>OZ010786.1:49550476-52405476 GCA_963932465.1 Maratus speciosus | reverse complement strand
AGCATCCAGGCCAGGGTTCGAACCTAGGTCTTTGGTTCTCGGTATCACCGCTTTTTGGCACTTTATTTGAGTTTCTTGGATCAAAGCACACAATTAGTCATTACTTTTACAGACTTTCTAAATTTATATACATTCGTTTCATTTTATTGAACATTTTGGAATACTTATCTTTATAATGAGCCCTTTTCACTTCCAAATGATGACCTGTTTGAAATAGATAATTAACACGCATTATCTATTAGTTAATCCCACAGAAATTTGCTTTATGTTTTCTTAAATGAATTCAATGCTTTTCTGTCCTGCTAATTCTTACTATTTGATGATGGTTAAAGTTGCATTAACAAAATTATTTTCTTGTTTTTAGCGTTAATTATGTCTAATAAGTAATGTATGATGTAGTCTGAATAATGTGAAATAAAAATGAAATCATTACATAATAAATGTAAAAGATATATAACATAAAAAAATTCATTTTCTACTTTTTTACAAGTGTTATATTTCACAATTTCTTTAAAAAAATTTATAAATTTAAACCTTGTTTGAAATTTTTTTTATAACTATGCCATTATTACCAAGCAGTTATAAGATGAGCAAATTTGATGTATGCTGTTTAATAAAACGATTCGCTGATATTAAAATTTAAATAAATAACTTTCAATGATTTCTGGTTAATTCTTTCAAGTTATTTTCTGTACCTATTTAACCATAAGATCCTTTAATTTTCCATTTGTGGTCTAAATTCACACTTTTTCAAAAATTGAAATTCATCAATACAATTTGGCAACAAAACTCAACAAACTCAACTTGAAATTCAACAAAAAGGCTTTAACTTACTGTTTTTTGAGGCACGTCATGGGACAAACATTGTTAGCCTTGATGTTGTTGGTGATTTTTCGAAGCCCCTCTTGCCATTCCTGTATCGAAAAAAATGTCAAGCATTAGGGTATAATATATCATTTAAAGTAAAGCATGATATATAAGATGAATTTTAGAAGTTTTTTTTTCTACATGTTTGTACCAGAACAATTTTTACTATGTCTATTAAATATTAAGCTAAGTACATGAATTATAAGGATTAATATAATTAAAATATCTACTGGTAAGTTTTAGTTTATTTTTTAGTAAACACTTTTCTATCGTGTGAATGTATACATAAAGATGCCGGCCGTGTGTGATAACAGTAAAATCCTATTATTTTATTTGGATTTCATTTTTTCATTAAGGTATCCGCCTACATTTGAAACGTCAATTTCGATGAAAATTCGGAATTTTTTTAATTTGATTTTCTTATAGAATGAACATTTCTATTTCTAAATCTGTTTTTATTTTTCTTGTACGCCTATTAAAAATGAAATTAGAGCCCTTAAAAAAAAAAAAAAAAAAAAAAAAAAAAAAAAAAAAAAGCAGACGATGTTAATTTAAAACGGAAGTGGATCGAAAATTATAAAAAGTGGATACAAATATACAAATATGTGTAAAATAAGCAAATAGAAGGCTAAAGTTATAAATTTAGTGGTTTTTAAAGTGTTTATTGAATTTAAAAGTTTTTTTAAACTCATATGAAAACTTTAAATGCGTTTTCTGAAAAATTAGATTTTCATCGGAAAAGGTAAACGACTATTGCTCTAACTCAAAAATTTATTATCCTATAATCATGAAATTTTTTGTGATTTTGAAGTTTCGATAATATCTAGAGTGTTAATAAACTAAAGAATTATCTCTAAGTAACTTATTTGTTGATATATAGCTATTTTTATCAAGAATTACACGTGAAATTACGGAAATTTTTTAATTATATATAATCAGCTGTATCTCTTTTAGATTTCCGTATATTGACTAGTTTTTAGTTCACTCAAGAGTGTCTAATATGCATAAGCTGAAAAAAGATTTGTGTTATATGCATTTTCTTTTCTTTTTAGAGCCAGAGCCGTTTTTATAAAAAAAAATGCTAAAAAATGACCAAAATTTTAAAAAGTTGCATAGATATTACATATATATTTGTAATTTTCTTTATTCTGTGTTATATTACACTGAAAAATACCAATAAATGTGTCAAAAGTAGAGTTAAAAAAAATGTCTCCGAACGTAGTCGGATACCTTAATAAAATTATTAAGTCATAGTCTGTGAGAATTTCGTATCCGTACTTTTATTTTCTTAAACGTAGCTA
Organism: Maratus speciosus; assembly: GCA_963932465.1. NCBI lineage: Eukaryota > Metazoa > Arthropoda > Arachnida > Araneae > Salticidae > Maratus > Maratus speciosus. The sequence goes on along the minus strand of OZ010786.1, from coordinate 52,403,308 downwards.
AAGAACCATGATATCAATAAACGTACAGTATAGTATTATTCTGCGAAATAATTAATATGATTGCATTGATGGTATGTCATAATAACGCCAGAAACTTAAATCTGTGTTTGAAAATTTACTTTTATTTTCTTTTGGATCAGTATATTTTTCATATTTGTTCATTCCTTTTTTGCCCCCTTTAATATGTATTTACAATCCTGTAATTCCTTAAGAGAGAAAAAACATAAAAAATATCCCCCCCCCACCCCCCCCCCAAAAAAAAAAACACGCATTACCTTACGCTGGCTGTTTTACCACTAAATTGTCACAGAGAGATGTAGAAGATACCGTTCTATAGGAAACTGTGTTTAGTTTTAGAATAAGAATGAAAATTTTGAAATAGCGGTCGTTTACATATTAAAAATTTCACCGCCTCGGTATCACCGCTTATTGACACTTAATTTGAGTTTATTGGATCAAAGCACACAATTAGTTATTAATTTTACAGAATTTCTAAATCTATACTAATAAAAGAAAGTTTTGCTCTGTATGCGCGTGTTTGTGTGTGTGTGTGTGTGTCTCTGTCTGCGATAGCTAGCGAAATCTATGGCGCGTACAATTCTGAAAATTTAGATGAGGGTAGTCCAAGGCATCTCCTGGTGCACTTCAGACTCATAATTTTGGCAGCCTGAGTGGAGCAAGATTGCCTGATCAGAGATCCAGCTTACACTTATTTACGCTTCACCCGGGGGTCTCTCCGACACGCAGGGGCTCGCAGGCAGAAACCCAGCCCAGACAGAAGGGGAAGGCACCTATCTTTTACAAACATTTATTAAAAAAAAAAAAAAAAAACTTACTCAAGTTAAAATAAATTTACAAACTGTGACTGAAGCCAGGCTGCCAATAGTCCGACAAGGGGCAGCATGATCAGTAGTTCTTCAAAGTTGCAAACAATTTTAGGGTACCAGTCGAAAAAAATACAATTATATTCTGAGTTCAACGATAATAAGTTTAATTAAGTTGCTTACAATTAATATTCTCTGTGATAAAAAAGTTTACAATTTCTCCACACGGAAAATTTGACAGTAGATTAATTATCAACAGATTGATATTTTATTTTTGCTATAAGTACTTTTGAATGCCAAAAAAGACTCATAATTTTAATGTTTGATAATTAGCTGAGTTATTAATTAAAATCAGAAAGAATTCGCATGAAAAACCCATCTCTTTCTTTTCGAGCGTTCGCGCAAGCCCAGAACCCGATTTACATAGCGGGATGAAAATAAGAACGAAAAGCATAAATGTTAAGGATTTTTTTAATCATTTTTTTATCCATCGGCCAAACCACTTAGTAAAGATAAAAACGGAAGACATATTCTGAAAGACTGTAGTGTTACGTCTTAAATGCCGTAATCAGTTTGAAAAAAGACCCATGTTAACCCATTGAAAAAAAAATTCAAAATGGGTCCTTTTCACAGTTCTGTTTCTCGCTTCTCTAAGACGCAATTTTGGAGGTATCGGTTAACAAAAATACGTATGTAAATCTGAGACCTTCTTCTCTTTGAAGGTACGATCGGTTTTTAAAAATATGAATTTTAATTCTTTCGAAAGAATTCGCGACCGCAGGTCACTTTGCGCCTTACCAAGATAATGTTTTTTTAACGTAAAATGCCTAAAAATTGGTATTTCGACACAATCTTTTCAGAGCGTCTCTGTGGGAGGGATTTACATCACCTATTAAAATTTCGAAACGTTTGGACGAACATAAGTATTTTTTACAAAATTAAATGTGTGAAAATTTCGACGAAAACAATAAAAATCGATGAGCTTCGGTAGACTTCGGCTGAAGTTTTTACTACTAAATATTCATACTGTTTTCACGAAATTTTAAAGAAGGCTTGGATACAGTTATATTTATAACCTATTAAAATATTAGAGAAGCCGGACAATAAGAACTATTTTTTTTGTTTATTATGTTGACGGAGCCGAGTCGAAAACAAGAAAAAAAGAGAGAGGAAAATGTATTCCTTTTTCAGGGCTATTATTTTAAACTATTGAAATAGACCAAATGAAAAAAAAAAAAGTCTTTTATGAGCCATTTTACCACTAAATATCAATATATTTTCCAGATTCTTTTACACAGACTACAAAAAAATTTCAAAGAGTTTGTACGATAAAGACTATTTTTTTTTTAAATATTTAAGATCCTTCCTATTTTCCGGCATATGTCAAAATTACTCATTGACATTGATAAACAAAATACGAAAAAAATAAAATACAAAGGATCATATACTTTCAGTTCTCTTTACAACATTGCAAACAATTAAAAAAAAAAAAAAAAAAAAAAAAAACGAAAAATAATCATTTGAACAAAACTCATTCGCCGAAGTCCCTTTTCGTTTTTACCGCGCATTTTGCCGCCGGATTAACATTACACATATTTTGATTAAAAAAGTATACTTAATTTTACACAATAGCCCTGAAATTTTAATACTATATACTAAACTTTTGGTTAATGATCGAGTATTGATTTGGTTCAGGAATAGTCGGATTAAACGGTGATAGTGAGTTTGAAAATAAAAAAAAAATACTCAAAATTTCGATGTAAAAAAAAAAAAAATAAATAAATTGTTACCCGTAAAACAGTGATTTTTACAGTTTGATATCAATATTTTAGCTCGAAAATTAGGCAGTCGTCGGACCCGTTTCTCGTTGCCGTTATTTCGAGTCTTCTTACCGCTGAATATAATTTTTTTCTGATTTTTTTTACACAGTCAGCGCGCCCGTATTTCAGACAAAATCGAGTTAAAGATATAAAATCACATGAATTTAAGTGTTCTTTAAAAATATTTTCATGAGCTAGGTAACGTCGGGCGGATCAGCTAGTATTAAATAAACTCACTTTAAATTTAACTGAGTGAAAATTTCCCGATTATTTTCTAAGATTTTCTTTTCTGTCAATGCTTTGAATAACAGGAGACGGTACTTTTAGACCATCTAAAATAAAATTTATTTATATGTCGGTAACTAATGACTGGAATGAACTGTAAATTTACATACCAATGTTTGTGAAGATTATGATTACTTTTATGTAAAAAATAATGTAGGTCATGAATTAATAATTTTTAATATGATTTTAAAAATAATTTTCATAGTTAAAAAGTATGTTTGTGGATTGAAAAGTGCCTGAAATGTGATTGTACGTATTTATTGTATATCATAAAAAAAAACCAATCTGATGATTTAAAAAAAAAAGATATGAATTAAAATTTGCCACGTATATTTAATATTAGTATCCCCAGACTTTGACCTCTGCTAATTCTATGAAGATTTAAGAAAAAGTATATAAAGCAAACCTTTTCCGGGCTGCTTATGTGCAAGGAAATCATATATGAGTTCGAAAGATATGGTGTTAATATTTTTAAATTCAAAGTTTGTACAGTTTTTAAGGTGTAGACAATCCCTATTTCAAAAATTGCAGTTATGTTTGGAAAGAGACTCAATTGAATGGTATCTCTCAGGCCTTTCTGAGACAAGTTGGGGATAAAATGGCAAGGAATGGCGTGCTTTTTCCAGGACTGTTCTTTTGTTAAGACATATCTTAGAAAAAAATAATTTGTACTGAATGTATTACAAAAAGAAATATCTGCTAAGAAACCTTTTCTTCTGTAGTTTGTAAATTATCAGAAAAAAATGAATTAGTTAATGATAATGCAAAAGTTTAAATTGGGAAATGGAAAAAAATCTTAAAGGGAATAACATAATTACATATACGGTATTTATTTTTATTTATATATTGATAAAAAAAATAACTCAAAGAAAATTATTGTCTTGAATGATAATATAACTTCTTTGTAAAAGGGACCTGGTTAAAAAAAATTGGAGGCTGTGAAATGACAATAAAAGATTATATATATGTACATAATATATTAGTTTATTTGTGGTTTCTATAAGCATGGATGGAGTCTCGACAGCAAAAATTTTTAGGACCCTAGTTTTATTTTTCAGATGTTGAAATAAAGTGTTTTACTCTTATTGTGAAGCCGTATGACCTTATGCCCTGGTGCATACACCCCCAGCCACACTTATATTCAGTGATCGGAAAGAAACTTTGTTTAATAAAAGTTAAATATTCTAAACTTTCAACTTTTCAACACATGAAAACTTTTATTTCTAAAGCAATCGTAGAAGGGAATTATTTTTGCGTTTTTATTGAGAAGGAATGCCTTACAATTAGAGTGCATATATTAGGTATTTTGATTTATTATTAAAAACTATCGGGTGACTTCCTAAAAAACTATAAAAAGAGCTTGTCAAATTCCAGAGATATTTATTCACAAAAAGAAAGTCGCATTACTAAATACTTGATTGACTTTGTTTTAATTATTTATATGAAAAACAAACCCATTTCATTAAGCTACACTTTGAATTCCCTTATTATCTTCTCTGCCCCATAAAAAAATGCAGCAACGTATTAGATAACATGGCAGGATGTCCGCTATTAGCAGGAAAAACGCAGTAAAAACAGTAGCGATGCGGCGCGGTGTTAAAAAGCAGTAAATGAAGTCTGAACTATGGAGCGAAATACTACTTTGATTTATAAATATAGTAGCGTCCGCGTATGTGCGTAGGTGTGACTATTTTCAGTGGCTTATACCATACATTTCGCTTTGTTGATTGTTTATACACAAAAGAAGGAGTGTTTGAAAAATGAAAGTATTCCTTATTTATAAAAGTCAAGCGAACAGTGAGTTAAAACACGACCGGAAGTCAACTTAGGATGATGAATAGAGGCTAAATATGTAGCTTATAGAAATTGTTCAATTGTTGGGGGGGGGGGGGAGGGGGGAGTTAAAAATTCGGATTCAGCGACCCAAAAAACTTAAAGTAAACCTTATAGAGAAAGTTCGGAGGGGAGATGGGAGGGCGTATGTAAACGTGTGAGTGATTAAGTGGAATTGCGCAACTTAGTCCACGCAGCACCGCGGCGCATGTTCCGAGGCAGATCCTCCCTTCCCCTTCATCCTAAGTCATAAAGTCATACATCTAATTTGTTGCAAATTTTGTCTACTTTCTGAATTTCTAGATACTTTTCCCCTAAAACAATAAAAAAAAATTGATTTTGTTAATAAAAACCTTTTTTGGGGGGCATTTTACCAAAATTTAGGGGGGGGGGGTTGCCGGGGGGAAATTTCGGTGGGAAGTTACAAATTCGGATTCAGCGACCCAAAAAACATAAAGTAAGCCAATTTCCAGAACTTCCATTAATTTTGTTGGGTAGAGCCCTATACGGTCTCTATTGCCTGGACTAAAAGCTATCATACGGATTGAAATTTTTCCAACGGAATGAAAAATGTTGAAAGTCTTGGTTTCGTCTCTCGACTTGGACAATTTTTCAATCAGGTGGAAAATTTTCAATTCGTAAAATAACACAGGTCTGAAAAACTGCCAAGGATTTATTGACTGTTTCTTGTCTTTTTGTACTCACTGAAACCGGGAAAAATATTTAAAAAATTCCAACACGCCAGGTTTTCTTGCTAAACTCATATTTTTGTTTAATTAAGCGTAAATTTCCCCTTTTTAACATGAAATCTGGTATCGTATTCTTGAGTAAAATACAATATCCAATAATGATTCCACATATTAATTTCATATTTCTTAGAGTGACACTCAAGAGAAATACAAACAGAAAATGCGAAGAATTTGAGAAACGAACAAAAACTGTTCACACAGTCTTAATTTCTACTACTATTCACACAACATCTACTGCAATGCAAAGTGTAAGCAAGGGGGAAAGTATAATTTGGAACATAGGTACTTGTAATAAAATATTGATTTTTTTCATTGCAGTTGTGCTTGTCTAATGTAAACTTCTCAATTTTTTGCAACAATACTGAACGTGATGGTAGGAAATGGAGGTCATTTTTGGATTCAGCGTAGTAAAAACAAAAAACTAATCAAAAGTATCCAATGCAGCTGAAAAAATATATTCCTTTGCATATCTGTGTAATCTTTGTGGTAAATGTATAATAAAAAAAAAATACTACAAAGATTATTTTTTGCAAAAAGTAGAAGACAAAATATAGTCACCTCTCGACACACCGTGTAATAAGCAATCTTTTATTCGAGAGCTTCATATCTTAACGTAGATGCCAAGTTTCCGGTTTTCTTCAAGTCAAATAAATATATTTTGAGCTAGCAAATTTAGTTAATAAAATGGGCCATCTTTCTATAGTTAACTTATTTTATTACATTTATTAAGTAAAGTTTCTGTTTCTAAATATTTTTATTTTATTTGAAAAAAAACAAAACAAAATGTTGTCAGCTATGATTTAGACACGTATATTGCAACGAAACTTTAAAAACCTTTTTTGAACATTTTCTGTAAAACATATATTCTTTAATTTATACTAAATTAAAAAGTATTAGCGGTTTTAAGAGCGGTAAATGAATTTCGTTTATCAGCAAGGTTTAATAAAACTAAACTTACCTTTGCTGTCTCGACATCGGGGCACACGACGTGCGTGTAATTGATATTAACCATGTCAGCTCCACTGCAAATAGTAAGGCTTATGTCCTCAAGATTAGGTTTGTTTTTTGCTTGAAGTTCAGTAAGAAGTTTGGCATCCTACAAAATAAAATAAAATAATAAATATGGATAACTTCATTGCTTCATTGTAAATATAGATTTCCTTCTTAGCTGTCAAATCCTCCGATTTTTGAGTAAACAATTTTTGAATAAAAATATTATCTTTATTTAATGACAGAAATTTACATTTAAAATACAAAAATAGTGGTACTCAAAATTTGGAAGTTGTATCTTCAGAATAGCAAATTTGGAAAATACCGGCAGCAAGTCTACAGATCATGTTTTAAAAAAAGTTTAGAAATAAGAAAAAATCTTGATGTTTTATAATTATTGTCTTTTGATATTAGTATCCAAATCCTGCGAAATTTATAAAATTATTTGCACTTCCTTGTTATAGTGTCCCCCACAATTATGATTGCTCCAAGGTTGCAGTGATAATTTCGCCAATGTCATCAACTATTTTATAGATGCGTCATATATACGCATATATATGAAAGGATAGTTTAAAAAAGGATTTAATTTTTATTCTTTCATACATATTCCAAACGCTTATACATGCGCTATATACGCCAATATATACGTAATATTTACATCTTATATGTCATATATATTTCATATACGTCTTATACAGATGTCATATATTCGTCATACATTGACAAATTATTGCACAGCTTACAGACCGATTTCTGGCTTTTGAAGCTATCTGTAATCTGTTTTCAAAACTGGGTAATAAAAGTCTGACAAAATGGTAAGCAAGAGTCACAAATAATTTTAAATTGCATATTAAAATTTGGGGAGCTTGGAAACGTACAGTATATCTCCTGCGATTGGATATAGACGATAAATGTATCCCAATTCTTTGTGTAGTTCTGTAAAAAAATTAATGCTAACTGGAACGCTTTCAGATGGGAGCTTGCTGTGAGCAGTGTTGTGAATGTTTTTCATTTAAAATATTTATTTAAAATATTTATTTATACTTTTTTATTTAAAATATCTTCCACTATTTCCGAATAATAATCTTAGCTCTACTTAATTTCTAGTATCTGCCATTCATTAAAGCAAAGGTAGTGGAAGCTCCTTTGAATAAAAAACGCTGAATTGGCAATATTGTTGCTGCACAACAATAACAGACAGAACGTAAGTTGAATTTGGAATAGTGTAAATTAATATATCTCTTTTCACGTTAAGCGATTTAAACAACTGACAAAATCTGAAAGATGTTAACATTAACATTTAAAAAAAGTCATATTCGCAAATACATAAAAACATTTGTTTAAGACAAACTTACAAAAAGCCTGATATATTATGATTATCTCTCTGTCTTTAATATTAGTTGTGAAATTCAACAAATGCTTGGGTTAGACGCTTGGGCCGTAGTGGCAACTACGTGAAATTGTAGCATGGTACCCTGCCTTTTTATACATAATTATTATTTTCTTATTATTATTCTACTTTGCGATAAAAATAAAAACTCAAAAAACTTCAAAACAAAATTAAAATAAACTTTGGCATATAATGCCAAAAGTAACGCCGACAACAAATTTTTAAACAACTCTGATTTTGATTCTACATGGCGTCTGCCATTTATTAAAGCGAAGACAGTGGAAGATCTTTTGAATAAAAAACGCTGAATTGGCAATATTAGTGTTGCACAACAATAACAGACGGAACGTAAGTTGAATTTGAAATGGTGTAAATTAATGCATCTATTTTCACATTAAGAGATTTAAACAACTGGCAAAATCTGAAAAATGTTAGCATGAATATTTAGAAAAAGTCATATTCACAAATACATCAAAACATTTGTTTAAGACAAAATTACAAAAAACCTGATATATTATGATTATCTATCTGTCTTAAATATTAGTTGTGAAATTCAACAAATGCTTGTGTTAAAAGTTTGGGCCGAAGCGGCAACAACGTGGAATTGTAGCATGATACCATGTCTTTTTATACATAATTATTATTTTCTTATTATTATTTTACCTTGCGATGAAAAAAACTCAAAAAACTTTAAAACAAAGTTTTAAAATAAACTTTGGCATATAATTCCAAAAATAACGCCGACAACCAATTTTTAAACAACTCTGATTTTGATTCTACATGGCGAGGAAAAAGAAATCTTAGTGGATTTAGAAAGGTAAGAGATAGATTTTCATCATTTTTGAAAATTGAAATTTTTATCATATTAAAGTATCATAGGTGCATTAAAATTATTACGATGCATAAATACAGAAACTGACTGATCAATGAATTTCCTTAAACTATTTACGAAAAAAAAATAGACTGGGAAATCAAAGAGTGTCTAATAACGATATAAAGTATCATTCTTAAATCTAAATTTGCTATATTCTAACACAATTATGAAGTCATCTTCATTTTTAAATGCGCAAAATTTACATGCATTCTTATTTTGAACCAAGAATATCAAAAAATGTTTTTCTTTTCCCATAAAGGCAAAAGATCTTTCAGAAAATATTATCAAATTTTGGTGTTTTAAACTGATTTTCCAAAACCCGAATCGATTATAATTCAGCGTGCTACATATTTATCGAAAAACTGAAAACGTTATTCGGTTTTAAATCACGTAAACAGCAATGATTTCTAATTTTTATGCTTTTTCTTTTAAAAATGCCTTCGTATAACTGTGAGAAAATTTCGCATAGGTGAGCGGAGGAAGGTATTTTATTAACCATTTGGAAAAATGGTTATTGTCCTCGTCAGAGTAGGAAATCAAAAGCATATCTGAAGGTTTTTATTGGTTTAATCATCATTTTATTCGTTTTCTGATTGGTCTATACAGTAATCTGTTCTTCCCTTTACTTTCAACAGAGATGGACAACAGAGTGTTGCCACTATGACAAAAAATTAAAAATTGGCCGTCAGATTCCTTAGAAATCTGACGATGGAAAAGCCTTTTTCCCGAACAGCCAATGAAATGCTTGGATAATACGTGTTTCAGGTGGATAATACGTGCGAGTCGCAGGCGATTTCTGTCGCTTGCAATTTTATGTGTAATAACACCATTAATGTTTAATTCATGGCGTACGTAATGTATGATCAACTCCGTGCTATTTTTTATGTCTTAAATTATAGTCTTTGAAAAAATCATTTTCCAAATGGTCGTTGTAATTTGTTAAATTGCATTTATTTATTTATTTTAATAATTATTATTATTTTAAACAGCTTTAGAGAAAAATTAAGGAACAATATTCAAAACGCGGAGGATAAATTAACATTAAAATAAAGACTTTTTAGACGAAGAAAATTATATGAAAATTAAAAATATATATTTTGTGACTAAAATATTGTCTTAAAGGGAACAATTATTTCATCTCTGTTGATTTCAGTATCTAAATAATATAAAAATAATTTATGTTACTCTGTTCTAAAAATAAAAAAGTATTCAAATTAAGACTCCCTTCCTGACATTAGTAAAACAAAAAACACAATCAGAGATGATTCCAGTTCCCTATTCCAAAATGGAGACTTCGGTTGATCAATTTCCTTGAAATGTATGCGGAAAAATTAAAAAAAAATTGTGACTGCAATATATTTCCTTAAGTATAAATTATATTAAAGGGACCGTGAACCTTTATTTGTGCAAAAATCGACCGCAAAATCGACATTTCTTTTTGTGTGTATTATTATTCTTCAATTTGTACTACGTCATTCTGGAAAACCGCATGCAGATGCGATTAATTTACGCAAAAGTGTTTTAATTCTGTTCACAAACAATTTTTTTGGCCTTTTAATATAATTTATATCAATTTTTCTCAATACTGATGATTCAGCTTTTTTTTAAATTTTTGAAATGCTCCTTGCTGCTTAATTTTTGATCAAAATTCATGAAACTGATAAGGAAGAATCCTGATATTGCTTAAAAAAACTGTGTGTGCATTTTAAAATTAGACTTCATTAAGACAATTAAATTTGATATTTAACTTATTATAAGGCAGAATTTTAATGAAAATCGATATGGAATTCAGAAAAAGATCTCTAAAAAATTAACTATTTAAGGGATTAAAAAATCGATACACAGATTTGTTTGTAATAGAGTTTTAAGTGATTAAAATCCAAAGTCGAGGAAATATCTAAAATAAAAAAAAAAAAAAAAACGCAAGGAGCTTTTAAAAATTTCGTTTTACAATTTTAAATTTTTTAAAAGATCTTAAAATTTTAATAAGAATGGAAATTTATTTTAAGGTGTTCTATATACTTATGGTGAAATGTATATTTGCACAAAATTTCAAATCTGCATCATGAAAATTAAAAAAAAAAAAAAAAAAAAAAAAAAAAAAAAAAAAAAAAAACCTGAAACGTCCACCGTTTCTTAAAAAAAATTGTGTTCTGTTCATTAAAGCTAAAATTTCTAAAATATATGTCAAACATCATGAAAATGTTACAGAAAAATTTATGTGTGAGCTAGCTCTATTAGGTAATTTATCATTAATATACAGACATTTGGCAGAAAAGAGAAAAAATATTTATTTTAAATAAGATGTGACTGAAATAGCGACCTACATAAAAAATAGTTTGATATTCTGTTCATCACCTTCTAAACTATATAGAAATCAATTCATGTTCTGTGAAAACATTTCGAAAAGTATATAAGGTACTAAGAAACCATTAAGGAAAAAAAACAACTAAAGATAAATTTTAGCCATGTTCCCGTACTACAACGGAAAATAGTAAAAGAATGACAGAAAAGGAAAAAAAATTGTAGCTGAAATATTGCTTTATTCGTTATATCGAAATGTCTATATAAAAGATTATTTCATTTTCTACTGACCCTATGTAAATCATATATATAAAATATCATTCCATATTCTGTTCATCTCCTTCTAAACCACATAAAAATCAATTCATGTTCTGTGAAAACATTTCGAAAACTTATATCAAGTATTTAAGAAATCATTAAGAAAAAAAAAAAACAAAAAAAAAAAACCTAAAGATAAATTTGAGCCATTTCCCATATTACAGCGGAAAATAGTAAAAGAATTGCTGGAAAAGGAGAAAAAAATTACCAGAAATATTGCTTTACTCGTTATATCGAAATGTCTATATAAAACGTTATTTCACTTTCTGCTGACACTATCTAAATCGTATATATATATAATATCATTCTATATTCTGTTCATCTCCTTCTAAACCACATAAAAATCAATTCATGTTCTGTGAAAACATTTCGAAAGCTTATATAAAGTATTTAAGAAACCATTAAGAAAAAAAAACTAAAGATAAATTTTAGCCATTTCCCATATTACAACGGAAAAGAGTAAAAGAATGGCTGGAAAAGGAGAAAAAAAATTACCAGAAATATTGCTTTACTCGTTATATCGAAATGCCTATATAAAACGTTATTTCACTTTCTGCTGACCCTATCTAAATCATATACATAAAATAGCCTTTGATATATCACCTTCTAAACCACATAAAAATCAGTTCACGTTCTGGGAAAAACATTTCGAAAAAGTATATCAAGTATTAAGAAACCATTAAGAAAAAAATCTAAAGATAAATTTGAGCCATGTTCCCGTACAGAATAATAAAAGAAATAGTAAAAGAATGACCAGACAAGGGGAAAAATTATAGCTGAAATTTATCTGTATTCGTTATATTGAAATGTCTATATAAAATGATATTTCATATTCTGCTGACCCTGTATAAATCATATAAAAATCATTTCATGTTCTGCTAGTTAAAAAAAAAGACATCAAACATTAAAAAATATCAAGATAAAATTAAATTCAAGACCCCTTTCTTACTGCACTATGTCATTAGTTTAAAAGAACATTTCAAGAAAGGTAAAAAGCAGAAAAAATGGTTGAAAATGTTTGATTAAGAAGTATACGTACTTTTGGCACCCCTCCAGCTCTAATGTCGTTGACTTGGGACAGTTCAAGTGCTTGACCGTCCTAGAAACGAAAAAAACCCCATGAAAAATTCTATGATAGAAGCACTGACTAAAATAGGAATATAACAACTATTAATCTGTTAGGAACATTCTGTCTTATATATTTGATAAGTACATTGAAAAGGTGTAGTGTTAGTGTACTATATCTAATGAAAAAATTCCTTCGTAATGTGTTTGAGTATTTTTTCTTTTTTATTTACATTTAACATTTAACATTTAATTTTTAACATGAATAACCGCAAAAAACTACGCAAGTTTTGTAACATGTTAGCATTGGTTCTTTTTACCCGCCTGCCAAGAAGGGTTATGTGTTTCATGCGTATCTGGGTTTGTGGATTTCTTTATACCCCCAACACATCCCAACGGCTGGATGGATTTTAATGAATGAGGTCTCTATCGATTTATCTTACCCGTCCGATAGTTATAGGCTTGTTTTTGTTTTTATAAATTCAAAATGTCAGCCGTAAAATAAAAAATGGCGGTAAAGACGAAAAAAATTTTTTACGCACCCTATTGAGTGGCATAACATTGGATAGGTCTTTCAAAATGAAGACGATGTTTCATTGACTATTTTACAGTCAGAAGCTCCGTTTAAATATTACACAACCTGGAAGTTGTGTAAGTAGGATCACTAGCGTTACTGCACCTCTAACCTTCATAGACCCTCATAGGCCTCATCAAAACAGTGTTTATAGATAGGAACTAACAATTAAACGCAACTTAAAAGTCATCAATACAAGTAAATAAAAAAAAGGGTAAGTAATATAAAAAATAGTTTCACATTGATGAGAAATAAATAATTATTTAGATTTTTACGCAGTCGGGTTTTTTGATTTTTAAAATTTAATATTTACTTATTTATATTTAAAGTTGTTCGGTACACATAATGATAATTTTGCTAATATATTTTTTTATTATTTAAAAGAATGAATATTTATACCGGGTGTCCCAAAAAGGACTGACTGATTCTAAAATTCAATAACTTCCAAACGGTGACAGATATTAAAAAAATTCTTGCAGGAGGGTTATGCATAAAGTCAAAAGTTTTATTACAGTTATTTTGGATTTTAGTTCTAATTACAAACGATAGATGGCGCTGTAAACAATAGTCGCTAAATACAGGCTCGATTTTTGGTCTTTTCTGTTGTTCCATGCAGAAAAAGGAGATGGAAATGTATTATTCGGGCCACGAAGTACCAAAAATCGAGCCTGAATTCAGCCTCTATTGATCGCAGCGCCATCTATTGTTTGTAATTCGAACTAAAATCGAAAATCACTGTAATAAAACTTTTGACTTTATGCATAACCCTCCTGCAAGAATTTTTTTAATATCTGTTACCGTTTGGAAGTTATTGAATTTTAAAATCAGTCAGTCTTTTTTGGGACACCCGGTATATACATATATGCTTTTTACACTCTTTTATTTAACTGAACTTTGTTTTCGTACGTAAAGAGAGAATTTTGTAATCGATTTTTTACTCACTTTCTGATGTGCTAGAATTATAACAAGTGAAATTGCACGTGACAAATGTGGTGCGTTCGTACTATAACTAGTTTTATAAATATTCTTTGCACTGCATATTGTACTAAATGTATATTTCAGTTCACTTCATAAGTGCATATCAAATTCTTTCTGCCCGAAAGGCTGTAACATCATTAAAATGCAATTGAAATGATTCTTTCCCATTGGCCGTAATGTAACAGAAAACTTTTGACTGTCCCTGTAATTAAACTTTACATCCGATTTTCATAAAATTTGAAATGATTCTGCAAAATTTTGCAATAATTATGTACTTAAAATTTCAGACCATTCGGTTGGGTAGTTTTTGCTATGTTATATGTTGTAGAACAGACAGACAGACGGACCGAATGAGGACTATAGGTGCTACGTATTTATATAATTACGAACGTACCTAAAAACGACCTACAGAGGTGTTTTTCCTATGACAACACAACACTTCACGATTTTTAGAATTTAATTATAAATTAATGACTCAATTTTAAGTCATATTTCGTTAGCCAGCCGCAGGTGATAAACCGCCAAATAGCCTTTATGGTTACATCTGTATACAAGTCACACGAACAATGGCAATAACTATACACCGAAATAGGTCAAGTGGCTCTGAGACTACGACAACAAAACATTTTAACTCTAAAAAAAGGAAATAAAATATAAACAAAAAAATAAAGAGTGTAACATATGTTTTAAGTATTAAGCTTTTATCAATTAGCAATTTAATATGAATTAAATTATGATTATAAGTTGAAAAACAATTTAAAATGCTGAACAGATATGAGTTGTAATTTTCCAACTGGACGAAAAATGCCCTGGACAGGATTTGAAACAGGGATCTCTTGGCTGAAGCTCTACGTATCCAGCGTTTACCGGAATTCCATTACGGACTGGAATGCCACGGGGGAAGAACTCTCTTCCTTCGTGCCTGTGATCAATTCTGTTGAGCTGATCATATATCAGACCAGGTGCTGAGATCGATAAAGTTAGCTGGGTGAATTATGTCCTCCATAATCTTAGGCGATAACTCATTTGACAGATCACTGGTAGTTGTAGCCAGAGATTCTTGGTTCGAATCCTGGCCCGGGCATTTTTCACCTAGTTGGAAAGTTACAACTCATCTGATTTATTTACCAATCAGGATACTTGTGTTAAAACTCATCTAGCAGAATAGATAGCTTAAATGTTTTTTTTTCTTTCCTGTTGCCATATCTTGAAAAATAAACAGAACAAAATTTATATATTTCTTAATAAATTCCCTAGTTTGCGGTTTCTATACAACATGAATCAAAGCGGTGAAGTTTACATAATCGGAATTTTTTTTGAACAACGTGAGTTGAAGTCTGGAAATTAAGCGTGGTTCTAGAATAAACATTGATTGCTTATAAAAGAGTGTTTTTTTTTTTTTTTTTTTTTTTTTTTACTTTTTTCTATCTTTACAAGAAGAAAGTATTGGATTAGTGGAAATTTTCGACTTCCGGTTTTCGACGGATTTATACGTTTTAGAATATCCTGAACAAGATTTGATGGTTTTTAGAAAATGTCTGTCTGTGAGTCTGTCTGTCACGATGTCACACTGTGAGTCTGTAAGTGACAAAAATTTTGTGGGCGCTCTATCTCAAGAACTAATGCAATTAATCTCAAGAACTAATTTTACAAAACTTTAGATTCAGTTAGACCTTGACATAAACTGATGCTGATTAGTTTTTGGTGAAATCGCCCAACAGGTGGCGCTGCTATGCGGCATTTTTCACGATTTCTGCAATAGCTATATCTCAGGAACTACTGCACGGATTTTCACAAAACTTCAGATTCAGTTAATCCAGGATATTGGTACGTGCTGAATTAAAATTTGGTGAAAATCTCCCAACAGGTGGCGCTGCTATGCTGCATTATTCATGATTATCGCAATAGCTCTAACTCAAGAAAAAATACACGAAATTTCATCAAACTTCAGATTCAGTTAGTCCCTGATATAAATTAGTGCCGTTTAATTTTTGGTGTAAATCGCCCAACAAGTGACGCTGCTGTGCTGCATTTTTCAAGATTTCCGCAATAGCTATATCTCAAGAGCTAATGCTTGAATTTTCATCAAGTTTCAGATTCAGGTACTTCCTGCTATAAATTGGTCCTAATTAGTTCTTGGTGTAAAACGCCCAACAGGTGGCGCTGCTATGTAGAATTTTTTACAATTTCCGCAATAGCTCTATCTAAAAAACTAATGCACGGATTTTCATCCAACTTCAGATTCAGTTAGAAGTTGTCAAAGTTGTTGATAATTAGATTTTGGTGTAAATCATCTGACAGGTGATGCTTATATGCTGCATTTTTTCAGGAAGTATTAACATGTATGAGATAGAAGAAAGTTTTGGGATTGCCATATCTGACTAGTTTCTTTCTATAGTTATTTAAATCGTTTATTTAGCTACTCTCTTACATCGCAAGAAAAAATGAAATTTCGCAATGATATTTTGATAGTGTTGGAAAGTGTTTGCAATCTGTGCGTAATGCATTATTTTTTCTTCAAGAATATTTCGACGACGCTGAACAAAGAAAGCTCATAACTTGTTCATAAAAAAAAAAATAATAATAAATAAAAAAAATCTTTAAAATTGACTACAAATTTTCTTTTAAAAGAGATTCCTACAATATGATTAGATGAAACAATCATTCTTTTCTGTTTACTAATTTCCTGGTACAAATTTACATGTAAATAAATCGATATGAAAACTCTTCCACGATAATTATTCATGCATCGTAGCTTTCTTACGATTTTTAGTCATTTTAATAACTTATTAAAAGAGAATTTGTTGCATCGTTGATGAGGAAATCGATTTATTTTCTTATTCGCATCATAACTTTGCTCTTGATTGTTAGTTATTTTTCAAAAATTATTAACAGAAAATTTATTGCATCACTTATCAGAAAAATGAAGTAACATTTAGTATTTCTTTGGATTTATTAACAGACAATTTATCGCATCACTTATCAGAAAAATGATCTGTAACATTTTGTATTCCTTTGGAAAGTATTCGGAACTGCATCGCTTTTCTTTATTATTCGTATTATGTATGCTAACATTTCATTATTAGCTGTAGTAGCAAAAGATTATGTCCTTCACTATAAATTGATATTAACATATTTTTATGACTTTTGTTGGGTGTCGAATTTCTGACTCTGTTTCTCATATAGAAAAAAGGCATGTGTACTAGAAATGAGTTCGGACTCTTTTTTGGCCGCCGGAATGCTATTTCTTTCTCCCAGCTTATTTTGTCTCCAATAAATAACGTTACCTTGTGTACGCTAGCCGTAAAACCAAAGCCGATGTTTCTTTGTGCGATTAAATACTCTACAGCATTTTTTAAAACTTCTAAACATCGCACACTTTCAATGTTTATACAGTCGTATTGGGAAAAAAAAGTACTTTTTAATGCGATTTGTTTGAAAACTGCATCTCCATTTGTTTTTGAAATATTAATTTTTTTGTAGTTTTTAGCGACATTTGTTTCATTTTGGCAACTCAAGTACTCCATTTCTGTAGAAAGTAAAGAAAAAATTGTTGAAAAATAGCAATTATATCTTTTTGTTGTCATTTTCTCATAAAAATTGAAAAAAAAAATAATTAAAATACGTGCTATTGTGAGAAAAATATAAATGAAGGATTTATGATAAAACATGGAGCTATTATAAATTATATTTAATTTTAAGTATCTATATTAATGCAAATGACGTCATTTACATAAAACAAAAGCGTGCGCTTTAAGTCTTAAAATTGAAATATGTTTTGCAGTAGAGTTCCGATTATGCGAGTCCCGCTTAACCGAGTTATTTTCTTCTGATGGACTGGTGGCTTCTATTATTATGAAACAGCCATTATAAATGAAGCGTTAGGTGAAGAGGAAAGAGCAGCCGTAAAAAGTTAGAACTCTGATTTTCTGATCAGAATGGAGAAAAAAATGGCCTTCTTTTTTTTTCTTTTTTTTGCAACTGCGTACGCGTTGCTCAAATGATTTATCAAACAACTGCTACATAAAAAATGGCCGAAAAATTAAAATTGTTAATTAATGTATATTCGTTAATTGCTGTCGGATTTAAAAAAAAAAAATAGATATTTAGATTTGTTGTTAAAAAATACGCATAGGTGCGTTAGTCGATAAAAGCAACATTTAAAAATATATAACGACCTTTAAAAATTCTTAGTGTACTTTGAAATGTGGCAACCTGGCGCACTACAAATTCTGGTAAACCCTCCTCCTCTTGGAGAAGAAATTGAGAAAAAATTTTCTTTGCGGCCAGATTAAAATGTATGCTTTTTCCTTCTGCAAACCGCTAGCCTCGATGCGATTTCATGGGAACGTGTTGATTGGACAGTCGTGCACGAACCTCGCATCAGGATTCAATTCTAGTCAGCTTGTAGTTTTGAAGAAATAAATACCTTTTTAATTGGGCCGCTTGATGAGTTTTTAATTAATATCGCAGCTAATTATCAGAATTTTAAAATTCTGAGTCTCAATTACATTAAGAGAGGTCTTGGGCGGTCTTCACAAATATTTTCAGCCTCGTACGTGCCGTAGATTTCGCTAGCCATCGTAGACACATGCAAACGCACAGACAGACACACAGAGCGAAAATTTCTTTTATTAGTATAGATAAAATTAAAAATCTATATAGTTTTAAACACTGTCTTATATGAATTTTAACACTTTTTGATCCTTTTCTTTAAATATCTGGCGATATATCATTAGCACCCGGCTAACTGAAAAATGCCTTAAAATTAATTTATTAATTTACTAGCAAAACCCGCGCCTTTAATCGCGTAATAGTTGAAATATGCCAAGTGATATTCGCATGCCTAAGTTTTATTAGAAGAAATTATAATTTTTGAGATAATTCAAAAATTTCTAATTAAGCCACAGTTTAACTAAACTTTATTATTACACAGCATTAGGCAAAAATGAGAGTAAAATTAATAACAAGAACTAAAACTATTTTCAAACAAATGATAATTTAGAAAGTATTTTAAAGCTTTTATGCTTATTTCACACTCATTTCAGTATTCATTTGAAGTTTTGAATTTTTTAGAAACCGTTTTTAGTACGCATTTAAATCTTAAATTAACCACCATGTCAAATTACAAGTTTCTTGTCTAACGGTCTACCACCTCTTTGGTTGTAGTAGCACTAACACCCCCAGCTGGTAGTATCACCGACATAGAATAGAGCCTTCGTTTGAGCAAGGGCTGTCACCATCTATTTCCAGACATTACTTTTGAAATCGATTTGATAATTTCTGAAATTGCATAGAAATCGCCATATAGAACGTTTTTCGCGCATTATCACATCTTTTAAAATTTCGATTTTTTAAAGAAATGTTCTTAGAGATCATTTATATCTAATAAGCAACTAACATGCCAAATTTCATGTTTCTAAGTCCTTCGGTAACACAAAAATCGCATTTTTAGAACGTTTTTTGCTTCTGCACCCTCGTTGGGGGTAGTGGCAACGACATAAAATGTAGCCTATGATGGAACCAGGACTATCATGATCATTTTCACACCATTGTTTTTGAAATAGTTTCGGTACTTTCTGAGATTGCGTAGAAATCGCCATTTAGAAAGTTTTTTAGAATGCTTTTTGCTTGTTTTTTACCCCTTTTAAATTTCGAATATTTAAAAAAAATGTTCTCAGACATCATTCATACCTTAAAAGTAACTACCATTCCAAATTTCATGTTTCTAGGCTCTTCAGCAACACAAAAATCGCATTTTTAGAACGTTTTTTGCTCTTGCACCCCCTTTGGTGCCCGTCGGCCTAATCGTTCGAAGTTTTCGTGGTATTCTTCGAACCATGGATTTCCATGCGTAAATACGGGTTAAATTCCCTTAAAAAGACCCCCACGAAGGGCACTCCCCCCTGGGCCTAAATCCCTCGAGTAGATAATTGGCCGTCAAAAATCAACCCAACCCAACGCACCCCCTTTGGGGTAGTGACATGGACATAAGAGAGCCTATGTTGGAACAGGGACTAACATCATCATTTTGATACCATTAATTTTGAAATCGGTTCGGTAGTTCCAGAGTTTGCCTCGAACAAAAAGACAAACAAACAAACTTTACTTTTTATAATGTTAGTATAGATAATTAAGTTCTAAAAATATTAAAATGGTGCATTGTCTTCGGAAACACATTTGCGTACATGGTTTTTAGATTTCAGGTACATGCTAGGAAGTGAGTGCAAAATCGATTATAAAATTCCATATTTACATACAAAAACCATATCAAGTTAAATAAAAGATTACAATAAAAGGAACACAAATAGATCGATTTATAATCAAGTCAGTCTATACTTGTGCAAAATTTGCTAGAACTTTCATTGTTTTTTTACTCTCGGAAAAAAAAAATCAACATTCAATGCTAGCCATCAGTTTTCAGAAAAATCAATTACAAAATTTCATCTTTACATACAAAAACCAAATTAAATTAAATAACAGAGTGTAATAAAGTGAACACAAAAGATCTATTCAAAATCAAGCCAGTCTATACTAGAGCAAAATTTGCCAGAACTTTCATTCACAATCTAGTCAGTCTATACCAGTGCACAATTTACCAGAACTTTCATTGCTTTTTTACATTCGAAAAAAAAAATCAACATTGAATGTCAGTCATCAGTTTTCAGAAACATCGATTACAAAATTCCATCTTTACATGTAAAAACCAAATTAAGTTAAATAAAAGAGTGGAATAAAAGAGTGGAATAAAATGAATGCAAAAAATCGATTCACAATCAATTCAGTCTATGATAGTGCAAAATTTGCCAGAACTTTCATTGTTTTTTTTTTACATTCGAAAAAAAAAAATCAACATTCAATCTTAGTCATCAGTTTTCAGAAACATCGATTACAAAATTCCATCTTTACATGCAAAAACCAAATTAAGTTAAAAGAGAGGAATAAAATGAATGCAAAAAATCCATTCACAATGAAATCAGTCTATACTAGTGCAAAATCTGCCAGAACTTTCAATGCTCTTATACATTCAAAAAAATAAAAAATCAAAATTCAATGTTAGTCATCAGTTTTCAGAAACATCGATTACAAAATTCCATCTTTACATGCAAAAAACAAATTAATTTAAAATAGGGGAATAAAATGAATGCAAAAAATCGATTAACAATGAAATCAATTTATACTAGTGCAGAATCTGCCAGAACTTTCAATGCTCTTATACATTCGAAAAAATAAAAAATCAACATTCAATGTTAGCCATCAGTTTTCAGAAACATCGATTACAAAATTCCATCTTTACATGCAAAAACCATATTAAGTTAAAAGAGAGGAATAAAATGAATGCAAAAAATCGATTCACAATGAAATCAGTCTATACCAGTTCAAAATCTGCCAGAATTTTCAATGCTCTTATACATTCGAAAAAATAAAAAATCATCATTCAATTTTAGTTATCAGTTTTCAGAAACATCGATTACAAAATTCCATCTTTACATGCAAAAACCATATTAAGTTAAAAGAGAGGAGTAAAATGAATGCAAAAAATTGATTCACAATGAAATCAATCTATACCAGTTAAAAATCTGCCAGAACTTTCAATGCTCTTATACATTCGAAAAAATAAAAAATCATCATCCAATGTTAGTTATCAGTTTTCAGAAACATCGATTACAAAATTCCATCTTTACATGCAAAAACCATATTAAGTTAAAAGAGAGGAATAAAATGAATGCAAAAAATCGATTCACAAGGAAATCAGTCTATACCAGTTCAAAATCTGCCAGAACTTTCAATGCTCTTATACATTCGAAAAAATAAAAAATCATCATTCAATTTCAGAAACATCGATTACAAAATTCCATCTTTGCATGCAAAAAACAAATTAATTTAAAATAGAGGAATAAAATGAAAGCAAAAAATCGATTCACAATGAAATCAGTTTATACTAGTGCAAAATCTGCCAGAACTTTCAATGCTCTGATACATTCGAAAAAATAAAAAATCAACATTCAATTTTAGCCATCAGTTTTCAGAAACATCGATTACAAAATTCCATCTTTACATGCAAAAACCATATTAAGTTAAAAGAGAGGAATAAAATGAATGCAAAAAATCGATTCACGATGAAATCAGTCTATACCAGCTCAAAATCTGCCAGAACTTTCAATGCTCTTATACATTCGAAAAAATAAAAAATCATCATTCAATGTTAGTTATCAGTTTTCAGAAACATCGATTACAAAATTCCATCTTTACATGCAAAAAACAAATTAAGTTAAATAAAAGAATGGAATAAAATGAATGCTAAAAATCAATTCATAATCAAGTCAGTCTAGTGAAATACTAGTGAATACTAGTGAAAAATTTGCCAGAACTTTCATTGCTTTTTTACAATCGAAAAAAAAAAAATCAACATTCAATGCTAGCCATCAGTTTTCGGAAAAATTAATTACAAAATTCCATATTTATATACAAAAACCAAATCAGGTTAAATGAAAGAGTGTAATCAAATGAACACAAAAGATAGATTCACAACGATATCAGTCTATACTAATGCAAAATGTGCCAGAACTTTCACTACTTTTATACATTCGAAAAGATAAAAAATCAACATTTAATTCTAGCCATCAGTTTCCAGAAAAATTAGTTACAAAATTCCATTTTTACATACAGAAACCAAATCAGGTTAAATGAAAGAGTGTAATCAAATGAACACAAAAGATCGATTCACAACTAAATCAGTCTATACTAGTGCAAAATCTGCCAGAACTTTCATTGCTTTTTTACATTCGAAAAAATAAAAAATCACCATTCAATGCTAGCCATCAGTTTTCTGAAAATACACACACACACACACACACACATACACAAAAGAAAATATTAACTGCATTACTTTATTGTAACGAATGAGATAATAACGTATCGATATATATATAGAATTTAATAGTTTTTCCTCATACATCAATGAATTTCATAATATTATCCTCAAACAGGCATTGAAATTGTAATGAATGAATAGCCTTACCCGCCCCTCGCTCTTCCAATAAATGAAAAATCCATATTCGTCGACCTTGAAAAGAGCATTCGGCTCGTATGCCGCTTGTTCTTTTTCCTGAAAATAGAAAATCAATGTCCATAATTAAGGTGAATTTTAGTTTTTTATGCACGTATAGCATAAATATATCCCATTTCATGCTAAAAGCAGTTTGTTTCATTATCTATACATTTTTAGAATTCAGCTCTCAATTGTATCTGAAGACTGACCTACATATTTACTAAAGCATTCGTTTACAGTAGATAAGTTTTAGTTTTTCTATTCATTTACATGCATGGAAGATATCAATGTTATAGTGAAAATATTTTTGGATCAGTGAGTAAGTTGTATTCCATTAAAGCCCGTGTAAAAAACATCGAATATTTTTAGAGGATTTAAATATTTTTTTTAATAAATAGTCTTATTAAAAGAGAATAGCTAAAAAAAATATTTTAGTAAGCGTAATATCATTTCTAATATTAATAATAATGATTATAAACCATAACTAATCTAGTACCAAAATATTTTTGGGATCCTATGATGCTTGTATCGGCTATATTTTGAACAATATTGGCACATACTTTCAATAATGGAACGAAATACTGTTCAGCATTGTGTTGTTTACATTTTGCCGATATTGCAACATATTAGCAAGAAATATTTCAAAATTTTGCCAATATTACTAATGTAAAAGTAATATTTCTGTAGTAACATTGGGTTGTTTACATTTTGCCGATATTGTAATATATTAGCAATAAATATCGGGTGTCCTAAAAAGGACTGACTGATTTTAAAATTCAATAATTCGCAAACGGTGACAGATATTTAAAAAATTCTTGCAGGAGGATTATGTATGATGTCACGAGTTTTTTTTATCTTGATTCTCGAATTTAGTTCGAATTACAAACAATAGATGGCACTGCAAGCAACGGGCGCTAAATTCAAGCTGGATTTTTGGGCTTTTGTCTTCTCCCATCCTGAAAAAGGAGATTAAAATGTATAGAGTGGGTCCCGAAGTACCAAAAATTGGGCCTGAATTTAGTGCATATTGCTCGCAGCACCATCTATTGTTTGTAATTCGAATTAAATTCCAGAATCACAGTAAAAAAAAATCCTGACATCGTACATAACGCTCTTGCAAGAATTTTTTCAATATCTGTCACCTTCTGCAAGTTATTGAATTTTAAAATCAGTCAGTCTTTTTTAGTACACCCGGTATTTCACCATTTTAAAAAAATATTACCAATGTAAAAGTAATATTTCTTTAATGTCAGCATTTTATGCAATATATTTTCAATGTAAACAAATATTTAATCAATATTTTTATTTCCTTTGAAATATTTTCGATAAATGCAATATTGGATCTCTGTATAACCGATATTGGTTTGTGCCTAGGATATTAGGTTTCTTAATCTGAAATAAGAGCATATTTGTCGACTTTGAAAAGAACATTTAGCCATACCCCGCTTGTTCTTTCTTTCTTTCTTTGTTTTTTTTTTTTCAAATAGTTAATCAATGTATAGAATTAAGGAGAATTTTAGTTTTTTAACACGTATGGCAAGAACGGCAAACCTTTTCACATCTTCGTGACAATTTTCTTCCTAAAAAATATTTTACGTGATCATGAAGCGCCAACAACCAAAACGTTTATTAGTAAAAAAACAATAAATCGAAATTACTTAAAAATTTGTTTTTAGGCGTAAAAAAAATATGAGTAATATTTTCTACTCCTACAAAAACCAAAAAATTACTTCAAAAAGTAATAAAAATAAACTGTATTTCTGTCGTTGCATCTTAAATGCCAAACAACTCATATCAATATAAAAATATGAAAACATTCAAAAATGCTTCACTAACACACATTACTAAATAAGTTTGATAAAATGTACAAATGGTTTTCAAAATTAAAAACACTAGATGTTAAAATTATATATAAAAAACACTCCAAGCGCTTTCAGCTAAACCTAAGCCATTGTCAAGGAGAAAAAGTGATGGAAAAAAAAAAACCACGGCATTGACTAATACACAATAACAGGAAACATCTTTCAGGATATTCGTAGGCGTTCGAAACCATTAATAATGAAGGAGGGGGAAGGTAGAAAAATCTCAATTCTCAAACGTGTGTTTTTTTTTTTTTTCTCTCCATTAAATTTTCTCCTTGACAAAGGCTTAGGATTAGCTGTAAGCGCTTGGAGTGTTTTTTATATATAATTTTAACATCTAGTGTTTTTAATTTTGAAACCATTTGTATATTTTATCACACCTATTTAGTAATGTGTTTTAGTGAAGCATTTTTTGAATGTTTGCATATTTTTATATTGTAAACAAAGGTGAATCTGGCGTTTCAAAATAGACTATTTATAAAGTAAATTTATCAACTGATATCAGCTTGGTAAATCGGTTATTTTTAACGAAGATAATTTGACGCGTGTTGCCTATTGCACTTAAGCCATATGTTCGCCGTCCCTGACGTATAGCATAAATATGCCCCCTTTCATGCTAAAAGCTGTTTGTTTTTCTATCTATGCATGTTAAGATTTCAGATCCCAATTTTTACTAAAGACTAACTTTCATATTTATCAAAGCATTTGTTTAGTGTAGACAGGGTTCGGTAATATATATCAATTGATGTATGTCATGATATATATCCGATATTTATTTTTAAATATTATGAAATTTGATATTTTTGATATTTTCATATATTTAACACTAATTTTCAAAATATTGCATATGATATTTTTGATATTTTCAGCCAAAACCAGTGTAAATAATTTTTCTTAACTGTTATTGATTGAGTCATTCGGTACATAAGAACTTTTGCTTTGGAACGTCCTTTTTTGCCCCCCCACCCTCCACAAAAAATTTTTTTCTCAGATTTTCATTTGAAGCTGAATTTTTAAATGTAGAATGTAGAACCAATATTTATGTGGGACAATATTTACTTAAAACAGCTATTAAAAGATAAACTGTCTAATTTCGAGAAGTTATTTACTGCTTCATACAATCTTTTCTAGTTTTGGTTTCCTTTAATTTAAACTATAGAACAGGTTAGAGAATGAAAAAGGACACAAAGCTTACATTTATATTCAAAATTTTCAATAAAAACGAAGTATATTGTATATAATTTTGTTGTATAAAACACAAACTTTTCTGGAAACTTGATAATTAATCCTATAGTTTGCTTTTTGTGAGTGTAAAGAGCAAATTGTGTCTGTTTTCAGTTAGTTGATCTTCAATTTTGTTATATAAGTGAAAAAAAAATAGAGTTAGAATGCTATTTTATTAAGTTTTCATGCTAAATGCAATGTGTTTTAGTTTCTAATTTATATTAGTCTGAAAGTATTTATAAATTAATTATCAATTATCAATAAGTTAATTAATTACCCATAAGTTGATTAGTTGACAAATATCGATTAATTATCAATAAGTTGACTATTTTAAAATATCGATATATACATAAAATATCGGATATATATATAAAATATCGGATATATATAAAAATATCGGATATTTTTGATATTTTCGAAAATATCATGATATTTACGCACCCTGAGTGTAGATGAGTTTTAGTTTTTCTGTTCACTGACGTGCATGGAAGCATCGATGTGATAGTGAAAAGACTTTTGGATCAGTGAATATGTTACACTATATTAAGACTCTCGTAAAAGAGGACTATTACTTGCGGATAATTTTAGTATTTGTTAATTAAATATTATTAGTAAACGAGATTAATATGAGAAGACTTTAATACTGATAATTATTCTTAATAATAATAAGAATAAATGTAATTGTTTAGATAGAAATTACACACCATATCCAACAATTCTTTCCCTGATGACAAAGTTTATTCATATGCGTTTTATAGAAGATAGACATGTAAAATTACTGCCAAAATGTTGGAAAAATAACTAAATTTTTTTGTTGCATTTTTCCATAAGGTGGATGTTGTGTAGCAGTGTCAGTATTCAGGAAACTATAATTGTTTAATAAATAAGAAAAAGCTTACAGAAGTAATAAATGTTTGTGTAAGATATCATGAAGGAAATTTTTTGTTATCTGTATTTCATGTGTAGCCTTAAGCACTAATTTCTTGGGGCTTCGCGCAAAAGACAATCACAGTTCTTGCAGCTTTTCAGCTGAGGTTGATGGTCGGTCAGTTCTCGGTAACTCACCAACAGTGTCTGTGATATTAAACTAGTCTACCTCTCCTTCAAAAGCAAATACTATACTTTCTTTTCCAACCGTTCTTTGGTTATTGACAAAAGGAAGGTGAGTTTCAACAATAGAAAGAGGCGAAGATGGATTTGATAGAGAGATTTCCGCCCTTTAAAAGCAACAAAAGATGAAAAGCACCGACTAACTGCAAAAAAGGCACCGGCAGTTGAATGATACGTTTATTTGGATCTGAATGCTCTTGATATCGGCACCGTTTTTCCATGCGTTGTTCGGAAGTTCCTCTACACTGTTTCTTATGACTGGCTCACGTGATACCAGAGGACACACTGTGTTTTTTCTTCATTTGTGAACAATTCCGGTTGCCTGGACACTAGATTTGCTACACTTACAGCCACGTTACGAAAACTTGCAACAAAAATAACTTGGTTTGTTTTGCAACATTTTGGCGTCATTTTTACATGTCTAATTATATCTAGCAGATATTAATAAATTTTGTATTCAGGAAAAGATTGTTTGCACATCCTGCACATTTCTCATGGAATAATATGATTATGTAGCGTGGAAAAATTCGAAAAATGCATGATTTTTTACACTTTATAGACTAAAAAAACATACTTAAAAAGTACATTTTTTTACTGGTAATAAAATAAACTTGGATTTATAAACAAATACTGGATATCTTTATTAAGTTAAGAATATGAAAAGTACATAGGTATGAGAAAAACAACAACAACAAATCAATAACAAATAATAAGAAGAAGAATTGATTATTCATTTCTAAGGAGTTACACGATTGTGTAAAATCGAAAAAACATGAAAACTTCAAATCTTTCAACTCTTCATATTTTGAAAAACAGATATCTAAAAATCCTATATTTTTACTGGTAGGCAAATAACATAGGCCTTATTAATAGGTACCTAAATTGAGTTAAGAATATAAAATGTTTCTATGTTGGAGAGTTAAAAACAATTAACAACTTTTTATTCATAAATGCTATATGCACGCCTGAATATTTACTAAAATTACTTTAAATTTAATAGAAAAAATCAGCTTTATGCTCCGAGAGATAGCGTCATATTTTGACAGCCAATTTTAGCGCAAGTGATTTTGACATATATAACACATTAGATGTGGACCAAGTGGCGATTGCACAAACCATCACCTCATCGAGTTGATGGCTGAAATTCCAGGATTAGTTAAAACTCGATTCGCATAGTAAAATTCAGCTGATCTGCCAAGTAATATCTTGATGGAAAATACCTGCAAACCCCAATTTTAGTGGTTGGACGGTAGGTTTACCAATCTGTTTTCCTACTTCCAGTTCTCCATGTTTTTACAGCTTTGGGTGCAGGAAAACACAATGATAAACTAACCGATCAACCACTAAACTCGGGTTGGCTGGTGTTTTCCGCCAAGATATGAATTAGCAGATCAGATTCAGATTCAGCCAGGTCGGGAGGCCTACCAATTGGTTTGAGCTCAACTAGCCCCACCCATGAATTAGCAGATCAATTGAATTTTAATATGCAAATCCAGTTCTGTCTAATCCTGGAATTTAAGCCGTCAACTCGATGAGGTGATGGTCTGAGCAGCCGCCTTCCGATCTAATGGGACAGATAACAAAAATGCCAGTCAGCTGGCGCAGTAGTGGGTGGTGTTTCCACAGCAACTTATCACAGCTTGGTATAATGTGAAATGAATGAAAACCCGGTTACGGATGTTACCCCTACACAGAGACATCATCAGTAATCGGGTTGTCATTAATTTCACATTCCAACTGAGTGCGCGAAGGTTGCTGCTGTGCGATATTTGGTCCCCTATCCCGCTGTTGCGCCAGGTAATTGGCAGATTTTTATCTGAAAAATAAATAATCTATCATATATAACAAAATCAATCACGGTAAAAGTGATTGCAAAAATGTGCACCTCGGATTATTACGAACGTATTTGAGACACACTGGCCTAGTGGTTTCCAATCTTTTTTTTGTTCATGCCTCACCTAAGCATTTATAAAATCATGATTTGGAATTTGGCATACTTATAGCAGAACACCCGAAGCCAGGCGACAAATAATAAAATCTTGAAAAAGTCTTACGTTTAACCCTTTGAGCTACCACATATGTATTTTAAGCAATTCTTTCTAAGAGAGCCCCTAATTAAGTTGGAGACATGAATTTTTGCATACGTATAGCTGAATACCTCAGACCACACGATAAATCATAAAATTTTCAAAAAGACTTATATTATTTACTCCTCCGTGCTCTAACTTGTGTATTTTAAGCAATTTTTCTAACCTCCGCGCTTTTCACCAGGGGGGCACTTTTCCAACTTTTGCCGACACCCCTTTGACCATTCTTTCATATTATGCACCATAGCCTTACATATTTTAGCTCCACTATTTACCGCCAGGGGTGCCTACTTATCTCGGGTGCTATCAGTCCAATCCCCTCGACTAATATATCTACTGATAGTATATAAAACGGAGTTTCGTTCGAATAGAGGTTTGTTTAGAATGGAGTGCGCACCTGGTTGCGAAATGTGGAACTAACATATTTTTCAAAAGGATAAAGTGTTTTGAAAGGAATATTAAACGAAACCCTCTATGCGATCTGTGATCACACTTACCTACTTTTTCACTATATTTATGCATACAATAAAGTGCGTATAAATGCTATAGTTCATATACAGAGCTACAGAAATAAATTCGTAAAGGTTACTGAGTATGAGCTTAAATTGCTTAAAGGTGGGTTTTAAAGGAGTTATGCATTTTTACGCTGAACTGAATTTAGTGTACAAAGAAATATTTGTAGAATATAGATAAAAGATATACAGGGCCACGCAAAGAGTTGGATACATGGCCGTCTATGGGTGATAATTTCTGGAAATGTAATTTCAGTTGTTTTAAGCGTGTTTTAGTTTGAATTAAATTTTAGCTAAATAGTGGCATGTAGTAAAGGTACTAGGTAAACTACAGGGCTGTACAAAAGTATTCAAGTATGTTTCCATCTATTAGTATAAATTGCTGAAAGATGAATTTCAACCTGTTATGTATTTTCTTGTTAAACTAAATTTTCCCATTATATAGTATATATATATCAACATACAGATCGAATACAGGGCTGTTCAGAAGAATTGGAATACATATTTGGCTATGGGTGGTAACTACTGAAATCAGATTTTTAAATGTTTACTTAGTTATCTTATTTGCCTAAGTAACGAAGTTTCGTTAAAGCTTTCAGGGAGTGTTGGAAAGTGTTTCATAATCTATGCTGTACGCATAATTTTTCTTACTTGTTTATTTTGTTTGCATTGTTTTATTATAATTCAACATTACTCTTTTAAAGAAGAAAAATGTTGCCGAATATGGGTTAATGAATATACTCAAATTGCCTTCCTAAAAAGTCAAGATGCCTCCGCCTTTGACGTACACGTTGGAAACCCCTACCTTCCAGAACATTTTAAACTTACATCTGTATAAAATTTAAATTAAAAACCCTACTTTTTAAATTCAATTGAAAGTATTGCATCTGTTTTTCAAACCAATTTAGAGTTTATCTTAGCATAAAAATTACTTATGACTGACACAGTAGACAAATTTAGCTTCAGTTTTGCACTAGAGATGTAATTTGAAAAAAAATTATGAACAAATATAAAGTGGTTTAAGCGACATTTTATGCATAATTTGAAAAATCTAATTTGAAAAATCTAATTTTGAGATGGCGTTAAAGTGATAATTGTGTACAGAGAACATCGATAATTTTTTTGTGATAAATAGCTTGGCTTTCCGATATATAAATATACAGTGGCTCCCAAAAGTGTTCGTACACTTACGAATTCCAATGAAATAGTGCTCTATCCATTAACTAAAATTAATATTTCAAAATGGGTACTTAATAATGAGATCTATAACTTATTCTTAACAAAACTACATAAAATATTTTAAAACATAGTAAAAATTTATTTTGAAGAAATAAATATTAAAAAAAATAACAAAAATAAATTACCTCACAAAAGTCTTCATACACTTTTAAAAATCTATATATATTTGTAAATATTATGATATTTCGTTAAGTTAGTATTTAGTAGGATATCCTTTAGCATCCACAACAGCTTTTAAACGTCTGGGAATAGATTTCATTAGTTTTTTTTTTTTTTTTTTTTTTTGTAATTTTTGCATCAATGTTCACCCATTCGTCGATCATTACTGTTTTTAGTTTGTTTTTCGTTATTAATATCGTTTCTTCGTACTCCAACATCCAGTTCTTTCCAAATATGTTCTATTGGGTTGAAATCCGGCGATTGAGGTGTTTTTTCAGAACTTGTGAACAATTATAGAAACACCAGAGGCGAACGTTGAGAGCCGTGTGCTTAGGATTGTTTTCTTGATAAAAGAACAACATTGTTTCCAATACCCAAATTTTGAACTGATAATTTTAAATTGTCTTTTAAAATATTTAAATAAAGAGCATAATTCATTATTCCATCAATGAATACCAAATTACCTAGTCTTGATGCTGCCATGCATCCCCACAGGCGGACACTTCCACCGCCATGCTTAATTGTCCCAACTAAGTTCTTGGGATTAAGTTCTTCATTTTTTCTTCTCCACACAATTATACGCCCATCGGAACAAAAAAATTTAAATTTTCTTTCATGGACAATTAAGATATTTCAATACAATTCGGGTTTATTTATCACTGATTTTCCGAAGGAAAGCCTAAGCTTTTTGTTTTTCGCACTAACAAAAAAATTTCCACTGGCATAACACCCATTTAATCCAGCTGATCTCAGCACTCGTCGAACAGTTTCAGGTGAAATTTAAGTAACAAATGTTTCATTAAATTCTGTAGCAACTTTTATAGTACTTAACCGTGGATTTGTTACAATTTTTCTAATTACAAATCTTTGATCACATTGTGTAAACTTTAACGACGACCTTTTCTTACCTTGTTTTCGATCTAATTTTCTTCTTTAAAGCGTTTTATCACATACTACACCGTAGAATGGGATAAATTAACTAATTTAGAAATATTCCGAACTGATTTACGACTACTATGATGAAAGATAATTAATTTGCGAATGCTGTTAGTTGTGTCATTACGACTGTGAGACATTTTTAAATAATAAGTTGAATATTACGAAGAAAGCAAGCAAAACTTAAAGCCAAAAGATTTTTTAAATGTCACCACAATACAAAAATAAAAATAAAACGGCAGACGATAATTTTAATTATGAATTTATCTGAAAATGTTTCTATGTACGAAGACTTTTGTGGCGTGTTCTTTCTCTACCTCCTTCCGTTTTCATTTTTATATAAAAAGAAAATTAGTCAATATTTAAATAAAATGTTGAATATTATTAAGAATAATACGAAGATGATGTGGAACAATTTTGGACTTCATATTCGAATTCAATTCTAAGGTATTTCCTTTTAACTAAAAATTTTTTAAGTGTACGAACACTTTTGGGAGCCACTGTATATGCATTGTAAATGATCAGAACAAATTGGTCTGTCATTTACACATATAAGTTTTTTTTTTTAAGATTTTTTTTTTTTTTTTGAGGATTTATCAGTCATATGTTCTTTTAATCTATAATAACAAAACAAAGTAATTATAATTAAAAGTTCTATTTAATAATTAAATAAACTTTCCCCTAGTGATTTGGACATGCCGCACCGTAATATCTTTAAAATTATGATTTTCCTTTGTGACACAATTTTTGCTATTTAAAAAGGGAACTTTTATTCATGTAAAGAAGCCTAAAATGCTTTGAACAATTACGTACTGCAGCAAAAGTCATCTTTTATTTTTCAGCAAGTGGAACAGTTACACCATTTTACACTAGTGTGAAGTAAAACTCTTGCATGATCTGCATTTTAAGCTAATCTTATCTAAACTTTTAACTCCATACTACCACTTTACTCTGTTAGCCGAATTTTTCTTCTTAGTTATTATTTACTATCCACTTATCGCCGTGTGCTTTCTGGTTCTAATTTTGTCAGTATGTGTCATAATGTTTATTTATATACTATGTATGACGCCTCTCAACCAAAACAGTAATAAATCCATTATTAATAAATATTCGAGGTTTGAAAAGCAAATTAACACTTTGTGAAAAGCGCGCCTTAAGTTGTGAATTACAGCTCTAGGCCACATTGTCCTTTTTCTAGATTTTCATATTCTGAAACAGCAGTGATGCCATGAGTAACATGATTTTTTGGATAATCATCTAAATGTTTTTTCCATGTTACTCGATCATTTTTGAAAGTCTTAAGAGATTACCGCTCCCTCCCCCCCCCCCCCCCCACCACCACTACAAAAATAAATAAATAAATACAATAATAAAAATAAATAATAAATAAATAATAATAATAATAAATAATAATAATAAATATAAAAATAAATAATAAATAAATACAATAAATAAAAATAATACAATAATACAATAAATAAATAAATAAATAACTACAATAAAGAAATAAATAAAAATAATAAAAATATTACAATAAATAAATAAATAATAAATACTACAATTAATAAATAAAAATAAATAAAATAATAAAAATTTAAAAAATGGGCATTAAAATGGACGTGGGGTTCAAAAATATGTATGAAATACCAAAACTATTTATGTTTAAGTATTGGTATGGAGAATATTTGTTAAATTAATTAAGCATTCAGTTTATTTATCAAGTGATTTAAACGTTGTAACGCCAATTGTTTAACCTGAAATGTTCATTCCACAATTCGACAAGTAAGACTTAGTTTAATTGAATGTTTTATAGAAGTGCTTAAATTCTCAAGTACATTAAATCCAATGTCCGTAAATTCGATTATCTATTTAAAAAGGCAATGAAGTGTTGAAAGTAGCTAATATAATCGTGATAGATTCTACCAAATAGATCGACTTTTAAAATTTGAATAATTTCAATACTTCGTATTTTCTTGCATGATTAGCAATTCCTGAAGTCTTCTTTTAACTTATGTGCAACATTATCATTGGGTAGGCAGTTTGGGAAAGAAAAATATAGTAATTAAATAATCTAAATGCCATCCACAGAGAGAGCAAACATTAGATTATCAATGGAAAGTAAATAAAAAGAACGAAAAATCATGAGTCAAACAGAGATTATGAAACATTTTCCATCACTTCCAGAATACTTTAGCAAAACGTCTCCGTTCAATAAGTGAAATATGATTTCCACGTAAAAAATTTGCAAAACAAAGGTCATATTGTAAAACCAATTTCAGGAATTACCACGATAGTCGGAAAAAATATCAGAATTCTTTTATGCAGCTTTGTATATGACATAAATATTTGTATATGTACTACATAGTATGCTAAAAGTTTAGTTAGAAAGGGAATAACACACTTGTAAGCTCCTCTCCAGCAATTTCTGTAAATAAACGGAAATGTATACGACATCTTTTGTGCTTCCCTGTATATCATGTATAGAATTTATACACACCAAGTAATACGCAAAGAAAACAGTTTAATTTAGAAACATGTACCACAACTTAAAACGCACTTCAGTTATTATTCTTAGACAATACTATAACCGAGTTCTTCCTGTAAATAAACGACGAATGCTAAGCACATCCTATTGTATAGTAAACCTCTTGTGGAGCACCTAAGAAATATATGTCAATTTAAATATGTTTGAAATAGTGTAACATTATTAAAATACACCGAAAACGATTTTCCCCATGACCGTAATGTATTGGAATTCTTTTGAGTGTCCGTATAAATGAACTATAAACGCTGCATCCTTCATTTTCGGTACCGAACCTTCCATAGTAATCTCAATCCATTCTCATTAACATATATTAATTGCATGACAATCTAATTGTATTTACTCGAGTTAGAACACGGCGAGACAGACAGGCAGATAAACCGGATTCATAAACACTTTTCAACTATGTTGGAAAGCGTTAAACAGTACAGACATTTAAATATCTTTCTTTAGTAGATGTGAACAATGGACTATCTTAGATAGAAGTTGAACAAAGAATATCCGAGACCAGGAAACACATAGGAAAGTTAAACTGCTACTTTGGAGCAGAGAGAAAACTGAAAAGACAAAAGGGACTCTTTTTAAAGCTCTCATAGGAAGTATCATGCCCTATGGTGCCGAAACATGGACTATAAAAGCAGCGAAAGAGATGAAATTTCTTGAAATAGAGATAGATTACTGGTGGAGAGCTGCTGGAGTATCTCTTATGGGAAAAAGAAAAAATACAGAAACACTAAAATATATACAGAAAGTAACTTTATTAATCGTATAGAGTAAAAACAGTTGATACAGGGTATGACAAAAGGGACAAACAAGAGACTATCAAAAGTATTATGGTATGGGGGCCACCTTGTAAGAAAGCGAGGGAGTTCGAAGAGGAAATAGAAAGAAAGGTTAGAAGATACCATGAAGGAGAATATTTTAAAATGGAAGATGGGGTAAAAGGATACATTAGCACTCAGAAAAATTTTGAGGAAGAATTAGAAGAGGAAATTAAACTATACAATATATAATTTCGTAAGGTAAATTTCAATTTACTAATAACGCATTAAAATAAAAATTCTTCAGACTCATTTTTTTTCAATCTTTGCGCGGGAATGATGGCTTCGTCTTGAAATTTTTGAAGGATAAAGTGTTTTGAATTTCGCCTTTACTTAAGTATAGCGTTTTTGTAGATAAGCAGAATATTGTGAGTTTTGAGCAGATATATATCTGCTAAATTGTACAGTACATGTGTTTTAATTTTGGCGTATTGCAAATTCGCATTTCAGTATAGTTGAGTCAGGTCATATAGAAACTCACTTTTTATTAAAATTGGGATATGCCAATAACGAACGAAAAAATAACTCAAAATATTTTTTTTTGTTTAAATTTTTTTTCAGTTCGCATTACCATTTATTATAAAACATTATAACTACTCAGATATTTCTAGCGACAGGAAATTTGTTTCATTTTAAGACGGCATCGGCCTGGAATATATAAATAAATACTCATTGGAATGGCTGTATACAAATGTATGAATTCGTATGCTATGCTAGATACATTTGTAAACATCTCCTTTTCACAGTAGGTTTTCTAGTTCAGTTAAATACGAAGGATTATTAAAAACGACCCTTGTAGTAAAACCAGGAGACTATTGGAACAAATTCTACATAAAATCACTTTCCATGCTATTTTTTTCTCAATTCATGGAAGACAAAGTCTTTTCCATCAAACCATCAAGCATTCAAATTTGTTAAAAATTTATACACAATTTTTAAATGAAATTTCTACTTCCCCCTCTAAATTTGGCGGGTCGGGTCCACAGCATGAAGCTATTTCCGCCAAGCCGTCAAATGTCCAAATTATAAGTGACCTTTTTAAATGTCCCTCCCACTAAATTTGACAGGTTAGGAGGGAAATTATATAATTTCCCTGACTCTCGGAGATGAAGCCCTTTCTAT
The DNA here is from genome assembly GCA_963932465.1 of Maratus speciosus. Taxonomy (NCBI): domain Eukaryota; kingdom Metazoa; phylum Arthropoda; class Arachnida; order Araneae; family Salticidae; genus Maratus; species Maratus speciosus. The sequence continues at coordinate 52,366,638 of OZ010786.1, read as the reverse complement.
CGAGCCGTCAAACGTCCAAAATGATTTAGTAGTTTTCTCACATATTTGGAATAACTTACGAAATTATAGAATTTTATGTAAAGATGTTATTGAGTTAAGATTTTTTAAATTGTACTAGACTATATTTTTAGTGATCTTGTCTATTTATGAACAAACAATTATTAAATAGCTTCTAATGTCAGGTGTCACAAAATATTATTTACTAACTTAGTAAATGAAAATATCTAACATAAAAAGTTTTGGATACAAAATTTGATAATATTAGGTTAACACTTGTTTTTTCTTCTATTATAGATTGGTTTCATAAACTAAAAATATGAAATTCAAAATAAATTTAAAGAATGGTTACTTACTTCTTCCCATCGATCAAATATGCATCCTTTCAGTAAAGCTGGTGGGACAGGCCTTTGCCAGTTGAACTCATATAGTTTAGTCATAATTCTGTATTCTCCTGATTTAGCATGATGTTTTCAAGTGAGATAACTGTGCATGATGTCTAACACTATCTCCTATCTTAATTTTACATCTGATTATTTGCCCTGAAAAGAAGAAAAAAGAAAATTTTATTCCATATTAAAACTCTTTTCTTGTAACAAAGTATTACATTGTTAATCAAACTAAATTGTTGTGGAAATTGAAGAAGATGAGGATATTACAAGATTATATTCGTAATTTCAAAAATACAAATGTAATTTTATTCAAATGTTATAAGAAAAAAATTGTCACGGAGGATTCAGTGTGGTTGTAAAGAAAGTGAAGGTTCTGATGTGAATGCTGAATACATTCTTGGCACAAAGAAAAAGAATCATGCGTCAAGCATAGATTATGAAACACTTTCCAACACTGTTTCAAAGTCAAGTTTCAGCAATTACCGTCCTTAGCTGGAAAAGTACTCTATTTCTTTTGTGACCCCCTGTACTTGATCTTTATGTAGATATATATTCTACATAGTATGTTAAAATTTACTTTAATAAGAAAACAATTGAAAATTCACCTTCAGGAATTTCTACCACTAGAAGAAAAAAAGAATGTTATTCTTCTGTACAGCCTTGTATATTACCTACAGATTTTTATACACGCCATATAATAAGCTAAAATTTAATACAGAATAAAACATGCTTAAAACTACAGAAATCACACTTGCACAAATTATCATCCATAGGCGACCATGCATCCAGTTCTTTACGTGGCCCTGTAAGTATGGTTCAGCTTGAAAATCCATAACGTAATTTCATGTTTAAGAATTCACATTCATACGCAGTACTATTTACTAATGATTTTGTGTAGCCCTGTATATGATTTATAGTAATTATACACACCACGTAGTATGCAAAAAATTAGTTAAACTCAAAACACATACCGTAACTGAAAATGCACTTCCCGCAATTACCGCTAATAGATCATACTTCGGATACACTTCTGTATCCGAAATCTTTTGTATGTACCTATAAATGAACTACAAGTGATATGCTCATCATATTCTACAACAAGTATCTTGTTGTAAACCTCAGTAACGTATGTCAATTTCATCATACATCATTTCATTTGAAATAGTGTAACATAATTAAAATACGCTGCAAACAGGTCCCCCACCCACCTCATAGACCCTTATGTAACGGAATATGTAAATTAATAATAAATGCTTTGCATTCGACATTGTACAGAATGTATTTTTAGTACATCTCATAAATGCATATGAATTTCCTTATGTTTAAAATGTTATAACATCACTAAAATACACTTGAAACGATTTTTTCCCATTGTCCGTAACATAACAGAATACTTTTGACTGTCCCTGTAAACGAATTAGAAATGCTACGCACTTCATATCCAATAGTGATCGTGCCCTACTAAACTTTAATAACATATACAGATTAAAGGGAAATCGAAGTATATTTACTAGAGTTAGAGCACAGACAGACGGATAGATGACTAAATAAAGCAAGGTCGTAAACACTTTTTAACTATGTTGGGGAGTGTTTTAAAAAAAGAGAAGACAGTGGTTTTGCTTGCTACACACCGTTATGGAAGTTACCGGTGTAGACTAGAAATTTTTATTCGTAGACTTAATTTTTTTTTTTTTTTTTTTTTTTGCCGAATTTCTTAATCAGTGTGGTCCATCAAACAAGCCTAATAAATATACTTGTATTTATGGAGGATTGAATTGAAAACAGATCGTGTTGAAACTAGAAGTTTTTTTCAGTGGAGTGAATCCATAATTTTAAATTCAGACACTGAAAATCTCGTAAAATATAACAGACAGATAGTCAAAAGATGTTTCCCGATAATTTCATGAACTGTATTTAAAGAACAAATTAAAATTATTAAAATTGTTGATAGATATTAATTAAAAGATTTATTTTCAAAGTTTTAAAACGGTGCAATATTATTGCTTCTTATCATTTAAAAGCACATATTAAATTCAGTTTGTATCCAAGAAATTTAACATTGGAAAAAAAAAAAAAAAAAAAAAAAACTTTAGATGATATAAATTCTACAGCGTGGACTCAAATAACGCCACAAAAAACAAAAGTTTTCGTCAAAGTGGGATGAAATAAACTCATTCAGTTAAGTGTATGAAATTATTAATGAAGAAACCATAGTACTAAGAAGAGGCAAAATAAAAGTCATTGAAAAATGGAGAGCATTTAGATTATTAACGGATGTAAATTTCAAAGTGGGTGAAAAAAGGATTCGAACCAGGGATAACTTGGCTGCAGCTGTCAATGCTCTACCAACCGAGTCATCCCGGACGAATCTGGAGAACTAATTCACCCAACTAACCTTTAACGATCATAGTATCTGGTCTGATATTTGAATCATCTTAAAAGAATTAATCGAAGGTTATTTTTGGAATTGCAGTATACGCTGCATGCGTAATTATATTAGACTGTTATTTTTTTAACACAATTATTCAATTGGTAAATAAATCATAACAGATGTAAATTTCCAAGTGGGTGAATAAAGTCCGGGTCAGGATTTGAACCAGGGATATCTTGACTGAAGCCGCCAATGCTCTATCGACAGAGCCATTTTTTATTTACGAATTGAATAATTGTGTTAAAAAAATAGTCGGATGTGCCAATCCCAAAATTTTCTTCTGTCTCATACATGTTGATACCTCAAAATTCGCTATCATAGTGCCAAAAGTGAATGGCAATCTATGCCGATCATGAGAATCCTAAAGAGATGAAAGTCCGTGAATTAGTTCTTGAGGTATCACTGTCGCTAAAACCGTGCAAATCTTGAAAAATGCAGCATAGCGGCAACACCTTTTGGGTGACTTGTATTAAAACCTATTCAGAAACAACTTATGTCAAAGTGTAACTGATTCTGAAGTTTGACGAAAATCGTGCATTAGTTTTGAAAGAGATCTATTGCGGAAATCTTGAAAAATGCAGCTTAGCAACGCCGCGTTTCACGCGATTTAGAACAAAACCTAATCAGCAGCAATATTTATCAAGATATACCTGAATCTCAGATTTGATAAAAATTCGTGCATTTGTTCTTGAGATAGAGCTAATGCAGAAATCGTGTAAAAGTAGTATAGAAGCGCCACCTGTGGGGTGATTTACACCAAAACGTAGTTAGTACCAAATCATATCAATGGCTAACCGAATCTGGAGTTTCATAAAAATCCGTGCACAAGTTCTTGAGGTAGAGCCATTGCGGAAATCGTGAAAAATGCAGCATAGCAGCACAACATGTTAAGCGATTTGCACCAAAAACTAACCAGTACCAATTTATATCAGGGACTAACTGAGTATAAATTTTTATTAAATTCCGTGAATTAATGTTTGAGATAGAGCGCCCACAAAATTTGTGTCACATACAGACAGACAGATTCACAGAACCACAGACTCACAGACAGACATTTTGTAAAAATATGTTTTTTGGAATCTCAGACCCCTAAAACGTCTAAATCCGCGAAAACCGGAATTCGAAAATTTTCAAGAGTCCAATACTTTCTTCTTGTAAATGTAGAAGAAAGTAAAAATCAACTAAAGTTTAGATTATGTAATATTTTAGCCGAATAAACTGTGATTCTTGAAGTAACTGTGAAATAACATTTTGATTGTTAAATTTAGTCGAATAAAGTGTGATTCTTGAAGTAAGTGTGAAGTAACATTTTGATTGTTAAACGTTCTAGGAAAATAGAAAACTGTTGAAAACGAAAACAAAGAAGTGATATGTTTTTAAAAGGCGATTTATGGAAAAGCATATTTACAGATATCTACAGGTTTTCAGTATACTAGAATATAAATGATTATTTTTAAAATTTTCTAACGACATATCTCGACAAATGGCAATTTTGATGTTTTTGTTGAGTAATATTACAAAAAAATTTTTAGTGTATTTTGCAGTGAGCTTTTCATAAAAGGGGGGACGTGGTTGTTAGGTAAATACCATAGCGGATTTAGATAATTCATTTCTGTTTTCCAATTTATTTTTATGCGTTAAAAATTTATCTTTAAAAAGGGGTTGCCAGAAGGAAAATTTCCCCTCCTCCCATAAGAATTCAAATGACCCGCTCCCCGGAGTTTCAAAAATCTCTTCCGGATAAAACATGTCTGAATTTTCATCCATTTTAAAAAACGCTGTGGACACATCATATCTTTAAAAAAATTTTCCCTCCTGGATTTCGCTCTGCGCTGCCAATGTCTTCAATGGCTTATTCTAAAAATAAATGGGATGATCCCCAAGGAATTTGGTGTGCTAAAAGCAAATTGTCCAGAGTGATTCTCTCCGCGTCCACTTTCTATGCGGCTCTGCCTGCAACAAAATTATTTGAATATAAGTTAGATACCATAATGTAAAATAATAAATCTACCTTTAATTAAAACCTTCATATTAGCTGCGTATAAAGCAGTTTTCATTTTCCTTCAAAATGTCTGAAGTGATTTTAAAAAATTTGCTAAAACATTGAAGGTAATTTGGAAACCATAAACTTGCAGAAATAAATCTGTATTAAACCTTACAATAAAAGAAGAAAAAAAAAACCATGTATTTATTTAAAGAAACCTGTAGTTTTCCTTCAAAATACCAATAGTAAACTTCAAAATATCTGAAAAAAATTTAATTTTGTAAATGTGATTTACTGACTTTTTACTTTCTTCTATCTTTACAAGAAGAAAGTATTGGATTCATGAAAATTTTCGAATTGCGGTTTTCGACGGATTTACACGTTTAAGGGGTCAGAGATTCCAAAAAACATGTTTTTACAAAATGTCTGTCTGTGACTCTGTGAGTCTGTCTGTCAGTCTGTCTGTCTGTGTGTATGTGACACAAATTTTGTGGGCGCTCTATCTCAAGAACTAATGCACGGAATTTAATAAAAATTTACTTTCAGTTATTCCCTAATACAAATTGATGCTGATTAGTTTTTGGTGTAAATCGCTCAACAGGTGGCGCTGCTATGCTGCATTTTCACGATTTCCACAATAGCTCTATCTCATGAACTAATGCACGGATTTTGATCAAACTTCAGATTTAGTTAGTCCTTGATATGAATTGATGATGATTACGTTTTGGTGTAAATCGCCCAACAGGTGGCGCTGTTATGATGAATTTTGCAGGATTTACACGATTTCCCCAATAGCTCTATCTTAAAGAACTAACGCCCAGATTTTCATCAAACTTCAGATTCAGTTAGTCCTTGATATGACTTGCTACTGATTATGTGTTGGTGTAAATCTTCCAACAGGTGGCGCTTCTGTGCTGCCTTTTTCACGATTGCCTCAATAGCTCTATCTATAGAACTAATGGACGAATTTTCATCTAACTTCAGATTTAGTTGTATGTTGACACAAGTTGTTGTTAATTAGATTTTGGTGTTAATCACCCAATAGGTGGCGCTGCTATGCAGGAATTTTCACGATTTTCGCTATAGCTCTATCTCAAAAACTAATGCACGGATTTTCTCCAAACTTCAGATTCAGTCAGACGTTGACATAAATTGTTGCTGATTAGGATTTGGTATAAATCACCCAATAGGTGGCGCTGCTAGGATGCATTTTGCTCGATTTAGGCGATTTCAGAGATAGTCATATCTCAAGAACTAATGCACGGAATTTCATATCTTTAGAATTCTCATGAGTTGCGTAGATTACCATTTAATTTTGGCAGTGTGATAGCGAATTTTGAAGTATTAACAATTATGAGATAGAAGAAAGTTTTGGGATTGGTACATCCGACTAGTTTACTTGGGAATTGACTCAAACTTTTTCTAACTATTGCGTAATTTTTTATTGACAGTGTAAATACGGTGTTGAAATAACGTTAGCCAAGTGCTAATTTGTCCTTTAATTCATGGGAGTTATTGGACTTACGATTATTAGACTTATAATTATGGCGATGCCATATACTGGAATTATATTTTTATTCAAAATTAATCCTTTTTCTAAATTTACTTTCCTTTCTTTTGTTAAACGCTAGCATTTAAAAAAGATATCTCTTTATTTTCGATCTTAGCACAGTCATTATCTTCGCAAAAATATTCTTTTTTTTTATATTTTTGTTTGGTAAATGACGTTCCTTTTATTTCGGTGAGGGCACCTCGTATAAATATTATAGACCCATAACTTATATTTTACATCTGCCTCCAAATAGATATTTGTCGTTAATTAGGCGAGCCGTTAGACTTTTTGTAAGCAAAGATAGTTTTGTCTTTTTTGTTTCACTTTTCAATTGAAAGCCAAATGTGACCCTCCTTCTTGGCGCTTATTTCGTTCAAATTTTAGTGTTGCTCACAACCTAACCGTTAATTTGTGATTGGCGTATTGGCTTAACACATATGAATTCTTGGCGTTATTAACTTACGAAGATTGAACACTTCGCCACTGATTTTCATACTAAGAGGACCTGCAAAGTTTTGCTGAGTATGGGGGGGGGGGGGTGTCACTATTTTACATCTACTGTCTCTTCTTTCGAAAAATAAAATAGTTTTTACATAGACAGTTTTTTTCTGAATTATTGCCTGATAGACTTTTACAGGAAAGTATCTCATCTGGTGTTTTGCGCGCAATGCCTTTGGATTTTGTTTATGATCACTGCTTCATAATAATAACCGGTCTAAAGCTGAATAACAAACGATCTAAAGCTTCGTCATAATACTTAAGATCAATTTTGTTCGCATAAATTAAAACTATCTTAGGAGTAAGCCTACACTGTGTTATTTTTTTCAAAAATGATATCTAACAATTAATGGTTTTACTGACAAAAAATATTCAAGGTAAATAAACAAGTGAGAAAATCGTTTTATAACTCTAATGAACAAACAAAACGAATATATTTGTTGGAGAGAATTACCTTATTGCTTTCTTCACCGGATCTAACAAGATGTACAATCATCTTAACATTGAAAGAAGATTTCCTATGGTGGATTTATTGTAGATGGAAGACAAATTGCAGCGACAGTATACCGCATTTATCATTAAAAGGATTATATACCAATAGAAGCATGATATCTATAAAATGAATGCTTCCAATAAACGTTTTTGCTTTGATCGTGTATTTCTGGAAATGTGGAAAATACTTGTTATATTGTTTAATATATTGATATTGTTATTACAGTTTTATTAGTTTCATTGTTGAAAAAAAAGTGTTGTTTAGGCACTTTTTTTTTTTTTTTTTTGGACACTGCTCATGATACTGTGGACAAAAACAGTGGTTCTTTACCTCCCTGTTTTTCTTTTTTTACAAAATAACCATGAATATTTTTACTTTTGTGGTACCTATAGGTATAATATAGTAAAGGAATTATTTAATTTTAAAGTCATTGTTGGAAGTGAGAATTAATAAAATGATACGTTTTTTTTTGTTTTCTTTTCTAAGTTTTGGAAAAATAAAAAAATGTGAAATCAGATGTTGTGATGTGGAATCACATATATGTTTCTTAAATTATTCCTTTCTCTAAATTTCAGTTAAAACTAATCTTTAATTACTCATTTATTTTATCCTAACCTTTATTTCAGTTCCCATTGTAACTTTCCTACAAAAGAAAAGAAAGAAAAGAAATTTAACAGATGCCTTTACCACTAAATCGGCTCTCGCATTCATAAAATTCATTTAGATGATTATTCACGCTGACTAGATAAAAAAAAAGAATAAAGATCGACTTTGCTTTCGGCCAGTAGAAATAACTCTTTGATCTCTGCTTAATTTTTGAGTATGACTTCCTTGTTAAATCATAAACATTTCCAGTAAATGCGGTCTGTATTGTCTTTAACGCTATGTTCTCAAAACTTTCCTCTTAACGTACGAATTGGCGTTCGAATTCTTTTTGGCTTATTTTTAGGACTGCTATGCTGGTGGCCCTGCCACACAATTCAAAATTCTCCTCATTGTCCAAAGGTAACAGATAATTTTTCTGATATGACATCATTCATTTTTCATGTGCTCTTTTCGCCAATTGTTTGATGCCAATGTGTATATTACAGAATAATTGGCAATTGCTCCCTTGCGCTTCATGAAATCAGTCATGTAAAAAAATCGTCTTTAGAAATTCTATCAGGCACCATCCCTATCCATTTCTGTATGAAAATGCTTTAATTTTATATAGTTGCTCCAAATAAACAGATTTCGTAAAAAAAACAATTTAAAAGCATTATTTCTACACTGATCACAGCCTACAGCTATTTACAGACTCCAGCGAATGCAAAGAAACTGAACCTGGTAATAATTTACGATCTCCAAAGATTTTAAAGTGTGGATCTCTACTACAAAATATTGGTGCCGTTACAGGGCATTCGCAAATTTTTTCTGGAACTTTATGGGATGGTGCCTGCCTGTTTATTAGCCTGCTTGTCTGTTTTTATTAGCCTACCTGATGTTTATTAGTTTGCCTATTACGGATGTGAATTTCTAGACGTCTTTTCTACCGGTATTTTTGGAATGTCTATTGCCTCGATAGATGACTGCCTATTATTTATGCGGATCGTGGTCTGTTAAGTAACTTCCCATTTACCTGACTGCTGTATGAAGTGCCCGTGTTTCCTGTGAATTTATGCTGCCGGACTTTTTCTAATGGATTTCATTATTTTAATAATTATGGAGTTAGATCCCAGTGGCGAGTGTCATTTATGACTGTTTCAGCTGAGTCTTCGGATCAAGATTTTTTTTCACGATGTTCGCCGTAATCTCTCCCGCTTGTTACAGCCTCTCCTTCCAATGTAGGCTTAGGAAGCTGCGGTAGCCTATTTGTGACTCCTATAGTTCGCCTCCGGGTTACTCTGTTCACCGACTTTGGATGAATCAATGCTTTTTATTTCGACTTATTCGTAAATTTATGCAGAAACATACTGAGTCAATTCTCTACTTATGATTCTAAAGTGCTGCAGATTTCCATGTTTGACGTCGTATTGTTTTCACACTGATTTTACTTTTTTTACTTCCACTTGTGGGTGCTGATATTGCCTTTCTGCAAAAAAAAGTGCATTAAACTATTTTGTGTTTTGAATTCAAATTCGATATTCAACGTTCATTTTCATTATAATATTATTAACCCTCCGTCTACCAGACGGGTCCATTGGACCCGACAGGTACATACAAAATATTCATTCAAACCAGAAATTTCTTTAAAATAAACTAAGTATATAAACCAGACAAAAATAAGGTAAATAAATAAGTTAAATAGTTTTAAATAAAAATTCTGGTGTAGAACGTTTTATTAAAACTTGAATAAAATTCCCGGTAGATCTAGGGTTAACTATTGAATGAAAGCAGTTAAAAGTGTCATAAAAAAGGTACAATATAATAATGAATATCAAATATTGATACAGTTACATCGATTATAAAAATGGAAGAGCATAAAAGAAAATATGCATATACATAAACAATTACAGCTTATCATGTGAGTATGAGAAAAATATTATATGCATTTTATATTTTTATAATTATTAATGCTCAATTTCTATTTTGACTACATGACATTTTTATAAAATGTAGTATTTAAAATAATACATTAATTTTTAACAATTGTCGTTGATTATGCATTTTTATTTTCTCATGCTCATATTTTGTTTGCATGAATAATAACAGCTGTAAATAGTTTTAGATTTCTTTGAAATTTATCACAGTTTTACAAATGCTATTTAAGAACTAAGATGCCAAACGATAGCATGATAAAATTACATTTTTCAGATTCCAAAATACTTATTTACTGTTCACTTTTGGCTCGAATAAGTATCACAAAGATCAAGACAATCTATTTTTAAAAATTTAGAATAAGTATTTTAGAATAAGTACGAATTTAGAATAAGTGTTTTATGGATCGCATTCTTTTGGATTTTTTTTTATGTTTTTTTTCCTTCTTCTTCTTAAAAAAAAAGGTTTTTATCATTTCTCTCATTTTATTTAATGATTATATATATATATATATTTTTTTTTTTAGTGCAGTTCCTTTTGAAGTATTATAAATTGACAGTTATATATATATATATTTATTTATCTTATGTTTTATATTATGACTTTCATTTAAAAATTTTAGGTAATTTAATGGTCCATCTAAAATATTTTTGTTTCCAAGTAAATAATAAAACAGGATGCTGCCAGTTTCAAACTATTTTTTTTATTTTTTTTTTTTTTTTTTGGGACAGGAAGTTGTATTTAAAAAAAAAACAATATATAGAGAGATAAAGATGAATACTGGTAATGAATAAAGATTTCATTTATTACTGACATTATTTTCATTGTGAGGGATATAAAATTTTACCAGTTGAATCGAATCTCTATTTATATAAATTCTCAGTTTAAAGGTAAGTTATGTTTTAATGTGTTTGTACAGTACTATTAAGGAAGTATTTTTATCTCTGCTTAAAAGTAGCCATGATTTTACTTGAATAATTAAATCTATCTAGATAATCAATATGTTTAAAGTAGTGTGCACATTGATTATATCTATTCAAGTGAAACTATTTTTCACAGTGCATTATACTATAGCGAGAATATGAAATATTTTTTCTTGTCCTTTTATTATAGACACAAAAAGAAAGAAGATTTGTTTAAAAAAGATATAATATTTAAAAGTTTTGCATGCATGATTATTTTCCCCCAGTAACTATAGCCTTATAAGAACTTTCATTTTAGGTTATTTAGGTAAACGAAAATCTTTTGATAATTTTCTTGATGCATTATAGTATTTCTTATGCATTTGATACAGAAGATAAACAATATGATTTGAGAAAAAAATTGGGTCAATTGAATTGACTATTTTTTCCCCTTGTAATTTAATTTTAAAACCCTTTTTATGCATATAATTGCAATGTTTGTTGTTCCTATATGCAGTCACTAAAAATTATTCCGTTACAGAGAGTGCAGTTTTCCGATATTTAAATAACTATTTAGAAGTTTTTTTTTACATGCATTATCATGGTTTTTAACTGTGGAGTATAATACTTATTAGTTTATGGCTATATCTTTAACATTTAAAATTTTTAATATTCACTTCAAAAAAATCTCACATTTGACTACTATTTATTATATTGCATTTAGATAGGTTCATATTTTTGGAATTATCAGTTAGGGTACTTGTGTATTTGTTTTTGTATTTTATAATTCAGGATATATGATGGGTAAGAGAAAGTCACACAAATTGACACAAGAGCCCTCTGCTGTATTTAATTTTCAGTTAAAACCTAATGCACCGCAGGAAATGTTTTCAAAAACTAACATTCATTCTGAAACAACTGGTTTGGATTCTAATCCTTTTAAGATTTCATGTTTAAGTAGTTTAAGTGAAACTATTAACAGATATTCTAAAACTATTGTTACAGATGTTCAGGCATTAATTGACCCTATTTTAAATGAGGCTAATCCTGAGCTCGTTCAGAAGTTTAATTCTTATCAAAAAGAAATTGAATTTAAATTTAATATTTTAAATGATTTGATGGGTAGTGTTCAATCAGAGTGGAATGTTTTACAAAAAGGTAATGGCGATTTACAAAGAGTAAATAAGCTGTTATTTGAAAAGGTAAGGACACTTACCTCGTCCAAACAGTCTACGCATAATGACATAGCTGTTCAATGCGACATTGATGGACCTAACTTGGATGAACCACTTAATATAATTAAAGTTAAAGATAAGAAATTTAATTCTAATGTTAAAGACTCGTCTTCCAAAATTTTAGATAATGCTAAAACTCAAACAGACACAGATTCTGGTACAACTATTTCTGACTTCTCAAAAAATAAAAATCTTAATTTTATTTCAGTACCTGATTACATTTTAAAGTTTTGTGAGAACAAAACTCCAGATAGGGATTTTTCTGACTGCACAAAAATAATTTTATTGGGTGTTGATGATAATATAGGTGTGCCAGATATTATGATAGCTATAAATGAAATGATTGGCAACACCATTCCTGCCATTCACTTTGGAAGAAAACATAAATTAAGACAAGGTTTAAAATACAATTGGACTATTAGTGTTACATCATGGATTGCTAATTCCTTAATTCAACATGGTAAATTAAATATTAATTCTATTGATTACACTGTCAGGCCATTTATTAATATAAAACGTTGCTTCCACTGCCAACGGCTAGGCCATCTGGCAAAAGTTTGTGTATATGATTTGGCATGTGCTAATTGCGGTGAATCTCACACTTCAGTTAATTGTAAAAATATTTCAAGATGTATTAACTGCATCGCACATAACCGTACTTACAAGAAGTCTTTAGACATAAATCACTCTGCTTTTTCTCCTTTTTGTGATACATTTAGATTTTATTTTAAGCAAAAACAGTTTTTTTTTCAACGTACAACATAACTTATACATACATCCTCCTTTCAGGCATGCTAGTGCAAGGTTAATTCTTATTCATTAATTTACACATTTTGTTACTTAACTTTATGCGATACATGGCTTTCTTCGCTCCCTTCGACCGTGAATGTTTACATTGTTCCCATGCGTTTATTCATAAAATAAACGTAAACGATTAATAGGGTTTTTTTTTTTTCTCATACATTTTTCTTACACAAATATATTTGTTTTCTTAGGATACACAAATTTTGAAACATTGCTATTTAAAGATTGATTAATGTCAATTATTTCATGGTCTGTGTTCTTCGTGCAATACACTTGTCTCGGATTTTCTTTCATTCAACTGTTTCAGGTCGACAGGAATAGGTGAATGATTCCAAATTTCACATTTTTGATTTACTGTTAGTTTTCTTCTGGTGGTTAAGCCCTAATTGCCAGTAAGACTTCAGCGGTGGATCTCAAATGTTTTTCCTTTATTTTCTGTCTACTTTTCTTGCTTTGCTTTCTGATGTACATATTTTTAAAAAAAAAATCACATATAGGTATACTTAGTTACTTTTTTATTATTTTAGATTACATTTTCATACTTACTTTGCATTGCGGTCACCATGATTTCAAAAAATATTACGTCTTTTTGGTCATAACTTGGTGTAGATATTCTGTTTCTTTGTAGGTCTTTCTGATCATCAATTGCACTTTCTTTTTTACACGCAGTGTTTATGCGAATGTTCATTGGTTTACCAATATTACAACGTTGAGTTTTCTTACAAAGGTTTTTCTCTTTTGGTGTACTTCTGGATTTTCGCAAATGACCCTCACTCACAAAAACGTCGCTTGGCATGCAGCAAGTACAAAATATTTTTTTACAAAAGGTTTCTACAATGGTTTCTACATCGTTTTACAGTGGTTTTTCTTACAAAGGTATATTTTTGTAGCATGCTATTCAGATGAAGTTACTTACAAACATATTAATTACATGTGCAGTTGTTTGGTTAGTGGTCCTCAGTGCAGTTTTTGGAATATTTTATGTCATTTGTTTAGAATACATTGGTCGTTTCTTTTAAATTTTCATTAGTTATGAATGATTCAATACAGCTCAAGTTGCTTCCTTCCCACTTGCACTAGTGTTACCAATTATTCCATGTTTTCCTGTTTACACATGCAAATTTCATTACATTTTGGCATAATTCAGATAGATATATACACTTTTCTGCATAACATATGTTGATGTTTATGTATGATTTACATTTGCTTCTTCAAATTTCTTTACTTTCAATTGGGTACGCATGATATACAGTAGTACTTCACGCCGCATATGCGACCATTAATAGTTTGTTTTTCAGTCAATGTATACGTATACACATACAATCTGCATTGTCATTATACCTAAGGAGCTTACTGCTTCTTTATTTAAAATTCTATCAAATTATATCTATTCATTCTATTTTTTTATTACATCTGCCAAAATTCACACTTTTTTTCACCTTTAATGCAATATTCGTTCTCTTATAATTTTTACAAGGTAACGTTTGCTCGTTTACACGTTTGCTCATGGCACTTTCAAAAAAGCTTACACTCCAGTCAATTTTATACACATCGGTAAACGGTACACACCAGTCAAGACGATAAAGAAAAAATTGCATACCTATCAATGTTTTCACACTACTTTTCAGTGAAGGTATATTGTCAATTTTTATAAGCAAACACACTTATACTCCTGCTTAATGGTCATTGCAAGTCTTTTATTGATGTTTATACCAACCGTGCCTTCTATTGAGATTATTTATCGGTTTACATATTACTTTTTCTTTTTTCACACATGTCTAGCATCTTTTACACTTTCTACGTTAATGTTCAGCGTCTTCCATTTATCAGTAACTGTTTTCAGTAAAGGTATTTTATGGGTGATACCGAATAATATTTTATGTGGATTTTTTTTCTTAGTTTACATAACAATACTGTTTTGATAGTCAATATAATTCAATGTCTTCTTTAAATTGTAAATTTCATTTTCAAAATTTTAATGTTTCAGGTCTTAAAAAAAATACATTTTAATAAATATACACACAACAACACAGTTGTCACGTGAATTAAATGGCTTATGGCAGTGTTTCAGCTAATTTTTTTCATATCCTGATTATATAGCATTTCTTGGACTGTCACCTTATGTACACGTTTGTTTAAAATCAATGCTGTGAGACAAAAAAAACCCCAGGAAGATATAAATTAAAAATATATATATACTTTTACTCATTACTATGGACATTATTTCAGAATCCTTTGTTATTTGTATTATGTTTTTGTTTATCTGTGTTTAATATTATGTGTTTCGTTGCATTATATTACTCGAGTATTTTATTATAATTATAGTATTGGTCAATACACATATTTAATGTTTATTATGAGAAACATTTTTGAATTTATTGCCAGTTGGCAACTGACCTGTGGACTTAGGCCTAATGTTTGTTTTATTTGTATGTGCACATTTTTGATACAGGTCATCGTCTGAATATGGCGAATTGAAAAGTGATCACAAATTTTATTGATGTTGCTGCAGCTGTTTCTAAATAGAAACAACAGATAATGTCATCTGTATTTGACAAAATTTATGGTACCAATATATTTATATCATGATATACTTTTATTTTAGGATGGTTGCCTACTTAGAGAGAAGTTCAATTGCTGTTGCTTTAATTTGAACATATCTGATTTCGTTTGCATGACTGCCGTATACATAATGTACTCCTAAGAGCATATGAAAATTGATTTCACGCCCTTTATTTACATTCTTTTCGTTGATTGAAGGGGAGATATATGTGATGTGGAATCACATATATGTTTCTTAAATTATTCCTTTCTCTAAATTTCAGTTAAAACTAATCTTTAATTACTCATTCATTTTATCCTAACCTTTATTTCAGTTCCCATTGTAACTTTCCTACAAAAGAAAAGAAAGAAAAGAAATTTAACAGATGCCTTTACCACTAAATCGGCTCTCGCATTCATAAAATTCATTTAGATGATTATTCACGCTGACTAGATAAAAAAAAAGAATAAAGATCGACTTTGCTTTCGGCCAGTAGAAATAACTCTTTGATCTCTGCTTAATTTTTGAGTATGACTTCCTTGTTAAATCATAAACATTTCCAGTAAATGCGGTCTGTATTGTCTTTAACGCTATGTTCTCAAAACTTTCCTCTTAACGTACGAATTGGCGTTCGAATTCTTTTTGGCTTATTTTTAGGACTGCTATGCTGGTGGCCCTGCCACACAATTCAAAATTCTCCTCATTGTCCAAAGGTAACAGATAATTTTTCTGATATGACATCATTCATTTTTCATGTGCTCTTTTCGCCAATTGTTTGATGCCAATGTGTATATTACAGAATAATTGGCAATTGCTCCCTTGCGCTTCATGAAATCAGTCATGTAAAAAAATCGTCTTTAGAAATTCTATCAGGCACCATCCCTATCCATTTCTGTATGAAAATGCTTTAATTTTATATAGTTGCTCCAAATAAACAGATTTCGTAAAAAAAACAATTTAAAAGCATTATTTCTACACTGATCACAGCCTACAGCTATTTACAGACTCCAGCGAATGCAAAGAAACTGAACCTGGTAATAATTTACGATCTCCAAAGATTTTAAAGTGTGGATCTCTACTACAGATGTGCGACGCTTTGGTTTTTATTTTCGCGCTGTTGTAAATAAAATGCTTCAATTCATGTATGAAAACGCGTTTTCTTTTGAAGATGACTCGGTTTCAGTCATAAATGTTATTTGGTCCATTTAACAGTTCTACTGCTTGATTTAATAGTAAAAAAAAAAAGAAAAAAATCTTTGTGATATGGAACTTTAATCTTACTCTAGACTGAAAATAAAAGTGAAAAGTGCGTTTCCTTTATATATATAAAAAAAGATGGTATAATATAGTAAAGGAATGTTTCGTTTTAAGGATGAAATTGTCGATATACTTTTAAATATGTCATATTCATCGATGGAAGCGTTGTGTCTTTCTATGTTTAGGGCTCATGAGTATTTTTTAATTCTCTCCGTGTAAAGAACGGATTTACTTCTAGTAGTGATATAATGGAATTCATGAAGCGCCATAGATTTAATACAATTCATAAAAAACAGTGCAATACGCTTTGAATCTTTAGTGTAGTCCCGTAAAAGAACGCTAAATGTTACATCCAATATTTCTTAATAGAGAAAAATGTCGTAATAAGCCTCAGTAACATAACAGTTTCAAATAACTCAGTAACAGTTTCAAATAACACAATGACGTAATAATGTAGAGCCTTTTACTCGATTATTGCCCATAGACGGCAGAGCAGTTTAATTATTTTGTGTGTCCCTGTAAAATAAGTATCAGCGCTATATACACTACCTTCAAGAAAACTCATGCTGTAGCATTCTGCAAACACCGAATTTAAACACTTAAAAAATGTTTCATAAATTCGTTTCACAAAATCGTTTCATAAAGTTGTTACTTTAGAAGTTTGTCTATATAGGGTGAATATGTGAGTTTTTTTTTTTTTTTGAGGTTTAGTGGGACATTCAGTTTGACCCAAGAAAATTACCATGTTGGCAATCTGCCTTTAAGTGATTTCTATTCAGAGTATTTTTAAAATAGGAAAATGTATCAAAAATGTATTTAAACTTATCAAAATTAATTAAAAATCGTGAAGATTTATCAAGATTTAATTTTATTTGTTTTTCTCTTTAGATTCATAAAGTATTTATTGGAACAAGTCATATATATATGATTGATGTATTTTAAATCATAATACTTGGAAAATGACAGCTTCCAAAAATCTTGCATACAATTTGCTTTGTTTACACAACGCATAGGCAATTTGCCAAATTTAATTAGCTAGAGTCTTTCATGCGAATCTTGTGATTTCTCCTAGTTTAAAAGTTCTCCTAGTTTCTTCATTTTCCTGCTTTTCACTCTTAAATGATAAGGACTATAGTTAAGTTGTTACATTTTTCATAGTACCAAAAGAAAATTTTGGTTACAATGTATACTCTTTACGTGTTACAATGTCTCTTTGCTGCCAATACATTCCTATACAAAATGTGGTGAACGAGAATTTTTTTGAAAGGCTTCCTTTTCAACTATTGACACAGTATTCATATTAGTAAAACTTAAAATAATACTTATGTCGAGGACAGAAATATGTTGAATGTGTTGTTGCTATGGTAACTAATGCTTATCTTTGATAGTGAATAGCTATAAAGGTTGATTGCTACGAAATTTTTTTAGTGAAGCGCGAAAAAAAAAAAAAAAAAAACATTTTTCTGTTTGGTAATGATTATGGCATTAACTTTTGTCAAAACACATTCGAAAGTTTGAATATATAAACAACTACGTTCTATAGTATCAGTTCTTTATCTTTATGATTCCGAGGACACTTTTGTTGGCATGTCCGTTTTCGAGGTCCCCTATATATTTAAATAAAAAATAATATACTGCTTAGGAAAAGGTTAGAAACTTTTTCAATGTATGCAAACTATTTAATTTTCGCTACACAAAGTATTACAACACCATGTTTTGTCTACAGTTGTAGACAAAACTTGTTACGTTAATAATCCTCAAATGTGCCAGTTTTTATAAAACTAAAATATTCATTACTGTATCTGTGGAAAGGATGTTCTTTGGGGCCGAAAACACCCTACTTATACTACTTGCAGCAATAACACAAAGCAAGAAAGCAAAGCTCATAAAACAAATTCCTATTTATGACTCTATACATTTGATTGGAGATTGACTTGTATTCTACGGCTTGATTGTTATTTTTTTCGTAATGAAATTAAATAAAATTTGGTTTAACATGCGATCCTTATCTATAAGCTCGCGGAACCACAGCGGTTCGCAGACCGCTGGTGCTGTTAGTCTATTGCCTTGGTTCCCAACGTGAAGCTTTTGTCCTACAATGTGAAATTTCCATTTTTAAGCGTTGCGATTCAACAATAGTTATTAATAGTTATGTTGAAGAATAGAATTGAATAAATATGGCTAATAAAGATATTTTTCAAGTGTTTTCTGTTATTCATTGAGAAAACCTATTTCCCAAAAGTATTTCTCCTGTTCTTAATGGGGTACTAAAGTCAATCTAAACATGTTTTAATGCTGTTTTGGCTTATGTCAAATGTGAATACATCTTCAAGCAATTTTATGAGGCTAAAAGTACAGAGATTGCAAAACTTTTATGTTAGTCTGAGATAAAGTGGCTCAGCAAAGAAAAATTCTTGAAAAAAAAATGTATTTCTTTTATGTATATTTTTGTCTTTTTTGACAAATTATTTTGTTAAAAAGTTTTCAAAGTTTATTTGCTGCTTTTAATTATAACAATTTCTTTAATTATTTTTTTTTAACATTTTTCAGTGATTTCTTCTTCAATGCTTCAACTGTTTTTTTCAGCTATTGTTTTTCCTTTCAGAAGTACAAAATTCTTTGAATGTTCGTTTAGATTAAGTTAATGAATGGCTTTTTGGGTTTCGAAGTAGTATAAATTATATAACATTGGGCAAAAAGGGATCCTGGTTTTTGGTGGGCCTTTAATGGAGCATGGCCAAAAAATGTTAGTAAGCCTCCACTATAGAGTCATTGTCATGCTAAAAGTACTGAAATTGCTATAAAATTTTAATGTGGTTTCCAAACTGAATACAATCTTTTCTCTGTCAAAATTTCCCGTCGACAGTTTTCCTAATTCTTTGTAGTACCGCATCGAAAATTCAAATGCATTATCATCTTAACTTCATTATTCAGTAAAGCATCAGCATTTAAAATTGTAAATAACTTTTCTAGCAAACTGTCGAAATGATTTTGCGATCTTTAAGCCATTGTGTTTTAGCAGTCAGATAGCTGAATGCTTTATTTTTGAATGTAGGGTGCGGTGCAATTAAAAAAAGGGATATTTTAAGTTACAAGAATAAAAGTGGAAAATTTGTCCAAAAAAAAAATAAATAAAAATAAAAAATACATAGATTTCGTTAAAAGAGAAAAAGTTTTTATCTGTTTTACGAAATTTCGTTTTACAAAAGTGGTCAAATAGGCAAGGATATGCACAGAAATTGTGAGGCCTTGTACAGATATGGGCTGGGTCCCATACAGATTATGTTTATTGGACTTCTGTATGTCTCGTACATACCTGTGCTAAAGCTAAGAGAAATCGGCAGCTCGCAAGGTTCTTGTTCAATTTAGAGTATATATTTTTTTAATTTAGTGCTTTTTTCAACAAGTATAGACACTCTCTCCACCCCCACCACCCTATGTACGACCCTAAGGCGTATAAAATATAAGGTGCGGCCATTAATTTCCAGGACTGATCTAATAGCTCCAGAAAATATTATATGGAATACATACCCATTTAATATGTTTCGAAGTAACTCCCACTTGCCGTAATGTACTTCTTCACTGTAAAAAAAAAAAAAACGGAGATTCTACTGGCAATCGAGACGCTAGTACTATTTCCGTATTTTAACGGTAAACTTCCCCATAAATTCCAGCAGAATGGAAAATTATCAGTAATTTATGGGAGAAAATTTCCGTAAGAATACGGATTTCTGGAATGTATAGGGGGAAATTTCCGTTAAAATACGGAAATAGTACTGGCGTCTCGATTGCCAGTAGAATCTCCATTTTTTAGTCCCTTTTTTTAGAGTGTGTGCTCGGCTGTAAAAGTTTCGGAAACAACATTTAAAGTCCTCTTTCGGAATGCTCTTTACTGTGGACGTCACCGTTTTCTTGATGGCTTCGACATCCTCAAATCTTGTTCAAATAGGTCTTGTGTGAAAATTTGCTGAACCACCTTCTTGAAATGTTCACTTCATTGGCGAGTACTCGAATAGTCAAAAGCTCACACACTCACAAGTCACAAGCTCACGCACTTTCTCAGTTGTTTCTGGTGTGCGCACGGAATGCGGCCATCCAGTGTGCACTTCATCTTCGACACATCCGCGGCCGTTCCGAAAACGGCTAAACCATTCAAAAGTGCGAGAATGGGATAATGCCTCCTCTCCGTACACTGTCGCAGTTTTGCCCAATTTGAAACAAAATTTAATGTTTATTCTCTACTCCATATCGACTTCGTCAACAAAAATTTAATAACTACTTTTTAATGCGTGTTTCATGGTCAATCACTTGCTTCTGAAGGGCGCCGACATTGTTGTGCTTGCTCAGATAAGCGACCTTCCAAATACAAGCATTACTGCGTTCTGACGATTTCCGGTTCTCGTACAGTTACGTGAGTCCTGGAAATTAATGGTCGCACCTTGTAAATAAATAATCATAAAGTAATAATAATACCCTCAAAAAATAGTTAGCAACAGACATTTAAGTTTTGGTTGTTGGCAATAAAACTGTATCAAAATGCTTGAAAACGCGGGCAATTAACGAGCTTGAAAAAAGAGAGATAGCCGAAAATATCAGATCTGTGAAATATTTTCATCTCAGAAATTCGTTGCATGCAATTTTAAGTAATAGCTTTTAATAGTGAATTTGTACTACAGAACGAAAAAAAGAAAAAAAATCAAAGAAAAAATACGACTGGAATCAATATTACCAGTCTCCAAAGTCAAAGCTCCATTCCCAGTATTTCAAGCTAAATATGTAGAAATTATTTTAAATTCTGAATATTTTAACACAAAAAAAAGTTTGCACCTATACACCTATACACATGTATCTCACTAAAAAATTATCTAAACTGAATATGTAATGACAGTAATCTAAATATTTATCTGTTTAAGACCGAGTACAGATGATAGCGCAGGTTCGAATTTAATGAATTTTGTGACTTTCGGGAAAGTTATTCAGCTTTAACCTGTTGTGATATATATAAATACGAAATACAAAAAAGTTCACTTTTGAAAAAAATTACAGAACATGTAAAAATTAATTTGCGTTTCTAAAGCTATTTTTCCCACAACGAAAATTTCTACCACCATTTTTAAAGTGATATAATGTAACATGCATCTGGATTTTTAATCAGAATATATGGGAAACACTTCCCCATCCTTTACAGGGAGTTTAAGTTAATTGGTATTAACTGAGGTTATATTGATTGAAATTTTTTTCGTGAAAAATCTTCTCTAATTGCTTAATTTGTTCGATATGAAACATTTTAATACAGAGATGTTGTATGCATGGGAAAAGCAAAAGTACATGTCAAATTGGATACGCCTTGATGAACTTATTTCTAAAAGTGTTTATAAACGCCCACAAATAAAAATACACCACTTTCTCACACATCACATAGTCTTTCTCATTTGTATATGTAGGGAACATGCTTCAATTTTTTTAAATATAGGCATTGATGTATTGATATTCCGTTTTCCTATAAAGATAAAGCATTTTTTAAATTACTATCGAAACTGTCTTTCAAATCAATTTCCGGGACATGTCAACCTTAGTATAATGTTCATCAGATAGCATTTGACTCTAATTATAGATTTACTTCACTTATAAGAAAGTAAAAAAAAAATTAACTCTTTGGAACTTTAATGAAAATATCGGGAAGTTTCAAATGATTAATAGTGAAAACTTGGTTCGAAATGTGTTATAAATTAGTTGGATATGCCAATCCTAAAACTTTCTTCTATCTTATAGATCTTAATATTTCAAACAATAGTTACAAATGTTAATAGTACTTCAATATTATTAATTCAATACTATAGCAACTTTGATTTTTATCTTCAGTTTCTGCTTCAGTCCTAGTAAATCAAAATCGGAGTAAAATCAAATTTATCTCGATCATGACATTTATTAAAATCAATAGTTTTTCGTTATTCTACTGTACATCGGCTGTTTGCGAATAGCTGGCTTAGCAGGATGCGAAGTTCCCACCACTGAACGACGTACCGATGTACAATAGAACCACAAAAAATCGGGAAAATTACACAAAAATCGCTGTCACAGTGTCCCCTTTCAACGGAATATTTCCAAATTCAAGGAAGATCTGCGTGCCATAGCCAAAAACATACACAAAAAATTTGGTTCAATTCTATACATAACTTCATACATGTTTCAATGGTACTGTAATGAAAATGTCACAAAAATAGCTACTGCAAAGCCCCATTCCGGCGGAAATTCATAAAATTCAGGGGGAGCCTGCTTGCCATGGCCAAAAACATTTACAAAAAATTTTGTTCAATTCTATGCATAACTTCATACACTTTTCGATGGTACAATAATGAAAATGGCATAAAATTTGCTATTACAGCGCCCCCTTCCGGCAGAATTTTTCCAAATTCAGGGAGAACCTGCTTGCTATAGCCGAAAACATGCAAAAAAATTTTATTCAATTCTATGCATAACTTCATATACTTTTCGATGGTACAATGGCGACACACGAGCATACATACGGACAGACAGACATTTTGTATAAACAGTTTTTGGGGGATATCTGACCCCTAAAACGTGTAAATCCATCGAAAAACTTAAGTCGAAAAAAGTTTCTATTACAATACTTTTTTCTATCGAAGATAAAAGAAAGTAAAAATGGTATTATCGATCGTAAAAAATAAAAGATTTAAGTACATTTTTAATATCAGGTAAAATCGCTTGTGTTATTGCTTTGTAAGACACCTTTTAAAGATAAACAAACAAAAGCATTTAACATCTCTTTCAATCCCGGAACTTTTGCTCTAAGTATATTTGAATTACAGTTTACATGCTGATATGATATCTGTATTAACGGCTCCTTCTTGAATCCGGTTTTCAAATCCTAAGATATGTGCCTTATTTAGTCAGTATATATTTTTATCTTCACAGTCTTTATCTCTAAATAAATTTATTACAGATGACAACTTTTTATTTTCTTTTGCATTTTTACAGATTATAATAAATGTGATTTTGCGCATTGCCGTGATACTAAATTTTGAAAGTTTTTTTAATAAGAAGAAACGAGATTTTCAATAATCACTCTTAGACTTATGAGTAATTTTGCACATAATATAAGGTGACCGAATTGGGTCATGCAAAAATGGCAACATCTGTAGTAGCATTCAATACTAGCAATACCATGGTCCAATATTGGGTCAATATTGCATTCATTTGGATGAAATACGAATTGGCCTTACTATTCAGGCGTTGGCATTTAATATTGACACAATATCGGCGTTTCATTGGAATTATTTCGAATGCAAAACCAATATATTTGTTTTATTTCATTACTTTGGAAATATTTCTAATAATGAAACACGAATATTATCCTAACATATATATATATTTTGAATTAACTAAATATTTATTGCCAATATTGGTAAAATGTGGAACTCTCCAATACTCGGGCAGTATTGCATACTAAGGAATATAATATTGACCTAATATTGGGCCAAATTATATGCAATATTGGCTCGCTACTAGGCTTACGCCTAATTTTATTGTAAAGAAAACTTAACGATTACATGAATCCCCGTAATTGTTAAAATCTCGTTACAATTGTTATTCTATCACGCAGTTTGTACTACGACTAATTTCGAAAACAGCATTAAAAAAAAAAAAAAAAACACATTTTTTATTGATACGTGAATTATTGGTTTGAATGAAGTTCTAAAATTTCCATCATTTGTAAGAAAAATTATCCCATGCGTTTCTAAACATCACTTTTTAACAGAAGTTGTTAAAACATCACAAGTTGGAAATTCAAATTACCCATTTAGGTTTTTTTTTTTTCTATAAACCACAAAATTTGTATCTTAAAATTTTCTAAATGCTCTGGAATTTAGAGTAGAATTGAATGAAGGTAATTGTATTTATGTTTTAGCAGCATGCATAGTTACTATAGCTTTTAAGAGTTTAAATGCGTGAAGATTATACCTTTAAAAAGTCCTTCCGGCCAGTGCCGGGAGGAAGAGGTAGCTTTCATAATCCTTATTTTAAAAAAGCCAACTTATATCATGCAAACACACGAAGCTCAATTTAGTGGAAACCGAATATAGGAGATTCAATACTAATTTTTATCAATATAATGAATGAGAATTTCGCGAAATTAGCCAGCTTTATCCAAGCTGCTTTTCTTTAAAGTAACTTATATTTGGCTGCCAAATTCGGCAATTTCTTAAACTGCCTGTCATTTTAAGACAACATGGTGGATGAGGCTAAGCAGTGAACTTGGTCGAGACCTTAGTAATTGCTGTGCACATGCTCACTCACATCGGAATCGGTTAATATATAGGAGTGCTGTCGCATGCAAAAAATCAGATTTTTCAAAATGTCACCCACAATAGAAATTGAAATTGCTATATCTGAGCCATTTTTTAAGGTAAAGACAAACAAAAAATGCTCCTGAATCCTTATATCAAGATCAAATACTTAAGAAAGAAACCTTTTTCAATTTCTAATTTTTTTGCACCTTACTTTAAATATATATATATTTTTTAATTTAATGGCCGCCATTTTGAAACAAGATGGCTGATGAATCTGACCAGCGAACTTGGTCGAGGTGTTGATGTATACTATCCACATGCCTTCTTACATCGAAATAGGCGAATACGTGTGTTATCGCGTGACAAATACAAGATCGTTTCAAAGTGTTATCCATGATAGAAATTCAAAGTGCTATAATTCAACAACTTTTTAAGATATAAACAAAAGAACAAATTTTCAGAAACAAAAACTGCTCCGGAATATTTGTATCAAGGCCAAACACATAAAAAAAAATCTTTTTCATTTTCCAATTTTTTAATACCTCATTTTAAATTTTAAATTTAATTTTTTTTAAATGGCAACCCTTTTGAAACAATATGGCGAATGAAGCTGGCCAACGAACTCGGTCGAGACATTGGTATGTACTATGTACAGACCAAGTTACATCCAAATCGGTTCATAAATACGCCTGTTATCGCGTGACAAAAATCAGGTCGTTTTAAAATGTCAGCCACAAGAGAAATTCAAAATGCTATTACTCAGCCATTTTTTTTTAGATATAGACGAAAGAAAAACTGTTCCGGAATCTTTGTATGAAGGTCAAACACATACAAAAAAAATCTTTTTCATTTTCCAATTTTTTGGTATCTCATTTAATTTTTTTAATTTTTTATTTTTTTAAATGGCCGCCATTTTGAAACAAGATGGCGGATGAAGCTGGCCAACGAACTCGGTCGAGATATTTGTATGTACTATGTACACACCAAGGTACATCCAAGTCGGTTCATAAATACGCCTGTTATTACGTGAGAAAAATCAGGACGTTTCAAAATGTCAGCCACGCTAGAAATTCAAAATGCCATAACTCAGCCATTTCTTAAGATATAGACGAAACAAAAACTGCTCCCGAATCTTTTTATCAAGGTCAAACACATAAGAAGAAAATATTTTTTCAATTTTCAATTTTTGGTACCACATTTCAAATTTAAATTTTTCTTAAAAATTTAAATGGCCGCCATTTTTAAACAAGATGGCGGGTGAAGCTGGACAACGAACCCAGTCGAGACATTGGTATGTACTATGTATAAACGAAGTTACATCCAAATCGGTTCATAAATACGCCTTTTATCGCGTGACAAAATTCAGGACGTTTCAAAATGTCAGCCACGCTAGAAATTCAAAATGCTATAACTCAGCCATTTTTTAAGATATAGACGAAACAAAAACTGCTCCGAAATCTTTGTATAAAGGTCAAATACATAAGAAAAAAATATTTTTCCATTTTCAATTTTTTGGTACCCCATTTCAAATTTTAAATTTTTAAAAAAATTTTAAATGGCCGCCATTTTGAAACAAAATGGCGGATGAAGCTGGCCAACGAACTCGGTCGAGAGATTGGTATGTACTATGTACACACCGAATTATATCCAAATCGGTTCATAAATACGCCTTTTATCGCGTGACAAAATTCAGGACGTTTCAAAATGTCAGCCACGCTAGAAATTCAAAATGCTATAACTCAGCCATTTTATAAGATATAGACGAAACAAAAACTGCTCCGAAATCTTTGTATAAAGGTCAAATACATAAGAAAAAAATATTTTTCCATTTTCAATTTTTTGGTACCACATTTCAAGTTTTAAATTTTTTTTTAATTTTTAAATGGCCGCCATTTTGAAACAAAACGGCGGATGAAGCTGGCCAACGAACTCGGTCGAGATATTGGTATGTACTATGTACACACCGAATTACATCGAAATCGGTTCATAATTACGAGAGTTACAGTGTGACATAGGTCAGATATATATATATATATATATATATATATATATCAATTTTGAACGGAGGGTGGTTTCGGGGTCTGGGGGTCATGATCGATGAAAATATACCAAAATTTTTTGAAATCGCTTTCCTCCGAACGGCTGCAATAGGTAGCTTTTTTGTAAAGAAAGCTACCTAAAAATGTAGTATTGCATTTTTAATTTAAGGTAAAAGAGCGAGATGTGCATGTATAATGGGTACTTTGGGTTCAAGATCTATTTCGAAAGCTTATGCACTGTGTTAATGAATAAAAAATATTTATTTATTTAAATTTCCATTTATTTATTATCCGAGTATTTATTAAATACTTATAATTCAAAAATAAAACAAGAAAGAAAAAAATCATCGTCAAGCATAGATTATGAAAACTTTCCAACACATTCAGAATAAACAAAACTGCATCGTTTAATATGTTTAAATTTTATGTCTAACTCAACGATATGGAAATCCATAACATATTTGAAAACCCAATTTCAGCTGTTTCCATCTAGAGTCGGAAAATAATCCGAATTCTTTGAACAGCCCTGTATATGATATATAGATTTGTATTTATTAACTACGTGTATGCCAAAATTTATTTCAGTTAGGAAATACGTATAGCTCAGTCGAAAATCCCCCTTCAGGAATTTCTGCTAATAAGGTGAACAGTACGTCAATTTTTTTGAGCAGTCCTGTATATAAGTTTTAGAATTTGTATACGACGAGTGACATGCAAAATACTAGGTAAATTTAAAAGCGCATACCGAATTTTAAAACGCACTCCAGCAATTATTACTCAAAGACAGTACTGTAACTGATTTATTTTGTGTGACCCTGTAAATGAACGATAAATGCTTCGAATGATCTAGTAATCATCTTGTAGTGAAATTCAGGTATTTATATCAGTTTCAATACATTTAAGATTTGAAATAGTGTAATCTCATTAAAATACTCTGCAAACGATTTTTCCCCATATACCCTAATGTAATGAAATTCTTTTGAGTGCCCCTGTAAATGAATTATTAATCCTACATACTTCATATATAATACTAAACATGCTTTAGTGACCCTAAATAAAGTTTATCAATTACACGAATATCCGAGTATATTTACGGGAGTTAGAGCGTGAACACACGGACAGATAGACACACAAACAGAATGAATAAACACTTTTCAACTTTGTTGGAAAGTGTAAAAAAGGTGCCAGTACAAATACTTGGAAAAATTACTTACGAAAAACATCCTAAAATTTATAAAAAGTGTTATTACTCATAAAGTTAAAATAATTTATTCTTTTTTCTTATTTATTTAGTATACTTCAAAGACAAGGTCCGCAGAGCTTCTTATTTTTGAGTACCACTATTTATGAATAGTAACCTTTGGATTATTTAATGGGCGAATTCTGTGATAAAATAAGGTGAAGATTACTATTCAGAACTAGATGTAACAAAAAATAAGCATCTCTACGCTCCCTGTGAGAAAACCATACTTAAATGGAAAAAATTCCGTACGCAAAATACTATACGAAGCAAAGAAAATAAATATTTGACAGTCTGACAGATTTTAAGATGGCTTAGATTCTTGAATCACAGGATAATTTTTCATGTATAATTGGTATGGCGAAAACTTTGAAGCAAATACTCGGGTTTATTTATACTACAATCAAATGTTATCAACTAGAGAACAGAAATTCTGCTTTTTCAGAATTTAGTGTCGCACCCGACATTTCCATTACTTCATTTTCTTCTGGTGGACTGGTGGTTTCTATTATTATGAAACAGACATTATAAGTGAAGCGTTTAGGTGAAGAAGCAGTCGAAGAAAAAGAGCAGAAAGAAGAATAGTGAAAAAGTAGTCGTAAAAAGGTAGAACTCTGATTTTCTGGTCAGAATGGGGGGGGAAAAAAATGGCCATAATTTTTTTTTTCTAACTTTTTACGACTGCTCTTTCATCTTCACCTAACGCTTCATTTATAAGCGCTGTTTCATTATAACAGAAGCCACCAGTTCATCAGAAGAAAATAACTTGGGTAAGCGGGACTCGGATAATAGGGACTCTACTGTAGTGCTAAACATATTTCAATTGTAAGACTTAAAGCACACGCTTTTATTTTATGTAAAATAACGTCTTTTGCATTAATATAGATACCTAAAATTAAATATAGTTTATAATAGTTCCATGCTTTACTATAAATCATTCATTTATATTTTTTCTCAAAATACACGTATTTTAATTAAATTTTTTCAGTTTTTATGGGGAAATGACAACAAGAAGATATAATTGATATTTTTTCAACTATTTTTTCTTTACTTTCTACAGAAATGGAGTACTTGAGTTGCCAAAATGAAACAAATGTCGCTAAAAACTACAAAAAAATTAATATTTCAAAAATAAATGGAGATGCAGTTTTCAAACAAATTGCATTAAAAAGTACTTTTTTTCTCCCAATACAACGGTTTAAACATTGAAAATGTACAATGCTTAGAAGTTTTTAAAAATGCTGTAGAGTATTTAACCGCACAATTAAACATCGGCTTTTGTTTTACGGCTGGCTTATACAAGGTAACGTTATTTATTGGAGACGACACAAAATAAGTTGGGAGAAAGAAATAGCATACCGGGGGCCAATAAGCTTTTAGTTTGAAACCAATCTCTGTAAATTTAACCCTTAAATGCCTGGTGTTGCTTTTCGGCAACATTCCCAATTTAGGATCTAAAATCCTAGTAGAATAACTTTGAAGCTATAATGCCTAATGTTGCCAATAAAATGCATTCTGAAGATATTATTAAATCGATTTTCAAAATGGAGATGGCAACACTTGTGCTGTTTAAGATTAAAGATTTATTTTTTCTATTGTTGCTACTTGTTCTTTTTGTTTTGTTTGGAAGCTTGCGAAATACCCTATTTTGACCTGCAGTGAGCAAGTAAAATTTATTTCTTATTATAGTTCCTAAAATTCTTGTGTGTTTAATATTATAGAATTTTATCAAGGGAAATTATTTTTTCAATTAAACACCAGTATTGCCGATTAGTAACAAACTGTTTTTTAGCCTTAATCTAATACTTAAAACAAAATATGATTTTTTTAAAGTATTTTTCCCATGATTTATTTAAAAAATGAAAGCCGAAAACATTATTACAATGATTTTTTGAAAAATCAGGCATTTAAGGGTTAAATGCAGCGTATGAATGAATATACCCATTTAAACTAAGGATGGAGTGGTATGCTGTGGCGCCGAGTCAAGATACTGTTTTACACAATGAAGCCTTATTACACCCGCAATCTTGAGGACTTTTCCCACTGAGAAAAAATATCTTCCTTTCTAATTCGGTGGTAATCTGCCATTCTGTCTGAGATTCATATATAAAGGTTTCTTTTACTCATTTGACGTATTGAATGTCGTTTTAAACAACAATGCTTCTACATACGAACCATCCAAAATAAATGTCGTTTTAAACAACGTTTCTACATACGAACCATTCAAAATATTTCCTGACAAATTAGGAATTAGCATTCGATCTTATACTCTGCGATTTATTAGCGCACGAAATTTAGAAGCAAGTATATGATTTGAGATTAATTATTGATGAGCTGTCCTTAACTACTACTGCTGTCCCACACTATTGATCTAATACAAATAATAATTTTGAAGCACATTTCTTTTGTTATATATATATATATATTTGTTTTATCTTTCTACGCTTTATATGAAAATATTGCTATAAGTTCTATATTAGTTTATTTGTTTAAACATTAACCTCCGTAGCGTGGAAATTTTGAAATTAGAGATATGATAATGAAATGAGATATGAAATGTTGCAGTAATATTTCTTGTAAAAAACATTTAAAGTGTGAAATTGAACTCTTTAAACTGTGTTGTATAAAATAGCTTTTTATTCGCCAGGTTTATACATTGACGTAAACGACCATGCACATTACATAAAAAAAAAAAAAAATAAAAATAAGATATTATTTTTTTAAATATTTAATTTACAGTGTATATTTCAATTTAAAAACATTTTAATGTCTATTATAAGAAGAGTAAAAGAGACAAAATTAAATGCATCATTTACTCAATTCCATTTTCTCTCATCGTTTTTTAGGTGCGTTCGTAATTATATAAATACGTAGCACCTATAGTCGTCGTTCAGTCCGTCTGTCTGTCCGTCCGTCTGTCCGTCCGTCTGTCTGTCCGTCCGCATATAACAGAGCAAAAACTACCCGACCGAATGATCTGAAATTTTTAATATATAATTGCTGCAAAATTTTGTCGAGCCATTTCCAATTTTATGAAAATCGGATGTATAGTTTAATTACAGGGACAGTCAAAAGTTTTTCTTTACATTACGGCCAATGGGAAAAATTATTGCAAGTGAATTTTAATGATGTTACAGACTTCCGAATGATCTGAAATTTTTAATATATAATTGCTTCAAAATTTTGTCGAGCCATTTCCAATTTTATGAAAATCGGATGTATAGTTTAATTACAGGGACACCCAAAAGTTTTCCGTTACATTACGGCCAATGGGAAAAAAATATAGCAAATGCATTTTAATGATTTTACAGCCTTCCGAATGGTCTGAAATTTTTAATATATAATTGCTACAAAATTTTGTTGAGCCATTTTCAATTTTATGAAAATCGGATGTATAGTTTAATTACAGGGACACCCAAAAGTTTTCCGTTACATTATGGCCAATGGGAAAAAAATATTGCAAATGCATTTTAATGATTTTACAGCCTTCCGAATGGTCTGAAATTTTAAATATATAATTGCTGCAAAATTTTGTCGAGCCATTTCAAATTTTATGAAAATCGAATGTATAGTTTAATTACAGGGACAGTCAAAAGTTTTCCGTTACATTACGGGGAATGGGGAAAAAATTATTGTAAGTGCATTTTAATGATGTTACAGACTATGCACTTATGAAGCGCAAAAAAATATACATTCAGTATAATATGGGGTGCAAAAAATAATTATAAAACTAGTTATAGTACGAACGCACCTCATTTGCCACGTTTGACGAGCAATTTCCAACTTGTTTTTATCGATTTCGTCTAAAATTTCTATTTCGTTTTTTAATGATAGTTGTCAGGGTATCTTGAGAAATATGTGAAATTTCAAAAGAGACCAATGTGAAAATAGCAACACAGATAAAAGTATGGCTATTCAAAAGAAGAAAAATAAACAAAAACTAGAAAACAGGAATTCTGCTTTTTCAGAATTTAGTGTCGCCCCCGATGAAAAAAAAAAAAAATGTATATATAAATAGTACAAAACCTATTTCAATTTCACACACTTTTATTTTATCTAAAATGACGTCATTCGCATCCGCTTAAGAATTCCACATTTACGATCCACTCTTAAACATCAATAGTAAAGCATGCATAAGGATGTCACTATCGCAAAATAATACACAAATGCAGCAAAAAGATGCCGTCATTAATGAAACTGGGCAAAAAAAAAAAAAAAAAAAAAGCTATGATTCATAGGCATTCATTTGTTTGTAACGTTAATATAGACGATTCCAGTCGTGACGTCAGTCATGACGTTTTGGTTGGAAACAGACTCCAAACAAACGGTTGCTATGTTGTATTTTTTATTTTGTTTGTGTGTTGCAGATATATATTATATCTATATCTCACATCTAAGTGTTTTAATACTTGATATGTACTGGTAATATTTTCCACAATTTATATTTAAAAAGAAATCACGTATAGCAACCGTTTGTTTGGAGTCAGTCTCCAGCCAAAACGTCATGACTGAGGTCATACTGAAAGCGGTTACAGATACTTAAAATTAAATATAATTTACAATAGCTCCATGTTTTAACGAAATTATTCGTTTATATTTTTCCAAAATAGCACGTATTTTAATTACATTTTCTTTCGGTTGTTATGAGAAAATGGCAACAAAAAGATATCATTGCTATTTTTTAACTATTTTGCTTTTACTTTCTGTATAAATGGCGTACTTGAGTTGCCAAAATGAAACAAATGGTGCTAAAAACTACAAAAAAAATATTTCAAAAATAAATGGAGATACCGTTTTCAAACAAATTGCATTTAAAAGTACTTTTTTTTTTTCCCAATACGGCGGTATAAAAATTTAAAATGATGTGCCATGCTTAGAAATTAAAAAAATTGCTATAGAGCATTTAATCGCACAATGATACATCTGCTTTGTTTATTGCTGGCTACTGTAAGGTAACGTTATTTTTTGGAGACAAAATAAGCTAGGAGAAAGAAATAGCATACCGTCCCGGGTGCAAAAAAAAAAAAAAAAATGCAATTTAACCAATTACACTGTAAATTAAAATGTCTGAAATTCAAACACTTAAGTGTCTGAAACGGAGTGTTCAGTTTTCAGACATTTTAAAATGTCTGAATTTTTTCAGACACTTTTCGTGTCTGAATTTCAGACACTTAAACGTCTTAATAGCATCCATTTTTTTTTGTAAGCATCATACGTAGCCATGTTTGACCACGTTGAATCCTGGAAAAATATTTGGCTGGGGTCCTGCCCCCCCCCCCCCTCCTACAACCTGATTTTTCTGGTGCTCCCAATTTTGGTACGCAATTTTTGTTAAGCTGATAATTTAAATCTTTTACGACATTTTACTGATTATAATCAATATTTTGAACTTCAGGAGTAGAACAAGATTAAAACAAAAAATATTTATCTAAATATTAGATTTTTAAAATTTGTTTTATTTTTAATCTTATTTTACTTTAAAAGTTCAAACTATTGATTATAATCAATACAATTTCGAAACAGATTTAAAATATAAGATTTACAAATATTGCACATCAAATTTGTGGGCACTAAAATCGTAGGGGGGCGGGGCACGGCCCAGTATCAAGTCTTTAATCAAGAAGTTCTTTTGCAAAAAATGCAACCCTGCATTATTGTTATCTCAATTGAGATGTCCGGTATTCGGGAGTATCCGTTGTGGAGGTTAATGGACATTCCCGAATAGCTATTCTGAAACATCTATTTAGCGATTACTTTTTTAATCCGCATGGCATACATATTTGTATATTTTTACCTCACAAAAGCAGACATCTCCGATTATCGGACAAATTCAGCGGCAAGGGCTATTGAGGGCTTTTAAAGTACATGGATAAATATATATATTTCTTATAATCTTGTCCTACTCTACTTCATATAATTTAAAAATAGATTTTTTAAAAATTTATATTGCCACATAGGCAATTTTACATATATATCAGATGATAATCAAAACAGCTATTTAACTATGAATAAATAAATAAATATTCTACTTTACCCTTTGCACTCGAGGGCTCCGGAGCGGAGCCATTTAAAATTTGTCTCCAAACTCGAGGGCTCCGCTACGGAGACAATGCAAATAATTTTGTGATACCTGTCTAGAAAAGCCAAGATTACATGGTATCACAAAATTATTTGCATTGTCTCCGTAGCGGAGACCTCGAGTTTGAAGGCAAATTTTAAATGGCTTCGCTCCGGAGTCCTCGAGTGCAAAGAGTTAATATTGAGAAAAAAATTACTTCGGTATTTTGTTTACTTATATTTTGTGTTTTTTAATCTTGTCCTACTCTAAAAGTTCAAAACTTTCATTATAATCAGTGCAAGATTTAAGGTATCAACTTTACGAAAATTTCATACAAAATCCCCCCCCCCCCTCCCCGAAAAAAAAAATAAAAATCCTTATCATTTAAAAATTAGATTTTTTAAAAATTTATATCGCCACATGGGCTTATTGTTATCATTCCTATGAGCTACCAAACAAGACATCTTTAAAGCAAAATAAAGCCAAAAAAAAAAAAAAAAAGTTAGCACATGATATCACTATGATACAAACTTGCGATGCTTATCAGTAAAGTCTAATTGGAAAATGACCATCGAATCCACACATGCAGCGAAATCTAAATAAACAAATGATTTCCTTTTTCCTGACTGGCTTACTTCTATGTTTCCAAATCAAAAGTTTTCACACATTAAAAGATTTAATAGCTTTAGAAATATATCTAAGAAATACTTGAGATAAACATTCATTTTCAATTATATATAAATTTCATGAAAATCAATTGATTTTTTTTTCCAAAAGCGAAAGTTTATAAATATATTTTTTAATTTCAGCTGAATATTGTTCAATGGAAAAAAAAAAGGCATTCCCGAAAATCTCGGAATTTTCCAGTAAAAATTCCGGGATTTTCGGGGTTAAAATTAAAGCGGGATCCCGGGATCTCAATCCGGGATTGTAATCCCTAGCTAGGAAGTAAGAAAACTTTAGGAGATCTTTCAAAGTTTTTTTTTTCTATTTCGTTGTGGTCGAGTATGAGATAAGCATTAGCCATTGAAATTGAAACTAAGAACTGCCATATTGAAAACAAAACAAAACAAGAGAATGAACTTAACTTTTAAATATGTCTGTTTTTTAGTGATGTTATTACTTTAAATTTGAGAAAAAAGATGAGAATAAATAATACATAATTTGTAATAAAAGACAACGTCATAAATTTAAAAATATATACTTCTAGAATTAGTGTTTTTTTTTTGCAAAAAGATTCAAAACTAATTAAATTTCATGTAAGATTTTGTTTAGTACAATAAATAAAATCATAAAAGACACTAATTTTAGTACTATAAAGAAATTATAACACTTACTTCAATCGCTGTTTGCAAGAGGTAAGAAATATTCCTCGATTTGAAATTTTAAAAACTACCACAACCACAGTGACGGAGAAAGACTTTCATCAGTTTAAAAGGTAATCCCATAATACATCCGACTAGCCATATTTAAAGAATGAGATGTTTCATCCTCAAAACAGGACCCGCCAGACAAAATTTTCTTTTTTTTTTGCCAGCTTCGACAGGACGAAGATGAATAACACAATATTATTGATATAAATTGATACGAGTTAACATTAAGCCCATTGCACACGCTTTGAAGAATTTCCGGGTGTAATCTTCAACCGTCGTCTACTTCTGTTCTGTGTCTATCTCGCCCTTGTATCGATGACAGCTTCTAACAGACATTTGATGTCGAGCACACACGTCAGATGTATGTATTCAATAAATAAATAATCCAAGTTAATACGAATTAAAATCATAGTACTTCACATTTCGCAAAAAACGAATTAAAATACACGCGTACATAAAAACAAACTTTGTTTGAATTACAACGTATACCACTTCGAACGAAGACATCTAAAACGCATGCGCAACTGGGAGTGCTAGTACCCCCTGGTGGTTATTGCGTCAGAAGAATCAAAACGTCTTAAATTAAGACACGTTTAAAGCAATGAAGTGTCTTAAAATAAGACGTTTGCGGATATTTTAGACATTATTCTCAGTTCGTTTACACCATGGTCATAGTAAGACACTTATGTATCTTAAATTAAGACATCTATAATGTCTGAATTTTCAGATTAAGACACTTAAGTGTCTAAAATTCTTTTTCAGTCACATATGTGTCTAAATTTAAGACGCTTCTATTTGCAGTGTAGAACGACCATTTGGAAAATGATTTTTTCAAAGTCTTAAAATTTAAGACATAAAAAGTAGCACGGAGTTGATCATACATTACGTACATCATGGACTAAACATTAATAGTGTTATTACACGTAAAAATTGCAAGCGACAGAAATCGCCTGCGACTCGTACGTATTATCCACCTGAAACTTACGTATCATCCAAGCATTTCGTAGGCTGTTCGGGAAAAAGCTTTTCCATCGTCAGATTTTCAAGAAATCTGACGGCCAATTTTAAATGAAATTTATATCTTAAACTTCTAAACATCCCACAATATTACTTTTTATATCGTCTTACAGAGAAAAAAATGTACTTTTAAATGCAATTTGTTTGAAAGCTGTATCTCAATATATTTCTGAGTTATTATTTTTTTTTGTAGTTTTTATTACTTTTTTGTTATAGTGGCAACACTCGGTTGTCCATCTATGTTGAAAGTAAAGGGAAATACAGATTACTGTATAGACCAATCAGAAAACGAATAAAATGATGGTTAAACCAATAAAAACCTCCAGATATGCTTTTGATTTCCTACCCTGAGGAGGAAAATAACCATTTTTACAAATGGTTAATAAAATAAATAAATAAAATAAATAAATAATAGAAAAGAAGCCAAATTATCTAGTTTCTAATTTAATTAGTTTCTAATTTAACTAGTTTCCAAATTAATTAGTTCTAATTTCTAAGTCCGAATAAAAAAGAGGTAAGTTTAAAATAATATGTCACATAAATGGCATTACTTTAGGAAAAATGAATAGGATCTAATCTGCAGCAGAACGAAACTTGGGTAAATGAGAACTATCTCTGTACACTACTCTACTGCACTATAGGCCCAACACTATTCTATAATTATTCTCATAATTAATTGCTCAGATTTTTTTCGTTTATTTAAAGTTGATTCACACTATTGATCTAATACAAATAATAATTTTGAAGCACATTTCTTTTGTTTCATTTAATTTGTCAGTTTTAAAAAAATCTGTCCCACCTTTTTTTTTAAATTTAAATCCCAAATTCGGTAAATTAATAATTGGGCAACAACGTTGAAAGCAGTGTCGCGCGGTGAAATCAGGTAAAGTTGTTCACATGGCCTCTATATATATATATCTATCTATATTATAGAGGACAATATGTCCGTGTGTAACGCTGACATCCTTTTGATGGTGGTAACAGCAGATGATTAAATTTAACTTTTATTGCAATTTTTTAACCTTCTACGTACCGAACATTTTCAATTTTTACACCGTCGAATAAAGAAAAAATGTTCTTTCAACTGCAATTTGTTTGAAAATTATATCGCAATTGATATGAAAACTGTATCGCAATTTACTCAATTTTTATTGTTTTTAAATTAATTTTCAAGCATGAATAAAGACGATTACGAAAAATAAGTCCATTTGCATTTAAATTAACATAAATAGCTGAGCATTTATTTCCAGCTTATTTTCCATAACGAAATTAAAACATTCAGCAATAAAGTACTAAAACAAAATATCATACATAAAAACACAAATTTAAGACATGTCATTAAGCTATGCACTTAAACTATTGAAAGGGTTAGAATAAAAAAAGCTGATTGTAAATAGTGATCTTTGGCAATTTCTTCGGCCGTTAACGCCTGGCTCGAAGCATATACGAAAGTACCACTTTTTACAAATTCCAAAACTTTATTTAACACGTTAAGCGTCACGTCAGTCACCGGTGACTGACAGTGAAATTTCCGTTTAAAACGCGCCATTCACCGATGACTGACGTCTAAATTATGATATAAAACTAAAAAAATTATATATTGTTTTAAATAATTACTGAACATTTATTTAAAATTTACTTACCTTTTATTTATTACAGGGTTATACTTTCTTAATAATTACTTTAAACATTGTAAATTTTCCAGCGCTTCAATGTCAGTCACCGTGGCACTTAACGTGTTAAAAGCATAATTGCTATTTTTCAAATAAATATGATTTTTAGTATTATTAGTGCTCATTCTAAAAACAATGTATTAAATGTTAGAGTTATCAATTTAAAATAAAAGTGTTTTCACCTATATTCTGTAACCCGGGAAGCCCGGGTGTATATACCCTTGTTATAACAAAACTCTGCAGTTCATCTCTTTGCTGCCGTTATTTTAAATCTTACAACCAAAAATAAATAAATAAATAAATAAATAAATAAATAAAAGCAATTTAACAAATTACAACGACCATTTGGAAAATGATTTTTTCAAAGACTAAAATTTAAGACATAAAATCGCACGAAGTTGATCATACATTACGTACGCCATGCCATGAATTAAACATTAGTAGTGTTATTACACGTAAAAATTGCAAGCGACAAAAATCGCCTGCGACTCGTACGTATTATCCACCTGAAACTTACGTATTATCCAAGCATTTCATTGGCTGTTCGGGAAAAAGCTTTTCCATCGTCAGATTTCCAAGAAATCTGACGACCCATTTTAAATGAAATTTCATTTTTAAACTTCTAAACATCCCACAATATTACTTTTTACACCGTCGTATAGAGAAAAAAATGTACTTTTAAATACAATTTGTTTGGAAGCTGTACCTCAATTTGTTTCTGAGTTATTAATTTTTTTTGTAGTTTTTATTACTTTTTTGTCATAGTGGCAACAGAAGTATCCATCTCTGTTGAAAGTAAAGGGAAATACTGATTACTGTATAGACCAATCAGAAAATGAATAAAATGCGGATTAAACCAGTGAAAAGCTTCAGATATGCTTTTGATTTCCTACTCTGTCGATGACAGTAACCATTTATCCAAATGGTTTAAAAAAAGGACCAAGATTCTTAGACTATTCTAGAATTAAGTCCAGCAGATGACTACAAGCTCGCTTCTCTCGTCGAGCTCGGTTGAAATTTCAGATAATTATAAAATACATTTAAAAATTTCTCCCCTTACAAAAGCTTTCTTTAAAAAATATCTCTTCTCCTGTGAAGTCACCGGTGAAGGATTGGAACCTTATGCAATCCAAAATAGTCCTAACTCTTCCTACTGGTTACTGTGATTTTTTTTATGCTAAAGTTTTAAAAGGGCAGTTGAAAGTTAAATTCGTGAAAACATTCTTTTTTTTTTTAAATCCTTTATTTCTCCCTTTCGAATGGTATATATTAGAGATCTGCACGGGCCCGGGCTTGGCCCGAGGTCCGTACCCGGCCCGGCAGAATTAGGACAATTTTTTCAATGGGCCGGGCCGACAGACAAAATAAACGGGCCGGGCCGGCAAAAAAAAATTGAACGGGCCTGCAGGGTCGGGCCAATAAAAAAAATTAATCGGGTCTATCGAGCCGATATAAGAATTCAAGCGAGGCAGATAATATACGAGCCATTTTCAATGAATATCATTTTCTCGAGAAGTATAAATGTGCGTCACGAGCCGATTTAACAACACCAATACAGATATGTAACATGTCCATCGTAGAGATCGCATCGTACAGTTACAAGATGTCTGATTACGGGTTTAATTTGTTTTCAGCAGACTCGTGCCGGGACGGAACTGGTCTTAACCGATCTCAGGATGTGTAGGACAGGCATTATGTTTTCTAAAAGTATTAATAGTGATAATGAACTTCTGTTAACAGTATCTTTGGAAATATACCTTAAGGGGTTCTCATATTCACTGCTGAACAATGCGAAACTTTCAAACACATTTTCTGACTCATTTTTAATTATAAAGGCATAAAATTCACAGGCCTGACTATTGTAGGCATTTGGAAACGAATAGCTTTCTCCATATTTGATAAATTACTTACAGAGATAACAGAGATTCTTGTCATGTGACTGTACGTTTTTCTCCTTTCCTGTGATATCGCTTCCGGAAATTCGATTCATGACGCTAACTTTGGCAGTATTTTCAGAGAAAGATATATTGCTTTTATCTATGAAAAAGACGGCATTTACATAGTTTCTGAATAAGAATACCTGCCAATCTTACGCGTTTCCGAAAAGAAATGAACTCTCAAATGTGTCGAAATGTAACTTCTTTTGATTTGAGAAAAGCCTTAAAAATGAGAGAAATATTTTCGCAAATCTACTTTTTTATCATACAGCTTCAAAAGGTATCATGTTTTTAATCCTTTATTCTGAACTACATTAACTTTTTAATGAATCCTTATTGGAATTTCGAAATGTCTGTAGAGACGATGACTAAAACACTGTATAATCGTTAATGTTTACTATTGTGTGTTTTCTGCTTTGCGAACACATAGTAATCTAAAATATACTGTAAAATTTTCCCATAAATATGTACGTAGTATTCATTACAAGAATCTTAATTGTATGTCAAGAAAAAACGGATTTTTTTTTTTGTAGAAATTGAATCGGGCCGGGCCTGATTTCACTAATTTTTGTACGGGCCGGACCGGGCCGGGCTCGGTCCGAACTTTCCATTTTTACACAGGGCCGGGCCGGTCTAAGATAGCTTCCGTTCGGGCCGGGCCCGGGCCTGGAAATTCCGGCCCGTGCAGACCTCTAGTATATATACTTTTGTTTCTAATACAACGAGAAGTTAATTCTTTTAAAATTAATTCAGTTTGCTTACATCATACATAAACATCACATGCACGTTACATACATAAACTTTAACCCTATATCTACTGACGGTACTTGTACCACTCACTTTAACCTTTCATCCCATAGTGAATATTATTAATATTCTAATGATACTTTGCAAAAACACTCTTTTAGATGCACTTTATCAGGATACAGGGCAGCAGTAGTTCTAGGTTTGTTATTTTAGTGAGGAAGGAGGTTTATCTTTGAAACAATCAACGTGTTTTATGCCGACATTTTGTACAGGTTGTCATGTTCGTCTTTTTATTGCTGCAAACACAGTAAAGGATATAAGATGGGTGTTGGATTTTTTTTTATGTGTTCATTATGCTCTTAGAATACAATTTGACTAGCTATTTTAGGTGAACGGTGTGTGTATTTGATTTAACAGTTGAATTACTCGGTGGTACTTATAAGTACCGTCAGTACACTGGGTGTTGGAGAAAACTTCTTGTTCACTTTTCGTCTGTGTAGTTATCCATCGTTTTCATCTACTTTAAAATGTAATTACTAAAATGAAGTTTAGTAATAATTTTCCTAGTATTTCTTTTCTGTTTCACTATTATTTTTCATAGGAAATTAAAAAAGTTGTGGCACCGGCTCTTTTTTGCTATGCTAGAAATGGCGTATGTAAATTCCTATGTCGAATATGTGGAGTTGCGAGAGAACATGTTGTCACTGGAATATGACGCCGCATAACTAAAAGACTGCTAACAAGATCGAAACCTTTAAAAAAAAAATAATAATAATAATAAAAAAATAGTTTCCTTAACTCTTTCAGGGCAAAGCATTTTCAATGCTAAAGTGTTGAAATAAATGATTGGCACCAGAATTTGCCAGAAAAATTATTTGTAAATTTGAAAAAGGCTATATTTCACATACTTATCAAATAGAAAATATTTTACCACAATTCTGGTGCCATTTGAAATACCTTGTTTGTTTTCTGTTACGATATTTTAGTCATAGTGTATTGGCGGTACTTTAACGTATCACTTTAATTAATTAACTCTAATTAATGAAATATCTCACGAATGAGTATTTTTTTTATGTTTATCCTTTAATTTTCATTGTAGTAACTGAAAAAAAAATACAGTAGATCATAAAGCAGTAGATAAAGGGTTAAACTCAATTGTCTCGATATGTTTTTTAAAGCTTCGTTGTACGTTTTTATAGATACTACTACATATTATTGTTTGTAACATTTCTTTGTTGTGAACTTTTATTGTAAACTTATGTACAATATTTTTATAAAGTTTTTCTTTGGAAAAATGAAAGTTTTTTGTTATTTAAAAGTGGTTTTTATTCCAGTTTTTTTTTAATAACTGAAAAATGCCTCTTTATTAAACTGACTTCACTTTATTAGGAATTATTTATATTATGTATATAAAAAATTTGAAGTGAATATTTTTGGTATTTTCTGAGAAAAGATACATTAATTTAACATGGTAGGATAGGGCCTTGCAACTCCTCTAATGCTACAAATTTCTGTCGCTCCTGAAAACTTAGCCTACTTCATTGTGTGAAGTGGAGAGTTAAACGAAAAGTGTGGGTTTTATTGAATTATCTTTTTATATTGAAAGACTGTCAGGATAAGTCAAAGTAATTTATGGGGAAAATCCCGCACTACACTGGCTTTTCGCCGGTTGGAATGCGGTGCTCGCTCGCTAAACGATATTTTGGTGTGGTCGAAGTCAAATAATGGGCATAATGCCAGCGAGTGTTTAACGTATAAGAGGGTTATGAATTCGCCGAATACTTGAATAAATGATAGAGGGCCATTTCGTTCAAGAAGTTGTTTTATTTAGAAAAAGCATTTTTCATTTCAGCAGTCATAACTAACGAATTACAGACAGAAAAGGATAACGTAACAATTATTTATTATGACAATTATTTAACATAAGTAAAACAAGAATTTAAAAATCTCTATTTCCATCAAAATGAGTATACATTTAATTAATTGTTAATTTAAAAATTTCTTTTTGAATTTGGCATTTGAGTAGATAAAAATTATTTGATGTTACTTTACAAACAGTAGCGTGAAAAGCTTTCAAATTGAACTTTCATAGTATAGTATAGGAGTGTGGCTAGGATTTTATAAGGGGAGTAGCAAAAAAGAAAATATACAAAGATCTTTAATCCAACTTGTTCTTTTGATTAAATCATATTACAGCGAAATCCCAACTATCCCAGTAACGTGTTCGGGATATAGTCCAGGTATGCAGAAATTTGGATAATTAGAGCAACTGCAGAGAGTGGAATTTAGAGTAACAGAAAAAAAAAATATATATACTAATATTTTTAATCCGATTTATTCTTCGATTAAATCATATTACAATGAAATTCCAATTATCCGCGTAACGTGTTCTGGATATAGTCCGGATATGCAGAAATCCGGATAGAGATCCGGAGGGAGTAAATGCTGCAGTTATTTCTATCTAGCAAAGTGGATACTATTACAGATATTATAATTAAGAAGTTCGATATCAAACTTCTAGTATCCACTTTACTAATTAATTTCTAATGAATTTTTTTCTTTTACTAAATATTTTTTTCTTTAAATAAAGAGTTTTTCTATTGGTTCTTTTAAAAAGACGCCCTACACGGTAAAAACCATTTCATATATATATATATTTTATTCTATGTGGAATTTCATTCCTGATGCATACTCCGTACATCAAAACAGTTCTAGTAAAATCCCCCCCCCCCAAAAAAAAAAAAAAAACTAGTTTAAGAAAAAAGGTTTAAGAAATTCTATCTAATCTAAAAATATTTTCTTTAAAAAAAAATTGCTATTGTAAAAAATGTATGACAGTTTTTTATAGAATATTTTTTAAGGCAATTTAAATTTATTTGGATAATTATTACTGACCTATTGAAATCATTTAAAAAACAGGGATTGCTCTCGATAAAGGAAAAAACAATAGCAGCTGGAATTGGCCTAAAACTGATAAAAGTGAGTTAAATCTCCTTATTCACAATAATGAATTAAAAAATTTCCAATTTATCCACGAGATTTCTGTAAACTCTGAGTTTTAACTTTTTGATATCGGCCATTAACTATGATTATATATCTGTACCAGGTACGGCCACGTTAAGGTTTCGCATCACAATAAACTGTGTTATAACAGAGTTTTAAATGGTGATGGATTCAATATTCACACATATTTTTACAATATTAAATCATGCATACTCCTTGTCGTTATTTAATTGTGGACACAAGTTCAAAACAAAAGACACTTTAAAGCGGCTTTATAAGAAGTACACTGTAAAAAAAACCCCACATTTTTACAGCACAAAGTATTCTGTTCATCTCCC
The DNA here is from genome assembly GCA_963932465.1 of Maratus speciosus. NCBI lineage: Eukaryota > Metazoa > Arthropoda > Arachnida > Araneae > Salticidae > Maratus > Maratus speciosus. Next base: position 52,322,297 of record OZ010786.1, on the reverse strand, counting down.
TCTCAAACTCGATCACAGTCGAATGTGCTGTAGCTTTCTTTGGTTTCTTGACTGTATAAACATGAAAAATAACAGTAATTGCGTAAAATTAACAGCACAACGTGCTGGCAAAGCAACAGTGTTTTTTTTTTTTTTTTTTTTTTTTTTTTTTTTTACAGTGTATGTGTTTTAAATAAGGCCATGATTGTCTAAATACATGAATTAATTTTCATTAATATATATTTTGCCGGTATTACACCAAAATATAACAAAATAATAATAACCTTGTAGATTCCTAGTAGTACAATATTCTGTTGCTTCTCTATTTTCCAGCATGCCTTTTCGAACAGCCAAACCTGCTGAGTGCATTTGCCCTTCACTCTGTTGAACTCCTCTTTACCACCAATTGGATAGATTCCATAATTTTCTGCACATGTTGATACGGAAAATGTTTAATTAGCTTTGGTAATAAAAGTATACGATGAAAGTGAAGTGTCCCTTAATAAGACATTATACGCCGAGTCTTATTAGCCCCGATATGCTATTTCTTTCGGCCAGCAATTAAAGTGTCGTCTCTAAAAAATAACGCTCCATTGCAGAAGCTAGTCGTAAAATAAAGCAGATGAATCATTGTACTGTTAAATACAAATAATCTCTATTGCATTTTTTTTTAAACTTCTAAGCATCGCACATTGTCAATTTTTATACCGTCGTATAGGGATAAAAAGTACTTTTAACTGCAATTTGTTTGAAAGTTGCATCTCGATTTATTTTTGAGATATTAATTTTTTTGTAGTTTTTAACGCCATTTTTTTTTTTTTTTAATTTTGGCAACTGAAGATTCTGTAGACATTTCTGTAGAAAGTAACGAAAAAATATTTAAAAAATAGTAGATTATTATATATTTTGGTTGCCATTTTCCCATAACAACTGAAAAAAACTGTAATTACAATACGTGCTATGTTGAAAAAACATAAATTTAAGATTTCTGATAAAACATGCAGCTATTATGAACAATATTTAATTTTATGTATCCATATTAATGTTACAAACATATTAATCATTAGATCATTTTTTTTGTCGAGTTTCTTTAATGAAGACAATTCTTTTTTGCTGGATTTGTGTATTATTCTGCAATAGTGACGTTCTGTGCATTATTTTCTGTAGATGTTGTCTAAGACTGGATCGTAAATATGGAATTCTTCAGCAGATGCGAATGACGTCATTTTATATAAAATAAAAATGTGTGTTTTATGTCTTAAAATTGAATTGTGCTTTATACTACCTATATTTGTATATACATGTTTTTTCTTTTCACTAAATTCTGAAAAAATAGAATTCCTGTTTTCTAGTTAAGGGTTTCTCATATATTTTACTTTCAAACACAAACAGAATTAAAAATGCAGTATTTATCAATATAAATTCTAAAAGACCACTAAATTATCAGGAGCATCATGCCTGTAAATTTCTATCAATAATTTACGCTGATTTCAGTTTACTTACAGTTTTAAACTACGGCGGGTCGAAAGATTCAATGATTCGAAAATGACGACGAAGCCTGTATCGGTGGGCCCCACCAGTGGCTGAGAGGTTCTGCTCTCGAAGCTGGTAGACGGGAGGTGCTGGGTTCGATCTCAATCGCGCCCGTCGGCCTAATCGTTCGGAGTTTTCGTGGTTTTCTTCGAACCTTGGATTTCCAAGCGTTAATACGGGTTAGGTTCCCTTAGAAAGACCCCCACGAAGGGCACTCCCCCCTGGGCCTATATCCCTCGTGCAGATAATTGGCCGTCATAAATACAACCAACCAACCTGTATCGGTGGTGGGTTAAACTATCCGTACAAGTCAAGGACACATAAGCTGCCAGGTATATGAAGCCATTTGTTGGCTCTAGACCGTTCCCTAAAAGATGTAGGCTGATGGCTTTATTAAGAGCATGGCCTTATTTGGTAGAAGTACCTTATTTAAGATTCCCATAAAGAAAAAAATGTATTTCAATTGTTTAAAATAATTATTATTGATCTATCTTCTGATCTTATTACTTTCAACTAGAGTTGGGCAAATTTCTAATTGCAATAATTTGCATTGTAATTACAATTTAATTATAATTAATTAATTATAGTTACAATTACATGTCGTAAAAAATTCTTGCAGGACTGTAGCCGGAAATACCACCCATCCCATTACTTGACGAAATTTCTGTGCTTGAATGCGTATCACTAATAATCAATTACATACAATTAAATTGTAATTACGTTGTAGATAATTGGGATTACAAATCTGCCCAACCCTGCTTTCAATACTATTGATGCATTTAAAACAAATTTAATCAAATATTGATTCCACGAATTTGCTTGCTGCTTTGTTTTGTTTCATTTAAAAGAATCATATGTAACATAAAAATAAAATTTTCCTGTCCGCATGAAAATAATGTTGGTTACAAGTAACACTGAAATTAAACCCGGCAATAATTTACACCACTTTGTTGGATTCTTCTTCTTCTTATTATTTTACTGTTGTTCAAAAGCTAGATATGATTTTGAAAGGCAGGTTGATCTGCCAGAAAATTCCATATTGTTTATGTGATGTAAATAAACAAATGAATAAAATAAATGTCTTGGCATAAATCCTGCTTGCATATGTTTTACTGTGTAATATCATATTAAGACAATGGACTTTTCTAAACAATAATCAGAACTATATTCTGCTTATGAAATTAAAGAAAAACGTTAATTAACTTATTTAACGAAGAAATAAATCATTTGGTAAAACAGCTGCTATTAATTGACAATAATTGAAAAACAATAGTAAGATCTATTATCAGTACTACTTATATCCGTATAATTAGCATTGTTCTCTTTCATATAATAATCAATTAGCATGTGGATAAGATATTTTTACAAAGTTCACTTTATTTACATAAAATTAAAATTACTGAGAAATGACAAGCTTCACTATATTAAAACGTTTTGTTAAACTATCTAATAACCCCACAAACTAAATCAAAATGAGTGTATAAGTAATATCTACAAATTGCATATTTTAGAATTGTCATTCAATACGATACATGGTACAAATTCAAAACAATTTTTAACAAAGTTTTAAATTGCAACACTTTTAACACTTTCCACCATAGTTGAAAAGTGTTTATGAATTCTGTTTGTCTGCCTGTCCGCCTGCCGTCTCACCGTTCTCTAACTTGCGTAAATATACTCGGATTCTATTGAAATTGATATATGTCATTGAGGTTCACTGGGTCGTGCTCGTCATTGAAAATGAAATGCGTAGAATCTACAGTTCGTTTACAGGGTCAAACAAAAGTATTGTATAAGAAATTGCAATTGTATAAGTAAGGGGAATAATAGTTTTCGGTGTACTTTAACGATGTAAAAAATATTAACATTGACATATATCATTTAGGTGCACTGCAATAGGCTTATTATAGAATATGGTCTGCAAGCCAATTATAATTCATTTACAGGGGCACATAAATAATTCGGTTACTGTACTGTCAATGAACAATAATTGCTGGAAATGCGTTCCCAGTTGTCTTACGCATTTTTAAATGTAACTAACTTTTTGCATATTATTTGTTGTGTATAAATTCCAAAAATCCTAATACAGGGGTTGACAAAATATATCGAGTACATTTCCGTTTATTGACGAAAATTTTTGAAGGGGAATTTTCAACTGCACTATGCGTTTCTAACTGAGCTAAATTTCATCATACTATGTAGTATCCATACAAATCCATAGGACATACACAGGGCTGTACAAAATAATTCGAATATTATTTCGACAATTCATGGCGATATCTGAAATTGGGTTTTCAATGTGTAATGTATTTTCGAAATTGTTTTCTTGGACATCATTTTTCACCTTATTAAACTGTGGAGTTTTTTCAAAGTAGTCTGAATGTGTTGGAAACTGTTTCGCAATCCATGCTTTGCGCATGATTTTTCGTTCTTGTTTATAGATATAGCGTAGTTCGTGTGTCTAAGCCTGAAACAAATATTTCAAAAGGTATTTCAACATATTTTATAGTCATTTTGTAGTTAAAGTCTTACAATCTTTCATTATTTTAAATAATTAAGCGATTCCTTGTCATTCATATCTCAATATATTTTATATTGATACTTATTATTAAAAAAAAATATTTTTTAAACCCCCTGGTTTCGAAGCCTCAGTAGAAGAAAAAATAGGAGTTATGCAACATGTACAATTGCGTGCCTAAAGTTATGCATTTTTGTTTATCGCTTTCCGTTATTAATATTTATAATGCAATCAGAGTCTTTATTTCCGCATAATTTGCAACCCTATCCGAGATAATATGCCAACTTCCGTATAATTATTGCGACTCATTAAATACATGTGAGCAATATTTGCGTTTTTATATATTTAGGTGATAAAGAAAAATTAACTTAAAGCGTGATTAAAAATAGTGAGAAATGTTTGTCTGAGAATAATAACTAAAAATATATTTTAATTGACAATAAAGTAACTAAAGTAAGCATTTATTATTAACACTGCAAAGCTTTTTATTTATCTGACTTATCCATACATCTGTTATATCTGACGTTAGTTACCTTGTGTTTTTTTGCTTCAATTCATTTTTTATACCCCTATAGGACGCTAAAAAATAAATTTATGTCGATTTATTACGTGACAAACTGATGTATTTCAATAATCGGTACTATTAACGCCAAATTAATGCATTGAATCAAATTTTTTTGCAACAGGAACCCTGCGGTATGTGTCAGTCTTACTCGCGGTGATTTTCCTTTTCTTTTTTTAAATTCATGAATGATTTTTTTTAAATCTATCATATGTATCTTGTGCAAACTTTTACGAATGATTAATCCGTTTTCACTTAAAACAATACACATATAACCTCATTTGTTTCTGGCGAATATTCCATAACGAAATTAAAACTTCATCAATCAATAAATAAAATAATATAAATAAAGCACATATTTAAAAGACATGTAATAGAACTATGCTATGTAATAGAACTATGCGCTGAAACCACTGAAATTATCAAAATCAAAAAAGCTGCTGTAGGTCACGAAATCTTTGGCAATTTCTTCGGGCATGCGGGTTAATATAAAAGTATAACTTTTAATAAAATAAAAGATTTTATTTGCATAGGTTATTGTTATTTTTTTATAGAAAAATGCTTTTTGCTATTGTTAGTGGGTACTCAAAAAATATCTGTGTTAAATGCAGAAAAAACTATTAGCGTTTTCAATAACAAAAAAGTGGTTTTCACCTATATTCTGTGACCCGTGAAAGCCGGGTTGAATCACCTAGTCCAATGATGGCGAACCTTTTTGAGTATGCGTGCCAAAAATTAAAAAATTATTATGTACCAATATTCTAAGGTGCCAAAAATTAAAAAAATATTATGTACCAACATTCTAACGTGCCAAAAATTAAAAAAAATATTATGTACCAACATTCTAACGTGCCAAAAATTAAAAAATTATTATGTACCAACATTCTAACGTGCCAAAAATTAAAAAATTATTATGTACCAACATTCTAACGTGTCAAAAATTAAAAAAATATTATGTATCAACATTCTAACGTGCCAAAAATTAAAAAAATATTATGTATCAACATTCTAACGTGCCAAAAATTAAAAAAAATATTATGTACCAACATTCTAACGTGCCAGAAACATTTTATCCAATAATATAGCCATGCCGCATCGAATTCCGTATCAATAATCTATAAATGAAGTTTTTCTTTTATTGTATATGCTTCCGAATCAGATCGTTTTTAGTTCTTCAGGTAACAGCAGGTTCAGTAGATACATAATTATTTACAATAACAGCAAAAATTAAATTAAAAAAAAATAAAAAAACTCGACTGCGTAAAAAGCGAATTATTTCTCATCAATGTGAAAATATTTTTTATATTACTTACCTATTTTTTTTAATTTACTTGTATTGGTGACTTTTAAGTTGTGTTTTATTGTTAGTTCCTATCTATAACCTCTTCGGACCTGGAGTATCCTATAGAATACACATCTTTACAAATTTATTTCCTGTATATAAATAATGATTAAAAAAATGAAAATGGCGTGAATGGAATCTTTAAAGATAGCCAAACTAAAGCAAAATAGCAATTTGTTTCTTATAGTGCTTTTTTCTGCCTTAAAATGGGATTTGAAAAATACTTGCAGCAAAAATGAGGGAAATATACAAAAACGAAGAGTAAATAATTTTTTGATACGTTAAAATACTATATGAAGAGTCCATTAAAAATAAAAATTTATTAAATGCATAATTATTTAATATTTTTCATTATTTTTCCCATGCAAAACAAAAGAAAATATCCTAACAAATTGTCAAAAAATGTACTTATTGAATCCCATGTGTCTTATATGATATATCAAATTTTATGTACAAAAGATAAATTTAATTTTTTTTTTTGCTTTTCAATCTTTCTTAGTTATCACTTTGAGAATATAAATTCATAACTGAAGTAAAAATATATATGAATATAAACTCTGGGGTCTGAAGAGGATAAACACTGTTTTGATGAGGCTTATAAGGGTGGCTACTAAATATTGTTACAAATATTAAGTCATTTTATTTTACAAATAGAAAATAGAAAATGATAACTACACTAACATGATGAACATCAGAGATGACAGTTTAACCGGAAATAATTTTAATCAAATTGACAGCCATTTTTATCGATTACCAAAGATAATCTCTTATGCCATTGTCCGACTGCGGCACGAATCATTTTAAGAGGTAGTCGGTACCATTCACGCAATATGGAAGCTTTGAGAGAGTCCAAACTTCTGTGTTTGTTGCTATTTACTTTAGCCTCTAAAATCCCCAGACGCAATAATCTAAAGGATTTAGATCCGGTGAAGAAGGTGGCCAATCTTCTTGTATGATAAAGTTCGGACAGGTGACAGGGAGCCAAGCCTGTGTTGATTTATCTCGGCGCGAAGATGTAAAATCTTGCAGAAATATACAATCCTTTTTGGGATACAACCTGTCAGCATGTGGTAATAAATGTGTAGCCAATATGTCTTGTTTGTAATATTCGCCTTGATTTTTATCCCTTTATCGATGAACTTCAAAGGCAATTTTCTATTGTTTGACACTGCAGCCCAAACCATAACAGAATTCTTGTTCTGAGAGCGTTTAACAATTCGGAAGGTTTCAGGTATATCCTCGAGGGTTGCTAAATATACGATATCATTTTTAGCATTATAACACTGTTAAGTGCAAAATAGCTTCCCATCAGAAAATATTATTCTGTCAACACTTTTCCTACCGTGCCGTTTCATCAATTTCTTCCTTCTTTGTAATTTTTTTATACTTTGTGCAGCAGTCAATCCTTGAATTTTTCTTTTGCGATAAGGGCAATAACCCAGATTTTCATTTATAATAACTTGCATAGTTCTGCAATTCACGTTCTCTTCTGCAACCATTTTATTTGCAGAACGTTGTGGATTTCTTCACACCTTTTCGCGAATTCTTTTGATGCGCTCTATTGTGAGAACTGAGCATGGACGACCAGACCTAGATCGATATTTACATAGCTATTAGTATCCAATAATCGATTTATAGTTTTATATATAAATGTTCTATAAAAACCAGGGCATTTTAATTGCTTAAAGGTTTTACCTGAGGAAAACCTGCGATCAAAGAGCTGTTTAATCATTATTCTTTTGGCTTCCCTCTTTAAAATAATTTTAAATACTAGCTTTATAACAAAATTCGTCTGAATTAATAGAAGATTGTCAAATGCTGAAATAGAGAAATAAATTGTTTTACCAAACGATTAAAATTAATTCGTATTTTTTGGAGTGTAACAGTATTTAGTAGCCACCCTGTAGATGTCTATGAAGGTTAGAGTTACAGTAAAGCTAGATATCTTACCTATACAAGTTCCAGGTTGTGTAATATTTAAACGGAACTTCTGACTGTAAAATAGTCAATGAAACATCGTCTTCATTTTGAAAGACCTATCCAATGATATGCCACTCAATAGGGTGCGAAAAAAAAAATCGCCTCCACCGCCATTTTGTATTTTATGGCCATCATTTTGAACATACAAAACCTAGCCTATAACCATCGGACGGTTAAGAGGAATCGATAGAGACCTTATTCATTAAAATTCATCCAGCCGTTGAGATGTTTCGAGGGTATAAAGAAATCCACATACCCAGATACGCGTGAAACACATAAGCCTTCTTGGCAGTCGGATAATAACAGTTAAAATTCAATTTTCTAAATTAAAACCTAAATATATTAATACCTAAAGTATGTTAAAGCCCTAAACCTAAATAAAATCAAACCTAATCTGAAGTAGAAGCATGTCAATTAGGTATATTACTAAGCAAACTAACTATCTTTTAAGAACAAAAAATCTTCTTAAAACACCATCAAAAATTTTAAATGCGCTAGGCCTTTCGAAAGATCTGAGTCTTTCTTCGTCAGGCGAAAGAAGACGTTCTTCTACTATGAAAGCAGCAGCACGACTCTGGCATGGGTCGTGCTGCTGCTTTCATAGTAGAAGGACGTCTTCTTTCGCCTGACGAAGAAAGACTCAGATCTTTCGAAAGGCCTAGCGCATTTAAAATTTTTGATGGTGTTTTAAGAAGATTTTTTGTTCTTATTCATTCACACCAGTTTTAACTTATTTTCTTTAACTATCTTTTAAAATTCAATTTTCAAAAATAAAACCGTTGAAATTTGATAGAGAAGTAAAATGATTTAGAAAACACCATATGTTGAATAGTTTAGCGAGAAATTGACGCTACAAGGTGCTTTCAGTGAAATTTATAATATCTTAATTCATTCAAAAGTAACGGATTATTTTAAAGTAAATTATATAGCTGTTACACAAAACTATACTTTTTGTAAAAAAACATAAATTGGATTGTTCTCCATAAACTGAATGTGATCTGTAAGTTTTTTCGCGTGCCGAATAAGTTTTCTTACGTGCCAAATTCGATACGCGTGCCATAGGTTCGCCATCTCTGAAGTCTATCTATATTATAAAGAACGAACGTGTCTGTGAGTATCACTGACGTCATTTTACAAATGACAACAGCAGACGATCAAAATTTGCTTCTACTGCAATTTAAAAAATTTTTTAAACTTGTAAACATCGCATATTTTAAATTTTTACGTCGTCGAATAGGGAAAAAAAATGTACTTTCAAATGCAATTTGTTTGGAAACTATATCGCAATTTGTTTGAAAACTGTATCGTCATTTACTCAAATTTTGTTGTTTTTAAAATAATTTTCAAGCATGAATTTTTATCAAATCTATTTCTATCACTTGCAGACGATTGCGAAAAATAAATCCATTTTCACTTAAATTAATATAAATTGTTCAGTATTTGTTTCCGACTTATATTCAATAACGAAATTAAAATTTCACCGATCAATAAATAAAATATTAAATACGACTATAGCTCAAATTTAAATCATGTAATTGAACACCGCGCTTAATTAAACCCCTGAAATAAATAGAATAAAAAATGCTGTGGTAAATAGCAACCTTTGGCGATTTCTTTTTCGTTGGCTGTTAACGTCTGGCACGATGCCAATACGAAAGAATAGCTTTTTATAAATTTCAAAACTTTATTTGAATGCATAATTGCTAGTTTTCACATAAAAATGATTTTTGGTATTATTATTGGGCATTCTAATAAAATATATTAAATTTAATAAAATATATTGCAGTTTCCAATTAAGAAATAATGGTTTTATCTTTATTCAGTAATCTGGGTGTGAAAGTGGTTACCTTCACATATTTATTTTTAATGTTTTTACCCCTTTTCATCCCCTCTTTAAAATTGTGTGTTTTTCTAAATTCTTAACTTTAACCCTTTATGTTCTGAATTACGAATTCATGAAAATTTTATCTTCTAAAGCCTTTTTTCGTGAATTTTTGAAACTACATTAGAAGATTTACATAATTATTTAATAAATTTTAGAAGGATTTTACAAGGACTCAAGGATTTAGAAGGATTAATTAAATTTGAATTTATAGGGATTTTGTACAATATTTATAACCCGACTCAAATCTTTTATTTAAAATCTTTTTCTTAATATTTTGTAGAATTAGGAAATGTACAAATATAATGTTTTTACAATAGAAATATAGAAATATTTCCTGATTGAAAAATCCCCCTTACCCCCCCCCCCCCCTCCAACGCCCAGAAAGCTGAAAAGATGCAAAGGCAAAAGAAATCATCCTTTTAAAAATATTATTGCTTTGTGTAATCAATAATGCTTTTGGAATAAGATAAAGTGATGCATCTATAGCTTATTCTAAACTGTATTACTACTAATCGATATATTAAATGAATTTTATAACAAGTTATTTTAATGGTACTTATAAGTACCATCATAGATAAAGGGTTAACTATCAGCCTGTATTTTGGATTCAATTTATTTTGTAACAGTCTTTTCTATTATAAAATTAAGCAGTCAATTTTAATTCTCTCTCTGTAATTCTCTAACTGCACTGATAATTAAAGTTAAGAATTTAGAAAAAGACAGAATTTTAAACAGAGGGATGAAAAGGGGAAAAAATTAAAAATTAATATGTGAAGATCCAAAAGGTAACCACCTTCATACTGGGAAGGCCGGATTATCCCCTTGAATGTAATAAAGGAATAAAAATTGTATATATGCACAACTCTCTGAGAGTTGTTTTACAATATTCTATTAGCTTATTGTGTATAACACAGTCAAAATGTTTTTCTCTATTTTTATTGCGAAAATAAAATGGAAAATTTTTGTGTAAAAAATAATGTTTAAAAGTTTTTTTTATTTAAAAGATTAAAATAACATAAAACCATTTATTAAAAATTTTGATGTTAAAAGCATTTATCATTCTTCTTTTAGTACTTTATATCCTTTTATTTAAACTCGGTTACCAAAGATTAATTTTTATTATAACTCAATGAAAGTAAATTTTAGTATTTTACGCGAACTATTTTTCTGAACAAGATATGCTACATCCCGTTGGGAGCTATCCAAAAATATTTGACGACCAATTTTACTTGCGCTCTGACAGAGAAAAGGTATAACAAAAAGTCTTTTACGCAGACATTTTATTGTTTGGACCCAGTTCTTCGTTGACAGCCCTGTTACTTAATGAAGGTTTTGTTCTCTTTGCCCCCTTTTTTTATGTTTGGAGTTCAGCGAAAAAACTTTAAAAGAATTTCTAGTTATTTATCTACTTAAGGGAGCAGTTCATCTTTTTTTTTATATATATATATTTAATATGGTTTAAATGGTGATCTCACTGCATTTCAATGTTCAACTGAAAGTACATTTTGAAAAAAAAATTAACTGCATATTTAATTAAAACTTTAAAAAAGTTTAAAAATTTTCGAATTTTTTAAAATTGTTTCAACTTTTTTAAATATTGATATTTTTGCCCACTTTTTTTTAAAAATATTTTCAAATGTGTATTACACAAGACTGCGCATGAATTTTTAGACACATCTAGTATTACATTTAATATAATTTTTTTATTGATACATATAGTGTAAAACGATGAAATCTAACACATCTTCGTGTACTTTTATTTTTTTTTTTAAGTAACAAAAAACCTAAAGGCCAATTCCAGGCGCAGATTTATCACCTGTATAATAAAGAACATATGCAGAAAAGTTTAAATCTCTATCTCAAATACTAAAAAAGCCTTAGCATTTTTAAAACATGAAAGCTAAGAACATGGGGAAAAAGCCATTTGAAGTTTTAATTTGTGTAAGTACTTGCGCTGGGTGTATTAACAAAATTTAATAAAAAGTAGTGTAAAACGATGAAATCTAACACATCTTCGTGTACTTTTATTTTTTTTTTAAATAACAAAAAACCTAAAGGATAATTCCAGGCGCAGATTTATAGCCTGTATAATAAAGAACATATGCAGAAAAGTTTAAATCTCTATCCCAAATACTAAAAAAGCCGTAGCATTTTTAAAACATGAAAGCTAAGAACATGGGGAAAAAGCCATTTGAAGTTTTAATTTGTGTAAGTACTTGCGCTGGGTGTAACAAAATTTAATAAAAAATAGTGTAAAACGATGAAATCTAACACATCTTCGCGTACTTTTATTTTTTTTTTAAATAACAAAAAACCTAAAGGCTAATTCCAGGCGCAGATTTATCACCTGTATATTAAAGAACATATGCAGAAAAGTTTAAATCTCTATCTCAAATACTAAAAAAGCCTTGGCATTTTTAAAACATGAAAGCTAAGAACATGGGGAAAAAGCCATTTGAAGTTTTAATTTGTGTAAGTACTTGCGCTGGGTGTATTAACAAAATTTAATAAAAAATAGTGTAAAACGATGAAATCTAACACATCTTCGTGTACTTTTATTTTTTTTAAATAACAAAAAATCTAAAGGCTAATTCCAGGCGCAGATTTATCACCTGTATATTAAAGAACATATGCAGAAAAGTTTAAATCTCTATCTCAAATACTAAAAAAGCCTTAGCATTTTTAAAACATGAAAGCTAAGAACATGGAGAAAAAAAGCCATTTGAAGTTTTAATTTGTGTAAGTACTTGCGCTGGGTGAATTAACAAAATTTACAATATCTCACGATAAAATTGCTGAATGGGTAAAAATGAGGTGTCGAAATACTCACGATGAAACATGCTTTCATTTATTTTTGAAATCAATTCCGAGATAAACTGACCCCTTAAAGATTAATTTGTACATGTCCCAAATACGTCTAACGAATAATTATGAGTTTTCAAAAATAATTTATATTAATTAGTTCATATGATATATTTTTTTTAATGTGAAATATTTGTTTGTTCAAGATTGTTTAATACAGTAGAACGCCGGTTATCCGAAAATTGGCTTAACCGAAAGACCTAAAATTCCTCAAACTCCGTTTTAAAAGTGAAACATTTTATAGTCAACACTAATTTTACCGCTGTCAAATGACACCTTTTAACATATTTTGATTTATGGTTACTATTTTATTTGTAAGTTTTAGATCAAAACAATTCCGAATCATTTTTAATACATTGAAGAGTTGTTTTAATACTTATTATCTTTAAAAATTAAAATAAAAATAAATTAAAATCAAAACTTTGAAAGGTGTTATTGGACACTGGTAGAAATAGTGTTAAAAAAGCACGTTCTTTGTGAAATATATAAACAGAGTCAACTTAATTATTTTGTCCATTGCGTAATTTCGGGCACTTTATTCGATAGACACGTACGATACTATATTTATGTACAAAATATGTTATGATTTTCTTTTGTTTTTCAACTTTGCATTGTTTCAATGCTGCTTTATCGCACCACCTTTTAAGTAACAACACATCTGATGCTGTTGCATCTTCTTGTAGTACTTCAACATATCGATCACAGCTTTTCATCAAACAAGTTTTCCCCATAAGCCTCCCGGCTATTCGAAAATTCCTATGAAACTCCAGTTATCCGAAAATTTCTATGGAACCCCAGTTAACCGAAAATGCTTTGGTCCCATGCTTTTTCGATAACTGGGGTTTTACATTATTTCCCACCTTTTTCCCACGACTTCGCTGACATACAATATAAATGTTGCGATTAAAAGTGCTAATTTTATATATGATTTTTACAATGCTTGCATAATTTATCTAATATTGCAACTCTATCAAAATCAGTTCAGTAGAACTTTAAATAAAGCTAATCTTTCATAATTGATTTCACTTAATTACAGAACTTTCTCCTATAGCTGTTTTACAAAGCAACGTACAACGAGGTGTTATACACTAAAATCTCTCTCTCTCTCCCTCTCCCCCCCCCCCCCCCCCAAATTACCTAACAGGCAATGTAAGACCCATAAAAATCCATTTAGCAGAACTTGAGGAATAAGCGCTCGGAATTAAATTCCCATTTGCATTTTATATATACTAGTTTCGTGGCAACCCAATGTGTTGCTTTTGAATTGCATAAGATCGTTCGATTTTTTTGGGGAAAATGAAATCTAACTTTATTGTATATTTAAGTGAAAATTATAGTATTAATTTTATTAAATACAATATTTCAAATAATAAATGATATTTACAATTTAAGTCAAAAGCTTTCCCAATAAAAATGCACATATTCTATAACTTTATTTGCCAAAAGCTTTTCATTCTTCCAAGATTTGTCTTTTGATTTCGAAACTGGTAGAAATGACGTCATTTGGGTGAACTTATACAAAAATGACTTTGTTTTGGCGAATTTATTCAAAAGGATTTTACATTTATGAATTAAAATAAATACCTAGAGAAACATAATTTTTCTCGCTAAAACACTTTGGTTTTAACGTCCTTGTGAAAAGTTTTAATGCCATCATATGGAAATAGTTGAAAATCCGTTTTCTACTTTTAATTAAATTAAAAAAGCTACGATAAATTACTTTTTCTTTTTAAGTCAGTGGTTTTTATCTCAATGTTCCAGTCGACGACACACGATTTTTTGCTTCCTAATATAAACTGATTCCTCGTCCTTAATTATGAGAAAATAAGTTTGTTGAATATTTCTTGAAAATTACAATTCAGTCACAATATAATTTTCATTATCTATTGAAACAAAAGTTAATTTCAATTAAAAGATGATAAACAAAGAAATCTAATAATCCCTATCGTTTAAACTTTTATCCACTAAAATGGAACAATTTAGTTTCCATCAATACAGAAATGCTATTAAAATAACGAAAAAATTAAAATAACAAAAACTAGCGATGTTTAGAAATTTAAAAAATTGCAGTAGCAAAAATTGCAAAAATGACATTTCATCGCCAAGTGTTGCCATTCGCAAAATGGCGTCAGCGTTACGTACAGACATGTTTGTCCTTTATAAGGAATTTAAAACTGATTTTTTAGATTTAGGATTAAGGTATTTAGATTTAGGATATGGAAAACTGTACTTAATCTTCATTACAAAATTAACAATGTAATTAATGACAAATTATTAAAAATCTATAAAAATAATCAAAAGTGGAATAGTGTTTGAAATATTCCTTAGTATATATTCTTTAATACCATTAAGAGAAAAAGTATCGTTAAAGTGTCAAGCGATTATTTCTCTGAATTTCAGTTAACTGATAAATAACAACTTAAGAGTCAATATTTTGCAGTTAGTAACTACCATTTGATAACAAATGCTTGCGTATCATTCTTTTAAAACACAATTTTTCATCGTTAAGGTATACAAATTTTAATATTTCCATTCACATTAATTTCTATTTGTAGGTAATCCTTTGATTAATAAATGAACACGTAAACTCTGCATTAAAAATTCGTGCAGTTTGCATTTAAAGGATACGATAAATAAGAGGTGTAATTGGGGTGTAGCCCACAGGTTTATTTTACAACTAAAAGGCAATTAAAATAGAGAAACAGATTGACAATGTAACGTTTAATTATTAATAACTGCAATAACATTACAAAAATGAGAAGTCAATTTTTTTTCAGCTGATTAAAACAGATACATTTGGGGAATAATATATATACCCTATTTACTCGTGCATTTTTCTTCTAAATAATACGCAATTTTAATCTTTAGTTTATGGTCTAGGACAAAAAAGTATTTTCAAATAAAATTTTGTTTGAATATAATTTAATTTTACGATTTTGTATGATTTTTTGAAGTACTTTTATAGCACGGAATATTTTTAATCTATCCGCGAAAGAAGTAAGATTAAACATTTGTTTGCTATAATAATGTAAAATAAAAATTACAAGAACACAAAAATATAGATCTCTACTCAAAATATGTAAAAGTAAACAGAAAGTGGCAATACTTCTATGTGATTTTATAGCCTTAGCAGGTTCATTCTCTTTGTTTATTTAAGGGGGTCCGGGACAGAAAAATCTTCAAAATTTCTAAAAAACATTTGCATTAAAAATTTCTCTGTTTTTTTATGCTTAAAATGACGTTTATATCATGTTATTTTCTTAATCAGAACAGGAAATATTATTTATTTCGTTTTGGTTTGTTTTCAAAATCTAGCTTTCAAGAAATGGTTGCCATCAAAACGACTTCTTGTGAAAATGCGTTTTTTTTAATGTTGGGGTTTTTTCACCATTTATCGTATTTAAATTGTTATAAGTCAAGAACCGTTAAAGATAAATGGTTGAAACTTGGAACATGTCTTTTTCAATTGCTTTACTTTAATTTTGATTCAGCAAATTAAAAAAAAAAAAATACTTCTGAAAATGATTTTTTTTTAAGTTACGTCATTTTTTTTTCTTTAACTATTTTTATTTTTTTTTCGAATTGATATTTTAAAAAATACTGAATCAAAATTAAAAGTTATGTATTTCTGTTTATTTAAATGAAAAAAAATAAATTCTACAAATAATATTTCGAGTTATAACGCTTTTAAATTACCTCTTCTTTTTTTTTATTTTAAATTTTTGTTTAAATCCTAAATTTTAAATTTTAAATTTAAAAAAATGAGAAGTTTTATCACGTGATTTTGTTTACAAATGATATGGTTAACCATCACAAAAAATTTCAAAATTTTAACTCAATAAATAAAAATTATTTTAAAAAGTGAACCTGACACCCTTAAGTGATTAATGGTGGATTAATAAATATAAACGGGCAATAAAAATATAAAAATAGTAATATAATTATACAGGGTGTTCCCAGATTCGACCGACAAATTTAGAGGAGTGATAGTAGGCATCAAGAGGATGAAAAATTCTATAGAACATGGGGTCGCAAACCACGTATTTAATCAAAAATACAGGGTGTTCTACCTTAACTCAATTTGGGTAGACGGTAATAACTTTCAGAAAAGTGAAGTATCTATTTATATAAAATCCAAGTCTCTGTGTGTCCCTCATGATTCCGGTAGGACCGCCTCATTGAAATGAGTAATTGTTGAAAAAAACTAATGCAGGGTTACCACAGTAGCGCCAAATGTTAGCCAATTTGGTGATAGCTGGCTAATTAGGCGTAATTCCCATTTAAAACCACTAATCTTTCATAAAGGAGGTCACTGAAATTTAATTTAAACTCCGCTCTTTTAAGATATTTTTCAAAATCTATGAGTGAGAATTTAAAACACATCTTTACATCTTCCTCCCGATGCTACTAATAAAATAACCGCCAATAGACGACGCTGTACTGTGTGAGCTCCTAACTGCGCGATTTTAATGTGCTTTAGGTACTTTTCCAGTATACGTGCCCTGGCGAAAAAGAAATTTGGCAGCATATTTTCCGGGAACCTATCCACTGTTTCATCTTATATACACACGCTTTTTTTTCGATATTTATACGATTTATTTAATATAAAAAAGCCGTTTCTCTAATTTTATACAGAAACAGATGTAATTTGTACCGAAAAACATCAATAATATACATATAAAATAAACATATAAAACAAACAAAAACGCCCATCAAGTTTGTTTTCATGGCTGTTTATATGATTTGACAACAAATCTCGATATTTTTCCGTTATACGGACACCATGCCAAAATGTATGGTAATGCGCCAATTATTTCAAAATGCTAAAAGATATTTGTAATTTTATGCCAGCAGTTTAATATGAGTTTTATTTTATTGCTTTATTTTATAACAGTTTGTTCAGTTATTTTAAGTATATATTTGTGATTTAATGAAATAGTTCGTAAAAGTCTGGAATTTTCAAATGTTATATTTTTTAAATGCTCACTTTAGTATTGACAATGTTTTTTCTTTTATTTTTCAAATGCTTCAATTCACGTGATTTTCATTTTGCGTCAACTATTACGCTTGGCGACAATGGTATCCATATAACGGAAAAGTACCCAAATCTCACTTTCTGATGCCCAAATTACACTAAGCCTTTTTTAAAAAACGCCAAAGCCCCTACAGTGGAAAAGTACCAAACTGTCTATTATTTTGCGCTATCTGTGTTATAGTTTGTACTATATGCAAGGGGTGTGGAGTGAAGAGTTTAAAAATTAAACATTAAAGTTTCGGCACAGATGTCATATATTGGCGCGATTTTTTTCTGACGCCAATGTCATATACACAACGGGTACTTACTGGCGGCAAAGTGTCGTTATTTTGCTTGATATGGTAACCCGGATGTTGTTGTTTATGCTGTTGATGTTTTCGCCCAAATTGGCGTATATGACAACTGTGCCAAACTTTCTATAAAGCAGTATAAGACTAAAAAATTAAGAACAAAATAAATGCAAAATAAGACTTAAGAAGAAAGAAAAATCATGCGCAAAGCATAGAATATGAAACACTTTCCAACACATCCTGAATGCTTCAACAAAACTTCGTTATTTGGGGAAATAAGATAACTAAGTAAACATGTTAGAAGACGCATAAAAAATTTTAAAAATTGATTTCAGCAGTTACCATCCATAGCCAATAGTATCGTTATTACATGCCACTATTTAGCCAAATTTTAATTTAAACTACTCTTAAAACTACTGAAATCACATTTCCAGATATTATCTATCATCCATAGACGGTTATGTATCCAGTTCTTTGCGTGACCCTGTATATCATTTTATCTATATTCTACAAACATTTCTTAGTAAACTAAATGCAGTTCAGCGTAAAAATGCATCTCTTTTAAAAACCACCTTTAAGCAATTTACTCTCATACTCAGTAACCCTTACGAATTCTTTTGTGTATCCCTGCATATGAACTGTAGCATTTATACACACAGTATAGTATGCATAAATGTAGTGAAAAATAAAAGCGCATATCATAATTAAAAATACATTTCTAGCAATCATTGCTTATGTACAATACTTCGGAGAAAAGTTGCTTGGCGAGAAAGAAGTTTGCCAACGTATTTTCTGACAACCTATTTACTGCTTCATACTCACAAGCAATTTTTTCCATATGTATGCAATTTATTTAATATAAAAAAAGCTATTTACCCATTTTTTATAATAAACAGAAGTAATTTTTGCACAGATGTCATATACGCATCGGGGTTGGCGGGATTTTTCTCTGACGCCAATTTGGCAGAAATCTCGCTTTCGAATACCAGTTACTTATATATTTTTAAAATATTTGCTATCATTTTGAAAAGGAAATAACTATAAATAAATAAAAGTTTGAATAATAACTATAGAAAAAAACAGTTTACATAATTAAAAACAGAAAATAAAAGTAAATAAACAATTTATTAATAAATAAAAAACAATAGCCGGGTTACCATAGCAGGCAAAATAACACAATTTTGGCGCCAGTTAGGTATCCCGGTTCATATCTGAAATCTGTGCCGTAATTTGAATATAAAAAAATATTATATATATTTAGAAAGGATTTTTTATGTATATAAGTGCATATATAAACAAAAATAAAAGTTCATTAGGTTTGTTTTCACAGTTGTTTATATGTTTTGGCAACATATCTCACTTTCTGATGCCCGAATTGCGCCAAGCTTTTTTTAAAAATGCGCTATAATGGAAAAGTACCTAAATAAATAATTAACAGAAATAACCAATTATACAAACTAAAACTTTTTATTTCGAGATCAAAGCATTATTTTTAATTTCAATTAAAAATGCGTATATCCTTGGATAACTTTAGTTGAAATTAAATTCACAGCTTAATATCTCATTCCATAAACCTAAGCAAACACAAGTGATTCATTCATCGTGAAACTTAAAAAAAATTTAAATCATTGAGGTAATCATTCACAAATTAAGTTCTCCAACAATCAATGGACAATATTCTAATGACATCATAGTAGGTAAAATGGTGGCGGTATCGTTTGAAATCACAAAGATTTAATTTTGCAACGTCTCTTAGTTACATTATTTTATTGTCATATTTATGAGCTCAGAACAAAAGCATATTTTTCATTACTTAGTTATTAAAGACGGAAAAAAATTATAAATACATGATTTGAAAATTTTAAATAATTTTCTTTCTTAATAGTAAAAAATAACATCGGGAAGTAACAGCGGGTTTAAGTTAAATAAGTTTAACTCTTTAATTCTGTTGTAATATTCAAAATAACTGTACTTATTAGATTTCAGTAAACAACATCAGGACCCGATTAAACTTTGAAGTTAGTAGAATTACAATGTTATTTCAGGACCTTTCTTTTCGAAAAGCTTTTCTAAATTCCACATGTACATGGAAACTCTTCAGTGTTAGAAATATTATTCTTAGGACTGACATAACATGAGAACGGCCTGCAATTTTACACAAGTTTTTGAAAACTACTTTATATCAGAAATTTTACTAAAAACTGGTTACTTTTTTGTTATAGCGGCCCACACTATTAGGATTATGACAAGTTGCAGCCAATTTCGCCAACGTCGTAACCAAGATCGTGAAGCACACACATATAATACCATTTCATGAAATCGTATACGATAATTTAACAGTTTTTACCTTACTTCAAGTGTGAAATTTATTTATTTTTAAGGCTTAACAATCTAAATTGTCTAATATATGAATTAAAAAAAATGTAAACAAAGATTGAATAGACATGACCGCAAAAAGCCTCAAATCTGCATAACACTTGGAACCAAACTGTGCAGATTAGTGGTCTTCTACTGTACACAGTTTTTCATAAATGTGTTTCATTCTTAAAATGTGTTATTGGCACAGATGTCATATTGGCGCGATTTTTTTCTGACGCCAATGTCATATACACAATGTATACTTAATAGGCGCCAAAGTGTCGCTATTTTGCTTGATATGGTAACTCGGATGTTGTTGTTTACGCTGTTGATGTTTTCGCCAAATTGGCGTCGGAAAAAAATCGCGCCAATATGGGGCGAATATGACATCTGTACCGTGTTATTTTCATCTATCACTGCGGAACAAGCGAGAAAACTCATATTCTTGCACATGAGTTGTATATATCTTTATATCTAAATTTCCGTCATTTTTGACGGGCTACCTTTCTAGTATTATAATAAACTTTTAATAGTCATTCTCACCTTTGTTGTTAATGTGATAATATATTTAAAAAAACGGTAGAAGTTTCCATTATACGAGCCAGCAGTATGCACTTCTAGCTCCACGTTTTGGACAGCAATTACCAGTTCATAGGGTATCATAGATTGCTTGAGCACCCTATTTTTCCAGAACTTTTCGTGATGTTATAACATTTAACACAAACCAAGGTACATATTGTTGCATTTTAATTGCAATGCTTTTATTTTTCTCAAAATTATTAACGTCAACCCAAGTTCAGTTACACTGCAAATAGAAGCGTCTTAAATTTAGACACATATGTGACTGAAAAAGAATTTTAGACACTTAAGTGTCTTAATCTGAAAATTAAGACACTATAGATGTCTTAATTTAAGATACATAAGCGTCTTACTATGACCATGGTGTAAACGAACTGAGAATAATGTCTAAAATATCCGCAAACGTCTTATTTTAAGACACTTCATTGCTTTAAACGTGTCTTAATTTAAGATGTTTTGATTCTTCCGACGCAATAACCACCAGGGGGCACTAGCACTCCCAGTTGCGCATGCGTTTTAGATGTCTTCGTTCGAAGTGGTATACGTTGTAATTCAAACAAAGTTCGTTTTTATGTACGCGTGTATTTTAATTCGTTTTTTGCGAAATGTGAAGTACTGTGATTTTAATTCGTATTAACTTGGAGTATTTATTTATTGAATACATACATCTGACGCGTGTGCTCGACATCAAATGTCTCTTAGAAGCTGTCGTCGATACAAGGGCGGGATAGACACAGAACAGAAGTAGACGGCGGTTGAAGATTACACCCGGAAATTCTACAAAGCGTGTGCAATGGGCTTAGTGTTAACTCGTATCAATTTATATCAATAATATTGTGTTATTCATCTTCGTCCTGTCGAAACTGGCAAAAAAAAAGAAACTTTTGTCTGGCGGGTCCTGTTTTTAGGATGAAACATCTCATTCTTTAAATAGGGCTAGTCGGATGTATTATGGGATTACCTTTTAAACTGATGAAAGTCTTTCTCCCTCACTGTGGTTGTGGTAGTTTTTAAAATTTCAAATCGAGGAATATTTCTTACCTCTTGCAGCAACTCAAGTAAGTTTCTTTATAGTAGTAAAATTAGTGTATTTTATGATTTTATTTATTGTACTAAACAAAATCCTGCATGAAATTTAATTAGTTTTGAATCTGTTCGCAAAAAACCCCACTAATTCTAGAAGTATATATTTTTAAACTTATGACGTTCTTTTTTATTACGAATTATATATTCAATGTCAGTTCTTAGTTTCAAATGGATAATTTTTATCTCGCAGTAAATGACGGCCACAAGGAAGTAAAGAAAAAAAAAACTTTGAAAGTTGACCTAATGCTTTCTTACTTCCTGGCATAAAACCGCAGATTAAAAAAAGATAAATAAAGTAAATGAGACTGGTCTATTATATGAACCTGCCTGTAAAAATATACATATGTATTTGATTTGCAATCAACTCTAATACTGATTTTTTTATTATTTTTAATAAAAAAGTAATTTGAAATTTATAATGGGAAAAAGTAAAAACCTCTAACTAGATTTCGTATTTAAAATTGTGGTAACTTTATTTATATGCACTTATACGAAAAATACAAAAATGACAGATGTTACTGTATATATTTAAGACGAAAGAAGTTTGGAAATCATAAGTTATTTTTTCCTCATGTTTTTAATATAGAATATGTACTTATTTGTTTTTATTGATAGTTGAATAGCTTTTGTGAGTACCCTCTGATCTACATAAAAACTTGTCCATGTGGAAATATAAATTTTTTAAAAACATAATTTTTAAATAAGTATTTTCATTTTTTTTTTGGGGGGGGGGGAGGGGGGGGATTTTGCATGAATTTTTGTAAAGCTGATATCTTAAATCTTGCACTGATTATAATGAAAGTTTTGAACTTTTAGAGTAGGACAAGTTTAAAAACGCAAATATATTTAACAAAATACCAAAGTCATTTTTTCCCCAATGTTATTAAAGTAGAATATTTATTTATTTTCATTATTCATAGTTAAATGGCTGTTGTGATTATCAAGTGATGTATATGTAAAATTGCCTATGTGGCAATATATTTTTTTATATTTTAATTTTTTTTGGAGGGGTGGGGGGGTGGGATTTTTGCAATTTTCGTACATCTGATATTTTAAATCTTTTTCCACATTCAACCGAGTATAATAAATATTTTGAACTTTTAGAGTAGGACAAGATTATAAAATATATATATATATTTATCTATGTACCTTAAAAGCCCTTAATAGCGAACACTTCGGGACCGCGGAATTTGTCCGATAATTGGAGATGTCTACTTTTTTGAGGTAAAAATATACAAATATGTATGTCTGCTGATTAAAAAAGTATTCGTTAAATAGAGGTGTTCGCTATTCGAGAATCTCCATTAACCTCCACAACGGATACTCCCGAATACCGGACATCTCAATTTAGACAACTATAATGCAGGGTTGCGTTTTTTGCAAAAGTACTTCTTGATTAAAGGAAGGGCAAACTGGGAAGTGCCCCGTCCCCCTACGACTGTAGTGCCCCCAAATTTGATGTGCAATATTTGTAAAGCTTATATTTTAAATCTGTTTCGAAATTGTACTGATTATAATCAATATTTTGAACTTTTAAAGTAAAATAAGGTTAAAAACAAAATAAATTTTAAAAAATCTAATATTTAGATAAATATTTTTTGTTTTTTAATCTTGTTCTACTCCTGAAGTTCACGATATTGATTATAATCAGTACAATGTCGTAAAAGATTTAAATTATCAACGTAACGAAAATTGTATACCAAAACTGAGAGCACCAAAAAAATCAGGCTGTATTGGGGGGGGGGGGGGCAGGACCACAGCCAAATATTTTTCCAGGATTCAACGTGGTCAAACATGGCTACGTATGATGCTTACAAAAAAATGGATGCGATTCAGACGTTTGAAGTGTCTGAAATTCAGACGCAAAAAGTGTCTGAAAAAATTCAGACATTTTAAAATGTCTGAAAATTGAACACTCCATTTCAGACACTTAAGTGTCTGAATTTCAGACATTTTAATTTAGAGTGTAGGATGAAACACCCGGTATTTGTGACTAAATAAGCGGTTTGCTACCCCATGTTCTATGGCAATTGTTCATCCTCGTAATGCCTATTATCACCCCTCTGAATTTGTCGGTAGTTTTCGGTAACACTGTGTATATAAAATAGCAATAATAAAGTAGTTAAAACGGGCATTTTATCACCTCAAAAGCAGTAGCAAGATTCTTCCTCGCCTACGTCTATTTTGCAAAGCTGTTCTTCATATGTTTTGAAGAAAAAACAAAGTTTTTTGTCTCTAGAAAATCTATTCCGAATTCGCTTCTATCACAATAACGTGACAAAAACATTTAAAACAAATGTAGAACAGATTCATTAACTTTCAAAACCTCTTATGCACTTGCTATTAGAATTTTAATAAAAGTTGACATTAAGAACTAACCAATATCAAAAATCCGCAATGTGATTTTCTTGCGTTTACAAAACATATGTGACCTTCTGTGTTCCAGATAGGTATAATAATTATTTTCCGTGTAATATTGACTAAGGGTTTTTTATGACAATAAAGTTTCTAACTCAACAAGTTATAGATCTTCGGATCCATCTACTAAAACTATCCTATGGATGTTTCATCACGTCATTTAGCGTGATGTGACGTAATGAAATGTGCAATTAGTGGGTATTTCTCATTTGAAGCAGATGTACTTTTGTAAATGACGAACATACAGTTAGCAAAATGGATATTTGCCACGTTACGCAAGTAGAATGTCATTATGCGAAGTAGATCTCACTTAACAAGACTGAAATAGTTTTAATATTTATATTTACTTCTTTACAGAATTTTTAATTGCCTTCATTGAAATAATAACAATAAAACATCTTTGTTGAAATTTTGCTTACATTTTTAATATATTTTGTCCCATATTCTGCACATTCTCTAGTGCTTAGTAATAAACTAGAGAACAGGAATTCTGCTTTTTCAGAATTTAGTGTCGCCCCCGACATTTCCATTACTTCATTTTTCTTCTGGTGGACTGATGGTTTCTATTATTATGAAACAGCCATTATAAATGAAGCGTTAGGTGAAGATGAAAGAGCAGTCGTAAAAAGTTAGAACTCTGATTTTCTGGTCAGAATGGAAAAAAAAAAGGGCCATAATTTTCTTTTTTCAAAAAAAAAATTATGGCCATTTTTTTTCCATTCTGACCAGAAAATCAGAGTTCTAACTTTTTACGACTGCTCTTTCATCTTCACCTAACGCTTCATTTATAATGGCTGTTTCATAATAATAGAAGCCACCAGTCCATCAGAAGAAAATAACTCGGTTACGCGGGACTCCAATAATCGGGACTCTACTGCAAAACATATTTCAATTTTAAGACTTAAAGTACACGCTTTTATTTTATGTAAAATGACGTCATTTGCATTAATATAGATACTTAAAATTAAATATAGTTTATAATAGCTCCATGTTTTATGATAAATCCTTCATTTATATTTTTCTCAAAATAGCATGTATTTTAATTAATTTTTTCTTTTCAATTTTTATGAGAAAATGGCAACAAAAAGATATAATTGCTATTTTTCAACAATTTTTCTTTACTTTCTATAGAAATGGAGTACTTGAGTTGTCAAAATGAAACAAATGTCGCTAAAAACTACAAAAAAATTAATATTTCAAAAACAAATGGAGATGCAGTTTTCAAACAAATTGCATTAAAAAGTACTTTTTCTTCCCAATACGACGGTATAAACATCGAAAATGTGCGATGTTTAGAAGTTTTAAAAAATGCTGTAGAGTATTTAAGCGCACAATGAAACATCGGCTTTTGTTTTACGGCTGGCGTATACAAAGTAACGTTATTTATTGGAGACATTTAAGCTATTTATTTATTGTATTTATTATTTATTTATTTATTTATTTATTTATTAGCCCCCGGTACGGTATGCTATTTCTTTCTCCCAGCTTATTTTTTCTCCAAAAAAATAACGTTACGTTACAGAAGCCAGCAATAAACAAAGCACATGTATCATTGTGCGATTAAATACTCTACAGAATTTTTAAAAACTTCTAAGCATCGCACATTTTCAATGTTTATACCGTCGTATTGAGGAAAAAGAGTACTTTTTTATGCAATTTGTTTGAAAACTGTATCACCATTTGTTTTTGAAATATTAATTTTTTTGTAGTTTTTAACGACATTTGTTTCATTTTGGCAACTCAAGTACTCCATTTCTGTAGAAACTAAAGAAAAAATATTTAAAAATAGCAATTGTATCTTCTTGTTGCCATTTCCCCCTAAAAACTGAAAAAATGTAATTAAAATGCCTGCTATTTTGAGAAAAATATAAATGAAGGATTTATGATAAAACATGGAGCTATTATAAACTATATTTAATTTTAAGTATCTATATTAATGCAAATGACATCATTTTACATAAAATAAAAGCGTGTGCTTTAAGTCTTAAAATTGAAATATGTTTTGCGCTACAATAGAGTCCCGATTTTTCCAATTTCCTTTTAACCGAGTTATTTTCTTCTGATGGACTGGTGGCTTCTATTATTATGAAACAGCCATTATAAATCAAGCGTTAGGTGAAGGTGAAAGAGCAGCTGTAAATAGTTAGAACTCTGGTTTTCTGGTCAGAATGGGAAAAAAATATCCATATTTTTTTTTTTTTTTTTTTTTTTTTTTTTATGGAGTAATGGAAATGTCAGAGGCGACACTAAATTCTGAAAAGCAGAATTCCTGTTCTCTAGTTTTTAATAATTTGTTGTTTATTATTTTTATATTACTACTGGACATTGCATTAAATAAGGAGATCATGATTAAATGAGGAATACAAGGACTAAATGAGGATTAAAAGTTCTTATTTAGGATTTAAAAACTGTTTTTTTAGGATTGTATAAGTGTTTCCGCGATCGGTAATTTAGTTATAATTAATGTAACTAGGAATTATCAGCGTTGCATAGACATTTTGAAAAATAATCTCCAATCTAGTGCGAAAAAAAGTGGGTGTCATGTTGGTTGCATTTTCATTCACGATAACGAGCTCGGGTCTAGGCATCGAGCTATAGGAAGCAAAGTCATAAACCCCTTAATGTGATTTTACATGTACAGTCGAACCTCGTTTATCCGAAGTAATTGGGATCGACCCTCTTTCGGAAAATCGAAATTTTTTGATAATCGAGAATGCTTCAATTTTAAGATTAAGGAGAAATAAATGCAATATTCCTTATTATGGTAACAAGTGCTTAATAAAAATAAAGCAATAAGCAAAATAGAAACAAGAATAAATTATCTAAATTTAAATTTTTAAATTAAGTACCTTTTACATATATCGCAAGAGTTTGAAAAAATGCTTTGTTTGTGGCAGTTTCGATTGCCTCGGCTTTGAAGCTCTATCACGGAGTTTTTTAATATTATTAGTTCACCAGTATCACAGTCTTTCTGCTACTCCAGCCATGCCAAACATTTAAAGGCTTCACAATTGCTAATTTATTCGTTTTCTTTGTTCAACTCCGCAGCTTACGGGTTCTCAAGTTAAATTCGAAAGAATTCTAAGAAAGGGGATTAAAAATATTTATATGTACTCGTAGTTCGGAAAGGACTTGCACACAAGGAATATGATAGTTATATAAAAAAAGAGCTTTGAAAATGGATTTTGCACACAAGGAATGTGTTAGTAAAAAAAAAAAAAAAAAAAACTTATAAAAATGGATTTCGGTTAACTGAGAGTTTCGGTTAAAAGAGTTTCGGATACAAGAGGTTCTACTGTATATCAATGTATGTGATAGGTAGGAAGCAAATTTATTTACAGTATTGGGCCACACAATTTTGGTGAACGACCCTGTGTATTACACAAAACCTCAAAGTTTATAAAAATTCCTTAATCCGCGGCCACAAATAATATTAAACATCTGTAGGACGTTCTGGACCAGACTGTTAGATTCTATGACATTTTCAAACTAATTTGACTTTATACAGAATCTTAAACCAAATCGAGACACCTTATCCTAGCTCAATGGCAGAGAATTTGGCTGAATCCATGCGAAAAAGGCTCAACACAATCATTCTTACTAGAGTATATCTTATAAGACGTTAATTATGGAATATTATTACAAACGTTTGACAGTTTTGTATTTATTCGAGTTTCTTTCCTTTAGTTATTTAACATTTTCACGAAGAATTTGTGTATCTATAATATTTTAAATCTGAGTATGAGATAACAATTACTTTTTTCTAACAAATAATTAATTGCATTGTTAACAAATCATCAAAGGTTTCAGGAAACGGCCTTCTACGTATCATAAACAAACAAATGTCTCAATTGTCTTCCTCGGTGTCTTATGAGTGGAGAATTTTTAACATAAATTTTGATTTATTCCCCTTTCCCCTTTTGAAAAACATATTGTCAAGGAATAAAGCTATACCAAATAAAATAGGATTTTTCTATTAGTCACTGTCGGGAGCTGTTTCAACTGCGTGTCCAATGCTTTGACATGCATTTTAATTCGATTCATAACTTAACAGTTGCTTTGTTATATAAAGAAAAATGATTTGCATTGTTAAAACTGTTAAAAGACTTCAGAAATTGCATTCCACGAATCGTAATCAAAGAAATGTTTCAATTATCTTCTTCAGTGTTTCATGCGTACAATTTTTCAACGTAAATTTTCACTTATTCCTTTTCCCTCTGTTTTTGAAATTTTTCTTCAAGGGATAAAGTTATCCTACATACAGTGAAAGTGAAATTTTTCTGTCAGTTACTGCCAAAGCTTTATGAGGGAAATATCTCTACTGCGTATCCAAAACTTTCATGCCTACTTTAAATCGATGTATAACACACACACACACACACAAAAAAAAGAAAAAAAAATCACCGAAAAGAAAAAAAACCCCTGTTCTTAAGAACAGTTAAAGACTTCGGAAAATGGATTTTCCAAGAATTGTAATTAAATAAAAAATTTCATTTTCATACTTAGTGACTTATAAGTGCAGATTTATCAATATAAATTTTCATTTATTCTTTTTTGCTCTGTTTTGAAATACCAACAATTTATAAAGCTATTATTATTAATGATATTTTTCTGTCAGTCACTGTTGAAGCTGATTCGGGAGATGTTTCGACTGCATATCCATCTATCTATTTTAATTCAATGTATAACATAACAATTTCTTTCTTATAAGAAAAAATTACTTGCATTGTTAACAATTGTTAAAAGACTATAGGAAACGGATTTCATAATCAAACTAAACTGTACAATTTCTTTGCCAATGTCTTTGGCGTGAGGATTTGCTTATATTAATTTGATTTATTCTGTTTTCCTCTTTTTCTCAGCAAAGGATAATGTTATAAGATTTAAAGTGAGATTTTTCTGTCCTTCACTGTCAAAGCTGTATTCAGCAGATACATCTTTTGAATGTCCAATACTTTAAATCGATCTACAAAACAGCAGTTTTTTTTCAGAACAAGAAATTACTTCCATAGTTAGCAAACCATTACAGACAAAACTGCTTCTCCCCGCGCCGTAAACTAACAAAAGCTTCGGTTATCTACCTCAGTATAGATTTTTCAATATACATTTTCATTTTTTTCCATTTTTCTTTAATTACCCTTTTGAAAAATAACACATCGTGTGCTATATCACGTCAAAGCTTTACCACATAAAGTATGATTTTTCGGTCAGTCACTGTCAAATCTTTGGGCAATGTCTATATTTGAGAGATGCATGTACAGTCGTGGGGGAAAAAAAGTAAACACCCCTCCTAACTCTTCAACAAATTATCGTAGACGGAAGTTACTGATACCGAACGATTGGAAATAAAGTCTACTTTTAAATGATGCATATAAAATTTACTTAGGGGTAATCTACATATTAAAACAAACTCAAACCTCATTTTTTTCAATAGCAATACCCAATTTTAACGAGATATTTCAAATCTTCGGTTCGAATTATGCCTAGACACCAAATTTCAAGTCATTTGAATGATAAGTTTTTGAATTATAAACATTCAAAATTTAGTGCTTCTAATGTTAAATTACATTTTCATCTTTTTACTTATATCTCCTGAAATTATGCTCCTAATGTGCTAATTTTTTGTGTAGCAATAATACTAATGCGCACAAACATAAATGCGTTGAATTTGCAATTTTTATAATTTTATGATACGAATTATGAATTATGAAATTAATATTCGAAAAAATTATGAATTGCAACCTACAATTTTTTTGATGGATTTAGATTTATTAAGTCCTACTTTATGAAAATCCAAAATTTCACATTTTTCTCCCAAATAGTTTTCAAATTATGCTTTAAAAACGGCAAAATGATGGTTTAAGGAGCCGTCTATGATAGACGTGAGTAGATACTTTGAAATTTCTTCTGCTGTCCTGTTATCTAACAGGCTTCATTGACTGCTTGAGTGGTGCTTAAGGTGCCTTGATCAAGAAGGGGGCTCTCTTGGTTAACAATCGAGTACCGAACTTCAATTTGGATACAGCCCTTAAAATACGCTCGTTTTAAAATAATTAATTTCTCGGAAACGTATGGTAGGAATTGCATAAAAATTTGTTTTTAGGCTAATTGAAGGGTGTAGAGTTCATTTATGCTCTCAGAATTGAGTATTGCCGTTGAAAAAAAGTAAGTTATGGTTCGTTTTAATATGTAGATGGCCCCCCTAAGTAAATTTTATATAATCATTTAAAAGCAGACTTTATTTCCAATCGTTCGGTACCAGTAACTTTCTTCTACGATAATTTTTTGAGGAGTTAGTAGGGGGTGTTTACTTTTATTTCCACGACTGTATAATACTTTCATGTCTCTATTTTAATTCGATGTATTACATGATAAGTTCCTTTTTATATAAAAAAATTATTTACATTGTTAAAAACTGTTAAAATTCTCCAGAAAACGATTTTCTACGAGCCGTAAACAAACAAGGATTCGAATTCTTTTCACCAGTATAGTATGTGTGGAAATTTTTCAATATAAATTTCCTTTATTCCTTTTACGTCTTTTTTTGAAATATCTCATCAAGAAATAAAGCCATATCGGATAAAGTGAGATTTTTCTGTCAGTCACTGTCAAAACTGTATTCGGGAGATGGCTCAATTGCGTGTCCAATACCTTCATTTCGTGCGTCAAATTGACTTTAATCTAGAAATGCTTTCAACGCTCCAAATACAGCTTCCGGTTACTCTCTCTTGAGCACTTAGTACCCTTGATGGTGAGAAATTTTTTCTTCTTTGTTTCACTTACTAAAATAAATATATCTATGGAAGTTTTCAAAAATGTCGAATATATGAAATAAAGTGCTGTGAATTCGGTCAAAAATGGCAGAACAATTATTTTTAAAGCAAGGATAGAGGGCTGTAAAAATACTATATTTAAAGAGATAGAAAAATAATTTCATTCGTTTTTTATTTTATAGAGGAGAATCGTTTTTTTTTTTAAAGGTTTATTTTTGTTTTCAAATGCTTTGATGTTCAGGAAAAGAGGGGATTTTATTCAGGATCTTCCAGTTTTGCATATATTTTTACAGAAATTTATTAACCAAGATACTTTCAAGACCAATGCACTGTGCTCAATTAGGTTTGAATTGGCTTAATATATTGGACTTTATCGAGATGGCAAGTTTTGCAGTTTCGCTTTTGTGAATCCCTGTAAGCGAACTATAAGACCAACATACTTGGTTAACGAACTCACTTAATATACTTGTAAGATCAATACACTGTTTCAATTAGATTCAGATTGGTTCAGTATTTCGGTAGTTGTCGTGATTACTAGATTTGCACTATATATATATATTGATGTATTAAATCATGGTTTTCCTAAGAAATTTATATATTCTTTAATCTACAATTAGTATATTAATAACCTATACAATGGATAGTAGGGACCATAATTGTCAGTTACAATTAACATTTTGCGTATTTAAAAAAAACATTAAAATAATTATAAAAAAAATAATAGTAATGGGTTGGCTGGGTGGGTAGATGTTAGATTATGGAGGAGGGAGGTGTTGTCTGGAAATTTATGAGTAAATATTGATTTGTTATCATTAAAAAAAGAAAAGTTGGAAAAGTACATTGTAATAATTACTTAGCTTCTTTGTTTATGTTATCTTTGATGATTCAGCACTTCTTTATAATCCCTAAAATAGTTTTAATTTATATATACTAGGGGGCTCTGCCTTGTACGAGCTACGCTCGCCAACCCCCGTTCAAACACCCCAGATTCTAAAAACATATGCTAATTCCATCGGCCTTAAAAAGATTGAATTATAATTTAAAAAAAAAACAGTGACGGTCTCCCTGTAAACGGGTTTTCATTCATTTTCCTTTGATTGGAGATTTTTAAGACGAAATCAGCCACTGCTAAGAGATACAATGGCTGTTTTCGTCTTTGATTAAAAACAAGAAAGAAAAATCATGCGTACGGTATAGATTATGAAACACTTTCCAACACTCCTTGAAAGCTTTAACAAAACCTCGTTATTTAGGGAAATAAGGTAAATAAGTTAACTAACTAAACATTTAAAAAACTGATTTCAGCAGTTACCATCCATAGCCAAATATTTAGTCCAATTCTTCCGAAAAGCCCTGTATTTGATCAGTAGGCTGATATATATACTATATAATAGAAAATTTAGTTTAGCAGGTTGAAATTTCTCTTTCAGCAATTTATACTAATAGATGGAAACATACTTGAATACTTTAGTTCAGCCCTGTTATTTACCTAGTACCTTTATTACACGCCATTATTTAGCTAAACTTTAATTCAAGCTAAATCACTCTTAAAACTACTTAAATTGCATTTCCAGAATTTATCATCTGTAGGCGGCCATGTATCCAATTCTTTGCGTGGCCCCGTATATCATTTTATTTATATTCTACAAACATTTCATAGAAAACTACATGCTATTCAGCATAACACATTTTAAACACACTTTTCAGCATTTTACGGTCATACACTATGACGCAAAAGTTTAGACAATGACGTCATTCAGCTTTAAAATGTAGAATTATGACGTCAGAATTACAAAAACCTGTAAATATATTCAAAAACTGATTTAAAATGCTATGTACAAAAGACAGTCGTTTTATTTGCTATAATACTAATTTTTTTCATAAAAATTCAAATGTGCTTGTCGCAAAAGTTTAGACACTATTCTAAATTTCTTTGAATATTCGCTGGCATATGCAAATTTAGAATCGATGATGTCACAAATTTGGAGTACTTAAGTTCTGCAAACGATTGCGCTTCATAGTCGACCTGCCGAGAGCTAAAGAAATTCAAGTGAATGAGGTTTCAAGGATTTGGCAGTTGAAAGGTGAAGGGAAGAGCGTTTCTGAAATTTCTGCTATTATTAATAGGTCAAAAAAATCTATTTATCGAGTTTTATCCAGTGGTTCCGAATATAAAGCAAAATGTCGGTCTGGGAGGCCACGTGTGACAAATGTACGAGAGGATCGCCTGATACAAAGACTAGCGAGTACTCAACAAATGAGCGTACGTGGAGTTCAAAGCTCATCGGGACTCTCTGTATCAAAGGATACGATTCGTAGACGAATTTCGGAAAAAGGAACAATCGTTTATAGCAAAATGCAGAAGAAACCAGCTCTGAAACCACATCATAAGTTACAAAGACTTATGTGGGCTCGAAAGCATATGTCATATGGAGAGAAATGGCAGTCAGTCATATTTAGCGATGAAAAAAAGTGGAATCTGGATGGTCCAGATGGTTGTTTATCGTATTGGCATGACTTGCGGAAGGAACCTCGACGTTTTTTTAGTCGCAGACAAGGAGGGGGCTCGGTGATGGTTTGGACAGCCTTTTGCTATAATGGACAAGTATCTCTGACCTTCACCAGTGGTCGTCAAACTTCACAGCATTATACACAGACATTAGAAGAAAACGTACTGCCATTTGCTGAGCTTCTAGGGGGTCATCAGTGGGAATTTCAGCAAGACAATGCTTCAATTCACACTGCAAAACATTCAAAATCTTGGTTTAATTCCCATAATATAAGATTTCTCGACTGGCCAGCATGTAGCCCAGATCTTAACCCTATAGACAACCTTTGGAGCATCATGTGTCGCAAAGTTTATAGCAACGCTAGACAATACTCTTCTGAAAAGGAACTTAAGACATCTATTGAGAATGCATGGTACGATATCGATCCACAAACTATGCAAGGTTTAGTTTCTTCCATGCAATCTCGTGTATATGACGTAATACATAAGCATGGATGCGCAACCAGGTTTTAAAAATTGTTTATTTCGATTTTATTTAATTTGTGTCTAAACTTTTGAGACAGCAGTTTATTTTTGTTACCATTTAATTTATTGCAATATGCACAATTCCACTTTTCTTTGTTATAAATATTGTTTATATGTACAGCACATTAATTTCAAGCAGTGATTTGAAAATTGAATAAATATTTTTCAAAGTATGTAAGAATTTCTTCATTGTCTAAACTTTTGCGTCATAGTGTACTCAGTAACCTTTACGAATTCTTTTGCGTAGCCTTGTATATTAACTATAACATTTACACACACCATATAGTATGCAAAAATATAGTGAAACTTTAAAGCGCATATCATAATTAAAAATGCATTCCCTGCCATCGCCGCTAATTTACAGTACTTCGGATAGAAAATACTTGTTTGAAATTTTTCGTATGTTCCTGTAAATGCTATGCACTTCGTATTATACATGAAATAACGTAAGTAAGCCTCACCGACGTATATCAATTTTATTATATATGAACTTGTATAATTAAAATACGCCGCAAACAATTTCCCCCAATACCATTTGTAATGGAATTTTTTTGTGTAGCCCTGTAAATTAATAGTAACTATTCGTTGCACCGCATATGCTACAGAATATTCTGCATATTTTATTGCACTTCGTAAATGCATATATTTTTTATTATGTTTGAAAGGGTGTAACACCTTTAAAATTCATTTGAAATGATTTTTTCCCATTGGCCGTAATGTAACGGAATACTTTTGACTGTCCCTGTAAATGAACTAAACATGCTACAAACTTCATTTGAAATAGGATTCGTGCTAGGCTAAACGTCAATAACCAAAAATTTCAGTGCGATCCGAGTATATTTACGAGAGTTAGAGCGCAAATAGACAAACCGAAATCAATAACACTTTTCAACTTTGTTGGAAAGTGTTAAAAATTAGTTAAAAATTTGAAAGTAAGCTAATGTAAAATGAAGTACACAGAGTCTTTGTCTCTCAGTACTTTTTAACAACGCTATGAGAAAGTTCTTTTAAATGTATCGTTTTAAATCTGACGCAATTTTCACCAAAGTTCCCTTTCTCTTTTTAATATTCACATGAAAATACTTTTGTTGTTAGAAAGGGAATATTATTTGCGCTGTCTTAGAATTCACGATAATAGTTGAAAAGATTATCTCAAAATATGAAATAAATGTCTGGTGCTAATATATTTTTTAATTTAAAGTGTTTTGCCAACTTTTATTTATTTGGCCTTTTTAAATATGACATAATTTCCTTATTTGTGACTTTTAACTCATGATAACGAATTTAGTATTTAAAAACTTTCTTTCCCTTTTAAAATGCACGTGTAACTGTAGTTTTTATGATGTAATTTTCAATATTTTCTTGATTTTTAACACGTAATCACTTAATTCTAATTTGAAAGTTTTTTTTCTGTTTATAATAGCCACGTGTAAATAATTTTTTTATTTGAAGGAAATATTATTCTTTACGCTGTTTTTAAAATTGGCAACAGTTTAAAGTAATTGCCCTTTTCCAAAATGTGTAAAATATTTCTCTCGAAATGCTGAAAATTTGAATTTAAAATGTAAATAAATCCTCAAACACTGAGTCAAATTAAAAAGATAATTGCAGTCTGCACATCGGGAACTTCTAATGTATAAAATGATCTAAAAATGTTTAAATTCCTATGCATAGTTTTTCTCCTATAAAACTTTTTTAATGGAATGATTTTGACCATATTAAACATTAAATATCTCTTAAAATAATTATTCGATTTAAAAACTGTCTGCCTCAGCGTGTTAGTCAAACATGTCTCTATAATACCACCGATTTTCATATTTTTGTATGAAACAGTTTTCTTAATATTAACGAAGAAAGACCCCCGGTCATAAAAAATATGGATGCCGATCTAGTAGGAGTATACCCGGATGATCTACGCAGATTTTCATTGGTCCATTTCCAAATCAAAACTTTTTTTTTATATATAGAAGGATATATTTATTTCCAATCATTTTATTTTATAAATAGTGGTCTCTAATACAGTTTATGATATATGTATGTATAAAAATGTAGAAAAATTATATTTAGTTCTATCTGCCCCCTACCTATAAAGGTAAGGGAATAGTAAAGATTTTTTTTTAAATTAAAATTTAAAGCAAGTATGAAAAAATTTTAGATGTTAATTATTTATAATCAATATTCTAATTAGTTGGTTTAGAATTAAACAAAAAATGTTATGCTGATTGGTTATTTAAAATTAATATTGAATAAAACTTGATTTTTAATTTGCAAAAACTTATAAATTCTAATCATAAAAATATCATTTTCCGAACTTAATTTAAAATATTAACAATAGATGGTAGCACTATAAGTATTTTACATTACTCCCTATACATTTAAAATAGTATTTAACTTAAAATTTCATCAAAAGATGGCAGCACTATAATTCGTTCACACTTATTCCTATTTTTTTATTAAAAAATATCTACGATTGGCAGATCCTACAAATTTCGTCAATTACTTCATTTCCTTTTAATACCTGTATTTCTTCAATCCTATTTTTTTAATAAATTTCCTCTAGGTTCTTTTAATTAGCATATAAAATAATTTATTATGTTTTGTTTTATTGCTATAATATACTTAATAATTATTATAATTATATTAATAATAATAATTATTACCCCCATTAGCTAATTTTAAACTGTCAGAATTCGCTGTTCACTGTAGCTGCTTCTTATAACACATGAAAGGGTTTTGCTATGTCGGTTAGGACGAATGCTATTCTGAAAGAAGTTCTTTAGATATTTCATCTGTTTCTTTTAAAAGAGTAAGTTTTTCACTCACATGTTTCATTTTTAAATTTTTGTTATGTATGGTTTGATTATGTCCAAAACATTTTTTGGTTACATTAATCGGGCAATGGTAGAAATTTGCATTCAAACAGTGCTTCTTATTTCTATTTCAGAAATTAACTGTATTTTACTTATGCAAAATATTTCTCTTGAAAATGAGTTTCGAATCATAAGATCCATTTTTATTCATGATCGTTCTCCTGTTTGCGGTTTTTCTTTTTGAATGTATGTATTTGCCAATATATAAATATACTGCATTCCGGACAAAGGATTTAATGGTGCTGTCAATGATTTCATTTTTTTCTGGTCTTTTTATATTTGTTAAAATGTTTTAGTTACAAATGGGTTGACAAAATATGTCAAGTGTTTCTGATTTCCTTTATAGTTTTTTTTTTCTTTTATGCATTCGGCTTCCCCTTAATGTTAATATTGATCTTGCCAAATTTAAATGTCATAATGTTTGTATCTTATTTAATACTTCAATTATAAGTGTTTGGATCTAGACTTAAAAAGATTCATTAGTGAAATTTTTATACGGGCCCAGTAGAGTAAAATTCCCAATTAGGAAATTTTTCCTTATCTATTCCTGAATTAAACAAACAAACAAACAAAAAAATCATCTCGATATCTTAAAAATTCGCAGAGATATCAAATCCAAAATTCGTGACTTACACCATTTATCCATGCCTCTGAGCGACGAGTTTTTGACTCATTTTGAATGCAAGATAGGGATCAGCCACAAATTGTACATTATTAAAAGTCGATATAAGACAGTGCCTCTCCTTTGGCCATAAAATAGGCAGCGTATAGATTTTACGTTAAACTTGTTTTCAAAGTATGCTGGTGGTCTGCACTAGAGGTCTGCACGGGCCGAAATATCTAGGTCCGGTACCGAACCGACCCATAGGAAAAAAAGTTCGGCCCTGCTTGGAAAAAAGTTCAAATCGTAGCCTGGCCCGACCGACTGAATTTCTACATAGTTTTTTACATCGATATGGTTAAAAGTTGTTTCGTATGGAGGAGTTCCGACCGAAAATACGAAATTATATCTATTCTTTTTTCATGTTTATAATTATTATTTTTAAAGAAGAGCCAAAAGCTGTGATTATTTGTTTTATTAACGAATCTCTATTTATATGTAAATGATACACTTCTTCTTTAATAACGTTAATCCATATTCCATGTGTTAGAGACAATGAAAATTGCTATAAAGTAAAATATTTTAAGATGGAATCACATAGGAAAGAAAAAAAAAAGCGTTATAGACAAGTTCCCTTCTTAGGAGTTGAAAATGTAGTCTTTTTTTTTTATCAGGTATTATTATATTCATTTTCCATGGATCAACAGATTTTTCCGTTTAAGAAAGGATTCCGTCATAGGGAGATTTTTTTCACTAGTTTTACCGTATTTTAAATTTTTTGCCTTAAAATCTACTATCCTTTAAAAATATGAATTTTAAAATTTTATTGTAAAATAATGGCCATTTAAAAATATATGCATTTGTTGTAAAGGTTTTTGGGCTGAACCAAATTTCAGTTATTTTTTCACGGTTTAGGTCAGTAGGAGATACTGATTTTAATATGGGTTGTCTCGAGACCGGGACTGAAAATTTCGCCCAGGGGAGACCTAGGAATAAGGAAGCCAGTCCCTGTTCGGTATAACCAGTGGCCGAGAGGTTCTGCTCTCATGCTGGGTTCTAACCCAATCGTGTCCTTCGGCCCAATCGTTCGGAGTTTTCAGTGGTTTTCTTCGAACCTTGGATATCCTTGCGTAAATACGGGTTAGGTTCCCTTAGAAAGACCTCCCCTCCGTTTCGGGCCCCCATCCCTCGTATAGATAATTGGTCGTCATAAATCACACCAACACCCGCTTCTGTATGAAAAAATACGATCGGTCCGGCCTGGCCGAGTCTTCAGAAAAAAAGTCTCCAATCCCGGGTCTGGCCCGGCCCCACTATACAGACTTTTTTATCGGCCTCGCCGGGGCCATAAAAAGTCTGAATTTGTAAGGGCTAAAATTATGAAAAACTCTTAATCGGCATGTTTGAAAAGCATTGTTTCAAATTCTACATTAAACATTTATTTATGGACATTTAAGTAGTACAAAATGGTGGTGGAAACGGCTAAAGTTAAACTGAATCGGTAGTTTAAACTACCGAAAGAAGTCACTTTTTCACGTGCAATTTTTAAAATGCATTTAAATATTTTATTAGGAGCCAATCAATGTTTAAAACTTTAAATGAGTTTTACTGCATGATGCTTTTTTAATCGCAAATTAAAAAGGTGCAAACTTGGAAAATGTCTTTTTTGATTATTTTACATTAATTTTGTTTCGGCAAATTGAAAAAATATTTACTTTTGAAAATATGATTTTTTTAAAAATAAATTACATACTTTTTTAAACAAATATTTTTCATATTTTTAAAATTAAAATTTAAAAAATTCCTGAAACAAAACTAAAATTATACTTTCCTCTTTAATTAAATGAAAAAAATTTGAAATCCGATGAATAATGTTTCGAGTTATAAAGATTTTAAATTAAATCCGCTTAAAAAAATACTAAACATTTAAATTTTTAAAAAACTTTATGCGAAATATTAGGCTGTGATTTTGTTTGCAAATTATACGGTTAACCATCACAAAAAAAAAAAAAAAGAAAAAAAAATCAAAATTCTAGCTCAACAAATATATTTTTTACATGTTTCCTAGAATTCTTAAACTAACATTGTTTCTTCGATTGCACGCATTTCAATTTGTGTCTAATCACTTAAAACCTGATGAATTATTTAAACGGCCATAACTATGCGAGTTTTTCAGATATGAAGATGCAATTTTTTGTGCTTAATTCAGGAATGGATAAGGAATGTTTTCTTGATTGGAATTTTTACACTACGGGGGCCGTATAAAATTTTTATTTTCGTATTTTTTCAAATAGACCCCCCTATGGAGTTGCAACTTATGTCATTAAATTTTGCACCTTTTTTTATGAAACTTTGCAATTGGAAGTATGGGTCTACGGGCAATAGTTAAGGAAATAGCCTATTGTTTCGATATTTATGAATCACCCTGTATTATATATATATATATCATAAAATTACAATAAAAGAAAACAAAACAATAACTGATCTGAATGATAAACGTAAGGAATTTAAATTCAAAGTTAATAGATTTACTAATTTTAAATCTTGTCTTTATAATTCTGTATATCGTAATATAATCCTTAATCATTTATATAGAATAAAGTGTTTATGTTCTTCTCATTTAATTAACAATAATATTAAAAAACTAATTTATGATGCATTAAATCATGGTTTTAAAAAAAAATCACATATTCTTTAATATATAATTAGTACTTAAATGATCTTAAAAAACAAATTAACACATGTGCAAATAAAATTACAAAAAAAATATATAAAATAAGAAAGTAATTATAAAAAATAAAAAATTGTAAAATAATAATAAAAAATTATTACAGGGCGGTTCGGTGGGTAGGTGTTGGAGTACGGAGGAGGGTGGCGTTGTCTGGTTAATACGCAATGGTTAATTTTTAAAAAATGGGGCATTTGATTTATAACTACGTTGCTAATGCACATTTTATAATGGATGTTGATTTGATACCTTTATATGTATAATGGTGTACTTATATTTATATATTTATCAATTCATATTAAATTTATTCATATTCATTAATACTTAATAAAGTTAACGGTTAACTTGTATTTAAATATTAGCCTACACAGGACAATATCATATTAATTTCTAATAGTATACTATCTTAAATGAGAATAAAATGCATAATGAATGCATAATGCCTAATGCTATGACGGTATGGATTTTAATTTGGTAATTTGTTTTTGTTTTTAATTTTTTCTCTATCCTTTTTAATCTTGTTTCATTTTGAATTTAATTGGTGTTCAATGGTTTATTTCTCGGTTTTCTGTGTGTGGTAGTCACAAATTCATATTCTTGAGCTAATTTATGGCTAATATGAAGACGAAACCACACATTTTGTTTGTGGAACTTAAGGCATTTCGGACCCGATGATTCTGTCTAAGTTCTAAAAATTTCCATCATTCCATTTATGTTACTCAATTTCTACTATTTTTTACTATGTTTTTGGAATCTATGTTATGTGTTTGGGGGGAACTGTATTTGTTAATGTCATTTTATTCTCATAATTTCACAGTTTTTGTTGGTGATCGGTAATGTTTATTTAATGGTTATATATATATATATATATATATATATATATATATATATATATATATATATATATATATCCATTAATTAAACATTACCGACCACCATCAAAATCGCGATAGTATGAACGAATATATATTTATATATATAGAGAGAGAGAGGGGGGGGGGAAGAGAGAGAGAGAGAGAGAAAGAGAGAGAGAGATGGAGATGGATAGATATATAAACGAAGTTATTGTAATAGGTCGACTTGTAATTAAATGAATCTAAAGAGTGACAATGAACAGCTACAAACATGGACTCTGAAGTAACCACGTATATGTAAATGTTGCAGTATCTCACATTTTATTTCTGATTTTACATTGAATAAAATGTTTATTCACGATACTTTGAAACAGGTCTATTCAATATTTACGCTAGTTATTCGAACTTTTCAGTGAATTTTTTTGTTACACATTGCGTACTGTACATATCATGAAGTATTATATCATCAGGCTCAGTAGCTGACCAACAACTATCAAATAATTTGACCAAAACTGTACCTCATTAAATAGTTGGGTCTTATAAGTGAAACAGTTCCAAAAGACAATTTCGCGTTCTTAATGAAATAGGCAAAACATCTGTCAAGCGGAAATATTTTTCATTTTTTTTTTTTCCTTTAGGAAATTTTTTTTTTCTAAATTGTACTTGTCAGAATTTGAAGCACAATTCTAATACTTCCTTGTTTTATGAATTGAAAATTATTTTCCTGCTCCTTATACATTCTGTTTCGTAATACTGTTGCAAGAGAACAGGTGCAGAAAACAAAGACTGTCAAGGATTTTTTTTCTTTTATAGAAAAAGTATCTGGAATAAATACGTTGATAATTTTGAATGCTGTTATTTTTTATCGGAATACGTAATTGATACTTATTACAGGCGTTTAAGATGGTTTAGTTTTCTATACGAAAATGATTAATTTTACTGTTCAACTCTTTGACTATTGCCGGTGCACATGAGTACCAATATGGTCGCTAAAGGAGATTTTAATTCTTACTATTTTGCTTACCACTATTTTCAAAAAATAATATATATGACAGATACTAGACATGTATAACTGATTATTGTTTGAAATTGTGGTTGACAAAATAGTAAAACAATAGTAGCCTAAGACAACCCTGTGCCGACGATGAGAAGAAAATCGGTTTGTTTTGTAAAAATTAAAGTTTTTAATTTTTTTCAAAATTAACAATTATGTAACCATTGTATATTTTTGATACGACTAGCTGTCAATAATTCTAAGCAACTTTGCACAAAAGTTAATCAATGCAAGTTATTTGTTTGGAAGTTTGTAGATGGAAAATTTTCATTAAAATATATATATATATTTATGCTGCAAATCCTATTCCAACCTTAAAAGTGAATGGCATAAGTTATTCAGAGTGCCCTCTGAATTGCTGATTTATATTTTGTGCGAAGGAAAATACATTGTTATGTATAAAAAATATTTTTGTGTTATTAAATTATTTATAACTGCAGTTAAAGGCCGTCATGCAGTGTTAAAAAAGTATGACTTCCCCCCCCCCCCCTTTTAAACAGCAAGTAAGAAAAAAGCATGCGTCAAGCATAGATTATGAAACACTTTCCAACGCATTCAGAATAATGTAACAAAACTGCACCCTTTAAAAAATTAAAACATTACGTCTAACTCAACCATATGGAAACGCATAATACATTTCAAAACCCAATTTAGCTGTTCCCATCTACAATCGGAAAATTATGCGAATTTTTTCAGCTGCTTTGTATATGATTTATAGATTTGTATCTATTAACTACATGTATGCCAAAATTTAGTTCACTTAAGAGATACATATACTTCAATTGAAAATTTACCTTCAGCAATTTCCTCTAATAAGGAGAACGGTACGTGAATACTTTTGTGCAGCCCTGTATTTGAGGTATAGAATTTATATATAACGAGTAATATGCAAAAAATTAATTAAATTTAAAAACGCATACCGAATTTAAAACCACACACTCCAGCAATTATTACTCAAAGACAGTACTGTACTATAACCGATTTCTTTTGTGTGTCCCTTAAATGAATAAAAATGCTATAAATGTCCTGCTCAAACGTGATCATAGTGAAATTCAGGTATTTATATCAGTTTCAATACATTTGAAATAGCATAATGTCATTAAAATACTCTGCAAACAATTTTCCCGCCATATACCATAATGTAATGGAATACTTTTGAGTGCCCCTGTAAATGAACGATTAATCCTACATACTTCATATACGTACAATACCAAATATGCTCTGAAGAACTTTTAAAAAGCTGTGAGTTTTCCATAATCGGATTCGGTGCCAACGCTAAATTAACGTATTATAACAAAATTTTGTTAGATAATTCATGTAATTAGGCATGATTTTCAAGGTAAAAGTTGAATGCTTATAAAAGTGTGTATAAAAAATAGAGACTATTACAGCAAAAAATGATAGCAATAAGGATGCAATCACGTCCTTCTGCAATATATAAATTAAAAAAAAAAATGCGTTTCTTCATAAACATAAAATAAATTTTAAAGCATATTTTGCTGTTGTTTTCAGAAGCAACACTATTAAGAGTTTTTCGTTAGAATGTTTTGCAGTAACATTTTATATATTCCCCTTAGAATATTCTACTGTATGAGAATTTGCTTTTTAAAACATGAAAATTTTCTGCTTAGTTACCGAAATTAATTCTACACTTTTCCTACGTCTTTTTTGGAACACAAACCTTTCACTAGCCAGCAGAAGGCAACATTTATGTATTTAAAAGGTTTGACAAAAATTTATTAATATATATTTAGTATAATTTTCTATTTAATAAAACTTTCATAGAAATATTTAAACCATTAAATATCTTTAAATCGTTTTTAAATAGCTTAATTAAAAATTATAGTACAAAAACTGTGATCTTATGAATGGAACTGTAAAAATGCAAGCTTATGATAAAAAACATAAGCAGCCAATCCAATATGGTAGAGCTTTTAAAACGTATCACCTATAAATCACAATTTTATTTTACATTCTCGAAAGGGATCAGGATGGTAAAACTAATTTGATAATTTCATACTCTCATAACAGTTGTATATAAACAAACAACGATACAAATCACTAAGAATTTCAAAATTTTTTCGGGGATTATAACAAGAGCTGGATACAACTTAGAGATGCATCGAAAAAGAAAAAAAAAATCCCTGCCGGCCCGCCCTACAGGCAGAGGTAGATTTCGAAGTCAAATATACTAATTTCACAAACAAAAACTAAATCATGATTATAGATAAATCCACTTTAACAATTTTATCTGGCCGCTCTTGACGAGTTTTTATTTCATTTTCATATAATAGCTGGTTTTATCAGAATCATGTTAGGGCGGTATTCAAAAAAATACTTTTCCATGCTCA
The DNA here is from genome assembly GCA_963932465.1 of Maratus speciosus. NCBI lineage: Eukaryota > Metazoa > Arthropoda > Arachnida > Araneae > Salticidae > Maratus > Maratus speciosus. Next base: position 52,277,605 of record OZ010786.1, on the reverse strand, counting down.
ACAACTCGAAATTTTCTGGCATAATTCCAGATTCATTTTTAATTAAAAAGAAAATATGAAACTTGCTGACGTGATTTTTGAAGAGATTTATAAGCGACCTGTGTTTTTATTTTTTGTTCAATTAATTAAAACTTGATATATAAACAATTATTTTCTCAGAAGGACAAAATTTTTCGTTTCTAACACAATCGCTTCGAGAAATTCCGTTCAAAATGCTCACTTTGACATCATTTTTTGAAATATATTCTGCCTCTATCTAAAAATCGATTATTACGGTACATTATATAGTTTCTGAATAAGCGAATTTACCAATTAAATGCGTTTGAGAGCAAAAATGAATTTAAAAACCAGTCAGAAAATAAGCAGTTTGGATTTAAGCGCATCCTTAATACAATGATTTTTCCAACACAATCCGCTTCGGTAAATTCGGTTCAAAATGCCCTTTTTATCTGCATTTTAAAAAATATATTCTGCCCCTATCAGAAAACCATTACGGTACATTATATAGTTTCTGAGTAAGAAAACGTACCAATTGGAAGCCTTTGAGAGCAAAAATGAATTGTAAAATGAGTCAGAAAATAAGCAGTTTGGATTTGAATACACCCTTACTAAGATCAATTTTTTACTTCAACCGGTATGTATTTTTAATTTGTTTTTGCTCTAAGAATTGGTCCTATCCAAAACTTGTCTATATAGATGTTGTAGGCAATATCAAGAAGATATATGATAAATTCATGGGGATTTTATATCTTTTGAATTGACGGAGTTATGGATTTTTTTCTTCTTCAAACCCCCTTTTTGTTTTCGTTTTTAATTTTTTTTGCGGTACGAATTGGTCCTATCAAAAACTTGTGAATATAGAAGTTGTAGATAATGTTAAGGAGATTCATGATAAAATTAATTGGATTTGATATCTTGAGAATTGACGAAGTTATGGATTTTTTTCTTCTTCAAACGCCCTTTTTGTTTTCGTTTTTAATTTTTTTTTTGCGGTACGAATTGCTCCTATCAAAAACTTGTGAATATAAAAGTTTTAGATAATGTTAAGGAGATTTATAATAAAATTAATTGAATTTTATATCTTGAGAATTGACGAAGTTATGAATTTTTTCTCCCAAAAACCCTATTTTTTGCGTCCCTTGAGCCCATTTTTAACTTTATCAAAAATCTGTGATACATAAATTTTTGGCCTTATTTTTAGAAGTAATAAAAACTTTAAACTGATTTGATATGTACAAAAGTTAAGAAGTTATGGGGGGTTTTCTGTTTTCACAAAACCCCTCCCTATTTCCCTCCCCTTGGTCCGATTTTGCCCATTAACGAACTTGACCGAGATTTTATGCCCATTGATTTTATGTATCAGTTTGGAAGAGATTGGTGCAGAATTACGAAAGTTATCGTGTCCAGAAGAAAGTGATATATATATATATATATATATATATATATATATAGATAGATAGATAGATATATAAAGTTTTTTACTGAGGGTGGTTTTGGGTTCTAGGGGTCATGATCGGTGTAGATCTGCAAAAATTTTTCAGAAATTCCAACATAGGAACGATCCCAATAGGTAGTATTTCATACGAAATCTACACTGTAAAAAAAAATGGTAACGTTCCATGTAAAATCCAGGAACGTTTCGCCTTTTCTCAGGTTTTCAGAATAATTTAGCTCTTTCCTGTGAAATTCGGGTTTTTTATCTGAAACGTTCCTGACACAAAAGTTGGAAACAGCAAAACGCTGCGGCCGCCATTTATTATTTTTTTTTGCTATAATCCGTTGCTCGCGCGCGAGTGTGGAAAAAGAATTCCTTAAATGAATGTAAAAAAAATCAATATGGAATGCAAATAAATCAATAGACGACATAATCCTTTACGTCTCTATTGTCAAGACAATTCAGATGAAAATACAATACCTCCGTGACATCGCTAAGAGATTAAAATACAACTATTATGTGGATCTCCATTAACCAGGGGACCATCAAACATGATTCTCACCGATTTTGATTAATTTAAAGTATGTTTTAGAATTCTTATCTCTAATTATTCTTGTGAAAGGATTTCTTCAAATGGGACTTAGATTTTCAGAAATTAGATGCCGAGGTTTAGCATACGTTTCAAATACCCATTAGTTTGCAGCTCTCAACGTGTCTTTCGTGGTGTGGACGCAGAAAGCTCGCACGCCACCCGTACGGCCCGGGTTCGATGCTACCTCTGGACTTTTTTTTTTTTTTAATTAATTTTATATTTTAACACTTTATTACAATTTGATTTAAATTTGATATATATTTGACACTTTGAATTGCTGCAAATTTGAATTTTTTTTTTTATTTTCGGAAAAAATATACAATTACGTTTAGGTTTTTTTTTTTTCATGAAAATTTATATGTATTTTATCTGACTTGTAAACTAACATAATTACTAACGAAAATCCAAAATATTTTATGTCTAGATTTTTTTTCTAATTATTATTTACATTTACATATTTTTATATTTTAAGCAAAGTTCAGAAACAATATATCATATATATATTTACTTTATTGAATTTTAACTGAAAATTTATTTTTTCGTGTAAATTATAAATAATTATTTTGATGTCAATTTCAAAATATTTTTTCATTCTAACAAATAATGCTAATAAAGCGAAAATTGCCAACTGGAAATGTAAAAATCGTCTGCGGATCCCGCATGCTGTGAAATGTCAGTAATGTTTTGCTGTCAACAGAAATATTCCTGGTATTTCGCAGGAAACTTACTGGCATTTCTGTAGAAAGTTTTTAACATATACAGTAAAGTTCCAGTCATTTTCAAGAAATGTTTCTTGGAAATAATGGGCAACTCAGCTGCCCATTTTTTCCCAGGAACGTTGCGGAATTTTTTTTACAGTGTACCTAAAAACATGCAAAACATATCGTCCAGGTACGTTTTACCTTGCAAAAGGTCGGGTAGAAGATTTCTTTTTCTCCTGAATTGTTTATAATGATGCCAACATTGAAAAACCAAGTCTTCTAACAAAATTTCTTAAGGCTAAATTTTCGAAAGCCAAAAAACAACAAAATTTTGGGACTTTTTTTTATTATTTTTTAAATATCTCGTCACCCGTTGCCGTAGCATATTACTTGTCAGTTACAATATTAAAGAGCACAAAATTATCTACAAAATTAATATTTAAAACTTTTTTATACACTCAATAGCAAGCGCAGTACGCCATTTCAAATATAAGACAATTTTTTCAATTTTGCCCCGATTATTCAAATGTCCCCCGCGGTCTTAATCGTGTATGTCGACTTCTAAAAATTGGTATCAGTAAATTATCTATTATTTGTACACTTTCATCTTTATTTTCATCTCAAAAGATATTTTATATTCAATAAATTTATATAATTTTAAAAGTACGGCAGAATGTAGATGAATGAAATTTTCATATTTAGACAGTAATTTTAAGTATATACAATGTTAACTTCAAAGCATTGTTTAAAAGAATACTTCAGTATTAGTAATTTACTGGCACGATAGTTTCAATTAAGAAAGAATTCTTGTTTAATTTTAATAAGTTTATAATTTTAATAGCTTTTATAATGCATACATATTTTTCCAGGTATCAATGGGATAGATATAAAAATTTGCGACAAACATATTTTATTCCACACTACAATGGTATATTTTATTTACCAATTATTGATAACATGTTTTAATGTTTTAAATATAGCAATTATTGGATTGTAGTTCCATGTAAATGGGGGGACTAAAAAAATAAATATCTTTTATGTAAGAAATACTTTTACCTTATAAAATAGCTACAATAAAAATTACAACAAATTATTTCACTAACTAATGTTATACCTTTATCTCTTGTAAAATTTAAAAATTCTGTCTATAAAATATTTGAGACCACTAGTTTCATAAAACTATTTAAAAGATTAGTTTTAAAAAATATTGTCAATTTTTTTTTCCACTTTTAACAATAAATATAACAAGAGATTATATCATTTTACAATGCAAATATATATAAAACTTTAGGATTATCTATTAATTGCTTTAAAGTTCAAACAGAAAAACTTACTTTGGTTATTGAGATATATGCTTTGTGGAATATTCTAATCTTCTGTAATATGTAATGTTTTGAAACTATATCTATTTAATGATCTTAGTGATACCATTTATGAAATGAAATACCAATTTATTTATGATTGTAGGCCACATAAACATTTTTGTTTTCGTATTGATCCCCTGTCTCATTCAACTCCACTTTCCATACAAAATAAAGTAAGGTACGCAATATGACTGCATAAGCTAAATGAAAAAATGTATTTTAATAATAATAATTTCTACGGGCAATTTAACAATATTTTTTTTCTCTTTGATGACACTGTTGTAGGATTATTAGCATCCCGTTTCAAAGGAATATACTTACCCTAAATAAAACAGATATCTGGAACATCTAGAGGTATAAAACTGAATACATCCCATTTATCAGCATTTTCTTGCATTTTCTTCCAGTTTCTTCGCGTAACTAATGTAGTCTCACGCGAAAACATTTGCACGCTAATGTTAAGCCTATGGGAGCATTTTTCTCAGAATTCTTGCTTGAATTTCAATATATATATTCTTTTCATATGATACTTGAAGTCGATATCTAACATTGCGCGTTTTTAATTTTTCAAATTTGGTTGCATTTTCTTTTAATGAAGTACTCTAAATTTCAGAACGGGTTTCAAACAGTTTTCCAAAAATAAAAGTTTCCGAACATTAAAAAAAAAAAAAAAAAAAAAAAAAAAAAAAAAAAAAAAAAAAAATGCAACCAAACCCGAAAAAGTACAAAAGCACAACATTATATATTGATCTCAGGTATCTCACGAAAAAAAAAAATTAAAAGTAATAAAATGCAAGAGAGATATTTATCAAGAACGGTTCCATAGATTTAATATTACCTTGCGAATGTCTTCGTATGACTAATTTAGTCTAATAATTCATAAAACTATGACTTTAAACACCTCAATATTACAACTACCGTAAAATCTTTGAAAATGAAATCTGTACATACGGAATCCGGTCTTTAAAGAAAAAATTATATATTTTCAAGAGAAAGAATATGAACAATTATACCTGCTAAAATGGAAACCTGTTTAACGCGGAACATATTTCGGTTTCTTTCGGTTCGATTTAAAAGGTTTTAATCAATCTATATTTCACAAAGCTGATTGCACACTTCAAAATTTCAAAATCCGGGTATTAGAGATTTATTAAAATTCTCGTAGTAAATTTTCTTTTTGAGTGGGGGGGGGGGGGGGGGGGACGACAAAATCCATGTTTGCCACGGGTGCAAAAAAGGCTAGTTTTGGCCCTGAAACACATAATTTACTGCTACCAATATATAGAAGTTGACATACACGATTAAATCCGTGGGAAACATTTGAATAATCGAGGCAGAACTGTTTTTCAGTTTTTAAGAAAATTGAAAAAATTGTCCTATTTTTGAAATGGCGTACTGTGTTTCCTATTGAGTATATAAAAAAGTTGAAATATGAATGTTGAAGAAAATTTTATCCTCTTTAATATTGTAACTGACAAATAATATGCTACGGCAACGGGTCTCGAGATATTTCAAAAAAGTCAAAAAAGGACCCAAAATTTTGTTGTGTTTTGACCACAGAAAATTTAATCTTAAGAAATTTTGTTAGAAAACTTGGTTTTTCCATGTTAACATCATTATAAACAATTCAAACAAAAAAAAAAATCTCTTACCCGACCTTTTGCAAGGTAACTCCTTGTTTCGGTACATTTCACCCTGTCTAATAGATTTTGAACAAACTACTCCAATAAACTCGTACAGCTAGTTAGGTTATAAATATCTGAAATGTCGCCATTTTTTCTTTTAAAAACTAAGGGGTTCCCCCTTCAAAGTCTACGCTTGCCAACTCCGTCCAGTAGGCTCTGAAAACGCACCAATTAGTTCTGTTTAAAAAAGTTTACCCAATTACGGAAGATTGAATGAAATAATTACGAACTGTGGCGGGCTTCTGTAATCTGGTTACTATTCATTTCCTTTTGACTGGAGGATTATTTGGTTCCCGAGGGCGCATCAACCGCTGGCGTGAAACTGTTGTTTTCGTGATGGATTAAGTAACATCTGTGATTCATTTGAAAATCATCGTGTATAAAATTGTTTAAGTATAAAATGTCACTGCCTCCCGGACTTTTATAATAAAGTTTTCTTTTAGACGCTAGAAGGAAATCGTTTTAAATATGAAGCTTTAAAGATATTGTTTAAAAATGACGTAATCCCCCCCCCCCCCGAATGATTTTCGCATATAATAATTTATTTGTTTTAATGTTTTCTTTCTTTTTAATATTCACATGTAAATATATTTTTCCATGTAAAATTATTTGAAAATATTACTTTTTGGTCTTTTATGAAGTAATTTTTTGCTATTTAATTCTTTTTTGCACGTAATAATTTAATTATTTCAAAAGTTTTCTTTTCCCTTTAATATGCACGTGTAAATATATCTTTCAATTTAAAAATTTTTGCAAAGATTATTATTTGCGATTTTTTTTTTCAATTTCGCAAGAATAGGCAATAAAAGATGTTTTTTTTCCCGAAATGCGAAATAAATCGCTATTGAGATATTGACATTTTAAACAGGAAATCGAAAAGAACCCTAAAAAAATCAGACAAATTTTTAAAATGGTTGGATACAGCAGACCGCAATCTACTCCCGTATGTGCTTGCAAAATAGGGTTAAATTGCTATGCACACTTTAACTTTTTAACTAAACTACTTTCACCAATTTCAGCGTTAAATAGCGCTTAAAATAAATCTTCGATTTCAAATTCGTCTTCTATAGCGTTTTTATCATACACTTTTCTATAAAACTACCAGTTTTTATGTTTTTATATGCCACATATTTTTTTATTATGATCCGAGAAAGTCAAAAAGTCACAATAAATTCAATTATGGCGGCAGCGGCGGAAACAGCGTTATTTAATTTTTTTAGGGAGATATTATGAATTATAACTGTTATTTATTAACTAAGAATTTTATGTATTCTCTATACCATGGGTTCTCAAACTATGGTACGCGTACCAGTACTGGTACGTGAAGCTCTGTTTACTGGTACGTGAAAGCCCGATACTGGTACGTGAAATGAAATAAAAAATACAGCATGTGACATCAAAAAATATCTCAAACCCCTCTCTCTATCCCCTCCTCTTTCTCGGTTTGACAGCTAACTGGCTCAGTGGTGTCTGCTCTCTGTTATTACTGCTTTGACAGCGTTTTGCTTTCTCTTATTTTAATATAATTTCGATTAGCATTTTTTCATAAATGTATTACTTATTTCAACGAGCTTCCATCTCGCATTAAAAAGCAGTTTATTTTCAGAAGATATGCAGGTTATTCACTTATTAAATTTTACTATTGATATAAATATTGTATTCATATAACAAAAAAATTGACGCCGATATGTCATTAAGTATTGTAGCTTCTTCAATTACCAAAACACTGTATTTTGATAATGTACATATTATTAAAATGTGATGATGATACTACCTGTTATTTGAATGTTAATATAAAGCAGTCAATCAAAGTATCAATTTAATAATGTAATCATGCAATTAAATACAGCAAAATCTCCTCAACGAAAACACAAAACGACTGGAAAATATTTCGTTTTATAATTATTCGATTTACCCAGGTCTTTCTGTATTAGCTTTGAGTTTGTCATCTGGTGGTACTTAGAAGTATGAACTTCTATTTAGTGGTTCAGTCGTGGGAAAAAATAAAGTAAACACCCCCTATTAACTCCTCAGCAAATTATCGTAGAAGAAAGTTACTGGTACCGAACGATTGGAAATAAAGTCTACTTTTAAATGATGTATATAAAAAATGTTTAGGGGGGCATCTAAATATTAAAACGAACCCAATCTTCGTTTTTTTCAATGGCCAATTTCAACAAGATATTTTAAATCTTCGGCACAACTTATGCCTAGTCACCAAATTTCAAGTCATTTGAATGATAAGTTTTTGAATTATAAACATTCAAAATTTAGTGCTTCTAATGTTAAATTACATTTTCATCTTTTTACTTATATCTCCTGAAATTATGCTCCTAATGTGCTAATTTTTTGTGTAGCAATAATACTAATGTGCACAAACATAAATGCGTTGAATTTGCAATTTTTATAATTTTATGATACGAATTATGAATTATGAAATTAATATTCGAAAAAATTATGAATTGCAACCTACATTTTTTTGATGGATTTAAATTTATTAAGTCCTGCTTTATGGAAATCCAAAATTTCATATTTTTCTTCCGAGTAGTTTTCAAATTATGCTTAAAAGGAGTCAAAATGATGGTTAAAGGGCCGTCTACACTGTAAAAAAAGGGACTAAAAAACGGAGATTCTACTGGCAATCTAGACGCCAGTCCAGTACTATTTCCGTTTTTTTACGGAAAATTTCCCCCATAAATTACAGAAAAATACGGAAATGGTACTGGCGTCTAGGTTGACAGTAGAATCTCCGTTTTCTAGTCCGTTTTTTTATTATTATTTTTTTTTTTTTACAGTGTATGATAGAAGTGACTAGATATTTTGAAATTCCTTATGCTATCCTGAAATCTAGCAGTGTTCAATGACTGCTTGAGTGGCGCTTAAGATGCCTTGATCAAGAAGGGGGCTCTCTTGGTCAATAATCGAGTACCGGATTTCAATTTGGATACAGCCCCTAAAATACACCCGTTTTAAAATAATTTCTCGGAAACGTATCGTACGAATTGCATAAAAATTTGTTTGTTAGGCTATTTGAAGGGTGTAGAGTTCATTTATGCTGTCAAAATTGTGTACTGCTATTGGAAAAAGAAAAACAAAGTTATGGTTCGTTTTAATATGTAGATGGCCCCCTAAAGAAATTTTATATACATCATTTAAAAGTAGACTTTATTGCCAATCATGTGGTACCAGTAACCTTTTCTACAATAATTTTTTGCAGAGTTAATAAGGGGTGTTTACTTTTATTTCCACGACTGTACGTCCGTTTAAAAGTTTCGGAACCTCTGTGTCTACCCCATTGCTTTTAGCGCCACACCTTGTCCTTTTTAAAGTAGTCTCTGAAGGTGATCGAAATGTATTATTCTTAAGACTCTTAAAATGTGGTGAAAAGTAAAATTGGCATACGATAATAGTTAAATTGCAAGTAGTTATAAACATAAAAGTTTTTATAACCAGCAAAAACTTTCTTATGTCAATAAAGAACAGGAAATTAACATTGCTTTCCTCGAAAAATACATTAATCTTGAAAGAAAATTACATATTATCTCATTTCCTACACATAATGAAAATAAGGAAAATTAATTTAAATAGAAAGATAATTTTATACCGGAAAGAAAACTGAAATAGATTTATCTACAACATAAGTAAATAAGTAGAATGACGCGAAATAAAACATTTTAAGGAAAACAAACATTTTTAAGTAAAAGATGAAGTCTCTCCTAAAAGGAAAAGTGAAAATACTTATGCATAAAACTGATTTCTAGGGATTGTTTCTTATTTTATAACTAAGGATAGACCGAAACAGGCTTTAAGACCGAAGCATAAACCGAATAAGCGGCTTCGAGTCAATTTAGTAGAATTTAAACATCTTGATGAAATTATATCAAAACATGAAGCAAGAAATTTTCAGAATTTGTATAAACATTTTATTATTTATCTAAGTTTTTCAAATCTTTTGTAGGCCAATGGACTCAATTGGGAATATCGGAATGAAAAATTAAGAAAAAAATAAATTTCATTCGTATTTTTCAGATAGAAATTATATTTCTGCCATAAAAAGGAAAATGTATGGAGAATCATAAAAATGGACTTTTTGCCATTTAAAAAAAAATTTCTTGAAAAATCTGTATTACAGAGAAAAAAAAAACATGTCCGAGAGTAATGCTGACGTCACATCGACGGTGGCAACAATATAAGCAATACATTTGCCTTTTTTTGCAAATTTAATTACTTCTAAACATAGCATAATTTAAATTTTTACGCTGTCGAATATGGGAAAAAATGCACTTTTGAATGCAATTGGTTTTAAAACAATATTTAATTTCTTACTGATTTTTTATGATTTTTAAAATAATTTTCAAGTTTTTTTTTTTTTTTTTTTTTATAAATCCCTCTCTCTTTCGCGTGCAGTTCGATTATGGAAGATTAACAGGTCTGCATACGTTTGCAACACTATATATAGTTAATGTTTTGTTTCCGGATAATATTCAATAATGAAATTAATACTTCACCAATGAATAAATACATAAATAATGTAATATAAATAAAGCACAAGTTAAATGAAATGTAATCGAACTAGGTTAACTCTGAAATATTCAGAACCCGCACAGGCTGCTGTAAATAGCAAAATGTTTAGCGGTTTGCTCTGCTACTAATTACTTAGCATGCATCTGATACAATAAATACTACACTGAAAAAAAAAAAAAAAAAAAAAAAAAAAACATTTTTACAGTATAAAGTTCTGTTTATCTCGCGCTCAAACTCGATCACAGTCGAATGTGCTGTAGCTTTCTTCTGTTTCTTGACTGTATAAACATGAAAAATACAGTAACTGTGTAAAATTAACGGCACAATGTGCAGGCAATTCGGACGCCAGCAGTGTATGCTGGCAAATCTACAATTTTTTTTTTTTTTTTTTTTTTTTTTTACAGTGTATCGTATTTAATAAATTAAAAAAGAATTATTTGTATACATAATTGATATTTTTCATCTTAAAATGCTTTTTGGTGATTCAAGTTGGCAATCTAAAAAAATGTATTAAATGCAAAAATCTACTAGAATTAAATAAATATATATATTTCACCCATGTTCTGTATACCGAGCATTATGTTCTATAACCCAAGAAGGCCAGATTTAATCCTCTGCCATATATAAAATTGAAAAAGATCTAACATTTGTAAACGTCCTGGGTACTTATTTTAAGTACGCATAGAATATATTTATATAATATATATTTATATAATATATATTTTAATATAAGCCATATTATTATTAATAAGAAATGCATTCGTTAAACTTTTATGTTTCCAATTTTAAAAATATAATTAAATACAATCATTAAATTGATATAAAATTCCTTATTATTATTATTTTAATGCTTGATATTTATAAAATTAAAGCATAAAATATGGTAAATTATAACATAAAATATACCTGGATCTGAATTTGACATAAAATACCACTGAGAGTTGGTACCTACTGTTAAAGTTCCTATTTTCAATTTTTAAAAATATAATTGTTGTCATAATTCCATTCCTAGGTGTTTCCTAAAATGTTTCACCAATACGCATTATATAAATGTTATTTTGAAATTGTGCGTTTTACACTAGTTATAACCTATTACACAGGATATTCGAAATACATTTTTTCCGGTTCATTTTTATATGCAATGTTTTATAAGAGTTTTTATTGCTATTTCCGAACTAAAGTTGCAATAGAAATTAAAACCCATTTCTTTCATCATGTTTAAAACAGCCAAATTAATTGAAATATTGACTAAACTAGTTTTCTTGAAATCATACTACATGACATTTCGGAAATTGCTACTTCAAAAAATTGCCAAACGGGATAATTTTGTTCTTGAAATCGCATTTTGATTAAAAATATTTTTTTTTAAACTGTAAATAGCTGAAAAGGTTCCACTTCTTTTACAGATCGTTGCAAGAAATATTATTCACATTTTAAGATTGATTTATGACTTTTAAATGCCGCATCCGAGTTTTAAATGTCACATATGATGCAGAAAAAAGTATAAATTGGCTACTGGGGAGGATTTAAAAATGTGTGGATACTTTTGAGATATCTATCTATAGCACTAAATGGAAGACTTTTTTTTCTCTAAATGTCTACTTCTTGATTATACATGCAAATGCAGTTAACCAGTTTTATTATTATTTTCTTTTTTATCTTTATGAGTGTAATGGAATAACTTTGTACAGCAGCTTAATGTTTTGGATCCGAACGTTTGCATACACCACTACCGATAAAATATCTGCACTAAAAAATTAAACTAGGATTTTACTTTGGAACTACATAGGGTTTTCATTTTGGATGGGCGTTTTTAGGTTTGCCTGATTTGAATGAGAAATTTTATTCTACAAAATGTAATTTCTTCATCTGAGTTGTCTATTTCGTTTTATTTATTATTCTATAATATCTTTTAATGGATGAAGAATTTTCTGATTAATCTCATGTTTTTTGTATTTGGTATTTGTTTATTTCGCTTTTTTTTTAATTGTATGTACTACACTACAATAATTATTTTTTTCTGTACAAGATACTTTTTAGCAACTATAAATGTCATTTATCATCTGAGCTCTGTAACATTTAACTGTAACTGTCTACTTTAGAAAGATCTGGTAATCTATATAGTTCATATGAAGACGTGAGTTTCAAAACTCGCCTAATCCAGAAAACAAATTTTGGGAAAACGTGATTAATCTCTGACTGCGTCCATCATGCGTCCATCTTGGTTTTCATCGTGAACCAATATTTCACAATAGCAGAAATACAGGATAAAGCTAGTATTCCCCCCCCCCCTCCCTTTTTTTTACAGATTGTTGTGTTTTTAATTTTTTCGGAGCAGGTTTGACAATAGACTAAATTGATACAGAAAACACGATTTTTTTAAAAATTTTGGATAAGGCGAGTTTTAAAACTCACGTCCTCATATGTACATATCGGGTGTTCTTAAAATGACTGACTGATTTTAAAATTCAATAACTCGCAAACGGTGACAAATATTTTAAAAATTCCTGCAGGAGGGTGATGTATTTTTTTCTTTTTAAATAAAGGTTATTAATTTAAAATTTTATCTGTCCCGAAGTTTTACATTTAGAAAACTATTTTTCAGTGCTCTAAAAAGCTGAGTTATGTTACCTTAAATTATGAGAATTTCTAGCGTTTCTGGCTCAATAAAGAAAGATGTTTTTAGTGCCGAAAAACACTGAAATTTTCACAAAGTTGAAAAGAAAGGAGGGTTTTTGTCGTAAAAGGTTGATTTTTCTTGTTTTTATTGTTAGGTTATGGAGAAAAATTTTCTAAATATGGAAGGAAGTTAATTAAAATTTAAATTTCGTCACTTTAAAAAAATCATTGTTTTACGTAAGTGTCTTTTGATGAGATGAGGCTTTTGCATTTAAAATAACATTTGGAACATTTTTACTTTGCTCTATTTAGGGGTGAATATTACAAAATGTGAGATTTTGAAAACAAAAATTTTGAAAATTGAAATAGTTTCAAAGCTTCTGATTTTTTTTAAAATGTTGGTTGAAGAGCTGAATAAAGGAATTTATATGTAAAATTGTTAAAGTTTGAAGAGCTTAAGCTCATTTTTATGTAATTATAATTATGTGTCATTTTCTTATCATATGTATGACAGGATAATGAACGCCAGAGGAAAAAATGGCCATCATTGTTTCTTTACAAAAAAAACATTATGGTCATTTTTTTTCCCATTCTGACCAGAAAATCAGAGTTCTAACTTTTACGACTGCTCTTTCATCTTCACCTAATACTTCATTTATAATGACTGTTTCCTAATAATGTAATCCATCAAACCGGCAGAAGAAAATTACTCGGTTAAAGCAGAAACTCGGATAATCGGGACTCTACTGTATATTTCATTTTTAAAATGATCATTAGAATATTTTTGTTGGGGTTCAGGAGGAGTCATGACCCCGTGACCCCCCCCCCCCCCCTTGGATCTTCCATTGATCCCGAAAAAGAAGTTTTCAAAAACTGACTGTCTGCCCGTGTGTCCTCTTTGTATCATCGAAAAGTGCATGAAGTCAGGCATAAAATTCAACCAAACTTCTTATATATCTTTTCGGCTATGGCCAGGAAATCCAAGTTGAAATTGGGGATATTACGCTGAAAACAGGGGGTGGCGCTGTGATAGTGATTTTTGTGCCATTTTCCTCATTGTATCATCGGAAAGTGTACGAAGTTATAGATAGAATTTTGAAGAATTTATGAATATTTTTCGAAGAAATATTTACGTGTAATGTCTTAGGCCGAGGTTTGTATAACATTTTGCACAAAATCGACATAAAATTGGCGCTGTGATAGCGAATTCTGTTCGATTTTCTGAACGGGAGGGGTGATGTTGAAAAAAAAAATCATACTGAATTACCCAAATGCTCAATCTAAGTTTAATTAGCATATTGCTAATAAGCAAAAATTTACAGGCCTACTCAAAAGAATTCCGTTAGATTACGGTCTATGGGGAAAAATCGTTTGCCGTGAATTTTAATGATATTGCAGTATTTTAAACATATTGAGATTGATATACATACTGCAAGGTTCTTTCTATAGAATATGGTGTACACAGACCTTATCGTTCATTTTCAGGGACACACAAACGAATTTGGCTAAAGCATAAAATGAGCAACAATTGAACTAAAGAAGCCTTACGAACAATAATTGCTGGAAGTGCGTTTTTAAATTTAACTTTTTTTTTTAAATATTACTTGGTGTATATAAATTCTATATATCACAAACAGAGTCGCACAAAAGTTCTCAACAACATCCGTTTATTGGCGAAAATTGCTGAATGGAAATTTTCAACAAATTCAAACAAACGACAATATAAATTCCATTCAATATTGATTCTTCAAGATAAATGTTGACGGCTGATAAAATGTGTGTTAATGGTAGTACGTTGTTTGCAGGAATTACCAAATAGTTTTATAAATGTTATTACCATCAAACTGTGAAATTGCACACACGAAAAGACTGTTTCCACATTTCATGAAAACCGAATATTAATTTTAAGTTCAAAGAAAACTTGTTATTTTAATACTTATTGAGCAACAATATTGATTTTTCATAAGCTTATTTTTTTTCACATTTCTTTAATTTTCTGTAATTTTATGCTAAAAAATATTCACGCCGCTACAATGCCACTTTCCGATTTTAGACGGACAATCCATTTATTTAAAGTACGTAAATCTGGGGAATTAAAAACAGAAAATAATTTAAGGATTAATAAAAATCATAGCTTAAATGTTAAAACGTAGCTCTATGAAGATGACTGAATCGATTTAAAAACAATGACTGCACAAATGACAAGACACATATTAACGGCTGTCAAAATGTATGTTAAGGGTAATAAGTTATTTGCAAGAATTCCCAAATATTTTCCAAAATGTTATTACTAACAAACTGTGAAATTGCTCGCGCGAAAAGACAGTTTTCATATTTCAAGACAAACGAATGTGAGTTTTGAGCTTATAACGCATTTCACTAAATGTATCCGAAACGCGAAAGATATAAATAACTTAATGGGCAGGGTGAGAGATTTCGCATGAGGATTCAAGCTTTTCACTATTTCAAAAGTTCTTGTCGTACTTTCTGTCAGATAAAAAATTTCAAATCCACAGCTTTCATCTTTTATATCTGGAAAAAATGTTTGTGCATTCGTTCATTCATTGAAAGATGTGACCAAGTTATTTAAGTTCTATTTATACAATTTGATACTGTAGTACATTTTCATCTAATTATTTTATTATTAAAAATGAATGATTTGAAAAAAAAAAATCAGAGCCCCAAATATAGAATCATTTTTATAAAAAGCGATTTTTTTCATTGCACTGAAAGAAAAAATGTATCGCCTTCATCTAGAACGAATAGGTAGTCATTTTCTAAATCCCTAAACTAGAAATATAGATTTCCGAGTTATGCGAATAAAGTAAACAAATAAACTGAATAGACAAAATGATCGAGAATTTCTAGTCTATAGTTTTCTAGGTGATGAAACCATACATTATACTATAAATCGTTTGAATTGCGAGAACTTATCACTTAATTTCCTAGAATTAATTCATAAACTAGAATTATAGTTACTAAAACTCACTTCTTATGTTCGCATTTATTTGCAGAGATAAGAGTTAATAAATAATAATAACAATTGATAACAATAAGTAATCATAATCATAATAAGTTTAACCACGGTAATATAGGAAAACTCTTTTGAATTTTAATAGGGATAACTAGAATTCTCTAGCAAAGAGAACTAGAATTTATAAGGATGACATGGAACTATTTTTCTAGAGCCACAATTTATTTTCTAGTTGCCAGTGGCAGAATTTTTTGTCAGTGTAAAATTCACAAATCATGGTATATTTATAATAAGTAACGCATTAGCAAAAATCTGTAACCACAACAAATAAAATGCAACACTTTTAATAAACTATTTTGTTACTGCTGTGTTAACAACGTTTCAAAAACATTAATTTGTAAAATATATGTTTTGACTAGCAAAAAAAGTTGTTTCTTCGATTATTTTTCTCAAAACATCTTTCATTTTTAACGGATTTTTGTAGTTAAAAATAACTTTTATTACAGTTACAATCATAATAATATTATTAAGATGGAGCTTGGTGCGATATAATAGAAATGTAAAAATATCAACGTTAAAAGCACCAATAATTTTAAATTTTACGCATACTGGTTTCGGTAGCATATAACGTGCCGTCCTCAGTGCTAAGGATGGCAGAAATTTCCTCACATATATAGGAGAAGTGGAGATTCAAGTTAAAGGTTTATTGACAAATGGGAAAACAGATAATTGCAGGTAGCAGCCAATAGGAAAATAGATGGGAAATGGAGCAGAAGTAGTGAGAATTTGCTTAAAAAACTTAAGAAAAGAAATATGTTTTTATGTAATATTTCCAACAATCTGGTACAGGGGGAATAGCGAATTCCCAATTAACAATATTTTCAAAATTTTTAATATGAAATGTGATACCCCCCCCCCCCCCATCCATGAAGTACTTACTCTGAATTACTTAAGGGGGTACTGTATATTCCCCCCATGAATTATCCAATTCACGGTGTATCTACAGTATTAATAGTCAGTGCTGTCTTTCCTATATTGAACAAACCAAACGTTGCTTAAAATTTCGTATTAAAGAACATCAACATTATATATAAAAAAATAAACCAATAAATCCTTTATTGCAAAACATTGCTGGGAGATGAATCATACTTTTGACTTTAATTCGGTAAAAATAATCTTTAAACCTACTTCTATACACAAACTTAACTTCCTTGAAGCATTTCATATTTATAAAAACTTTGAAAATATTGTTAATTGTGAATTCGCTACCCCCCCCCCCCCCATTATCAGATTGTCGGAAATATTACATAAAAACTTCCTTTCCTTAATTTTTTTGAAAGCTATTTCTCACTACTTCGGTTCCATTTCCCATCTATTTTCCCATTGGCTGCTACCTGCAATTCTCTGTTTTCCTATTGGTCAATAAACCTTTAACTTGAATCCCCAGCTCTCCTATATATGTGAGCAATTTTCCGCCATCCTCAGCACTGAGGACGGTACGCTATATATATAGCGTACCAGTTCCGTTAGCATATGCTAATGAAACTGGTATGCTTAAAATTTAGAATTATTGACGCTTTTAACGTTGATATTTTTACATTTCAATCATAATAATATTTAATCATTTTTTAATTTTTAAAACTATTTGTATTTTATTGCAGAATATTGGATGCAGTTACCTTCATAAGAACGAAATAATAAAATTTTGTCATAAAATATAAAATTATAATAAAATTAAATAAAAATAGTTATAAATCATAATAAATTGTAGGATTACAATATATATAATAACACCATTCATAAACAAGTATTATAGATAAGTTAACTAAACGCTGAGTGAAAAGAATGTCTCTGTAGATATTTATAATTTACAAACTTCTGAAGAATAATATTCTGTGATTCGTTAAGACATAAGATATTTACTCTATATCTTTTAAATGAAAATTAACTCATAAAAATCTTTATTGCAAAGTCAAAACATGACCGTGAGTAACATTGATGTCTCTAAATAATCTGCTATTTCCCTTTACTCACAAATTTAATTACTTCTAATCACTGCATAGTTTTAATTTTTTCACCGTTGAATAAAGGAAAAAAATGCACTTTGTTCAAAAATTGTATTGTTGTATCATTTTACTCACTTACATGTTTTTAAAAATAATTTTAAAACATAAGTTAAAAAAAAAAACGAAAAAAATCTGTCTAACGCGTTCAGTTCGATTACGGAAGAGTAACCCGTTTAAACTTAGAACAATATGTAAATAGCTCAGCATACGTATCCGGCTAATAATTGAAAACACAATAGCACTTCATAAATAAATAAATAATATAGTATAAATACAAATTTAACAGATAAATGTTTTTTGGTACTTTTAGAGGGCAATCTAAAAAAATATATTAGAAGTAAAATGTCTATTAGAGTTTTTAATTAGAAGAATATTATTTCCTCCTATGTTCTGTGCACGATCAGTACGTTCTGTTGCCAGATATTGATCCCCTAGTATTTATAAAGATTGAGCGAGTTTTACAGAATTTTTTATTTTTTATCACTGGTTTTTCAAAACAGAAATTTTTGCCTTATTGAATCGGAAAATGTTCTGCTTCAATAAAGCAAAATTTACGATAACAATAGTAACTAGTGGAAATAATCAAGGATTCTGAGCATCTTATGCGTCACGTAAACGTGACGCTCGTCCCGAACGGGTTAAGCATAACAAATTTTGAAAGTAATTTAAAAACTGAACAATATAAAGAAAAGATCATGGCTGAGTTGAATGAATTTTTAGCTCACAGGCTATCAAAGCCTGAGAGCTAATGTCCCCGCCCGTTCTGTATGTATGTATGTATGTACGTAACGTGATAACTCTTGATAGAAACATCCGATTTGCTTCAAATTTATTTTCTAGGTTCATTCTGATAAGGCGCTTCCCTGATTAGTTTTGGGAGTTCATTGGTCAAGTATAAAGGAGGGAATAGGGGCTGGTGCCCTCCCCCTTAATTAAGATAAATGCGTTTTTCCTTTAGAATTATTCGATTTGCTCCAAATTTGGTATACAGGTTTATTATGTTAAGAAGCTGCCTTGATTAGATTTGGAGGTTCATTAGTTAAGTATAAAGGGGGGAAGGCTAGACCCCCCCTTTATTTAGATAAATGGGTTTTCCGTGCAGAGTTATTCGATTTGCTCCAAATTTGGTACACCGGTTTATTATGATAAGAAGCTGCCTTGATTAGATTTGAAGGTTCATTAGTTAAACATAAAGGGGGCTAGCCCCCCCCCCTTAATTTAGATAAATGGGTTTTTCATGCAGAATTATTCAATTTGCTTCAAATTTGTATACCGGTTTATTATCTTAAGAAACAGCCTTGATTAGATTTGGAGGTTCATTAGTTAAGTATAAAGGTGGAAAGGGGGGCTAGAACATACTTTCTTTCTACGAATCTTTCATTCCCAATTAAAATTGTGTCTTAAAATCAAATATATTTTAAGATATTAAATGTTGAAAAAAGCCTTTTTTTTTTCATTTTTTCCAATATTAAGAGTCTCGAGACCCCTTAAAAATGTTCACCAAGTTTAAATACACTTTTTATCTTTTTAATGTTATTAAAAATGAAGGGTTAATAAAAGTTTTATTTTCCCCTGAGGTACAAAACAATTACAATTTTCTGACAAACCATTCTTTAATAAAGATCTATCGTTACTAAATGTCAGCTATATATATTTCATAATAAAAATAAAAATTGTATTTTTTACTAAGCTGTCAATATTTACTGAACTTACAAAAGTGTTTGAAAAAAAGAAAAGAAAAAGGTTCCATGTCTTCATCCAGGGAAATGTCAGATAACGGTAAAAAGTAGGATTTACTTTAAATCCTTAAGTGAAGAATCGACGGAACAATAGGGCTTTGTAAAGTTACAGGAAAGTTATTTGAGAGGAGAAATGAAAAGAAAATCTATTACCAAAAATATTCGAATACAATTTTTAATCTATATCTCTTTAATAAAATTAATTTATAAAAACATTTGTAAAGTTTAATTACTATTTGGGCAATCTTTTGCAATAATTATGAAATTGAATGTTAACGTTAACAATAAAGAAAAATCCTTTTTAATAAAATTGATTTATAAAAACATTTATAAAGTTTAAATACAATGATCTTTTCAATAATCATGAAACTGAATGTTAACGTAAGCAATAAAGAAAATTCCTTTTTAATAAAATTGATTTATAAAAACATTTATAAAGTTTAAATACAATGATCTTTTGCAATAATCATGAAATTGAATGTTAACGTAAACAATAAAGAAAAATCCTAGAAACAATAAAGAAAAAAACTAGATAACAGGAATTCTGCTTTTTCAGAATTTAGTGTCGCCCCCGGTGAAAAAAATATGTATATAAATAAATAATATAAAACATATTTCAATTTTAAAACTTTAAACACATTGAAACTTTAAACCCAAAAACTCACTGAAGAAACTCGAGCGGGGAAAAAAAATCGGCTATCTAATGATTAATATGGCTTCATTTGCTTGTAACATAGATAATTAAATTAAATTTGGTTTAAAATAGCTCCATGTTTTATCAGAAATCATTCATTTACATTTTTTCAAAATAGCACGTATTTGAATTACATTTTCTTTCAGTTTTTATGAGAAAATGGCAACAAAAAGATATAATTGCTATTTTCCCTTTACTTTCTACATAAATGGAGAATTTCAGTTCCCAAAATTAAACAAATGGTTCTAAAAACTACAAAAAATTTTATAAATTGAGAATTAAATAAATTGAGATGCAGTTTTCAAACAAATTGCATTAAAAAGTACGTTTTTTCCAATGCGACGGTATAAAAGTTGAAAATATGCGATGCTTAGAAGTTTTAAAAAATTGCAGTAGTGTATTTAACAATACAATGATACATCTGCTTTGCTTTACGGCTGGCTTCTACAACGGAACGTTACTTTTTGGAGACAACATTTTACTAGCTGGGAGAAAGAAATAACATACAGGGGCTAAAAATCCTTTCCCCCTAAAAAAAGACTCCTAAAAAAGCCCCCAAGTAATATACAAAAAATTATTTCAATTTAAAAATGCAAACCACAATTGAAAACACATTTCCAGAAATTATTGCTCATACTGTAACTGAATTTTTTGTATGTCACTGTAAATGAACAGCAAGTGCTATGCACACCCTATTCTACAATAAGCATCATGTAGTGCACCTCATTGCTGTATATCAGTTTCAATATTTTTGAAATGGTGTCGCATAATTAAAATACATTGTAAACCATTTTTTCCCGTAGACCATAATGTAACAGAAATCTTTTGAGTGTCCCTGAAAACCAATTATAAATGCTACACATTTGATTTTCAATACCCAACATGCCATAGTAAACCTCAGTAACATATATCAATTACACGTCAATCTAAGCATATTTACACGAGTTAGAACACGTTTAGGCAGAGGGCAAGGATATCTAACGACCAGATAAAGTGAAGTCATAAACACTTTTAGCTATGCATGAAAGTGTTAAAAATGATCATTGCTACTTAAAATACGGTAATTTTGAGAAACGAATCTTCAACTGATTAATTTCACAAATTCTGCAGTGCATAATTTCAATTACCTTTTATAAAAATATTCGTAACGTTTAAGTACAATTACCTTTTCTATATAATTGAAAATGAAGAATGATAAAATGGTCATTTTTTCACAGGGTAATACCAAAGAATTACATTTTTCTGAAAAACCATTTAGTAAAGATATGTCGTTTCTTAATGTCAGCTATATTTATTTTATAATAAATATAAGTATCGTATTCTTTTACTTAACATCCAAAAGTGTTTTAAAAAGTTTCGTATCTTCATCCGGAGAGATATCAGATAACGGGAAAAGGCAGGATTTATTTTAAACTCTTAAGTGAAGAGTTGACGGAACAATAGGTCCTTGTTAAGCTCCGGAAAAGTTATTTAAAAGGAAAAATGAAAGGAATATCTATGATCAAAATCTTACATACACAAAAAGAAGAGACTATTCTTAAATTCTTAGGATGAAAAAAAAAATAATAATAATTGCGCATTTGTAAACCATTATCATTTTTAAAGCTTTTTCTGACTCCCGTTCTTATTTCATTACGTGATCTATATTTTAAACTTTCACCGACTTCCAACAATGGAGAATATGCAATTCGTTTGTACATTTCTTTTTAATGTACATCCATGTTTAACTTCTGAATGGTTGCTCTGATTTTTATACTTATTTTATTGTTGGCGATGGTTCGTTCTGCTAATGGTTATATATTATTTTCCTCATTAAAGAGTTTTCGAAAACGTATGCTTGCCTTTAAGTCTATTTTCTTGTATTTTTTTTTTAACATTATAGGCACAAACTTTCTAAAAAATGGCCTATTATTAACAAATTTAAATGCGTTAAGTTAATTTGGGTCCAAAAATGATATGTTTATCTTTCTGTCTGCTTTCCAGTCTTTTTTCAACCTTATAGGCGCTAACTTTTGAAAAAAAAAATGGCCGTTTATAATGTGTGTCCAAAAATGTTATGCTAGTCTTTCTGTCTATTTTCTTGTCTTTTTTTTACCCTTATAAGTGCCAATTTTCGAAAATAAACTGACATATCATTAACAAATTTAAACATGTTATGTTCATTTGGGTCCAAAAATGGCATGTTTGTCTTTATGTCTGTTGTCTTCTCTTTTCATAACCTTATAGGTACTAACTTAAAATAATGGCCTATCATTAACAATGTCTTTTTTCAATCTTATAAGCTCTGACATTCATAAGAAATGGCCAAAGACTAACAAATTTGAACAAGTTATGTTTGTTTGGGTCCGAAAATAACATGTTTGTTTTATGTCTGTTGTCTTCTCTTTTCATAACCTTATAGGCGCTAACTTAAAAAAAAATGGCCTGTCATTAACAATGTATAATACATGATTTATCACATTGCTAACGAAGCGTAGAACCAACAATATGAAAAATGTCCAAGCCGGGAATCGAACCCGGGACCCTTGGAATAGTGCTCCAAGTGCTCTACCAATTAAGCTACGAGGACGACGCCCAGCTCAGCATTTTCCGTATATGTTGGTAAGGCTGCAACTGCAGCATAAGATGAAATAGTCTTCATGAGCACACAAATCGTAGCTTAAATGGTAGAGCACTTGGAGCGCTATTCCAAGAGTTCCGGGCTCGATTACCGGCTTGGACATTTTTTATATTGTTGGTTCTACGCTTCGTTAGCAATGTGATAAATCATGTATTATATATTCAATAATTTTGGGCGTAATTTTACTGCTGAAAATTCATTGAAAAATTAATTGAAATTATATATCATTAACTAATTTGAATATGTTATATTCATTTGGGCCCAAAAATGATATGTTTGTCTTTCTGGCTATTTTCTTGACTATTTTTAAACTTATACACGCTAACTTTCTGTAAAAAAAAAATGGCCTATATTAACAAATTTAAATAGGTTATATTCATGTGGGTCCAAAAATGATATGTGTGTCTTTCTGTCTGTTTTCTTGTTTTTTAAACCTTATAAGTAAAACTTAAAAAAAAAGCCCTATCATTAACAAATTTATATATGTTATGTTCATTTAGGTTCAAAAATGGTATGTTTGTCTTTCTGTCTATTTCCCATCTTTTTTTAACCTTATAGACACTAACATTCGTAAAAAATGTTCGATCATTGCCCAATTTGAATATGTTAAAGCACATAGTACAACGTTATATTTTTTAAATAGCCGTCATTTTGTGTACATTTTATTTACAGTTACACATTAAAATACGCAGTATAATAAAGTATGCAATAGAGTTCAGTTTAATTTTATTCTGAAAGATAACTTATCGAATATTTTTTAAAGAAAAATTAATTTTCGCCCATGGATTCTATGAATAATATTATCCTTTTTCGCATAAAAGTTAATAGAAGTGCATTTTTCTTTTTTCTTTTTTTAATCATTTTTTGGAATTTTATTCAACTAAAGAGTTTTAAAAATAACTTTTCACCATTTTATTTCTATCATAGTGCACTTAAGCATGATTATAGATTGTGGATTTTGGTTATGTGCAACGTATCTTTTTGTTGCTATTGTTTTAAGACCAGGAAAGAAAAAATAATAAAAAACTTTCCATTTTCAAAATTAACATAGACTGAAAAATAATAAAGCTTAACATTTAAACTCCTCCTTTGACACGAGTGTTCATTTTAAAGGATTCTATACTTTTGGTTTTCACATCAAAAAGACCCATTGCTTCAATAAAGTAAAATCATTATGTGTTATTAGAAATTATCATTCCGAAACAATTATTATGATTTACCATCATATTATTTTCTGATAACTTTTAAAAAGATTTCGATCAAATAAATTTTTGTAATGAAGTAATTACACTAATCAACAAATTTTAACTTTTTTCTGCATCTGGCGCGTTAATGGGTGCATTTAAGTCGTTTTAGGGTGCTGAATTCAGTGGAATAATCAGATTCTCTCAGTCACATCACATTTATTAGATACATGGCAACTACGTAAAAACAAAAGTGAAATATTTGACAAAAATTGACCGTTTGAAAATACAAACAAATCATAATATTTATCAGTAAAAAAAGTTTTCTTGAATACTTAACATAAACTATGAACTAATACGAGCACGAAACTGTTGCCAAAAGTCCAGAATGGTAATATTAACAAATGTTTTTTTCAAAAGGAGTATAATGTCTGTTTTGATGACAGCGCTGAATGTTTTGATAGGTACTTTTCATCCAAATAAAGATTTTAAGCCACATAGTCATTCATTTTCTTATTATTTAACCAGAAAAATGTAAACTATAATTAACATTTCACCACGTATTTTACTTTCTTGAAAATATTAAATTCTGAAATTTTGTAAAAATCTGACGTGTTAGAAAATTTAACATATCAAATTTTGATTCGACATGCAAAAATTCTTTTTTTTTTTTTTTTTTTTTTTTTTTTAAATTAAAAGTCAGATACAAAATGACTGTTGACTAGTGTATTAGAATATTTTTAAATTTTAGTCGACTTAAGAGCATGGTCATTTGCTTCCATGTTTATCATGAAAAATTTAGTTGTTGAAGTAAAATTGAAAATATATTTTTGTATAAAATTACTGTTTCTTTTTATTTTTTCAAATAATGAGTCTTCATTTAAATTTGTATGTATTTAAATTATTACTAGGGGGCTCAGCCCTCTGCGAGTAACGCCTGCCAACCCCCGTTTGCCTTCCCAAGCTTTTCCGTTTGAATGGACGTTTTCCAATTGCTATGGCCTCATTCATCGCTGTCGTAACAAATGACGTCTGTTTTCGGATAGATAAGTAAGATCAATTATACATTTGAAAATTGGCTTGTATAAAATGATTAGGTTGAAAATGACGCTTTCTTTCTGAGTTTTATAACGACGCTATGGACAATATTCTTCATTTAGGTTTGAGGTTCAAAAACTCCGTCTGCTTGGGAATAATTTTCAAATCCACGTATTGAAAAGTATTGTGTTTTGAAATTTTACGCTTATATTTTACGTCTTGATCGAGTTTTAGACATTTCAAAAACAGATATAGCTTATTCATGAATTCTTTTCTCTATTTTAATACGCCATCATGAATATTTTCAAGTTAATTTAAGAATTTATATTGTTTGTATGGTACTACTTGATTATCCCGTCGACCAAAAAAATGTCGGCAAATGCAAAATGATCGTAAATGTCACATTCACTTCACGTTAAGCACGATACACGTGTTGGTTACGTCATCAAGTGATTTTTAATTCGACTTTTTATTTGTATTTTTATTAATGTTTTGCTAATTTATTTCTTCTTTCGTTATTATTACATGCTTTCTTTAATACGTGAATTGGACATTGTTTTCTTTTAATTCGATCCCTATGGGGGGGCAACAGTTGATTTCCTATGGAGAAATCAGTATCAGCTTCAACAATGAGTAATTGTTGAAAATTGCTAATGGCAGGGTTGACACAATAGCGCTAAATTTTGACCCACTTGCGCAAAATCATCAAAATTTGGCGGTATTTCGCCACATTTGGCGACAAAAATAAATTGCCATATATGAAGCCAACTTGACTCTAGGTAGCTAATTTGGCGAAATTCCAAATTCTACTTTTTAGTGCATTTAAAAGTGAAAAAAAATTCTAATTTTTGCGAATTTTAATGAAAGCATATTTTAAAAAAATCTTTTTTCGTATTCATACTTATTAAAAAAAAATATCTAAGTTTGTATAATTTGGCAAAATTGGTCCACAGGATAATCTAGTAGTACCGTTTGTATTAATTCATAGCTGCCAACATCTTACGCTTTTTTGTATCACATAAATTTTATAGTAAATTTTACCTTTTTAAATCACCGTAATTGACCAAAATTACAGCAAACATACGTACAAAATTGGCAAAAATAAGCAAAAATTTCTATTAAATTTTATTAAATTTTCCTGGTACAAATAAGCGTATGAGTTGGCAGATATGATTAATTAATAAGAATATCCGAATTTTCTAAATTGTATTTATTGAATAGTTATTCGTACAAAATAAATCGAAAGTATTTTGCGCATACATTTACCTGTATCAAGTGATTTAATACATAAACAAATTTGCTTGCCGCACTTATTTCATATAATGGTACGTTAGATTAAAAGTCTCCGGAATAAAAATCGTTTTAAATGTATCGTTTTAATATATGACGTAATTTTCCCTATTGAATGCATGTCTCATGTAATAATTTATTTATTTAAATTTTTTTTCTGTTTTAAGATTTACGGGTAGATATAGTATTTTACTTGCAAAAGGCATTTGGAAATATTTTTTGAGCTTTTTAAATATGACCTAATATTCCCCATTAGAAATTTTTTACGTGTAATAATTTAATTATTTTAGGCATTTTAATCTTACGATATTTAATGTTTGGGCCTTTTACAAATGACGTAATTATGCCCTTTAAATGCGTTTCGCATGAGATAATTTTATTATTTTAAAGTTTTCGTTCTTTTTTAACGATTAACTAAGATTTTGACGTAATTTTCCTTATTTTCTGCTTTTAACATGTGATTATTAAATTCTTATTTTAAAATTTTCTTTCTGTATTTAAAATTATTGATGTCATTTTCCCTTAATCTCAATATTGTTTCACTATCAATTGAAACAAAAGATATAATTTCAATTATAAAACTGAAATTGACGAAAAAGAAGAAATGTAATAATGCCTATAGTTTTTCCCTGTTCTCCCCTTTAAAAAAAAAAATGGAGTAATTTTGTTGCCATTACAGATTTTCACTACAGAAATGTAATTAAAATTAGAAAAAAAAATAATATTTTGAAAACTAATTCAAATTTTAAAATTCCGATACCATTTTTGAAACCTGTTGATCAATACAGATTTTTGGTGTTAATTTTACCGTATAATATTCAATATTTTAGGAGAAATAGCCATGAAACTAAATCAGTTGTTTAATCAGTCGTTTCATAAAATCGTTTCATAAATTCGCTTCATAAAATCGTTTCTTAAATTCGTTTCATAAAATCGTTTCATAAAATCGCTTCATTAGGATTTTATATATATAGGGTCGATAGCTAGGATTTTATATATATAGGGTCGATAGCTAGGATTTTATATATATACTAGGGGGCTCTGTGCCCTGCAAGCTACGCTCGCCAACCCCCGTCCAGAGACACTGCAGTACCTAAAAGCACTCTAATCTGATCGGTTTTAAAAAGATTAGAGAAGATTGAATTATACTGAAAAAACCCGTAGCGATCTCCCTGTAAACGGGTTTCCATTCAATTCTTTTTGATTGCAAAAAATTAAGGTAGAATCGGTTGCTGTTAAGACATCCAATGGTTCTTTTCGTGTTTGGTTAAAGAAGATCAGTTAAACATTTGAAAAGAAGCTAAAATAAAATTATTTAAGTAAACAGAGTCTTTGTCTCTCGGTATTTTTTAACAGCGTTATAAAACGATTGACATAATACAATTTACTACAATTACTCAAATTTGCTGCTTTAATCCCTTCAAGGGCGGTGGTTCATTTTTGGACCACTTAATTTTAATTCTTAAATGCCGCATTAGCACCAGAATATCGGTATGAAAATTTTCCTTTTATTAAGTAAGTGAACAAAAGCATTTTTGTATATCGAAATTTATTTGTAAATTCTGGTGCCATTCACGGATTTCAAGATTTTACGAATAGAAGTGCCTTGTCCGTGAAAGGGTTAAACGCATATTAATGTATTTATTATTTTAAAGTTTCTTTTCCCTTTTAATATTCACGTGTAAATACAATTTTCAAGACATAATTTTCAATATTTTCCTGCTTTTAACACGTACTCATTTAATAGTAATTTTAAAGTTTTTTTTTTCTGTTTTTAATAGTCAAGTGAAAATAAATTTTTAATCGTCAGGAAATATTATTCTTTGCGCTATTTTTTGAATTGAAAACAATCTGTATAATAATAGCCTAAGTCATGTGACTATCATCAACAGCTCCAGGCGGATCCCTTCGCTTTTTATGTACCAGGCGGTCATTTTGGTACTTTAATGTTAGCCAGCCACAGGTGTGATAAGTCGCCGAATATTATTATATCGCCATTATTTCGTTTATATTATAATAGTCCAAGTCATGTAACTGCCATAAACAACGGGCTGATTCCTTCGCTTTTCATAAGAAAGGTTTCCATTTTGATTAAAGAATCAAAATTATTTTTTCGAATAAAACTACATAAAAGTTGACATGATCGCAAAGAATTCCTGGTACTTTTATGTTAGCGGGGCGAAAATCTCGCCAATAGCTTTTTTTTTAACTCGCCAGTTAGCATTTTTTTATTTTTCGAGTGGTAAATTAAAACGGTGCTACTTGATTATCCCATCGACCAAAAATCTGTCACCAAACTATAAGATTAAATGCCAATAATGGTTGATCGTAAATGTCACATTCACTTGACTTTAAGGAAGTTACACATGTTCGCGCCATCAAGTGATTTTTATTTCGACGTTTTATTTGTATTTTTATTAATGTTATACTAATTTATTTGTTCTTTTGTTATTTAAAATAAAAAAATATGTCAATTTGTATAATTTGGCTATTTATACAATTTGGCGAAATTGGTCGACGGGAAAAGTAATAACATTAAAACGTTGCTTTGAAGTGGAAATTAAATCTCATGATTTGTTGCATTGTCACATACACACCGGGTTTGGCGTGATTTTTTTACGACGATTTGGCGAAAGCCTCGTTTTCAAATACCTGTTACATATGTATTTTTAAATTATTTTCTGTTATTTTTAAAATGAAATAACAATAAATAAAAAAAAAAATTAATTAATAACTATAGAACAAAACAATTTATAACATTTTTTGTAAGTAAAAAGGAAATAAATTCAAATAAACATTTATTAATAAATAAGCAACAATAGCCGGTTTACCATGTCAGGCAAAATAACGCCATTTTTGCGCCAATGAGGTATCCCGTTGCATATATGACATCGTGCCTAATATTTTTCTTTTCGTTTCGTTTAAAAAAAAGAAGGAAGTAAAAGCCATTTATTTTAAAGGTTTCAATTTTAAATGAAAGTTTTGTATTAAATAAAATGATAATGAAATACAAATTTAATTATGAATAAAAGTAACATGATGCATTTATTAGCATACATTTAAGGGACGCCAAACTCGTCGCCAAATTAATTTAAAATAACCTTTTCTAAAATATGAAAAAAAAAGTATCTGTTATGATTAAATTTGATTTGCCATCATTAGAAAAAAGTATTTAAAGTTAGAAAAAAAATAATATTTCGAAAACTAATTCGAATTTTAAAATTCTAATAACAGTTTTGAGATCTGTGGATCAATACGGATTTTTGGTGTTAATTTCATCGCAAAGTATTCCATATTTTGGGAGAAATCGCCGTGAAACGTAATCAGTTGTTTAACCAGTCGTTTCATAGAATCGTTACATAAATTCGTTTCAATTCAGTCGTTTCATTAGGATTTTATATATAGAGAGTAGATATAGGGTAGACATATTGATGGTACGTATTTAAAATGTCAATACCAAGCAATTTAAAGATGTTTTACATATCTTAACTCCTTGATGATTTATAACTATTTAGACACGAATATAATAAAACTCTCAAACATTTAAAAAATGTAAACAAAACAAAACAAAAAAAGGGTACAATACCAAACAGTCAATTAAAAAAGAAAAAAAAAATAGACGCCAGACATTAGTGTGTATTTTCATTTTTTCGGCGCGTTTCTTATTGAATAAGTGCCTATAAATAAACAGAACCGGGTGAAACACTTTAGCATAGGGCGTTACGGCGCCCGATAAGAAACTTAAAAACTCGACGATGCGTGCCCAAAGGGGGTTTCGGATTTCTCGGCCGCAAATCACGCACAAAATAGGTCCTTTGGCTGACGGAAGCCTATCGATTAATCGATAGAGTGTTTTTACTTCAGTAGGGTTGACTGCAGCGATACCCCGTGGCCAGATCTTGCGTAGTTTTTCGTTGATCGCAGATACATTAAACTCGAGTACTGCAAAAGAATTCATCTCCAAACTAAGTTCTTTTGTAGGCGAATAGAACAATTTAAAGGATAGCTATTAGCACAGATGACACAAGTTTAAAAGTGACGGCTGAAGCATTTTTATAGAAGGATGATAAGGCTATGTTGTAGGTGCAGAATAATTGAATAGTTAGAGGTAATGCGGAAACAAATATCATAATAGAATAACGTAGCGAATACTGCACGTTCAATCAACTTATTTCAACAATACACTATAAGAAAATTATAAGCACAAAATCTGTCACATGTAAAGGGAATTTAGAGTTGAAAATTATAAATATATAATTTATTAAGATCCACAATTTCCTTCTTTTATAATTAGATTGAAAAAATATGACGATATTACTTTTCTATACAATTATAATTTAATGATGACGTATTACTATTCCATCTTTAAATAACAAAGTATTATTATTTTTTTTTTCACAATTTCACTACAGTGTACACAATGATATATCATCGTTATCACCTAAAGGTGAAAAAATTAAATTTAAATTGCATTAACTTTTGACGCAATGTTAATGTTACAGTACTAAGACATAACATTACAGCACTTTTAGATATTATAATACCATTGCAGTTTATGTTAATTTTTGACTTGAAATTTCGAGCATAACTTTTGTTTATTTATTTATTTATTTTACAGTTGCAGCAAAGATATGCTATATTAAATAATAATATCTGAACATTAGAAATGTTTCATTTTCACAAAAACAAAGTATTAGTGAAGACTTGAAACATTCTTCAGAGTTTTAAACTTGATTGTATCAATTTTATTTGCCCTACTTAATAGTTAAAATTATTAACCACTAGAAGATTTTGTTAAAGGGTCTTTAGTAAGAACTGAAGCACAGGTAAAAGAGAAAATGAAAAGTTACGAGCAGGTATAATTTTTTTAACTTCATGTTGAATCATAAAAAAATTGGAAATTTCTCCATTTTTATGATAATAATTATTCAGACGCCGACGTGATTTTTATATACAAATAGAGGTTAATCTTTTTCTTTATTGAAGATTGTTATTATACATTAGAAAATAATAATATTTTAAATGCATTAAAAAAAGAGAGAGAGAGAAAGTGAAACAGGCAAAGAAAGAAAAAAAAAATCGGAGCAGGCCCTATTTTTTCCACTGTAAATCAAAATAATAGTAAAATTGCTCATGTCTTAGATTTTTATTTTAGTACTAACTCAACCATCAACATGATTATGCTTATTCGAATCTAGACTGTCTTTTTGTAACTGATGATTGCTATTATCTATACTTCTATACTCATACTCATACTCATACTCATCATCATATTATAAAGAGGTAAAAATTGTTTATTTGTAGGAGGTAAGCTCTGGAACTACCGAACCGATTCCAAAAGTAATGGTATCAAATTGATGGTGTTAGTCCAACTTAGAACATAGGCTATATTTTATGTCGGTGCCACTACCAGAAAGGGGGCGAAGGAGCAAAAAACGTTCTAAAAATGCGATTTTTGCTTTACTGAAGGGCCTAGAAATATGAAATTTGAAATATTAGCTACTTATTAGATACAAAGGATTTACAAGAACAGTTCTTAAACAATTCGAAATTTAAAAGGGGTGAAAATGCGCGAAAAGCGTTCTAAAAAACGCTCTACATGGTGGTTTCCATACAATCTCAGGAAATACCAAACCGATTTAAAAAATAAAGGCGTCAAAATGATGGTGACAACCCTTGCTCCAACATAGGCTATGTTTTATGTCGGTGCCAATACCCCACAGGGGGTGCAGGAGAAAAATGTTCTAAATTGCGGTTTTTACGTTACGGAAGGGCCTAGAATCGTGAAATTTGGAATGGTAGTTAGTTATAAGATATCAATGAACTCTAAGGACATTTCCTAAAAAAATCGAAATTTAAAAGGAGTCAAAATGCGCAAAAAGCGTTGTAAAAAACGTTTTAAATTGCGATTTCTATGCAATCTCAGGAAGTACTGAACCGATTTCAAATATAATGGTGTAAAAATGATGGACACAGATCTTGCTCCAAGATAGGCTATATTTTATATCTGCTTCCACTACCCCAGAGGAGATGCAGGAGCAAAATGCGCGAAAAGCGTTCTAAAAACTTTCTAAATGCCGATTTGTCAACAATATCTCAGGATGAATCAAACTGATTTCGAAAGTAATGGTAGGAAATTAATGCTGACTGCCTTTGCTCTAACATAGACCCTATTTTATGTCGGTATCACTATCACTTAGACGTTGCAGGAGAAAAAACGCGTTCTAAATTTCGATTTTTGTGATCGGTAGGGGATAGCAACTTAAAAATTAGGCAAGGTACATATTTATTAGATATAAATGATATTTAAGAACAGTTTCGAAAAAATTAGAAATTTAAAAAGGGGTGAAAATACGCGAAAAGCGTTCTAAATTACGATTTCTACCCAATCTCAGGAAATACCAAAGTTATTTCAAAAGTAATGGTTGCAAATCAATGGTGACAGTCCCTGCTATAACATAGGTTATATTTTATGTTGCTGTCACTACCATCTGAGAGTTGCAAAAGCAAAACATGTTCTAATTTGCGTTTTTTGCACAACTGAGGGGTCTAACACTTTGAAGTATGGCATGGTATTTACTTACAAGATGCAACTGCTTTCTGAGAACAGTCGAAAGAAAATTCCAAATTTAAAAAGATGAAGTGAGCGAAAAGCGTTATAAATTACAATTTTTATGCAATCTTATCAAATACCGAACCGATTAAAAAAATAATGATGACAAATTGTTGGTGATAGAACCTGCTCAAACATAAGCTATATTTTATGTCTGTGCCGCTACCACCAGAGGGTTGTAGGAGATAAAAACTTTCTAAATTGCAATTTCTGTGATACTGAAAAGGCTAGAAACTTTAAATATGGCATGGTAGTTGCTTATAAAATATAAATGCCCTCGAAAGACTGTCGAAAATAAATTCAAATTAAAAAGGGCTGAAGCGAAGGGGAGGTGTGAAAAGCATTCTAAAAAAGTCCTAAATTACGATTTCTATGCAATTTCAGGGAATATAAACCGATTATAAAAGTAATAGTTGCGAATCAATGGTAACAGTATCTGATTCTACATAGGCTATATTTTATGCCGATGATTCTACCTCCCGGGGTTCACAGAAACAACAAACGTTCTAAAAAAGGCCTTTAAAAGCTTTCTAAATTATGTTTCTGTGGAATGTTAGGAAATAACAAACCGATTTCAAAATTAATGTTGGCAAATTAATGGTGACAGTTCCTATTTCAACATAGCTTTTTTTGTTGAGAGAGGTGGTAGGACTTGGAATTTGACATGATAGTTAATTTTAAGATATAAGAAGATGGTTTCTAAAAAATTCAAAACTTCGAATGAATACTGAAATGAGCATATTAATTGAGCATAAAAGTTTCAAAATATTTTCTAAATTATCATTTATTTAGTTTTATTTCGTTTTATTAATTTGTTTCAATTCTGCCTAATGCAGTGTAATAATGATGTTTAATCGAACTGTGTTTTAAATAGTAATTTTTGAATTATTCCTAAAAGTAATAAGTACCTTTTAATAAAAAAACCTTTTAATAAAATAAAATATTACCTTTTAATAAAATAACAATTTAGTTAGTACCTTTTAATAAAAATTAGACATATAAATATCACTTGGCATATTTCAAATATTACTCGAGCAAAGCCACGGGTTTTGCTAGTATATTAATAAAGATGAATATTCCTGAACGATTTATCAAAGATAAAAATTTAACTATTACGAAATAAATTTAGATAAATATTTTAACTTTTTTCCATATTTAGTTTGCTTGCAATTTAATATAAAATTTTTATATCAGTTCAAATAAAGCTTAGAATTTGTGGATTAACGAAAGCAATGATTCTTCTTCTGGTTTAAACAGTGCCAGTAGCTTAAAATACTTTATCTTCAGAATTAATCATAACCTAATAATTAACTCAATTTTTTTCTTCTCATGTACTTATGGCATTTAATCAAGTTAATATAACTTCTGGATATTTCAAAGAAATGTAATAGTAATTTACACGAACGGCTTCAATAGTGAAAAATAAATTTAGGAGGTTTTTTTTTAATGTTTTATGTCTATACTCTGAAAAATAGCAGATGCTTCATATATTATTATTTAAAAAATCTTTTTCTCTTGAGTATTTGAAGTAAAACACTAGCTGATTACATTAAAATAAAGCAAGTTTTTTTTGCTGTATATTTTCTTTTCAGAAGTTTAGTAAGTGAACGTTACTAAACAAAAAGTTAAAGGTAAAAAAATTCACAATTGTACAGTGATCAATTTTCGTTTGAAAAAAAGAAACAAATTGCAAAATGCCTGAAAATGTCTATTACTAATTCAGTGACAAACTTTGAACTAGTGATAAAAAGAAATTCATAGGCATTTCTGTAAGGCGGATTCTAATAATAATATAAGGACTGATCATTTTTTGCATTCAGTAATTGTTTTTTGATTCACCTCTTTGATATTTCAGTTAATAGATTTTCCTTTTAGTGATGTAGATCGATATTTCACCTACATTCATCTTATTTCAGGCTCGATTGTATTTTATTATTAAGGCTTATTAATTAAAAGAAATCCGTCAGCCACAAATACAGTCGTTTTAAAATTGAGCACTGAAACCTTTGAGTCATCCATTTTATGGATATTTTAAGTAGTATTTAACTTTCTATCACAGTTTTTTCTTTTTTAGTTCTGAATTATTGTTGGATTTGTATAGAGCATAAACTTACATTAATAAAGGTCCTAATTGTTTGAAATAAATGAGGAATAGCCTATATCACTTTATCACAGAAACTGCAAAAAACTGTTTCAATGAATTATATCTTTAAATATGAAGCAGAATTTAATTTTTATTTAAATACATTTTGAATCATGTTTAGAGAATTAAAATTTATTTTTTTATGGAAAATACAGAAAACTATTCCAATAAATTATATCTTTAAATTTTACAGATCAAATTTAATAACGTTTTTGAAGTAGAAAAATGTTTTATTTAAATACATTTTGCACTACGTTTAAATAATTAAAATTAATTTTACTATGCAAAATACAGAAAATTATTTCAATATATTGTATCTTAAAATGCTAAAGATTACATTTAATAGCATTTTTGAAATAGAAAAAAGTTTTATTTTAACATATGTTTTATCATATTTAGAGAATCTAAAAAATCAAACATAATTAGTACATCAAAATTATAAAACGGAAAAAATAGAAAAATAAACATAAATTAAAGATTTTTTTATTTAAATAAATTTTATTAAAAATATGATGTAAGATATTATGATAACTATATTCCAATATATATATATATATATATATATATATGGCCATTAATAATACATTATAAATTATCAACAAACATAAAAATAAATAAATAAAATGAGCAAAAAAAGAATAATGGATATTTGTAGAATCTAGACAGAATCTCTAGGTCCCAAATGCCTAAAGTTAGAAAAATAAAGTGTGTGTTTCATCTTCATATTAGCCATAAAAAAGCTAAAGTATATGAATTTTAGACTACCAACACACAAAAATTAGAGAAATAAATTATGAAAAACAAATAAGTTTATAATAAAACATAATTAAAAAGGATTAAGAAATAAAATACACATTACCATATTGAAAGCGTTGCTGACTGGGAATGATGAAACTTTAAATACAAGTAAAGGAGATTATATGTACATGTTTCCGAGAAACTTTTTTTAAATGTTAAAGGACCAAGGAGTAATAATGTATAATATGGTCAAGCATATTCCTCAATATATGTGACCAGTGCCCTCTATAGATAATTTAAAATTGAATTCTACCATGTATTTCAAGGAATCAGTGAAGTGCTTCAAACTTAAGAATTTAGTAAAATATATTGTTTTGGAATAAAAAGTAATATATAATAAAAACTATTTATATCTATTAATGGATTGGATTAATATGTTTATATATACATGTATATATGTTGAACAGACACAATTATTTAGATTAAGATTTATAGAATATTTAAAATTTAGAACGTAAACTAAAAATCGTATTAGATTAATAATAAATACCTATTTCGTAAGCACTTTTTAGTTCAGTTGTTCAATGGTACTGATATTGACATAATAGCAGAATGCTTTCATGCTATCTTTAAAAAAAATGTATTTTGGAAAATAAAGTGCCTTAAATTATCTGATCTATTTAAATTATTTAAACTTCAGTAAATTCTAAACTTTGTAATGCTAATATTTTTCTCATTATTATAAAAGCAAAGTATTCTAAGCTTATATAAAAACACTGCAGAAGCATTATGGATAATACGTACTTATCATCTCAGTATAAATTTCGCGACTAAAAGTAAGTTTTAAATCAATATAAGTAATAAATAAATTTTCATGGTTTGAGATCACGCGTAAAAAAATATTTTATTTTCCAGGTAGTGACAAGCTTGTCATGCAAGGGATAGTTTGTTAATAATAGATACTAAATTTATTAAATTTCCATGGAAACATTCACACAGAAATAAAATGTAATGAAAATATTGCTATACCAATGCGAATATTTTTTATTTCACGAACATAATATTTAAAAGTATTGAAATTTCATTTGATACATTTCGAATAGTATATATCATCATATAGCAAATATTTCCTAAATATTTTTTGATAATAATTGTTATAAAAATTTCCCTTTTCCTTCAAAAAGATGTACATGCATAAAACGTACTCTCTCTCTCTTTCGTACATACGGATACACAGACACGTATACTCATATGTACACCTTAATATTAGTAAAATGATACATATTATTCGTCACGTTTTTAATAAACATCAACATATTGCATCAATATAATTTTTGTACATTGGATGAAATATATTTTTCAGATCTCAGTATAATTAATAATGTAAAAAAGTGACTGCTCTATAGAGTATTTATAAAAACTACAAATTATAATTTAGCAACAGCAAAATATATTTTAACAGTGTATCTTAATTTTAATTATTTAGAATGATTATGGAAATCCATTCATTGTTATTAACACAAGATCCACTTTCTTTCTCATTTAAATCTTTCACTGAATGTTGTTTACAAATTAAAACGATAATACATGTGTCCAATAGATGAATTATCCAGTCTTATTAATAGATTATTATATAGATTATAATCACAGTTGCATATCACGATGAATAACATAAATGAATCTTTTATTTCTTCTATCATCTAAATTGATCCAAATTAGACAAAAAATAACATTTCGTGAATGAGTTATCCATAGATTAATACTTTTTAAAAAAATTTAACAACATCAAAATATACTAATTTAACAGTGTATTTTAATTTAAAAAAAATATTTAGAATGATTATGAAAATCCATTCATTGCTATTAACACGAGATTGAGTTTATTTCTCATCTAAATCTTTCAGTGAATGTAATTTACAAATTAAAACGATAATACATGTGATAGTCCAATAGATGAATTATGTATGTCATTAATAGATTATAATCACAGTTGCATGTCATTATGAATGACATAAATGTATCTTATTATTTCTTCTGTCATCTAAATTGGTCCAAATCAGGCAAAAAATAAAAGTTCGTGAATGAATAAGTCATAGATCAAGTCATAGATTAATTATAATCAGTCATATTATACTTAAAAAAAATTTTAACAACTGTAAAATATAATTTAGTAGTGTATCTTAATTTTAATAATTATTTAGAATGATTATGGAAATCCATTCATTGCATTTAACATAAGATTGAGTTTCTTTCACATTTAAATCTTTCAGTGCATGTAGTTTATAAATTAAAATGATAATGCGTGCGAGAGTCCAATAGATGAATTATGCATATTATTAATGTTTTATTATATAGATTATAATCACAATTGCACATCATCATGAATAATATACATGAATCTTTTTATTTCTTCCGTCATCTAAATTGATCAAAATCAGGAAAAAAATAAAAGTTCGTGAATGATCCAGCCATAGATTAATACTTAAACAAAATTTTAAATAAATTGTTGTGAGAAACTCTTAAGTAAACAATTATAAGGAAAAATTCTTCCAAATTCTACACGAAATCTTTTAGAAGCGTGATAATAACGCTAGCCAACAGTGTAAAGGCTTCTTACACGAAAATATTTATTTCTGTATAATTTCGGCATGGGAAAAACGAATATGACATGTAAAATGCTGAGTTAGCTAAGTGTTATGAAATATGTTTAAATTTCATGAAAAAACATGGATTTTTACATATTTTTTATAAAATAGTATACATCATGTACACTGGCCTCCAAAAGTTAAGGTACAGGGACTGAATGTTTTCGATTTTACACGGTTTGTCGAATATCTACCAACATATTGATGAATTGTTCTTGAACTTTTGGGATGTAAAGAATATGTTTGATTTCATATTTCTCGATGAAGGCCGGCCGACAATTAGGGGGCTAATAATAAATTTAATAATAAAATAATATTTCCGATCAACTATGCAACAGAAAATGGTTTGTCATTACGTTAAATGATTACTTGGGTGCTGTTCAACGTTTGTGTGCATTTGTGTAAGCATAGCACTCATATTCGTAAAGATGTTAACGTTTTTGAGAAAAATCCAAAAGGTTTTTGTTTATAGCATACAGAGTTTTCAACCAAATTTAACACAACTTTCTGAAAACCTGACAAAGAAGAGTAGCAACACTACACTTCAATTAAAAACATGAATATATTGAATATTTGATGAAATATGGGCACTTGTATGAAATAATTTTTAACTGCGCATGCGTGGAAAATTACAAAATTTTTATTTCATAATTTGGTAGTTAGCTATTTAGGGCAACTTATCTAAAATGTCCAGTCAAATATCGAGAAATTTCACAAAGATAGGGGCGATATAGTGAGTTGCTTCCTAAAAATAGCTTTATTATAAGGGTTTTTCCACAACTTTTCAATCAACTCACTATATCTTTTTGAGTTTTCACAATATTTGACTGGACTTTTTACAGAAGTTACCATAAATAGCTGGCTACTAAATTATGAAATAAAAATTTTGAAATCTTACACACATACGCAGTTAAAAATTATTTCATACAAGTACCCATATATTATCAAATATTTAATATATTCATGTTTTAATTGCAGTATACTGTTGCTACTGTTCTTTGTCAGGTTTTTGGAAAGTTGTGTTAAATTTGGTTGAAAACTCTGTACGTTATAAACAAAAAACTTTTGAATTTTTAACAAAAGCGTTAACATCTTCACGAATATCAGTGCTATGCTTACACAAATGCATACAAACGTTGAACAGTACCCAAATAGTCATTTACCACAGAGACAAACCATTTCCAGCATTTTCTGTTACATAGGTGATCGCAAATATTATTTTATTATTAAATTTATTATTAGCCCCCTAATTGTACACCCGATAAATCTTCACCGAGAAATATGAAATGAAACATGTTCTTTACATCCCAGAAGTTCAAGAACAATTCGCCAATAATGTTGGTAGATATTCGAGAAACCGTGTAGAATCGAAAGCATCCAGTCCCTGTACCTTAACTTTTGGAGGCCAGTGTATTATAATTATCACTTAATTATAATTAACGTGTACATTTAGTGGATTAAAAATAATGCTAATTATGACTGTATCTTATATTCATACCGAATAGGTTTTTACATCATAAGTTTGTATACCAATAGTACTATATCTTACAAAATTAAAGCTAATAACAAAATTCTAAGGTCATTTCCGATTTTACAGATTCAAAATTAGTAAAGATTGACTATAGATTACAGACAGAAAAATCTGGATTAAAGCTGATCATAATAAGTTCGTACAGGTTTTTACTGTATAAGTTCGTATAGCAGTAGTACTGTCTATTAAAAACCAGAGCTAATAATAATAAAAAAAAAAAAAATGATGTCATATTCGGTTTACTTGACACCAAATTAGTAAAGATTGAATGTTTACATTAAAGTAGCAGACAACAGTTTTCCTATTTTTGTTGGCTAGTGAATCTTATCCAGATAAACTCTGCAAAATGAGTAAAGGGTAATGTTTAAAGCTTTGATTTTGAAAGTGGGAAAAGTCCACTTTTATTATTGCTAGATATTGAATAATTTGCATATGAATGGGTTTAAAAATATTCGTAAAAATATTTCATGAATATTTTTAAACCTACCAGATTTATTAGCCCCCGGTATGCTATTTCTTTCTCCCAGCTTATTTTGTCTCCAATAAATAACATTACCTTCTATAAGCCAGCCGTAAAACAAAAGCCGATGTTTCATTGTGCGATTAAATACTCTACAGCATTTTTTAAAACTTCTAAGCATCGCACATTTTCAATGTTTATACTGTCGTATTGGGGAAAAAAGTACTTTTTAATGCAATTTGTTTGAAAACTGCATCTCCATTTATTTTTGAAATATTATTTTTTTTTTGTAGTTTTTAGCGACATTTGTTTCATTTTGGCAACTCAAGTACTCCAATTCTGTAGAAAGTAAAGAAAAAATAGTTGAAAAATAGCAATTATATCTTCTTGTTGCCATTTCCCCATAAAAACTGAAAAAAATGTAACGAAAATACGTGCTATTTTGAGAAAAATATAAATGAATGATATATGATAAAACTTGGAGCTATTATAAACTATATTTAATTTTAAGTATCTATATTAATACAAATGACGTCATTTTACATAAAATAAAAGCGTGTGCTTTAAGTCTTAAAATTGAAATATGTTTCGCACTACAGTAGAGTCCCGATTATCCGAGTCCCGCTTAACCAAGTTATTTTCTTCTGATGGACTGGTGGCTTCTATTATTATGAAACAGCCATTATAAATGAAGCGTTAGGTGAAGATGAAAGAGCGGCCATTAAAAGTTAGAACTCTGATTTTCTGGTCAGAATGGGAAAAAAATGGCCATATATATATATTTTTTTAATTGCCATTTTTCATGTACATTTGATTTTGGGTACTGTTTGTAAACATTTAACAAAAATATATTAAATGTAAAAAATATATTGGAATTATCAACATTAAAAAAATGACTTTCACCTACAATCTGTCATTGGAAAGCCCAGGTTTATACTCTTGTAATTATACTAACAAAAATGTTAAATATTTTATTTTATTTTATTATTTATTTTACTTCAATATTTCATTCTTCTTTAGAAAATTTAGAATGAAACAAAAAATAATTTTTTTTTTTTTTTTTTTTTTTTAAAGGAAAAAATATTGTGTAATAAGTTGCATGCATATAATTAGATTTTATCATAAAATAATGTTTTACCAATGTTGCCAATTCACCACAGTTGTAGTACAAATGCTAAATTCCGATTGCGCTTGTTAATATTACACAACATGAAAAATAATTTTATTCAACGTGATCTTGCCAAAGAAATCGCATTTGAAATACCGTTGACCAAACAAATTACTAATAATAATTTAATACTGATATTAAGGGATCTCAGGAGTCTTATTTTTTTTTTCATTAAAGGTGCAATTTAGCACTATGCCACATTTAATTTTATTTCTGATTCCCTTTAATACACAAATGTATAAAATATTTACCACTGCGAGCTTAATATATTTTTTATGCAATGTAATTATTTAAATATTCTAAAACTGATATTTTACTTTTTTGTTATGTTTTATTTTGAAAAAAAAAAAAAAAATGAAATTGCTTTTTTCTTGCATCTATTGCGCGCAATATTGCTCAAAGACTGATAACAAAATTCTTATGAAACTTGGTAGATGCATCATTTTGCTGCAAGGAACAACTTGTATTTCAAATTTAGTATTAATTGCATTGATTATTTAAACTGGTTATTGGTTATTTAACTTAAAAAAAAAAAGTTTTATGAATTAAATTTAAATAAAAAAAATGTAATAACTTTTTACTTTAGATAACTTTTTGAATTAAATAACTTTTTTACTTTAAATAAGTTTTTAATTACTAATTAAAAGGGAAGTATACGTTCACGATACATTAGTTTTACATCATTAGTATTTACATACTATTTGGGCTTCTAGAACCAATAATTTTGCTACAATCCTGCGCGCAGTAGCTGCAAGTCAGAAAAGAACAAAATAATAATTATTTATCGAAATTTAAACATTAAAACAAATGTAAAATATAAGTTGTAGAACGTGGAAGTAATTATGGTACATAAAACAGATATTAAGCTAAAAGTGGAAAAAGTTTACGCATTTGTGTTTTATAAGAAATCAGAAGCAAAATTAAACGTGGCATGATGTTAAATTGCAACTTCAGTGTAAGTATTTCAATATTCTAAAACTGATATTTTGCGTTTTAAAAATAAATTTCATTAAAAAAATTAATTTTTTTTCTTTTACTTGCATCCATTGCGGGCAATATTGCTCAAAAAGGAAAAAGGAATTTGCATGAAACTTGACAGGTGAGTCATTTTGCAGCAAGGAATAACTTATACTTCAAATTCAGTATTATAATTAATTGCACTGGTTATTTAAACTGATTATTGGTTATTTAACATTTTTTCAACAACAAAAAAAGAATAATAATAATAATAATAATTTTTCGTAAAAAGAAAGACTTCTGAGATCCCTTAAAAGATGTTTATAGTGAAGTAATTGAAAACATACATTTTATGTTAATTTGTAATAATATTTAGCTTAAACTAACTTTTTTTTTTTTTTCAAAAATGGACTTGCCTAATTTTCAAAATTATTGGCTCATTTATATTGTACTGATCAAGGTACAAAGATGATAAAAAATTAAACTAATTTGTCTTTAGAGGAATAAATTGGCTTCACTTGCTAATATACATACTTGCATTAAATATACTATGTACAAAAAAAAAAAAAAAAAAAAAAAAAAAATGTTTTCAGTAAAAAAGGGGAAAAAGTCCATTTTTTTTCATCTATAAATTACTTCATTTTATTCTTAAATAAGCAATTTTATCTACGACTAAATTTATTTTACACCGGATAATATTTATTTAACAAATGATACGATTTTTTTTAAAATAAATGCAAAAGAAAAGCAAAATTTTATCGAATACAAAAGCATACAAATATAATCTGCGTGTGAATGCATATCAAAAAAGTTTAGCGCATTAGAAATAACTTAATAGTAATAATAGCAATAAATAAATTACTGATAATGTTTTTCTATACTGATATTAAGGGGTCACATGGGTCTTGTATTTTCACTGAAAGTGCAATTTAGCATCATGTCACGTCTAATTTTATTTCCGATTCCCTGTAATACACAAATGCACAAAATTTCTACTGCTTATTCCATGTAGTGTAATTATTTCAATTTTCTAAAACTGATATTTTACTTTTTTTTTAATGTTTAATTTCGATTTAAAAAAAAAAATTGTTTTTTTACTTGCATCTATTGCGCGCAGTATTGCTATAAAACTGGAAAAGAAATTTGTATGAAACTTGGCAGATGCATCATTTTGCTGCAAGGAATAACTTCAAATTCAGTATTATAATTGTATTGGTTATTTAAGCAGGTTATTGGTTATTTAACTTTTTTTCAACAAATATTTTTTCCCAAAATTTTATAATTTAAATGTAAATAAAAAAAATTAATAGGTATTTTATTAATTAAAACTGGAGTATTCTTTCAAAGTATATCAGTATTTACATATTATCTGGGATTCTAGATAACCAATACTTTTGCTAGAATCCTGCGCGTAGTGAATGGAAGTGAAAAAAGAAAAATAATAATTTTTCATCAAAATTTAAGATTAAAACAAATGTAAACTATAAGTTGTAGAATATTGAAGTAATCATGGTACATAGAACAGAAAAGCTAAATGTGGTAAAAGTTTTATGTATTTCTGTTTTATAGGGAACCAGAAATAAAATTAAATGTAACATGATGAAATATTGCACCTTCTGTGAAAAAGTAAGATTCCTGAGACCCCTTAAAAGTTATTTATTTTGAATTTATTAAAAACATACATTTTATGTTAATTTGTAGTAATATTTAGCTTTAACTAATTTTTTTAAATGGACATGCCTCACTTTCAAAATTAACGACTCGTTTATGTTGTGCTCATCAAGGTACACATATGATTAAAAATTAAACTAATTCGTCTTTAGAGGCATAATTTGGCTACACTTTCTAATATACTAGTATTAAATATACTATGCACAAAAACATTTTTA
The DNA here is from genome assembly GCA_963932465.1 of Maratus speciosus. NCBI lineage: Eukaryota > Metazoa > Arthropoda > Arachnida > Araneae > Salticidae > Maratus > Maratus speciosus. The sequence continues at coordinate 52,232,936 of OZ010786.1, read as the reverse complement.
CATAAAAAAGGAAAAATGTCCTATTTTTTTCCTACATAAATTACGTCATTTTATTCTTAAACAATTTTATCTATGACTAAATTTATTTTACATCGGATAACGTTTATTTAATAAATGATATATATATATATTTAAATAAGTGCAAAACAAAAGCAAAATTTTAAGGCTAAAAAAACATACAAGTATAATTTGCCTGTAAATGTGTATTTAAAAAGAGGACGGTACATTAGTTTATGTAAAACATTGCAGCAGATCTCTTTTTGTCTGCCCGTTTTTTTATTATAAATAAATTCATTTGAAGTAGTGTGCTTTTTATATGTATTTTCTGTGCATTAATTATCAACGATTATCTATAATAAAAATAATTAATATTAACAAAAATATAAATATTATGTATAAATAAAGGAAAACACACCTGAAAATTTATTTTTAACCTACTTAGTAACGCTTCAATGCCTTGAAAAGTATACACAACTACAGAGACAAGAACCAAAAAATCGATTTCACATAAATAATTAAAAATCTTTTAAATACTGTTACGTTGTGGCTTATTCTTTATATTAATTTTACAAAACAGTGACGGGTACATCTACGCTTTTACAATCAGCTTTATATTCAAGGAGAGGGATAAAAAAAATAGACGACAAAATAAATAATGTTTGATTAACTATTAAATACGTGCCGTCATGAAGTGTATGCAGTATAGGTAGAAAATAGAACATCTTCAGTCTGTAGATATACAAGAATGCACCTGTTTCATATTAAGAATGAAAGAAGATCGTTTCGTGACCCTGACTCAAATCTTTATACACGGATGTACCCGAAAAATTGACTTGTCCAACCTAGCCAGAACAAAACAAACAAGAGATAGCAAAACAGAGCCAAAAGCTGTGAGGTAATGCGACAACAGAAGCATCAAGGTAAATGTCAATGAATAGTTTAAGGATAAGAAGTAAACGCACTTACTTTGCTGATCCATCCTTACGCATTACATTGATGGGGAGGATGAGAGAGCTGCTCATCCTTCTGCGCAGACGATCGGGATGCAGGGGATGATGGAAAAGAAGGAGGTACACCGGACGTTTTAGGGTTGCATCGGCGGTTTGAGTTATTCCTCGCCAAGTCGCCAAACCGGTGAAGCGTTTCTATAGATAATCTATGGCATTTTAGAAATGCGCATTCGCTGAAAATGCAAGAATTATTTTTTCTGTTTTCTATAAGATGAATATTTGTTTCTCAAACGTGGTGTAATTTTTGAAGAAAAGTATTTTAGAAAAATTCATTTACTTTTCCATTTCCTCAGCAATTTATTTTATATCTACTTCACAATAATATATTTTAAAACATGTTTTTTTTTTTTTTTTTTTTTTTTGTTTGTTTGTTTTTTTCATCCGTTATAGCTTGGGATTTCTTCTGTAAATTGAGGAAGAAATTAAAAATTGCATGTTATATATATTTTTTTTCATTTTTTTTCCATATCATCTTCTTTTTAATCGGCTCCTATATAGAAAATGCATGACATTCATTTTAAATATACGCATTTTCTGGAAATACAACAATTTTGTATTTTATCTGTGAAGTGGATTCATATGTACATATTTATATACAGTACGACTTCAAAAATTCGGCATCAAAACCATCTTTCCCTTCCATATTCTTTTACACTTTCAAGTTATGGGAGAAGAAAAATAGCAATACTTTATGAATTAAAAACTTCAAAATCGAAAGTAAAAATGCAAAAAAAAAAAAAAAAAAAAAAAAAAAAAAAAAAAAAAAAAATTACTTCTTTTTTTTTTTTTTTTTTTTTACATTTGTTAAAGACGATTATTTTCTGAACAAATTTTCTGGGCGCTGCACTGTTACTTAGAAACCTGACAACTTTGGCGAATGCATGGCACAATATATGGCTGGGACGAATTTTCGGCAACGGCGACATCAATGATGAAGAAGAATTTTCAGGCTTTCAAATTTGCAATGAAAAGGCTGCAATTTATGAGCTGATTGATCATGCAAAATATGAAAATATATTAAGTGTCGAAGAAACGGGTACATAAGATTGGCTAAGCACTGACGAAAATGCATCATCAACAAACAATTTAATGGGCAGCGAGATCACTGGCGCTGTTCTAAATAGAACTGCCGATAATGCTAGTAACAGCTCAGGAGATCGATGATGAACAACCAACAGAAGAAAGGATGTCACTAGAAAAATGCATAAATTTGACCAGAGTATTATATGCTTTATATACATATATGTGCTTTAGAGAAACAAGACTGTATTTCCAACATAGACATTCTTCATATTTGTATAAAATACAAAAAATAAAAACTTGTTAAAGAACGCAAAAAAAAAAAAAAAAAAAAAAAAGCAAACAAAGTAATTTCACTCTTTATTAGATTTCTTTTCTATTTTATTTTCTCTAAAATTCTTTCTTCCTTTCGTTTTATCATCAGTTTCGTAATAAAAAATTTAAAACATTAATATTTTTTTCCGTTGTAGCTTGGATTAATAACGTTATATTTACAGCGAAACTGTGAATATATATATAATTTTTTTTTTCCTTTTTTACAGTTTTCTTTTTAAAAAAGAAATGTTAATTAAATAAATATGTATGATATTTTAGCAATGCACATTCGCTGCAGATGCATGATATATATATATATATATTAGTTTCTACAAAGTTAATTATTGTACAACACAGTAATTGGACATCTAAGGAAAAAAAATAGACGGAACATGAAAAAAAAAACAAATAATGATGGATTAACATTTATGAATAAAAAAAAAATTAAGATGAAGAAATAAGATGCTTTTTCTTTTTGCATTTTTTCCATATTTTTTATATGCTTGATAATAATATGTTAAAGGAATATTTTTCAAATAAAATAAAATCAATCATAAGACGAAATGCAATATTCCTCCTTGATTCAATTACAAAATACACAATACGAACTTTAAAAAAGCTCACCGTTTTTACTAAAAGGCGGCAAAAATAATACAGATATAGCTGTTACAAGTCGAAAATGCAGACATTTTATTTAAAATTTCTTAGTACTTTCGGCCTGCAATTCTCGAGGTTATGGTCAGGGAATATTTTTACGAGGGAGGTTCAATAATTATTGTCCCGAGTGTGTATAAAATATTTGTACTGTCAGTAGCGCCAACTTTCCAAAAATATTGGGTGGGCCCAAAAAATTTGGAGTAAAATAACACATATAATATTTTTTCACATATAATTAGGATGAGCGAAGCGAATCCTCTACTAGATTACACAAATTACATTTTGTCGTACACTTTACAAAAAAGAAAGAAAAAAAAACCAAAAAACTATTCAGTATTTTGACTTGAAATTAAATATAAAAATAAATTATGATCCTCAGATTTGCACAATATTATTTCTTATAGAACAATCTTAAAAAAATTATCATTTTAGTTGATTTATTTTACATGTTTTTCCACTACGGACACATTTTTGCAAATAGAAAATGAAACACGTATATTTTCAGAAGAAAAAATAAATCATGGAGTTAGTAATAATAGATAGAATCATGATTAATTAAATAAATAAAATATATTTTCATTATTCCGCCAAAATATCATAAAAACTGTTTTTTAAATTTAATTAAGGAAAGAAATGTTTTTGGACTTAGTAGAAATAAAATATGAATTGTACGTAGACGATAATTACGCATTTCAAATATTATGATATTTTTTTTTAAGTGGCAACAAAAGAATTGTAAACAAATAAAATCAATTGTTAAATTCGTTATATAAAGTGTTATTCGAATTCGAAGGTTGAATAATAACAATAATATAATAAGTTAGTAATTCTTAGTATCAACGAGAGCAGATTTCAAATGTTTTTCCAGAAAACAGGATTTTGAAGAAGTAACTTTCTTCAAGCTCTCTTCGAATATACTATTCTAAGATTGCTATCAACGATTATTTGATGTGAATTACAAAGATTGGAATCATACCTATTTCAAACCATTTGACAAAACACCAGAAGCTATTGGAAATTGTAAAAACATCTTTAAAAGAACTTTTAGTTGAAAATTAAAAACTATTTTGTAAAATTTTGCTTCGAAAATATTTTTATTTATATTAGACTTATATCATAACTAAAAAAATCCGAGGAAATTCTTGGTTATTTGGCTGAATTTACATTTCTAAATTTAAATTGCGCCAAAACATAAAATAACGTTTTTGCTTAATAAAGATGCAAACATAATATACAAAATATTTATCTTATTAAATAATGCTTCGCGAATCCAAACAAAGCATGGATTTTGCTAGTTTATTTAGTGTGTATGAGTGTGGTGAGAAATAGGGGAGGAGCGAATGACTAAAGATGATAATTTGAAATCAAATTGTTTTTCCTAGGCAACTTTTTAAATTATTACAATTTAATTGTAATTTTATAAATAATTTTATTAAATTATATTCATATAAGTTCTTCCTTATACATACCTTAATATTTGTTTTAAATAACATTGGAATTGCTAACTATTGAAAGTGCAAAAAAACTAAATGTTAAGAAAAGCATACATTTTAGTCACTTAAATGCTTTATCCATTCAAGACGTCAAAACAGATGGCAAAATAGTCAGGAAATTTAATTGTAAATCCGCTGAAGGGGTTTTCAGTGCTCCTTACTGTTTTTCAAATAAAACTATTTTGAGAACATTAATGAAACCAAATTTCATTTCAGCAATTAAATAATTAAAAAAGTAAAATTACGAATTGAAATTGGGTGGGCGGAGAGATAAAATTATTGGGGGGGGGGGGGTCTCGCGCCCACTCAATAATGGCCCCGCATAGGCCCATATAAGTTGTCGCCAGTGTGTATTGCGATGGTTGATGCGGAATATTGAAGCCTAATGTCTTAGATGCCTATATGCTCAATTTCAGAACCGTAGCTGCTATATTAACATATTTATTTTTTTTTCGCTTTAGGTGCGAGAGGTGGAACCTAGCTTGAAAGGGGGGGGGGGGGAGACTGGTTTGGAGCTTATGGGGCCAGATCTGAAGCAGTTCGGTGATAGATTTGTGGCAGTGGATGAGACGTGGCTACATCACTATGATCCCGAGTGCAAACAACAGTAGGCACGTCTCATCCACTGTCACAAATATATCCAAATCAGCCTTTCGTGCCCCAATCCCCCCCTCCTTTCAAGCTAGGTGCCACCTCTCACACCTAAAACGAAAACAAATATGTTAATATAGTAGCTACGGTTCTGAAACTGAGCATGTAGGCATCTAAGACATTAGGCTTCAATATTCCATGTCAGCCATCGCAGTACAAATATTTTATCCACGCTCGGGACAATAATTACTGAACCAACCTCGTATTATTGATTGCTGTTCCAGTCATACAAATACGTCACTTAGTTTGAAATGGGAGAGTCTATAGTTATTAGTGTAGCTGAAAGTAGAAGTAACAGTGCCTTGGACTGAATTTGTGTAGAGAAAAATATGCATTCCGCAAGTTTAACCCTCCAGCCGCGGGCGACTTTTTCATTGTCTTGGATAAAACCGCGACATAATTTTTTTTAAACTCAGATTGTTTGATTCCCACCACTTTTTTAAGGTAAAAATAGTCATTTTATTTAATTACATATTAAATAATGCGAGAATAAGCCGAATACGCTTTTAAAAATGTGGTGGGAATCAAGCAATCTGAATTTTTAAAAAGTAGCCCACTGGAACGCAAAAACAGCCTGTTACGCGGAATTGTATGTGAACCACGATATGAGCGTTTCCCACGGCTGGAGGGTTAATCCAAAACACTGCTATTTCTACTACTGTCCTGCTACGCATTTAAAAATGAAAGTGACCTATTAAAATAAATGGAACGGCAGTTAAATATTTTACTCTACAGAAGTTCAATCCAAGACGCTGCTAATTCTACTTTCAGCTACGCTAATAATTATAGACTGTCCCATTTCAAACGAAGTGACATATTTGGATAATTGGAACAGCAATTAATAATAAAAATATTGACTGACAATGGCCTCGGGAACTGCAGGCCAAAAATATTTAGAAATTTTAAATAAAATGTATATTTTTAACTTGTAACATCCATATTGATATTACTTTTGTCTCCTTTTAAGTAAAACGGTGAGCTTTTTTAAAGTTCATATTGAGTATTAGCCCCCGGTACGGTATGCTATTTCTTTCTCCCAGCTTATTTTGTGTCGACTCCAAAAAATAGCGTTACCTCACAGAAGCCAGCCGTAAAACAAAGCAGTACGATTAAATTATAGCAATTTTTTAAACTTCTAAGCATCGCATATTTTTCATTTTTATACCGTCGTTTTCGGAAGAAAAAGTACTTTTTAATGCAATTTGTTTGAAAACTGCATCTCAATTTACTTTTGATATATATATATTTTTTGTAGTTTTTAGAGACATTTGCTTAATATTGGCAACGGAAGAACTCCATTTCTGTAGAAAGTGAAAGAAAAATATCAATTATATCTTTTAGTTGGGAAAATTCCCATAAAAACTGAAAAAAAAAAAAATTAAAATACGTGCTATTTTCAAAAAATATAAATGAAGGATTTCTGATAAAACATGGAGCTATTTAGAAAGTCAATTTAATTTTAAATATCTCTATTAATAATACAAACAAATGAAGGCCTGTGAATCTTTAGAAGGCCGATTTTTTCGTCGAGTTTTTTTGAATGACGAAATCTCTTTTTTGGGGGGGATTTGTGTATTATTCAGCTATAGTGTCCTAAGCGTACTTTACTGTAGATGTTGTTTAACACAGGATTGCAAACAGGGATGTAGTGGAGGGTATACGTGGGTATACGTCGTATACCTTCTGGATTTTTTAAGGAACAGGGTATACCCCCTGTTTCCCAAGAAAGCTATAGTATATACACTCTAGGGTATACGCTCTGCCTTGAGCGTATACCCTCTGCTTAGAACGTATATCCTTTTTTTTTTTTTTTTTTTTTTTTTACGACTACACCACTGATTGCAAATGATGAATTCTTCAGCGGATGTGGATGACGTCACTTTATGTAAAATAAAATCGCGTGTAATAAGTCTTAAAACTGAACTACAGTAGAGTCCCGATTATCGAAGTTTCCGCTTTCACCGAGTTATTTTCTTCTGATGGACTAATGGCTTGTATTATTATGAAACAGCCATTATAAATGAAGCGTTAGGTGAAGATGGAAGAGCAGTCGTAAAAAGTTAGAACTCTGATTTTCTGGTCAGAATAGGGGAAAAAAACGGCCATTTTTTTTTCTTTTGAAAAGCCATCAGTCCATCAGAAGAAAATGAAGAAAATGTCGGGGGCGACACTAAATTCTGAAGAAGCAGAATTCCTATTTCTAGCAGAATTTTTTCTTTCATTATATTTTATGATATCGTTGCTTCTTTAGAAAAAATAATGTTGATGGAATAAAAGTAAGAGAGGAATAATACGTATGGTATATTATATAGACCCATTATTCATTATTAATAATACACGTTATACACATACATATGGTTCATTATATATTCAATCTGTTCGAGAGAACTTATTCAAATTTGACCTCCACCTATAACAAATAATAATATCCATGGTATTTTAGAATTGCGCATTCCGTTGCAGATACATGGATATTTTTATTAACCCCCGATATGCTATTTCTTTCGTACAGCAATTAAGATGTCGTCTCCAAAAAATAACGTTCCGTTGTATAAGCCAGCCGTAAAACAAAGCAAATAGTCTACTGCAATTTTTTCAACTTCTAAGCATAGCACATTTTCAATTTTTATACCGTCGTATTAGGAAAAAAAATTAGTTTCAAATGCAATTTGTTCGAAAACTGTATCTCAATTTATTTTTGAGATATTATTATATTATTATTATTATTATTATTATTATTATTATTTTTTTTTTTTTTTTTTTTTTTTTTTTTTTGTAGTTTATAAAGAATTTTTTTAATGTTGGCAACTTAAGTAGTCCTTTTCTGTAGAAAGTAGAGGGGAAATATTTGGAAAATAGAGATTATATTCTTGTTGCCGTTTTCCCATATCAACTGGGAAAAAAATGTAATTAAAATACGTGCTATTTTGAAAAAAATAAAAATGAATGATTTCTGATAAAACATGGAGCTATTATAAACTATATTTAATTTCAAGTATCTATATTAATATTACAAACAAATGAAGGCATATGAATCATTAGATAGCTGATTTTTTTTGTCGAATTTCTTGAATGACAACACCTCTTTTTTTGGATTTGTGTATTATTAATCGATAATGACGTCCTATGCATATCTTACTGTAGATGTTGTTTAAGACTAGATCGTAAATGAGGAATTCTTCCTCCGGATGCGAATGACGTCATTTTATATAAAATAAAAGCATGTATTTTAAGTCTTAAAACTGAAATATGTTTTGCACTATCTATATTATTTATACATATATATATATTTTTTTCATCGGGGGTGACACTAAATTCTGAAAAAGCATAATTCCTGTTTTCTAGTTTTATAACTATTTTTTTTCATCCTGCATCTGCTACGGATGAAAATAAGCAAAATGGATGTAAAAGTAAATGACTGGCTCTGAAGCGTTACATATTTTTAAGAGAATTTATTAGGTGCAAAAATAAGATTCCTTTTCCTTTTAATTTTCTTTAGAATTCTTTTTTTCATTTCTATTTATCATTTACTTCAAATATTTAACAATGTTAATGTTTTTCCCCCCATTTTATTATAGTTTTAGATATTCTCCTTAAACTGTGAGTGAAATAATAATAATTTTAAAAAAAACGATTTTGTTTTCTTTTTCGTAGTCTTTTATTTTATTTATTTATTTATTTATTTATTTATTAATGAATGTTAACACGTTGAGTGCCACGATGACTGACACTGAAGCTCTGAAAATTTGCAATGTTTAAAGTAATTTTTAAGAAAGTACAATCCTGTAATAAATAAAAGGTAGGTAAATTTTAAATATTTGTTCAGTAATTATTTAAAACAATGTACATTTTTTTCAGTTTTGTATCATATTTTAGACGTCAACCATCGGTGAAGGACGCGTTTTAAAGGGAAAGTTCACTGCCAGCCACCGGTGGCTGACGTGGCGATTAACGAGTTAGTGGAATAAAAGTAGTGAAAAGAATAATTTATGGCATTTCAGAGATAGATGCACATTAGGTAAAAGTATTTTTCTCTCCTTTTTCCAGAATGAATGATTGTTTCTCAATCGTGATATATTAAAAAAATAGTTTAGCCGAAACTTTTTTTTTCCTTTTTCATTCTTGGCATAACTCTTTTGTTATTTCTATTTATTCATGATAGTATATTTGAAAACATTTATATAACTAGGGGGCTCGGCCCCCTACGAGCTACGCTCGCCAACCCCCGTCCAGACACCGCAGACTCTAAATGCACGCTAATTTGATTGGCTTTAAAAAGATTTCGAAAGATTGAATTATAATTTAAAAAACAGTGGCGATCTCCTATAAACGAATTTCTATTCATTTCTCTTTGATTGGGGAATTTTAACGCCAAATCCGCTGCGGTACTACTTGATTATCCTGTCGACCCATTTCGCCAAATTATATAAATCGCCAAACCACTCGCCAAATTATACAAATTGATATAATTTTCATTTTAAATAAGGAAAGAACAAATAAATTCGTACAACATTAATAAAAACACAAATAAAACGTCGAAATAAAAATAACTTGATGACGTATACACGTGTAACAACATTCCAAAATAAGCTAATATAAAAGGAATTAAGTAAAGGGAGTCTTTGTCTCCTGGTATTTTTTAACAAAGCGAAAAGAAAGTCCTTTTAAATGAGATATTTTAAATTAATTCTCAAAGTATCAAATAAATGTCTAGCGCAATTTCTAAATTTAAACTTTTTTGCAATATTATTTTGTGTTCATTTTATGTAATAACTATAATGTGACGTAAATATGACGTCATTTCTCCTAAGACTTCTAACGTATGTTAATGAATTTATTATTTTACAATATCCTTTCTCTTTTAAAATTCACGTGTATACTTTTTATGATGTAATTTTTAATAAGTTCCTGCTTTTTATACGTAATTATTTAATTCTAATTTGAAAGTTTTTTTCCTGTTTATAATAGTCACGTGTAAATAAATTTTTAATTTGAAGCAAACATTATTGCTTGCGCTTTTTATGCAGTTGGCAACGGTTTAAATTAGTACAATTTTCTGAAATCTGTAAAAAATATCTCTAGAAATGCTGAAAATTTGAATTTAAAATAGAAATAAAACCTGAAAAAATGAGTCAAAATAAAAAAATTAATGCAATCTGCACTCCGGCAAATTCTAACGCATAAAATGATCTAAAAATGATTACACTGCCATATATAGTTTCTGCTGCTATAAAACTTTTTTAGTGGAACGATTTTGTCCAACTTTAGCATTAAATAACTCTTAAAATAATTCTTCGATTTGAAAACTGTCTGCATCAGCGTGTTTATCAAACATTTCTGTATAAAACCACCGATTTTCATATTTTTGTATGCATTATTTTTGTTAATATTAACGAAGAAAGGCCTCCGGTCACAAAAAAATTAAAACCGGCGGCGGCGGCGGCGGTGACAGCGGTAGTTACTTTTTTTTAGAATAGAGAGACTCTTTTTTTTCAGTCTGGGATATCTTTCATAAATTTAGAAGTCCGAAATACATTTTGTGTGTGTTTTCTTTATTGCTTTACAAAAGGAATGTTAGGGGATCTTCGTGTTTCTTTTAAACAGTTTGGCATGATATATGTTTCTCTCTATTCTAAAAAAAAGTAACTACCGCTGACACCGCTGCCGCCGCCGCCGGTTTTGATGTTTTTGTGACCGGAGGCCTTTCTTCGTTAATATTAACAAAAATAATGCATACAAAAATATGAAAATCGGTGATTTTATACAGAAATGTTTGATAAACACGCTGATGCAGACAGTTTTCAAATCGAAGAATTATTTTAAGAGTTATTTAATGCTAAAGTTGGACAAAATCGTTCCACTAAAAAAGTTTTATAGCAGCAAAAACTATACATAGCAGTGTAATAATTTTTAGATCATTTTATGCGTTAGAATTTGCCGGAGTGCAGATTGCATTAATTTTTTTATTTTGACTCATTTTTTCAGGTTTTATTTCTACTTTAAATTCAAATTTTCAGCATTTCTAGAGATATTTTTTACAGATTTCAGAAAATTGTACTAATTTAAACTGTTGCCAACTGTATAAAAAGCGCAAGCAATAATGTTTGCTTCTAATAAAAAAATTATTTACACGTGACTATTATAAACAGGAAAAAAAACTTTCAAATTAGAATTAAATAATTACTTATAAAAAGCAAGAACTTATTAAAAATTACGTCATAAAAAATATACACATGAATTTTAAAAGAGAAAGGATATTGTAAAATAATAAATTCATTAACATGCGTTAGAAGTTTTAAATAGGAGAAATTACGTCATATTTACGTCACATTACAGTTATTGCATAAAATGAACACAAAATCACATGCTTCCGTAATTACGACGAAATTTTTTTTTAAAGTATGAAATTACGAACAGATGTCATATATTCTTTCGGCAGCCATCTGGGATTTTTTTCTTGGCGTGAAAACCCCTTTTCCGCCAAGTAGTAAATGTCACCTAGCAACAATTTATGCGCATGAAAGGCTTAACGAAAATAAAATGTAAAACATCGTCAAGGCATAAGTCTTAGGAGAAATTGCGTCATATTTACGTCACATTATAGTTATTACATAAAATGAACACAAAATAATATTGCAAAAAAGTTTAAATTTAGAAATTGCGCTAGACATTTATTTGATATTTTGCGAATTAATTTAAAATGTCTCATTTAAAAGGACTTTCTTTTCGCTTTGTTAAAAAATACCAGGAGACAAAGACTCTCTTTACTTAATTCCTTTTATATTAGCTTATTTTGAAATGTTGTTACACGTGTATACGTCATTAAGTTATTTTTATCTCGACGTTTTATTTGTGTTTTTATTAATGTTGTACGAATTTATTTGTTCTTTCGTTATTTAAAATAAAAATTATATCAATTTGTATAATTTGGCGAGTGGTTTGGCGATTTATATAATTTGGCGAAATGGGTCGACAGGATAATCAAGTAGTACCGCAGCGGATTTGGTGTTAAAATTCCCCAATCAATGAGAAATGAATAGAAATTCGTTTATAGGGAGATCGCCGCTGTTTTTTAAATTATAATTCAATCTTTCGAAATCTTTTTAAAGCCGATCAAATTAGCGTGCATTTAGAGTCTGCGGTGTCTGGATGGGGGGTTGGCGAGCGTAGCTCGTAGGGGGCCGAGCCCCCTAGTATGTAAAAGAAAAGAAATTAAAATAAAAGACTGAGTGATGAAAACTGATGAACTAAGAACACTGATTTAAAAAAAAAAAAAAAAAAAAAAAAAAAAAAAAAAAAAAAAAAACAATCCCGAAAACCTGAAGTCAAACTTTTTGAGAAAAAACGTAATAACAGATATATTTTGAAGAATATTACTTCCAATTAACACGGTTTTTACAGCTACTGTAAAACAAGATACATCAGATTACTGCAAATCACCGTCTAAAAAGGCGATTGAGAGCAATATCTACTGATAAATGCTATATTGAAATTTTGTTTAGGGGGTTGTGGTAGTAATAGTAATAAGTATAGGAATTGTAACAAAGTTTAAAATTGTCAATACTAAATCCTAATTCGCATCATATTTTGATTTTTCGGTAAATTTTACTTTTGGATACCAAAGGAGAAGTCATGCGGATAAGTATAGATTAGGAATTCTGAAGATTTAAATTTTGAAACTCTTAACCTTGCATTATCTTTTAATCGTTGCAAAACAAGGTGCAATGCGGATAGTTTTTTAAGAAATTAAATGGTGGAACTGAACTGTAATCTTTTATTCTGATACTTCAAACTTCTCGAAATCGATTTTGTTAAAAAAATATATAGTTCAGAATTCATTTTTTTTTCGAAAGTTATTCTTGGAAAATATATATATATATATATTCTATTTATATGTTTCTTGTGGATGATTCTGTTTAAGTTAATGTTGGTTACGTTGTGTTTTTTAGAGATTGTTTATTAAGTTAAAATCTAGTTCTTATTTGGTATGGTTCAGTTAATTTTGTACTTCAATTAAAGTTTACAGTTTGTGGTAATGTTTGAAATTACTATTGGATTTTTTAAACTATATATGTATATATAATGTAAAAAAAAAAAACAAACCTATGAATTTTTTAACGATTTTTGAAAGCTTCAAACATGCTAATCCAAAATAATTCGCGTTATGCCTCAAAAGCTACTCGCATTGCAAAGATCAAAAGTGAATTTAACATTAGAAGTTTCAAATTTTAAACCTGTATAATTCCTAATATACCTGACGGCATGCCTCATGACTTTCCGTTTGGTACTCGAAAGAAAAAATTATCGAAAAATCCGACTATTATGTCAAAATTAGGTGTTAGCATCGAAAATTTTAAGGTTTGTTACAATTTCTATATGTATATGACCGTCTAAGCTAAGTATAATATTCATTATTAAACGTTATTTCTAAATGATTGCTACCAGTCACATTTTTATACGACGAATTTCGGCAGAATTAGTAGGGGTGTATTTAATTTACAACAGTATAATTATTACTATGTATAAAGACAGGGTATCTCAAAAGTATAGTGACAAACTTTTATATTTTATTGTTTCTAAATATGCCAATAGGTGGCAGCATAATCAAACTATAAGGTGTTACAAAAGATTAATTTTAACACAATTATTCTAATTGGTAAATAAATCATATATTAGATGTAAATATCCAACTGGGCGAAAAAGGTCCTGACCAGGATTTGAACCAGGGATCTCCTGGCTGAAGCCGCCAGTGCTCTACCATCTGAGCTATCCTGGATGAATCTGGTGGAGCTTTTTCACCCAGCTAACCTTAATGATTATAGCACTGGCGGCTTCAGCCAGGAGGTCCCTGGTTCGAATCCTCAGGACATTTTTCGCCCAGTCGGAAATTTACATCTAATATATGATTTATTTATCAATTAGAATAATTGTGTTAAAATTAATCTCTTGTAATTACGCATCCAGTGATTTCTGGAGTTCCATTACTTGTGATTTATTCTGTTGAGCTAAGCCAGGTTTTAGACCTGATGCTGTAAATCATTAAGGCTAGCTGGGTGAAAAAGCTCCACCAGATTCGTCCAGGATAGCTCAGATGGTAGAGACTGGCGGCTTCAGCCAGAAGATCCCTGTTTTGAATCCTGGTCAGGACATTTTTCGCCCAGTTGGAAATTTATATCTAATATATCAGGTGTTAATTTCGAATTTATGAGACAGCAGTGGTACAAGATGAGCAGGGTCGTTCAAAAGTTGTTGACGAAGAGCGAAGTGGTCGTCTAGTTGAGATTGCGACAGAAGGATCAGTGCGGAAGGTTAAGGAAATGGTTGCTATGCTGTCTATTGTTGGTCGCATGTCAGCTCTATCCATTTCTTCAACTTTCCGCACTGATTCTTCTGTCACAATCTCAACTGGATGACCTCTTCACTCTTCGTCAACAACTTTTGAACGATCCTGCTCATCTTGTACAACTGCTGTCTCATAAATTAGAAATTAACATCTTATAGTTGGATTATGCTGATACCTATTGGCATATTTGGAAACAATTTACTATTAATTTATGACCTCTCATATCGGTTTGTGACCTACTTACTGACATACCCTCGTATATTCATTATTACAAGCACTAAATATGACTTTAAAAACCGGGTTGTGTGCTTCAAAGGTTGTTTTCTACAATATCACATTGCATATACAACATTTAATATCATTATTAAATATCGTAGAATTAAGAAGTATACAATATAAAAATCCCAGAAAATGTATCATATTGTCTGTTAGTTAAAACTTTGAGACTCGTCAACCCCCGTTCAGACACCGCAGACTCTAACAGCACGATAATTTGATCGGCTTTAAAAAGATTTCGGAAGATTGAATTATAATTTGAATCTGAGAATTATAATCTGACGTAATTTTCACCAAACTTTTCTTTTTCTTTTTAATATTCACGTAAAAATACTTTTGTTTGAAATGAAATATTATGATCATCTTAAAATATTAAATAAATGTCTGGAGCAATTTTTTAATTTAAACAGTTTTGCAATATTATTTTTTGTTCATTTTATATAATAAGTGTAATGTGACGTAAATTCTCCTATTTAAGACTTCTAACGCATGTTTATGAATTTATTATTTTACAATATTCTGTCTCTTTTAAAATTCACGTGTAATTATAATTTTTATGACGTAATTTTCAATGAGTTCCTGCTTTTTATATTTTCTGTTTATAATAGTCACGCGTAAAATAAATTTTTAATTTGAAGTAAACATTATTGTTTGCTCTGTTTATACAACTGGCAACAGTTTAAATTAATAACATTTTCTAAAATTTGTAAAAAATATCTCTCAAAATGCTGAAAATTTGAATTTAAAATTGAAATAAAACCTCAAAAAATGAGTCAAATAAGAAAAATAAATACAATCTGCACACCGAGAACTTATAACGTATAAAATGATCTAAAAATGATTAAATTCTCATGTATAGTTTTTCCAATAAAACTTTTTTAATGGAATGATTTTGTCCAACTTTGGCATTAAATATCTCTTAAAATAATTCTTCGATTTGAAAACTGTCTGCATCAGCGTGTTTATCAAACATTTCTCTATAATACCACCGATTTTCATAATTTTGTATGCAACAGTTTTTTTAATATTAACGATGAAAGTCCATGCTTAAGCATTCAAATTGGATGTGGATCTACCCGGAATATCTACGCAGATTTTCATTGGTCCATTTCCAAATCAAAACTTTTTTTTTTTATATAGAAGGATTATGAAAATATCATAAGGCATCTATCTGATGTTCAACTTTTATAATTAAATTCGTTAATAGTTGTTCTTATGTCAAATTCTTCACACATGTTTTAATGATTTTCAATTGGCTAAAACTTCTTTCTTTGAAAAACGTATGATACAGATGATGGATATAAATCAAGCTAATTAGCCGTGATAAAGATAATTTCCTCAGTTACATAAATAATGCGTCATTTCAACTCAGCCATAAATCTTTTCAAATGTGAAAGATGTATTT
The DNA here is from genome assembly GCA_963932465.1 of Maratus speciosus. Taxonomy (NCBI): domain Eukaryota; kingdom Metazoa; phylum Arthropoda; class Arachnida; order Araneae; family Salticidae; genus Maratus; species Maratus speciosus. The sequence goes on along the minus strand of OZ010786.1, from coordinate 52,216,766 downwards.
AACCTTGAAAACCTTGATAAAGATAATGACTTGTTGAGCGACTCATAGACATTAAACTGATTTATTATTATTATTATGATATTGCTATTACAATTATTATTACTGATTTATTATCTTATAATGTAAATATTTTTTCATTCTGAAAATGTAGTTATTCCAGAGAAGAGGGATGAAAAATGCTCTCTCTTTTTCACAATTTAAACAATGTGAATTAAATAGCTTAAAGTGTTACCACTGCTTATTCATTTGAGATAACAAATCATCTACAATTTCTTTATTTGAGGGAGGCATGAAAAGCAATTAGAGGATACAATCTTCAACTAATTAAACTATCGTCAACTAATGCATATTGTATTCAAATAAATTGTGGATTTACACCGAAATGGATAAGTATCCTGAAGAAGGGTAAGTCTCAATTTTATATAACTTACTCACGCCTTTTTCATTGGGATTCAAATACTAACAAGATTATGATTACTGATCACTGAATAAAAATAAATAAATTAAATAGCCTCCACTGAAATCTGAAATATCAGATATTTGATAAATAAACTTTTAAACTTTCAAACAGAAAAGTTGGAAGAACTTTTTACGGTAACACGTAAGTAATCAAAAGTTAAGAAAATGGCAGCTTCTAAAGATAATTTAGCAATTGAAAAACTTACAGCTACGAACTACTCAATTTGGAAATTCAAGGCCGAAATGATGTTAACTAAAGAAGACTTATTTCATGTAATTACGGAAGAACCGCCTAATCTAATTACGGACGCTTGGTCAAAAGTGATAAGAAAGCCCGTGCTCTAATTAACCTAACAATTGATGATAGTCAGATTACTCATGTTAAAAATTTACAGACAGCCAGACAAACTTGGCAAGCTTTGCGTGAAATCCATGAGCGACATAATTTGTCTAGCAAACTTTATCTCTTAAGAAAACTTTACGGGATTAAATTAGCGGAAGGTGGCAACGTTGTTAATCATATTACAAAAATAATGGAATTAGTAGATAAATTAGCGGCCATAGGAGAAGTTATAAATGATAACCACATTTCTGCACTGTTATTATGCTCCCTACCCCAATCTTATGATACTCTTATTACTGCCCTTGAATCAAGAGAAGAAAATCAACTCACACCATCATTTATTAAGTCTAAACTTATTGACGAATATAACCGACGCTATGATAATAATGAGAGAACAGAAAATCCTGCCAGAGCATTTAAAGCACAGAAAAATTACAACAACAAAACAAGTAATAAATACTGCTCCAATTGTCGGATGAGAAACCATTATACCCAGGAATGTTGGCATAATAAAGCCAAAACACAAAATACACCACAAAATCAACACATTAGACCAAACAAAAAACATTACTCTACATCACTAGTTTTTCAAAAGAGTGAAAACAATTTTAGAAGTGAACAAACACCAGAATCAAACCGTAGGTACAGTCACTCTGAAAATGAAAACAATACATGGAGGGCGAGCGAAAATAAAAATTACGCCTTTAGGAATAGAAAACAAAAAATTTATAGTAGACAGTGGCAGCTCAAGCCATATTGTGTGTTCAGAATCAATGTTTACAGAAATAAAATCACGCGAAAATACAAATGTAACCATCGCAAACGGAAAAAAACTTATCAGTTACGGGTCAGGTGACGTAAATATAAACACGCGAACATCAGACAACAAAGTTCATGAAATAACACTTAAAAATGTATTACTAGTACCTGAAATCGAAACAAATTTATTATCGGTTAGCAAAGCGACACAAAATGGATGTGAAATTATATTCAGAAATAATAGATGTATGTTCAAACTTAACGGAGAAATATGCTTAGAAGCGCGAAAAGTAAATAACCTATACGAAGTTCAGTTGGCATTCAAAGCTATGCAAACATAGCACAAAGCTGCAACAACAAAAATTGCCTAGAATTATGGCATCGTAGGTTAGGACATAGAAATCTAACATCAATTAAAGAAATTACGCAAAAGGAATTAGCTACAGGAATCCAAATAAACAACTGTAAGCATAACATAGATTGCGGACCGTGCATTAAGGCAAAATTAACTGATGAACCCTATCCAAAAATTGCAGAGTATAGAGCAACTAAAAGGCTCCAGCTCATTCACTCCGACGTGTGCGGATCTTTTCAAACACCGACAATAGGGGGGAAATCATACTTTTTGACTTTTATTGATGACTACTCACGATTTACGATCATATACCTATTGTCTAGAAAAAGTGAAGTTTACGAAAAACTTAAAGAATTCATCGCGTTAATTAACAACAAATTTGGAGAAAAACCGAAAGCAATTAGAACAGATAACGGAGGGGAATTCACATCAGATGAAATAGAAAATTACCTCAGGGCTAATGGGATAAAACATCAACACACAGTTCCATATTGCGCAAGCCAGAACGGTGTGGCAGAGAGGAAAAATAGATCGTTAGTTGAAATGGCAAGGACAATGTTAAGTGGATCAAATTTACCATTAAAGTTCTGGGGGGAAGCAATTTGCACAGCAAATCATTTGCAAAACAGACTACCGACAAAAGCAAATGAAAAGACGCCATACGAGTTATGGACAAACAGACAGCCAAACTTAAGTTACGTTAGGGTATTTGGCTGCAAAGCCTTCGCATATATCAGTAAAGCCAGAAGACAAAAATTAGACGATAAAGCAATAGAGGGAATTTTCGTCGGATATGATAATGAATTCAAAGGATATAGAATATATGTAGGAGGAAATGAAATAAAGATCGCGAGAACCGTTAAATTTCTCGAAAACAAATTTAAATATAGAAACGAGAAAGTAAAAAACAAACCAAAACAAGATGAAAATCGGGTTAACGAAAATTTTGTAGAAATAGAAATTTCAAATAGCAATGAGACACCATCCACGTCCAATCAACCAGTAGCAGAACTTAGACCATCAGAAAGAATTAATAAAGGTGTACCTCCTGATAGGTTAATATACATGGTTAAGAACGAAAACGCTACTGAACCAAAAAATTATGAGGAAATCGAAAACATAAAAAATTTTAAGGATAAACAAAATTGGATAGATGCAATGAAAAGCGAAATGAACTCCCTTATGAAAAACAAAACTTGGTCAATTGTAGAACCTCCACCAAATAGGAGAATAATAGGTTGCAAATGGACCTACAAACTAAAACGCGACAACACAGGAAAAATCCAAAAATATAAAGCACGTTTAGTTGCAAAAAGATATTCACAAAAATTCGGGGAGGATTATGATGAAACTTATGCACCAGTCGTGTCATATACAACAATAAGAGCATTATTAATAACAGCATTGCATCAAAATTTAAATGTAAAACATATCGATATTAACACCGCGTTCTTACATGGAGAGCTTGAGGAGGAGATATATATGTCACAACCAGAAGGTTTCGCTAAACCAAATGAGGAAAATAAAGTATGTAGGCTAAACAAAGCCATATACGGACTTAAACAAGCCGCGAGAGCGTGGCATAATAAAATCACAGAAACACTAAAAAAGATGAATTTCAGTCAGAGCAAATTTGACTCATGCCTTTTTACGCGAAAAAGGGGCGATAACACAACATACATAATAACATACGTAGACGACATTTTAATTGCTGGAAAAGACGAAATAATAGAGGAAGTAATCGCGAGCTTAAATAAAGAATACGAGCTAAAAGATTTAGGTGACATCAGTAACTACCTATCTATGAACATTAAAAAAGTAAATAAAAGCTACATGATAAATCAAACTCAGAAAATAGAAGAATTAATCAATAAATTTAATTTGCAAGACGCAAAACCGTGTAGCACACCCATGGAAACAAATTACACACGCTTTAATGATGAGGATAAAATTTTACCAAACAACACATATTACAGACAAGCCATAGGAGCACTTCTATATCTAACAACTATAAGCAGACCTGACATCTGTGCAGCAGTAAACATTCTTAGCAGAAGAAATGAATCACCAAGAATGAAAGACTGGAATGCAGTACAGAGAGTGATAAGATATTTAAAGACTACAAAAAATTATAGTCTAGTTCTGAGCGGAGAAAAGAAACCGATACTTGAAGTTTATGCGGATGCAGATTGGGGAGGAGATGTAGATTCACGAAAATCAACGAGTGGGAACCTATACATGTTAGGAAGAAATCCAATACAATGGTCGACCAAGAAACAATCCTGCATTGCATTATCATCGGCAGAGGCCGAGTATGTGTCAGCAGCAAATGCAGCAATTGAAATAAAGTGGCTAGTCAATCTACTGGAAGAATTAAACCTAAAGCAAACCTTACCTATAGACCTATATGAAGACAACCAGTCCACGATCAAGATGATAGAATTAGAAAAGCACTCAAGCAAGACTAAACATATTGAAATTAGGTTCCACCTGATAAAACAACTAAAGCAAGAAGGGACTATCAACCTAAAGTACTGCTCAACCAAATTGATGATAGCAGACCTGTTTACGAAACCAGTTCCCAAACTTGTTTTTCAAACCCATAGAAGGAACTTAAATTTGTGTGAGAATGAAACTTCAGAAATTAAGGAGGAGTTGATGGATATAAATCAAGCTAATTAGCCGTGATAAAGATAATTTCCTCAGTTACATAAATAATGCGTCATTTCAACTCAGCCATAAATCTTTTCAAATGTGAAAGATGTATTTAACCTTGAAAACCTTGATAAAGATAATGACTTGTTGAGTGACTCATAGACATTAAACTGATTTATTATTATTATTATGATATTGCTATTACAATTATTATTACTGATTTATTATCTTATAATGTAAATATTTTTTCATTCTGAAAATGTAGTTATTCCAGAGAAAAGGGATGAAAAATGCTCTCTCTTTTTCACAATTTAAACAATGTGAATTAAATAGTTTAAAGTGTTACCACTGCTTATTCATTTGAGATAACAAATCATCTACAATTTCTTTATTTGAGGGAGGCATGAAAAGCAATTAGAGGATACAATCTTCAACTAATTAAACTATCGTCAACTAATGCATATTGTATTCAAATAAATTGTGGATTTACACCGAAATGGGTAAGTATCCTGAAGAAGGGTAAGTCTCAATTTTATATAACTTACTCACGCCTTTTTCATTGGGATTCAAATATTAACAACAGACAGTGTAAGGAATATTTTGAGACATAGTTTTGGATAGGCATCTTTAAGGTTCGTATAACAGCGGAGTTTTATTTTATTTTAGACTGAACTCCAATGCATTTAAAGCTCCTGGATTGCAGAAGCAGTTCATCTTTAGATTTATATTTTTTGAAAATATTTGCTAAAATTTCAGCTGTACACGCAACTTTTCTTTCATCATATTTTGGAAATAGCTCTCTTGGAGTAAACCGTACATACAGCTAAGATTTTGACTGGTTTAAATTTGCCTCGTTATTCAGAAAGCATTTTCTCGGTTACTGATATGAACATTAATTTGAATTTTTTTTTTCTTCAGATGTATCATTACATTAGTTTTAACAAAGTTCGTCGAAAAACCTTTTTACCTTTCTCGTTTACCTGAATTTTGTTATGTATGTAGTAATCCTATTCGCATAGTGTATTGTATCAGTTGTCCTAACTGAATATAAAATAGAGATGCAGCATGGAATTTATTTTATTGGACTTGGAAATAGATATCTCTATATGCCACTTTCTTGTCGGCCGCAGCTTTGTAAATCTGGTTATCGTTCTTTTAAAAATATTAATTTTATAAGCATGGTGCGATGTGGTGCAAGTATTAGATTACAATTATAATTTTTGCCAAATTAATCCTTCTATAAATAAAAAAAAGTTTTGATTTGGAAATGGACCAATGGAAATCTGCGTAGATATTCCGGGTAGATCGGCATCCAATTTGAATGCTTAAGCATGGCCTTTCATTGTTAATATTAAAAAAACTGTTGCATACAAAAATATGAAAATCGGGGGTATTATCATAGCAAACGCGGCAGCGTTAAGCTATAATATGATTAAGAAATAGAAAATGCAAACGACTTTCTTAAATTTCTGGCGAACCAGTTGACATATGACAATGATTTTTCTTTTGAAAGATAGAACTCGAAGAGACGAATAAACTGATAGCATTTAAAAAATTACTGTAGCTTTCAGTAGTTTTTTATTTAATCTTAAACGAAAAAATGAAGACACAAAATTCAACAAAGTGTAGCTAACGTTCCAGTGGGTGTATTAACTTCGTTTTTGTTTTATTTTGATCCTCTTGTTAAAACTTAGAATAGGTTTTTTTTTCATCTTTGTATGTTTGACGGTCGCTGAGAAAATCGAATTTGTCTTTTATAATGTCTCCATAAAATTATAAAAATCTCTCCTTTTCATTTTCTAATTTTCTAATTCAATAATTTCTTTCGTGATGCCACTCCCTAAAAAGCAGTACAATAATTAAAAAAAAAATGGATAACACGTGTACTTTTGTTTTTATTAGTCAATAAAAATTGAAATTCAACTGGCAGATTTTTGTACTTTTGAAACTGACGTCAACCTAAGAAGATAACGCATAATTTTCATAAATATATACATAAACTTTCTTGATTAATATTTTGAACTGCAGTAATAGACATAATGGAGCACAAATGAATTAATAGGAAAAAAACAGGGTAAATCCAAAGCTTCTGTTCAGGAGGTAAATGTAAGTTTTTTTTTATTATCATCATAAAATCCTGACTTACACAAGCGATGGGTATGCAGTAACATAAATACTTCACATACTAAGCATACCTTAAAAAAAACCATCCCATCTATTTTAAATAAGGAAGAGATGTCGTATACTCACCAGTGTGCATAACTGGCGCGATAATGGCGTTATTTTGCCTGATACGGAAACTGATCTATTGTTGTTTATTTATCAATTATTTTTTTATTTACTTTTATTTTATTTTTTAAAATTATATAAATTGTTTTGTTCTATAGTTATTAATTAAACTTTTCTTTATTTATTGTTATTTCCTTTTTAAAATAATAGAAAGTAATTTAAAAATATATCTGTAACTGCTATTCGAAAACGCGGTTTTCGTTAAATTGGCGTCAGAAAAAAACCCCGCGCCAAACCCGTTGTGTATATGACATCTGTGGCTTTAGGGTTTCGTTTAACTCTAGGTACTTTTGCTTGAGATATTGTCGAAAAGTACAGCAAAAATATACGGTACTACTTGATTATCCCGTCGACCAATTTCGCCAAACTATTCGCCAAATGATACAAACTGACGTAATTTTTATTTTATATAACGGAAGAATAAATAAATAAGTAAAACATTAATAAAAATACTAATAAAAACTGGTCATATACGTCATATTGACGCGATTTTTTCTGACGCCATTTTGGCAAAAACATCGTTAATATATCATCTATATCCGGGTTACCATATCAAGTAAAATAACGACACTTTGGCGCCAGTTAAGTATTGGTGCGTATATGACATTGGCGGCGTCAAAAAAATCGCGCCAATATGCGTATATGACATCTGTGCCAAAACTTGAATTAAAAATCACTTGATGACGTAACAAAAACGTGTATCGTGTTTAATGTCAAGTGAATGTAACATTTACAATGATCCGTTATTGTCATTTAATCTTATAGTTTGGCGATAATTTTTTGGTCGACAGGATAATCAAGTTGTACCAAATATGGTACAGATGTCATATACGCACCACGTTCGCGCGATATTTTTTCTGACGCCAATTTGGCGAAAACCTCGTTTTCGAATACCAGTTACATATATATTTTTAAAAAAGGATTAACAATAAATTTATAAAAGTTTATTTAATAACAATAGAACAAAACAATTTATATAATTCTAAAAAATAAAATAAAAGTAAATAAACATTTTATTAATAAATAAACAACAACATTCGGGTTACCATATCAAGCAAAATAACAAAACTTTGGCACCAGTTAAGTACCCCGATGCGGTGCGTATATGACATTGGCGTCAGAAAAAAATCGCGTCAACGTGATGTTCATATGACATCTGTGGCGGTTCAAGTACACTTTGGAACGTTACTTTGAAATCAGTGAGTTTCATCGCCAAAATCGCCAAGATGCTTAATGATCATCGCCACTGAATATATAAATGATGCCATATTTGCAAACTTATAGGTCAAAATATAAGTGGAACCTCGGTTCACGACCACCTCTGTTTACGACCAGTTCGGTTTATGTCCAACTTCGACAAAATTTGACTCGGTTGGCGTGCAATATCTCGGTTCACGACCAAGGCTGCCAAATAGTTCAGTTAGCAACCTTCACATAACTGTTGTTATTAGTCAAGTTTGGAGTAAGGAGTGCATATCAGAGTGCTTTGTGTACCTTTATTACTGTAAAAAAAATTAACTTTTTGTTTTACTTTTACTCAGGTTTGCGCTAATATTAGCTCTCATTATGACTTCTAAGAATGAAAAAGTGCTTAGTGATAGCAGTAGTAAGAAGCTTAAGCGAATTACTGTTCAATAAAAGAAATTGTAGCAAAACATGAGAACGACGTTAGTATAACCGTTCTAGCTAAGCAATACGATGTGGCCTAAATCTTCGATTTCCACGCTAATCTATATATGTATTACGCTATCGTATGTGTCACAGAAATCACGATTATTTGTTAATTGTTTAATGGCAACGCTCCAATGAAACGTATCTCATTGTTTATAGAACAGCATTTAATGCATCTCCATACCTATAAGTGGGGTTACCATAGGCTGGCCCCTGTTCTGTCGCCAAATAACGTCAAGTTTATCGCCAACTTGACGATATATCACCAAATACTTATAGACTCCCATTGTAAACCAATAGGGTTTACTTGTTTAGAGAGAATCAACAAATTGAGATATTTTAATGCAACAAAAACTAATATCAGTTTAAGGAATTATATTAATTATATTTAAGGGAGCCCAAGTAAATTAAATTATGAATAAAAATAACTTGAATTTGATTTAAAAACTTTGAACCTCTTAAAACAGTGTGCATTACTTGGTTAACTAGTGCGTTATTGTGCGAAATAAGATAAAAGTATTGGGAATATATAAAAGAACTCAGGTTTATTTATCTTCAATATATAATTATCAAAAAATTTAAAAGACTAGTATTAAAAAATGCTCTGGCGAGCACCAAAAAAGGCTAATATGTTTTTAAGTATGAAAAAGGGTTTGACAAGTGCTTCTAATTGAGCATGAAAAAGGACAAGGGGTACCTTCTTGGATGCAGCTCACTGTCAATGCCAACTTTGAAAAAATCATATTTGCGCTTATTCCATATAAAAAAAAATCAGCCACAGTTACGATAAAAATGTGTTGTGTAAAGACACAGACAGTAAAGACGCAGCCTGATTAAATATGAATGTAAGGCGACATAGTACCAAAAATCTTAGTTCCTGCAGCGTATCACACTCATGCAGTGCCACCAAGCACTCCCGCAGTGTAGAACTGTACAGAAAACTGATTTGTAGTGCAATGTAGACTGATGCAGCACTTTGCATAGGAACAATTCCACATGTGCATGCATTACAATATAATGCATTCATTGATTGTTGAAATTATATCCAAGTGGATATGGCTGTAAGATTTACTATGCAGTACAACAGTGCATATGTAAATTATAAACGAACATTAGACGCATACACCTTTAATACGGTAGTACAAAAGCACAATGTGAGTGTGCACTGAGGTTCAAATGCATAATAGGAATGTACAGTGTAGTATAATTTGTAGAGAAATAATGGTACACAGTGCACTGTACAAAGTTGCATTGCAGACGCATGTGCAGTACAATAGTGGAACAGTGCAGCTAACATGTAAAGCACGACGGAAAATTTTAATAAAGTACTGCGATTTTTTTTTTTTTTTTTGTATGGAATAAGCGCAAATATGATTTTTTCAAAGTTGGCATTGACAGTGAGCTGCAGCCAAGAAGGGACCCCTTGTCCTTTTTCATGCTCAATTAGAAGCACTTGTCAAACCCTTTTTCATACTTAAAAACATATTAGCCTTTTTTGGTGCTCGCCAGAGCATTTTTTAATACTAGTAGAGAAATGCTTGATAAATACGCTGATCCAGACAGTTTTCAAATCAAAGAATTATTTTAAGAGATATTTAATGCTAAAGTTGGACACAATCGTTCCATTAAAAAAGTTTTATTGGAGCAAAAACTATACATGAGAATTTAAGCATTTTTAGATCATTTTATACGTTATAAGTTCCCGATGTGCAGATTGCATTTTTTTTTCTTATTTGACTTATTTTTTGTGGTTTTATTTCCTTTTTAAATTCAAATTTTCAGCATTTCGAGAGATATTTTTTACAAATTTTAGAAAATGTTATTAATTTAAACTGTTGCCAGTTGCATAAACAGCGCAAACAATAATTTTTACTTCAAATTAAAAATTTATTTACACGTGACTATTACAAACGGAAAAAAAAACTTTAAAATTAGAATTAAATGATTACATGTTAAAAGCAGGAAAATTACGTCGTAAGAGCCATAGGCACAGATGTCATATACGGCCGAATTGTCATATTGCCGAGATGTCATATTGGCGCAAATTTTCCGACGCCAATTTGGCGAAAACATCAATAGCATAAACAACAACATCCGGGTTACCATATCAAACAAAATAACGACACTTTAGCACCAGTTAAGTACCCGTTGCGTATATGTAATTGGCGTCAGAAAAAAATTGCGCCAATACGGTATATGACATCTGTGCTGAATCATCTTTACACTTGAATTTTAAAAGAGAAACAAAATCTTAAAATAAAAAAAAATCATTATTATGCGTTAAAACTTGTAATTTGAGGAAATTACGTCATATTTAAAATGGCAAAAAATATAGCAAAACAATTTAAATTGAAAAATATATTTGCGCGAGATATTTTGAGATAATCTTTTCAACTATTATCGTGAATTCGAAGACAGCGCAAATAATATTTCCTTCTAACAACAAAAGTATTTTCACGTGAATATTAATAAGAGAAATAAAACTGTGGTGTAAATTACGTCAGATTTGAAAGGATACATTTAAAATGAATTATTTAAAATAACTATCTTGTAGCGCTGTTAAAAAATACCAGGAGACAATGACACTGTTTACTTAATTCATTTTACATTAGCTTATTTTCAAATGTTTAACTAATTTTTTAAATTTAATACGAATTTTAATTAAATACGAAGAGATACAATGGCTGTTTAGCCATTGTATCTCTTAACAGCAGCAGATTTGACTTAAAAATCCCCAATCCAAGGAAGACGAATGGAAACCCGTTGATAGAGAGATCGCAGTTTTTTTTTTTTTAATTTTAATTCAATATTTTTAAAGTCGATCAAATTAGCGTGCTTATTGGATTTTGGTGTGCCTGAACGGGGGTTGGCGAGCGTAGCTCGTAGGGGGCAGAGCCCCCTAGTAGTGTAAATTAAAAACTAAATTAAATCTATATCCATAATATTCATGTATTGTCTGTAAAAAGAAAGACAAATGTTTCTTTATCTATACGAAACTATAATATAATCACGAAAACAAAAATTAATATAATCATTTCCGTATTACCCACGATTCCGAACCACTTTCTTTTATCTTTAGAAACCTTAGAAACAAACCTATTTTCGATATTTAGAAAAGCATTTATAAAATCAAAGGTTTTTTTCCTACCCGTAGTTTTCGAAAACGTTTAAGAATAAATTACTTAAAAACAACGATTAAACACACAATAAAATAAGTTAATTTGAACAGACGTATACGTTTCGTTAGTTCCAGGACTCCCATAATCAGTGTATAAATACTATAAAAACAATATCCCCCCAACTACATGTACGGTGATAACCCAAATGTCAAAACACAATACCAAAAGACCATCAAGTTCCAACAGGCAATGAATTTAAAGCGGAAGTGAAGTGCCGTGACACAACAAATCCACCCAGAAAGTTGAGATGCATGGTACACCAGACAAATCATTAACCAAGGAGTTTTGAAATCTATGGATATGAACAGCTTCAAAAAAAATCTAAATCCAGAGGAGTAATGCATTTATTGATAATGGTAGCTGAGTCAAAATTACAATTATGTCCCTCCCCCCAGCAATGAGAGGCGATAGTGGATTTCTGCAATTATTTTTTCTTTACATAGTTTATGTGTTCTTTGACTCTGTAACGGAGTTTTCATTTAGTTTGCACAGTATAGGACAAAGCATATTGGCATTGAATGTTGTAAACACCCCAATAATTTTGAGGAGGAATTTGATTCTTAAGCTGTGAAAAGGTTAATTTATTAACTGGTTTAAAAAACACATTAAAATCATAATGTCTTAAGATATTAGCCATCTTAAAGCTCACGAAACGTATACGTCTGTTTAAATTAACTTATTTTATTGTGTGTTTAAACGTTGTTTTTAAGTAATTTATATTTCCACACAAGTTTTGTACTTACTACGTTTAAGAATAGTTTATACAATGTATTAATCAGTTTTCTCAAATGGGAACGTAAGTTTTTGAGATGCTATGAATTATCAAGTAAACATTTTAACGTTCAAGAAGCGTGTTGATTAGGCAAAAATATTAAATTAAGAGCGTTATCATTAAAATTAATAGTATTTTGTTGCGCTTGAATTTAAAAGTTAATAGCTGAAAATGTTTGCTTGGGAATAGTTAGCATCCGAAATACATATATTCTGATTTGAGAAAACTGATTACTGCAATTGAAAAGCTACGCTCAAGCGTTTCTGAAACTATGGAGAGCAAAAAGACAAATTGTTTTAGTAAATGCTTCGTTAAATCTCGGAAATAAATTTGTTTTTGATGTTTTTAAAGATAAAGGGAATCGTTTCTAAATCGTGGATAGTTTGGAAGGGGTTATATTATGTATTATTTAGTACTTATGTTATATTTCTTAAATTACAAAAAACATTTTTCTTTTTTTCAAAATATTTTTTATTATTTGGTTTATAGCTACATTAAGAGCGTTATAATTAAAATTAATAGTCTTTTATTGCTCTTGAATTCATAAGCTCTGTTAGCAGCTGAAAATGTTTGCTTGGGAATAGTTAGCATCCGAAATACATAATATTCTGATTTGAGAAAACAGATTACTGCAATTGAAAAGCTACTCTCAAACGTTTCTGAAGCTACGGGCAGCAAAAAAAAAAAAAAAAAAAAAAAAAAAAAAAATTGTTTTAGTAAATGCTTCGTTAAATCTCGGAAATAAATTTGTTTTTGATGTTTTTAAAGATAAAGGGACGCTTTTCTGAATCGTGGATAGTTGGGAAGGGGTTATATTATGTATTCATTAGTACTTATATTATATTTCTTAAATTAAAAAAACATTTTTCTTTTTTTCAAAATATTTTTTATTATTTGGTTTATAGCTACATTAAGAGCGTTATAATTAAAATTAATAGTATTTTATTGCTCTTGAATTCATAAGTTCAGTTAGCAGCAGAAAATGTTTGCTTGGGAATAGTTAGCATCCGAAATAAATATATTCTGATTTGAGAAAACTGATTACTGCAATTGAAAAGCTACTCTCAAACGTTTCTGAAACTACCTGCAGCAAAAAAACAAATTGTTTTATTAAATGCTTCGTTAAGTCTCGGAAATAAATTTGTTTTTGATGTTTTTAAAGATAAAGGGACGCTTTTCTAAATCGTGGATAGTTTGGAAGGTGTTATATTATATACTCGTTAGTACTTATGTTATATTTCTTGAATTAAAAAAACATTTTTCTTTTTTTCAAAATATTTTTTATTATTTGGTTTATAACTACATTAAGAGCGTTATCATTAAAATTAATAGTATTTTATTGCTGTTAAATTCATAAGTTCAGTTAATAGCTGAGAATGTTTGCTTGGGAATAGTTAGCATCCGAAATACATATATTCTGATTTGAGAAAACTGATTACTGCAATTGAAAAGCTACTCTGAAACTACGGGCAGAAAAAAAAACAAATTGTTTTAGTAAATGCTTCGTTAAATCTCGGAAATAAATTTGTTTTTGATGTTTTTAAAGATAAAGGGACGCTTTTCTAAATCGTGGATAGTTTGGAAGGGGATATATTATGTATTCGTTAGTACTTATGTTATATTTCTTAAATTAAAAAAAACATTTTTCTTTTTTTCAAAATATTTTTTATTATTTGGTTTATAGCTACATTAAGAGCGTTATAATTAAAATTAATAGTATTTTATTGCTGTTGAATTCATAAGTTCAGTTAATAGCTGAAAATGTTTGCTTGGGAATAGTTAGCATCCGAAATACATATATTCTGATTTCAGAAAACTGATTACTGCACTTGAAAAGCTACTCTGAAACTACGAGCAGCAAAAAAAACAAATTGTTTTAGTAAATGCTTCGTTAAATATCGGAAATAAATTTTTTTGATGTTTTTAAAGATAAAGGGACGCTTTCCTAAATCGTGGATAGTTTGGAAGAAGTTATATTATGTATTTGTTAGTACTAATGTTATATTTCTTAAATAAAAAAAACATTTTTCTTTTTTTTCACAATACTTTTTATTATTATATTTATAGCTACATTAAGAGCGTTATAATTAAAATTAATAGTATTTTATTGCTCTTGAATTCAAAAGTTCAGTTAGCAGCTGAAAATGTTTGCTTGGGAATAGTTAGCATCCGAAATAAATATATTCTGATTTGAGAAAACTGATTACTGCAGTTGAAAAGCTACTCTCAAACGTTTCTGAAACTACGGGCAGCAAAAAAAAAAAAGGTTTTAGTAAATGCTTCGTTAAATCTCGGAAATAAATTTGTTTTTGATGTTTTTAAAGATAAAGGGACGCTTTTCTAAATCGTGGATAGTTTGGAAGGTGTTATATTATGTATTCGTTAGTACTTATGTTATATTTCTTAAATTAAAAAAACATTTTTCTTTTTTTTCAAAATATTTTTTATTATTTGGTTTATAGCTACATTAAGAGCGTTATCATTAAAATTAATAGTATTTTATTGCTGTTAAATTCATAACTTCAGTTAATAGCTGAGAATGTTTGCTTGGGAATAGTTAGCATCCGAAATACATATATTCTGATTTGAGAAAACTGATTACTGCAATTGAAAAGCTACTCTGAAACTACGGGTAGAAAAAAAAAACAAATTGTTTTAGTAAATGCTTCGTTAAATCTCGGAAATAAATTTGTTTTTGATGTTTTTAAAGATAAAGGGACGCTTTTCTAAATCGTGGATAGTTTGGAAGGGGATATATTATGTATTTGTTAGTACTAATGTTATATTTCTTAAATTAAAAAAAACATTTTTCTTTTTTTCAAAATACTTTTTTTTATTTGATTTATAGCTACATTAAGAGCGTTATAATTAAAATTAATAGTACTTTATTGCTCTTGAATTCTTAAGTTCAGTTAGCAGCTAAAAATGTTTGCTTGGGAATAGTTAGCATCCGAAATAAATATATTCTGATTTGAGAAAACTGATTACTGCAATTGAAAAGCTACTCTCAAACGTTTCTGAAACTGCGGGCAGCAAAAAACAAAACAAATTGTTTTAGTAAATGCTTCGTTAAATCTCGGAAATAAATTTGTTTTTGGTGTTTTTAAAGATAAAGGGACGCTTTTCTAAATCGTGGATAGTTTGGAAGGGGATATATTATGTATTCGTTAGTACTTATGTTATATTTTTTAAATAAAAAAAAAAAACATTTTGCTTTTTTTCAAAATATTTTTTATTATTTGATTTATAGCTACATTAAGAGCGTTATAATTAAAATTAATAGTACTTTATTGCTCTTGAATTCTTAAGTTCAGTTAGCAGCTAAAAATGTTTGCTTGGGAATAGTTAGCATCCGAAATAAATATATTCTGATTTGAGAAAACTGATTACTGCTCTTGAAAAGCTACTCTGAAACTACGAGTAGCAAAAAAAAACAAATTGTTTTAGTAAATGCTTCGTTAAATCTCGGAAATAAATTTGTTTTTGATGTTCTTAAAGATAAAGGGACGCTTTCCTAAATCGTGGATAGTTTGGAAGGCGTTATATTATGTATTTGTTAGTACTTATGTTATATTTCTTAAATTAAAAAAACATTTTTCTTTTTTTCAAAATACTTTTTATTATTTGATTTATCGCTACATTAAGAGCGTTATAATTAAAATTAATAGTACTTTATTGCTCTTGAATTCTTAAGTTCAGTTAGCAGCTAAAAATGTTTGCTTGGGAATAGTTAGCATCCGAAATAAATATATTCTGATTTGAGAAAACTGATTACTGCAATTGAAAAGCTACTCTCAAACGTTTCTGAAACTACGGGCAGCAAAAAAACAAATTGTTTTAGTAAATGCTTCGTTAAATCTCGGAAATAAATTTGTTTTTGATGTTTTTAAAGATAAAGGGACGCTTTTCTAAATCGTGGATAGTTTGGAAGGGGATATATTATGTATTTGTTAGTACTAATGTTATATTTCTTAAATTAAAAAAAACATTTTTCTTTTTTTCAAAATACTTTTTTTTATTTGATTTATAGCTACATTAAGAGCGTTATAATTAAAATTAATAGTACTTTATTGCTCTTGAATTCTTAAGTTCAGTTAGCAGCTAAAAATGTTTGCTTGGGAATAGTTAGCATCCGAAATAAATATATTCTGATTTGAGAAAACTGATTACTGCAATTGAAAAGCTACTCTCAAACGTTTCTGAAACTACGGGCAGCAAAAAAACAAATTGTTTTAGTAAATGCTTCGTTAAATCTCGGAAATAAATTTGTTTTTGATGTTTTTAAAGATAAAGGGACGCTTTTCTAAATCGTGGATAGTTTGGAAGGGGATATATTATGTATTTGTTAGTACTAATGTTATATTTCTTAAATTAAAAAAAACATTTTTCTTTTTTTCAAAATACTTTTTTTTATTTGATTTATAGCTACATTAAGAGCGTTATAATTAAAATTAATAGTACTTTATTGCTCTTGAGTTCTTAAGTTCAGTTAGCAGCTAAAAATGTTTGCTTGGGAATAGTTAGCATCCGAAATAAATATATTCTGATTTGAGAAAACTGATTACTGCAATTGAAAAGCTACTCTCAAACGTTTCTGAAACTACGGGCAGCAAAAAAACAAATTGTTTTAGTAAATGCTTCGTTAAATCTCGGAAATAAATTTGTTTTTGGTGTTTTTAAAGATAAAGGGACGCTTTTCTAAATCGTGGATAGTTTGGAAGGGGATATATTATGTATTCGTTAGTACTTATGTTATATTTTTTAAATAAAAAAAAAAACATTTTGCTTTTTTTCAAAATATTTTTTATTATTTGATTTATAGCTACATTAAGAGCGTTATAATTAAAATTAATAGTACTTTATTGCTCTCGAATTCTTAAGTTCAGTTAGCAGCTAAAAATGTTTGCTTGGGAATAGTTAGCATCCGAAATAAATATATTCTGATTTGAGAAAACTGATTACTGCTCTTGAAAAGCTACTCTGAAACTACGAGTAGCAAAAAAAAAACAAATTGTTTTAGTAAATGCTTCGTTAAATCTCGGAAATAAATTTGTTTTTGATGTTCTTAAAGATAAAGGGACGCTTTCCTAAATCGTGGATAGTTTGGAAGGCGTTATATTATGTATTTGTTAGTACTTATGTTATATTTCTTAAATTAAAAAACATTTTTCTTTTTTTCAAAATACTTTTTATTATTTGATTTATCGCTACATTAAGAGCGTTATAATTAAAATTAATAGTACTTTATTGCTCTTGAATTCTTAAGTTCAGTTAGCAGCTAAAAATGTTTGCTTGGGAATAGTTAGCATCCGAAATAAATATATTCTGATTTGAGAAAACTGATTACTGCAATTGAAAAGCTACTCTCAAACGTTTCTGAAACTACGGGCAGCAAAAAAACAAATTGTTTTAGTAAATGCTTCGTTAAATCTCGGAAATAAATTTGTTTTTGATGTTTTTAAAGATAAAGGGACGCTTTCCTAAATCGTGGATAGTTTGGAAGGGGTTATATTATGTATTTGTTAGTACTAATGTTATATTTCTTAAATTAAAAAAAAAAACATTTTTCTTGTTTTCAAATTACTTTTTATTATTTGACTTATAGCTACATTAAGAGCGTTATAATTAAAATTAATAGTACTTTATTACTCTTGAATTCTTAAGTTCAGTTAGCAGCTAAAAATGTTTGCTTGGGAATAGTTAGCATCCGAAATAAATATATTCTGATTTGAGAAAACTGATTACTGCAATTGAAAAGCTACTCTCAAACGTTTCTGAAACTACGGGCAGCAAAAAAAAAACAAATTGTTTTAGTAAATGCTTCGTTAAATCTCGGAAATAAATTTGTTTTTGATGTTTTTAAAGATAAAGGGACGCTTTTCTAAATCGTGGATAGTTTGGAAGGGGTTATATTATATATTCGTTAGTACTTATGTTATATTTCTTAAATTAAAAAACATTTTTCTTTTTTTCAAAATATTTTTTATTATTTGGTTTATAGCTACATCAAGAGCGTTATAATTAAAATTAATAGTATTTTATTGCTCTTGAATTCATAAGTTCAGTGAGCAGCTGAAAATGTTTGCTTGGTAATAATTAGCATCCGAAATAAATATATTCTGATTTGAGAAAACTGATTACTGCAGTTGAAAAGCTACTCTCAAACGTTTCTGAAACTACGGGCAGCAAAAAAAAAAAAAAAAAAAAAAAAAAAAAAAAAAAAAAAAAAAAAAAAAAAAAATGTTTTAGTAAATGCTTCGTTAAATCTCGGAAATAAATTTGTTTTTGATGTTTTTAAAGATAAAGGGACGCTTTTCTAAATCGTGGATAGTTTGGAAGGTGTTATATTATGTATTCGTTAGTACTTATGTTATATTTCTTAAATTAAAAAAACATTTTTCTTTTTTTCAAAATATTTTTTATTATTTGGTTTATAACTACATTAAGAGCGTTATCATTAAAATTAATAGTATTTTATTGCTGTTAAATTCATAACTTCAGTTAATAGCTGAGAATGTTTGCTTGGGAATAGTTAGCATCCGAAATACATATATTCTGATTTGAGAAAACTGATTACTGCAATTGAAAAGCTACTCTGAAACTACGGGTAGAAAAAAAAAACAAATTGTTTTAGTAAATGCTTCGTTAAATCTCGGAAATAAATTTGTTTTTGATGTTTTTAAAGGTAAAGGGACGCTTTTCTAAATCGTGGATAGTTTGGAAGGGGATATATTATGTATTTGTTAGTACTAATGTTATATTTCTTAAATTAAAAAAAAACATTTTTCTTTTTTTCAAAATACTTTTTTTTATTTGATTTATAGCTACATTAAGAGCGTTATAATTAAAATTAATAGTACTTTATTGCTCTTGAATTCTTAAGTTCAGTTAGCAGCTAAAAATGTTTGCTTGGGAATAGTTAGCATCCGAAATAAATATATTCTGATTTGAGAAAACTGATTACTGCAATTGAAAAGCTACTCTCAAACGTTTCTGAAACTGCGGGCAGCAAAAAACAAAACAAATTGTTTTAGTAAATGCTTCGTTAAATCTCGGAAATAAATTTGTTTTTGGTGTTTTTAAAGATAAAGGGACGCTTTTCTAAATCGTGGATAGTTTGGAAGGGGATATATTATGTATTCGTTAGTACTTATGTTATATTTTTTAAATAAAAAAAAAAAAACATTTTGCTTTTTTTCAAAATATTTTTTATTATTTGATTTATAGCTACATTAAGAGCGTTATAATTAAAATTAATAGTACTTTATTGCTCTTGAATTCTTAAGTTCAGTTAGCAGCTAAAAATGTTTGCTTGGGAATAGTTAGCATCCGAAATAAATATATTCTGATTTGAGAAAACTGATTACTGCTCTTGAAAAGCTACTCTGAAACTACGAGTAGCAAAAAAAACAAATTGTTTTAGTAAATGCTTCGTTAAATCTCGGAAATAAATTTGTTTTTGGTGTTTTTAAAGATAAAGGGACGCTTTCCTAAATCGTGGATCGTTTGGAAGGCGTTATATTATGTATTTGTTAGTACTTATGTTATATTTCTTAAATTAAAAAAACATTTTTCTTTTTTTCAAAATACTTTTTATTATTTGATTTATCGCTACACTGTAAAAAAAAATGGTAACTTTCCATGTAAAATCCAGGAACGTTTCGCCTTTTCTCAGGTTTTCAGAATAATTTAGCTCTTTCCTGTGAAATTCTGGTTTTCTTATCTGAAACGTTCCTGAACAAAAGTTGGAAACAGCAAAACGCTGCGGCCGCCATTTATTATTTTTTTGCTATAATCCGTTGCTCGCGCGCGAGTGTCGAAAAAGAATTCCTTAAATGAATGTAAAAAAAAATCAATATGGAATGCAAATAAATCAATAGACGACATAATCCTTTACGTCTCTATTGTCAAGACAATTCATATGAAAATACAATACCTCCGTGACATCGCTAAGAGATTATCTCTCGTACTTGTCTGTGAAATGTTTAAGGAGCAGACCGTGTAAAAAAAAATACACCTATTACTTGGATCTCCATTAACCAGGGGACCATCAAACATGATTCTCACCGATTTTGATTAATTTAAAGTATGTTTTAGAGTTCTTATCTCTAATTATTCTTGTGAAAGGATTTCTTCAAATGGGACTTAGATTTTCATAAATTAGATGCCGAGGTTTAGCATACGTTTCAAATACCCATTAGTTTGCAGCTCTCAACGTGTCTTTCGTGGTGTGGACGCAGAAAGCTCGCACGCCACCCGTACGGCCCGAGTTCGATGCTACCTCTGGACTTTTTTTTTCTTTTTTAATTAATTTTATATTTTAACACTTTATTACAATTTGATTTAAATTTGATATATATTTGACACTTTGAATTGCTGCAAATTTGAATTTTTTTTTTTTTTTTTCGGAAAAAATATACAATTACGTTTAGGTTTTTTTTTTTTTTTTTTTCATGAAAATTTATATGTATTTTATCTGACTTGTAAACTAACATAATTACTAACGAAAATCCAAAATATTTTATGTCTAGATTTTTTTTCTAATTATTATTTACATTTATATATTTTTATATTTTAAGCAAAGTTCAGAAACAATATATCATATATATATTTACTTTATTGAATTTTAACTGAAAATTTATTTTTTCGTGTAAATTATAAATAATAATTTTGATGTCAATTTCAAAATATTTTTTCATTCTAACAAATAATGATAATAAAGCGAAAATTGTCAACTGGAAATGTAAAAATCGTCTGCGGATCCCGCATGCTGTGAAATGTCAGTAATGTTTTGCTGTCAACAGAATTATTCCTATATTAATACATGGAAATTATAATATATAATAATAGAAATTAAACATGGAAATTATAATAAATAAATATTACATCTTGTGCTGCGTTTGTAGCCTTGCCAACATACAATAGTGAGAAATTTTCCGAGCTGTGTATCGTTTCAAGTGGTTTAGTCGGTAGAACGTCAGTGCGCTATACTGATGGCCCGGGTTCGAGTCCCGGCTTGGAATCTTTTTCACTATGTTGGCCTTTGCGCCTTTTAAGCAATTACTTCGAAATTTGATTTTCATTTGAAAAGAAATATTCCTGGTATTTCGCAGGAAACTTACTGGCATTTCTGTAGAACGTTTTTAACATATACAGTAAAGTTCCAGTCATTTTCAAGAAATGTTTCTTGGAAATAATGGGCAACTCAGCTGCCCATTTTTTCCCAGGAACGTTGCGGAATTTTTTTTACAGTGTACATTAAGAGCGTTATAATTAAAATTAATAGTACTTTATTGCTCTTGAATTCTTAAGTTCAGTTAGCAGCTAAAAATGTTTGCTTGGGAATAGTTAGCATCCGAAATAAATATATTCTGATTTGAGA
This sequence comes from Maratus speciosus, assembly GCA_963932465.1. Classification (NCBI taxonomy): domain Eukaryota; kingdom Metazoa; phylum Arthropoda; class Arachnida; order Araneae; family Salticidae; genus Maratus; species Maratus speciosus. The sequence continues at coordinate 52,194,902 of OZ010786.1, read as the reverse complement.
AAACTGATTACTGCAATTGAAAAGCTACTCTCAAACGTTTCTGAAACTACGGGCAGCAAAAAAACAAACTGTTTTAGTAAATGCTTCGTTAAATCTCGGAAATAAATTTGTTTTTGATGTTTTTAAAGATAAAGGGACGCTTTCCTAAATCGTGGATAGTTTGGAAGGGGTTATATTATGTATTTGTTATTACTAATGTTATATTTCTTAAATTAAAAAAAAACATTTTTCTTTTTTTCAAAATACTTTTTATTATTTGACTTATAGCTACATTAAGAGCGTTATAATTAAAATTAATAGTACTTTATTACTCTTGAATTCTTGAGTTCAGTTAGCAGCTAAAAATGTTTGCTTGGGAATAGTTAGCATCCGAAATAAATATATTCTGATTTGAGAAAACTGATTACTGCAATTGAAAAGCTACTCTCAAACGTTTCTGAAACTACGGGCAGCAAAAAAACAAATTGTTTTAGTAAATGCTTCGTTAAATCTCGGAAATAAATTTGTTTTTGATGTTTTTAAAGATAAAGGGACGCTTTTCTAAATCGTGGATAGTTTGGAAGGGGTTATATTATATATTCGTTAGTACTTATGTTATATTTCTTAAATTAAAAAACATTTTTCTTTTTTTCAAAATATTTTTTATTATTTGGTTTATAGCTACATCAAGAGCGTTATAATTAAAATTAATAGTATTTTATTGCTCTTAAATTCATAAGTTCAGTGAGCAGCTGAAAATGTTTGCTTGGTAATAATTAGCATCAGAAATACATATATTCTGATTTGAGAAAACTGATTACTGCAATTGAAAAGCTACTCTCAAACGTTTCTGGAAACTACGAGCAGCAAAAAAACAAATTGTTTTAATAAATGCTTCGTTAAATCTCAGAAATAAATTTGTTTTTGAGGTTTTTAAAAATAAAGGGTCGCTTTCCTAAATCATGTTTGCAAGAGGTTATATTATGTTTTCGTTAGTTATGTTATATTTTCTTAAATTAAAAAAAGCATTTGTCTTTTTTTCAAAATCTTTTTCTTAATTCAGTTCATTGAATAGTTTCAGAATTTTGACAACTGGTGGAAATTTGCAGCAAAATATTCCTTTTTTTATCCTAAAAGACATTCCGTAAAGGTTTTAAAATGTTCTCAAGTTGTGGAATTAAAGTACGGTGCAAAGCACATAAAACGCAAAAATCCTTTTTTATTTTATATAATATATAAAAATGAAAATTTGTCTATCTGTCTGTCTGTAATTCTATACAAATCTACAGTTTGGGAGCCACAATTGTGAAGTGTTACGTACATATGCATTAAAACACGGCCGAGGCAACTAAAGTAATCCGAAATAATTTATAGTTAATTTTTAATTAATAAAAAACCGCCAATTTAACAGCAGTTTCCTATCAAATTTAAACATTTTTCGTTATAGCAGTTGCCAACAATTAAAATCCACAATAAAATTCTTATCACAACAATTACTTTTCTATTGCAAGATTTCCACATTAAAAGTGGAAATGAAGTAAATAGTTTGCCGAATTAAAAAAAAAAAAAAATGGTGAATATTATGTCATAATTTTTTATTGCAAGATTTTCATCTGATAAATGAAAATGAAATAAATAGCTTGAAGAATTTTAAAAATCGTGAATATTGCGTTATAACTTTTCTATTGCAAGATTTCCACGTGAAAAATGAAAATGAAATAAATAGTTTGGCGAATTTAAAAAGAAGTGAATATTATGTCATATTGGAATTATAATGGACGTCAGCCGGTGACTATATAACGTCATATGAGTTTGAAAAAATGTATTGAAACATGATAAAAACTCTATTATGGAAATATTATCATATTTTAACTGCTTTTAAAATTGTTTGTTTTATACTGTATGTTTAACTTTTAAATTGATTTTTCAAAGCAAACATTTTTAAAATTCCGGGCAACGCCGGGTACTTTAGCTAGTTTTAAATAAATGTAAATGTTTCCAAATAACAATAATTTGTTGGTGGGGAAGTGCTCAGAGTGTAAGAGTTTTAAAATAATACATTAATGTCCAAAATTAAGGTCACAAACATAAAATCTGTGAAACCTTGTGAACTATTCGCTGTGTTCCCACGAAATTTGGCACAGAGGTATATTACAGGTATATTACAATGGGAGACAGAAAGAATACAGCAACATAACAATATGGAAAAGATTTTAATTGTGAATTAAGAAACATGGTATATCAAAAAGTGTTAAAACATGAATCAGAGTTATTTATCTCGGGAAAAGTCTGTCTAATATGGAGTGTGACCGCCGTGCACTGCTATACAAGCCTCACAACGAGCTCTCATACTTTTTATGAAGGTGTCAATAAAAGTTTGTGGCAACAAAGCCCATTCTTTCAAAAGCGTGGTTTAAAACTCCTGGCGGGTCCTGGGAGGAGGGGGGGGGGGTGTTACGCTGTGCAATGGCTGTTTATAGACCATCCCAAACATGATCAATAGGATTGAGGCCCGGAAACCTCGAGGGCTAATTCATACGGCGAATATCCTCTTCTTCAAGGAAAGCATCAACAATGTGAGCTCTGTGTGGCTTCGCATTATCGTCCATAAACATGAAGTTATAGGTTTACAGCACCCCAGAGCAACTTCACATAGGCTTCAAGGACCTCATCCCTAATGCCCGGCGTACAGTTATGTGTATCCCTTTCACTGCATACAACAGGAAAGCCCGGTTGTTCTGGAGCCGAAGTCATCAGTTTTGGACACAACAAGAATGGGAGCGTGTTCTATTTAGTGATTAGTCGCGATTCACCACGCAGAGTGATTCTCGTCGTACCTTCATCTGGAGAGAACATGGAGCTAGCTATCATCCTTCCTCCCTAAAAGAAATCCACAGATTTGGTGTCAAAGAAATCCTTGTCTAATGCGGCATAATGCTGGACAGTCCTACACGTCTTCGATGCGGGTACTGCCAACGCACATCGTTATAGGGATGATGTACTTGAAGCCTATGTGAGGTTGTTTCAGGGTGCTGTAGGCTTGGACTTCCAGTTTATGGACGATAATGCGAAGCCACATATAGCTCACATTGTTGATGAATTTCTTGAAGAAGAGGATATTCGCTGTATGAATTGGCCCTTGAATTCTCCGGACTTCAACCCTATTGAGCATGTTTCGGATGGTCTAGGAAGAGTCATTGCACAGCGTAACCCCCCTCCCAGGACCAGCCAGGAGTCAAAAGATGAGCTTTTGGATGAATGGGCTTTGTTGCCACAAACATTTATTGACACCCTCATAAACAGTGTGAGAGCTTGTTGTGAGGCTTGTATAGCAGTGCACCGTGGTCACATTCCATATTAGACAGACTTTTCCCGAGATAAATGCTTTATCTCTGATTCATAATTTAACACTTTTTGTTATACCCTGTTTCTTAATTCACAATTAAAATCTTTTGCACATTGTTATGTGGCTATATTCTTTCTCCCATTGTAATATACCTCTGTGCCGTGGCAACGCAGTGAATAGTTCATCATTTTTCATAGATTTTATGTCTGTGACCTTAATTTTGGACATGAGTGTACTTAACGGTTCAGAAAGAAGAATAAAATACTTTATTGCGCAGGCACAAGTTGTATGATCAGAGAAATAACCTGCTGCATAGAATTAAAGAAATACAGGTCGGTCCTTGCTCAGAGGCTGACAAATATTTCACGTTTTAAAAGTAAATCTACTTTTGTCACGATGCAGTGATCCTTCAGATGGTGAAATTTTTGTCTGAATTATGCGACATACTATAGAATAAACTGCGCACCACAGTACCGGAGTACACAGGTTGAGAAGCACTACTGCAAGCTACCACTGCTATAAATAATATTAAAGTAGTCCTAAAATCGCAACCTCAATACTTGATAACTCAAAATTAATGCAAACAGAAAAAATTACCAGCAATTATAAAAGTTAAAAAACCTAAATGGACAGAAAAAGCCCAATCTGGCAAGCCTAGTATGAAGAAGGTCAGTTCTTGTTAATACGATGAGCAATTACAACAGGGGAGATAAGGGGTGGGCTAACAGTTGCCTTGCTACTGGTTAAACATATTTCCTCCTTTTGTTTCTGTACCTAATCTGACGAAAGTAAATTTTTCCAGTTAAGCAAAGTAAAATTAAAATCTTCATACGCACAAATTCACTTTTTTTTTGTTGTTGTTAACCTTTGTGTAATTCCTCGTTTTGCGCCATCCCAAATCCTGCATCCAGGGAAACTACCTGCCTTCCCCCTTCCCTTCTTTAGTTTCATCATTGCCTGGAACATAAACTTCAAATGCAAAGACTCAAATACAAACATTTACAACTTTTAAAATTTGAATGTTTCTGACATAGAATCTGATGAAACATGAAATGATTTCCTAAGTCTAACTATATTAAAATGGTATGATGGGCGGTCAGTTTAATCAAGTTTAACTGCTTTTTAAATTCTTAATTAGAATATACAGGATATCCATAAAATAATGTGTCCCATTTAAAATTTTTAATAGTACGAACTGTAAGCGTTGTAAAGTGTTGGTTCAAGGTTACAAATAAAGAGTCACTCAAACAGTTTCAGAAAAGCGCATGTGTGAGTACTGTTTTGTTATTTACTCGTTTGCAACGCCACGGACGCAAAATGGCGACGCCTGAGCGTAAAGCGTTATTGCTGTGATGACGATTTAGCTGTTAGAGTCATGCGATTTTTTCAGTTCGGGCTTTATAAAAGACCGTGTCTACGTTCCGCCACTACCTAATGATTTTCCAAAGTTGAGACACAGAATTGAAGAGGCTATTGCTTCTATTACTCCGGGCTTGTTAAGCGAAGTGAGGGAAGAATTGGACTTTAGGTTGGATGTGTGCCGTATAACTAAAGGTGTGCATATTGAACATTTGTAAGAAAAACTAGGTTAGTTTGCCTCCCATTTGATGTATGATTTGGTGTAAGTAGTCTAAATAAAACTGTTACTACATACCATAGAAATTAAGGCATTCTTTTTTGGACATCCTATATTATGAAATTTTATTCAAAACTGTGTTGCCTACTTCCAATAGAATAATATTATCTTTTTATAAAATTTATCCAATGTATCTATTAGAATTAGATATAAAGTAATTTTGCCATTACTATATGTTACAATGTTTTACTTACTCTCTTACATTAAAGTAAGGTTACTTCGTGAGCCGTGTTCTCATAGCTCTGTTATGTCTCCGATCACTTTTTCTTAACAACTGTCTTTCCTCGTAAAAAAAAAAATATATATTGGTGGAATACTTCTTTTTATTACGTACATTAGATTGCCTGAAAAACATTGAGCGAAATAATATATCGATTGATATCTTTTAATAACAGTTTTAATTTAGGATATATTTCATTACTTGATTGTAATTCAGCTTTGTTCTTTAAAAAATATATTTATTATTATTATATTTTTATTACTTTCTTCTACCTTTAGAAGAAGAAAGTATTAGATTTGTGAAAATTTTCGACTTCTGGTTTTCGACGGATTTACACGATTTAGGGGGTATGAGATTCCGAAAACATGTTTTTACAAAATGTCTGTCTGTGAGTCTGTGACACAAATTTTGTGGACGCTCTATCTCAAGAGCTAATTAACGGAATTTAATAAAAAGTTATATTCAGTTAGTCGCTGATATAAATCGGTGCTAAGTAGTTTTTGGTGTAAGTCGTCCGACAGGTGGCGCTGCTGCATTTTCACGATTTCTGCAATAGCTCTATCTCAAGAATTAAAACACGAATTTCCACCAAACTTCAGATTCCGTTCCTCTTTGATGTGAATTGGTGCTGTTTACGTTTTGGTGTAACTAGTCCGACAGGTGGCCCTGCTATACTGCATTTTTCATGATTACCGCAATAGCTCTACCTCAAGAACTGATGCACGAATTTTTATCAAACTTCTGATTCAGGTATACCTTCATAAATACTGGGGCTGATTATGTTTTAAAGTAAATCGCCCAACAGATGGTGCTGCTCTGCGCATTTTTCATTCTTTATCTCAAGAACTAATGTACGAACATTCATCTAACTTTGACGTTGCCGCAAGTTCTCGCTGATTAGGTTTTGGTATTAATTGCCCAATAGTGGCTCTGCTATGCTGCATTTTGCAGGAATTACGGGATTTTTGCGATTGTCATAGCTCAGGAACTAATGCACGGAATTTCATATCGTTAGAATCCTCATGATAGGCATAGATTGTCATTTAATTTTGGTACTGTGATAGCGAATTTTGAAGTATTAACATGCATGAGATATAAGATAGATTATTCGATATATTTGTCGGTATTTTATACAAATATAGTTTACTAGGAATATATTACAGTTAATTAACCCTTTCCAGCGTGGAGTACTTCTGTAATTAAAATGTTGAAAGGATAGATTGACACCAGAATTTATAAACGAATTTATTAGAAAATAAAAACTTGCCTATTTTCCCATAAGTTATAAAAGAAAATGTTTAATTAAATAATTTGGGTGCCAGTAAAATTAAAATTTGTGTCCTTTTTTAATGACACTGCTCGCGAAAGGGTTAATTCCATAATTGGCTTTATAAAGAAGAACTTGTGAATTCAATAAACTTATCATTTAGACTCAAAAATAAGTACGAATTTGAAGTCCGTGAATTAAATGTATCGAACGAGGATTAGATTAAACAAGTTGGAAATTGCACGGCAAATGAGGTACGTTCGTATTATAACTAGTTTTATAAAAAAAAAAATTGCACCGCATATTGTACTGAATGTATATTTTAGTGCACTTCATAAGTGCATATTAATTTCATTCTGTTCGAAAAGCTGTAACATCATTAAAATGCACTTGAAATAATTTTTCCCATTGTCCGTAATGTAACTGAAAACTTTTGACTATCCCTGTAATTAAACTATACATCCGATTTTCATAAAATTTGAAATGGTTCGAGAAAATTTTGCAGCAATAATATATTTAAAATTTCAAACCATTCGCTTGGGTAGTTTTTGCTCTGTTATATGCGGACGGACGGACAGACAGACAGACAGACAGACAGACAGACAAAATGACGACTATAGGTGCTACGTATTTATATAATTACGAACGCACCTAATAAATAAGTTTAAAACCTAAATTGAATAAAAAAAAAAATAAAATCATAAGACGAAATTAAATATTCTTCCTTGATCAAATCATAAACTATACAATATGAACTTTAAAAAGTTTAAAAATATAAATTTCATTTAAATTTCCGAGTACTTTCAGCCTGCAACCTCGCAGCCATCGTCAAGGGATATTTTCATTAATTGCCGTTCCATTCATTCAGATACGTCATTTCGATTGAAATGGGAGAGCTCATAATTTTTAGGGTAGCTGGAAGTAGAAGTAGTAGTCCATCGGATTAAACTTCTGTAGAGGAAAATATTTAAGTGCCATTCCATTTATTTTAATACGTCACTTCGTTTTAAATGAGTAACTGGAACGTAGTAGCAGTAGTAGTTGTTTCTGATTAAATCTATATAGAGGAAAATTACTGGTTGTTTAAGTTTTTAGGATATTTAACCATATATTGGGGATATTGTGTGATAGTGCGTCGTTACATGCTTGATTGCCTTTTCATAGACTTTCTATGGATTCCCTGATAATGCGTAGAAATTAGATGTTGGGTATATGATTTTTGCTTGATCAAAATCTATTGCGATACATTTTTGACTAAATTTAGTTCATCACTAAACTAAAACTTTGTTTATATTCTTTTTAATCCAAACTAACTTTTACTGCACTTTATGGTGTGGGTATAATATGAATAAACTCATGTGCAGAACTACACAAATGGATAACTGTATATTGCTGACTATGAATGGTAATTACCACCCTCACACCTAAAAAAATGCATTTAAAATATAATTATGCGTTTTCCAGCCAAATTAAAATTTAGAATACTGTGTGGAATGTATAAATATCTATTGATCATGTCCAGGGCTTCAAAGAGAATTGAAAAGAGGTTTTTAACTGTGTTACGTGTCTTCTAAACGGTGTTTTTAAATACATCTTTTCATATTATAAAAAAAAATTCTTGCGATTTCTTTTTATAGTAATCGTGAAACGTATATATATATTTAATAATCCTGTTTACACGTGTTTGATAGAAAACAAACACTACAAAACAGTAAACTTCTAAGCTGCAGCTTCATATCTTTAGTTCCAGTTGAAGAGGATCTAAATTGTCTGGAAAAGTGCTGTACGAAGCGAATGAGAAAATAATCCCTTAACGCGCTGAAAAAGAAAGCTTATCGGAGCAACAGAGTCTGATATATTCCAAGGAAAATGAGTTTAAAAAGCAGAAAAAATGAGTAATTAGCTGTCATTTTCGCTTAGCAACACACAAGCTTTAAAATTTCAGAAAAGGCAATTACGGGCAACCGTCCAAAATATTTTCTTTCTTTATAAAAAGATGAGATAAAAATTACCTTATGTTGAAATGTTACGTTTATGAAATTTTTATAAATATTTTGGATAGTTGTATGTAAAATCAACAAATGAATGAATAAGTTTAACTTACACCTACAGTAATTGTCATATATTTTGTTTCTTATCAAATTATTTTCTTCCTGCTAATCTTTTAAATATTTATTTCCTTCAAGCAAATTCTTGTCATGTCCTTGAATACTTTGTACTATGCTTTTACAGTAAAAATTTGCTTTTAAAATTAAGAATATAGTTGCACGAGGGCTGTTCAATAAAGAATGATTTTTTATTAGCATACTTAATTGCACGCAAATTTACTTTTATGTTCCATTGTTAGCTTAATGTGTAATGAATACATGGTATTTTCCGCCTTTATTTCCAGTAGTACGTCAGTGGTAACCACGAAAGTTCAGTTACTTCCAGTATGACCTACGGGAACGATGCAGGCAACACGCAATGATCAATATGCTCTTACCTGCTGGAAATTTTGCTTTAGCCTGAAGAAATCGGCGATCGATGCGTATGCTGTAGGAGACTTATGAAGAGTCCATGTAGCACAGTTGGAAGATTGTTTAAGATGGTGAAGAAAGTAAAAAACAATCATCATTAAAGAAAGATAGACCCGGGGTTCCTGTAATTGCGCTTACAGGAGTCAACGTTAATACTGTCATTATTATTGTCAGAGAAGATCGTTAGATATGAGAACTGTTAAAAATATTGGAGTTATAATTGCGTGCCATTCACACGTTAGAAAGTGAACATAAGTCGTTTCGTGCGAGGTGAGTTCCGAGACTCCTCATACCCGAACAACAGGGCGCTTGCGGGAAGTTTGTTCAAAACTGAAGATGATGTTACAGGAAGATGAGATGAATTCCCTAATGTGAAGAAACACTTAGAAAGTATAAGAGTATTAATAGAAAGTATTAGTAGAACGTATTTTTCCTCATTAGAAGCATTGGGGAAGCATTGAGGAATTATTTAAAAAAGTGGTTTCCAGCATGTTTTTGAAGCGTGAAAAAATGAGGGAAAAGTGCATTGCATTGAATATGAAATACTTTGAAAAGCACCATTAAAGTGACACATCTCGAAAAAAGTAACTTTCACAGGAGAGGCAAAAGGGGGAAAATTTGCATGATTTTACCGTAACATGAAATTATAGCACTTAACTCTGCATGCAGGAATAAAAACGTGCAAAAAAGCACAAAACCCTTAAGAATGAAGACGCAGGATGAGCTTTGGATAGTTGTGTAATTTTATCTCCCCACACAATCCACCCCTGTTCTGTGGTTACAAATGAACATATAGAGTAATAAAGTGATTTTCCGTATAACTACACTTACGAAATGTTTTCTGTAGCAAGACGCACTTATGATAGAACTATTAGTGGAATAAAAAGCAAAATCAATTTTTGTGAGATGTGTCACTTTTCTTGCGGGCGAGCGATATGTGGATATAAAAAATTTATGATCACTCTTTATTGAACAGCCTTCGTATATATATATATGTGTGTGTGTGTGTAGGGAACACTGAGACACAGAGAATCTGGGGGCACGGTAGTGCCCCTGCCAAGTCGAGAAAGCACAGCCGTAAGCATCCTTATCTGGAAGCAACTCAGTGTACTTTTGACAGTCCCATATCCCTGCGCTGTAATTTCCCAGGAACTTAAAACTTTGTTTTTCTAAACGTACTCTTCAAGCGGAAGCAAATACTTAAATTTCCGCGTTTCTATCTTTTCTAGTTCAGAAAATATATGAAATCAAAGTTCGCTGTTTCGACACGGACTGACTGACTGACTGACTCACCAACCATCAAAAATCTGAGGTACATCCTGTAGCCCTAGAAATTTGAAATTTGGTAAGAAGGTAGTATTTAGGATACAAAGAAAGGAAAAATTAAAAAAATCAGAAAATTCGAAAGAAAAATTGAAAATCTTATATCTTCCGTAATCGGAATTCTTGCCAATACTGTTGCTCACTGATTATCACCACGATAAAACGCAGTTTGTGAACTAAACCATCGGTTTGTCAACTATACTAAATCGAGCACGAAATAGCTGGGTCCTGAATATAGTAAAACTCGTTTTAATTGCTTAGAATAAATAAAGGTACTACTTGATTATCCCGTCGACCGAAAAACTATCGCCAAACTATAAGATTAAATGCCAATAATGGATGATCGTAAATGTCGCATTCATTTGACATAAACACCGTACACGTGTTTGTTACGTCATCAAATGATTTTTAATTCGACTTTTTACTTGTAGTTTCATTAAGGTTTTATTAATTTATTTGTTTTTTTCGTTATTTAAAATAAAAATATGACAATTTGTATAATTTGGCGAATTGTTTGGCGAAATTTATCCATGGGATAATCAAATAAGGTTAGTTGGGCCAATTGGGCCATGATTTTACATTGTGACTCTGGAGTTTCTGACAATTAAGCTTCAAAAAGCTAATGTTCATTTGAATTAAAGTCTGACTTCTGTAAATGTGTTCAGTTAGATTCCCTCTATCAGACAGAAATGCTGAAAATTACATTTTAATATTTAAAAATATAAAAATATGCATATTTCATCTTTCTTTCCTCATGGGTCCAGTTGCCCCATAAAAATGGGGTAAGTGGACCAGGAGGGTCTATGTTCCACACGCGTTTATTTTTCTTTTCTATGGGATATCAGGTCCTGTTTGAAAAAGTGTGAACAACTTAAAAAAATTTAAATCAGGCAGATCATGTAAATTATATATCAAATAAAGAGCGTTGTAAGGGTAACCTTTGCTGCCAATGTGTCTAAAAAAAGCACTAAAAGTGAAAATATTAGATTTATTTATACCAAAAACATAAAAATTAAGTAAGTACTTATGTACTTTAGTATAGGTAATAAGCATACAAGTCACATGGGTATTTTAAGGGAAAAAATAGCAAGGCAAATCTATGAACAAACGGCTACGTAAGTACTTAAGTACTTTGTACAATTTCAAGGTTTGACTATCTCGCTTTCAGGGGCATGGTACTTGCATTCGTAAAAATGTTGAAATAATTTAATGACACCAATACTTACAAGAGAATCTATTTGTAAACAAGTAAAAGTATATTTTCGCATACTTAATAAAGGTGAAATTTTCATTATAAAATTCCGGTGCCAATGTGGCAATTAGAGATTAAAATTATGTGATGCCATAACGGCATCACCGCCTCTCAAGGGGTCAAGAAATTTGTTTGATACTACCCAATATGCTTTTTTTAAATTTTATTACGTAATTTTATTAAGGTATTCTGTAATTTTCTTTATTGTGAGCAAAAAGAAGTGGATAAATTTATTTCCCGTAATAAGAGAAACTCAAAAAAATTATTTTTGGGGTAACTGGATCCAGCATGGTCCAGTTACCCCGGATACATGTCCCAGTTACCGCATTCTTGAAAAATTTATGGGGTAACTGGGACACCGGGCTTACATTTGAAACATGAAGTAAATATGTATAGATACCTAATAATATTGATGTAGTTATATGCCTAATCTTTAAAAAAAAGATTGTTTAATAAAAGTACTTACAGTATTGTAATAAAAAGCCGAGGAAGTTCAACCATATTGACGTTGTTTTTAAAAAAAAGAAATGTAAATTTTTGACAACCTATCACAGCAAAGTGAGAGTTATGATTGAGTTGACACACGTTGTTTTAGGAAGTAGAGATTAAGCTGCATTGGTCACAAAAGCAAAAAATTAAAAAAAAAAACATCCGCAGTTTTTTTATAAAATAGCCTATGGCCCAGTTACCTCGTGGGTCCAGTTACCCCAACTAACCTTAGTACCCAAATAAAATTAATTTATTTTACCAAATGTTAATTTGGTGAATTTAAATATTTTATAAACATTCTGCAAATATGCTAACATTTCTTGATAGATAACTGCTCTTATACTTTTGCTATATTTAACATTACTATACCATATTATTTTAAACATTGCTATAGTTTGATGCAATGGCAATAGACCATGGCGCAAAATTAGCAGCAGTTTTAAAAGCAAGAGAATTTTGCTGTCAAACGTACCTCATATTTACAAAATAGCTCACATTTGCTGCCAAACTATTGACGTAGACAAGAATTGTTGAAGAATAAAAAATTCAATTTTTATAAAACATGGAGAGTGGCACTTAGGATATGACTAACATAATCGCATACGTAAAAAAAAGTTTATTTTTTTAATGGCAATACAAACTCCCCTGCGATGTACAATTTCTTTAAATATGTTTTTTAGGTACTCAAATTATCGTTTTGGAATTCAAAATCAAAATTCTAAATTCCCCTCTCCCCAGAAAAAATGACATATTGAAAAGAAATCAATTATTTTTATATTTAAAACTTAAACGTCATCACTTTTGCACCACTATGACGTCATTTTCTCTGACTTTTCACTTTCAACCGTGCTAAGACTACGGGCGGTAGATATGAATATTTAGTGAATGTCGGAAATAGTTCAAAATGTGTTTCGACTTTTCGTTTTGTGAAATATGCGGCAGGTGGCGACACTTCACGGACAAACTTCAAACAATTCTTATAGACCGGACAATTACGCATAATAATCCAGTCTTCATTTGCGTCAGCTGTCTGTGACAATGCAACTGCTTAATATTCCTATAGATGGCAGCACCACAAATAAACTTTGAAAGACTATGAAAGCAGAACTGTTTTGCTGGACTTTGATAGACTCCATTTCAGCAGTGATCAGCAGATTTCCATTGTGAAATGAGTGTTCGATCAAGAGCCCTTGCTTCTACTAAAGAAACCCTTTCATCTTCAGTCTAGGGCGTATCTCTTGAGTGACAAGGACATATGTTTCTGTCTGTCACTTCATGCATTCGCTTTTCGGGAAGCTAACTTTGGCTCTCAAGAATGCAACACATATTTAATCAAGATAAGCTAAAATTGTATATATTAACCAAGTACATATTAACCTATTAATCAAGAAATGTAGAGTGCATTAATAATTGTATTTTATTAAAGATAATAATCTCGTTTAAAGTCAAAAGCCTGGATCACTGTGATTATATACACACACTCACTAACGCTTCAATAAAATACCTTTTTCAGAGTTAAAATAGGATAAAGTGGATACAGAAACTTCCGTGATACTCTGAAGATCCAGCGCTCTCACCTATACAGGTAAGAAGAATTATTTTCTCTTACAAACATTCTGTATTTCAAATTAACTTTCAATTAAAATAATTTAGAAAAATATTAAATGAAAGAACAGCCTTTATTGTAATATGAATTCACGCCTTTGAAAACTTATAGATTATGATTACTGAAAAAGTGAGAAAAGAAAAGGCTGTAAAGTAATTGATTGTTATTGTTGAAAATAGTACTACCGAAATGCATATTGATTATATTGAATATAATAAATAATATTGATCAATATTGAAAATTTGAAAATATATAAAAACGAAAAAAAAAAATTCTTGAATATATTATATATATATAAAGTGATACAATATTGAGTATATATATACGGAAATTTTTTTTTCTTGAATATATTATATAAATATAAATGACCTGTTGATAAGAAATATTTCAAGTATATAAAGAACCATTATATAGACAGTAATATTACATTGTGTATGATAGTGTGGCATTAATAAGAAAATACATATATATGCAATACGCATAAAATATAGACATTGATATTTTACTAATATTATGTGTGATAGTGTAACATTGGTGAACAAATATACATAAACAATACGCACAAAAAATATAGATAATTAAAAAAAAAATAGGGTAGAATCTAACGATAAGCCATGGCAATTTCTGCAGCAAAGGAAATATCCCTGGTAGAGAAACTTTCTAATAGCAATTATGATCTTTGGGCTTTTCGCCTAGAAATGCTACTAACCAGAGAGGATCTCTTTAGTTACGTCATCGACACGCCCCCACTCACTCCAGACGAAACTTGGCGAAGAAAAGACGCCAAAACCCGTGCCACAATAAATTTATTCATAGATGACTCTCAGATTGTCCACATTCGGCATTTAAAAACTGCCAAGGAAATCTGGGATACCCTTAAGCGAGTCCACCAAGGATCCACCTTATCCTCTAAGTTGTTTCTGTTGAGGAGACTCTATTCAAAAAAGTTATGCGACGGTGGAAATATGAACCAACATATCAACGATATAGTAACTTTACGCGACAAATTATATGCCATTGGGGAAGAAATACCCGAGACTCACATTGTTGCACTTTTATTGTGCAGTCTACCTAAATCCTATGACCCCTTAATTATAGGTCTTGAAGCTCGAAACGAAAGTGATTTAACTTTAGAATTCGTAAAGAATAAATTATCTGATGAATACAGACACAGGAGTGAGAATCAGGGAACAAATTATCACGCGCGTGAAACTGCATATAAAGTAACAAACAAAAACAAAATTAAAAAATACTGCGGTTACTGCAAAAAGCAGGGGCATACAATAAATGAGTGTTATCACCTGAAAAATAAAAACCAGCACAATAATTACGCAAGAAATGACTGGAACAGGAGCAAAGCATTCAACAATCCGAACAACTATAGAAATAACACGAATAGTTACAAAAATACCCAAAATAACCCCAAGGAAACCTCGAATTTTTGCTTTGGAAGCAAGGCCGAAGATAGTGATAATGAAAAAAATTTGATTCCCCCCAATGATAACAAATCCTCAGAAGAAAAAATTCCTGAAAACGAACAAGTGACCGCGAACAGAGCACAAACCTCGGTGGAAGATACTTTTATAATTGACTCTGGATGCACAAGGCATGTTGTAGCTACGAAACGCAACTTACAAAACTTTATGCCGGGAAACTTTGGCGAAATAACCATAGCGAACGGAAAGCGGCTATGTTCACAGGGTCTGGGAGACGTGAATATAAATACAGACTCACAAAATTCCATAACTCTTAAAAATGTACTATATTGTCCCGAATTGCAAAGTAACCTTTTATCTGTCAGAAGAGCCACAGAGAATGATATTAAGGTAATATTTGAAAAACAGAAATGCTCATTTGTAAAGGATAGCCGAACAATTTTAACGGCAAAATTAAATGATAATTTATATGAGTTAGAACCCAAAAATGACTACGGATATAACGCGCAGACACAAACATCTTGTGACAATAAAAATTGCATATCCATTTGGCACAAAAGGCTAGGACATAAAAATTTCGAAGCGATAAAATATCTCACAAAACACAAACTAGCCGAGGGTATAGAAATACACAATTGTAAACATGAAACTGTTTGTAAAGAATGTATTGAGGGCAAACTATCAATCGCACCCTACCCCAAATCCGCCACTAACAGATCAAAGGAAACATTAAATTTAATTCATTCAGATTTATGCGGGCCGATGCGATCGCCAACATTCAGTGGGAAAAGATATTTCATAACCTTTACCGATGACTATAGCCGATTTACAATGATATATTTAATTTCGCATAAGTCAGAAGCCATAACAAAACTTAAAGAATTCGTAGCCCTGACGAAGAACAAATTCGGAAAAAACTATAAAAGCGATCAGATCCGATAACGCGAAGGAATATCTGGGAGATAGTTTTGAAAGTTACCTGACAGAAAACGGCATAGAACATCAGTTAAGCGTACCATATTGTAGCCAGCAGAACGGCGTTGCCGAACGTAAAAACAGAACTATAGTCGAAATGGCGCGCACCATGTTATCTGACGCGAATTTAAAAAACCACTTTTGGGGCGAAGCCGTACTTACAGCGACATACCTCATAAATCGGTTGCCCACCAAGGCAAACGAAAACAATAGAACGCCTTACGAGCTGTGGAATAACAGAAAACCTAATTTATCGAATATACGGACCTTCGGATGTAAGGCATATGCCTATGTCGAGGAATCGAAGAGATCCAAATTTGACAAAAAAGCCGTTCAAGGTATTCTATTAGGATACGATAACCGAAGCAAAGGGTACAGAATACACACAGGGGGAAACAACGTAATAATATCGCGAACGGTAAAATTCTTTGAGAACGGAGTAAATGAAGATGACGAAAACGAAAATGACGCGAAGACACCTACTGAAATAGTAGAGATTGAGCTAGATAATGACGAACAAAATCAAAACAATACTCCGCAGCAAAGCACCGCTGAACCGCGGAGATCACTGAGAAATAACAGAGGTGTCCCCCCTAACCGCTACGGGATAAGTGCGAATGTCTGTAAAGTACAAGATCCGAAAAACTGGGAAGACGTAAACAACATCAGAGACGCTAAAATTAAAAACAAATGGATTGAGGCCGCGAATGAGGAAATAAAGTCATTAAAGAAAAATAATACTTGGGAACTGGTGAACCCCACACCAGGAAAACGCACCATAGGGTGCAAATGGACATTTAAGACAAAATATAATGCACGCGGAGAAGTAGAGAGGTACAAGGCGCGACTCGTCGCGAAGGGTTACTCTCAAAAGTACGGAAGCGACTACGATGAAACATACGCACCAGTGGTAGCGCACACCACAATCAGAAGCTTCCTAAATGCCGCCGTGTATAAAAATTTAAAAGTTACTCACCTGGATGTAAAGACAGCGTTCTTACACGGAGATTTAGACGAGGAAGTCCTAATGACGCAACCCGAGGGATATGTAGTCAAGGGGGAGGAAGAGAAAGTATGCAAACTGAGAAAAGCAATATATGGCCTCAAACAAGCCGCAAGGGCTTGGTACATAAAAATCAATAAGTCGTTAAGAAATTTAAATTTTAGAGAGTGTGATTCAGATCAGTGCTTGTATAAAAGGAATGAAAATGGGGACATTTCCTATATAATCGTATATGTAGACGACATTTTAGTCGCCGCAAGCGAAGAAAACACACGCAAAATACACGCAGAGTTATCTAAGGAATACGAAATAAAGAATCTTGGGGAGGTATCACAATTTCTTGGGATAAATATTAAAAGGTTAGACAACGGAAACCTTGAGCTAGACCAAGAAAACAAAATCGATGAAATAGCGGAAAAATTTAAATTGTCAAACTCTAAACCAACATACACACCCATGACCACGGATTATTTCAATACAGACGCACACAGCGAACCGCTAAATGATAACAAACAGTATAGGCAGGCAGTGGGAGCACTCCTGTACGTAGCCACGTTGACCAGACCAGACATTGCTGCTACGGTGAACATTCTGGGAAGGAAAAACGAAACTCCCAGAAAGGCTGACTGGGATGCTGTGGAAAAAGTAATAAGATATCTGCGAACCACAAAGCACTTACGACTAGTTATAGACAAAGAAAAGCCACCCATACTAACAGTTTATTGTGACTCTGACTGGGCAGGAGATCGAGAAGACAGGAAGTCCACAACCGGGAACGTATTAAAATTAGGAAACAATCTCCTGTCCTGGACATCACGAAAACAAAACTGCGTGGCTTTGTCCACCGCAGAGGCAGAATACATATCCGTTTCAAACGCGACTCAAGAAATTCAATGGATAATCAATCTACTAAAAGATTTGGAACTACACCAGACTTTACCGATTACCATCTACGAGGACAATACCGCCTGTATAAAGCTGAGCGATAATGAAAAACATCAATCTAGGGTGAAACATGTGTCTATCAAATACCATAATGTGAGACACTTGAAAGAAAACGGTGTCATTACACTAGTGTACTGTCCTTCAAAGAGAAAGATCGCCGATGCCCTTACCAAACCAATCCCCAAACCTCACTTCGAACACCTAAGGAATCAACTCCAAGTTCTCCCACCACAAGACTCAGTCGAAAAGGGGGAATGTCGGAAATAGTTCAAAATGTGTTTCGACTTTTCGTTTTGTGAAATATGCGGCAGGTGGCGACACTTCACGGACAAACTTCAAACAATTCTTATAGACCGGACAATTACGCATAATAATCCAGTCTTCATTTGCGTCAGCTGTCTGTGACAATGCAACTGCTTAATATTCCTATAGATGGCAGCACCACAAATAAACTTTGAAAGACTATGAAAGCAGAACTGTTTTGCTGGACTTTGATAGACTCCATTTCAGCAGTGATCAGCAGATTTCCATTGTGAAATGAGTGTTCGATCAAGAGCCCTTGCTTCTACTAAAGAAACCCTTTCATCTTCAGTCTAGGGCGTATCTCTTGAGTGACAAGGACATATGTTTCTGTCTGTCACTTCATGCATTCGCTTTTCGGGAAGCTAACTTTGGCTCTCAAGAATGCAACACATATTTAATCAAGATAAGCTAAAATTGTATATATTAACCAAGTACATATTAACCTATTAATCAAGAAATGTAGAGTGCATTAATAATTGTATTTTATTAAAGATAATAATCTCGTTTAAAGTCAAAAGCCTGGATCACTGTGATTATATACACACACTCACTAACGCTTCAATAAAATACCTTTTTCAGAGTTAAAATAGGATAAAGTGGATACA
This sequence comes from Maratus speciosus, assembly GCA_963932465.1. Taxonomy (NCBI): domain Eukaryota; kingdom Metazoa; phylum Arthropoda; class Arachnida; order Araneae; family Salticidae; genus Maratus; species Maratus speciosus. Next base: position 52,175,998 of record OZ010786.1, on the reverse strand, counting down.
GAAACTTCCGTGATACTCTGAAGATCCAGCGCTCTCACCTATACAGGTAAGAAGAATTATTTTCTCTTACAAACATTCTGCATTTCAAATTAACTTCCAATTAAAATAATTTAGAAAAATATTAAATGAAAGAACAGCCTTTATTGTAATATGAATTCACGCCTTTGAAAACTTATAGTGAACAACCTTTAGTGGGTTTCCAAGGGAGGACATTTTTCATCTGTAACCGAAATCCGCAATAAACGATGCCTTTAACATTAATTAAAATATGATGGGGAAATGAAACTGTCCGCATTAACCGGAGATACGTCTTAAGAGGAGATGCATTAATGAAAATTCCGCTATATTCTCCGCAACTTATTGATGTTTTGCGGATAGTATTATCACATTTCTACATTTACTAAAACAAAATAAATATAAAAAAAAACATCTACCGAGCTATGCTCGGTCTACTGTGTACTAAAATCATAATAATAAAAAAATTATTACGATTTACTTTAAATTCGAAAGTATGAAGGTTTGAATGTTTAGTGTAAAATTCTTTCACCTACTTGTTTCTAAAAATAACTTTTTTGTAAGCGTTGCATATCGAAAAGAGGAATAACTGAATTTCAAATTTTGGCGGCACAGTTTTTTATTGTGTAAAATTTGAATTCTAGATGTCAGTGTGCATCTGCAAAATTGCTGAAAAGACGCGGTGACGGAGGGAAACGCGAAATTGTATGATATTCCAACGAAAGACATTGTTGATCGAAGAAAGTTTGAAAGGAAAAAAACTGAAATGTTATATTTTGATCACAGCGAAGAAAGTCCTCATCGAGTAGTTCCTACATCGGGAGATCGTTCGTATCTGTTTCATCTATATTTTCTTTTCTATGCTAGGCAACATAGCATAGTCGTATGACATCAGATGTGCTATAGTTGAGTATGTGGTTGCGCACTGTGATTAGCTGGGATTAGTTTATTAGGAGGTCACTTTGACGTTCTACTTCCTCTTCTTAACAGCTAGCAATAATCTATTACTTTTCCAAATGAATACCTATCACAGAGAGAAATCAGCTAGAGAAAAAAATTAGAAGACCTATTGAGGTTAAAAGGGGAAGGCCTAATCGTTCCGAGAAATCACGTTCTCAACAGCTCCAAGAATCTAGAGCTCTCTATCGTCGAAACCATCTTCGAAAACAAAAACGCACATTAAAACGTTCAGCGATTCACACCCTGAAATGGGAAGACGTAGCTCGCTAAGAAGTCGCGCGCTGTTCTGTTGCCCACCCTGGTATGAATATTGGAGCTTACTGTCGAAAAAGGTCTAGAGATAAGCTGCAGTTTAAAATAAACACTTTAGAAAACATTACAAGAGGTATAACTAAAAAAATGAAAAATAGACTGGAAGCAGACAAAGTTATAAAATGGACTCTGCACAGTAGAATTAACTTTGGAGGACTTTGATTAAACAGCTGATAAATTGAAACAAAACTAATATAGTTACTAGAAAATTTGAATGAATGGATTTCAAACAGTAGCACACATGCCAATTCGCTTTTCTAGGAAAAGCGGAACATCGAAGCAATCAGGAGCCATAGAATCTATGAAGTTAAAGATAGTGTAATTGAAATCGACGCTACTGGAAAGCCTTCTTTGGCTTTCTCCTTACCAAAAGAAGTGAACTCATATCAAAAACATCTCATGTAAAAAAAAGCCAAGTCTCCTGACTCTTTGACCGTAAAAAGTTCTGAGATCATGTGTAGAGCCAAGCTTAGCTCTCTTATTAACTCTGATATTTTAATTCACAAATTACTTTTAGTCTTGGCAATGACGCAGCACGAGAATGTAAAGGCTGTTGTTTACATTTTAATATTAACGTTTATTCATAAAGTTTTGCATAAAATAGTTTCTATAAGAGCACTGAACGTATATGTATTTGTAGCATGGAAATAATTTTACACTTACATTGTAAGCCCGGATGCGAAAACTCTCTACTGGTCAAACTTGATGTCCGGAGTTTTGTGTGATTTTCTTCCTATGTAACGTGAATACGAGCCAGACCCCACTTTTACAAAGACCCCCAATCGGTGCATCCCTCCTTCAAGCTTCTATCCCTCTCGTTCATATTCAGCCTTAATCAAATAATCTAATCCCAATTCAAAACATAAGTAAAGTGTTTACGTATTAACTTTCCTGTGCTGCGTAATTGCCAAGTCACAAAATAATCATTTACTAAAGGTGTAAAGACTAGAAGTAATTTGTGAATTAAAATATCAGAGTTAATAAGAGAGCTAAGCTTGGCTCTACACATGATCTCAGAACTTTTTACGGTCAAAGAGTCAGGAGACTTGGCTTTTTTTTACATGAGATGTTTTTGATGGGATATATATCTATACATATATAAAGGAGATTGTCCTGACTGACTAATCATCGCCGAGCCTCAACCATTGCTACTAGGGTAATGAAATTTGAAAGACATATTCCTTATACTGTGTAGGTACACACTAAGAAAGGATTTTTGAAAATTCGCCACATATGGAGTTAAAGGAAGTGTTGAAAGTTTTAGGTCATTTCGCCATACCTCAGCAGCAGTCACAACACGAATTATACCATTCTTACCTGGATGAATGTCGAGAATTTTTTCCAATAACCAAACAGATGAAGAAACATTATCCTTTTTTTTAATTACTGCATTATTTAAGGAAAAACCATGAGAGATCGTGCGCGAAGAGATTCGACGGCAAGGAATAACTGGCGCGCTCAGTGACCCAAGGTACTTGTACAGCAGGATTCTGCGTCAATTCGTCGCGCACACTTAATCGCGGAACAATTCATCGTGGTGTCAATTTTCGTCGCTGCGACAATTCATCGCAGCGTCAATTCGCCGCAGCGTCAATTCGTCGTGGTAATTCGTCGCGGCTTCAATTCGTCGTAGTGAAAAAAATTTTAAGGCGATCATAAGGCATAGTTAATTATGATAACAAGCCGATTTTACAAGCCGATTCTAAATACAGATATACATTTAAAAATATATATTTATAGTACAAATTTGTTTTATTGCTTTATTGCTTTTTTCTAAAAATATCAATCATTAAAATGGAACGGAAATCTTTATGTATGTGATTTTAATGAAATTTCCAGCCAAGAACATGAAAGTTTAATGAATTAATGCAACTGATTTTATATTTAAAATAATGATAAAATATATATTGTTTCGATGACCAGAGCAAATAATAAAAAAAAAAAAAAAATAAAGAAAACAGTTGGCATGTGTCCACACAGGGAAAATGGATTGCAAGTAGCGAAAACGTTGAAAATGTTTTTTAAGGCGAAAATGGTAAAATAATAGATAATTTAGTACAATTATTTAACGGCGAATTGTGATAACCCTCGTTTCAAGACGATTTTAGATGCATGTACATTTTAAATTATCATTACACATTACTTCGTTTTTTTACTGCATCAGTGTAACGTTATATTATCAATAATAAAAATGAAGAAAAGAAAAAAAATATTGTGATTTTTGGGAACTAGAAAAAGTCATTTCTTATTTTAAGAATGTAATAGATATTGCTTTCGATAATAGGGAAAATAGCGTGATATTTAAAGCATAAGTATATCGATTATGAAAGAAAGGACATGACAAATAATAATACTAGAAAAATTATATCAAATTATCAATTGACATTAGCGTACAAAAGCGAGGGATGGGGATAAGTGAGCTTCCTCTAACATATGTAAAATCTCTCTATTCTAAAAAAAAATCCCTGCCGGCTCGGGCCTACAGGCGGAGGTAGATTTCGAAGTTAAGTACTAAATTCTCCAACAAAACTTAAATCAAGATTAGAGATAAACCCAGTTTCTTCACAAAGAGTGAGCTGTATGGAGCTAAACTTTTTGTGAAAATTATAATATACACGAATACACACACACATGTATATGGAATAGGTTTAAAAAATGGCTAAAAAAAATTCAGAGAACCTTAAAGTGTTAAACTATGTTAATATTTCCATAGTCGGGTTTTTATCATGTTTTAATACGTTTCTTCAAACTCACATGGCTTTAAATATTCACCTGCTGAGGTCCATTATATTTCAAATATGACGCAATATACATATTTTTTTAATTCGTCAAACTATTTATTTTATTTTGAGTTTTCATGCTGAAATCTTGCTCTAGAAAACTTATGACGTAATATTCAATTTGTTTTCAATTTGTCAAACTATTTAATTTTACACGTGAAAATTTTGCATTAGAAAAGAAATTGTTGTGGTAAGAATTTTATTGTTTTTTTTTTAATTGTTGGCAACTGCTATAACGAAGAACTTTTATTTTTTTTCTGCCGTTGTTGTGTAAGAACTGGTTTTATCAGAATCATGTTAAGACAGTATTCAAAATTTTGAACCCTTCCCATTTCCACCCTCTTGGACCGATTTCGCCCATTTTCAATCCCCGCCGAGATATTAGCCATATCAAAGTTGTTGGCGAGTTTGAGGACAATCCGTGCATAATTGCGACTTTTATCGTGCGGACAAAATTTAGTACATACATACATACATACATATACATATATATATATATATATATATATATATATATAAACTTTTTAGGTGGGGGTGGTTTTGGGATCCTGGGGTCCTATAATGAAAAGTTATGAAGGAATTTTTCAAAAGTTGCACCATGGTAACGACTGCAATAGGTAGTATTTCTTACGAAACCTACCTAAAAGTAACTACCGCTGTCACCGCCGCCGCCACCGCCGGTTTTGATTTTTTTGTGACCGGAGGCCTTTCTTCGTTAATATTAACCAAAATAATGCATACAAAAATATGAAAATCGGTGGTTTTATACAGAAATGTTCTTTAAACACGCTGATGCAGACAGTTTTCAAATCGAAGAATTATTTTAAGAGTTATTTAATGCTAAAGTTGGACAAATTCGTTCCACTAAAAAAGTTTTATAGCAGCAAAAACTATACATGCCAGTGTAATCATTTTTAGATCATTTTATGCGTTAGAATTTGCCGGAGTGCAGATTGCATTAATTTTTTTATTTTGACTCATTTTTTCAGGTGTTACTTCTATTTTAAATTGAAATTTTCAGCATTTCTAGAGATATTTTTTACAGATTTCAGAAAATTGTACTAATTTAAACTGTTGCCAACTGTATAAAAAGCGCAAGCAATAATGTTTGCTTCAAATTAAAAATTTATTTACACGTGACTATTATAAACAGGAAAAAAACTTTCAAATTAGAATTAAATAATTACGTATAAAAAGCAGGAACTTATTAAAAATTACGTCATAAAAAGTATACACGTGAATTTTAAAAGAGAAAGGATATTGTAAAATAATAAATTCATTAACATGCGTTAGAAGTCTTAGGAGAAATTAAGTCATATTTACGTCACATTATAGTTATTACATAAAATGAACACAAAATAATATTGCAAAAAAGTTTAAATTTAGAAATTGCGCTAGACATTTATTTGATATTTTGAGAATTAATTTAAAATGTCTCATTTAAAAGAACTTTCTTTTCGCTTTGTTAAAAAAATACCAGGAGACAAAGATTCTCTTTACTTAATTCCTTTTATATTAGCTTATTTTGAAATGTTGTTACACGTGTATACGTCATCAAGTTATTTTTATTTCGACGTTTTATTTGTGTTTTTATTAATGTTGTACGTATTTATTTGTTCTTTCGTTATTTAAAATAAAAATTATATCAATTTGTATAATTTGGCGATTTATATAATTTGGCGAAATTGGTCGACAGGATAATCAAGTAGTAATGCAGCGGATTTGGCGTTAAAATTCCCCAATCAAAGAGAAATGAATAGAAATTCGTTTATAGGGAGATCGCCACTGTTTTTTAAATTATAATTCAATCTTTCGAAATCTTTTTAAAGCCGATCAAATTAGCGTGCATTTAGAGTCTGCGGTGTCTGGACGGGGGTTGCCGAGCGTAGCTCGTAGGGGGCCGAGCCCCCTAGTTAAGAAAATAAAAGTACAAACAGAATGTAAACACAAGCAGGAAGCGGGAATTCTGCTTTTTTAGAATTTAGTGTTTCGCCCGATGAGAAAAAAACGCCTTTAAAATTTATTTAATTTTTAGCTTTTATTTTACTAGTATATGTAAATAATAGAAACAACAACCTTGTTTCGTTTTTAATTTGATATCAATTCTACCGTACAATGCCATATGTTTACAGGACCGTAACCAGCAAGTAATGTGAGAAGGGGCTCTGAAGTATTTTTGTGGGTTTAATATCTTTTAATAATAATACATAATTTTACAGGGGACATATTTAAAAAAAAAAAAAGATAACTGATGTTTTAATTTATTATTATTATCAGGTATTTTATATATACTATAAACTACCTTAAATACATATGTTATTTTCCGGTGGATTTTATGCATTGCTTAGAACCTTTAAATTATCATCAATTCAATTCTAAACAAAAACTGTGCTATTTTTTTTTCTTCCAATTACACTACTAATAAATGTCTTCAGGAAATCAATTGGTTACTTATAAGCTATTACATGCAAAAAATTCCTCAAAGCCTTCCTATACAAAACCTTCTATAGTTAATCAGAATTGATATATATTTATTGAAGCACAAATACTTAACCTTTTTTATTATTTTTAAAATATTATGTTGCATTTTATGAATTTGTTTTCATAAGTTGCTTTACCATTATTTTAAACACTGGAAAATTAATAGCGATTTGCTTACTAGGCGTGCTATGAAAAGTATTTTGTTTTCAGAAAAACTTTTTTAGATCCCCCCCCCCCCTCCTCTTTTTTTTCATTCAATAACTGTTGCTTGCAGTTTTTGAAAGTGAGCCATTTTTATTGAAACTTAACCTATTTCTTTTTAATAAAATGAACATTTTTAATTTTATGTAATAATGTCATTAATTAACTAAAATAATGCTATAAAAAGTGATAAAATATCTTTATTAAGATTGGCGATCGTTTCGTCGCACCAATGGCGACATTTTCAAAATCATTCACGATAGAAAGTATTTTCTATCGTGAATATTTTCCTGGTTTCTTCGAACGTTTGAAATATAAATTCAATAAATTCAATATCTTCCTAGTCGCAAAACCTTCTATGAAATTAAAAAATATAGTATGCAAGAAAGTAGATCCAATAGAGTCAAACCAGTTATCAGGAGTATACGAAATACCTTTCACCAAAGAAGATGGAACAAAGCAGTTTTATATAGGTATGACAAAAAGAATACTTAAAACCAGAATCAAAGAACATATAGCAGACATCAAATACAACAAAAGAACCACAGCTTTGGCCAGATTATGCCGCGAAGAACCTTTACGAATCGATTTTAAAAATAGCAAGTTAATTTATACATTAAGATTTTATTTACTATCCATAATTCGAGAATCAATAGAGATATTTTTACGCAACAAGAATATTTGCAATGATTCAGTGTCCCTAGATTTACCTAAAATTTGGAAAGAGATGCTATGTAATTTTAGTAACAATAGTAAAAATTAATCCACGCTCGCAAATAGCCAAGATAATTTTATTTTTATTTACGTTTTGCAATGTTTTTCATTATGCAAGTTGGCTCGTGACATTGTTTACCATGTTATTGTTTTGTTAAATTATATGAAAATTAATCCACGCTCACAAATAAATAATTTAATTTTAATTTAATTTTATAGTTACAATGTTTTTCATTATGCATCATGTCTCGTGACATTGTTTACTATGTTTATTGCTCTTAAATTATGTGAAAATATTTTCTATCGTGAATGATTTTGAAAATGTCACCGCTGGTGCGACGAAACGATCGTCAATCTTAATAAAGATATTTTATCACTTTTTATAGCATTCTTTTACTTAATCTGTTTATAAGTGATCATCATACATGTTTTTATAATGTCAGTAATATTTTAATTAATTTTATTTTAATTTTTGACCAACAAAACTAAGTTTTTTAAATATGCATTTTTTCATTACCTTTTTTCTCACTCTTTCCCAGAAAGTAAGTTTAATAAATTTTTATTTCAGTTTTATAATTAATTATATTAATAATTTTAAATTTCACTAATTTTAAATACATAAAAAAATAAACAGGTAAAGGATGAATTTCAGTTTATAACTACTATAAAATATAATGATAAGCTGAATATATAATATATAATGTATTAAGCTTATTTTAAAGTAAAAATATATAATTTGTATTAAGGCTATTAATTGAACAAATGATGAATATATTAAATTAAAAATATATATAATAAAATATTAATTTAATTTGTATACTAAAATTACAAACTATTTTAAATATTAATTTATTGCAGTTACTCATCATTTTTTTATATTAAAAATCTTTGATTTATTTTTTCCAAAAAATAAAAAATGCAATTTTTCAAAAATCACTCAAAAATATAAAGTATTTGTAATAATTATTTAATAATAATAATAATAATAATAATAATAATAATAATGCAACATTATACAAATACGTAAGAAAATAATAATAATAGTAGTGTTGGTGATATTATTGTCCAGATGTAGATTTTTATTTTTTAAGCACATTTGTAGTTTACAATGCCCGAAGAGCACGGTATTATTATTTAATTATATTTAAAAAGCAAGAATAATACTATTATGGAATTATTAAATAAACAAACAACATCATTCTTACACATCATAATGAAGGTAATAACATTATAGTAACAGAATCACAAAAAAATTATATTTGCATTTACCCTTTAATAACTATTATATAACACATACTGGACAATTGCACCAAAAAATATAATAAATAAAGACACAATCTTGCTTAATGGTACACAAAATGCGAACTTTTAACTTATTAAAGTTCGTGTTTTGTGTACCATTAAGCAAGATTGTGTCTTTATTAACTATAATATAGTTCATGTGATAGTTTTTAAAGAACTAATTGATAAATTTGTTATATAAACAATTAATGATTGAAATAATTTTGAATTGTTATTAATAGATACATTTAATTGAAACTATTTAATATAGAATTTTTAATTTTTAATATACTGTTTTTTATTTGTTTTGAGGTTATTATTTTTTATTTGTTTTAATTGAAGTCATTATTATTATTATTATTATTATTTTGCTCTTTTCTTTATATTTTATATTTCATTCAATGTTTTAAATTTTTCTAAGATGATATTAATTATTCAATAAAATACTGTACGATATTGAACAAATAACAAATCAAAACCCGGTGCCAGGACTTTTAAAAGCATTTTTGGTGTTGATGTTGGTATGTAATTTGAAATACTAATAAAGTACCAGATAAACACTATTATCCCCTTCCTAGACAAAATTCTGCATGTCAATCAGTTGTCAACGCCCATGTTAACAATCGATCATCTTTATACAAATCTCAGATATAAATCCCCTGTTTCATACAATAGCCTTTTCTTTCTGACTGGTTCATAATGGACCCCTTCTTAATTGTTTTCATTAGGTGAAGAAATATGAATGTTTTGAAAAGAACAGCATTTCTTAATGTCTTTGACTTTTCTCATTCTGTTATCTTAATTTCAGAAGTGACTGAAATGCTATCCTGCATAAATTTAGCACATATATTAGGATCACTTCTGAAATGTGTTAGAGAATATTAAGAAATGATTTTCAAAATGTCCCACAGAAATTGCAAAAGATAATCTCAAGGCATTTGTTAAAATTCCCTTTACAATAACACAGTCATTTTTCCTTTCGAAATCTAGCTACTGTTTAAAAATAAGAGAAGTTGATGAAAGGAAAGTGAAAAGTATCTATTTAAGTAACTTTTCAACTAGACAAAATATTTCATCATAAACTGAAAGTACATTATTAATGAAACCTTCATTTTCATTTTCTTACATTTTTAAAGATAAATATAAAATAATTATTAAAATAAAATAAAAAGTTCTAGCCTGCTTTGATACACAATTTAAAAAGTAATAATTCATTATAAAAATTCCATGTTAAGAATTGCCCTTTTTAAGAATATGTAAAATGCCACACATATTAAATTGATGTGTCGTTAATAATAGGGTGAAATAAAGATTTGTAAAAATATTTGCAGATATTTTTTAATTATTTATCAAATAGTGTCCAATGATATACAACTAGCAAACCTCGCGGGTTATGCTCACGTGATATTTGAAATATGCCAAGGGATATTAATATGTCTAATTTTTATTAAAAGAAATTATACTTTTAGGAATAATTCAAAAATTACTATTTAAAACACAGTTTGACTAAACTTCATTATTACACTGCATTAGGCAGAAATTAGACTTAAATTAATAAAAAGAAATAAAACTAAATAAATGATTATTTAGAACTTATTTTGAAACTTTTATGCTCAATTAATACGCTCATTTCAGTATTCATTGGAAGTTTTGAATTTTTTAGAAACCATCATCTTACATGTTAAAATTAACTATCATGTCAAATTCCAAGTCCAAACATCTCTCTCAACATAAAGGGCTATGCTGAAATAGGAACTATCACCATTAATTTCCCAACATTAATTTTCAATCGATTTGTTAATCGTTTGTTATCGATCCCTAATATTCCACAGAAAAGTAGTTTAGAAAGCTTTTAAAGCCTTTTTTAGAACGTTTGTTGTTCCTGTAAACCCCAGGTGGTAGAATCATCGGCATAAAATATAGCCTGTGCAGGATCAGAGACTGTTACCATTGATTCACAACTATTACTTTTATAATCGGTTTGTATTCCCCGAAATTGCATAGAAATCGTAATTTAGACCTTTTTTAGAACGCTTTTTGCTTCACCCCGTTTTAATTCGAATTTATTTTCAACAATCCTTCGGGGGCATTTATATTTTATAAGTAACTACTATGTCATATTTAAAGTTTCTAGCCTCTTCAGTATCAGAGCATCCGCAATTTAGAAAGTTTTTTGCTCCAGCAACCTTCTGGTGGTAGTGGCACAGACATAAATTATAGCTTATGTTTGAGCAGGTTCTATCACCAACAATTTGTCACCATTATTTTTTAAATCGGTTTGGTATTTGATAAGATTACATGAAAATTGTAATTTAGAACGTTTTTAGAACGCTTTTCGCTCACTTCATCCTATTAAATTTGGAATTTTCTTTCGACTGTTCTTAAAAAGCAGTTGCATATTGTAAGTAAATCCATGCCATATTTCTTAAATGTTAGACCCCCTCAGTTGTGCAAAAAACGCAAATTAGAACGTGTTTTGCTCTTGCAATCCCCAGATGGTTGTGACAGCAACATAACATATAGCCTATGTTGGAGCAGGGACTGTCCCCCATCAATTTGCAACCATTACTTTTGAAATAACTTTAGTATTTCCTGAGATTGAGTAGAAATCGTAATTTAGAACGCTTTTCGCATATTTTCACCCCTTTTTAAATTTCTAATTTTTTCGAAAAAAACTTAGTTTAGAGACTGGTCTGTTAAAATTCAATACAACTAATGTTACCTGTCAATTATAACTGCTGAATATAAGAATCAGGAAATTTCCTGCAGGTCATCTTTCGTTCGTTGATAAAGGATAAAAACTTACCTATCTTCAAAACGCTGGTGTTCATTTTTACAATTTTAACACTTTCCAACATAGTTGAAAAGTGTTTATGAATTCGGTTTGTCTATTTGTCTACTTGCTTGTCCGTGATCTAACTGGCGTAAATATAGTTGGATAGTAATTCATACATGTTATTGAGGTGTTCTATAGCATGTTCGGTATTGAAAATGAAGTGTGTAGCATTAAAGTTCGTCAACAGGAGCACTCAAAAGAATGACGTTAAGTACACTTTTAAGTATACTTTTTTACTCTAAAAATCTAACAATAATAAATAAACTTATAAATTGTCGAAATAAATAGTTTCTGTCTAAAATAAATATTCCGCTGATGCATATTAGTTATTTTAATTAACTAGTTAATTGTTTCATTAAATTGTCTAATAGACAATTATCGTATTAACATGATTCTGGTAAAATCAACTCTTACAAAACAATAAAATTAAAAACTCGTCAAAAGCGGCCAGATAAAATTGTTAATCTGGGTTTACCTCTAATTTTGATTTAGTTTTTGTTGGTGAAATTAGTACTTAACTTCGAAATGTACCTGTGCCTGTAGGCCGAATCGGCAGAGATCATTTTAATATATCTATGGAATGTGATATTTATTCTTCTCTGCTTACAAGTTGCATGATTATTTATCAATTGTTTTCACCAGATTTTTCAAGCAGTTTTTTTAATGCAAAAATATTCGACCTAAAAATTGCTTCTTGTGCGAAGTTACCAAAGTTACACAATTTTTTTTCTTATACCTGTGTCAACTTCTAAAATAAAAGTAACTGTCGCTGCCTATATACCATTTTCTAGGGGAGAGAAATTGTCACGGGCGTAACCAGGAAAGAAACCTTATTCAGGCAGAAATATATAAATATCTTTTGACAGTGGACAATATAATTTATTTCAGTGAGAAATTCAAGAGGCTATTTATATCTAAATATATGTGTAAAAATATAGACGAGAATAATTTCTTTAAGATATGCCACCACGTTTAAATGGGCAATTTTGGGCGAAATTATTTTTTATACCTTATATTCAAATACCATACAATTAGCTATCTAGAACTCTTTTTAGGTACTTCGTAATTATATAAAGACTTAGCACCTATAGTCGTCGTCTGGTCCTTACGAATGTCTGTCCGTCTATTCGTATATAACAGCGCAAAAACTACCCAACCGAATGGCTTGAAATTTAGTATATATAATAATTGAGTCATTTCAAATTTTATGAAAATTGAATCAAAACTTTAAAAAATATTAATACAAAATTTCTTCTTTCTCTTAAATCTATCATACGTAATTAATTCAACGATATCCCATGGTAGGTAATGATTCTAGATTGCCATGGTGGTTGCGTCCTGTTTAAGATGGAGTTCTATTATTTCCGTATAACTGAATTTAATATATATAATCGTAATAAATTTTGTATTCATGCATTTTTGCGTGAGAGTGCAACAGCTGGTATAACAAGATCTGAATTTTGTAAAACTAGTTATAGTAAGAAGTTCAATTTTTACGCCGTCGTAAACGAATAAAAAATGTTCTTTCAAATACAATTTGTTTGAAAACTGCATCTCAATTTACTTTTGAAGTATGATATTTTTTAATATATCTGTAATGCGTACAGCCAGATTACAAAAGATGAATCCATTTGCACTTAAAATTGACATAAATAAATCCGTATTTGCTTTCGGCTAATATTCTTTAACGACATTAAAACTTCACAAATAAAACAATATGAACAAAACACAGATTTAACAGATATGTAATAGAACTTGCTCGCTTAAACCACAGAAATTTTTAAAAAGGCTGCTTATAAGTAGCGAACTTTGGCAATTTCTCTGAATATTAACTCCTGGCATGCAGCTAATACAAGATTACAGTTTTGAGCTTTTTAAGACCTGTCCTACACAACTGTGTTGGGGATACTAAAGTAAAAGAAAAACAGTTTCCTCTTTTTGCCCGATTTAAGGAATATCATGCATGTACATAATTGTGTGGGTTCTCCCTCGGGATAACCTGACATCGTATTTTTTTTAAAAATATTCTTTCAATCAAATATGATCCTATTATATAGGGGAAACCACCAAAACTTTTAACTGCTATCAAAACCTTCTGGTCTTAAAGGGTTAATAACTTTCGAAACTACATTTGAACACATTATTGATATTTATCAAACAAAAATGATTTTTGGTGCTGTTATTGAGAAAAAAATATGTATATTAAATGTAAAATATCCATCAGATTTTTAAAAAAAAATGTCTTTCACCTGCGTTCTGTAACTTGCGAAACCCAGATTGCCTTCCCTAGATTAAGTAACCGGAAATGCGTCTCAAGAAAGAAAAGATATTCTAATACTCAGATTTAGGAAGGCACAATATACATATCTTGAGAATTTTAAGAACTTGGCTAAGTATTTCTAATTGATTTTCAGAGAAACAAACAACTTTAAATACGTTTTATGATAACGTTATTTTTACGAACAATCAGATGCGTAAATCTTCACAAATTATGATTGTACTTACATAACAGGCATCACCAGCATCTTGTATGTTGTGAGAGTAGTGAATTATCGATTTAAATATTTTACAATTTATTCAATTTTTACATCTATTTTCAGGGATCTGTTTAGGAATAAATTTGGTCCTTTAAAGGATCCTTCACAAAATTTTGCATCTCAAAACAGGACCCTTCACAAAATTTTTCATCTCAAAACAGGACCTTTCACAAAACTTTTTACCTTAAAAAAGGACCCTTCACAAAATTCTTTGTCTTAAATTAGGCAAATAGGCCTTTTACAAAAAAATTTCCAGATCTTAAATTAAACCTTTCACAAATTTAATCATTTAAAAGTAAAATCTGACCTGTCACTTTTACATATATAAAGAAAATATATGGATTTTACATACGTATATCTTCTTAAAAATATATAAAAAGGAACCTGAATATAACGATCATTTCAAATTCACAAAATTAGGACTAGATTTTTCACAAGTGTAACAAAGCTCTTCCCAATTTCACAAAAACGGGACCCTGAGGAAAAAGTCTGGACAGACCTCTGATTTTTATAAATGTATACGGAAAATAAATGAAAAAAATTATCGATTTTATAATTTGAATGTAATTGAAGAATTTATTTTATTTGTTATGTTGTTGTTCATTACATTGTTAGAACGCAAACGGTATATTTATTGAAAAACAATTATTAAAGAGCTCTTATTTTTTATCGTGAGTGTATTTTTGCTAACTATCAAATATTGCATTGATTTTGCAATCAAAAAACAGAAATTAAAAAGCACAATATATTAATTTGGCATGGTCCCCAAACTCGATTATGAAAGAATATTTGTTTCAGCGCGAGTTTGTATTATTCGCGCAAATAAGTGAATTTATTAAAAAATATATAATTTTGCTATTTATTTATTTATTTTTAAAGATAGTGCATGAGGAAGAAAAATAAAGCATTATTTAACTTTCCTTTTTAGGATTTCGAAATTGATTTCTCACCCAGTAATCATAAATTAATTAATATTAAACTATTAACTATTATTAACTGTTAAACTATAAAAGCATGTATTTTAAAAATATTACACGCTTCATTTTTTACTATAATTTAATTTGCCACTTTTTAATGATTAAAATGTTTCATTGTTGCAGTTTCACAGTTATTTGGCATATTTTGGCGAATAATTATTGCCGCATCATTGAATCCATTATTGTTTCAACTCTCATACAATGATATGATTTACAGGGAATATTTGGCGATTTATTACCTGAGGCGGACTAACATACAAATGCCTTAAAATTAATGTATTAATTTATAGTTAAGTTTTAAAAATAGTAAAATGTTGTATTATCATCAGAAACAAACTTGAGAATGTAATTTTTGCAATTCCAGCATATCGGGAAGTGAGTTAAAAAATGATTACAAAATTCCACCTCTACATACAAAAAGCAGGTTGAGTTAAATAAAAGAGCGTAAACAACTACCCAGCGAGGCTCGGTCGACCAGGCACTATTAATTTATTTGAAACAATTGATATTATATTTGGTTTTGCTTTATTTAAATTAACGGAGCTGAAGTTAGTAGGTTACTTTAAGGGTGGAGGGTAAGGTTATTTCGGTGGGTAAAAAAAGCATATTTAAAAAAAAAAAAAAAAAAAAAAATTAGGCGATACAGGTAATACTGGTTTATTTAATTAATTCCGTAGGCGCCTCGAAAAAAGGTTGTTTTGGGCGGTACGTTATAACTCGTCACTGGATCATCTGAAAAAAAAAAAAACAACAACATCAAAATGCGTTTATTAAGTGAGATGTTTCACAAGGTAACGCTGTCGAGTTTGTTTATTTTTTTTATTTTTGGTAGCAATTGAAAGTGATAAAAGTGATTTTCTCAAAAAAAAAAAAATCGGCAAATTTGTTATTGTAAAATAATAATAATAATACTAATTATTCACTTACTCAGGCAAAATACCTAGGTAAGTATTTTAGAAAACATATAACACATTTAAAAACCAGACTTCGACAATTACCGCACATAGCTGCAAAATTACGTCCATTCTTTTGTGCAGCTCTGTATATGATCTATAGATTTGTATAGATTCTACATAGTATGCTGAAATTTAATTCATGCAAAAACACGCTTAAAATTGCTGCAATCACACTTTCAGTATTTACTATTCATAGCGGTGGCCTATATCCACTTCTCTGCATAGCCCTGTATATGATTTTATGTATATGCTACAAGCATCTCTTAGTATTATACTACATGTAGTTGAGCTTAAAAATCAACTTTAAGTTCCATAACACAAATTAAAAAACACCTTTAAGGAATTTATGCCCATTCTCAGAAATGCTTACGAATTCTTTTGTGTAGCCCTGCATAAAGAATTTATGCACACCATGTAGTATGTAAAAATGTAGTTAAACTTAAAAACGCATACCATAAATGAAAACGCACTTTCAGCAATCATCCTTAATCGAAAACACTCGGATACAATATGTCTCCGAAATCTTTTGTGTACCTGTAAATGAACAATAAATGCAATGCACGCCATATTCTAATGCAAGCATCTTGTAGTAAACCTTAGTAATGAAAATCAATTTCATCATGTAAGAAAAGGTGCAACATAATTGAAATACCCTTCGAACAGTTTTTCCCCATAGACCATTATATAATCGAACCCTTTTGCGTGATCCTGTAAATGAATGATGAATGCACCTCATATTTTACAGAAAGCATTGTTTGATGTACCTCAGAAATTCATATCAATTTCATTGTGTTTGTAACGGAGTAACATTATTAAAACATGTCACAAACGATTTTTCCTTATAGGCCATAACATATCGGAAATAATTTAGAGTTCCCCTGTATGCGTACTGTAAGTGTTATACATAACGTATTCTATAATAACCACCTTATGGTGCACCGCAATAATGTATATAAATTTAATTAGCTTTGAAATATTTTAACACTATTAAAATACACCGCAAATGGTTTTCCCCCATAGACCATAATGTAACTGAATACGTTTGAATCAGCCTGTAAATGAACTATGAATGGTACACACTTCATTTTCAATACCAAACATGACCTGTGGAACTTCAATAACCTATATCAATTTAATTAATAATTCAATTAATTTACAGCAGTGTAATTACGCTCGAAATTATTGAATATTTAATACGTGATTTATCACACTGCTAACTAACCGTAGAACCAACAATGTGAAAAATGTCTAAGCTGGGAATAAAACCCACGACCCTTGGAATAACGCTTCAAGTGCTCTACCATTTAAGCTACGAACACGATGTCCAGTTTAGCATTTGACTATTCCATCTTGTGCTGCAGTTGCAGCCTTACCAATATATGCGAGTGTCAAATGCTAAGCTGACCATTTTCCTCGTAGCTTAAATGGTAAAGCACTTGCGCCCCACCAGTGGTCGAGAGGTTCCGCTGTCAAAGCAGGTAGACGGGAGGTGCTGGGTTCGAAACCCATCGCGCCCGTCGGCCTAATCGTTCGGTGTTTCCCGTGGTTTTCTTCAAACCTTGGATTTCCTTGCGTAAATACGGGTTAGGTTCTCTTAGAAAGACCCCCACGGAGGGCACCACCTCCCCTCTTTTGGGCCCATATCCCCCGTGTTGATAATTGCTCGTCATCAAACAACACCGAACACCGGTAGAGCACTTGGAGCGCTATTCCAAGGGTTTCGGGTTCGATTCCCGGCTTGGACATTTTTCACATCGTTGGTTGCACGCTTAGTTAGCATTGTGATAAATCACGTATTAAATATTCTATATAAATTGGATGGAAATACGAGCATATTTACGTGAGTTGGAGCACAGACAGAGGGATAGAGAGACGGACAGACAGACGGTCAGAGAAATCCAATAAATACACACTTTTAAACTACGTTAGAAAGTGTTAAAAACAAAATTATGCCTCCCAATTGAAGGTTACACTTTCGTGAGATATTTTTCTTCTAATATTTTATTTTATATAATCTCAAAGTTCCCTAGAGTGCTCTTCTCAAAGAGCATCCATGCAATGTAACGCCAACCTTTTAAGATTGATATCAACTTTAAAAAAAAATAAAGTCAATTTTTTGCACGCAAGATTTTGATCGCCATAAATGCTTGAAAAGATAAAATATAATACTTGTATGATAAAAGATCCTGACTTTAAGCAGTTTTCGTGTAAGGCAACTTTCGTTAAAGCAAGATTGCATTAATTATCAAACAAAGCATGCTCAAATCAGCATTACTGAAGTGAGAGAAGTCCATGTTCTTTTATAAACAAGTCTGTTTTTATTTGGCGTAAATTATTAATTTGTTTTAATATGAAAGTTAGTAAAAATGAAAATACAATGTAGGAAAACATTCGAACGCGGGTTATGACTCTAGATTTCATTGATACAAGAAAACAAGAAATAAATTTTTTGCGTAACGCATAGATTATGAAACAATTTCCAACAATTCCAGAATAGTGTAACAAGGTTTCACTATTTAAAAAGATAAAAGAAGATATCTAACTTAACAACTCAGAAAACGCGTAACACAATTAAACACCCAATGTGAGCGATTAACGCCTGCAGTCCGTAAGATTATTTATCCGAATTCTTTTGAGCAGCCTTGTATATGATCTATAGATTTATTATCTTTATTATATATCTTATACATCTGAAGAGCAAGATAAGTTTTTAAATAATAAAAGAGTTTTTACAAAAAACGTCGCATATCCTGAAGTTTTATAACCAAATGTTAATTAACACTTAAAATGCATTTTTTATGTATTCATTATACATAGTTTTTACCGGACTGCCAAGAAGGGTTATGTGTTTACGCGTATCTGGGTATGTGGATTTATTTATACCCTCGAAACATCCCAACGGCTGGATGGATTTTAACGAATGAGGTCTCTATCGATTTGTCTTAACCGTCCGATGCTTATAGACTAGGTTTTGTTTTTAGAAATTCAAAATGACGGCCGTAAAATACAAAATGGCGGTAGACACGATTTTTTTTTTCATGCACCATATTGAGTGGCATATCATTGGATAGGTCTTTCAAAATGAAGACGATGTTTCATTGACTATTTTACAGTCAGAAGCTCCGTTTAAATATTACACCACCTGGAAGTTGTGTAGGTAGGATTTCTAGCTTTACTGCAACTCGAACCATCATAGACATCTATAGGCCTCATCAAAACAGTCTTTATAGATAGGAACTAACAATTAAACACAACTTAAAAGTCATCAATGCAAGTAAATAAAAGAAAAATAGGTAAGTAATATAAAAAAATATTTTAACATTGATGAGAAATAATTAATTAGTTCGCTTTTTACGCAGTCGGTTTTTTTGACTTTTTAAATTTAATTTTTACTTGTTCATAAGTGTGTTTAGTCTTAAAAATGTGCTATTTTCATTTATCACTACGGAACAAGCGAGGAAAACTCATATTTTTGCACATGTGTTGTATATAGAATATCTATGTGTAACATTTTCCGTCATTTTGACGGGCTATCTTTCTAGTCTTATACAGGGTGCAATATGTTATCTATCGCCGACCTTTAATTTCTCAACCGTTGGTCATAGACATATAGTTCCAATTACAAAAACGTTTCAAATGAGGTAAATATTCATGTTGTGGCATTATATAAAGTAAAAAATCAATTTTACAAAAATTACAAAATCTAACTTTTTATACGGTCCCCCAGTCCCTATAGTTACATTTAGTAAAAGTTTACACATATCATAACAGATATAACACAAAAAGTTTGACATCTGTACTACAAAAATTGACAGAGTTATTAAATTTCAAAATTTGAGATTTTTTCGCATGATTTTGTCTTTCAATGAGGGATCAGTTAAAAGATTAATTAAAGTAATTCGAGATCAAAATCAGGGCGCAATGTTCTTCTTACGGCGAAACCACCTTCAGGCGGTATCGCCAAATTGGGGTATCACCAAAGAGGGTTACTTCATTAAAAAAATTTTAACTGACATTTAGGGGTCGTATACAAAGCGAAGAATTAAATATTGAAATTAAACTGAAAAATAAATATGAATTTATTATAAAATTAGAAAACGGTCTGCCATAAAAAATGAATATGTCAAATGACGAAATCTACTAGAGATACTGCTTATACTGTTCTCCATTGATGGCAATGCACAATTAAATGCGTGACAGTACTGAGTCCTGGACACGTTACAGCTCAGCAGGTGTGTAAACTGTGCGACAATCAAGGATGATGCGCTGCTTCAGATAAACCAGAGAAGTGGTCTCAGTCACATAGACCCATCCCTTGATATAACCCTAGAGGTAGAAATCTATGGGCATCAAGTCCGGTGAAAGCGGTGGCCACTCTACCAGACCACCATATCCAAGGCTCTGTTGACGGAATTCAGTGGCCAGATACGCCCGGACGTTTGATGTTTTGTGTGGAGAGGGCTCCATCATGTTGAAACCACACTCGGCATGCATATCGGAGAGGCAGATCTTCATACCAATCACGTACCGCGTTTGTAGCAGATGCAGGTGACGATCCGCCGTTAAGGTCCCATCGTAGAAGATTGGTCCAGCAATCTGGGTTCCCCATATACCGCATACGCGTCGTACTGCGCGGGCGATGTGGGTTGTTTTCCAGAGACCAGTAATCCACATTGTGCACGTTCACAATGCCACCCCGTATAAACAATGACTAATCTGTCACACAGAATGTCACAAAGGAATGACGGATTTTCCTCTAAGGTGTTGAGCATGAAATTACAATAAAAAAATTGTCGTGCGTGGTCACCCAGCATCAATGCTTGCACCAGTGTCGGATATGGTATGGATGCTCATCAAGTGCATGTAACAAATGCCAGACATGCTTACAACATGTCTCGCTTATCTCCGCCGAGCTCAATTGTGGAATTAAAAGGGCAAATCCCAGCACCTCCTCCCGTGTCACTCGAACATTACACCTTGCCTGTCTACTTGTTCTGGATCGTGGAAAAACAAAGCCAGTCTCTCTAATATGGTGCAATGCATTAGTTATAGTTTCATGCGTTGGATGTAGATCCTTAGGGAAACGTTCTGAATACACACTCGCAGCCTCTCTGGCATTCATTTGACATTCTCCATAAATAAGTATCATTATGGCATATTGCATGCATGCGTAGCTTGCCATCACGATCTCAGTGCTGGGTAGCATATCCACTGCTAGATGGCTCGTGTTTTATCCCGAACGTGTGGCGCTGCGGTACTATTGCAATTTGCATAATCCCAATTTTCATGCTCGACATATCTCGGCTGGTCGTTTTTATTCCGCTGCCAATTATCTAGTCCTTAAAGAGTATGTTTTATTTTCCGGTTGTCGATTCTACCTACATTGACGTTTGAAGGTTGTTCGACCCATAAAAGAGTTAAACAACACTTTGAGCAGTATCTCTAGTAGATTCCGCCATTTGACATATTCATTTTTTATAGTAAACCGTTTTCTGATATTATGATAAATTAATATTTATTTTTCAGTTTAATTTCAATATTTCATTCTTCGCTTTGTATACGACCCCTAAAAGTCAGCTAAAATTTTTTAATGAAATAACCCTCTTTGGTGATACCCCAATTTGGCGATACCGGCTAAAGATGGTTTCGCCGTAAAAAGGACATTGCACCCTGAATTTGATCTCGAATTACTTTAATTAATCTTTTAACTGATCCCTCGTTGAAAGACAAAATCAAGCGAAAATATCTCAAACTTTAAAATTTAATAACTCTGTCAATTTTTGTAGTACAGATGTCAAACTTTTTGTGTTATATCTGTTATTATATGTGTAAACTTTTACTAAATATAACTATAAGGACTGGGGGACCGTATAAAAAGTTAGATTTTGTAATTTTTGTAAAATTGATTTTTTACTTTAAATAATGCCACAACATGAATATTTACCTCATTTGAAACGTTTTTGTAATTAGAACTATATGTCTGCGACCAGCGGTTGAGAAATTAAAGCTCGGCGATAGATAACATATTGCACCCTGTATATATCTCCTCATGGTTTGCTTATGTACAACGGAAAACGCATTTGATTTTTTTCTTACCATTTACATTTACCGCTTATAAATGGTAACTCGAAATATTTTGAGCAGTCTTGTATATAATCTTCAGATTTTCAAGAACGTATTCAAAGAGGAAGGAACTTTTGAGAACAAGAAAATTGCCATTTTGAGGAAACCATCTTTTTTTAAAATTAAGGTAATGTTTTCGGTAGCTTTCATTACAAAAAGCTACCTATTGCAGCCGTTCGGAGGAAAGTGATTTCAAAAAATTTTGGTATATTTTCATCGATCATGACCCCCAGACCCCGAAACCACCCTCCGTTCAAAATTGATATATATATATATATATATATATACCCATATATATATATATATATATATATCTGACTTATGTCACACTGTAACTCTCGTATTTATGAACCGATTTCTATGTAATTCGGTGTGTACATAGTACATACCAATGTCTCGACCGAGTTCGTTGGCCAGCTTCATCCGCCATTTTGTTTCAAAATGGCGGCCATTTAAAGTTTTTTTAAAAATTTAAAATTTGAAAAGTGGTATCAAAAAATTGAAAATGGAAAAATATTTTTTTCTTACGTATTTGACCTTTATATAAAGATTCCGGAGCAGTTTTTGTTTCGTCTATATCTTAAAAAATGGCTGAGTTATAGCATTTTGAATTTCTAGCGTGGCTGACATTTTGAAACGTCCTGAATTTTGTCACGCGATAAAAGGCGTATTTATGAACCGATTTGGATGTAACTTCGTTTATACATAGTACATCCCAATGTCCCGACCGAGTTCGTTGGTCAGCTTCATCCTCCATCTTCTTTAAAAATGGCGGCCATTTAAATTTTTAAGAAAAATTTAAATTTGAAATATGGTACCAAAAAATTGAAAATTGAAAAAAATATTTTTTCCTTATGTATTTGACCTTTATACAAAGATATCGGAGCAGTTTTTGTTTCGTCTATATCTTAAAAAATGGCTGAGTTATAGCATTTTGAATTTCTAGCGTGGCTGACATTTTGAAACGTCCTGAAATTCGTCACGCAATAAAAGACGTATTTATCAACCGATTTGGATGTAACTTCGTTTATTCATAGTACATACCAATGTCTTGACCGAGTTTGTTGGCCAGCTTCATCCGCCATCTTGTTTAAAAATGGCGGCCATTTAAAAAAAAGTAAAAAATTTAAAATTTAAAATGAGATACCAAAAAATTGGAAAATGTAAAAGATTTTTTCGTATGTGTTTAACCTTAATACAAAGATTCCGGAACAGTTTTTGTTTCGTCTATATCTAAAAAAATGGCTGAGTTATAGCATTTTGAATTTCTATTGTGGCTGACATTTTAAAACGACCTGATATTTGTCATGCGATAACAGGCGTATTTATGAACCGATTTGGATGTAACTTCGTCTGTACATAGTACATACCAATGTCTCGACCGAATTCGTTGGCCAGCTTCATTCGGCAACTTGTTTCAAAAGGGTTGCCATTAAAAAAAAATTAAATTTAAAATTTAAAATGAGGTATTAAAAAATTGGAAAATTAAAAAGATATTTTTTATGTGTTTGGCCTTGATTCCGGAGCAGTTTTTGTTTCTGAAAATTTGTTCTTTTGTTTATATCTTATAAAATGGTTGAAATATAGCACTTTGAATTTCTAGCATGGCTAACATTTTGAAACGATCTTGTACTTGTCACGCGATAACACACGCATTCGCCTATTTCGATGTAAGAAGGCATGTGGATAGTATACATCAATATCTCGACCAAGTTCGCTGGCCAGCTTCATCAGCCATCTTGTTTCAAAATGGCGGCCATTAAATTAAAAAAAATTATATTTAAAGTGAGGTGCAAAAAAATTAGAAATTGAAAAAGGTTTCTTTCTTAAGTATTTGACCTTGATATAAGGATTCAGGAGCATTTTTTGTTTGTCTTTATCTTAAAAAATGGCTCTGATATAGCAGTTTCAATTGCTAATGTGGGTGACATTTTGAAAAATCTGATTTTTTGCCTGCGACAGCACTTGTATATATCAACCGATTCCGATGTGAGTGAGCATGTGCACAGCAATTACTAAGGTCTCGACCAAGTTCACTGGTTAGCCTCATCCACCATGTTGTCTTAAAATGGCGGGCACTTTAAGAAATCGCCGAATTTGGCAGCCAAATATAAATTACTTTAAATAAAAGCAGCTTGGATAAACTTACTAATTAAGCGCGAAATTAATAACTAATTTCGCGAAATTCTCATTCATAATGATTTAACATTGATAAAAATTAGTATTGAATCTCCTATATTCGTTTTCCACTAAATTGAGCTTCGTGTGTTTGAATAATATAAGTTGGCTTTTTTAAAATAAGGAATATGAAAGCTACCTCTTCCTCCCGGCACTGGCCGGAAGGACTTTTAGTTTTTAAAGCTATTTGTAATGCAACCATCCTAAACTTTTCCTTAAAGTTATACTTCTAGAAATTAAAAGATGTCTATGATACATTAGAGACATAGATTATAGTTTATAGTTACTTAATTTAGCTTAATTGGGGGGGGGGGGGGTATAGTTATTGGTTCAAGAAATGTCCTTTTACCAGCGCCCAACAGAGGTACCAGTTATTGATTATATTAAAATAAGTATAAATATGTTACTTAAACTGTTTAAAAAACACAATGATAAATTAAATTTATCTTCTAATCAACATCATTCAAATTTAAATTGTTCTATGACGTGTCTTACATCACTTGTCAGTTACTGGTTCACAAATGTCAGTTACTGAATATCTGCATTACTAATAATTTAAAAGATGAAAAAAATGTTACATGCATCTGTATGTATATCATACATAAATAAGGTTTAAGTATTTTGTTTTTAATGCGCTCTTCTCAAAAACAATGTGACCTAGGGTTACCGCTGCAAGGTTTAAATTAATTAAAATTTTCCTGCAAGGTTTAAATTAACGTCTGCTACCTCTAATGTTTTCATAATTTTAATTCCAGTAGGTCGGGAAATGGAAGGGCGGGGAGGGGGGGACATATTTTTGCACTGCATTTTCTACGATATCTCTGAAAATATAATACTTAAAATTAAATGTATTTTTGAGTTCGGCGTTACGAAACTCGAAAGCTTTCACGCGATACCACACACGATATACAAAGGAAAGATTTTTTTTCTTTTCAAGTAACCTTATTAGCCCCTTTACATTTCCCCTAAATATATTTGTGAATGTCTAATAATCCGTAAATAATTGGGGTCAGTAGTCTTTATTACTTCCCCCCAATTTCAGCTTTCCCTGTTCAATAGTTTACGAGTAAAATGGTTGCGACAGACGGACAGACAGACAGGAGTGATGTTATAATGGTTCCGTTTTTACTTTTTAAGTACGGAACCCTAAAAATTAATTTTTAATAATACAATGCATAATTTTTCAAAATTTTGTCAACAATAATTTTTTAAAGTGTCTCTACAATCTTTTCAAACAGAAAGGTAAGTATAAAATGGATTTAATTTTTTTTTAATAGTGATTTGAACAAGAAAGAATCCTTAAGGTGTCAGTTAATGGAGATTTCACCCATTGTATCAGTTTTTACCTCACAGGCTATCAAAGCCTGAGAGCTAATGTGCCCGCAGGATCTGCATCTACGTACATACGTATGTATGTGTGTGGATGTATGTCCAAACCAACCGTGTTTTTAAGGGTTAACATCTCGGCTAATTACCATACGTACATACGTATGTATGTATGTACAGTCTTGGAAAAAAAAAAGTAAACACCCCCTACTAACTCCTCAACAAATTATTGTAGAAGAAAGTTACTGGTACCGAACGATTGGAAATAAAGTCTACTTTTAAATGATGTATATAAAATTTGCTTAGGGGGCCATCTACATATTAAAACGAACCAGAACTTTGTTTTTTTTCAATAGCAGTACTTAATTCTGACAGCATAAATGAACTCTACACCCTTCAATTAGCCTAAAAACGAATTTTTATGCAATTCGTACCATCAGTTTCCGAGAAATTAATTATTTTAAAATGAGCGTATTTTAAGGGCAGTATCCGAATTAAAGTTCCGTACTGGATTGTTAACCGAGAGAGACGCTTCCTTGATCAAGGCACCTTAAGCGCCACTCAAGGAGTCAATGAAGTGTGTTAGATTACAGTACAGGAGAATAAATTTCAAAATGTCTACTCACTTCCATCATAGACGGCCCCTAAATCCATCATTTTGCCGTTTTTTAAGCATAATTTGAAAACTACTTGGAAGAAAAATGTGAAATTTTTGAATTTCCATAAAGCAGGACTTAATAAATCTAAATCCATCAAAAAAATTGTAGGTTGCAATTCATAATTTTTTCGAATATTAATTTCATAATTCATATCATAAAATTATAAAAATTGCAAATTCAGCTTATTTATGTTTGGGTATATTAGTATTATTACTACAAAGAAAAATTAGCACATTAGGAGCATAATTTCGGGAGATATAAATACAAATATGAAAATGTAATTTAACATTAGAAGCACTAAATTTTGAATGTTTATAATTCAAAAACTTATTGTTCAAATGACTTGAAATTTGGTGTCTAGGCATAGTTTGAACCGAAGATTTGAAATATCTCGTTAAAATTGGGTATTGCCATTGAAAAAATGAAGTTTGGATTCGTTTTAATATGTAGATGACCCTCTAAGAAAATTTTATATACATCATTTAAAAGTAGACTTTATTTCCAATCGTTCGGTACCAGTGACTTTCTACTACGATGATTTGTTGAGGAGTTAGTAGGGGGTGTTTACTTTTTTTTTCCACGACTGTACATACGTATGTATGTATGTACGTAACGCGATAACGCTTGATAGAAATATCCGATTTGCTTCAATTTTTTCCGAGCTTCGTTCTAATAAGGCGCTCCCCTAATTACTTTTTGGAGTTCATTGGTTATGTATAAAGAGGTAACGGGGGGGTCTAATCCGTTTAATTTAGATAAATGGGTTTCTCATGCAGAATTCTCTGATTTGCTTCAAATTTCGTATACCGGTTTATTCTGATAAGGCCCTTCACTGATTAGATGTGGAGGTTCGTTGGTTAAGTATATAGGGGGGAGGGGTATGGGGACCTAATCCTCTTTAATTTAGCTAAATGGGTTTTTCATGCAGAATTATCCGGTTTGCTTCAAATTTCGTATATATGGGTTTATTCTGATAAGGAATAAGCCGATAAATCTAATCCCTGATTGATTTGGGCGTTCATTGGTTCAGTATAAAAATGGAAATGGGGACCTAATCCCCATAATGGATTTTTCATGCAGAGTTATCCGATTTGCTTCAAATTTGGTATACTAGTTTATTATGATAAGGCGCTTCCCTGATTATATTTGGAGGTTCATTGGTTAAGTATAAAGGGAGGAAATGGGGGAGCTAATCCCCCCTCCCCTTTAATTTAGCTAAATGGGTTTTTCATGCAGGATTATCCGATTTGCTTCAAATTTGATATGCAGGTTTATTCTGATAAGGAGCTTTCTTGATTATATTTGGAGGTTCATTGGTTAAGTATAAAGGGGGGGGGGGGTAATCCCCTCTTAATTTATTTTTCGAGGGGCATTATCGTTTGAAATAAGAGTATGATATACAATTAGTATGAATAGCCTGTGAGCTCGATGCCATCTCTTTAACTGGGCACTTTTCTTTTAATTTGTGTCCAACTAATTATCGAAGAAAAATTGAAAGTTGAAATTTAGAGAAAAATGTACTGCGAAATTTCTGGTAATAAAAGATGAGTTATGTGTTACATGGAATATTGAATAAGCTAACCATGATTAATTATAATGCTAATCTTACTTTAATAATTACATTATTTAGACTTTTATAGATAAACTAAAATATGCTTCCTAAGCCAACAATTGCCCTAAAAAAATAAGAAAAATTCCAATATAGCTTTCTTTTTTTTTTATTCAAATCGAAACTTTGTATTAATAAAAAAAAATCCATCTAATTCATACATCGTAGCAGAACAATTTTTTTTTTTATTATTTAAAACTCTCCTTTGACATGATAAGTAGCCAAATAAAGTTTCCTATTATTTTACTTCTCCTTTCCTATGCAGGAGGATTTATTACTTCAGTGTCGCCATCTAGTATAATTGAATGCAATTAAAGATTACACTTTTAAAAAATTATCTTTTTAAAGTTCTAGTTCGTAAATACGATGATCAGAATATAGTCATCAGAATATAGTATCAGAATCAGTTATTCTGATGGTATTTAAAATATTAATTATCGCATTACTTACGTTTATTTTTTAAACAAAAGTTTCTAATGCAATTCTTTTTTATTATGAAGTGTCTTTCGTTTTCTGGTGCTAAAGAAATTTAATCCACCCACACAAAAATTAAATTATGCATTCAGAGTGAAAAAGATTTTTTTTATAAGGAAGGATTGATTATGTGTATAATATGAAAACTAATAATACTTCATTATAAAATGAAATATTGCCTTATATTTTTTAGGTTTAAATAAAACAGGCATAATATAAAATTCTTGAAATAATTAGATTTCTTTAATCAAATAATATTTATTTCTTTTACCCTGATTTTTTGTTAAATGCATTGCACCCTACTCGTTTCATGACTGACTGACTGAATCTGAAGTCTGGTTAAATTTCGCCCATTAGTTCTTCAGATAGAGCGGCCATAAAATTTGTGTCACATACAAGCAGACAGACACACATACAGACATTTTCTAAAAACAGTCAAATCGTGTTCAGGGTTTTCTAAAACGTATAAATCCGTCAAAACTGCATGTGAAAAATTTTTACGAAACCAGTACTTTCTTCTTGTAAATAAGAAGAAAGTGTAAAAGACACATAAATATGACTTAACCCCTTTGAGGGGCGGTGAGATATATTATATCCTTCTTAATTTTAATGAAATTTTACACCAGAAAATTTTAATTAAATTTTAATTTGATAACATTGGAAGAAAAAAGTTGTAAAATTGCTTTTCCTTATTTTGAAACAGAACTTTTTGAAAATTCCGATGTGAATTCAACCATAGAGAAACAAAATTGCTTGCCCCTGAAAGGGTTAACCCTTTCCGGCGCGGAGTAATTCTGTTTATAATCTTGATGAAATAATGGACTGACACCAGAATTTATAAACGAAGATAT
Organism: Maratus speciosus; assembly: GCA_963932465.1. Classification (NCBI taxonomy): domain Eukaryota; kingdom Metazoa; phylum Arthropoda; class Arachnida; order Araneae; family Salticidae; genus Maratus; species Maratus speciosus. Next base: position 52,146,728 of record OZ010786.1, on the reverse strand, counting down.
TAGAAAATATGAACTTGTTTAATTTCACGTACATTATAAAAGGAAAATTTTAATTAAATATTCTTGGTGCCGTTCGTCAGTTTTGGAATTAAAATTAGGTGTCATGTTTTAAGGACGCCGCCCTCGAAAGGGTTTTAAACGTTTAAAATTTTTTAACATTGTCGACTCAGGTATATGTGTCAGTACAAGCGTACTAGCTGTAAACAGAACACATTGCGATTACAAATCTTTTTTGCAAAATGTAATTTACAAGGACATTTCGTTAAATTTTAGTGGCAGATATTGTTTTTTTTTTTTTTTTTTTACTTTCTTCTATCTTTTATAAAAAGAAAGTATTGGATTCGTGAAAATTTTCGACTTTCGACTTTCGACGGATTTACACGTTTTAGGGGTCAGAGATTCTGAAAAACATGTTTTTACAAAATGTCTGTCTGTATGTGACACAAATTTTGTGGGCGCTCTATCTCAAGAACTAATGCACGGAATTTAATAAAAATTCATATTCAGTTAGTCCCTGATATAAATTGGTGCTGATTAGTTTTTGGTGTAATTCGCTCAAGAGGTGGCGCTGCTATGCAACATTTTTCACAATTTCCACAATAGCTCAATCTCCAGAACTAATGCACGGATTTTCATCAAACTTCATATTTAGTTAGTCCTTGACATGAATTGATGTTCTATACATTTTGGTGTAAATCGCTCAATAGGTGACGCTGCTATGCTGTATCTTTTGTAATTTCGGCAATAGCTCTATCTCAAGAACTAATGCTTGGATTTTCAACAAACTTCAGATTCAGATATACCTTGATATCAATTAGTGCTGTTTATGGTTTGGTGTAAATCGCTCTACAGGTGGCGCTGCTATGCTACATTTTCCAGAATTTCCGCTATAGCTTTATCTAAGCAACTAATGCACGAATTTTCATCAAACTTCAAATTCAGATATGAATTGGTGCTAAATTGATATAATTTCTTGTACTATTTAAATTATTTAATTGACGTGATTTATATAGAAGAAAGTTTTGTGATGGACACAGCATACTAGTTTATATGTGGAATTTTTTTTAAAATCTTTTATTCAGAGTACTTTTTTCAATAAATCTCAGTATCGGATTTTTGATTAGTTTATTAGATCAGCAGAAATTAGAGAATTATATGGAAAAAACGTGGGAAAATAATATGTTTTTAAGTTAAAAAAAAAAAAAAGTTACAATATCCGATACTTAGTTTCCACACAGGGTCTGAAGATATTTTTAAAAAATTTCAGACAATTTGCTTAATTATTGTAGAAGTCTTAGCATTTCGGTTAAAAGGGAAATATAAAAAATTGCGAACTGAGAACAATGAGTTTAAACATTTCTCTTACAGGGACGTTGAACGGGAAGGTTTAGGGAAATTAAGTATATCTCCTTTATTATTTATAGAACCGTTCCGAAATTTGGACAGAATGATCTAAGAATACCAAGGCACATTTTAAAATAAAATCTGAAATTCGACATTTTTGCCATTTTTACTTTCTTCTATCTTTACAAGTAGAAAGTATTGGATTCGTGAATTTTTCGACTTTCGGTTTTCGACGGATTTATACGTTTTAGGGGTCGGAGATTCCGAAAAACATGTTTTTACAAAATGTCTGTCTGTGAGTCTGTCTGTCTGTATGAGACACAAATTTTATGGGCACTCTACTTCAAGAACTAATGCACGGAATTTAATAAAAATTTATATTCTGTTAGTCCCTGATATAAACTGGCGCTGATTAGTTTTTGGTGCAAATCACTCAACAGGTGGCGCTGCTATGCACGATTTCCACACTAGCTCAATCTCCAGAACTAATGCATGGATTTTCATCAAATTTCAGATTCAGTTAGTCCTTGACATGAATTGACGTTTTATACATTTTGGTGTAAATCGCTCAACAGGTGGTGCTCCTATGCTGCATTTTTTGCAATTTCCGCAATAGCTCTATCTCAAGAACTAATGCTTGGATTTTCAACAAACTTCAGATTCAAGTATACCTTAATATCAATTAGTGCTGTTTATGTTTTGGTGTAAATCGCTCAACAGGTGGCGCTGCTATGCTACATTTTCATCAAACTTCAGATTCAGATATACAGTGGCGGTCAAAAGTTTTCAGCCAGTTAGTTTGTTTGATTTATTTGCCGGAACGTTTCGGCGAAGTAGAAGTGCAATTGCTCCAAAAGTTAGGAATATGCAATTGACCTCTGACCACATGATCATTTTCATTGGATATCCAAGACACTTTATGCAAAAGGGAGGAATTCGAAATTCGTTTCCGACCATTCGTCGACTGCGATTAATGAAATAATCAAACGAAATGACAGCAATGAAATATAATGAAATCAAATATCTGTGAGTAAGAAAAAATGTTTTAAATCAAAATAAATTCAAAATATAAATCAAAGTTGCAAGTATGTTGCAAAGTTGTAAGTAGAAATTATGGAACTAATTGCCAGTTACTTGAATATCATGCAAGGAGTGATGCAAAGCTTACATATCAATTTCTTTCATGCATTTTTTATTCCAGCGCACACAACATGGAACCGTATTTGGCAATTTTCTTACAAATTAGGCAAAACCAATTACTTGGCGATATATCGCCAAATTTGGCGACCAAAATTAGTTGTCAAAAGTGACGCCAACTTGGTGCTATTTACAGTATTTCGCCAAATTTTCATAGACTCCTAATTGAAATCCAATAGGGCTTACTTGCTTGCAGAAAATCAACAAATTATGATATTTCAATGCAACAAAAATTAATATTAGCTTATGAATAGGGCTTAATTGAACTATTTACATTATTTTTAAGCACAAACACTAACTATTTACAATATTCGTAACACTATATATAATTATATATTTAATAATTTTTATAATTATGAAACTCTGTAAGCTCTAATGATTATGTGCTTGGAGATAAGGAAATAAAATTGTCAGGAGTTGGGGTGGAGCGCATTTTTACCAAGTGGAATCTAAAAATTGAATGCATAGAAAATAAGGGATCGCTTCGCGATCCAGAATGGAAACGCGAAATAATTACGTCTGGGGTTGGCTAGAAAATAGGGATTTCTTCGAGATAACAAAAGGAATAGCGAAGCGATTACTTGGGGGGTTGGTGAGCGTAGCGAGCAGGGGGGCGGAGCATCCCTAGTAAAAAAAAAAAAAGAAGAAACAGAAAAAAAAGAAAGAAAAGGAAATGCATTTTCAGTTACTCATCCAAAAGTTTTAACATAAGAAATTAAAATTTAATAAAATGTTATTATGATTACATTTAAATTTAATTAAATAAGTTATTATTATTATTTTTTAATAAACAAGAAAGTGTTATTTAAGAGCGTTTTGCGACTTTGACATTTGATATTTTACCAACCTTTGACATTTCTTAATATGTATTGACTATGTTTCTTTCGTTTGGCAGGTTAAGTAACTGGCAAACGTAACCACAGATACGTACACAGAAAACAACATGTTAAAATTATCCAAACCTATTATGAAAATCAGTTTTCTATAAAACTACGTTTAGTAAGATTCGTGTTTTTTTTTGGATAACTCCTCTGAACGTTTTCCTTTTAAACTATTGAAAAGAGTTTATGCGAATAAAACCAAAACACTTTATATAAAAAAATAATTAGAATCAAGCATGTTAAAAGTATTAATTTGATTAAATTAATATATTTGCAATATAAGTAGGGGAGGGTAGTACACAGTGAGACGAAAATTATTATTACTTAACGAATGGCGATGATTTTATTCTTTTGAAAAAAAAATGCTACATCTTTAAACTACACAAATACGCTACACATTAATGTATAAATGGTTTTAAAAAAAGTTATTTATAAAAGCACAGAAGCAGCATAACGGAGTATCGGAAATTGTCTCACTGTGTGCCACAAGTGGTACACAGTGAGACAGTGTATATCTATTCTATTATCTATATTATAAAGGACAAACATATCTGTGCGTAACGCATACGTCATTTTGCGAATGGCAACACTTTGAAATTTGAAATGAAATTTAGGTTGTGCAATTTTCTTTACTGCAAAATTTTAAACTTATAAACATCGCACATTTTAAATTTTTACACCGTCGTATAAGGAAAAAAATGTACTTTTTAATGCAATTTGTTTGAAAGCTGTATCTCAATTTAATTTAGAAATATTAATTTTTTTGTAGTTTTTAATACATTTTTTGTTATTGTGGCAACTGAAGTACTGCATTTCTGTTGAAAATCATGGAGGGTTGAAAGTAGAGGGAAAATAATCACGGAGGAAAGAAAATAATATATTACTGTACCTTTTGTTGCCATTTTCTCATAAAAACTGAAAAAAAAAATTACAATTATAATGCGTGCTATGCAGCGATTTTTTAAGTTTCCAAATATCACACATTATCAATTTTTACAACGTCAAATAGAGAAAAAAATCTACTTTCAAATGCAATTTGTTTGAAAATTGTATGTTAATCGACTGAGTTATTACGGTTTTTAAAATAACTAGCCGCCCGTGGCGACCAGTTAAGTCTCCCTTAAATGTATGCTAGGCATTGTATCATATTACTTTTATTCATATTTTAATTTACTTGCTCAATCCTTCGCCAAATCGGAGGATTCTGATAGAGAAATCAAGAACTCTGTATTTTTATGTTAGTCAGGCACAGGTGATAAATAGCAAATATTGTACCCGTCGCATTTTTGCATATTTCATTAATTTAGATTAAAATATAATCCTTTCACTCAGTTTAAAATGGATAACTTTAATTTAAAACTAAAACATTTCAAATTCATGAATTTACTTAGAATCAAAAAATTCTTAAAAAAAAAAAAAAGAAAAAGAAAAGAATAAATACCATAAACCATTTAATTTCAACATCAAAGCATTGCTTTAATTTACCCCTCGAAAAATGAAAAATGCTGCTGGCGAGTTAAAAAATGCTATTGGCGAGAACTGCGCTTAGCTAACATGAAAGTACGAACTTTTTGCGATCATAGCAACTTTTATGTAGTTTTATTCGAAAAAAAATATTTTGATGAAATAGGTTGACAGATAATACGTTGCCAAATTTCTTTTCTCGCCATGGACCTTTTCTCTATTTCGCCAAGTACCTATACTGGAAAAATATCTTTATTTGTTTATTTATTTATTGTATTTTTAATGAGATGAATAAAAGACGGCACAGATGTCTTATACGCACCACGTTGGCGCGATTTTTTTCTGACGCCAATGTCATATACGCACCGGGGCACTTAACTGGCGCCAAAGTGTCGTTATTTTGCTTGATACGGTAACCCGGATGTTGTGCTTATTTATTAATAAATAGTTTATTTACTTTTATTTTATTTTTTTTTATTATATAAATAGTTTTTTTCTATAGTTATTAATTTAAAAAAAATTATTTATTGTTATTCCCTTTTTTAAAATACTACACAATAACCAATGAGATGCGTTTTCATTCAGGTTTTGCCATTAAATATTTAACAAATAATGCCGATTTCTGTGCCACGTACGATAGCATAATATATATAGATTTTCAAGCATGAATTATTTTTAAATTTATCTATCACGTGTAGCTCGATTACGAAAGATTAATCCGCTTGCCCTTAAAACAATGTAAAAAGTTCAGCATTTGTTTCCGTCTAATGTTCCATAAAAAATTAAAACTTCCTCTATAGAAAAATAAATAAAATTATGCAAATAAGAAACAAATGTAACAGACATGTGTTTGAACCACGCGCTTAAAGCACTGAAATGATCGGAAAGACTGCCTTAAGTCGCAAAATCTTGGGCTAATAACTCCTGGCAGGCAGTGGCATGTGAAAGTATCGCTTTTAATAAATTTTAAAACTTTATTTGAATGCATCATTGATATTTTTCAGATAAAAATTCTTTTTGATGTTAGTGGGCAATCTAAAATATATATTACATGTAAAAAAATAATTACAATAAAAAAAAGAATGATTTTCACCTATACTCTGTAACCCGAGGAGCTCGGGTTCGATACCCTAGTCTATATTATAAAGGACAAACATATCTGTGCGTAACGCATACGTCATTCTGCGAATGGCAACACTTTGAAATTTGAAATGAAATTTTGGCTTTGCAATTATCTCTACTGAAAATTTTTAAACTTCTAAACATCGCACATTTTAAATTTTTACACCGTCGTATAAGGAAAAAAAATGCTCTTTTAAATGCAATTTGTTTGAAAACTGTATCTCAATTTATTTTTGAGATATTAGTTTTTTTGTAGTTTTTAATACCATTTTTCTAATCGTGGCAACAAAAGTACCGCATTTCTTTGAAAGTCATTGAAAGTAAACGGAAAATAGTCGAAAATAGGAGATACTGTATCTTTCTGTTGCCATTTTCTCATAAAACCTAAAAAAAAAAAGTTGAAATTAAAATATGGGCTATGTCAAGAATATTGTCTGTTATTCTGTGCTAATGACGTCATATGCACACTTTTCTATAGACGAAGTTTAAAACTGGATTGTAAAAGTGGATTGCTTTAGCGGATGCAAATGACGTTATTTTATAAAAAAGCGTGTATTTTATTTCTTAAACCTGAATTATGTTTTGTAGAAGTGCGTTATTTTCACAGACCAGCTGCTTTGAAATTCTTCACAGGTGAAAATGCTTCACATTTAAAAATAATGTAATCGAAATCACACACTGATAAAACGCAATGTTTTACAAAAATTTAGAGTATCTGTATAAAGTATTTTTTTTCAATCTTCTGACCATCGTTACATTTTCAATTTTCGTCGCATAGAGAAAAAATTTACTTTCAAATGCAATTTGTTTAAAAACTTTATCTTAATTGACTGATGTATTATATTTTCTAAAATAAATTTTAAGCATGATTTTTTTTAAGTTTATCTTATCACGTGCCGGTTTCAGTACATAATAATAATAAACATTTTTCACATAAAGCAAAAAACATTTTTCAGCATTTGTTTCTGACTATTTTTGCAGAACGAAATTAATACTTCCTTTATAAACAAATAAAAGAATAATATTAAAAAAACCACCAATCTAACATATTTGTGAAAGACAAATTAACGAAATTAATACTTCTTTTATAAACAAATAAAAGAATAATATTGAAAAAACAACAAATCTAACATATTTATAATCGTACAATTTAAATTTTTAGATCACCAAATAGGATTTTTTTTAATGGAATAACTTTGCAAAGTCCATCTCAGTTTACTGATTGTCTATAGTTTTAAAAACAATTTTTAAGCATGAAATATTTTTTAATTTATCTGTATCGCGCGGAGCTCGATTAAGAAAGATTAATCCGTTTGCCCTTAAAACAAAATACAGACTTCATCATTTTCTTACGGCTAATATCTATTTAAAAAATTCCCTATGAATAAATAAGTATGATAATATAAATAAAACACAGATTTGCCAGACATGTATAAGCTCTGAAATTATCAGAATATAAAAAGATGCCATAAGTAGCAAAATCTTGGCAAATAACTCTTAGCATACGGCTAATAAGAAAATATCGCTTTTGATAAATTTCAAAAATTTATTTGATTGTATAATTCGTATTTTCCATATGAAAAATGCTTTTTTAATGTAAGTTGTCAATCTAAAAATATTATGGAATATAAAAAAATTATTAGTTTTCAATTTAAAAAAATGATTTCACCTATATTCTTTAACCCGGGGAAGCCCGGATACGATCCCCTAGTATATATAAAATCCAAACGGAAATTTCGTTCCGAACGCCTAGATTTCGAGTTCTACTGCATGGATTTTTACGGAACTTATACCGTTAGATAGGTATCGTTTCATGGAAGGTTTTAAGCTATAACACATTATTCTACCTAGATTAGATATAGAATTATGACGGAAAGTTCTGTTATTTTGGACGATAAGGTTTACCATTTTATTTCTTGGCGAAATTTATCGTTGATAAAAAAAAAATTGAAACAGCTATTACACCTCGAAACATAAAAGAAAAAACTGTTACTAATTTTAATTTTAAAAAAAGAAGAAGAAAATCCGTTTTAATAAGTGATAATATTAAAAAACGAAAATGTTTAATTTAAACATGAAAGGGAATGTTCGTAATGCTTAAAAAATTACTCAGTTAAAATATTGCAATTGAAATAAGATTTGGCTCTTTATCTTTTGCGTCAGGTTAAGAAAAATGCATCTGAAAGATTGATAGGATGATATCAAGGAAGTTTCGATAAGTGCATACTCATAAATATTTGAAAAAATATCTTTTCATGAGGAATATATAGAAGATTCTTCTCGTGACATATAATATGTTTATAAAAAAATCCACAGAACCTCAATTTAGCGTTTGTAAAAAAATAATGAAAATTTAATTTTTTTGGCGATTTAATGATGGTTGGTGGCACAATAAAATTTTGAATGATACTTTTTTTTATCATAAATAATTTTTAAGTAAAACCTTTTTCTACTCATCATACGGAGATAGTTAGATTAACTTTAACTTAAATAAATACATTTTTATTACTACAGTTTTGTCATATACCTTTATATGTGTATATATTAAAATTATCGTAATATTATCGTAATTATAAGGTTTAAAACAAAATTTCAGTTTATTAAATTTTTTCCAAATTCAAAATTAATGTCCGATTCGGAACATTGGCAATTTGACTTCGATATTGTTAGTATCAGAAACAATAAATGAAGATTATTGTTGCCATGGAAACAAGTATTTAATATAAAATGTTTAATGGTAACATTTTTAATTAGCCAGCTACTTTTAAAAACAAACTTAAAACGGTACTACTTGATTATCCCGTCGACAAAATAACTATCGCCAAACTATAAGATTAAATGCCAATAATAGCTGATCGTAAATTTTACATTCACTTGACATTAAACACGCTACACGTGTTTGTTGCATCATCAAGTGATTTTTAATTTCACTTCTATTTGTAATTTTATTAATGTTTAAAAATTTATTTATTCTTTCGTTGTTTAAAATAAAAATTTTGTCAATTTGCATAGTTTGGCGAGTAGTTTGGCAATTTATATAATTTGGCGAAATTGGTTGAATGAATAATCAAATAGTACCCTTAAAACATTTCCAGCAGGTGAAGCCATGTAAAATTAAATAACTACTGCAACACGCTATTTTTTATATTATATACGCTTAAAGATAAAAAAAAATAATACGCTAATCCTTCGTTTAAGTTTAAATTTATTGAGTTTTAGGCATTTAAACACTTATTTAACAAGCACTTTTCAAATGCATTTAAATATCTTGCATTTGGGATGGAAATGTGTTGGCTAGCCAAATAGCGTGGAACGCTCGTCTTTTTTGCGCCAAATAGTCGAATATATATAGATTTTTTTTCAGATTTTTACTGAGATTCCGCCGCCAAATTTGACTGATGTTTTACTACATACATGAGTAGTTTTAAAAGTATTTTTCTTTTCAAAATAATTTGAGTATGCTCTTTATAGTGGCAACAAACCTTCCTTGTGGTAACAATTTGTTTTTGATTTGTTCTGTTTTATTTCTAACTCCTCCATCATGTGACTCACAGACGAAACTAGCAGATGTAATTGTAAAAATGATGGTACTTATGATTTACATGTTATATGTTTATTTGTGATTTTTCAGTTCACTTTTGTCGCCAAACAATTTGATTTTAAGCCAAAAAGACGTAAGCGTGAATTGGGTTCAAGCGATGTTTACAATAAAGGTGATTTTGCAAGTGTACGAAAGCATTTTTTGAGTATTTTTTTAAAATTCAAATGTACAATATATAAATAGCAATTAATATTTTAAAAATGGAGTCAGATATTTTAATTTTAGTATAAATGTCTCCCACACACGCACATACATATTGTAAAATAATTTAATTTTAGACATTTAAAAAATTTCACATCATACTTTACTGCGAAAGCATATCGGTTTGTTTTCCCCAAATTTGTGACCTTTATAACCTCGAAGCCAGATTAGCTAATATCGTCCATTTTTTTAATAAAAAACATATCGCCAATTTCCCTTATACAAACGTTCAATGTTTGCAATGTTAGGTAGTAAAGATTACTCTTAAGAAAATGTAAGCAATTATGCGTTATTTCTATCACGAAAAAAGACATTTTGCAATAAAAATTGCTTTCTGAAATCACTTTTCGATATTCCATTCCATTCGTCATTTTTTTTTTTTTCACATCTTCCCTTCTTTTAGAAATGTTATAAAAAGATATTGGTTGACTCTTCCACAATCAGTTACCTTACAATTGGCGAATTTACTCTATAGTATTGGAAGATTCGTTTATATTTGAAAGGAACCGTGGACGGTAAATCCGATTTCAGAAGATTACGCGAAATTTGTACTTTTAGTAATTAGCGATTAGTAAATTTATGTTTTTTTTTATTATTATGGACAAAGAAGATTTACTAATAGATATTTTTCATGTGCAGTTATTTTACTATCACTAAAAAAGCATTAATTTGAATGTACAAATTTTTTTTTTCAAATGCCAAAGGTAGCCAATGGAACAATATTTAGTCATTTAGCCTAGGTTTTTTAAAAAAAGTACCTCAAATTCAATTAAAATTTCAATCATTATAAAATTTTGGCTGATGCACAGACCGAGCAGCTGATCATAGTGACAAATTTTAGGTTTATTTTACTATCACTAAAAAAGCATTACTTTGAATGTATAAAAAGAAAAAGAGAACTTTCAAATGCCAAAGGTGGCCAATGGAACAATATTTGTTCATTTACCCTAGGTTTTAAAAAAAAAGTACCTCAGATTCAAATAAAATTTCAATCATTATAAAGATATTTTGGCTGATGCACAGCCCGAGCAGCTGATCATAGTCACAAATTAACGTTTTTAGTTTTATTTAGGAAACAAACTGATGAATAATGACGTCTTGAAAATAAAAGCATGTTTATTTCTCCGTCTTATTACGCTCATTAGAGAAATGCGAAAAAAATCTTCGGTTTACCAAAAAAGATCACAACTAAAAGTTTTGCATAACTAACTATATTTATCATTTGCAAAGAATTTTGATAGTGAAAGATCTAAAATTCAATCAACAGCAATTTGACATTATTTAATGGAATGTAATTTGGAACGTAATTAACTTTGTTTTGTAGCTAACTCTGGTACATTTTTAGCCATATCGTTACGAACATTTCTAACGTTGCACATCAAACTTGGTTGTGGATCCGATTACGGATGATTGGGAAGATTTTGTTGAATGAAAACTAGAGGTTTAGTTTTCTATTTGAATTAGTTATCGAGGTTATTTTCCTAGGTTAATAGTTGCATGATTAAAACTGGTATGTAAAAAGAAACGGCAGTTAAAATGTAATTTTTTTTTTAATATTCACACAATTCCGCTTTAAATATCCACTTTTACATGATTCACATATTTTAAAATATAAAAGTGAAATACTGTTTTGATTGTATTTACTCTACTGGAAATCGAAGATAAGAATTTCGTCTAACGCATCAGATAATATAATAGCGCAATTGCGTCCGATGCGTATTCAAAAAATGCGGAAGGACCTTCCAGGTGAAGGTCCATATTAATTTAAAATACAGGGTCGGACTTTCCATTTCGTTTCATTGAAGGTTTATTTGAAAAATGGTCCAGCGCAGCGGGCTCAGCCTGCTAGTATTTTCATAAATCATACATTTTTACACTCCATCAATATTTTCTGCAGTTTATGATTTCTAATTAATATTTCTAGATTTTCAAAATATTAAAAATATGAGCCTCGGGTGGACAATGGTAGACCTTGGGCTACCTTCATGCAAATTTTTACCTCTTACGTTTAGTAGATTTCCCTAGCCGTCGCACACACAGACACAAACAGAAAGAGAAAGACAGAGAAAAACCTTCTTGTATTAATAAATACCTTTTTAGGGTTTCGTTCATCTGACGAAACCCTATTCGTCTCACTCCTTTGTCTGTCTGTCCGTCTGTCCGTCACAGAGCCCGTTCTCAGAAACTATACATGTTAGAGATTTGAAATTTTGGGTACTTATAGCTGAACACCTCACATCAAACAACAAATCATAAAATTTTGAAAAAGTTGGTAATTAACTGAATTACGGACTAATTAACTTCTAAAATTAACCAATCCACCTTTTTAACGCAGATTCAAATGAACTTTCTCCAAATCATCCGTGTTTCTCCTAAGGGTTGCCAGTAAAATCAGCCGATGCATGGTTACCACGGAGGAAATTAAGCCGAAAAATGAAGTGGGCATTTTAAATCGAAATCGCATATCAGAATCGCATATTGTCCGAGAAATTTGTAAATGAAATAGACAGACGCAGAAAAAAATCTACTTTCATTTGGTATAAAGTTCACATTTCTGCGATGTGTATAAGTTAAAATATCCACTAAAAATCGATCGATAAAAATTTATTTTCTTTAATTGGAAAGACAAGGAAAAAAGATTTCAATTCAAAAGATTTCAAAGCAGGTAGACATGACGACGCTGCGGTTTTTCTTAATAGCATATTTTAATACGGAATTTTAACTTTTTAAATATTAAATTTTTTGATTAAATTTTATGGCATCCCGATGTCGAATTTCTCGCTGATTTTATTGATACCTATTTCTAAGTCCTATCTTAATTACAAGCTGAAATATTAATTATTATTTAATTAATCGGTTTAACTCGCAGAAGAATAAATGTCGGTAACTCCCACATGTGTATTTAAACAATTCTTTCTAAGTGAGCCCCTAATTATGTTGGAGACATGAAATTTCGGGTACTTATAGCTGTACACCTCACATCAAACAATAAGTGATAAAATTTTGGAAAAAGTCGTACATTTAACCCTTTGGGCTCCCACATGTGTATTTTAAACAATTCTTTCTAAGTGAGCCCCTAATTATGTTAGAGACATGAAATTTTTGGTACTTATAGCTGAAAACTTCACATCATACGACAAATCATAAAATTTTGAAAAAGTCGTACATTTAACCCTTTGGGCTCCCGCATGTGTATTTTAAACAATTCTTTCTAAGTGAGCCCCTAATTATGTTGGAGGCGTGAAATTTTACATACTTATAGCTGGACACCTCACATAAAACAACAAGTGATAAAATTTTGAAAAAGTCGTACATTTAACCCTTTGGGGTCCCGCATGTGTATTTTAAACAATTATTTCTAAGGTGAGCTCCTAATTAGTTTGGAGGCGTGAAATTCTGCATACTTATAGCTGAACACCACACATCATACGACAAATGATAAAATTTTAAAAAAGTCGTACATTTAACCCTTTGGGCTCCTGCATGTGTATTTTAAACAATTATTTCTAAGTGAGCCTCTAATTAAGTTGGAAGCGTGAAATTTTGCATTCTTATAGCTGAACACCTCACATCAAACGACAAATCACAAAATTTTGAAAATGTCGTACGTTTAACCCTTTGGGCTCCCACATGTGTATTTTAAACAATTCTTTCTAAGTGAGCCCCTATTTAGGTTGGAGGCGTGAAATTTTGCATACTTATAGCTCAACATCCCAGATTTCACGTCAAATAATAAGTTTTGAAAAAGTTTTATGTTTAACCCTTTCAACTCCAGCTCGTGTATTTTAAGCAATTATTTCTAACTGAGCCCCTAATTAAATTGGAGATTTTAAATTTTGCATACTTATAGCAGAACACCTGAGGCCAAGCGAAAAATCATAAAATCTTGAAAAAGTCTTACGTTTAACCCTTTGAGCTACCACATATGTATTTGAAGCAATTCTTTTTAAGAGAGCCCCTAATTAAGTTGGAGACATGAAATTTTGCATACGTATAGCTGAATACCTCAGACCACACGACAAATCATAAAATCTTCAAAAAGTCTTATATTATTTACCCCTTCGGGCTCTAGCTTGTGTATTTTAAGTAATTTTTCTAACATCCGCCCTTTTAACCAGGGGAGAAAATTTCCAACTTTTGCCGACACCCCTTTGACCTTTCTTTCATATTGTGCACCATAACCTTACATATTTTAGTTCCATTTTTTACCGCCAGGTGCGCCTATTGATCTCAGGTGCTATGGGCCCAATCCCCTCGACTAATATATCTGCGGATAGTATGTAAAACGAGATTTCGTTCGGATAGATGTTTGTTTAGAATCGAGTGCGCCCCTGGTTGCGAAATGTGGAAGTAATAGATTTTTCTAAAAGATAAAGTGTTTTGAAAGGAATATTAAACGAAACCCTCTGTGCGATCTGTGATCACACTTACCCTCTTGTTTTAACATCAGAACCACATAGTAGGTACACAGTCACGTCTCACATCTGTGTGTCTCACTGTGTACTTTCGTTACGTTGTAACAAAGTGGATGCCACATCTGTTACATAAATTTCATCGCTTTAGAAAGTTTATGTCGTTTTGTCAAAATAGTCTATTATTAGATATAGATAGGTTTAGTTAAGTAAATATATGTCATATTGAAGGATATAAACTCTATAATAGACGTTTATGTAACTTTAACCACTATAAAATAAAGAATTTTTTTTTTATTTTGTCGAACGAGTAACTGAAGTGCCGAAACTACATCCACTTGTTGCATAAGATGGGGTCGTTATGTGTGTGTGCCAGCTTGGAGAAAAAGTTACAACTATATGTCAAAGTCGCTGCTGTATCACTGTATACCATGTCTCATTGTGTACTACTTTCCCTTATAATAAAATTTATATACTGTATACCTTTGTATAGCTATGCGTCTCATTGCTGTTATCTGTTTATTTTTTAATAACATTTCAACCAGTGCAAAAACTAGTCGCATAAACCAATCCCAAAACTTTCTTCTATTTCATGCATCTTAAGGGTCTCAGGGCTCTTAAGATTGGAAAAAAGGAAAAAAAAATACCATTTTCAACATTTAATATCTTAAAATGTGTTCAATTAAAAAACACAATTTTTATTGTGATAAAAGATATTAGTACGTTCCTTCATTTCACGTATTCAAAAAATTGCAAGATGCATAATTAGTATTTACAGGGTGCTCCAAACTGTGAGACATTTGTCGAGCAGAAAATTGGTATAATAGATTACGCGCAGGATTACAAAATAAATTTTGCAACTAGAATGGTATTTTTTATGCCTAATTATACTTCAAATTGTATTCATTACCCTGAAACTAAATAAATTTGTATTTAAAACATTTTTTATATTTTTAATACAAAGTTTTATTTAGCTAATGCAAAATTTTTGAAATTTTCAACAGTACAATCATCTAAAAAAATATTTTTTTGGACAATAAAAATGAAATTTTAGTCCAGTTTATACAAGCTAAAACGAAATATATGTTATGAAAATTTCATGAAAAAATATTCAGAAGTTTTTGAGATATCGTGCGAGTTATACTCGAAAACGTTATTTGGAGAAAAATGACTTCGAAGTTTCTGAAACGTGGCTTCATCAATTGTGCGTGTATAATTCTAAAGGCCATAACTTTTGTTCTAATGGAAATTTTAAGGAAACAATTATATCAAAATATTCAGAAAAGATAGGAGTTTAATATCTAAAAAAATTCAAATTTCGAAAATTTGGAAGATTTAAGAGTCTTGAGACTCCTTAATGTTTAAAAAATAATTATCAGAGTGCCAAAATTAAGTGACAGTCTATGCCTATTATGAAGATTGTAAAGGTATAGTTTCTTTGAATTGTGCGCATTTGGAAAGGAGATATAAGCATCGCATCTTTCACATCAATAATTGAATTTCGGCACCAAATCTCTTAGATGCCTGCAACCAAAATTCCCAACCTAAAGAGTACAAAAGCGACAGTAGCATACCCAAGTCTATTAAGGATCGTGAAAGTGTAACAGAAATGATATTTGATTAAATTCCTTGCATTAGTTTTTGAGATATAGTTATCGCGAATATCGTGAAAAATGTAGTACAGCAGCGCCACCTGTTATATGATTTACACAAAAATCTAGTCAGCCTTAACTTATATCAAGGTCCAACAGAATATGAAATTTGAAGAAATTCCGTGCATTGGTTTTTGATACATGTCTACCGCTAAAATCATGCAAATCCCGAAAAATATACCATAGCAGCGCCACCTGTTCAGCGATTTGCAGCAAAACAAAATGAGCGACAACTTATGTCAACATCTAACTGAAGCAGAAATTTGATGAAAATCCGTGCATTTGTTCTTCAGATAGAACTATTACGGAAATCGTGAAAACTGTAGCGTAGCAGCGCCGCCTGGTGGGCTATTTACTCCTATACTTAATCAGCACCAATATTTATCAAGGTATACCTGGATCAAATCTGAACTTTCATGAAAATCCTTGCATTAGTTTTTGAGATAGAGGCCAACTGTTGGGCGTTTTACACCAAAACCTAATCAGCATCAATTTATATCAAAGTATAACTGAATTTAAAACTTTATTAAATTCCGTGCATTAGTTCTTGAGATAGAACAGCCACAAAATTTGTGTCACATACAGACACAAAGACAGACTTACAGACAGGCATTTTCTAAAAATAGTCAAATCGTGTTCAGGAACTTCTAAAAGTATAAATCCGTCGAAAGTATACTGTTACATTACGGACAATGGAAAAAAATCCTTTTAAGTGCATTTTAATGATGTTATACCATTTCAAACATAATGAAACTAATATGCATTTATGAAGAACACTAAAATATAATTCCGTAGAATATGGGGTACAAGGCTTTTATTAATCGTTTACAGGGCCAAATAAAAGGATTCTGTTACATAATGGTTTACGCGGAAAAACTTTTTGCAGCGTATTTTAATTGTGTTACATTATTTGAAATATAACGGAAATTCATATGCATTACTACAAAGGTTTTACTTCAAGATACTTACTGTAGAATACGGTGTGGTTCAAAATATTGAAATTGTTATACGCACTATAACATGCTTTCTCTAGAAAAGGGAGTGCACAGCATTTATCCTTCATATACAGGGACACACAAAAGGCTATGAGCGATAATTGCTGGAACAACGTTTGCAGTTGTGTTATGCGTTTTTATATTTAAATAATTTTTGCATTATTACTTGGTGTGTATAAAATATACAGCGTGCAATATGTTATCTATCGCCGACCTCTAATTTCTCAACCGTTTGCTGTATACATATACTTCCAAGTACAAAAACTTTCAAATGAGGTAAATATTCATGTTGTGGTATTATTTAAAGTAAAAATCAATTTTACAAAAATTACGAAATCTAACTTTTTATACGGTCCCCTAGTCCCTATAGTTATATTTAGTAAAAGTTTACACATATCATAACAGATATAACACAAAAAGTTTGACATCTGTACTACAAAAATTGACAGAGTTATTAAATTTCAAAGTTTGAGATTTTTTCGCATGATTTTGTCTTTCAATGAGGGATCAGTTAAAAGATTAATTAAAGTAATTCGAGATCAAAATCAAGGTACAATGTCCTTTTTACGGTGAAACAACCTTTAGCCGGTATCGCCAAATTGGGGTATCACCAAAGAGGGTTATTTAATTAAAAAATTTTAGCTGACTTTTAGGGGTTGTATACAAAGCGAAGAATGAAATATTGAAATTAAACTGAAAAATAAATATCAATTTATTATAATATCAGAAAACGGTCTACTATAAAAAAGGAATATGTTAAATGACGTAATCTACTATAGATACTGCTCAAAGTGTTGTTTAACTCTTTTATGGGTCGAACAACCTTCAAACGTCAAAGTAGGTAGAATCGACAACCGGAAAATAAAACATACTCTTTAAGGACTAGATAATTGGCAGCGGAATAAAAACGACCAGCCGAGCTATAGCGAGCAGGAAAATTGGGATTATGCAAATTACAATAGTACCGCAGCGCCACACATTCGGGATAAAACACGAGCCATCTAGCAGTGGACATGCAAGCCAGCGCTGAGATCGTGATGGCAAGCTACGCATGCATGCAATATGCCGAAATGATACTTATTTATGGTGAATGTCAAAGGAATGCCAGAGAGGCTGCTAGTGTTTATTCAGAACGTTTCCCTAAGGATCTACATCCAACGCATGAAACTATAACTAATGCATTGCACCATATTAGAGAGACCGGCTCTGTTTCACCACGACCCAGAACAGGTAGACAGGCAAGGGGTAATGTTCGAGTGACACCGGATCAGGTGCTGGGATTCGCCCTTTTAATTCCACAATTGAGCTCGGCAGAAATAAGCGAGGCATGTGGTTAGCATGCATGGCATTTGTTACATGCACTTGATGAGCATCCATACCATATCCGACACTGGTGCAAGCATTGATGCTGGGTGACCACGCACGACGATTTTTTTATTGTAATTTCATGCTCAACACCTTAGAGGAAAATCCGTCATTCCTTTGTGACATTCTGTGTGACAGATTAGTCTTTGTTTATACGAGATGGCATTGTGAACGTGCACAATGTGGATTACTGGTCTCTGGAAAACCTCCACATCGCCCGTGCAGTACGACACGTATGATACTGTATATGGGGAACCCAGATTGTTGGACCCATCTACTACAATGGGACCTTAATCGTCACCTGCATCTGCTAAAAACGCGGTACTTAATGGGTATGAAGATCTGCCTCTCCGACATGTATGCCGAGTGTGGTTTCAACATGATGGAGCCCTCTCCACACAAAACATCTAACGTCCGGGCGTATCTGGCCACCGAATTCCGTCAACAGATCCTTGGATATGGTGGTCCGGTAGAGTGGCCACCGCTTTCACCGGACTTGATGTCCATAGATTTCTAACTCTAGGGTTACATCAAGGGATGGGTCTATGTGACTGAGACCACTTCTCTGTTTTATCTGAAGCAGCGCATCATCCTTGATTGTCGCACAGTTTACACACCTGCTGAGCTGTAACGTGTCCAGGACTCAGTACTGTCACGCATTCAATTGTGCATTGCAGCCAATGGAGTCACTATGAGCAGTATCTCTAGTAGATTCGTCATTTGACATATTCTTTTTTATGGTAGACCGTTTTCTAATATTATAATAAATTGATATTTATTTTTCAGTTTAATTTCAATATTTCATTCTTCGCTTTGTGTACGACCCCTAAATGTCAGTTTAAAATTTTTAATGAAATAACCCTCTTTGATGCTACCCTAATTTGGCGATACCGGCTAAAGGTGGTTTCACCGTAAAAAGGACATTGCACCCTGATTTTGATCTCGAATTACTGTAATTAACCTTTTAACTGATCCTTCATTGAAAGACAAAATCATGCGAAAAAATTTCAAACTTTGAAATTTAATAACTCTGTCAATTTTTGTAGTACAGATGTCAAACTTTTTGTGTTATATCTGATATGATATGTGTAAACTTTTACTAAATATAACTATAGGGACTGGGGGACCGTATAAAAAGTTAGATTTTGCAATTTTTGTAAAATTGATTTTTTACTTTAAATAATGCCACAACATGAATATTTACCTCATTTGAAACGTTTTTGTAATTGGAACTATACGTCTACGACCAACGGTTGAGAAATTAAAGGTCGGCGATAGATAACATATTGCACCCTGTATACTTCATATAAGGCGTTGTACAAAAGAAAGCGAGTACATGTACGTTTACTGAGGGAAATGGCTGAAGGCGCAAATTCAACAGTGCTAAGCTTTTCCCGGCTGAACTAAATTTTTGCATAATATTTAATAGAATATATACAAATCGATCTATCCTAAGCATTTTGAGTCACAGAAAAATTTGAATTATTTTCCGACTATAGATGGCTATTACTAAAACAGAATTTTCAAATGTTTTATGCGTTACCAAATCTTTCATTTAGATATCATATTTTACCTTATTAAAATTATTACCGGTTAAGTTTTGTTACAGTGTTCAGTAGTGCTAACTTTTGACAAACACTGGGTGGGCTCAAAAATGTTTGAGTAAAATAACGCATGCATTTTTAGCCCCCCGGTACGGTATGCTATTTCTTTCTCCTAGCTTATTTTGTGTATTTTAAAAAAATAACGTTACCTTACAGAAGCCAGCCGTAAAACAAAGCAGTACGATTAAATACTCGATACCAATTTTTTAAACTTCTAAGCATCGCACATTTTCAATTTTTATACCGTCGTATTCGAAAAAAAAAAGTTCTTTTAAATGCAAATTGTTTGAAAACTGTATCTCTATTTATTTTTTGAAATATTAATTTTTTTGTAGGTTTTAGCGACATTTGCTTAATATTGGCAACGGAAGTACTCCATTTCTGTAGAAAGTAAAGGAAAAATAGTTGTAAAATATTAACTATATATTTTTGTTGCCATTTTCTCGTAAAAACCGAAAGAAAATTTAATTAAAATACATGCTTAAAAAAATATAAACGAATGATTTCTGTTAAAACAGGGATCTATTATAAACTATATTTAATTTTAAGTATCTATATTAATGTTACCAACAAATGAAGGCCTATGAATCCTTAGATAGCCATTTTTGTCGATTTTCTTGAATGACGGCATCTTTTTGTTGCATTTGTGTATTATTTTGCGAAAGTGACGTCATATGCATGCTTTACTGTAGCTGTTTATGAGTGGATCGTAAATGTGGAATTCTTAAGCTGATGCGAATGACGCCATTTTACATAAAATAAAACGTGTGCTTTAAGTCTTAAAATTGAAATATGTTTTGTACTGCAGTAGAGCCCCGATTATCCGAATCCTGCTTAACCGAGTTATTTTCTTCTAACGGACTGGTGGCTTCTATTATTATGAAACAGTCATTATAAATGAAGTGTTAGGTGAAGATGAAAGAGCAGCCGTAAAATGTTAGAACTCTGATTTTCTGGTCAGAATAGGAGGGGGGGGGGGAAATGGCCATACTTAAAAAAAAAAAATCATTTTTTCCCCCTCATTCTGAGCAGAAAATCAGAGTTCTAACTTTTTACGGCTGCTCTTTCATCTTCACCTAACGCTTCATTTATAATGGCTGTTTCATAATAATAGAAGCCATCAGTCCATCAGAAGAAAATGAAGAAATGGAAATGCCGGGGGCGACACTAAATTCTGAAAAAGCAGAATTTTTGTTCTCCAGTTTCCCTTTTAGTGAGTGTATGGAAAAAGGACTGGGGGAGGAGCGAATGACTAAAGAGTTCGAAAAGTAAAGAGATTTGAAGTCAAATTAGGTTTTTCTAAGTAAAATATAAAATTATTAAAATTTAATTATAATTCAATAAATAATTATATTAAGTTATATTCTCATAAATTCTTTCTTAGAAATATATTAATATTTACTATAAATAGCATAAAATTTTCTAACTATTATAGAAATGCAAAAACTAAATGTCAAGAGAAACATTTTTAGTCACCTAAGTGCTTTATTGATTAAGTAATTAAAACAGATAACAAAATATATTGCAAATTTGTTTTTGAGAAAAATTTAATTATACATCCACTGAAAGGATTTTCAGTGCTTCTGCAAGTATTTACTATTTTTCAAAAAAAAAAAAAAAAAAAAAAAAAAATATATATATATATATACATATTGAGAGCGTCAATAAAACAAAATTTTATTTCGGCGATTAAATAAACAAATGAAAGAAAACTCGGTGGGCGGATATATAAAATTATTGGGTGGGCTCGCGCCCCGCGAGCCCATAATTAAATATGATTCTTTGGGAACATTTAAAATCAAACCCAATAGAAAAATTCGTATTAGAAGAGAAGTTATGACTAAAACACTTTGAGCTTTTGCTATATGATCAACGGGGTTTTCAATCTTTAAAGCCAATTTTCTCAAAACAGCGATTTTGATCGTTGCGCGCACGATTTCTGAAAAACGGTTGCCTAGAATTACACGAAATTTTTGGTGTATGTATTAAACACACAGAAGCACAAAATGACCTATTATTATGTTTCTCAAGTAAGAAGTTTAGAATTCACGGCTACTTTTGTATAAAATATCTCGATATTTTGAATTTCTCTTTAAAAATTTTTTTTCTCGAGATCTACAAGTTTATTTTTTTCATTGTAGGTCATTTTGAAAACACTTTATATCTGTACACATTAAAAAAATCTTGGCTTGTTTCAGCCATTGAAATAGGAAAAATCATGCCCGCAATGCATGCAAGAATAATTCTTTCGTAAAAATTGTATTATCTTTAAAAATAAATTTAAAAAAAACTATATATGTGTATACCTTTTCTAACAACTTTGATTTATAAAATAAATCGTTCCTAACATGTGTTTTCAATTTTATAATTAAAAGTTAATTAGTTAAAGAATGACTGCAATTCTTACAGAGGTCACTTTTCCATGTACTTTATTGGTACAAAGGTTACCCGACCCCGTTGGAGTCGCTGACAGTGTTCTGAATGTGTTGGAAGCTGTTTCATAATCTATGCTTGACACAGAGACTTTTCTTTCTTATTGTAAATTTTTAAATGACCTTTCGTAAAATACATTACATTTCAGAACTTTGATGAAATTTTCGCTAATGATGCAAACTGGTGAAAATGATGTTTTGGATTCCTAGGGAACTCTTTGAAGAAATATCAAGATAGATTATCGTCTTTGGGACGTTGTTTTTTGATGTAATAGGGGGCTTCGCCCCCCTGCTCGCTAGGCTCACCAACTACCCGCGTAATCGCTTCGCGATTCCATTCGGTATCGCGAAGCAATCCCTTATTTCCAGCCAACCCCAGACGTAATTGTTTCGCGTTTCCATTCTGGATCGCTTCGCGATCCCTTATTTTCTATACGTTCAATTTTTAGATTACACTTGGTAAAAACGCGCTCCTCCCCAAATTCTGACAATTTTATTTCCTTATCTTCAAGCACATAATCATTAGAGCTTACAGAGTTTCATAATTATAAGAATTATTAAATATAAAATTATATATATAGTGTTACGAATATTGTAAATAGTTAGTGTTTGTGCTTAAAAATAATGTAAATAATTCAATTAAGTTTTATTCATAAGCTAGTATTAGTTTTCGTTACATTGAAATATCTGAATTTGTTGATTTTCTGCAAGCAAGTAAACCCTATTAGATTTCAATGGGAGTCTATGAAAAATTTGGCGAATTATTGGAAATAGCGCCAAGTTGGCGTCACGTTTGACGACTAATTTTGGTCGCCAAATTTGGCTATAAACTTGGCGACGTTTGGCGACAGAACCGCCCTCTAGTAACCCCCTTATAGATTCAGAAAGCTCTGACCAATCAGATGCGTTTCGCGGTATCTATGCAGATTTTCATTGGTCCATTTCCAAATCGCTATTTTATTTATATATAGAAGTATACACTTCAAAATGACATTATGCGCTTTCCAATTGAAGTAAGTTTTAGTATGGTATGGGGCAAGTATTACTCATAACACCAGGTTCTTTTAAGTGTTTTCCAGCACTATTGGTGATTTTCAAATAAGTTCATGAAAAGATGATGAACACGTACAGTAAATGTGTGAAGTGAAAAGAGTAGAAAATAAAAAAGACAAACAAACGACTCATAAATGAGATTTATTTGCATAGACACATTTAGTGTATATTGATATTTATGTATGGATATATACTTATGTACATATATATGTATATACAAATAGCGAAACATAGATAACAGGACAATGCATAAAAGAAGCCTTTTCACATTGAGTATAAATGATACACATAACGACTGGATTGTCATCGTTCACATCTTTATAACAGTTTCAGTATATAATACTAATCTGAATGTTTTCAGCAAGTTGTCCACAGCACTCTAATGTAAACCACATTTATTCTAAGCTTCCCTGAGAAAAGGTTAAAAGGTATACATAAAATGATCACATACCGGGTGTCCCAAAAATGACTGATGGATTTTAAAATTCAATAACTTGCAAACGGTGACAGATATTAAAAAAATTCTTGCATGAGGGTTATGTATGATGTTAGGAGTTTTATTTTTTTTTTTTGCTGGAGATTCTTGATTTTAGTTCAAATTTCAAACAATAGGTGGCGCTGACAGCAATAGGTGCTCGGTCCAGAGATGATGTTTTGTACTTCGGAATCCATTTAATACATTTTAATCTCCTTTTTTCGCATGGAAGAAGAGAGAGGCCAAAAAATCGAGCCTGGATTTAGCGGTTGTTGCTTGCAGCGCCATCTACCGATGCTATTTGTAACTAAAACTGAGAATAGCAGCATAAAAACTCCTGGCATCTTACATAACCCTCTTGCAAGAATTTTTTTAATGTCTGTCACCGTTTGCAAGTTATTGAATTTTTAAATCTATCAGTCAGTTTTGGGACATCCGGTACATCCACCACAAACTATTATAATTTTGTCAACAAGTTCTTAAATTGTTGCAAATAAAATAAGTCATACTGTATACAAATAAAACATAAACTGTTATTTTATTGTTATTATTATTATTATCATTGTTGTTGTTGTTGTTATTTTGAAATAATGGAGAATCTGTTGGTAATCATATCTATTAAATCATATGCATACTTACAGAGAGATGAAAAGAAAGATTCAGCTCAAAAACAGAAAAACTACTCTGTAATTTTTCGCCGATTCTGTATATTTGCATATATAACTAACTCAAAACCCTGAAAATTTACACGTATAAAAATGCTGAAGATTTTGTAGTTTTACATTAAAAATGTTGAAAACGACTGTCTTGTTCACGCTGTGTGTAAATTACAGCGTATTGTATGCGGGGGTTCCATATCGATGTATTATAAATAGAAGCGTGAAATTTTTGGAACAGTACGCGAGAAATTTACTGTTGCAAAAACTCCCAATAAATCGGAAACTGATATACTAGTGGTGTAAATGGTAATGATTTGCAGTACAACTCCTGTCTTCTTCTGTAAAAAAATTATTGGTCTAAGCACGTATTGAAAACTGCTAAATATAGCTACAAATAGTAATGAATTGAATTACAACTTGTCTGTTTCACTGTACAATCTGTAAGCACTAATTTTATCCAACTACAGTTCCCTCCACTTAATCGGGTTACGGATAATCGAATAACCCGCTTATTCGAATAGAATCCTCAGGAACCGAATTTATTCCTATTGGTTCTATGTTATTTTCCCCCCGCTTAAACCAAATATCTTTTACGAACGTACTCACTTAATCGAATAACAACTGTGTGACTGATGTTTGAAAATAGGCGCGGAAAGCCCGTTTCAGCTGGAATTTCCTTCCAACTTTTGTCAGTTTCGGTTCCTTTACGCTGAAAACAAATTTTCAGTTCTTTCTGCAATGATTTCTGCCAGCAGGTGTATAATGGACAAGTCAAATGATTTCCCCACCTTCATCTCCCCACCACCACTTCTTTAATGGCAATGCGCCGTCACTTCAAGACTCGAGATGGTAGTTGTGATATTTTGCACTCATTCAAAAAATAACTCGATATTTACTCCTTTAAAATTCCACTTAAACAAACCACTTTAAACGATTTTTTAAGGCAGTATAAGTAACGTAAATTAGAAGTAGCAAAGTTTTGACCAAATTCAAACGAGCTGCATTAAGTGTGATGTAAACCATATAAATGTATGTACTGACATTAAATTAATATATATTTACTTTATATTAGCATTTGTATTTATTTCAGTTCATGTTATTCTGTTAACGATTTATTATGCTGTTAATTAAATATACCGTAGATGGTTATTTTGCCTCTTTATTCCGCATTAAATATTACAGTTATGATTCCTCGTTTAATCAAATACCCCCACTTAATCGAATATTATTTCTGAAACCGTCGATATTCGTTTAAACGGGGAGGACTGTTTCTGTAAAACACGCGTTAACTAATAATCCGATGCTTTTAACGGAGAATTAGTGAAACATTTCCGTGAATAGTTGTTTCTTTTCAGTATTTAAAAAAAAAAAAAAACAACAACAGTGTAACTGATGTAATTTGCTGCGTAGCGAAATTTGAACACCTATTCTTTGCTGTATGTTACTCTAAAAAAGTCAATCGTTTAGTAAGCATAAATGAAAGTTACAAACCTTTTCTCCTGAAGACGGTTTAGCATAAAAAAGTAATAAACATGAGTTTTTTTAATGAGCATAGTTTAATGTTTTACTGCTTGTAACAGTAATGCTTTATTTGGCATACGTTCATTTTTGTTTATTATAAATGTGTATGCCAATAAACCTTATGCATTTTAAGTGCACTTTTTAAGAAAAGATGTAACATAATTTACGTGATGAACAATTCATAACTTTATAGCGAAATCATAAAACTATATAGTATCCTACGACAAGCAAATCTTACACATTTAAACTGTAACCTCTTTAAGAAAAGGTGTAGTGTAATTTAAGTAACGAATAACGCGCAGCTTAATAGTGAAATCTTAAAAATTTATGCTATTCTTCGAAAAGCAAAACTTCCACTTTTAAGTGTAACCTCTTTAAGAAAAGATGTAGTGCAAGTCAGCTGACGGAGAACGCGCAGCTTAATAGTGAAATTTTAAAAATTTATGGTATTCTGCGAAAAGCAAAACTTACACTTTTTAAATGTAACCTCTTTAAGAAAATATGTAGTGTAACTTAAGTGATGAACAACATGCCTTAACCCTTTCAGGGGCGGTGATGCCGTCACGGCATCACATAATTTTAATCCCTATTTGCCACATTGGCACCAGTTTTATTGAATGAAAACTTCACTTTTATTAAATAAGCGAAAATGTAGCTTTACTTCTTTAGAAATAAATTTCCTTGCAAATACTGGTGTCGATCAATTATTTCAACAGTTTACACACACAAATGCCTTGCCCCTGAAAAGGTTAATAGTGAAATTAAAAAAATAAGCAAAATTACGCTTTTTAAGTGTAACCTCTTTAATAAAAGATGTAGTGTAACTTATGTGATGAACAACGCATGCTTTAATTTAAATAAGTAAACTAAATTTTAATAGTGAAATTTAAAATATATGTGTTTTCTAAGGAAATTAAAATTGCACTTTTTAAGTGTAACCGCTTTAAGAAAAGAAGTCGTGTAACTTAAGTGATGAACAACACATAACAGGGACGGCTCATTGGTTATTTAAATGGATGTTCACAATAAATAAATTACGCAAATAAAATCTGCAATGTAGGTTTAAATACATGTGTGTTTTCAAAAGTTAAAAGAAAACCATCTAACTAGAAGAAATAACCAAGTATTCATAGGTCGAAAAAATGTAGATTTTACTTTCTATGAAAGAAGCTAGTACATCAAACAAATAATAATATTAGGTTGAGCAAAAAGTTCTGGGAAATTTTTAATCTAATAGTTACCAGAATTTGTATCGTATATATGAGTACTAGTGGTATATCTATAATAGGACTTCAAGAATTCGATTATGGCCTCTTTCGATCAATGCAACACTTTTTCAAGGGCCGTTGATTTGAATCCTTTAATGAAGTTGAAGGAGCATGTCAAGAGTTTTTTGATTCGAAGGAGCCACCATGGTACTTCCAGCAAACCCGGAATCTGGCAGAACGATGGCATAAAGTCGTGGACTATGATGGTGTCTACTTTGAGAATAGTCCTTGTTGCTTTTGTTGTTAATTTGCGCATAACAACGCAACTTTCACAAATTTCCGAGAACTTTTTGCTCAACCTAGTAATAAAAAGAATATAGAAAACTAAGCTTTCGGACAAACAACAAAAAAAAGTTACACGAACTTCCGCACACTGAAGTTAGTGCTAATGGGAAGATAGGAGCCACGCCTTTCCTCTCATGTTCCTCTCCTAGCATCCGCCCGCATAAGCTAGTGTCGAAGAGCACGTTTCTTCAATAGCACGTGCGATTTAGGAAAGAACAGACGCTCTCTGCTCAAAATTTTAAAATTTACATTATTACAGCAACGTGTTGCCATAGTCATATTTGAAAGAATGAGAAGGGGAGGGTTGTGAATCATCCTGGAAATTGACGAAAGTATGAAATATGTATAATATAACTTTATTTATCTTGTTAATTTATTACGTAGTTTTTTTGCTTGGGTTTACGTGTTCATGGTGTACCAACAGACGAGCTGCGTTATAGTATAATATTAAAACTTATACTTTTTAAGGGTAATCTCTTTAAGAAAACATGTAGTGTAATGAAACACATTGTTGGCCGGTCACGAGTGTACTCGTATTCATATAACCAATGTCCCTGACTAGAAGTGTGTCCTAAATCTATTAGCGTTTTATATATATTTTTTAAATCATGAAATGTTCATAGGTTTTTAACAGAAAAATGTGTATTTAATTTATATCATATGTATTGGCATATTTTTGTTATATTATAAAGAAATTTACATTAAAACCACATATTCTAAGATATTTAATGATATATAAACTTAAATATGCGGTTTAAATGATCAATGTACCAAAACATTTCAAAAAAGGGCAGGGATTTGATTGTTTCTAAACGCAGATTTCATATTAAATTGTCAGCCAACAATGCGTCATATAGTTTTTAGTGTATCTTCTTAACTCTTGTACAAAGAAAAGGTGATAAATACATCCTGTTTAAAAATTATCGTTATTCTGTTAAAAATCAATTTAATTGCTGTTTATTATTAGTGGTTTACATGTACTGTGGAATCAACTTCTACCTTCATGACGTCGCACTGATTATCAATAACCACAACTGGTCTGTGATTTATTTTTCAAAAACGCTACCAAAAGAGCAAATTCCTCACAGAAAAACTAGACTAGATTTATAACATGGACAGAAAAAATAACACTTATGCCCCAGAAAAATACATACTTCTTTTTCTCTTAAACACATATCAAATATACAACATAGCTGCTGTAGAAATATTAAACTGTTTGCAACAGTACACAGATTTCGTTTAACACTGTAATTACTAAGTAAACATTTGTCTAGATTTAAAAAAAAAAGTTCAATTGAAAAATACATTTATTGACTTCTTCAAATACAAATGATTATAGGCATTTGTGGATTAAAAATAAAGTTATTTTATAGTAAAAATGATGTTTGTAAATAGTAAAATTTTATTGCAACTATTTTGCTTTTAGAGAAAAGAATAGTTAGGCCTTTTTTTCTGTATTACAGTAAAAGTAAATAAAATCTTATCGCATCAATAAAGAGGAACAAACTCGGAGATGGAAGAAAATTTGATCAGAAAAATATCAAAATCACTTTTAATCCTTGACAAAAGTTTTATATAAATTGAATAGTTTACAATATTTCATATATTTGTTATAAATTACTTATTTACATAGATATTGATATTTAAAATGTATTTTAAATACACAAATGCCAGATTTAATATGTTGATAAATACAATTATATTTTATAAGAAAAGAACTTTAAATGTTAACTAACGCTTTAGAATAATAATGTATATATATATAATTTAATTGAAAAATGGAATGTCACAAAAAATTAAAAAGAAAAGGTGACGAATACCTTAAATTAAGATAAAAATAAATTAGCATTCATAATACTAATTTAGTGCAGATTCGATATTAATATCTTAAATTATGTAAAGTATATTAAATAAAAAATATATATGCAGTCACATCCTATATGAAATATATGAAGATGTGAGTTTCAAAACTCGCCTTATTCAGAAAATCAAATTTTAGGAAATCGCGAAAAAACACTGACTGCGTTCATTGGATTTCATTGTAAACCAAGATTTTACAATGCCAGAAATACAGGATAAAACTAGTTTTTTTTTTCTTTTTTTCTTTTTTTAACAGATTGTAGTGGTTTTTTTCTGGGTGTAGATTCACAACTAGAATAGACTGATAGAGTAAACTCGAATTTTTTAAATTTTGGATAAAGCGAGTTTTGAAACTAACCTCCTCATATGAACATGTAATATAACTATAAATAAAGATTGATTATATCTTTTCTTGGCATGAAAATGTTCTTAGGTGACATGAGATAATTTCAAAACATACCAAATGATATATTTCATTGTTTTATAAAATACAGTAGTGCAGTGGTGTACAAATAGTGTCGTAGATGTGAAATCCTAAAAAACTTCTATTCTATCATGACTTTTCGATAAGTTCTGTTATAGTTTCACTTAAATATTAAATTTTCGTTGTTTTTATCAGGTTAGGATTGTAAAGAGCTTCATATTATTGATTAATCCCTATCCCGTGATGCGTCATGATTAAAATGATCATGACAATATATAACAACAAGTAATAACAGTCAAAAGTATTTACATAACATTGTATCCTTGGAATGTTATTACCATGCGAAAAGTGATACATCAAACATGCATGTGCAGTGATGATCAACAAATTGATAGCTTAAATAAATAAGGATATTTTCAAATATATGTCTTCACACTTTGCTTTAAATATCTTTAGGTGAAAGAGAATGTTTCTATATTATAAAAACTGGGCTCACTATTTAAAACCATTACTAAAATGTAACTTTTAAATATATTTGAGAAAATAACACAAACTAATTTCTTAGCGAGCCGCGATTTGAAGGTAATTAACCTCGTTCTTGTAATTGGCTGATTTTACATCACTAGATTTTTTTCACGATGATAATTTTTTTTCGATAAAACCCAGAAATTTTATATGACTTTTTATATAAAATAAAAACATTCTATCCTTATCAGGTTTCAATATAATTTTTACGTCTGCATTGTATTTCAAAATTTTTATGTATTCTAAAAAAGGAAAGCCGGATAACAGTGATTTAGACATAAAACTATTATTAAAAAACATAATTTTTAGTAAAATTTCATATTGCTTTTAAAATTTTTATGCAGAAGTATGATTAAACTGCACTTTTTTTTTAATAATGCAAGATTAAATAAATAAGTCTAAAATATGCTGATTTAAACATTTTATCGCTTACATTATTAGTAATGAAAATGAATTCCTTTCGCAAAGTTTTATTTTCATTACATTTTTTAAAATGTATTCTCAAATATGTAAAAATAAATGATTATTAATGTCGGTCCCTAATTCGAATTATAAAAGTTCTCAAGATATGATTTTTTAGAAAATATTTCTCATAAAAGAGAAAAAAAAATAAAAGTAGCAAATGGTTAAAATATTATGTAAGTAGGTCAAATAAATATATAATATAGGAGCGTTTAAAAATGGGATTACTTTTCAAAAACTTTTATTTTCTAAAGTGATTCTTGCACGAATACACATTTGGACAAAAATCTCAGTTTAAAATTTTATGTAATAAAATAATAATAATTAACTTAAATTCCATACTCTCTTGATAAAACAAAACTAATAAACGTTTTGTTAATTGTAAAAATACATAAATTATGTAGAATGTGTATTTAGATTCTGCAATCAATTTTTAAATTGAAATTTTCCTCTTTCAAATAATTTATTCTTTATATGATAAGAACATCTTTCATTTATAATTAAACACCATTGTTTTATTATATACATTATTTCAACATTTATGAGGAAAACTTTGGATTGTTTGATAGTTTACATACACGCATATTTGTAAAAATAGATATTTACAATAACATTTAAATATATTTTACAAGATAATACATAGATTCAAAAGAAATTTTATAAGTGAATGTTAAATAATATAAATTTGAGCGCATGACAAAATTTATAAAATAATAAAAGACTCACATAACTTGTATGAAATTTGAATTCTTGAAAACTTATGGGCTATATACATATATAACATTATCAACATTTTGCTAATTTTGGACCCCTTCCCTACGATATCATACATTATCATTTGTCCCCCCCCCCCCTCCGCCGGAATCTACAATATCGTTATCAATGTTTAATTTTTTTTTTTTTTTTTTTTTTTTTTTTACATTCTCTTTTTTTTTTTTTTTTTTTTTTTTTTTTTTTTAAATACGTGTTTGCAATGATATACACGTATGACTATATTTTTATTAGTCCCATAGTTCACGGATTCAAGATGTGAATAAAATATCAATACATGAAACAAATTTATATCAAATAACATCTAAAAGAGTTAGTTACTATTTAAAAAATCTAATACATAATGCATTGAACAATAATATTGTCTTCTTGCCCTTGCGCCCTGCCCGGGAACGGTTAAAGCAGGACTTTTCAACAAAACAGTGGGTAACATTCTATTTCTTTACTGGTAAACGCAAGTATCATTTCCAACATATTATGCTCCTGGTTTCTCTAACAGCGAACAAGTATATGCGCACATGGCAGAAGAACATGAATCGCGAACAATGGGGTATTGCAAATTTTGGAATGAAATGTTTTTATAAACATGTAATGGCTTTAATAATAGCTTTGTAATTTCTTAAAAACACATAAAAATAATAATAAATAAAAGGTAACAGACTATTTAGATGAAAAGAAAAAGTTACTCAAAAAAGAAAAGCTTGATTGGATCAAAAATGGCAACGATATCAAAAAGCAAAACCACTCTCTCTTAGAGATATCTAACGATATCAAGTGACAGACCTTTTCATAACCCCCCCCCCTCCCCCCCTAAAGCAATAACGTTATATATGCACAGCTCCTTATCGATTTACAGAATTATTGCAAAATACAAGGAAAACGTTAAACTGGAAGAATATATGAAATTATACGGAAATGAAACAGTATATTTGAATAACGTACATTAAAAATTAAAAACTGAATATTCAGCCAATTTTAATTTTACAGTTATTTGAATGACTTTATTAGCAAAATCTTTATAGCTCAAACAATTTTAAAGAATCATAATTGTTTCAAATTGTTACACACCATATAAAGTAATATGTGAATATGGAATACGAAAAAATACGAAATGAGAAACATTTTTAAACTATAAATTTTCCTTTCTTGCAAAGAAAAGGAATAATAAAATGACAACTATTAAACAGAATTAGTTATGAATTCGGGTGTTTATGTAAAAATTAAATAGCAAATTGTTATTGAATATAGGGTAAAAATCGGCAATAATATAAAATTTTGCATTTTTAATAATATTTTGCATTTTTAAACTTGAAATACATGAAAGAATTGTACAACCTGTCATCTGAAATTTAATGTCTAAACATTAATTTTTATTTTTAGTTTCTTAAAATTACCAAACGATAGCAGCGTTAAATTATTATGTAAAATTTTTATGTCCATGAGAAACAGCGTTCTGACTGTGAAAATTGTTGAAATTAATTTTATGGCTAGGTTATTTGTATGATGCAAACTCAAAATCGTAAATTTTGTACAAATTAGCCAAGAATTTATGTGTACAGCGGTCGACATTCTAAAAATTGCGAAGTAGAAATTGTGTCTTTTTTTCCGATAATGCATGCAGTTTTTGAAACAGGTGCCTTTTTCTACATATTAAAAACTGCACCAGCATTGTTTTTTTATACCCATCATTGCTGACATCATATTTGAGTTACTCGTATCAAATCAATCCGAACAAAAAATATGTAGTTTATATACTTTCTTCATAGAGTTATAAAAGAAAATGGGGAGCAAACATTCAAAAAGTGTTTTCTCACAAAAAAAATAAAAAATGAGTTATTGTTATTTTTATGAACTCTGTGTTAAATTGCATAGAAATAAACGATATTTTTAACCAAAAAAATTTTTCTCCGATTATAAATCAATTTTAAAACTTGGCGTTTCAATCAGAGAGTGTTTCCTCCAAAGCCTGCATTCAGTCAAACAATGAATTTACCAGTCTGCCAATCACAGTTGTCACTTAATGTGTACTTTCGAAACCTACCATACATATCACAATTGAAACGGATTGTTTTAGAGAAAAATAAGAGAACTGTTAAAGTTAAAGGTTTCCAGAATTACAGATTTCGAGATCTAAGTGAAGAATATGATGTAAATCTTCTTAAAAAGGGAGTTACCCGTTTTCAAAGGGTTTTTTTAGAATCTCTTCCTCTTAGCCACTCCATATCAGTTGAAAAGAAAAAAAGATGTTGAAAAACTTTTGAAGGTAATGTATGGTGAATAGTGGCAAAATCAACCTGATGATGTCTTCAAATGGTACAACCACATTTTCCATGATTTACCAGCCTGCAATGAAGAAGAAAGGAATGTGTGTGACTGTCTGGATGAAGATATTGGTTTTAAAATTTGAAGTGGATTTCTGGTAAACGAGCATTTATTTAGTAAATATTTAATGAATACTACTAAGTACCATAATCTGTCATTTTATTTTATGAATAATCAACTGAAGTTCGGTATTTACTGAAATAAAATAATGCTTTTGTATTATTTGTGAGTTAGAAATTATTTCATTCAAAAAGCGTTTTATCCACTTGTCAAACAATCAAAACATGTTTCTCCTGAATTCGGTCAAAACGTGATTTCTCCAAATATTAAATGCATTTTATTGATTTGTTTTATGTTTAATATCTTAGGTATGCTTCAATTCTTTCTAATAAGTAGTAATAAAAATACACAATAAAAATTAAAATTAAATACAAATTATTTTCTAATTTATCAGTTTTTTGAAAATCTGTATCTAAAGGAGAAAGCATGGTTTGAATGTTTGCTCTACAAATGTGTTAGGGGTGTATACGTGCATCTCGGAAAATAAAATTAAAATGAGTAGCACCAAAAAAATTAAATAGGAAGTTTAAATAGAAAATAAAGTCTTTTTATATAACAGAAAATTCTACAAATATTCCCGCTAAGTGTCTAGGATTTTATTTTCTATGGATCCTTTTATAACAAAGGACTTACAACGCAGAATTTCCCTATATCTCGAAAACTAATGATAAGAATAAGTTGTAAAATATCATAATATAGCCATGCTTTGTATGATTTTAGACTAAACCCTTCCTTTTTATGTAAAAAAATAATGTTGATCAAATTCATAATCTTTTTAACTATCAATGTATTAATAATTTTCATAACTAACAATTTATTAATAATTTTCATTATTAAAAACATCTATTTGAATATAAAAATGCCTGAAATATGTATGTGTTTATTAATTGTATCTCATTAAACAGGAAACATTTCAAGCGGGTAAATTAAATATAGTGGGTGTTTCAAAACTTCGATGCGAAAGTGAAACGCCATAAAAAAAGTTCTATGAGTCGGAGAGACATTCTGTTTGCAGATAAATATTCATCATGGTACGGGATTTTGTATGACACGAACAAAAAGAATAGTTCAAAATATCAAAAATAGAGGGCGCTATTGCAGATAATTCCATATTGCTCACACAACGCAAGATTTGGATACAAAAATGTGTATATGTAGTATTCTCCAATGTTTTTGTATCCAAATCTTGCGATGTGTGAGCAATATGGAATTATTTCATGGAATCATCAGCAGTAGCGTCCTCTATTGTCAAGATTTCTAACTAATTTTTTTATTGGTGTCATAAAAAATCACGTACCACGCTAAATATTTATCTGCAAACCGCATATCTCTCCGACTCATAGATTTTTTTTAATCGCGTTTTACTTTCGTACAGAACTTTTGAATCACCCGCTACATTAAAATTAGTTTCGTACATTTAACATTAGCCTCCACAATCTTTGACACTTGTAGCTCTATGAAGATTTAAGAGAAAAGTAAAAGTATACCTCTTTTCTGAATTGTTTGGATTCAAGGAACTCAAAAAAGAGTTAAAAGTGGGTGGATGGGGGGGGGGGATCTAAGTTGTTATACTTTTTCATTACTTTTTTTGGTATATTTATATGCAAACTATGGCTAATTAAAAACTGCTTTCATTTTCGGAAAGTAGACACAATTTCCTTTCAAATGATACCTCTCGTATCCTTCTGCAATAATGGATACCGTAGGTGGGGGAGATGGTTCCTTTTTTTCCTGCCCATCCCCTCTTTTTTTTGTCTGATTGTTTTTTGCCGATGGTTTTGATAGATGCCTATAAACTAAATTTTCATGGTTAAATGAATCATCCTCATTCTTCTAATACGAGGGGTGTTTTTTAAGTAAGTGCCGTTTTGTTACTTGAACAAGACAATTTTTTTTAACGATTTTAACTTTACATGAAAGCCTGGACCTTAATCTACTTTTCAACATAATTTCCGCCTATATTAAGCCACTTATGACACCAACAACCGCCGCGGCGAGCGGCCTCTATTCGTCCGCAGCCCTTTATTCATCCACTTATTCCGACTCGTTTGCGGAAGCTAGGTTCGTAGGTCTCCAGCCACGTCCCGAGTAAAAGACACTCTAGCGAAAGCCACGTTTGAAAAGAAAATTCAAAAATTGAAACCGGACAAATTTAAAAGGGAAATTACACAAATTAAAGACACCGAAAAGCGAGAAGGTAGGGCTCGGGGCGATGAAGCTACCGAACGACTCCTGCTGCTTCTAGCTTATTATTAGTCGCGGTCGGCGGTTGGGGATGGGTGGGTCAATCGCCGCTGCGAGCGGCCTCTATTCGTCCACAACCCTTCATTCATCCACTTATTCCGACTCTTTTGCGGAAGCTAGGTTCGTAGGTCTCTAGCCACGTCCCGAGTAAAAGACACTCTAGCGAAAGCCACGTTTGAAAAAAAAAGCATGCAATCAGCGTCTGTATCCCATCCTCATAGTAATATGCCGCTTGCTGTACCAATCACTTTATCTAGGGCTACTATAAGAGCCTTAACTTCTTCACCGTCGTTGTAGTGCAGGAACAGGCGGCAATCATTTGGCGTTAGGTCATGGTTAAACCACGGCCAACTCACGGTGTTGGAGTAGGCCATGAATAAACCCGGTATCTCATTGCGTCATACGGCTGGGAACAACTTCATCACCCTCCGTAGAGCATCTTGGTGGTCAGCTTTACAACTTACAACAACTATGGCGACGTCAAAAAGGCAGTGATGCATTGGTTAGCACATCAGGTTGCAGATTTCAATGAGGATGGGATACAAAAGCTTGTCGTATATTGTAGTAAATGCCTTAATATACGTGGAAATTATGTTGAAAAGTAGATTATAGTACAGGCTTTCATGCAAAAAAAAAAAAAAAAAAAAAAAAGAAAAAAAAATCGTAAAAAATTGGCCGTATGTTTTTTAATATCAAAAAGGTGCTTACTTAAAAAATAGGCTTCGTGCATAGCCGCAGCGATGCGTTTGGGCTAATTTTCTTCTGTCTCAGCCACGTCCTGAGTAAAAGACACTCTAGCGAAAGCCACGTTTTTTTAAAAAAAAAGCATGCAATCAGCGTCTGTATCCCATCCTCATAGTAATATGCCGCTTGCTATACCAATCACTTCATCTAGGGCTACTATAAGAGGTTTAACTTCTTCACCGCCGTTTTGACGTTGTCACCGTCTTTGTAGTGCAGGAACAGGCGGCAATAATTTGGCGTTATGTCATGGTTAAACCACGGCCAACTCACGGTGTTGGAGTAGACCATGAATAAACCCGGTATCTCATCGCGTCATACGGCTGGGAACAACTTCATCACCCTCCGTAGAGCATCTTGGTAGTCAGCTTTACAACTTACAACGACTATGACGACGTCAAAAAGGCAGTGATGCATTGGTTAGCACATCAAGTGGCAGATTTCAATGAGGATGGGATACAAAAGCTTGTCGTATGTTGCAGTAAATGCCTTAATATACGTGGAAATTATGTTGAGAAGTAGATTATGGTTTAACCCTCTAAGGTTTGGGGCGTAATATTCCGTTCACTAAGCTCCAGGTTTCACAGCAATACAAGCAATATTTAAGATAATATAATTCTATAGATTTAATGAATTTTAAATACATTGAAGAATGATTAATACTCTCAAGGATTACATTCATATTTGTAATTGAGATTTTTTTTTATAATGTTGAAAGAATCATATTTTCTTAGAATTTAAAACAAAATGCAAAGAAAACAACATTACAATTTTACCCTTTTGCAAGACACTCGGAGGGCTAGGCTTTCATGC
Organism: Maratus speciosus; assembly: GCA_963932465.1. Classification (NCBI taxonomy): domain Eukaryota; kingdom Metazoa; phylum Arthropoda; class Arachnida; order Araneae; family Salticidae; genus Maratus; species Maratus speciosus. The sequence goes on along the minus strand of OZ010786.1, from coordinate 52,108,975 downwards.
AAAAAAAAATTCGTCAAAAATTGGCCGTATGTTTTTGAATATCAAAAAGGTGCTTACATAAAAAATATGCTTCGCGCATAACCGCAGCGATGCGTTTGGGCTAATTTTCTTCTTGGAGTCTAAGCCCGAAAAATGTTGTTCCACCAGGGTCCGGGCCCACTCGAGTCGAGACCAAAAGTACGCAGTGGAACATTGTTAATAACATTTTGAAATTGTTTCAAGATTAATTTACACATTTAAAAAAATCTGCTTACATAGAAATATGTGTTAATAATCATATATACTCCATGGCAATTATTCGTGATTTTCATGTCTCTGAAAGTTTATTTAAATAATAGACTAATTTAAATAATATTTCTAATTAAAATAGCAAATTTATACCGAACAACTGGCAGAAATCTGCAAAACTATAAATTATTATTCTTCTTAAAAATTATTGTACAACTTCGTCAGAATGATATGAGTTCTATTTAACAGTAATTCTGGAAAAGAACTTCAAATAGAAAGCGATGATAGACAATGGTTCTTCCAAGTGTTACTAACACTGACTGTGCAAAGGATTCAGAATCGGATAGAATATTTACTTTCAAACTGATTTTTTAAAGGGTTGTAAAATCCTTTAAGCAACTATGATTAAATTCTTGTTTCTCGAATAGAAATTGCCTTAAAAAAATTGTAAATAAATAAAATTTTCACTTTGAGTCCGAACTCAAAGACTGTTACAAAAATCGATTTCAAACCCGTTTCCGTGTCGGACTCCATACGACAATGTTAAAATCGTAGCAACAAATACACGATATTGTGCTAATTTTAAGCCGAAGTTTTGTATTATTTATATAGAAAAAAAATAGTTTATAGAGAGGAAGTTTATAAAGTTCTTTCTTTTTTAATACGAAAAAGGGTTCTTTAAGATTAAAAATTTGAAAAACAAAAATCGCGATTACGTTAAGTTTTCAGCATCTGACTGTCAAGGAAACACTATTTGAAAATGCTCTTTTACTTGGCTAAAACATTTCTTTCTATTGCTCATAAAGTTTCTTTTATACACGACATTGTGTCATTTTTAAACCGAAGATTTGTATTATTTATTTATATATATATATATATATATATAAATAGTACATAGAGAGGAAGCTTATAAATTCTTTCTTTTTAAATACGAATAAGGATTCTTTAAGATTAAAAATTTGAAAAAAAAAATGCGATTGCGTTAGTTTTCAGCATCTGACTATCGGGATTACACTATTTGAAAATGCTCTTTTATTTGGCTAATAAAACATTTCTTTCTATTGCTCATAAAGTTTCTTTTATACTATTAGCAATATGTTTCTGAAATATTACAGCACTTTAATGATCATTCTAATCTACATATATATTTATATTAATGAAATTTAAAATAATGTTGCAAAACTAATGTGATAGAATTTAAGGTAAGAAAAAAAGAACGAAATATTGTTTTTGTTACGTATACATGTAATTTATCAAATAACTGACAGAATTAACATCATCATGTATATAGCTTTGTTTTAGCGAGTGATCATTCATCTGGTAATTGGAAGTTAGACTCTTTCATATACAAAAATAACAAAGAGTTTACTGCATATTTAATATTTGAAATTCTCTTTGATAGAAAGACGTTAATGAATAAAATAACCTAAATCTTTTAATAATTTTATAGAAATAATTTCATCGTGAAAAATGGAATAATACAAGGTTTTGCTTGCGCAAAAAATAAGATTTTCACAAGCCATCATAGTCCTCAAAATATATAAAGTATAAATGTTTTAATATTTATTTTAATATTTGAATCTGCTACGGTATTTTGTCATCATTATCTCCTATTAGTAATCTTTGCCTATTTAACTCTAAAAATATATGATTAAATAAGACGAAGACTACTGTTCGGAATTAGTGGTGATAAACTATCGTAGCAATTGACAGCTATGTATTTGCAAAGAGTAACTCGAGCAGAAAAAAAATCTTAGATTAGGATTTTTTTTCTTTTACTTTTAATAAACTCATGATTGTATTTTGCTTCAAAAAATTATCCATTTAGTAAGGTTCCATTCTATTACAGTTTACAACAGACAGTAAAAAAGGTTTTGTTAGTAAGAATTTGAAATTGCTCAACACACTGAATTTATTTGAATAACATACATGCACAAATACTAACACTAAACATTCAATGTTTTATTTGGTGGAATATAAGCTTTTGTAATAAAGTATAAATAATGAAGTAAAAATATGAAGCTTGTCACTTAACAATTTGCTAAGATGTAAAAAATCTAACAAATAAACAAGAATTTTCAAAACTTTTTGATAAGAATTTTTAAACATTTTTATCATCAAGCAAGTCGTTTTTATATGGAACTACACTAACAGAATTTTGTAAATCAACATTCAACATCACATAAAATATAACATATACATTTGTACACACAGGAAGAGTTAACTTTTGTAATTATCCAATGCAGATAAATTTCTTAACTCATTTCAACAAATAATCGATTTTTCTTCCATATACAACGTCAATAACATTTGAAAAATTTTTCATAAAAATAGAAGTATTTCTTTTGTATTCAATAAACTGTGGAGCAAAACATCCTATCACAGAAGCAATCTATCAGTTTAAAAAAAATAAAAGAACTAAAATTAAAGCTTTGTTAAACACAGTTTTCTTAAACACAATAACATTTAATGGAAACACAGAACTGTGCGAAAAGAATTGTTATTGGAATGCAACGTACAACCTTTACAACACATTTAAAATCTAGTGAAAAAGGAGTTATCAATTTTTGATATCAATTTATGTTCAATTTTGAATTCCATTTGCTGGAAAAAACATTTAAGTGTAGTGGGACTCACTAGATGGCGTAAGTCTTTGAAGGCTAAATCGATTCCTGTTAAATTTTGAAATCAATTTGATACAAAATGACTTAAATGTAACCAGACTCACTAGATGGCGTAAGTTACCGAATGAAGAAAAATATCATGAATGATCTGTCGTGATTCGATACAAATGATATACTTAATTTATTTTAAATATAACACAATATCTCTTCATATTTTGAGATAATATAGTAAACAATAAACATCTAACTTTTGTTTTACTGATATTGTATATATGGTTAAAGTTCTCCTTTTTTACTAGTGTAACATATCTTTCCAATTTTCTTTATCAGTGCAACAACATGGAGTGCAAAGATCAAAATGTATCAATTTTGTATTGCCATGAGGGGCAAGAAATGTACACACATTTACATTCATACATACATAAAACATTGAGCTGCTTGGAACAAGAAATGCAACATTATCAAAAAAGATTTTGTATATTTTAATGCAACAGTTCCATCAAAGAAACGTCCATCAAAGTATTTGTACAGTGCAACATTTTCCCCTCTAACTAATCGTCAATTGCCTGTTTGATCTTAAGACTCTAAAAAATGTATTTAATAACAATAGAAAATTACTTTCTTTCCTCCTCCATTGAGCATAGTTCTATATATTTCTCAAAATCTTAATCATAGAAAATAGAATTTAATCGTTTTTGCTATTTTGGCGTATTTGTTTAAAGAAAGACTATTTTTCCATATCTTATTCCAATTATATTAATAAAAATATATTAAAAAATACTCCGGGTAAAGGTTAGTTTCATCTTCCCACTAGAACTGAAAAAAAGCTAAAACCTATTTAATAACTATTGATATGAGAAGGAAAAAAGTATATAAAAATGATGTACACACATAAAAATTTTTTTGCTTTAATATTAAGTGATTTACTTTATTTTAGATAGTTTTGAAAGATGCTTTTTTAAAAATAAATATCAATAAAAAGTACGGAATGTTAAGTAAGGATTCAAAATACTTTATGAAAATACAGGTAAAAACTATTAATCCAAATACTTATGATTTGATTTTAATGAAATTATTTTTAAGAAAACTAATTTAATTCTCATAATGATTATACGAAATGTGTAAATTTCACATGATCCCTTTACATCAGAAGATTCAAACAGACAAAGGAGACAAACATGTCTAAAATATAGCTTCATTTTATTTGTCGTAATATTTTGGCATTTTTCTGGAATGGAAATCCTACCATTGAAGCACCTTCTTGATGTGGTGCCTCCAAAGAATTTGACGATAGGATAAACAACTATTAAGAATGAAATAACCATTCTTGACAAAATACATCGTTTAATCATGTATGTTAACATCATTAACCTCCAAGATGACCTGCAAATGAGAAAAAAACAAACAAACATATAAATTAACATTACAGTTCAGGTTACGGAATCTAATATATAATACACATATTATAAAGGAAAAATATGTCCGTGAGTAACGCTGATGTCATACTGCCGGTGGCAACACCTAGCCAATAAATTTCACTCAAACGTCATGTTCTTTTATATGATCTAATTTGTATAAAAATAATTTGACTTTTATAATTTTTCTGAAATCAATTACTGATTATACTGAATATATTATTGTACTATCAATTTACTGATTTTTTATGTTTTTAAAAGTAATTTGCAAGAGGATTAAAAAAATATATATATCTCTGTTGCATGTCAACCGATTACAAAAGACTAACCTGCTCTCACTTAAAACAATATAAATAACTTGCAATACATAAATATATATAACAATACATATAAGAAAAAATATATGTATAACAATATATAAATAACTTGCACTAAATAGTAAATTTGCATTTTTGTGTAAATAGCGTTTGTTCCCTGTTAATATTTGATAACGAAATTCAATACAATTAAAACTTCAACAATAAATAAATAAAATAATATAATAAAACACAAATTCAACAGATATGTAATCGAATTACTTGGTTAAACCTCTGAAACTATCAGAATAAACAAAAAAGAAAAATCATGCGTTAAGCATGGATTATGAAACACTTTCCAACACATCCTGAATGCTTTAACAAAACTTCGTTATTTAGGAAAATAAGGTATATAAGATAACTAAGTAAACATTTTGGAAAACGCATAAATATTTGAAAAACTGATTTAAGCAGTTACCGCCCATAGCAAATATGTATTTGAATTCTTTTGAACAGCCCTCTATTTCATCTGTATGTGGATATAGATACTATATAATGGGGAAATTTAGTTTAGCAAGAAAACCCATAACAGATTAAAATTTCACTTTCATCAATTTATGCTAATTAGATGCAAACATACTTGTATACTTTTGTACAACCTCGTAGTTAACCTAGTACTTTTACTACACGTCACTATTTAGCTAAAATTTAATTCAAACTAAAACACCCTTAAAACTATAGAAATCACATTTCCAGAAATTATCATTTATAGACGTCCATGTATCCAATTCTTTGCGAGACCTTGTATATCATTTCATGTATATTCTGCAAACATTTCTTAGTAAACTAAATAAAATTCAGCGTAAAAATGCATAACTCATTTAAAACCACTTTTAAGCAATTTGCACTCATACATAGTAACCATTACGAATTATTTTGTGTAGCCCTGTATATAAATTATAGCACTTATTCACACCATATACTATGCATAAATATAGTGAAACATAAAAGCGCATAACATAATTAAAAATGCATTTCCAGCAGTCATCGCTACTGTAAAGTATTTCGGATACACTATAGTAATATAGTATATGAAATCTTTTGTATGTCCCTGTAAATGTTATGAACTTCGTATTATACATGAAATAAGTTATAGTAAAGCTCAGCGATGTATATAAATTTCATTATACATGAAATAATTTAACATAATTAAAATACTCCACTAACAATTCTCTCCACCCCTATATTATTATGTAACGGAATTCTTTTGTATAGCCCTGTAAATGAATAATAACTATTCTTTGCACCGCATATTCTACAGAATGCATATTTTAGTGCACTTCATAAATGCATATCAATTTTGTTATGTTTGAAAGCGTGTAACATAATTAAAAATATTTTTCAACGATTTTTTCCCTTAGGCCGTCATGTAACGGAAAACTTTTGAGTGTCCCTGTAAATGAACTAAACATGCTACAAACTTAATTTGAAATAGGGAACGTGCTTAGGTAAATGTCAAAAACATCCAAAAATTTCAGGGCAATCCGAGTATATTTACGGGAGTTAGGGCCAGACGAACAGACAAACCGAAGTCATAAGCATTATTCAACTTTGTTGGAAAGCGTTAAAAAGGCTGTTGCAAGTAGCGAAATCTTTTGTGATTTCTCCTGTTATACGGCTAATACGAAAGAATCGGTTTTAATAAATTTCATACATAAATTTGAATCTTTTTTTTTTGTCATATAAAAATGCTTTTTGGTGTTGTTAGTGGGAAATCAAACATACATGAAATTAAAAAAAGAAATCTATTATTATTTTCTAAAAAAAAAAGAAAAAAAAATGGTTTTCTCATGTATTCTATAACAACTCCCAGTGTGACCTTTCATCTGTGCTCATGCAAAAACCAGATGAACACTTAACTTAGTAAACACTTTTTAATTGGGCCCTCCAGATGCCTAAACTATAAGTCGCATGTCAATGCATACACGATCTCCAGATGTGAAGTTGTAAACTGATTTTAATGATGTAAATAATTTCTCGGTGAAAAGTGCTGGCTGGCACTTGAAGAAATAAACTTTTTTAATAAGATGAATCAGACTCCCACGTGGTCACAAAATTAAGACGTACTGAAAAATCGAAGAAGGCCCCATGGATGAGATGAGTTTCTGTAGCGACGGAGGACGGTCGTTTTTTGGGTCGACCAGAGAGGGGCGAGCAAGTTCTGACAGACTTTAAGTTTTTTATATGTTCCTGTGATTTTTTATGTTTGCTTTGTTGTGTTGTCCTAGCGTGAATAAAAAATGTTTAAAAATGAACGCCAGTTCTTTTGAGTATACGTCTAAGTCTCAGTCTTTGATAGCTTTTTGATTTTTCACGTTACACTGGTCAACGGCGAAAATCGCCATTATTTTTCGCCGGGTCTGCGTCTCTCTAGCTGGCAGATTTCTATGTTTTAAACATTAATTTTAAACTTTGCACTGATGATGGAACTTTAACAGCTCCCAAACAGCTGCTTGCAACCTTTTGTATACACATATTTACAATTTGTGCTATTTAACGTTGTCCATTTATTTCTTAACCGATTAATCCTGCATTGTAATTTTATCGATTCTTTCTTTTCGTACTTTTAAATCTTATTTTCTTGTTTTTCCGTTTCATTTTTATTTTTATTTTCATCTATTTACTTTTATAACTGTATTCGGTTTTTTTTTCTTTTTTTTTTTTTAAGTTTAAGATTCTTTAAGCCTCTTGTGGTAACACGAGGATTATACTTAAAAAAAAAAACCCTTCTCAACCGATAGAAAAACAAAATAGGCAGATTGCGTAGTATAGGTGCAATATATGGTGTGAGTAATTCGTAAACTGCGTGGCAATAATTATTCTATTAAAATTATGTATTTGTTTTCGAATTTCTCTCGAATCAGAGATATTATGAAGTCTAAAAAGAGTCCTGTTAAACCCCTCCCCCTCAAAAGCTACGAATAATCAAAGCCATAACCGTGAATCGAATTCTGTGTACCAACGATCTGGGAGTCTAAAAAATGAGTTACTTCTAAAAGTATTCATTTGAAGCCATTCATCTCTAGATACTACATTTACAAATGAACTGTTTTCTGTTTTAGCTCTTTAGTCGCAAACGAAATGAAATATCTAACAATTTAAGATTTTAAATATTGAAATTATCAAAAAGAGAAAATATTAAAGCAATCATATCACTGAAAAAAGTTTTTAAAACTACACATTTATGCATAACTTGCATATTTATCTGCTATTGTTGAAAAGTGTGAAAATAACTTTAAATACCGGAACTTCTGTATCAGCGATGTTGAAGTTATTCATAAAATGCTGACAATGTAATGGTTACAAAATAAATAATGAACGTTAGAACTGACAAATGTTAATAAAGTTACAAAGTTTAAAGTTAAAACTTTGTATCTTTCTTACCTCTTTGATATATTCATACAAAATGATAATTTCCAGTAACATAATAAAAGTAAAATAAAAAAAAGTATAAAAGTTTGAAATTTTACGTTTGAATTAAAAATATTTTGTAATTTGGAATATTCTGTTGGTAAGAAATTTGATTTTCGATTTTTTAAATATTGCAATGCTGTGTAATACATTCTTTTAAAATAAGAATACGCACACGATTTGAAGATTTTTGAATTGAATGTTTCTGAGTTAGGATTTAAACGTGTCGGATGATAAAAATATATTTCTTAATTTAATTTTTTTCAAAACTTTTTCATTTTAACCAAAATACTGCTATTGTAATCAATATCCTTATTTTGCAAATTCAGTGAACCGACATCACTGGCTTTCGATTTTTGAAGTTTCAGATTATTCTAAATACTTTTAATTTTAATTGATACATATATAAAAAATTCGAAATTCTGTTCGCACATTTTTTAGGCGATTTTTTTTCTGTAAAAATACTCAATACTTGCAAAAATGTCTTTTCATGGAAGTTAAGATCTTAACAGTATAAGTTATCGTCTGCTATCCTCAATTTTTGTATAAAAGCAAAATGACTCTTTTAAGGAAGCGATAGATGAGAGTCTGTGTTTTTGCTCTTTCCAAAGTGAATTATTTTAATTCAGTTACTATAAAATCAGGTCAAAGCCATTACTGGTAGATATTCTGATTAGTATGCACTACGTCAGCAGTTTTTATTATGTCCGTACTATCGGATCAAATGTGATTGAAGTTAAGAACAGAATTCTAATGCTGACCGTTAATGTAAACATTTCGGAACTGTTAAGAGCTCCCACTCTTTATTTGTGAATTAAAATAGTTCTAAAATTTTTAATGAAAATTGGTGATAGTACCGCATAATGTAATACATGATGCCTGTAATACATCATAAAACTGATATACAAATAAGCTTCCAAACAGTTTCGAAAAGTTTACATTCACATTCACAGTCAAAATTAAAATTCTATTCTTAATTTCAATCACATTTGATCGGATGGTATAGATACAACAAAAATCACTGATGTAATGTATAGCAGTGATGTACCATCAGAGCCTGATCACCACAGGGACGAATTCTACAAGAAATGATTTTAACATGGTTTTATAGTAGCTGAATTAGAATAATTCATTATAACAGAAGATATGGTGCAATATAACATCCATTCGTTATAGCGTTAACAATCCTGCCAAAAAGCATTTTTAACAATTTTTTGTGATATCAGATAAGTTAATAAAAAATCAAAATATTTTGCCATATTTTTATATTTAATGATATATAATATGTTTATAAACAATGTTAAGCAGGATTCCCCTTCATATTTTATAACGTAATTTAAAGTAAGTGAAATAGATCAAAGTTAAATGAGATTAAAGGAAAAACAAGATTATTAATAATGGTTTTCTTGTCTACGTACTTTCACAGTCTCATAATTTAGTGCTTTCAACAGTCTCATGTGGTGTCAAAAACATAGACGAGTTCTTTTCAAATTCTTTCATTAATTTCGTGCATTTTTCTTCATATTCAGCCTTCAACCTTTCTTGAGCCTGATAAAATTTTAAACAATGTAAAATAAATACATTAAAAAAATGTACATAACGCTTTACGTTCATATAAGTTTGATAGAATAAAAAAAATACTAAAATAATATACATTATGTGTAAAAAGTACCCGGAATTTATCATTTAAAAGACGCCAGTGGAAGATATCACGACATTTTTGTTTTACTGTAACGTGGAACTTAAGCGGCATCTGTGACTTAGTATGTTGACAGCAGCTGTTTTTTTCAGACCTTCTTTTGAGCGCTCTGTGATTTTTACGATGCAAGAATTAGTTGAACAAAGAATTTGCCTCAAATTTTATGTTTCAAATACAATTTTGTGTGCCAAATCACTGAAAATGTTGAAGAAGAGTTACGCGGAATCGTGCATTTCAAAACACAGACATATAAACAATATAAAGCATTTTAAGAAGGGCGAACTGGTAGTTTATTTGCCTCGTTCTGTTTAACCATCAAAGGCTACGAACGATTCAAACATCCATAAAATCAAAAAGCTGGTGCTCGAAAAATGTCGTATTAATTATAGAGAATTGGCTCAAGAGGTGAACATACCTTTTAAGTCGGCCGATAACGTTATGACTAATATTTTGGGAATGAAACCCGTTGCCCCACGACTGGTACTGAAAGAATGCAATTTTGTCCTGTAACTGTGGAAAAGATTTTGGCGCAAAACGCATCGAATGTCATTAACCCTGCACATTGATTGCCTCACATAGCTCCATGTGACTTTTTCCTGTTCCCGAAGCTAAAATTAATGCTTCGAAGGCAGCGACATGAGTTGATTGAGGACTAAAAAAAATTTGCTGGAGGAGCTAAAGGCCATACACCAATCTGTCTGCCAAAAATGTATAAAGGATTGGGTCTTGCGCTGGCACAGTTGAATTGAAATCAATGGGGCCTACTTTAAAGGCGACAAAATAAATTTTTATTAATAAATTAATTTTTTGTGTTTTATTTAACGATTCTGGGTACTTTTTACACAGAATGTATATTATATTTAAGTCAAAAATATCTGAATTCGAAGAAATATCACTGATTCAAGATCAAGGACATTCGTAAGTTGACAGTAACATAAAATAGATTTATGTGTTTTAGTTACATGTACTAGTTATGCATTTAAAACATGATTTATTTCACAGTGAATAAATAAATAAGTAAAAAAAAAGTTTTAATGCTAGGAAATAGAATTTACAAATTCAGCCAAACATCACCTAGATATATTTAAAAAGAATAATAAATAAATAAATTTCTGCGCTACACTTAAAAAAAAAAGTTTTTTTTTAATATAGAAAGAAGATTTACTAAATGTAATATAACCTTTCCGAGTTACCCGCAATTCCGAAAACATTCATTTATCGTCAAAAATCTCAGAAATAATTAGATTTTCCTGATCTAAAGAAGAATGTTTAAAGCAATTTTATTATAGTTCCATATTCAATAAACATGTTCAATAGAGAAAAATGCTAAATTAACAACCTAAAATGAACAATATTTTGTTGCTCTTGCATCTTTAATTTCTAGTACTTAGTAGGCTGAGTTTTTTTAACATTTTCTTCAATAAACATAGAAAATTGAAAGTGAAAGGAAAGTTATAGTGAAAGTTATAGTGAAAGCAACTACAGTCAAGTGAAAGTTACTATATGCAAAACATCGCTGTCTTGATCGCTTTTGACAAAGGCTGAAAAAAATAAACAATTTAATAAAATAAAATATCTATAGTTTCTTATAAATTTTATTCTTGGAAAGACTATATATAAGGGTAGCCTTTTAAGCAAAATTAAAAACTGTTACTTAATAGTACATGTTATTCCCAATCAATTTAGTTGACCTTTGATCTACGATAATATGTATCAGAGCTAGTAAATGTTATTACTTTTTCCGTAGTACTGAACATACATATAAATCTCTTAACGACAATATCATCTTTAGTTTTTATAACATCATCTTTTTAACTATAAATACTTTATTTAGGATTGCACATTGGAGTAATCACTGTAAGGCGATTTGCCTTCGTTTTAAATTAGACCAAATAAATAGTGATTAGTGAATGTATTATTTTTACAGTATTTTGTAAATGGGAATTATTGCTAATGTGGTAAGTATTTATATTATTTCTCAAATAACTATCCAAAATGTCAGTCTATTTTTTTTTATCTTCATCTTTTTCTTAATTAATAATGCATGCATTCCTCATTTTCTCAAAAATATTCTTTAAAATGCTGTAATGTAAAACTAATATTTCAGTATCAAGCACTGGTCTCCAGTATCAAACTACCGGAATCTTTTTTTATTATAATTTGCTGTCTTTTGGCTTCATTTTATTTAAAAGAAGTCATATAAATCACATTACTATTGTTTGAAAAGCATTTTTCGTAGACAGCAAAAGTACGAAAAAGATATATTGCAATACTTACGTGTGTCCTTTCGTCTTCTAGTGTATTTTTTACATTGGTATGTGATCGACTTAGTTCAGACAGCTTTTTTTCCAGCAAACTGCTAAACTGCAATTCGAAATATACATTTATTTAGCAATAATTGCAGAATTATAAAAATAAATTCAGAATTACATAGAAAGTAAATGAGAGATTCGCAAACTGTTACATTTTATCGTAATATTGATCTTAGGAAATACTCAGAACATTCTAAAGAAATTTTTCCTTAGATAAAACTAATTTATATCACGCAGAGATTTCCTTTAAAATAAGCAAGTATATGACTAGAAAGATTTTCATGTGGCTTTTTAAGGCTGCTAGTCACTCAGCTTTCGAATTCCACTCACTAATGTTAAGTGTATGGGTGTTTGACGCATTCATACATATAAAATATCTACATAGGAAATTAATATTTTTACGTCCTTTTTTTCTGCGTACTCTTCTTAAAGGATGTCTCTTTTATTTTAGTTCTCAGAATTTTTCTCAAATCTATGCTTAATTTTAAATGAAGTGTTAAAATCTTATTCACAGTTCGTCAGTTTTTAGTTCTCAAAATATTTCGAAAATCTGTGCTTAATTTTAAATGAAGTGTTAAAATCTTGCTCACAGTTCGTCAGCTTTTCGTTCTGAAAATATTCCTAAAATCTGTGCTTAATTTTAAATGAAGCGTTAAAATCTTACTCACAGTTCGTCAGCTTTAAGTTCTTAGAATATTCCTAAAATCTATGCTTAATTTTAAATGAAGTGTTAAAATGTTTCTCACAGTTCGTCAGCTTTTTTTCTCAAAATACAGTCGAATCTCTCTATAACGAAACTCCATACATCGAATTTCTCTATATAACGAATTTTTAGTAGGGACGGTCCCTTTTTCCCATGACCTCATTAAAAACACTCTCAATACAGCGAAATATCTGTCTCCATATAACGATTTTTTTTATAAAATGTTCTTTATTTATTGTTTTAAAAAAGATTCCAAATAACATAGAATCAATTTTCCATCACTGATTCGTGATTTATCGTTCAGTGCTGAGTTTTTTATCTTACTTTTCTACCTTGAATCTCCTTGTTTTTTATGCCCAACGAATTCATCTCCCCCTCCCCCCTCCCACACACTTTCCAACATACTTCTTAAAACAGTGTCAATTCGATTGTTACACATACAAGAGCGGGATTAGAGAGGTAATTGAAGTTTAAGGTGAATGAGAATTCAAATTTAGGAAAATGTTCCTGATAGAATTTTTCATTCCTTGCTAAAGTGTGAACATTTTTTCAAGAGTGTAACAATTTTGAAATCAAAACAGCGAAAAATTACAGATTTCTTCGTCTAAAATTAATGTAAGTTTTCCTTATGTGATTTTTATTATGCTTTCAAATAAATGTCTGTTCTCTTTTTTGAAAGTGTTTAAATAATTAAGAAATACAATATTAGGTTAAAATTTATAGTTAAATATTTCAAATTCTAATTAAACAATTCAAAAATAATTTTGTTCAAAATTTACACATTAAATAGGAATTTTTACTCATTCTCTATATAGCGAATTTCTCTATATAACGAATATTTTACTGGAACAATGGATTTCGTTATATAGAGACTCGACTGTATTTCTAAAATACATGCTTAATTTTAAATGAAGAGTTAAAATCTTACTCACAGTTCGTCAGCTTTTAGTTCTCAAATATTTCTAAAATATATGCTTAATTTTAAATGAAGTGTTAAAATCTTATTCACAGCTCGTCAGTTTTTAGTTCTCAAAATATTTCGAAAATCTGTGCTTAATTTTAAATGAAGTGTTAAAATCTTGCTCACAGTTCGTCAGCTTTTAGTTCTCAAATATTTCTAAAATATATGCTTAATTTTAAATGAAGTGTTAAAATCTTACTCATAGTTCTTCAGCTTTTAACACATAAAATATTAAATTAGGCATAGACTTTAATTCATATTTTGAGAATTACGACAAAAAGTCAGATCCTTTAAGAAAAGTACACAGAAAAAAGAGTTAAAAGTATTAATTTTCCGATGAGATATTTTAAATATATGAGTACATCCTACACCCATAGACTGAGCATTAGATAGGGGGGATTCGGAAGTTGAGTGACTAGCACCTTAAGGCTGTTCTTAAGTGCTCTGCTCAACAAGCGCAAAAAGTTTTGACACATTTACAAATTCATTTTTTAACGGAAATATATAAAATTGGAAAGCCTGACCATGGAAACGATTTAGAATCGAACTTTTTTTTCCCATTTTTTGATTCATAAATTACCTACTGAGTTATAAGCAATTTTGATCACGTTGCAAACTCGTTTTTCAACCTTTCTTGAGTGCTATTGCTTCGTTCGTGCGGAAACTCGGTTCAAAACGCCCATTTTGACACTATTTTCTGAAAGATCGATTGCATTTTCAAAAAAAAAAACAAAACAAAAAAAAAAACAGGAAAAACATCTCGATTACGTAGTTTCTGAACAACAACACTTGCTAATTTCATGCATTTCCGAACAAAAAGAAATTAAAACTTATGTCAGAAAGTTGCCCTTTTGTATTTCAGAACAGCCTTAAGTTATTTTTTCTAAAAATTTGGTTTAAACACTATCACATTTTTTTATAACCCTATACAGAATTTAATCGTAGGATGCATAACGTGTCGGTATTTTGTACTTGGCTGCAAATGTATTTTAATATAGCGATCGATATAATCATGCATAAAAAATTAAAAGTGTATAAACTATCTTTTATATACTTTATAGCTGCTTTTATCCAAGGAGCTGAAATATGGCGTCGAAAGTAAGTGTTTCCATTTAAAATATAGGGCATTTTTTAATACGGGCTGTATACTAAACAGATATTGAGATATCATCAAAAAATTTAGTTGTAAAAATAATAATTATTATTTTAACCCTATAAATACCCTCTAAATTTTAAATCTTGTAACTATATTGTATAATTTATTTTTTAAAATTATTTTATGCCTAATTACGTTTTTCTTATTACACATTTTTCAAAATAATAAACGTTAAGAAGCGGCTGGAAATTTAGTAACAACAAATCTCTCAGAGTTAATACAGTTTTACTACAATTTTCGAATAGAATTCTTTGTATTATTTATTTTCTCTCTCTCTTTCTTTATTTTATTTTATTTTATTTTATTTTATTATTTTTTATTTTTTTACAAATTTTGCGATTAATCGCAGAAAGACTTTTAATTAATTAAAAAAAAAAAAAAAGAAAGAAAAGAAAAAGAAAAAAGGGAAATATTTCTAATCTGAAATAGCAGTGCTGTATCTCATGGAAATACTAAGGAGTATCAGCACCTTGATCCCCACTACCAAACAAATATTTATGTTGGAACTCGATATTACGTGAATATTATATCAATCAGAAATATTTCCAATGAAATTACCAATAATGGTTAAAAATTTGCTTTACGCTAAAAATATCTCAAGCGAACGTCGAGATTGTGGAACTTTTTACGTTGCATTGGAAATATTAGTAATGAAATGGCAAAATGTATTTCTTGTTAATATTAATGCAGTAGGGGTAAAATGGGAACACAGTGACTTTGGATTAATATTGCCAATATTGGTTAATATTTAGCCAATGGAAAGAGTATTTGTTGAATATTATTTTGATTAAAGTGACATAAAATACTTATTAAAATAAACCTCAAATTGCATTTAAAACTAACAAAAATTAATCCGCATGTTTATCTGTCGCCCAATAGTTTCCTAATCCTCTATGAAAAATATTTAAAAATATTATCATGCAATAATAATTTTTTTAAATACATTTTGTCTTTAGAATAATTTCAAATTGTTTTAATAGTTTCTATTCAATTAAAAGAATTATTTTTTTTAATCAAGTATGAATAATAACTCCTCAACAAACAAGTATGAATAAAACAAGTATGAATAATGAGTATTAAATACAATAAAAAAAATTATGTAAAAAAAAAAAAAAGCAAAATTTCTATGAATTTGAAACTTAGCTGAAATGTTGCTGACAAATTAAATTTAGTACAATATTAATTTTTTCTACTCTTTCTTTTACACTTAAAATTTTCATTATGATACTTACCCTTTGCCTTTCAGCAACGGCTGTATCGATAAGTTTTTGATGAAGCTCTCTTTTGATTCTGAAAGAAAAAGAGGGGCGAAATCAAGGAAAATAGTATGTGCTCGAAATGCATTACATTTTTTAAATGAGAGAACAAACAATATCATGTGCTCGAAATGGATTACATTTTTTAAATTAGAGGAACATGTGATACCATGTTAAATCATTATGTATTTTTTTCTGGATGATTTGTTTTTCTCATCTTGTAGGTCCGTAAGATATAGCTAGAATAAATAGTGTAGAACAGGGGCAGCGAAATTATTACACACGGAAAAATATTTTGGGCACGGAAAGGGGAAAAATATATAATATGTTGAGGATATGGATTAAACTCTTGAGCATTTGTCACGAGTTCGATTCCGGTAAATTAAAGTTTATTTTACAGTAAAGTTCGTGTGAATCAATCATGGGTGTTACTCGTGGAAAGTATAATAAACCTTGTGAATCAATCACAAGTGCGACTCGTGGTAAGTAAAATATACCTTGTGAATCAATCACAAGTGTGACTCGTGATTAATAAACAAGTGGCGGGATTAAACAATCATTCTAAATACATAGTAAAATAAAATAAATAAAACCAAAAGGGGTTAACGTGGAAAAATAAACCAAACAAGACTCGGAGAGATTTCTTCGGTAATAAACTCGTTGATCAACGTGTTTTCATGAATATTTAATTAGATGAAAGAACTTTAGAAACTCTGTTTATATGTTATGCTAAGAGTCTTATTGTTATGGTTAAGATTGATTAAATTACATTGGCTATAGGCTGAAATGTGATATATTACTTTCCAATCTGTTTCCACATAGGCGCAAAGATTTATCAAATTAAGTGAAGATTTGGAGGAAAGTAGAGGAAAGATCATGTAATAAAAGCTAAAATGGCTATTTTAAAAAGTTTATTTGCTTGGGGTTTGATTCCATATAGATATAGCCTTTTATAGCGATTTGCCATTTTGACAGTTTTCTCCCCAATCCGTGCCCGCAACCTATCATTTCTAAAAATGAATAAGACTAATAAAAATTCATATTAAAACATATTTTTTAGATGATTCTTTTTCAGCATTCATTCTGTTACACGTTAATAAATATGAACCCCATGACATTTTTTTTGGCCTCCAATTTGCAATAATAGAATCGTTATAATGTCTTTCTTTATAATATATAGCTGTTAGTAGAATTATTGTAGTAGTATCTAAACGTATGGTTGACATACTTGGGATACTTTTATGTATGTTAACCATATTTTTATAACACTAACGAAAACTTTTCAAGAAATTTCTATTCATTATTTGTCATCTACAATTTATTTTATCTATTATTGGAGGGCTGCCAACATTTATGAGTACCAATGTATAGTTCAGGTTGACAAAATGTGTAATTTGAAAGTGTCAAATGTAGTCACTGAAATTAGGACAAGATAGAGAAATCTATCCATATTGATAATATTGTTTCTAACGCGTATAAAAAATTAGGGTTCCTTAAGCGTAAAACTAAAGATTTCTCCAATTAACATGCATTAAAACTTTTGCTTTAGTACATCCTAATCTTGAATATTGTAGTCTCATTTGGGATCCTTACTATAATAACAAAGTTATTCTTGAGCAAGTACAGTCTAAATTCACACGTTATTTATTGTTCAAGAGTAGTCATATATATTCTTATAATATTTCTTCTTCCTATCTACATAGTATTTTTAACACTCGAAGTTCGAAATCTTGACGGGATTTTTTTTTTTTTTTTTTTTTTTTTTTTTTTTTTTACAAGGTTATTATTAACATGTTTGATTGTAGTGATATAATTAATTCTATTAATTTTAATGTACCGAACAGATCCCTAAGGTGTACTCAATTTTTTATATTACCATTTCTTAAATATAATTATGTTTCTCTTTATATACATTTTACAAAATATTTAATGAATTCACCGTGCATCTTGATATATTTGATATGTCCTTTACTGCTTTTAATGATAAATGTTCTTGAACTTTTAATCTCTTACTTTGAGTTTGTATTCGTGTTGCATATGATTTATATCTAGGTGTTTATATATAAACTAGGGGGATCTGCCCCCTGCAAGCTACGCTCGCCAACCCCCGTTCAGACACCGCAGAATCTAAAAACACGCTAATCTGATGGGTTTTAAAAATATTAGAGACGATTGAATTATACTGAAAAAAAGCTGTGCAGATCTCCCTGTAAACGGGTTTCCATTCAATTCCCTTAGATTGCAAAAATTTAAGGGCGAATCAGTTACTGTTAAGACATATAATGGTTGTATTCGTTTTTGATTAAAGAGGATCAGTTAAACATTTGAAAAGAATCTAAAATAAAATAAATTAAATATACAGAGTCTTTGTCTCCCGGTATTTTAAAACAATCGCTATAACAATAGCCTAAGTCATATGACTATCATCAACAGTTCCAGGCGGACCACTTCGCTTTTTATACTCTAGGTGCCATTTTGGTACTTTAATGTTAGCCAGATACAGGTGATAAGTCGCCAAATATTATTCTATCGCCATCATTTCATCTATATTATAATAGTTCAAGTCACCAACTGCCATAAAAAAATACGGTCTGATCCCTTCGCCGTTCATATGGAAGTTTGGCAAAGATGTCATATACGTCCCATATTGGTGCGATTTTTTAACGACGAGAGGGGGCAGTGCATAGTATCGTTATTTTGCTTCATTTGGTAAGCCGGATGTTGTTGTTTATGCTGTTGATGCTTTCCCCAAATTAGCGTCGGAAAAAAATCGCGCCAATATGGGCCGTATATGATATCTGAGCCAAACTTTCATATGAAAAGCGAAGGGATTTGAGCGTATTTATTTATGGCAGTTACATGACTTGGGCTATTATAATATAGATGAAATGATGGCGATAGAATAATATTTGGCGACTTATCACCTGTACCTGGCTAACATTAAAGTACCAAAATGGCACCAGGAATATAAAAAGCGAAGTGGTTCGCCCAGAACTGTTGATGATAGTCACATGACTTAGGCTATTGTTATAGAAATTGTTTTAAAATACCGAGAGACAAATACTCTGTACACTTAATTCATTGTTTTTTTTTAGCTTCTTTTCAAATGTTTAAACGATCGTCTTTAATCAAACACGAAAACAACCATCGGATGTCTTAACAGCAATTGATTCGGCCTTAAATTTTTGAAATCAAAGGAAATTGAATGGAAACCCGTATACAGGGCACAGCTTTTTTCAGTAATTCATTTTCAGTAATTTTTTCAGTAATTATTTCAGTAATTTTCAATCTTCTATAATATTTTTAAAAACGATCAGATTAGCGTGTTTTTAGATTCTGCGGTGTCTGAACGGGGGTTGGCGAGCGTAGCGTGCAGCAGGCAGAGCCCCCTAGCTATTTTTAAATTAATTAAAGAAACATTTGTTAAAATTACAGAGCCCCCTAGTAAAAATATAAAATAAAAATACTACACTCATCTCCGACTGGTGCAAAAGTAGAAATTCTATCTGGATATAAAATTACTAGGTGAAACTCCTTATAATTCATTTGCTCGGGTGATTAGATAAGTTGAAGCGATAACAAACGGTAATATTAAAACAGAAATACCACAGGCTTTCGAAATAATACGTGTCGTTTTTTTTTTACCGTTTTAGGTGTTACTAATGTTTTTCTATTGGCTGAAAGTTTAGTTTTTTTAATTTTGTATTTTCCTTCATTTTAATAATATTTGTCTTTTATTTTAAAATTTATTTTAACATATGTTTTATTTATATATGTATATGTACATACTAGGGGGCTCTGCCCCCTGCAAGCTACGCTCGCCAACCCCTGTTCAGACACCGCAGAATCTAAAATCATGGTAATCTGATGGGTTTTAAAAATATTAGAGAAGATTGAATTATACTGAAAAAAGTTGTGCATATCTCCCTGTAAACGGGTTTCCATTCAATTCCCTTTGATTGTAAAAATTTAAGGGCGAATCAGTTGCTGTTAAGATATCCAATCGTTGTTTTCGTTTTTGATTAAAGAGGATCAGTTAAACATTTGAAAAGAAGCTAAAATAAAATGAATTTAGTATACAGAATCTTTGTCTCCCGGTATTTTAAAACAATCTCTATAATAATAGCCTAAGTCATGTGACTATCATCAACTGTTCCGGGCGGACCACTTAGCTTTTTATACTCTAGGTGCCATTTTGGTACTTTAATGTTAGCCAGGCACAGGTGATAAGTCGCCAAATATTATTCTATCGCCATCATTTCACCTATATTATAATAGTTTGTCATCAACTGCCATAAACAAATACGGGGCTGATCCCTTCGCCTTTCATATGAAAGTTTAGCAAAGATGTTATACTGGCGCGATTTTTTTCCGACGCCAATTTGGGGAACGCATCAACAGCATAAACAACAACCTCCGGCTTACGATATCAAGCAAAATAACGATACTTTGGAGCCAGTTAAGTACCCGTTGTATATATGACATTGGCGTCAGAAAAACTCGCGCAAATATGGGGACATATATGACATATATTACCGACCATATATGACATCTGCGCCGAAAGTTTTCCATTTTGATTAAACAATAAAAAATTTTTTATCGAATAAAACTACATAAAAGTTGCCGTAGTCGCAAAGAATTCTTGATACTGTTACGCTAACAGGGTGCAAATCTCGCCAATAGCTTTTTTTTCAACTCGCCCGTTAGCATTTGTTTTATTTTTTGAGCGGTATATTAAAACATTGATTTGAAGTTGAAATTAACTGTCATTTGTTTTTTTGCATTATTTAATATTTGGCCAGATGTCATATACGCACCGCAGATTTGGCATGATATTTTTTTAACGAAAATTTGGCGAAAACCTCGTTTTCGAATACCAGTTACACATGCATTTTTGGTATTAGTTAGTTATCCCGTCGACAAAAAATCAATCGCCAAACTACAAGATTAAATGTCAATAATGGTTTATCGCAAATGTCACATTCACTTGACTTTAAGCAAGTTATACGTGTTTACGTCATCAAGTGTTTTTTATTTCGACGTTTTATTTGTATATTTATTAATGTTATACTAATTTATTTGTTCTTTCGTTATTTAAAATATTTAAAAATTATGTCAATTTGTATAATTTGGCGATTTATATAATTTGGCGAAATTAATCGACGGAATAACTAAGTAGTACTATATTTTTTAATTATTTTCTATTATTTTTAAAGGTAAATAACCAAAAAATTAATAACTATAGAACAAAATAATTTATATAATTTTAAAAAAGAAAAAAAAATGTAATTTAATAGATTACAACGACCATTTGAAATTTTTTTCGTCCACCAAATTCCGTCGCATCCTCTTCAACAACAGATCGCAAAGATCAAACTTCAGACGACCAAAACCTACATCGATAAACTCTCCAAGTTCCGTTTCGAGAAGAAAAGCAGATTACAAATCGAAAGCAGTTCCACCGAATCATCCACAGATTGTGACAAATTACCTAAGTTGAGCTCAAATTTTCCCGGTTAGAAATGACCGATTGTAAAACGCCGTGGCTAGTGGATTGGAGCCCCTCGAGTCATGGCCTTTTACTATCAATCGATTAAACTTTAAATTGTTTCCGTTTTAGCGTTCGTCTTTTATTCTGTAATCGATTTTATTAGGCTACATAATCAGTTGAAGACTTCGATTTTCATGGCCTACATAATGAGTTGAAGACCTCGATTTTTGCTTTGCAAGACGACTTTCATTTCGGCGTCACTCTTTGGATTTGGATTTTTCCATATCTGATAATTTGCGCCTACCCATTTTGTAACTTTTTCAATTTTTAACGATTTTATGCCTTTCTATTACCTATTTCAATAGAAATTCTTCTAAAAGTAAAGAACATCGTTGAATTTCGTTAAAAAAAAATAAAATGCGAGCATCATTTGGCCCCATATTCGACCGAAAACAGCAACCATTTCCAAATAGTTAATAAAAGTAAATAAACATTTATTATTAAATAAACAACAATAGCCTGGTTACCATGTCAATCAAAATAATGCCACTTTGGAGCCAATTAGGTACCCTGGTGCGTATATGACATTTGTGCCTAATATTTTTCTTTTCAAGAGAGAAGTGAAAGCCATCAATGTTAAATTTTTCAGTTTGAGATGGAAGTTTTGTATTTTAAATAAAATGAATGAAAGGATTATATTTTAAATGAAATTAATGAAATATAAAAAAAATGCGACGGGAAAAATGTTTGGCGATTTATCACCTGCGTCTGGCTAACATAAAAATACCGTCAGAATTTATTTCTCTATCAGAATCTTTCGATTTGGCGAAAGAGTGCTCAAGTAAATTGAATTATGAATAAAAGTAGCATGATACATTTCTTAACATACATTTAAGGGAGGACAAACTGGTCGCCAAATTAGTTTAAAATAATAACCTTTTCTGAAATGTGAAAAAAAATATCTGTTATAATTAAAATTTGAGTTGCCATCATTATAAAAATGTATTTAAAATTAGAAAAAAAAAATAATATTTCGAAAACTTATTCGAATTTAAAAATTCTAATACCAGTTTTGAGATCTGCGGATCAATACGAAAGTTGGTGTTAATTTCATCGCAAATTATTCCAAATTTTAGGAGATATCGCCGTGAAACATAATCAGTTGTTTAATCAGTCGTTTCAAAGAATAGTTTCATAAATTCGTTTCAATTCAGCCGTTTCATATATCCTTTTCATAAATTCGTTTCATTAGGATTTTATATATCTAGGGTAGATATGAAAGGATAAAGACTAAGCCTTTTTTTAAACTTAAATTTAAAATTAAAATTTTAAAATTTAAAGACCCAAATAATATTTTAAACTTTCTGACGATTAAGGCTTTTTGCCCCTGGCAATTTTTTTTCCAGCAGTACATCTATTAATTTCAGATTCCATTTTCGGTCGATCTTTAAGTTAAAAGTGCTGTCTAAGAGATTTTTGCAGGCATTTGTGATTAAAGTTGGGTACGTCAGCGAGCCAGGGAATCGTAGGGGCCTTGACCACATGTAATTTAACAGCTCAACTTCCAATAAAATTAAAATTTCCTCCTACTGGAACAAGCCTGTCCTCTGCCAGAAATAATGTTAATTACTTCTTTTATATACTAGGGAGCAGCTTTTTTGCGTGGCTTTTTACCATCATGCTATGCAGTAGATAGTTCGGGTATAATCGGGTATATATCGGGTATGTAGTGTTCAGGTATAAAGTAATTTAAATACGTTTATGTGACGGGGTTATATGGCAACGTGATATGAAGTATAGTCCCATAGGTACATCGCTAATGATCGAATGTTGATCCACAATACCGCAACAATTCGTAGATCTCGTGAGAAACTGATACAAAGGCAATAATAATTAATTTGACATAATTCTTTGCACATACTTTAATTATGCCGAAAAGAAATCTTGCGAAATACAGAGACAGAGCATTACTCCAGCAAAGGGGCCCTTAATTTAATGGCCGCATTAATTTAATACATCTAGTAAGGCAGAGGTATATAGCAAAAGTGACGACACAACAGTTGTGCTTCTATGAGCCACAAATACAATATCCCCGCCATGGCGAGTTCAGAAAATGCCAAATAAGATAAAGATAAAAAATGCGCTATATGAAAAGTCAATGAGATAATTTAAACTTACATAACATAGAAGTAGGGACGCCATTTCGCCAAATTAATCCGAAGTTTAAATAATCGTAATCCTAATAAGGTTGTCTCCTGACAGACGGCGAAATGAAAAATGTTTATATTATACAGAAAAATACATCTGGTTATTGCACTTATCGAAGTAATTTAAATGTTTGAAATAGATCACCACATATAATCATAAAAGCATAAATAATCGTTAAATTAAATTGTGGACAGGCTACCTGCAAGAACTTAATTGCGAATAAACAGAAAAAAAAGAAGTACAACGGAAAATTATTTTTAAGTGCGTACAGAACTTTATTTTGTTTCTTATATTTTACTAGCGGACTTCACCCGCTTCGCTGGTCGGTTTCTCTAAAAGAACCTTGAATCAAACGAAATATATCTAGCAAAGATGAAATGTGCTTACCTATTTTTTTAGTATGTTTTTTATCTTGAATTTCACGCTTCTACCTAAAATGGCTACTGAGATATGCCAACTGTTCTAAAATTTTCGACCCCCCCCCCCCTTTTAAACCCATTAAGTTTGAGAGTTTGTAAAATCGCTGAAACATTTTTCAATTATTTTTTCGTAATTTATTTTCTGGAATTTCACGCTTCTACCTAAAACGGCTGCTGAGATATGGCCAAATGTTCTAAAAGTTTCAACACCCCTTTTTAACCCACTTAAGGGCGAATTTCTGAAAACGCTGAAACACATGTTTAATTCCTTTTTAGTAGATTTATTTTCCGGAATTCCACGCTCCTACCTCAAACGGCTGGTGAGATATGGCCAAATGTTCAAAAAGTTTCGAACCCCTCTTTTACCCCCTTAAGGGGGGCATTTCTAAAATCGCTGAAACATTGTTTAATATTTTTTTTATTAGATTTATTTTCTGGAACTTCGCGCTCATAACTAAAATGGCGGCTGAGATATGGCCACATGCTCTAAAATTTTCGACCCCCCCCCCCCTTTTAACTCCTGTAGTAGGGAATTTTCAAAAGTCCTTCCTGAGTGCTCTTTCCCCTCCAATTTTCATGCTTCTGGGTTCAGTTGTTTGGGCTGGGCCTTTTATATATGGAGATAAAGATTAAAAACTATCTCAAACGATTTTCCCCATAGGCTGTAATGTAATGGAATTCTTTTGAGCGTCCCTGTAATCCTCCACTTGCACCCACCGCAACCAAACTGCCTTACTAACAGCAGGAGACCAATGGCTATCTAACCACTACAACCGCGTGTGGGTGACAGTAGGTGTTCATGGCGAAAAGTCTGTCTTTACCCACATACAATTGACTTTTATATATATCTACTACGGGGCTCTGCCCCCTACGAGCTACGCTCGCCAATCCCCGTTTAGACACCCCAGATTCTAAAAGCATGCTAATTTCATCGGCCTTAAAAAGATTGAATTATAATTTTAAAAAACAGTGACGGTCTCCCTGTAAACGGTATTTCATTCATTTTCCTTTGATTGGAGATTTTTAAGACGAAATCAGCCGCTGCTAAGAGATACAATAGCTGTTTTCGTCTTTGATTAAAAATAAGGAAGAAAAATCATGCGTACGGCATAGATTATGAAACACTTTCTAACACTCCCTGAAAGCTTTAACAAAACTTCGTTATTTAGGGAAATAAGGTAAATAAGATAACTAACTAAACATTTAAAAAACTTATTTCAGCAGTTACCATCCATAGCCAAATACTTATTCCAATTCTTCCGAACAGCCCTGTATTTGATCTGTAGGCTGATATATATGCTATGTAATAGAAAATTTAGTTTAGCAAGAAAACGCGTAACAGGTTGAAATTTCTCTTTCAGCAATTTATAGTAATAGATGGAAACATACTTGAATACTTTTGTTCAGCCCTGTTGCTTACCTAAAACCTTTATTACACTCCACTATTTAGATAAACTTTAATTCAAACTAAATCACTCTTAAAACTACTGAAATCGCATTTCCAGAATTTATCATCTGTAGGCGGCCATGTATCCAATTCTTTGCATGGCCCCGTATATCATTTTATCTATATTCTACAAACATTTCATAGAAAACACATTTTAAACCCACCTTTCATTTTAAACCCACTTTCAATTTACGGTCATACTCAGTAACCTTTATGAATTCTTTTGCGTAGCCTTGTATATTAACTATAACATTTACACACACCATATAATATGCATAAATATAGTGAAACTTAAAAGCGCATATCATAATTAAAAATGCATTCCCTGCCATCGCCGCTAATATATAGTACTTCGGATAAAAAAATACTTGTCTGAAATGTTTTGTAGGTTCCTGTAAATGCTGTGCACGTATTATGCATGAAATTACTAAAGTAAGCCTCACCGACCTATATCAATTTTATTATATATGAATTTGTATAATTAAAATACGCCGCTAACAATTTCCCCCAATACCATTTGTAATGGAATTCTCTTGTGTAGCCCTGTAAATGAATAGTAACTATTCGTTGCACCACATATGTTACAGAATATTCTGCATATTTTAGTGCACTGCGTAAATACATATATTTTTTATTATGTTTGAAAGGGCCTAACCATAAAACCTTTAAAATTCATTTGAAATGATTTTTTCCCATTGCCGTAATGTAACGGAATACTTTTGACTCTCCCTGTAAATGAACTAAACATGCTACAAATTTAATTTGAAATAGGGTTCGTGCTAGGCTAAACGTCACTAGCCAAAAATTTCAGTGCTATCCGAGTATATTTACGAGAGTTAGAGCGCGAACAGCAAACCGAAATCAATAACACTTTTCAACTTTGTTGGAAAGTGTTAAAAAATAGTTAAAAATTTGAAAGTAAGCTGATGTAAAATGAAGTACACAGAGTCTTTGTCTCTCGGTACTTTTTAACAACGCTATGAGAAAGTTCTTTTAAATGTATCGTTTTAAATCTGATGTAATTTTCACAAAAATTTCCTTTCTCTTTTTAATATTCACATGAAAATACTTTTGTTGTTAGAAAGGAAATATTATTTGCGCTGTCTTAGAATTAACGATAATAGTTGAAAAGATTATCTGAAAATATGAAATAAATGTCTCGTGCAAATTTATTTTTTAATTTGAAGCGTTTTGCCAACTTTTATTTATTTGGCCTTTTTAAATATGACGTAATTTTCTTCATTTGTGACTTTTAACGCATAATAATGAAATTAGTATTTGAAAACTTTTTTCCCTTTTAAAATTCACGTGTAACTGTAGTTTTTATGATGTAATTTTCAATATTTTCCAGGTTTTTAACTCGTAATGACTTAATTCTAATTTGAAAGTTTTTTTCTGTTTATAATAGCCACGTGTAAATAATTCTTTTATTTGAAGGAAATATTATTCTTTGCGCTGTTTTTAAAAATGGTAACAGTTTAAAATAATTGCCCTTTTCTAAAATGTGTAAAAAATATCTCTCGAAATGCTGAAAATTTGAATTTAAAATGGAAATGAATCCTCAAAAAAATGAGTCAAATTAAAAAGATAATTGCAGTCTGCACATTGGGAACTTCCAATGTATAAAATGATCTAAAAATGTTTAAATTCCTATGTATAGTTTTTCTCCTATAAAACTTTTTTAATGGAACGATTTTGACCATCTTTAACATTAAATATCTCCTAAAATAATTATTCGATTTAAAAACTGTCTGCATCAGCGTGTTTATCAAACATTTCTCTATAATACCACCGATTTTTATATTTTTGTATGAAACAGTTTTCTTAATATTAACGAAGAAAGTTCCCCGGTCATAAAAAATATGGATGCCGATCTAGTAGGAGTATACCCGGATGATATACGCAGATTTTCATTGGTCCATTTCCAAATGAAAACTTTTTTTTATATATATAAGGATAGATATATTCTTGTGGTTAAATGTGATAGACAGAAAATTAGCAGCTGCTTAAATTTATTAAAAGAAAGTAAAAAGAATTTAGATTGAAACGGCCTTTCCTGTTAAAAATAAAATATTACGTTTGGGAAAGGAATGAAAAAAATAGAATATTTAAACTTTAATATATAACTACGTTATATGTTAACCAAACCATATTTTAGACTACCAATCTGATCCTGATTTCGAAAGAAGTTATGTACTAAAAGGATAGTAAACCAGGTGCAAAGGCCTTTAGAGTGTCTTATGTGAGTCCCTATTCGACCACGAACATTTCTCGTAACAGAAACCAAATTTCCAGTTAAAAGGGATGTAAGATGAAAAAGCGGCCTGCCGTAAAATCTTTCATCACCAAATCTTGACAATATTATTAGTCGAACAGGATAATAAGCGTGAACCCCAGTACCTTACATATATATAGATACTAGGTTGAGCAAAAAGTTCTGGGAAATTTGTGAAAGTTGCGTTGTTATGCGCAAATTAACAACAAAAGCAACAAGGACTATTCTTCAAAGTAAAGACCATCATAGTAGATGACTTTCTGCCAGATTCCAGATTTGCTGGAAGTACGAAGCTTGTCGCCGTACCAGCACCTTCACCCTCATTAATCTCATCGATGACTTTCAGAATAGTTAGGCCTTTTCTCCAATAAAGCCGGATCAACACACCCAAATCATATTGTTCAATAGGCATTTTGGAGCCGAAATTCCTGAACTACTATAGATATACCACTAGTACTCCGATATACGATACAAATTCTGGTAACAATTAGATTTAAAATTTCCCAGAACTTTCTGCTCAACCTAATATAACTAGAAAGATATACATTACATATACGCATACATATATATAATTGTATGTTTTTGCTCCATAGATTAAACTTATGAATAATTAGATCGATATTTGTGGCAACATGTGGAGATCGTTCCTTTTATCATTTATGCTGCTTCATTTATGACTTGGATGGATCTTCAATTGGTGATATGCAAATTTTTTAATCCATTTTGATCGTTTGTACTTTTATTTATTTATTTAATCTGTTGTTATTACTACTTTTTTTCTGTACTTTTGTCTACGGTAGTCTTAATTTCGCATTCTTTAGCTTGTTATGGCTTATAAGAAGATGAAACCGTACATGTTATTTGGGGTAATCAAGGTAACTGGGGCCTGACGATTCTGCCTTGGTTCCACAAATTTCCATTTTTCCAATGTTTACTGTGTTTTCAATACCATGTTACACTTGTTATGGGATCTGTTTCATAGACTTTTATGGTGGTTTATACGCCATTTTTAATTTCAATAAATCCCTTTATAATTTATAAATTCACATTTGTTGTTGATAATTTGTATTGATTTATAAAGATTTTATAATACACTATATACCCACGAATCCCGGATACTTTCAATTTTAAATATTTTGCCGAATATTTAAAAATATACTTGTCGGATTCTTCTGGCACTTCAGGATTATAAAAAATATGTTTAACCTCATATGTATCAACGTCGATTTGATAAGAGGGATAATTAGGGGACAACAAAAATCAAAGAAAAATAATAAAATTTGGGTCATTCTGTAAATTAAGATGCATAGATTGATCTATCGCTGCAGAATACAAATATGTGGATACTATACAAGTTGTATACTGATTCGTGTAAGAATAGCACTAATATTAATGGAGATATAGCGATTTTTTTAAAAGTTCAAAAAATGTTTCGTGTTTTTGGCTTATATCATGCACAGTTTTCAACCACATCTAACTCCAGTTTCAGAAAAAATTAGCAAAATGTAGTAGAAATAATGTAGTGCAATTAAAATATAAATTTATTAAATATTTTATGAAATATGAGTAGTTGTAGGAAACAATTTTTATCTGCACATGCGCGAACGATAACATAGATTTATATATATATATATATATATATATAAAATTTAATAATGAACTCTATGGAGCAATTCATAAAAATGATCCAGTCAAATATCGTGAAAGTTCAGAACGATATCAACGATAGAGTGAGCTGATTTTTAGTTGCTCTCTAAAAGCAGGCAGAATTTATTATTATTTTTCTTTGATTTTTTGTTGGCCGCCTAATCATCCTCCCTATCAAATCAACGTCGATAAATATGAGGCCAAACATATTCTTTATAATCCTGATAGACCGGGAGCTGGCACCTCAGACAATCACCTCATCGAGTTCACGGATGAAATTCTAGGATTAGATAAATCTTGGTTAATTCATATTAAAACGCAATCGGTCTGCCAAGTCATATCTTGGTGGAAAACCCGATTTTAGCGGCTGACTCGTAGGTTTACAATTGTGTTTTCCTGCACCCAGTCCTCCATGTTTTCATACCTTTTGGTGCAGGAAAACACAATGGTAAAACTACGAGTCAGCCTCTAAAATTGGGTTCTCCAGTGTTTTCCACCAAGATATGACTTGGCAGACCGATTGCGTTTTAATATGAATTAACCAAGATTTAACTAATCCTAGAATTTCATCCGTGAACTCGATGAGGTGATTGTCTGTGCTGCCGGCTCCCGGTCTATGAATTTCCAGAAGAATACGACAAGTATATGTTTAAATATTTGACAAAATGTCTAAAATTGAAAGTGTCCGCTGATTAATGGCTATATAGTGTATGTGTGTGTGTGTTTAAAAAATAATAAAAAAAATCAGCTGTGTGTTAAATTTTATTAGCTTATTAAGTTTGTCACAACATTCCTCTTTCTGTATGTTTGTACCTTTGAAGTTAAAATTCTTTATAACGTCTCTTTTCTCTTAGCATCATCGTTTAAACTTTTTTCTCTTGTATGCTGCTGGTGCATCAACCAGCAGTAGGCTGCTATTCTGGCGACTGTTGTTTGGAGCCCTTACGGTTGAATTTATAAATTATCAAATGAAAGAAATTGACTTTATGACTAAGTTTTTAACTTACCAGCCAAACAGAAATGATTAATTCGCGTTGAAATTTTACGTGATAGAATTTATGAAGTATTTTTCTCAAAATTAGCATGAAAAACATATAAGAGGTATCCTTCACTATGAAAAAAAAAAAAAAAAAAAAAAAACTTTTTATTCTTTGATTTTTTGTTGTCCCCTTAATCGTCTTCCTTATTCAATCGACGTTGATAAATACTAGCAAAAGCCATGGTTTGTTTGGATTCGCAAAGCATTATTTAATAAGATAAATATTTGAAAGTAAGAATATTTTTTATATCATTTTTGCATCTTTATTAAGCAAAAACGTTATTTTATGTTTTGGAGCATTTTAATTTTAGAAATGTAAATTCAGCCAAATAACTAAGAATTTCCTTGGAATTTTTTATTTATGATATAGGACTCGCATAAATAAAAATATTTTCGTAGCAAAATTTTAAAAATATTCTTAAATTTTCAACTAAACGCTCTTTTAAAGATGTTTTTACATTTTATTAATTACAACAATTAATTTCATTTGTTTACAATTCTTTTGCTGCCATTTTACAATAAATAAATAAATAAATAAATAAATATATATATATATATAATTCTTTTAAAATGCATAAGTATCGTCTGCGTAAATAATTCCACATAATAAGAATAAATTCTGTATTTGAATTCTTAACATTGAAAAATACTTTTATAATTGAATGCAAATAATTGAATTTTCACAAATTTTAATTCATTAAAACCATGTAACAATTTTCTTTAAAAAGGTATTTTAAAAATTTCATAAAAGAAATCGTGAAACTATTATATGATTAAAAGGAATGAGGACCAACGTATGTGCCATTTTCCAACCAATCTTAATAACGTATTCTATTAAAATGTATATTTTCCTCTCAAATAACATACATTTTTAATATAAGAAAGTTTAATGTGCTTTTACGGTTTGAAGTATAAATTCTGTAGTTATTTTCAATCTTTAAAATATTTCTTCTTTGCAAAATGCAGATATATAGGTTCCTTTCCTTATTTAAATATATATATATTTTTTAAATGAGAAATATTGATGCAACGATAATATTTCGCGTACTTAATCATTCATGAATTTATTTATTTTTACTGACTCAATGATTTTTATTTACTGCAAGAAATACGCAGGTTTCATTATCGTTTACAAAAATAAATCCGTATAATGGAAAAATATATTCAACAAAATAATAAAAAATGTTTTTTGTTAAATCATTCGATAAGAAAATAATATTGTCAGAATCTACAGATCATATTTTATTTAAAAAAACGTAAAACAAACAAATCTGTCAAACACAGGAAATACATGAAAAGAAATAGAAATGAAGTTATTTTTAAATTCAAAAATTTCTATTTCAAACCGGAAAGTTTCAAAGAAGAATTTTTTCGTCATGTAATCATGAAATGTCTGCCTTAAATAAAGAAAAGAATAATATAAGAATTTTCTGGTATGAATGAGAATTTCTGAAATTAAAAAAGGGCCAAACTGGCTCCCTGGTGTTTGTACCCCAACGCGTCACTTGCGATCATATATTCCTATACAATAAATTATTGGTAAAGTGTCCTTTACCAACCCTTAAAGTTTGTACTATGAATTTTTAATCACCTTGTACGAAAGTAAATATTACAAAACAGACAAAGCATGTATGCCCCCGCACGGGTTTATTTTATATTTATGATTAAAAAGCAAAATTGAAATTGAAATGTTTAAAAGAAAAGGTACCATCGATCAATCGAAGCAGTGTAATTTCCCGTGTAGCACAAAATGTATACTTTGCTATATTAGATTAAATTGTATTTTATACGTATTAAATTTTTTTTTTGTCCCTTGCTTTTCCCTATGGCGTCATCCTCTAGTGCAGTTAAAGAAGTCTTTTTCTTTTTCTCGCGTGTGCCTTTTGCTATCTTCGATCAGTTTTTAGTGTAACTTTGATAGAATAAATGGGATGATATTATGGTTTGACTAATATTGCTTGCAGATTTTTCTATCCATCATTTTTTTTTTAGAAGTTAAGTTTAAAACTGAGTTTGAAAAATAGTAGACGGCAGTATGAAATCTTCGCAAGTGTCCACTGATGAATGTTTATTTCTCATTTTTTTTTATTGGCACACTCTTTATTAGATACTGCTTACGTGTTGAAGGATACAGATGAATCGATGTTTTAGTATAAATGGCGTTTTATATTTTAACCCTTGGCAAAGATTATCACAAAATCTTCTTGTAGAGCAGTGACTTTTTGCGTTATAGCTCTATATTTTTTTAAATGGATATTTCTTTCAAATAATAATCTTAAGGTATTAGGAATAATGTACATAGGATGAAACATGTAGTACATTAGAAAATATTCGTATTATACAATAACAAACATAATATTATTTAAATAAACTTTTAACAAAATGAAACAGAAAATAAAAAATATGTTGATGTTTGTTGATGCCTATTATCTAAAATAAATTTATATTTATTTTAGATAACAGGCATAGGATGTTAAGAATAATGTACATATTATGAAAGATATAGTACCTTAGGAAATATTCATATTATGCAACGCTAAGAATAATAGTATTTGAATAGATATTTAACAAAATGAAACAGAAAACATAAAATGTATTGTACGAACCTGGATAATTCATTCTTATCTTTATGCTTTTTACTGAGATTTCTCATTTCTTCTTTGGTTTGTGTGTCTAATCTTTTCATTAGCTCACTTACTTCCCTAGAAAATAAAATAAAACTTTAGCCATTGTGGTTCTTAGTGAAAATAAATTTATTGTAACTTATTTTGAATATATTTTTTAGAAATGTATTATGGAAAACTCTAAAATAAAAATGTGTGGTCAACATCAAAAACTATTTTCCTTTTTTCAGAACAAAATAATTTGATATCACTAAATATATACATTTGAAAACTGAATATTGGTAAGACAAAAATTCTTTTTTTTAAATATAGATTTTCAAATACTTCTGTAGATTTGTGAAGAAAAAAGACCCTTTATTAAATTTAAATGTTAATTTAAAAAAAGCGCTTTTCTTTTCATAAATCTCGCTTTTAGTCTGTTTTTGATGCTAGAAACCACCTTTTGTTCCAATTATAAATATATATTTAGTA
This sequence comes from Maratus speciosus, assembly GCA_963932465.1. NCBI lineage: Eukaryota > Metazoa > Arthropoda > Arachnida > Araneae > Salticidae > Maratus > Maratus speciosus. Next base: position 52,075,233 of record OZ010786.1, on the reverse strand, counting down.
TTTTACACTTCCTTATTACGATCATCCGAAGTTATTTATTGCATTTTAAACACATACAACTAAACAAAGTTACATTAAAAATGATTAGCAGCTTTACAAAAGAAAATATTTTTGATTTTACTATTAATAAGCATATCACTTTATCTGCTCTACCAACTTGAACATTTTGTTTTTAATTTACAGTAAACTTAATTTAAAACGTGGGAAATTTCGTCCACACACACACATTTAAATAAATCCTATCTTTTACAATTTTTTAAAGTCATTCAATTAAAGTTTAAAAATTAGAAATATTGTATTACTGATTAATTAAAAAATCTTCCCTTGAATACATTTCCAATGTTTTTAATATAATAATAATATAAATAAACATTTTTAAGATAAAAGAACCAATATTCCATGAACATATTTATGTTCGATTAATTTTAATGTCCACGGTTATGAAATATTGAAAAAAAATGTGTGTAACCGGAAAAAACATTTAAAAATGATTAGTTAAAAAATTATAAAAAGGAAGTTGCCAACTTAGACAGCGAACGAGTTGTTAATAGACAGCTAGACTAAGATTATATAATGTACAAAACTCATACATACAGAGTAATTTTCTTTAAGGAAAACAGTAGAACCTTGATTATCCGAAGTATTTAGGACCGTCCCTCTTTCGGAAAATCGAAATTTTTGGATAATCGAGAATGCTTCAGTTTTAAGATAAGGATAAATATATGCAATATTTCTTATTATGGTAACAAATGCTTTGTAAAATTTAAGCAATAGCAATATAGAAACAAGAATAAATTACCTGAATTTTAATTTTGAAATTATGTACCTTTTACACATATCAGAAGGGTTTGAAAAAATATTTTGTTTGTCGCAATTTCGATTGCCTTTGCTTTGAATCTCTATCACGGAGTTTTTTAATAGTATTAGTTCTCCAGTATCACTGTCTTTCTGTTGCTCCAGCCATGCCAAATTTTTCGCAAAACATTCAAAAGCTTCAGAATTGCTAATTTGCTCGTTTTTTTCGTTAACCTCCGCAGCTTACGGAAGCTCAAGTTAAATTCAAAGGAACTCTAAGAAAGGGGATCGAAAATATTTATATGTACTCGTAGTTCGGAAAGGACCGCTTGTACCCAAAGAATATTATAGTTTTTATTTTAAAAACCTTTCAAAATGGATTTTGCCCACAAGGAATGTGATAGTAAAAATAAAAAAGCTTTGAAAATGGATTTCGGTTAACCGAGAGTTTCGGTTAAAAGAGTTTCGGATAAAAGAGATTCTACTGTAATTCAGATCATAGTATATCGCTCAAAAATAACATTTTGAATTCTTTCTATATTTTTCTAAGATGGATACAAATAATTCATATTTTTTAAATTAATTTTATAATTTTTATCTCATAAAAATATCACAACTTTAACAATGTTATAAGCAGCAGAATTTCATAACTAATTGCAGAAATAGTTTCGGTAGCATCCAGCGTACCATTATCAGCCTTTGTGCTTATAATAGTGTTTTATCTGCCTATATACTACGCTTAGTATAATGTTAATTGTTATTCAGGTTTGTGCTTCTGGATAATGCGTTCACATAAAAATGATTCGATTATAACTCCAGGAATTGTAAATAAAAACATGAAAAATTAAAAAAGTAACATTTTTGAAAAGTTTCAGCTTTAAAACGTTTCGTCCAAATAAATTGAGTTCGATGCAGGCGTATTTTTAACCGTAGATTATAAATATTTTATTGAAATTTGTAGTTGGTATTCAAAATTTAAAGATTAGTGTAGTCTTACTTAATATGAAGAAGGCGTCGAAAGTAGGATTGCGCATATATATAGAATTTTTCCCAAATCGATTGGTACTATCTTTTTCGAAATAATTCGGGGCAAAATTAGAAGGGAATGTTAACTTTTTTGCTAGGTTTGTACACCATAAAGTTATATATCTATGAGTTTAAGTAGACTCTGGGTTGCTGTTTTTAAAAATAGAAACGGTAAAAAAAATTACTAAACTTTTGTAGGAAGTTTACGTCATAGAAATATAAGTCGATTCAAAATGAATATGAATTGAAAAAAAATTATTTTTCTTAATCCCATGGTTTCATATTTAAATTAACTCATTTTTGCAGACAGTTTCACAAGTCCGTAACCTTCATTAACTATGAATCGCTTATATTTCGTAAGGCAATCCCGGTTATTTTTCTCTTCTAATGTTATCGATAGTCAAATACTGTTTAAATAAACGACATTTATCACTAGGATTAAAACAAATTGCATTTGGTAATTCACATTATGAAATTATATTATTACATTATCAGCAAAAATAGTATTAATACTTTTTGGTAATGAAATTATTTCTTGCACCAGAAATTTTTTATATACAAAAGCGAAGCGGGTAATGTAATTCCCATTACTATTTCGATTCAATCTGATAGCATAATCGTTTTAAGTTTATAAGGCTTTCTTAAAGTTTTATTCAAGCACTTTTTTGAAAAAAAAAAGTTTGTTGATTGTATCTTAAAGTTGATGAGGAAAACTTTTACCTTTTGAAGGGATACAATTAGCTGATTTATAATTTTTTAAGAAAATGAAATATACTTAAAAATGTCATGAAACAATACCTACCTGTCGTGCAAACTCTGTAATTTTTCAATTTGAGCAGACTGAGATAACTGCAATGCTTTGTCTAATGCAGAATGCAACTGAAAATAAAATATTAGTTTTAAAAATGGTATTAAAGGAGTAGGAAAGAAAAGAAGAATATTTTAAAGAGTTTAAATATAGTTGGGGATTTCAATCTGAGAATGCATTAAAAAAAGGTAGAATTTCCTGGCAAAAGAAAAGAAAAATATTACATTTAAAAAAAGTAGAATTTTCTTGCAAAAGGAAAGAAAAATACATTAAAGAGTTTAAATTACAGTTGGAAAAATCCTTTTGTTGTAAATATTACAATGTAAGAATGCATTTTAAGAAAAGTAGAATTTTGTGGCATTTAAAAAAGCTCAACATAAAAAAGGGGTTTTGGGCGATAAAAGAAAAAGGGATTTTTTTCGACGATTTAAAAAATTTAACACAAGATAACTACTGTTTTATCGTTATTATTTTTTTTAATCATAAAATTTCGTTATACGTACGGTAAATTTTACTGTGTTTGGATCTTTATTGAACCTTAAAATACAGTACATGTACCACTTTATTTATAACGGCTTGCATACCGAATCTACTAGAAATGAGATCTTTTTCTTTTTCGGAGCCAGAGTCCGTAATACTTTGTGTTAGAGGTCTGCATGGGCCGACATTTCCAGGCCCGGGCCCGGGCCCGGACCCGGCCCGATACAAAAATTAAAAGTTCGGCCCGGGCCCGGCCCGGCCCGATAAAAAAATGAAAAGTTCGGCCCGAGCCCGGGCCGGAAAAAAGTTAAAATCTCGGCCAAGGCCCGGCCCGGCCCGAGTGAACTTCTACAAATCATTGATTTTTACGTCGAATTAGTTAAAAAATTGTCTCGTACGAGGAGTTCTGACCAAAAATATTTATCTTAACTTTTTTTTTCATGTTTATAATCTTTATTTTTATAGAAGTGCAGCAGGCTGCGATATTTATTTTTTTAATGAATCTCTCTTTCTTGTATGTAAATGTTTCAGTTATCATTAATATTGTTAATCCATATTCCATGTATAGAAGTGTTAAAAATCGGAAAAATGCTATACAGTAAAATCTTCTGAGATGGAATTGCATAGAAAAGAAAAAAAAAATGCGTTATAGACAAGTTCCGTTCTTAGCAAGTGTAAATGTATTATATATACTTTTCTTACTTATTAGTATACAAATTTTGCATGGATCAACACGTTTTCAGTTTAAAACAGGGTTCCGTCATAGGCAGGTTTCTTTTCACACATTTTACTGTATTTTAATATAGTTATATTTTAATATGCGTAGAAATCTACTATTCTTTAAAAATAATAAATTTTAATGTTTAAGCGTTGAATAATAGCGATTCAAAAATGTATGCATTTTTTACAAAAACTTTTGGGCCAGACTTAATTTAACTGACCTTTAAATGGACCAGGCCACGCTGAGACAATGATTTTCATACGGGCTGGCTCAAAACTAGGACGGAAAATTTTGGGTCGTGAAGACTAGGAATGAAACCAGGCCCGGCTCTGTACAGAAAAATTAAGTTAGGCCCGGCCCAGCCCGAACAGAGTGGAGCCCAGGTCCGGACCGGCCCGAGTGCCGTGAATGAAAATCGGCCCGAGCCCGGCTCGTGCAGATCTCTACTTTGTGTCATCAGAGCCTGAGTTTGTCCGAGGCCAAAACCGAAAGTAAACAGTTGAAAATTGCTAAATAACATTTAAAAATTCTTTCAATATTAATCTTCTCATTTAAAAATCTCTTTTTACACAGAAATAAGTATTAATCCTAAATACTCTTTCATGACAACGTTCCGCGATTATTATGTCCCTGAAAATCTATTTAAAATAGAAAATTTGTTATTTATACTGAAACGCTGGAAGAAATATGCAAAATTTACAATTCTTCTTTCTTTCAAATATCATTGTATTGTTCGATTCTTGGAGGGAAAACATAAGTTCTGTTTTCCAATAATTCCGTAGAAGGATTTCTTACCTAAAGCAAGGACAGACAAACAAAGGATATTCCATGGATTCATCATTTTATCTACGCTGACCGTAGCTTCAGAGTCAGTAAAATATTTTTCCTGTACGAATAATCGTACCATCAATAATAATTCAGTTCCCTTTCAAACGCATTTTTAAAGGATTGTAATGTGCCTTAAGATATTTAGATTACATTCTTGTTTCTTAAATAGCAAGTTTTTTTTCTTTTTTCCTTTTTCTTTTTTTAATTTGAGAATAAATATATATATATTTTTTTTTACTTTGGGCCTGAGGCTAAAGGCCTATAAAAATCGAGCCTGTCTTATCTGAAATACATACCGATAATTATAAATTAAACTATGTAAAATTTTGTTTCATCAATTTAAACTGAAAGTAATGTTCAAATATGTATTTCTCCTGAAATGTTCAATTCGTGCTTGTTTCGCCTTGGGTTATGTCCTTCTGCCTAAGAAAGTTACCCCGTGCAGAGAATGATTCATTGCACCTTTGAGATGTTTTCTGGAATAAGTTTGCGCTATACTTATATTCGAAAGTTCCAGACACGGGTTATATCCAGTTTTATATTTTAGGGCTTTTATGTTTCTTTGTAAACATGCATAAAATGAATGAAGTACTTTCTCCAAGAAAATGTCAAAAGACATATATACTTACAGGATCTTGATATTTGGAGTAAATCTCCATTTCGGATTGTAAATGTTCCTTTGTTAAGGCCAACATTGTTTGGGAAAAATTCTTTCGAAGTTCTTCTAACTAAAATAAAGAATAAAACAATAAATTTTTAACATTCATCTTAAAATTTTCATACATAGCAAATATATTGATAAATATTTTATTTTTATTTTTAATATCATTATCTTAACTAATATAATTTCCATTGAAACGGATGAGTTGTTACTTTTGCTTTGTAGAAAATACAAATAAAATCTCATTTTTATTAGACTAATTATTTAAACTTTGTAAAGGGTGTATTTTTTGTTAGAGGTATACAAATTTAAAACGAAATAAAACACATAAAAAAATAATGCTAATGGCCATGATATTTGTTTTATTAAATAAATAATTTTATGCCATTAGTGTTTAACCCTTTATATTGCAAATTATGAATTCATGAAAATTTCATCTTCTAAAGCATTTTTCGTGAATTTTTGTAACTACATTAGAAGATTTACACAATCATTTAATAAATTTTAGAGGGAATTTTGCTAATGAAAATTAATTGATTAAATTTGAATTTACAGGGATTTTGTGCAATATTTATATCTCCACTCAAATATTTTATATAAAATATTTTTTTTAGTATTTTATAGAATTAGGAAATGTACAAATATAAAATTCTTTTACAATAAAAATATTGAAATATTTCAATGTCAAGAAATCTGAAATGATGCAAATGAAAAATAAATCATCCTTTTAAATACATTTTTCTTTTGTGCAAGCAATAATGCTTTTGGAATAAGATGAAGTAAAGTATCTATTACTCATTCGAAACGGTAGTACTACTAATCGATGAATTAAATTAATTTTATAACAAGTTATTTTAATGGTGCTTTAAAGTACCGTTGGTGCATAAAGAGTTAAAAATGATTTCGGCCATATGGGTGCCGCGGCTGGATCGAATAAAGCGAAATCTGGAAATCGAATTTTCGACCACTTTATCGAGCAGCTGGGGACATATATCAGTAATAACGCGGCGAATGTTGATTTCCAAGTGGCCCAACGTCTGTGGTTTATCGGCGTAGACCAGCGGATTCACATGTCCCTACAGAAAGTAATCCAGTAGTGTGAGATCACATGACTGTGAAGGCCAGTTCACTGTTCATTACGCTAAATTATGTGCTCACCGAATGTCTTGCGCAATAAACTTATGGTTTTTTTGCACAATTTGCAAGCAATGCTCTGGCGTAAGTCTATTCGTGGTGAAATGGCAATGCATACTGGCACAAATCATTTGTCAGCTGTCAAATATACTGTGACTAGAAACAGTGTTGCCAATTTCAAGACCACTTCTCTAAAAAAACCTCTAAATAAATTGAAATTGTGAATACACATGTTTCTTTAAAACAGCAAACGAATAATTAATATAAGTATTTATTTGGGAATATTTTGTATTGTTAAATTTTAAATAAATATGTATTTTAAACATAAATTAATTAAGTTTAAATAATGTGATGTGTATAATACTAGGAAATGTCTCATTGTTTCCATAATACTATAATTATTTACTCGTAAATAAAAATATAAGGACAAAAGTACCTAAAATAAAAGATATATGTATACTATATATATATTTATTTGGTGACCAGTTCATTCAGATTTCGTGTTTTTACATTAATTTGCTTGTAAGTTTAATGAAAAAAAATTTTGTACCTTAATTTTTAGAGACCTACTAAAAAAATGATACATTACAATCTGAGTAAATCGATGTACTCATGTCTTCTTTATAATGCGTATTATTACATTGCGTTGTTGTTATGAGTGCTTCGTCAATTGCCATTGATGTCAACGTCAGTGTTGTAGATGTCATTGGGGTGAATGTAATTAAGGGGGCTGTCCACTCAGCTCTTCGGATTTCTCTTCCGTAATGTTATCTATGGACTTTTGACGTATTCGTATATTTAAAATATCTTTTCGAGAAATTCATATTTTTAACACCTTATTTCTGCGTACTCTTCTTAAAGGATGTCTCTTTTTTTCTTAGTTTTCAAAATATTTCTAAAATCTATGCTGAATTTAATATTTTATATGTTAAAAGCGGGCGATCTGTGATTAATATTTTAACACTTCATATAAAATTAAGTCTATACTTTAGAAATATTTTGAGAACTAAGAAAAAAAGAGACATCTTTTAGGGAGTGTACACAAACAACAGAAGTTAAAAATATTAATTTCCCGAAGAGATATTTTAAATATACGAATGCATGATGTGCCCATAGACTTTACATTAGTGAGGGGAAATCGGAAGCTGAGTGACCAGCCCCCTTAATGTTAATGTGAATCAAAAATAAGTAGGCCTAATAGCTCATACATGAACACATCCATGGAATCAAAAATGAGTACATGTGTTTCTTGAGTACATTTGGACCAGAGGTATTTTCAGCATGTGACGTATTTAAAATAGTGCTCGCGATTATACGTATAATACGTATAAAACCGCTTTTACCATATTATACCTATCCAGAAATCCGAAGCATTAATTTAAAATTTAGTTCTTTCAATTCAATTTTGAGAACCCATTTTTTTCAGTGGTGTTACTTTTAGAACGACAAAAATTTCAAATGAGACAAACAACATGTCAGTAACTATACACAGTAAAAAAAAAAAAAAAAAAAAAAAAAAAAACGGACTAAAATACGGAAATATTATTGGCAATCTAGACGCCAGTACTATTTCCCTATTTTAACAAAACTTTTTCCCGGTAAATTACAGAAAAATTTCCGTTAAATAAAAAAAAAAAAAAAAAAAAAAAAAAACGGAAATTTTTCTGCAATTTACCGGGAAAAAGTTCCGTTAAAATACGGAAATAGTACTGGCGTCTAGATTGCCAGTAGTATTTCCGTATTTTAGTCCTTTTTTTTACAGTGTACATTATGATATCGGTATAGTTAAAATGCATAAAATACAAATAAAAAAGATGTAATCATTCAGTGACATAGAATCAGTGTTATTATTTATACTGCACCTTTGCTCGATGTTCGGGAGGGATGATTTGACTGTCCACTTCACCCACTCTTTTAGGTTGTCGACGGGGGTTCCAACATCTTTATAAAAGATAGATTTGAATTATTAGAGATATGCACAGCACAGCTTTTAATTTTTAAATACGACTTCTTGCTTATAAGCAAGTTTTAAAAACTCTATATTAGTTTTAAGTGAATGTGAATGAAGTAGCTAATTAAGTAAGGAAACACTAAGAAAGTAACGTCAATGAATAGACATATAAAATCTATTGTTTTAACAATTCCATGCAAATTTAATGATCATTACAATTATACTCCAAAGTGGCTAATTGGTCTTAAAACTGTAAGCTGAATTTGGTCATAAGTTTCAGATATATAGAATATCCATAAATAAACCACTGGATAAATAATTGTAATCAAAAATATGAAATAAGCGATAAGAAAACCCTTACTTGGTTTTAACATTTAACAGACTTTCTTTGGTATACATTTCTTACAAAAACTGGCTGACTCGCTCGCCGTTGCCCGGGCCTGTGATGAATGAATATTAAATGAACCTCAAATTTGTATGATTTTATAACTTTAATTTCCTTTTATCTAAATTGATATTTTTAAATGAAAAAAATCGCAAGAAAAATATTGAATTGAAGGTATGTGCTATTTTGCGTAAGTTGATTTTTGGAGTATATGCGTACCGAAAGCGAGCGAAACAGCGACAAAACACTCAGGTTTTTACTGATTTCGTGGACCTTTTCACACATTTTATTTTGTAAAAAATATTTCTACCCGTCCGAACGTTTCAAAATTTTTGTAGAAGATATAAATCTGGTCTATTTAGATGCTTCGAAAAGATTGGGTTAAATTAAGGACGTTGACTAAAATAAGAAATTAGCTTAAAATACTATTCGAAAATATTGGTTAGTTCAACTTTCCACCGACAGAGAGTGCAGTATGTTTTATACAAACATTACTCTACAAAAAAGTTGTCAAAGGGCTGTTATAACTTATCTGAAAGTTTTAAGTCGATCGGTTAGTTCGTTTTTCGAATTGTAACAAATTCGCGTTCATACTCTATTAAAAAAAGCATTTTTTTTTTCTTTTTGAAAATCGCTTTTTCTAAAACGAAAACTTCTGAATCAAATTTTTTTATATTTACATATTCTTAATTAGTGTCCAAATATAGGCCCAGATGCATAAGTTTCAAATCTCTAAATGCAGTATTTAAAAAAAAAATGATTTAAATTTGAATTTCCATTAAAATTTTAATCTGTGGTTATTATCCACTCTCCAAAATGAAAACGTGTGTTTTTCAAAGCCTATATAATGCCTTTAACTTTTACAAAACGCTAGCCTAGTCTTACAGCTATTGAGATTTCAAGGGGAGCGTTTTGGTTGGACCGTCTTGTGCTAGCCTCAAATCGGGGTCCAAATCTAATCAGCAGTCACTTTTGAGGAAATAAATGCTGGGTCGCTTGATAACTTTTTAATTAGAGTTATGGTTGTTCATTAATAACTCAAATGATTATAAGAATTTTAAAATTCTGAGGCTCAGGTACATTAGTAGAGGCCGTGGACTGTCTTCACAAAAATTGTGAGCCTCGTATGTGCCGTAGAGTTTGCTAGCCATGCGCAGACAGACAGACAGACACGCACAGAGCAATTTTTTCTTTTATTAGTATAGATGTAAAATGTTTACTACATTTTAACATTAGCGCCGTTAGTTGCTCAAAAAATAAAAATGAAAATAAAATAAAATAAGAATAAAATTTCCAAATATTTCTCTTCAAGTAAACGGCTAGCGGTGTGGCACCGCGAGAATGTAGAGTTTACATGTAATTTGTCTATTTCTGCTAACCCAGCAATCTAGAAACTATGGTGAGTGTTGGTGTCGTTTATGACGGCCGATTCTCTGCACGAGGGATATAGGCCCAAAGTGCGTGTGTGTGTGCGGGGGGGGGGTTTCTCGGTTGATTATCTGTAATTTTGTGTCACGTTGTCCACGGACCCAAAATTTGAATGCACTGCGATTGTTTGATCATAAGTAAAAATAGTTTAAATTTGTCGTACCCTTATACTCAGCTTGTTATAAAATTTAGAGGCTCAATAAAAGAAAAGAAAAAAAAAAAGAGCCGAGTAGTTCTTCATAATGACCTCTCATGATGTTGAATAATATAACATTTGGTAGGCCTACGACGACAATTAGAATAGGGGGGGGGGAGAGGGGACGAACGTAATGTGCTGCTTCGTTCTCCATGCATGATAAACATATTTCTATTGTTTGCTAAAAATTGTAAATTGTTTATTTCTGTGATTAGATTATTAATATCCCGCTCAAGATATTCCAACTTGACCGCTTAAATTCTACAGAATAAGAATCCTTGTTCGAATGCAAGAAAAAAAAAACTTAGGTTAATTTAATAAGGTAAGTGCATCAACAGTGGACACATTAAGGACATTTTTTAACTATATTTTAGTGTACAATTTGATTTTTGTAACTGCGACAGCAGCAGCTGTTGTATATTTCAATTAACTCTTCCTGTGCTGGAAAGTTGCTACTTTGAACAATTCTCCTCATAAAATTATTTTTTTGAAGAGATAAAAATGTGCTAATAGTGGACGCGCAAAAACTTGTGTGTTTCAGTAGTAGACACGTTGGAATTCTTTCAGAAATAACCAACTAAAAAACGAAATGGCTTACTTTAGGACCTAATTAATTTTATTGTTATTTTAACAACTAGGCATCAGAGAACTCAGCATTCTCTTTGGGGCTCATGCTGTACTGATAGCCGTATAACGACAAATGAAAGAATATACGGGCTAAGCCGATGCGTATGCTTTTGAAGGCAGTGGCCTCCACAATCCCACGCGCTTCATATTCTACTGTAATGAACCTCAGAAATGCATATCAATTTCATTATCTTTGAAGTTTACTCTAAACGATTAAATTATCGACTTAGCAGGGGCACTACCGTGCCCCCAAATTTGAATTCTGCAAAAAAAAAAAAAAAAAAAAAAAAAAAAAAAAAAAATATTTTTCTAATAACTAAAAATGCGTCAGTAGTGGTCACACAAAGTCCATTTGTGGGCACTAGTCTGATGCAGTAGTGGACATGTTGAAATTCTTGCAGAAAAAATGAACTAAAAAGCGAAATTGCTTACTTTAAGGCCTAATTATTTTGAATGCTGTTTTAACGATTAAGCAAGTAGAGCCTTCAACATTACGGGACGTCTATAAGGCTCCCGTTACAGTGATAGCTGTATTAACGACTTATAAAAGTAAATAGGGGGTAAGCCAGTGCGTACGCTTTTGAAAGCCGTTGGCGTCCCCAAAACCCCTCTCATTCCATATTCTATAGAAAGCATGCTGCAATGAATATTAGAAATGCATATGAATTTTATTATGTTTGAAGTAGTGTAAAATAATTAAAACACACCTCAAACAACTAAACCTTTTGAACTGTCGAACTCAAATAAATAAAATGTAATACTTTACACTAATTATAATGGCTTATTATAGTCCAAATTATTTATAAATAAATTAAAGAAACATTTGTTAAAATTACATAATTAAGAAAGGAAAATGCATCTCATCGAAAAATAGGTTATATTGTATTATAATTTCTTTAGTTATGTATCTGTTTCTTTTTGCGGTTAGTAAAATAATTTTTACAAGTAAGCAAGTGTCAAAAGCTATAAAATGACTCATAGACATGATATGTCAGCAGTTTTTGTAATTGTTTTGAATATCTACTCTTCTAAATATATCTAAGCTAATTCTTGTGGGGATGGGGATTATTTATTTATTGCTTTTAAAAATCCTTTTTAAACCTATCAAATTATTTTCGCATTATTTAGTGGTACTGTTTAATGACATCTTAAAACTGCAGAAAGTAAATTAAATATGTGTAAAGGTAAAGAAAATGCCACTTAAAATTTTTTTGGAGTACTTTAAGGGGGCACAGGACCTTTAAACTTCCAAAAAATCAGTTTTCGGTTTTCAGTTTTTGATTTATTCTGAATGTTTTAAAATTTCTCAACAATAAGCAAAAAACCCCATTCAAAAATCTGCATTATTTCTTGAGTTATAATCAATTATAGACAGTGAGTATAATTTAATGTCCGTATATATTGAAACTTTAAAAAGCGTTTTCTCAGATTAGTAAATTTGGCGTTTGCGCGCACTGTTACTCTGAAACTATGTAAGCTACAGCATTAAAAAAGTTAGCCAAATATGCATTTCTTTATAGTCTACATGCTAAAACCAAAACAGTTCACATATTTCGGTTATTTTTTTTTTACTTTTAAAAAACTTGGAAAAAAAATTGAAATTTTTGAACTTTTTTTATATTTTGTAGTAAAATTAAATTTTACACAAAACTTTTTGCGTATACTTTGGTTTTAAGTTAGAAATCGGTGTGTTATGAGTCTATTTTGTTGAAAAATTGTTTTCTATATGCATAATTTAGAGTTTTATCATGCGTGTTGCACTTAATCACGCATTAGTCAGATTCATTTTTAATATTAATTTTGATATGATATAATTTTAATATTAATTTAAATATTAATTTTGAACCTACAACATTTATTTTTCCGCATAATGTAGTTAAGGATATGTACTTTAGGCAGAAAGAGGAAAAAAAATCTTAATTGCATATCGTTTGTGTTTTGGTACTTTGAAGAAAGCGATGTTTTTGATTGTTTCGACAAACTCCTGTGCCCCCTTAAAAAATAAATGCTAGAGATTCACTCATTGCATTAGTATTTCTACACATTTAGTTTCAATAAGCAGTTTATCGAGAAATAATTAATATTTTTGTAATTTATATATTTTTAAGGTTCCATACTTAGAAAGGAAAGACGGAACCATTATAAGATCACCCCTGTGTCTGTCTATCACAGCCATTTTACTCGTAAACTATGAAACGTGGAAAATTAAAATTGGCTGAAGTAATAAAGGCTATTAATCCAGATATTTATAGATCGTTAACCATTCAGAAATATACTTAGCAAAAATGACAGAGGGGTTAATTAAGTTACTTGAAACAAAATCTTTTCGTGTGGGGTATAGTGTGAAAGAGTTCGTAAAGCCGAATTAAAATACACTTCTTTTAATTTTAGGTATTGGCATTATATTTTCAGCGATATCGTCGAAAATGTAACGCAAAAATATGTTCCCCCGCCCCCCCCCCCTCTATTTCCGAATCTACTAAAACTAAAATTATGAAAAATTTAGGGGAAGTAGAAGTTAATTGAAACCTTGCAGGAAAACTAATTAGCCAAGATATTAATCCTTTAAATACACGGATGGTTTGGACAGACAAAGACACGGGCGTCGTACGCTATGCGCCGTCGGCTTTTAAAGCCTAGATAACAACTTTCAATTACATATTTGTGTGACGCAATGCCCAGTAGTAGTATAAAAGCAATTAACGTCAAACTGTTAAAAACAGTCTAATTTAACCGTTTGAGCTCGGAACAAATCTTGTGGAATATGCCAAAAATGCGAATGTGCTTGGGTATATATATATATCAAAAAATACTTGTAAGTCGACGTATACACAGAAACTGTACACTTCACTGGTGCAACCAGCTTAAATGCACACCAAACTGAAACAACAAACAGGAGCTCTATCACCCTCCCCGCAATTTCACCATAAAATAGGAGGAGCGTTATCACGCTTACCACAATTTTAGCACAAAACAAGACGAGTGTTATAGCGCTTCCCTCAATTTTGGCACATAACAAGCGTTCCTCCACACTCACACGGTTAATTAAAATTAATCACATAATTACTATGGGATTCGAGACTAGTTTGAATTGATTGGCTGTCTCAATACTCCACCAGTGTCTTTAAAAGTTAATTAAAACCTATCTGGAGAAACGCGGTACGGACCCCGGCGTTGCAACTTACTACCTCCTTTTGAAGCACGCTTAGCACAATGCCAAGTTTAAACTTTGAACAAGAGTTTTGTTTCAGGTACACTGTTAAAAGAGAAGTTTATTACTACCCTGAATTTGGGTTTATGAAATGCCAAATGAAGTTTAAATATGCGCTACTTTTATTGTCAGCACCGAATTAAGTTAATCATAAACAGATTAGGGTAAGATTAAAAAAAAAGAGTTATACGGAATAATAATATTTGGTGCTACTTAGGCTTCATATCTCTCTGAACTTTCATGGTATATCCATTTATACTTTTTTAGCATATGATACCCAACCCTACGCAGCATAGTTTTTTACAAAGTTTTATTATTCTGCTAGCAACGATTTTTTTTGTAATAATACAGCTACTAATTACTATATTTATTGTACGGAACCCTCTGTGCGCGAGTAATACTCACACTTGTCCGTTTAATTTACTATACAGGGTTTATCTAAACTCTTGGGCAAAACTTGAAGGGGTGATAGAACACATCAAGACAAACAATATTAAATAGGAAACTAAGGGTCCCAAACGTCTTCCGAAGGAGATAGGCGCCTTTAAAGTTTAGGGTCTAAAATTTCAAATGATTATAAAAAACGGAAATATTGGTCGATTCGTTTGCGGTTTTCACTAAAACTATTCTTTATGTCAGTATTTTCTTGAAAATAAATTTTAAAGATACAGTTCAAAAAATGCCAATAGAGGGCGCTTTAGAATTTGGAGTAACCAACAACTATTTTTTACCGTTATTTTTTGTATCTCATTACATGCTTTCAAAAGCTTAGATATAAATTTAAATTTTGAGCTTAAAATCTGAATCGTTGGGAGTGGTTAAGTAGCACAAACTGAACTGTGTTCAGGAGGGGGTTCAAATTTCAACACATGAACACAGTTCAGTTTGCGCTACTTAACCACTCCCAACGATTCAGATTTTGAACTCAAAATTTAAGTCTAAGCTTTTGAAAGCATGTAATGAGATACAAAAATAACGGTAAAAAATAGTTGTTCGTTACTCCAAAGTCTAAAGCGCCCTCTATTGGTATTTTTTAACTGTATCTTTTAAAAATTTATTTTGAAGAAAATACTGACATAAAGAATAGTTTTAGGGAAAACCGCAAACGAATCGACCAATGTTTCCGTCTTTTATAATCATTTGAAATTTTAACTCCTGAACACAGTTCAGTTTGCACTACTTAACCACTCCCAACGATTCAGATTTTGAGCTCAAAATTTAAGTTTAAGTCTAAGCTTTTGAAAGCATGTAATGAGATACAAAAAATAACGGTAAAAAATAGTTGTTGGTTACTCCAAAGTCTAAAGCGCCCTCTATCGGCATTTTTTGAACTGTATCTTTAAAAATTATTTTCGAGAAAATACTGACATAAAGAATAGTTTCAGTGAAAACCGCAAACGAATCGACCAATTTTTCCGTTTTTTATAATCATTTGAAATTTTGGACCCTATACTTTAAAGGCGCATATCTCCTTCGTAAGACGTTTGGGACCCTTAGTTTCCTATTTAATATTGTTTGTCTTCATGTGTACTATCACCCTTTAAAGTTTTGCCCAAGAGTTTAGATACACCCTGTATATTGATCCGCAGTATAATTTGTTGAATTAAGAAAATGCAATATTATCTCAATGTCTTAATTGTTAATACAAGTGTTTTGTTTCTTTAGATGGAAAATCAATATTATAGAACGCACTCAAATTTCTTTAATGGCTCTAAGCACAATTAAATTTTGTATAAATATCTTTATTTGTTTCAACATCTAGACAATTATCATTTAAATTGTTTAAGTAGAGCTGTTTTTAGAAGTTCAATTGTCTTAAACGTTTTAATATAAACTATTAGTTTTATATGAATCCATAAAAAAACAAATGAAGTCTTTTATGCTAGTAATCTCATGTTTCGTGACTATTGTACCATGAAAATCATTATTAACGCTGGACAATAATGGTTTTTTCACAGAATTGAAATTAGTTGATTCTAGATCAATTTCTGGTGGTGTTCCTAGTATGCTTTCGATTTTCTCTAGGTGGTTCAGTTCTGAAAAATTTGCATATTTAAGTTTATGGAAATTTAAGCTTTTTTGCGCCATTTTATGCACATTTTAGGCACAATAAGTGTCAGATTGAATTAAATTTTCTAGATAACAACTACTGGATTATTTGCTTCAGATAAATGTCTCAATATGCATATTACTAACATTTATCTGTCAATTATTAAGCCTAATTTGCATATTTTTCAATGGTGAATGTTTAGAAAACTTTCAAGTGTACAGTAGTTGCCACAAAATTGACGCAATGTTTTTAGAGACTAGACTCTTTATGCTCATTTCAAATCTGTAATTCGTTTTCGTATATCACGTCTAGTTTTTGAGTAAAATGAACAATGATATACTTTTGCATGGTATTGACACAAATTTAATATAAAATGCTTTTTAAGGGTGTGCACCTCATCGTCAAAAGGGTAAACAGGGTCTGAATCTTATCGGGGACACAGGGACTGATTTACACATTTGGAGGCCCCGGGCACAAATGCTTACGGGGGCCCCCTTGCACCGATGCTTACAGGAAGTTTGAATAAAAAAAATATATATTGAGAAAGATATTTACTAAGATAACCACTATTGACTATAATAATTATTTTAAAATATCCATTAAAAATTAAACTCGATAATCATTAATTTACTTTTAAATAATTCTTTCACAATTATGAAATTTAAATGAGTAGACGTTTTATAATAAATTGTGTGGTGTTAATTATCTTTTCCTGTGCAAGTCTATATATCTGGAATGACAAAGTACGCAACAACTAATAATAAATTTTCCGCAGTACCAAGCTACAATTACTTAAAATATTAGGGGGCTCTGCCGCCTACGAGCTATGCTCACCGATTCCCAAATAATCTGATTAGAACAGGAACAGGATTAAATAAGAATTAAAAATAAAATACAATCTATTTTTAAAGTGGTAAAGATAAAAGAAAATAATAAAGTAATTAAATATGGATATTTCAGACAAAATATACGATGTTATAAAAATACAATATGAAAACAATAGAATATAAAATGTAATCTAAAATTCTATTACATGCTAAATCTACATAAAATTTTGGACAATAATTGAAAAACCTTCAGCATCATTTGGGGGCACCTGAAAATCAGGGCCCGTGCCCCGAATGCCCTGCCGTAAATCAGGCACTGCGGAGACATATTAAATAATGGGAATAATAAAAAATACAGTAGAACCTCTTTTATCCGAAACTCTTTTAACCGAGAGTTTAGGTTAACCGAAATCTATTTTGAAAGCTTTTTTTTTTTCTACTATCACATTTCTTGCGTGCAAAATTAATTATGAAAGCTTTTTTTTTTTTTTTTCCTACTATCACATTTTTTGTGTGGAAAATCCATTTGGAATTATTATTATTTTTTTTTACTAGGGGTCGCTGCCCCCTACGAGCTACGCTCGTCAACCCCCGTTCAGACACCGCAGACTCTAAAAGCACGCTAATTTGATCGGCTTAAGAAATATTTCGGAAGATTGAATTATAAGTTTAATTTTTTTTTTAAACTATCATATTTCTTGTGTACAAGCGGTCCTTTCCAAACTACGAGTACATATAAATATTTTCGATCCCCTTTCTTAGAATTCCTTTGAATTTAACTTAAGATGCGGAGTGAAACGAAGAAAACGAACAAATTAGCAATTCTGAAGTTTTTGAATGTTTTGCAAAAGGTTTGACATGGCTGGAGCAGCAAGAAGACTGTGATACTGGTGAACTAATAATATTAAAAAAACTCGTGATAGAGCATCAAAGCAAAGGCAATCGAAACTGCGACAAATAAAGCAATTTTTGAAACCCTTGTGACATAAGTAAAAAGTACCTAATTTCAAAATTAAAATTCAGGTAATTTATTCTTGTTTCTGTTTTGCGATTGCTTTATTTTTATTAAGCACTTGTTACCATAATAAGAAATATTTCATACATTCCTCCTTAATCTTGAAATTGAAGCATTCTCGATTATCCGAAAATTTCGATTTTCCGAATGATGGTCAGTCCTAATTACTTTGGATAATCGAGGTTCTACTGTAATTGAAAAAAGTATTAGAATATATCCTAACTAGCGGAAGTAGATCACAAAATAGCATAAAAAGCATTTTCTTGGCCTAGAAAAAAAAAAATACTATATTTGAAATCAACGCAAAAAACTGGTTTAGAAACACATTAGCGTACTCATGTGGCAGAAATATTTGGACGTCAAGAAACGTTATTAGAAAAATATGCAAATTAGACACAATATTTCACTGTCACATGTCACTATATTTTCATAAACAACAATTTTGTAAAGCAAACTGGACAGCAATCATAACATAAAACAAAACAGTCACTCTGATATTGCTTTATGCCTTAAATTTGCATATATGTAATAGTACAAAAATTCAAAAATTTTCAGCAATCAAAATATTCAAATATCTCAAAAACTAGACCTGCTGGAGGAAATTTAAAACAAGACTCGGAATCAGCACAAAAAATTGAACAAGACGCATCTGATTTCGGTTTTGTGAAAGAGAATATGTTCAATTTTGTTGACCGGTATAATAGAAGTTAAAAATTCGAGGTCTGTTAGAATTTACGAATTTCTTACATTTTCAGTAACTTCCATTATCCGCACAATTTCGAGGAAGTAAGACATTTCAGTAGTAGCTTTATCTTTGGCATGTTTCGGAAGAAAAACCAAATAATTTTGCTTTATGTATTATATCCCATACATATTTCTAAAATAATGCAATTAGAAAAGTTAAATTTTATAGGAAACAGGAAAAGTGTTTTCAAGCATCAAAATCAATTGTTTCCTATGTGAAAAGCATTACAAATTAATATTTTTTGAATACGTGTCGAAAGTACATGACTTATATTTTTTCAGCTACGGTAAAACTGGATAAACGCTATCTATATGCTTTTTTGCGAATTTTGTTGACTTTTTCCCAGATGTTTGCTGCTTAGCTAATAATACAATTTTGGAAATATCAGAGGTACCAAAGTTATAAGTAGTAATTTTCTTCGCATTTTTTTAAAGCAAAAAATTCTAAAATAGCGGTAATATATATAGAGGGCACTCATCAGTCTTCATTTTGTCGGTCAAAAGTTCGTCCTATACAGTCGTATCATATAATAATTTCATGCCTATATAATTGGCAGTAATTTAAAAGGTAGAGTTTACTAGTTCCGTCTATCACTGTTTTAAATTCCTCCCTGAATCTTGCCTTTTTTTTTTTTTTTTTTTTTTTTTTTGTTTATAAGAATTTTTAGAAAATTATTTGTGCGTGCATTTTTAAATGTTTGTTATTTAAAAATATACATACACATTAAATATTTGTATTTGTATATTTTTGTGCTTCATCTGAAATCTTGCGATGTAAAAGTTATATAGGCATTGATTAAGAATATTTTACAAAATTGCCGATTGACCTTTAAATATAAGACATGTTTAAAAAATATATTATCGTTATGCTCCACGTTTTTTACAGAACGGAACTTACCAAAATAATACTTATCATAATTTATTAGTACCTTCATATTACATTTTAATTCTATGGATGTCGGTGTAATGGTTTTTTGTAAAATTGTCTATTTTCATTTTTTTTTAAAAAAGCCCTTTTCAAACTAATTATTAATATCTATATGCTGACATGTGGGAAAATTGTGGCTCATCAGCAACATCTGAGGTAAAAAATAGCAATAAAAATATCTTAAGGGGACCGGGTAAGCTCTGTCTCGGCCATGTTAAAATACACCAACTTTATGTACCTTTTTCTCAGAAATGGTAAAAGATAGAGGTCTAGGTTTTTTAGAGTAGTTTGAATAACATACTTTACGTAATTTAACAGACTATTTTCTTTCTAAGTGAAACTGAAAATTAATTATTAATTATTTATTGAAAGACATTTTTAAATTAGCATTTTTGATAAGATTTCACTGCCTAAAAATAATTCTCAACAAATCATTAAATAACTGTGTTAAAGTATGCACTATAACATAATATAAGTATTTAGAAAAATCTGAGTTCGTAAGTTTAATAGATATTGAAAAAAGGAATACAAACTTGAAAAATCGAAGTTTTGAGAAAAAGTCAATTAAAGCTGTGAAGCAGTGTTGCCAGTGGGCTACTTTTTTAAATTCTGATTTCTTGATTTGCACCACTTTGTTGAAATAATAAAATTCGCCTTATTTAATAACATATTAATTAACATGAAAACAATGGGAATTTTACTACTTCAAAAAAGTGGTGCCAATCAAGAAATAGCCCACTACTGTGAAGTGCTCTAAGAAAGAATGAAAAAATCCTTTATATATAAATATGTGTAGTACATCGTTGAAAAGATAAAAGTTTAAATTATTTAATGATATAAAAAAGTAGAAATCGATTTTTTTTGGTTGAATTTCGCTTACCCGGCCCCCTTAAAGGCAAGTAACCCATACGTATCTCTAAGTCATTTCCTTAGCAAAAGCAAATATGTTTCATATGACAGTTGGAAACCATTTTTTTTAATTCATTCAAAAAATATGTGAATATGTCAAAATGTAATCAAAATATTTTTTTATATATAAGCTAAGCAATATTTCATCCAAGAAAACTAAATAGGCTGAACTAAAGATTCAGAACACGCCGCTTGTTGCTTTATACTAGCTGACATTGTACGAACTAGTTTGTCCTGCTTTGTCCAGAACGGGTTGGATTGTACCCACCATGCTTATCTGCTTGTGTTCTTTAAAGAAAGTAAATATATTTAACATGGTAGTTGAAATACATTTTTGCAATTCATTCATATTAACAGATGGTTCATTGGAACTTTAATATTAAACCTGGATTTTTAAAGAATAGAAGCCCCGCCCTCCTAACGATAAATTTCTTCTTAACGCGAACCACAACCCAACCCGAACCTGATACACTTGAAGCTGAACCCTACCAAGACCCGAAATATCCTTACCGAATATTTGAATTTTTGGCCCGAGTACAAAGTCAAAGAAAATTAATTCATATTTTAACTAATTATGGAAAAAAAGTTGACAGTTATATCTCTAATACCAGTTTTATCCTTTTTGTACAGAAATGAACTGACATACACTCATTAATATTTAAATATGTCGTTTTTTCATTTGAAAAATATTTTTTCTCTTTTGAAAAATCGGGTCACCCGAACCCAATCCGAAAGAGTTTAAACCATGGAGCTATGAAAGGAGCGGAGACAAATGGCGATAAATGGATAAAAGATAAAGGAGATAAATGACGTCACTTGAACCTGTTCCACCGCCCCCTGAATACCAAACCTGAGCGCTGACACAAAAATGGCGGCTGCCGAAGGCGGATTTTGTTTTTTAAACGTATGTACGGTCCCTTAAATTTAGACAACATAATTTCATAAAAGATTTCATTGGGTTCTTTAATCTCAGGAAAAAAAGCGGAAAAGACTTTTAAAATTATTGGTCCGAAAATTCCGCACGCATATTGGTCCGCACACACGGTCAAATAAATCCGCCTTCGCCTTCGGCAGCCGCCATTTTTGTGTCAGCGATCAGGCCTAGCATTCAGGGGGCGGTGGCTGCTCCTACCCCCATCCTGTTTCCACCATATTTAGCCGCGTTTTGCACTGGAGATGATTGGTCTGCTATCTGTCAAAGTGAAATATGACGGACGGTGGGGAGGGGGAAGTAACTCGTTTTTCGGACTCAAAGCTTTCCACGGTAGAAGATTGATATTATTCCTCTATTTTCATAGCTCCATGGTTTAAACATAACCCGAAACATTAAAGTCAACCCAAACCCAACTCAACTTGCAACGAACAAAATCAGCGTCAACCCGACCCGACCCGAAAAGCGATTCGGGTCAGGATCTGGTAAAATTAGTTTAGCAGACCCAAATCAGGACTGTATACATCTCTTGACAAAATCAAGCATATAAGAAGTGAGTCGCATAATTTTTTTAAATCAAATTTACCAAACATTCAAAATCTAAATAACCTTAATTAATTTAAGAAATATCTTTCTTAAGAACTAGAATACATATTCATCTGCTTGAAAACTAACAGATCAGTAAAATAGAACCTATACTATTTATTAATGTCTTATTTTTTAGCATCGTCTTATTTAATTATAGCCTTATTATTTGATAGGGTCTCAATATTTTCCCTATGATGAACGATTCACAAAAAAAAAAAAAAAATTAATAAAGATATTTTTATGTTTAATGTGAAAATCTCATGCAATAAAAAAGGAAGATTTACAAAAGATCAGTTTTACGAAAAGGTAAAGTAATACATTTTCACATGCATAAAAATAAATAACTACATTTCTTTAATGTTTACGAAACATAATATTTTTTTACTGATGACATACAGTTATTTTTGCATAGATTTTTAATTGTATTTAATATTTCGAATGTCATTTTTAACTGTATTTGTCTCTTCTCTCTAAAATTTAATTTTTTTAAATTTTTTTTTTGTAAGTGAAAGAGGGTTTTTTTTTTTTTTTTTTTTTTTTTTTTTCACGATTTTGATACTTTTTACGATAATCATATTTTAATGTTCAAAACTTTTTTTAAAATAATTTTTATGTTCATAATTGCAATCCAACAACTACTATATTACAAAAAACTAAATCACCACAAAACAATATAAATAAATGGCAGTAATAAATGATTAATTTCATGCTTAATGATATTAGAATTATCAACATTCAAAGAATATGTATTACAAAAATTACAAGAATCATATAAAATACAAGCAATTACATAATCACGACAAAAACAATAACCATCATAATACAGTTTTCAGTTAATCCAGAAAATATCAATAAAATACAAGCTATTGATAAAATACCACAGAAAATCAAAACACTATACCCGAAAATGTCTAAAAAATTACATTAGGTAAAAAGTAAAATCAGACAAAAATGTTTACAAAATATACATATGTTTTTACTCTCTGATAGTAATAGCACAAGCAATATCCAATAAAGAAATAATAATATAAAATCCAAGCTACTTCTCTCAAGTTGCAGGGGAAGTCCGAAGGAAGGAAGTAGAAGAACCGTGCTTTCATGCAAGAGACAGAGGGGTTAGGATAGAGTGCAAGAGTACTTACGGAGAATAAAACTTTCTGACGAACCTATTTTGCGTCCTACTGTTTGTGTACTCCTGACTTCTGAGAATCTTGGCTTCTTTTGATTGCAATATATCCAGTTCTCGTTCTCGAACCTGGAGGCATAGATGTAAGTTTCGTTATTTCATTTCACTCAAAAATATAGTCATATTAACTAAGCTGATTACAAATGACAAGAACTCCATTGTAAACAAAGGTAAGGGGAAACAAGCTGAATACATTACAAAAGGAAATTTTGTTTGCATATAACAATTCTAGGTGACTAGTTCCCTTAGTCACACGGGATCACGTGAAATCAATATTTTTATGTGGTGTTTAAAGCAAAGTTGAAGCAATTATTTGGATAGAATAAGATAAGGTTTATACCGCAATTCGATACAAATATAGCTCACCAGTTACCTCGAACATCCTACATACACAATATTTGATGAGAAATCGCTTGGATGCTCTCCGTGTGATTAAGGGAAGTCGAGTAGAACTATTATATAG
This sequence comes from Maratus speciosus, assembly GCA_963932465.1. NCBI lineage: Eukaryota > Metazoa > Arthropoda > Arachnida > Araneae > Salticidae > Maratus > Maratus speciosus. The sequence goes on along the minus strand of OZ010786.1, from coordinate 52,051,341 downwards.
TACGGCAGCAAAATTAAAATTTTATTTTGTATTGTGTTACATTTTTTATGTCATTGTTTACTACGGATTTATGGTCAAATGTAATCAGGGCAACCATTTTGATTTACCCTATAAGTTCTAAATACATAGGTGAGTTTAAAACTGGCCAAAACTTTGCGTTTATGATACATTTTTTGGTGAAACTTGGTGGAAACATTGGTAAAAGGTAGAACGCATTTTTGTATGTAGTTGCAGGGGTAAATGCGTTTTAAATATTTAAAAATGTCCTATCAATTGGATGTATCGTCCACTTTGGGACTTCACGTAGCAATTCATTTTTATGTGAATAGTGCAATTCAGTTGTGATATTGTCAGCATGTAATTCGACTACTAGCAACAATTAATTCTGTACCATGGTCCCCGTCATTGTTAGAATTAATGTCCCCGCTGACATTCATCATCTTCAATGACAGTAGGGCCATTGACAAACTATGTGCACCATTTTAACCCACAAATTTTCCTCACTGTAGAGTTATTGCTATTTAATTTAATTGTAGTTATTACTTTCTGCTTACAGAAACAAGGTGCTGCACTGATTCGCTCGCAACATCCAAATGGCGTCACATCGTGACAAAAAAAAAAAAAAAAAAGAAAGAAAGAAAAAAAGCTGCAGCCTTCAGACACGCCATAAATACAGAAGTTTTATCATTGTTCCTACCAAGCCTCATTGACGTGTTTTCAGAAACTTTGAAAATAGACTTTCCTGGGCAATTTCAACCAATCTTTTGGCTGACTCGTGTATATCGTTTTATTTGTTATTTTTTCTGTCGGCCATGAATTAATAATAAATTTTTACATGGCTAATTCACAGTTTGACCCATGAATGTTGCTTAGTAGTGGTTTAATAAGATAACTAGAGGATAAAAAGCATAATTGTAAAAAAAATTCTTTTTTTTTTTTTCATCCCCACAAGCACAAAAAAAAATACAATTATAGTTTCGGAAACAATTAATAAGAAACCCTCTTGCTGAGATAAAGTAGAACGACTTTTCTTCAACTAAGTTGAAGCTGCCTGCCAAAAAGAAAAAGAAAAGAAATGAAAAGCTTCAATTATCGTTAGTGTAATTTGGCTCTGATCCACTTGACCAAATTAGTCGCCAATTAATTTTCTAAAAACTACAGCCGCCCGTTTTCATTCTTGAAGGAGGTATGAATGAAGTATTTCGAATGAAGTATTTTTTAAAGATGCTAATGAAGGATATCATTCAAAAGTTAATCATGCGTATAAATAGAAAATTATTGTCTGATTATTCAGCTTAAAATATTGTAAAGATATTACGGTAATTCGTTTGGTTAATTATTTTATTAATTTGCTTATTACCTTATTTATCTTTGATAAAATAAACATTACTGAAACCTGTTAATTGAAACTTAAAGACGTCTAAGTTAATGTCGAAAACTAATGAAAGCTAATGAATTCTTATAATTTATAGTGTCTTACAAATTGTTAAGAATGCAGCATCGATGTTTAAATTATAAATATTATACATAAAACTTTCTGAATTTGTTGAAGTACAATCGAGCCCCGTTATAGCGAACCCGGTATATAACGAACTCTTGGATATAACGAACGAAAATTTTGGTCCTGCCGTTTTCCTATTGTATTTAATGCTAATTTATCCTTTTATAGCGAACCTCCGAAATCTTAAGAATTGGCTATAACGAACATTTTTTCCAGTCGACCATGATTTTTTTTTTCTTTTTTACTTTTCTGCAGTTGTGAAAACAGGACTTTGACCACAGTTTTATAAGAAAATCTAAGCCGGTTAGTGAAACATGGTGCAAATCAGCGATAAGTCTTTTTATTAAAGGGTAGAAACAACTGCATTCTTTCTCTGTTACAATAGCCACTCTGCAGGTGTGATCCTGCCCACCCGTCAGTCATTTCCCCTTATTCCTGATCTCAAGTGTGTGCAAGACTAGAGACGAAAAACTTGGCGGTTTGTTACGGATTCTACAATTAGAAAATGTTTTTGACATGCAGGTCTAGCAAAGAATATTGAAGAAGCAAAGAATGTAGAAGAAGAGGATGATGAAAATTTACCTATCGCGATGGGGATAAAAAAGCACAAAATTTCATCATTCTCAGTTTGTGACATGCAGTTGATCGAAACACGTGATAATGAAGTCATTACATATGAAGAGATTGAAGAAGAAATTAAAATGAATTATTCTGAAATCGACGATTCTGCATCTGATGCTGATGAAGAGAAGCACATAAATGACGAAATCCCTACAATCTCCGATGCTACAGCAGCGATAGGTGTAATTAATTAATAAGTTTTTGTGTACACAATCAGTGGAAGAAAGGGTGCTGGAATCATTTTATGTACTAGACAAAGAAATTCATAACATGTTTTTGAAATCGCCATCACGTCAGCAGAAGATTACCACTGTATCAAAACAGTGAGAAACAAAGGTGAAATGAATTTATTTCTCTTTGTCTTCATTATTAGTAAATTTAATTAGTATTGTGTCAGTTTAATATAATAGATTTTAGTCAATTTCATTCCTTAATGATCATATTTAATAGATTTTATCTTTTTTTAAATACATCATTATTTAATATACACATAGCAACTAATGAGTTACACATTTTGTGAACTCTATCATTTTTCTCAACGGTTCGGATATAGCGAACAAAACCTTCGGTCCCTTGAAGTTCGTTATAACGGGGTTCGACTGTAATAATTTTCGCCAAAAAAGGTATATTTAATTAACATATTTGTTTTTGTTATTTAATAGAGATTCGTATTATCTTTCTGTAATGAAACGATTATATCAATCATAATGACTAGTAATCCTTTTTCACACTGCGGTCATTTTATATATTGAGATATAAGTTGCTACGAAAAGTCCCTTATAAAACGGGAGACCGCTTTATAACCAAAAATAATGTTTTAGTAGGAGAGCTGTTGAACATTTTTGAGTAGGTATTTGAGGCACCCTGAAAATTTGTGCAACACTTCTTTTGTAATGCCTGAATACAAAATCGAATGTCTGGCTGAAGGATCGTGGCACAAAAACTGTGCCAGACACGTGTCAAGTGCCATTTTTACTTGACACGTGTCTGGCACAGATTTTGGGCCGACTAAAGTGTCTGTCATTTTCAAAATATTTTTTTATAAGCGTAAATATTATTCTGCCTCAATCTCAGCGTGCCTCAAATACATTTTTTGGGTAGTCAAAAAATGGCACTTGACACGTGTCTGGCACAGTTTTTGGGCCGACTAAAGTGTCTGTCGTTTTCAAAATATTTTTTTCTAAGTATAAATATTATTCTGTCTCAATCTCAGCGTGCCTCAAATACATTTTTTGGATAGTAAAAAAAAATGGCACTTGACACGTGTCTGGCACAGTTTTTGGGCCACGATCCTTCAGCCAGACATTCGATTTTGTATTCAGCCATTACAAAAGAAGTGTTGCACAGCTCTTGGACTATTTTTAAAAGACTAAATTAACTTATAATCCATCTCCTACACCTTTTTTGGGTATGGTTTATATAAAGTGATTAAATTCTGGAAATATACCTACAGTACAGAACTCATCTGCATTTACATAGCTCTGTTAAAAAAATACAAAAAATCTAAGAAGACATTATGATAATTTACCATTATAGTAATTGAACTGAATTTTGTAGCAGGATTATACTTACTTTTTCCTGCTTCTTCTTAAGGGCCTGCAGTTCCTTTTCTAACTTACTTGTTATTTTAACTACCAATTTATGTTGCCTAAGTATCTCTAAAGATTCTGCTGTTATATTTGCTTCTTCTGACTCTGAAATATCGAAGAATGAGTACACATACGTATTCTTATCACAATAAAAAAAACTGGAAATAAACACTGCACATAGTAAATAATGATTGTCTAACTTAATAACGAATGCCAATATTGGTGGACTGCTTAAATTTTAGTTATAATAAAGACTTACTCGTCTGAAAAAACGTCTGAAATTGTACGTCAAATGGATGAATACAAAATTTATTACGATTGTACATATTAAATTCAGTAATATGGAAATAATATGACTCCATCTTAAATAGAACGTAATCACAATGACAACCTAAAATCATTACCTATCATGGGATATCATTGGGTGAATTACATATGATAGGATTTAATAGAATGGAGAAAACTTTTTTAAATATATTTTTAAGTTTTGATTAGATTTTCATAAAAAATGAAATGACTAGACAAAATTCTGAAACGATTATATATATTAAATTTCAAAACATTCGGTTGGGTAGTTTTGCGCTGTTATATGCCGACAGACGGACGGACCAGACGACGACTATCGGTGCTACGTTTATCTATAATTACGAACGCACCTAAAAACAGAACAGTTTTTTATGGAGTACATTTAATTTAAAAGTTTTGATTATATATGACGACGTTTCAGACGAACAGACAAATAAAATTTTTGTTGCATTAAACAGAAAATGGGAATGAATTTCGAAAAAAAAATTCAACATTCATCTCTGAGGCAATATTGTAGATGAATAAATAATCGTATAAAATAATAAAACTTATTCAAAGAAGAAATATTATTTAGAATATTTCTTTCCTTCAATGCAAATTATCAGAAATAACAAAGGCGGGAGGTTCTTTAGTCCACAGCAGTTTTTTATGATAAATATTCATTTATCATATCTGCTTTCGCAACTGCAGTTCTGGGAGATTTCTCAATGTTAATATTTAAATTGAAATTAGCATGTGGTCTTAAATATTGCAGGCATTTTTTAGTTTTACTTAATTTAAATTTAAATAAAGAAATTTTTATCAAATCATGCTTGTTATTGCGGATGCATATTTTACGAACTTAATGTAGATAATTTAAGGATTAAAACTTATCAAAGAAACGCTGTTTATTGAAAATTTATAACCCATAACAAATCGCCTCCTACAATAGTGATTTAAGTAATTTAAACCTATTAACGAACTGTGTTTATGGCATACATTTGAAAATCAATGATAATTTGATTCCTAAAATAGCTCATTGATTTTATCATAATGTAGCTAATTACACTTTGGAATATACATACAAATTTTTTAAAAGATCTTCATTCACAGTTAAAATGTCACGGTAGAAGTTTCGTTTATATTTTCAAATATGAAATAAGATTTATTTTGGACTAATTTTATATTGACACTGAGAAGAATATGCATATATATATAGGGTGTCCCAAAATTCATGCAAGAAGTAATTCGACAAAAAAACACAGGTTTATAATAAAAAAAGTACATTTTTATTGATGCATAAAGTATACAGTATAGGGTTACGTACGGAACAGCATATCGGGTAAACGGTTCCCACGGCTTTGTTGGCATATGCGTACTATTTTGTTCAAATTTTCATTTACCGTTTTTCATAAATGTGGCTTAATTCCGTTGATACAGAGCTCAATTTCATCCTTCAAGGCGGGGTTGGCCGTGGATTTGTTGGCATAAACCTTAGACTTCAAAAAACCCCAAAGAAAAGAGTGAAACGTCTTTAAATCGCATGATCTGGGTGGCCAATTCCGATAACCAAAGCGGAAAATTACACGACCAAGAAATGACTCATGCAGCAATTTAATTGTTTCTCGTTCTGGCATATGACACCGTCTTGTTGAAACCACATGCCGTCCACATCCATATCTTGCAATTTCGAGACAAAAAGTTTAGGCACAAAGGCACAAAATTCAAATCTTGCCTGAATTTTGGGTCACCCGGCATAGCCGTGGAGGTCATTTACCCGATATGCTATTCCAGCTATAACCGCCTATACTGTATGCTGCATATCTCAATAAAAAAATTACAATTTTTTATTATAAACCTACGTTTTTTATCCAAATTACTTCTTGCGTGAATACTGGGAAACCCTTTATTTCGTAAATCTGTGTTATTACTGATGAGACAAATTTAGTTTTCTTGAGAAGATGTATACAGGCTTTATCAGAGTTTATATCAAAGGCTTTACAAATTAAAATTTTATTCAAAAAAAAAAAAATCACGTAATGCTAAGGTATACTCATATTGCGAAATAATATTTCACAATGCTCAGGCCATACGTTTGCAAATTATACTAACAAACATAACCATATCAATCTCAAATGAATACAGAAAATTGAAAAAATACATGAATTAATTATAATCATAAAATAAGAATTGTGCACAAATGTAAATATATCCTCCTGAGACTTGGCATTCATATAAATGGATGTTTTGCTTTCTCCTTCTATTGCGTTAAATTTCATTGTAGCAATCTAAAACCAGTTGGTTTTGGTAATGTATGAATCAAAAATCAACATTCAGCTTTTGGATTTTGGCAACGGTAACTACTTTGTTTACAAAATGGCGTAATAAATGAGTCAAGTTGGAATTCTACGTTCTGCTGATAATTTTCGTTTTTATGTTATTTTAATTTGTTTAAACTATTTTTATTTTGCAATTTTAAATCAGATGTTAATACTTGCCTTATGTTCTTTGTAATACATTATATTCCTTCCCGTACTTCTCGCATTTTTTAAATTACTTTAAAACCAGTTATTGCCTGAACATCCATTTAGATGCATGTGCTGTAAAACAAAATTAAAAAATCGAAATTTATTAATTTCTTTAAAAACGTCATTTTTGATGCCTATTTGTTGAAAAAAATCATATTTAAAAAAAATTATGCATTACATTTTGTTTGGGTCTCAGGAGGATATAATGCATTCTCGAAAATAAAAATAAGAAAAAAAAAGTTACGGATTCTCAAAATTTAGGTTCAATTAAACTTTCAGATGTACCGTGCATGTCAAGAAACAAACAAGAACGAAAAATCATGCGTCCATCCAGCATAGGTCTTAAGGGGGCTCAGCGTTTGATCGATGCCGAAAAACATGTAAACAGAGTTCTCGCTTCGAGTCCATATAAAAACAGAAGTATTCAATGTAACTAATTTAAACTTTCTGATATTTTTAAGGTATGTTTGTAGTCTTATCTTATAAAATTATAAAATGAAGTACTTCAATGTAATAAAATAAAAAATATAGCAAAATTTATGTAACACAAATTTCGAAAAAAAATTTAGGTGTCCTATCATTATCCGTAAGAAAATGAATTGACATAAGAAAATAATTTTTGTTTTAAAATGATCATGAAACTTTATTCTATAGAAGGATTTCAGGATATAACTATCACTCAAAGGAAACCTTATTAAAAAAACACTCAAATTTGAAAATTTAAAGAACCCTAAAAAGTACAATTTTTTCCCTTAAAAATACTCAAAATATTAAACTATCTAAAATATATTAATTGCCAAATAACTGCCAAATGCAAAGCTACTGGCAAGGGAACAGCACCAGAAAACCAACAGCATTTATTAAAATAGTAATAATAATAAAAATAAAAATGATGTCCTGGCACCAGGAAATGAACTAAAAAAAATAACAATAATTATAGTGATTTACAAATTTTACATAAAACAGTATGTAAAATAATTACATACAATGTATAGAGTCATGTACACAGTTACATATGACTGTAAATGAGAAGAAAAATGTGAAATAAAATCTTAAAGTAGACATACAAAATATTAACAGACATAGAAAGTCCTGGCAGCCCAATAGCCAATGAAGCATGATAAAAAGTTCAGGCAATATTAATCTGAGCAAATTAATAAATGTCTCATAAAGATCAACAATAAAAAACTCATGCCCTAAAACCAAAGTTAAAATCAGAACTTGTATTTTATAAAAGAAAAAATGTTTGTTAAGTTCATTATATATTTGTCTACGTTTATTATAATTTGATCTTGGCAATAAGATATTTTTCATATTCCAGCTCAATGTGCGATTCCGAATAAAATCAAATGAGACGGTGAGAAGTGGCGAAAAGGTAATGTTTTGGATTACCGATGCTACCAGACAAACACTTACCGTTCTGTCGCTTACCCAACTTAAACAAATTACTGGGAAAAGCCTCATGAGACGTGATAAAATATGCACTGACTTGAAAATAGCAAAGAAATGAGGTGTCAACTGTTTTAATTATACTAAATGTGTCTCTGCCTTTATCACTATATGTCCAATCATTCTGCCGTAATTTAACAATGTTCTCTTTATAATAGTGTTTTACGAAGGAGACAGGAATTGGAGCGGATATCTCAACGTCATAAATTCCTTAATTCGATAACTGATTTAGGAAGAGAATCGGCATGCTCGTTGCCTCTGAAGCCAACGTGTGATTTAATCCAGCCAAGACTGATGATTTTGTTCTTGAAAAAACGCAAGTTTGTATATATATTATGTAAAATTTCATCATTCGGGTAAAGATTATTAAGTGCCATGACTGAAGATAGACTATCTATATAAATATGAAATGTACTATAAGTACAGTCTCTACACCATTTTATAGCTAAATCAATGCTTGTAAGTTCTGACTGATACACGGTATTAAAAGATTGAAATTTAATTATCTTAGTTAATTCTCTAGTAAAATTACATCTGACATGAATACCACGAAGACAGCGCTGACTCCCGTATGCATCTTTGAACTATCAGTGTATAATACAGGATGTTGATGATGTGGAAAACTTTTTGTAACTGAACCAACAAAATTAATATAATGTGTATAATAAAAATATGGATAATCAAACGTTGCAACTTTTTTAGCTAAACGATCTGAAGAAACATAGATTTCACCTATTCAATCTGCCCTGTCAATTTTCAAAATATAAAAAATAGCCAGCTGTTTTAATTCGGTCTCAAGAGGTGGTATTCCTGATAAGACACACAGGGCAGCAGTTGAAACTGATTTATTGTAAACACGTATTATGGATATAGACAAAGCCTTTGACACGAAGATAGTTTCCGAATACCGTGGTATCCAAGATCATTGAACAAAATTTCTTAACCATACGATATTTGCATTTTTAATACAGAATTGTACTATATCTTATAATATATTCCAAAGGTAAGCCTTTATCACGTATACACTGTAAAAAATAATCTTGTAAAACAACAGAAAATGTCTGGCAGCAAAAGTTGCCAGAGAAATCCTGTAAGTACGAGAAATATCTGTGCATACAGATATTCTGTATGCACAGATATTTCTCGCACATACAGAATTTCTCTGGCAACTTTTGCTGCCAGACATTTCCTGTATCTACAGGTATTTCTCGTACATACAGAAATTTTCTGGCAACTTTTGCTGCCAGGAATTTTCTGTATGTACAAGAAAAGTCTGTGTGCACAGATATTTCTTGCTCAAACAGAAAATTTCTGGCAACTTTTGCTGCCAGAATTTTCTTGTACATACAAGAACAATCTGTGTGCACAGATATTTCTCGTGCAAACAGAAATTTTCTGGCAACTTTTGCTGCCAGAATTTTCCCATACGTACAAGAACAGTCTGTGAGCAGAAATAATCTGTACTATTTTTATCCCAATTATTGTACTGGATGTCCTAAAGTAGACTGACTGATTTTAAAATTTTGTAACTTGCAAGTGGTAACTTTTTTTTCTTTTCTTTTCTTTTTTTTTTTTTTTTTTTTTTTTTTTTTTTTGCAGGATGATTATTGTATGTCATCTTACATAATCATCCTGAAAAAAAAAAAAAGTTACCACTTGCAATTTACTAAATTTTAAAATCAGTCTGTCTATTTTAGTCTTGTACAATAATTGGGATAAAAATATTACGATTATTTCTGCCCACAGACAGATGACATAAGTTTTGCTTACTGCAATTACCAGTTTTAGTTCCAAATAGCAACGATAAATTGCACTGCAAGCTATAGGTGCTAAATTAAACCCAATTTTTTGGCCCTCTTCTCCCAGCATTTGATGCGAATGAAGGTTAAATATATGGAGTGCATTAGCGAATGAGACTCGATCCATATATTTAAGCCCTTTTTGCATCAATGCTGGGAGAAGAGAGGCTAAAAAATTTAGCCTCGAGTTAGCACCTAATGCTAGCTGCACGATCTATCATTGCTACTTGGAACTAAAACAGGGAATAATAGAGGCAAAAAAACCCTGATTCTTACATAAGCCTTCTGCAAGATTTTTCTTTTTTTCTTTAATAGCAGTCACCATTTGCAAATTATTGAATTTTAAAATTAGTCCATTTTAGTACACCCAGTATGTATACTGGGCCTCATACCAACCTCAATGCTTTTAAATAAAATGCTACTTTGAACAAGAAAATTTCTCTAATTAAATTTGTATTATTTCTGTAAGGTTATTCATTTGAAATCTATTTAATTACATTCATTAAATTAAATCTGAGATTTAAAAAAATTGGCAAGTACGGTAACACATTGAATATCTCTTATGATAAATTTTGTTTACTGTACATAATTTAAAAGTTTATTAAAAACTTCCAAACTCATTAAATATCTCCAGATAATGGCTGTATATATTAGTAGTGCAAGTTTCTATTGTGATAAGGGAAGATACTGTTTCAAAGAATACTACTTTTTAAGTTCACTTATCATACCAGAAACTTATGCTGCCAAATCCTACATATTTAATGAATTTTGTAAACAGTATTATTCAATTTCATGAACAAAATTAATTAGCTTTTATTTGAATATTAATGTATTTTCAACCTTTAAAACTTGTTAAAAATCTAATATTTCCAACAATATGAGAAATGACAATGCCATACTTCAGTTACAAAATGTTAGACTTTATTTTGTAAATGGTCTGCATATATTTTATTTTTCAAAAATATTTGGATATATGGTCATCTATTGCACACAAACATGAATGATGATGGCAATAATGTGGTTTAAATTAAATGCAGGATTATGTAGGAACAGAGGGAAGAAGTGAATAATTTTGTAACAAAAGACCAAATCTAGTTTCTCAAACCCAAATTGTTTACTGTTAGTGAGCTTATTTTGTTTCAAATTATAATTTCAAAGGAAATCCTGACAAGTTCGTTAAGTTACTACCACAAAATATACTGCTGGACGAAACAACACTTGTTTTGTAACAAATTAAAATAGAAACATAGTCAATTTCAACAACAACAACAAAAAAAAAATTTAGTAATTTGCTCAGGATAAATATTACTTATTTAATGCAATATGTAAGAGTAAATAAATATACAATGCATATCTTCCAAGTTTGAGTATGTTAAATAAAATTGAATACTCGAAAACAAAGACAAAAAAATATACTCTGAAAGGAGACTAAGAAGGTAGAACTCTGAGGTCTATAGAAATTTAAAGAAAAAGTTCCCTGATTATCTTTATCAGACTTCTCTGATTTTCATTATTAACAATATACAAACAGTATTTTTTAACATCTGCTGCTTCGTATAACACATTTATTGAGCTTGCTGATAGCTTATTTGAGAGAAAACCAAGACAAAAAAAAAACTATGTATGGATATATGTTGGCCAGAAAATTCCCTCATTTTCTGAATGTTCAATCCTAAGACATATCTATATCTGACGGGATAGCTAATTGGTTATGCTAATATATAATGTAACATTTTTGAAAATAAGTAAATAGTTTTCAATAGTATAAGAGCTATCCACAGAAAATGAGGACATACAATCACCTTAATTTGTGTTAAATATAAAAAATTCATACCATGTACATTTTTTTTTTCTAAATATTGAGAGCGACTAATCAGCATAGGAAAAAAAAATGGTACATAAAATAGACGAATCAGTCTCATTCGCAAGGATGGAAATGGAAATATTTTTGCATATAGACAAATTTCCCTGATTTTCGGGTATTTTTACAAAATTCCCCGACTTTTCCAAATTGATAAACCTCCTTGATTTTTTATGATTTTCAGATTCTGTAGACACTTTGTAAAACTTGTGTTAAACATCTACCTGATGACATTTATCCACCTCCACAAATTGCAAACACATACTTATATAAAAACATATGAATTTCAATAAAAATCACACAAGAAAAAAAAAATCAGAAATTATAAAAAATAGTTTTATTCTTAATGAATGCATAAGCAACTTTAAAATATATGCATGCAACTGTAATCATTCTGTGATTGCCCACATGTTTTTGTAGTTTGACAGATCTTTCACAAGTTTTACACTTTTATTTAATGCTCGTTTGTTACTTGAAGAATCCGGAGGAATTTCCATCAAGCCCCTACAAGAAACAAAAAAATTAACATTTAAATCGAGCTTCACCCATTCAATTTTGTAGAATACAATATCAACAGGATGCTACAGAGTAGTGATGCAACGAATAGTGGTTTGGCCGAATAACCGAATACTCGGCCAAGTTACAACCGAATATTCGGCCTATTCGGCCGCCGAATAATGAACTTATTTTTGCCTGAAAACAAAATATAATATGCACTATATGCACAATTCTTGTATATTTCACAATTAAAATGTATTGTTTTCTTTAAAAAAATTATTTATATACAAATTTTTAATTTTTGAAAGCATTATTTTACTCTGAAAAAATATTCGGCTACATTCGGCCTAAAAATTGCCTCAATAATATAATTCAACCAAAAAAAAAAAGAAATTCTTAGCAAAAGTTCCTCATCAGGTACTGTCTAGTTACATTTTAATAGATATTATGTGTGTTGTTGTTACATTTTAAAATAATGACAAAATTTTAAAAGTACTAGGAAACATAAGTTTCAGCTTTCAAATGAAATAAAATAAAAAATAAGAAATCTTAATATCTTGAGAAAAACCACTGATAGAAAGGATGAAAGGAATATCCTCTAAAATGGTGGAAAGAGATCATTGTAGACTTTATAAAGCTCACAATAACCAAAAATTTTTTCATCATTATTATTATCATTATTTTTTTTTCCCTTGGTGTCAGCAGATAGCACTATTAAGAAGTGTATAGTGAATGTTTTCAGATTCAGAGGAAGGAAATATCTGTAAGGAAAAGGAAATTACACTCATTGCATTTAACAGTATCTGATGCTCTAACATACCAAAGATCAATAAATGATTTCATTGTTGTAGGTAAAATAATCGTTTACACATTTTAATCATTCGCCATTAGCATGTTCAAGATTAACTGATAAAAAAATTAATGAGTTAAAAATTCCTAAGAAGAAATTAGTTCAAAGTGTGTAGTTCAAACTAGAGATGGGAATGCTCGGAAAAAACCCGGAAAAGTTGGGAAAAAAACCGTTTTTTTCCGGTTTTTTTCCGAAGGGCTATTTTTCAATTTTTCCAAATTGGAAAAATTGAAATTTCATTTGAAAAATAATATATTAAAAATTTTGTAATAGTTACATTCTGATACATTTTATTATATTTCTTTTTGTGTTAAGTGTCCCACATGAAAACATTAATGTGGAAGATCTGATCTCCAAGCAAAAATCTGTTTAAGAAAACTCAAGTCCTTTAAAGGAATCTTCACAACTTTTCACCTTAAAACACAAGACACGTCACAAAATGTTTTCTCTTAAAAATAGACATTTCAGAAAAATTTTTCAATCTCCAACAAATGATCCTTTCACAAATGATTCAAGGGGGAAAAAATCAACATATAACAGCCCACATTACCATTGAAACTTATCTAGTTGTATATACGTATGAAAGACTTTATTAACTAAAATAGGAACCTAAATATAACAATACTTTCTAATTCACCAAATTCCGATTACATTTTTACAGGTATATACAAAAGTTCACAATTTAACAAAAACAGAATTGCATGAAAAAAAATCTAAACAGATTCCTGGTAAGATAATTAAATGCAACTTCTGTTGTTGAAAATGAAAATTCATGTGCAAAATTATTTCAATAATATGTCAATTAATGGAAGTGGTAAAGTTGAAAATTTAACATAAAATCTAAAACGTGCATTTATTTTTAACGTCATAGCTGCTATTAATCATAGCAGATGGTAAGATAAAAATATTTAACTAATTAGAAAAAAAACCTTTTTAATAACAACATGCATTTGAAATTACTTACTCTTTTCTTCCTTTCTTTCTTTTCCTTAAATATAGATTTTCAGACTTATTTAACTGTGCATTTATATATATATATATATAAATATATACTAAATAAATTTTTCAAAAAAAAAATTAAAGCAATTTCCAGTGCAAAAATTTTTTGAAAGCAATTTTTAATCTTATTAAAAAATACACTTGTTTTTATAACTTTCATATTAAAGAGAGAAAAAACAAACTTTTTTAGTTTCCAAACTCACGCACATATTACAAAATATATAGTTATATTTATTAAATTCTTCACTCTGAGTCAGAATCTGAATTATCTGATTCTTCACTGCTGGTAGATGACCACTCTGTTTGCATAATGGGTTCTTCATTGAATAGGTCTAAATTCCAGCGGATAGCTACAAGTTTTTCAACATTTGCTGTAATGAACCTGTTCCTCAACTTTGTGTGTGTATGTTACCGAATGCTGACCAATTCCTTTTACATGATGTTGATGCTGGTGGAACTTGTAGTAACCGGGAAGCATGTGGGTTGGAATGGTTGTGCAGTGCAAAGTCCAGACCACCAAGTAGTAGGGCTAATGTGTCTGGCTGATTCCCATATTGATTTTCTGCTCCAAAAATCAGACAAACTTCTGTATTCTGCCGCATTGGACATAACTTTTCCGATATCTAATCCAAAATCATCTGCTTTTTTTGTGATGTAATCTAAAGCACTACAAATGTCATCATCTGACAGATACTGCCCTATAACGTGGACCTAATAAATTTGCTGCAGCATGGATTTCTTGGTAGCAAATTAGTTTCCTTCTTTCTAAAATTTTCATGACATTTTTTTCTTCCTGAGAATTTAAGGGTGAAGTTGTTAGATTACTACTTATTGCATCTGCTGTACTCGACCAAAGTTGAGGAACATCAGACAGCAAAGCATGATTTCACTCTGATTTTGTTATAGCTAGAGCTGTAGGCTTTAAAATCTTTAACGAGTTTTGCAACTGTACCCAGAACACATCATTATCTAATATTAACCGCCGGATTTCTTTATCCATATTTACGTCTTTCATTATAGTAATTTCTTGAAGAGACTGCTTTCCATTTTCCAGACTCTTAAGTATGATTACAACTCCATTCCATCTTGTTTTACTCGGTAACTTGAGAGTTGTTGCTTTACTTAGCTAAAACGTTTTATACTTGGATTCAGTTTAGATAGATAAACTATACCGAAACTAAATATATTCTTTACGGGAAATGAAAATTATAACAATAAGAAAGGAAGATCTAATATTGTAAAAATATACCATTTTTTAAACAAAGGAATATTTGAATTACGATATGTATAATAATGACAGAACTGCAACAATGTGTTTCTTTTAAAGTGGCATCATTTATACACTTAAAAGTCAACACAATGTAGATGGGATATATAATACATTTGTTTTCAAACTGTAGAGATATTGGCTGAAACTTATGAGGTTTTTTATTTGTTTTTTAAATTAGCTCTATTGGTAAATAAACAAATAAAACTGAAAAATCATTTCAACATAGACATGATATAATAAACAATAGTGTTAAAGTGTGAATGCCACTGAGAAATGTCTGAGACTGAAAAACTAAACTTTTAAAAGCAGGCCTTGCCTTTTTTTTTTTTTTTTTTTTTTTTTTTTTTGCAATATAATCATATAAAGTGAAAATAATTTGATTTTAGTGTTGATAAATTAAACAATTTTTTATTTTTTAATATTCTCTTAAGAAATGTAATTTATTTGGGAGAAACATTTGTAAAAAATCAATTTTTCCAACTTTTCCTATTTTTCCAGAAAAAAAACTGGAAAAAAAACGGTTTTTTTCTGCCACTTCAACTTTTCCGGAAAATTTACATCTCTAGTTCAAACTACTTAAAAGGTGACATAAACAAATAAAAAATATTATTTAACGCAACCCTGAGATCTATGAGATATGTTCATGTCACCTTTTAAGTAAGTTATAAGTATGTTTGTATGTTATAAAGTTTATTAATAACAAGGTGAAAATTTCCTTCACGACACTAGTGTTTAATACAGTGTTTTGGCTCTATTGATTAATTTTAACAGCTTATATTAGCCTTATTACAGATAGGGGAGCACATGTGAACAGTACATATTTTACTCAGTTAATTTGAAATAAAAAAATTCAAAAAATTACCAATTGATGGTAGCACTAGTACCCCCTTTTGACTGAATTTTCAGAACAATGGGCCATTTTGATTTCTGGTAGTTTTAATTTGTTTGTTTTAGAAAGTGTGAAGTAAAAAAATATTCTAAGTTATTGAAGTAAAAATTCATTCAAGACATTTTTTAAAGAAGAATATCAGCATTGCATTCTATAGTGACATCAATTAGGTAAGTTTACAAAAAGTTTTGTTTCCTTATTTCAATTAAAAAAATTTTTTTTATAAGTTAGGCTGAAGTTGGTAGATGGGGCACTTGTGAACAGAACATATGGGGGCAGATGTGAACAGTTCACAAGTGTATTTTTTTAAGTCTGTGAATGAATTTTTTTTTTTTTTTTTTTTTTTTTTAGTTTAAAATTTAATTATCCTTGTCAAACATTGAGATATATTAAATGTTTTTAGGATTATTTCACAGTTTTAATTTACTGGAAGTTAGATAACAATTAAAAGTGACTCAAAAGGAGTAGGCATATTAGTGTACAATTTTGCAAATAAATTCTTGTATCTATGTTGAAACATTTATTGATTTATTCACACAACTAGAAAAAAGGCATCTAATTAGTTTTTATCACAGTTTTTATTCACAAAAAATTATATTTGTCTTATTTACGCATGTGTTCACATGTACCCCAGCTATGTTCACAACTACCCCTCCACCGGGACACATGTGAACAAATTTAGACAATTTTTAGAATGATGATATAAATAAGTTAGAAATTCTTGATAAATGTATCCAAAAGCTTCACCAAAAGAACAAACAAATTCTAATTATTCATATAAATCACTTTTTGGTTCAATAGCTCATAACAATTTTGAGAAATAGTCAAAAATGTAAAAATTGTTCACATGTGCCCCCCTCTCCCCTACTTTTTGTACTTACTGATACAGCATAAAATTTTTTTAACATGATTCCTAAATTAGCCTCTTACATAAAAATGGGTAGATAAAGCCCATTCGAGGTATGAAAGTTAATGGGATAAAAAGTATTTGTTAATTTCAAATAAAATTTTCATCATACATGATGAATATAAATTATCAAATTAAAAAGTTATATTGTGTAAATATAAAAACATTTATTACAGTATTAGTATTCGGCCAAGGCCGAATAATGGACTTGATATTCGGCTGAAGCCGAATATTCGACAGACAGGCCGAATGGGCCGAATATTCGTTGCATCTCTACTACAGAGCAGGACTGGCCAACCTTTTAACATGGCATACCAAAAAAATTTTTTTTTTTTTTTTTTTGTTTACAAATTTTAGCAAACTACAGACTTTTTTTGTATTTGGTGGGTAAAAAGAATTATCTGGTGCAAATATGCATACAAATGACTTCAAATAAATACATTGTAAAATTCAATTAAGGCATTCATATGAGATTAACTGGCTTCTCACCCAGAAGTGACTATTAAGAACCTTGTTTAATACAAAAAACATTGACATATTGAAAATCATGGATATATATTCCCTGTAGTATTGAACTCTTCTGATTATTTTTTACAGCTACAACAAGAGTTGTATACATATATCTCGTATATTCAATATATATATATTTTCAAAATTAACTGAAATGACTTAAATTCTTTAGATGTATATGTTGTTTAAAATTTTAAATATTGCTAAAAATTGAAAAATAAACCCCACATTATGGGTTTTTCGGTGGGCTTTTTCAAGTGGGCCCGGACTGAAAATACCCACCGGGTTTTTTCAAACTGGGTCTATCTCTGCGAATCCTGCCTAAAGCCAAATTTTACCTTAGTGAAATAACTGAAAACACAAAATTCTTTGAGAATTGCTCTTACCTCTGAATAAATTACACAGTCATCTGGCATTATTCTGGATAAACAAGGTTGAAGACAAAATAGGAGGCAAATCCAAATCTTTAAAGCATCATCTGGAGTAACATATGGATTGAAGCTTTTTCTTTTGATAAAAACTAGAGCCGATTTGGTTCCTATAAATATGCAAAAAATTCAAAGTACATTTTGTAAACACACACACACACACACACAAAAAAAAAAAAAAAAAAAAAAAAAAAAAAAAAAAAAACATAACTGAATAACAATTTTTCAGAAAACATTGAAGTACACAAATTTACCTTATTCATAAGTTAAAACTGTGTTGAAATTTTACTCACCTCGACAGCTTTTACACATGAAATACTAAATCAGGCAGTCTGAGTAAGGAATTCACTCCTGATTGGCAAGATTTACAAAAGTCGCTAATTTTGTGCACTCTTGCATCTTGTCTCAGCTAGAATTACAATATATGGGAGACACTATGCAAGAGCGAGCAATTCAAGATAGCAATAATAATCCAAATGAGGAAAAAATATGCTTTTTACAACATATTGGTAAAAATAGATTTTAACAACTAAAAATATTCACAAATTTCCAAAAATCAATTTTCTTACCTTAATATTTTAAAAGCAGTGTTAGGAATGTGCGTTTGACAGTTGTAGATTTTCTTTGTAAGTGAGAGGGGAAGGGGTGTTCTTCCCAGTCCCCCTCAACTCCAATAATTATCTTGCAGAAACATTAATAATTTTAAAACAATGATAGAAAAATAGGTTATGTATCTTTACCATTTTTAATAGCAAATAATAGGTATCATTCCGCGATCGTGCAACAAAGTTTGCATATTCCACGACTATTTGACAAAACTCGAGAACTCCATGACCGCGCAACAAAGTCTAAAAATCAAGTTCTGTCTAATCCTGGAACTTCAGCCTCCAACTCGATGAGGTGACTGTATATGCTGCCGCCTCCCGGCCTAAAATCTAGGTAACTTATTGTCAGTCAGTATAGGTCAAAATTGGAAAATTTCATTAGCGGCCACTGGCCGATAGGACTAATTTTTTAGACGGCCACTTTTTTATTTCAAAATGCTAAACAGTAAAATTTCTATAAGTATTAGTCTAAAACTGAGTAGCGCAAATAAATATGTTAATATAAATATATTGGAACCAAAAAAAGTAGAATCCTTGATGAAATGCAAGAAAATTTTATTATCTCCTTGTAAAGAAGAGGCTGGAAGGTGGCCGCTGATAGACAATTTTTCACTAGCCACTTTTTTTCATTTACTGGCCCTGTGGCCGGTGGCTAGTGCTAATTTTGACCTTTATCAGTCAGTAAATAGTAGCCACTAACTTTACACAAGCTTTTTTTAATAACAAACTGAACATATAATAGTAATTACTTTGAAAATGCATTTAATAGTACTTTCAATATTTTTAGCTATTTTTCCGAGCATGACAATTTACAAATAATTAGAATTATGATATATAATTTTATTATAACTTAAATCAGCGTTCGAAATCCTTGGTGGTCCGCTGGTCCGAGACCACCAAAAATTCAATCGGACCACTAATTTGAAAAATTTAATGGTCCGCAGGACCAGTAACTTCCCCTACCTCCCTCTCTGAAAGGTAAACATAAACTTTCCTGTCCCTGAGAAAACTGCAATCAAACACAAATCGCATAATTTTATTTAAAACAATAAATTTTAAAAAATAGCATTAAACCTTAGTCAGTTGAAATAGATAATCTGAAATGAAATATTTAATTAATAATTTTATAGTTTTTCTTTATGTATATTAACAAATTATTATTTTACATTTTATTATGATGAAAATTTTGGATAACTGCAAAGGAAGTTTCACCCTAGGAAGGGAGAGGGTCACTCAAAGGGTTAAAGGGACTTAATAGAATTTTATGTAGCAGGTTAGTGATGATTACTGCGGGCCAGTAAATTTTTATGCTTACTTGTCCTTGGGACCAGTGACATTTTTATATGAATTCTACCGCTGTTAAATATAGTACAGTAGACTAATTAAATTCTGCACAGCTTGGCACCAAAGGTTGTGCGGATTAATTTTGCAGATTTCAAGTCATTTCTTTGTTTACATTTTTTAACAGTATATATTGAATGTAATAATGCAATCGAAATTATAGTGAATGCTTGAAATATAGTTAAATAATTAACTAAAATAATAAAAGCTAAGATCATTTCAAGTAACCGTCAAGTAAATAATAATGTGTAATTAAATATGCATAATAAAGATGAGGTACATTTTTCTTGAATTATTCAATGAAACTTTCTCTTAAAAGGTACCATCAACCTTTGGTCCTTGCGGGATTACTTTGGTCCATCCCATAAAAAAGTTTTTATTCTTTGTATTGAACAAACAATACAATATAATTTGGAGTTTTTGCCCTTGAAAAATAATTTATACCTTACTATAGGGTATTTGAATAGTTTGGGGGTAATTTAAATTTGTTTAGTGGCAACACAATGTTATAAACAACTGTTTTCGTGTGTACATTTTAACTCTCCAAACTTTCTATTGTAAAACAATCTTGATAAGAGCTACAAATAAAATAAGTGTCAAAATATTACCTTTAGTAACCTGTAACCCATGTGAGATCATAATTTTTCCTTTAACTTTTTATTTTGGCAGAAAATGTTCAAGTTTTCATAAAGCTAGCATGAAAACTAGTATTTCGGGGCTACTTTGTGTTAGGGCTTTGTTCGGGGCTGTTTTGGTCCGAAAATAGCCCCAATTACTTAGAAATGCCTTTAAACCAAATCTCTTAAAACTTCTTTAAGTAACTTTTTTTTTTTCAAATGTTACTGTTGCAAAATGTTACATTAATTGTTTTTGTTCCAGTTGCTGAGGATAACATGACGAAAACTGTTTCTCGTTTCTTTAATATTATGTTTACAACTCCATTTCGATGTTGAAAAATCACATATATTTTTTAATAATGGAAATGTGAGTGCATGACTAGTGACCCCGGTTGACCAGTGACCCGGAGCCGAACAATTTTTGATGCTCCAGCTCCGCTCCTAGATAAAATACTGTGGCTCCGCTTCGGCTCTGACTTCGCGCTTTTGAGTTGCAGATTTTAATTTTTTCGCTCACAAATTCTTTCTTCCTTTAACTATATTAAAGATGTGACAAAATGCATTTTTCTTCTCATCAAACATGACATCTTTTAGCTTTTACTTTTAAAATAGAAAGTTTGGTGGAATTTTAAACACAAAAATCTTAAATTTCTTCCACACTTTTTAAACAATCAAAATTGTACAACTTCACATGTAAACAACAGGCGGCCATATTTGTTTTCGAATAGTGTTGTCATTTAGCTCAAGTAAAAAGTAAAAGTAAAGTAGTGTTGCCATGTTTTGAGAAGTTTTCCATCTCTAATAAATAAAAAAAAAAAACCCTAAAAAATGATATAATTAAAATATTGAATAATGATGTAATTAAAATATTTTAAGCCTGGAAATTTAAAAGATTGGAAAAAAAAGATTTAAAATAATATTAAAAACTAAAGGAGCCCTGGAGCAGGAGAAAATTTAGAGCCCCGGCTCCAACTCCAGGGAAAACATAGATCTGGAGTGCCCCGGGCTCTAGCTCTCTGCGGTTGGCGGCACCCTATTAATTCGTATAAAAACCATAATTGGCTAATTCCATCAAAACATGTCATGTCCATCGCATGCTACGATTTTTGGCTACCAGTATTTTAGAGCGGAAAAATGAGACTTATTTTATCGGAGATATATCATCAATTGAATAACGTGAAGCAAACTTTTCGAAAATAACGGCGGCCAACAAGCATAGCGATTTTGAGCTGTGTGACAGACATGACAAGTTTTCATGGAATTAGCCTAAAAAGAAGTTTTATTTCAGGCTTAGCCAGTATTAATAACCAAAATATCTTGATTAATACACAAATATATTTGGTAAAAAGATTGTCATTACCAGTGATATCAGCAATATCTTGATTTTTTTCAGAAACAAATTTATACTTCTTTCATGAAAAACTAGGAGTTCACTTATATTATCGAGAATCACACATTAAAATAGTACATACAGAATGATATAAAACTAAAAAATTCATAAATTTTGTCCTTACATCTGAACTGAAAGTTTCATTGTTTACATCTGTGATGATGTGCAGATTTTAGGTACTTGTGGATTTTATGGTTGCGGATTTGAGGGAGTCTACTGTATATAGTGCTGTCCTCTAAAAAAAAACCCACAGGAAAATGTATCCTAAAAAAAACCCACCCTAGAACTTAATCAAAAATATCACAGAAGTCAAAATTTCTTTTTCTCCTGTTTCTATATGCCATTTACAATAATAAAAGCATTTAAAATTACTTAAGTGTTTATTTAGTTTTTTAAAAAATAAGCAAAAGATTACATTTATAATTTTTCATTTGTAAATCCTTCAATTTACAATTATTAAAATATTATTATTATTTTTTTTTTTGCAGAATTGTGTTTTAAAACTAATTAATAATGAAAGAAAAATTTTGCTGTTTAATATTTTGATTTCTGGAAGTGTTTTTACATTTGGTTATTTTTAGGAAAAAGTGGGGTTTTTTTCAAAGTCTTGTTTAATTGGCTGCCATTTTGTAATATATTTATAGAAAAAAAAATACTATACATTAAAATCTTAGTCAGGACAGGCTGTGAAAATGTAGCTACTTCAAATTGTTTTGTATTTTTTATTAAATTTTATATAGTGAGAAATTAAAAAAGTGGAGTTTTTTTTAGAGGACAGCACAGTAACTAAATATATCAGTTTTTAGCTTGATTTAATATAAAATAATACTAATGATTGCTAAAAAAAGTGTGTATAAGGTTTTTGATATGTGATATCAAAAACCCAACCCTGATCTCCCCCCCCCCCCCAAAAAAAAAAAAAAAAAAATCTCTTTTATTGTACAAATAACATTTGAAATGCTGATTTCTGTTGAAAATTTCTTTAGTTTGAATGCTTTTCTCCTTCTGATTTTTTTTTTTTTTTTATGTTTAAACTATTTTTTAAAAATTTTTAGGCCTAACGTTAATATAAATTACCACTTGGCAAAAACAAGTTTTTTGCGCCAAGATAAAGAACAAGATGACTGAATCTGGTCCGCAATCACTTTTTTTTCCTCGGTGCAAAAAACTCGTTATCGCTAAGTGGTCACTTATAGCAACATTATGCTTAATTTTTTTTTTAAATATAGATATTTAATATTAAAAGAAAAGCAATCCAAATAAAGACATTTAACAGAAATTGGCATTCAAATACTATTAGTAAAAAAAAGAGAAATGGGAGGGGAGGGGGCGAATAGGTCATCATAGGAATTCATGAGTAAACGGTAAATAATCTGGGGAAAAAAAAATTGAAACTATAAAGTAAAGCAAAAATTCATTTTAAAAAATATAAATTGCGAAATTACAGCCATGAAATAAAAATTTTGCCAAAAGGGTATCAAAACACTGAGATTACAAAATCAAAATAACAAAATTTGTTTAAAAAATACAAATTGTAATTATTTCAAAAATAATGCTTTTTTTTTTTTTACTCCAATACATAAAAAAACTGAGAATAAAAAAAAGAAGATATCAAAATTTAAAATCACATTTTAAAAGAAACTTAAATTAGTTTCAAAAATGGGGTTTTATAAGCCATACAATTTTTACAAAATAATTTAACATTCGAAAACTAAAAAAGTAAATACATAAAAATTTTAATACCTAATAAAATATTGAAAATATCAAAATAAAACAAAATTTACATTTTAAAAGATCAATTGTTAAATTATTTTCAAAAATAGAATTTTAAAAACATACAGTTTATAAAAAATGCCTTCCACATGCTTATGCAATAATTTAACATTTGTAAGCAAACAAAAAGGTAAATATATAAAAACTCTGTTGAGTTTATGTATTTAACAGAAATTAGCATTGGAAATGAACTTAAACTTTTATTATTTTGATTTAATTTGATATTTTCAACATTTCTTTAATTAGAATTTTTATGTATTTACACCTCCCCCCCCCTTTTTTTTTCACGAATATGAAATTATTGCGTAAGCATTTTTTATAAATTGTATGCTTTTAAACCATACTTTTAAAAATAAGTTAACAATTTATCTTTTAAAATGTGATTTTTTATTCATTTTGATATTTTCAATATATTATTCTCAGTATTTCTATGCACTGGAGTAAAAGCAAAGCCTTATTTTTGAAATAATTTACAATTTATATTTTTAAAAAGAAATTTTTTCATTATTTTGATTTTGTAATCTCAGTATTTTGATATATATATTTTTAAAAAATTTTTTACTTTACTATTTGCACATTACAACCTCCCGGTAACATTTGGAATGCTGATTTCTGTTGAAAATTTCCTTATTTGGATTGCCTTTTTTTTTTTTTCTTTTTATGTTCCTATTTTCAAAAATTTTTAAGCCCAGCGTTGCTGTAAAGTGGCCACTTGGTGAGAACTGCCACTTGGCAAAAACAAGTTTTTTTCGACAAGTGAGGCATTTGTAGCAACATTGTGCTTAAAATTATTTGAAAATACAGAGATTAACATTAAAAAATAAGAAATGCAATCCAAATAAAGAAATTTTCAATAGAAATCGGCATTACAAGGGTTATGTGTAAAAAAAAGTGAGATTGGGGGATGAGGGGGGAAGGGATAAGTAATTAGCAAATGATAAATCCATAAATAAACAGATTAAAAAAATCGAAACAGTAAAATAAAGCAAAAATTCATTTAAAAAAATAAAAATTGCGAAATCAGTCACAAAATAAAAATTTATCCAAAATGTATTTTCAAATAGAAGGCTTGGTTTTTACCCCAATACATAAAAATACTGAGAATAAAATATTAGAAATATCAAAATGAATAATAATAATAATAATGA
The DNA here is from genome assembly GCA_963932465.1 of Maratus speciosus. NCBI lineage: Eukaryota > Metazoa > Arthropoda > Arachnida > Araneae > Salticidae > Maratus > Maratus speciosus. Next base: position 52,026,483 of record OZ010786.1, on the reverse strand, counting down.
CATTGAAAAAGAAACAAATTCGTTGCAAAAATAGGATTTTTAAATGCATACAATTTGTACGAAATAATTTAACATTCGTAAACAAAAAAAGAAAAAATAATAATGAATACATAAAGAAATACATAATGAATACATAAGGAAATTCTGAAAAAACTACTTGATATATTACTTGGTAATTAGTATTACAAATACGAAAGAAATCAGGGGTCGATCCACGCAAAATGTGGGGCCTATTTAGGGCCCTTTCACAAAAATCTATTTAATAAAATAGGTCCCTTCACAAAAATAAATTTAATAAAATGGGCCCCTTCACAAGAATAAATTTAATAAAGTGGGCACCTTCACAAGAATAAACTTAATAAAATGGGCACCTTCACAAGAATAAATTTAATAAAATGGGCCCCTTCACAAGAATAAATTTAATAAAATAGGCCCTTCATGTAACATTCTTTTTCATAAAAACTATTTTAAAATTTGTAAATAAAACCAGGTCACGAAAAACAAAAGCTAGCGAGGGGATTCGAATTCGAGTAACTGGATTTCAACATTCGTTTCAAAATGTTATTTTTCACAAAAATAATTTCTACTTTTCACAAAATGGACCTCAAGAATAAAAGCCTGCATCGACCCCTGGAAATAAAACTGCAAGTTGAATGGTGCTTAGATCCGAGATTGCATACCATGAATGTCGAAATACGATGATGTCGGATCTAGTAAGCACGTGTACATAAGGATAATTGAATATAAAACTGCATTATTAAACAAAAAATGCATACTTACATTACTGAAGAATGTACTTGACTTGACTCTTGAAAAAACATTAACTTTACTAAAACGCCATAAATAATAAAACGTTGTTAGCAGGCACGGTAAGCAGCCGAACGAAAATAAACATAGCTGCCTCAGAACGCTTCACTTCACTCCTCGGTGAGGTTGCCTCACACAGGCAAAGGCTGTATGCAGCTGTAGCTGCGCGGGTAGGAGAAATTCTCAGAGGCAGACGTTCGCTGTCAGAATACAATTAATCTGAGGAGAAACAGTAGTAACGTGTTTAGACAAAATAATATTGTCATAATACACTGTGGCGTTTTTTAATAATTTGAAGCTGTTAATAAGCATATATGTTTGAAAAGCGGACTGTTTATTTACAATTATTTTTTACAGTGTACGGGTGTTTTGCATGCTCCAACGGAAGTCTTTTATTTTCTCACGTACCATGTCTAGATGTTCCAACCAATGAAACCTGCTATCTAAATAAAACCTACATTAAGTTATCCTTAACTGAAATACTTTTTCCTTCAAGCTTAAATGTAGGATGACGATTTTTGAGTGTAAATCTCCCGAAAGGCATTGCTGCAGATTTCTCCGCACTAATGGTTAGACTTAGCGGCATAAAACCCATCCCCCTCATGTGTGCCATATGTTTGAAATCACTGCTTTAGAACGTCGGAATTAGATTTTTACGTATTTTATAAAATAGGGATTGGAATGAATTATAAACTTATACGCCTATATTTTTCATGACGCACATTTTGTTTAGGTAAAAAATCAAGTAGTTCAAACTATTTTCTTTTGTTAATATATATTTATTAATAAGTTTCATAGTTACTAATATTTTTTTCAATAAAAAAATTGTATAAATAATGTTTCCTTTCTATTCAGTCTATCTCACTGAAAAAGAAACATTTCAATTGGATGACCCTTTTCGGATGATGCAACTCTTAAATGTTGTTAGCTGTTTCAAGTCAGCTGCTTTTTAGGTGCGTTCGTAATTATATAAATACATAGCACATATAGTCGTCGTTCAGTCCGTCTGTCTGTCCGTCCGTCTGTTCGTCTGTCCGCATATAACAGAGGAAAAACTACCCGACCGAATGGTCTGAAATTTTAAATATATAATTGTTTCAAAATTTTGTCGAGTCATTTCAAATTTTATGAAAATCGAATGTATAGTTTAATTACAGGGATAGTCAAAAGTTTTCCGTTACATTACGGCCAATGGGAATATACATTCTACCTAAAATATACATTCATTACAATATGCAGTCAAAAAATATTTATAAAATTAGTTACAGTACGAACGCACCTCATTTGCCACGTTTAACGAGCAATTTCCAACTTGTTTCAATTTTCAGCTTATTTTAACTTGTACTTTTCAGTGTAACTACAGATACTATTGGAATTGTGTTTCGTTTGGAGCCCTAGTACTATGGCTAGAGACTTCTGACCCAGTGAATTTTAACTATAATAGTTCTGAACATAATGTTTAGTACAGAAACAGTATTCTATGAGTTAATCGAGCCTTTTATTAATATTTTAATGAAGCAGTCTCAGAGACCGTTAACAGTACCTATGCAACATTTTTTGTTATATCAGTTAAGGGTTAAAACTTGTCAAATGTATTTAATAATAGCACCCTCTCAAACTCTGATCTTTTATATTTATGAAGTCTTAAGAAAACAAAACCCATAGAATATGATTAATTAAAGTTGTAATTACAGTGAAATCTCGATTATCCGAGCTAATTGGGACCGTTAGTACCTCGGATAACGGAAATCTCGGTTAATAGAAACTGCGTGTAAAACCTCGCCGTGCATGCGAATTTAACATCTCTTAAAATAAAAAAAAACACTAAAAATAAATATATGTAAAATTATGTTTCACAGCTTAACAAATTTAAAAAGGAAATCAACTAGTTGAGTGCTTTTGGCGGCAAAAGAACCTGTATAGCACGGACAGTAAACAAAAAAGTGCAGTCTTTTTCAAGGCTCATTCACACACACACACACACACACAAAAAAACAGACTTCATTATCGGCTCAGTTAACAGAAACCTTGATTAATCGAAGCTCGGTTAATCGAGGTTCTACTGTACGTTGTAATTTCTTATCCAACGTTTCTTGGATTTTCCATTACCTATGATTTATTCTGTGTAGCTGATTCAGATATCACACAAGATGTCATAATCATAAAGGTTTGTATGTGAATTATGTGTCTGCCAGATTTTTCCAGGATAGCTCAGTTGGCAGAGAATTGGCAGATTTAGCTAAATGGTTCCTAGTTCGAATACTGGCCTGGAGACTTTTTCGAACAGTTTGTAAATATTACAACTTTAATTAATCATGTGTAAATACGAATTCCAGCGTTTACTGTAGTTTTTTTACCCGCGTTTTATGAATATAAACTATACATTTTCCAAGCTGTTTTTGGAACTCAAATGTGGTGTCAAAAGTGGGTGTTTTCATTCGGAAAAATATAGTTGGTACAATTTTTCTATGTAGACGACTCCTACTGAAAAGTTAAAGTTACGTTCTGGAAAAAAAAAAAAAACTTTATTCTGATTATAATGATACCATTAAAAAGCAGAAAAAAACAACGTTTAAAATGCACAAATAATATATGAAAACAGCAAACAGCTATTTGCTGCTTTTCATATATTATTTGTGCATTTTAAACGCTGGTTTTTTCTGCTTTTTAATATTGTTGCACAAAGGCTTTATTTGCTATTTTAATGATACCATTGTTGTGATTTCATTGTAAACGATCTGCAAGTAATGATGGTGTCTAAATCCGCCTATCTCCGTATGTGTCAAGTATTATATATATACTAGATATATAAATAATTCTAAGTACTATACAACCAGTAATTTGTTTAGATGAGAAAGTATAAAAACAAATTGATAGGAATAATTTTTTAGTACTACTGAACATGTACCTTCAATACTCATAAAATTTTATCTTTCTAAAATATTTTTATGTATAAAAATATTTCATTAAAAATCATAAATCTTTAACGTAAAAGCAGGCATACTTATCATGCGAGTGCGGTAGATATAAAAATACATCGAATAACGAAAATATTAGTTCAGAACACTTTTCAAATTTGGAAAATGTTATTTAGTGTTTTTAGTGTATTTAGCTCTAGTGTATTTTCTAGTGTATTTAGCTTAGTGTATTTAGCTCTTTTTTTTAGAAATGCGTTGAAATTGAGCAAATTCTTTTTATAAATTTTGAATTTGAGTGCAAGCTTAACTCCTTTTTTCAGAAATGAACTTCAGTTTGAATCAGTTTCTTTTTTTGTGAGCTTGTACAGCACCCCACCATCTAATGATTACAATCAAGAAACAGCTTAATTTTGAATTAAAAAAAAACAAACTTAAAACGAACTAAATTAAACTTAAGGTGTAATATTTTCCTTAAATTTAAAAATGAGGCCAGCTGAGAGAAACGAAATACCCAACCTTTTGTAAATTCAAGACAGAAATAAAAATTGTAATAGTTTATCACAAAACTAGGAGTGAATTTCCAAATAATATTGTATTCTGTATAACTTGAAAATCTCGCAAAATAATAGAAGCACGTTTTTGCAGTGGGCAATGAATATTTTTCAATATGTTTTATAAGAATCGCAAGCACTAGCTAATGAATACAATCAAGAAATAAATGCATTTTGAAAGAAGCGTGAAAAATAACTCAAGGTATCTGACTACGTTGAAAATGCAATTTTTGACCAAAATTGTCAAGTTTATTTTATTTTATTTTATTAAAGACCAACTTTTTACCTTTCCAAAACTGTATTTGTTTTTATTGTACGAAAAATACACCCGGAGTTATAGCGATTTTAAAACTACTCAACAGCTGTCACTCAAACCGGAAGGTTTGAGTTTAAAGGGCTTTAAAATTAAAAATTTTTAAATTTTTAAATTGCTTTTAAAGGTTCGTATGTTTGGGGAAATTTCGCGATTTTGGATGCATTTGTTTAATAATAAGAAATGTAAATAATATGCTCCATGAAATTTAGATGTATATTATTGTAAATTCTTGTAGTAAAACATAAATCTAAACTTTAAATGCATTTTTTGGAAAATGTAATTTTCGGTGAAAATTCCATACGCAAATCATGATTTCTTAAAAAGTTATTGGAATATCACTATGAAATTTAAAATATATGTTATTTATACTATTGTGAAGGCATTGAACTAAAGATTTAAATTTAGAATAAATATTTTTTGTTTTATGTATGTTTTTGTGGAATGACATCGATGAAATTTATGAAAATTAACATGTAAACTGTTGCGATATGCTATAAGTTTTGAAATACTTAAAGAATCTCTTAGATTTTAGTTCATTGCCTTCACCAATGTCATAAATATGAAGTGTAAAAAGGAAATTAAGATACATACAGCAGAATTTCCTTTAGAGCGTTTTGCGTTACGGGCCAAATTTCACTAAATTTTACTATAAATTCCTCCATTTACCAAAATTTTATCAATAAATGAAATATTTTTTACTTTTTTTTTACATTTTCTAGTCCTAATCTTAGTAAAAATAAGTTTAAAAAATAATTAAATAGCTTTTTTGCAAAAAATTGCTCCGTACGTAGGCAGGCACCTCAATTAAATATCAGAGATGTAAGGTTTGCCTTTATTAGATTCGTATATATTATTATGGGATGAAAAATGAAATCGGTTGAGAAAAACGAATTTCCTTTCCTTTGATAAATTAATGACATAAATAAAAATCGTAATAGTTTCTCACAAAACTAAGGTCGAATTTCCAAGAAATAACCCCTGTATACTCTTCAATTCTTTTAAAATATTAGAAGCAAGTTTGCCTAGTATACCGGACAAAGAGCATTTTACAATGTATTTTATAAGAATCGCAAACATCATCAAATGCATATTCAATCAAAAAATAACTTTATTTTGAAGGGAAAGTGAAAAATAAGTCAATTAACTTCAGTGATCTAATATTTGTCTTTATTATATTCGTATATTTTATTATGGGATGAAAAATAAGGTCAGACGAGAGAACGCACTTCTTTTTCTTGATGAATTCATGACAGAAGTGGAAAATCACAACAGTTTACTCGTGAAATTAAGAGAGAATTTCGCGTAAAGATCTACTGTAAATATGCAAATATCACAGTAAGAGAGAATCATGATTTTATAAGCAAATAATTCTCTTTAATATCATTAATAAATATTTGAAGTATCATAACCGAGAAAAAAATCCGTTTTGAAGACAAAAACAAAATTAACAGGTGCTTAATTAAAATTAGTGTCTAGTATTTGCTTTTAGGAAATTTATATATTTCATTGTTGCATGAAACATAAGATTGGCTGAGAAAATCTACTTCTTTTCCTCTGATGAAATTACAACAGAAAAAAAAAAAAAAAAAAAAAAAAAAAAACCCTCATTTTTTACGAATCATAGGGTAACTCCGGGAGACTCGCCGCATACGGGATAGATGCCACACCCCTTGTATTTTTTGTAATTATCGATAGATGGTCGTCAAACGCACAGTATAGGTGCGAAATGAGATTACTTTATCCAGCGTGAATCCCATTTTGATATTTACTTGTAGAAGTACAATCCTTAATTTGACGTAAGTACATGATTTCACTGTCCAAACTTTTAAACACGTTATGTTTAAATACTTTTCATACACTAATTACTAAATGCATGCATGATTTCGAAGTCAAAATTAAGTGTAGCGTTTGATAGAGTACTGTGTGCATGGTTACGCCATTCCCCTTAGTGATGGCAGGTAACTGTGATGGCCGACGTCTGCACCATGAAAAATGGGATACATGCCGCACTATTATTCCGGTACACTCTCAGAAATGAATACTCAGATTTCACGAAATTTTCTTTGTTTTTGACGAAATGGTTTCCTGGAAAATGCTCCGAGCGAACATTTCGTCAAATTGATGAAATTAGTTTCTTCACTTGCTTGACGATATAAATTTCGTTAATAGTTTCATCAAAAGAGGGCTGGTGGCGCCATCTCTCAAGTAGTTTGGAAGCTCCAGCATTTGACACGGGGAAAGAAAAAAAATCATTTCTCTCTCTTTCCTGGGCATGATTCGAACTCACGACCTTTCGTATGGGAGGTAGCTGCTCTTCCAACCGGGCTGCTGGGGACTTAAAAGTGTCTGCTTTTAGACTGGTGTAATGAATTCCACTTCGTGTTAATATTTTTATAACGTAGATTGCAATTTTATCAGCGCTGCTATATTTTTTGAAAGTTTTAGGAAAGGCTAATTTATTTTTATGGTTTTCTCGTATCAATGAATAATAATATGGCTTGATTAAATAATTTACAACTGAAATTTTCTTTGATCAATGGATGATTAGAATATGGTCTGGTTAATTTGTTGCTCACAAATAACGAATTGTGAAGTGCATATTGAGTGAAATTTTATCACTTTGAGTAGGGGGATAAGATTTTAACACTTTACTGTTTATAAAGAGGAGAGGGATCAATTATGTTTATTTTTAATTTGATTGAAAACGTAATATACTTCTAAAAAAAAAAAAAAAAAAAAGATATCCTAGAAGTTTGAAATTTTATTGGCCTAATCTTCTTATTGAATGGTTTTGAAGAACACAGGAAATTTATTCTTTTCGAATTAAAACATAACGAACGACAACATATAAATAAAATAATAATAATAATAATAAGCATTCCTAAAAATTCTAACAGCTAAAAAAATAATTAATGAAAAACAATAACTACCTATATTTCAGTATTTTCTGAAAAGCACTAAGTGCTGTTTTAAAATAAATTATTAGATGACTAACATAAGCCAGCAAATATCTGTTTGCTAAAATCGCAGGATTTGAGGAGGATTTGAGGAACTGTTTCCTTAAAATGCATTGAGTCTGACCGTGATTGAGGCAAAACTTTCGTCAAATATTTGAGGGTTTACGTTTCGTTATAAGTCACGTGATGTTAATAGGAAATGATCGTCAAAAACGACGAAATACAGCTCGAGGATTTCTGAATCGTCAAAAGGGAGAGTTTTATTTCTGAGAGTGTATACATGCCGCACTGTTATTCCGGTATACATGCCGTGTTTCTTTTGTACGGGATGATTGATTGTTATTAACTTTTTTTTTTCTTTTTGCACAGACTGTTAGGCATGTTATCAAGTTTACTAAAACCAAAAGAGAAAAAGGGGAAAATAAAAAGTAAGAAGTGCAAGAAAGATGCAAGTCAAGATGATAATAATGAAAAATTGGATTACGCGTAACGCAGACGTTCTTTGCAAAGTACTCCAAAAAGAAGGAAGTGTAATTGGCTCGTTGTCATGTGTTTAAATGTAGTTACATAAACACTGTAGTTTTTCTGTAGATTGTAGTCGACAAAACAAGTCTCTTAACCCATTCGGGACCATAGGTGCATATAAGAACCTTCATAAAGAGCTTACAAAATTTGTTTCTGGTACCAGTAAAAAAGAAAAGTAATATTTGCTTGGTTTAACTAGAGCATTTTCATGATTATTTAAATAAAGGTAACTTCTTTTAAAAAAGTGGTACCAACTGAATAAAATTTGTGTAAAAGCCACCGGTCCCGATAGGGTTAACAAATAAATTATGTAAACACAATTTTACTTTTTTTCTTTTCCCTTTCTAATACACTGATGTTACGTTGTTGCTCAAATATCAATTAAAATTTAATGTTAAAAGAATAAGTCGATAATTTTAATAGTGAAAGTAGGCAACAGTTATTAATTTGAATCTCCTAATACGTTTCACTGTACTCATTTAGTTTCATTTTGTTATTACATAGTTAATAATTGTCCAGATATGATTTTATTTTTTAATATTTTGATTTATAATTACGTTCTGTTCTTACTGCAAGCGCGGCATAGCTACCGCACAAGTGCGGCGTCTCAGCCTGAATGTGCGGGTGACGCGTTTTAGAAAAAAAATGTTAAAAAATATTAATAATTTGTTTTGAATTTTTTTGTCGCAATCCACGCGTTGTACATTTAACATTAAATAGCACAGCATGATTTTTTTAATTTTATGTTCACCATGGGACTTTATACACAAATTCAAAAAAATGTGCGGCATAAATCCCGGAATTACCCTATATTATCTTTTATAATAATTCAAAGTATCATCGTAAAGAACCGGAGGGTACTGCACAGACCATCACCTCTTCGAGTTGATGGCTGAAATTCCAGAATTAAATAGAAGTCAATTATTATATTAAAATGCAACTGATCTGCCAAGTCATATCTTGGTGGAAACCAGCTACAGACCCGATTTTAGTAGTTGACCAACATTTTACCACATCAATATTACAACAGTTTGTATTACTCCAAAATCGTTAGTGAATCGACGTTTTTGTTCAATAAAACACTGAAATTTTGATCATAGGAGGAATAACTCCTTTTTAAAGGGTAAAATAAAATTAAAACGAACTCAATTAAGTTTAGTAATTCCCTTCGGCAGATTCGTATCTTTCATTATTGAGGAAAATGTCGGTTTAGAAAACATTTATTTTCCTTTGGCGAATTGGTGACAGAAGTCGTAAGTCGTAATAGTTTCTAAATAAGCATATATAATATCTTTTAGCAAATAGTGTCATCTAGCGGAGTGGTACGTTGCTGTTTGTGTAAAGTGATATTCGCCTTATATAATGATAGAAATTAGGAAATATATTAATGTGAAAAATACTATTATAGAAAAAGTTGCAACTCTTCGGCCCGCGTGGTGCATAGTTAGTATCACAGTCCAAGTGAATACAATCAAGAAAGAACTCTATTTTGAAGGAAAAAAATAAAACTGAAATGAAGTTTTGTGGAGTCACTTAGATTACTTAGTCTTACTTACAAGGGAACCACTTTTGGTGTTGCTCGCACCTAACATTGAGACCTGGTGCATTTTAAAGCCATATATTATGAAGTTTGAGAATCGATAACATTTTCTGTTAAAATAATATTTCTTGATTTTACAACAGCATAACTTTCTGAAAATGCAATTTTCGAGACCACTTATCGGACTATTGACATTGAATTTTTTTAAAGAAAAGCATTTAAAAATAAAAATTAGTTAATAATAAGTATAAAATATTGAAAAAAGTTCGAAAATTCTTTCAAAAACCCACGAATCTGATTTTGAAAAAATGCAATATTATATTTATATTTTTGACGGGGAAACATTTGGCGTTTATTTTCAAAAGTAGAGCTTTCCGGCAACCTTAGCCAAATGTCATAGCTGAATTTGTAATAGCTATAAATTGTAATGTCCGATATATTTAGCCACAGTAATTTTTCTAAATTGTGTAAAAATATTAATTTACTTTATAATTACTTTTACCAAAGGACCATTTAATACAGCAACATTTCATTTTAAACATTCGAAACTTTATTCCATTCGATTTCAAAAGAAAATAGTTTGCTTATTTTCTATTTCATTAAAAAATAGTTTTCAATGTTCTTCGAAGCTTTTATAGAATTATATTTATTTCTCAGATATTTATCGTCTGCATAGAAAAAACATAAAAACCTAATATTTGTTTCTTATGCCACCAATTTAAAAAAATCGCAATCTGATATACTAGTAATATGTATTGTATATTTACTCTTTGGATAAAGCGGGCGGAAAAATTGTAGCGCCATATTTGGCGACTTAACTCACTTTTGGTGTGAAATAAAAAAATAAATATGTAATAATAAAAAAAATAAAAGTATAAAAAAGTACATAAAATATGATTTTAACAGATAAATTTTATCGGTTCTCTAACTTTTATGTATAGGGCTACAAAACGCACCAGGTCTCGATGCTAGATCCGAGCAACACCAGAAGTGGTTCCCTTGTTAGTCAAGTAAGATTAAGGCCCCTTTAGCTTATTATTAGGTAAAATATGAGAACAGCGGAGAAAATGAATTTCTTTTCCCTCGATGACAAAAAATAAAATAAAATAAAATAAAATAAAATAAAATAAAAATCGCATATTTTTAATTGAAGCATAAAATATTTTATGAGCATTTGAAGTATCATCTAATTCAAACAGTAAAAAAATTTATTTTGAAAGAGAAAATAAAATAAAAATGAACTCAAGTAAGGTCCCTTTACCAAATTCGTATATTTCATTATTGAATATAAAATGAAATCGACTGAGAAAAAGAATTTATTTTCTTTTGATAAATTGACGACAGAATTCTAATTTCGCAATTGTTTCTAATCATATAATATCTTTTGAGAACAAATAAAGTATCATCTAATGAATACAAACTATAAATAACTTCTTTTGGAAGGGAAAAATTCAATTAAAATAAAATGAATTAAAATTAAGATCCCTTTGTCAAATTCGCATGTATCATTATTGAATAAAAAATAAATTAGACGAAGAAAACGAACTTATTTTCCTTTGATAAATTGATGACAAAAATCAAATTTCGCAACTGCTTCTCTTGAAGCATATAATATCTTTTATGAATAAATAAAGTATCATCTAATGAATACATGCAGTAACTAACTCCTTTTTGAATGGAAAAATTCAATTAAAACAAACTGAATTAAAATTAAGATCCCTTTATCAAATTCGCATATTTCATTATTGAATAAAAAACGAAATCGACTGAGAAAACGAACTTATTTCCTTTGATAAATTGATGAAAAATGCCAAATTTCGCAATTGTTTTTCGCGAAGCATATAAAGTCTTTTTTTTTAAAGCATATAATACCTTTTAAGAATAAATAAAGTATTATCCAATGAATTAAAACAATAAATAACTCCTTTTCGAAGGGAAAAATTCAATTCAAACAAACTGAATTAAAATTAAGATCCCTTTATCAAATTCGTATATTTCATTATTGAATGAAAAATGAAATCGACGGAGAAAACGAACCTATTTTCATTTGATAAATTGAAGACAAAAATCAAATTTTGTAAATGTTTCTCGCGAATTCTATAATGACTTTTTGCAAAATATATAATATCCTTTAAGAATAAATAAAGTATTATCTAATGAATGCAAACAATAGATATCTACATTTTGAAGGGGAAAGTTCAATTAAAATAAACTGAATTAAAATTAAGATCCCTTTACCAAATTCGTATATTTCATTTTTGGGTAAAAAAAAAGGAGATCGGTTGAGAGAATGAACTTATTTTTTCCTGAAAAAATTGAAGGAAAAATTAAGAAATCGTAATTTTCTCCTGAAACATATAATATCCTTTTTAAGTATCTGAAATATCATCAAATGAATATAACCAAAAAATAACTCGATTTTGCAAGGAAAAACAAAATGAAAATGAACGCAATGGAAATTAAGATCTAGTTGTTCAGATTTGTATGTTTTATTATGGAATGAAAAATGAGATCGTTTGAGTAAAATAATTTATTTCTTTTGATGGATTCACGAGAAAAGTGAAAAATCGTAGTAGCTTTTCATGAAATTATGCGTGAATTTCCAATAAAGATATAGTCACGGAAACTCTCGCTTATTGTTTAGCAATTCCTTTTGAAGTTACTTCCATGTGGTAAACTTCAATTACGATCAGTTTGAATATAACTAGCACACTTTTCTAAATAAAAATTTTAAATGAAACCACGTAATGGATTTATTATTCAAAGCATTCCCAAACTTTCACTGGAAAATTGTAAGAAGGTAATATAATGATGCTCGCGTAAAATCTAAATAGAATTGTATATTAAAGATGTGGGGCTATAAATTCATTTATATTTCGATGAAGACTTTCGATTCGATAGAATTAATGTTAAAGGCATCAATTATTTTTCCTATGTAAAACGATTTTCTAGAGAAAAGTATGACCACAAATATTTATGAATAAATAAGGGTTGTTATTTATGATTGTATATATTTTGCATTAAACGAATATTTCAATTTTAATACTTTTCATTAAATTATAGATAATTTTTATTCTAAAATAGGAAAATTTACTTGATTTTAAATCGAAATTATGTAATTTGTGGTAGTTAATGTTTATTTGATTAATGATGTGATGTTATTTATGATTGTACATATTTTGCATTTAAGGTAATGTTTTAATTTTAATATTTTTTATTAAATTATAGATAACTTTTATGCTAAAATAGAGAAATTTTCTACATTTTAAATGGAAATTATGTAATTTGTGGTAGTTAATGTTTATTTGATTAATGATGTGATGTCTAATTTGAGAGTATCTGATGCAAGATTTTTTAGGAAACAAAAACTTAATTTCAAAGAAAAAAGTTCATTTACAGAAAATATGTTAGATATTTCTGCTCACACTAATAATAATTTATGTTTTGTATTCTTGATAAATTTTATGCAAGGGTTCGAATGTACAAGAAATAAAGAATTTTGTTGCGTTCATGTCCAATTAATGCATAAATTGTACTTCATAATTATTGCTGGAACAGTTAAAGATAATAATTATAGAATATGTAAATATATGTAAAATTCAAAACAAGTAGGACAATTAGAACTATTTTTTATTTATAGAAACAATTTTAAAATTCTTTATTAATATGAGCAAATAAATCACTATATATATTATATTTTATGCATATTTATATATTTCTTTATTAATAGCGCAATAAGAGAACACAACAGGTCAGTTAATTCAGAACTGAAAATACAAAGCATTCATTGGTGTTTCATTTAAATGTTTATTTCAATTTTTGTCTATAATAGAGATGTATCTGCATGACTAAAATTTAAGTACAACTCTGTAACACAAACTTTGAAACAGCTATAATAGCATAGCCGGTGAATATGACGTCACAAGTTGTCACTAATTTCACAATCACAACGGTGTTCAAGAGCTGATTTCTTTAAATCAACCTAGTATGACTTTCAGGAAACTACTATTGCTTGATGATTTTTCTGTGGGGTCAGCATGACTACTTTTAAGTGGCAAAATAGTACATATCAACGTTCAACGTCATACAGCAATGGAAAAAATTATAAGGACAAGCGAAAAGTTGCCAAATGTAGCAGAAGCTTGGCTAGAAAATTATACAAATATTTGTATGATAAAAATGCTTGAAACGGAACATTTGCAAACAAACTTTAAGTTGAAATTTCGGAAAATCATTAAAAGGCATGAATTTAAAAGGTTTTAATAGCTTGCTACTCGAAAACAATTATAAGGACACGCATTTCTTTTGAAATCGCAAACAAAATGTTGCATATTTGGTAATAACAGGATTGTTTAAAGTAGCCTAAAACTGCTGCGCAGTAAGATTGATCAGTTTCTTTCATTATTCATCATGCCAAAGACCCATCTGAATATGAAAAGAAAAAAAAATTATTGCTTACAGAAAATGTGGAATGAGTGGACGAAATTACAAGGAATATAAACAGATCTAAATCAGTAATTTATAATTTTTTGAAGAATCCAAAAGGTTATGGTGAGAAGAAGCATACAGGTAGGCCTGTTTCTCTGACTATGTGCCAGAAAATTGGACTTGCGCATCGAGCTTGCTTAAAAAGAAGAGAGTTCTACTTAAATTGAAACAGAAATGAATCAACCATGCAGTAGCCGAACAGTGCACTATGTTCTGCAAAAGAATCCCAATGTTAGACATGCTAAATTACGGTCGCGTCTACCACTTACAAAACTATATAAGAAGCTTAGATTGGAATTTGCTAAGAAACCTTTTCTTTTAGATCTCACTGGAAAGATGTTGTGTATTCGGACAATTTTTTTTTTTAATTTGAACGGACCAGATGGTTTTCGTGATCACTGGTATGACTTGCGAAAAGACAAAGCTGTTTTTTTCCAAACGCCAATTCGGAGGAGGTTCCGTGATGGTGTGGTCAGGTTTTGCAACCAATCGAACAAAACGAATCGTGCCCATTCCAGGTCCCAAGAATTCCGAATCATATGTGGATATGATAGATGAAAAATTATTGCCTGAAGCACCTCTTATCACAGGTAATGATTATTTGTTTCAACAAGACAATGCAAGTTGCCATGCGTCTCGTACATCACGTTCATGGTTCGAGGTCAATTCAGTCCAATATTTGGATTGGCCGCTAAGAAGCCCTGATTTAAATCTCACAGAAAATCTATGGGGCTTATTAGCAAGAGAAGCATATAAGCATGGGGCACAATACACAATTACAGACGATTTGACATCATCCATCGAATTAGCGTGGAAAAACATTTCTAAACAAACTTTAATTGGACTTTCTGAGTCGATGACTGAATGATTAATAAGGGTTATTTAAAAAAAAATGTGATTTCGTACAATATTAATTTATTTCCAGACATATTTCATTATGTACTTATAATTTTCCCCATGTTTCACGTCATATATTTCTATTAATATATGATTTATAAATTTTATTGTAATTAATTTATTATTAATTGGTTCTTAATTACAAGTATTAAGTTGTGTTTGATTTTGTTTTCTGTTAATGATTACTTTCATACATATTACTCATTTTTCAACGTGTCCTTATAATTTTTTCCATGGCAGTAGTGTGGACTTATCTTTCACGTCAGCTGACTACAATGACAACAACAAAAGTTGCACTTTGATGACGGTGCGCTTACATTTTGGGCATTAAGCTATTAAGGATTGAACAGGGAATAGTATTTGCTTAACGCCTTTTATTTATCTAATTTATTTGACATTCTAAATCCTACTAGATAATCTTTCTATAGCATTATGTAAAACGGTTTTAGTATCAGAGGAATTTTCTGAGAGAGAAATTTAACCAATCTATACGCAATATATAAAAAAAAAAAACATAAAATATATATATTCATGCAAAATTTTACCCAGCAAGGATATCGGCTTATCTTGAGTTTCTTCTGAAAGAGCTGAGGCAGGCTGATTTGATCTCCCTATAACACGAAAAAAAACAAAATTCTGAAAATGCCTTGAATTTAAAAAGTTTTTTTTAATCTTATGAAGAAAAAAAATGTGAAATGGGTATATAATGTGAACATATAAAGGTGTTAGATTTAAAGCTTTGAATATAGTTCATTCTACACATTTATTAGATACTTATTTTAATTATGTAAGATAAAAATATCAAAGAAACATCTTCCGATGTTGTACTAAATATCATTCAATTGATAGAAAAGCTTTCTGTAATTAAAAAAAAAAAAAGTAAAAGCCGATGTAATTTTTTCGAATGAATATACTAAAGATCCTTTGATAAGGTTTTTCCTGTGAAGTATGGAAGAAAAAGATTTTATCAGAATTTTGCTCTGATAAAGTAACAGAAAATTTATTTCTATGTAAAGTTAACCCTCTATCGTACTAACTTTTATGACTAGTTAAAAAAAAAATATACAGACTTCTCGAAATAAATAGAACAACCCGATAAAGAGCTGTTCAAATTAAAATTCACTGTCTTAGAAATCTGTATAAGACATTGTATAGTGTCATAATGGTATGGCGTTTGAACCGTAGACATATTAAACCATCCGCTTAAGATTTATAGCAAAACGTATAACATAAATTGTCCGCTGAAATTAGTAATTACCTAATTGAATCAGCGACAATCTTGTCTTTCGGAAAAAATATTTACTAATATTACCTTTAGGCTAATGTCAGATGAACGTCTTTTTGCATGCTTTTTTGCTTACGTATTATCCATTCACAATGCTATAGCATTGTGAATGGATAATACGTAAGTAAAAAAGCGTGCAAAAAGACGTCCGTCTCACATTGGGCTTAGACTTTTCGTACTTGTATTATGCATGATACATCTTCAAACGCCTGATGCGCAGGATCGCACTTTGAATGTTAATTCGTCATTTGCATAGATTGCGTTGGAGTTCCATTTATGTAAATCAAAATTCACAAAAGATACTCCGAGCTATTGATCAGCGGTATTTGTAAAATATTTTAAAATAAATCTTGAGCGCATTCTCTAAAGAATCTATTGTCTAAAATTCATGACATCGTGACTCATGCAACGTCTACACGAGTTGTGAAAGTTTAATTTTTGACAATTCTGTATTTCGTTGTTGCTCTGTTTAAATGTTAGTGTGGTAACGAACTGAGCAGCGGTGTTTATCTTTTCAGGTTATTTTTAAGGAGAATGATGCGATTTGGAATAAGTAAGCACACACCTCTCAATCTTGTGCAGCTCGGATTCTCAAGAGCGAACAGAATCACTAGTGAAAATATTTTCTCACAATGGAATACGCATAGCTTTTGAAAATACGAGAGGCTATTCTAGGCAAAATATGCTCACAGCTATTGATCAGCGATATTTGTAAAATATTTTAAAATAAATCTTTAGCGCATTCTCTAAAGAATATATTGTCTAAAATTCATGACATCGTGACTCATGCAACGTCTACACGAGTTGTGAAAGTTTAATTTTTGACAATTCTGTATTTCGTTGTTGCTTTGTTTAAATGTTAGTGTGGTAACGAACTGAGCAGCGGTGTTTAACTTTTCAGGTTATTAATAAGGAGAATGGTGCGATTTGGAATAAGTAAGCACACACCTCTCAATCTTGTGCAGCTCGGATTCTCAAGAGCGAACAGAATCACTAGTGAAAATATTTTCTCACAATGGAATACGCATAGCTTTTGAAAATACTAGAAGCTATTCTAGGCAAAATATGCTCAAAGCTATTGATCAGCGATATTTGTAAAATATTTTAAAATAAATCTTTAGCTCATTCTCTAAATAATCTATTGTCTAAAATTCATGACATCGTGACTCATGCAACGTCTACACGAGTTGTGAAAGTTTAATTTTTGACAATTCTGTATTTCGTTTTCTGACAATTCTGTATTTCGTTGTTGCACAGTTTAAATGTTAATGTGGTAACGAACTGAGCAGCGGTGTTTATCTAATCAGGTTATTAATAAGGAGAATGATACGATTTGGAATAAGTAAGCACACACTTCTCAATCTTGTGGAGCTCCGATTCTCAAGAGCGAACAGAATCACTAGTGAAAATATTTTCTTACAATGGAATACGCATAGCTTTTGAAAATACGTGAAGCTATTCTAGGCAGTACGTGACGCCAACAAACAAAATACGGCATGCCACAGATAAATCGCCAGTAAACAGGTTTTTCAATTGCATCAATTGTTTTAAAAACAAAATGTAAAATTGCATAAGATGTTGAAGATGACTTATGGCTCTACTTCATCGAGATAACTCAACAAGGTAACTTAACAAGAAAAGTATTCAAAAATGTAACGATAAAGAATCCATCACTTCGAAAAAATTGCTACTTATAAAGCTTATATTAAATGCGAAGTAAAAGTTACGCTTAGATCCACCTTACAAGTATAAAAAATAAACGTGCGGTAGGTAATGGATTTTTTTTAAGCTTATGCGAGGTATAAAATTATTGGAACCACTGAAATAGTGGATTAGTTATTGAACGATGATTTAACAGAGAACAACCCCACAAATTAAAAGAGTATAACTTACTTTTTTACCGATAATGAAAATACCTTTAAAGGATCGAAACGCAATCCATTGATTGGTTACTTATAAATTTCAAGTAATTTAAAATTTAATAGGAATAAAAGAAATTTGGTCTACTTCTTGTGGTATAAAATGAATCATGTCTGCACTTCTTGAGTTTTGAGTTGATTTAGTTTTCAATTGTTTGCAATTGAAAACTAAAGCCACTTCATTAATAACACTGTTATATCACACTAAATAGATTGTCATTAATTCGCATAGATCTGTAATAAGAAACCAATTTTTTGGCAACATTAGGTGCATGTATTAAAAAACAATGTAAGGTAAGGTGCCCTAATTTTTGTAATTTTCAGTGAAAACCTACCAAATTTGAGTTTTACATAGACTAATTACCCGCGCACATAGAAACATAGGCAAATATCGTACAAAAAATTTTTAACAATACGAAAAATTATTTTTTCAAAAGTATCTATATATGGCAAAAGAAAAAAAACTAGTCCCAATTTCGTCCCCCTCAAAAAATCCAATACGCCGAGGCTTAACTTATAACTAAATCAAAATTTATTTCTAAATGAGTAAGTAATTTAATTTACATTAAATTAAGGCGCAAAGAAATGTACTAATTATCAGAAGAAGAATAACATAAAGAAACATTAGCCATCCAAACATGAGGAAAAATATTGCAAAAATTGTCATGAAAAAGCATTCCTAATTTCGTACCGGGGATGAAAATAAGAACTGCTAGGGGGACGAAATTGGGAGCACGCTGCTTCCCAATATGGCGGATCTTCAGTTCCTGTAAGATGAACTGAGCGTCCTAAAATTCACTGTATGCTACTGTCAGCATCTTACCTACGTAAGGTACCGGCAATGAATAAGAAATAAACAGCTACAGTACAGTGAATAACGTTCTAAAAAGACTTAATAAGAATTCAGGTCTTCAAAAAATAGGAAATTCGGCGTCTATAATATGTGTAAGCGCCTTGGCGAACGAAAATTTCACTACTGACCCCTTTTACCTTCCGTTCCCTATGCCTTGCGTGATAAATGGAGCCACTTTCGCAGAACAGGACAAGTAAAGGGGGACGAAATTAGGACACTTTACCCTATATAAATATTGAAACAAGTCAGACATTCTAGGTCTTAAATCTCAGCAAGATTTAGCGAAAATAATGATTATAACACATGAAAATTTTCAATATTATAAAAGAAGGAAAGTATATTAAGTTAGGAAGCCATCTAAGTTATGAACGAAAACATGTTACCTGTTATTTAGGTACTGTTATAAATGTGGTAAGTATAGAGAAAATTTAGTATGCGTTACCAATGGGGCCACTCGTATCGCCATACTAGCGAAATTCAGAACTTAGCTATTATATCTCAAAAACTACACAAGATATCAGAAAAGGCAATTAGAAAGTCGTTAAGTGTTGTTGATTTACTAGAAAATGACGCATGAGCATGAACAACTTAAACCGAAAAATGCGAATTAAAACTTGTCAATTTCTGTCGATAATATAGTGAGAATTTCAATAATAATTAAAAATTAATACTGTGAGAAGAAGACTTCCATAATGCAATCAAACAACAAGATGAAGACATAAGACATAATTTTATTGTTTTAATTGCATTGGTCCCCGTTGGTGAGAAATAATCTGTTCTTTCCAGAGCAATAACCCAAATCGCACGAGATGACATTCGCACTTTTTATATTCGATTTAGGCTATTCATGCATACGGAGTGTTATTTCCAACTAATTCGACGACACTGAGGTAACTTTCTACCATATCTCCAGAAATTTTAGAGACTGGATTGCTAAGTACCGCATTTCGACGCTAGGAGCGGTTTCATTGCGTAGTTCATACCCAGTTACCTATATGTAGACATCATTTTTATAATTGTAGCTCTCTCCACCCAAAAATTAAATGTCTGCATACCTTTTTTGCTTTCCTCTGTGTATTTACTGAAGCTTTAGCGTTTTCTGAATTATGCTTCACATACATAATAGGAGTTAAAGAAAGCCCCAAGACACCGACACTCTCATTAAATCACTATACATACTGGTAGTATCATGATGTTTAACCCGACCTGGGGAAGTTGACCCGACAGGAGGTTGTTTGGGGACTGTTCCATTCATCGTCGGATTTCTCTGAATTATTTGTGTCGTTTGACCAGGCATGTCATCTGTCGCTGACCTTGTTTTCTCTTCTGTTTTATTGACTTGAGCAACACTTTTAGGTGCAGGTACTTTCTTCTTTTCACCTGATTCTATTGCAGTATCCGACTCCTAAGACAGGGAAATATAACATTCCAGTTATTTAAATTGCAAATACATGAATATACTGCATGTAATCGTTTATATAACTACTAACGATTCATTTATTTTTTAATGGTTATTTGATAGATATTTTTAAAAAGAAACACACATTATTAATATTAAACAAGATCTATAAGTTAAACAGTTAATTTTCGCCTTTATTTTTTATGAGCATTCTGATTATCGATATGTAAAATTTATGAAGATAACTAAATTACGCCTTTGAGATGCACTTATTCTGTATTGTTATTTAACATGTGTGAGCAAAAGATAATTAAAAGTGCAGAATAAAATAAATTTTAATTTGAAATGACTCAAGGAACCTTTCAGGAATCTAAATATTTTCTTTAAAAGTAACTTGAATATCAAGCGATACTGCTTAAAAGTTCCGTATTTCAGGAGACGTAATCATAAAAAATCAGTTTATTTGTAATTACTGTTCGCAAAATTATATACGGATGTTACAATAAGCAAGGTGATTATGATGTAGATTTGTATTCTAAAGCAGCGATGAAAGCGCTGCGCCACACTGAGTCGATTGTCACCACTAAATTTTAATAGTATTCTGCGCTTTATTTAATGACAGAATTTCTGAGATTTAATAAGTTGAAGCGTAGTATTAAAATTTAGTGGTGACAATCGCCCCATTGTGACGCAAACCTTTAATCCCTGATTCTGAGCCTATGATGCATCTAATTATTAGTAGTGCAATTGTGTTAATATTCTATTTCATTGTAAGTATAAACATTATGAAGATCATTAAAAAAATAATTTAGTTTATATTTTTTAAAGCGGTGTGACAATTTTTACTCAAGCAATTGTTACATTTTTTTATTACGCATTTAAAAGGGAAAAAACCGTAATATAAAACATTTACAGGGTGTCTCAAATTACTAGTACAAGTGTTTAAGGGGTTAAAATACATCAAGGGAAAAAAAAAAAAAAAAAAAAAAAAAAAAACAGGAATTTTGCTTTTACAGAAATTAGTGTCGATCCCGATGAAAAAAAAAATGCATATAAATATAGATACAGTAGAGTCCCGATTGTCTGAGTTAATGTGGACCAAACTCACCTCGGATAAACCGGATTTGCACAAATCGCCACCAACTAGGGAGATGAAATATAAATTTCCCTTAATTCATTAATTAGTTCATAGTTTTTTTTCAATCGAATTTCTTTGGACTAGATAATTTTCTTCTGATTGACTGATGGCTTCCATTATTATGAAACAACTATTATAAATGAAGTGTTAGGTGAAGATGTAAGAGCAACCGTAAAAAGTTAAAACTGTGATTTTCTGGTCAAAATGGGGAAAAAATTGCCACATATATATATTTTTTACTCTGATTTTCTGGCCAGAATAGGAAAATAAATGGCCATACTTTTTTGTTTTTTAAAAAAAGGTAGTTTTTTTTCCCATTTTGACCAGAAAATCAGAGTTCTAACTTTTTGTGGCTGCTCTTTTATCTTAACCTAACCCTTCATTTATGATAGCTGTTTCATAATAATGGAAGCCATTAGTCTATCAGAAGAAAATAACTCGGTTAAAGCGGAAACTCAGTTAAGCGGGACTCTACAGTTGTACAAAACATATTTCAGCTTTAAGACTTAAAACACACACTTTTATTTTATATAAAATGACGTCATTCGCATCCTCTGAAGAATTCTTCATTTACCATCCAGAGTTAAACAACATCTATAGAAATGTATTCACAGGACGTCACTAACGCTAAATAATACACAAATCCAAAACAACAGATGTCACTCAAAAAACTCGACCAAAACAAATCGGCTATCTAATGATTCATATGGCTTCATTTGTTTGTAATATAGATAATTAAATTAAATTTGGTTTATAATAGCTCCACATTTTTTTTAGAGATCATTCATTTATATTTTTTCAAATTATCGTATTTTAATTACGTTTTTTTTTTCAGTAGTTATTGGAAAATGGCAAAAAAAAAGGTATAATTAAGATTTTCCAACTATTTTATCTTTACCTTCTATAGTACTTGAGTTGCCAACATTAAACAACTGTCGTTAAAAACTACAAAAAAAAAATTAATATCTCAAAAATAAATTGAGATGCAGTTTTCAAACAAATTGCATTAAAAAGTACGTTTTTTCCCCACTATGATGGTATAAAAATTGAAAATGTGCGATGCTTAGAAGTTTAAAAAATAACAGTAGAGATTATTCCGTAAAATGATATATCTGCTTTGTTTTACGGCTGGCTTATACAACAGAATGTTATTTTTTGGAGACGATACTTTATTAGCTGGGAGAAAGAAATACAGTAGCGCTCAAAAGTATTTTGGCACTATTATATTCGCACTTATTTTGTTTAATATAAAAATATAAAAGAAAATATATTCCCTATCATTAAGAACAATATGACTGAAGTTATTCAAAGGTATCAAGTTTCAACTTGTTTGTTTACATTCGGCGCCACCGAAGAAAAATGGCTCCTCCTTAGCTCAAAAGTATTTTGACATTGTTGAAGGCGTCAGTTGCTCTATAGCTTCGATTAGTGTTTATATTGACTTATTGTGATTATTTTAAAATGCCGAAACGCAAAGAATATTCTAGGGATTTTAGAAAAGCCAATGTAAATACACTTAAGCATGGAAAGACACAAGCAGAAGTTGCTAGTTCTTTTAACGTGTCTCGGCAGCTTGTTAGTGCGTGTAATGAAGTTTTTAATAAGCGAAAATCTATCGAAAATAAACCTCGAAGTGGTCATTCTAAAAAAACAACTTGTAATGTTGACCGTATTATAAAAAAGCTATCTACAAGTGATTGTCATAAGTCGGCTGTAGTAATAAAAAATGAATTGAAAGAAAATTCCGGCATATACACGTTTCAACTGTCAAAAAACGCTTAAATCTCTATGGTTTACATGGCCGAAGACCAGCAAAAAAGCCTTTGATATCTGCTAAGAATAGAAGGCTAGATTTGCATTCGCAAAACGGCACAAATCGAAGACAAGTGTACAATGGTCTAAAGTTTTGTGGAGCGATAGAAATCAAGTTTAATTTAGTGTCTTCTGATAGAATCAAGTACATTTGACGTCCTAATACCAAAAAATATGATGTTCGATAGCAAATATCCACCATCAAACATGTAGGCGGCAATGTGGTGGTTTGGAGTTGTTTTTCTCGCAGCGGAGTTAGACCCTTAGTTCGAATTGAGGGGAATATGGATCGGTTTATGTATGCTGATATTTTAAAGACTCATATGCTACCATATGCTAAACAAAACATGCCTGCTAAGTGGTATTTTCAGCAAGATAACGACCCGGAACACAAATCCAAGTACGTAAGTGATTTTATGAAACACAGAAAAGTCAAGGTTCTAGAGGGGCCAATTCAAAGTCCGGATTTGAACCCCATGAGCATCTGTGGGAGGAGCTTGATCGTAGAGTAAGATGCTAAAATTATTCAAATAAGGAGGCTTTATACGAAGCTCTTAAAAATGAGTGGGACAGAATTCCTTCAGATCGAATACAAAAGTTAGTCGATTCTATGCCCGCGCGTTTTGAGGCGTCATAAAAGCCAGAGAATATGCTACTAAATATTGACTGACTCATTACTATCTATCTATATTATAAAGGACAAACATATCTGTGCGTAACGCATACGTCATTTTGCGAATGGCAACACTTTGAAATTTGAAATAAAATTTTGGTTTTGCAATTTTCTCTACTGCAAATTTTTAAACTTCTAAACATCGCACATTTTAAATTTTTACACCGTCGTATAAGGAAAAAAATGCTCTTTTAAATGCAATTTGTTTGAAAGCTGTATCTCAAATAATTTTTGAGATATTAATTTTTTTGCAGTTTTTATTACCATTTTTCTTATCGTGGCAACAAAAGTACCTCATTTCTATCGAAAGTCATTGAAAGTAAACGGAAAATAGTTGAAAATAGGAGATACTGTATCATGTCGTTGCCATTTTCTCATAAAACCTGAAAAAATAGTTGAAAATAAAATATGGGCTGTGTCAAGAATATTGTCTGTTATTCCGTGATAATGACGTCATATGCACACTTTTCTATAGACGAAGTTTAAGACTGCGTTGTAAAAGTAGATTTCTTTAGCGGATGCAAATGACGTCATTTTATAAAAAAGCGTGTATTTTAATTCTTAAACCTGAATTATGTTTTCTAGAAGTGCGTCAATTTCACAGCCCAGCTGCTTTGAAATTCTTCACAGGTGAAAATGCTTCACTTTTGAAAATAATGTAATCGAAAGCACATACTGATAAACGCAATGTTTTACAAAAATGTAGAGTGTCTTTATAAAAGAGAGGTGACATGCAAATAATAGCGATTTATATTACAGAAATTGATGATTCTCGCCTGGATGGATTTGCTTCGCCGAGTTAGACAAGCAAGCAAATAATTCGTGGTTGTCGAAAATTCTCTCGAATAATAAAATTTTAATGCTATTCTTTAGGACATTCTACTATAATTTTATCAAAATAACATAAATTGCTTAATCTAATTTTTCCTAATTTTATATAACCTATATATTTAAAACACAAGTGTGTTTTTTAGTCATCTGCCCTGATCTTTCTGCTGAACCAATTTTACAAATATATATATTTTTAAACCTCTTCCTTTGTAGATGTGGTCGCACTATCTGTTTTTTTTAAATATCCCTACTTTTATATTTTAATTTTAAAAGCATTTTATGAAATTTTTTCAAAATGATGAAAATTAGATAGCTTTCATTGCTGCAGACAAGAGAGAAATAATGAGGTATTTTAAACTTTATTCATGCTATTTTCTGATAAAAATTCAAAATTGTTGTATAGGGTTTAGTGGCGCAAAATCCCATTAGGAGCAGAATATTATATTAGGGGCATAATAACGGAAAATGACATACTGCTTTTGAAAACACGCATTTTTCCCGATACATTTTCTATAGTGATTTTTCTTCTGTATGTGTACTGATACTAAGTTTCAGACACTAGGCGAAATACTTATTTAAGTGAAAATGAAGCCATATTTAAAAGAAAACTATCATTTTGTTAGATAGAACTAAGCCTTTTAACACAAATGCGTCTAAAAACCATAAATTACGGAAATTTTTACTTTCCAAAATTGAGATTAGAATCTCAAATAAAGAGTGCGTCTGTTCACATAAAAGATGTTGCTGGCAATCTTGATTTCAAGTTTTGAGTTAAAATGATTTTTAAATGATAAAAAAAATACAATTTTTTCAAAAATGATGAATATGGATATGAGAAGTGCGTATGCAAATTTTGAAAAGGTGAAAATTGCTGTTTTCATTCCAGAAATCCAAGCATAACAACCTCAATTGATAACCACATCCTAATAACTGATCTTTATTATATTTTATTGATTATGTATATATATTATAAAGAACAAACGTATCTGTGCGTAACGCTGACGTCAGTTTGCGAATGGCAATACTTCAAGATCAAATTTCGGTCTTGAAATTTTCGCTACTGCATTTTTTCAATCTTCTGACCATCATACATTTTCAATTTTTGTCGCATAGGGAAATAAATGTACTTTCAAATGCAATTTGTTTAAAAACTGTATTCATTGACTGATGTATTATATTTTCTAAAATAATTTTTAAGCATGATTTTTTAAAAAGTTTATCTTATCACGTGGCGGTTTCAATACATAAAATAATAAACATTTTACACATAAAGTAACAAACATTTTTCAGCATTTGTTTCTGACTATTTTTGCATAATGAAATTAATACTTCCTTTATAAGCAAATAAAATAATAATATAAAAAAACCCCACCAAACTAACATATTTGTGAAAGACATATTAACGAAATTAATACTTCTTTTATAAAGAAATAAAAGAATTATATTGAAAAAACACAAATCTAACTTATTTGTAATCGTACAATTTAAATTTTTAGATCACCAAAAAGGATTTCTTTTTCAAATGGAATTTGTTTGCAAAGTTCATCTTAGTTTACTGATTGTCTATGGTTTTAAAAACAATTTTAAAGCATGGAAATTTTTAATTTATCTATATTGCGCAGAGCTCGATTACGAAAGATTAATCCGTTTGCCCTTAAAACAAAATAAAGATTTCATCATTTTCTTACGGCTAATTTCCATTAAAAAAAACTTCCCTATGAATAAATAAATAAAATAACATAAATAAAACACAAATTTACTAGACATGTATAAGCTCTGAAATTATGAGAATATAAAAGGATGCCATAAGTAGTAAAATCTTGGCAAATAACTCTTAGCATGCGGCTAATAAAAAAATATCGCTTTTGATAAATTTCAAAAATGTATTTGATTGTGTAATTCGTATTTTCCATATGAAAAATGCTTTTTAAATGTAAGTGGTCAATCTAAAAAATTTATTGCATATAAAAAAATTGTTAGTTTTCAATTAAAAAAAAAAAAATGTTTTCACCTATATTCTTTAACCCGGGAAGCACGGGTACGATCCCCTAGTATATATAAAAGTCGTTCTCTGTGTGTATGTCCTTTATAAAAATCTTCAATTTTTGACCGATTTGCATGAAACTTCCTGCACATACGTTTTAGAACGTGGAAAAGATCACTGTCTACTTAAAAAAATGATCAGACCACTATTTATGCCTTTTTTCTACCACTTCCATAATTTAACATTATAGAAATATCTCTTTTTAAATCTTTTTTAAATCTAACGTTTTTTTCCTGTTGCCAAACCCTAAAAAATGACACAATAATGTGAATAAAATAAGGATAACGCTATATTTTTACGTGTTTGATATTGACGTCATTCTAAACAGAAAATTTACATTTTTTTGTATATAAAATAAAAACTTTAACTATAAGAGCGGAAAAATAACGTAGCACCTCAATTTGAATGTTTTTTTTTAATTAAAACATCTATTTTAATACAAACAGTCAAATTTCATGAAAACAATTTAACAAAAAGAAAAAAAAAGGCTAGATATGACGTCACATTCTATCAAATCTTTTCAACGCGTAATCAAACTCATTGTAAACATATGGCTCCTATATTTTGCTTACTACTTCGATTGTATACTACAGCCATATCTTATAGCTATACGTTATCGCTAAGTGTTGTATTGGTTTAGATTCAGTGGTAACATTTTTTGTGATTTATAGCAAAAAGAGAGCGGTTATATACATTTTCAAAAAAAATCTTGACAGATGTCTTGATTTAAAATTTATGGAAAATGACATCATTTCATCTAATCATTGTAGATTTAATTTCAATAAAATTTCAAATTTTCCAAATAAAATTTTAGTAACTACTACCTCATTTGGATGTATTTTTTTGCATTTCCCCCGTATTGTGGGAGATATTGTATGCTTCTGTTACGCTCGCCAAAGAAAACATGTATTTTAATTTTAAAAGTTAAAAAAATTACCACAATGTGTCAAAAGAACATCCTCTTTCTGAATTTAAATTTCGCGAGTTCCAAAATTAAAACTAAAAATGTGAGTTTTTTCATAAACTTCAAGTTAAGGCTGTTCATAAAGTTAACGCTGTTCTCAAATCCATTTTCTGACATATTTTTTAATTAATTTTTGTTCGGAAACGCATGAAATTGACAGGAGTTCTTATTTAGAAACTATGTAATCGAAAGATAGTTTCCATTTGTTAGTAAAGATATAAGATCTTTCAGTTGGTGTTTTGAACTGGATTCCAGACGCAACAGTTCAATGAAGGATAAAAACCGGCCGTCACGCAACCACAATTGCTCATAACTCGATAAGTAATTTATTTATGAAAAAAGGAAAAACTCATTTCAGTTCCAAATCGCTTTAATAGTCAGGCCTACAAATTTTAAGCCTTTACGTTTAATGAGTCAGAAAATGTGTCAGAAAGTTTCGCGTTGTTGAGCAAGGAACTGGAGAAGCACCTTAAGCATTTGCAGGTTAGTATTTTGTAATCAAGTTGCATGCCAGATAGTCGTTTAAAACATAAGTCATTCTATATTGTTTTAAACAAAGGTGCATGCCATAATAGGTGTCAGGCACACTCATTAAAATAAGAATACCCTAGCGCACAGCCCCATTACCGAAGATAAACCCGTCAATATACTTAGAGATAAAAATAGTTCTGCATTTTTCATTCAGCTAAAAAGACTAATAATTCATAATTGGGTTCACGTGATTATATAACTTTACCCTATAATTCTATGACTAAGCAACGGAAAACAATACGTTACGCACTAAAATCTTCCATAAAAAATAATAGTGCAAGTCGCATGGAAATCTGTTCTGAAGAATTCAAGTTATATGCACCCGGAAAGAAATTCCCATTTGAATTTTATATACTTATCAGGTTATTTTGAGTAGTTTGATTTGATATCTGTTAAATTCGTGTTTTATTTTATTTTATTTTTGGCGTTTTAATTTCGTTTGCCAATTTAGTTATTGAATATTACGCGAAAGCAAACAAATTCTGAATTATTTACTATGTTTTTGAACAATTGAGTTAATCTTTTGTATTTGGGTTGCAAGCATATTTAAAAAATATGCATGCTTAAAAATTATTTTAAAACCCATAAAAAATTTGTAAATTGAGATAAACATTGCAAACAAATATCACTGAAAGTACTTTTGTTTTCTATAATACGTTGGAACAATTGAATGTACAATGTTTAGACGTTAAACTGCAATAAAAGGGAAATTTGTTGTGTTAGGTTGTTGCCACTGAAAATATGATACCAGCGTTACTCATAGACATGTCTTATCTTTATACTATTGCATTAAGTGTAAACAGGTTCATCTTTCGTAATCGGGTTGCACCCAACTTTAAAAATATCCATGCTTAAAAATTACTTTAAAATCAATTAAAATCATCAAACTGAGGTACAATTTTCAAACAAATTTCATTTGAGAGAACTTTTTTCTATTCGACATTGTAAAAAATGATATTGTGTGATGTTTAAAAGTTAGAAAAATTGCAGTAAAGGCACATTTTATGGGTTACAATTTATGGGGCACAATTTATGGGCACTGACATAGTGTTTTTACTTTATAATGTAGATAATACCACACAAACGAGAATTTCACTAAGTGCTGCGCGATTTCGAGGAATTCCTTTTTTTCGTATTGTCAGGAAAATCACATATTTTTCTGTTATACCCGCCAAAGAAAACGCACATTCTGTTATTAAAGCTCAGGGATTTTACTATGGTTGCGAGACAATAACGCCATATTTTTTTATTGTTTTTATAACAATTTGTGGATGGGAATGCACAAATTTCAGTTATTGTGATTGCCGTATTATTTCGTTTTAATTTATTTTACCTGAAGGTTTCTTATGATTGACACGGGCGAAGCCGGGTAGTTCTGCTAGTATTTGATAATTATTGTGTTAAAACGATTTTTTATTATAATGTCAAACTACTTTTGAATTATCATTTTTCTGATTTTTCACGGGTTTCACGTTATTTTCCAGCAAATGATAGTTAATCTACTAAAATTCAGTAAAACATTGAATATGGTTAAATAAAATAAATGATTGATTTTTGTATTTTATTATTGTTTTTAATTAAGTTAATTATTATCTTTGTGAAAATACTTTTGAGCGCTACTGTAGCATACCGGGGCTAAAAAGCAATTCTATAAGGTACCAGGGTCACAATAGACTTATTCAATCAAAAGATTAAGGTCTCTCCCTTCAAGTCGAAACTGGATTTTCGTTCATATCTTTAACAATATTGAAGGTATCTTAGGGAAACCTTTAACATGTTTACATAACTTGACGTCTTGGAAGTGATGTGTACTTTTGTCGGGACATCTCTTCTAATGTCAGTTACATTGTGAACCATACACTGTCTAGACCACCGTTGTTTGGATGAGAATAGTAGCCCTTTCCATCACTTTCAGTGAGGCCATTGTATTTGCTTAAGGGAACGATGGACGTTATTATTTTTTTTTTTCATCATACAGGTGTAAAATTTTGTGGAAATATACATTTCACCATAAGTATATAAACTTCCATAAAATAATTTTCATTATTATTATCAAAATTTTAAGATTTGTTTTAAAAAATTCAAATTTTAAAACGAAATTTTAAAATGCTCCATGCGTCATAATTTTTGAGATATTTCCTCGATTTGGTATTTTAATCACTTAAAACTCTATTACAAACAAATCTGTGCACAGAATTTTTTAATCCCTTGAATACTTAATTTTTTGGAGATTTTGTTTTCTGCATTCGATATGGATTTTCATCAAAATTTAGCCTTTTAATAAGCTAAAAATAAAATTTAATTATCCTAATGAAGTCGAAATTAAAATGCATGCACAGTTTTTTGTAAGCAATATCGGGGTTCGTTCTTATTAATTTCATGAATTTCGATCAAATATTATGACGCATGGAGCATTTGAAAAATCCAAAAACGTTGAAAAACGAGTTTTGAGAAAAATAGATTTAACGTATATTAAAGGACCGAAAAACTGTTTGCGTACAAAATTCAAACGCTTGTAACTTTGCGAAAAA
Source organism: Maratus speciosus (assembly GCA_963932465.1). Taxonomy (NCBI): domain Eukaryota; kingdom Metazoa; phylum Arthropoda; class Arachnida; order Araneae; family Salticidae; genus Maratus; species Maratus speciosus. The sequence goes on along the minus strand of OZ010786.1, from coordinate 51,995,504 downwards.
TAATCGCATCTGCATCGGGTTTTTCGCAACTGACTCAGAGCTAACTGGAGAATAACAATATGCACAAAAATAAGTTTCAATTTTGGGGTTGATTTCCGCTCAGATAAAGGCACTCACGAGCAAATGCTAATCCTATGGGGAGGGATTTATCTAATATCTCGTTTGCGTTTCGACATTTTTTAATTTTGTTTTTCATTAATAGCCGAGGTTCGTCTCTACATCGCACCTTTTTTACTTTTTCGATTTTCGTCGCAGATATTTTTTATAAAGTTACTTTCACTTTCAAAAGCGGTTCTGAAAATGAAAGTGTCATTCTAAAAAATATCTGCAATCAAAATCGAAAAATTAAAAAATGTGCGATGTAGAGACGGATCAAATCAAAATCAAATGCAAAATCAAAATACTTAAAAATGTTGAAAAGCAAACGAGATATTAGAAAAATCCCTCCCTATAAAATTAGCATTAGCTCAAGAGTGCCTTCAGCCGCAGGGACAGTAGCCTTAGCACAGTAAGTCTATTGAAAAAATCGTTATAATTACAATACTTTTAACACTGGCAAATCTAATGAGATAAATCTTATTTACAGCTTGGAGTAGAACCTTCCTGTATTTTGGATTGTGTCCATAGTATTTTTTGTACAAAAAATTTGTCTTCAGTTTCAGTATCCCCCCCCACCCCCCCACCCCTAAACAGTTGCATTAAAGAGTTTAAGATGTATGTTCCTGCATGTTTCTTTATATGTTGTTATTGGCTATTTAAAAGTATGCACTAATAGATAAATATAACATTTAAAGCATTTAATATATTTTTAGCTCTATGCATTCATCAATATATGATGTATGAATTTCAATTTCATATGAATTAATAAATATTTTAAAAGTTTTTGGAGGGTACAAAGTCTAAAATTTTTAATACCTCGATATCGTCGGTGAGGGCCTTCAGTTGATCAGCATGTTTTTCGACCATTGATTGATAAGCTATTGGATTTGCCAAAGCATCAGCTAGATCTAAAAAAATAAATACGCATATATACAAAATAATTCAGTAAACCTTGTGCAAATACTTTTCACAAGTTTTTAATTTGAAAACTAAAATGAAAATTGAATTTGCACTGATATGTATATATATTAAATATCTTTAAATTTATAAAGGCAAAAACTATTCAAAAAGATATTATTTCTACTGCTATTCCTTCTTAATATCTATACTATTTAAAATTAAAAATAATGCAAGACAAAGAAAGCATAACAAAAGAATGGCAAGAAATGTTTTTAATGTTGCAAAAACGAAATTTCTATAAAAAGTAACTTAAATGATTGTCAGAAGAAGATTTCAACTTAAAAATGTAAGGTAATAAATTTAATGTTATGCAGAAATACACTATATGGCCAAAGGTGACCGGCCACTTGCGATTTTAGACGTTTTGTTACATATCTAGAAAAATTCAAGAGGAATTAACCTGAAACTCCAGGTATGTAAACAGTATAGTACAAGTCATACATTTTCGTGAGGATTCCGAAACTTCATAGAGAACCGTCAACAAATTGAAAAAGAACGAATATCTTTTGGATAACCCTGTAAAAACTAATGTATCAAAGGCGTTCAAACTGTAGATTATGATTAAGTGCCTTATTGTAATAAACTGCGTTAATTTTTATGAGGATAGCATGTGTACTCGTAGAGAAATTAAAGTTTTTATGAAAAGAGACCAAAATTTTGCCAAGTTTTTTTGCTTATAATTTTGTAGAGTTCTTAATATAAAAAAAAAAAATTTCAGAAAATATGACAAACAACATTGTACATAATACCCTGCAATCAGAATTAAAAAATTATAAAAATTGTATAAAAAATGAGTACGTTTACTAAATAATGATTAACTGCACATGTCCGAATGTATTCAAAAATTTCCATAATGTGTTAATCAATGTATAGAGCAACTTTCGTGAAAGTCGCCAAAACATAGTTTGAAAAGTATGAAAATTATCGTTGATAGAATAAGTTCAAAATCCGTTATTTCCAAAAGGAGAAAAAAGATGAGGGGCTGTATCCGAATACAGTAGTGCGTGCAATATTGTGTATTCTATACTGGCACTAATTAATGAATATATGGATACAGCCCCTCATCTTTTTGCTCCATTTTGGGAACAACGGATTTTGAGCTTATTCTATCAACGATAATTTTCAGAACTTTCAAGCTATGTTTTTGAGACTTTTACAAATGTTGCTCAATTCCTCACTTTCTTTGCTCACAATTTATCTAACACATTATGCACATTGTATTTTGATTGCGTTCAGGCACGCGCTGTGAAACATTATTTACTAAACCTACTCATTTTTCATACAATTTTTACTATATCTTAATTCTGAATGCAGGGTATTGTGTACAATGTTGTTTGTCATATTTTTTGAAAATAACTTTTTTTATATTAAGAACTCTGCAAATTACAAGCAAAAAACTTGGCAAAATTTGAGACTGTTTTTATGAAAACCTGAATTTCTCTTCGAATATACATGCTATCTTCATAAAAATGAACACAAATTATTACGATAAGACACTTAATCATAATCTACAGTTTGAAAGCTTTTGCTACATTAGTTTTGATAGGGTTATCCAAAAGATATTCGTACTATTTCAATTTGTTGACGGTCCCTATGTGGTTTCGGGAAAAAATTTTCGCAAAAATATATGACCAATACTATACTGTTTACGCACCTAGAGTTTGAGGTTAATTTCTCACATATTTTTCTAGATATTTAACAAAACGTCTAAAATCGTAAGTGGCCGGTCACCTTTGGCCATATAGTGTATTTCAGTAATGTAGAGCTTCAATGAATGAAATCAGAAAACTTAACATAAATACTAATGGAAATAAAGGATTTCAATATACAGATAAAATTCCATTAAAAACTTAAGTGATTATAAAATGACGACTTTCACTTTAGAAGGAGAGGCAAAATTACTGAAACAAACATTAAAAAAGAAAAACAAAACAAACATGATAATACTAGGCTTCTACTCCCCCCCCCCCCCCAAACACACTCAATCCAAAACCATATATTTTTTTTTATATGCAGACTTTTTTGAAACTACAATTTTTTTTAATATTAAGGTAAACTGCTTTGATCAAATGAAAAGATAGCAATATTCAAATTATGAGAAAAAAATCTTCAATTGTGAGTTAATAACATTTAGAAAATTTTAAACCATGAGCATAATTGTGGAGCAAACATTCAAACCGTGTTTTCTCACAAAAAAATAAAAAATGAGTTATTGTTATTTTTATGAACTCTGTGTTAAATTGCACAGAAATAAATGGTATTTTTTACTAAAAAAAATTTTTCTCCGATTATAAATCAATTTTAAAACTTGACGTTTCAATCAAAGAGTGTTTCCTCCAAAGCCTGCATTCAATCAAGCAGTGATTTCTCCAGTCTGCCAATCACAGTTGTCACTTAATGTGTACTTTCGAAACCTACCATACATATCACAATTGAAACGGATTGTTTTAGAAAAAAATAAGAGAACTGTTAAAGTTAAAGGCTTCCAGAATTATAGATTTCAAGATCTAAATGAAGAATATGATGTAAATCTTCTTAAAAAGGGAGTTACTGTTGCCTTGTTCAAAGAGTTGTTTTAGAATATCTTCTTCTTAGCCACGCCATACCAGTTGAAAAGAATAAAGATGTTAAAAAACTTTTGAAGGTAATGTATAGTGAACAGTGGCAAAATCAACCTGATGATATATTCAAAAGATACAACCACATTATCCATGATTGATAAGCCTGCAATAAAGAAGAGGTATATGTGTATAACTGTCTAGATGAAGATATTGGTTTTAAAATTTGAAGTGGGTTTCTGGCAAACGAGTATTTATTTAGTAAATATTTAATGAATACTACTAGGTACCATAATCTGTCATTTTATTTTAACAATAATCAACTGAAATTTGGTATTTATTCAAATAAAATAATGCTATTGTATTATTTGTGAGTTAGAACTTATTTCATTCAAAAAGCGTTTTATCCACTTGTCAAACATTCAAAACATGTTTCCTCCTCTGAATTCGGTCAAAACGTGATTTCTCCAAATATTAAATGCATTTTATTAATTTGTTTTATGTTTAATATCTTAGGTATGCTTGCAATTCTTTCTAATAAACAGTAATAAAAATACACAATAAAAATGAGAATTAAATACAAGTTATTTTCTTATTTATCAGTTTTTTGTATTTTTTGCAAATTTGTATCTGAAGGAGAAAGCATGGTTTGCATGTTTGCTCCACAATTGTCTATTTCATTTAAACTCTTAAGATTTATTCCAATTTTGACAAGGATATTTCATTATTTCGAAAATTATCTTTATCAGCTTGATTTGTTGAATTATTAACATATCATGCGATTCCACATACTGTCGTTTATTCATGAATTAATATAGCAGGTATTGTCAAATAAACAGTTTTTTGTATATATAAGAAACATAGAATAATTGTTTATTTTTACTTTCTTCTATCTTTAAAAGAAGAAAGTACTGGATTCGTGAAAAATTTCGAATTTCGTTTTTCGATGGATTTATACGTTTTAGAAGGTCCTGAACACTATTAGATTGATTTTAGAAAATGTCTGTCTGTCTGTATGTGACAAAAATTTTGTGGGCTCTCTATCTCAAGAACAAATGCACGGATTTTTATCAAACTTCAGATTCAGGTATACCTTGATAAATATTGATGCTGTTTATGTTTTAGTGTAACTCGTGCAACAGATGGCGCTGCTACGCTACATTTTTCACGATTTTCGCAATAGCTCTATCTCAAGAACTAATACGCGGAATTTCATCAAACTTCAGATTCAGTTATTCTTGATATAAATTAGTGTTGTTTAGTTTATGGTATAAACCGCCAACAGGTGGCGCTGCTGATTTTTCACGATTTCCGCAATAGCTGTATCTCAAGAACCAATGCTTGAATTTTAATCAAGCTTCAGATTCAGTTAGTCCCTAGTATAAATTGGTCCTAATTAGTTTTTGGTGTAAATCGCTCAACAGGTGGCGCTGCTCTGTTGAATTTTTTCACGATTTCCGCAATAGCTCTATCTCAAAAACTAATGCATGGATTTTCACCAAACTTCAGATTCTGTTAGAAGTTAACATAAGTTGTTAATGATTAGATTTTGGTGTAAACCACATAACCAGTGGCGCTGATATGTCGCATTTTGCATGATTTACACGATTTTAGCGAGAGTCCTAACTCAAGAACTAATGCACGGAATTTCATATATTTAGAATCCTCATGATGGCCATAGATTGCCATTTAATTTTGGCACCGTACTAGAGAATTTTGATGTATTAACATGTATGAGATAGAAGAAAGGGGCATTGGCATATCCGACTAGTTACTCATATTCAACTCAATTTTAGAGACCTTAAGGGGGTTCCCATGTTCACTGCTCAACAAGCTCGAAACTTTCTGACACATTTACTAATCCATTTTTAAACTTAAAGGCACAAAATTGGCAGGGCTGACTACTGAAGCTATTTGGAATCGAAATGAGTTTTCCGTTTTTTGATAAATAAATTATTTACCGAGTTATAAGCGGTTTTGGGTCACGTGACAACCGGTTTTTCTCCTTTCTCTGGCTGGATTTTAGGTGTGTTCGCAATTTACATAAATACACAGCACCTATAGTCGTCGTTCGGTCCGTCTGTCTGTCCGTCCGTCCGCAATCCGCATATAACAGAGCAAAAACTATCCAACCGAATGGTCTGAAATTTTAAATATATAATTGTTGCAAATTTTGTCGAGTCATTTCAAATTTTATGAAAATCGGATGTAAAGTTTAATTACAGGGACAGTCAAAAGTTTTCCGTTACGTTAAGGCCAATGGAAAACAAAAATATTCAAGTGCATTTTAATGATGTTACAGCCTTTCGAACAGAATGAAATGGATATGCACTTATGAAGTGCACTAAAATATACATTCGGTACAATATGCGGTGCAAAAAATATTTATAAAACTAGTTATAGTACGAACGCACCTCATTTGCCACGTTTGACATGTAATTTCCAACTTGTTCTTCTATCGTTCGGAAATTCGGCTGAAAACACCAACTTTGACGGTATTTTTTTTAAAGAGCTTTTGTTTTTACCAAAAAAAAAAAAAAAAAAAAAAATGGAAAACGTCTTTTTATTACATAGTTTCTGAATAACAACATCTGCCAATTTCATGCTTTTCTGTACAAAAATGAATTAAAACTTGGGTCATAAAGTTGCCTATTTGGATTTGGGAACAACCTTATGTCATATATTTTGGAAGCTTTGAATTTTCAAAACCTTTATAAGTTTGAAAAATTATACCATAACTCAAATAAAGATAATGCAATCTAGAAAATTTTGATTTAGGATAGATAGAGAAAACTATATTATATCTTAAAATGTAATCAATTTGATAAAGTTTTCTGGCATAGACAAAAGACTTCTTGGTATAATAAGTATTCTATCATTTAAATGTATTTTAGGTAGGTTTTTATGGAAATAAATTTAAGTCTGGAATACTATTTGGATGCATGTGTTACTGCACCCCTCCAATTCTCTTTGCATGTACATATTTCTTTTTTAGATATATAATTTAAATTCATCTTTTGTTATTTAGAAATAAACATTATAAATAAAATCTGTATTTATGGTACTTTTGTAGCTCGATATAGCAGTGCGTAAATGAAAACAAGGCAAAATAAATGTAATATACCAACGTTAAATTAACTACCGAACTCAATTCGTTCTTTTTAAATCTTTAAATGGCAAATAGAGGTTCTTTGCTAAAACATCGCCCGTTCAAAATTTCAAACCTTTTGGATGACCGAGGATTTGTGCAAAATTTAAAATAGCACCCGAATGTTGATACCTAGTATAAAACACTTAATTATGCTCGTTTTGAAAGATAAACAGAAACTATTCTGAACATTGATATGTAGATTCAGGTGGGGTAATTATGACCAGGGGGTAATTGTGACCGCCGTCATATTGGAGAAAACTGTGTATGGTAAAATTTTGTTTCAAGCTTAGATATTAACCTCATAATGTATATTTCATCTTAGATATTCTTTATCACTAGTATGAAGCCTTTTTGAGATTCGAATAGCAATATGAAACTGTCTATCAAAATGTTTGATAAATGGATTTGTCACTTTGGAGTTCAAAGTGGTCTCAATTACCCCGAACAAATGTTTATTGGCAAGTATAAAGTGAAGATATAGTGGTCATAATTTCCCCACTAGTGGTCTTAATTACCCTAAACTTAAGTGATTGTGAGTTTCTGGCGGGGTAATTATAACCATCCTTTTAACTTAAAAAAAAAAAAAAACAGCTATGAGAATTAAAACGTTTAAAAGGTGTTCTTAAAGGATCAAAGTTACTTCCTATGTACTAAAAACAACACTTTTCCAAATAGAAATAAACAACAACAGCAAAAAAAAAAAAAAAGTTGAAAATGTAAAAAGTTGTCATAATTACCCCTCCTGACCCTATAGATCAAAAGTTTCTAACAAATCTGCTGCGAACCTCAGAGCTACCACTATTTATGAATATTAATATTTGTCTTATTTATTGACAGGAATTCTGCAATTAAAGTGTAGATTACTTTTCGTTAATAGAGGTAGTTCTGAAGTCTGCAGTTGAGTTGTTTGACCCTTGATATAGGCAGACAAGAATTTTCCCCTAATTTTTTCTTTAATGAGTATTAAATTGAAGTAAAGGCAATTTTTTTCTAAATATTATTAAAATATTTAAAGTTTCTCTGTATTTTAAAAACACTAAAATTTTTCATGAATTTAGTAAAATATATAGAAGAACATTATTCATGTACATGGAAATTCTGCATAAAAATAACTCTTAAAATGGTAATTTACAAAATACAAAACTGATTTTTTTTATTTTTGCATTTTTAATTTTCCAAGAAGTGACATGTTTGTTTAAATATACTGAATACATATATATAATTCTATAACTTTGTTGAAATAAAGTAATTTCTTCACCAGAGTTGCTATGACAAGTAAAATCTATTTTTTTAACGGATTAACAAACCATTTTTAAGTGCTACCGATTTTTCTTGAAAATTTCAAAAGTTTTTCTTTTTACACTTGACATGAATAATATATTTTTTAAAGAAAAGAATTTCAGATATTAGAATTCAGCTGCATAACAATCGAATAGAATTTCACATTGGCTTTTAAATAAAAATATCTTGAATCATAGCCGATTGCTACCCGTCATTATCATATCCAGAAAATCGGTTTAAAACTCTTCTGTCTGCATTTTCTGAAAGATTAGTTACGTTTATAGAGATATGGAAAATTCTATTCAGCTCTATACGATCTGAATGAGAATGTATACATATTGTATATCTTTAGCGATAAGAATTATTTCTTGAATGTGTTAGAAAGTAGCGCGCTTAGGTTTAAAATCAACTTTTAAAAAACTATAAAAAGCCTATTCATAATGCTTGAAAGATTTATAATTCATTATAAGTCGATTTTTGTAAAAAATAAAGTAAGATCCATGTCAAGTCTGAAAATAAATTACCTTTTTAAGGAAAATGCTAAGAATCTCGCAAACAAACTGGAAATTAATTTTAAAATTTATAATCAACATTATTAATCCGAAAATTTGTAAACCAATGCAAGTTTAAAATATCTTAAACAAAATATATAAACTTACGGATACTGTGTATATTTTTGAGAAACAACACATTGGGATAAATTTTTGATTAAAATTTTAAAACCTGGTAAGACGGAATCACAGGAGGTCGGAAAAAGTTTCGTTCTCTGCATAAAATTTATCATTTGTCGATGTTTTTGTAAAGGCGATGTTTTGACACGATACCACTTTTACTAAAATTTAAAAAGAGAAGAAGAAAAAACATCAATGGGATAAACGCATTTAATCATTGTTTAATAAGTAAATGGTTCCCTACATAAAGTGGTTATTCTGTGATATTTGAAAAAAACTTATTTTGTTCATTTACGTTTTCGCCATGAAAGCGAAAAATGCGAATAATGCGACATTAACTGAGAATGCTAAACTGCATTAAACTGCATATTGAATAAGTACATATACTTTATTACTATAAATTAAGCTAAACTATTTCTGTTAATGGAAAACTTTGAAAAAGTATATAACAGAAAAAATACTCAAATAGTTTACATATAATATGAACAAAAAACAGCATTGAATAATTTCAAAATCGCAATTTTTTTGTAAGTGGCGTTCGGAAAGGGTTATTATGACATATAAATATTATATTACACGGAACATTGAGCATCTTCATACAAATAATATACATAAATACAAAGATGAAAGTCTAAATAAATACAAAAAATTCCTCCACCAAAAAAGTTTGATTTGAACATAAAAAACAATACTTTTTATTTGCTCGTCGTGAAATCTATGGAACTTTTCATTAAATGTTATTTAAAAACTACTAATTTAAATTAATATTGCTATATACTATACAACTTTATATTGTCTCGCAATCAATGTCAACAGAAATCCAATTAAAAACATTTTACTAAGATTAGAAAAACACTTTTATTTACCTGACAATCCATCAGGCACGTAGTCTTTTACTGTTATGTGCACAAAGAGTGTCTTTAGCATGAGAGGTTGACCAGATTCATTTCGCAAACATATATGTCGGTAACCTACAAAAGATCATTATATTAAGAAACACAAGACATGGGTTAATAGTTATTGTTGAGATTTCGAGTGCTTATGTAAATGTATTATTTACAGCAATGTCGAGAAATCAGCAGGTTATAATAATTTAAATTATGCATTACGAAGGGAGGCCATAGAAATTACCACAGTTAATTCTGAAATATGTAATGACATGATATACGATAAAATTGATAATAGATGGCGTAACATAGGAATAGAGAACGAAGATAGAGAAAACTTCGAAGGCGGTACACTCTAAAAAAAAAATACGACCAGTTTTCCTGTAGGAATCGGAAAAATAGTTGCCCTTATCGTACCGGAAAAATTTCCGACTCAGCTCGGAATAAAATCCGTAAAATCGGAATAAAATCCGTAAAATACCGTTTTATTGACTATTTCCCTTTTTTTACGGATTTTATTCCGAGCTGGGTCGGAACATTTTCCGGTACGATAAGGGCAACTATTTTTCTGATTCCTACAGGAAAACTTTTCGGATTTTTTTTTTTTTTTTTTTTTTTTTTTTTTTACAGTGTAGCTAGCGAAAAGGAGATCAAAACGAGATTTAACTGAAGATGCCTCGAGGCTGAAGGGAGGGGAAAATATTTTTTAAACTTTTATACATCTGTACAATCTTTTAATGTTTTTGAACGTATATATATATATATATATATTTTAAATTATAGACATTTACACTGTGTTTTAATACGTTTTAAAGTAGTACACTGTAAAAAAAATACTGCCAGTTTTCCGGTAGGAATCGGAAAAATAGTTGCCCTTATCGTACCGGAATAATTTCCGATCCAGCTCGGAATAAAATCCGTAAAAATAAGGAAATAGTCAGTAAAACGGTATTTTACGGATTTTATTCCGAGCTGGGTTGGAAGTTATTCTGGTACGATAAGGGCAACTATTTTTCCGGTTCCTACAGGAAAACTGGCATTATTATTATTATTATTATTATTATTTTTTTTTTTTTACAGTGTATAATGTCAAAATAAGTAAAACAATCTAGAGTTCTTTATAAATATTTAAGTTAAAAATTTTCTGTACGAATTCTCAATTGCATAAATTTTATGATTAACGATAATCCCGGAAAATAACAAACATTGTTTTCAAGTAACGTGGGCAAATTATGTTCTTTAGCGATCACTTTAGCGATTCATAACTACCATAACAAAATGTCTCTCTTTTTGCTGATCATATTTCATTTGTACTGTAATTATGGAATCCAACGCGGGCTTTCCGGGTACACAATATATGCGAAAACTATTTTTTTTATTGAAGACTTTAATAGGTTACATACATTTAAAATATTTTTTTTCTAGATTACCCATTATCAACACACCAAAAACAGTTTTATATGAAACTAGGTGGATTAGACACCTGTGAGCTATACCCGCCAATTCCGTTCAGGCTTCGCAGCTTCTGAAAACATACTAATGTGCCCTGTTAGGAAACTACATACTAATTCCCTGTTAAAATTAGCAGGTTAAGGATGATTGAATGATATTATCAGTATAACAGCGGCTATTTTCTGTAATTGCGTTGCCATGCTTTTCCGTTTGAATGAACATATTTCGGTTATCATGGCCTCATCTATTGCAGTCGTCATAAATGACGTCTGTTTTCGGGATTGATACGTAAGATCAATTATACACTTGAAAATAAGCTTGTATAAAACGGTTAGGTTAAAAAAGACGTTATCTTTCTGAGTTTTATAACAACACTATGGACACTATTCTTCCTTTAAGTTCGAGGTTAAAAAACTCTGTCTGATTGGGAATAGCTTTCAGATCCACGTATTGAAAAGCAGTGTGTTTTGAAATTTTACTTATATTTTATGTCTTGATCGAGTTTTAGATATTTCAGGAGCAGGTAAAGCTTATACATGAATTCTTTTCTCTATTTTAATACGCCATTCTTTATATTTTCAAGTTATTTTTGAAATGTACAGTGGTAGCTAGAAATTGTGGACAGTATCTGAAATTTTCATGTTTTATAATTTTGTGTGCTTGAAGAATATAATAAATTCCACTTAAATACAAATGTTTACATATCAAATTCAAGGAAATTTAATGTAGAATTTAATAAAAAAAATAATTAAAATATCTCCATTGCAAAAAAAGTTACGCTTATAAAAAATAAGATGTATCTTAATTTCATTATATTTTAAAGTTACATTTACACATTCAATATTTAGTAGGATAACCCTTGTTTTTTATTACAGCTACCAAAGAGCAATATTTTACTCTTATTGCTTCAGATTATTTGCTTCCACCGCTTTTCTTACCAATTAATGTGTTCTTTTGCACACTGAACTTGTTTCTTGCGTTGCTGAAGATTTGAAAATGTTTTTTTTTCCCTCGGAGTTATACCTTTCAGTCCAAAACCTGCTAATCTTCTCCTTATTATTCTTGTACTAACTGAAGTACCCATTGCATCTAATTGCATCTACATTTCACATCTAACAGCATCTGATGAAATTCTTCTATCTTTGAGGCATGTTTTTTTTTTCATCTTTCTATCGTCAGAAGCACTTGTACATTTTTTTCTGCCTGATCTTGCTTTATTTATAACTGATTTAGTTTCTTCATAACGTAAGCACAGCTTTCGTACTCCAGATAAAGTGACTGATTCACAAAACCTGTCTTGCAATTTCAGAATAAGAGAGACCATTTTATCTAAATATGAGAGAAAATATTCTTTTTGTAGGTGTCCAATCAATCCTTGTTGTTGATGACATTGTTTAAAATTATTTGCATTAAGAAAAAATAGAAATATTTTCAAAAAAGCATTATTCTATTTAGTTACATAAGAATTCACCCTTCTGCAAAATTAACTCCATCAAAATACTACTTTTACAAATAAAAATATACTACAGTTAGGTTACTGACATTTGATTGTTTCTCAGAACAGTCATTGTAATGGGCTAGGAAGCTTTTATTACAATGCACTTCAGCATTCATGACTAATTGTGTTTGTATTTTAGACTAAAGTAAGCGTAACTTTTTTTTGTAATGCAGATATTTTAATTCTGTTTTTATTATTAAATTCTACATTAAATTTCCTTGAATTTGATACATAAACATTTGTATTTAAGTGAAAATCAATATATTCTAGAAGCACACAAATTTATAAAACAGGAAAATTTCAAAAAATGTGCACAATTTTGGCCACCACTATATATTGTTTGTGTTAATTAATACGAATATTCTAATATGTATTCTAATACGAATTCTAATATGTATTTATTGAATAGTACTTCGTACAAAATAAATTGAAAATTTTCTGCGCATACATTTACCTGCATCAAGTGATGTAATATATAAACAAATTTACTTTACTTGCCGCACTACTTTTATTCCATGTGACGTCATATTAAAGGTCTTCGGAATGAAAGTCATTTTAATATATGACGTAATTTTCCCTATTAAGTGTATTTCTTATGTAATAATTTACTTTTAAATTCTTTTTCTCTTTTAAGATTCACGGTACATATATTATTCAACTTAAAAGTATTTGGAAATATTATTATTTGAGCTTTTTTAATATAACCTACTATTCACCATTAAAAATTTTTCACGCGTAATAAATTAATTATTTTAGGCACTTTAAATATTACGATATTTACTCTTTGGACCTTCTACATGACATAATTATTAGCTTTAAATGCGTTTCGCGTGTGACAATTTTATTATTTAAATTTTTCGGAACTTTTTAGGATTTTGACGTAACTTTCCTTATTTTCTGCTTTTAACACACGATCATTTATTTGTTAGTTTAAAATTTTCTTTCTGTTTTTAAGATTATTGATGTCATTTTCTCTTTAAAATTGAAAAGAAAACCTTTCTTTACTTCTATGGAATTTGAAAGTGACAAACGATTTGTCGTTTCTAAAATAAACGGATTGCGGAACATCAAAATGTGATTTTTATTTTTTTAATTTTCCTGAAAAACATAATTTAATCACAGTATTGCCTTCAGTATCGATTGAAATAAATGAAAATTTCAATTTCAATTCGAAAATGACGAGAAAGAAGAAATCTAATAATCTCTGTGTTTTTTCCCTTTCTCCCTTTTTCCCCACAAAAATGGAGTTATCTAGTTACCGTCATAATAGAAATGTCATTAAAATTAGAAAAAAAAAAATTGAAACTCGAAAACAAATTCAAATTTTAAAATTATAGTACCAGTTTTGAAGCCTGCGAATCAATACTGATAATTGGAGTTAATTTCACCACCAAACATTCCATACTTTAGGAGGAATAGTTGAGAAACATAATCAGTCGTTTCATAAATTCGTTTCATTTGGATTTTATAAATATAGGGTAGATATGTCACAGTATGTATTCAAATAAAGTTTTAAAATCTATTAAAAGCAATACATTCCTATTAGCTGCATACCATTAGTTAATAACAACAAAAAAAAAAAGCTTATTACAGCAATCTTTTTGATTTACATTATTTTAGTAGTATAAGCTCATAGCCTGATTAGGTCCCTCTTAAATTTGTGTTTTGGTTATATTATTTATTTATTTAAAAAAAAATAATTTCATTATGTAATATTAGCCGGTAAGAAAGGCTGAACCACGTTTGTTGTTTTAAGTGAAAATGGATTAATTTTTCGTAATCGGGCCGCACGTAATAAAGATTTTTTTAAAAATCAGGCTTAATTTTTTTAAAGAACTATCAGTGAATTATATGCTGCAATTTTAACACGACGTTAGAAGGCAAAGTAGAGTTTATATGAGAATTTTAATACAACAGAATATCAGTGAATACAGTTTTCATACGAATTGCATTTGAAAGAACGTTTTCTCCCTATTCGACGGAGTAAAAATTAAAGTTGAGCGATGTTTAGAATTGGCCAGGTTGTTATTGGTCAGGTGTTGCCATCGTAGATATGAAGCCAACGTTACTCATGAATATGTGTTTGGTTTATAGTATATATTGTTGAATGGACTAATGGCGTAAAATACCGGGACTAAAATGAAATCCGTGCAGTCATTTCATAAACTGATATTAATGTTCTATCACCCACGTTGTTTTAAATGATTATTAATTGGAAGAAATTTTAAGCATTATAAAATTAGCAGGAATTAAAATAAAAGTTTAATGAACTAATTAAATTTAAAAAATCAAAAATCCCGACTGCATAAAAAGCGAACTAATTAATTATTTCTCATCAATGTGAAACTATTTTTTTTTATATTACATACATATTATTTTTTATTTACTTGTATTGATGGCTTTTAAGTTGCGTTTAATTGTTAGTTCCTATTTATAAACACTGTTTTGATGAGGCCTATAGATGTCTACGATGGCTAGAGTTGCAGTAAAGCTAGAGATCCTACCTACACAAATTCCAGGTTGTGTAATATTTAAACTGAGCTTCTGACTGCAAAATAGTCAATGAAACATCGTCTTCATTTTGAAAAACCTATCCAATGATATGCCACTCAATAGGGTGCGTACAAAAAAAATTTCGTCTCTACCTCCATTTTGTATTTTACGTCTGCCATTTTGAATTTATAAAAACAAAACCTAGCCTATAAACATTGGACGATTAAGAAGAATTGATAGAGACCTCATTCATTAAAACCCATGCAGCCGTTGGGATGTTTCGAGGGTATAAAGAAATCCACACACACAGATACGCGTGAAACACATAACCTTCTTCTTTTCAGTCGGGTAAAAATAAGGTATCATATTGTACAATCTGTTGTAAAATAATGTAATATAAGATTAAAAAACAACTGTATACTTACATTTGACAAAATTTGGAAAACAATTATAAATTAATTTATTATTCCTTGCCTTGATTTTTTTAACTTAAATTTATGGTTCCAATGGTATTATTTTTTTTTGCTTTGTAATCTGAAACATTACTTTGTAATCCATCACGATCCGATAACTTGTAAGATAATAAAACATTTGTCATAAAAGACATGGTAATAATGCAGATTGATTGTATCTTTTACTTCCAGATCCGAGACGCAGTTGAATAAATGCAGACCAGATATTTCATCAATGGAATAGGAAAGCATTGAAAAGGGTGAAAGAACTTTATCCGTTCTTTTATTATTCTTTTTCTATGCAAGAAAGGAAAATAAATATTGGCATAGAAATCTACGTTATTCTTCTTGGTGTTTCTGTAAATGTAAAAGTTTGAAAAGATATTTTCTAAGAAGCTATATATTTATTTACTTATTATAATATTTTTTTGATTTATTAATATTTAGGAAGAGTTTATCTTATTTGTAAGATAGATTAAAAATTTCTTAGACTACTTTTTCCTAATATGTATATGAAAAAAAATTAACCCTCTCGCTGCGCATCCCGAGATTTTCACGGACAACATAAAAGTAGCAAAATTTGCGCAACCCGCGATTTCCGCGGGGATGCATGTAACGAAGATTAATTTTCAGAATTTTGCTAAGATTAATTTTCAGAAATTCGCTTTTATATGATTATTCTTCAAATTCAGTTTTCTGACAATTTTTTTTAACGATCTAATACTATATATTTTTTTAAAAAAAGCTCCTTAAAAATTTTTTGAACATATTTTAACTAAAATATATTCTATATTATATAAAATATATTAACTAAAATATGTGTAGATTTGAAATATGTAATAAAATAAATGAGCAATTTTTTTAACTATTTTACTTATGCAGCCAGAGGGTTAATAAATAGTCTTTTCAAGTCTCACAATATAGAATGAGTACAAAACCTTTCTTGATTATGAAAAGTTAATCCAAAATAACTGAAGAGCTCAGATGATAAAGGTGGCCACGAGCGTCTTAAAAGTAGCAAAATTTGCGCAACGCGCGAACTCCGCGGGGATGCAGTTAACCAAGATTAATTTTCAGAATTTCGCTTTTCTATGATTATTCTTCAACTTCAGTTTTCTGACAATTTTTTTTAATGATCTAATACTATATTTTAAAAAAAAAGCTCCTTTACAAAAAATTGGAACATATTTTAACTCAAAAATATGTGTAGATTTGAAATATGTAATAAAATAAATGCACAATTTTTGAAACTATTTTGATAAAAAAAAATTATGCAGCGAGAGGTTTAACAAATTAATCCTTTCAAGTTTCACAATATAGAATGAGTACAAAACCAAAAATGTGAAAAAAAAATTGAGTTAATCATATGATTGAAGATAATCAATAGTCCTCTACCATATGTTCAGTTGGTATTTGAAAAAACCTAATTCTCACAGAGATTTAAAATGATAAAGGAGGCATTTGACAATAAGAGATTGTAATTTTAGTTGATAAAAGTGGTTTAAAATGTGTTTTCTCAAAATGAGGATTTCTCACTCTCCACCTTTATCTTGTCAACTGTTGAAGACAGTAATGTAATCCTTTTATCATTGCTTAGTCCTGTTTTTAAATTTTTTTTCGGTACTTTTCCAGTACAGGGGCCTTGACGACATAGAAAAAATGGCCTTGGCGCGAGACAGAAATATGGCAATATATTTTCTGATTACCTATTAATTACTAGAACTGTTTCATTCATTAAACAGTAAAATTGCCAATAGTCGATAAAGATAAAATAAACTATTTTTCAAGTATTATTCCAGTGTTTGCAGATTATGATATAAGTATTTCTATACATGTTATAGTTGGTACAAAGTAATGATGCAAAATAAATTGATACAACGCCGGCCCCCTAAAAAAAGAAATAAACAAAAACATTTTATACAAAAATGCGTGGTTGACTGAATTTATTTTTTCTTTATAATTTTCCAATAATATTTCTAAAAGTAATTTTGTTTATCCTTAATCAATTGGCGACATTTTATCATCTTGCTTACAATATATTATTTAAGGAAATATAGGTTATAGCTAGGCATTAAAAAAAAAAAAAAATCTTCAAAAAATATACAACCCCTTCAATGTTTGCCCTATGATATTTTAAAACAAATATTTAGTCAATGGGCAGGCTGACATTAATAGGATTTATAAAATATCAATTTTTATGTATAGGTGTGATGTAAATATAAAAATTACAAATATTCTGAAAAGAATTCATAAACTAAGGTAATAATAACAGTAATAGTAATAGAATAAATATTTAAAGCTCAAGAAAATGCTCTTGGTATACCAAGAGCAAATGATGAACTATAGTTCATCATTAAATTAACTTTTGTATCTATACTTTAATTTAAAATTTTCATTTAAATAGAAGGCATATTCAACGAACTTCTACAATTAGATTAATTTTAAAATTTAATTTTGGAAAATTACAGCTCAACCTTCTACAATTAACGTAGTCAGAATACACACATATATATGCTATAATTAATCATTAAACGTAGCCAAGAATTTAAAATATGTAAATATGTCAATATATTCAGCATTATATGTAAAATAAATAATGTGGGAAATATCTATAATAAATTAAAGAAATGTACAACTTAGCACTTTCATTGTTTTTATTTTTGTACCTGCGTGGTACTCGTGTTATCTTATGAATATAAAACATTTCGATGGTGATTGTAACAATTTCGAAGTATGAAATTAAATTAACTGAACCTGAAAAAATTCCTGCCGGCTCAGCCGACAGGCGGAGGTAGATTTTGAAGTTAAGTACTAATCTCACGAACAAAAACTAAACCAAGATTAGTGATAAACAAAGTTTAACAACTTTATCTGGCCACTTTTGACGAGTTTGTAATTTCATTTTTCTGGAAGAGCTGGTGTTATCCGAATCATGTTAAGACGGTATTAAAAAAAATACTTTTCCACGCTCAACAACTTGAAATTTTCTGACACATTTCCAGACTCATTTTTAAAAGTAAAAATGTGAAACTTGCTGACGTGATATTTTTAAGTTATTGATAAGCGACCGTTTTTTTTCGTTCAATTAAATAGAACTTGATTTACAAACAATTATTTTCTCAGTACGACCATTTTTCTCATTTCCAGCACTATCGCTTCGCGAAATTCGGTACAAAATGCCCACTTAGACAGAATTTTTGGAAATATATTCTGCCTTTATCAAAAAATCACATTATATAGTTTCTGAATACGAGAACCTGCCAACTGTATGCATTTGTGAGCAAAAATGAATTTAAAAATGAGTCAGAAAATAAGCAGTTTGCATTTGAGTGCACCCTTAATACGATAATTTTTTCCGTCAACCCCTATTTCTGTTTAATTTGTTTTTACTGTAAGAGTTGGTCCTATCAAAAACTTGTCAATATAAAAGTTGTAGATAACATTATTGGATATCTTGTGAATTGATGAAGTTATGTATTTTGCTCTTCTTCAACACTCCCATTTTTTTTTTCGTTTTTAATTATTTTTTTCAGTAAGAGTTGGTCATATACAAAACTTTTCAGCATAAAAGTTGTAGATAGCATTAAGAAGATTTATAATAAGTTTAAATGAATTTGTTATCTTGAGAATTGACGAAGTTATGAATTTTTCTCCCTAAAACATTTTTTTTTTCGCCCCTTGAGTACATTTTGCATTTTATCAAAAATCTGTGATACATAAATTTTTGGTCGTTTTCTTAGAACTAATAATAACTTTAAACTGATTTTATATGTATTATAATTAAGAAGTGATTTTTTTTTCGGTTTTCACAAAACCCCTCCTTATTTCCACCTCCTTCAGTCAAATTTTGCCTATTAACGAACTTGACCGAGATTTTCTGCGCCTGGATTTTATGTGTCAGTTTGGAAGAGATGTGTGCAAAATTACGGAAATCATCGTGTCTGTAAAAAAATGATATATATATATATAAAGTTTTAAACAGGGAGAGGTTCTAAGGGTCATGATCGACGTGGATCAGCAAAAGTTTTTTTAGATATTCCAACATAAGGGAGAATGTAATAGGTATTATTTCTTACGAAATCTGCCTAATATTTAAAAATGATGCGCATGCATATGGTTAGTAGGCCGGTTAAAGATGACAAATGAGTAATTTTTAACACATTTTCCTACATTAAGGACTGTATAATTTGCGATTTGCGATTCGTGAAACGCTTACATATGAAAATAGCCGGATATCATTAATTTAACATATTATATCCGTTTTTAGATATTTACAAAATAAAATATTAATAAATGCAAAATTTCTATGCTTAAAAAAAAATGTTACCTGGTCTTAAACCTACAACTGGGAGAACTCTGTGCCCAAGGAGTTTTCCATTATCATCACTAACAGCGATACGAAGGCAAGCCAAATCAGGAAGGACTACCTAGAAATATACGAAAAACACATGTATAAGAAAAAACGACAACTAAAAACAGTTTCGTATAAAATCTTTTGTTGACACTCTTTTAACACAGTTTAAACAGATTATGATTCTTTTCACAATATCAAACGTTTGAACTTTGAATTTAACAAGTGTGTCAATTCAGAAATACATCTTTTGATGTGCGTGGATGAGTAAAAACGTTAGATGCAGCTGGTGAAAACGTTCTGTTTAAAAAATATGTTATAGTGAAACTTCTTGAAATGATATTGATAAAACTTCATTCTTTAAGGTGATGTCTTCATTCTTTGTACATGTGGCTGCAACTGTTAGTCTGTTTTCAGCCATAAAAGGTTTATAAGTATTACATGGATGTTTTAACAAATCTCAAACTACATACCTAAACTCGATTTTGTGAATAGATATAATTCCAGTTATATTCAATGTTAGTTGCAAGAAACATATTGTAAAGAAGCATTTTTCGCCATGTTTTGTCAAAAAGTGTTTAATAGCCCCCCTCCCCTACCACCATCCTTTCGAACATTTGATTTAATTTTTAGGGAATTACAACTATTTTTTTTATCGTGATTTATCTTGCTTTTTTATGCTATCCAAAGAAAAATTTTGTGAACCTAATGTAATTGTTTATTATAATTCTCTTACAGGATTTGCCAAATCTGTCATTTTTTGTTTTTAATTTCAAGAAATTACATGTATTACTTTGAGAAAAACTAAAGAAAAAATAAATGCAACAAAATTAACGAAGTACTGGTAATCAAACAAATCGATAGTACTGCTCTTAATTTTGAAAAGGAAAATAAAACTGACACAATCATCTTACCTGCTAACATTTTATTAGAATTTTTTATTTTTATTTTTTTATTTATTTTTTTGTATTATTTGATTAGCTTTTAGAAACATCTTATATTAGTCTGCTTAAGAATCTTACCATTCTTCTTATCATCATAAGAAACGTATAATTAATTGTAATTTACAATGTGTTGTTGCCATTTCAAATAAAAATCAAAATCCAGTAAGTAATAAGTTAAATAATCGATATTTGATACTGCCATGAGTGTATGACTGAAGGTACTTCATCAACTACTTCAAGCACTTAAAAGCAATTTCATTTAAAAATAGCTTGATGTGATAAATAATTTTCCGATGAACAGCATTTTTAATTGAAAATCTATGTTTTTGATATCTAGAGGACATTTTTGTGTACACGTTCCACAAGTGTCACCAATAACTTTTCTTTACATAATCTGTTATAAGTAGCACTTAAAGGCCACTTAATTTAAAAATAGTTTGATTAAAAAGTAAGGTATGATGATTAAAATAATGCTTAAAATAAATTATTCTATAAAACGATACAAAGCAGTATCAATGAAAACATATTTAAAAAGAGAAAAATATCTTGTATGTATGAGAGCTATTCTAATTTATTTGAATGTACTTTAAATTCTAAAAAAGATTATTAAATAAAAAAAAAATGTAAAAAAATGATTTATCTAATAAACTTGATGAGAAAATTCTGAAAGATATTGTAAAAAATGTTTATTTTAAAAATATCGAAAATGTTTAATAAAAAACATGATCGGATGGCAGTTAAACATTGTTTTACTTATTTATAAATACAATGAAGAAAATACTTAAAAAATTTCTCTATGAAGAACGTTTTATTTTAACGTTTTAGGGTTTGCTGGAATAAAAGCAACATTTCTATGTAAAAGTAAAGTTAATGTATGGCTTGTAGAATTGTATTGCGTGTAGATATGCTTGTAGAAAAAATTATAAACTTTTAGCATTTTATCAAAATACCTTTAATATTTTTTCGAGTTTTTTTAAAAATCGAGATTTAAAGAATCATCTAAAATATTAGTAATGAATAGTTTTTAGGGACCAAATAATAAATAATAGAAAAATAAACGTATAAATAGATGGATGTTAAATTATCGGTACTCTAGATAAAAATTAACTTCAAAAGACTCATTTATAAAACCAATAATAAACATGCTATTCTTACAGCAACTTGTTCATAGCGCAAAACATCTAATCTATGTAATACAGGGCGAGTCTAAAATCATGGGACAAACTTTCAGGGGAGGTAGGAGACATCACAAGGATTCAGATTTGCATAGCAACCCATGGGCGGAAACGCTTACCTGGTGCGGTAGTGACGACACAAAACATAAGAAAGGCAGGACACGAGTAAGGGGAGGAAACATGTTTAATATCCTTAGTACAGCAAAACACTAAGAAAAAAGAACATTAAAGAGACAATGATAGTCATCAAAGTAGGCATTCGAAATTACGACCCCGAGCCGTGATTCACGGAAGCGCATCTCTGGCGCATGGAAGATCGAATGTTCTCGAAAATACCGGTAGTATCCCGAACTTCCCCAGTAGCTGCCACGATACGTGCAACAAGTTTCTCGGCACTTTCCAGCATTGTCCCGGTATTTTTGCAGCCCTAAGAATAATAAACATGATTTCTCTCCCTATTCGTGTCCTTTCTTTCTTGTGCTTTGTGTCGTCACTACCGCGCCAGGAAAGCATTTCCGACCGTGGGTTGCTATGCAAATCTGAATCCTTGTGATGTCCCCTTTCCCCCCTTAAAGTTTGGTCCCATGATTTTAGACTCACCCTGTATATAAATCGGTGATTCAGTGTATGTACCTTTTACAAATCTCCGATTTTTGATTGATTTGTAAGAAACTTCATATACATACGTTTAAGAACCAGAGTAAAACTACTGGCTGCTTAAAAAAAATATTAGAATTTACCATAACCTGTCATCCCCCAGTATCATCTATAAATGTGATACAGTAAAAACTTAGTCATATATCAAAATTATTCGAAAGATAATAAAATCTTATAAAGTTATAAGTTCATGAAATCTAACTGATTGGTTTTGAGAACATCAGTATGTTTAATAAAATTTCATATAAAAGTTTTAGGAGGCACCTGTGGTTTTTCTTTTCCTTATTTTTTTTAACACTTTTCTTTATATCAGATGCAATTGATGACAATATATTTTTTTCTTTTTAACCATTAATTTCATTCAATTTTAAATTTCTCGAGAGTTATTGTTGTTATTATTATTATTCTTACCATTAATATATAATGGATATCACAGTTCAAGTGCAGTTATAGTTACGTTTTTTTTTATTTTGTTGTTGTTTGATAATACAGTAGAGTCTCGAAAATTCGAGTCTCAGAAATCCGAGTTTCCGCTTAATTCCAGGCGTCAAAAATAAAAAAAATCAAATTTTTTCACTCGCCCGAAAGAATGCCAGTTCTTTTCGTTTCTTCCTGGAAGGAATAAGGAATGAATGCCATTACCGTTTAGAGTCATCCACCACCCTTTTTTTTCATCTTGTTTAGGCAGATGGCTAAGGGTTGGAGTTTGTTTGAAAAGGGTTTCTAAACTAGTTCTACAAGATTTTTCTTTTTCCAAGTTCCCTTATGCGCTAAGGGGTGTACTCCGTGACCAGTGGACCCATGTCACGTCAATTGCGAGTACCTAGAAAAAAAATCACCAATAGGAGTGAAGACGATTTTAACACAGCCTTCCTTTCGTCCAATAAACAGTTTCTTTTAGAGAGTACATACCCTCAGAAACGTGACTGTTTGCACTCGTGGTAAAGTTCGTTGCATTGTAAGTTGCTATGTCTTTTATTCAAAGTCAGCTTTTTTCACATTCCTTATCCTTATATTTTGGAGAAGCATTACTGTTCAAAGTGATCGGTGCAAGTTGCTTTAAGCAGCACATGGTAAAAACGAATGGAAAAAATAAGAGAAAATTTATATCTATGATAACTACACTGTAAAAAAACCACTGTAGATTTGCCAGAACAAACTCGATCACAATGAATGTGCTGTACTTTCTTTGGTTTCCTGACTATATTAACATGGAAAATACAGTAGTTGGGTAAAATTAACAGCACAACGTGCTGGCAATTTGGACGCATTTTTTTACAGCACAAACTGCTGGCGTCCAAATTGCTAGCACATTGTGCTGTTAATTTTACGCAACTACTGTATTTTTCATGTTAATATAGTCAGGAAGCCAAAGAAAGATACAGCACATTCACTATGATCGAGTTTGTGCGCGAGATGAAGAACAGTACTTTGTACTGTAAAAATGTCGTTTTTTTTACAGTGTAGGTTAGAAGCTATAAAAAGATTAGATGCAAATGAAACAATAAAAAACGTTGCAACTGTTTTTGTGTGATTTGGATAAGAATTTTCTACTTTTTTCGGAAAATCCGAGTTTTCAGTAATCCGAGGTGGTGTCCGCCTAATTACCTCGGATTTTCGAGACTCTACTGTATCATATATTCAAAAGTAATGTACTTAAATTTTCTAATTTTTTTTACATTTTTACTACCTAAAATCAGTTTAATGATCTCAAAGCCAAGCGCTCCGTACAACTCAAAGCCCGCTAGTCGATGGCTTAAACTTTTTGAATTTAGTTTTTTGAGATTTGCTGTGGGATTTTCTGTAATCGGGCCTATTTATAACTCACAGGTCAGTTTTAAAAAGGAAGAGATCTCCGATGGCAAACGGCAGCCTTTTCCTCGATGGTCAAACAAAATACTTAATTTTTTTTAAGATTCTAATTTTCCCAAGAGTAAAGGAATAGTTAATATAATCTTTAACCTTATTCTGCACAGTAATTTACTATTATTTTACTATCTTAATTGTTTCAGTTTAGCTATTCCATTTAAGACAGGCTGAAGAATTTTATCAAAAATTAATTTAAAAAGACACTCTTGAAAATTGGGTAGTAAAATAATTTTTATGTATTTAATAATGAAAAGTGCAGTTATTTATACATCTCTCAGCTGGATCATAACCTTTTTTTAACACCTCTTATTGTAAAGCAAAATTTGCAGCTTTTTCGTTGTTAGTTTTTTAAAAACATTTTTCTAAAAAAAAAAAAAAACCTTTTCACTTAGTATTTTTCTATACGAGACTCCGAAATATCTTTTTCAAGCTTACGAATTCAAGCTGTCTGTTAAACAAAGATTGGTTTGCTGTCAAGAGCTTTTATTGTCACTAGATTTTTTTTCTTAGAAAGTTGATTTAGAATTCAGTTGTTCATAAGATGTTAGAAATTTTGCTTTAGAGTAATTACTTTTTTGGAAAAGACATTTATTGTTTATTTTCAGCTACTTTTACAGGTTTTCCCCTGTATAATAATATATAAAAATATTGCAAATTAATACATTCGAATATCTTAATATTAGGGGAGACCGGGACTATTAGGCGCGGTTTTTATTTATTGATTTTTATTAATTTTTTATGAAAGTTTAACTGTACTTTTAAAGAACAGGCATTGGGCTACAAATATCCGGAGTTCTGAGTTTGTAGCTTTTGCAGTTTATGTTTAGCGGAAGCCTAAAATAAAAGGAAAATTTTGCGCCAACCTACCCCGTCACGGGGCAAGTTGCCTATACCTATGGGGTAAGTTGGCACACGCTTTATAAAAATTTAAATGAAACTCAAATAGGACACGCAGTTAAGATAAATCAATTTCATTATTACCAGTAAGTTTAAACAAAGGCGTTATCGCCGTACAATATAAATTCTAAATTATACAGACATAAAAATAATGAATAAAACATTAGCATTGAGTAACTTCTATCCTAATCGATATCATTATCAGAGTTACAGTTGTCACAAATAAAAAAATCCACTGTCTCCGTTTGGGCAAGCCTCTTTTGCCCAAAATCTTGCATTGCAACCACTTTTCTCGTTGTTTGCTGTTTTTCAAGCTACTAATACACACAAGACACCAAGCCAACTTGCCCCGTGTTAAATGCGCCTACTAGCCCCATAATAAATTTCTTTACAAAAGGGACACGTAACCATCTAAGCATAAATAATCCAAGTAAATCACATATGGGGTAGGTACGGTTACACTAAGAAAAACTTCACAAGTTAAATCGCAATTATTAAGATAAGTATTAGAAATTAGAAAAAGAATGAAGCAACAAAAAATTACTTATGAGTGCAAAACACAGAAAAATCGTAATAAATGTCCACTGCACGTAGGTAACGGTGCAAAACTACAATGAAGATTGTAAAAAGCAAAAAGAAAGGTACTCTGTGACTGGTTACGCAAATTATCCACAAACAGGCGATTTATGAGGACTGCGCCTACTTACCCCTGTAGCCAACTAGTCCCAGTCTCCCCTATATATTTTTACAATTTTATATCTGTTTATTAGTATTTTAAAAATTATTAAATAGTAATATAAGAAAAATCCAGCTATGGAAATCTAAACAACAGGAAGGAGTCAAGAACTGCACTGTAAAAAAAATTCCGCAACGTTCCTGGGAAAAAATGGGCAGCTGAGTTGCCCATTATTTCCAAGAAACAGTTCTTGAAAATGACTGGTACTTTACTGTATATGTTTAAAACTTTCTACAGAAATGCCAGTAAGTTTCCTGCGAAATACCAGGAATATTTCTGTTGACAGCAAAACATTACTGACATATTCAAGGCTGGAGTAGCACAAGAGCGAAAAATGTCCAGACCAGGGATCGAACCTGGATACTTGGCGTGCCGTGCCAATGCCTTACCTGTTAGGCTATCCGGACCGAAACCTGGCTGACATAATTCACTCTGGATATTCGTTCCCTTCATTATGACATTACTGACATTTCACAGCATGCGGGATCCGCAGACGATTTTTACATTTCCAGTTGACAATTTTCGCTTTATTATCATTATTTGTTAGAATGAAAAAATATTTTGAAATTGACATCAAAATTATTATTTATAATTTACACGAAAAAATAAATTTTCAGTTAAAATTCAATAAAGTAAATATATATGTGATATATTGTTTCTGAACTTTGCTTAAAATATAAAAATATATAAATGTAAATAATAATTAGAAAAAAAATCTAGACATAAAATATTTTGGATTTTCGTCAGTGATTATGTTAGTTTACAAGTTAGATAAAATACATATAAATTTTCATGAAAAAAAAACCTAAACGTAATTGCATATTTTTTCCGAAAATAAAAAAAAAAATTCAAATTTGCAGCAATTCAAAGTGTCAAATATATGTCAAATTTAGATCAAATTGTAATAAAGTGTTAAAATATAAAATTAATTAAAAAAGAAAAAAAAGGCAAGAGGTAGCATCGAACCCGGGCCGTACGGGTGGCGTGCAAGCTTTCTGCGTCCACACCACGAAAGACACGTTGAGGACTGCAAACTAATGGGTATTTGAAAGGTATGCTAAAACTCGGCATCTAATTTCTGAAAATCTAAGGCCCATTTGAAGAAATCCTTTCACAAGAATAATTAGAGATAAGAACTCTAAAACATAATTTAAATTAATCAAAATAGGTGAGAATCATATTTGATTGTCCCCTGGTTAATGCGGATCCAAGTAATAGGCGTTTTTTTTTTTTTTTTTTTTTTTTTTTTTTTTTTTTTTTTTTTTTACACAGTCTGCTCGTTAAAGATTTCACAGACAAGTACGAGAGATAATCTCTTAGTGATGTCACAGAGGTATTGTATTTTCATCTCAATTATCTTGACAATAGAGACGTAAAGGATTATGTCGTCTATTGATTTATTTGCATTCCATATTGATTTTTTTACATTCATTTAAGGAATTCGTTTTCGACACTCGCGCGCGAGCAACGGATTATAGGGGAAAAAAAATAATAAATGGCGGCCGCAGCGTTTTGCTGTTTCCAACTTTTGTTCAGGAACGTTTCAGATAAGAAAACCAGAATTTCACAGGAAAGAGCTAAATTATTCTGAAAACCTGATAAAAGGCAAAACGTTCCTGGATTTTACATGGAAAGTTACCATTTTTTTTTACAGTGTGTTATGTGCAACAGTGTACTACTGCAAACGCCATTTACTGTGATTTTCAATAGTCAACATTAACAACGAATTTGGTGACTTGGTGATTTGACAACTATTTTGATCACCCAATTGGAAATTGCAAACAACGGGAGCTGTTCATTTGGAAACTAATGGAAATATCGAAAATCTTCTACATTTTATTCGAATCCCGGAAATATGTCATCACAGCGGACGTTATCATCAAGTGAGTGTATATAAATAAGACCGCTTTGCAGAGTGCGTCAATTTTCACTCTTTTATTAGTCTCAACTTAGTTTCTTTTACGTAAAGAAGGTATTTTGTAATCGATATTTTCCCTACTTCCTGATATGCTAGAATTATTAAAAAAATATGGTATTGGTGTTAGTCATTTATGAAGGTCAATTATCTACACGAGGGATATAGGCCCGAAGGGTGAGGGTGCCCTTCGTGGGGGTCTTTCTAAGGGAAGCTGTTCATTTGGAAACTAATGGAAATATCGAAAATCTACATTTTATTCGAATCCCGGAAATATGTCATCACAGTGGACGTTATCATCAAGTGAGTGTATATAAATAAGACCGCTTTGCAGAGTGCGTCAATTTTCACTCTTTTAATAGTCTCAACTTAGTTTCTTTTACGTAAAGAAGGTATTTTGTAATCGATATTTTCCCTACTTCCTGATATGCTAGAATTATAAAAAAAATATATGGTATTGGTGTTAGTCATTTATGAAGGCCAATTATCTACACGAGGGATATAGGTCCGAAGGGTGAGGGTGCCCTCCGTAGGGGTCTTTCTAAGGGAAGCTGTTCATTTGGAAACTAATGGAAATATCGAAAATCTTCCACATTTTATTTGAATCCCGGAAATATGTCATCACAGTGGACGTTATCATCAAGTGAGTGTATATAAATAAGACCGCTTTGCAGAGTGCGTCAATTTTCACTCTTTTATTAGTCTCAACTTAGTTTCTTTTACGTAAAGAAGGTATTTTGTAATCGATATTTTCCCTACTTCCTGATATGCTAGAATTATAAAAAAAATATATGGTATTGGTGTTAGTCATTTATGAAGGCCATTTATCTACACGAGGGATATAGGCCCGAAGGGTGAGGGTGCCCTCCGTGGGGGTTTTTCTAAGGGAACCTAACCCGTATTTACGCAAGGAAATCCAAGGTTCGAAGACAACCACGGAAAACTCCGAACGATTAGGCCGAGGGCTATTGGGTTCGAACCCAGCACTTCCCGTCTGCCAGCTTTGAGAGCAGAATCTCTCGGCCACTAGAGGAACTATTAAAAAAAAAGAAAAGAAAAGAAAAAAAAATGTATACAAAGGTGGGAAAATACAGCATTTTAACGTTTTTATAAAATTAATAATAAATTAATAACTTAATTTTAAACCATGTTTTAGCTATCATGGAACAGGTGATAAATCGCAAACATATTCTTTATGGTTACTACTGCATACGAGTTACAACACCAGTGGATTGACGCTCGTATTCACGAATAACTTCGACCGAGGGTTAAACCGCGTGTTCAGTAACCCCAGGTTGGTATTTTCAACCGGGGGTTGAAAACTCGTATTCACCGTTTACTTCGGATGAAACCCAACTCAGAGTTTCTCGACCCAGGCTCACTGAAGTGTGCTTATTGGTTAAAAAAAAATCACATACCTTGTTCGGTTTCGCGTCGAGACATCGTTTGTTTATATTTTGGAAGAAAAGCGCCGACAGAAAAAAAAAAAAAAAAAAAAAAAAAAAAGGAAGTAAAGAAAAAAAAAGATTCAATGTAGTGTGAATTTATTTATTTATTTTTTTATCCCCCACAAAATGTATGGGCAAAATAAAAACCTGTAATCACTAAATATGGATAAACTTAGTTTAATTTCTTGAAAGTTTTAATATTTTTTAAACATTTTTTTTTTTTTTTGATTAATGAGTTAGTTCAATGATATGAAACGTGTCAACTGCTAAAATAAATGTTAGAAGATTCTTTTTCAAAATAAATTTTCGCATAGTTGCTAAAAAATGGAACTTGATTTGGACCAAAACTAATGACACTTGATTTGAATAAAAACTAAAATTTTATTTCAACAGCAATTATGTTGATTTCTATTATTAATAGCTCTAATTAGTAATTAATTAAGCAATTTCTGATAATGAAAATATTAAACTGGAGTAAAAAGGAAAAAAATAAGAAAGTAGTCTGTTGTACTTTATATATACTATTTCTTTTATTAGTATAGATGGTATCCCAGATGTATTAATTTTATTGTTTGGATTTTCAGCGAGCTAATTAAAATATTTAATTCTGATTGAATTAGATAGTAATTAATATTCCAGGTTGACTGGAAAAAAGTAATGAAATAATATTAACAGAACTGCAGATAAAACGGAGCAGGTGATCCTAGCGGTGCCCCGGCACCAGGCACCAAGCCGCAGAGGCGCTCCATAGACGGATACAGTTATCACTTCCGATCGATTTATACACATTTTTCATTTAACTAGTCTCTAAATAAAACTCTACACTTCCTTTAAGTTTAAACTGTGTACAGTGGAGATATTTTACAAGATGTTATTTTAAGGAGCACAAACATTTTAAACCTTTTAAGACTACTAGTGTATAGTGTATGAATTTCCATTCAACACACATACTCGAATAAGGCCTTTTCTAAATCATGATAAATAAATTCTGAACACTATCTGGACAAATAAATGTGAAATATTACCGAAAATTGAATTTTTATCGACCAGCTTTTAGGACCCCTCTCCCCTTCCCTTCCAGGCATTTGTATGAGAATTTTTCCATTATCACATTTACAAGATCAAAGCTATTCACTTGATTATTGCTGGACGGATAATTACACCTGTTTATTTTTTTATTAAATATATTCAAAATTGTTAATTGGTCCAAATCATCCAAGCAACCTCATAGCAAATTGGTATATAATTTTATATACCTTAGATAAATTCAAATAATATAAGTGATCGTATTTACCTAAATTCTAGTAGAAGAGCAACGCGAAGCATTATTAATATTAAATTATAATTCGCGTCAAAAGGTAATTATTATATTTGAATAATTACGAAGAAAATTAAGAGTTTGCGTTGTGAATTATTTAGACGAACTCTTCCACTTATGAATTAAACTAAAATTTAAGCTGTAAAAAATAAATTGACACACTTTAAATATTATTAATTAAATAATTACAGAAACTTTTTAAAACTTGATTAAATATTTTATTTACATTGAACATAACTATATACAGAAAAACACAATATTAATTCAAAAAATAGAAAGCAACACTTTTGTTTGCTTCTCATTATTTTAAGTATGTTTAATCTTTTGAAAAAAAAGACAATATTTTCACGTACTCTAATTATTATAATTGTTTCTTTTTGCTAAAAGAATAACTCTCTTTCATTTTTAAAATTACCTTAATCTTATTTAATTATTGGTTTTGTCGGATCTCAGATTACTCTCTACCGTAAAATATCAGAAAAGTATTTTTTAAGATTTTTCATATGATCTTAAGTGGTAAAAGAAAATGTTTAAAATAGTACCTTCTTTTAATATACGGGATGGTGGCCTTTATTCATCAAATTCCGAGTTGTTGCGTTGCTTAGGATCATGGCAATGTGTCATCAGGAACGCATCCTCAATTTGGCTTGATTAGGATCACTCCGATATGTACATCAGGAAGACATCCTCAATTTGGCTTGATTAGGCTCACTCCGATAGGTACCTCAGGAAGACATCCTCAATTAGGCTTGATTAGACTCGATTAGGCTCGCTCCGATATGTCCATCTCGCCTGGGCTTTACTAGGGCTTACGGGACTCATTGCACGGGCTTTCAGGAGAGCTCCTGCGTCCTCTACATCTTTTTTCAGACTATCTTTTTTAAACCTTATTCTTCTTGCACACCAGCTCCTGCAGTGGGTGGAACTATTTTTTTCTAGTCCACTGTTATTGGATGTGAGAAGATTTTTTATTATACTTCGATAGGCCTATTAGCTAGCAGTCTGCAAATGGCCCCTTACATATACTTTAATATTATTATCTGCCTTAAAGTTTGGGTGGTCTGAAAAGTCATAAATTTATCCCAACACTTTTATTGAGGCCATAAATTGATTCCAACGTTTTTATGATTTTACGATTTCTAATTATACACCACTTTCCATTGGCTTGTCATAAAACGACACCATGGCGTCTGGCTATTGTTGTTGTCTGAGATCCGAACTCCATTCAACGTTATACATTCATTGTACAATACAACAATTTTTAAAAATATATATTTACTATTTAAAATCAACTTAATAATTTTTGTATGAACTTACATTCTTATTTTACTTAAATATATAAACATTATAATTTTATACTCATAATTATATTTTATAAAAAATATTTATACAAACAGAAATAACAAATTACGCAATTTTACTTTGATTTAACCAACATGGTGCGGGAACATATCATAGTTATATGTTGCCCAGCATCTCTCCCCGTGTCAGAAAAAAAAAAATAAAAACTGATTGCTGGTTTTATTTTTTTTGTAAAGCTTGAAGGAATGTACGTGTCCATATGACTGTGTATCTACACAGTTTTTGAGCGAAGACTGTAAAGTTCAATTATCAATGGTTCTGGTATATTTTATAAGAAGTTCTTCTATTGTTTCATAACAGAAAGTTCAACACATGATAGCATAGTTGTCTGTTGACATTCACATTTATAGAAGACCTCTGTACTGACAATCAGACGTCTTTCTCGAAGCCTTTTTTCTTTACCACACACATGTTTAATAATTTTGTAACTTTACAGTTTAAGTGCCCAAAATACATTCAAAGCTATAATTTTGTCTGAAACTAATATGCCGAAATAAACCTCATTATAAGAAAAATAATGGCATACGCATTTGACATATTATTTCATCACATACAACCTTATGACACAGTGTTTTATCTAAAACACATTTTTATACTGAATAAAAGTAAATACAATGCTTGTAATATGACATGTTATATTTTCACATAATTAATCTGATGTATTCAAATTATAATCAGAAAAATATTGTATACAAACTTGTTACATTATTTTATTTATTTGTTACTTCTAACATGTATGATCTGTCAAAATGTACAAGCTAATTCATCTCCTTTAATATATCATTACGCAATGCTTTCCAACTTTACCCGATACGAGAAAAAAAAAAGTAAGAAGAAGGAGAGAGGAGAATAAAACCAGTTATTGAACGTCCCCGATTCTCCCGAAAAGTGTGGGTTGGTCAAGCTACTAATTCCTTTCTGCGAGGTGAATTGTGCTGTGACAAAATTTTACGACTTTCCAAAGGTATGTATTTAAAACCATTTCATGCTTGTAATTACCTTATTAATTAGTATAATTTCTTGATATACTTCCTTCTTAACTCACTGTGCATGCCTGTATGTAATTTTAAACATAATCTATGCATAAACAGTGTATGTATTTGTATCGTATCTAATGTAAACCTTCTGCTTTTTTTTTTTATTATTTTGCAGGGGAAAAATGGCGATTCTAGCATCTGAATTCTCCTGCCTCATACTGGAACTGAAGCGAGGGTGGCTTTTTATGCATTCAGGTTTAAATCTAAACCAAATTTCCTTTCAGGATTAAAAAAAATGCATATAATTTTCTTTAACAGATTACATTGTATATTTTTAGACCTTTCTAACAAACACAAATTTTGATTCATGATATTGTTTACTATTAAAATGTAAACAACACGGAAAAATGACTTCTACGGCCTCTCAAAAATGCAAAATATGCATTATGCTGATCTTAACAATGCACCTTCATTTAATACTGTTAAATAGTGTTGTCAGAAAATGCCATTGACGAAGAAGAGAACAATTTTTTTGTCTTAAATTATTATTTATTTAGCCAACAATTCTATCTTAAAAGATTGTTAAATTTTCATATTTATTTATTTTTTTACTGAATGAAATAAAAATTTATTTATTCAAAATTTTATTTATCATTAACATTCCGTATGTGAATTCTACTGTCTAAAATTTAATGATATGTTTAAAAAGTAAAAGATACTAGATTATTATTATTAATCAAACATTAATAATTATTATTTAATTATATAAAAAAATGTACTTAATACACTTGTATAATTAAAATAAAAAACAAAAGTAAATGATAATTACTACGTAACATTGTATGCAGCCATCTATGAGTACCCGGCCGGACCAAAGAACTTCTGCCAGCAGAAAAAATCTTTGTATACTCACAAACAACCACATCCAATTTTTTTTATAGATCAAGTTTTTAAAATAATTACTGTACGTACTATAAAAAGAATTAAGTAAATAAATTTATTAAGCCATACTACATATTTTAATAAAATTAAGGCCAATATATATAAATATATTTATTTATTTATTTTGTTTTCTTATGTTAAATTGGCCAAATTATATATAAAAAAAAATTTATGAACTCACACACTCAAATTTATCAATACTATGTATATTTATATGTGTTAAATTTAGAATTGCATTTAATTCTAAGGGAAAGTAAAGAGAAAAAAAAAATGCTTAAATTCTAAACTAACATAAATTTATAAAATATTTTATTTAAAAAAAAAAAAATCTAATTTCTAGCTGATTTCAGCAAGATGTCATTTAATATTTATATTAAATAATTTTGCTAATACATTTTATTAATTGTTAAATTTGCATATTTTTATATATACAATAAAAATATAATAGTCTTACATAAAATTTTACACTACAACAATGTTATTAATTAATTTAACTTGAATTTAAGCCTACTTTAATTCTAATTGAATACCGTTAATAAAAGTAAATTAGCTTATCAAGTTAAATATAATATAAACTATGTTTGTCTAATGTTAATTTTGCTGAAAATTCCATAAATTTTAACTGTAAATGCTAATAGCTATACCTTTTGTTATTTATTTTGAAAACAACACGAACTTATATTTTTATTTATTATTTTTTTTATTAAATATAGGAACTATTGTTACTGAGCTAGATACTCCATAAATGTGTAAAACCTAAAAATCAAAAGTTTTCCTAAATAAAACTCAAAATGCTGCTTTTTACAATATAATATTACTAATTTTATTGTTTCTGAGCATAACATCTAGTAATTATACCATACTTAATTTTTTCTTCGATTCCTTTTTCAGCCAAGAATCCTGAAATTTATGCCTAGGTGATGACTATATATTGATGTATCTGTGAATAATTTTTCTACAAATATTTTGTTGGTGTTGGTGCATACCCAGCCGTAGGCCAAAATTGCACCCTATACAGAAAGCCTTTGGTGAGAAAATTTTAATTTTACTTCAATTATTTATTTGTGTATTTTTTTTTTTACTATAATTTTTGTGTGCAATCATGTTGAAATAACTTGCCTTGTCCATTGTTATACATATATATGTTTTTTTAAAAACCAATGTGCTACACCAAAATCCTTTTTTTAAATTTTTTTATAACACTTTTGTTCATAAAACTTATCCCTGCTGTCTAAATTCTAGACTTTAGCATATAAGTTGTACTTGAACTACCGGAATAAATCTTAGCACTTTTTGTATATTTTATTATATTTAGGCTTATAGCTGACCGCTATCCTAATATAGAGTGCACTAATAATTTATTCCTTGTCAACCATATATTTATATAAGAAAAAAAATATATATATGAGTATGCTATAAAGCTGTTCTAACTACCCTGAACCTATAGCTTACACCTACTCATTTTAAAGAGTAATTCTGAAATTTTGTCATCTAAATTGTAAGGCTATTAGCAAAGGCTACCCTTATAGAAGACAGAAAAAATTCTCTTTTTTTTTTTTTTTTTTTTTTTTTGAAAATTACTCCAAGATTATTTACTATTAAATTAATTAAGTTTTAATGTTATTTGGCTTTGTTAAGATTTTATATTTTCTAATTCATATTCGAAAAGAAAAAATATATATATATATAACTTTTGCCTGGAGAGAAATATTTCACTGCTCCATTGAAGTTTTGTGAAGCACATTTCATAATTTTATAAGTATGTTTTCGGGTGCGCCCTGCACATTTGCTCAATATTGTAACCCTGAGACAAATTGGCGTTCCCATGTTCCTATCCTTTCTTATTATTATTTTGAATTTTAAAAAGGCAAGTTATTAATTTTGTTTCAATTTTTTTTTACCTAAAAGAAAAAAATTTATTTTTAAATTTTGAAAATTTTTAAATTTTTAAATTCGATTAATTATGCATTTTGATTTATTTTTAATACCAATTCATATACCACGGATAATATTGGGGAGGGGGGAAAGGGTAATGATCTTGTATAACATCCCCGTATAAGTTTGTATATGGTGTATAACCATATAACGACATATTTTGATCATAATGATCTATTTGATACTTTAAATATAGGTCTACATTCTCAGAATATTTATTATTTTTTTTATAATAATTCTTAGTAAGTTTGTCACCCTTTTGACTCGTATTTTTGTTCAATTTGAACCAACAATTTTCAGTTGAGTGTGATTTTCTTTGACAAATGTCACATTTAGTTTTGTAATTTTTATCTCCCTTAATTTTTTTCTGAGACCCTTGTAAATTCGTAATTTCCGCCTCTGTATGACCTGTTGCATATTTCGGAGCGTACAGCTGATCCATATGTCGTTTGATCGGCTCTATTGATTTATCTGGAACATATTGTAATAAATAATTAAAGTTTCTAAACTTTTTAGTAACTTCGTAGGGTCCTTGAAATTTTGGCTCTAATGCGCCTGGTTTTCCAATACATTTTAAATATACTGTTTGACCCAAATTTAAATCCTTTACTTTTTCGTATGCCTCTTCATCTATATATTCTTGCATTATTTTCTCCTGGTTTGCAAGGGATTGAATTTTGATTTCCTTCATATGCTGTATTCTGCTTTTAACATAAGAGTGGGTATATATTTCCTCAGAAGGAATATGGGCTGTGAAGGGATTTTTTATTTCCCTTGCGAAAAATAGCAGTGAGGGACTATATCCCGTAGCGCGGTGTTTCGAGGAATTATACGCTAGTTTAAAAAAATCCAGTCTTATGTCCCATTCCGTAGTGCGTTTCGACATAGCTACAATTGATGTTTTTAATATTTTATTGGTAACTTCACAAAGTCCATTTCCTTGCGCACGGTATACACTCACAAATTTCCTTTGTATGTTTAAAGATTCCAAATATTCTTTCATAATTTCGCTTCTTAAATATTTTGCATTATCAAAGATAATTTCTTTACACAACCCATAATTTGCAAAATATTTATTTAGTACATTTAATATAGTCTGTGACTCTACGTTTCGTAGGGGAACAGCTTCCAGGAATCTCGATGTCGAATCAATTATAATTAAAATGTATCTGTTTTTCCTTAACGTGAGGTTTAAAGGTCCAATGACGTCAGCATGCAGGACTGTACCGACTTCGTGATCTTTCACCATTTTTTTAACAGGGACTTTTATTGTCGTGTGTTGTTTAGATGTGAGGCACTGCACACAATTTGCACAATACTGTTTAATGTCTTTGTACATTCCGTGCCAAAAGAGCCTTGTTTTCACATTATCATAAGTTTTTTGAAATCCGAAATGTGCTTTATGAGCTTCTTCTATGGCTGCAATTTTTAATGAATCCGGGGTAATTAAAAGCTCCTTTTTATCTGAACCAGGTTTCAAAATTAATAATTTATTTTGATTTAAAGCAAATCTCTTCGTGCTTCTATTATTTTTGTCTTTTTCGATTTTATTTATTATAATTTTTAATTTTTCGTCTGCATATTGCTCCGATTTAATATTTTCGTCTGTAAGTGCTATGTTACTTTCAAACAAATTATTTTGGAGTTCTCTGTCTGTTGTAAGATTATCTAAATTCCTGCTCAAATAGTCTGCTGGATTGTTAATTCCTTCGACGAATTCGAAGTCGAAATTAAAGTCTTGTAAATCTGCTACCCATCTGTTTATAATTTCCGATTTATCTTGTAAATGTAAATGCTGAGTTAGTGCTTTCGAATCAGTTAACACAGTAAATCTTCTACCTGAAAGCATATATTTAAAATGCATAATTGCTTCATGCACTGCTAATAACTCAAATTTAATACTCGGATAATTTTTTTCCGGTTCTCTAAGTTTTCTCCCGAAAAATTCAACAGGTAGCAAATGACCATCCTTTTCTTGAGCTAGAACACCTGAAATTGCAACTTTGCTCCCATCCGTGAATAAGAAAAATTCCTTGTTAAAATCGGGGGGTCTGAGCGTTGGTTTTTGTACAATTTCTTCCTGAATTATCAGGAAAGCTTTTTCTGCTTCTGGACTCCACTTAAATTTAACTTTATCTTTAGTCAGCTCTATTAAAGGGTTAACTTTGTCGGAATAGTTGGGTATTAGCGTCCGAAAATAATTCGCTAAGCCCAATAAAGATCTGACCCCCTTTTTCGATTTTGGTCTGACTAAATTTTTTACTTTTTCAATATTCTTTTGAGATGGAGAATATCCCATTTGATTCACCCTAAATCCTAGGAATTCTATTTCTGCTTTGCAAATTTGCATTTTTGAAGGTTCGATTGTCATGTTGTGATTTATTAATACCTGTAGAACTTCTTCTAAGGTTTTCGTCATCTCTGCTATTGTGTTTGCAGATATCAACACATCATCAATGTAGTATGATACTTTGCTTTTGTCAAAATGTCCCAGAATTTTATCGATTACTTCTGCAAAAATTGCGCTAGAATTTCGTGTGCCAAAAGCTAAACGAAGTGGCATATGTTTTCCAAATTCAGTAATAAACGCTAATTTTTTGCAATCTTCTGGTTTTAAATTTATTTGGAAAAAAGCACTATGTAAGTCTAGCACCGTATAGTATTTTTTACCGCTTATTTTTTGTAATAAGTCTTTTACGTCCGGCATCGGATAAGTATAAGGTTGTAAAATTTGGTTTAATAGTCTTAGGTCCGTTGCCATTCTAAACTTGGGTTCTGCATTCGGGTTATTACTCGGATTTTTCTTTCTAACGAAAATAACTGGAAAAGCATACTCGGAGTCAGTCTTCTCTATAATTTTAGCCTGTAACAATTGCTCAATTTCCCTTTTCGCATACTGTCTTACTGCCTGAGGCAATTTATATGGCTTAGCTTGTACCGGGAATTCATGATTCAATTGAAAACTTGGTGCGACAAACGCTGATTGCCCCAATGTTTGATAACTTTTTGAAAATGCATGAATATTGCCCATTAAAATTTTTCGAAATTTTTGTTGTACTTCCTCTGATAAATGGCTTAAATCGAAATCCGTCTCTTTAATTTCTGCTTCTCGCAATTTTCTTACATCTTCTATATTTAAATTATTTATTTCATAAAATGTCCCTTTCTCTATATTATCAGTTGAGTCATCTTGCTTGCACTCAAAGTTCTTTATAATTTCCCCCATTTTAGTTCCTTTCTGAATAATTAACTTTTCTAACAGTTTATTCTTTATTATAATATTTATGTTATTATTTTTTTTGAACTTCGTGTAACGAAGTCTCGCATAAAAATTTACTATTTTCTTGAATGGGGTCAAAAATAATTATATCTGACATATTTATATCCTCTGGGCATTTTAATTTTACAATTTTCGATTCTTCAGGTTGGAGAAAAATTCTATTTTTAGTAATGGCAAACATACTTTTATTTGAATGTTCCCCTGAATTACATGGCGTAATGTTATTCACTTCATAATTATTTACTTCACTTGCAACGTTTAATTTAATTTGTTGATTTTTAAATTTTAATGTTTTATTGCATAAATCCAAAATCATATGATTTTCTTTGAGATAATCGTACCCTAATAACATTTGGTACTGCCTATCAAAATCATCATTAGTGACATAAAATGTGCCTGTTGTGAATATACCTTTTAATCGAAAAGTTAATTTTACACATTGTTTAAAAAAAATCTTTGAATTTGTTAAAGTTTTAATTTGGATCTGATTGCCCAAATATTTGATTTTGACGTTTGTATCTTTAATTTTTTTGAATAAAGAAGGTGATAAAAGGGACACAGCAGCTCCGGTATCCAGTAACGCTTGTATTTCGACGCCCTGTATACTTAGTGATATAATTGGCAGACTATCTTTGTCTGCATTTGTTATATTTGCGATTGTTTTATTTATTTTATCGATTTCCGTCTCTGAAAATCCCGAATCTTGATCCGATTTCGCTGTTTTCTTTGCCCATTTTTTTTTTCTTTTGCGCTTTTCAAATTGATAACCATTTTGATCATAATTCTCAGAAATATATCCAAAATCCCTATTTCCCGAATTCCAGTTAGGTTGTGAATAATCATACATCCCATAATGCGTCGGGTAATTAAAGGAATTGTAGTAATCATTATAATATCGTTCATAATCATTATAATGAAAATTGTTATTGAAATGGGGACCCTGATAATCATTGTGTTTATTAAAGAGTTTCTTATTCCGCGGAACACTATCATCTCTAATTGCATGGTTTTTTTTCTTTGATTTTTTTAGTTTTTCAATCTCCCCTTTTAATTTCTCGATTAGCTCTTTGTTTTGCTTACTTGATTCTATAATGTTCTCATAAAGATCTTTGTTTTCTTTATTTATTGCGTTAATTTCCTCAAACTTTGATTCATTATACGCACTTTCCTTAAGTTTTGCTAACTCGCATGCCTCCTTGAAGGACCTGGGCGCATTTTTACGCACATCTAGTGCAATATCCTGTCTAATTGAATTTAAAAAATTCGACATTTTTAAGATTTCGATAAAATTCTCTTCCTTATTATCCACATTTTCGCCTGCACTTTCGATATAAGAATTTACACCCTTTTTAAACTCCAAAATGAAATCCTCTATCGTTTGACTTGCGGCCTGTTTTAAATTTAGGAAATTGCTCTGAGCATTAAGGAAGCTTAGTTTTGTACCAAATAACTCCACCAAATTATTTTTAAATAAATTATAATTGGTCTCGTTATATGTTTCAATCTGTTTACTTAAAATATGTTTTGCGTCCCCAGTAATTTTAGCCTTTAAAATTAATAATTTAGTTTCTTCCTGTATATCTGTCGAATTCAAAATATTATCAAATTCCTCTAAGAAAAATATAATGTTTTTGTTCTTTTTATTGTCAAATGGTGACACTAACTTAATACGTGTATCTATATCCAGCGTCTGAGTCATTTTTAACAAGTATTAGTAATCAATGTATACTTTTTCAAAATATCAATTCAAAATAGATCCTATACCTCTTAAAAGAATATTTTGCATCTCATACTATTTTCTCTATATTACAACATATGTATGAAAATATTCTAAATTGCATAAATACATAAAAACAACAACACTAAAATTTAAAAAAATTTCTTAGGAGATGAAGTTGTTTTGTAGATTATTCTTTTACACACATAAATACCCCTAAAATATTTATAATACACGTATATATAAAAAACAACATAATTTCATTTAACAGAAAAATATCTGTCTTTTTCTACAGAAAAAACAATCTTATTTTTTTTTTTTTGTAAATATTGTACTACTACTTCGTAGTACGACTCATAAATTTTCTTTTGTATCAAGGTGATACAATTTCAAAAATCATGATCTATTGACATTTCAATCATTTTTATACCAGACATATTATCAAATTTTACTTATTATTCTTCTTATTATTATTATTTATACAGTATATAAAAAAAAAATTATTTTTACAAATGTGTCATCTGTGATGTGCATGCCATTATTTTTCAATGGTAACTGAGATCCAACCACAAGAGAAAAGAGAGAAAAAAAAACAAAATTGTAATTCCTAAATTTACCTATTATAAATCCCAGAATTATTTTTTTATTTCCTTTTTG
Source organism: Maratus speciosus (assembly GCA_963932465.1). Classification (NCBI taxonomy): domain Eukaryota; kingdom Metazoa; phylum Arthropoda; class Arachnida; order Araneae; family Salticidae; genus Maratus; species Maratus speciosus. Next base: position 51,953,822 of record OZ010786.1, on the reverse strand, counting down.
TTTTTTACTAACATATATTATTCATTTTATTTATATAAAATTATTATATGTGTGTCATTATTGTTACAATAATAAAATTAATTTTAATAAAATTTTAATCAATTAAACTTACATACCTACAATATCTTTAAAATTGCGACATTAAAATAATACTTAAATTTATTTTCCTTTATTATTATTATTATTATTATTATTATTATTATTTCTAATGACCTCAGATGAACGTTCCTGAGTCATAGCACCATTTTACTATCTAATGACCTCAGATGATCGTTCCTGAGTCATAGCACCATTTTACTTTCTAATGACCTCAGATGATCGTTCCTGAGTCATAGCACCATTTTACTATGAAGGGGGATGCTGGACGGATAATTACACCTGTTTATTTTTTTATTAAATATATTCAAAATTGTTAATTGGTCCAAATCATCCAAGCAACCTCATAGCAAATTGGTATATAATTTTATATACCTTAGATAAATTCAAATAATATAAGTGATCGTATTTACCTAAATTCTAGTAGAAGAGCAACGCGAAGCATTATTAATATTAAATTATAATTCGCGTCAAAAGGTAATTATTATATTTGAATAATTACGAAGAAAATTAAGAGTTTGCGTTGTGAATTATTTAGACGAACTCTTCCACTTATGAATTAAACTAAAATTTAAGCTGTAAAAAATAAATTGACACACTTTAAATATTATTAATTAAATAATTACAGAAACTTTTTAAAACTTGATTAAATATTTTATTTACATTGAACATAACTATATACAGAAAAACATAATATTAATTCAAAAAATAGAAAGCAACACTTTTGTTTGCTTCTCATTATTTTAAGTATGTTTAATCTTTTGAAAAAAAAGACAATATTTTCACGTACTCTAATTATTATAATTGTTTCTTTTTGCTAAAAGAATAACTCTCTTTCATTTTTAAAATTACCTTAATCTTATTTAATTATTGGTTTTGTCGGATCTCAGATTACTCTCTACCGTAAAATATCAGAAAAGTATTTTTTAAGATTTTTCATATGATCTTAAGTGGTAAAAGAAAATGTTTAAAATAGTACCTTCTTTTAATATACGGGATGGTGGCCTTTATTCATCAAATTCCGAGTTGTTGCGTTGCTTAGGATCATGGCAATGTGTCATCAGGAACGCATCCTCAATTTGGCTTGATTAGGATCACTCCGATATGTACATCAGGAAGACATCCTCAATTAGGCTTGATTAGACTCGATTAGGCTCGCTCCGATATGTCCATCTCGCCTGGGCTTTACTAGGGCTTACGGGACTCATTGCACGGGCTTTCAGGAGAGCTCCTGCGTCCTCTACATCTTTTTTCAGACTATCTTTTTTAAACCTTATTCTTCTTGCACACCAGCTCCTGCAGTGGGTGGAACTATTTTTTTCTAGTCCACTGTTATTGGATGTGAGAAGATTTTTTATTATACTTCGATAGGCCTATTAGCTAGCAGTCTGCAAATGGCCCCTTACATATACTTTAATATTATTATCTGCCTTAAAGTTTGGGTGGTCTGAAAAGTCATAAATTTATCCCAACACTTTTATTGAGGCCATAAATTGATTCCAACGTTTTTATGATTTTACGATTTCTAATTATACACCACTTTCCATTGGCTTGTCATAAAACGACACCATGGCGTCTGGCTATTGTTGTTGTCTGAGATCCGAACTCCATTCAACGTTATACATTCATTTTACAATACAACTATTTTTAAAAATATATATTTACTATTTAAAATCAACTTAATAATTTTTGTATGAACTTACATTCTTATTTTACTTAAATATATAAACATTATAATTTTATACTCATAATTATATTTTATAAAAAATATTTATACAAACAGAAATAACAAATTACGCAATTTTACTTTGATTTAACCAACATGGTGCGGGAACATATCATAGTTATATGTTGCCCAGCAATTATCTTTGACTATTTTTTGATAAATTAGCCTAATAATTACGAAATATTATTACATGCATGCAGACACCTATTTTTGCAAGCAGTGTTACATTTGGAAAAATGTATTTATTTAGAAAGTGATATTTTATTTTCTATATTTTTTCTAGCTTCTTAATTTTATATTCTTAACTCATTTAGATATCACTTCATTAAATGTGATAAGAATCTCATTTAGAATAGAAATTAAAAGTGAGATTAAAAAAAAAAAATATGACTAATTAATGATAGATTTCTAGACTAAATAGGCAGAGTAATCATAGTTAGTAATCTAACAAAATGCTCAAATTAATTATCGATAATTTCATATAATTTACACTATCCAATAAATAAAATAGCTGTCTGTTGTTTGTGAATCAGTGGAGAAGAACAAGTCTCCATTTGCACCACCCTACCCATTCCCTCTATTTTTTTCTTCTTTTTTGGTGTCATTCCTTAATTAAAACGTTACTCAAGATGCTGTGTAAGATACAGAAGTAAAAAGAAAGTTTAAAATACATATTACCAAAAATAGAAGAATATATGTAATCTCATACATGCACACATATTATATATATATATTATCTGTACATTTTTTGACTGGTTTGTTTATATTTATACATTATGTCTCCTACATTACATGTTGAATTGTTTGCTTTGATAAATACTCATGATCACGAAGAATTTATTTGCCTTAAAAATAGTCATCATTACTGCAAGGGCTGAACAAAAATTTTTTTGGTGTGGGGTTATTTTAAAAAAGGAACGTTTTTTTACCAGCGTATTTCAACCCTTTAGTAATTTATTTTAATTTAGCTGTCAATTAAGAAGCAAAAATTATAAGTGATCTCTAAAAAAAGTCACAATTTCAGGAGGTAACATTGAAAAGTGATTCATTTTAGGATTTATTATTACTATTATTATTTTCGTATAAAATAGTACTAATGCAATATTTTATATTAAGTATAATTTTGAAATTAAAATACAGTTGAAAAATAAATGCCAAAAAAATTAATATTTCATATTTCACAAAAATTGGGAAACATACGTAGAAGCTTACAAACAATATCAACAAACAATGTTATCAGTGATACAGGTATTTAATATAATGAGCTTCATAATTTTAAAAAGAACAAACCTCGTAAAAAAAATCAATAAAGTAATAAAACTCAAATTTTTTAAATTTTAAGTTAAAATATCTAATTTATAGATCGGATTTATATTTATCTCAGTTTATACATAAACAATAATACATCCCTCACACAATAGACCCAAAATTTAATTTTAAAACATTCTATAAGTACTGATCAAAAATATACAGAGAATGTATGGATATTCGAAGATAATCTGTGTATTTCTTTACTTAAACAAAAATGCAAATTAGCCTGAGTCTCACATTTTAATTAGATCTTATGCTAGTACGACTTTTATTTCAGTACTGTTAAAATACATTTGTGAATTTTTTAACATCGAAATTGCAAAAAATAAATGACCTTAAACGCAACAGTTGTTAATTTACAAGCAATTATTCGGCCGTTTTAGTAATGTTGGCTATTTTTAAGGCAAATAAATTTTTCGCGATCACGCGTATTTATGTAAACAATCAATTCAACCTGTATTCAATACATAGAGGCTATATACATAAATATAAACAAATCAGATAAAAGTATTGAAGATAATTACATATATATGAGATTACATACCTTTGCATAATGTTATTCCGTTTTATTTAATAGTAGAACTTCTATATAATACACAGCACCTTCTTTCAGCACGCACGCCGCCATTGTAAAATGTCGGTCTTCTCCCTTCTCACTCTCACCGCTTGTTTTTAGTTAAATACGCATGCTCGGTTGAAAAGTTCTGACTCGAACCTGCTCTAGACCAGAGTTGGGTTACTGAACCCGGCGTTAGATTTCAACCTCGAACCGGTTCAGTGAGGTAGACGGTGGATACCGTTTGAGTTTTCGACCCGGGTTTTCAGCAAAACTTCGGGTCGCTGTTATTCGTGAATTAGTGCGTTAATGATGCGCCAAACCACGCTCGCCAAAAAAGGTCAACTGGCTGTGAATCTGCAACAACGAAATGTTTTAAACACTATAAAGTAGAAAATTTAAACACAAAATATCGAGTTTAATCTATATTTTAAAAAATATATGCCTTATATATATACATACACATATATTTATATTTAATAAATTCACTAGTTCGTGCTAGCAGGGTAGCGGAAAAAAGAAAACATGGTGAATTTTCCATAATCGTGTTTGGTGCCCATACGTGATATTAGCATGTTCCCAGCAAAGAGGAAATTGCTGGCCAGCAGCAAGATAGGTGTTGGCAATGATGGAGAAGTGCTGGCTGATGGTCTACCACTGCATGAGCACTGCTGGACAGCTTCAGTCAACTTTGCTGTTGGAAATCATCAGATAAAATTCTGGTGGGCATCCCTTTTATCTCATGTGCTGGCCCACCACTACATATAAGTGCACGAACTTTTGCAGTATTAGTGCTGGGAACCCTTACGCTAGGTGGCGCTGCGAATATCGAAGATATTGAGTATTTGAACACAAACCTGAAATGAATATCTTAACACAATTTAAGCTGTGAAGCTAATTTTTTTTTTTTTAACTGTAAAAAATATAGCACCACTGCCACCAACAAAATAAATAAGTAAATGAATAAATAAATAAATTCTTTATATCAACACACTTTTTTTTTCTCCTTAAATCTGGTTTTACTAGGTTACAAAGGATTTCGGTTTTCATAATTTACGCAGTTCAGAATCAATAATAAAAAAAAGCGTATAAAATACATAGGATTTCTATACAATAGAATAATTTCTATACCAGTTTAATGATTGGGAACGTAAATCACAAAAGAAACAAACTTGAAATAGTGTAATGAGAGCTTGAAAAGTACGAGCAATCGTATCGTACGCTGAAAGCACTTGTTCATGTCCAATCACCGAAACCAAGCAGCATCGAGCGCGGTTAGTACTTGGGAGGATGACCACATGGAAACCACTGAAAGTTCAAATATTTCTACAGACATTTCTGTTATAGACATTTCTATAGCTCTTGGTGAAACTAGCTTATAGAAAAAAGAGCCATAATTATATAATACTTTGTTTTTTTATAAAATTCTATAAGAAATTTTTGTAAGGGAATGTGCTGGGCCAGTAAAGAAATAGCAGTGGGATAGGTACTAGCACTGCAGGAAAAGTTCCGGATTGAAGTAATGTGATGGCATACCAATGCTGGCCTGCTGTTGGCCATCACTAATGGGCCAGCTGCATTCGGCTCGGACACTTTTCGACAGGTTTATGTAATGGCACCTTTGCACTTTACCGCTGATGGCACTGCTGGCTGTCATCTTTTTTCCAGCTGATGGCCCACTGTTTCTTTCTTTGCTGGGTTGGAACGGACATTTTTATGAAAAATCATGAATGTTATATGAAATTAGATGTGATTTTCAAGATAAACACTGGATGCTTATAAAAGTGTGTATTAAAAAAACAAGAAAACATTTTTACTTTTATACTTGAACGAAGTTTGGGTATTATGGAATGGCCGGACAATATGGAATACGCCAATATCTGGCGCATACGGTGTTGCAGCCAAGCGTAAATCTGCCATACGACTTCCTAGTACTCCCATAAGGCACTGTTACAGTGCCTAGAATACATAGCGTGGAAATCTGCTATCCAAACAGCGCTAAAAAGTTTTATCCCTTAAATGTACAATGATGCTGAAATCTAGGGAGTCGATCGCAGCGACATCTGCAATAGATTTTCAAATTTCAAAGTAAATTACAACGCACAACAAAAAAAGTATTACAGCGTCTAGACCAAATCGTCTTGGAGTTTTAGAAAATGTCCTGCAGATGTCGCTGTGATCGACTCATAGGATTTAAGCATCGTTTGACATTTAAGGTGACATTTAAGGGATCCAATATTTTAGCACTTTTTGTGTATTACTGGGATAGCCGATTTCAACACAATGTATTCTAGACGCTGTAGCACTGTGCTTATTTCTGTTTGAATACCTGACGTTGGAGCGACGTGTGAAATAAAATCTTATTCTTAATTTTTTTTTAATTTTTGCTGATAAATTTGATAAATTTCGTATTAATTATAAAATATAATTGTCAGTGATGTTAACAAAGTTCGGTATAAAGTTGAACAGTTATATCTATTGCTGTGTTAGTCAGTTTTACTCTATGCTAATTCGTTGACGAAAGAAGAGGCTATGTTTTTCAAGAGGGTGTGTTTCGGGTAATACGGAATATCAGCTGGACAACTGTTTCAAGACGAGTCTAAAAATTAAAACAAATTTTCAAAGAATTTGATAATTTATAGATGATATACTAAAGTTTATGCATTAAATAACTCTGGTTATTCTTTTAAATCGTGATTGTTCTTGCAATTTTAAAATTCCTTGTAACCCTACTCCATCTTAGCCGACTGGTTTCCATTACCCGAAAAGTGTACCTTTTTAAAATTAAATATCGATGTGTATTTTTTCTTCCATTTTAAACGCATTAGAAATGTGTTAAGAAATAGTCAAAGTTTGTTCTTTACTAAAATTTAATATATCTTATTTTCTTATGTTGACTTACAAATAAAAATTAAATGGTATTCCATAATGCCCGAATTTCCTCCATAGTGTCAAGTGATTTTAGTTTGAGAGCAACCTACAGTTATTGTTATTGCTGCTTTCTTGAATTTCATTACGCAATTTTCTTGATATTTGAGATACGAATTGAAATCTAAAGTTCTGTTTCTGAAACACTCGTCTAAAAAGTTGCATTCATTGACACGGTCTTTTAATTTAAAAGTCTAATTTCACAAACTGAAAATAGAAGATTCTGTAACAATAACAGCAACAAAAATCCTGCATTATTTAAAAGTAATAAACTTTTAGATTTAGTAAATCATGTATTTAGTAATCATTGCATTTTCCTGCTAAAAATTGCACAATGAATTACTGTTTTTTATTTATTGTTGCTTATTTTATTTTAGCATAACTGCTTCAAATTAGTTACTCCTTTTAATAATAGTTGAGAAAGTCTAAAAAAGTGTAAATTCAATAAAAATACAAAACGAAAAAAAAAAAAAAAAAAAACTGGATAGAGACATTAATTTTACATTTTGACATTACCAAATATAGTTGTTGCGACATTTTTATGCCTGATCATTTTATCTTCATAATGTTACTCTAAATTCTATTCTGTAGCAAAACTTTCACATTTTTATTCAATGTCACTTTCATAAAAAAAATCCTGAAAAATTGTTTCCTCATAAAGTTGGATTTATTTTTCGAGATGATACATCGAGATGTCTTTTGAAGCTTACAAAATTGCCTGTTGAAGAAAGATTAGTTCTTTCAACAGCTTTTATCTCCATTCGAATATCGTCTTAAGAAGTTGATTTAGAATTCAGTTGTTCGTAAGATGTTTTACTTTTTACGCTGCAGTAAATGCTTTTTTTTTTTTTTTCAGAGACAATATTATGTAGCTTCAGTTACTCATTTTTCCCTCTTAATATCAAAAAGTTAAAATTGAATGTATTTAAAATACAGTCAAATCTCGTTAACATGAACCTCAAGGGAAATTAAATTTTTGTTCATGTTATCGTAGTCATGCTATCAGTAACAAAAATCCAGGTAAAATATATTGAGAAAAATACATATAGAGGAGACTAAGGGCTAATGGGACACGTTCTTTTTTAGGTGCGTTCGTAATTATATAAATACGTAGCACCTATAGTCGTCGTTCAGTCCGTCCGTCTGTCCCTCCGCCTGTCCGTCCGTCTGTCCGCATGTAACAGAGCAAAAACTACCCAACCGAATAGTCTGAAATTTCAAATATGTGATTGTTGCAAAATTTTGTCGAGCCATTTCAAATTTTATGAAAATCGGATGTATAGTTTAATTACAGGGACAATCAAAAGTTTTACTTTACATTACGGCCAATGGGAAAAATTATTGCAAGTGGATTTTAATGATATTAGAGCCTTCCGAATGATCTGAAATTTTAAAGATATAATTGTTGCAAAATTTTGTCGAGCCATTTCAAATTTTAGGAAAATCGGACGTATAGTTTAATTACAGGGACAGTCAAAAGTTTTTCTTTACATTACGGCCAATGGGAAAAATTATTGCAAGTGGATTTTAATGGTATTAGAGCCTTCCGAATGATCTGAAATTTTAAAGATATAATTGTTGCAAAATTTTGTCGAGCCATTTCAAATTTTAGGAAAATCGGATTTATAGTTTAATTACAGGGACAGCCAAAAGTTTTTCTTTACATTACGGCCAGTGGGAAAAATTATTGCAAGTGCATTTTAATGATATTACAGCCTTCCGAATGGTCTGAAATTTTAAAGATATAATTGTTGCAAAATTTTGTTGAGCTATTTCAAATTTTAGGAAAATCGGATGTATAGTTTAATTACAGGGACAGTCAAAAGTGTTCCGAAAAAATTATTGGAAGTGCATTTTAATGATGTATCAGACTATGCACGTTATGAAGTGCAAAAAATTATACATTCAGTACAATATGGGGTGCAAAAAATAATTTTAAAACTAGTTATAGTACGAACGCACCTCATTTGCCACGTTTGACGAGCAATTTCCAACTTGTTAATTATTATTTCGTATCAGAGGTAAGCAGTTAATTTACAATAAACTTAAATGCAGTGGGTAAGGGATTCAGGGATTTCACATACACTGTTAAAAATTTTGCAGCATTCTGGCAGGTCATTCGACCGTTTTTTGAAAAAACGGTTTCATAACCATAATTTAACTATATTCTGACCATAAAATGGCCAATAATATGGTCAGAATAGTGTTAAATTACCGGTTGTGTAACCGTTTTCGGAAAAAACGGTCAAATGACCTGCCAGAATGCTGCAAATTTTTAACAGTGTAGGGTCCAATGGGAAAAAACTTCGTTTTAGAATTGAGACTGATATTTAATTTTAACAATTAAATTATTAGTTATATTTTTTTTTATCCATTAATAGAAAATTGTTAGAAATAATTGTGTAAAAAAAAAAAAACAACAGCAAAAAAATTATGAATTTTATAAATTGCATTGCTGTAATTTACTACTCATTTTGAGCAACTACGCTGTACATTGCGAAATGCGATTGCCCTTATAAATTCATACGGAAACGAAGTAGAAAAAAAAAGAATAAAAAACCGAAAGCATGCTACCTTTCATATGAAAGTTCCGATACTAATCTGTAACAATCCTAAACTGTAACTTTTCCATGTTGAACAAAGAAACGATGCATAAAAATACCCCCTTTCGGTATCCTGGTGGCATGCAGTTGATGACGGGTATTGTATTGCCCAAAAGTGAGAACATTTTAATGGCAATAGTACTCGTTTTCATTGCTCTACGGAATAATACTTTTCATGAATCTCTAAAGAATAAATCATTGTTCCCTAGGGAAAAGGAAGCTTTCACACTTTTCTAGGAGTTTTAGTTCACGTGAAGAGAAAAAATCTCCCTAGGGGACATAGAGAATTGTTCATATTAACCGAAATTTCACGTTAACCGTGTTCATCTTAAAAGGAGAAAAAACACTAGAATCCGTATTAATTTTGACAGGGACAGTGGGAACTGTTCATGTTAAAAGTAATTCACGCTAAGCGTGTTCACATTAACGAGGTTCGACTGTAATGCAATTTTGCATTTTTTTATTGTATTAAATCTGCTTAACAATAACAAAAAAACAGTCTAAATAATAAAAAAAATTTTGAAATTTTAAAAAAGTGAATAAATAAATAATGAATACATTTTTTAATAAATTATGTACAATAATTTATTCATTTTTGCGCCATTTAAACACATTTGATTCAGCCTACCTACTCTTTTTAGGCGCGTTTGTAATTATATAAATACGTAGCACCTATAGTCGTATTCTGGTTTGTTTGTCTGTCCGCATATAACAGCGCAAAAACTACCCAACCGAATGGTTTGAAATTTAAAATATAATTAATATAATCGTGGCAGAATTTTGTCGAGTCATTTCAAATTTTATGAAAATCGAATCAAAACTTAAAAAGATATTAATAAAAGTTTTCTTCCTTCTGTTAAATCCTGTCATACGTAATTAATACAATGCTATCTCATGATATCTAATGATTCTAGGTTGCCATGGTGATTACGTTCCATTTAACATAGAGTGATATTATTTCCGTATTACTGAATTTAATATATGAAATCATATTAAAATTTGTATTCATGCATTTTTGCATAAGCGTGCAACAGCTATTGCACCAAGATTTGAATATTTATAAAACTAGTTATAGTACGAACGCACCTCACTTGTCACGTTTGACGTACAATTTCCAACTTGTTAATAATGTTTGATGAATTCAGAAAAAGAAAAATTGTCAAAGTCAAGAGTAAAAAATTAACCAAAGTTTTAAATCTTGTTTCAGCAATTATTAAATGCATTTGTACAAAACTTTAAAGAAAATTTTAAATAACTTTACTCTTTTAATTTTAGGAAATTAAATACATTTAATTTTTATCTGAAATGTTGAATGCAATTTTGATTATTTAAAGATACCTAACAAGAAAAAAAGAAAATAACAATATAAAAGACTTCTTAAAAATAGAATTCACCAAATACGTTTTAAATTTCAACCCGTACCGAATAAAAGATCATTTCTTTCTTGATAATATAACATCCTATCGTAAAGTAAAATTTTGAGTTTGTAATTACTAGGGGATCCAATAGGGCTTCTAGGATTACAGAACACAGGATAAAATCATTTTTTAAAAATTTAAAACCGTAATAGATTTTTTACTTTTATTACATTTTTTAGATGGGCAATTAATAACATCAAAAAGCATTTTTACATAAAAATATAAATAATGTATTTTAAAGAAAATTTTTAAATATATTAAAAGCGATAATTTCGTATTAGGCGCATGTCAGCAGTTATAACCTAAGAAATCGCTAATGATTTTTATATTCACAGCACCTTTTCTGATGATTTCAGTGGGTTGTGTTAAATTTGTATTTTATGAATTTTAATTAATTTATTGAAGAAGTTCTAATTTCGATGTGCAATTTTAGCTGAACAGTTTATATTGTTTTAAGTGCTAAAATGTCATTCTTTCGGTCTGCAGGCAATACAGATAGAAAGAAATTCATGATTGAAAAGTAATATTTTAAACCATAAAAAATCAGTAAACTGAGATAAAGTTTTCAAGTACATTACATATCAAAGAGCAATTATCTTCTTCTATTCGACGGTGTAAGAATTAAAATTATGCGATATTTAGAAGTTAAAAGAATTACTGTGAAAGATAAATTTATTGGTCTGTTGTTGCCACTATCAATATGACGTCAGCGTTACTCGCGAACACGGTTTTGCTCTATAATATAGATTGATACTTATATTAAAGTGTATTTGAAAAATTGCTTTCACATAAAGTTAGAATTATTTTTTCGAGACGACGCTTTTGCGGTATCTTTTAAAGCTTACAGAATTGTCTGATGAAGAAAGATTAGTTTCTCCAAAAGCTTTTATTTTTACAGGATTTATTTCAGGAAGTTGATTTAGACTTTAGGTGTTCATAAGATGTTAGATTCTCTTTTCAAGTGTGATTATCTTTTTCTTTTTCAGAAACACAATATTTCAACTTCAGTTACTTTCATGATTGTTATTTGCTTGGAAACATCAAACAAGATGAATCAAACAATCTATATTTCATAATAGATTGCTAACGCAGAAAAAGTCCTTGATAAACTAAATCTTCTTAAATTTAAGCTTATCAAGAATAATTTCTGTATGTATTAAAATAAAATCTAGAATAGGTTTCTAAATTTAGCTTTTTCATTGTATTTTAACGTATTCCCTTCAGTTTAGTTGCTCCTTGTAATAATAGCTGGGAATCTCTGAAAAGTATAAAAAAGAAAATATAAATATATCTTGAAAATTGGTTAATGAATTAAGTTTTAACATTTGTATCATTTACAAACTCAAATATCTATCCATTTTTCAGATAGATCTTTTCAAACTTGGTAACATAACTCAATTGCAAAGTGAAATTTGCAGTTTTTTATTCCTTGTTAATTCTCTTTTTTGAAACTGCCTTTTTGTTAAGACGGTACGGCACACAGTGGAGTATTTGAAGCAAAATCCTCGCCAAAATAATTTTTCATGTGTTTTACAGATAAAATCATTGCTGTTGTATTACTATTAGTAAATATACATTTAATTAATGTTGTATATACATAAGAGTATGTATTTAATTAAAAATAAATCAATATATAATACAAAGTATATTCAACTTTTTATTGTTTATAAGAGGAAAGGAATTTAAAATATAATTCCGGGTGAGCAAAAAGTCCGTATAAACTTTAAAAAATCATAAAAACCGAAAAAATAACCGAAATGAAAAACTGTTTGCAGGATTAGCATCTATAGGTCACGGGAATTTTTTAAACACAGAAATAAAAAATAACTCAAAAAACAGCCGACAGATGGCGCTGGTTTGTGCGATTTTGGTGGAAATATGCAAATGAAACGGTTTTAAGAATTTGCGCTCCTAATCCAGAACTACTTCACCGTTGTGAGCCGCCTACATGATCAAGGATGCTGAGTATGAAGGATAAAGCTTTGTTGGTGAAGTTATTTTACGTGAACTAGTTCTGGATTAGGAGCACAAGTTCTTATAACCGTTTCATTTGCATATGTCCACCAAAATCGCACGAACCAGCGCCATCTGTCGGCTGTTTTTTTGAGTTATTTTTTATTTCTGTCTTAAAAAAATTCCCGTGACTTATAGATGCTAATCCTGCAAACAGTTTTTCATTTCGGTTATTTTTTCGGTTTTTATGATTTTTTAAAGTTTATACGGACTTTTTGCTCACCCGGTATATAATGTGAACATTAAAAAGTCCACAATCTTACTTAAAAAGCGACTAATATAATGAAAAAGATGTTAGAAGTTTAAAATATACATTTTATTTAAAAACTTCTCAACCTCTCAACTTTTTAAAAAGAGAAGTTTTAAAAAGAATCGCCTTTTAAGTAAGATTGTGGAATTTTTAATGTTCACATTATATATTTTATGTTGAATCAAGGTGAAAAATTGCGTTTCGTCTTATGATATTATTAGGAAAGCAATTGTTGGTAGAGTTGTTTTGCTTACAAGTAATGTTTAATTAAATGTGGTTAATTTTACTATATATCTAAACTTTTAATTATTTATATCAACCAATGTATTAATATATATGTTATTTGCATTGAGTATGTATCAAAGTTTAGTCTCTGAAGTTGAGTTGTAGTATAGAGATTATGGTTTTTGAGTGTTATTAAGAGATAACCAAAATAATTTATATTTAATAGTGGGAACGATATGCGGAAGATTTTTTTTTTACAAATTGGCCTTCAAAACTATAAGCAATACGACTATATTTCAAAAATGGTCCAGCAAACCCCGACTCGCCTTAAACCATATATCTAAATCAACAGATCTAAATTTGAGCTAAAAAGGCTAAATTTTTTAAATTATATTAAAAATAAAGCTATTGAGTTCAACAGTTCATGAAACCGCAAATTATAGATTTAATTTTAAACATAATAACAAAGTTCAAACGTAACAATAAAGCACGTTTTCTCGCAAAAAAAAAACACTTTTCCTCAACTAAACGTAGGAGCCGCCGGATATGAGTATTGCTTCTGAAATAGACATAGAACGATGCACCAGTTAGCTATTAAAATGTACGTGTTTTGCAATTATTGAGCAAATTTTAATTTTTGCATTTTTGAACAGGTTTTTGGGTCAAATACTGCACTGGTGCGACACTTCGAGAGATCGTTTGCAGTTTACAGATTTTTTATCAATGAATTTTTTAGAAAGTTGATCTAGAATTCAGTTGTTTATGAGAGTTCGTTAGATTTTATATTCATGTTTTCTTGCTTTACTTTCTTCTTCTTTTTTTTTTTTTTTTAAATAAGAGACATTATATTTCAGCTTCAGCTATTTTTAAAAATTTTCTTTGTTGGATAAAATCAAGCTAGGTGTATCAAACAATTTACGTTTCCCATTAGGTTGATAATGCAGAGAAAATTCGTGACAGAATAAATCCATTTAGATTTTAGTTTATCAAGACTACTTTCTGTATATCTGCATATAAAAAATAGTAAAAATCAGATAAATTCCTAAAATTTTTTCTTTGTACAATTTAGACATATTTGAGACAGTTTAGTTAATTCTTTTAAAAACTAATTCCAACTAATAGTAAAAACTAATAGTAAAAGTTGATCATAATATTTATTAAAATCAATAGTCTGTTATTCTGTTGTACATCAGCTGTTCGCGAGTAGCCGGCTTAACATGATGGAAGTTCCCGTCACTTTACGAGCCGCCGATGTACAATAGAACTACGAAAAATCTAGAAAATTATACAAAAATTGCTATTATAGAGCTCCCTTTCTGCGGAATATTTCCAAATTAAGGATTATTCTTGCCATGGTCAAAAACATACACAAAAAATTTGGTTCAATTCTATGCATAACTTTCTATACTCTTTGGTGGTATGAAGGTGGCGACATACGGACGACATATGGCGACATAATGGTGACCGTATGGCGACATAATGGCGACATACGGACACACGGATAAACAGACATTTTCTATAAACACGTGTTTTTGGATATTTGACCCCTAAAACGTGTAAATCCGTCAAAAAGTGGAAGGATAAAAAAAAAATTCGATTACAATATTTTCTCTTATTGAAGGTAGAGGAAAGTAATAAATGAGAAATTCTGAGAAAAAAAAAAGATGTAAAAATAATAAAAAGTAATTAAAAAATTTTTCTTGGAAGGAGATAAGGACTTAGTTTTTATCGTTTGATCCCAGTCAAATACAAATATTTATACATTTATCTGAAAGTTAATATCTTCTTTGACAACACCATCCAAATGTAAAGCAATATCTTCGATTTTTTATTTCCTATTTGTTATTTTCATTAAGTTTTTCTTAAAAACTGCTTTTTTCTTAAACTAAAGGTAACATTATTTTCCGTAACTACACTTTGGAAAATGTTTTAAAACTTGCAAAACTGCCTGATGGAGCAGAGAAGGCTTATTTCAAGAATTTTTATTTTCAGTGGAATTTTCATTAGAATTTGATTTCGAAATCAGATATTCACAAGATGTTAGCTTTTTAACTAGTATGATTATTTTTTAGGTTGTAATTCATCATAATAGTTACTCTTACGATTTTTTTCATTTGGTAATATTGAACGCAATGTATAAAACAAGTATTAAATTTCCCAATGAAATTATAAGGAGACTAATTTTCACTTACAAGACACATCCATCGATGAATTAAACCATCATTTCCATCGAAATCCCCCCCCCCCTTCCCCCATCTGCCGATCATCGATTGACGGAATCTTAACAAGGCATTTCCAATGACGTTTGAATGAAAATTTATAATTTCGGCTATGAATTCACAACCAATGGCCTTTGAAACATAATTGTTACTCATGAAAGACTTTTCATTTGTCTAGCACCATAGTCTTCAACATGGCTTTTTACAATTATGAGTAAGTCTTTTTTCTTTCTAAATATAGCAAAACCGTTTTCTGATTTATCACCTATTAGGGAAATTAACAATTTCGTTTAGGTATCCTTTATGAAATGTATCGGAAATTCGAGTTAAGGACCGGAAGTGGGACAGAAATCAATTTTCATTTTTATTTTCCCAATTGTATTATTATATTGCAAGTTGTATCCTATCAACCTTTCTCCATATTTTTCTTTGTAGTTTTTTATTTAAATCTATTTTTAAATGAAAAGCAACAGTAAAACTACTTTTTTTTATATTATAAGTAATTTTTAAAATTAAATTTTTGCGAGTTTGCCATTAAAAAACACAAATGTATTTAACTTTTTTTTTAAGTAAACCTAGTTAAAGTAAATGATTAAGCTTTTTTATTCCTTGTTAAATCTATAATTTCTTTTTCTTTTCTTTTTTTTTTGAAAAGTTGTATTCTTCAAAAGGTAGCAGTATTTTTCGTCAGTTCGAAATAACTCTTGAAGTTTACAAAATTGTCTTATAAAGAAAGATTGGTTCTTCCAAGAGCATTTATTTTCACTGAATTGTTTTCAGGAAGTTGATTTAGAATTCACTTGTCCATAAGATGTTACACTTTCTACTTGAGAATGATTTTTTTTTTTTTTTTGAGATATTACTCTTCAACTTCTGTTACTTTTATAACTTTAATTTGTTTGATGATATCAAGCAAGATGTATCATACCATGTATGTTTAATATTAGATTTCTAATGTAGAGAAAGTCTTCATAATTAAAATTTAAGCTCATCAAAAGCACTTTTGAATGGAATCAAACATATGGAATCTAGAATGTATTTTTAAATTTAGTTTCTTCATTTATTTAAGATATTTGCCTCATATTAGTTGCTAATTTTTAATAATGAGAAAATCTGTAAAAGTATAACATAACAAACATATTCTTAAAAAGTGGACAAGGAGTTAATATTAACTATTTTGATGACTGGTAAACACAAATGTATATGCATTTCACTGTCAAGTCATTTCGTGCTTGATAACATCACTTATTTGTAAAGAAAAAAAATTCAATCGTTTTGACTTTCATTAATTTTTTCTGAAAAATTGCTTGCTCATAAAGAAAGCATTATTCTTCGATAGGACAATTCACATCTTTCGAAGTTTAACAAATTACCTTATTAAGAAAGATTGGTTTTCTGTCAAGAGCTTTTATTGTCACTAGATTTTCTCGCGGGAAGTTGATTTAGAATTTGGTTGTTTATAATATGTTGGATTTTTTATCCTCTAGAGTGATTACATTTTTTCTTCGGATGAGGTTCAAAATTTAGAAAAACTTTAGCGAATATATATTTGTAAGAAAAAGATTTATTTCAACAACGTTACTGTTCTAGAAACTCAAATTAACTAACTATGTATATTATGTTTTTTTAATAACTATTTTATCATCTATAGAAATAATTCCAATAATTTTAATGAAATGCTAATGAAAAAGAACTTCAATAGACCATGTGACATATTGTCACTCAAATCCACGTCAATGCGGTTTCATTTCAAGATACTGGTTTTATACTGTTTACAAAGCGTTGTTTTACTGATAACTTGCTAATTTACGACAGAACTAAAACATTAGACTTTTATGAGCTTCGATGCATATTAAACAATCGACATCTTTTAAAATTTAATCAAAAGTTCAACGCGAGACTAAAGTATTTCATTTGCGTTTGTACCTTTTGCAATATCTTTAGACCGCATTTTGGATAGTAAACTAAAAATTGTCCAAATGATGCCATTAATATATTTTCAAGATTTTTCAAGATTCCTTTGTCTTTAGTCTTTGGCTAAATGCCTTTATCTTATTCAAAACATTCCACCACTCGGTAAAATGTCTAAGAAGTTGTTTCTGTTCTCCAGCCCCGCCTCTTTTTAACACTTTCCAAAAAGTTGAAAAGTGTTTATGAATTTGGTTTGTCTGTCTGTCTATCCGTCCGTTCTCTAACTCGCGTAAATATAGTCCGATTGCCATGAAATTGATAGATGTTATTGGGTATCACTATTTCATGATCGGTATTGAAGATGAAGTGTATATATAGCGTTTACGGTTCATTTATAGAGACACTCAAAAGAATTCCGTTACTTTACAGTCTATGGCGAAAAATCGTTTGCTATATATTTTAATAACATTACACTATTTTAACCATACTACCATTTATATATATATTATTGAGGTGAACTACACGGAGCT
Source organism: Maratus speciosus (assembly GCA_963932465.1). NCBI lineage: Eukaryota > Metazoa > Arthropoda > Arachnida > Araneae > Salticidae > Maratus > Maratus speciosus. Next base: position 51,936,036 of record OZ010786.1, on the reverse strand, counting down.
TACTGCAGAATATTGTGTGCACAGAATATATCCTTCATTTAGAGGGACACTTAAAAGAATGTGGCTATAGAAGAAGTTTGAAGCCCATGAAAAATAATTGCTGGAATTGCACTTTCAGTTGTGGAAAGCGTTTTTAAATTGAATTTTTTAAAAACTATTAATTGGTGTTGATAAATTCTATAGATCATGTACAGGGATGCAGAAAGTTTCTCATGTACATTTTCGTTTATTCACGGAAATTTCTAATGGAAATTTTCAACTGTGCTCTTCATTTCAGTGAACTAACTTTTAGCATACTATGTAGTATACATACAAATCCATAAATCATATACAGGGCTGAACAAAAAACAAAAAGAAAACAAACAAAAACGAGTATTTTTCCGATTTTTGGTTGTAATAGCAGAAATGGGGTTTGAAAATGCGTTGAGAGTTTTTCAAATTGTATATTAAACTGCGAAGTTTTGTTACAGTATTCTGAATGTGCTGGAAAGTGTTACATAATCTATGCTGGACACATGATTTTTCTTTCTTGTTTGTATCTAATAGTGAACTCTGAAAACCCTTTAAACCTCTTTCCGATTTTGATTTCCAGAATATTCTGAGTGAATTGCATCTTTATAAGAAGAAAACTTTCTTTGCGAAAATAAAATCACTGAACAACACCCCAAAACAGTAGTATATTTTAATCACCAAATTGTCCCAAGAAAAAACGAAAATGGTTTTTCGATTCGAAATTGTCTTTTTTCAACTTACACTTAAAAAGTGAGCTTACGCTATCGTTTTTTAACCGAAATTGTACTAAACTCTGAAATTATCAATATGGACGTTTAAATTTGACATCATATTTGGTTTTTTCAGCAAATTTTACTTTTAGGTACCCAGCGGGAAGCCATTCAGTCTAGTAGTTTAGGCATTATGAAGATTTAAACTTTGAAATTCTTAATATTAAATTCATATGTAGTTGTAGCAAAACAGATTTCAATGTGGGCAGTTTTTTAAGTATAACTGAAGATCTACTTTACAGAATGAGCAGTAATTTTGGTTTCGCGCATTTGAAGTTTCTAGAAATTGATTTTCTTTTAAAAATTCGATAAGTTACATTTTATATTTTTTTCGAAAATAACTATCGTTTTCAAATTAATTTTTGAAAAAAAAAAAAACAAAAAAAAACCGCGTATTCTAACCTATAATAATAACAAAAATAAAAAAACAGAAATCGATTCCAAGAGTCTTCAAATATGCAAATGCAAAATATGGGATAGTTCTGTCAAGTAATTTTAGATTACGACTTTCGTCTGGTTGATTTAGGACGGTCTTTATATAGTATTTAATTCCCTTTTTTTTCCTGCATCTTTCAGCCATTTTCTTTTTTCAAATCCTCAGACTTAACTGCCATCAGTGGAAGGATTTTAATATTTGGACACCTTGTAACCTATCTGTTTCCATCAATAATCAAACTACTGACCCGGTCTCTGAAGAGGATTGCTATTATGCATTTAGCTACTGAGTAAGTGAGTTGTAGAATTCGTTCTTTCGGCATTTGAGTAAAATCTTATTTCCATAATCTCTTTTAGTGTGCTTCGTTATCCGCCATTCACCCTTCATTATATTGTCTACCCTGCATAAGCCAAAAGAATCGTAGTGTTTTTAGGTGCGTTCGTAATTATATAAATACATAGCACCTACAGTCCTCGTCTGGTCGATCCGCCTGTCTGTCCGTCTGTGCGCATATAATAGCGCAAAAACTACCCAAACGCATGGTTTGAAATTTAATATATATAATCTCTGCAGTATTTTGTCAAGTCACTTCAAATTTTGCGAAAAACGTGTCAAAACCTAAAAAAGATATTAAAAAAGTTTTCTTCCTTCTATTAAATCCTATCGTACAAAATTAATTCAATGATATCCCATGATAGGTAATGATTCCACGTTGTCATGGTGATTATTCTATTCAATCCTACCCTACGTAATTAATTCAATGATATTTCATGATAGGTTATGAATCTAGGTTGCCATGGCGATGACATCCTATTTAAGATGGAGTCCTATTATTTCCGTATTACTAAATTTAATAGAATCGTAATTAATTTTATATTCATGCTTTTTTCCATTAAGAGTGCAACAGCTATTGCACCAAGATCTGAATATATATAAAACTAGTTATAGTACGAACGCACATCATTTACCACGTTTGACGTACAGTTTGTTATTCCTAGCAGGAATTGAACCACAGATATATTTTTTCGAGATAGTAGTTCTTGTCCTGCGAATTATTGAGTTTTTGTCGAATAGTGTTAGTTTCCTAAATTTTGGGTAGGTATTTAAATGTTTTTAATTTTATTATTCCATGCAATAACATATGAAAAATTTTCTAAATGCTTAAAGAGTTATTTAAACAGGAACAATACTTAAATGAAAAAATAATTAAATAAAAAGATGCATTTTAACAACTGAAGATGACATTCAGTTAGGCATATTAAACTTTCAAACAAGTTAAGAAAAATATTTAATGTGGCGGAAAGCAGAAAAAATATCCTTCTTCAAAATTGGATTGTGAATTCATTTTTACATTCTGATCGTGGAAAAAACACAGCTGTCTAGACTAAGAGATCATATCGTTCTTGATAATACCACCCTACAGTGAAGCAAAATATTCAATTTTTTATTCACTGTTACTTTATTTTCCATTACAAATTTTTTGAAAAACTGTCTTATCATGAAGACAGTATTAGTTTTCAAGACGATACTTAGATATCTCTTGAAAATAGCAAAACTACCCGATGAAGAAAGATTCATTCTTTCAAGAGATTTCGCATTCGCTGGAATTTTTTCTGAATTTTTTTCTAGGAAGTTGAATTTGAAGTTTGTTGTTAGACTGACATTAGTTTTTTTTTTTTTTTTTTTTTTAATCTTTTATTTTTTACTATAGAGTGATTGCTTTTTTGTCAGGGCCATTACTGTGAGGATTTAATTATTTCAATGATTTTTTTTTGTTTGTTTGATAATAAGTAGTAAAACGCATCAAGCAATTCCTCGTTAACATTAGATTGTCAATGGACAGAAATTAATCCATATAAGGTTAAACTAAAGTAACTTAGTAAGAAAAAAAAAATAATTCGTACATAAATACTAGCTAAATTATCCGGCGTTGCCAGGAATTTGAAGAATGTTTGTTTTGAAAAATCAGTTTCAAAATTAAACATACAGTATAAAACAAACACATAAAAAAGCAGGAAAACCACCTTTATTTCAGTTCTTTACTAAGAATGAGCTCTAGGGACCTAAACCTTTGTGGAAATTTTAATATACAAGCATGCATACACACACGTATATATATATGGAATAGATTTAAAAATGGTGAAAATAAAATCAGAGAACCTCGAAATATTAAAATATGCCAACATTTCCACAATCGGGTTTTTATCATGTTTCAATACGTTTTTTCAAACTCACATGACGCTATATATTCACCTGCTGACGTCCATTATATTTCCAACATGACGTAATATTCACTTTTTTTTTTAAAATTCGCCAAACTGTTTATTTCATTTTCATTTTTCACGTGAAAATCTTGCAATAGAAAAGTCATGACGTAATATTAACTTTTTTTTAATTCGTCAAATTATTTATTTCATTTTAATTTTTTTACGTGGATATCTTGCAATAGAAAAGTAATTGTAGTTGTGGTAAGAATTTTATTGTGGATTTTTAATTTTTGGCAACTGCTATAACGAAAAATGTTTAAATTTGATAGGAAATGGCTGTTAAATTGGTGGTTTTTTATTAATTAAGAATTAACCATACATTATTTCGATTCTGGATTACTTTAGTTGCCTCGGCCGTGTTTTAATACGCATATACGTAACATTTTACAATTCTGGCTTCCAAACTGTGCATTTGTATAGAATTGTAGACAGACTAATTTCCATTTTTATATATTAGATAATTGTAAAAGGAAAATCTTTCGAAACGTATATATATAGATTATAAACATACTTTTAAGATTAGGAGAAAATAGTAAGAAATCTGCAAATTTTCGTACGATGAAAGATTTATAAATAAACAAACAACAGTTCTACATTTACTAAGAATGCAAAATATCGTTGCGACCTCTATTATTGCAGGAATTGCTTGTCGCTTCATTATCTCTGTCATGTAATCATAATTTATACCCTTGCTCCTACAAGATAAACTTTTTTCGCGTAGAAGATAATCTGGAAAATTCTGGATAATAGTATTCCAGTCTGCTTTTATGTAGTTAAGATCCACGATAAGTTAAGAATTAAATTAACAATAACTTTTAATAGAAGTGTACAATTTAGGAATTTATGTTGTTTTAGCAGGAAGAAATATGGTACACGATTAAGTTGATCGAAATTCTACTTACGCTAGTTCAGAAAGAATTGCTCTTCAACTCTCTTTCTGTTCGACAAACAACACGTGAAAATACTTTAATGTATAGAGACTTAAACCCTGTATTCTGTAAGTGTAGTTATTACGTAAAAGTACAATTAGGAATTACAAATTATGGGTAGGTTTTCTTATCCTAACATTTAACACATAGTTTAAACTTTTACAGTTTTTGTTACCGCTAAAATTTAACAGAAGTATTTTTCCTACGCCTATTTAATCGCAGATTTCGGCTGTTAAATAAGACAGCATTTAATAGTATTAAATTTTAGTGATAAGAAAAAAGCGTAAATGTTGGCAGAGAATAATAACCACTGAGTTAGATTATAGACGAATAACATAAACGGAGTAGGAAATTACTTGTATATTTAATCATATTTCATTTAAAAGTGAAATGATGAGAATGTTTGATATTTTAACACGTTTTGCCATGAAAAATGTTATCACAGTTGATATGCATTTTTAAACAACTTTTCCATGCATGGCAAAATTGTTTAAAAAAGCAGATAATGCACAGTCATGAAAAAAATCACTCTTTGCGAAACGACGGATTGAAAATTAGGTATTAGGAATTCTTAGTTCTAAATTTAAATTATTGAGTTAGATTACAACAAATAAGTATAACACTGTTAGTGTTTATAAAATGAAATGTTTGTATATCTAAATTGTTTGATAAAATAGTGTGATTATTCGAAATATAAATATTAAAATATAAATATAAATATAAATATAATATTAATATAAGTATAAATATTAAAATTTTAAATATTTCTCCTTTAAATGAAATATTATAATTTATGTATTTTCTGTCTGGTTTGTTATATAATGCGCAGTCAAGATAAGACAATCCTTATTAAATACAGGATTAAGCACCATTATTACTTTTTCTTTTCTCATAAACTGAAACGATTTTTTTATACTTCTTACTTTATCTTTAATTCTAAGCGGAAAAGTTTTATAAAGATAAAAAGTAATTAATTTCTATATCTTCTTTTCATTTTTCTTATTTAAAGCAAAATTTCAATCTCCACGTTTTTTCGGGATGATATTTTCTTGAGACACACTTAGTTAAATCTTCATATTTTTATTAAAATGCCTGATGGTGGAGGATTAAGTTTGGAAATTTTCTACATTACACAGGATGTTTCTAGGAAAATGATTTTGACTGCAGCCGTTTCTCTGAATAGATTTTAGACAGTCTTCTTCTCTCATGCTTTCTCATTTTTTTTTCAAATGCATATTCCTCCAATCCCCCTTTTCCGTTTTGTTGTCTTTTTATTAAAAATATTACATATTTTAATAAATGCTAAATTTCTTTTAGAATATAATAGAATAGCCTTTTTTGACGTTTTAAATTAAAATAAGAACAATAAATCTATTAAAAAATGTCCAGATTTATACACGTTGTTCCACACACACGCACAAAAAAAATATGCATTTTAAGGGGTGGTAGAGCACATAGAAAGGAACATTATGCGTATATGAAAACAAGGTTGCCATCTACTTATTCTGTCAAAAATATCAGGTCGTCAAGGATGAAACTTGTAGCAAGAAAAAAAAAAAAGTGAAGTTAGTTGATAACTTACAAATATAAACTAATTTTGATACGCTAGACAGACTTGACTATATTAAAACAGAGAAATTAAATTAAAAATATACATAAAAATATTTAATTAAAAACAAAAATATACTAAAATAGACGTTTCGCTGTGCAATGCACAGCGTCATCAGTATAAGCATCAGCAGCAATAACAGAATATCGAACAAGTCCCGGACACAGTCAAAGTCAAAGTTAAGGGTGTATACGAAAAAATATATTTTCACCCTCAACAGCTCGAAAATTTCTGAGACTTTTTCAGACTCATTTTTAAAAGTAAAAACATGAACCTTGCTGAGGTGATTTTTGAAGAGATGTATAAGAGGCCGTATGATTTCATTTTTCGTTCAATTAATCAGAATTTTATCTTTAAACTATTACTGTCTCAGTATGACCATTTTTTTCATACCCAGATCTCCTGCTTCGGAAATTCGGTTCAAAACGCCAACGTTGAAGGCATTTTTAGAATGTTTTCTGCATTTATAAAAAAAATCGAGAAGCACGGCACATTATGTAGTTTCTAAATAAGATAATTTCCCGGTTATGTCTGGTTTGCGTTACAATTTCTGTGTATAAATATGGATCATTAGAGGCGACAGCCATTGTTGCTATAGGCCACAAAGTAATCTCCACTACGGTGGATTTCAAATCAAGATAATTTCCCAGTTTGATGCGTTTGAGAGCAAAAATGAATTTAAACATGAATCAGAAAGTAATCAGTCTGGATTGGAATACACCCCTTAGAATTGGAATACACCATACAGTTATTATTTCAAAAACACAAAATATTACTTCGGTATCGTACCAGATTCGTTGATCGTGATACGATTTGGTGTGATCTCGAAGGAATATTTTGTGTTTTTGAAAGAATAACGTTGACTTTGATTGTGTCCAGGACTTGTTCGATATTCTGTTATTGCTGATGTTTGTGCTGATTAGGCTGTGCGTTGTACAGCGAAACGTCTATTTTAGTATATTTTTGTTTTTAGTTAAATGTTTTTATGCGTATTTTTTATTTAATTTCTATGTTTTAATGTAGTCAATTCTGTCTCGTGTAACAAAATTAAATTAGTTTAAATATTTTAATTCAAACGTTAAATCTGAGATGAGTCAGACTCAACGGTGACCTTTAGTTCATCATTATCGACCTTTGATTCTGGGCGACCGTGTGGCTCATTTGTGAGATCAAAGTTACTTGTACGAAATTTGACGAACCAATTCGATACTGTCTGCTGTGTAGTAATACTAGAGACAAATACACTATTAATGTTTCGTGCGGTCCGTAGTTTCACGTTAGAGCTCATACTTCCTTATAGTGTGAATTTCCGACTGTTCCATTTTCAACAAAATTAATTAAAAAAAGTTTTTAATATTTGTTAGAGTTTACAGCGATTTTTTAAAACAGGCAAGATGTGTGACTTTCTAAAAAAAAAGAGCGGTAAAATATTAAGCCAATGTCAAATAATAAGCTGTTAAGTTGGTAATATTATTAACTACAAATTTCATCTTTGAGGACCTTACAGGGTATCTCGCTTCAAACTGTACTTGCATTTTCATTCAGAACTTTACGAATAATGAATAGATTAAAACTAAATTTTCAAGAGACATTGCTTTCTATGAAATGGGATAACATCCTGAGAAGTTCTGGAAATGGTGTTCAGTCCTATCCAAACAACACTAAACCAGCCGCTCTGTAATTCGAAATGTAGCATATACGCATGCGGTACACATAGCAACATGTCCCATACTTTCTGAATGATGTTACCACATTTCGAACTAAATGAACGTATTCTGAAAATTTCCATAAAATATTTTCATTATTGAAGTTATAAATTGAAATATGGAATGGTTGTAGTTAGATGGCAGCGAAGAAAAGAAAATGAAACCCATACAAAAATAATTAATCAAGTGGGAGCATTACTCGCGCACAAAGGGTTCCGTACAATAAATATATGAATTAGTAACTGGGCATTTCATTACACAGATATATCATTAAACATTTTTATCTAGGCTTTAAAAGACGATGGCACAAAGAGCACGCCGCCCTTGACTTTAAGGGTTCATATCTCGGCTAATTAACGATAATGTTTTTCAAATATCATTATCAGTATTCTTTTTATACCTCCAGCGATCCTCAACTCCTTTGCTGAACGCCCTCAAATCGAAATTTGTGTGTAACGCAAAAATACGAATTTCTCAAAACCTATGGGGTCATCGCTATAGTTTTCTTGCAAGGTTTAAATTAGCTTCTTCTACCCATAATTGTTTCACAATTTTAGTTTCAGTAGATTTGGAAATAGAGAGGGGGGACATATTTTTGCATTACATTTTTGAGGATATTTCTAAAAGAAATGTAGTTTTGAGTTTCGCGTTACGAAATCTTTCACACGATACCCCACATGATATACAAATATATATATTTTTTCAAGTAACTTAAGTAGCCCCTCTTCATTTTTCCTAAATATATTTATGAATGGTTAATAATCTATAAATATGTGGGTCAATAGCTTTTATTACTTCAGCCAATTTGAACTTCCTACGTTCCATAGCTTACGAGTAAAATGGCTATGACATACGGACAGACAGACACAAGAGTGATCTTATAACGGTTTCGTTTTTACTTTTAAGTACAAAACCCTAAAAAAACCGCCGATGAATTATGGAACCATTTTAAAAATTGCTTTATGAAAGTGAAATTACTTTTTTACATACAACTTATTTAACATTTAAGTCTAGATGAGACTAAAGATGTCAAATACATAAAAAAAATGCTTCAGTATTTCCCTTTCCCTTTCCTTATTCCTTTTCAGTTCTATGTTTTTATAACAAAGTTATTTTTCGAGATGCAATTTTTTGCATTTTCATATTTTTACTAAATCACTTGATGAGTAAGGACTAACTTCAAAGAGTTGCTATATTACAGAGAAAGATTCCATGAAAAATAGTTTGAATGCATTCGTTTCTTTCGACAAAGTTATTGCTCACTCTTATGAACCATTATAATTTTTTAAAAATAAAAATTTGATTATTTTTTCTGTTTTAAAATTTTAATATAACTTTTTGAAAAGCATAATGGGACGTTTATTTATATGTAATACACTATATTTAATTTTTTTGTGACAAAACGTTAGCAACTTTGATAAGAAAATTGAAAATAAGCATGTTTGTACATATTTGTTTTCCAAAGTATTTGTAAGTATTTGCACATTTGGCTTCAAAAGATTGAAAAAAGTATGTATAACTGTATGCCAACATGTCCTTTACTTATGATAATAACACAAAACAAATAAAATCAAAAGATGTTTCTTAGATACTGCAAGAATTATTGAAAAGCGATTTAAAATAAATTTAAAAATTGTACACTTTATTGCAGAACATAATAGCAATATTAAAAAAGTATCAAATTCTGAAGGTAACCATAAAGGATTTTTTAGTGCACACTAGGGTTTTTAACGGAGTGTTGATAAGTATTAAAAAGAAGGTTTGATTACTAATATGCTAAAGTAATTTCTAAATAGATATTGAAAAAAAAAATGAATTAAAATTAAGATGCTTAATTAGACATTTCAAAATATTTATGACACTTTGATTACAGATTTTTGTTAATGGCTATTGGCAAAGTTTTAATGCAACATTTTAAGATGATTTGAATGTTGAATAAATTGGTAATTTTATCTGTAATATACATATAGGGCACATAGAAAAATTTCTGAAATCACTATTGAACAGATAAAGGTAGAATTGTGGATCAAGTATCTATTTACGCAAAACGATTATGCTCTATGAGATCTATCGCAGCGCCTCTAGTTGCAACGTTTGAAAGTTCTTGACTCACCTCATAACGATGAGGGATAGCCAAAGAAGGAAATCAAGTTAAATATCTTCAATGTTTCCATAATCGGCAGTATTACATATGCTCTCGCATGTGTGCAATACTGACATCATAAGGGAGATGCATATTTACTTACAAAACTAACACATATCAGCAAATTAAAATTTACTTGTATGAGAAAATCAAGTTAATTATGCTCACTTTGTCCACCCTTTCTCGATTTAGTATGAAATGATGTCTTTCGTGTAAACATAACTTTGTTAGAAGACCTTAAATATTAATTTTTGGACATCCAATTACCGGTTTAAATGCGAAACTTATCGCTTCTAAAAATGTGGCATTATAAGGAAGATGCATATTTACTTAGAAAACTAACACATATCAGTAAATTATAATTTACTTCTATGAGAAAATCAAGTTAATTATGCTCAATTTGTCCACCCTTTCTCGATTTAGTATGAAATGATGTCTTCCGTGTAAACATAACTTTGTTAGAAGACCTTAATATTAATTTTTGGACATCCAATTACCGGTTTAAATGCGAAACTTATCGCTTCTAAAAATGTGGCATTATAAGGAAGATGCATATTTACTTACAAAACTAACACATATCAGTAAATTATAATTTACTTCTATGAGAAAATCAAGTTAATTATGCTCAATTTGTCCACCCTTTCTCGATTTAGTATGAAATGTTGTCTTCCGCGTAAAAATAACTTTGTTAGAAGACCTTGAATATTAATTTTTGGACATCCAATTACCGGTTTAAATGCGAAACTTATCGCTTCTAAAAATGTGGCATTATAAGGAAGATGCATATTTACTTACAAAACTAACACATATCAGCAAATTATAATTTACTTGTATGAGAAAATCAAGTTAATTATGCTCAATTTGTCCACCCTTTCTCGATTTAGTATGAAATGTTGTCTTCCGCGTAAACATAACTTTGTTAGAAGACCTTAAATATTAATTTTTGGACATCCAATTACCGGTTTAAATGCGAAACTTATCGCTTCTAAAAATGTGGCATTATAAGGAAGATGCATATTTACTTACAAAACTAACACATATCAGTAAATTATAATTTACTTCTATGAGAAAATCAAGTTAATTATGCTCAATTTGTCCACCCTTTCTCGATTTAGTATGAAATGTTGTCTTCCGCGTAAAAATAACTTTGTTAGAAGACCTTAAATATTAATTTTTGGACATCCAATTACCGGTTTAAATGCGAAACTTATCGCTTCTAAAAATGTGGCATTATAAGGAAGATGCATATTTACTTACAAAACTAACACATATCAACAAATTATAATTTACTTGTATGAGAAAATCAAGTTAATTATGCTCAATTTGTCCACCCTTTCTCGATTTAGTATGAAATGATGTCTTCCGAGTAAACATAACTTTGTTAGAAGACCTTAAATATTAATTTTTGGACATCCAATTACCGGTTTAAATGCGAAACTTATCGCTTCTAAAAATGTGGCATTATAAGGAAGATGCATATTTACTTACAAAACTAACACATATCAGCAAATTATAATTTACTTGTATGAGAAAATCAAGTTAATTATGCTCAATTTGTCCACCCTTTCTCGATTTAGTATGAAATGATGTCGTCCGTGTAAACATAACTTTGTTAGAGGACCTTAAATATTAATTTTTGGACATCCAATTACCGGTTTAAATGCGAAACTTATCGCTTCTAAAAATGTGGCATTATAAGGAAGATGCATATTTACTTACAAAACTAACACATATCAGCAAATTAAAATTTACTTGTATGAGAAAATCAAGTTAATTATGCTCACTTTGTCCACTCTTTCTCGATTTAGTATGAAATGATGTCTTTCGTGTAAACATAACTTTGTTAGAAGACCTTAAATATTAATTTTTGGACATCCAATTACCGGTTTAAATGCGAAACTTATCGCTTCTAAAAATGTGGCATTATAAGGAAGATGCATATTTACTTACAAAACTAACACATATCAGTAAATTATAATTTACTTCTATGAGAAAATCAAGTTAATTATGCTCAATTTGTCCACCCTTTCTCGATTTAGTATGAAATGATGTCTTCCGTGTAAACATAACTTTGTTAGAAGACCTTAATATTAATTTTTGGACATCCAATTACCGGTTTAAATGCGAAACTTATCGCTTCTAAAAATGTGGCATTATAAGGAAGATGCATATTTACTTACAAAACTAACACATATCAGTAAATTATAATTTACTTCTATGAGAAAATCAAGTTAATTATGCTCAATTTGTCCACCCTTTCTCGATTTAGTATGAAATGTTGTCTTCCGCGTAAAAATAACTTTGTTAGAAGACCTTAAATATTAATTTTTGGACATCCAATTACCGGTTTAAATGCGAAACTTATCGCTTCTAAAAATGTGGCATTATAAGGAAGATGCATATTTACTTACAAAACTAACACATATCAGCAAATTATAATTTACTTGTATGAGAAAATCAAGTTAATTATGCTCAATTTGTCCACCCTTTCTCGATTTAGTATGAAATGTTGTCTTCCGCGTAAACATAACTTTGTTAGAAGACCTTAAATATTAATTTTTGGACATCCAATTACCGGTTTAAATGCGAAACTTATCGCTTCTAAAAATGTGGCATTATAAGGAAGATGCATATTTACTTACAAAACTAACACATATCAGTAAATTATAATTTACTTCTATGAGAAAATCAAGTTAATCATGCTCAATTTGTCCACCCTTTCTCGATTTAGTATGAAATGATGTCTTCCGTGTAAACATAACTTTGTTAGAAGACCTTAATATTAATTTTTGGACATCCAATTACCGGTTTAAATGCGAAACTTATCGCTTCTAAAAATGTGGCATTATAAGGAAGATGCATATTTACTTACAAAACTAACACATATCAGTAAATTATAATTTACTTCTATGAGAAAATCAAGTTAATTATGCTCAATTTGTCCACCCTTTCTCGATTTAGTATGAAATGTTGTCTTCCGCGTAAAAATAACTTTGTTAGAAGACCTTAAATATTAATTTTTGGACATCCAATTACCGGTTTAAATGCGAAACTTATCGCTTCTAAAAATGTGGCATTATAAGGAAGATGCATATTTACTTACAAAACTAACACATATCAGCAAATTATAATTTACTTGTATGAGAAAATCAAGTTAATTATGCTCAATTTGTCCACCCTTTCTCGATTTAGTATGAAATGTTTTCTTCCGCGTAAACATAACTTTGTTAGAAGACCTTAAATATTAATTTTTGGACATCCAATTACCGGTTTAAATGCGAAACTTATCGCTTCTAAAAATGTGGCATTATAAGGAAGATGCATATTTACTTACAAAACTAACACATATCAACAAATTATAATTTACTTGTATGAGAAAATCAAGTTAATTATGCTCAATTTGTCCACCCTTTCTCGATTTAGTATGAAATGATGTCTTCCGTGTAAACATAACTTTGTTAGAAGACCTTAAATATTAATTTTTGGACATCCAATTACCGGTTTAAATACGAAACTTATCGCTTCTAAAAATGTGGCATTATAAGGAAGATGCATATTTACTTACAAAACTAACACATATCAGCAAATTATAATTTACTTGTATGAGAAAATCAAGTTAATTATGCTCAATTTGTCCACCCTTTCTCGATTTAGTATGAAATGATGTCTTCCGTGTAAACATAACTTTGTTAGAGGACCTTAAATATTAATTTTTGGACATCCAATTACCGGTTTAAATGCGAAACTTATCGCTTCTAAAAATGTGGCATTATAAGGAAGATGCATATTTACTTACAAAACTAACACATATCAGCAAATTATAATTTACTTGTATGAGAAAATCAAGTTAATTATGCTCAATTTGTCCACCCTTTCTCGATTTAGTATGAAATGATGTCTTCCGTGTAAACATAACTTTGTTAGAAGACCTTAAATATTAATTTTTGGACATCCAATTACCGGCTTAAATGCGAAACTTATCGCTTCTAAAAATGTGGCATTATAAGGAAGATGCATATTTACTTACAAAACTAACACATATCAGCAAATTATAATTTATTTGTACAACAAAATCAATTTAATTATGCTCAATTTGTCCACCATCGGTAGGAATGTATGTGCACACGGTTAACACAGAGCTTTTCAAAAATACTGGGTGGGCTTAAGAATTTTTGAATAAAATGACCCATTTAGCTTTTTCTCCATAGTGCGTATGTGTGCAGAGAGAGAGAGAGAGAGGGGGTGGGGGCGAATGACTAAATGTAATTCCAAATTAATTTATGATTTTTATAAGTAAATTTTAAAATTGTTATAATTTTATTATAATTTTATAAATAATTTTATTAAATTATATTTTTATAAGTTCTTCCTTATAAATACATTAATATTTATTTCAAATAACATTGAAATAACTAATTCTTGAAAGTGCGAAAAAAGTAAGTTTTAAGAAAAGCATACATCTTAGTCACCTAAGTGTGTTATCAATTCAAAACATCAAAACAGATGGCAAAATATGCAGGAAATTTGTTTTCGTGAGAAATTTAACTATACATCCGCTGAAGGGGTTTTCAGTGCTCCTGTAAGTCTAGTTTATGTCCTTACTATTTTTCAAACAAAACTATTTTGAGAACGTTAATGAAACCAAATTTTATTTAGGTGATTAAATATGTTAAAAAATAAATTATGAAGTAAATCAATTGAAATTGGTTGGGCAGAGAGATGAAATTATTGGGTGGGTTCGTGCCCCATGGGCCCATATAATTTGCCGCCACTGTGTGTACATACATTGCTACAGATGGTGGACTGAGCATACTTAACTTGACGTTCTTATGCATGTCACATACATTGCTACAGATGGTGGACAAACTGAGCATACTTAAATTTATAATTTTAAATTGACTTTTGTAATTGACTGTTTCTTTTCTCTGTCTCTCACAGTTTTAGAAATAAGGTCGATAACTTCCAAATTTAACCACTACGAAATAGTTACTGTCATATGATAGTGCATAGCCGTTTTATTATAAGCGACACTTGTTCTAGCTATATCCGTTCAAGTATTATTTCAGGATAAAGGGATTCTCTAATGCACCCTCTAATTACCTAGAAGATAAGAATGATTTCACAAATTATTAGAAATAACGATGAAACAAAATAACATTAATTTAGTAAATTAAAAATTTTTTATTCTTATTTTTTTTAATTATTATTCTTATTATTTTTACTATACTTTTGTAAATGTATTTTTAATTTTGTGTGGTTGCTTTTATACATTTTTATGCCTATGTTTTTTTCATTCGAGTATTCTAAAATTATTTGTTTTTAGGGCAAGGTATGAATTTGAATTCTTTACAGATTACGTAAAATCTAGTTTAGAATATATTCGTGGGAATCCATTTTATTAGATGAAGCGAGTACTCAATGTGCAATATTTCAAACAGTTTAGAAAATGCTCTCATAAACAAAATAGTACAGTCAGTTGTGTAGTCGTAAAGAAAGCAGAGAGCATACGCTCTAAGCAGAGGTTATACTCTCAAGGCAGAGGGTAATCCCTACAGTGTATATAGTATAGCTTTTTTTGAGAAACAGAGGGTATACGGTGTTCCTTAAAAAAAATCCAGAAGGTATACGGCGTATACCAACGTATACCCCCCACTACATCCCTGAGTACAGTCCGAGAAAAAAGAAATTATGATAAATGTTAATTGCTCATAAATGCGATATGTTTAACTTTTATCCCTTATAATTGACTAAATGCCAAGGTCGTAACAATGATGCTGACTTCTACATCCTTTCCCAGTACGTTAAATATTTCCTGTCCTTCATGACTTTTGATTGTTTTTTTAAGTATTACAGTTTTCATTAAAATGAAAAATTAGTGTTTTAAACAAGAAGTGATTAGATTTGTAGTTCTTGCGTCTGTCATTTATAAATGGAATAATTTATGACGTAATCCACATTTTAGAATAATGATATAGCGTTCTATAAATTACAGAATGAACACTTTCATAGAAGAAATATTTAATGATACAGGCAGTATTTAAAATGCTGCTATAGTAGTGTATAAATTGCAGTGTGAAATCGTAGCTGGTCAAATTAACAGTTTCAAAAATAAACTCAAATAAAAGGGCAATTGATGTTAACAGATAAAATTTTAAATGTGTTTATTATTAACATGTATTCACAGAACATATTTAATTTTTGCTTCATTTTTAGCATCCAAAACTCTAAAGACTGAAAAACAGGAGTGTAGTGGAGAGTATACGGAGGTATACGCCGTATACCCCTGGATTTTTTGAAGCTCCGTATACCTTCTGTTTCTCAAATAAAGCATTGACGTATACTGTATCCATGAATGTTCATGGCTTCTAGCGTATACTCTCTGCCTATAGTGTATACCTTCTGATTTTTTTACGACTACTACACTGCTGAAAAAGAAAAATAACTAAAGCAAATAAATAAACACAATAAAGTGGATAGTATATCAAGAAAAACCAAATGACGTTAATGTCTTTGTAATTATCATTCCAAAGGTAACTGACGGGTTCCCACACGAAAATATAAATAAGGGTCCGAAATTCCCAATATTCAGAAAGAGAAACACTACATGCCTGAACAATTTTAGCAGCAAGCCAGTATTGGTCTATCTTGGACCAGTATTAAATTCAGTGTCACGAAATAGTGCTCCAAAAGAGGGGTGTTTGCATTTTGTATATATTGCGCCAATATTGACAAGCGACATTTAGTGAAAGTAAAGCCAATAACATCAATACTGGAACAAAATTGAGACAAGGCGTTTTATTGGGAATATTCCCAACTGCACGCCAATATTATACAAGTATTGGATACATTGTAAATATTTCCAGTGAAGCTCTAACTTATTTTTGATTTCAAATTTAGATTATCCAATTATGAAATATATAATGTGAACTTTAAAAAGTCCACAGTTTTACTTAAAAGGCGACTAAAGTGATAGAGAAGATGTTAAAAGTTTAAAATATACATTTTATTTAAAACTTCTTAGTACTTTCAAGCTTTCCAAGCTCATCATCAGAGAATATCTTAATAACTAAATTTTGTTTATTTATACAAATACGTCACTTTGTTTTGAAAATGAGAGATCGAATAATTACTAGAGTTGAAAGTAGAAGTAGCAGTAGCAGTTTCTTGGATTGAAGTTAATTAGGGGAAATATATATTATTATTAATTACAGTTCCATTTATTTTTATGACATCACTCTGTTTTCATACGTCACTTTTCATGGGTAGAAGAAAATATTTAACTAACTTAAATTCTAATACGTCACTTTGCTCACATTTTCAGGATTTATTTTCAGGATATTGAACCATAAACTGGGGATATTGTACGGTTGCATTATACATACATAATTATAAGAGAATCCATAGAAATCCTGTGTAAAATCAGTCAAGTATGTAACGACACCTTATCGTAATAAATATCGCTATAAATATTATGCTTATACTTAGCAGGTAATTTTTTTTCTCAAAATTTGCTGTTTTTTTCTTTCCTCGTCAAGGAAATTTTGCTTTTTTACTAAGGAATAGTCTTAAAATATAAAAGGAAAATCATTTTGAAAAAAAAAATTATACAATTTTACCCTAATTATTTTCAAGTGCATGGATGAAATCTTGAATTTAATAACAGAGGTTCTATTTTTGATAATCCGCTCTGCTTAATTTTGATTTCAAAATTCTATAAGAAACATTTACATTATTTTACTTATCCTTTTGATTTAATAACGTACCACTCTCCGTTAGCAGGTTTGTGACCGAGTATTTTCTTGTAAATTTAACACGTTACTTTCTTTTATGCATGTGTAGCCTTTTAGAACAAAATATCAAATCATCTAAACTATAAAAAATGTTATTATACTAATTACACTTTCAAGTTAAAAAAGAAACATGAAAATAAAATTTCTAATCGAAAAATTACCGTTTTAGTTGGTGCATTAAAGAAGTATAATATTAAAGTAATCGCAAAACCATCCACCAAATTAAAATAATTTCTAAACAGAAAAATAGACCCGATTCCTTATATTGAAATTTTTGGCGTATATATGATACATTTTAAAGATAATGTAAAACAGAAAAAACTCACTGACATAGAAATGATAACTAGAAAATTTAAAGACAGACTTAAAGAGCATATTACAGATATGAAGAATAACAATCACTCTACAGCATTATCAAGCTTTAATCAGAAGCAAGATATTGACATAGACTTCAGAAACGCAAAAATCATTGCTCACACTTTGCTACGCTCCTATAATCATGGAATCATCAAAAATTTTCAATGAAGGAAGAAGCATGTATGATGATATGCTTTACTACAATATACTCGCTATCTGGTATAACATACTAAACGTTTCTAGTGAATTTGGAACCAATCCATTGAACATCCTACCCCTCCTCTTCTTATAATTGGACTCGTCTCCAACTATTAAACCAAAGATCATTCATGAACATTGACGCCTTAGATCCCCCCCCCCCCCTGATGATGACTGTGTGAATCAGCCAAAAGCGGTCGGGTGTCGACTTTGTAACATCATTTTAACGCTTACAATGATTTTTAAGTTTTAAAACGTATATTTTTATATTTTTAGTAATAAAAAAATCATAAATTTGATTTTGAATGCTTAAATGCTCTTATATAATCTGAAGGTGAACAGGACGTACCGAAGTTATAGTTAAACTATTTATTTTAATTAGTTAAAGTAACCATAAAATGAGACTCACAGGTGGTTAATAGAAAACGTAAGCTTATATGTAAAGTATAAATTCCCATAAAATTAAAATATTTAACAAAATTAGAACATTAGAGTCAAAACACTGTATTAAAAAACTAGTGTTTTGAAGGAATTTTCACCTTCTCATTAATAAACTTTACAACATACTTATAGCTACTTAAAAGGTGACAAAAACATATAAAAATATTATTTAATGCAACCCTGAGACCTTTCGAACACACACGGGCTCATTTTCAAAGGGAAAATATGACTGACTGAATAACATTTTTTTTTTTTTTTTTTTTTTTTTTTTTTTTTTTTTTTTTTTTTTTTAACGAAAGTAAAGTACTACGCATGCGCAAGCGTAGTTCAGTCCATTTCTGTGGTGAAAAGATCAGTTCATTTTTTCAGGAGTTCTTGAAATATTTAGGATATTATACCAATTCGAGGGAATATTATAAGAAAGGACATCGTTATGAACAGCATCACTTCTAAGTAAAAAATCAATGGATTCACGGATTATTGAAGAGTAACGGTTAGATGTTGAAATGATCATTTTAGCTTTTCGAAGTTTATCTTAATATATATATTTTTTTGATACAATCTGGATAAACCTGTACTTGGTTTGTTAAACTTGATATCAGTATGATGCAATAATTAAGTTAATAAATTAATAGTATATTATCCTAAATATTTCAAGAACTCCTGAAAATATGAACAGATATTTTCACCCCTCTGTAGAGAAATAGACTGAACTCCGCTTGTGCATGCGTAGTATTTTATTTTGGTTTTTAAATTTATTTTTCTATTCAGTCAGTCATCTTTTCCCTTTGAAAATGAAAGCGTTTGTGTTCGAAAGATCTCAGGATTGTATTAAATAATATTTTTATATGTTTGTGTCAGCTTTTAAGTAGTTATAAGTATGTAGTAAAAAATTAGAACAATTGATTTTACTAATTTACCTTCTGGAAGACAAAAGGCTCTTCGTCATATACGGGATTTATTCCGTTGTTAGGGACGGTTTTCGTCCTGAACCGTCTCCTGACGGTGTCTGCTGGTAACCCATACATATCAACTTCCACGTACGTTGACACCCTTTTATCAGAGAGAAACTGGCCTGATATTATCTAAAAATGAAAATATATATATATATATATAAATTAGCAATATAACATTCCACAATATCGTCCGTTTTTTTACGAGTAACAAATAAGTAAAAAAGGCAATTTTTACAAATTTTACAGTGACATAACTTGAAGGCAATTAAAATATTTTCCTTTATAAAACGCGGTAAAAATAAGTAAAGACAAGAAAACAATATATTTGTTGTTTAAATCGAAAGGTAAATATGCAATTCCATTAAATTAAGCCGCTTAATACTATTTTTCTTTTCATAAGCACGTGCGTGCATTTAATCGAGTTTATTTTAGTGATTATGGAACTGAAATATTTTTTCCGAAGATTTGAAGTTCATTTTTGTATTTTAATTATATTTATCAAAATTAAATATTTTCTATAAGTGTTAACAGATTTTTGAGTACAAAAAATATCTTACACGGAAAGTTTGCAGTTGTGTACGTTAAAGATATTTTATTCAGCATGTTACGTATATCTTTTGTTTTTATTAACTTAAATATAAATTTGTTATGTTAAAGATTATAACGTGACATATCGCTGCTGGTAAAAACAAATGGAACTTTGGATTAAAGAAAAAAACAAGTATAATTTTAAAATTTTGTCTCTTGAGAATTACATTAATAATTTGGATTAAAAGATTTTTTATTTATACATATATGGCAACCAATACAACTATTTTTGAATACTGGATTTTGAAATAATTTGTCTAATTCTGAACGCGCGCGTGAAATATAGAATCACAGATGAATTTCTTGTTTTAGCTTAACAATTTATTGTAAAGATTTAAAAAAAAAAAAAAAAAAAAAAAAAAAAAAAAGTCGTTGAGAGTTAAAGTCCCCAGCAAAGAGTAAATTGCTGGCCAGCAGCAAGATAGGTGCTGGCAATGATGGAGAAGTGCTGGATAATAGTCTACCACTGCATTACCACTGCTGGACAGCTTCAGTCAACTTTGCTGTTGGAAATCATCAGATAAAATTCTGGTGTGCTTCCGTTTTAGCTCATGCGCTGGCCCACCACTACATGGAAGTGCACGAACTTTTGCAGTATTATTGCTGGGAACCCTTACGCTAGGTGACGTTGCGAATATCGAAGACATTGAGTATTTGAACACAAATTTGAAATGAATATCTTAACACAATTTAAGCTGCGAAGCTAATTTTTTTTTTTTAAACTGTAAATAATATAGCACCACTGCCACCAACAAAATAAATAAGTAAATTAATAAATAAATAAATTATTTATTTGAACGCACTTTTTTCTCTCCTTAAATCTGGTTTTACTAAGTTACAAAGGATTTCGGTTTTCATAATTAACACAGTTCAGAATAAATAATAAAAAAAAGGGTATAAAATATATATTATTTCTATACAATGCAATAATTTCTATACCAGTTTAATGATTGGGAACGTAAATCACAAAAGAAACAAACTTGAAATATTGTAATGAGAGCTTAAAAACTACGGGCGGCCGTAGCATACGCTGAAAGTACTTGTTCATGTCCGATCACGAAAACCAAACAGCATCGATCGCGGTTAGTACTTGGGAGGGTGACCACATGGAAACCGCTGCGAATTCAAATATTTCTATAGATACTTCTACAGATTTTTCTATAGCTCTTGGTGAAACTAGCTTATAGAAAAAAGAGTATAGTACTTTTGTTTTTTTTTATAGAATTCTATAAAAAAATTTTGTAATAGAAAGTGCTGGGCAGCAAAGGAATAGCAGTGGGATAGGTGCTAGCACTGCAGGAAAAGTGCCGGATTAAAGTAATGTGATGGCATACCAATGCTGGCCTGCTGTTGGTCATCACTGATGGGTCAACTGCATTCCGCATAGACACTTTTCGACAGGTTTAAGTAATGGCACTATTGCACTTAACCGTTGATGGCAGTGCTGGCTGCCATCTTTTTTCCAGCTGATGGCCCACTGTTTCTTTCTTTGCTGGGTCGAATCCGGTTAAGACAAGGTAGGACCAGTTTCAAGGAACTGGACAAAAGTCGCGTATTAAGCAGGATCACGTATTAAGCGGGATCGCGTATTAAACGTGATTTGTATAATGTTGCAGGAACTGAGCTTATTTACACATATAATTATCTAAATGAACTTTAGAGCTTTCATTTATATATTTACGGTCTAAAATTGTATCTTTTACGTATATTTAGATTAAAATTTAACTGTATTTCACTGTAATTCATTATTTCTTTTTATAGGACCGACTGGAATAACAATTGAAAATAAATATCGGTTCAAACATTGCTTTATCGTCGTTTAATGTGTTACTACTAAAAATAAAAGAATAAAAATAATTTTATTGGTAGGCATATTTTCGTAACACAAAGAAAAGGTATTAAATCTTTGAAGCACAAACCAGTTGTTAAAAATATATTTAAAATGTGTGATAATGAGTACCATTACAATATGAACTCCATTTCTAATAATAATAAAAAAAACTATCTTTATTAATCTTTAAACGGTCAAGTGCGAGTATTACTTGCGCTCAGAGGGTTCCGTACAATACAATCTGAATTATTAACTGTATTATTAAAAATAAACAAAACATAGAAAACATAAAAAATATATATACAAAAAAGGAGTCGCATTTGTTTAACCTTCACCAGTTTCCCTTTTTTTTTTTTTTTTTTTTTTTTTTTTGTTTATAATATGCATTATAAAACATAGTAGTGATATAACGTACATTTAACATCTCACTAACAACAGGTATAATCATCTCTAATCATAATAATTTTTATGACGTACCTGAGTATCCTTAATTGGTCCATTTTTCTCTACCACAGTAAAAACATACACGAAGCGAGAGACAAAGAATATTAGGACGCGAGATCAAAGAAGAATTGCTGTGTTACTAATTTAGCGGTTTTTTCTAAAATTGAAACATCTACCACTATTTCCGATTATCAATGATGGCCTTAATTAATCTGTTATTAAATAAAGTAAATATTACTATACAGAAACAGTGTTTTTTATCTGAATAAAAAGAATCCGCTAAATTGACAACACTGAAGAGAAGAAATTCGCATCTTGATCAATGAATTCGCATCGTAAACGTACTTTTCCTCCCAAAGGACTGAAAATCTATTGCGTCTTTAGCGAGATCGCGTAGTAACCGTTCCGGAATTAAACTTGATATTTTTGCATTAGCCTTATGGGGGATGTTGAAGGTATCGGAAAAAATCTGCGAATTAACCGTGTGTGTCTTTACCGGGTTCGACTGTATTTTCATACATAATCACAGAAATGTCATTGCCAAAAGAAGAGTATATAAATAGTACAAAACATATTTCAATTTTAAGACTTACAGCACACGCTTTTATTTTAAGCAAAATGACGTCATTCGCATCCGCTTAAGATTTCTACATTTACGATCCACTCTTAAAGATCTACGGTAAAGTAGGCATAGGACGTCATTATCCCGAAATAATATACAAATGCAGCAAAAAAGATGCCGTCATTAAAGAAACTCGACCAAAAAAAAGGTTGTCTAATGATTCATAGGCCTTCATTTATTTGTAACATTAGTATAGATACTTAAAATTAAATATAGTTTATAATAGCTCCATGTTTTAAGGGGGTAGGATACCTTTGAGCACGTTGAAAAAGTAAAAAATATCACTATGTTCCAAGCTTCAAAACGTGTGTAATAAGTCAAAAATACAAATAAAACTTCATTTAAATATAAAGTTCATATTTACATTTATATTTAAATATATATCTATGCTTGTAAATTCATAAATAAATATTAAAATGATAAGTTTAAAAATAAATGATAATAAGAGAAAAAAATCTTGCGCGCATGATAAAATCTGAAAATATGCATATAAAGCGGAAATGTTGGTGAAAATAAATACATAAAAGTGTTACTTTTATACTAAAACCAGAATATTTTAAAAATATATTGATTAAATTAAAAATTTAAGTGAAAATTAAAAATTTCCACTTTTTAAAAAATATTTTCAAAGTAAAATGAAACAGAAAAAAATAAAATATTACATTTTTTTGGTTTTAAGTTGTAGATAATACAGAAATGAATAGGTTTTAAAAATTTCTTTTGATTGCCATGCATAGTTTTTTAGTAACACTGCGCGCAGTATCAAAATTCATCGTTTTGAATAAACGCAACGCAAAGTTTAATTATCCTATGTAGTCTTAATAAAACTGCCATAATTAGTAAACTATTGGAATTTTTTTAATGCGGTTTTTTGCATATTGTTCAGAAATAATTACGGAATCAAAATATGTGTTAGAAAAAAAATCGAAAATTTTGTAGTTTTAAAGGTATCCTACCCCCTTAACAGAAATCATTCGTTTATATTTTTTCAAAATAGCACGTATTTTAATTGCATTTTCTTTCTATTGTTATGAAAAAAAAATGGCAACAAAAATATTTAAATTATTTTTTATAACTATTTTTCCTTTACTTTCTGCAGAAATGGAGTACTGCTGTTGCCAATATTAAGCAAATAGCTCCAAAAAACTACAAAAAAAATAATATTTCAAAAATAAATGGAAATGCAGGTTTCAAACAAATTGCATTTAAAAGTACTTTTTTTTTTCAATACGACGGTATAAAAATTGAAAATGTGCGATGCTTAGAAGTTAAAAAAAATTATATAGGGTATTTAATCGTACTGCTTTGTTTTACGGCTGGCTTCTGTAAGGTAACGTTATTTTTTGGAGACGTCGCAAAATAAACTGGGTGAAAGAAATAGCATACCGTACCGGGGGCTAATAGATTTTAGAATCCCTTCAAAGAAAAATATTTGTAACAAATTATGAAACTGATTAATAATAATTTTGAAATTGATATCAAGTTATCAATAATGATATTGTCTTTTTATTTTTCTTAAGAAGTAAAAACATTTAAAATTTTTAACATTATAAAAATTGACTTCTCGTGCAGTCTTTTGTAAAGTATGGTTATAAACCTTGAAAAAACATTATTCACGTATATTAAAATATTTTGATATTTCGTTCAACACATACATAAAAGTAGCACTTAAAAGGTTGTTATGCAAAAACATTAAAACTGTAATTTAAATGAAGATATTTTCATAATGTAAATTTTATTGTATATACTGAAACCTCTTTCAAGGAACGAACTAATCCCTTAGGTATTACTGTGCTGTTTAAATCTTTATTTATACAAGTTAAAGGTTTAAAAAGCATAAAATCTTCAAAATTCACGAGTTAACTAAATTAAGGAATAAAGGAATTAAAAAAGAAGCATAATGTAGCTATAATGGTATTAGTAATTCAAAAACAACAAATAAACTCTGTTAGAGTATTTAAACAAAGATTCATAATATTGCATGCATTACTTTTTATGTCAAAACAAAACATAAAAATCCAGTTTTTTATTAGAAATTAGATTAATTATTTAGATTTATTTACTTACTGATATAAATTATCCTTAAAATACATTTAAAATTGATTATTTGGGGAAATAAATCTGATTTTTTAAAGTCTTATATTTTTTACAACTATACAAAACGACCCTTGTATAACGTTTAAAAGCATTAAAAAATATTATTAAGAGCTAAATTTAAAGATTGGACACCTATAACAAAGCAAAAAAAAAAAAAAAAAAGGTCATGATTTTGTTTAGATCTATATGCAGATTTTTTTTTATATAATCTATTCACGCGCAGAAACGAAAAAGAGAAAAACGCGAAAGCCAGATTATTAAAACAGAAATGGCTCTGCAATCTATTGCTGTATGTGACAAATATTATTAAACGTTATATATTTCCTTTCTTTCTAACCACTGACTAGGCCCCTACCTACCGGGCTATAGCCCACTTTTACGGGTTTGAGTTCCTGGGAATGGGGCGAAATCACCTGATCGCCACATGTCGGCAGTCTACTGGATAAGTACTAATGCCGTCTTCAGGGCAGCTCAGATTTACATTGCTATGTTTTGGAGTTTTGGTTCTATATTGGTCGGTTACCTGAAGTAGGTTTGCTTGTTCAATTATGTTATCTGGAATTGAAATAACATATGCACATTTCGAAGAGGGTTCATTTCTCCATACCAACTCATATGAGGTTGCCATACACGATAAGGCTAAATTACTACTATTCTGTAATTCGAGTTTAAAGCAGGATAAAAACAAAATTATATCTGATATAGAAACCTAAAAAATTAAACTTTAAAATACTTTAAAAATTGAAAATTGATTTAAAAATTTAAGTTTAAAATATCACTCGCGTGCCTTAACCCTTTACTGCGCAGCTTTGCATATATGCAAACACAGTATTTTGAATTTAATAGATTTTTTTATTTTATTCGTATATACCTAATTCACACCAGAAAATTAAAATAGCAATATTTGCTTTAATTAATAACAGACCTTCCGCATTTAAATAAAGCGAAATTAACTATTGAAACTTTCTGGTGTAGAGTCAGATTCTTTGAACTACATAATTTCTAGAACGTATTCTATCATGGGAATTAAAGGGTTAAAGGTTAAGTTTTATAAAATAAATAATTATATAAAATAAGGTATTTCGAGATATATTTATTAAAATACTTATTAATTTGCAATATTTTAGCGTAAAACAGCCACACGACAGAAGTTTTTACTTGTATTGCAGAGATGCAACATAAGGAAACATTGACGTATTATATGAAAAATGTACCTCTGATTTTTTTTATAATTTTACTGTGTAATAAACCTTTCAGAGAATAATATATAATTTTTTCGAAACAAAATAAAAAATCGCGCATTTAAGGGTTAAACTCTTGATACAGAAGTAATACATTTAATAACGTTACCTTAACGCAGACAGTTCCAGCTATGATACCATCCACTGTAGACTCTATGAAAGGATCAAATTTTCGATCGGTTCTTCTCATGAAGTCAGGTTTCAACAAATATCCACATCTGCCGTTGTACTCGAAAATCCCGAGGTTTAGCTGCATTCCAAGATCTGCACAACATATTCTGTTATTCTTTATGGTTATCTTTACAACATTTATATTTCAAAATCATGAATTTATAAAATACTTTTCTATTGTGTATTCTTTTATTCATCATCAATCATTGTTGTATTTTTGATGAAATAACAAAAAGTTCCGAAATATGTGCGCATGGGTATAATGCAAAAGGCAGAAAGATGTGAAAAAAAAAATCAAGAAAAAATATGATGAATAAGGGCAATTCCACAGAAAATTAGCATTTTGAGGGGGGGAAGGGGATAAAATTTATAATATGTTTAATTTCCGGGGATGATTTTAAAACTTGATATTTTTATACTCTATAATAAAATCCTAATAAAAAGGCATCATAAAATACTGTTTGCAAACTAAGTTAAGTACCATTATTGTCTTTGTAAAGTCATAATGTTACGTAAGTTACACAATAAAAGTAACGTCAGTTACACGTATAAATGCCATTTTTTTCTTTTTTCTTATTCAGAAATTAATTAAACAAGTCACTGTTATGATTTGGCATTATTTAGTGTTATTGAAAACATTAAATAACTCTTTTTTAACGGGATTGTTTTGATAAATTTTATACTTCAATGAAGACAGAAAAAATGTTTGTCTATTTTATGTTACGTCAGTTACAGAATTCTGAATTGCAATTTTTGGGACGAAAAGAGAGATTTAAATAATCTGAAGGTATTTGGGTATTAAGTGCTTTGTAAGAAATATTTTAAATTGTAAAAATTCGTTCTAGCTTTATTAGTAAATTTTCTACATAGTTTTGAAAACAAAATTCGATGACCAAATGTCACGTCAGTTACGATGGAATCACCCATAAGTGAATGTAAAAATTATCGTTGAATTCTCATTAAATAATGTGACATAAGTTCAAGCACATAATCACACACGAAATAAAGAAATAAATACAAACATAGGAATACAATAAAAGTATCGATTTAAATAATTTCAAAAAGTAAAAAAGATTCATATTTTAGATAGAGTATTGTTATATGTCAGCGTAACCATATACGATCAAGGCTCATGCTTAAATTGAAAGATTTCATTGAAACTGTGCATACCCACATTATAGAAATTGGCGATATTTGATTGATAATTTCCTTTATATAAATATATAAGAAATCCGAATACCCAGAGATAATATACTTCTTTAATTTCTAAAAGGTGTTAAATAAAAACTATAAAAACAACAAAAAAGTTTTTATGTGTAAGCTGTCTACATGTTTCGGCTTCACCAGAAGACAAATGGAAATTTTCTGTTGTTGCGCACGATCTATAATACAATTATTTTAAAAGTCATTATTCATGTTATTCACGTTCTCTTTTAGATTACCCACAAAACTTTTATACTGCCTTAGGAAAATTGGTCAATTATACATTTTTTTTTCCGCTGTGCTAGATCAAAATAATAAAAACACTCATTCATATATTTAAACAGAATGAGTTGTATTTATTTCAAATGAAAATCAAATTTCAAAGTAAATACTTATATCGTTCCATGTGGTTTAGTCGTTAGAACGTCAGTGCGCTATACTGATGGCTCGGGTTCGAGTCCACTATGTTGGCCCTTTGCGCCTCTTAACCTCTTCATTCCAGGGGTACCCATTTGGGTACACTAAATATAAGGCAAAATTACCCCCCAAAATTTTAAATAAATGCATAAATTCCTTTTATCTCTCTTCGGATACATCAAAGTGTCCTATATCACCAATACATGCCGCTACAAGTTTAAAGACGGAAGAACCATATGACTTTGAAAAGAAGACATGTCCAAGATGGATGACAGAAGCAATTTACCAACGACTTTACGTCAAAGTAAGTGAATAAAACAAATTTGTGAGTGAATTTAAAACAAATGATTGCATTTTTTATAAATTAAGCTGTTTCAAGAATGATTTGGAATTGTTTATAAATGTTGTTCATATGTGCATGGATGTTGAAAACATCTGTAAATATGTTGTACCCATTTGGGTACAATGGGTCATTACTATACGTTTCCAGCTAAAGAAAATAAAATCTGTGTAACTATTTTATACACTCGGTTAACACCAAAATTTTTTAGGAAAGAATAATTTATTTCTTTTAGATTTACAAAACAATTTGAAAGAGTTTTTTCATTTTTTTTTTTAAATAATATAAAATAATATACAGAATTTACTGCTAAAAGATGTCACACTTTCTAGTAACATTAAAAATATTAACATTTTGAACTAAAAATACACGTTTTCAAATACATAAAATATGATAATAGCATCTGTTTAAAAATATAAATAAGTATTTAAGGTATAAACAATGGAGAAAATCCATCTTCACAACAACCAAATGAACAGTCACTCATACCATTAGTGGCAAATGTAAAGCAAAGAGATAGATTCTTCCTTTTGCTATCAAAATTACACTTTGCTGATTCTGTAATACACTGTGTCCCAAAAGTTTAGACAATCAATAAAATTTGTATTAACATAAAAATTTATAAGGTACAGTTAAAATTCGTGAGATAGGTAATAAATAAAAGCAGTTTTGCTGATATGCACACATAAATTATGATCAAAGATTTAAAATTATAAAATACAGATTAAATTATATAAAAATATGCTGTCCCAAAAGTATAGACACTTATAATTTTTTTGGTTTTTACATTTATAAAAGTAACTAAAAATTTACTTTTAATATTTAATTGTATTACCACGATACTTTATAACATCATATACCCGTTGTTCCATAGAATTAACTACGCATTGCATTACAGAAGGAAGTGTTTCATACCACGCTTTGTCAATTGCAATTTTTAAGTCATTTGCACATGTATATTGCTTTCCACTTTCATAAATTTTACGAGATAAGATCCCCCCATGGGTTCTCCATGGGATTCTAATCTGGACTAAGTGCTGGCCAGTCTAATAGTGTGATGCTGTTTTGCCTAAACCATGTTTTCGATAATGTGGAGGTATGGATGGTTGCATCATCTTGTTGGAAAACACGGTCCGGTGCTGCTAGCAAATTCATAAATGGCAGTAAATTTGTACGTAAAATATCCTGATAATCCTCTGATTTCATTTTTATTTTCATAATCCTAGAAATGTTTGGCGAGATACAGAACCTTGCTTAAAGCAGAGACCTAAAGATGCACGTCTTAAGTGGGCTAGAAAGCATATGTCAAACGGTGCAAAATGTATTTCTACAATCTTCAGTGATGAAAAGAAATGGAATTTAGACGGCCTTAATGCTCATAAATTTTACTAACATGACCTAACAATAGAACCCAAGTACTGTTTCAGCAGGCAATAAGTCAGAGGATCCGTAATGACCTGGGGAGGGTTTTCTTTCAACGCCCAAACATTTCTAGGATTTATAGACAGAAAAATGAAATCTGAGGAATATCAGGATATTTTATGCATCAATTTACTGCCACTTATGGATTTGCTAGCAGCATTAGTCTGTCTTTTCCAACAAGATACATCCGTACCTCCACATCATCGAAGACATGGTTTAGGCAAAACAGTATCACACTATTAGACTGGGCAGCACTTAGTCCAGATTTGAATACCATGGAGAATTTATGGGGATCTTATCTCGTACAATATATAAAAATGGAAAGCACTATACATGTGTAAATGACTTAAAAATTGCAATTGACAAAGCGTGGTATGAAATACCTACTTCTGTAATGCAATGCTTAGTTAATTCTATGGTACAAAATGTATATGATGTTATAAAGTGTCGTTTCAATACAATTAAATGTTAAAAGTAAGTTTTTAGTTACTTTTATAAATGTAAAAAAAAAAAAAAAAATTACAGATGTCTACATTTTTGGAGCAGCACATTTTTATATAATTTAATATATATTTTACAATTTCAATCCTTTGGTCATAATTTATGTGTGTATATTAGCAAAACTACTTTTTTTATTACCTATCTCACGAATTTTAATTGTACCTTATTACTTTTTATGTTAATGCAGCTTTTATTGATTGTCTAAACTTTTGAATCGCGGTGTACATTCTTCTGATACCGAAGATCGCCTGTGGAGAGTGCGTCCTTTACTAAATGTGGTCAGAAATGACTGTTTTAAAAATTTGCTCAATTAATGAGCAAAGGATCCCATTTTTTGGGAGATGTGTCTTCCGTTAATATCTTCCTTCGAAGATCAACCCCTGGGGTATAAACAATTTTGTTCTCTCCTAAAATGATGTGTAGTTTGAATTTTCTCTTGTACACAGGAAAAAATACCGTTATATTATAAAAATATAATTAATAAACAATAAACAGGTCAATTTAAAATAAAACAAAAGAGGTATTTTTTATTTAAAGTTTGGCGTTTATTTATCCAATGGTGACCCGATGTACCCAAATGGAGACATAAATTTTTACTATTTGAAAATTTAAAAAAGAGAAAACTAATTTTGTTTTCTCTTTTCTGAAGCTAAAAGTGTCATAAATTGCTGATAAAATAATTTTTCTATGCAGAAGATTTTTCTCGGGACTGAAGAGGTTAAGCATTTACTTTGAAATTTGACTTTCATTTGAAATATTGTATGCAAGGCGAATGTTTTATCTCTGGAATAATTTCCGTGTATTATTATAGAGTTGTACTTAATTGGAAATTGATTATTGTGAAAGAGGATCTTTTATCAAACTAGAGGGCTCTGCCCCCAGCAAGCTACGTGCAACAACCTCCCGTTCAGACTTTAAAAACACGCTAATTTGATCAGCTTTAAAAAGATTACGGAAGATAGAATTATGATTAAAAAACCAGTGTTGATCTCCCTGTAAACGGGTTTTCATTCATTTCCCATCCACTGAGGTATTTTAAGGCCGAATCAGATGCTGTTAATATCTGTTTTCGTGTTCCATTAAATAAGATTAGTTACCACATTTGAAAATCAGCTAATATAAAATGAACTAAGTCAACAGAGTTTTTGCCTGTAGTATTTCTTGGCAACGCTAAAAAATTTTGTTTTAAATAAAACAATTTAAATGTATCTATTTAAATTTGACATAATCTACCCCAAAGTTTTCTGTCTCTTTTTAATAGTCACGTGAAAATATTTTTATTGTTAGAAAGGAAATATTATTATTTGCGCTGTCTTAGAATTGGCAACAATAGTTAAAAAGTTCATCTCGAAATATGGATT
Source organism: Maratus speciosus (assembly GCA_963932465.1). Taxonomy (NCBI): domain Eukaryota; kingdom Metazoa; phylum Arthropoda; class Arachnida; order Araneae; family Salticidae; genus Maratus; species Maratus speciosus. The sequence continues at coordinate 51,904,184 of OZ010786.1, read as the reverse complement.
AAATGTCTCGTGTAAATATTTTTTAAAACGTAAACTGCTTGACAACGTCATTATTTGGCCATTTTAAATGGGACATAATTTCCCCCCATTTACTGCTTTTAACATATATTAATGAATTTCTTATTTTGAAGTTTTCTTTCTTTTTAATATTCACGTGTAAATACAATTTTTCATGACGTAATTTTCAGTATTTTCCTGCTTTTAACACGAAATCATTTAATTATTATTTAAAAATTTCATTTCTATTTTTAATAGTCACGTGTAAAAAAGTCCTTTCTTTGAGAGAAAATATAATTATTTGCTCTGTTTTACCAATTGGTATACGTATAAAAAAAATTAACTTTTCTAAATGTGAAAAAGTTATCTCTTGAAATGATGGAAATTTGAATAGAAATTTGTAAAAGAAACCCTAAAACATAAACGGTCAAGTGCAAGTATTACTCGCGCTCAGAGGGTTCCGTACAATAAATATAGGAATTATTCACAATATTATTAAAATAAATCGTTGCTAAAAGAATAATAAAACTTTGGAAAAAACTATACAACGTAGGATTGGGTTTAACTGTATATAATATAAAAGTATAAATGGTTATACAACGTAGGGTTGGGTATAACTGTATATAATATAAAAGTATGAATGGTTATAGCATACAAGTTCAAAGATATATGAAACCTGAATAATATCAAACATTGCTATTTTGTATAATACTTTTCTTAATCTTATCGTAATCTGTTTACGATGAAATTAACTCGGTACAGACAATAAAAGTAGGGCATATATTTAAATTTCATTTGGCATTTTATAAAACTTAATTCAGTGTAGTAATAATCTCTTGTTTTTACAGTGTAGCTGAAACAAAACCCTTGTTCAAAGTTTAAACTTGGCATTGTGCTAAACACGCTTCGAAATTAAGTCACAAATTTGCAACGCCGCCTTGGTCCATGCCATGTTTTTCCAGATAGGTTTTTAATTAACTTTTAAAGACACGGGAGGCATTTTAAGAGATCCACTCAATCCAAACTAGTCGCAAATCCCGTAGTATTTATGTGATTAATTCTAATTTATTTAGTCTGTTTTTAACAATTTAACGCATATTGCTTTTATAATGCTACTGGACATTACATTACACAAATATATCATTAAAATATGTTATATGGGCCTTAAAAGCCGATGGTACATACAGTCATACAGTCCACTTCTGTCATAATGTATGTCCAAACCGTCCGTGTCTTTAAGGGAATATTTTGGCTAATTAGCGACGATTTTTGTCCAAAATCATTATCAACAATGCTTTTATATGTCTGCTACGATAGGTGCCTTCAGCGTCCCTCAACATATTTGCTGAATGCCCGCAAATCGAAATTTGTGTGTAACGGAAAAATGCGCTTTTCTCAAAAACTATGTGACCTAGGGTAATCGCTATAATTTTCCTGCAAGATTTAAATTAACTTCAACTACCTCTATTTTTTTCATAATTTTTATTTCAGTAGATTTGGAAATAAATGGGAAGGGGGGTGGGGGCAATATATTTTTGCACTACATTTTTGATGATATCTCTGAAAATACCTAAAATTAAATTAAATGCATTTTTGAGTTCAGCGTTACGAAAGCTTTCACACGATACCCCACACTATATACAAAGAAAAGATTTTTTTTCAAGTAACTTAATTACCCCCTGTACATTTTTTATAAAAATATTTGTAAATGTTTACTAATCTGTAAATATGTGGGTCAATCGTCTTTATTACTTCCCTCAATTTGAACTTTCCACATTTCATAGTTTACGAGAAAAATGGCTGTGATAGACGGACAGACAGACACAGGAGTGATCTTATAATGGTTCCGCTTTTACTTTTTCAGAACGGAACACTAAAAATTAGTCAAATTAAAAAATGAGCGCAGTCTGCAGACCGCAAATTTGTAATGTATATGCATAGAAAAAATGATTAAGTTCCTATGTATAGTATTTGCTTCTATAACACTTTTTTAATGGAATGATTTTGACCAACCTTAACATCAGTGTTGCCAGATTATGGACTTTTTAAAAATTCAGATTATTTGACTGTCACTACTTTTTTAAAATAGTATAATTCTCTTATTTTTCAGAATTTTTAATCTATTTTTAAATAGGTCGAATATTTCTATTTCAAAAAAGCGGGGGACAAAAAAGTCCCCAATTTGGCAACACTGCTTAACATTAAATAGCTCTTTAAATAATTCCTCGATTTAAAAACTGCCGGCTTCAGCGTTTTTAATCAAATATTTCTCTATAATAGTACCAATTTACATATTTTTATAGGCAGTGGTTTTCTTAATATAAGCGAAGAAAGACCTAAGGTCCTAAGGTCACAAAAAATTATTTTCGGTGACGGCGGTGACAGGGCGTTAGTTACTTTTTTTTAGAAAAGAGAGATTAGAAGTGCAAATTTGTGAGATATAAAAGAAAGGGGATATATGGATTATGCTACATATGCAGCTGATACTTAAATAAAAGATAATCGATGCTTGCAACAATATTAGTGGTGAAGTCCTGCAAAATTTTTACAGAAGAATTAGCAGAAGAGTAAACCTATGCATTGAGTGAACGAAAATAGTTGCAATATAAAATTCTGTTTACATTTAGGTTTCTAGATTTAAAACTAAATTTGTCTCTTTACATGTTTTCTGCCCCTGAATTACCGTATTCAGATGTGATGCAATTGTTTCATATTTGTTAACGTATGTTTTGTTTGAAAGAACACCTTCGTAAATTTCAATATAATCCTTATTTTCGCTGATAAAGTAACATTCTAAATGGTATGGAATTGTGGTGTAACTCAGATCTTTTCTTTCATAACAATTCATTTAATTTTTAAGATGCAGGGGTGCTGCTGTTTTGCAATGACGTTGTTGCAACTAAATGAACCAAAATTATAATTAACAAATTTTGTTTTGTATAAAAATTTAAAAAGCGTAACTTGGAAAAATGAATAGCAGAACTATTTCTTTGATATAGTCTTATTTGAACACTTTTGCAATTTACTTTGCCTATTACTAACTAAATTACTAAAAAATTACATCGCTTTTCAACATTTTTTGGGATTTTTTTCAACATTTCACACACTGTATAGGGTAGGATTAAAAAAGATCACAATTCATTATATTGTAATTGATAATCATAATTGCTTTACCTAACGTTTGATAATTAAGAGCCACCATTTGACAACCAGCATTCCAAAATACCTACGATATAAAGAGAAAATTAGAAAAATATGAACTTTTTCATAATGTAGAAATAATATAACGATATAAAGAGAAAATTTGAAAAATATGAAATTTTTCATAATGTAGAAATAATATACAGTCGAACCTCTATTTAACGAAGTCGCTAAATCCCGGAAAAAAGTTCGTTATATGGAAAATTCGTTAAATAGAGATTCACCTTTTAAAATACTTTAAACTGCATAAAACAGATTTTAAATTCATAAACACTAAATATTTTTACTAAAAGTAATTAATCACATTTTTTTAATATAAATTATATCGATTTGTTTTATTTATTTTACCCACCAATATCCATCATCAATTCCTTTTTTCTATGTGTTTAAATCTTTGAAATCTGCAAGGAAAACAAAACATTGTTTGGGAATACACTGTATTTTCTGTTTAAAGTAAATAGTTTTACATTAAAATTAACGAATTTTAATGACATTATCGTATTTATTATTATTATAACAAATAATTTTAACCATACATTAACATATGCGTCCTTAAATTTAATTTCTGAAAAACTCTGTTAATCAGCCCTGAGTATTTTCTTTTAAAAAGTGCTTTCTCTCATAATACGTCCCGCATCTTTGCAATGCACCAACAACCCTTTCATGCGTATTTTTTTCTAACTATAATCTGCGTCGGATTCTTTCAAATGATTTTAGCATTTCATCATACGAAGTTTTGTTAATTCCTGAATCATGTTCATTTCTATCATCATCATATTCGTCTTCATCGCAATTCATTGCTGTATTGTTTTTATTTTTCACACTGTAGAAAATATCCAATTTGGATAGTGTTTCTGGAGGTCTCAATTTCAGAATTAAGTGAAATACGATCATCAATCTTCACACCATGGTTAATTTCTTCTTTTTTTTCTCATATGTATCCACATTTTTTTTAAGTTACTCTAAGGGATTATCGTCTTCGTCTTCCGTACTTACCGAATTCTCACTGCTGACAAAGAAGGCGCCTGGTAAAACCAGTTCAATGCCATTGAACATCATAAAATGTGTTTAAACAAAGAATAAGTTTGAAATGTCCAGAAACATTGAGAAATAAGGGGGGAAAATTTAGATCCCAAGAAAAAGTTCGTCAAATAGAGAATGCACTTCGCTATTTGGAGGTTATTTTACGAAGAAATTCGCAAAATGTTCTTGGTTCCAAGGAAAAGTTCGCAAAATAGAGAATTTCGCAAAATAGAGGTTCGTTAAATAGAGGTCCGACTGTAATACTTTTTTATTATTAATTTCTAAACGCGAAATTACCTATAATTTTAAAGAAAATTGTGTTAAATTAAATAACATTAAAGATATGATTCAATGATATTAGTCGATTTGACACTAGAACGCCCGGAAATTTTACTCAAGTTTTATAAAAACATTTGATACTAGAATTTTTATTTAAAATTATTTGACTGATTTATTTAACGTAAATATGCGTAGTTTAAATTTAACTTTTATAAATCATTTTCTGGTTCCAGTTGACATTTAATCATATGGTTGGAGTCAGATCGACTCCTTCCGGGCATTGTAGTGTTAAGTAATATGCAAAACAAAAACAAAACTATGTATCTCAGGGCTGAGAACTTGTATGTATATATGCATAGAGGAATCTTTTTGCTAATATTATGTTAAAAAAAAAAAGTAAAACTTTATACCAATTTCAAAAAGAAATCATTGAGATTACCGACAGTTACAACTATATAGAATGTTAAAAACACTAAAAATTAAACGACATTTCGGATTCCATAGAATCCCCCCATCAGCAAATTTCCACGTAAAAGTTATAAAAAGTTGTAAAAAATGAACTGACAGAAAACATTGCATCCGATAGCCTAGAAGAAAGTTGTTGTTATAGTAACACTGAGTATTTTGTTGGAATCGATCTAGCTTCGTTAATAGTTAAATCGGTAATTCTAGTGTACCATGTTTCTTGGAAAGTTTGACTTCGATAGGTGCTACAATTCGATCTGATTATAAAAGATTTCACTAAATTTGGGAAATGATCCAGAATCTTGGAATTTAAATTTTTATTTTCGAATGCATGCTTGTGCTCCTTGTGTCTTATTTCAAGTTTTGGACTTGTCTCCCCTATAAAAACTCAATTTCACTTTTGGCATGGGATACCATATCCCACATCTTTAATCTGGGAAATAGGATATCTAGACATGGCCAAAAAAATATTTTACAGGGAATTTTATGCAGGATTTTTTTAAACATGTACATTCGCCTACTTTCGTTCCTTTTAAGATAGTTTTATTAATTGTATGGCACTTTTGAGTTTATATATTGAACGTTGATGATTTGGATGAATGCCAATGCACTGGCATTAAGATTCTGAAATATTTGAGTGACGTAACCGTTGCTAAGCAGCTGCATGTCGTTAACCGTAGAAATTAGCGCAAATTTGTTATTTGTGTTCATGATGTTTGCAAGTTGCGTGCACCTGTATGAAGGTTAAGTATAATTGTTATTTTTTGATCTTATAAGTGTTTTACTGACAATTTTGGTATAATTTAAGCTTTCCGTTACAAGTTTTCAAAGAAGTAAGCTGTTGGTATAGTAATGGGGTTAAAATGAGGACTTATTACCACGAAAGAGAGGTGAAATTCAAGCTCTGCTTCAGCATACTAACCTGAAAGCATGTGAAATAGCTTCTGCGGTGGATGTTGTGCTGCAAAGCGTTGGTAGAATTTGAAGGAAGCTTGCCATGGACCTTTCTGTGAACATCAGCGATCGGTCAAATTGCGGGAGTAAACAACCAACCACACCCCACGCTGAGAAAAATTTGATTCGAATGTGTCGAAGCAATCAGACAATGACTTCAAAGCAACTGTTGTCAAGATGGAAAGATGCTGGCGTCAACATCATCTCAAGAACAATACGAAGAAGGCTCCTTGAGTACGGCTACCGGGCTTGTTGGCCTATCAAAAAACCTAAGCTAAATGTAACCGTGCGCAAAAAGAGACTCGCTTGGGCACACACGCATAAACACTGGACAGGAGAAGATTGGACAAAAGTAATTTACTTTTATTATTGTGCAAAAAGTGTATAAATGAATTTGTGACATAAGAAATTAATTTCCTATGTCACAAATTAATTTATGTTTCGTAAATCAAAATCAGTACTTAGAACCTGTAACTTTTGATTTCAGGTGTGTTTTTCTGACGAGTCGATAGTGGAGATAAGGAGCGACAGGTCCCTCTTCGTTAGGATTAAACCTGGTGAAAAATTCCTGTCCGAATTCCTCAAGCACAATGTCATGCACCCAAGGAAGTTTATGATATGGAGCGTCATCTCGTCATATGGAAACGGTAAACTTCATGTTGTTCAAGGATATATGGACCAACATCAATATAAGGAAGTGCTATAAAGTTGCCTGTTGCTGAGACAAGAAATTGGCACCTCAAAAATGATGGTATGTTCATGTACGACTGTTCACCTGGCCACCGAGCAAAGACAATTAATGAATTTTTGGCTTTTCAGGATTTGGAGGTTCTTGAATGGTCGGGGATCAGTCCAGGCATGATTCCTATTGAGTCTTTTTGGAATGATATGAAGAACAGCGTACTGGAAATTGTACAAAAAAAGTTGCTTTAATGTACAGAATTATGCAAGTCTGGCAACACAATTCTCTCATTGAAGAACTTTCGAAGAAGTACCGGAATGCCAGATCGTGTGAAGTCTCTTATTACATCCAAAGGGGGTCCAAATAAATCCTGAATAGGCATATGTGTACTTACGAAGTTCAGAAACACTTCTGTGCACTATTAATAAAACCTAGTTAGCATTTTCGCCTATTTTTGTGTGTATTTCTTAAAAAAATTTCGAAATTTCAAAAATTTCAATTTTTTTGGCCAGTACCGTCTGTGTTTTTAGCTGCCTAAAAAGTCTTTAAAGGTATCTGTGGGATGGAGGCATTATTAAAGAAGTGGTATATGGTACCCCATGACAACAGTGCAACGCAGTTTATATAGGGGAGACAGCAGTTTATTAAAGGGAGAACACAATAAATAAGATTCAAAGAGCACAAGCATGCATTCGAAAATAGAAAAATGAAATTACAAGATTCTGGACCATGCCTTCAGGATTGCCGTTTTCAAGTGTTACACGATTTTTTGTAATCAGATCAAACTGTAGCATCTGTAGAAATCGAATTTTCCTAGAAGCAAGGTGCACTAGAATTAACGATGTAATTATAAACGAAGCTGGATAGATTTCAATAGTGTTCTCAGTGTTAATATAACCACAACTTTCACCTAGACTGTCTAATGCAATGTTTTCTGTGAGTTTTTTTTTACACCTTTTTGTGGCTTTTACACTTAAAATTTGCGGATGAGAGATTCTATGGAATCCGAAATGTCCTTTTAAAATGTTTTTTCGTGTTTTGTACATTCTATATATAATTGTAATAGTCTGTAATCTCAATGATCTTTTATAGTTATAAATATGTTCAGACATAGTAGTATTGTTTACATTAAATTCAAAAATAAAATTAAACTGCCTAACTATATTTAAATGAAAGCCAAAAAAAAAAAAAAATTCTATGTGCAAAACATCAGCTAATTCTGAAGGACAATAGAAGATTGGATATTTGAATTCCTCTTTTAAATATTTGTATATTTAATTTGATTTAGATTAATAACACCAGACTGCCATTAATATTATTTTTGGAGCTACTTGAGACATCCATGAAATGGATTTCCGTTTGAATAAACTTAAATGTGAAAAATGAAATATTGAAAATACGAGTCTTTCAGTTCGTTTAAAATTTCTTTGGAACATTTCAATAGCAATTGAAAAATATTTAAAAATTGTTTTAAAGCAACTTTTATAATGTTTAAGTTCATCACTTTATTAGCTGAATAACAATATTGTAAAGAAAAATGTACGGGTTATGAAATACGATTTATTTATGCAAATGAATGCATAAATTAAATATTATTATGGATACACCTCCACCAAATTTAAATATTAAAAGAAAATAACCTCAGGTTTCAGGACATTATAAGTTAGAATGAGCTTTATTAAATTTTAATCTTTTACACTGTTCCTGATTTCGTTTTGCAAAGTACTTTTTATATATATATTATTCTAAAAATGGTCTATCAGTTGCTTACTTTACCATATTTCGGATTAAAAATACTTTTAAAAGTGTCAGAATATTATAATAAAAGAAACCATTCTTATAAAGTTAGTTTATCCAAGACATAAAAAATCCTTTACCTGTGGCATATAATTACTTGAATCCACCCTTGTTCCTTTTGGGTAAATTCTACTTAGCTGTCTCTTGTTGTAGCTAGTAGTGGATTAAAGATATTTATGCCATTTTATATTTTCAATTTTTTTCTTCAATGGAAACATCCGTACATTTTATGAATATGAAGGGTCAAAGAGAAAAACGATTATTGTGAACTTTTGGGGAAATTTGAGATGATCTTTTAGCTTGAGAGGCGTATCTTCGCTTGGCAACCTTGCTCAAAGCAAAACTGAAAATAATTGTTTAGAAAACACAACTGGGGATTGGGTTAAGAAGGGTTTGCCTGTAAAAGACAGAAAAAAGGTTGTTTTTTAGCATTTATTTCTGAAATAGGAATGAAGATTTAAGCTCTATGTTTCTTTGCATGTTGTTTGTTATCATTTTAAGAACATTTTTTTTAATAAAAAGTGATGATTTGGCTTGAGTTGCGTGAATGAATGCCCAAGCTTGCGCGCCGTGCATTCCCAACCGGGCTGGATCCAATAGATCGCCAGAATCGTTTGCAATCAATTTTCGTTAAGGATTATGAATGTAGATAATATTGTCTGGAGATTAATCGCCGCGGCGAGCGGCCTCTTTCCGTCCGCAGCCTTTTATTCTACTCTTACTCCGACTCTTTTTCGAAAGCCAGGTTGAAAAAAAAATCGAAAGTTGAAACCGGGCAAATTTAAAAGGGAAATTGCACAAATAAAAGACACCGAAAAGAGGGAAGGAAGGGTCTCGGGCCCTCAAGCTACCGAACGACTCCTGTTGCGTCGAGCGTATTATTATAATACACCTTTGAGGTAAAAAAAAATTAAAATAGACCAAGTAGCACCAATTTGAAAAAAGTATCTATTTTTGACCCCTTTTTTCGTACTTTGGCGTGCTTCTAAAAATATTTATTTTTTATAAAAATAGCTGAAAGCTCCAAGCTCCAACAAATTATATCACCTTTAATTAAAAAGATTTATCACTATCGGTTTAATCGTTTTTGCATTCTGATCCCGCCCAGTTTGAAAAAAGTCATTTTGCGTAAAATGCGTTTCTAATGCTCCAAAATAGTTTAACCCTACGGAAGCGTTGCGCTAAAGTACTTAATAGCTATTAAAGGACTTCGAATTAGTCTAAATCGTTTTACAGGGATAATCTACGGACTATAAGAATAGAAAGATGTAAAAAAAAAAAGAAAAGAAAAATCAATTTTTTCAATAGAAAAAAAGCAAATCCCCCTTTAGGCTGTGTAGTGTATAGATGCTTGTTTTGACATCCTTCTACAATTTTCCAGGAAATCTTTTGTTCTGGGCCCATCTGCGGTTTATTCACAAAAGGATAAAGGGAATCAACAATGGTCACAGGAGATAAGGAGCTCAACTCTACTTGACGGTAATGTTGCTTTTTTGCAGGACATCAGTCCCTTTCCTTTTAAAGTCATTAAAGATAAAAAACACCGCGTGGCCGCAAGAAAAGACGCCGATACTTATAACAGTTAGAAGGATGGTCTATTCACACCTTAAGATAGAAGAACGATGAAAATTGATGGTCATAAAAGAAAGAACAATGGATAACTACCGGGAGTTTTGCAACTCTGAATTTTTTTTCTTAAAACTGTTGCAGTTTCTTATATTACCAAGTTTGCAACTGCACATGAAGGAGGGGATGAGTTGTTGAATGACCAAGAGATGGGCAGGAGATAACGATGTAAGAATCGCATCCCCGTGGGGTGAACTGGTAGGGTTTGGCTGGAAAATAAACTGCCTTAACATTTAAAGGCAACATCTTTATTAATATAAGAAAAGGGCATAATTTGGAACTTTCTCATTAAAATAATATTTAATTTTAATTGAGATTATTGTAAGTGCAATACAAAAATTTCAATTTATACAATATAATATTATAATTGTTGTAAACCAGAATATTATTTTACACGCAATGCAAACATAAGTTAAAACATTATAAACCACATTATTATTATTTATACACGGAACGGCTAATTTCAGAAATTTTCGTATATATATGTGTATGTGTGGAATTAAAGCGAAGAAATAACTTTAAGAAAAGTGCCCGTTTTATGCTGTTTTACGGTTCAGCTGAACAAGAACCCGCAAAAGCTTACTTTTCCCTTCAATTTCCTCTAGAGGTAGTTTAAAACCTGGAAATAGGGGAAATAATCATAGATGTTAATTTTGAAATGTGAGGGGAGCAGAGTTGCAATATTCCCCAACTATCATCTAATTATCTCTGGCTACCATAACTTTCCTCTCTGACTTTTCATATTCATTTGAATATACACGAAAGAACAAAAAATTGAAGAAATAATAAAAATAATGATAATAATAACCAGAAGAAGAAGAAACCGATAAAGGAAAAATAAATAATTATCCTTAGAAAGAATCTTTATTAGATTAAGACACGCTCTTCCGAACTTCGGCATTTGCATTAAGTTACATATATTTCGATTTGTAAATCGAAATTAACCCTTAACAAAAACGTACAGTTCTTATAACATAGAATAATATTACTACGTATAATTTAAAAATATAATGCGAAATATAATAGCCCATAGTCAAATTGAATTTCAGCCAATTCAAAGTAGATTGAATTAAGAAAAAAATCTGAATTTTGATTTTCAATAAAGAATTGAGACACGTAAATTTCATGCAGCAGTTTCTTAGATTTTGCGTTTAGTTAAAATTAGAGTCAATCGCACACGGCGTCAAGTATTCGAATTGCATATGGTGTTCACACATTTTTGTAACAATTATGACTTCCTCTATGATTAAAATTTAACTGAAAAAAATTAAGTCAAACGTATACAGTATGAATTTGGAATATGATTTACTGTTTGTCTAACATCATTAGAAATTCTCTTTGCTTTAAAATGTCGATGAGAATAAACAGTGGATCGAAGACTATGTATTTGCGCTTTTCGAAGAAACGTACTCGTATTATTAGTTTAAAAAAAAAAAAAAAAAAAAAAAAAAAAGTGTGAAAATCATGTTTTAAATATTTCTACGTTTAAAATAAGTGACGTAATAAATACAAAAGGAAAGAAACGTCAAAGTTTACATTTTACTGTGAAAAAGTTAAAAAATACATACCCAACAAAGATATGTTGAGGAGAAAAAGACCTAAAATTATGGTAAAAATAAAACAAAGAAAGTTTTGCTGAAGATTTTATGGTTAGTGCTGGATTCTCTTATAACGAAAAACTTAAAATAAAGAAAGTCGAAACATAATGTCAAAATGAAATCAGATTACTCTCAGAAATATGTTTTAAGGAGACAATTTACCTCAGAATTGATAAAAAAAATTGATTTTTATTTTTAAATATTAAACAAAAGCCTGTTTAACTGCAAATATTTTGAAACTTTATTTTTACCCATACGACAATTGTATCGCGAGATATTGTAAATTTTGTTAATACACTCAGCGCAATTACACGCACAAATTATAACTTTAAATGGCCTTTTTTCCATCTTCATATTTTCTTCACTTTCATGTTTTAAAAATGTTGAAGCTTTTTTTGTATTTGAGATAGAGTTTTAAACTTTTTTGTACGCGTTCTTTATTATATATGTGACAAATCTTTGCATGGAATTAGACTTCAGATTTTTGTTATTTAAAAAAAAATAAAAGTATATGAAGATGTGTTAGGTTTCATCGTTTTACACTATATATGTGGAATTGGTGGAATTGGCTGTAGTTGACCTTTGGTGATAAATGCTTCTGATTGAACACTCGCTGGTGTAGAAATAATAAGATTTTAATGTCTGGAGTAAGGCATGAATTCTATTTACAGAGCACACTAACTATGTACAGGGTTTAAGGGGATGAGAGGGGCTTTTTCCGGCAATCTACCGGCCTTCAATATACTTCGGCGCGCTCACGGAGCTTGACCGGATACGTCTTTCCAAGTCAGTCCGCCCAACAACTCTGAAGTTAAATCGAACCTTCGCTCCCAGGCTGGAGGCTCAAAAATCACTAACTCATCAGGTTTATTGTCTTTTAGAATTTGCACACTCTGTCAGCTCTCATTGGAATTAGTTGCACCCTCTTACTGTGGTCAGGATGTGGTTAGAATGTTTAGGGAAATGCAAGCCGCATCCACTCGGGCATCTTGACATGTGTGCGCCCCTGCACACGTAAAACCAAAAGCAGCAAGAAAAGGGCAAACTAAAACTTATCTTTAAAAAAAAGACACTTTAACAAAAAATTTTCCGAAATTTTTAAAGTTAAAAGGGAAAAAAAATATCTTTAAAAAAATTTAAAGGCCAAAAGGTAGAGAACTGACAAAACAAAAAAAAATTAAATTTAAATTTAGACTTTTCCATTACAATGCATAGGCTGAACTGCACTAACACTACATGAAGAAAAAAAATAAAAAAAAAACGTCCTCGGAGAAAACCGATGTGTGTGCCATGTATATGTAACATGTCTTAAGTCTTTCGTCTTTAAGAAGATCCGCCTACGGAACTTCACGTCTTTAAAATAGTTTTATCTCAGATTTATCCGTCTTAAAAATCTAACATAAGGAAAGAAAAAAAATTCGTCTTAGGTAGTGCAGCAGTTACTATACAGCGAAAGAGAGAAAAAAATAAATGCAGGTATTGGGGAAGGGGGGGGTACATACTTATATTTTAAACAATTATTTGAATGAACCAAACAAAATACTAAATGTATACAAATACAAATGTACAATAACAAGACTTAATCATATGAGATACACATTAAAATACATTAAACAGAAAGATGTTAAAATAAAAAGTCTCTTGGAGTAATCATTTACAAAAAAGAAAAATATATCTTGTAAAATCCTTGCATGTTTCACAAACTTATGGAATAATAAAAAAAAGCACGAATTCCATCTGAATTTGATAGCTGTTGGTTGTGTATGTTGAGAAAAAAAGAAAAAAAATATCTTGGTTAAACTGTTCTTATCTGGAAAAGTTCGGTAATAATCAGCTGTTTATTACAAGTAAGTTCTTGCCCGATCAGTCACTGATAAGTAAATGCAGTCTTGAGATGGGTATGACTCATGGAATCTAGATAAATAAAAATACAAATGTACTTACAGGAACTGCAGTCTTGATAAGGTGTCCATAAATAAGTGGACATTTCTTGAAATAAAAAAAATGTATGCACACTGCTTTAGGAGTAGTAATTAGCTGTTTGATACCACACACAAAAAAAAAATTAACACTTCCTATGGCGAAACAAAAAAAAACACCTTTCGCAACGCGGATACTTATGTGAAACAATAGGGGAGCACGGTGATAAAACAACACTAAAAGAAGCACACTTAAAAAAAAAAAAACACTTTTCTTCTTTTACTTTTCGAAGCTATATTGTGCGTGAACGGAATTTGTTTCTTTTCCATTTTCGGTGACGTGTTTTTACTTTCCTAGTATTGGGAAAAGCTGGTACTCGTGAGCTGTAGAAATATTCCGTCATACACAGTGAAAAATATGCTTCGAGAAAATGACCGACTGTTTCTAAACTAGTAACACAATTACGCGATGCATTTGCGGAATGTAGCATGATGAATAAAAAGCATAGTACGTACACAAGGGAATTTGGAGCAGCGAACGCCTTTTGCACTGGTTTGTAGTCACGAGGGAAATTAGAAGATTGTAGGATCTGAATAGGCATGTCCTTACTAAGTACTGGGATACTTGAAACTGTGTTCTGTAACACGACATTCTCTTGTCTGTGGTCCAAGTCCACGTTGTTTACACCTTCACAAACGGTGATACAATTTAGAGATACTTCGGGTGGAGGTGGTTTTCGGAGTGAGATGCCGTTCTGATCATACGTGAGTATTCCCTGGGAAATTATATCTCTTCCGATGATGAGAGGAATGTTCATGCGAGAAAATTCTATGACATAAGCTGTGGTTGTATACGCATTGTCATCTATGTAGATTGTTGTGTTGAACGATCCGATTGGTGTGACTGCCGTTGCCAAATCCTGAGATTTGTAAGCTTGCGTCGTTGAGGGTGGGGGGACCGAGTAAGCGGTACAAATCTTTTCTTACACACGTAATGTGCGAACCGGTATCCATCAACCCATCTATCGCTAAATCTGCAATTTTCACTAATTTCGTCATGTTTTGACGCGGTTTATCTAATTCTACTACTTGAATTGCAGGGGTGGAGGTGTCTGAGTTTGAAACGTTAGACCTGGTGGTCTGAGCGCAGTTATAACTCTTGTGTCCAAATTTACTGCACGAAAAACATTTAATTCCTTTGTCTTTATGTACACAATCTTTCGCAAGGTGTTCGAGTTGTCCGCAAGAAAAACAAATCATTTTCGGGGCTTTTTCGGTGAGTAGAGGTTTATTACTAACATGTGTAGGCCGCAGCTGTGACTGGCGAAGGTGGGGACTTTGATCGCAAATTTGCAGATAAATTTGAAGCTTACTTTTAAATTCGGTGAGAGTTTGACAGCCAAAAAGAATTGCTTTATTTTTAGATGTATCTCGATTACCGGTGATAACATAATGCATGAGTGATGCGTCGTCTATTTTCACTCGTTGGGCAATTTCTTTCATTACTAGAAAATATTCACTCATTTTTTCGTTGGGCTTACAAGTACGCGAAGCATAGCATTTCATGTATTAGGGCGGAAGAGGAAATATGCGCGAATTCTTGTATTAAAGCTTCTTTTAACGTTGCGTACGATGTTAATTCGGGTTCACTGCGGACAAATAACAACGCGGTATCTTTTAGAGCTCTTTCGACGAAAAGAAATTTTTGCAACTCATTCAGTTGAAATGTTGTGGCCAAACCTTTAAATCGGTCTAGCCTTTGTACAATATTTTCTACTGGTTTGCCAGAAAAAGGTGTAATTAAATTTTCGAAATCGGTAAAGGAAATGGATTGACGCAGTGCAGAATGGGGAAAATGGCAGCAATGTGTTGCAAAGTAGTACCAGAAAAATTCGATAATGAATTAGATTGCAAAGTATTGCGAGAGTCATCATCATCGGGCTCTGAATCAGTTTGAGGTGAAATGGAGGACTGAAATTTTGTTAGGTCTGAAAGTGCTTCAATAATACGTCGGGAAATTTCCGCTTCATTACCGGCAATGTCTAGACAGAGTAAATTTGCCATAGAAATGAGTTGGGCTAAGGGAAAGTTTTTAGCTGTTTCAGTTATCTTATCGTCAAATTCTGTATCCCCAATTTTAAATTTGAATCCCTGAAATTTCCTTAAATTTTTCCGATTATTTCTATTTTCGTCAGAACCGAATATAAGGGTATGTAATAATTTAATTCGTTCGGTTCTTCCCGAATTAATATGAGCCAAGACTGGATGTATCTCTTGTAAAAACATATCTAATCAAAAATAATTAAACACTTACTTCTACTTGGTAATCCTTTAAAAAAAAAACGCATCCATTTGAGAGGAGAAAACAAATGCAGAGATTCTTTTGCTCACACGTAGAAGAAAACAGATGGTCGATAACAGATAAGTAAGTCAGTATTACGTAGTAAAGTCGTCTTCTTTTTCTGTCTTATTTATCGGAAACTTGTAATAGAATCTTCTGTAGAACTTAAATATTCCTGAAGGAGGATTTCACAGCACGATTTCAATGATGTCTAGGGGCTTGAAAAATGGCTGGATTTCACTCGGCAGAGACCCCATGCAGAATTGGTGGAATTGGCTGTAGTTGACCTTTGGTGATAAATGCTTCTGATTAAACACTCGCTGGTGTAGAAATAATAAGATTTTAATGTCTGGAGTAAGGCATGAATTCTATTTACAGAGCACACTAACTATGTACAGGGTTTAAGGGGATGAGAGGGGCTTTTTTCGGCAATCTACCGGCCTTCAATATACTTCAGCGCGCTCACGGATCCTGACCGGATACGTCTTTCCAAGTCAGTCCGCCCAACAACTCTGAAGTTAAATCGAACCTTCGCTCCCAGGCTGGAGGCTCAAAAATCACTAACTCATCAGGTTTATTGTCTTTTAGAATTTGTACACTCTGTCAGTTCTCATGGGAATTAGTTGCACCCTCTTACTGCGGTCAGGATGTGGTTAGAATGTTTAGGGAAGTGCAAGCCACATCCACATATATATAAAAGTAAAAAAATTATATTAAATGTAATATTAGATGTATCTAAAAATCCTTGCGCAGTCTTGTGTAATACACATTTGAAAATCTAAAAAAAAAATGGGCAAAAATTGGGCAGTTCGAAATATTTCTAAAGTGTATGCTGAATTTAACATTTTATGTGTTAAAAGCGGGCGAACTGTGAGTAAGATTTTAACACTTCATATAAAATTAAGTCTATACTTCAGAAATATTTTGAGAATTAAGGTTAAAAAGAGACATCATTTAGGAAGTATACGCAAAAAATAGAAGTTAAAAATATTAATTTCCCAAGGAGATATTTTAAATATAAGAAAGCATGTAATGCCCATAGACTTTACATTAGTGAGGCGAAATCGGAAGTTGAGTGACGCTGACCAGCCCTCTTAACGCCCTTTTTCAAAGCAGACATTTCATCGCTTCACCCAAACAATCTTCATTGTGTTATGTTCCATCAGGATAAGACTACCAGCCATACATCTAAATCTACTGCTATAGTTTTAGAAAATATGAGAAATGAAACCAGAATTGAGGCTATCCCATTTAAATGCATTTTACACAGGTTGCTTCTTGTGTCTCCTTTGGATTACTGAGCATTTGGGCTTTTAAAACAAACGTTTTATAAGCACAATTTTAAACCATTGGATGGACTCTGGAAGATTGTGGTTGAAGAGTTGAACAAAATCAACCTTGATATTAAAGGAAAGCTCTTTCATTCAGAAATCAAGATGTAACATAAAAGTTCAACAAACGGCCTATCATAACATATTAAAAAATGAAATTCGTATCTTTGTTATATATTTCTTTTCCCAAATAGTTACAAAAATGTGTGAACACCCGCTGTATTTAAAACTAAATCTTGAGAAAGACTGCTTAGCGAAATTCATCCGTTTACTTTTTATTCCTACTATACTTGAATTAGACCGAAATTTGAATGCATCTGAAACAGTAATATGCCATTAAAACACATGTGAAAGAATACTTTATAAGGCTGTTTAATGTTTCCCAGTCTAAGTGGTACTACAAAACATCTTTTAATATATGAATAAAAAATATTTTTTGAAAAATATAAAAATATCTACCAAGAAAAAAATTTAAAATCTTCACCGACAAAAAATAAAGAATTAAAATGCAAAACCATGCGTTCTTTATTTGTGCAAGCGGCATTCTAGGATCAAGTGCAGTTAATGTTAAGATATCTTTCGCCTTTCACACAAAAGTATCTATTTTGGATAGCTACAACTTGGTTTAAGCGTGTTAATGAATTTTAAATTATTCCTAAAAATATACACGATACTTACATTTATACAAGTAGCGTACTGCGCATTGAAACATATTGATATGAAACATATTCGTCATTAATTGAATAACTTTTAATATAAATATGAATAAAGGAAATAATTTTATTGTATAATACTACATGAAAGAATAACATCCATAACTGCGCATGTTAATAAAAGGCGAAGAGAAATATGTTAACTGCTTATATTTTTACTTATCTTAGTTGGCAACCGATGTTACACAATATGTGTGCCACTTATATTAGCCAAAAAAGAAATATTTTTTTATTATATCTTCGACTATTATGTCAATATAATAATTTTTCGTCGTACATTTTTACCAGAAATAAATCATGAATATTATTTATTCCAAGGACAAAATATTAAAAAGCAGTTGCGTGGAAACGTCTCGCATAAAGCGGAGTAAAATAAAATGATATTTTAAGGTTTAATGAATAAGAAATTAAAAAAAAAATCTTTAAATTCACTGAAATAAAGTAAAAATAATTAGTATTTTTGTTTTATTCTAATAATTTCTTCTTTAATAAAAATACTTTACTGCAACAAACAAAAAAATATATCCCGGGTTCTTCAACTTTATGATACAGCTTACAACTACTTCGGAAACTAAGCTTCATCTTTCAACTACAATTTATCTGTATGTAAAATAATATATCCACTTGATGCATAAAACAAGAAAAAAAATGTTAAAATAACATAAATTTTTGCATGAGAATTTTTCATATGAGAAATAAAAAAAATACCTGTTAGCAATTTATTATTCACATTTTCTTTAACTTATAAACTTATAAGCTTTCTATGTTTTTATAACTTACAAACTTTCTTCTAACTTATAAACATTCTTTAACTTATAAGTAAAAAAACTGCTCAGCAAAGAGGTTTACAAAGATGTAGCCTGGGAGGGGAAAATATATTAAAATTTTCTGACGACGAGATTCAGTTCGCATGGTTTAAGTTTTTTTTTTCCGTTTAGATGCAAAATAAGAAACTTTTCGGGAATTTTTAAAGTTCTCAATAGGGTAATTATCTAGATTATCTTTTCGTAAAACTGACAGTGGTGCTCAGGTCCTAGTTTTCAATCTTTGCTTGTCTTCGTTATATGCGGTAAATTTCATGAATTATATTATTTAAAAATGTTTAATTAATAATTACATATAAATATAAATGATTAATTAATTGCCCCTTTTTCAGAAACTGATATAGAAACAACCACTTTAAATGACTCACCTACTAGCTATTCCGAGATATAACTCGAATACTCATAATTTGGTTAAGACAAATCATCCTGAGTTAGGTGAGGCAATCCATCACGGATATAATTTGTTTTCATATGAAAATTTTTAAGCAAATAAATAAATAGAATGCTAAATTCATCTTTAAAAAGTTAAACCCTAAATTTTTCAATGTGCAAATTACTTAATACATGAAAAAAATTTAAAAAGGTGTTAAATTACTTTAATATCCTTAGTACTTTCAACTATATACATATCCTTCGTCAGAGAATACAAAAATACAAGCGTCTTATTTCCAAATTTCACGTAGTTGGTGTCGAATTATTACTAAAGAAAATACTGTTTGTAATGACGTTTTATCCTACAACATACCCAGAATTTGGCTCAGTTTGCTTAAAGAATCATAAAATACGTAATATTCAACTTCTCTCTATATACATATTTTTATTTTCCGAATGTTTTCCGGATCTAAAAATTGACTTTCACTTTCACTCCTTTCGACTTGTATTTTTGTATTCTCTGACGAAGGCTATGTATATAGTTGAAAGTACTAAAGATATTAAAGTAATTTAACACCTTTTTAAATATTTTTTCATGTTTTAAGTAATTTGCACATAGTGTAATGGTAAGTTTAAAATTTTTAGGCAACTTATTATTATGTATCTATAGTAGATTCTCGACCATCCTCTCTTTGTGCTATCGGGCTTAGTTAAAAAATAATCGATAGTAAAATTATCAATTACATTGCCAAACCGATGGATGCGTGTGTCTGCTAAAATCTACGATCTCCCTTTATGCCATGTGCTGTAGCAGAAAATGGTTAAAGGGAGAAGCAGTTATCCGTCAAAGACTTTCACAAACTAAAATCTGTAAGATTAAGCTTTTGTTTTAAAATTACACGTACTGTATAGATTCTTACACAGTGTATGATTTTATGTTTTCTGTAATTAAGTTATAAATATAAAATTTATTTTTTAACTCCTTAATTTTCGCCCCCTTGACTTTCATGTGGAGCGTAGGCATCATTTCATCTTCCATTATATAAGGTAAATATTTCTACTGTAAAAAAGTGGTGGCAATCAAACATTATGAATTTAAACAAGTGGGTAAGTGTAATCACGGATCGCACAGAGGGTTTCGTTTAATATTCCTTTCAAAACCCTTTATCCTTTTGCAAAATCTGTAAGTTCCACATTTCGAAAACAGGGGGCGCCCTCTATTCTAAGCAAACCTCTATCCGATCGAAACTCCGTTTTACAACCTATCGGTAGATTTATTGGTCGAGGGGATCAGACCAATAGCACCCGAGATAGGTAGGCGCCCCTGGTGGTAAAAAGTGGAACTAAAATATGTAAGGCTATGGTGCATAACATGAAAGAGTGGTCAAAGGGGTGTCGGCAAAAGTTAGAAAAGTGACCCCCGGGTGAAAAGTGGGGAGGTTAGAAAGTTTGCTTAAAATGCACAATTTAGAGCCCGAAGTGCTAAATAATATAAGACTTTTTAAAATATTTTGTAATTTTTCGTGTAATCACAAGTTTCTCGCTATAAGTATGCAAATTTTCAAGTCTCCGACTTGATTAGGGGCTGAGTTAAA
Organism: Maratus speciosus; assembly: GCA_963932465.1. NCBI lineage: Eukaryota > Metazoa > Arthropoda > Arachnida > Araneae > Salticidae > Maratus > Maratus speciosus. The sequence continues at coordinate 51,883,467 of OZ010786.1, read as the reverse complement.
AAAAAAAAATCTTAAAATACACACGTTAGAGCCCGGAAGGGTAAATAATGTAAGACTTTTTGAAAATTTTATGATTTTTCGAGTGATCGCAAGTGTTCTGCTATAAGTATGAAAAATTTCATGTCCCCAACTTAATTAGGGGATGAGTTAGAAAAATCGCTTAAAATACACAAGATAGAGGGGAGGATAGAGCCCGGAGGGGTAAATATAAGACTTTTTGAAATTTTTATGATTTGTCGTGTGATCGCAAGTGTTCACCTATAAGTATGCGAAATTTCAAGTCTCCAACTTAATTAGGGCCTCAGTTAGAAAAAAATGCTTAAAATGCACAAGTTAGAACACAAAGGGGGTAAATATAAGACTTTTTGCAAACCAGTAGTTCATACTTCTCGAAAAATATTTAAAAGGGGCCCTACCTGGGCCACTAATAGAGTCAGAGAAAATTGGAAGACGGCAAAATAATCGCAAGGGGGCGACCCTTAAGGGGTTAAAACATACAATATGGTACATATCAAATATTTATGAAATATCGGTATGTACTAAGAGAGCAGAAAATATGAATAAAGGACGCGTTTTTAATAGTATGGGGGTTGCAGAATATATATAGGACTCCAGCCTATTCCGGTTTTTCGTTACCCGGCCAGCACTTCACTCACGTTACGCAGGATAGTACGGATCCAACTGTAATTTTATTTGTTTTTACTTATTTACTTTGCTTTACTTGAAAAAGTTAAATGCATTAGGTGTTTTTATTTTAGGCGGGCGCAAATATCGTTAATAGCACTTTCCCCCTCCCCTTCCAATAACACATTTTCTTTTCCTTTGCCAGTAGCATATATATATTTTTTTTTTTTCTTGCCAGTAGCAGCTTGTATTTTCAGCGTGACTAAATTAGAAATAATGCTCTGATATTCAAATAAAATGTTTTGATTTAAGGATGTGTTTATTTATTTATTTGGATTTAAAATGAAATGTGTAAAAGCATGTATTTCAAATGTACGAAATAGCTGTATTTTAAATTAGAGTTATGTATTTTAAATGAAATGAAAGGAAGTTTTATACATTAAATGCAATGAATGCAATACTTTTCATTGCGATGGGAACAATATTTGGCGATTTATCATCTCTGCTAAGATAAAAGTAACAAATTTTCTTTCTTTTATTCTTTTTTGCTTTAAAAGGAATGATTATTATAAGAATTTGCGTGATTATAAAATTAATGTTAGTGATAGGGGAAATAGTGAACACGAGATAATTATTTATTATTCATTTAGTGTTAAAATGTATAAAAAACAATATTTTTTTGGAGAAACAGCAGATTAGTTTTTGCCTTCTTGGCGCATATTACTAATACATAAAATTGAATAATTTTGTAAGAAAACTAAAAAAATGAGGATTTTTTTCATAGCATTTGAATAAATCGTAAATATTTTGATTCAGTCAAGGCTTTTCTACTTATATGAAATAGCAAATAAGTTGAGAAAAACATCAGAAATCAGATTGAAAAAAGATATAGAAATCATAGAAATTTCTAAACTCTAAAACAAACAAACAAACAAAAAATGTAATAAAAATGCAAATAAAAATAAATTAGTCTCTCTCTTGAAATACTTTTTAAATTAAATTATCATATTCATTCTTGGTAAGTCACATACGAATACATTTATACGACAAATTCGGAGAACTACTAACAGTCTAAAAAGCATGACTTTTTCTTAAAAATCTCAAGATGTATAAATAATAATAATAATAAAACGCATTTTGGATTTCTACTTGCAATGGATGAAAATTCTATATGATAACTGTGTTTTTTCATTATCATAAATCAATTACTGAGGTAATTGAATAATGTAACTTGGTTAGAATGTTCTTGGGATGTGTAATCGATGAATATTTTATTTAAAAGATACATGCTGAATTCATTTAAAAAATTTATTTTTAAAATTAAATTATGATATTATTGAAAAATATTTCACACGTTTTTGATAAATAAATTTATAAAATGAATTTGCAAATTCTAAGAGAGTTTAAATAATTCACAAAAGATAGTCATTTCATAAATGTCTGGGAATACGTGAGATTAACTTGAAGAAATTACATACAAGTTTTATATTAGCATTAAATGAAAATTCTACATGAATATTATACATTTTTTATCATAATAAAGCAAGTAACATTATTTAGAATACTCCAATAAAAGCGGTGACAACTAGTAAAAAATAGTAACCTTTTAAATTTTACTTCTAGCATAACTTTCCACCCAGCATGAAAAATACAAAAAATACTCTTAAGTGCTATATTAATTCAGATTTACTTTTACTTTTTCTTTCTGTTTTAGCTTTTTTTTTAGCTTTATTTTATAGCTTCGTTGCATTTTTCACAATATTTTATTACGGATCTTCGAATAATAAACAGCTATAACCTATATTTAGTTAAACTAATATTGTAATTCAAGTTTTCGTAAGTTAAAATTACCGGTCAAAAGCGAGTATTATTCACGCACAGAGGGTTCGGTTCAGTAAATACACTGTAAAAAAAAAAAAAAAAAAAAAAAAAAAAACGGACTAAAAAACGGAAATACTACTGGCAATGTAGACGGCAGTACTATTTCCGTTTTTTTACGGGAATTTTTATCCATAAATTACAGAAAAAGTTCCGTTTTTAATAAGAAAAACGGAAAATTTTCTGTAATTTATGGGTAAAAATTCCCGTAAAAAAAAAAAAAAAAAAAAAAAAAACGGAAATAGCACTGCCGTCTAGTTTGCCAGGAGTATTTCCGTTTTTTAGTCCGTTTTTTTTTTTTTTACAGTGCATATGAATTAGTAACTGAACATTGCATTGCACAAATATATCAGGCTAGTTTATATGTTACCTAGACTTTAAAAGTCGCTGTCGCATAGAGTACGCCGCCCATGTCTTTATGTATATCCAAATCGCCCATGCCATTGATTGTTTATATATCGGCTAATTATCCACAATTTTTCTCGAAAATCATTATCAACAATCCTTTTATACTTCTGCGGCGATAGGTATCTTCAGCGCTCCTCTACTTCTTTGCTGAACTCCGGCAAATCGAAATTTGTGTGTAACGGAAAAATGCGATTTTCTCTAAAACTATGTTACCTAGGGTAATCTCTATAGTTTTCCTGCAATGTTTAAATGAACTTCTACTACCCTTAATTTTTTCATAATTTTAGTTTCACTTGATTTAGAAATAGAGGGGTGGGGGCATATTTTTGCATTACAATTTTGGCGATTTCTCTGAAAATATAATGTTTAAAATTACAAGAAATGCAATTATGAGATTGGCGTTACTAAAGCTTTCACACGATACCCCCCATGATGTACAAAGAATTTTTTTTTCGAGTAACTTAATTAGCTCCTCTACATTTTCCCTAAATATATTTGTGAATTGTTTATAATCTATAAATATGTGGGTTTTATTACTTTAGTCAATTTGACTTTCCACGTTCCATAGTTTAAGAGTAAAATGGCTGTGACAGACGGACAGACAGACAAAGGAGTAATATTATAATGGTTCCGTTTTTATTTTTTAAGTATGGAACCCTAAAAAAAAACAGCTCAGCTTAAAGATCTTCTCTTTTGCAGCTAAATTCCTCTTTTATCTTCTTTATATTCTTTATGCATCTTTATCTTCTTTATGCATAAGTTTCTGACCTATTAGATCCACAGATTTAATTGGCGTTACAATCGCAATTTGACGTTTTGATGTTTCTTTTAAGGAAATGTGGACCCTAGTGAAACAAATCTGTGACGAATGCTGTTATTACTGTTTAAATTAGGCGAAGCTATACCTGACGGAAGCATTAATCTTTGAAGTTTATGGAAATGTCACCTTATATAGCCACCAATAAAAGAATGGTTTGAAAAATTTCACGAAGTTTAATTCGAGCTGAAGATGCAGACAGAAGCGGCAGACCAAAGGAAACAAACGATATGCATATTGACCTTTTGAATGTAATCGACGCGAGACCTTGCAAACTTTTCCAATGTCCGTCAGTCAACCTTGCAACGATGATTACCAGCCATGAGTGGTTTCTAGAAAGAGATCGATGGGTTCCCTAACTCAGCGTCCCTAATACCGAATAATGGTTTAACACACGCCTTGCATCGATGCACGCCACCAACGAAAGTCTCAGTGGTCACTAAAAATGTCAATTTTGAACTTGGATGGGATGTTTTATGAACCATCCAATCTCTTCACAAGACCTCGCGCTTACAGATTACTACTATTATCCCTCCAACACACCCTCGGTGGTCAATCATTCCATCTCACTCGTCCTGGTGTGATCTTGCGTTGGTTCTATTATAGCGTCCAAATTACGTCATTTTTTCAAGGATGGAATACATATGTAAGGTGGAACAGAAAATCATAGGCTACAATGGTCAACCCTTTGAAGATTAACTTATTCGACTTATGCATAACCATGATAGGTCGATTCAGATTTATTAATAATAATCAACTCGAAAAAATGCCCAATTTAAATAATATATTTACCGTTAAAAAATTTTCGATCTTCTGTGTAATGAAAGAAGGCCTAAAGATCAAAAAGTAGGATCGTAATTGATGAATGAGACTTATTAGTTGAATATTCCAGAAACACAATGTAAAGATTTTAGTTTACATCACAAATAACAAGTGTCAACAGTGGAATTGAATTCAGAAACGTACAAATAACAATAGTCAGCTGTTCCTCTCAAAATCGAAGACGCTTTGAACTAAAACTAAACTGGTTCTCACTTCATAGAAATTTTATGTATATAGCTTTTCACCACGATGTTGACAACTGTAATGACGTATTTACGGTACTAGAAGATTCCAGAAAAGTACAGAAATTTTCATCATAGAATTTCGTTTTCTCGAAATTTCTACATCAGTATTTGGCGATCAAAATGGTCTCGAAATTCAGCTTTGTTAGATTTCTCTTATATTTTTGTTCAACAAATTATTAGTTTAATATCTTCTTTAGTTTAAAAATCTGCTGAGGTTAAAAGGTTTAATTTTTGCAAATAAAATTATCTTATATTTTCGTTATAACCAGAGAAAGTTTAATAAATTTAATAAAATTATATTTTAAATTAACAAAGCATAATCACCATTTGACTACTCTATTCGAATCATATTTTAATACAGGTTTTTTTAGGATAAAAAAATCTGCTCAAGTCGTAGTGTTTTGTTTTTACTCGTACAGTTCTTTTGTATTCGTTATGTTTTATATACATTTTTGCAATATTTTATTTATAAATTTAAAATGATAATCATCTACAAACGACACCTCACCCAAATAATTAATTGTCTTTTTTTAGAAATCACTGTAGTTATCATCCCTTTTAAAGGCGTTTTTTTTAAACATTAAAATCAATCATTAAAATTTAATTTAAATTATGTCATTTCCAAATATATAAAATAGCAAAGGAAAAGAGAAAAAGTCGGAATGCCAAATAAAATGAAATGATAGAGACTTTTCAACTCGGTAAAAATTTAATAGAAATACAAAGAAGAATAAATTAGTCCATCTCAAAATACTTTTTATTTATTTTTAAATTAAATTATCATATTCATGAAGTGCGCTTGGGAAGTCGTAAATGAATAATTTATAGAAAAAAATTAAGATGTAGTGACATTTAAACTATTTATGAAGTGCGTCTATTTCAAAAATACCAGAAGATATATATAAATTTAATTGAAGAAAATTATATTTCACAATTAGCATTACAATAAATGAAAATTCTTCGTCACTACCGAGCTTTTTCATTATGATAAATCAATTATTAACACAGACATTGTATATATAATATAAAATAACATAATATGTTCAAAATATTCCCGGCATCATTCAGCAATGAGTATTTTATCTAAAAGATAATTTATCAATTCAAATCCTTTTTATTTTTTTTAATTAAATCATCTCAGTCACGAAAAATGTTTCGAAACTTATTGCTGAATAAATTTATTGAACGAATGTTAAAATCTTGCGAAAGTTCAGCAATTCATGAAAGATGATTGATCCTTGAAATAATTTTTGAAAATCCAATATTACAATTTATAGGCATATGTACTCGTATGTTTCATGCGTGGCGCAGAGTAATAAAAAATAAAAATAAATAGAAACTTGAATCGATTAAACAAATATCTTTATATATCTTTAAACTATCTATTTGAATAATCTAATTTCAATAAAGACATCTCAGACAACCAGAAAAAGTTTAATTAGGACCACTGAAAGCCCAATAAAATTTAAAAATTTTGTTTAAACCAGGACATTTCGAGGCGTATAAAACGTTATATAAGTAGATGAACGATTTGGAAACTCATAAATCACAGAGTCTTTGCAACTCTGTAAATATATCATAGAAATGCAAATAAGAAAAATTTAGTCTGTATCGAAATAATTTTTATTTACTTTTTAAATTAAATTACCATATTCATAAAGTGAAATTGTTAAGTTTCATCCATGAATAAATTTTTAGAACAAATATGGAGAAGAAGTCACAGTTAAATTATTCATGAAAAATGACAGAAGAAGTATTTAAATTTAATTGAAGAAAATTGTATTCTAGACTTAGATTTACAATAAATGGAAATTCTATAAGACTACCTTATTTTTTTATCATAATAATCCAATTACTGAAGAAACGGATTAATGATATATGGTTAGAAAACTCTTATACACATTTCGAACCAGAAAATTTATTTAATAGAATAAATGAATGTCGTACAAACACATATTAGATAGGATGTCCATAATTAAACGATCTACTTTAAAGTTGTCTACAGACAAAACTGTTGTTCATGCAGTTGAGAAATTTTGTGAAATATATAATAAAGGGATAAGAATTTGTTTAAGAAAAAAAAAAAAAAAAAAAAAAGGTTCAAAATTTCATCACCAGGTGGCGATTTTTAATAAATTACACATTTAGCATTACGATAGTTTAGAAATTTTATTTACTGGGTGTCTATAATCAAACGACCCTATTTTAAAGTTGTTTACAGACGAAACTTTTGTTCAGAATGTTGTCAAATTTTGCGGAGGACATACTAAAGATATGGGAATTTGTTTGAGCGAAAAAAAAGTAGAAGACCGTTTTTTAACGAATTACACATTTAGCATAGATTTACGATGGTTTAACAAATTTTGTTATAACCAAACATGTTCCGCATGACGGCCATCACTTTCAGATATCATATGGATTCGTAAGATAGCATGTACAAAAGTTAACCGCAGTGTGTTCTGGGAAATGATAGGAACATGTCGTGAAATGCTGTCTTTAGAATCAGGTTAAGTTAATAAATAAATTTCCTAAACTATAGTAATTCTAAATGTATAATTTATTAAAATTTATTAAATTTTAATAATTATTATTATTTTCTTTTTGCTTAAACAAATTCCCACCCCTTTCCTATCTCTTTCACAAAATTTCACAACTTTATGAACAATAGTTTTGTCGGTAAACAACTTTAAATTAGGGTCTTTTAATTATGGACACACTGTATATTAATTATATATATATGTTATTAAATAAAATTTCAGTTTTTCAGTTTTTTATAAAGTTAAATTATCATATGGACAATATCATAAGTTATTTGAAAAGAAATTTGTAAAATGAATGTTAACACCTTCGCGAGCAGTAAATTTATAGAAAGGACAAAAATAAAAGTTTCAAAAATCACATGATACTGCATAAAAAATAATTGGATAGATAAGTTATTTAATAAAATGAGTTATTTGATAAGTTTTTATTAAAAAAATGTGGTTGGTAATGTATATAAATGAATATGCATAACAAAAACAAGAATTCGCGTAATCCGACCGCAAGTTGTTATTTTGCAGACCAGTAGTTTAATGTGAAATTGCTTTTTTTTTTTTTTTTTTACCACTATTTTTCGATAATATAATCTTTGACTTATGTAATAGCATATTTTATCGAATAAATTTGGCAAAGATTATTATTCAAAAATACTGAAAAAAAAAAAAACATAAAAGTGTGCCTCTATGAAAACACGATCATAGCCGTGACTGGTACATAAAAAGCTTCAAAAAATAAAAGATTAATTTTACAACTTTTAATTACTTGCAATTAACGAAAGATAAGTATTCAATAAATTCCTATAGATGTATAAATTTAACGTGACAAAAATCGCATAATAATCCTAAACCTATAATACATGTAAAATCTTCGTGATTACTGTGCATTTTCATGATAATAAACCAAGTAAGAAGATGATAGAATAATGCAGTATTATTATATTACTTCATTGTTACATATACCTTGTAAGAATTCACTCTTTTTCTTCATAACAAACCAAGCAATGAAATAATAAAATAATGCAAAATTATTCATTTTCTTCATTGCTATGTATATATATATTGTAATAAATACACTGTTAGAACAGAAGGAATGAACATATTAATATTTTATTTAAAGGATACTTGACAAATTCAACTGGATGCTCCTTAAGAAGATTCGTTGCATGTGTTTCTACAAATGACGAGACTTCATAACTTCTGTTTCTCTCTGTAAGAGAACAGATAAAGATCTATAAGGGAGATTTAGAATCCTGAAATTTAAGCTGAAATGAGATTTAACCCTTTATGTACGGAATGAATTCATCAAAATGTTATCTTGTAAAGCATTTTTCGTGAATTTTTAAAACTACATTAGAAGATTTACATAATCATTTAATAAATTTTAAATGGATTTTAGAAGGATTAATTAAATTTGAATTTATAGGGATTTTGTGCAATATTTATAACCCCACTCAGATCTTTTATTTTAAATCTTTTCCTTAATATTTTGTAGAATTAAGAAATATACAAATATAACGTTCTTACAACAGAAATATAGAAATATTTCCGAATTCAAAGATCATGCTCTCCCTCCAGCCCAACGCCAAGAAAGCTGAAAAGATGTAAAGGTAAAATAAATCATATTTTAAAAAATATTTTTGTTTTGTGTAACCAATAATTCTTTTGGAAGAAGATAAAGTAATACATCTATAACTTATTCTAAACTGTATTAATACTAATCGATGTATTAAATGAATTTTATAACAAGTTATTTTAATGGTATTTATAAGAACCGTCAGTAGATAAAGGGTTAAATAATGAATAATCCTATTTTCTTTACAGTGAAACTTATTTTCAGTTAAAACAGGTGTGAATGCTTACTAAGGATTAGTGCCAAGTTATACTCAATATAATTAAAATTTTAATGAAATAACAATAATTTTAAATTAATACGAAACATTTGCTAATGCAATGTTTTAAAAGTTTAAATTCCTTTTTTTCTTATTAAATTAGCACTTTATGATTACCGTAAAATGTACGTAATTTTAAAACCGTACAGTTTAAATAACCTTTGTAATAATACAAAAGATATTTCTCTTTAAATAAGCTCTTTATAATGAAACTTTTTATAAGGATTCATATTTATTTAGCAGCTAATGCAACTGAAAAGATGAATATGCATTAAAATAATGAATGTTAAATTATACAATAAAAACCTACATTATGAATTAGTAAAAATTAGAATATTTTAGAATAAAGAAATTAACAAAATGCCAAATGACTTAAAAATATTAACAATGTTTAAAATTTTTGAAATATTAAAATATTTAAAGGAATAACGACAACATGATTTGAATAAATTTAAATAAGGTACTAATTATATATAATATAATGGTATAATAGAATATAATATAACATAATATAATATAATATAATTTAAATTATAATTAAATTTAGAATTAAAATTGGAAAGTTAATGAAAATTTAATGTGATATTATTTAAATTAATTTATTATACATCATAAAGTTTAAAGGTTGTGACTATAGATTTAAATAAGTTTTAAGCATGGACAAAAATCTTTTATCTAAATAAAACTGTTAAAAACAATGACTATATGCTGTATCATGGATCTAAGGTTTTATATCGTCACGAAAGTCGCGATACGAATATAATGGATTATCTGATGATTTGTAGACAATACCATTTTGATAATCCAGACACAAAGAAAGAACTTCTTAAGATTTTTTCAAAGATTAATAAAAGCACTTTTTTGATTACTTCATATATATTTTAGATATTTACTATTTCAAAATTCATATTTTGGTATATTCTCATATATTTAAATTCGATCATCATATCTAAATTCATATTTTTGAATTTTTAAGGAAATAGTAGAATTTTCAAGGAAAGAGTAACAATTTCTGACTTTTATTTATTTTTTTAATTTATTTTACAGAGAATAAAACAACAACAACAACTCAAAATTGAACATGTTTTACAGTACTTATAGAACAGTCTATTTTAAATTTCTACTTATCAGTATTTAATAAATTGAGACTTCTAGAAAACGGAAGTATCCGTTACGTTCACCTGTCTCCTCGAACCCCTTTCCCGTTCCCCATACACAAGCCTTACCAAGATACGTTTCATAAAGTTTTTACGCAAACTACTCATGTTTTAAAGATTTGAACGCAAAATACAAATTAAACAAATCACTTCACAAATTTAATATTGATTTGAAATTTAGTTTCTATATTTCTGTCAATAAATAGTGTTTCATGCACCATGAGAAGTTACATATTTTCATACAATCACATACTCACAAACATATTTACGTTTTATTATGCACAAATTTAGATTTCTGCTATACATATATTCGTTTAAATGACCAACTCTGATCGTTATGAAATTCCGAGATAACATACGTTCTATTTATATATGTTATGTAGGGGAGGCTGGGACTGACGTCACATGTTTTGGTTGTCCTGAAGTTCATTTCGTCCCTCGTATAAGCTGTACCAGTTCATAAGTTCATCAGTACATGTGTTTAATGATGTGGTTCAATGGATATGATTTATGCAGGGTGGCACAGGGAAACGCAAAAATTGACAGTATTAATAGCAACACTGCAGAGATGATAGAAAGGTTGGAGTGGAATAATTCCGTGAACAACTGAGTTTCATTTAGTAATCATGTATCATTAGGTCGGCTCACAACATACATTTACTGTGAAGCCCTTTTTACAAGAATGCTAACAGTCTGACTGATTCACCCATGGAATTTCGACGTCATTATAATTCAAGAAGTCGTGGTAGCCGATCATGCCACCCCATCAAGATATGGGTTGAGAATTTTGAAGAGACAGGTTAAGCTCTAAAACAAAAACCACCAGAAGGTCAATGAACTCAACAAACCCTAGAAAACATTGGAGGTGTTCCACGTCAATCGGACGGTGCTTACAACATTCTGCAGGAAACCGACAGCAGCGTTCAATCTAAACAGATCACTCGAACGCCGAATAATCTATAGGGATTTGAATTCCTTCTTCTGGGACCCCATACAAAATTAAATTTGTGCTGGAACTGAAACCAACAGACTACGTGGTCATCATCTAATGGTCGTCATCTTATGGACATTGCTTATAGTCACTGATTTTTTTCGGGGGGGGGGGGGACGCTTAAGGCATGTAATTTGCCTTTGTTTTCAACAATAATATACTCCATAAAAGGATAATAATAATAAAAATATCTATAAAAATATTTTATGAACACAAACATATTAAAAACGTTTGGAGATAATTATGTATTTATAATTACAAATCTAAAGATAAATGCTATATATTAATATTTACTCTAATTAATATTTACTCTAATATAAAAAAAAAATTGATAATGAAAAAAAGTACCCCACAAAATAATAATAATAAAAAAAATCTATAAAATATTATTTTATAATTACAAGCATGCGAAAAAACGTTTTAGAATAATAAACTTAAAGACATATAATATTATTTAATATTACTCTAATATAAAAAATTGATAATAGATAAAATTACTCCACAAAATAATAATAATAATAATAAAAATATCTATAAAAATAATATTTTATCAACACAAGCATACGAAAAAACGTTTTGAGATAGTTTTATGTATTTAGAATTACAAATCTAAAGACACACGCTAGTACATTTAATAATAACTCTAATATGAGAAGGCTTTTATCTCGGGTCATTATTTAGAAAGTTCCCAGTCACTTACTTTCAGCATACTCAAAAGAATGGAAACGGACTGGTTGAACATAATTTACTAAAGCTGACATTTCAGCGCCTGCTTCTGACTCTTCTTCTTTTGTGGACTCCTGTAAATTGAAATGCAGCTCACGTTAGAGATTTACCATTGTTAAGTTACTTCAAGTTAAAGTACAAATATCATGAGCATATAATGTACTGAAAAAAAGGACAAATTTTACTTAATCTAGGTGAACAAATAATAAACAAGTGGGTAAGTGTGATCACAGATCGCACAGACGGTTTCGTTTAATATTCATTTCAAAACACTTTATTCTTTTGCAAAATCTGTTAGTTTCACATTTTGCAACGAGGGGGAGTACTCTATTCTAAACAAACCGCTATCCGACCGGCACTCCGTTTTACAACCTATCCGTAGATATATTAGTCGAGGGTATCGAGCCCATAGCACCCGAGATACTTACGGGCCTCCTGGAGGTAAAAAGTGAAACTAAAATATCTAAGGCTATGGTGCATAATATGAATGAATGGTGAAAGGGGTGTCGGCAAAAGTTAGAAAAATGCCCCCCGGGTGAAAAGGGTGGAGGTTAAAAAAATTGCTTAAATTACACAAGTTAGAGACCGGAGGTTTAAATATAAGACTTTTTGAAATTTTTATGATTTGCCGCGTGATGGCAAGTGTTCAGCTATAAGTATTCAAAATCTCAAGTCTTCAACTTAATTTAGGGCTCAGTTAGAAAAAAAAAAGCTTAAAATACACGCGTTAGAGCCCAGACGGGTAAATATAAGACTTTTTCAAATTTTTATGATTTGTCGTTTGATGTGGGTGTGTTCAGCTATAACTGTCCGAAATTTCAAGTCTCCAACATATATAGTTTCTGAGAACGGACTCTGTGACAGACAGACAGACAGAAGAGTGAGATGAATAGAATTTCGTGAGATGAACGAAACCCTAAAAAAGAACAAAACTTTACAATAACCTTTTCCGAGTTATCTTTGATACCGAAATGAGGTCTTTATCCTTAGAAAGTTCAAAAACTAATACGTTTTTGAAATCTAATGAAAAAATTATAAATACAAAGTTTTTTTGTTGCCTATGATTTTCTTAAACGTTTCGGAATAGTTTTTAAAGTGTATTAATCTGTTTTCTCAACACGAAATGTCACTTTTTCTTATGCTATCCATTCTCAAGTAAGCATTTTCATGTTTAAAAAACATGTATTTCACATAAACGTAACAGCATTAACATTAACATTAATATTAATATTATTTTGTTACTCTTGCGTGTACTCAATTACTCATTGTTGAAAATGTTGAGAATTGATAATATCCTAAAAACCGATATTCCGGTTTAAGAAAAATCATTAATTAGCTATAAAAACTATTCAAAAACGTTTCTCAGAATCAGAGGCAGCACAAGAAATTTGAGTTTTACAAATGCTTCTTTAAGTCTCGAAAATATAATAGTTTGTGATGTTTCTTAAGATATAGAACGTATTTCGGAATCGTGGGTAACTCGGAAAGGTTATTGTATATATTCGCTCGTGATTATACTTAATTTCTGTAGATAACGGTACTTACTTGGTAAGTACCGGTAAGTACTTTTGGTACTTACTTGGTAAGTACTTTGGTACTTACTTGGTAAGTACTTTTGGTACTTACTTGATAAAAAAACTATCGCCAAACTATAAGATTAAATGCCAATAATGTTTTATCGTAAATGTGACATCCACTTAACATTAAACAAACACGTGTTTGTTACGTCATTAAGAGATTTTTAATTCAACATTTTGTTTGTATGTTTATTAAACTTTTACTAATTTATTTGTTTTTTCGTTATTTAAAATAAAAATTGTGCCAACTAGTATAATTTAGCGAGTAGTTTGACGATTTATATAATTTGTCGAAATTGGTCGACGGGATAATCAAGTAGTACCCACAATTCAGTAATATAGCATTAATGTGTATTAAAAATATTTAAATATACTTTTAAATTATATTGTGGAATTGCAATGCATTTTATAATTATTTTTACACATGTTTTATTTTCATACTTTAATAATTATGCATATCCATAATAGGTAAGTCTTACGGTGGACTCCAATGACTAGTTTAATTTTGTGAAATAGTGTAAAATTCTATGTCGTCTTAATTATGTTATGTTGTACTGTGATGAATAAACGTATTCATAGATACAACTGCCTAATTAATGAAAGTTTTACACACCTGAAAGGAATAGAAGTTGCTATGTGACGCTAGGATTTGGTGATATTATTGGAGCCAAAATATGAGAATGAATTTTAGTGACAATAATGTAAAAATTACACAAAGTAACATTTTACAATGAAAGTATTGTGATAATAAATAACACAAATTACTTCAGTATCATCCTCTACGTCCTCTATATCGGATCCAATATCAGTATCAGATTCTTCTCCATCTAGTTTATCGTCTGCTCCACCACCAGGATCATTCTCATCTCCAGGGCTGCTGACAGAAGAACTTTTACTCTTTTCGGGAGTTTGAGGTTGACCTGATTCGTCTCTCGGAACTGCTGCCTTAGCTGCCCTATTCGGAGCTGAAATAAAGACAGTAGATTTGGAAAATGTTCATTGTTATTGAAGAAAATACCGAATTCAATACTGAACTGAGTAATATTGCTTAGAAAATACACACGATACTCTAAAGGAAAAATGTTGAAAAAATGATGTTTAGTTAGATTGGAGCTGCGTCGCTATGAATTTCTACTTCTACTTCCACTCCTATAATGCACTTGTTTGAAATAGAACGCAAGGAACTGTTGCTTTAGAATGTTTTCGTTATGATTCGAAGAAATGGCATTTTTGTCTTAAAAATATTGCAAGTGAAAGTGGAGCAATGCGTCTCCAAGGAAATTTAAATGCAAATAAATTAACATAACAAATTAACATTCTTAATAAAAATATTTAGAAAATATTACACGACTATTACGACTTTCGATTTAAATGTAGTAATGTGTAATTAGTTATTTATTCGTTAAATTTATATTTTAGATGCCATTGATTCTCGATGCGATTCTCGATAGAAAAAAATACAACAAATTTCATCAGTTTTAGGATCAATGAATAGGAAAAATGTTTTTTTTTTTTTTAAATCTTTGCTTAGGAAATTGGATTTTATATTAAAATCATCAATAAATCTATATTTTAAAGTAAAAACATGCCCTTGAATGTCACTGGCAACATAATTGACGTTGTCAATTAAAAGTAACAGTCGTACCAAATTTCAAGTTCATACCTCTAAGAATTATAAATAAAATGAGATTTAGAACGGTTTTAGAGCGTTTTCGTATTATTTCAACCCTTTTAAATTTCGAATGTCTTAGAAATTGTCCTTAGAGATCATTTACGTCCTTAAATTAACCACTATGCAAAAAGTTTCTCCCTTTTAAATTTCGAATTTTTTAGAAACCGTTCTTACTGAGGATTCGCATCTTAATCGTAACCAGTACGCCAATTTTCAAGTTAATAACTGCAGCAGCTTCGCAAAATGGCAATTTTAGAAAGTTTTAGCTTCTGCACCCCCTCGGGGACAGTGGTATTGACTAAAAGAGAGTCTATGGTGAAGGAGAGGCTGTTACCATTAAAAAAAAAATCGGTTCGGTATTTCCACAGATTACACCTACAAACAAGTAAACAAATAGGCAAACAAACTTTCCTACTTTATAATGTTAGAATATACAGGGTATCCTTAAACTCATGGTACATACGTTAGGGGGTGATAGGACACAACTAGACAAGCACAAGCCACCATTCAATCCATGGTCGGAACGCAAGCCGTAAAGTGCTAGAGGGCGCCTCCCAGCGACCTCAATAAAAAGTCTGTTCACCACAGCTGTCTTCATTCGTTCTGTGGATCATCGATTAGATGGATCCGTACTCAAATCAGGAGAACGCCGAGTTGCATTACATATACGGAGCGGCAGACGGCAATGCGAGGGAAGCCTAAAGGTTTTACCAATCAACTGGTCGGCTCGCTCACCCGATTTGTCATGTCTAGACTTTTTTTTTCTGGGATCACATGAAGAGCCTCATCTACGATGATGGTCCCATAGATTCCGTTGAAGAGCTTGTTGCCCAGATATCCGTAGCTGCTGATATCATACGAGAGATGCCTGGTGTTTTCGCCAATGTACGGCGGTTACTCCGTCGAAGTTGTGAATCCTGCGTTATTGTTAATGTTGGCGGTCACAATCTTGAACAGTTGCTGTGATGGGGGGCGCACGTGTTGTTTTCTTTCATTTTGTTGAATAAAATGTTTTTCTTCTTATTATCGGTTTAATTCCATTCCATCGCTGTCTATCTTCTTTCTCCTCATTTTGCGCCACAGTATGTTTCGCGCCCTAGCTTTTTACGACTTGCGTTCCGACTATGGATTTCTAGTTGTGATTTGTGCTTGTCTAGTTGTGTTCTATCACCGCATAACTGTATGTACCATGAGTTTAGTATATTACTTTAAACTTTTAACTTTTAACTTTTTAGTTTACCCTGTATATAATATGAATAATGAAAATTTTAATAGCAAAAAAAGATATTTTTTATGATAGAGTGAACATGACAGTATTCTGTAAAATATGCTGACAGAAAAACTGTTTTAAAGAAAACCAAAGTACATATCAAAATCTTTAATATATTTTTTTTCACTACCTGACTAATTAAAGCTTTTCACTAGTTTTCTTCACTATCAGAATTGATTATATTTTATAAGGGAAACTTTTCATGATTTTAAATATTTTATTTTAACAGTTTTTGACATATTTTAAGTAATTTCAGTCCAACCCGATACTGAATTTAATTTCTAGTATCGATACAAAAATTTTAACCTTAGAAGTGGAAAATGAAGATTATATCGAATTTTATTCTTATGACATTTATTCATTTATTTCTTATTTATTTTACTTGGTATTGAAATGAATCGATTTCAGATAGAAATGTTTTGTAATAATATTGCTTTTCAAAACTTTCAAACATTAATGCTTTCGAAATTTCGAGTCTATAATTTAGCAGATCTTTGTTATGATAATAGAAAAACATTTTCTTTCGGGCACATTCGAGTGAATAACACTAGAAAAAGAAGGAAAAGAAGAACGGTGCAAATAAATAAATAAATAAATAAATAAATAATACACACACACACAAAGAAAATATTCAAGGAGTTTTTCTTTGGTTGAAAGTACCGAGATTCTTTCTCTTTTATTGGAACTGCAGAATTTTCTTTTTATTTTTATGAGATTCAGCATTCTTTTTTTAAACAGAATGTAAATGCATTGAGAGTAACAATATTTTTTTCCGGTATATTCTTCAAAATACTTTTCTTTTCATTACAAAATTTTTCTATTGCCTAAAAATGCCTTTGCATATTTTGTTTATCAATAACAAAATTTTAAAAATATTATTTTTTTTTCTATCTAAAAATCATGTGTCTGGATTTTTAATTATTAAAACATTTAAAGCATTTTATTTAGCGAACTTAAATACTCAGGCTGAAAAAAGTGATCATTCACTGTTTTAAACAGAATTAAGAACGAAAAATCATGCGTCCAGCTTAAATTATGAAACACTTTCCAACACAGAATACCATAACAAAACTTCACACTTTTTTAAGGTGAAAGATTATGTCGTGTAACTTGCTTAAAGTCAGGTGAATGTGACATTTATCAACTATTATTGGCATTTAATCTTATAGTTTGGTGATAGATTTTTGTTCGACGGGATAACTAAGTAGTACCAAAAATACATATGTAACTCGTATTCGAAAACGAGGATTTCGCCAAATTTTCGTAAAAAAAAATCCCGCCAAACCGGGTGCGTATATGGCATCTGGCCAAATATTAAATGATGTAATAAACGATGACATTTAATTTCAACTTCAAAGCAATGTTTTAATTTACCACTCGAAAAAAAAAATGCTAACTGGCGAGTTGAAAATTAGTTATTGGCGAGATTTGCACCCGGCCAGCGTAACAGTACCAATAATTCTTTGCGACAATGCTTTTATGTAGTATTATTCGAAAAAAAATTGATATTTTTAATCGAAATGGAAAACTTTCGGCACAGATGCCACATACGGTCCCATATTGGCTCTAATTTTTTCTGACGCCAATGTCATATACGCAACGGGTACTTAACTGGCGCCAAAGTATCGTTATTATGCTTGATTTGATAAGCCGGATGTTGTTGTTTATGCTGTTGATCTTTTCCCCAAATTAGCGTCGGAAAAAATCGCGCCAATATGGGGCCGTATATGATATCTGGGCCAAACTTTCATATGAAAAGCGAAGGGATCAGAGCGTATTTATTAATGGCAGTTACATGACTTGGACTATTATGATATAGATGAAATGATGGCGATAGAATAATATTTGGCGACTTATCACCTGTACCTGGCTAATACTAGGACTTCCCTCAGAGGGATTAGTCTGAGCGATATTACTGAGAACATAGATTTAATAATAACATGTGGAAGCAAAGAAAATGAGATGTTATCTTTAATTGTCCATATACTGCGATAAACTGAAATGATGAAAATAAACGAATCGTAGAATTACAAAATCTTATATATAAATTCGTATACACTGTTTAAAAAAATGGGAAATCAAACCATTCAAGACAGCCATGCATGGATATAAAATTGAAATTACGCAATATATTAAAAGTAAAATACAAAATGAAACACTAAATTACTTATATCGGAATTTTAACTGTATTAAATGATGTCAAGCGCATAATCAGACGCTCCGCACCAACTTGAGTAACTTTAAATGACAAATATATGATGTATAAAAAGAATGGACTATAGTTTATATGGTGTGTGCTCCCCCGGAACAGTTAATATTGTACAATATCTGTTTTCCACGGATGCAATGAGGTTGTCGATAACATTTAAGGAATTCTCTCCTCAAAATCTAATATAGTATCAAAGTACCGAATACATCAACAGTGGCATGCAATGCTTCGTTAGAGTGTGTTTTAGATATGCTCGATCGGATTTAAATGATGAGTGTATGCTGGCCACTACATACGCTGTATTGTTTTGTTTTCAAACATATTCTGCACAAGTTGAGCTGTATTTAGCATGTATTAAATAAAAGAAATCGGCAATAATTACAACATAAAGTATGACACAAGATCTGAATATATCGTCTGTATAACTTTTGAGCTGCCAAAGTGTCATTTGGAGTAATTTAGAAATCCATACATACTTATTCAGGAAATCATGCAAGCTAACATACGCCAATATGAACCCGATTATAAAATTTCACCAGAATAAGTTAATATATAAAAAAACTACTAATGATAATTGAGAATATGACCTTATGATAAAATGTCTAGAAAAATGAATCGGATAAAAAAATCATATCACATTTAAAACGGCACTTCCCTCTGTTAGTGGCCTTGGCGAGAGAGAAAAGCCTAGAGAAGGAACACTTTAACAAGTACTTTCGGGCAACCTACTCACTGTTTCATACAGGTCTTTATTCAATATTTACACAATTTATTTAATGCTAGGTGGGTATCTATCAGTTTTGTTGCATTTAAATCGCATGTTTTGCGGAGGAAATGCAGCATTATGAAATATTTAAAGTTGCTGTACCTAATAATTCCACATTAATGGTAATTGAGATCGCTTTCCGTTAATGTCATCTTTTTAAATTTTAAATTTTTTAGAAACCATTCATAGAGACGATTGTATATTTTAAAACTAACCCGAAGCAAAATTTCAAGATTTTGGGCTCAGCAGTAACACAGAAATAGAAAATTTTTAAAAGTTTTTTGTTTTTGCACTGTTTTATATAGCGACATTTTTAGAAATTGTTCATTTGCGAGAATTTACGTCATGATAAATACAGCCATGTTAATTTTCATGTTTATATTCCTAACAATTCCATGTACTTCATTACTTAAGTCATCTTTAGATCTTTTTCCGCTTTGTTTAGTCTTTCTGTTTTTTAGAATTCGTTCTACAACGAGCATTTACATCTTATTAATTACTACCATGCCAAAGTTCTAGTTTCTAACACCAACAGTATCTCAAAAATTTCAGTATTCCAAATAAATCATAGTTTAGAACCTTTCTAGAAATTTTTACGTTTATCCGTCAAATTGAACCTTTTAGAGAGCGTTCATTACGAGTATTTACATCTTAAAAGTAACTACCGCACCAAATTTAAAGTTTCTAATCCAATCAATATCACAGAAATCGCAATTTTAGAACTTTTTTGATCCTGCAGCGATGTAGGTTCTTGCACTGACATAAAATAGTCTTTTTTTTTTTTTTGGAGCAGAGATGGCCACTAACATTTTTTTAAGTTGGCTATGTAATTTCAGAGATAACACCTCACAAACGTCCAGGAATTAATAATATTATATACTTTATAATATTATAACGCTTTATAATATTAGCATTAGATGTACAGATACAAAAGCCATTTATCTGTTACAAACTAAAGTGCCGGCGTTGCCCAGAATTTGAAGGATGTTTGTTCTGAAAAATCAATTTCAAAATTTAACATACAACACAAAACAAACATTAAAAAAAGCAGTCGAAATGTTGTATGAATGAATCCTATGAAAACGCTATATAAAAATGTATAAATGTATATAAAAGACGCAAAAGAATACAGCTATAAATGAACTTATTTCTATTTATAATTGGAGCAATAATGTTAAAATAGGCCAATATTTCCCTAATCGGGTTTTTATCATGCTTCAATACATTTTTCACACTCATATGACGTTATACTATATCAACCACGTCCTTTATATTTCCAATATGACGTAATATTTTCCTCTTTCACGTGGAAACCTTGAAATAGAAAAGTTATGAAGTTATATTCACTTTCATTTAAATTCGTCAAACCATTTATTTCATTTCCATAGTTCACGTGAATATCTTGCAATAGAAAAGTTATGACGTAATATTCACCTTTTTTAAAAATTCGTCAAACTATTTATTTCATTTTCATTTTTCACGTGGAAATCTTGCAGTAGAAAATTAATTGTTATAGTAATAATTTTATTGTGTTTTTTAATTGTTGGCAACTGCTATAACGAAAAATGTTTAAATTTGATAAGAAATTGCTGTTAAATTGGTGGTTTTTTATTAATTAAAAATTAACTATAAATTATTTCGATTCTGGATTACTTTAGTTGCCTCGGCTATGTTTTAATACACATGTACGTATCTTTTCACAATTTTGGCTTCCAAATTGTGGATTTTTATAGAATTACAAACAGACAGATAGACAAGTTTTCATTTTTATATATCTCTCTATTCTAAAAAAAGTAACTAACGCTGTCACCGCCACCGGTTTTGAATTTTTTGTGACCTGAGGTCTTTCTTCGTTAATATTAAAAAAAACGATTGCATACAAAAAAACAAAATCGGTGGTATTATAGCGAAATGTTTGATCAACACGCTAATGCATACAGTTTACAAATCGAAGAATTATTTTAAGAGATATTTAATGCTAAAGTTGGACAAAATCGTTCCATTAAAAAAAAATTTATAGGAGCAAAAGCTATACATGTGAATTTAATCATTTTTTGATCATTTTATTCAATAAAAAATTCCGGTGTGCAGATTTCATTAATTTTTTTAATTTGACTCATTTTTTGAGGTTTTATTTCTATTTTAAATTCAAATATTCAGCATCTTGACTGATATTTTTTACATATTTTAGAAAATGGTATTAATTTAAACTGTTCCCAACTGTATAAACAGCGAAAACAATAAAGTTTGCTTCAAATAAAAAAAAATTATTTACACGTTACTATTATAATCAGAAAAAAACCTTCAAATTAGAATTAAATAATTAGGTATAAAAAGCAGGCACTTATTGGAAATTACGCCATTAAAACTATATTTATATGTGAATTTTGAAAGAGAAAGGATATTGTAAAATAAATTCATTAACATGCGTTAGAAGTCTGAAATAGAAGAAATTGCGTCACATTACACTTATTATGCAAAATGAACAAAAAATAGTATTGCAAAACAGTTTAAATTTAAAAATTGCGCGAGACAAAATATTAGAGGTTAAATATTAGATTTTTTCAAAATTTTATTATTTGTCGTTTGATGTGAGGTGTTCAGCTATAAGTATGCAAATTTTCATGTCCCCAACATAATTAGGGGCTGAGTTAGAAAAATTGCTTAAAATACACAAGTTAGATCCCAGAGGGTTAAATATTAGACTTTTTCAAAATTTTATTATTTGCCGTTTGATGTGAGGTGTTCAGCTATATGTATGCAAAATTTCATGTCTCCAACTTAATTAGGGGCTGAGTTAGAAAAATTGCTTAAAATACACAAGTTAAAGCCCAGAGGGTTAAATATGACTTTTTCAAAATTTTATGATTTATCGTGTTATCGCAAGTGTTCAGCTATAAGTATGCAAACTTTCATGTCTCCAACTTAATTAGTGGCTGAGTTAGAAAAATTGATTAAAATACACAAGTTACAGCCAAGAGGGTTAAATATTAGACCTTTTTCAAAATTTTATTATTTGTCGTTCGATGTGAGGATTTCAGCTATAAGTATGCAAAATTTCATGTCTCCAACTTAATTAGGAGCTGAGTTAGAAAAATTGTTTAAAATACATAAGTTAGAGCCCAGAGGATTAAATATTAGACTTTTTCAAAATTTTATTATTTGTCGTTTGATGTGAGGTGTTCATCTATAAGTATGCAAAATGTCATGTCTCCAACTTAATTAGGGGCTGAGTTAGAAAAATTGCTTAAAATACAGAAGTTAGAGACCGGAGGGTTAAATATGACTGTTTCAAAATTTTATGATTTATCGTGTTATCGCAAGTGCTCAGCTATAAGTATGCAAACTTTCATGTCTCCAACTTAATTAGTGGCTGAGTTAGAAAAATTGATTAAAATACACAAGTTACAGCCCAGAGGGTTAAATATTAGACCTTTTTCAAAATTTTATTATTTGTCGTTCGATGTGAGGATTTCAGCTATAAGTATGCAAAATTTCATGTCTCCAACTTAATTAGGGGCTGAGTTAGAAAAATTGTTTAAAATACATAAGTTAGAGCCCAGAGGATTAAATATTAGACTTTTTCAAAATTTTATTATTTGCCGTTTGATGTGTGGTGTTCAGCTATAAGTATGCAAATTTTCAAGTCTCCGACATATATAGTTTCTGAGAACGGGCTCTGTGACAGACGGACAGACAGACAGACAAAGGAGTAAGACAGGTAGGGTTTCGTTAGATGAACGAAACTCTAAAAACATGCTGCGGATGACTGTAACAACATCCTAAAATTACATTACCACCAGCGATCTACCAATCCCGAATTTAGTTTATATTCGTTTCATATATTCTTATTCTTTTGTGTAGCCCTGTAAAATAACTATCAATATTATATACAGTAAAATCTCTGAATAGCGGACACCCGAGAATGCAGAATTTGTCCTCTATTTAGAGGTTACCGCTACTGAGAGTAAAACATGTACAATTATTTAAGAGTTGGTAATCGAAAAAATGTCCGCTAAATAGAGGTATCCGCTAATCGGGTGTGTCCGCTATGGAGGTTTTATCAGTAAAACCTCTGAATAGCGAACACCTCGGGAGGGCAGAATTTGTCCTCTATTTGGAGGTGTCCGCTACTGAGAGTAAAAAATGTACAGTTATTTAAGGGTTGTTAATCGAAAAAATGTCCACTAAATAGAAGTGTCCACTAATCGGGAGTGTCCGTTATGGAGGTTTTACTGCATAATAATATCATCCTTTACAAGAAAATTGCATGCTGTATGATAGACAGACAGACATCCAGAGAAAGATAACCTCCCGGAGCAATAAACACTCATGTCTTTTGTTTTAATCATCCACAATTGTATGTCATACAACAGGCCAGATTTTATACAACAGGCTAAAAACGGTCACCGTGGTACGGAGTACTGTATTATTATTTGTTTGCCCACAAAAACTGGTTGCCACGGGTTGTTGCAAGGTTTGTGATCACGTGGTTGAAACTGATCTATTCAATATTAATGCGTGCGTATTTTTTTTTTTTTATTTCCTCCATGTGTTCAAACCAGTTGTCTACGAAAACATCAACCGGTGAAAGTGACGCACACCAAATTTCTGTGACGTATGCAGATAAATTGTGCTTTTTTATCAGTTTTTTCTATATAATTTTTAAACGGTTTGGAACTTATTTTTCATAGTAGGTGCATTCAGTAGGCGAACCTCATAGGTACCTTCTGGTGCAATCAGAAACGAAATCCGACAAATATTTTTTGAGTTATGCTTGACGAAAGGTTTTTATTAGGCTTTTTTTTTAGTAGGACATGGCGTTAATATCCATCGTAGTAGTAATGTGTCCGGACAGTAATATTTCGCTGAGTATTAGCCTTCGCTTCGCTCAGACAATTAAAGTACCAAAGTGGCACCAGGAATATAAAAAGCGAAGTGGTTCGCCCGGAACTCTTGATGATAGTCACATGACTTAGGCTATTGTTATAAAAATTGTTTTAAAATACCGGGAGACAAAGACTCTGTACACTTAATTCCTTTTATTTTTAGCTTCTTTTCAAACGTTTAACCGATCCTCTTTAATCAAACACGAACACAGCCATTGGGTGTTCATGTCTTAACAGCAACTGATTCGGCCTTAAATTTTTGAAATCAAAGCAAATTATATGGAAACCCGTTTACAGGGAGATCTGCACAGCTTTTTTCCGTATAATTCAATCTTCTATAATATTTTTTAAAGAGATCAGATTAGCGTGTTTTTAGATTCTGCGATGTCTAAACGGGGGTTGGCAAGCGTAGCTTGCAGGGGGCAGACCCCCTAGTATAACATAAAGTTTCGGTCGCGGACATTTAACTGACAAGACATTTAGAAGGCAGCAATACTAAGACATTCTAATACAATAAAAAGGCTTACAGGGCATTTGGCCAACAGTTACACTAAGCAGAAACGTACTTTTCGCAGACGGGAGATCTCGTGGTTTTAAAAAATGCTTTCATTGTTTGCAAAAATTCAAAATATTCACCACTTCTATTTCTACTCGAAAGATACCCTGTCAAAAATGACGGAATATGAGATATAAAGATATATACAACACATGTGCAAGAATATGAGTTGAGTTTTTCTTGCTTGTTCCGCAGTGATAGATGAAAATAATATATTTTAAAAGCGAAACTCGTTTATAAAAAAACTGTAATACTGTAGAAGACCACTAATCCACACAGCTTCGTTCCAAGTATTGTGCGGATTTGAGGCTTTTTGCGGATTACAGGTCATGTCTATATTATAAAATTAGATGTATGACTTCTTTATGCTAAATCAATTGTATAAATATTGAAAAAAAAAATTGCTTGTGTATATGAAATGAAACAGCGAATAGGTTGCCAGAAAATATGTTGCCAATTTTCTTTCTTCGCTATGGCCCTTAAAGTGGAAAAGTACCGAGAATTTAACTTTTGTATCCGACTATATAAAGCACGATACTTTTCCAGTATAGGGGCCTTGGCGTACTTTTTTAATGTTTCTCATAATTTGGGCTTCAGAAATGAGATTGTTTGCCAAATGTTATAAACAGCTATGAAAACAAAATTAATGAACGTTTAAGTTTATTTACTTAACCTATAAACATTTATTTATATCTATATTATTGTTGTTTTTTTATATGCAATTTTCTTCAGTTTGAATGCAAAAATAGTGAAAATGCTTCTTTATATTAAATAAATTATATAAATATTGAAAAATTACTTGTGTATATGACACAGTGAATAAGTTGCTAGAAAATATGTTGCCAAATTTTATTTTCTCTATCTTACCAAGGCTCGTATATTAGAAAAGTACCTAAAGCACACTAAAATCGGGCGGTTAGGAACTCAGACAGGACAGCGCCGTCTGTTGGCTGTAATGTTATTGGCAGCATCAACATGACGATGTAAAGACGTACATTTTCGTATATTGCACTTTAAATTCTCATCCATAGATTTTGAAAAAAACCATTAAAAGCGCGGAGCTTAAATTAAATTGCGGTGACTTCGATTATGAAATATTAATGGTTTTAAATGGGAATTTTTCCAAATTAGCTAGCTATCGCCGATTTGGCTTCATATAGGAAAACTTATTTTTGTCGCCAAATTTGGCGATATTTTGGTCAAATTTTGCGATACTTCGCCAAGGTGGTCAACATTTGGCGGTAGTATGGCGCCAAATTATTATTTACGCGTATTTGGCGCTAGTACCTGAATTAGCAATTTTCGACAATTACTCATTACAATGAGGTGGTCCTACCGGAGTTGTGAGGGACACACAGAGACTTGGATTTTATATAAATAGATTAATATTAACGGTTATATTAATCTAGGATTTATATATACCATTAACAGTTGAATGCAGGCGTGCTTTATGTGTGTTTTATTGTATATTGTAGTGTATGTGTGTTTATTCGATTAATATTAAATTTGTTTGGACAGGCCAATCCCACATTATTGAAGGACATGTATTATGTTCCACAATTTGAAAACTTGTGCTTGCAGGACAGTCAGCGTTAGTTACTAAATCCTCATTAGCCATGGTTATTAAATAATCGTTAAAGTGGAAATTCGAAGAAATATTGCCCTCCTTAGTAGAAAGATCATCATTAATGATCGTAGTTGATTCATTAACATGAAAAGCACCAGAAAAATATTGCAGGAAACATATCACGTGATGCAGGCGTAAAATAACCAGAGGGTATGCCGAGGCTAACGAAAAAGACAGGCTACCGCGGTGCATTCCACGTTTCTTAATTTACAGACCGTTAGAGTGACGTGATGCTCATTTCGTACATCTGCATTGGTGCATTCGAGAATCACGTGACTCCAGCGGTCTGTAAAAATAGTTCGCCTAAAGTACTGCGGTAGACTTTCTTTTTCGTTAGCCTCGGATTATACGCTATAAGTAGAGCGTATACGATACATGAATAACAGTGTGTATACTGAAATTCTTTAAAAAATCTAGAAAGTATACAGCTTATATCACCGTATACCTCCAACTACTTCATTAAACATGTCAATGCACAAATCACCGCAGATAGCTAAACTCTCATAATTTAACACATTGGCGGATTTAGTCTAGAACAGGAGTTCTCGAACTATGGTACGCGTACCAGTACTGGTACGTGAAGCTCTGTTTACTGGTACGCGAAAGTGTGATACTGGCAAATGAAATGAAATAAAAATTAGAGCACGTGAAATCAAAAGGAAGCTTAATCCCACCTCCTTCCCTCCTCTTTCTTGATGTGTAAGTTCACCGGCTCCGTGGCGTTTGCTCTCTGTTACTGCTTTACAGCATTTTGCATGTAATTTGAATTAGAATTTTCAGATAAATGGAACTAATATGCGGTAGATGTTGAGTTGATATTTCATACACCACGAAAAAAAAAAGTTTTCTTCTATTACTATATTATATGTGTGTGTATATATTACTTATTTCAAAGAACTTCGATCTCGCATTAATAAGCAGTTTACTTTCAGAAGGCATGAAAATTTCTTATGTAGGTTATTCACTTATTAACTTTTCTTATGTGTATTTTACTTCTGATATAAGCATAGTATTCATATAACAAAAAATTGGCGATCAAGGCGACTTCAAATGTCTATTTTTTTCCCGTGTTTAACAAAGCTATTCAGTAGTTTTATATTTAAATATATCTTTATTTGCCACGCAAAAATAGATACACTTTATATACACTAAAAAATATTAAATATAAGTACCAATTTAATAATGTAGTCATGTAAATCAGTAAAATATCCTCAGACGGAAGCGCAAAAAACTGGAAAATTATTTTGTTTTAGACATATTCAGTTTACACAGGTTTTTCTGTATTATGTTTGAGTTTGTCACTTGGTGGTACACGGGAGTATGAATTTCTATTTAGTGGTACTTTGGCCTAAAAGTTTGGGAACCCCTGGTTTAGAAATACTTAATTCATATAACTCATCTTTTTGGATTTGTAATTTGTATAACGCTCAAGGGCGATCGGATCGAAAGAAGATTCTAGAACAAGATACCGACTGAATAGGAAAATGCCCGATTTTTAAATCCTTTGTTTTCAACGCATAGAAGAATTTTCAGGGCTTCAATCATATACGAGTATTGAATAATAGAGATGTCATACACACAACTATTATTACGTCATATTCTTTATTAAAGTTTTTAGGCATGTATTTTTCTATTTAAACCCTATCATTCGAGGAGTGTTACATTTTTATTGCTAAAACAAACTTTGTAAATTTTGTAAAGTTGAAAAAAATAGAGACTTTCAAATATAGATTTTTTACAAAGGGTAGTTCGTATACTTTATATTTAGTACAGTCGGCTCTCATTAATTCGAAATCGGATAAATCGAATCTTCGGTTAATTAGAACTAATCATGAAGTCCCGAAATTTTCAATGGCAGAATAACGTTAAAAATTTTCATTTATTCGAACTCGATTTCTCTTGACTTCGTTTAATTCGAACTAACGAAAATTCCATTTTTTTATTTTTCCTTTCTTTTTCACGGAATTTGGATCCTTGAAATAACTTTCTTTCTTTCATTTTTGTCAGAATTGTTCTGAAGTATACATATAATCCCATGCATTTGATATCCGCTTCCTTAGCGCCCCGTCTGTCCATCAATGACACCTCCACCCCTTTTTTCATTATGCTTCTTCCTATTCCCTGCTCTAGCATTTAACCCAGTGACATTCCCAGAAATCCACATGGTGGACATCTTTTAAAGACAGGGAAAACCTCTTTTCAAAAGTCAAAAATGAATAGGACTAAGCAAACAACAATTGATAAACTTTGTCATAGTGATGATAAATAGTGTAAATAATTTTTTAAATGTTCATCTCATTTCAGGCAAGAAAATTATAGTACAATTAATAAAAGTTTTAAAATGCAGCTGGTTTATACTGTACGAGGGTGGTTCAATAATTATAGTCCCGAGTGTGTATAAAACATTTGTACTGCGATTGTTGATGTGGAATATTGAAGTCTATTGTTTTAGATGCCTATATACTCAATTCCAGATCCCTAGCTGCTATATTAACGAATATTTTTCGTTTTAGGTGTGAGAGGTCGAACCTAGCTTGAAAGGGCGGGGTTGGGGGGAAAGGCTGGTATGGAGCCAGACCTGAAACAGTTCTGCGATAGTTTTGTGACAGTGGATGAACGTCACTACATCACTATGATCCCGAGTCCAAACGACAGTAGCCACGTCTCATTTACTGCCCCCCCCCCCTCTTTCAAGGTAGGTGCGACTTCTCATACCAAA
Source organism: Maratus speciosus (assembly GCA_963932465.1). NCBI lineage: Eukaryota > Metazoa > Arthropoda > Arachnida > Araneae > Salticidae > Maratus > Maratus speciosus. Next base: position 51,854,088 of record OZ010786.1, on the reverse strand, counting down.
AAGGAAAAAAAAAATATGTTAATATAGCAGCTACAGTTCTGAAATCGGTAATATAAGCATCTAAGACACCAGGCTTCAATATCCCACATCACCCATCGCAGTACAAATATTTTATACACATTTGGGACAATAATTATTGAACCACCCTCGTATTACTAGTTTTTATGTTTTATTTATATTCTTTTAATATTAATAATAAATTTATGTATTTATATCGTTTAATTTATATTAAGTCATATTCTAACGATAGCAGTCGAAAAAAAAAATATTATACATTAATTCCTTTGTAATAGTACCCCTTTAAATATGTTTTTTCTCTCATACTTTTCATAATTCAAACTCTGGATAATTCGAACATTTCTTGTGGTCCCGACAAGTTCGAATTAACGAGAGCCGACTGTATTAAAAAACTGGCAGCATTTATGAGAGGTATGTAATTTTCTGTTTATTGCTGATCTCAAAAAAGTACATTTTACTTAATAAATTTTATTTTTTATGTTCCAATTTTTTCTTAATATTTCGTATCTATAATTATTCTATATCTATAATAATTTTCAGACATCTCGGTAAATATTTTTCAAATCGGAGTTATTGAGTCACAAGTGGTTAAACATTTGAAACACATATTTAAGTACGAAGTCGAAGAAAACCACTAGTGCATGGAAATTCCTAATTTATTAATTCAACAATGCTTAATTACCGGATATTTTCGTGTATAAGTTGAGAATTTTAAGGCACATTTTTGTCTTCAAAGTGAGGGGTTTAGCTTATACACGAGTCTAGGGAATTTTCCAAATTTGATATTCTAAAATAAAAAGGATGGTAAATATATAAAAAAAAACGTAAAAAATATTTTATAATTACGAATATTACAATATTTAAACGACAAATTACGCCCAAGAAATAGTAAATCTGATTTTTTTCTTAATTCGTGAATTTTAAATCACATTGCTAACAAGCGTGAAACCAACAGAGTGAAAAATTATCCAGCCCACCAATGACCCATGTTCAAATCCTGGTCTGGATAATTTTTTACTCTCTTGGTTCTACGCCTTATTAGCAATGTGAATTAAAATTCGCGGATTAAAAAAAAAAAATCAGATTTGCATTAAAAAAAACCTTAAGAATTTCTGAAAGTACTTTAATACTCCTTTCTTTTACATTGAAAAAGTCACCAATCATCATTTACTATCCAAGTCATTATCAGAATTTTCTTTGGAACTTTTTAAAATTGCTGTTATTGACCCATCAGGATGAATATCTAGTTCAACATCATCGCCATCTTCTTAAAAATCGCATCATCCCCAGTTCCACCCATGGCATTATTGATGCAACATTTTTTGAAAGATAGGACGATCATTTCTTATGGTAATTCAAGCCAAGCTTCTTTCTACATTTAGAGATAGCAACGATGTTATTTTTTTTTAATTACCTCCATTTGCCATAGCTGCATCAGCAGATGACATCCATTCAGTGGAGCCTGTCTTTAAATGATTTATTTAGAAAAACGTCCGATTGTTGAAGAATAGAAGTAATGCCACCGGATATCTATCGAAGATATCTAGGAGATATAAAAAATTTAGGAGAGCGCATGATTTTTTTCCCATTAGCTATTTTAAAGAGTGCTAAGTTTTCGTTTGCTGATGATTTTTTTTTTCACCTTTGTTTAACATCGTTTATATGCGGGTTTCCTCCAATTTTGTATGATTTTTCGCTGAAAAGTCTTACACTCGGCATATACACAAATCGACTTACACGGAAATATACTGTAATAACAATTTCAAACGTAAACATCACTTTAAGGGAATGTGTGAAAATGCCACAAAAACTTATTTCAGTAAATCTTTTAAAAGCCTCTCTGCATTTGACTGATCCACTTCGACGATAATAGATATCTAAAAAAATCAGTTACCGAAATACGTAGAATATCCTAGAAGAACTCTAATTTGAAACATGCCGCTTTTTTCCGCTTTCATTTCATGCATATGAAACAGACGTTCGAAGCCTTGATGTTAATAGACGGTATTTAATCTTCAAAGTAAAAAAAAAAAAAAAAAAAAAAAAAAAATGAAAGAGTAATTTCTGTTTCGTGATAAATTCGTGGCATTTAGGAAGTTAGATAATGAAAGATGTGCATTGTAGTGTGAAATTCTTTTACAGAAAATGTTTTAAATGCTGTCAAATGTCTTGCTTTTTCTTCCCGAAGTTCCTAAGTTTAATTATATAGCATTTATATACGATTATTGTATTAGGTACAAGAATATTGTCTCATTTACGGGATGTCAACTTTCGGCACAATGACATTATAATAAAATATTTTCATCATTTTGAATATCATTTGTTATTGATAACATCTGATATGAAGTATAACTTATTCTAATGCGATGCTGAAATTATTTTAGATCTTTAGAACATCAACAGAAAAATGTTAACTCGTTCGGGTCTGGTGTACTGTTAATAGTATATTTCTTTTCACTGAGTATTATTTTGTTTTAACAATTACTTTTGTTACATTTTACATCTAGTAATGGTAGTATAGCCTATGCATTTCTTATTATGATTTCATTTTTGTTTTCGCACTTATATTTGGCCAAGTTTCCTTAATTCTCTTCGCACCGTTGACGATTTTTTTATTATAAACATACATTTCAATCTTTAAAATTAAAATACATGTTACTTTTCTGAATGAATCATGTGTGATAAAACGAAAAAAATATTATTTTCTAAACGACTTCAAAAACTCTAATTTAGCCTGAAAATGAACAAATTAGCAATTCTGAAGCTTTGGAATGTTTTGCAGAAGAATTTCATGGCTGGAGCAGCAGAAAGACTGTGATACTGGTGAACTAATAATGTTAAAAAACTTCGTGATAGAGCTTCAAAGCAAAGGCAATCGAAACTGCTACAAACAAAATATTTTTCAAACCCTTGTGATATATGTAAAAGGAACTTTATTTCAAAATTAAAATTCAGATAATTTATTCTTGTTTCTATTTTGCTATTGCTTTATTTTTATTAAGCACTTGTTACCATAATAAGAAATATTACATATAGTTCTCCTTAATTCTAAAATGGATGCATTCTAGATTATTATAAAATTTCGATTTTCCGAAAGAGGATCGGTCCTAATTACTTCGGATAATCGATATTCAGCTATATATTGAATTTTACATTCGAAACATTTAAAGCTCTTTTTAACACTTCCGAAAGAGTTTTAATGTGCTTATGAACTCGACCTTGTCGTTTTCCAACTTTCGTGAACATACTCGAATTGGCACGTAATTTATATACTATGCTATTGAAGTTTATTATAGAATGTTCGATATTGAGAATGAAGCATGTAACATTTATAATTCGAGTACAGGGACTGACAACAATATTCGTTAGATTATGGTCTATGAAAAATTCGTTTGCGATGCATTTTATTGATGTTACGACACTTCAAACCTTATGAGATTGATAACATCATTGAGGTGGGCGATAACATGATTTCTTAGGAGTGTAGAATAAGTAGCACTTATACTTAATTTATAAGGATGTACAAAATAATTACATTACTGGCTGTTTAACCCGTTTTACGCACGAAGTTCATGAATTTAATTCTAAAACAACAACAACAACAACAACAACAACAACAACAATAATAATAATAATAGTAACTATTCGATTTAGAAAAATATTTTTCTACTACTGTACATTTTTTTAATGAAATGTATTTTATCATGTTGGTATGGCAGCAGACAATAAAACGATATCTTTGGAATAAGGTAATAAGTAGAATAAAAGTTTTGCTGATTTTTGTGATAAAATGTTTTTCTTTATTTTTTAAAAAAGGTAATAATTAAGCGCAATTAAATAATCTCTAGTTATTTGCATGTAAGGTAAAAGAATTATCGTAATACCCGCTACAGCTTCTTAGTATAGAGATGTGCAGGATGACGTCACGAACAGGTGTTTACTGTTGCTGTAGGACAGGTATTGCTACCTTTATCACCGCTTTTTTCTATTCTTGTGTCCTACAGCTTGTCAACGCTAACAGCCACATAATGTGAACTGCTCTACTGCAGCGTGGCGTATGTAATATGTATATCGCTAATTATTTACATGTGAGCTAAAAGAATTACCATAATACCCGCTATAGCTTCTTAGTGTGGCAGCGTGGAGTACGTAATATGTATATCTCACATTGCAGTAAAATTTAGAACTGGTTATATCCAGACGAAATATATGAACTCGCGCGATTACGGGTTTAACATAGCAAAAGGTAAAATTCGTCAAAAACATGAAATAAAAAAAATCTATTTAAAATTATAGAATTTCTTGCCCTAATCGTTCATGGCTCCCCTATCAGCAACATGTGTGCCAAATTTCGTAGCCCTGCGACCTGTGGTTTCAGAGTTTTTCTGGTTACACATAGATACGGATTTTAATAGGGTAGATAATCTAAAAAATCGATTGCAGCGAATTTTAATGATATTATGATACTTGAAACGTAATGAAATTAAAAAGGATCCCTAAGGTGCACTACGACATCTTTTCTATTGGCTATGAAGTACATAGCATTTATCATTCATTTACATAGGTGCACAAAAGAAATTGATTAAAGAACTGACTATCCATGTTATAAAGGACCTGTAATTTTTTTAACTTCTAAACATTGTGCTTATTTCACAGAGTAGAATAGGGAAAAACATATGCTGTCAAATGCAATTTTTTGAAACCTGTATCACAATTCGTTTGAAAACAGTATAACAGTTTACTAGTTTTTTATGGTTTTTAAAATATTTTTCAAACACGATTTTTTCCAGAATCTATATCCCGTGCAGACTATTACGAAAAATAAATCTGTTTGTACTTAAAAAAATATAAATAATTTGGCATTTGTTTCCAGCTTATATTCTATAACGAAATTAAAAATGAATCAATAAATAAATAAAATAATAAAAAATAAATAAAATACAAATTTCAGACATGTAAACGAAATGCACACTTAAACCACTTAAATTATCTGAATTAAAAGTGCTACTGTAAATAGCGATCTTTGGCGATTTTTTCGGCTAGTAAATCTTGACACGAAGCCAATACGACAGTATCGCTTTTAATGAATTTCAAAACTGTATTTGAATGCATTATTGATAATTTTCATATAGAAATGCTTATTTGTGTTGTTCGAGGGCAATCCAAAAGAAATATGTTAAATGAACAAAATCTATTAGAGTTTTCAACAATAATAATAAAAAAAATGAGTTTGACTTATATTCTGTAACCCGAGAAAGTCGGGTTGTATCCCTTAGTGATCGATATATTTGTTGGAAGTGCGTTTTCCACTATGTATAAACTTTCAATCTTATCTAAATTTTTGTGTATTACATGGTATGTTAAAATTCTATAGATGATATAGACGGCTGCAAGAAAGAATTCTCACATATTACCACATATGGAGTTGCTGAGAATGAATTTTTATTTATTTTTGTGCTTTTTAAATTGCTTCTTGAGACATTTTATTTAATTGCGTGAAAAAAAATGAAATTTCTTAATAATGCTATGTTATCTTTGGAAAGAGTTTCATAATCCACAACTGATGCCTGATTTTTCATTCTTGTTGTTATTGATATTGAAATTAATCGACGTAAAATAACGCATTTGAAAAAATGTAAGTATTTATTGTTTTAAATAAGAAAGAAAACATGATGATGCGTCAAGCATAGATTATGAAACAATTTACAACACATTCAGAATAATGCAACAGAACTGCGTTTACAAAAATACGTTTATGATGTTTAATTCAACCATCTGGAAACGCATAATACATTTCAAAACTTAATTTCAGCAATTTTCATCTACAATCAGAAAATTATCCGAATTCTTTGAGCAACCCTGTGTATGATATATACATTTGTATTTATTACCTACCTGCATGCAAAAAATTAATTCTATTAGGAAATACATACCTCAGTTGAAAATTCCCCTTCAACATTTTCCGCTAATAAGGAGAATAGCAAGTGAATCTTTTGTGCAGCCTTGTACACTAGGCATAGAGTTTATATACTACGACAGGCATGTCAAACACGAGGCCCGCGGGCCACAACTGGCCCGCTGTCAACTTCTTTGTGGCCCGCCAATCCTTTGGCAGTTTATCCTTGTATAATTCAGTTACGAGTTGCAATTTTCCAACTGAGTGAAAAAGTTGGCAATGGGGCAAAGTGCGCAATTAAGCATATATTAACTATGTTCGATAGAAAAATTTTTCTGGTAAAAGCAGCATAATTTGAAAGAGAAAATGTGTCTCATAAATGAAATTAAATACGTATCGCATAAATACAAGGCACAATGTATTAAACAAATTATTTTTTCAACATATGGTTTTTTTTTTTTTTTTTTAAGTTTTTACTTGAAAAAAATCCCGAAGATTAAAAGATATATCTTTGCTAGATTAACATAGCTTGTGTAAAATAATTTTTTAAGGTAATGCAATGTAGAAAATCCGATTAAACTTTGTAGATTTGGTTGATAAAAATGTAAAGTATTTTTTCGAAAAATAAGATAAAATAAACTATGAATTATAATAATAACATTGGAACTTTACTTGAATATTTGTTTAATATGGCTATGTTTCGTACGTACAAATATTGCTGTGTGCAGTTCTAATAATATTATCTACTTTGATGTAGCCCGCGTCTTTGTATGCAATGCTTAATTTGGCCCGCGGCGGTAGACGAGTTTGACATGCCTGTACTACGAGTAACATGCAAAAAAATAGTTAAATTTAAAAGCGCATACGGAAATTAACAAGTAAGAAATTGCTCGTCAAACGTGGCAAATGAGGTGCGTTCGTACTATAACTAGTTTTATAATTATTTTTTGCACCCCATATTGTACTGAATGTATATTTTTTTGCGCTTCATAAGTGCATAGTCTGTAACATCATTAAAATGCATTTGCAATATTTTTTTCCCATTCCCCGTAATGTAACGGAAAACTTTTGACTGTCCCTGTAATTAAACTATACATCCGATTTTCATAAAATTTGAAATGGCTCGACAAAACTTTGCAGCAATTATATATTTAAAATTTCAGACCATTCGGAAGGCTGTAACATCATTAAAATGCACTTGCAATAATTTTTTCTCATTGGCCGTAATGTAACGGAAAATTTTGACTGTCCCTGTAATTAAAGTACACATCCGATTTTCATAAAATTGAAAATGGCTCGACAAAATTTTGCAACAATTATATCTTTAAAATTTCAGACCATTCGGAAGACTGTAACATCATTAAAATTCACTTGCAATAATTTTTCCCATTGGACGTAATGTAAAGAAAAACTTTTGAATATCCCTGATATTAAACTATACATCCGATTTTCATAAAATTCGAAATGGCTCGACAAAATTTTGCAACAATCATATATTTAAAATTTCAGACCATTCGGTTGGGTAGTTTTTGCTCTGTTATATGCGGACGGACGGACGGACGGACGGACGGACGGACAGACGGACTGAACGACGACTATAGGTGCTACGTATTTATATAATTACGAACGCACCGAAAAACGCACTTCTAGGAATTATTGCTTAAAGACAGTACTGTGAACGATTTCTTTTGTGTGTCTCTGGAAATGAACGACAAATGCTATGAATGCACAAGTCTACCGTAGTCATCTCGTAGTGAGATTCCGTGATTTGTATCAATTTTATTGCATTCGAAATAGCATAATGTCATTCAAATCCTCTGCAACCGATTTTTCTCCATTGACCATAATGTAACGGAATTCTTATGAGTGCCCCTGTAAAGGAACTATTAATGCTACCTACTTCATATACAATACCAAACATGTTGTGGTAAGCATCATTAACATACATCAATTACATGAAAAACCGAGTATATTTACTCGAGTGAGAGCGCGGACAGGCAAACCGAATTCATAAACACTTTTCAACTTTGTTGGAAAGTTTTAATAAGGAAAAAGAAAATTTAAATGTTCAATACTTTTGTTAATTAGTGTTATTAATTTAACCACAGATAATTAAAACATAAGAATTTTTTTAAAAATTCCAAAATACTTTGTTTTTGTGATATTTGACATTTTATAAATGTTAACCTGTCTAACCTGATACTGAAATTAATTTCCAGTATCAAATCAAAAATATTTAACCTTACAAATGGAAAATAAAAATTATATCGGAGTTCTGTGTAAGTGAAATTTGATGATTTTTCTTTTCATTTTGTATTGAAATGCATCGATTTTAAATAAAATGAGGCAAGGAAATGTTTTTAAAAAAATGTTACTTCTTCATATCAGACAAAATATCATTAAAGATTAACGCTTTCAAAATTTCATCTCTCTTATTTGAGAGATATTTGTTAGTGATAGCGAAAAAATTATTTCTTTGCCATAGATTTCCTTGAAAAGGTACAAACTTATTTAAAAAAAACTCTGTGTTTCTTTTCTTTGTTACATGTAGCTAAATTTTCTTATGTTTGTAGAAACTGCGGATTCTAGCAGAATGAAAGATTCATTGACAGTAAACATATTTTTTGCCGATATATCATTCTAAAAAATGCTTTTTTCTTCCCAATTGCTTTCCCAACAAACTGCTATCGCATATTTCCTTTTTCAGTACTATGACTTTTACACATATCTGAAAACTATTTGTTTTTTTTTAAAATCATGATCGAATATCTAATGTTTTTTTCTATGAATTTAAAAGATATTTTATAAATGAAAAATTTTATAATAGACATTAATAGTGTTTAATATGTAAATTACAAGTTTTTGAGTAAGCTTAATGAATAAAGATTTCTGTAGATAGTCTTATAAGTAAATATTTTTGTTTACAATATATATATATATATATATATATATATATATATGTCGCATTATTAGATCTAATTCCGCAATTTCCCTATCTTATTCTAAATAACTACTCTATATTCACTAAATCTTTATTCTTAAATAATCTCTATCGTTAATTCTGTTAAATTCCCTTTAATTTAATGTCTCACTTGTCTAATTTACTTAAATATTACGTTTTTAGTATTCTTAAATTAAACGTTCCATTTCTGATCTTTTTTTATTTTAGAATATTTTTTTAGCAGCCATATTTTACCCCTTCCGAGAATTTACATTCCCGCGTTTATTCCGTGGTTTTCCATTTTACCTTTAAATTCATTCGCTCCTCTGTCAGCGCTCTTTCCATGGCGTGATATCATTAATTATTAATTGTTTGAGAGCGCAACCTACGTCATATTTGCATTACTACGCTACACGCACAAAAAGGAGATGCTCGCAACACTTCCACAGAATTTGTCGTATTTCCTCTTTGATAACTTCCCCTGGTCACCGTCTGATATTTTCTGTTATCTACTAATTTGCTTATCCATAATTGAATACTGCGTAGTGATGGCTTGATTAAAACGAATCGGTGGAAACTGCACCGCTGAAAGCTGCTTAAATAAAATCATGAGTTAACTTACGTATTGCCTCATATATTCCGGAGAAACCTACACTGGATAAATGTGTTACCTGGCCTGCCACTCGATGACTGCAACTACCTTCCAATATCCATATTGATTTACTACAGAAACATTCTCTTTCAGCTTAATCTAATGCACGGCTTCCAGATTGATTATTCATCTACTATTACGTCGAAGCTAACTACACTTTCGAGTCTCCATATAACGTCCATATCGTTATATTAGTCGATAGGATCGACTTGACCTGTTCTGAGCATAGTTATATTAATCAACGAGAATTCAACTCTACCTGTGTTTCTATTATCTTCTATATTGTGCTACTGGTAACATTACAGCCAGTTATTTCGTTCACTTGTTAAACCTTCTATAATAACTTAACATATATATATATATATATATATACAGGGATTGAACAAAATAATGTGAACACCTGTGAAAAGAGACTTTTTTTAATTAATAGGCTGTTGGTCATCCTTTTGCATGAATTGCACCTTGTATCCGACGCGGAATTGTCAAATACAAGTCACGTACAACATTCAGAGGGATACGTTCCCACTCAAATTGCAAATAAAGTCCCTAATTCAAAAAGTATTCTCGGAGGGGTAATCGAATGTTCAGCTTGTTTTCCAAAATACCCCGCAAAGGTTCAAATATATTGAGAGCAGGGGAATGAGGGGCCACATGAGGTGCTCTAATTCATCGTCGTGTTCATAAAACCAGTCCCGGGCAGTCCCACAGGTATGAATGGGAGCATTATCATCTTGAAAGACTGGTTGTTTATCAGGAAACTCAGTTTGCGCCGTTGGGTGCAGATGGTCGGCCAAAATACTGACATACTTCTCTCCTGTAACACGGCCATTCAGAACAACAAGCGGGCTAAGACCACGGTGGGATTTCGAACCACAGATCATCACAGAGCTGCCGCCATGCTTAATCGTAGGCCAAAGACAGTCAACCTGATAAACTTCTTTCGGCGTTCTCCAAACGTAAACACGTCCATTTGTCGGGAATAATTTGAACAACAATTCGTCTGACTATATTACATTCTCCCATTGTTCTTGTGTCCAATTTTTATGCTCTTGACACCGTATTCGTCGCTTTATGGCATTGCCTGTTGTAATCAATGGTTTTGAAATATCTGCTGTACCATGAATATTTACCATATGCAGTTCACGTTGGATAGTTTTTGATAAAACTGCTTTTTGTATATGTGTGTTCATCTCAGATGTTATGTGGAATGCTGTTGTCTTGTGTTTTTTTTTTTTTTTTTTGGCCACAGTCCGTTTCAAAACCCTTCTGTCGCTGTCATTCAGCTTCGATTTTCGACCTCTGTTGTGCTTTTTAGATGATGTTTATCCGTGTTTCAAATATGCTAACATTACGGTCGACACTATTTCTCCCAACACCTAGATGGATCGCCGTTATCGTTACTGAGGCTCCAGCAAGACGAGCCCCAACAATCATGCCTCTTTCGAAATCAGAGAAGTCAGCCATAACGCAATTTTATCAAAGAAATATATTTCGCATCCAACTTCTATCACTGCTCTTCGCAGACTGATGTGTGTACTTTCTCATCGGCTAGGTGGCACCCTTCACCACTAGGAGTATACGAGAGGTTTTTTTCGAGTGCTATTTTTTCACAAGTGTTCATATTATTTTGTCCAACCTCTGTAAATATATAATATCATTAATCTAATGTAAGAAACAAAGCAGTTTTACCAAAACATTAACAAACAAAGAAATTATATTTCAAAATCTTTAATAACATTTTATTAGCCGTGTATGTGTTTAAGTATTCATGCAAAAAACATCTATCATTTCTTGATATATTAGTTATTTAGTTCCAGTAGCTGACGGACTTTTATTATTAACAACATTTATGCGCACTTTATTAAGCATTCATATAAGGCATGAAGAATTGTATAAATTCTATATAGCACTAGCAGAACTACCCGGCTTCGCCCGTGCCAATTATAAGGAGCCCTCCAGGTAAAATAAAATGAAATAATGCGGCCTTCACAATAACTGGAATTTGTGTATTCCCATCCACAAATCGTTAAAATGACAATCGGAAAACATGACGTTATTGTCTCGCAACCATAGTAAAATCCCTGAGCTTTAATAACAGAATACGCGTTTTCTTTGGTGGGTGCAAGAGAAAAAATATGTGATTTTCCTGACAATACGAAAAAAAAAAAACAAATCGACAAATCGCGCAGCATTTAGTGAAATTCTCGTTTATATAGTATATATTTACATTATAAAGTAAAAATACTATGTCAGTGCCCATAAATTGTGCTCCATAAATTGTAACCCATAAATTGTGCCTTTACTGACTTCTAAACATCACAAAATTTAATTTTTTACAATGTCGAATTGAAAAAAGTTCTTTTAAATAAAATTTGTTTGAAAATTGTATCTCAATTTTCTGATATTAATGGATTTTAAAGTAATTTTCAAGCATGGATATTTTTAAAGGTGCTTGCAAGCCGATTACGAAATTTGGACCCGTTTACTCTTAATGCAATAGCATAAAGAAATGTCTATGAGTAACGCTGGTATCGTATTTTCGGTGGTAACAACGTAACACAACGATAAATTTCCATTTTACTGCAATTTAACCTCTAAACATCGCACATTCGATTATTCCACCGCGTTACAGAAAACAAAAGTACTTTCAGTAATATTTTTTTGTAATATTTATCTCAATTTACATATTTTTCTATGGATTTTAAAGTAATTTTCAAGCTTGAATATTTTTTAAATATGCTTGCAACCCAATTACAAAATATTAATTTAATTGTTCAAAAACATTGTAAATAATTCTGAATTTGTTTGTTTTTGTGTAATATTCAATAACCAAATTGGCAAACGAAAATAAAACGCCAAAAATAAAATAAAACACGAATTTAACAGATATCAAATCAAAGTACTCAAAATAATCTAATAAGTATATAAAATGCAAATGGGAATTTCGTCCCGGGTGCATATAACTCAAATTCTTCAGAACGGATTTCCATGCGACTTGCACTATTAGTTTTTCATGGAAGATTTTAGTGCGTAACATATTGTTTTCCGTTGCTTAGTCATAGAATTATAGGGGAAAGTTATATAATCATGTGAACCCAATTATGAAGGATTAGTCTTATTAGCTGAATGAAAAATGCAGAACTTTTTTTATCTCTAAGTATATTGACGGGTTTATCTTCAGTAATGGGGCTGTGCGCTATGGTATTCTTATTTTAATGAGTGTGCCTGACACCTAGTATGGCATACACTCTTGTTTAAAACAACATAGTTCAGTCATGTTTTAAGCGAATGTCTGGCATGCAACTCGATCACAAAATTCTAACCTGCAATAATGCTTAAGGTGGTTCTCCAGTTCCCTGCTGAACAACGCAAAACTTTCTGACACATTTCTGACTCATTAAACGCAAAGGCTTAAAATTTGTAGGCCTGACTATTAAAGCGATTTGGAATTGAAATGAGTTTTCCATTTTTTGATAAATAAATTACTTATCGAGTTATGAGCAATTGTGGTCACGTGACGGCCGGTTTTTCTCCTTTATCGCGGTGTTGCGTCCGAAATGAGGTTCAAAACCCCAAGTGAAAGATCTTATACCTTTACCAAAAAAACTGAAACAATATTTCAATTACAAAGTTTTTTAAATAAAAACTCCTGCCAATTGCAGGAGTGCCCTGCGTTGCCCTGCGTTTCCGAACAAAAATGAATTTAAAAATATGCCAGAAAGCTTCTCTTTTGGATTTGAGAACAACCTTAACTTTATGAACAGCCTTAACTTGACGTTTATGAAAAAACTCACATTTTTAGTTTTAATTTTGGAACTCGTGAAATTTAAATTACGAAAAAGGATGTTCTTTTGGCCCATTGTGGTAATTTTTTTTAAGTTTTAAAATTAAAATACGTGTTTTCTTAGTCACGCGTAACAGAAATATACGATTTCTCACAATACGGGGAAAAATACAACAAATGCATCCAAATGAGGTAACAGTTACTGAAATTTTATTTGGAAAATATGAAATTTTATTTGCTTAAAACTAAAACCTTCACTTAAAGTGTAATTATAAGCTTTAATTAAAGTATTAGATCAAGAGGGTTTCCACTCTAAATAAAACATCACTGTTAAACGTAAAGTTAAATTTTCATTAATAGAAATTAAATCTACAATGATTAGATGAAATGATGTCATTTTTCATAAATTTTAAATCGTGACATCAGTTAAGAATTTTTTTGAAAAGGTAAATAATCTTTTTACTATAAATCACAGAAAATGTAACTACTGAATCTAAACCAATACAACACTTAGCGATAACGTATAGCTATAAGATATGTCTGTAGTATACAATCGAAGTAGTAAAGAAAATATAGGAGCCATTTATTTACAATGAGTTTGACTACACGTAGAACAGATTTAATAGAATGTAACGTCATATCTAGCTTTTATTTTATTTTTCCAACATTGTTTTCATGAAATTTGACTGTCTGTATTAAAGTAGATGTTTTAATCTAAAAAAACATTCAAATTAAGGTGCTACGTTATTTTACCCTCTTACAATTAAAGTTTTTATTATATATATATATATAAATGCATTTTCAGTTTAGAATGACGTCAATTTCCAAAAATGCAAAAATATAGTAAGAAAATCTGAAATTTTATTGGCAAATTAAAAAAAATTACACCCATTATCCTTAATTTTTTCACATTATTGGGTCATTTTTTAGGGTGAGGCAACAGGAAAGGAACTATTTAATTAGAAATTTTAAAAAGAGATATTTCTATAATGTCAAATTGTGGAAGGTGGTAGAAAAAGGCATAAATAGTGGTCTGATGTTTTTTTTTAGGTAGACAGCGATCCTCTCCACTTTCTAAAACGTATGTACATCAAGTTTCGTGCAAATCGGTCAAAAATTGAAGATTTGTGTAAAGGAGATGCACTCAAAGAACGGCTTTTATATATAAGGGAGACTAGGGAGGGTTGAACCACTTTTTACAAAATGAGTTTTTATTTTTTAAATATTGAAGGTAGAATAAAATTTTATATATCATTTTATTCGTTATACAGTCAGTTATCAAAATAAAATTGCTACATGAGTGCAACGTGTAAGAAATTTGAAAAATTATTGATTTTAATCATGAAAAAATAATGGATCAAGGCTCCCCACATATGGGAGGGTTGGCCCACTATATGGGAGGCTTGACCCACTTTGTTTTATATTGCAATATTTGTGAAGATAAATAAAAAAAGTTAAAAAAAAAGCAAAATAACAAATTGCTGCGTGCTTTAATTGTTATAAAATATATATATTTTTAAATATGATGCTTAAACAAACCTGTTGAGACGCAATCGCATGTCAGAGGAAAAAAACTTTGTTTTAAACAGGATTTTGTCTGTACAGGTATAATTGTACAGCAGGGAAAATGAAATTTTAACATTTATGTCATTATTCTGTTAGAGACAGGTTCGTTTTCTTACTGTTTCATATTATTATGTCCGGATTTAGGAGCCACAGTCGCGCTTTTTTTTGTCTCCTTGTCCTATTTTTGGTGACACTCAACCTGACAACTCAAGTTGTCGCATAATTTGGCTTCATTTCACTGTATTCCCCTTGATGAAATTTGTCTACATAAATTTGAAATTAAATTTGACATAAAGATGAAATTTGTCCTTCCTGACGTCTTTCGATCGATGCTACGTCCTTTTGGAGCCGCATGAGCACTTAACTTATCATTAACATGATTAAAACCTTTAATGGGCAAAGTACTTTCAGTACTAAAATGTTGAAATAAATGACTGGCACCGGAATTTATTAACAAATTTATTTAGAAATTTAAAAAAATGCTATATTTCACATACATGTTAATTGGAAAAGATTTCAGCAAAATTCTGGTACCATTGTGACGTTTCGGAATTAAAATTAAGTGGTTTTATAAACATACCACTGCCCCTGAAAGGGATAAGACTGCTACTTTCATCCTTTCTAGTCTTTTCCAGTGTTTTTATTTACATATTGTAAGCAATATTTAAATGGAGAAAAGTTCTTATCAACTTTCCCATTTTCTAGCAATTGTTCGCATCTTTCTTTAGTCAGTTTTAAACATTTTCTTTTCCATCACACGATTTTACAGTAACTTTACTGAATAAATTTACATTCTTTTTTATATATATCCATTAACTTTTCATCATGCACAGTGTATAATAAAAAGATTTCCGAAACCACTTAATTAAGGGAGCCTTGAGCATCTGTCAATCCTCCCTCACATTGACTGGGTCAAGCCTCCCTACATAGACTTTGCCTACAGGATAGCACATTGTTATGTTAAGCCTAACTTACTATACAATCTTTATGCCTGGAAAGAAATCTCGATATTTCTGCATTAATTTAAACCTACTTACTTAAATTTCTATGATATAATTTATCTGGGAAAAGCTTACAAAATATTTCTAAAAAGCACAACTTTTAGGTTGAAAACGCCTCACAATTGATTTATCCCTCACCTATTTCGACTATCTCTATGAAACGAAGACTGTTGTTTGAGCATTCCAGTAGCTTTGGTTGACACCTATTGATAAAAATCTGAAATTCTTTTAAATATGAAAATTGATGGGTGGGTCAAGCTTCCCGTATGGTCAACCGTCCCTAGTCTCTCCTATAGATACACAAAATAATTTTTAAACATTAATGATAATGGGCGAGAATTTCTGAAAGATGTTTTTTAATTTGACTCATGCATTTTGAAGCTCAACTTCATTTAGAATAACTATAGAAGAACAATTTATAGAAGAAGAATTTAGAATAACTAAGGAATGTTTGTAGCATATACATAAATTCTCATACAGGGTTAAACAAAAAACTGGACACATGGCCGCCTATGGTTAGTAATTCCTGCAAGTGTTATTTCAGTAGTTCTTAGACATTTTTTGCCTAAATTAAAAATTGGCTTAATATGTGACGTGCATAAAAATCTGCAGGTAATATATAGGGTTGTACAAAAGAAATCAAGTACGTTTCTGTCTATATGTAGAAAATGCTAGAAGTGAATTTTGAATTAAGTTAAGTGTTTTCTAAGTAAACTAAATTTTAACATACTAAACAGAACATTTAAAAATCTATAGATAATATACAGAGTTGCACAAAAGAATTGGAGTACATTTCCGGCTATTGTTGAAAACTATCTTGCAATTGTATTATTATGCGTTTTATAAAATGTTTACTTAGCTATTATCTTTAATTTATTAAACAGCTCAATTTTTATTAAAATGTTTCGGAAGTGTTAGAAAGTACTTCATAATCTATGTTTGACGCATGATTTTTCTTCCTTTTTTTATTATTATCATAATTTATTATTTTATAATAAAAATTCTTTTGCCATTATGACGATCAGACATTATGAAGTAATGTCAGTCTAAATCCATACTGAAATTAATTTCCAATATCAATACAAAAATTTTAACCTTCGGAATGGAAAGTGAAAATTATATTAAGTTGTTTATTCGTGAGATTTATTTTATTTTATTTTATTTTATTTTATTTTCACTTTGTATTGAAACGAATCGATTTCCGATTTTTTTTTAACGGCAAGAATATGCTTTATAAGAGCATTGCTCTTCCAAATTTCTAAACAGTAAATAGCTACTTTAGAAATTTCTAGTCTGTTATTTGGCATAGTATTTGTTATAACAGAAAAAAAAAAAACGTTTCCTTTCCCATCGATTAGATTTAAAACAAGAATTAAAAATCATGCGCACGGCATAGATTATGAAACACTTTCATACACATTCAGAATACTGCAACAAAACTTTACAATTTATTCAGTTGAAGGATATGTCTAAATAAACAATTTAGAAAATGCGTAACGAGTTCGAAAACCGAATTTCGGGAATTAACACGGATAGTCCGAAAAATATCCGAAATTGTTTCTGTAGTCCTGTATATGATTTATATTTTCGTATGCATATTACATAGTATGCTAAAACATAGTTCAATCAAACAATAGTTGAAAATTTTGATTCAGCAATTTCCGTCAATAAGCACTAATGCACTGGAGATCTTTTGTGGGGCCCTGTATAGGATCTATAGAATTCACACACATCAAGTAATATGAAAAAAACCTTAAATTTTCAAAATGCGTATCACAACTTAAAACGCATTTCAAACAATTCTTCTTCATAGGCAGTACTGCAGTCAAATACTTTTGCGTGTCCTTGTGAATTAACGATAAATTATATGCACACCAAGCTCTACAGTAAGCGTTTTGCAGTACATTTCAGTGGTTTATACAAATTTCAATATATTTAAAATAGTGTAATAACATTAAAATACACCGCAAACGATTTTTGTCCCATGGGCCGTAATGTAACGGAATTCTTTTTATTGTCCCTATAAATGAACCGTAAATGCTACACACTTCATTTTCAATACCGAATATGTCACAGTAGACATCAATGGCGTATATCAATTTCATGGCAAACGGACTATATTTACGCAAGTTGACAGGCAAACCGAAGTCATAAACGCTTTTCAACTATGTTGGAAAATGTTAAAAAGGTGTTTTTATTTTCTTTTATGTGCAGAAGAAGAAAGTATTGGAATCGCGATAATTTTCGACTTCCATTTTTGCATAGATTTACGCGTTTTGGGATGTCATGAATACGAGTTTACTATTTTTGGATAATTTGTTTTATGTCTGTCTGTATGTCCGTGACATAAATTTTTTGTGCTCTATTGCTAGTCGATGAACAGAATTTCATCAGACTTCATATTCTGTTAGATTGTGATATAAATTGGTGCAGATTAGGTTACATATTTCCCAACATGTATAGCGCGGCTATACCGAGTTTTCACGCCTGATAGCTACATCTTGGGGATGGGATTTTAACAAACATCATATTTTTAAAAACTATATTGCACAAAAAGGTGTTGGATAGGTTTGAGTGTATACAGCTGATCAGATGTCACTGTTATGCGCTTCTTACGATTTCCGTGATAGCTCTAGGCTCGTTATCCATCGGATGGAATGTCATCAGACTTCATATTCAGTTAGACCTTGGCAAAAATTTCTGTTGATAAGGTTTGGGTGTATATAGCACATCACGTGGTTATACTTTGTTGTATTTTTTTTTTACGATTTCCGTGGTAGTTCGGCATCTATGATATAGAATTTCCCCAGATTTTTATGTAAGATGTTTATTAACACTCTTCTCAAACAAAGTTGAAGAGTCTTTATAAATTCAGTTTGTCTGTCTGTCCGTCTGTATGGCCATACTCTAACTCGCATAAATATAGTCAGATTACCGTGAAATATATACATGTGATTGGGCTTCACTATGGTATTTTCGGTATCGAAAATGAAGTGTGTAGCACTTTCTGTTTATTTACAGGGACACTCAAAAGAATTCGATTACATTATGGTCTAAAAGAAAAAATCGTTTGCGTATATTTTAATGATAATACACTATTTTGAACCTATTGAAATTTATGTACAAGGTAACCATAAGTAAACATACAGTACTCAGAGTGTTCTGTAGAAGCGATCTAATTGAGAGAATAGCGCCAAAATTTTTGAAAAAATTTTGTAAACAAGACGGAGGATGAAGGATTCCGCGAAACAAAGTTTAGCTCTAAAAGTCACCTCTAGGGGAATATGTGGCGCTGTGTAATAGGAAGGGAGTTTTAAAAATACAAAATCAATACTGAAATAAAATTACCTTTTATTTATCACATTCAAATCGAGTTCAATTTGGACGCCTTTTTGTGGACCACATATTGCATTCTGCTTACAGAATGCACAACTGCAGAAAGTAAGATGTCTGCAGGAATCTCCCGTACACTCCGTGTTATGTTATCCTTCAACATAGCCAGGTCCTATACAACTCCGTGACATATCCTGTACTTTAGGTAATCCCATAGCCAGAACTCGCATGGGGTAAGATCAGGGGACCAAGGTGGCCATGCAGTTGGAAAGCAGCGGCTAATGATTCTTTCTGTTATGAATTTCTGTCGTAAAAGCTGTTGTACCCGCACAGCAGTGTGTTCCGTCGTGAGTGAGAGGTCCGTCGAGAGTCGGTCGTGAGAGGGGTTCCGTCGTGCATGGAAATGATTTGCTGAGACATTGTCTTTGCTGCAGTGCCAGAATGACAAAATGTTTGAAATTTCTCTCCGGTAACAGAACAGGTTAACGGCCTTGTTGGGGTAATTTTCTCAGAATGGACCTATGATCATTTCCGATGTGAAACCATACCGAACTGTTACCTTTGATGCATGTAATGGAATTTCTTTTAATGATTTGGTGATTTGTTATCCCACATTCGGCAGTTATGGGTATTTAGAGTTCCATTCAGGTAAAATAGGGCCTCGTCTACCCATAAGATTTTCCACGGCCAAGCATCATCCTGCATTCTGTCAAGAAAGGTGAGAACAAAAGCCAATGACTTATCATGGTCGGTGTGACGTAACTCTTGTACACGGTTGATCTTGTACGGATAGAAGTGGATAATCTTTCGTAAAACTTTCTATACCGTACTATAAGGCATATCGAGATTCCCAGCTATCCCACGAGCGCTGGAAGTGGCAGCAATGTTATCTTGTGCTCTGTCGACAATAATCGTTGCAACTTCTTCGATTGTATCCTGTGGTACATGTTTTTGTATTTTACCCCACTGAACCTTCAACGAACCTGTTTTCTCAAACTTCACAACGACTTCTTTTAGACCATTAACTGACAAATGGTATTTAGGTGTTTTTTGAGCGTTCTAAAAGCAAAAGAAGAAGATGCGTTGAGCTGGTTGAGGTAAAATTATTTGACAAGTAACGTACTTTCGACTAAAGAAGGAGATATTATTGCACATAACTTTCAATCAAATTGTAAATTAACAAATTGTCTTTAAGAGGCCGATGACGTTATTTTTTTTTTTTAATTTTTATCATAGACGTACGAAAGTTTGTGGAAATATACCTTTCACTATAAGTATATAGAATACTTTTAAAAAATTCCAATCTGATTGTAATTTTAAGATAAAAAAATAAAATTTTAAAACGAAATTTTAAAGTGCACCATGCGTCTTAATTTTTGAGATATTTCCTCGATTTTGCATTTTAATCACTTAAAACTCTATTTCAAACAAATCTGTGTATCGATTTTTTAATCCCTTAAATAGTTAATGTTTTAGATTTTTTTTTCTGAATTCCATATAGATCTTCCCCAAAATGTTACCTTTTAATAAGTTAAAAATATAATTTAACTGTCTTATGAAGTCAAATTTTAAAATGCATACACAATTTCTTTTTAAGTAATATCAGGATTCTTCTTTATCAATTTCATGAATTTTGATAACAAAAATTAAGACGCATGGAGCATTTCAAAAATCTAAAAACGTTGAAAAATCAGTTTTGAGGAAAACAGATTTAAAGTATATTAAAGGGCAGAAAATTGTTTGTGTACAAAATTCAAATGCTTGTAAGTTTGCAAAAAATAATCGAATCCACATGATATTTTTCTCAAATGGCTCAGAACAAACTCGTAAATAATAACATGCAGAAAACTAATTTTTAATTTTTGGGTTGATTTTTGCTCAAGTAAAGGTCCACTGTCCACTTAAAAACCCAACAAGATAGCACTGTTTCAAAGGATGCAACGTGAAATTTGAGTAAAGAACTTCTTCTTCTGCTGCTTCTTTCTTTGCGACTCAGTAAGTGACATTGCAGATATAGATCCTTTATCAGTGTTTATATAAAGCTTTAGCTTATTTGTTAAAAGTTTTGACATATTGAGCTTGAATTAAATCATTAAATGTGTTAAATAAATCTAAGTTTATAGCAGTATTGATTCTGCATTTTTTAAAACTCTCTTTTCTATTACACAGCGCCACATAGTCCCCTAGCGGTGACTTTTAGAACTATTTTTTCACAGAATCCTTCTTTCCCCGTCTTGTTTAATCTTCTCATAAAATTTGGAGTCATTCTCTCAATTAGATCGCGCTGCAGAACACTCTGAGTATTGCCTGTTTAATTATGACCACCTTGTATATCAATGAGGTGTACTATTTGGACACTTATAGTAGAATCTGATGGGGTATAGTAGGACACTTATAATCTATGGTTCGTTACAGGGAACACAAAAGTATTTGGCTTGCCTAAGAAGAATAACTGCTGGAAGTACGTTTTCAGCTGGGATACTCGTTTTTAAATGTAATTATTTATTCATATTACTTGGTGTGCATAAATTCTACAGATCATATATAGGGCTACACAAAAATGTCAAGTGCATTTCCGTTTATTGATGGAAATTGCTGAATCGGAATTTTGAACTGTGCTACGCATTTAATTGAACTAACTTTTAGCATACTATGTAGTATAAATACAAATGTATAAATCATATGAGGGCTGCACAAAAAAATGAGGATATGTTTTCGACAATTGAGGAAATTGCATTATGCATTTTCTAAATTGTTTATTTATGCATATTTCCACTTAATAATCTGTAAAGTTTTATTACAGTATTCAAAATATGTTGGAAAGTGTTTCATAATCTATGTTGGACTCACGATTTTTCATTCGTGTTAAACATTATATTGATTGCATTTTGGTTTATTAATTTAACAGGATCCACTGTTATGCTTTTTTTTGCGATGAGCATTATAGCGTTATCTCAGATTCTATTGAGTTGAAATGCACAAATTTTATTTTTAAGGTGATTAATTAAAAAAAGTAGTAAATATTGGTCCAATTTTGTATTTGAATACTTATTAGCGAGAGATTTTGAACTGTTTTTTTTATTTTTATTATTATTCGCTAATCCTCCGAGTTACATTCAAAGTAATACACTGTATATCGTAATTGCAGGTGTACAACGGCGGGCGCTATAAAAATTAGTATATTAAAATAGTACAAAAGTAAGTTTTGTCATTCATGCACACAACACACAACGTACAATTGAACAGCCTGGATTAAATTTAGTATACGTGCAGTCGTTGGAAAAAAGTAAACAACCCCTACTAACTCTGCAACTAATTATAATAGAAGAAAGTTATTGTGAACAAACGATTGAATATAAAGTCTACTTTTAAATGATGTATATAAAATTGGCTTAGAGGGCCATCTACAAATCAAAACCAGACCAAACTTTGTTTTTTCCACTGTAACATCCAATTTTGACAATATATTTTAAATCTTTGGTTCAAACTATCTCTAGAAACAAATTTCAAGCCATTTGGATGATAAGTTTTTAAATTCTAAACATTCAAAATTTAGCACTTCTAATGTTAAATTACGTTTTCATATTTTTATTAATATCTCCTGAAATTATAATCCTTATGTGATATTTCTTTGTTTGGTTATAATGCTAAAAAACCGAAACATAAATAAAATTAATATTCGAAAAAAATGTGAAATGCAGCATACATTTTTTTAATAGTTTTTTTTTTTTAAATATTTATTATGTCCTGCTTTATGGGAATTCTCAATTAAAATTTTTCTTCCCAGTAGTTTTCGAATTATGATTAAATAAACGGTTAAGTGCGAGCATTATTCGCGCACAGAGGGTTCCGTAGAATAAATATATGAATTTGTAATTGTATTATAAAAAAAAAAGTTGCTAAAAGAATACTAAGACTTTTTAAAAAACTATATAACGTAGGGTTGGGTATAACAGTATATATTAGAAAAGTGTAATCGGGTATACGATGAAAGTTCAAAGATATATATGGAACAATATCAAATATAGCTATTCGTATAACTCTTTTTTTAATAATATCCTAATCTGTTTATGATGAACTTAATTCGGTACTGACAATAAAGGCAGTGCATAGTTAAACTTCATTTGGCATTTCATGAAACTAAATTCAGCGTAGTAATAACCTTTATTTCTACAGTGTAGCTAAAACAAAACCTTTGTTCAAAGTTTAAATTTGGCATTGTGCTAAGCGCGCTTCGAATTGAGGTCTCAAAGTTGCAACGCCGCCTTGGTCAGTGCCGCGTTTTTCCCGATAGGTGTTTAATTAACTTTTAAAGTCACTCGAGGCGTATTGAGAGATACAAGCAATGCAAACTATCGCGAATCTCACAGTATTTATGCGATTCATTCTAATTAAATATTTCGTGGGCGATGTCCTTAAAAAACGGACACCTAATTTTAATTCCAAAACAGACAAATGGCACCAAGAATATTTAATTAAAATTTTCCTTTTATCATATACATGAAAATAAGCAAGTTCGCATTTTCTAATAAATTCGTTTATAAATTCTGGTGTCAGTTCATTATTTCATAAGTTTATAAATAGAATTACTCCGTGCCGGAAAGGATTAAGTGGTCGCAGGACTCTTAAAACTTCAAAATTTAAGAAATTTTAATTTTTTTAGATGTTAAACTCCTATCTTTTCTGAATTTTTGATATAATTGTTTCCTTGAAATTCCCATTAGAACAGAAGTTTTGGCTTTTAGAATTATACCCGCTCAATAGCTGAAGCGGCGTTTCGGAAACTTTAAAGTCATTATTTTCCAAATGGAGTTTTTGGGTATAACGCGCAGGATTCCTCAAAAACTTCTGAATATTTTTACATGAAATTTTCAAAACATATATTCCATGTTATTCTGTATAAACTGAACCTAAAATTTCCTTTTTATTGTTCAAAAATATAAAAATGCTTTAAATACAAATTTATTTAAGTTCAGGGAAATTATTACAATCTGAAGTATAAGTAAGCACCAAAATTTTCATTCTAGTTGCAATATTTATTTTGTAATCCTGCGCGTAAACTCTTATGCCAATTTTTTGTTCGACAAATGTCTAACAGTTTCGAGCCCCCTATAAATACTAATTCTGTATCTTTCAATTTTTTAAATACATGAAACGAAAGAACATACTTATATCTTTCATTCGAATTAAAATTGTGTTTTAAAATCATATACATTTTAAGACATTAAATGTTGAAAATGGTCTTTTTTTCATATTTTCCCCTTTTTAGAGTCCCGAGACCCCTTAAATTAGTATGTTTTTAACAATTTGACGTTTATTGCTTTTATACTGTTACTGGACATTACATTACACATATATATCATTAAAAGTCGTTAACTAGGTATAGAGTACGCCGCCCTGTCCTTGTGTATGTCCAAACTGACCGTACCTTTAAGGGTTAATATCTCAGCCAATTACCGATGATTTTTTTCGAAAATCGTTATCAACAATGCTTTTATTCTTCTGCAACGATACGTATATTCAGCGATGCACAACAAGTTTTCTGAATGCCCGTAAATCGAAATTTGTGTATAACAGAAAAATGCTAATTGCTCAAAAACTATGTGACCTAGGGTAATCGCTATAATTTTCCGGCAAGGTTTATATTAACGTCTACTACCTCTAATTTTTTCATAATTTTAGTTTCAGTAGATTCGGAATTAGAAGGGGGGGGGACATATTTTTGCGCTACATTTTCAACAATATCTTTGAAAATATAATACCTAAAATTAAAAGGAATGCATTTTTGAGTTCAGCGTTACAAAAGCTTTCACAGGATACCCCACATGATATATAAAGAAAATATTTTTTTTTTCAAGTAGCATAATTAGCCCCTTTACTTTTTTACTAAATATATTTAGGAATGTTTATTAATCTGAAAATACGTGGGTCAATGGTCTTTATTACTTCCCCGAATTTGTACTTTCCACGTTCCATAGTTTACGATTAAAATGGCTGTGACAGACAGACAGACATACAGACAGATGGACGGACAGACAAAGGAGTGATCTTATAATGGTTCCGTTTTTACTTTTTAAGTACGGAACCCTAAAAACTTCAAAATGAGGGTTTACGATGAGCAGAAGAGCATAATTTGAAAAAAAAAAAATTTTACTCATTTTTTTTTGAAAGATTTGGGCAGGGAATAGTCGAAACATATTAAGCGAGTGAAATGGTCACATTGGCAAGAAATAAAGTATTAATAGAAGTGACATACACATTCTGTAGCATTTCAACAATCGAGTACCAAACTTCTATTTGGATACAGCCCTTAAAATAGGCTCATTTTAAAATAAGTAATTTCTCTGAAACTAATCGTACGAATTTCACGAAAACTTTTTAGGCTAATTGAGGGGTGTAGAATTAATTGTAAAACTTGGGTATTGTTATTGAAAAAAAAAAACAAACAAACAAAGTTTGATATTTCGTTTTGAAATGTACATGTCCCCCTAAGTTAATTTAATATACATTATTTAAAAGTAGACTTTATTTTCCGCTCATTTGGTACCAGTGATTTTCTTCTACCATAATTTGTGGCAGTGTTAGGATGGGGGTGTTTAGGTTATTTTTTTTCCTCGACTGTACAGAATATTTCGGAACGGATTCCCTTAAATTTATAATCCATTTGTTTGTTATTATAAAAACTGTAAATACAAAAATGTATAAATGTGACAGGTTTATGTTGTAGATCATAAAAACTACATACAGTAATTTTGAACATAATTAAAATTTTCTGTGCTGTATCAATCTCTGAGAACTAATACAATCTAATATGTAAAAGTTTATTAAAGATCACTTAGTTTTTACTCTTTCTTCAGAATGGATTTTAAAGGAAGATTAAAAAATTGTTTCGATCTTGAAGTTTGAACTTCATTACAGCAACTAAAATTATTGAACTAAAATTATAACAATTTTTTAAATTACTGTATAAAATATTAATGAGCTGCCATTTAAACATAGCACTACTTGCATTTCACCCTTGTACCAATTATAGTCAATTCGCATGTTAAAAAAATGCATTTCGCACCTTTACTATATTTGCTAACATTTTTTTTCTTACTACAAATTATAATACATATGGAAACCTTTCATCAGTTTAATAATATTTCTTTTCAATCTGACATTTTGTAGTAAACCGATACTTAAAATAAACCGAAGAAAAAACGCGATACTGAAATCCATTCCCGATATCGATACAAATATTTGAACATTAGAAATGGAATATGATGATTATATTGAGTTTTGCAATCATTGCATTTAATTTTTTTTTTTTTTTTTTGGTCACTTGGTATTGAAATGCATCGATTTTCGATGGCTATGAGCAAGAAAATGTTTTATAATATAACTGCTTTTCTAACTTTCTTAACATTAACTACTTTCAGAATTTAAGAGTCTATTATTTTGCAGATATTTGTTATGATAATGAGAAAAAAAATTTCTTTCGAAAACATGATAGAAAAAATAAAAATATAAGAAGAAAGATGCAGCAAGTTAATGTAGTGTTTTTTTCCTTTCTTAGAAGTGTTGAGATTCTTTCTTTCTTTCTTTTTCTTTTTTAAACTGTAGAACACCTTTTCGTTTGTTCCGTCGGCTTTCCTCTATCTCGCCATGGCCCCTAACACAATGGAAGTATTGGCTTAATTTTGGCATGGATTTTATATTTATGCATTATTTTAATGTTCGCCAATCCAGAGAATTTATGGAAAGGTCATTTTCTGGATTGTCATTAGCAGTTTTTTCATATACTTTGATTGTAACTTATCCGGGAAAGCTCTGTAATCGAGTTCATATTGTCGTATTTTAGCGTTGATTTCTGAGAAATAAGCACGGATATATATTATCCAGAATGTCACTTTTACAGACCAAAGGTATGCAGACGAGATATTCGAATCTCATATAATATTTTACGCTAAAGCGATTGTCGATTCTGTTGTTTTTTTTAATGCATAATAATGTCATACGAAATACAAATCGAGTTGTGGATAATGTTTCAACAGAAAAAAATGCTGCATATGAAGTGGGCAGCATGCTCTCCTTACTTAAATCCAATTGAGTATGTCTGGGGCATACTCAAATGATGCATTGCATTGAGAGCAATGCCACTATTGTTTGTTCAAGACTTTGAGATTGCAATTTTTGAAGAGTGGAACTGAATTACCCAAACTGTTATCGAAAACACCATAGAATCCATGTTAAACAGATGTACAACAGTCTTAACTGCTTTAAGGGGCCAAGCACCATATAAAAAATTCTTCATTCTCTTCAAACAACATATTTTTTTGCATTTACAGGTACTCAACATGCTACATTGGAGCGTCTCTTCTTGTTCTAGATATAATTTCAGAGTCAAAATTCCAATACACGATTTTTTGGTGTCTTATTTTCTGTATTACTTTTTCTGTATGCCTACTTCCTATTTTATATCCATGCATGACTATCTGAATGGCTTTTACTACATTTTTATTTGACTCTCTAATTTTTTTTTTAACTTTATATGTGAATTCATATGTGGTATTATGTAGTTCTACCATTTATTTCGCTCATTTTCATCATTTGAATTTATACCCTTATTTAATCAATTTAGGAGTACAGCATCTCATTTTCATTACATGTCACGATCTATAATTATATCCATGTTCTGAGCAACATACTTCAGACTAATTTGTTTCAGTAAAGTTCCATTTAATGTATTATAAGAATACTAAGCTATCAAATATCTAAACATTAGCGATTTCAAAATTCCAAGTCTGACATTTGACTGGTACTTGTTATGGCAATAGAATAAAAAAGTATTTTGCGCTGATTTCATTAAACAAAAGGGTAAAAGAATGGTACTAAAAAAATATTTTTTATGCTTAAAGTACTGAGCTTCTTTCACTATTGTTGAAATTGTATAAGAAATTTTTATTTTTAAGATTTTTTAAAAATTAAATTCAGCATTCTTTTGAATGAATAAGCAATGAGGGTAAGAATATTTTTATTGGCATATCATTCTAGAAATGCTGTTGTTCATTACAAAATATAACTTTATCTTACAATCGTATATCGGAAGATTTGTTTATTAAAAAACTTAACTTTTATCATGCTTGAAAATAATTATTATTTTCCTTTCAAAACATTGAACTGGATTTTTTATTATTAAAAACTATTTTGCACATTACATAGAGATACGCAAAATCCTCATGTTAAAAAAAAATTAAACATTTACTTTTTAAACACGAAACAAGTACATTTCACTTTCTTTATTTGCTTATAATTCTGTTTTCTCTATCAGACTTGATTAAGTTTTAATAAAAGAATTTATCCTTTTGTATATTATTAGTATCTGATATCATTTGACATTTTAAAGTAAAAGAAAAATTTAATCTAACGCGATCGTGAAATTAGTTTCTAATATCAGTCGAAAACTTTTAACCTCAGAAATGGAAACTAAAGATTATATTGAATTTTATATTCCGGACAGTTTATGCTTTCTTTTTGTAATTTGGAAGTAAAATAAAGTAATCAATAAAATATGCCTATTGCAAAACGATAAACATATGCTGTTTAAAAAAGAAGAAAAATATAGTACAGTTTATAATATTCAATGCATTTGCTAATCAGTTTGTTTTCATTTCAAAATTGAATATTTTTTCTTTATTTTAAATATAATTTTTGATTACATTAGTGCCCCGACTTACGCCACTCCGCATTTACGTCGTCTGATCTACAAGAAAAAAAATCCTTAATTAAAACGCACTTTGAACTTTTTTGAAGACTTTTGGTTCTATGAAGGAAAATTTTCCCGTGACAGTCACATAATAGTGAAAAACAAATAAAAAAGTAAATGACAAACCTAAAACTACTATATGTGTCTATGCGCCTGTTAGTCTAAAAATTTTGAGAAAAACGAATTTTATCATTTTTTTTTATAGTATCACGTTGAAATGGGCGACAGAGTGATAGCGAGATGTTAAAATGAATATGTTTTGTTTTATTTATTTTATCTGCTGCATGAAAGAATTGATAATGATAGGCATTAGAGAAAAAGTTAAAATTAATTTTATTATTCTATAAAAACTTTATAGATGGGATAAAAAAAAAACTATTGAATTTTTGCCTAAAAGAAAATAGATTTTTAGATTTTAAATCTTCTTAAAAGACTTAAGGGGGCTCAGGGCTTGAATGATAACGAAAAACATGTCTACAGAGCTCTCGCTTCGAGTCCATATAAAAACAGAAGTATTCAATGTAACTAATTTAAACTTTTTGATATTTTTAAGGTACACTGTAAAAAAAATTCCGCAACGTTCCTGGGAAAAAATGGGCAGCTGAGTTGCCCATTATTTCCAAGAAACATTTCTTGAAAATGACTGGCACTTTACTGTATGTGTTAAAAACTTTCTACAGAAATGCCAGTAAGTTTCCTGCGAAATACCAGGAATATTTCTGTTGACAGCAAAACATTACTGACATATTCAAGGCTGGAGTAAGCACAAGAGCGAAAAATGTCCAGACCAGGGATCGAACCTGGATACTTGGCGTGCCGTGCCAATGCCTTACCTGTTAGGCTATCCGGACCGATACCTGGCTGACATAATTCACTCTGGATGTTCGTTCCCTTCATTATGACATTACTGACATTTCACAGCATGCGGGATCCGCAGACGATTTTTACATTTCCAGTTGACAATTTTCGCTTTATTATCATTATTTGTTAGGATGAAAAAATATTTTGAAATTGACATCAAAATTATTATTTATAATTTACACGAAAAAATAAATTTTCAGTTAAAATTCAATAAAGTAAATATATATGCGATATATTGTTTCTGAACTTTGCTTAAAATATAAAAATATATAAATGTAAATAATAATTAGAAAAAAAATCTAGACATAAAATATTTTGGATTTTCGTCAGTGATTATGTTAGTTTACAAGTTAGATAAAATACATATAAATTTTCATGAAAAAAAAAACCTAAACGTAATTGTATATTTTTTCCGAAAAAAAAAAAAAATTCAAATTTGCAGCAATTCAAAGTGTCAAATATATGTCAAATTTAAATCAAATTGTAATAAAGTGTTAAAATATAAAATTAATTAAAAAAGAAAAAAAAAAGTCAAGAGGTAGCATCGAACCCGGGCCGTACGGGTGGCGTGCAAGCTTTCTGCGTCCACACCACGAAAGACACGTTGAGAGCTGCAAACTAATGGGTATTTGAAACGTATGCTAAAACTCGGCATCTAATTTCTGAAAATCTAAGGCCCATTTGAAGAAATCCTTTCACAAGAATAATTAGAGATAAGAACTCTAAAACATACTTTAAATTAATCAAAATAGGTGAGAATCATATTTGATTGTCCCCTGGTTAATGCAGATCCAAATAATAGGTGTATTTTTTTTTTTTACACAGTCTGCTCGTTAAAGATTTCACAGACAAGTACGAGAGATAATCTCTTAGTGATGTCACAGAGGTATTGTATTTTCATCTGAATTATCTTGACAATAGAGACGTAAAGGATTATGTCGTCTATTGATTTATTTGCATCCCATATTGATTTTTTTACATTCATTTAAGGAATTCGTTTTCGACACTCGCGCGCGAGCAACGGATTATAGGAAAAAATGATAATAAATGTCGGCCGCAGCGTTTTGCTGTTTCCAACTTTTGTTCAGGAACGTTTCAGATAAGAAAACCAGAATTTCACAGGAAAGAGCTAAATTATTCTGAAAACCTGATAAAAGGCGAAACGTTCCTGGATTTTACATGGAAAGTTACCATTTTTTTTACAGTGTATGTTTGTAGTCTTATAAAATTATAAAATGAAGTACTTCAATGTAATAAAACAAAAAATATAGCAAAAGATATATAACACAATTTTCGGAAAAAAATTTTAAGTGTCATATCAACATCATAAGATATCTTAACGTTAAATTGACATAAGAACCTAATTTTTGCTTTACAATGATCAGGAAACTTTACTTTGTAGAATGAATTAAGGATATAACTATCACTCAAAGCAAACCTTATTAAAAAAACTTCTCAAATTTGAAAATTTAAAATACCCTAAAAAAATACAACTTTTTTTTCATTAAAAATTCTCAAAATATTAAGCTATCTAAAATATATTAATTCATTATATAGATAATAATGTTATATGCACGCATAAAAAAAAAAAAAAAAAAAAAAAAAAAAAAAAAAAAATAAGCCATTCCATCAAATAGTTTTTTTTTAATCTTATGGATAGTCATCGAAAATCAAGTTTTGAGAAAACACGACTTAAAGTTGCAATTAAATGGGTGCGGCTTTGTAAAATTGTTACATAAATGCTTATAACTCCGTTAAAAATGCAAATATTTTTATGGGTTTTTTTGCAATGTGTTCAGAATTAATTAAATAATCAAAATAGATACTAAAAGAAAAAACGATTTTTTTAAAATTTTCAAGCCCTGAGCCCCCTTAAATATAATTTATGTAAAAAATTAATTTTAAATGCCTTGTATTAACATTCACCAGCAATTTTGAATTTTGACCCAACCGTAAAAGATGTCTTTTTGCCTCCAAATACCACCTGTCCACTTCAACCTATGGAGCAGGCGTGATCATGACTTTTAATGCATATTATTTGCGAGGTCCGTTTGCCAATTTGAATGCAACAATGAGATAAGTTACAGAATTGTCAGGAAAGAGTTCTGAAAGAAATTTAACATCTCAGATGCAGTCAGTCATAGAGGATTCGTGGGTGAAGTTCATCAAAAAACAATGAGCGACGTTTGGAAAAATCTGTGCCCCTTTTTGTTTGCAGAAACTAAGTAAACATGTGAAAATTGTGACTCTGTATCTTTCCTAACTAATGAAATTGTCCAAATTAGAAGAGAAATCAGCTCAGAGATTGATGCTGAAGATGTTGTTGAACTAATAAATTCCGCCGATCCGGAATTTACCATTGACAAACTTATTGAATCAAAGAAACAAAGTACTATCGAAGAGATAGTTGAATATATTGAGCCTACGGAAAAGAATATGATATGACGGTTGCAAAATTAACCCAAAGACTAAACCTTATTGAAGCTGGAATGGCGTTTCTTGAAGATATTGATTAGGACGACCAAAGTGTAGCAATGACTAGAAAAAGATTAGAAATATTTGAAGATATTCAGCCTACGGAAAAGAATATGACGGTTGCAAAATTAATCAAAAGACTAAACTCTATTGAAGCTGTAATGACGGTTCTTAAAGTGATTCAGACGACCAAAGTGTAGCAATGACTAGAAAAAGATCAGAAAAAGATTAGAAATAGTTGAAGACATTGAGCCTACGGAAAAGAATATGATGGTTGCAAAATTAACCAAAAGACTAAACCCTATTGAAGCTGTAATAACGGTTTTTGAAGATATTGATTCGGACGACCAAAGTGTAGCAATGACTAGAAAAAGATTAGAAAAGGATTAGAAATATTTGAAGATATTGAGCCTACGGAAAAGAATATGACGGTTTCAAAATTAACCGAAAGATTAAGCCTTATTGAAGCTGTGATGACGGTTCTTAATGATATTGATTCGGACGACCAAAGTGCAGAGAAATGACTAGAAAAAGATTAGAAAAAGATTAGAAACATTTGAAGATATTCAGCCTACGGAAGAAGAACTACAGTTGAAGATATTGAGCGCACGAAAAAGAATATGACGGTTGCAAAAATTAACCTAAAGACTAAACCTTATTGAAGCTGTAATGGCGGTTCTTATTGATATTGATTCGGATGACCAAAGTGTAGCAATGACTAGAAAAAGATTAGAAAACGTACCCTGATGTTACATTACTCCTAAGAGACAAAAAGGAAAAAATGCCGGTTCAAACTTCATTGCAAGATTTTTTTGACATGTTCAAATACTTTTTGCTAATGTTAAATGTTTGTAAAATAATTCTTAAATACAATAGAATATTTCATTAGATATTGGTGAATTTTTATTACTTA
Organism: Maratus speciosus; assembly: GCA_963932465.1. NCBI lineage: Eukaryota > Metazoa > Arthropoda > Arachnida > Araneae > Salticidae > Maratus > Maratus speciosus. The sequence goes on along the minus strand of OZ010786.1, from coordinate 51,820,900 downwards.
TCAGTTTTCGCTTATCGAAATGTACCCCGACTTACGTCGCTAATCTTGGAACGAATTGCTGACATAAGTGGAGGTATTACTATATTTGACATTTAAAAAATAAATAGAGTCTAACGCGATTTTGAAATTAATCTCCTATATGGCCATTAATCACCGGATACTTTCAATTTTAGACATTTTGCCGAATATTTAAAGATGTACTTGTCGGATTTTCCTGGAACTTCAGGGTTATGAAGAATACGTTTGACTTCATCAACGGCGATTTTATCAGCAAGATAATTTGGGAGGTCAGCAAAAAATCACAGAAAATCATATTTAGTGTCAACCTGAAAAAAAAAAAAAAAAAAAAAAAAAAAAAAAAAAAATCACGAAATGATCTATTTCTACAGATTACGAGTATATGGATATTGTACAATATGCGTATTCACTTGTGTAAGAATAGCACACATATTCATGGAGATATATCATTTTTTTTTTTAAAGTTCAAAAACTCTGGCATGTTTTTTGCTTATATCATTCGGGATTTTTTACTAAATTTAACACAAGTTTTTTAAAAATTTCACAAAACGTAGTAGAAATAATATAGTGCAATTGGAATGTAAATATATTAAAGAATTGATGAAATATGAGCAGTTGTCTGAAATATTTTTTATCTGCGCATGCACGCACGATAAAAAAATGTTTTTGTTTCATGATTTAATAGTTTTAATTGTATTATTTATTTGCTCTATAGAGCAAATCATAAAAAAAAGCCAGTGAAATATCGTGAAAATTCAGAAAGATATCGGCAATATTGTGAGCGAATTTTTAGTTTCTCTCTAAAAGCTGTTGAATGATAAGGAATTTTCCAAAAATTGTCATTTTTCATTTTCTGGCTTTCAGCATAGGAGTTTGTACTTAATGAATGTCAACAAGTGGATTTAGAAGAAATGTTTAGATTATAGTACTCCTTTTTTTCTTGGATTAGGTTCGTTCGGGTGGTTTTCCAAGGAGAACAAAAGCATCAATAAAAAATGAAAATAAAAATTATAAAAATTAAAAATGACAATTTATGGAAAATCTCTTATCATTTAGCTGATTTTGGAGAACAACTAAAAATATCTCACACAATCGCCGGAAAGATTCTGAATTTTTATGACATTGGACTGGATTTTTTTTTTATGAGTTGCTCGCTCCTTAGCGTTGACTATGAAATCATGAAAAGCAATATTTGTTATCGCGCGCGCATGAGCAGATAAAAAATATTTCATACAACTGCTCATATTTCATCAATTGTTTAATATATTTGCATTGCAATTGCACTATATTATTTCTACTACGTTTTGTCAGATTTTCAAAAAAACTGGCATTAAATTTAGTAGAAAACCCCGAATGATATAAACAAAAAGTATGCAAGAATTTTTTGAACTTTTTAATAAAATCGATATATCTCCATGAATATACGTGCTATTCTTACACAAATGAATAATCATTTTGTACAATATCTACATATTTAATCTATAGGAATAGATCCTTTTGTGCATTTTATTTTACAGGGTGACCCTAAATATTATTTTTTTAGCCCCCGGTATGCTATTTCTTTCTCCCATCTTATTTTGTGTCGTCTCCAATAAATAACGTTACCTTGTATAAGCCAGCCGTAAAACAAAAGGCGATGTTTCATTGTGTGATTAAATGCACAAATTACAGCATTTTTTAAAACTTCTAAGCATTGCACATTTTCAATGTTTATACTGTCGTAGTGGTAAAAAAAAGTATTTTTTTAATGTAATATGTTTGAAAACTGCATCGCCATTTATTTTTGAAGTATTAATTTTTTTTGAAGTTTTTAACGACATTTGTTTCATTTTGGTAACCCAAGTACTCCATTTCTGTAGAAAGTAAAGAAAACATAGTTGAAAAATAGCAATTATATCTTTTTGTTCCCATTTCCCCATAAAAACTGAAAAAAAAAATGTAATGAAAATACATGCTATTTTGAGAAAAAATATAAATGAATGATTTATGATAAAACAGGGAGCTATTATAAACTACATTTAATTTTAAGAATCTATATTAATGCAAATGACGTCATTTTACATAAAATAAAAGCTTGTGCTTTAAGTCTTAAAATTGAAATATATTCTGCACTACAGTAGAGTCTCGATTATCCGAGTCCGCTTAACCGAGTTATTTTCTTCTGATTGACTGATGGCTTCTATTATTATGAAACAGCCATTATAAATAAAGCGTCAAAAAAAATTATAGCCATTTTTTTCCCCATTCTGACCAGAAAATCAGAGTTCTAACTTTTTACGACTGCTCTTTCATCTTCACCTAAATGCTTCATTTATAATGGCTGTTTCATAATAATAGAAACCACCAGTCTATCAGAAGAAAATGAAGTAATGGAAATGTCGGGGGCGACACTAAATTCTGAAAAAGCAGAATTCCTGTTCACTAGTTTGTGATTCTTTGCTGGCCTCCAAATTGTCCCGCTGATCCAATCGCCATTGACAAATATGAAGTCAAACATAATCTTCATAGTCCTGAGGTTCCAGGAAAATCCGACAAGTATATCTTTTAATATTCGACAAAATGTCTAAAATCGAATATGTCCGGTGATTAATGGCCATATAGTTCAGATATAAAATATTTAACCTTAGGAATGGGAAATTAAGATTATATTGAGTTTTATTCCTGCAATTTAATGTTTATTTCATCTTATTTTATTTCTCGTCACTTGGTATTGAAATCAATCGATTTCAGACAAATATTGGAATGAGATATTTCATAACAATGTCGCTCTTCGAAATTTCAAAACATGCTAACGCAACTAAACAGCTTTCAAAATTAAGAGTCTGTTATTGGCAGATATTTGCTATGATGATAGGAAAAACCCTTTTTTACCCCCGCACAATTTTACTCAAAAAGAAAGGAAAAAAGAACTATGCTAAAAAGTAGTTTAGACTTTTTTCTTTACTAAAATGCTGAAGGGTTTTTTTTTTTTTTTTTTTTTTTAAGCCTAAACTGCAGAAGTTTTCATTTTTATAAGACGATTTTTTAAGATTAAAAGGTTATTTTAAAAAGCAGAAGAGAATCAATCGATAGTAAAAAATATTTTATGTTGTACATTTCCGAAAAAAATGTTTTATTATTATTATTATTATTAAAAATATTGCTTTCCGCAACAAATTGCTATTGCATATTTCGTTTATCAATAACTGGATTTTTAAACATAGCGGAAAATTATTTTTTTACCTTAAGATCATGATGTGGACTGCATAATGTTTTTTCTATATATTAAAAACACACATAAAAAAAAGACTTTCTACAGTTATTTTATTAATGATTAATTCTGAAATATATAAGCCTCCTTGAAAAATTTTACTTTATAATTTCATTAATTGTATTTGCAAAAATCTTTATCAGTCGATTACATACTTAAATGTTCTACAATAAAAGGTTTATTTTTATTAAAATTGCATAATTTAAGTTATAAATATTTAAATAAATATTTAAGTTGTAAGTATTTAAGTCGGCAAATATTAAAAGATAAATACATGTTCGAAGGAATACTTTAGCTTTAATTTCTAGGATTATATAAGAATGACAGCATTTAAATCCTGTTTATCTTATACAAGGTCATATATTTATTTCATTTAGTTTCTCTTATTTTTATTCACATACATAATACTTTTTTTTTCAAAATTTTTAAGTCATCAGCGTGTTACATATTTAAAAAATTGCAGGAAAAATATCTAAAATATTTTAACAGATACTATGAACTATTGTGAAATGAATATCTTTAATCCATATAAGGTAAAACTAATATGGAGTCTGGTTTAATAACTTTAAATAATGGCAAAGTTATATTTTTTCTTTGTTTCTGACATTTAAAAAAAAAATAGACAATACTAAGAATATGAAGTGGGCATAAATTCGCGAGTAAATAAGTCATAAGAATTTTTCAAGCGATAAAAAAAGGAAAAGAAAAAAAAAGTTGTTTATCTGTCGTGATACGCATTTAAATATTTGAACAATATCTTTTTAAATAATTCTTTGAGACTCAGGTATTAAGAGTTAATACGTATAATTATTTCTTTATTGACAAGGTCTTCTACAGATGAAAGTGTTTAACTTTTCTAAAAATGTAGACATTAAAGTTTTGTTTTCAAGAAAAAAGTAAATATTATGAATCTAAAAATAAATATATGGACTGTAAAGCTTGATAATATTGAAGATCTTTAACATTTTCCAGACTACATAGAATATGTTAAGTATATAACTACTTATGTCAAATAAAATACATACATATATATAGGTATATGTAGGATTTTATCTGAAAATTACTAAAAGGTTCACTTGGCTTATAACTATAAATAAATGCATCTATTAGTTCGTCAATTTAATACGACATTTATTAATGCTTGGAAGATCACAACAGTTCATCCACATCAATAATATAATACATTTGTTTACATAAATACTGGAATTCACCTAGAATTCTTACTCAAATCTTTTATTTGATACACAACGAATCTTCAACATTCATGTTGAGATAAAAACTAACGAACTTCTAAAAAACATAAAACATCTCTTGAATTTACTTATTTTTCATCAAAACCGTTGCCACACATTTTTAGCTTTTTTTCAACGCTCCTCGTGTTGTACTTTTTATTTCATATATGATTGCGTATCGATTCAATAAACCCTTGAGTTAGACGAGTTACATTGTTGAGAATATTTACATTCCCACATTTATATATATATATATATATATATATATATATATATATATATATATATATATATATATATATATATATATATATATATATATATATATATATATATATGGAGAATGTCTAACAAATAAAAGTTCAGTATTATTTAGATTTAAATAAATACAGCACAATTTATTCATGCATTTTCTATCAGAAATATTGACATGAGAGCATTTATAGTACCGCGTCTAAAATTTAACCGATTTACCCGTAAATGTTTCTGTAAAACGAAACTCTTCTATTAATTGCATTAGAATCACTTTATTGCGAATATGGTATTTTTTTCGTAGTTTATTTTAAAATAGCATTACATAGCCCCGCTCGTTAAAATTTTTTATTACTTAGTTGAATATTCATCAAGTGTTAAAGCTTTGTAATTACACTTGGCATTCAGTCTTTACATACGTATAGTTGTGTAGTGATATACATACGCAAAATCGTAAAATGAACTTTCAAGCATTTTTTTGCTGTACCGAACCAAATCGGTAAGAAGCTTTGAGTTAAAACTGTAAATCTCTCTGGTAAAATTATACAAAACAAATTAGTTTTTTTCTATTACACGCAACATCAGATAAACATCTGTAAAAATATCCTGAGATTATAACACAAGTTTGCCAAATATATAGAAAGTGGGATGCAGATTTTAAATATTACTCATTGTAAACGTTCGAAGAACGCCTTGGAATATTACCTGTGGGAAGAGAGAAAGTTTGAAATAGCGCGTATGAGACTAATATAATATTTTTTTTTATATGACTGATAACTGAGATAAAAGTAGGTTTTCAAAAAGAGAAAGCTTAAACTAACAAGATCTAAGAAGGAAGGTCTCCATACGGGCGTATTCAGAAAAATCTGAAAAAATTACAGAGTGTTCGTCTCATGTGGATATATATGTTTATAAAAAAAATTTGGCGGAACCCCGATAGAACGTTCGTAAAAAAATAATGAAATTTTCTTTTATTTGGCGATTTATCATCGGTTGGCGATGAAATGAAATTTCGAAAAATACTTTTCATGTCGAATACTCTTTAAGATAAAAATATTTCATATTGAACTTGTTTAAATAAATTTAACTTAAATAACTGTAGTTTTGCCAGTTTTAGTTTGATTTAGCTATAGTTTTGTCATATATGTAATTATAATGAAAGTTAAATATCAAATTTTATGAATTAAAACAAAATTAAAATTGTTTCAATATCTCAAAATTAAGTCCAATTGAGCGCTGTATGTTCAATTTTGTTGCTATGGAAACGACGAATTCCTTGGTTTGAAATGAATAACTGCTAAATGAATCTTGCAATTATTTTGGAATACGCTTAAATATATGAAAGTATTTTTTATAGATGAAATTGTTTTTAAAGTAATAAAATTAAGTAACAAGCAACATAAATGTGTAATACGAAAAAATGTATTTATTAAACTCTCTCATTGTTTATGTTTAAATTCATTAAATACTTTTTACACGCATTCTAAAAATCAATTAACAAACAATTTTCAGATGCATTAAAATCGTTTACTTTTGGCGAGGAAAAGTACTGCTCGCCAAATCGCGTGACGCTTTCGTCTTTTCGCGCCAAATACTCGAAAGTATTTTATTTTTTTACAGACTTTCTACTGTAATTCCGCCGCTAAATTTGACTGATCCTTTATTACATACATAAGTAGTTTAATTGGTATTTTTTTCAAAATATTCTGAGTATGCCCAGTATGGAGACCTTCCTTGTAAGAATATTTTAATCTAATTAAATATGTAACAAAGATGATTTTATGGGCCTCCTGTAAATTAGGCTAGCGTAAAAAGATGAGAAGACATAAATTATGAAATATAATATGCAGTAATGGGTTTAAATTCTGTATCCTGCCTATTTTGAATTGTGCAAATATTGAATATGAATGGAATTCAACGCTGATACTACTTTCTTCAGGACAATAGCTTCAAAAAATTTCTGTTTGTGACACGCCTTTCCTCTAAATAATTATATACATAAACCCGGAATAACTCCAGTATTTAATTCGCTGCTGAAACATTGTGGCGAATGTGTTTAATTAGGATGATATAAATAAACATGTTGAGTCATCGATGGTGAACGTGTTAATATATTTTCTACACACTACAGTAATTGTAATTGTTGGTACTCTTATATGTTCACTATTCAATGTTGTTTTTCAAATGTAGATTTAAAGAGGTCCGGAACACGTTTTAAAATAATTTTTATTTATTGACTTAAAATTCTGAATTTTATTTTATGGTTAACCTTGTCATTTGTAAACAAAATCACATTATAAAACTTCTCATAATTTTTTTAAACAATTTTAAATTTAAAATTTATTAGAAAAAGTGGGGTAATTTAAAATCGTTATAACTCGAAATATTATGTATAGAATTTCAATTTATTTTTCATTTAATTAAACGAAAATATATAAATATTAAATGTGATTCAGCATTTTTAAAAATATTAATTTATAAAAAAATTAAAAATATTTATAGACAAATTTTTAAAAAAAGTGGCGCAACTTTAAAAAAAAATCATATTTTCAAAAGTAAATATTTTTTTCAAACATGCTGAATCAAAATTAAAGTAAAACAATTGAAAATGATATGTTCCAAGTTTGAACCCTTTATCCTTAACGATTCTCGAGTTATAAGAATTTAAATACGAGAAATGGTGAAAAAACACATCATGAAGAAATACGCATTTTTACAAGAAGCCGTTTCCATGACAGACATTGCTTGAAAGCTAGATTTTAAAAACAAACCAAAACGAAAAAATTAATATATATTTTTTTTTTCTAATTCATATAGGAACATGATTTAAATGTCATTTTAAGCAAGAAAAAACAGAGAAATTTGTAATGAAATAAAATGTCTTTGTAAAATTTGGCGATTTTTCTGTCCCGGACCCCCTTAAAAGTTCTACATGTATAAAAATAAAGATTTGCTTGCAGCAAAATTCTAGAAGCAATAGAAAGAAATATGCATTTCAATTTCTTTTTCTTTTCAAACTTAAAAGATAAGTCATTATTTAGATGATTAATTTGGATAAATATTTATCAATTTAAATATTAATAAATATATCAACTTTCCATAAGTTTTCAAGCAAGTGTCGAAGTATGTGCTAACAGTATTTAATTACTTAATTAAATACTTAATTAAACCCAAAATGCTGAGCTAGCATCATAATGATGACAAAACACAGAAAAAAATATTAAAGAGTTCTAACTACTGAAAAAATTTCAAATTCAGCAAAAACGAGGAAATTTTGCTACATCTTTTAATAAAAATTAATATTCTCCAACCTCGTTTTTACTTCCTTTCTTTCACTAATTTATGAACTATCTTTAATTACTACTTATGGTTGGCCAGAATTTCTTTTTCCTGTAAAAGTGGAAAAAGCATAATTTTCCTGGGATATCTCAAATTAATTTTATAAATCCTCATATAGGTGAAATTACTTAGTAATAAAAGGAATGAAAGTTTATCAGAACATACAGAAAAAGCATGGGCATATTGCTAAATCTGCATAACTGGTAAAGTTACTCAAATAACGCAATTTTAATATTTATAGTAATCTTACATTGACATCTAATTCCGTATTTAGTACATTGATTAAACCCTAATTTGAAATTGTGAAGAGTTTTTTAGTATTATTAAGCTTACATAACTTATACATGCAGTTTAAAGAGAAATATAATGTTGATACATTTATTAATAATTTATATTGATAATATAAAAGAAATATTTAACATATAAAATCATGACTTACTAGTAAGAAACGAAACGATGATGATCCATTTTTTATAAAAATAAAACATTTTTATGAAAATATTATATTTATTATTATATTAATTCTTATATTTATAGAATTATTATCCAAATATTTAAAGTACTTTATAGAAAAAAAAAAGCTGCTTTTGAATTACTTTAAATTTGTCGTTATGAAATTTTAACTATCATAGATATACTAAGTACGAGTATATTAACTGTGTAGTTTTTGGAATAATTTAGTGAATTCGTTTCTTCGCAACACACTTAGAATAAATTGGATATAATGTGATCTATGAGCGAAAATTTCTTGAAGCAAATACAATAATGTTAAACTACAATACTTTGTACATCATGATATCTAAGTATAGTGTTGATTAGCACTGCAAGAAGTTCCCTAATGAAAAAGGTGTGCATGTTTTTATTTGAAGAAAATTACAACATAATTCAATTGTATTACTGTCTATAAGCAGTACTTACAAAGTACATTTTAACAATGGTATATTATTATTTTTAAAATAATCCAGTTGACATAAGTTAGTGATGTGTTTGATAACATCTTCCCGATAGAATTACATATAGTATTTAAAATATTTTTAGGGGTCAATAAGATATATTATTGTCTATGAACGATAATTTCAGAAAGTGCTTTTTCAATTGTGTTATATGATTTCAGTTTCTAAATTTTCGTGAATTATGTGATGTGTGTAAATTCTGTAGACAACACACAGGGCTTCCCAGGAAAATTGGAAATAATTGCCGTCTATGAGTAAGAATAGCTAAAAATGGGTTTTAAACGATGTAACGCCTTTTTTTTTTTTTTTTTTTTTTTTTTTTTTTTTTTTTTTTTTTTTTTTTTAAGTGAACCGATTTTTTTTTTTTTTTTTTTTTTTTTTTTTTTTTTTTTAGTGAACCGAATTTTACTTCGCTACGTTTTGTGAGTATAATTTAAATAAATTCGTCTACAGAGAAGCAAAATGAAACAATAAATTAAAAAAATATGGAAACGTTAACTTTTATAAGCGATGGTTACCGAAAAAAGGCGCTTGGTGCTATGTTATGCATTTCCCAGCTGAATTAACTGTAAAAATATTCTGGTTTTGTTGTAGGTGTTTCATTACCTTTGCAGGAAGTATGATTTTTAAAATGTTTTGATGTAGTCTTTATGTAAATATTATATTTCATAGTATATTGAAAAATTTGAAAACATTTATAAATTTTTCCGGGAGTCTGAAATTAGTTAAAGTAAATATAATAATAAATGTAATAATAATAGTAGTAGCAATAATAATAAATATAACCTTTCAATTTTTTGTTATTTTAAAAATTTATGGAAATAATTGTTCGGTTACTAATTGTGAAATGATATTTTTTTATTCAAAAAAAATTAATCTATTAATGCAACAAAAGAAAATAATAAATGGAAGAAAGTTGTATTTGTAAATGCTTAATTGCATTGCAATCCACATTCTTAAATTGTCATGAACAAAACTTTCAAAAGTTGGTTTTGTGTCGGCGTGATAAAAATCCATTTACATAGGGTAATAAATAATTAAAATAACTTTTTAACCCACTCTTTACAAAGAAAAATTTATTGAAATGTTAATAAAATTAATAAATTACTACATATCTTATGCAAATAAATTATTCAGAACTAATAATTTTATAATTTTAACTTCTTAAAAAAAGATTCATCAAATTATGGTACCCTTTACACCCTCACACACTATAAAGAAAAAAAAAACCCTCACAAATTGACAGAAAAATCTGTCAATTTTGGCGCTAGAGAAAAACCGTTTAATTTATAAAAAATATTTGTAATTCTTCATTAAAACAGTTTTTTTTCTCTAAAAAATACAGATTTATTTCTGTAAAAATTACAAAATCCAGACTGTTTTACAGAAAAAACTGTTTTCTTTAAAGAAAGTTTTTTCTGTAAAAATTACAATTTTTTTTTCTTTTTTACAGTGTAGGAAAAAAAAGAAAATATAGGTACTTGTTCAACTTATTTATTAGCCCCCGGAATGCTATTTCCTTCTCCCAGCCTATTTTGTCTCCAATAAATAACGTTACCTTGTGTACGCTAGCCGTAAAACAAAAGCCAATGTTTCATTGTGTGATTAAATACTCTACAGCATTTTTTTAAAACTTCTAAGCATCACACATTTTCAATGCTTTTACCGTAGTATTGGGGGGAAAAAAAGTACTTTTTAATTCAATTTGTTTGAAAACTGCATCTTCATTTAATTTGCAGTGTTGCTTTTGAAATATTAATTTTTTTGTAGTTTTAGCAACATTTCTTCCATTTTGGCAACTCAAGTTCTCCATTTCTCTAGAAAGTAAAGGGAAAATAGTTGAAAATAGCAATTATATCTTTTTGTTGCCATTTTCTCATAAAATTTGAAAATATTTAATTAAAATACGTGCTATTTTGAGAAAAATATAAATGAATGATTTGGGATAAAACAGGGAGCTATTATAAAATATATTTAATTTTAAGTATCTATATTAATGCAAATGACGTCATTTTACATAAAATAAAAGCGTGTGCTTTAAGTCTTAAAATTGAAATATGTTTTCAATAGAGTCCCGATTATCAGAGTCCCGCTTAACCGAGTTATTTCCTTCTGGTGGACTGGTAGTTTCTATTATTATGAAACAGCCATTATAAATGAAGCGTTAGGTGAAGATGATAGAGCAGCCATAAAAAGCTAGAACTCTGATTTTCTAGTCAGAATGGAAAAAAAATGGCCATAATTTTTTTTTCCATTAAAAAAAATTATGGCCATTTTTTTTTCCATTCTGACCAGAAAATCAGAGTTCTAACTTTTTACGACTGCTCTTTCATCTTCACGTAACGCTTCATTTATAATGGCTGTTTTATAATAATAGAAGTCCCCAGTCCACCAGAAGAAAATGAAGTAATGGAAATGCCGGGGGCGACACTAAATTCTGAAAAAGCAAAATTCCTGTTCTCTAGTTTATAACTTTCGTTCTTTCATAAAAAAGCACGATTTTCCTGAAATGTAACACTGTATAAAATCATATAATAAATTATCCATTAGAAATTTTAGGAAAATTCAGTAACCTCAAATTCTCCTTTTTTATATGTATATAATAAAGAGTAAAGTGAAATTACGAAAAATCCATATCAGTGAAAAGGAAATATATATATATAGCTCTAAAAATTGTAGTGGTTAGTTAGCCGAGAATGTTTAGATTCAGCAACATATTGCGAGCTATATTCAACTATATTACCAGAAAACGGAAGCAATTCGCAGATGCAGCACAGCAAAATGGGATAAAAATATTCTTTTCAAAACCATTACCGCTATTTCTAAATCGCATAAAAACGTGAAACAGATCGGATGTAACCACGAGATATTTTACTTGCTTATTATTTACAGATTTTAGAATAAAAATAATGGATACATGCTAAACTATTACTTTTCGCTTTTAAAAACTTGTGCCACTAGTTAACGATCAAATAAATAAAACTTTAAAATTTTCTTTCAACTTTGTTAAAATTTCTTTTTTGTATTTCTTTTTGTGAGATAAACTTAATGGTTATTTTATGTTTAAAATATATATGTTATAATTTTTCCTAATGTTTCAAAAAAGGCAATTCAAAGGCCTAGGAATGTTAACTTTATTTATGAAGGAGAATTACAGAGGTACTTAATTTTGATTTCTTTTTTGAAAAATGAAGTAGTTTAAATATTTTAAAGTGTACTTTTTCCGTAAAACTTGAGACAGAAAAAAAAAACCCACCGAAAATGCAGAACATTCGTTTAGAAACAACTAAATTATTCAAAATTAATTCAGTTAAACTGAAAGATTTCATTAATTCTATTTAAAATGAAGAGTTCTATTCTTTTAAAAAGAAATAGCAAAGAGTACTTTTATTTAAGAATAAAAATTGAAAAATACTTGCTAAATGTTTCGAAAATTGTATGCGTTTTGTGAATAAATATATATTTTTTTAAATTGTTTGTAGAAAGTTAATTTTAAGTTTCTTTTTTATACACATTAAAGAGTACTTTCTGGATATTTAAATTGAGTTTTCCTCATCGAAGAATTTAACAGTATTTTTTAGATCTTAAACTTGAAAAATCTTAAATCGCATCTTTTCCCGTTTCTCCAGACTAGCTAGTTTATTAACCCCTTGCATGTGGAATATATTTGAGAAAAACATGCCAAAAATGATTTTTTTTTTTGCCTCTTTAATTTTGTTCCTAATTGCAAAATTACAAAAATCTGACAAATGCCGCTAAACTGCCGAACTTTTCTCGCGAAAGTATCGCCATCTATTGGAAAAATGGTAAATTACATATTATTCATTGGAGGAACCGAGTTCGTGCTTCACGGAATTGAAACACCGATTTTCTCTTGCGCGAACTCTGGTCGGGCATTCCAAAATTAGCAAATTTGCGTTGCGCGAACTGAGTGCGAACGTCACAGGCAAGGGGTTAATGCCTGAACGTGCCTGTCGGAGGATCCTTTCACTTTCTTTTCAACGATGACCACCTTGTGATAATTGACCGGAACGGAAAATAAAATAAAAAAATTAAAATTAAAACCAGACAGATTGGAAATTCATCAAATTAAAGACATCGAAAAGCAGAGGGTTTACAATGGCGACAGCCCACGGACATATGGACACACGGACATACAAACATTTTCTATAAACATATTTTTTGTGTCTGTGACCCCTAAAGCGTGTAAATACATCGAAAACCAGAATTCGAAAAAAAATTCGATTACAATACTTTCTTGTATTGAAGATAGAAGAAAGTAAAAATTTCAGTAGAGATCATCAGTATTTGACCGTACAATGATACTTCTGCTTCGTTTTCCGGCTGGCTTATGTAACGGAACGTAATTTTTAAAGGACGAAACTTTAATTATTGCCTGAAAGAAATAGCATATGGGAGTCTAAAAATTTACAAGAAGAAACTTTGGTACATACAGATTTATTCGGCAACTTTTAGAATCAGAGATATTACTATCCTTTGTTTTTTGTTAACAACTTTACGTTGTAGAAAAATCTTTATAAGAGCAAAGGAAAAATATGTAATAACTGTACCCTAGTTTTTGCCTCAAATTAAATTGAAGTAAACAATGTAAAGAGAATGCATTGCTATGGAGTTGTTGAAGGCCAGCTTATTATACAAATAATCGTAACATACTTCCGGTAGTACAATCCGCTGTAATGACTCGCAAACCCCAGTCATTGATCCGTTTCCTGAAAGGAATGTCCACCAGGCAATAATTCAGGAGAAATTTCCATGGAAAAATCTTTATTAAGGCTAAGATGTAAAACTAGTGGTGGCCCCCGTAGTAGATAAATTATTGAGGTGTTATCAGTAGCAAGAGCAGAGGTGAAGTGTCTTTCAATCTGCGTAATTTAATACGCCAAGAATACATCGGTCCTGAGCCAATACGCCAAGTACAAAATGTATGTTAAACTGGGAGATATATTAAAATTTGAACGAGATAAACGCCAAGGACAGAAATCACATTTGGCAACAAATTATTAAGTGAAATAAAAAAAGCAAACCTATTATTGCTTACATAAAGTCTAACAGTGAGGATAATTAATGACATTTATCTATTTACCGGCCGAAGTGAAAATGAAATTTATGTGTATTTTAATGCATTTACAAGACGCCAGCAAGCTTAAAATTAACTATATGATCTTTAGATTATGTAAACAGATTTGTAAAAGAAGCGGCATATAAATAAAATATCAATAAAGAATATTTATTATGCGAGGAAAGGAAATGTGCTTAAATTAGAAATAACAAATAAATCATTTATCTGAATGATAGCTTTTAACAGAAACAAAAACAATGTTTATGTGGGCATAACGATTGCACTTAAATGAGACATAACTTAGAAATGATTTTTGAATGCAAGCGTTAAACAGAAGAAAGGCAAATAAATTTTGAAAACAAATTAATTTCGAATACAAATCTGATACAAATATATGGCCTCGCCATATATATCTGATAACACCTCAATAATTTCCCTACCACGGGGGCCACCACTAGTTTTACATCTTAGCCTTAATAAAGATTTTTCCATGGAAATTTCTCCTGAATTATTGCCTGGTGGACATTCCTTTCAGGAAACGGATCAATGACCGGGGTTTGCGAGTCATTACAGCGGATTGTACTACCGGAACTATGTTACGATCATTTTTATAATAAGCCGGCCTTCAACAACTCCATAATTGCATAATGAAAACAATAGAAAATTAATTCAGAATTTCTCAAATAACCCACTAAGTATAATAATTTCGACTCTTGCAAATCAGAAGTGAGACATATGTTTTATTAAACAAACTCCATTAAAGAATACCGCGATAAATGAACACGGAATAAACTCCTTTTACATGTATTTAGCTTGTAACAGCCTTCATAAAATTTGAATGCGTAACTTTCATTAATATTTATTTAAAGATTTATTAATAGTTCTCTATCATTAACCATGTGAAACAAAGTATCTGAGTCAAACTTTTCTTTTTCAAGAAGATATATATTTATAACTTACATTTATTTCTCAATTAATACGATTTTGTTCTTGTAATTACCTCAAACGAAGGATTAATGTATGTAAGCTAGAGCTAATTATTTTGCAACATAATATTCTTCTCTGATGTATCAACATTAAAAATCCATATTTTAAGTAAACGCTAAAAGTTAAAAGTTTCTGAATTGTATCTTCGAGGCATTTAAGCTTATTTCAGAATATTTATTTAATATAGTATTCATTTGATATATTTTTTAAATAAATAAAATGTAAATAATACCTCTATATACTGCAAAAAAGACAAATGTTTCGTAATCTACGAAAATGTACTGTAATCACGAACTAAAGTATGCAATAACGTCTTTCGACCCACCCAAGATTCTGAAAAGCGTTCCTTTATCCTTAGAAACTCCAGGAAACAATTTATTTTTGAAATTTAAAGATGAATTTATAAAAACTAGAAAACAGAAATTCTGCTTTTTCAGAATTTAGTGTCGCCCCCGATGACAAAAAAATATATCTATATAAATATAGATACAGTAGAGTCTCGATTATCCGAGTTAATCGAACTTATATCTTTGAAATGAATCATTTTCTTCTGATGGGCTGATGACTTCCATTATTATGAAACAGACATTATAAATGAAGTGTTAGGTGAAGATGAAAGAGCAGTCGTAAAAAGTTAGACCTCTGATTTTCTGGTCAGAATGGGAAAAAAAAATGTTCATATATTTTTTTTTGAAAAAAAAAAAAAGTTATGGCCATTTTTTTTCCCATTTTGACCAGAAAATCAGAGTTCTAACTTTTTACGGCTGCTATTTCATCTTCACCTAACACTTCATTCATAATGACTGTTTCATAATAATAGAAGCCATCAGTCCATCCGAAGAAAATAACTCGGTTAAGCAGGGCTCGGATAATCGGGACTCTAGTAGTTTCTAATAGCTCCTTGTTTTGTCAGAAATCCTTCATTTATATTTTTCCAAAATAGCACGTATTTTAATTAAATTTTTTTTTCAGTTTTTTTTGGGAGAATGGGAACAAAAAGATATAATTGCTATTTTTCTTTCACTTTCTACAGAAATGGAGTTCTTCCGTTGCCAATATAAAGCAGATGGCTCTTAAAACTACAAAAAAAAAAAAAAAAAAAAAAAAAGAAAATTAATCCTTCAAAAATAAATGGAGATACAGTTCTCAAACAAAATGCATTTATAAGAACATTTTTTTCCAACACGACGGTGTAAAAATCGAAAATGTGCGATGCTTAGAAGTTTAAAAAATTGATATAGCGTATTTAATCGTACTGCTTTGTTTTACGGCTGGCTTCTGTAAGGTACCGTTATTTTTTTGAATACACAAAATAAGCTGGGAGAAAGAAATAGCATACCCTACCGGGGGTTAATAAATTTCTATTAACTGCCCGTCATTTTCGGAAACCTTTCCGAGCAGCTTTTACAATGCATTAATCAGTTATCTCTACCCGGAAAATCGGTTTTTCGGATGCTATCCGTTTTCTAGTAAACATTTTCATGCTAGAAAAGATGTTTAACAGAGAAATATACAAAATTAACAGCATTAATATTAACAATATTTTGTTACAATTGCATGTACAAATTCAGGTTTGCAGTTGAAAATATTTAAGTGACAATTGATAGCAACCGATAAAACCCATTTTTCGGATAGAGGGAACTGATTGATGCACTCTAAAGCTACTTGGAAACATTTCTGAAAATTATGGACAATTAATAAAAATTTATTTTTATAAATTCTTCTTTAACAATTTATTTTTGAAATTTGAAGATGAATTTATAAAATAAATTTTTATTAACTGCCCGTCATTTTCGGAAACGTTTCCGAGCAGCTTTTACAATGCATTAATCAGTTATCTCTACCCGGAAAATCGGTTTTTCGGATGCTATCATGTTACTATAAAAGCAGACGATAAAACGATATCTTTGGATAAAGGAATAAATAGAATAAAAAGTTTTGTTGATGTTTCTGATAAACTGTTCGTCTTTATTTTTATAAAAAAATTGTAATAATTAAGCGTAGTTAAATAATCTCTAATTATTTGCATGTGAGGTAAAAGAGTTATCGTAATACCCGCTGGAGCTTTTGAGTATTGCAGCGTGGCGTACGTAATATGTATATCTCTAATTATTTGCATGTGACGTAAAAGAATTATCGCAATACCCGCTAACAGATTTTTAGCATTGCAGTGTGGCGTACGTAATATGCATATCTCACATTGGTTAAAGAACTTGCGCGATTACGGGTTGAACATAAAAAAAGGATTTTATTGTGAATTTTTAATTGTTAGCAGCTGCTATAACGAAAAATGTTTAAATTTGATAGGAAATTGCTATTAAATTGGTGGTTTTAGGTAGCTTTCATTACAAAAAGCTACCTATTGCAGCCGTTCGGAGGAAAGCGATTTCAAAAAATTTTGGTATATTTTCATCGATCATGACCCCCAGACCCCGAAACCACCCTCCGTTCAAAATTTATATATATATATATATATATATATCAATATATATATATATATATATATATATATATATATATATGACCTATGTCACACTGTAACTCTCGTAATTATGAACCGATTTTGATGTAATTCGGTGTGTACATAGTACTTACCAATGTCTCGACCGAGTTCGTTGGCCAGCTTCATCAGCCATTTTGTTTCAAAATGGCGGCCATTTAAAAATTTTAAAAAAATTTAAAATTTGAAATGTGGTAACAAAAAATTGAAAATTGAAAAATATTTTCTTCTTATGTGTTTGACCTTGATGCAAAGATTCGGGAGCAGTTTTTGTTTCGTCTATATCTTAAGAAATGGCTGAGTTATAGCATTTTGAATTTCTAGCGTGCTGACATTTTGAAACGTCCTGATTTTTGTCACGCGATAAAAGGCGTATTTATGAACCGATTTGGATGTAACTTCGTTTATACATAGTACATACAAATGTCTCAACCGGGTTCGTTGGCCAGCTTCATCCGCCATCTTCTTTAAAAATGGCGGCCATTTAAATTTTTAAGAAAAAATTAAATTTGAAATGTGGTACCAAAAAATTGAAAATTGAAAAAATATTTTCTTCTTATGTGTTTGACCTTGATGAAAAGATTCGGGAGCAGTTTTTGTTTCGTCTATATCTTAAGAAATGGCTGAGTTATAGCATTTTGAATTTCTAGCGTGCTGACATTTTGAACCGTCCTGATTTTTGTCACCAGATAACAGGCGTATTTATGAACCGATTTGGATGTAACTTGGTCTGTACATAGTACATACCAATGTCTCGACCGAGTTCGTTGGCCAGCTTCATTCGCCATCTTATTTCAAAAGGGTTGCTATTTAAAAAAAATTAAATTTAAAATTTAAAATGAAGTATTAAAAAATTGGAAAATGAAAAAGATTTTTTTTATGTGCTTGGCCTTGATACAAAGATTCCGGAACAGTTTTTGTTTTTGAAAAATTGTTCTTTTGTTTATATCTTAAAAAATGGTTGAATTATAGCACTTTGAATTTCTAGCATGGCTAACATTTTGAAACGATCTTGTATTTGTCACGCGATAACACACGTATTCGCCTATTTCGATGTAAGAAGGCATGTGGATAGTATACATCAATACCTCGACCAGGTTCGCTGGCCAGATTCATCAGCCATCTTGTTTCAAAATGGCGGCCATTAAATTAAAAAAATATATATATATTTAAATTGAGGTGCAAAAAAATTAGAAATTGAAAAAGGTTTCTTTCTTATGTATTTGACCTTGATATAAGGATTCAGGAGCATTTTTTGTTTGTCTTAACCTTAAAAAATGCTCAGATATAGCAGTTTCAATTTCTATTGTGGGTGACATTTTGAAAAATCTGATTTTTTGCATGCGACAGCACTGATATATATCAACCGATTCCGATGTGAGTGAGCATGTGCACAGCAATTACTAAGGTCTCGACCAAGTTCACAGGTTAGCCTCATCCACCATGTTGTCTTACAACGGTAGGCACTTTAAGAATTTGCCGAATTTGGCAGCCAAATATAAGTTACTTTAAATAAAAGCAGCTTGGATAAAGCTGACTAATTTCGCGAAATTCTCATTCATAATGATTTAGTATTGATAAAAGTTAGTATTGAATCTCCTACATTCGGTTTCCACTTAATTGAGCTTCGTGTGTTTGAATGATATAAGTTGGCTTTTTTAAAATAAGGAATATGAAAGCTACCTCTTCCTCCCGGCACTGGCCGGAAGGACTTTTTTTAATTGCGCTTAAAATTTATTTGCATAGTCCTTTTACATTTTTATAAATAATACAATTGTTTTTTAAATTACATAAATTAGAGAAATTAATAAATCAAAATGTATAACGTTTTGTTTATGCCAACGAGATTTCACACGACACATTATCCAATATTCAGCTTTTAAACGATGTGTATTCTTAAATGTCAACCTCAATGAATGGAGTAAAGTTTAAATGTAATACTTATACTAAATTTTAAATTTGAATGCTTTCATTGCACTTTGATATTTAATTAAAATATTGTAATTCTTTCTGATCGTCTAAGAGGATTACGAAGATCGTTTAGTGAATAAAGACTTTTGGCATTAACTTTTGCGATAAAATAGTTACTTTCATTATTTATAAAGCGGTTGTAATAAATTTATGTAAATAATGAAAAGATTTACCGCAATGACTTTTTATGAGGGATTTGTTCGTACAATGTCAAAAAGTATAACAAATTAAAATTTCCTTTGTTAGAAATGTATATCATAACTTATTTTGGATGTATGTTTCAGCTGCCTAACTTTAAACATATAAATACAGAGTGATTAAAAACAAATAGTAAAATATATAATGTATAAAACTCAAAACGTAACTTAATAAATTATAGCTTTGGCTAAAGTAAATAAATTTTACTAGCTAATATGTGATCTGAATTGGAATTAGTCTTCATACTACTAAATACTACGAAATAGTTACTTTCATTATTTATAAAGTGGTTTACAAGATTTATGTAAATAATGAAAAAAAATTACCACAATGAAATTTTATGAGGGATTTGTTTAAACAATGTCGTAGACTATAAATTAAAATTTCTTTTGTTAGAAATGTATATCATAACTTATTTTGGATGTATATTTCAGCTGTCTAACTTTAAACAAATAAAAAAAGTGCGATTACAGACAAATAGAAAATATATAATGTATAAAACTCAAAATAGTCTTCATAAATAGTAGATTTCGTTAAAGTAAATAGATTTTACTATCTAATATGTTGTCTGAAATGGAATCAGTATTCATACTACTAAATACTACGAAATAATTAATTTCATTAATTACACAATGGTTGTAATAAATTTATGTAAATAATGAAAAGATTTACCGTAGTGGATTTTTATGAGGGATCCGTTTGTACAATCTCACGAAGTACAATAAATTAAAATTTCCTTTGTTATAAATTGATATCATAACTTATTTTGCCTGTATATTTCAGCTGCCTAACTTTAAACATATAAATACAGTGTAATTAAAACAAATACAGAAATATATAATGTATAAAACTCAAAACAGTTTTCATAAACAGTAGACTTAGTTCCAGTAAATAAATTTTACCATCTAATATGTGGTTGGGAAAGAAAAAAAAAGAAATTTTTTTTTTTTTTTTTTTTCGCGTAATATTTTTGCATGTAATCTTTTTCATAGCTAAATAAATCCTAAAGTAAGGGGGAAAAACTCGAAGTAAGTAGACAAATATAAAATTTATTACGCTTAGTAGATTTGCTAGATTTAGTTAAAGGGCTCTAACAAACGTGATTGCTTTTTATCTATTTTGTTAAAAGACGCTATTTATTAGGTGATATTTATGGTTCAGAAAAAGAAGGTTTATTTCGCTCGCTTTTAGTTTGTTCTTTGGTTTTATCTTTACATATTAAGATTTTACTCACATTATCCTTAATCCAAAAACATTCCTATTTCAAATATTTAGGAGTTTAGGATCAATAAATGATTTTGGAAACTTTTCCAAGTAGTTTTTACAGTGTATTAATTAGTTTTCTCAAAGCGTAATATCAATTTTGAATTTAAAAAAAAATTACACACTGAATTAAACATAATCCACATATTTTCAGTTCAATCGTAATACAGAATGATGAAAAAACACTAGAAAACAGGAATTCTGCTTTTTCAGAATTTAGTGTCGCCCCCGATGACAAAAAAATCTCTCTATTCTAAAAAAAAGTAACTACCGCTGTCACCGACGCGGCCGATTTTGATTTTTTTGTGACCGGAGGTCTTTCTACGTTAATATTAAGAAAAATAATGCATACAAAAATATGAAAATCGGTGGTTTTATACAGAAATGTCTGATAAACACGATGATGCAGACAGTTTTCAAATCGAAGAATTATTTTAAGAGATATTTAATGCTAAAGTTGGACAAAATCGTTCCACTAAAAAAGTTTTATAGGAGCAAAAACTATTCATGGGAATTTAATTATTTTTAGATCATTTTATACGTTTGAAGTTTCCGGTGTGCAGACTGTATTTCTTCTTTTAATTTGACTCATTTTTTGAGGTTCTATTTCTATTTTAAATTAAAATTTTCAGCATTTCTAGAGATATTTTTTACATTATTTTAGAAAACTAGGGGGCTCTGCCCCCTACGAGCTACGCTCGTCAGCCCCCGTTCAGACACCGCAGACTCTAACAGCACGCTAATTTGATCGCCTTTAAAAAGATTTCGGAAGATTGAATTATAACTTGAATCTGACAATTATAATCTGACGTAATTTTCACCAAACTTTTCTTTCTCTTTTTAATGTTCACGTAAAAATACTTTTGTTAGAAATGAAATATTATGATCATCTTAAAATATCAAGTAAATGTCTCGCGCAATTTTTAAATTAAAACTGTTTTGCAATATTATTTTTTGTTCATTTTACGTAATAAGTGTAATATGACGTAAATTCTCCTATTTAGGACTTCTAACGCATGTTACTGAATTTATTATTTTACAATATTCTTTCTCATTTAAAATTCACGTGTAACTATAGTTTTTATGACGTAATTTTCAATGAGTTCCTGCTTTTTATATTTTTTGTTTATAATAGTCACGTGTAAAATAAATTTTTAATTTGAAGCAAACATTACTGATTGCGCTGTTTATACAGTTGGCAACAGTTTAAATTAATACAATTTTCTAAAATTTGTAAAAAATATCTCTCGAAATGCTGAAAAGTTGAATTTAAAATAGAAATAAAACCTCGAAAAAGTATTCAAATTAAAAAACTAACTGCAATCTGCACACCGGGAAATTCTAACGCATAAAATGATCTAAAAATGATTAAATTCCTATGTACAGTTTTTGCTCCTATAAAACTTTTTTAATGGAACGATTTTGTCCAAATTTGGCATTAAATATCTCTTAAAATAATTCTTCGATTTGAAAATTGTCTACATCAGCGTGTTTCTCAAACATTTTTCTATAATACTACCGATTTTCCTATTTTTGTATGCAACAGTTTTTTTAATATTAACGAAGAAAGACCTCCGGTCCCAAAAAATTCAAAACCGGCGGCGGCGGTGACAGCGGTAGTTACTTTTTTTTAGAATAGAGAGATGGTATTAATTTATACTGTTACCAAATGTATAAACAGCGCAAACAATAATGTTTGCTTCAAATTAAAAATTTATTTACACGTGACTATTATAAACAGAAAAAATCATTTGGAATTTGAATTAAATAATTATGTACAAAAAGCAGGAACTTATTAAAAATTACCTCATAAAAAGTATACACGTGAATTAAAGAAGAGAAAGGATATTGTAAAATAATAAATTCATTAACATGCGTTCGAAGTCTTAAGTAGGAGAAATTACAACATATTTACGTCACATTACAGTTATTACATAAAATGAACACAAAATATTGCAAAACAGTTTAAATTTAGAAATTGCGTTAGACATTTATTTAATATTTTGAGAGGATCTTTTCAACTATTTTTGTTAGGAAAGTGCAAATAATATTTCATTTCTAACAAAAGTATTTTCAAATGAATATTTAAAAGAGAAAGAATAGCTTGGTCAAAATTATGCCAGATTAAAAACGATTAATTTAAAAGAACTTTCTTTTCGCTTTGTTAAAAAATACCAGGAGACAAAGACTCTGTTTACTTAATTCCTTTTATATTAGCTTATTTTGAAATGTTGTTACACGTGTCTACGTCATCAAGTTATTTTTATTTCGACGTTTTATTGGTATTTTGATTAATGTTGTACTAATTTATTTGTTCTTTCGTTAATTAAAATAAAAATTATGACAATTTGTATAATTTGGCGAGTGGTTTGGCGATTTACATAATTTGGCGAAATTGGTTGAGTGGATAATCAAGTAGTAACGCTGCGGATTTGGCGTTAAAATTCCCCAATCAAAGAAAAATGAATAGAAATTCGTTTATAGGGAGATCGCCACTGTTTTTTAAATTATAATTCAATCTTTTGAAATCTTTTTAAAGCCGATCAAATTAACGTGCATTTAGAGTCTGCGGTGGCTGGACGGGGGTTAGCGAGCGTAGCTCGTAGGGGGCTCAGCCCCCTAGTTCATTTATATAAATATAGATACAGTAGAGTCCCGATTATCCGAGTTAATCGAATTTATACCTTTGGAATGGATCATTTTCTCCTGATGAACTGATGGCTTCCCTTATTATGAAACAGCCATTATAAATGAAGTGTTATGTGAAGATGAAAGAGCAGCCCTAAAAGTTAGAACTCTGATTTTCTGTTGAGAAGGGGGGGGGGGGGAATGGCCATGTGGGAAAAATGGTCACAGTGCAAACCCTACTGCAAGAATTTTTTAAATATCTGTCACCGCTTGGAAGTTATAGAATTTTAAAATCCACCAGTCATCTTTGGGACACCCGGTATGTATGTAATTCGATAAAACTTGATAGAAACATCCGATTTGCTTCAATTTTTTTTTCGGTTCATTTACAGGGACACTCAAAAGAATTCATTACCGTGTATCGTTTGCGGGGTATTTTAACGATATTACACTACTTTAAAGATACTGAAATTCATATATATCACTGTTATTGTATAATATGATTGCGTAGAATTTATCGTTCATTTACAGGAACACACAAATGAATTTGGCTACGGTTCTATATCGCAATTTTCAACTGCGTTATGCAATTAATTGTACTAACTTTGAGGATACTATATAGCAGGGACGCCGGCGAACCTTTTGCCGGCGAACCTTTTCACACCCACGTGCCAATATTCTCCAAAAATGTATTTTACGTGATCATGACGAGTCAAGAATTTAAAAAAAATAATGGATCAAATAATACTGAATCAAAATTACATAAACTTTTGTTTTTAACATTAAAAAATTATGGGTAATATTCGATGTTATACTGCAGAATTTTATTTTCCTAATCATTCCTGTAATCCTAATATCATTCCTGTTGTCTCACCTTAGATGCCCAATAATTTACATCAGCTTCGTATTTAGTTATTTTTCAGAAAATGCAAGTTGAATTGGACTCATTTGATAAGATGTTTTTACTTGAATTTGTCATATTATTTATTTCCGAAATGAATGTCTCCCATAAAAAATTGTCAAAACACTGTAAAAAAACCACTGTAAATTTGCCAGCACAACTCGATCACAGTTAAATGTACTCTATCTTTCTTTAGTTTCCTGACTATTTAAACATGAAAAATACAGTAGTTGCGTAAAATTAACAGTACAATGTACTGGCAATTTGGACGCATTTGGATCACAGCACAAACTACTGGCGTCCAAATTGCCAGTACATTGTGCTGTTAATTTTACGCAACTACTGTATTTTCCATGTTTAAATAGTCAGGAAACCAAAGAAAGATACAGTACATTCAACTGTGATCGAGGTTGTGCGCGAGATAAACAGTACTTTGTACTGTAAAAAATGTCAGTTTTTTTTTTTTTTTTTTTTTTTTTTTTTTTTTTTTTACAGTGAATAGCAAGTACCAGAATCTACAGCATTTTGTGTCTGGAATTGAATTCCCAAGTTGTTATAATTTTACTATTGGCATTTTTGCTTATAATGTATTTTAATCTTTCTTTTGCGGTAATCTCCTAATTTCCTTTTATTCTTAAAATTTTATGAGCCAACATTGAGCTAGATTGGGATACATTAAGTAATATTTCGGTTTTTCAATTTATATGACAATGACAACTAACCGAACTAATCGAATTCAGATAAACAATGACAACATCTAGATTAACTAATGCATTTTGCGAAATTTTACAATATTTTGATGTAGAAGCTAAATCTATGCCATGCCAGAAATAATCTGCAGCGTGCCACTTATGGCACGCATGCCATAGGTTCGCCATCCCTGCTATATAGTACGCATACAAATCTATATATCATATACAGGACTGTACAAAAAATAGGATACGTCTCCCACTATTGAAGGTAATTACAGAAATTTGGTTATCAAATGCGTGATGCATTTTCTAAATTATTTATTTAGACATCTTTAAGATTAATAAACTGTAAAGTTTTGTTTCAGAATTCTGAATGTGTCGGAAAGTGCTTTGTAATCTATGCTGGACGAATGATTTTTCGCTCTTATTTAGTAATTGTTGTGACTCTATGCATGTAATATTTTGTACGATGTCGTTGTTGCTATGTTAGTAGTCGGCCACAATGCCGATCAGTATCATACCAATTTTTATTTCCCAGCTCCCAAACTGTACTTTAGGCGTAATAGAATGCATTTACATTTGGATAGAAATTGTTTAAATATGGATGTTTATTAAACGGATACCAGATTAATTAGATAGGAAATGACACAGCTATTTTCAGTTATACGTAGGGATTTACCTTTTACTCATTGTTGATTTTCTGTAATGTATGTTTACGTTTTAATAAAAAATTTAAACTGAATTAATATTTACGTAAAGTGCTAAAATACTTTGAACAAGGCAAAAAATTACCTTTATTTATTCATATTAGACATATGTTTCATTGCTCCGACGACAAAATTCTCAATAATAAATATGACACAAATATTTTTGCAAAAATTATTTTAATTTAAAACAGGTAAACAAAAATTACGTGAACTCAAGCATAATGAAATTCACTGCAATATTAAAAATGGATACTTGTGAGAGTGAATTATTTAATAGAGGAAAAGGTCCAAATACCAGCTACCACTTTTGTTTTCAATCTAGATCATACAATTTTCAAAATTAATAAAATGAAAAGTGACAGCAGTGTACCTTGACAGGTCTTACACCGTTTAGAGAAAAAAAAACAGTTTAAAAGGCGTTTTCTATTTATAAGAAGCAAAATTCCGAAAGTCTTCAAATTTTGAGTTTTTAAAATGGGCTCTAAATACGGCTACCTAAGTTTTTTTCCAAAAGATCACACAAATAGAGCTAATGACAATTATTAAGCAATAAGAATATTATTTTAATAAATTGTATTGATTAATAGCATTTCTTATGTACAGAAAAAATACGCAATTTTTAATAAATAAGTATTTTTATCAAATTTCTAAAATTCTTTAAGACTATCTCTCACAGTCTTCTTCCCATTATGTTTGTAATTTTGTTTTTTAACGTGTAAAACAACAACAACAAAAAATAAAAGCTCGCTGATTGAAATGAGAATTATTTTATCTGAAAAAATAATAAGCATAATAAAGCATAATCTCTGCGTCGGTATAGCCCCTATCAGCCCACATATCGCATTCTTAACATTGAACCCAGAACCCCCTCCCCCTCCCCCATTCTTGTCCACACAGAAAGCACCCATGCAGAAGACACAAATTTATCATATTCCTCTGTTGGATATTTTCCTTTTTCACTTTTTTAGCCCTCTCGCTGCGTAATTGTTTTATCAAAATAGCTTCAAAAGTTGCGTATTTAACTCCTTCGCGACGAGCGTCTTTTAAGAATTTTTATTATTTTGTCACCGGTTTTTCAAAAGAAAAGTTTTTGTCTAATTTAACCGGGAAAATGCTCCGATTAAATAAAGCATAATTTACAATAAAAAAAATAACTGGTGGGAATAATCAAGGAGGGTTAATTAAACGGAAAAATGCATCCCCGAGGAAATCTCGGGTTGCGCAGAGAGAGGGTTAAAATTAAATTTCTGCCTCTTTCGCCTGGTTTACTCCGTCATTTTTTTTCCTTCTCTTCACATTTATTACAGGCAATTTTGTAGTGTCCAACAGCTCTTTTTTGGAAAGTGATCCGGTAACCAGTGTCGGTCCTGAAGAATTACGGCCATGGTTGCTTTTTTCATATTGCGAAATGGGACGGGGACTATTTCTGAACCATTTAAATCAATTTATTAAGCATGGAACTATTTAAATTAATTTATTTTCCTCCCCTTCAAACAGAGCAATCGAGAGAGGTCCAAATACCGGCTAGCCGGTATTTAGACCAATCTAGGTAGCCGGTATTCGGACCACTGCTATGTTTAAGTGAAAATCGGTATTACTCATAATAAATACCAATACTGTGCGCGTAATAAAATACCAATACTGTGCGCGTGGCAATTGAGAGCTAAATATATCTAGAAAATAACTTAATCAACAATTCAAGCCAATATACGATCAGTATATTTTAAAAAAATGAGAAACACACATCTGAAAAACTTTTGATGTACCAGATTACGTAGATTCAACACTTTTGCATTTACTATTTGTAAATGACACAGACTTCAGCGACGTACTTTTCGTAACATTCTTCTCTCAATTAAAGTTACAAACTCTGCCTATCACCACTAGGCTGCGCTGCGCTCAGTTCTCAGAACACCTAGTAGCCGGTATTTGGACCCTAGCCTGTATTAGGACCTTCTCCTCTACTGTTGCTTCATTTTTCTGTAGAGCATCTCTTTCCAAATTTTAGAAAGTTCCATGGAGGTTGAATCATTGCATATATTCTCACTGCGTAAGAAGATTTCTATTGATTCACTGATAATGGATGGCAAGTAATTGTGTCATATTTATTACTGAGAATGTTGCCGTCGGAGCAATGAAACATATGTCTAATATGAATAAATAAAGGTAATTTTTTGCCTTGTTCAAAGTATTTTATCACTTTAAGTAAATATTAATTTAGGCTGATGCATTCAAGTGATTTTCATACAGTTTTATAAGAAATTTAATGCATGGAAAACCGATAAATACATACTACTATAATATCACAATTTCGTTTTTCGATACTAATTTAAACAAAAATAAGAAAAGAAAATTCAAAATTACTTCTTGAAAAATGTTTCTTCTTATTCTTTATTATAACCTTTCTCATCAGCTGAGTAGGAGATGGAAGCAGTTGCCCAGGACTCAACTAGAGGAAGAAAAAAAATCAAAATAAGAATGATTAAATAAGAAATTTAGAGCATCTAATCTTCCGGATATTTTAATACCACTATTTTCAAATAGAAAAATTCACTTTATTTAAAGCAAAAATTCTGCGATTTAAAAAAATACAATGATTATTATTTTGAAACAGTGTTATTCAAAAATCTGGAAGGTAAACATCTTTGGAAATCTAGAAACTATATTAATATATATTTAGAAGAACAATAATAAATACCAAATATTTCAAATTAAAATTTATTGAATTAGAATATAACCTCAATTCAGCTCGATCAAATGAATTCTGCAAAAGATAGATGCAAAATACTAATTAAGTCACAATGATGCTATCAATTACATTAAGTAATTAACCCGGGAGAACTCGCTGCATGAGATTTTCTCTCACAGTCGTACTTTTTTAAGACTCTTATTTAAATCAATTTTCATTTTCATTAAAATTTCAAATTTATTTTCAATTATTTTACCTATTTTGTGAATAAAAGTACTAAACCAATCAAAAAAAGTTGATATTATATGAATGTAAAGTAAAAGAAAAGCAATTGGGCATTCTCACTAGCGAGTTCTCCCGGGATAAACATTTTGTTTTTCCAATTTTAAGGATCAATTAAAGCAAATTAAGGTTAATTAAGGCAAATCGTTCTCCGACGAATTTGTTTTAACAACGGAAACTGCGTGCATGTCAAACTACAAGTGTAATAATTTCTATTGTTATTATGTGCACACAATAACAAGGACACTTTTTTGTTATAGCATCTTCCAAATTACAATTATGCCAAGATCATCGGAATGCTTATACCACGTGCACAAAAATGGCCGGACTATTTTTAAAATGAATTGTTAAAAAATGGAAACGATATACAGTAAACTTCCGATTATCCGCCACTCTATCAACCGCCACTACCTTTCCTATTTATTTCTTGCTTTTTTTTTTTTTTTTTTTTTTTTGCACATAAACCCGAGTGAGACGGCGCTATTTTTACTAAAATGTTTGTATGGCATTGGCAACAGCAGCTAGAAAATATTTCTGTGGATAAAAACACAGACTGGCTTAATTGTGGCAAGAATGATATTGTTTATGAAGAATTAACAGATGACGAAATTATACAAAATGTTTTGAATCCAGAGAAATTTGAAGCGGATGAATGTGATAAATCGGGGAATGATCATCCACGAGTCGGTCATACACACTATGCATCTAATACCTCTACTATATTATATATTCCTTATATTATACATATATATATATATATATATATATGTTATATATATTATAATATAATAAATTTTATTATGTATATCTAAAGGAATTAATTGGTTTGTGATGCAAGAGGAAGCAGATGCAACTCAAGTACTTTTATTACACAGAATTCGTAATCTTGCTGCAGTAAAAGCACAAGCAAAACGTAAGCAAAAAAATATAATGGATTACTTTAGATGAAAATAGACACTATACATATTTATTCAGGAAAATTATAAATTTGCCCGATTAATAGATTTTTTATTATCAGTTATGCTTTTTATGAACGAAAATACGCAACAAATAAAAAAATGTTTTAATTATTCTTATTTATAAATCTACCCTATATATATAAAATCGTAATGAAACGAATTTATGAAACGAATATATGAAACGCCTGAAATGTATCGATTCTTTGAATCGACCGATTAAACAACTGATTTTGTTTCACGGCGATTTCACCTAAAATATGGAATACTTTGCGATGAAATTAACACCAAAAATCCGTGTTGATCCACAGATCTCAAAACTGGTATTAGAATTTTTAAATTCGAATTAGTTTTCGAAATATTATTTTTTTTTTCTAATTTTAAATACATTTTTTCTAATGATGGCAACTCAAATTTTAATCATAACAGAAATTTTTCTTTCATAATTCAGAAAAGGTTACTATTTTAAATTAATTTGGCGACAGTTGGGCCTCCTTTAAATCTATGCTAAGAACAATGCTTTTTTTTAATTTCGTTATCATTTTATTAAATACAAAACTTTCATTTAAAAATGAAACATTTAAATTGATGGCTTTCACTTCTTCTTCTTCTTCTTTTTTTTTTTTAAATAAAACGAAAAGAAAATATTAGACACAGATGTCATATACGCACCGGGGTACCTAATTGGCGCACAAATGGCATTATTTTGATAGACATGGTAACCCGGCTATTGTTGTTTATTTAATAATAAATGTATATTTACTTTTATTTCTTTTTTAAATTTATCTAAATTATTTTGTTCTATAGTAATTAATTGTTTCTTTGCTATTTCCTTTTGAAAATAATAGAAAATAATTAAAAAATACGGTACAATGTAGTAGTTATTCCGTCACCCAATTTCGCAAATTATATAAATCGCCAAACCACTCACCAAATTGTACAGATTGACAAAATTTTTATTTTAAATAACGAGAGAACAAATAAATTAGTATAACATTAATAAATATAAAAATAAAACGTCAAAATAAAAACCACTTGATGACGTAAACACGTGTAACACTAAACACGTAAACACTAAAAGTCAAGTGAATGTGACATTTACGATCAAGCATTATTGACATTTAATCTTATAGTTCGCGATAGATTTTTTGTCGACGGGATAACTAAGTAGTACCAAAAATACATATGTAACTGGTATTCGAAAACGAGGCTTTCGCCAAATTTTCGTAAAAAAAAAAAAATATATATATATATATATATGACATCTGGCGAAATATTAAATTGTGTAACAAACCATGACATTTAATTTCAACTTCAAATCAATGTTTTAATTTACCACTCGAACAATAAAAAAAATGCTAACTGGCGAGTTGAAAAAAAGATATTGGCGGGATTTGCACCCGGCTTTTTTTTCTTTCGGCACAGATGTCATATACGGCCCCATATTGGCGCGATTGTTTTCTGACGCCAATGTCATATACGCAACGGGTACTTAACTGGCGCCAAAGTATCGTTATTTTGCTTGATATGGTAAGCCGGATGTTGTTGTTTATGCTGTTGATGCGTTCTTCAAATTGGCGTTGGACAGAAATCGCGCCAATATGGGGCGTATATGACATTTGTTCCAAACTTTCATATGAAAGGCGAAGGGATCAGATCGTATTTGTTTATGGCATTTGATGACTTGAACTATTATAATATAGATGAAATGATGGGGATAGAATAATATTTGGCGACTTATCACCTGTGCCTGGATAACATTAAAGTATCAAAATGGCACCTAGAGTATAAAAAGCAAAGTGTTCCGCCCGGAACTGTTGATGATAGTCACATGATTTAGGCTATTGTTATAGAGATTGTTTTAAAATATCGGTTGACAAAGACTCTGAATGCTTAATTCATTTTATTTTAGCTTCTTTTCAAATGTTTAACTGATCCTCTTTAATCAAAAACGAAAGCAACCATTGGATGTCTTAACAGCAACTGATTCTCCGTTAAATTTTTGCAATCAAAGGGAATTGAATGGAAATCCGTTTACAGGGAGATCTGCACAGCTTTTTCAGTATAATTTAATCTTCTCTAATATTTTTAAAACCCATTAGATTTTTAGATTTTCAGATTCTGCGATGTCTGAACGGGGGTTGGCGAGCGTAGCTTGCAGGGGGCAGAGCCCCCTAGTTAACGTATAAAAATGTAACTTTAGTAACGGTCTTGTACTGTCCTTCGATTATCTATTTCAATTATCCGTCACACCGGCGGACCCGTAAGCGACGGATAATCGGAAGAATACTGTAAATACGTCGTTTGGGAAAAAAGTAAATTTTGAGAAACAAGAGTGATATTTAAGAAATATGGATAAAAATAATATAAATTTTCAAATATATTCATTATGTTTGGGACACATGGTATATGCATGATGTATAGTACATATATATACTCAAAACGCTCATATACGTGTCATATACGTCATTATATACGTATTATTTACATATTATATGCAATAGATTCAAGTAGTATATGGGGCCTACTCTGGAACACTTTTCATACTCCACTAAATAGAAATATTTAACGATTTTTGTAAGATTTTGCTCAAAAAAATTGCCTGTTAAAATATCGAGGATGTAACGATTTTATTACGATTTATCGAGCAAATAATGATAAAAAATTGTATGATTTGCATTGGTTGGATATTTTTATTTTTTCTACAAAATTATGTAAAGAAGAAGTTTTAAGAATGGGTTATAAAGAATCAAATAAACGGGATAATAACGTAATCAATTTAGATTAAATAATGATCATTTTTAAATGCTAATATTTAATTATTATTGTGATGAAAAATTTTGACAGACGTCCTTTCTTAATAGTCTATCAATTGCTAATAAACAACCTTCCTCTAGGATAATCTTGATAGGAAAAGCAAAGAGCAGCGTTATATAATAAGTTATCGGCATTATAACCAATCCTAAAATCTTTAGTTGCGTTAAAAGCTATAGAATAGTATAAGTTATTATCTCCGGGAATATAAATATGAAAATATTCTTTTGTTTCTGGTATTATATTCCAATTGTCATCACATTTACTTTCTATCCAAAAATAAACACCAGGTTGAGAAAATTTAGAGGCTTGATCCATTTTATATATTTTAGCGGTGAAAGTTAATTTTATTGTATCATTGAAACTATGAAATATAGTATATTTATTAGAGTTATCGATGCTATGATTTGTAATAACGGGGTCAAATTTAAAATAATGAAAGGTAGGCGAAAGACAATTAAAGAGTAAAGTACTTATGACAAAATATTGTAACATTTATTTAGAAAAAAATTGGACGTCAAATAAAGGATATAATCCTTCGGCTTAAAATTGAAATGTTAATTAAAAACCGTTGATATATGATATCCATTCCCAGTCAACTTTATCATTAAATTCTTTTAAAAAATCTTCGGATAAGACCTGATGATAGGAGATCCCTTCCCTGTCAACTTTATTTTTAAATTCTCTAATAAAATCTTCGGATAATGTCTGATGAAATGATATACACCGCCACTCAACTCTATTTTGAAATTCTCTAATAAAATCTTCTGATAATTTTTCATTCTGTGATATACAGTTCCAATTAAGTTTATCCTTAAATTTTCTTATAAATTCAGTGGGCAATTTCATAATATTTTTACTTAAATGAAGATCAAT
Source organism: Maratus speciosus (assembly GCA_963932465.1). Taxonomy (NCBI): domain Eukaryota; kingdom Metazoa; phylum Arthropoda; class Arachnida; order Araneae; family Salticidae; genus Maratus; species Maratus speciosus. The sequence continues at coordinate 51,787,312 of OZ010786.1, read as the reverse complement.
TTTATTCATATATAATGAAATAAATGTATGAAATGTTTTATAACGATAAATTGATAAATAAATCTTTATATTTATGAATTATAATATCGTCTAATCTTTGAGCCGACCCCATTTATATAGAAGCATTTTTATAAACACTTTTATTTTTCGTCTTTATTTAAAAGCAGTCGCAATTCATTAATAAATCGTATTAAAATATTTTTTAATTCCAAAACTTCATCTATTAATCTTTCTCCATGAGGTTCTTCTTCTTCATAATAATGGCCAAATTTTTTATTTAATTCACCAAGTTGAACGGAAAGATTTTTTTTCCATTTATCGTTATAAAAATTATCTGGTAATTGATCAAACTTATATTCAATGAGATTACAAAAATCGAGTTTATGCATATATTTTTCTAAAAACCTTTCACCAAATGTTTGAAAGCGGGTTATTAGCAACCAATTCAATCCTTCTTCTAATGTGCACATAGTGTTTTCTGAAAGTTTTTGGAACCTGGATACTTTATGTAAATCTAATTTTTCATGATAGGTTTGAATAAATTCGTCACTTAAGGTTTGATATTGAGAAATAACAACCCAATTTATATAATTGGAATGTTTTAATATAAATTCTTCAGACAGCTTTTGATTTTTAGAAACTAAATTCCAATCTAATTCTTCTTTGTACTTTTCGATAAATTCTTCCGAAAGTTTTTGAAAAATGCATATAACATTCCATTCAATATAATCTATGAGCTCTTCCATAAAACATTCGGATAATACTGAATATCTACAAACTAACTTCCAATTGAGTTGATCCTTCAAATTTCGTAGGACATCTTCGGATAAATTTTTCGTTTTAGAAAATTCGTCCCAGTTGATATCCATTTAATAATGGACATATTTTAAAAAGGGATTTTTTCAATATGAATATAAGGTTTTAAACTGTCTGATTCGCCATCAGGCAATATTGAAAATGTAATGATATCATTGCGTTTTCCATAGGCCAAGCAAGTTGCTGAATCTCTTTCAGCCATTCTTCTTTCTAAAATAATTTTATCATTGATTTTTAATTTTATCAATGCATTCGTATTAAGATCATAATCAGCATAAATATTATGCATGACTACCTGTTTCTTTTTTAAATATATAGTAATTTTCATATCCATATCAGTAGATAATCGCATTTCTTGATCCAGTAATTTAGAACTTATCAAGTCGAAATTTACTTTTTTAAATTCTTTATCTGTAAAAGTCTGAAAATCATCTTTTATAGTAACCCAGATATCTTTACTGTCTACATATATTTTATTGACTACGTCTGTATCGTTTTCGGGTTCCGAAATATTCGTAATTATTTTATTTTTTGCATCAAATTTATCACTCTTTAATATTAACGCATTTTTATCTAAATATCGTTTATTCACAACATTTTTATCATCTTTCGGATCAGCGACATTTCCTATTCTTTTTCCTTTAGCGTCGTAAGCTTTTCCTTCGATTAGATGTAAAGTGTTTTCATCCAATTCTTTAATTCTCTTACCAGTTTCTCCAACGAAGGTTAAAAAATTACTATCGTAATTGTTATTATTTTTTTCTATAAAATCTCTTAATTGGAAATGATTATTCTCTATTTTATTCAAAACGAAACTTTTAGTGGTTAAATCTAAATCATCGATTGGATCTGAAGCATTTTTTAATATCTTATTTTCCATATCGTAATGACCATCGTCCGTTAATTTAAAACCTATACCGGCGGGTCCGATAGGACCTTTTCGCACTGGATTATCATACGGTGGATAATAAACAGCCATTTATAAAGACTAAAAAATGTTATTCTCCTAACGTTTTAATCATAGTAATTTCTTTTTTATTCATATTTAATATACATTTCTTTCTTACTTCTAAAATATAGTAAAATACATATTCTTTGGTTGTTTCTTTTTCTAATTTCCAATTGAATTCTATTCTCAAATTTTCAAGAGTGGTATAGTTTACATGATTTGACAAATCAAAATGAATTACAGGATATAATTTACCAAAATCTGAATAATTTACCATACATCCGGTTTCTGTGTTTAGATTATTGAGACCTGATTCCAGAAAAGATTCATATAATCTATTATATTCCTTTTTACCAAAATCCATCGTATATCGCTCTGCTGGTAACGGCGATCTGTTAATCATCAACCAACATTCGATCATATCCAAATTATCAAATATCATATTATTTTTTTTAGGATTTTCATTTCTTTCGAAATATTGCGGTATTACAAATAATCTTAAAACTTCATCGGATGTAGCAGATATAGAATCAGAACCACTTTTATATTTATTAATAGGGCTAGATCTGTTAATTTCATACTGATTCCAGTTTATTTCTATATCTGTATTAGATAATTTTAATTCATTATAGAGAATCTCCGCACCATTTTTAAAGTCGACGTATCTCACCCACAACGCTATGTCTTCAATTTCTACTTTATAATCTGGATTTGCATCGTCTGTATAAATCATATTTCTACTATCGTCTCTTTGGAATTCCAGTCTTATTATAAAACCAGAAATGGCTTTTTTATATTCTGCGACGAAATCAAAAATTTCCTTTAAGGGTGTCCATGTTGTAACTGAATTACTATTTTTCGACAATTCCCATCTTTTTTTAAATCCTTTATTGTAGTTTTCATTTTTTACAATTTTTAATTTATTGACGACATCTGTTATAGGGGTTGTAGCAGTTATCGTACCATCGCTTTGAAGTAAACTTTTATTTCTATCAGCACTATCACTGGTATCTGGATAAAAACCTATATTGGTGGCTTCTGATGTTGAATAATCTCTGGTATAATCCTTGAGTCTCTTAACCTGCAGAATGTAGGAGTGATAGTCTCCAACTGATTCGATTATTTGTTTACCTATCTGAAGTTTTACGCCTTTCATAGAACACACAGCTGCGACATTATCATCGTTTATAGATGCACCGCTGGATTTTATAATTTTCCACTTTGTCTCAAGGTAACTCTCCGATAATGAAATAGGATCGTTGGTATCTGTAATTTCGAAATGAAACGTAGTATTTTCTTTTTTGTCATTATGGCTTGTACTAGGCAATCTTATTTTTTTTAATTCGCTACTTTTTATATCGTTATTATAATAATAATGAGTATCTCTTAGATCATAAATTTTTTCCATTTATTTAGGAAGAATTTTTAGACCTGTTCCTTTCATCTTTTTTGAAAATATTTCATTCAATATGTCAGCATCACTCAATCTGTCAACTACTGTTTTTTCATTCAAATCTACTTTTTTAGATTTAAAAAATCCTTTTCCTTGAATTCTTTTACTTTTCCTATATAATCTGTGTTGATTCATTTATTTATTGAGAAAATTTAGTTAATATCAATTGATATATTTTTTCAATATAGTCTTCTTTTTCCTCTACGACTCTAAAATTATACTCAATTAAACCTTTATTTAAATCGATTAATTCACCATTTTGATTCGTAACTCTCATCCTTATTCTACGAATTGAATCCCTATTCACAGGATAATATATTAAATTATTGAATTCTTTCGAAATGATAACACCTGGTACATCCCTCGGTGTAAAAGAATAAATAACTTCTGAATTATTCTGGTTGATTAACGATCCATTAACTACATCACAATGAATATATATAATGTCGTTTCCGTTTGTTATATCCGCTATATTTTCACCTTCTATTACAGTCTCTTCATCATGACTTTCGTAAACTTTTTTTTCAAAGCCTATTAACTTATGAAAATCGCTTTTTGTTAAATCGATATTCCAACCTTTAGTTAATTTAATAAGCATTCTCAGTCTAGATTGTACTCTACCAAATTTTACCGGAGGATCGTCTGAACCAAACGCTTTCATTACATCTATATTTAAATCTTCAACATTTTTATTACCATAAGGAATAGTGATAGATTTAACATTATTATCATCGGTGTATACGTCAAACGTATTAGTTTTATCTGTTATGTTAAACCATGAAACTGTCATAGTAAAAGACTGCAATGCTAATTTTTTTAATTTAAAAGGTTTAGGAAATTCAACAGTGAAATCCTCTGATTTTTCATGACTTTTTGGTTTTAATTTGATCATTTATTAGACAGAAAAAATCTTTAAAGATGAAAAACAAGCTCTTCGTTATAATCGCTAGGCTGTTGAGTAAATGAATTAAGTACACATTCTGGACATTTACTTTTATTTCTTTCCTTTATATATTTCATACAAAATAACCCACATTTTACAGAAGTAGGTTTTTGTAAAAAACTATCATTGTGAGCTATATTGACTTTTTTATTGGACAGTTTAAGAAATTTCATAATATTTTCAGGAATATATTTTTCTTTGAGTTTAATATTTTTATATATATATTCCCCAAAAGGATCGAAATATTCTACATAGTTATATTTTGGATCATTATAGTAACACACCCAATGTGTTCCAGGACCCGTCGAAATATCTAAATTAATAATCCCACTTTCAAAATTTCCAATCTTTTTAGGAAGTAAATCGGAAGTGAAAACACCTCTGAATCCTTTTTCATCTTTCATATTTTCTTTAATCGTTTCTTCCGATATACCCAATTTTGTTATCGGGATTTTTTTTTTTTAGACAGGGAAGCTGGCACTTTTTTAAGACCAGATCCTTTGTTTTCCCAAGGCTGAAAAACTCCAGATCCCGATATTTTATCTAGGATTTTTTTAGCTCCCCAACCTGCCGCCCCGCTGGCAGCACCGAGTCCTAGTGATGTTAAAATAGGAATTAAAAAGGGTAAAAATCCACCGTTTTTATCTAATTGAGTTTTGCTTATATTTATTCTTTTACCTTTACTAATCTGATTAATCTGTGTTTTAGTTAAATACATTTCATAATTGGGAGGTTTAGAATTGTCTATCTGCAGTGTCAGTTCTTCTTTTTTTCTGAGAGCAGATTTCAATTTACTAATCTGTCCGTCACTCAAATGAATCTTCTTTTTTACATAACTCATTTATTAGGCAGCAAAAAGCTGACGCTTTCAAAGAAGAAATTGATTGTATAATCGTTCTTTATCTCCGTTAGTTATTTTTTTAGTTTTAATAAGTTTGTCTATTAGCAGTTTTACTTCATTTTTTAATTTTTTCGACTTGCTACCTTGACATCTTTTATCAATTAATTCAGATAATAAATCTAATCCTTTACCGACTTTCATTACTTCGCTACCTCGAATTGTAGTTAATCTAGCCAGATATTTTTGTAGCTCAACTTCTTTATGTTTAACAGCGTCTAATTCCTCCTTTTTCTGACTTAATTCCTCCTCTGAAAGATTTTTAGCCCGCGTAATTGTACTTTGTAAGTTGCCTTTTTTCCTCGATAATTCTTCTTTGAACTGCTTAGCCTTTGCATACATTTCATCTAATTTTTCTTTATTGTCTAGGAGTTTCGAAGGCTTGTATAATTTTTCAGATATTAAATAATCTGTATCTAAATATTGATCAACATTATAAGTAAGTGGCGGTTCTTTATATAATTCTTTGACATCTTCGATCGCTTCAGGAATAATTCTAGATGATTCTGCAATAGGCTGTAAAGATATATTTAATTCGTCCAATTTATCATTGATAGATTTAATATTTTCTTTTCTACTTTTATCCTGTTCTTCTAATTTTTTAGTGACAGGTTTATGAAATTCAGTTAAACTTTTGTCTATACCTAGCTTTCTATCACGCTGTTCTTCATTATTTTTTCTAATATCTGCTTGTAATTTGACAAGTTTTATTGCATTTTTTAATTCTTCTTTTTGTTTCTTATTTCGATCTTTTTCTAAATCGTTTATTTTATCCATTTATTAGACAGCGAAAAGCTGACGCTTTCTAATGTTGTTGCCAGTAAAAACATATTAGCTGTCAGTAAAAATAGACGTCTAAGCTATCGCTTCTAATTAGCTGTCAGTAAAAATAGACGGCGAAGCTGTCGCTTCTAATTTTAAAATAGAAAGCGTCAACTTTTCGCTGTCTAATAAATGATTAAAATTAAAAATTACACAGAACCGGAAGAATTGCCTGACCCTAAACAACATCGTTTTTTACCCAGACATCCTTTCAGATTATTAATAATCGGCCCATCAGGTTGTGGAAAGACAAATTTACTAATAAATTTATTAAACGGTTTTGAGAATCCTAGTAATTTAAGATTAGATTTCGACGCTTTATATTTATGCGCAAAAGACATTTCCGAGCCAAAGTATTCTAAATTGCAAGAAGATTATACACTGTTTGAAGGTGTTGAAAGAGACGATATTTTAAAATGTAAAAAAATAAGTAAAAAAGATAGAGGGGAATTATTAAAACTGTATGATAAATATAAAAAGAAGGTACTATTTTCTTCAGATTTGAGAGAATTTATTATTGTTGATGATCTAGATTCCTCAGAAAAAAATCTCGTTGTTTTCGACGATTGTGTTACAGAAAAAGACCAGAAAGTTATAGAGGATTTGTTTATAAGAGGTAGAAAGAAAAATGCATCCATTATTTATTTAACGCAGTCTTATTACTCAACTCCTATCAATATTAGAAAAAATTGTAATTACTTCATATTTTTTAAACTACAGCCTAGGGAAATCAATCAGATAATAAGAGAAATAGACGGAAATCTAACAAAAAAAGAATTTCTAGAAAAATATAAATCTTGTATGGGTAATTTCTTTATGCTAGATTTAGTAAATTCTGAAATGAGATACAGAAAAAATTTTGAACCTATATAAATGGAAGAATATTTAGAAAAGAGATTATATGTTTATAGGAAAAGTTACAATTTGTATCAAAAGATAAGTATTTCCTTATCTGTTAGCAAATTTATGCTAAGTGCTTCGGGATTATCAGCTTTTGCGTTCATACCACTGGCCAGTTTGAGTTTGAGTGCTGGAATTGTAGAAGTCATTGAGAAATCTTTAAATATTTTGGAACGAAAAGAAGAATACAAGCAATGTTATACTTTCTATAAACAACAGTTAAATTTATTGAAAGCTAAAAAAATTTCAGAAGAAGAAGTGTATGTTAGAGAACAAGATTTTATAAATAATTTAGTATACTTCCCAATCGAAAAGTATGTGAAAAAAGTACAGTTGAATGGATATAAATATTCTTCTTAGAAAGCGTCAGCTTTTTGCTGTCTAATAAATGAGTTGTAAAAGTAAAAAATTTGGTGTTACGTCTTTAACTAAAAAGGGTAATTTTAAAGGCGGATGTTTAAAATGAGGACAAACTGGATCGGGTATTCTGAATAAAATCATTAGTAATTTACCTTTCGAAATGCATTTACCTAATCATAACTTCACAGGCCCAGGTACACAATTATTATGGGGGAAAACGCGATTAAATCCTGATTTAACGTATAAAAATCCGTCTAAACCTGTTAACAGAGTGGATGAAATTGCATATAAGCATGACAAATGTTATTTAGAAAATAAAGATACGAAAAGTAGAAATGAAGTATGCGATAAGAATATGATTGATGAATTAGATAATATTCAAAATCCAACGATGAGAGAAAGAATTGAAAGGGGAATTGTAAAACCGATTATTAAAGCTAAAAAGTCTTTTGGTATGGTATCTATAAATACAAAGATCTATTGTTTAAAATGTAAAAACCACACAGAAACTAAAGATATTAAAAATGCAATGTCTAAAAATAATAGGCCAATGATAAAAGGTATTTGTCTAGATTGTGGTTCTAAAAAGAGTGTTTTTTTAGGAAAACCTTAGGGATGAAAGATCCTAAAAGTATCTTAGGGATGAAAGATCCTAAAAGTATCTTAGAAAAAATATATTATCATCCTGAAAGTGGTTATTGTGGGATCAATGAATTAAAACTGAAAACAGGTTTCAGTCAAAAGCAAATTACCGATTTTTTACACAGCCAAGATGTTTATACCAGACATAAGCCTTTAATTCGTAAATTTAAACGAAGACGCATTTATGTCAGTCATATCGATGATCAATGGCAAGCAGATTTATTGTTTATCAAACCTTTTAGTAAATATAATAACGGAACTAATTACTTATTGACAGTAATAGATATCTTTAGTAAATATGCTTGGGCTATTCCGATAAAAAGAAAAACAGGACAAGAAGTAACTGAAGCATTTAAAAAGATATTTAAAGAAAGAATTCCTGAAAGATTACAAAGTGATAAAGGAACCGAATTTGTAAATAAATGGACTTTAAAATTATTTAAAGATAATAATATTCAGTGGTTTACTACAGAAAATGTTGAAATAAAATGTTCTGTAGTCGAACGATTTAACAGGACAATTAATAAAAAAATTAGAACCTATCTAGCAGCCAACAATACTAAAAGATATATAGATGTATTGGACGAATTAGTTAAAAATTATAATAATTCCAAGCATAGGTCTATCAAAATGACACCTAGCGAAGCGAGTCGAGCAGAAAACGAATCTGAAGTTTATAAAAATTTATACGAAGAAAAAATAATAAGAAAACCGAAATTCAAGGTTGGCGATAGAATAAGAATTTCGAAATACCAGACTGCTTTTACCCGCGGATACCAACCTACTTTTACGGAAGAAATTTTCATCATTTCAGAAATATTAAACACTGACCCTATTACTTATAGGATAACGGATTTGAATGGCAACGAAATAAAAGGAACTTATTATGAACCGGAATTAGTTAAATATAATAAAAAAGATAAAATGTATAAGATTGAAAAAATAATAAAAAAGAAAGGAAAGAAATGTCTAGTTAAATGGTTAAATTATTCCGACGAATTTAACTCTTGGGTTGACGAAAAAGATATCAAGTCAATATAATTTTTCCGTTATAATATCAAACCTCCCGCCTAGACGGGACTTTTTCAAATATCATTATGTTATTAAAATAACTCATCAAAACTCCCGCCTAGACGGGACTTTTTCAAATATTAAAATATAAACAAGCTATAATGTCAAAACTCCCGTCTAGACGGGACTTTTTCAAATATCATTATGTTATTAAAATAACTCATCAAAACTCCCGCCTAGACGGGACTTTTTCAAATATTAAAATATAAACAAGCTATAATGTCAAAACTCCCGTCTAGACGGGACTTTTTCAAATATCATTATGTTATTAAAATAACTCATCAAAACTCCCGCCTAGACGGGACTTTTTCAAATATTAAAATATAAACAAGCTATAATGTCAAAACTCCCGTCTAGACGGGACTTTTTCAAATATCATTATGTTATTAAAATAACTCATCAAAACTCCCGCCTAGACGGGATTTTTTCAAATATTAAAATATAAACAAGCTATAATGTCAAAACTCCCGTCTAGACGGGACTTTTTCAAATATTAAAATATAAACAAGCTATAATGTCAAAACTCCCGTCTAGACGGGACTTTTGGTTTTAAATGCATTACATTAAAATAAGTTTAAATAAATGAATTGTGACTTTTTTAAAGACGTTTTAAGAGATGATTCTGATTCTAACTTAATGGATTCTTTTGACAAAGAAAACAGATGTCAAATACCCGAAAAATATCTCAAAATTTATGACCAGATGAAAAAAAGTGAAATAATGTACGATTCGGACGGTGAATATTTTACATATAAAAATATAGATGTTTTTTTAAGCGAAAGACGCAAATCCCGGATAAGTCGCTTTAACGCATTGAAATGGAAATTGAAGTTAAATATTCCATATAAAGCTGAAGAAATGTTTATTCAATTTTTAGATTTAGTGTATTATAAAAAGTCGATAAATTACCTATATTTCATAAAGAAAATATTAGATTATTATAATATTGATAATAATTTGAAAGTAAAATTTAATAAGAAAAACGAAGACATTTGGAATAGCTTTCTAAAAAATTTTTCTTAATAAATGGAGCTGTCTAAAATTTGCAAGCATTGTCAGATGACGAAACCTTTAGACCAATATTATACTCGATTTCGTTACGGCAAAACAGAACATTACGCTAATTGCAAAAGTTGTCATTTAGCTATGAAAAATAAAAAAATTGATTGCGAATGTGGTAAAAAATACACTTTAGCTCATAAAAAGAGACATTTAAAAAGCAATTATCATATCAAACGAACATCAAAATAAATTTATGATATTTTATGTTGTGTTTTAAATTGAATGCATTTTTTAGGTTGCATTTTAGTTGAAAATATTATAGTCAATGTTGTGTTTTAAATTGAACGTATTTTTTAGTTGAAAGTATTATATTAATTGTTGCATTTTAGTTGAAAATATTATAGTCAATGTTGTGTTTTTAATTGAACGCATTTTTTAGTTGAAATTATTATATTGAATGTTGCATTTTCAGAAATTATTCAGTTGGACCTTGATAGTTTCAAAATTAGAATCGTGGGGAAAAAGTGTTTAAAAAATTTCTTCTGTATAAATGGTGTCGGCTCAACGATTAGACGATACTATAATTAATGAATATAAAGATTTATTTATCAGTTTATCCTATAATGAAAAAAAATATACATTTATTTCATTATATAGAAATAAAATTGATTGGTTATATCTGAGTAAAAATATTACCAAATTACATACTGAATTTATAAGAAAATTTAAAAATGAGCTTAATTGGAGATTAATATCTGAATATCAAAAACTGTCAGAATCGTTTATTGAAAAATTTCAAGACAGAGTCGATTGGAGAGGGATATCTACATTTCAAACTTTATCCGAACCGTTTATAGAAAAGTTCCAAGACAGAGTCGATTGGTTTTGGATATCTTGCAAACAAAAATTATCAGAAGACTTTATAGAACGATTTTCTCATAGAGTCCATTGGGTAAATATATTCGAATGTCAGAAATTATCAGAAAAATTTTATTTAGAATTTAAAGGTAAAATAGAAGTGCCTGATTATGACAGTGATTTTTAGGCTAAATAAATGGGTAATTCAAAAAGTACAAAGATTTTGACAGGTAATTGTACAACTGAAAGAATAAATGTAGATTGGAATCATACCTTTAATGTTCATCCCAATGTTCATATAACGCCTGTATGTAAATACAGCGAACCATTTTTTGTTAGAATAACAGAAATAGATAAAAACGGATTTCGATTTGAATGTTTAAAATTGAATGGCGAACCTGTAGAATAAAATTCAGATTTCTTTCAATGGACAGCAATTAGTCCTTTTGAGTAAACGATCTTATTTTTGAAATATAATTTTTAATAGTTGTTTTCAGAAATTCTTCAATTTAATTTAATTCATACTTTTAAAGACATTCATTTTAAATCGCTTAATGTAAAATTACCTGCCACCGAAAGTGGTCTAATTTAACGAGCATTTATAGATAGTGGTCGCTATTAAAAATGTGTCGCAAAAAGTATTTATAAAAATGTTTGTATATAAATGGAGGAAACTCTAAGAATGATATCTGTTTCAAAAATACATGTTTCAAAATTAAGGCAGGTCGTAAAACTTTTAAATATAAACCAACCCCAACATTGTAAAAAAGATGATTTAATCAGATTGATAATAAGATATATAAAAGAAACTGGGGAATACAAATATGTTTTAGTAGATTTATTAAAATTAGATGTCACAGATTATTTAAATAAAATACAGACAAAATTTATCGAAAATCCTAAAAAAAGAAATAAATTGAAAAAAATATTCGATTCTTTCGATTTAAAATTTAACAATAACACAGAAGAATTTGATCCAAAAAATAACGAAGAAAAAAAGATAAAAACAGTGGTAAACCTTAAAAAATTATTTCCTGATTTGAATGAAAAATTGAAACAATTTATAAATGAACCGAAAAACCGTCCAAAACTTAAAAAACTCTTTGATTATTACGGCTTGAAATATAAAGATGAAAAATTGATCAAAAAGACAGAAAAGAAAGTCAAATTGCAAACAAATTTGGAAAATCTGTTTAGACCCGATTACGAAATTGTTGAGAAAGAAAAAAAAATTATTAAAAAATTTAATACTTATAGATATGTTTATAAAATAAGACAAATAAACAAACTCACACCGGGCCAGTATTATAGTATCTTAAAAGATTTATTCAGGAGAGCAATTGGAAAAATTGAAGGAAAGGTAGATATAATTGTATTCAATCCCTATTTAACACAACCCTTCCACCCTAAAATGATGTCAACGAAAGAAGCCTATGAGACCTATTTAGATGTTTTAACGCATAAAATTGAATACAAAGAGTTGGATATTAAAGACTGTGAATTTATTTTTACAGTCGTTGATTTGTGTAAAGGTGGTAAACATTTGAAATTACTGAACGATAACGATGTTGTCAATAAAAAAAGTATTCTTCAAATTAAAAATGACGATAATATCTGTTTGGCTAGATCCATCGTTACAGCCCTGGCTATTCAAAATCGTAAAATTTTATGCGAAAAATTAAATCTAGAAAAACTTACAGATTTAGATGTTAAATACATAAAAATGGGTAGAAAATTACAAAAAAGTTTAGCGATAAAATTGCATGAAATGTGTGATATTCCGTTAGAAATGTGTAATTTAGAGCATATTAAACAATTCGAAATTTTTTTAGATATTCAAATAACTATATTTTGCAGAGAAAATTTTAACGAAAAAATATACAGTGGTACCTATAAATCTAATTGTGTTTACATTTTAAAAAATAGAAATCATTTTGATGTCATTACAACGGTTACAGGATTTTTAGGAAAAAAAAATTATTGTGATTATTGTAAAGTCAGTTATAAAAGGAGTGATCAACATAAATGTTCTTTAAAATGTAATAGATGTTTTAGGAAAGAGAGTAATTGCGAAGGAGATGATATTCAGTGCAATGATTGTTTTAGATCTTTTAAAGGAAAAAACTGCTTCGAAAATCATAAAAATGAAGCAGTCTGTGAAACACTGTGGAAATGTTTAAAATGTAAGAGAAATATCAATAGAAGACAAAGAAAACCGAAAGATCATAAATGTGGAGAAAGACTATGTAAAAACTGCAGAGGATGGGTTTTGGAAGATCATAAATGTTATATACGTAGGAAAGAATCTAAGGGAGGGACTTGTAAAAATATCTGTCCTAAAAATATAAAAGACAGAAAGAAATGGTGTGAGAAATGTGAAACGTCAGAATTTACAGAAAAATATATGTTTTTTGACGTTGAGACGAACCAAGAGACAGGAAATCACCAAGTCAATCTAGTTATAAATCATGATTTTAACGGAAAAGAAAAAATATTTAAGAATGAAAATGAATATTGTGAATGGTTATTCCAAGAGAAACATTGCGGTTATACAGTATTAGCGCATTATGGAAAAGGATTCGATTTTCAATTTCTAGCTAAATACTGCTTTAAAAATAAAATTAAAGTGTTTACAATATATCAAGGAAATAAACTCATATATATGCAAGCAACCGCATATAATATAAGGTTTATCGATTCTATAAATTTTACACTGATTCCGCTAAGAAAATTTCCTAAAACGTTTGGACTAACGGAATTGGCAAAAGGTTATTTTCCTCATTTGTTTAACACTAAGAAAAATCAAAATTATGTAGGAAAATATCCTGAAAAATACTATTATGGTTATGATACTATGACTTTAGATCAAAGAAAAACTTTTGATAAATGGTATAAATCGGTAAAAAACGAAACATTTGATTTTCAAAAAGAAATTATAAAATATTGTAGGTCTGATGTTGATATTTTAAGAAAAGGATGTTTAGAATTGCGAAGATTATTTCTAAACATTGCTAATATTGATCCTTTTAAATATGTCACTTTAGCTGGCGTTTGCATGGCTATATACAGAGATAAATTTATTCCAGTGAATACAATAGCGATTGATGAGGAGTGTATTCCAAAGGATCAATTCAGTAAGAAATCGATCATTTGGCTAGACTATCTGTCTGAAAAACACAATATCAAAATACAGCATGCTTTAAATGGTGGTGAGAAAAAATTGAAATTAGGGGATAAAACTTATAAAGTAGATGGTTTTTATAATAATACCGTTTATCAGTTTCAAGGATGTCATTGGCACGGTTGTCCTCGCTGTTTTACAGAATCCACCGTCAATCTTCAAAATCAGATATGTATGAAAGATTTGTATGAAAGAACTCAAAAAATAAATAAAAAAATAAAAGATAAAGGATTTGAATTGATTGAAATATGGGAATGTGATTTTGATAATCACAAAGAAATTAAAAAATATATGAAAAATGAATGGAAAAGAGATTTTATAGAACCTTTAAATCCTGGAAACGCATTCACCGGAGGTAGGTGTGAACCTACGAAATTAATATACGAAATGAAAGAAAATGAAAAGGGTAGATATATCGATGTTTGTTCACTTTATCCAACAGTGAATTACTTTGATTACTATCCTGTTGGTCATCCGGTAAAAATTTATAATCCGGAAAAATATGATAAGAATTGGTATGGTTTGATACAATGTAAAGTACTTCCACCTAGAAAACTCTATCATCCTGTTTTACCTTATAAAGGAGAAAAATTAATATTTAGTTTGTGTAAATTATGTTCAAAACCTATAAAATGCGAAAAGAAACAATGTAAAAAATGTTATGATATGCGGAATAAAGAATGTAATCATACGGATGAGGAGAGAAGTTTTACTGGTACGTGGACAACTACCGAAGTTGAACTGGCTATTGAAAAAGGTTATAAGATTTTAAATATCTATGAAGTTTGGCATTTTGAAAAAAAATCTAATACATTATTTAAGGATTATGTTAAAATGTTTTTGAAAATCAAATTAGAAACAGATGATAAATGGCCTGAAAATTTCAAAACTGAAAAAGAATATAAAAGGTGCGTAGAAAAGAAATTGGGTATAAGGTTAGGAGAAATCAAAGAAAACCCAGGAATGAGATTTATATCCAAAATTTGTTTAAACTCTTTATGGGGAAAGTTCGGACAGAGAAAAAATATGAAACATACAGAGAATGTTACAGAATTGGCAGACTTTTATAGAATTATACTGAACGACCGCATTAAAGACTTGAATATGATATTTTTAAATGATGTGTGTGTGCAAATGGATTATAAGATGAAAGATGAATATGTCAAGAATAACTTTAATACGAATAATTATATAGCGGCTTTTACAACCAGTTCGGCTAGAATAAGATTATATGAAATGCTTGATAAATTAGGAGATAAAGTAATGTATTACGATACAGATAGTATTGTTTATATCGATGATGGCTCTAATAAAGTAAAAACAGGCTGTATGTTAGGCGAATGGACCGATGAATTAGGAGAAGATAAATATATGAAATCGTGGATATTTGGAGCTAGTAAAGATTATGGTTATATTCTGAACGATGGTTCTGTAAAAGGAAAAGTAAAAGGATTTAAAATGAGTTATGAGAGCGAAACTAAGCTCAATTTTGACGAGAGAATGAAAACAATAACTGGGGAAATTGAGCATATAGATGTAGAAATAAATCAATTTCAGATACAAAAAGATAAAAATATTAAAGTGAATAAAATGAATAAAAGATATATGTTTGGATATGATAAAAGAAGAATTTTAGATAACTTTGATACTGTACCTTTTGGATTTTAAGCCAGATTTTTAATTTATAAAAAATCTTTTCTAATAAATGGACGATGTCACTCTTATCATAAATGTTCAAGGTTTTATACTTCCGTTCAAATCTATAGCGAGAGAAATAAGCTGGGTTCATTTAAAAGAAGGAATAGGTGAAACGATTTCTGTATTTACACCTAACTATGAATTAGGTGATCAAGACCATGGAATAGTTCGTAGATGTACTAACGATATCCATGGTTTAAAATTTAAACGATATTCAGATAATACAGGCTTATGGATTAGTAGCGACAATGTAAAAGATTATCTCTTACAATTGCATCAGATATACGGAGGGACATTTGCTTTTAAAGGAGGAGTTTTTCCGAAAAGTACCTTTGAAGAATGGGGAATTCCTATAAAAATATTAGAAGTACCGAGATGCGTTCGAATCCTAGGACAGGGTTGTTCTATGTACAGATGTCTGTACTATAAAAATTTTCTTTCAAAAATTGTTTCTTAATAAATGGAAGAATTCAACAGTCTCAGATCGTTCCCTGTAACTCATAAGCTAAAAGATTTAGAGACAGGGAAATACAAACTGATTTCGTTGAAGAAAATTCAAACAAAATTTGGAAATACCACTATTGCAAGATTAGAAGTTAATGATGTAGAAAAGGATTATTTTCTTAAAAAGAGTCATGGAAAAATTTCTGAAGCAGCAATAACAAAACTGAATGAACGTGGTTATATCTTTCATTTTAAAGGAAAAAATAATGACGGCTTTTATGATTATGAATTAGAAAAAGCTTAATCCTACAATTTGTTTTAAATCTTACAATAATCGAATGGACCTTTTATCGAACTATCAAACTACCAGAATAATATTTACGGAAATCAAAAATATATCTGTTTTTAAGTACAAATTTCTTTTCTGGCAAAGATGGGTTCATTTCCACACAAACTATTTTTTTTAATTTTATCGAACTATCAAAATATCCAGAATAGTATTTATTATTGCTAATAAAAAAGAGAGATCTATTCAAAATTTAAAACATATCATAAAAATCATTTAACTTTTATTTCAGACTTCAATATAATGCAATTGATATTTCTTATTTATTTCATCTGTCTAAACTTTGTTCGAATGGATTTTATTTAATCTATCGAAAATTTTTTTCTAAATAAATGTTACAATATTTTGTCATAAGTACTTTACTCTTTAATTGTCTTTCGCCTACCTTTCATTATTTTAAATTTGACCCCGTTATTACAAATCATAGCATCGATAACTCTAATAAATATACTATATTTCATAGTTTCAATGATACAATAAAATTAACTTTCACCGCTAAAATATATAAAATGGATCAAGCCTCTAAATTTTCTCAACCTGGTGTTTATTTTTGGATAGAAAGTAAATGTGATGACAATTGGAATATAATACCAGAAACAAAAGAATATTTTCATATTTATATTCCCGGAGATAATAACTTATACTATTCTATAGCTTTTAATGCAACTAAAGATTTTAGGATTGGTTATAATGCCGATAACTTATTATATAACGCTGCTCTTTGCTTTTCCTATCAAGATTATCCTAGAGGAAGGTTGTTTATTAGCAATTGATAGACTATTAAGAAAGGACGTCTGTCAAAATTTTTCATCACAATAATAATTAAATATTAGCATTTAAAAATGATCATTATTTAATCTAAATTGATTACGTTATTATCCCGTTTATTTGATTCTTTATAACCCATTCTTAAAACTTCTTCTTTACATAATTTTGTAGAAAAAATAAAAATATCCAACCAATGCAAATCATACAATTTTTTATCATTATTTGCTCGATAAATCGTAATAAAATCGTTACATCCTCGATATTTTAACAGGCAATTTTTTTGAGCAAAATCTTACAAAAATCGTTAAATATTTCTATTTAGTGGAGTATGAAAAGTGTTCCAGAGTAGGCCCCATATACTACTGATTCATCATATACATCTTATACAAATGCCATATACATACATCATATATGGCTGTAACTGGACCATATGCTTCATGAAATGTTATATACAGCATATATTATTATAATATCATCTATGCTTTATCATCTTGGTCACTTGATGATTCATCCTAGGATGCCGCTATAACAAAATATTACCATAACAAGTTTTCCTAAATTACAATGTGTGCATAGGGATCTCTGCTTTTTCACAGCAACATTAGAAAAAATTTAGAGCAATTTTTGATTTAACAAAAGATAAATTCATTATATTGATGAATATGCGAATAAATATGTAAAAAAAAAAAAAAAAAAAAAAAAAAAAGCAATTTAACAAATTACAACGACCATTTGGAAAATGATTTTTTCGAAGACTAAAATTTAAGACATAAAAAATCGCACGGAGTTGGTCATACATTACGTACGCTATGGATTAAACATTAATAGCGTTTACACGTAAAAATTGCAAGCGACAAAATCGCCTGCGACTCGTATGTATTATTCACCTAAAACTTACGTATTATCCAAGCATTTCATTGGCTTTTCGGGAAAAGGCTTTTCCATCGTAGAAATCTGACGACCAATTTTAAATGAAATTTCATTCTTAAACTTTTAAAGATCCCACAATATTACTTTTTACACCGTCGTATAGAGAAAAAAAATGTACTTTTAAATGCAATTTGTTTGAAAGCTGTATCTGAATTCGTTTTTGAGTTATTAATTTTTTTTGTAGTTTTTATTACTTTTTTGTGATAGTGGTAACAGAAGTATCCATCTCTGTTGAAAATAAAGGGAAATACAGATTACTGTATAGACTAGAGATGCACAACCTGTGGCCCGCGATGGGTTAACTTGTGGGTCGTGAATCTCTTTAATTAATAACTGGGAAAAATCGCAGTTTTTGCCCATCTGTCGCTGGAAAATATTGCAAATTCGGAAAAATCGCGAATTTTGTCAATCATGTGCAGAAAAATCTCAATTTTCATTGATCGGCTGTGGAAAAATCGCGAGTTTCTTTTGTTTATCGTGAGAAAAAATCGCGAATTTTATCTGCGGGGGAAAAATCGCAATTTCCGTTTATCGAGTGTGGAAAAATAGCAAAATTTGTCGATTCAGTGCGGAAAAATAGCGAAAATTTGTCGATTCGGTACGGAAAAATCTCAAATTTCGTTAATCGGGCACAGAAAAATCACGAATTTTGTCGATAAGATGCTGAAAAATTCCAAATTTCTTTTATCGGTTGCGAAATAATCGCGAGTTACCTCAGTTTATCGTGCGAAAAAAATCGCAAATTTTGTCAATTTTCCGCTGCAAAAAATTACAAATTTCGTCAGTCAGTTAAAAATCACGAATTTTTTTTGATCGGGTTCGATAAAAATCGCGAATTTTGTCGCTTATGTACGGAAAAATCTCAAATTTCGGTGATCGGCTGCAGAAAAATCGCAGGTTTCGTCAGTTTAGTGCGAGAAGAAATAGCTAATTTCGTCAATTTGCCGCGGGAAAAATTATAAATTTCGCCAGAGGCAGCTACGAATCGCGAATTTCGTTGATCGCACGCTGAAAGATACAAATTTCGTCATTCAGTTAAAAATCACGAAATTTTTTGATCGGGTTCGAAAAAAATCGCGAATTATGTCGCTTATGTACGGAAAAATCTCAAATTTCTGTGATCGGCTGCAGAAAAATCGCAAGATTCGTCAGTTTAGTGTGAGAAGGAATAGCTAATTTCGTCAATTTGCCGCGGGAAAAATTACGAATTTCGCCAGAGGCAGTTACGAATCGCGAATTTCGTTGATCGCACGCCGAAAAATTGCGAAATTTGTCGATTCGGTGCGGAAAAATCTCAAATTTCGTTAATGGGGCACAGAAAAATCGCGAATTTTGTCCATGAGGTACTAAAAAATTGAAAATTTCGTAAATCGGATGCGGAAAAATCGCGAATTTCGTCAACTTGCCGCGGTAAAATTACAAATTTCTCCAGAGTCAGTTAAGAATCGCAAGTTTCGATGATCGAGTGCGCAAAAATAGCGAATTTTGTTGATTCGTTGCGTAAAAATCTCATTTCTCGATAATAGGACACAGAAAATAGCGAATTTTGTGGATGAGGTGCGGAAAAATTGTATTTCGTTGATCGAATGCGGAAAAATTAGGCGTTTCGTCAGTTTATCGCGAGAAAATAATCGCGAAATTCGTTAATTTTCCGCGGGAAAAAAATTACAAATTTCAGTGAGTTAAGAATTATGAATTTCGTTGATCGGGGTTGCAAAAATCGCGAATATCGTCAATCTGGCGCTGAAAAGTCTCACATTTCGTTGATCGGACTGCGGGAAAAATCGCGACTTTCGTCAATTTATCAGGAGGAAAGATAGCGAATTTTGTCACTGTCACAGTAAAAAAAATCACGAATTTCGACAATTGATGGAAAAAATTACAAACTTTGTCTATTGGTCTTAAAAATATCGCGAAATTCTTCAATCGTTCGTGAAAAAAAATCGTGAATTTTGTCGAAATTTTCCATTTTTCAAGAAGGAACAGTCTTCATAAAGTTTTGTATTGTTATTTATACAGATGTGAAGAAGCCCTGCATACAATTATGTATTTATATTTGCTTATTTTTTTATGTACAAAAAATCATTATTCTACAAGAAGAAAGAGTTATTAACCGCCCCCCCAACCTCTTCTATATAAAATTCTCTCTGTGTTACTGATGTGGCCCTCGACAACCGAAACATTTTTGTAAGTGGCCTTTCTCACCCTGACAGAGAACAATAACCATTTTTCCAAATGGTTAAAAAGTAATTTATTCAAACATCTTCAAGATTGCATTTTAATATTCTATGGAAGAATAAAACTCTTATTTATAATTCACAGCAGTTGATGATGTAATGCATGAAAAAGGAAAAAACACATTAAATTCTTCATCGGCATTTTTCTTTGTAAACATCAGTTTAATTACAATATATGTAGAAAAAAATAAATGCACAATAATCTGCCTGTCTCAACTACGAACAAAGCTTTTTCAAACTAAAAAAGAAAGTAAAAGTAAACTTTAATGTAAAAAAAAAAAAAATCAAGTGCAAGTCACATTAATCTTTTCAGATATTAAAAAGCAAAATAAAAGCTTTTCAGTATTGCTTTGAAAGTATCTGCTTTATGATTAATGAAAAGACACGAAGCAGCTGCGACATTTATGGATCAATATCTAAGTAATTAGCGTTAAAATAAATTTTTAAGCTGAGAAAATAACATTAGTTTATTCATAAATTACAGATGTCTCAAATGTTACCATACTTAATGAATGATCAAAGAAAACGAATGCTTTGTGCATCTTGTGATACGTTTTATTAAACAGCTAATGGAGTGGAATGTTTAGGAAATTCAGGAAACTGAAGCTTAAAATTAAAAGAATAATTTTTATATTAAGGAGATTTATTTATGATTTTCTTATTATATATAACAATAATATTACTATGGTGAAATAGATAGAATGGGGCTAATTTGAATGGGTGTACAAAATGTAAATAAAACAACTTAATACGAGGTGTGGTTACTAAATAACCGGACTAGTGCTGCCAGCGGCAAACAGCGAACGAGTCAAACTTTACTTGACGCTATTACGTGGTATTTCTCCCAATAACCTGCTTGATCGTCAAGGTGACGTGTCGCTTATTTTGTCTGGAGCGTTTGCTTGGTGTGAAGCACTATCCAGTGGCTCCTCGAAAAAAAACGATAAGTGTTCAGATAACACAATGGTTTAATTTCAAATTTCTTGAGATTTTTGTCAGTAAAATTACCACAAAAGTTTATGCTATCTTAAAAGAGGTGTATTGACATGAATTCTTAGCATGCACTCAAGTTTTTCATTGGTTTTAAAGGTTCAAAGATGGACAAGAAACGACCGAAGGCGAGGCGCTCCTTGGAGTATCCTGCAAATCCAATACGGACTCAAATATTCTACAAAGTGGCCTGTTGATCCTCAAAAATCATCCTCTGAGTGTCCGAGCTATTTCTCAGTTCAAAAGAATCGACAAAAGAAGTGTTCGCCAAATTTGCATGAAATATTCAACCTGATGATTCCTGTATCCTTCCCAAGGACAATGCACCGGCCCATTCCGCTTTATCTGTAAACACGTTCCGGGAAAAGTATACCATCTCATGTTGAATACTCCTCCGTACTCGGTCGACGTAGCACTCTGTGACTTCTATTTAATTCCAATTGGCAAATAAGAACTGAAGGGAGCAAGCATTCAGAGCACTGAATCAGTCAAAGCAAAAGCGGCGGTGACTCTCAAGAAACTGGCAGAAGCGGAGTTCCAGCACTGCTTTGAACAGTGGAAAATTCGGATGGTGAGGTGCAGTGATCGCCAAGGGGAGTATATTGAAAGTGATAAAGTTTCGCATGTAATTGGTGACAAATAAAATGTTTTATCACATGAGTCCGATTATTTAATAGCCACACCTCGTATAAAATATACGTGATATTAAATATCAATCATGCATCGGTTTAAAATTCTTAAAACACTTTCATCAATGCATAAAGAAACTAAAAAAATAAAATTAAAAATCTTGATTACTTTTAACATAATTATTCTAATTTTTTAAATAAATCATATGAGTTGTACTTTTCCAATTAGGTGAAAAAGTGACCAGGATAGGATTTGAAAAATGGATAGTTTGACATGGTACCGACGATATCTCGGCAAAGTTTCTTTATGATAACCTTGTAAATAAATACCTTTATTGAAAGGCACTTTCTAATTTTTTTTCCAAGAAAGTTATATAAATAAATATTGCATGACATAAATGTGAAAAGAACAATTCACAATTTAAAAAACAATATGTATATCCAAGAAAATGTAGAGAATAAACAATAATAAATAAAAAAAAATTTCTTACTTGATTTGTTCCAATTGGTTCTGTAATTACCATATCCCCAAATATCTTTCTACAATACATCGCCATTTTCGCTTGTTGTTTGGGTCTACAAAATAGAATTTCATAAATTAGAGATCAATTACCATTTGAATACAAAGCAAGGTAACACGTAAACTAACAAAACCAAATTTTAGAATCTTGAATCTAAAAATAGTCACGCAATACTTAAATGAAAAATAATGAGAAGTAGCATGTGATATTTTCTTTTGTTCACGTACAAAATTATAATTTACATGATTTAATGTGTGAAACATCTGGTGAAATGAGTTTTAAACATATTAGAGTTGGAATGTTGTTTGTATATACATATTTTCAGTGTATCTGGACAGTTTTAACTTATATTACCTATTAAATATAATGTGTGCACGCTTTCAAACATTATGCAAGGTGCCCGAAAAAAATTGAAAAGCTCTTTAATAAAATACAAAATATGAACTTTAAAAAGCTCACTGTTTTACTTAAAAGGCGCGAAAATAAAACCAAGTTAAAAATCACATTTTATTTAAAATTTCTTAATACTTTCGGCCTGCAATTCCCGCCATCATAGTCTAAGAGTATTTTTATAATTAATTGCTGTTCTATTCATACAAATATGTTACTTCGTTTGAGATGGGAGAGTCACTAATTATCGCAGCAGTTGAAAATAGAAGTAGCAGTGCCCTATATCGAACTTATGTACAGAAAAATACTTAACTGCAGCTCCATTTATTTTATTACATCACTTTGTTCACATACGCAACTTTCATTTTTAAATGCGTAGCTATGGACAGTATTAGAAGCAGTAGTGTTTCAGATTAAATTTGCGCAGAGGAAAATATTTAACTGCTGTATCATAGGTTTAACACGTTACATTGCTCAAGTTTTAAGGATTTATTTTCAGTATATTTAACCATGTATTGGAGATCCTGTATGATAGAGCGTCGTTACATTTGTATCATACCATTCACATTTGCATTATATTTGCGCATTTGTATGAATGGAACAGCAATTAATTATAAAAATATTCTTTGAAGATGGCCGCGGAAATTGCAGACCGAAAGTACTGATTTTAAATAAAATGTATATTTTTAACTTATTTTTATTTTCGCCGCCTTTTAGGCAAAGCGTTGAGCTTTTTAAAGTTCATAATGTGTAGATTGTGATTGAATCAAGGTGGAATGTTACACTTCATCTTATGATCTTATTTACAGCTCTTTAATATTTTACCTATTGGATATACGTAGACAATGCAAATTGTAAAAGTGTTCAAAATAAGGTTTGAATTGAGATTATGTGGATAAAATTCTTCTGTCAGTAATGTTTAAAAAGTTAGCTTTTTTACTTTTTATTTAGTCCCTGGGGCCCATACGTTATAGTTGGAAAACTTTATCCTGTTCTGATAGGTATAACAGTAAAATGGTCATCCATCTACGGCCAAAACTCATCGAGTTATAGTACTTTAAAGTTCATGAAATTTCAAAGTTTTCCGACACTGTAAACAGACAGAAGATTATTTAGGCGTGAATACTAGTGTATGCGTGAATACTAATTTTTACTATTGCACTTGTGTTGTACAGCATGATAATTTCTTAATATAACTTATGGTACACAGGAATCGTGAAATAACTCTAACTTTTGAAAAATATTGGAAGGGATATTTCAGAAACATAATGTTAATTCCCAGCTTATTTTGAACAGTGTTTCAATCTACATTGCCTACGGCTCTCCAACAGTTAAAAATTTAAAGTGAGTTTCAATTTTTTTTGGTATACCCTGTATTTAGTAAATAACTATACGTATTTTTTCATATCTTATTTAGACTAGAAAAGAAAACGTTTTTTATTTTACATTTTGAAATTGTTATTTGCATTCTAGGTACCTTAAATTTAAAGACGTACTCTTGAAAGAAGTCAGCTACTCGTGTTTCGCGCAAAATATTTTCATTATTTTGAAATTTCCCTAGCTATATTCTAATTTTATTACTTTATTTAAAAAGTATTTTCATGTTCTTGAATTTACGTTTTGTTCTTTTTATGGGCTCTTGATAAATAGGAAAAATAATATAATCTAAAAGAACATAAAAGATTTATTCATTCTAGTCAAGTAAAGTTCTTTTTTTTCTGTGATAAAGCTACTTAAGATGGAATGTGTTTCAAAGTATTGTGAAGAATTTTAGCTCATTATACTTTATACATAAATTATCAAAATAGTCCAGTGTTAAATATTATTCTAAAGCTAATGCACTTACAATGGTTTAATGCGAGTATCCTTCGTTTTGCGCGTATCCATCCAGAGAGTGATTACCCAGATGGTGCATGAGGCACGAGCTTCCCACTAAAATTTATGATGGACCCAAAATAACTGCAAAATGGAGCTCCTAATTACAAATTTTATTTTTTTTACATTACGTTATTTATTTATTTATTTATTTGCTAGGAGGCTCAGCGCTCTGTGAGCTATACATGCCAAACCCGTTCAGGTTTCACAGTCTCTAAAAACATAGCAATATGCCCTGTTTAAAAAAAATTACTAGGTTACGGAAATTGAATGATATTATCACTATAAATGCGGCAACCTTCTGTAATCGGGTTGTCATGCTGTTCGTTTGGATGGGGGCATTTTTCGGTTACCATGACCCCATTCATCACTGTCGTAACAACAGACGGCTGTTTTGGGATTGATAAATAAGATCAATTGCACATTTGAAAATAAGCTTGTATAAAATGGTTAGGTTAAAAGTGTCGCAATCTTTTTATAACGACGCTATGGACAATAATCTTTCTTTAGGTTCAAGCTTAAAAACTCCGTCTGCTTATGAGAATAGCTTTCAGAACCACGGTATTTAAAAGCATTGTGTTCTAAAATTTTACGGTTATTTTTTATGTTTAGATCAAGTTTTAGATAATATATTAATAATAAGCTATATTAATAATAATTAATATAGCTTTTATTAATTTATTAATAAAGTATATTGATAATAATTAATAATAAGCTATACTTATTCCTCAATACTTTTCTCTATTTTAATATATCATCATGCATATTTTTATGTTATTTTTTCAATACATATTGTTTATATTATTTAATAAGAATATCCGAAATTTCTTATATATATTTATAGAATAGTAATTAGTATAAAATAAATCGAAAGTATTGAAAGCAAAGATATGGAACTCTACCCGATTTGGGAAGAGTTCCGTATACTATTCTGGTTGGCGTGACTGGCGAAGTAATCCAAAATGGAGCTGGCTGTTTTAGCATTTTGCCAAAATTTTTAAGATGGCGTAAAAAAGATGACTTTTAATTTTTTATAAACATATATGCTTATATTATAAACATTATATATATATGATGTAATTATATATACATATATATTATGTAATTATATATGCATATATAAATACATATTATATATACATGTAAATAAATACTACATACATATATATATATTTCATAGTTAAAATATTTATTATACATGTGAAATTAAAACATAACACTGTATTATAAAAGTTAATCATGGAAGACGATAGTATTCCGAGTGACGCAACTTTAAGCCCAAAATCGTAAAACGTCGGAACTCCATATATACAGCTAACTCGAGATCAAAGGAAACACGAAAAGCCACCATTTGATAACTCAGCAAATATGGTCATATTGTTCTGATTTTTTTAAAAAACAGTCTTATATCTGCAGTCTAATCCCATTCTGAAATTTTTACATTTCTACGTGATTTTTACATTACTACGGTGTAGATTTCGTGATCTGTAAAGCCATTTTTAAAATAATTTCGATGGTGTAAGTTTGACTTATTTTTTCTCCGAAACGGTCTAGGCTTTTTCTTTAAAATTAATATATAATATGATTCTGTTTTAGATGAAACGAATGAGACTCACCTGTTTCTAGGAAAACTCTTGTTTGTTATTTAATTACTAAAATAAAAATTAGCAAAATTTCTTTTATTATTATAATTCCGTTCGCGTCACTTAGATGAATATTTCGGAATCAAAATTTCATTAAATTAATGGCTTATGACAATATGCAGAAAAATCATGTATGACTTTTTGTACATATGTAATGCACGAAAGAAGTTGATTCTATTAATTAGTGTTTCGAATTAGCAGAATATATTGCATTTTTTAATGTACAGAATTGGCACGTTGCATTGTTTGCAGTGGATTAGCAACTCTCTTATAAACAGACACTAGTTTTTTTTGTTTTTTTTTTTGAATGAGAGAGAAAGCGACATCTGTACTTTATTTTAGTTTAATTTTCCGAAGCGTGTTTCTGGGTCTCGGTATCTGTTGTTATTGATTTTCGCTGTGAGTTTGTGCAAATTAGGTTACGCTGCTGACTAGCAAGACAAGATCGAAAGTTCGTATTAACGGATCTTGGGTCTAGACCTGCCTTATTTAAGGACAACGAGTTCAATCTACTGATTTATAGTTATAAATTGCCACAAGCAGCGCTGCGGAATTGAAAATGTAGTCCAGCCGCGAGCAAGTTGCCAGTTTAGTAAGAAACTCAATTCAGTTATTGTTAAATAAAGTTGATTACCAAACATGGGTTTTTGTGACATTTAGATAGCCAGAGAATTTGGGAAGTAATATTTATTTTACAGCGATAGTAGTCTTCCATATATTGTATTATTGAATATTGTTCAAAGGATTAGAATATCGTTAAGTGCGGTGTAGTGTATGCCAAATTTAAAAGATTCCCCACCGCATCGCTTCCTAATTGGTGTTAAATAAACAGTGTTTTTAAATATAAAGCTGACTATGTAGTTTAATGTGATATAACTGGTGTTACGTTACACTAATGTGTAATATTACACCAGTTATATTCGTTTAAATTACACCATTATATAAGTTAAATTACTCCAAAGAATTGGAGGTGGCATGTTACCACAAATTTTATGGTGTAACATTACACAGTTCCTTTTGAAGAGGACAGTGGAAAATAACAATGTCGTGACAATGATTCAAAGTCCTGTTCCTTCCTGCAGCAAAGAAACAATTCTTCCAAGTTAATTGCTGTCATTTGATTAAAATTTAAAAACGCTCTATTTAAATTTTAGAAACGCGGAGTAAATTGTGAGTTTGACAAAACAACAATGTACAACAAATTTAAATTTTACAAGTTTCAATAAAGAAATTTCAAAATATATAGTTTTTGTGGATTTTTTCAGGAGTAGTTAAATTCAAAATGATACTTACGAGCAGTGGTTTTCGAAACTGAGTATCACAGGATAATCAGATGTTTTAAATGCACAATCAGCGATAGCTTCAAGTACTTCCTAGAAAAAAGCAAAGTATTTGATATTATACGATTTATTCGATTCGGAAAATTTAAAAGTTACTTCTAAAAGTTATTTATAACATAATCTGACCATCATTAAAAGATATTTATAGGATAATCTCATCATACTAAATTGCAACAGAAACAGATTACAATATTTATTTAATTAATTACTGTTTAATAAAGACTTATTAATATTAATACAAATGCTTAAACGCTTTTTTATCAATGATATACAGCCGTAACATTGAATTAGTAAGGAAAAAACTTAAATTTTAATTTTGTTTCCAAAACTGCATTTTTTCTTTAATTCGATAGTTTCAAAGTTTTAAGTCACCTTGAAGAAATATTAAAAGCTGTGATACAATGATTTCGTGTTTCCACATTTATAATGTCATCAGAGAATATATCCATATAATGAAATATGAATTTTAGTTTCATGTAGTTAGAATAAATGCAATTTTAAACAAAAAGTCTAAATTTGACATAAAACTCAAAAATACTAAGTGTCCACAAATGCACTTTAGATAATTAAATGAAAGTTGCATGTATTTTATATGGTTTTATTTAAGAGTATTTACATACATTATATTTGTAATGCATCATATTAGAAACATACATTATTGAGTGTAGCTTCTAAATGTATTTAACCATTTAAAACTAAACGAAGCATTTATTAAATATGTTTATTTATATAAAAAAAATACTATAACAGCGCAGCTATGTATTGACATAGTGTGAAGTAAAAACGCTGTAAAATTTCAAAGAACATAAAAGTTGTAAATATAAATTTTTATAGCGAGGGTGGAAAATTTCAGCCCCCAAAAATGTTTTATTGTTAAATTTTCATAAGCTGCCATTTTAGCAAATAATAATTTAAGACTAATGCCATTTCGCTGCGCCAGTGTTAAAATAAGAAAAAAATTGGAATAAATAAAATATATTTGGATACGGTTGCAAGATGAAAACAACAATAAGAAAAATTTTAATGAATAATAAAAATTAACTCTCTGAAAATATTTATTACGGATACGATTTAATATTTTATTGAATTTTATCTCAAATTTCAATATTTCGAGTGGGAAAAAAAGTATCAAACTCTGAATATCAGAATTGATTTATCACATTTATTTTTCTTATCCCAATATTTTTTTATACTGAAAAAGATATCTCTCCAGAGATTTCTGAATGGGCAGTATTTCATGAAACCATAAAATGCTTGAAAATGCAGTCATAAAATCATAAAGGGGTTTTTTCTTTATGTTATATGGTATATAAGGCTGAAAACATAAACATCTAGCAATGAATTTATTTTCTCTATATTCATTCTGTTCGCATCATCATATATCAGAATTTGATTTCAGCGATTTTAAAATGAAATGCGTGTTCTTATCTTCAAGTAACAATTTTTTATTTTATATATTACAAATTGAAAAGTTCAATATCTTCGTCTTAAATAATAGTTTTACGTGAAATT
This sequence comes from Maratus speciosus, assembly GCA_963932465.1. Taxonomy (NCBI): domain Eukaryota; kingdom Metazoa; phylum Arthropoda; class Arachnida; order Araneae; family Salticidae; genus Maratus; species Maratus speciosus. The sequence goes on along the minus strand of OZ010786.1, from coordinate 51,758,094 downwards.
CCGTTAAATATGATGGCAGAAAAAAACACAAAATGCTAAATATTTTTTCCATTTACATTAACTATAAAAATATTCTTAATGCGGATAATAAAATCATAAACTTGCATTAAAATTATTACAAAAAAATTAATTTATTTAGGATTCAGGTATTTGTATCAAAAGCTCCATAAAAACGTCGTTTAATAAACATAAAAAATTACTTTTAGATATATATATATTACAACTGTAGTTAATCTTCGTTAAAATATTTATGTTTAGCTTCACGTATTTCTAAAAATCAAGATTTTTTTGTAATTAAGTGATAATAGAATTTCGTAAAACGTTATTTTCTCAAAAATTATTACTTTTGATTATTTTCTTTTTTTAAATTTATTTATTTTACCTTATTCTGAAAACTGACAGAAAAAAATACATAGGGGAGACTAAGGAGGGCTGACACATAGAATATAATTTCTTATTTTTTAAATATTGAACCCAGAATAAAGTTTCATATATCATTTTATTTGCTATACAATCAGTTCTCAAAGTAAAACTTTGAAATAAGTGTATTATTTAAGAAACTTTAAAAATGACTGATTTTAAACATGAGAAAATAATGCGTTAAGGCTTCCCATATGTGGGAGGCTTGACCCACTTAATTTTATATTGAAGTATTTTTAAAGGGAAATAAAATCCGTTTTTAAAAAGATAGAATAACTTTATGATACCAGGTTTAATTATTATTAACAAATATTTGGGAAAATGTGATATGTAAGCAAACCTGCTTAGACGGAATTCAAGGCACAGGAGAAAAATTCCATTTTAAACACCCATTTTTTTTGCACTGGACATGGCAACACCAGTTGCCACAGAGTTTGGCTTCATCGCATTGTGTTCATCTTGGTGAAATTTGTCTACATATCTTCCTAAAGTGTTTTGATCAAAGTTATGTTTTTTGTAGAACGATGAATATTAAACATATAGCATTTTTCTCCTCATCTTCCTTTAATCAGTTTTAAACATTTTCCTTTCTATCAGTCACCCCATTTTACTGTATTTTATAGAATAAATTTACATTGTTTTAGAAATATAACCATTAACCCTTCTTTATGTACAGTGTGTAATAAAATGATTTCCAAAAGCACTTAATTAAGGAGCTTTGGCCATCTGGTCAACCTCCCTACATTGACTGGGTCAAGTCTCCCCATATAGTCACCTTTTAAAGTATAGCACATAGTTATGTTTAGCCTAATTTACTGTACAATATTTATGTCTGGAATGAAAGATCAATAGTACTACATTACTTAAAATCTAATTACTTAAATTTCTATGATGTATTTTATCTGCGAAAATATTACAAAAATTTTCTAAAAAATACACTTTTTATGCTGAAAACTCTTGATAATTGATTTGTCCCTACCTGTTTCAATTATCTTAGTGAAAAAAGGCTATTGTTTGAGAATTTCAGTAGCTTTGGCTGCTACATATTGGCAAAACTCTGAAATTCTTTTAAATATGTAAACTGAGCGGTGGGTCAAGCCTCTCCTATGGTCAACCCTCCAGGCTGTTCTGTTATTGCGACTGCAATCTTAAAGAAGTGATCATACACGTCAAAACAAACAAGTTTACCAATGGAATCTAGGATTGCAAGTCACATTTATGTCCAAAATACAGGGAGACGCACTCGAAACTGAACTGAGTTTTTTGTTCATACCTTTACTATAATGAAGATTGTGTAGCGAGCAAACTTTTTGATATACTTACCTTATTTTGCTCGATGTGTGCACGTATCGTAACAATTACTGGATATGAACTCTCTCCAGGCACAAAATAGACTGATCTTTCGAAATGTGGCTGACGGTCTATTTTGTACTTGGATGGAGCTTAATTCCAGTATTTGTTATAATATGTTTATATTTCAAACAAAAGAAGATATGTTCAAAAAGTGGATACGATAACTTCATTCTTATTAAGGTTATGAATAAAAACCTAGGTTTGCTTTAGATTACGTTTTCCTGCATTTTTTATTTAAAAATTGATATGCAATTCTAGGTTCCATTAGAAAATTTATTTGTCTTGACGTGCGGTATTGACTACCTTAGTGAGACCGGATCACCAGAACACAAAGATCTGACGAAGACCCCCATAGTCTCACTCGGGTGTTTCCAGACACACAGGAGCTTCCTAGTAGAAATCCAGTCCAACAAGCAGAAAAAGCACACGCTAAGCCACATCACATCATGGCTAGCACGAGCAACTCCGAATGTTTACTTATACTATGATAAAAAATATTCTAGGGATTAATGACTTGATTTGCCAATTAACCTTTACATAGGGCTATAGAAACTATAGTAATACACAGTATGGCCCAGTCCAGTCTGCCAATATCGCGAGCACAGGTCAGGATGAAAGGTAAGTAATTAAAAGAGAATTAAATTAATCTGAATATGATTTTTTGAAATTTCAAAATTGGTAACATATTCAAAGTTCTTAACATAACCACTGTGCAGTTCAAATTATAAACAATTTTACAAAGAAATGATTGGAATGTTTGTCGCCGAAATAACAGAACACTCATGTACAAGAATATAGATAGAAATCAGTTTATTTTGAAATTTCCACCAAATTCTGACGGGTTTCTAGATGCTGATCATATTTTTTTTAATTGTTGCATGGTTTAATAAATGAAGCTGATTATATGGTTTAATTTAACATTTTATTATGATGTATATGAACGAAGCACGTAGGTGCGCATGAGTTTGCGTAAATATGTGTGTGTATAATGTATAAATATATGTGTGTTTAAGTTGCATATGTGCATGTAAGTTGAAGACGATAACAGCAATAAATAATTATTCAAAAAATAATAACGATACTAACTCTTTCATAGCGATATCATGTTAGTTTGTTTTCGCACAAAAGCTAATGAAGCATTACTAAAATTCCATTCAAAAATATATAAATATTCAAAAACAAAAGAATTAAACACGGTAGACCATATGGAGCATTGAAGATGAAAGAAAAAGAGATGATATTAACTGAGTGCATTAATAATTAAGAAAGATGATAATGACCAAGTAAATGTTTTACATTTGTCCCCAAAATGTAAGTTCATATGCATTTTGTAATTTCTTTAATTAAATTAAGGGTAAAAAAAAATATGCTTATTCCAATCGCATTATTCGTAACTTAAAATAATACTTGGAAAACTTATATTTTTTTATTGACAAACGCAAAAACAGTGATAGAACCAAATGAGCGATATAACGATGGGATACTAAAATAATATCTTGAAATTTTTAGACGTGAACTTCGTATTGAATTAATTATTGGAAGGAATTTGGGAAATAAATTAAATTTATCTTTAAAATATATTTAAAGTATCCTAGCAACACTAAGGATAGCTAGAAAGCTAGAATTACTTTAGAAAAATATCTGGAGAAAAAGCAAATAATAGATGCACTCCAAATATGTTGGAAGAATTTAAAACAATTAAAATCTCAATAAAAATAATTTTAGAATGATATAAGGGATTATGTGTTTTTCTGAACCTATTATTAAACAATGAGATATTTAAATACAAATAAGAATTTTTTTTCATTTAATTTGCTTTTTATTCATTTTCTTTAAAAGAAGTTCCTAATGAGGGTGCTTTGAAATACATAACTGAGAATTCAGATATTCACTTCCGCTTATAATACTCAAAATACTATAGATTAACTATAAAACATGCTTCAATGTATTTCAAAAGAGCCAAAAGTTTCTTACAATTGCCTGAAGCTAACATATTCTTTCTCATAAAATTCGGGACTTACATTCTTCAACATGAAATATGCTTTAAAACTATTATAAAATTTCAATATGCACGCAAACTATGTTTCATTTTTTTTTATTCCCCTTACCCTAAATGATTTTTGGTTGTCAGCTCTTCCTGATGAAAATACAAAATTACTTCCGGCTTCAAACTGTTTCCTTCCTTCTTTTCATCCAAGAGTAAAATTTGGAAATAAAATACTTGGAAATATGAAAAAGAAATTATTTTTGATGATTTTTAAAATTTTGCTATTCGTTTGATAAAATCATTATTCTAATGTGTTTTAAGAGTTGTTTTCTAAAAAGTTGTAACACATCATTTTAATCTCATATATAATATTAAATTTCTGTGAAAAATGACTTTCAATAAAATATTTAGAAACAATGCTCCATTCTAATTTTTGTCTAAAAGCTATGAATTTCTAATAAATTTGTTCTTTATATATAAAGAATGAGTCCACATTTAGGTAAATAAACGTTTTGCACAAAAAAAAAAACAAGTTACCTGTATTTCGTAAAGAAATATGAATAAATACAAATTGTGCTGTAAGCAGGCCCATATTTTAGATGTGTGATGCCCCTCTTCCATCATTTATTTTACGCCCCCATCCACCACCAACTCCAATAAACTTCTATATTTTGTAGAATTTTTTACCTAAACTATAAGCTCTGTAAGATAATTAAACTTAACTGATTACATAAAGCAGAAAAAAACGTGCATGATAAAATTATATTAATTTTTCTGCAGAAAAATAATAAGTGGTAAATACACATAAAATGACATTACAGTTAATTAGCTCTTTTAAAAACATTGTCCAAAACTCTCTTTTTTTAACAAAATATCTATACATATTTATCATATTAATCATAAAAATTACTTCATTTTTAATAGTACCAGTAAAAATCGCACAAACCTCAATTTAATCAAATAGAATGTATTGTAGAAATACATAGTGAAATTTCAATACAGTTTAATACCGTGTTTTGGAAACTCTATATTTAGAAATCATTTTGCGATACTAACGGCTCTAAAAAAATGACTTTCTTCTCACTTTTGCATTTGTGAATAATTTGTTCGAAATCGAGACTGACTGTGATGTCTGATTTTATGATGAATATTCCAAGATTGATCAGTTGTTGTTGATTCTTTACTGTCCGTAAACAGTTTTTAAATCCGTTTTAAAACGGAAAATGACCTTTCATCAGAATAGTTTATTGCTTATTGTGTATAGTTATAAAGCTTGACTGTGGTGTACACATTTGGATAGACATCACTAGATTTCTTTGAAGTTGACATACTGCAGAGAACAAGATGATGTGATTATTCTCATCATTTTCCTTCTTTATAGATAATAGATAGCTTTTAAAATGGATACATTCTTCAGCAAAGCTACGATTATGTCAGAATCGTAAATGTTTCGAAATTCCTCTGCAGCATCATACATTTGAATAGTTTTCAGTTCGACAGTATTTAAAAGAAATGAAAATCTTATATTATATTCGTTATAGACATTGACTAACTTCACTAAATCATCCTGAAGAGTTTATATTACCTTAGAATATTATACTTCCATTCTTCTCTATATTTCGTAGTCATTTTTAAAACAGTCTGATCCTGCTACTTTCTCTTGATTTCTTAATTTTCTCTGTTTTCAAATTTTAACAAGCAGTTCGGTGAAAGACAAATTTTTATTCTTAGAGATTGATGCGCCAGCATTGTTACATTCATTGAAACTGAAAAATTTGCAAAATGAATGAAAATGATCCTTAGTCGTTGTTAATAATCTAGGTATTCACGGTGATAATATCTCCAATCATTTATACCTTAGTTTTTGCTGCAAGATCGCCTTGTTCCGTCAGTATATAGCCGTAAAGACTAAGAAAAACCAGAATTCTGGTTTTAATTTATACCTTTTTTTTATCAAGTAATCCCGAGTATTCTCAGAGTTTTCCCATTAAAACCGATTCTTATTAAGAACAGAAGAACTAAGTTCAATGCTTTAGAAAACATAGACAATCATACGTTCAAAATTTTCAACTTCCGTATTATCATTATTGTTTTGGTATGTACTTTTATCTAAAAATACAGGCTTATACTGTTCACTTTTGCTTTTAGGATCCTTTTTACTTGCCTCTTCGAAATTCTGAACTTCCGAATCATCATTATTTTTTATTAACTAGAATTCCATCAGTTTTTACAAGATTACACCGTTAAGTTTTGCTGTTACTATACTTATTTTCAATTTCCTTTTATTTCTTTTCAATTCGTTTTATGAACTGTAAAATTGCATCTTAATTTAAGGCTTTTTACTCTGTTCACCTTTTCTGTTATAATATATGAGTCTAGTTGAGGAGTTTTCTGTAAATCTTTTCCTCTCCTCCGTCTTTTTACTTCGGATTTCTTACAATTGTCAGCACCACTTAACTTCGGTCGTCCACTCATATCAATCAGTAAAATAAGCTATTATTTCTAAACTGAAAAACAGGTAAATAAATGCCACTTGTTTTACATGAGATTTTTGTGTTTGCGAAGTCGCAATCCCTTAGAATCTAATTACTGCTAAAACTATTATATAGTATTAGAATCGCTTCTGAATTCCCCCAGTATACGGTACATCAATCTTAACTGTTTTACTGTGTGATTTTCGCTACTGTTGACGTCACCTTATTTTAATTGAAATTTTTAAATCAGTTCCAGATTAAGACATAGACGCAGGTCTCAGAAACGTAGTATCACTGTGTCCTCTCGAATTGCATATTTTTTCTACAAATAATACAAAATTACTATTAGGAAACAGTGGAGAATGTGCGCCTTCTTTCTCCAAAGTACCCATTCGTGCTCTATATCAAGCTTCTGTAGCTGGACTTAGGTGTATCTAAGAATTTGAGAACGTCTCTAGAATCAGATAGAGTGAATTGGAGGTTTGAACTGGCGTAAATAATGTAAACCGAATGAAATGTAGTCGTATTCTGCAGACTTTGTGGATTTTAGACGCTCGTGGTTTCGAAATGGACAGTCTTTTACATTAGTCCCAACTATTCGGTAATGATGAGTAATTGGCCATTACTACCATACTATCACCAGACGAAGTTTCTGATCAACATCGAATTTCATAAGGAAAACGCAATAAAAAAATATTAACTCATTTTAGTACTAGCGATATTTTGCCCACTTTAAAAAAAATTCCGAACTCATAAAATTCTACGGCTTCAAAATTGTGCCACCTCTGTCCAGTTGCACATGTTGCTCATGTCTAAGTACGGCCCTTGCTGTAAGTATTTTTCTACTCTGCTAATGTTAAGAAATGCAAGAAATGACATTACAAGTCTAAAGCAGGATTAAACGGCATCCTGAGTTACAATTCAATAAATCATTCATTGGGGATTTACCTGAATTGAAAAGAAATTCAGCACCATTTGTATCTAAAGTTAGCAATTTGAATAGAAGGTCTGGTTTGGAAAAAGTTACTGTTATTCAAGGCTAATAAATACCAGTCTCATTCACCTGTTTCATTAGTGTTTTATGCTCTATACGCCATACTTCGTTAAATAAACCGATTTTAAAATGCGATCAATGTGATTAGAGAATTAATTATTAAATGTCTGTGCAGGTTGTTGCAATAAATATTATACTGCATTTATCCTGAACGTTTTATATGTTTGAGGCGTTTAAATGTAGAACGTTGTAAGTCAAAAATTTTGAAAAAATTGAGTTACATGTATAGGAAATATCTAGATATATCAATAAATACATAGGAATATCGTTATATGTGATAGTTACAGAAATTTGTTTTCAATTAGCAGCCGAAGGTATTTGTCTCCAATAGGAAATAGCTGAAGTGCGTCGAAAAAATCCTTGCTATTTTTAGCATTTAAGAAAGACTTACACCATTTTGCCTTTAAAGGTCTCAATTATTTTATTTTTACCCTGATGTACATAATGATCCTTATTTGATTCATTTTCAAGATTTAAAAAGAAGCAGGCATCTAGGTTAAACTTGTTTTCAGCGATGAAATGTTTATTTTTATATAATCGGTGCAAGCATGTTTCTCGCTGTCGATCGTCACCAAATCGTCACCAAATCGTCGTACCAAATCGCTGCAAAACGGTTCATTTGGAAAGAAAACGAAAAAAGATTGAAATCGCCAAATTGTAGAAAGGATTGAAAGCTTTTAAATGAAACTTTTTATTTGTCTTTTGATTTTTGACAGAACTTACTCACATTTTAAATATTTTTTTTCTATTTTTTTTTTTTTTTTTTTTTTTTTTTTAGTTAACTCAGTAATATACTATTATGTATGGCGAGTAAAATCGAATTTTGTTTCATGGAACTATTTACAAATAAAACGCTCTGGATTTTTTTAAAAAGCTTGTAACATACTTGTGTTATATATATTTCTATAAACAAAATTTCAATTTAGATTAATAACTGCTCTAACAGTATATTGAAAAAGAAAAAGAGACTTAAAAGGGAAGGATTTGAAAGAGAAGTTTCCCGACGAATCTAATGTAACATTACTTTCATTTCGCATGGTTTTGCATTGGTCATTAGCCAAATTGCTAATGTTATTAAAAAGCCAGAGTGAGCCCTGCTTGTAAGTATATTATGAGATTATAAACTACAAACATGCTTTCTGAGATTATTACTTGTTACTAAAAAATGTTATTTGTAATTTATTATAAGTATTTGAAATACTTTTCCCAGTTTTTATTTAAAAGATCGGCTTTGTCGTTTTTAGACAAAAATTCAGAAAATTGTTAACACTCATTATTGTTTATTGGTAGTATACGGAACATACAACCTGCATGTTATTCTTACTTTGAGCAAAATTTCAGACACAACAGTATATCCATGTGTTATGATGGGTTCTTCGTCAGAGTTCCGCCCATTCCAACAATCTAGTTCTACACATCTACATCCTGTTAAGAGGGTCTGTCGGTACATTTCTACGGAAGACTTGCCAGTTAGCTGATGGCCTGGAAGGTAAAATTATAATAAAATTAAAACTTATTTATTTAATCTATCCGTAAAATGGAAACATTGCATCCAAAGCGATATAGGTAAGCGTCTTATCTTAAATGGGAGAGGTAACCGCAGGATTAAAGGCGAGGTCACATCAATCAAGGTCGCACGCCATGTAGTGGACGGAGTGAACAACAGAAATATGCCTAACTGTTTTCTTCTTTATGGATAATCTATTAATTGCACATCTATGAAATAACTGCGCAAGCGCCAACATCGTGTTTTCATTTGTTTGTAGCATTTATATTCTGACAGTAATAGAATGTTCTATTAATTTTTATTCGTGTTTTTTGACTTATTTATTATAGTTAATTATTTAAATAAAAACAGTTCTTTTTTAGAACTAATGTTATTTGTTAAAATGGCAAAATGTTGGCAATCGAATAACTCTAGCTTTCGAAATTGTAAGAAAATTCTTTTTCTTATAGAATTCACATGTCCTTTTCCAAAGAGCAAAACAAGTTAGTTACGTATTTTAACTTTAATTTATTAATATATATATATATATATATATATATATATATATATATTATTTGATATATATTATAAAATGTTGTTGATTTAAATACGCTCGATTTTAATTTTTTTTTTTTTTTAATGAAATGAAAAATGACGCATAAAAATTAGTAAGTAGTTAATGTGTAAAGATTGAATTTTGTAGTCTTATTTTTTACTCAATTCTTGATGTGCTAAAGTTATAAAAAATGATATGCACGGTGCTATTCCAGATGAAAATAGAATGTTTATCAAGGTGTAGAATATGTATAGAATTTAATAATAAATAAAATATTCAATTTTAAGTCCTTTTCTTCGTTTATCAAGCGCAGGCGATACATCGAAAACTTATTCCAACATTCTTTTGATCGTATTGTATTCATGTTATTTAAATTACAAATAGTTCATTTATTTAATTTAAAATTCATTTTATTTTATATTCAGAATCACTTTAATTTAAAATGCATGCATTAAATGTTGTACTATTAAACGAGCAAGTATTGTTAATTTAGTATTTGTTTAAATATTTTGCGAGTCCAGACAATAACTGCAAAATATTTCCTAAAATCGCCAAATTCGATTTTTTTTCCTTCTTGAAGCAGACAAAGCCATTTAGAGAATCCCTGTTAAAAATTCTATTACGAATTTCAGATTGTTACTTACTCACAGAAGATGAATCTTGTTTGCCAGATATATTGCAAAATATTTTTGTTACAGCTTGTTTTGATAAAAATATGTGTATTTAAAAAAAAGTCGCAATGTCATTTTAGTTTAAGGGCTAAAGGCAGTAATGCTTTCGTAGCATTAGTGCTTTTCTCCCGAAATTAAAATGATATTGTGATTATTTTTTTTAAATGTGCATAATTTTATCAAAACAAACTGTAATAAAAATATTTTGCAATAAAACTGGGAAACAAGATTCATCTTCCATAAGTGAGTAAAGAATCAGAATATATGCGCAAGAGATGCGCAGATAGTAGATATTCTGTCATATATGACGTCATACTGAAAACCCGCGTATTTGCATTATTCACTCCGTCCACTAGATGGCGCAGCTGTGTCAATATACTCCAGATTCCAGTATTGACATTGTACGCTTACTTATATCGCTTTGCATTGCATCTTTCCCCTTCGCAACAATAAATAAATCATTGTTAGAGCAAACGTTATAGTGAAAATATACTGTTAATTCAATTATTTTCATAAGAGAAAACAAATAACTTTATAAAATTATGTCCTAAACAATATCCGAATTAGCTAAGTTACTCCTCAACAAAGGTTAATTACGTCTAATTTACATTTCTATAGCAGTAAAAATATTGTTTTTACCCTTCTGTACACTGTTAAAAATTTGCAGCGAGCTGTCAAGTCATTCGACATTTTTTATAGAAAACGTTTGCATAACCGTAATTTAACTGTAATATGGCAATAATATGGTTAGAATAGCGTTAAATTATAGTTATATAACCGTTTTCTATGAAAACGGTCGAATGACTGGTCACTTTGCTGCAAATTTTTAACATTGTGGGTCTTAAAAAATAAAAATATTAGAATACTTTCGTTTTCTAGCGGACTTAGCGTAAATAATAGGGTGGAGCGCTTGCCTATGTAATTTTTTTTTCTTCAAATCAAAATGGGGTGGTGTGGGAAAGTTGCTCTATCATATCCTCATTCTGAATATAAAATATCTTTGAAAAATATTAATATTAAACACTGCCACAAGGTCATTGAATATTGAGAAAAAACGTAAAAGTTGTGCATTTTCCCATTTTTTCCTCAAATATACAAACTATTAATATTTATTTAATTTAAAAGGGTGATCATCGAATTATTATTATTATTATTATTATATATTTATAGTAACTAGGAGGGCTCCGCCCCCCTGCTCGCTACGCTCACCAACACCAGCGTAATCTCATCGCAGTTACATCCGGTATCGCGAAACAATCCCTATTTTCTTCAACCCCAGACGTAATTGTTTCGAGTTTCGATTATGGATCGATTCGCGATTCCATATTTTCTATATATTCAATAATTTGTAGTTACAGTAAATAATCCTATCATCAGAGTTGTATAATATAGACGTACGCGCGCAAAAATTTTCCGCAAAATTCGAACTTTCCGGAAAATTTCTTTGAAAAAAAAAAGTAATTTTTGTTCTTGTATTTTTTTTTTAATACCAAAAAATTAAAAATGTTCCTCGATTTTATGTACGATTTATTTATTGTTCGTCAGGGGTGATTCTGTTCCAAATTTTCCGAAAATTTAAGGCATTCGGTGCCGAAAATTTAAAAAAATAATCGGCCATCAGTCCGAAAATTCAGACATAAAAAAATATCACTAAAATATATTGCGGATTTCAACAAATGGTCGCCGAAAATAAACCAATTCCGTCGATCGTTCGCAGGAAAAATTCCCAATTTTGTCAAAGCATCGCGGAAAAACGCGAATTTTGTTAAAGAATCGTGGGAAAAAAAATTTTGTCAAAGGATCGCCGAAAAAACGCAAATTATGTCGTATAATAAGAAGTGCAGGAATATATAGAATAAATATAGAAATACAGAATAAATACAGAAATAAATAAGAAGTGCAGGAAAAAGCGAATTTCGTAAAAGCATAGCGGAAAAACCGCGAATTTTGTCAAAGGATTGTGCAAAAAGAAGCGCAAATTTCGTAAAAGAATCGCGGAAAAAAATAAGTTCGTTAAAGGATTGCGAAAGAAACATAAATTTAGTAAAAGGGCCGCGGAAAAAGCTCGCATTTCATCAAAAGATCGCGAAAAAACTCGAATTTCCTCAAAAGGCAAAAGAAAAAACGCGAATATCGTAAAATGATAGCGAAAGAAAGCGAATTTCATCAAATAATCACAGAAAAAGCAAATTTCGTGCAAAAAAGCGCAGGAAAAAAACGAATTTCGTAAAAGCATAGCGGAAAAAGCAGGAATTTTGTCACAAAATCGCGAAAAAATGCAATTTTCGTCAAAAAACCACGGGAAGAAAACTAATTTCTTCAAAAGATCGCAAAAAACGCGAATTTAGTCAAAATGCCGCGAAAAAAGCGTGAATTTCGTCCAACTATCGCGAAAAATTGCAAATTTTGTCAAAGGATAGGATAAAAAAAATCTCATTTTGTCAAAGGATTGCGAAAAAACCGCGAATTTCGTCAAAGGATCGCGAAAAAAAGCAAATTTTGTCAAAGGATCGAGGAATAGCGGAAATTTCGTCAAAGGATCGCGAAAAAAGTGCGAATTTCTTCAAAGAATCGCGAAAAAACGGAAATTTTGCCCAAATGATCTCGGAAAAAATGAGAATTTCGTCAAAACGTCGCGAAAAAAGCGTGAATTTCGTCAAAAGATCGCGAAAAATGCAAATTTCGTAAAAGGGCAGCAATAAAAACTCATCGGTCTCTTTAATGATGATACCTATGAATTAACCCCTCTTTATAAAATATGATTCAGTTGTTTCAGAAGCAATGCCCATTATTGCATTTTGTGAGAAGAGGTCACAATATTAAAGATTGGGCTGTTTCTAAATGCATTGACAAAATAACTGATAAGAATTCACACCTTCTTATCATGGATTTTTAGTTTTATTATTTTGTTAGCCATCATAATTATTCTGTAATTAATATTAATTAATTCTTAAATTAAATGGTTATTATTTTAAAACTACTGTTTAAAATTCATACCGTCAAAGTAATATAACACGTTATTTAATCAAATATTAAATTAATTTGCAGAAAGTTTTTGACCCAATATTTATGTGCGCAGAAAGTTTTTGGTTTTATACAAGTCTGCTTATAATATAAATCTCCTCTCCTCTGAAATTTTCACTTCGCCGCCTTTTTTTCGCCAATATATATGTGTAAAATTATATATATAATGTTACGAGTATTGTAAATAGTTCGTGTTTGTGCTTAGAAATAATGTAAATAGTTCAATTAAGCTCTATTCATAAGCTAATAATAGTTTTGGTTACATTGAAGTATTTCAATTTGTTGATTTTCTGCAAGCAAGTATAACCTATTGGATTTCAATGGGAGTCTATGGAAAATTCGCGAAATACTGGAAATAGCGCCAAGTTGGCGTCACATTTGACGACTAATTTTGGTCTCCAAACTTGGCAACTTTGGCGACAGAGGCGGGTTCCCCCTTTGGTAACCCACCTTATAAGAAAACTCAGACCAATCAGATGCTTTTCGCGGTATCTACGCAGATTTTCATTGGTCCATTTCCAAAGCGTTACTTTTTTTTATATATATAGAAGGAAATTATATAATATTTCTAGCAAATTCTCTTTTATTATATTAACTCAACGACTATACTTTTATTTTTTAAATATATGAAATTTAGGTAATTCTAATTGTTTTATATTTCTTACTTAACCTATGTAAAAATAATTTAATATTACAATTCACAAGCAATGAAGTTACCATTTTATAGTACAGTGCCAGAAAGAAAATCTTGACAGGCATCGAACAATTTAAAAAAATACCTTATTTCAAACTACTAACAGAACTAAAAAAAATAGGAGAACGCTGAGTCATCTCAAGCTGCAAGGTCCACCACTCACCGTGACAAAGGCGCGAAAGAAACTCTTGCTCGCCTTTTTTATTTAAAGTGCAAAAAGTAAAATAAAACATCTGAACATTGAGATTGTTACTTGAGTTTCAAGATTTTTTTTGCTGGCACTGTAGTCCATACTGTTTCTTGAATTCAAAAACTGGCATTTTTTTCCGAGGCTCCGGACAAGTTTTAATGACACTAGATTAATTTTAACACAATTATTCTAATTGGTAAATAAATCATATTAGATGTAAATTTCCAACTACCATTCATTACCTGAGATTTATTCTGTTGAGCTGAACCAGGTTTCAGACCAGATGCGTCTCTGTCGTTTTCTGCTTAAAATGATGTTTAAATCACGTTTCTATCTTAATTAGAGCAGGAAATATTATTTTTTTCATTTTGGTTAGTTTTCAAAATCTGCCTTTCAAGCGATGGTTGTCAAGGAAACGAATTCTTGTAAAATTGTGTTTTTCTTCATGATAGGTTTTTTCACCATCTCTCATATTTAAATTCTTATAACTCGAGAACCGTTAAAGATACAGGGTTGAAACTCAAAACATATCTTTTTCAATTATTTTACTTTACTTTTGAGCCAGCATATTTGAAAAAAATATTTACTTTTGAAAATATGATTTTTTTTTTTTTTTAAGTTGCACTACTTTTTTGTAATTTTTTCGTTAAATATTTTTATTTTTTTTAAATTAATATTTGTAAAAATGCTGGCTCTAAATTAAAAAAATATATATTTGTGTTTATTTAAATGAAAAACAATTTAAATTCTACAAATAATATTTCGAGTTATAAAGATTTTAATTTATACCACTTTTTTCATAAATTTTAAATTAAATTTTTTTTTAAAAAAGCTATGAGAAGTTTTATCATTTGATTTTGTTTACAAATGATATGGTTAACCATCACAGAAAAATTCAAAATTTTAACTCAATAAATAATTTTTTTTTGAAAATGTGTCCCGGACCCCCTTAAAGTTAGCTGGGTGAAAAAGTTCCACCAGATTCGTCCGGGATAGCTCAGATTAGAGCACTGGCGGCTTCAGCCAGGAGATCCCTGGTTCGAATCCTGGTCCGAACATTTTTCGCCCAGTTGGAAATTTACATCTAATAAGTTTTAATGAACCCACAAAGACCACAGTTTGTGGTCTCAAAGGACCACAAACAGCAGAAGAAGCCTCCGTAACAAGTTTCGCACATTTTTCAGTGGCTTGATTGTGACAAGGGTTTAATCTTAGGTAAGATATCTTCATCTATTGCTTTTGGATTTAGGATACGCTTTGTGAGAATGTTATGATCTAAGAACTTATTTAATGGTGGTTCTGTCACGGTCATTTCAGTCCAATTTATGAAATCGATGTAGTCTTTGGCTTCAAAATTGATCTCAGGTAACTTGAACGTACGTAAAGAATTTCTTGATTTGAACAATTTTGCAGTCAAAAACTATATCAATTTTATGTATTGGGCTGAAGTGACCGTGACAGAACCACCATTAACTAAGTTCTTAGATCATAACATTCTTACTAAGCGTATCCTAAATCCAAAGACAATAGGGGAAGACATCCTACCTAAAATTAAACTATTCCCTTGTCCCAATAAAGCCACTGAAAGTGAAACTTGTTGCGGAGGCTTCTTCTGTTGTTTGTAGTCCTTTGAGACGTGATGGGTTCATTAAAACTTATCTGGAGTCTCGGAAAGAAATGCCACTTTTTGAAACAAAAAACAGTATCGACTACTATAAAATGGTAACTTCATTGCTTGTAAATTGTAATAGTAAATTATTTTTACCTACTTACTATGGTTCTTTAAAAATAATTTCAAATTATATTTTCTTACATAGGTTAAGTAAAAAATATAAAACAATTACAATTACCTAAATTTCATATGTTTAAAAAAAGTATAGTCTTTGAGTTAGTATAATAGAACCGAACTTGATGTAAATAATGAAGAGAACGAATATTTTTCCCAACTGGATTAAATCATACTCAAGGCTGGAGCAGCACAGTTGACATTTATTTCTACAGAGCGAAAAATGTCCAGATCAGGAATCTAATCTTGGCACGGCACGCCAAGTAGCCAGGTTCGATTCCTGGTCTGGACATTTTTCGCCCACTTGAAATAAACTTCAACTGTTATACTGCAGCCTTGATATATATTACATAATTTTACTATAAATATATAATAATAATAATTCGATGATTATCCTTTTAAATTAAATTAACAGTTTGGATACTTGAGGGGGGAAATGGGAAAATGCACAACTTTTACGTTTTTTCTCAATATTCATTGACCTTGGGTCGGTATTTAATATTAATATTTTTCAAAGATATTTTATATTCAGAATGAGGGTATGATAGAGCAACTTTACCTCATCACACCATTTTGATTTGGGGAAAAAAAGTTTCCATGGGCGAGCGCTTTTACGTTTTTTCTCAATATTCATTGACCTTGGGGCAGTATTTAAGATTAATATTTTTGAAAGATATTCTAGTAATTAAGGCTTAATGAAGTACGTGTTGCAAAATATTACAAACAGCCACGAAAATAAAACAGTAACAAAAGTTAAAATTTCTGATCTGCGCAAATTTTACATTTATTCAGTTCGTGAAATTGGTCACTGTTAAACTAACAATTTTCATTTCTGTTCTTTCCAATTTGTTTTCTATTTCAAATTCATCATAGAAGGAAAACGACGCTATATTACTAGCCAAGAGAAAGGTGTATCTACTTCACCTTCTGTAAAAGTCGGTGAAAATAGCTATAACTTTATATCGAAAAGAAAATTATGTGGAGATGCAAAATCAGCAACTGCAGTAAAGAACAAAGGTATTGGCTAACTGATTCACTTGTTCAACGAGTGGTATTATATTTTTTATTTCTGTATATACTATATAAATCCCTTCTCTGTGTAATCAATTGTTAGTAATTTACCTTCACCTTATAAAAATTATAAAAAAAATAAATAATAGATTTTGTAATATTCCAAAAAGTTTTTAAATTGTTAGTTCCTTTAATTTTGAAAGGTTAGTGTTTACAGACATGATACTCAGTTTTAGCACAGTAAGTTCAAATTTTAGATGTCGGAAAATTTTCACGGTGTAGTTTCAATACAAGATAATTCAATTCACATTATGAATTTTCAAAAAGGTCTTTAAAATAAGGTTTTCTGGTAATAATAAATAATTTTAATTTTTTTTTCTTTAAACTTGATTTATCCGTGTTTATTGGTTTCTTCTTATCATTTTTATGACAATGAGAAGAGCGTCTGTATGTGTGAAAAAACTTGAGGCCTTTTTTCATTACAAAAGTCATTTTGTCACAAATATTATACGGTGTGTCCACGTATAACCTGGCTGACCTTTATTTTAGCAACCGTTGGTCCTAGATGCATACTTCCAATTACAAAAATGGTTTAAATAAGGTAAAGAATTATTTTTAAAGCGATTTGGGTCAATAAAAACATTTGTTAAAAAAATACGAAATTTAAATTTTTATACGGCCCCCCGGTCTTATAAGTTATATTTAGTAAAATTTTTCTGTGACACTGACAAGAAAAAAAAAGTCCCGTTATTCTGCGATTAAAAATGACCGAGTAATAGCTGTTTAAAGTTAGAGTATAATTTTTGCTGCAAATTAGGGGTCATTCACAAATTTAGTAGAAATATAATTCCGTCAGATATATTACAAAAATGGTTCACAGCAAAATTGACATTGCAATATAAATTTGAAATCTTTAATTATTCTGAAATATTACAGCAAAATATACAATTTGTAATAAACATATAATTAGAAAAAAATAGAATTTTTGTTAAATAAAAGGCTGAAAAACAACAGCCTCAATTCTTTACTAAATAATACATATTTTAAAATGCTATTAGATTACAGTGTCTTTCAAATTTTGGGTCGTGCCATGTTTTTTAGCTTTTGAAAATTGATTCTCATGTATTTTTTACCTCTGAATCTCAAAATCCCAAAAAATTAACCCATCACGTAAGGATTTTTCTCAAATCGCAAATTTCAAAGTTTCAAACTTAAAAGTTAAAATTGATCCCCCCTCTCCCCTTCGAACCTCATCGGACCACTGAGCTATTTAGCTCTAAGAAACCCAGTCTAAGCCAAAAAAATGAATACATTATTGAATTAAATAAAATTAAACTGAATTAAATGTCTTATATCTATTTTACAGTATTAGATTTTTCGCTATTTTTTAGCCTTGAAATTTACGATTTGCGAAAAGTCATGACATGATAGGTAAAAGTGAAGGTAATTTTTTTATTCAGCGTTAAAAAAATACATAAAACGTAATTATAAAAGTTAAAAAACACAACCACCGCAGGTTTATGTTTTCTAATCTAAAACTCTTTATATTAAACTTGTTGACGGTAATCCATCTGAATTTTTTTGTGTTATCCTCTAATATAAGGATGTATAAGATGGTAAGTGTCGAAAATCGTAATAGTATAGCATTGTTGTCGGATTTAAGTCAGTATGTAAAATTTAACTTCGGTCGAACATTTGAAAGTAAGTTAATGTTTGAGTATAAAATTTAAACTGGAAAGATGATAGTTGCAAGCTAAATAAAACCTTATGAAAATAACATAATTTTTCTTAAAAGAAAATCATTGACTCAGATCCTTACAAAATACAACATATGTTGAAATACAATTATTGTAACTAATCTGAAACTTAACTAATAATAGTTAATCGTAATATTTGTACGATTTCTTTCAAAGCGCAGATACCTTGAAATAAGTTTAAGTACTTTATATACGATCCTTGAAATCATGACAGAAATCATCTGTTTTGAGCTACAAAAAAGTGGTATAAGTCATCCATTTCAAAGTTTCATAACTCCGTCAATTTTAATGTTAGATGAATGGGACTTTTTTTGTCTTATTTGTTAGTGTCACAGTAATTTTTTATTAAATATCACTTATAGGACCGGGGGACAGTATAAAAATTTAAATTTCGTATTTTTTTAATAAATGTTTTTCTTGAACTAAATTGCTTTAAAAATAATTCTTTACTTTATTTAAACCATTTTTGTAATTGGAAGTATGCATCTAGGACCAACGGTTGCGAAAATAAAGGTCGGACAGGTTATACGTGGGCACACTGTATATAAAATTAAGCTTGATTTTGGAAAGAATGCGATATAAGTTATTAAAATTATTATTTATGTTAAAATTAATTTGTAATCCTTTACTAACTACCATTAAGTTTCCGTTTCGTAATACAATGACTCAGCAACATTTGAATGTTGGGGAATATTGAAATAGTATTTTCAATGCATGTTGTTGAAATGCAATGTGCTAAGTATCCCAAAACTCAACAATTTCTAAAAATAATGCAATAATTGGAACAATGTATGAATTATTATTTTTGTTGTTTCTTTTAAATTTGATTGTCCAGTGTGTACTAATGGCTCTCTAGTCCACAGCACGGTGAGACCTTTCTGATGATTGAGAAAATTCAAGTAATATTTCACAACTTACCACTAAGATATGTGTTGTGAGATGAATTGATGAAATAATGGCTGAGTGGTTGTTCCATGTTCATATTTTGGTCAAGCTTCTCCTGAGAAACAATGGAATTGTCTTCTCCCATTAAATACCTCAGAAACCCATTTTCTGATAGTAAACCTAAAACAAAAAGAAGTAATTTTGTTACAAAAAAGCAACTTGACTTTAAATAAATATTTCTTATAAATGGTTTGCTCTCAATTGTAAAAATTACTACTCACGTTATTAACATTGCTTATTGTTTTAATTTACTTATTGAGCAACTTTTGGCGTTTTTAAGCAACAGTAGTTTGGCATATGATAGTATATTTTATGACAATCGCATTCAATTTAAGGGGTTGTTATTATTCGATTGCCTTTATAAATAAAAATGTGGTAGCATACTCACTTGCTATTTGCCCAGTTTAGAATTTTTTGTCCATTTCAAAACTTGGTAATTTTCACCTGGACTAGTTATATTAACCGAGTGCAACAAGTCAACATATATTAGCAGGTTAATTATTACAAGCTTGCCAATAATTTGCGCAAAATCCTTTCGACCAGTATGTTTTTAATGCTTGTATGTTACCACTATCTTATATATATATATATAAAGGTCGAAACGCAAAAAGCAAATCATATATTAAAATATCAGACATATCCCTGTAACAAACATTATACACGATACAATTAGTCCTTTTCGCTTAAAACCTTCTCTGATGTACTAGAATTGTAGTGTAAAGGTACTATAATAGTAACAAAATTACGTAATTTTTTACTACTTCTTACTTTTTATTTCGCCAGTATAGGTTTAAGTTTCGGCGGCATCAAACTCAATAACAGTTAAATGAGAATTTTTAAACTAATTAAGAAACTCTAGACAGATTTGACTACATTTGAAAAGGGAATTAAAATAAAAATATGCATAAAAACATTTAATTAAAAGCAAAAACATACAAAATAGACGTGTAATAAGTAATAGTAATTGATGATAAAATTTATGAAGATTTAAAGAATAACGGTATCCAAAAAATCTTAATAGAGGTAAGTTACCATTTTTGGACATCCTTATTCAAAGAAAAAATGACATTAATTTTCAATTAATTTCAACTTCAGTCTACAGGAAACCAACTTCAACGGATCAGTATACGAATTTTAATTCAAATTGTCTACTTAGACATAAAATCTCCATCATAAAAACTTTAGCATTTAGAGCTACAAAGTACTGTAAGTAATACTGAAATCTTTCAAATTGAAAGAAATAAAATGTATGAAGATTTAAAGAACAACGGTTACGCAAAACACCTGAATAGAAATATATTCAATATAACATCGGAGTTTCGTTTCAACGTTAAATAAATTGAGTTCCTTTTTAAATAACCACAAGTTTAAATATGACAGAACAAAATTAACCAGTGTTATTTATATGATTCCATAGAGCGATTTTAAGAATGTATATATAGGTGACACTGGAAGTACAGCGTCTAGAATATATGGCGTGGAAATCGGCTATCTCGGTAATACTTAAACAAGTTGGAAATTGCTCGTCAAACGTGGCAAATGAGGTGCGTTCGTACTATAACTAGTTTTATAATTATTTTTTGCACCCCATATTGTACTGAATGTGTATTTATTTGCAATTCATAAGTGCATAGTCTGTAACATCATTAAAATGCACTTGCAATAATTTTTTCCCATTCCCCTTAATGTAACAGAAAACTTTTGACTGTCCCTGTAATTAAGCTATACATCCGATTTTCATGAAATTTGAAATGGCTCGACAAAATTTTGCAGCAATTATATATTTAAAATTTCAGCCCATTCGGAAAGCTGTAACATCATTAAAATGCACTTGCAATAATTTTCCCCATTGGCTTTAATGTAAAGAAAAACTTTTGACTGTCCCTGTAATTAAACTATACATCCGATTTACATAAAATTTGAAATGACTCGACAAAATGTCGCAATAATTATATGTTTAAAATTTGAGACCATTCGGAAAGCTTTAACATCATTAAAATGCACGTGCAATAATTTTTCCCATTGGCCGTAATGTAAAGAAAAACTTTTGACTGTCCCTGTAATTTAACTATACATCCGATTTTCATAAAATTTGAAATGGCTCGACAAAATTTTACAACAATCATATATTTAAAATTTCAGACCATTCGGTTGGGTAGTTTTTGCTTTATTATATGCGGACGGACGGACAGACAGACGGACGGACAGACGGACAGACAGACGGACTGAACGACGACTATAGGTGCTACGTATTTATATAATTACGAACGCACCTAAAAAGTGCTAAAATATTGGATCTCTTAAATGGAAAACGATGCTGAAATCCAATGAGTCGATCCAATGCGACATCTGCAGGCTATTTTCTAAAACTCCAAGATTATTTGGTCTAGACGCGGTAATAATACGATGTTTACTTTGAAATTTGAAACTATATCGCAGATGTCGCTTCGATCGGCTCGCTGGATTTCAGCATCATTGCACATTAAGGAATATAACTTTTTAACGTTGTTTGGATAGCAGATTACCATACTATATATTCCAGGCGCTGTACTGGAAGATCAATTGAGATACGACTTAAGGAGCATATGGCCGCATTAAAAAATGGCAAATTAAATTCCAGATTAGTAAAACATGCTTTTGACACGAACCACACCTCATCTTTTGAAAGTTCGTTAATTTTGAAACAAATACACAGCTTATTATTATAGATTATTCATGGAAAATTGGTTCACTGTGCTATACTCTTACACATTGAACGAATCAGGTTTGATTCCCAATGAATATTGCGGTTTTTTAAATGAATAACGTTGACTTTGACTGAATCCAGGGTGTGTTTGATGTTCTGTTATTTCTAATGTTAGTACTCATGAGGCAGTGCGTTGCATAACGAAACGTCTATTTTGTATGTTTTTGTTTTTAATTAAATGTTTTTTCGTATCTTTTTACTTTAATTTATTTTTGAAATGTTATCAAGTCTGTCTAGTGTTTCTTAATTAGTTTAAATATTTTAATTCAGACGTTAAATTGTATGTGTATATTGAGAATTTGTATTTAACTATTTTGATACAAAATGTACTGAAGTGTAACAGTTTTATGGAAATTCTATGTTTTTTCTTAAATCACATCATTTTCACTGATATAATCATATCGCCTTTCTGCACATAGAAAGGACCCTTTGTCGTATAAAGGGGGATATTAAAGGCCTTTGATCTTAGTACTGTTATTGAAAAAATAAAAAGCCAATGTAAATTATGTTATTTAGACAAAATCATAGTAAAACTTTGCAGTTTTGTGGAATGAAATGTAGGTTTTCAGTCAACTGACTTTTAACATAGTATTTAGCATTTTTCAGCTATAAGCATTTTTTTAAAATCAAAGTGCCATTCCTAAAATATTGAAAAATTAAACAAACTCCTGCAGATATCTGCATATCACTAAATTTTTATTAATAAACAAGCATAATATTAACTTGCAGTGCATATATGGAGGTTTAGTTCAAATCTTGCTAGTCAAATATAAACCACTTTTAATTATCCGATTGAGTTGAAGCAATGAAAACATATATGTAATTTGAATGACAATACAGTATTATTATAATTTAAAGAACGTAGAAGTTTTTTAGAATACAATTTTCTACAGGGCTTCACAAAAATTTAGATTAAAACTTGCAAGTTAATTTAAAACAAATTTCAATAATCTGAGCTGAAACTTTGCTCAGGATATGTAATTCTGATGACAATGCAATATTATTATAATTTATGGAACGTAGCAGTTACGCTTTTTTTTACAGAGCTACATAAAATATTAGTTCAAATCTTGCAAGGCAATTTTAAACCACTTTCAATTATCTGATTGAGTTGAAACTTTGCCTACATGTATTTTTCCGATGGCAATTCTATTAAATTATAATTTGACGAACGTAGAAATTATGCATTTGTTACAGGGCCACACAAAAGATCTCGGAAAGTTTGTTGCTAAAAAGCAGAAATTTTAATTAAATTTCAACAAAATTACTATAGGTTTTTGAGATACACAATAGCATTTTTTAAATTGAAAACAAAGTGCGTAATAGTTGTATTTCTTTTACAGGGACACATAAAAATTACGGATACATTATCGTCTATATGCAGAAATTTTATTTCAAATTGAATAAAATTTATATAGCTTATTTATTCACGCAGCAGCATTTTTTTCATCCGAAAATAATTTTTGGTAGCACTTATATGTTTTACAGGGTACAACAAAACATTAATTTTTTTTAATATGATTTTATTTAAAAAAAAATCTTTCTCAGGATGACTACACATATTTCTCAAGCAATTCTGAGTAGACAAAAAAAAAAAAAAAAAAAAAAAAAAAAAAAAAAAAATGTTAACTTACATGTGTGCATTGAATTTTTTTTTTACTTAATTGTGAAATAAGTATGTTTAATGCATTATTTGTAATGCATTATACAGTGTACCCACTAAAGTCTTTTCCATGCTCTTAACTGCCGAACGGTTGCAGCTATAGTAAAAACAGTGGCATCTAGGTATAGTAAATTGGCTATGCGCTACCAGATGAGACCGCTTCCAGCACCACTTGGTGCAAAACAATTGAGTTAATATTTCTATCTTGAAAACGAGATTCATATTCAGAACGAGATTCATTTAGCATTCATGTTCACAAGGTGTCGTCATTCACCTTTATCCCATATTTCAAACCGTTTTCGCGATTGTATCGCTAATGCCGCCATTTTGTACCAGGTGGCGCTATAAGCGGTCTCATCTAGTAACGCATAGCCTCTTTACTATTCCTAGACATCACGTTTATGAATATAGATGCAGTCGTTCGGCAGTTAAGAGGGTGGGAACGGACTTTAGTGGCCACCTTGTATTTTTGTTTTAAGACATTGTTGTTAAATAACTTCTGTCTGAGTATTTAATTATGGATGCATAAAAAAAAAAAAAAAAAACAGCTAAGGCTAATTATATTTCAACGAAATAATTTTGTCCACCTAGATCGTCAAAACGTCCCACTGTGTGTTGGTTATAATGAGCATTCGGACATATTGCGAATATATCTTTTGCCTACTTCCTCATGCGCGATATAATGAGGAGCTAATTTAAAATCATGCTTTTTACAGGGCTCCCAAATGGTCCGCCAACTGAATACCAATATTTTTTTAGAAAAATTTTCTTTTTAGATTTTTCTTACTAACCGCCCCAAAATCACCTTTGAAAGTTAATTCTAGCGCAAACCTACCATAAAATTTTCTGTTAAAATTTATTGGTATTCAGTTGGCGGACCATTTGGGAGCCCTGTTTTTAATGATTGCTTTCAGACCATTTCCAAAATTTGGTCAGTATTGTGAGATGATCAGATTTTCTGGTGCAGATTATACACCGTATCTTACGGGAAAGAAGCCTCGGCGATTACGAGAAATTCGTAATTTTTAAAATCACTGTGCATATGGAGCAATATTCATATAACTCAATGCGTACACATAACTTTCTAATTACCTTCTTAAAAACATAAATTAATGAATCCTTCAAATTTTCTGTTTTAATAAATATATTATATATTATTTTAAAGCCCCCATATAAAAGTTATATAGCCAATACTTTTTAAATACATCAGTTTCAGTCTAAACACTTAGGTAAAACAAAATAATCTAAAGTTAATAAGGGAAAAAACTAAACTAGAGTGGCTAATCTGCTGGTACACAAACATTGTGTTTCTTTTCTGTTCATTAAACAGAAATTTATCTTTTTGTAGTACGTTATTTACCAACTAAATCAAATCTAGTATATTCTTGCTGGAAATCTTATAAATATTTATTGTCAGTAAAGAAATGAGATAATACTTTTATCGTTTCGGTAGAAAAAAATTATGACTTAGATAAATCGTACTATAATACAAAAAATGAGTGTAACTTATAGCATTTATATAAGTTGTTATAAATTGTTAACGAGGGGACATGTTAGACTAAATCAGTAAAGATGTACGACGTTTCTTTTACTTTACTGTAAGGTGATATTGATGTAAATAATCACTGTCATTATGACAAAGCATTTCTATTTGTAGTTCTACCGAACGATGTTGACGAAGAAAAATTTGCTTTTATTACTCTTTAGATTGTCTTTTTGAAGTAGTAAAAGAAAGATATTTTGTGAGATTATTACATTTTTCTTTTCCACTTATACTATATCAATATGATCCCCTTATCATTCACTATAGTAAGAATATCAAATTAAATATATTTTAGTGGTATTATATTTAAAAATTTTAATAATACTTATTTTCATTTAAGAAACTTTTATTTTCATTTTAACATGATATGTATTTAAGTAAATTTAATTTTTAATACTTTCTTCTATTTTTACAAGAAATATATTAGATTGGAATATATTGTACAGGATTCGTGAAAATTTTCGAATTTCGATTTTAGACGGATTTACAAGTTTTAGGGGCCAGAGATCTGAAAAACATGTTTTAACAAAATGTCTGTCTGTATGTATGTGACACAAATTTTGTGGGCGCTCTATATCAAGAACTAATGGAGATAATTTAATAAAACTTTAGTTTCAATTAGTCCTTAATATAGTTTGGTGCTGATTACTCTTTGGCGTAAATCGCCCAACAGGGGGCACTGTTATGCTTCATTGTTCATGATTATTGCAATAACTCTGTCAAGAACTAATGCATGAATTTTCATCAAATCTCACATTCAGTTAGCCTGATGTAAATTAGTGCTGTTTATTTTTTGGTGTAAAGAGCCCAACAGGTGGAGCTGATATACTGCGTTTTTCACGATTTCTGCAATTGCTGTACCTGAAGAAATAATGCATGAATTTTCAACATACTTAAATTTCTGTTAGTCTCTGCTATGAATCAGCTAACGCATTGGCTCTTAAAAGGCGGAATGAACTATAATTTTTAAACACTCAAAGCCAGTTTTAATACTCAGAGCACTATAAATGAGACATTTTTTTAACAACGTGAACCCTAATACTTAGAACATAATAGTTTCGAGTTCATTTATTTTCGGATTCTGAAGGCCACAAGATTTTGGCACTGCTTCAATTTCTATAAATTGCAAATTATATATTTGAATCAAATTAAAAACTACCAGATATGCCGTGCGAAATAAAATTATGGTAAAATGGCCAGAAAAATGCTGAATAAACTGTAAAAAATATGCTTAAGAAGGGGGCCTTTTCTTCTGCTCTTAAATTCACGTTAATTTTAAGATTTTTTTCTGTTACAAAGAAAACGATACCACTTTTGGACTTTTTACATTGTATTTATTGACCTTTCTCTTGTATATTTAAATTTGTGTGTGTGAAAAAAAGAACAATACGTCTTGAGCTATGGGGATATTATTGTCAGACCCAGTGTCACAAAAAGCGGGAGAATGAGACAAAAAAAAAAAAAAGCGGGACAGAGGCTTCTAAGTTGGGACATAAAAATACAGTAGTCCTTATGAGAACGGGTCTATCTATAACTGATCGCTGCCGTAAACTTAAAATTTCATTATCCCAACGGTAAAAATGTTAGACATCTATACTTGCTAAAATACAAGCCTGTTTAAAACAGAATTTTCCTATTGCCTCTTGAGATTTCGTCTTAGCACGTTTTATAATATTAAATGAACATCATAGTCGTATAGGGTAAAACATGTGAAACCGGAATCGCTAGGGACAGGAGGAATATTCGTTTCTAAACAGGCTCTTCTTAGAAGCATCTTAGAAAGGAACATCTTAGAGAGTATAAATGTGGGAATGTAAATATTCTCAACAATGCAACTCGTCTAACTCAAGGGTTTATTGAATCGATACGCAATCATATATGAAATAAAAAGTACAACACGAGGAGCGTTGAAAAAAGCTAAAAATGTGTGGCAACGGTTTTGATGAAAAATAAGAAAATTCAAGAGTTGTTTAAGTTTTTTAGAAGTTCGTTAGTTTTTATCTCAACATGAATGTTGAAGATTCGTTGTGTATCAAATAAAACATTTGAGTAAGAATTCTAGGGGAATTCCAGTATTTATGTAAACAAATGTATTATATTATTGATGTGGATGAACTGTTATGATCTTCCAAGCATAATATTTGTTCGAGTGAATAATAAATGTCGTATTAAATTGACGAACTAATAGATGCATTTATTTATAGTTATAAGCCAAGTGAACCTTTTAGTAATTTTCAGATAAAATACTACAAAATTTGGGGGCTCGGTGCCGGGATTTGAATAAAAAATTGAAACGATTACGGAAAAAAACACATCATTATGTCGATTTTGAATAAAGCGCGACGAAGCGATTTGATTGAACTATGCGAGGAATGCGGAATAAACACGCCAGAGAAGGTAACCATTCTGTCATTGATTGAAGCAATAAAAACTTGGGGAAGTTTTAATGAAGACTTTATAAAAGACCGTCTTTAATTAATATCATCGGCTAGCAAAGAGAATAGAAAGTTAGAACTTGAAGCGCAAGCAGAGACGGAGAAAGAGCAAAGAACAATAGAAGCAGAGAAGGAGAAAGAGCAAAGAAAAATAGATGCCAAGAAGAAGAAAGAGCAGAGAAAAATAGATGCAGAGAAGGAGAAAGAGGAGAAGAGAATAGCGTTGGAAGAAAAAAAATTAGAACTTGAAGCAGAAGAGAGAAGACGACAGATAGAGATAGGGGAGAAGAAATTGATGTTAGAAATAGAGGACAGAGAAAAAATGAGGGAATTTGAGCTAAAGAAATTGACAATGCAAGCCGAGATAGACTCTCAGAAGGATGCAGAAATACTAGCTCCAAGAACGGGAACAGGTAAAAATTTTGATTTGTTTAAGTTACTTAATCGTTTTGATAGTGCAAATGGTGATATCTGTATGTATTTAACATTATACGAGCGACAAGTATCTCAAATGAAAATAGACAAGGGTGAATGGGTATCGTATCTGTTAAGTTTATTACCGTTAGAAATAGCTAGCATAATTACAAGAGAAAAGGAACCTGATGTAAATAACTACGAATATATAAAAAATTTATTGTTGAAAAGATTCAAAATGTCGCCGGAAGAATTTAGACAGAGGTTCATGACTCATAAAAAGGAGCCAACAGATAATTGTGGCGATTTTGGTTTTCAGTTAAAAACGTACTTTAATGAATGGGTACGTGGAATGAACGTAACAACTTTTGATGGATTAACGGAGTTATTAGTAACTGATCAAATTAAGCGAAAAATACCGCCAGAAACCAGAGAACGTTTTATTGAGGAATTTCCAAAGATAAAAGAAGTAGATGTATTAGTGGAAAAACTAGATGATTTTGATACGGCGTGTAGAGGATTTAAAACCGCCAAATTGTATAAGGCGCAAAATAGCGTGAACAGGGAGGAAATAGATAGCCAGTGGAATCAAAATTCTCATCAAAATAATATAGGACGAGGCGAAAGAGCTATTAATTCGATAATTATCTGCCATCTTTGTGGCTTGCCTGGTCATATCGCCGCCAAATGTACAAATAGGGATCAAATGAGCACACAAGAATATTATGGCAACCCGATTAGAAAAGCAAACGATAATGGCGCACAAAAAAGAAACATAATGAGCTTATCAAAAGCGGAAAATAACGCCAAATCGACAAAAAAGATACGTGTAGTTCCAATAAATGAGAAACCGACAAAAATTATCATCGACACAGCAAGCTATGTGAGTTTAATAAATGAAGAATATTACACCGAAATAGGCGCACCTGAATTATGCCAAGAAAATTTGCATATATTGACTGGATTTGGCGGAGAAGAAACACAGCCAATAGGATACTTTGAGCATGAAATACAAGTAGACAGCGTGAGACTGACAGATAATTTTCATGTAATATCAGGTCTAGAATGTGACATATTGTTAGGTGTAAGTGCAATATCAGGATGCATTTTAACAGTCACAGAAGAAGGTGTCAAAATAAAAAATCTCGCCAAGGAAGAAAACGCCAAAGGCAAGACCATTATGTATTGTAGATATATTAGGGCGGTAAGGAATACCGATGAAAATCTAAAATATGTGGCCAATGAAATAAATAGAAAAGCTATAATGAGAAAAACGGAAAGATCTCGTGAGAAAAAATTAAATTCAATTAACAAAAATTTGAATGAAAGAAATGAGGTATCACGAATAGTACGAATGAGCGAACTAAAAGAAAAACGCAATTTATATGCACGCACCAATGAAAATAAAAATGAAATGAACAATCTTGAAAAATATTATAAACGAAAGAACACGAGAGAAGAAAATAATACTGAAGGAGTAAATGTAAATAAAAAGAGATTTAGCGAAAATTACAAGCGTGATCGCAATGACAAAAATGAAGATAGAAAATATTGTCCGAGAGACAATTTTGTAAATAGACGTCCCAGATATTGTAAATAACATACATTTCTTGACGATAGAAGATATTTATACGGAGATCAGAAAGAAAGAATACGGCAAAATTTTGAAAGGGAAGAGATTGAACTGTGTAAAAGAGACGTATACTTCTCGAGTAATAGTAATCGTAGGCAGTATGAACAGTCATTAAACCATACTGATAATTCTGTTTATGGAGGATATGAAGCTAAATTTAAAAGAAGATATGATTTGAATACACGTTCCGTTGGGTCAACGGACTGTCAGGATGACCGAATGTGGGAATGTAAATATTCTCAACAATGCAACTCGTCTAACTCAAGGGTTTATCGAATCGATACGCAATCATATATGAAATAAAAAGTACAACACGAGGAGCGTTGAAAAAAGCTAAAAATGTGTGGCAACGGTTTTGATGAAAAATAAGAAAATTCAAGAGTTGTTTAAGTTTTTTAGAAGTTCGTTAGTTTTTATCTCAACATGAATGTTGAAGATTCGTTGTGTATCAAATAAAACATTTGAGTAAGAATTCTAGGGGAATTCCAGTATTTATGTAAACAAATGTATTATATTATTGATGTGGATGAACTGTTGTGATCTTCCAAGCATAATATTTGTTCGAGTGAATAATAAATGTCGTATTAAATTGACGAACTAATAGATGCATTTATTTATAGTTATAAGCCAAGTGAACCTTTTAGTAATTTTCAGATAAAATACTACATAAATGTATGGTAATTTTACCACAGGAACAATTGCAATTTACCTGGTGTAATTGTATAGTATTATTATCTCAGTGAGAATGAAGTATTTACGTGCAAAACAGAATTCCATTATAAACATGGTCTGTTTGCACAAGGTTTACTGAACAAAGTACAGTAAACCTTATAAAAAAATCGCTAACAACCAAAAAATAATTCGTTTTAGACAGGTTTCCGCCTACGTATAGATATTTGCAAGGTATTCATTTGAAAAAGACTACAAAAATTTACCATTATAAATAGGTTCTGTTTTTGCAAGTTTTACTGTATTAAGTTCCACTCAATGCAGACTAATGAATAGCATGATGCTAAAAAAATGGAAATGGAAATTTGTTCATCCTGGAAAATTGGGAGTTTTGGCGTCACACGCAGTGGTTACATGGGTCAGGTCTTGTAGCCCCTGAAAATCGGGACACCTGACAACGCTACATGCACTGTAAAAAATGACAAATGTTTCTTAATCTACGAAAATGTACAATAATCCGGAACGCAAATTTACAATAACCTGTTCCGAATCACCCAAGATTCCGAAAAGTGTTCTTTTATCGTTAGAAACACCAGAAATAAATTTTAGAAATTTAAAGAAGAATTTACAATAACAAATTTTTATTAGCTGCCCGTAATTTTTGGAAGCGTTTCCTAGTAGCTTTTACAATGCATTAACACTTTCATCCCGGCAATGGCGCGCCTTTATCCAATTGCGCCCTTTGCGCTAAGAGCCCGAGTCGCTCCTCGAAGCGCTAAAATTGAAACAAAACACAAATCATTTAAAATTTGTTTATTTTAGTTTGAAAAATAATAATCAATGATATTTATCACTCTAATGATTTATTTGTCCTTACAAACAAAATAAATAAATAAATAAATAAATAAATAAAATGTCGTGTCCGTTTGGGAAAATCAACTCGCACCGGAAAATTCTGCCCGGTAACTATTAGACATTAGATATCGAAATCAATGTCTAATAAATAAATGACAGAATTTTCCGGTACGAATTCATTTTCTTTGATTGATAACTAATATTCCTGGAAGACGAGTTACCTCGTCCCTCGCGATGAAAGTGTTAATCAATTATCTGTACCCGGAAAATTCAGCCCGTAACTATTAGACATTAGATATCGAAATCAATGTCTAATAATTAAACGACAGAATTTTCCGGTACGAATTCATTTTCTTTGATTGATAACTAATATTCCTGGAAGACGAGTTACCTCGTCCCTCGCGATGAAAGTGTTAATCAATTCTCTGTACCCGGAAAATCGGTTTTTTGGATTCTATCGATTATCAAGTAAACATTTTCAGCTGCATAACAGAATTTGTGCATGCAATTGTAACAAAATAATGTTGATTTTCATATTAATGTTAATACTGTTAATATTTTATGTTTGTCTGTTAAACATGTTTTCTGAATATCAAAATATTTACATGAGAATTGATAGAATCCGAAAAAGTGATATTCCGATTTGAGTTTACAGATCATTGCACTGTAAAAGCTACTCAGAAACGTTTCCGAAAATGACGGGCAGCTAATAAAAAAGTATTTTTATAAATTCTTCTTTAAATTTCGAAAATAAGTAGTATTCTGGCGTTTTTAAAGATGTTTTTCGGAATCTTCGGTGACTTGAAAGAGGTTATTGTATATTTTCGTTCTTGATTATAGTACATTTTTGTGGATTAAGAAACATCTGTCATTTTTTACAGTGTCGGGAGTACCTGCTGGTGTGCGCCCTGAACTTTCAATTCAGTGGCCACTTTTCTCCGATCAGAATCATCTGATTCAAATTTGGTCACCTAATTACTAAAGAGTATAACCCTATCTGAAGCTTATACCAACATTTAATTTCTAAAGTTTATTTTTGACAAAATGGCGTTCAATTGAACAAAAAAGCTCATACTTTCGCCCTTTTACTTTAACCTTTTGGGAGCTCTAAAAAGCAATTAATCAATGCAAATTATACTTTTCGATAGTATAAGTTTAACGATTATCTTTCTTTTAAATAAATAAACGGTCAAGTGTGAATATTATTCGCGCACAGAGGGTACCGTACAATAAATATATGAATTAGTAATTGTATTATTAAAAAAACCGTTGCTAAAAGAATACTAAGACTTTGTAAAAAACTATGCAAAGTAGGGTTGGGTATAACAGCATATACTAGAAAAATGTAAGTGGATATACCATGAAAGTTCAAAGATATGTGGAACCTAAATAATATCAAATATAGCCATTCTGTATAACTCATTTTTACTTTCTTCTATCTTTACAAGAAGAAAGTATTGGATTCGTGAAAATTTTCAAATTCCGGTTTTCGACGGATTTATACGTTTTAAGGGACAGAGATAATGAAAAACATGTTTTTACAAAATGTCTGTCTGTGTGTGATACAAATTTTGTGGGCACTCTATCTTAAGAACTGTTGAATGAAATTTAATAAAACTTTAGATTCAGTTAGTCCCTGATATAAATTGGAGCTGATTACTTTTTGGTGTAAATCGCCCAGCCGCTGGCGCTGCTATGCTGCATTATTCATGATTTCCACAAAAGCTATGTATCAAGAACTAAAGCACGGATTTTCAGAAAACTTCAGATTCAGTTAGTCCTTGATATAATTCGGTTCTGATAACCTTTTGCTGTCCAATAGGTGGTGCTGTTATGCTGCATTATTCATCATTATCGTAACAATATGGGAGCTCAGGAACTAATGCACGAATTTTCACCAACCTTCAGATTCAGTTAGCCCCTGATATAAATTAGTGCTGCTTATGTTTTTGGTGTAAATCGCCCAACAGGTGGCGCTAATATGCTGCAATTTTCCAGATTTCCGCAATAGTTGTATCTCAAGAACTAATGCATGAGTTTTCATCAAACTTTAGATTCAGTTTGCCCCTAATATAAATTTTTCCTGATAAGTTTTTGGTGTAAATTGCCCAAGCGGTGCCACTGCTATGCAGAACTTTTCACGATTTCCGCAATAGTTCTATCTCAAAAAACTAACGCTCGGATTTTCATTAAAATTCAATTAGAAGTTCACGTAACTTGTCTCTGATTAGATTTTGGTATAAATCACATAACCGTTGGCGCTGCTGTGCTGCATTTATCAAGAAGTAT
This sequence comes from Maratus speciosus, assembly GCA_963932465.1. Lineage (NCBI taxonomy): Eukaryota > Metazoa > Arthropoda > Arachnida > Araneae > Salticidae > Maratus > Maratus speciosus. Next base: position 51,724,439 of record OZ010786.1, on the reverse strand, counting down.
TAACATGTATGAGATAGAAGAAAGTTTTGGGATTGACACATTCGACTAGTTTAATATTATCTTAATCTGTTTATAATGAACTTAATTCGGTACTGGCAATAAATGCAGTGCATATTTAAACTTCATTTGGCATTTCATAATACTAAATTCAGCAAAGCAATAATTTTTCTTTCTACATTGTAGCTAAAACAAAATGTTCGTTCAAAGTTTACATTTGGCATTGTGCTAAGCGCGCTTCGAAAGGAGGTCACAAATATGCAACGCCGCTTTGGTCCTTGTTGCGTTTTTCCAGATAGGTTTTTAATTAACTTTTAAAGTCACTCGAGGCGTATTGAAAGATCCATTCAAGGCAAAATAGTCGCGAATCCCATACTATTTATATAATTCATTCTAATTAAGGGGTCTCAGGGCTCTTAAAATTGGAAAATATGAAAAAAAGAGACCATTTTCAACATTTAATATTTTAAAATGTATATGATTTTAAAGCACAATTTTTATTGAGATGAAAGATATAAAATCTTTCTTTCATTTTATGTATTTAAAAAAACTGCAAGGTGCAGAATTAGCATTTACTGGGTGCTTGAAACAGTCAGAAATTTGACAAGTGGAAAACTGGTATGACAGCTTACGCGCACGATTAGGAAATAAATATTACAATTAGAATAAAAATTTTGCTGCCTACTTATACTTCAGATTGTAGTAATTACCATGAACCTAAATAAATTTGTATTTAAAACATTTGTATATTTTAAATACAAAGTTGTATTTAGCTAATACAAAATTTTGAAAATTTCAACAACATGATCACTTAAAAAAATATATATTTTTTTTTAACAATAAAAATGAAATTTTAGGTTAAGTTTATACAGATTAACATGAAACGTATGTTTTGAAAATTTCATGAAAAATTATTCAAAAGTTTTTGAGATATCGTGCCCGTTATGCCCTTTGGAGAAAAATGACTTAGAAGATTCAAAAATGCCTCTTCAGCTATTGAGCGGGTATAATTCAACAGTCCATAACTTCTGTTCTAATGAGAATTTGAAGGAACCAATTATATTAAAATGTTCAGAAAAAGATAGAAGATTAACATATAAAAAACTAAAACTAAAATTTTTTTGAAGCTTTAAGAGTCCTGAGACCCTTTGAATTAGTCTGTTTTTAACAATTTCACATTTATTACTTTTATACTGTTACTGGCCACTGCATTACACATATATATCATTAAAAGTTGTTAACTAGGCTTTAAAAGTCGATGGTACATAGAGTACGCCGCCCCTGTCATTATGTATGACGTCTACTACCTGTAATTTTTCATAATTTTAGTTTCAGTAGATTTGGAATTAGATGGGGGGGGGGGGACATATTTTTGCGCTACATTTTCGACGATGTCTTTGAAAATGTGATACCTAAAATTAAATTAAATGTATTTTTGAATTCAGTGTTACGAAAGCTTTCACACGATATGCAAAGAAAAGATTTTCTTTTTTCAAGTAACTTAATTTGCCCCTCCACATTTTTACTAAATATATTTATAAATGTTTAATAATAAGAAAATATGTGTGTCAACAGTCTTTATTACTTCCCCCAATCTGAACTTTCCACGTTCCATAGTTTACGAGTAAAATTGCTGTGACAGACAGACAGACAACACAGGAGTGATCTTATAATGGTTCCGTTTTTACTTTTTAAGTACGGAAACCTAAAAATGAAAAAAATCGGTCAAATAGTTCTCGAATTACATGGTCTCCCAGTTTGAAAAACGTGATTTCTAGGAAAAAATTGTAACATTGTACAATAGCGTTACATTCAACAAGCGGCCGTACTTTCCACGAAAAAACAAGTGGGTAAGTGAGAACACAGATCGCACAGAGGGTTTCGCTTAATATTCCTTTCAAAACACTTTATCCTTTTGCAAAATCTGTTAGTTCCACATTTTGGGACCACTCTATTCTACACACCCCTCTATCCGAACGAAAGCCCGTTTTACAACAATGTCCGTAGATGTATTAGTCGAGGGAATCGGGGCCATAGTATTCGAGATAAGTAGGCGCCCCTGGCCGTAAAAAAAGGAACTAAAATATGTAAGTCTATGGGTGCATAATATGAAAATTGGTCAAAGGCGTGTCGGCAAAAGTTAGAAAAGTGCGAAAAGGGGCAGGATAAAAAATTGCTTAAAATACGTAAGTTAGAGCACGGAGGGGTAAATAATATAGTAGTTTTTGAAAATTGTATGATTTTTCGTGTGATCGCAAGTGTTCTGCTATAAGTATGCAAAATTTCAAGTCTCCAACTTAATTAGAGACTGAGTTAGAAAAATTGCTTAAAATACACAGGTTAGAGCCCAGAGGGTTAGATATAAGATTTTTTCAAAATTTTATGATTTGCCGTTTGATCGCAAGTGTTTAGTTATAATTATGCAAAATTTCAAGTCTTTAATTTAATTAGGGGCTGAGTTAGAAAAGAAAGCTTAAAATACACAAGTTAGAGCCCAGAGGGTTAGTTATAAGATTTTTTCAAAATTTTATAATTTGCCGTTTGATCGCAAGTGTTTAGCTATAACTATGCAAAATTTCAAATCTTCAATTTAATTAGGGGCTGAGTTAGAAAAGAAAGCTTAAAATACACAAGTTAGAGCCCAGAGGGTTAGATGTAAGATTTTTTCAAAATTTTATGATTTGCCATTTGATCGCAAGTGTTTAGCTATAATTATGGAAAATTTCAAGGCTTCAACTTAATTAGGGGCTGATTTAGAAAAAAAGCTTAAAATAAACAAGTTAGAGCCCAGAGGGTTAAATATAAGATTTTTTCGAAATTTTATGATTTGACGTTTGATGTGAGGTGTTGAGCTATAAGTATGCAAAATTTCAAGTTTCTAACATATATAGTTTCTGAGAATGGGCTTTGTGTCGGACAGATAGACAGACAGACAGACAGGGGGGGGGGGAGACGAATAGGGTTTCGTTAGATGAAAGAAACCCTAAAAATATTGTATGAACTTGCAATATCACGAAAATGCTTTAGAGCAACAACATACATTCTTAAGGAATGAAAAAAATGCAAAATAAGTGTAACATTCTACAATAGCGTTACATTCAACAAGTGGCCATACGTTTAACAAACAAAAACTGTTGTATGAACTTGAAATATCACGAAAATGCTTTAGAGCAACAATATACATTCTTAAGGAATGAAAAAAAATGCAATAATATCTATATATATATAAACCGTTCTCTGTGTGTATGTCCTTTATATAAATCTTCAATTTTTCAAAGATTTGTACCAAACTTCATGTACATACGTTTTAGAACGTGGAAAAGATCGCTGTCTACTTTAAAAAACCATCAGACCACTATTTATCCTTTTTTTCTACCACCTTCCATAATTTAACATTATAGAAATATCTGCTTTTTTAATTTTATAATTCAATCGTTTCTTTCTTGTTGCCACACATCTAAAAAACTGCTCAATAATTAAAAAATATATATATAACTAGAGTATTTTTTTTATTTGCCAATAAAAATTCAGGTTGTCTCACTATAATTTTGCTCTTTTTAAAATTGACGTCATTCAAAAAAGAAAATGCACATTTTTCATATATTTATGTAAAAACTTTAACTAAGCATGTATTAAAATGACGTAGTACCTTAGTTGAGTGTTTCTGAAGTTAAAAAATCTATTTTAATGAAGTCGTTTCAATATCAAGAAATCAATTTAGGAAAAGGTAATAATAATAAAAAAAATCGATTGCTAGATACGTCGTCAAAATGATTTCAAACTGGTTCTAAAAACCGGCTGCTACAATTTCCTATTTCTTTGTAATGCTGTATCTTTAATTATATCATTTAGATAAATGTTTTAATACTTAAAATGCAGTGATAACATTCTACGATTTATATCGAATACGGTTATATAAAATATGATTTTTCCACGATTTATATTAAATAGAAATTATAACATAGCTACTAATTTTTAGGATAAGCTTTTTCTTTTTTAAATAAAATTTCATCACTGGCATTACAATTGAACACGGCTGCGGATTTGGACTTAATGAATAGAAATATGAGTTTCCATTTAAAAATTTTCAGCAATGAATGTTTGTATACATGTGTCGAAAATGCCTGATATACTACCCGTTAATAGAACATAAATAAAAATAGTTTTTAATTTGAAATACGAATATATTTTTAACCCTTAGTATATTTGTTAGATTTCCCAACAACTGCAGGGAAAAGTATTTTTGGTATTTTCGTTTTAGCAATCAGTTTCGTTTTAGCGATCACTTAATAGTCCAGGCAATAAGGAATTTTACCTAGCAAAATAATTGGTAGTTCTGGAAATCGGCTTACTTTATGTTTTTTGGATCGCTGAATCCGAATTTGTAACTTCCCCCCAAAATTTCCCCCGGCAACCCCCCCCCCCCAAATTTTGGTAAAAAGCCCCCAAAAAAGGTTTTTATCAAAAATATCAATTTTTTTATTGTTTTAGGGGGAAAGTATCTAGAAATTCAGAAAGTAGACAAAATTTGCAACAAATCAGATATATGACATTATGACTTAGGATGAAGTCGAAGGGGGATCTGCCTCGGAACATGCGCGCGGTGCTGCGTGGACTAAGTTGCGCAATTCCACTTAACCACTCACACGTTTACATTCGCCCTTCCATCTCCCCTTCGAACTTTCCTTATAAGGTTTACTTTAAGTTTTTTGGGTATCTGAATCCGAATTTTTAACTTACCCCCAAATTCCCCCCCACCCGAAAACCCCCAAAATAGTTGTTATTAACTTAAATTTCTTATTTTTTTAGGGGAAAAGCATTACGAAATTCAAAAACTAGACAAATTTTGCAAGAAATAGGATACATGACATTATGACGTACGATAAACGGGGAGAGAGGGGGCTGCCTCGGAACATTTCCCGCGCGCTTTTCTCAAAAACCAAACTTTTTCAAAAAATCAATTTTTTTGCGGGGGTTGCCGGGTGAAATTTTGGTGGGAAGTTACAAATTCGGATTCAGCGACCCAAAAAACATAAAGTGAGTCAAAATCCAGAAGTAGTATTAATTTTTTCATGTAAAATCCCCTATTGCCTGGACTTCATAACTTGTTCAGAAGCAGCCCTTCCCCTCCCTGTTCATCCTACTTCATAATGTCATGTATCCTATTTCTTGCAAATTTTGTCTAGTTTCTGAATTTCATAGTGCTTTTCCCCTAAAACAATAAGAAATTTAAGATAAAAACAACTATTTGGGGAGGGGATGGGGTTCGGGGGGGGGGGAAATTTTCGGGGAAAGTTAAAAATTCGGATTCAGAGACCAAAAAAACTTAAAGTAAACCTTATAGAGAAAGTTCGGATTGGAGATGGGAGGGCGAATGTAACCGTGTGAGTGGTTAAGTGGAATTGCGCAACTTAGTTCACACAGCACTGCGCGCATGTTCCGAGGCAGATTCCCCCTTCCCCTTCATCCTAAGTCATAATGTCATATATCTAATTTGTTGCAAATTTTGTCTACTTTCTGAATTTCTAGATACTTTTCCCCTAAAACAATAAAAAAATTGAATTTTTTAATAAAAACCTTTTTTGGGGGGCATTTTACCAAAATTTTGGGGGTGTTGCCGGGGGAAATTTTGGTGGGAAGTTAAAAATTCGGATTTAGCGATCCAAAAAACATATAGTAAGCCTTTTTCAGAACTACCATGAATTTTACTAGGTAGAGCCCCTATACGGTCTCTGTTGCCTCGACTATAATCTGAGTGGCACATTTCTCCCGCTGCGGACAAATTCTCCGAACAAATCCTGAATTAAAGGAAATATATGGATGAATTTGATCTTCCATTTTAAAGCAATATGTATCTTTATCTCAAATTATCTCATTTTTATTATCAAATGTCCTTCCGTATGGCTGAAAACGATACGATCATGACTGCGCTATTATATTTTCTAATGTGTGATAAAATTTCGGCCTAATTTTTTAGTTGATCATTTACAGTAGGATCTGGAGCCCTACCACGAAGAGATCGTATCGTATCCGAGTCGTAAAAATCTCGATATCGGAGTTGCATGTTTCCGCCAAAACAAATCCGACACTCACTGTATGTGCTACCATGATATCATCGGCAAAGTGTGTCGGATTTGAAGCAGATGAAATTAAACTTTCAGTGAAATCGGATTCTGGTTAACCATTCACAGACAAGCAAAAATTTTCGTCCTCGCTGAAATTCTGCTATTTCATTATTAGTTATTGCATGTTCGGATTTCCTCACCTCTTGTTGTACATGCGTATGATGATTTGATGATTTTAAAGTATGTTGTTAGCGAAAAACCCTATTATTCCGGAGGAAATGGTTTCTTCAAATAGACCTTAGTTTTTGAGAAATTGGGGGTAAAATTTCACCATACGTTTCAAATACCTATTGCTTTAGAATGCATGTAATGTTTGTAACGTCCAGGTAAACTGCCCGTTAGCTGTACCTCAGGCGGCGGGCTCGATCCCTACTTGTACCTTTTATTCTTTTTTAAATAAATTTTAGATTTTTGACACTTACAAATTTTACTTTGAATTATAAATTCAGCCGCTTTGAACTTTTTGATATTTTCCTAATAAATTACATTTAAAATTAAAAAAAAATATATGAATATTTATATTTTTTCCGCAATTTCTAAACTAATATTTATATTGATGGAAATCTAAACTAATTTATGTCTAGATTTTTTTTTAAATTTATTATTCAGCTTTTTATATTTTAAGCACATGTATAAAATATTTTTTTTTCTTTATGTAATTTTAAATGAAAATTTATTTATTTCTTTTTTAAGTACAACTTATACGAAAAAAATTTGAAGTCGAATCTGCCAAATTTATGTATTGGAATTATCTAACCATAAATACGTTTGGCAGATTCAACATTAAAAACATTTTGTATAAGATATACAAAAAAATTTAGTAATTTCCATTTAAAATTCCATAAAATAAAAAAAAAGAAAATGTTATTTTAGATCTGCGCTTAAAATATAAAAAGGTAAATAATAATAAATTATAAAAAAAATCATCGACATAAATTAGTTTAGATTTTGGTCAATAGAAATATTAGTTTAAAAATTAGAAAAAAATATAAATATTCATAAAAATATTCGAAAACGAAAATGTAATGTATTAGGAAAATATAAAAACATTCAAAGCTGCCGAATTAAAATTCCAGCATAAAACTTGTAACGTGTCAAAAATACAAAATTAATTTAAAAGGAACCTTGTGGTTTTGAACTCGCCGCCTGCGGTATAGCGAGCGTGCACGTTACCTGGACTCCAAGAAGACAACATGTAAATCTCCAAGCTAATGGGAATTTGATACTTATACTGAACTTTGAAGCATTTTCAAAGGACGTTTATTATTAGTGTTTAAAATTAGTTTCAAAGATTATAATATTTCTCCAGTTATATTTAAGCAGAATTCCCTGAATGTTTCGGGTACTTATATTTATTTAACAAGGATTTATAAGAATTGTATTTTAATAACATTTAAAAATCTAGAATGATGCATCTCTTTTGATAGTAAATAAATATTTCTTGGGTAAGGTATTAATATTTTATTTCATTTTTTTTTTAAATAAGTGGTTAAAAATGAAAAACTTATTTTTATTTTTCATTTTCTAAAAAACTACCGCTCATATCATTTTGAGCTTTTGGCATCTGCAAATCTGAACATTTTACAATCGTTTTAAAAAAAAAGATTATCCAAACATGTTAATTAGGCGTGTGTCGATGGCATTTTAAATAAAAAGCGAAAGCAATATATTTCGTTTTAAAATCTCTTTCTAAAGACTCACTTCCGATATCTGATTCATTCTCATTGCCTTCTATGAGGTCGGAAGATTTCCACGGTATTTCGATAACAGTTATCCGAGGCAAGTCGTTCTCGATTGCATCGTAGTAGCATTTATCCCAGAGTCATCGGAATGCAACGTCACATCGGAAAATTTGGAAGATTTTCCGCGAAAGAGAACATTCCGATGGTTTCGTAGTAGAGCCCCTGGTCTAAGAATGATAGACGGATATGCAATGTACTAAAAATATTCCTCAAAAATTATTTAACTTTTTTAAAAGGCTAATCATTCAGAATTGGTTTCGCCTGATTATAGAACAAAGCATGTACAACAAAATGTTATTATTAAAACTATTCCAGAAATATGGGTACAATTTAACACTAGAACCACCGGAAATTTTACTGAAGTGTTATAAAAATATTTTACACCGAAAATTTTAATTGAAACTATTTAACTTGTTTATTTAACTTATTTCTCCGTGGTACATTTTAAACTTATTTTAAAAAGAAATTTCTGGTGATAATCGAAATATTTTTATTTGGTAGCGGTCAAAATGACCGCTACGGTGGTTCTAGTGTTAATAGTGCAAATTTCATCAAAATCTGTCCATTTGAACTTTTAAGGCTAATCTTTTATAATTGGGCTCACATGACTATTGAACTTTCTTCTATAATTTTATAACAAAACGACGTAAAACTGTATGCAATATTTTAAAAACATCTGTGAAAAATTATCTGACAAACAATACAAGTTCGAATGAAATCCATTCAGAATTTTTAAAAAGACTAATCTTTCATAATCGGGTTCCACATGATTATGGAATTTCTCCCCTATAATTTTATGACTAATCAGCGTATAACAATGTTACACACCAAAACTTTAACTGAAAAACTAATAGTGCAAGTTGAATTAAAATTATTTCAGAAGAACTCAAGTTATAAGCAGCAGGGATGAGATTCCCACACGAAAACAAACAAACACTGAAATTTTCCAATTTAGTTATGTAAAAGTACAGGAAAACAAACAAATACTGAATTATTTACAATGTTTTCGAGCAATTAAGTTAATATTTTGTAACTGCGTTGCAGGTATATTTAAAAAATTCAAGCTTGAAAATTACATTAAAAAACATATAAAATCTGTAAATTGAGATAAACTTTTCAAACAAATTACGGAAAGTGTTTTTTGTTTTCTGTTAGACGTTGGAATAATCGGATACATGATGCTTAGAGATCAAATTGCAGTAAAAGCGTAATTTATGGTAGAGTTAGATTGTTGCCACAAACAATATGATGCTAGGCTTTTTACTCATAGATATGTCTTTTCTTCATAATATTGCATTAATAGCAAACGGATACATCTTTCTTAATTGGGTTGCAGGTATATTTAAAAATATCTCCGTGATTGAAAATTAATTTAATACGGATAAACAATCTGTAAATTCAGATAAGCTTTTCAAACAAATATTACTGAAAGTACTTTTTTATTCTATTTGACGTTGCAATAATCAAATGTGCGATATTTAAAGCTCAAATTGCAGTAAAAGTTAAATTTATGGTTGGGTTAGGTTGTTGCCGCCAACAATATGATGTTAGAGTTACTCATAGCAATGCCTTTACTTTATAATATTGCATTAAGAGCAAACCGGTATATCTTTCGTAATTGGGCTGCATGTAGGAATGATTTTTACGCGTTTTTGCACACCGATATATTCTTATAGAAAATGTTGTTCTGTTAAATCACAAGAGTGTTCCGATTAAATGAAATATAATTTTCTCTAACAAAATACTGGTGTGCAAAAACGCGGAAAGCTCATCACTGGCTACATCCAAATTAAAAAATATTCAAGATTGAAAATTACTTTAAAGTCCATTCAAATGAAAAAATTGACATACAATTTTCAAATAAATTTCATTTAAAAGATCTTTTTTCTATTCGACAATGTGAAAAATGAAATTGTATGATGTTCATAAGTTAAGACAAATTTCAGTAAAGGCAAAATTTATGGGTTAGGTCATTGCCGTCATCAGTATAATGTCACTGGCATTGTGTTTTTTTGTATATTCTGTAGTTTTTTTTTTTTTTTTTTTTTTTTGTATATTCTGAATATGACTCAATGAAATAGTCGAACATGCAGGCAAGTAGAAGTTCCCACTAATTTCATCATTACATAGACGATAATGATACTATATAAAAATTAGTTAGGTTAATTCATCTAAAAAATATCTAATATTTTACTCCTAAAATACCTTAAATTTTAAAAAATTTTTAAAAAATATTTGTCTATAACAGATCTAATAATTAAAAAAAAATATGCTTGTAACTAATAAAAAATTTCATTTGTAACACATTTCTCTAAACAAATGTAACAAAGTTCTGTAAAAATGCTTTATTTATCTATCACCAGTAGTATCAAAATGTTTCTTTCGATTATTTATGTTTTTTATTATAAAGATAGGAATATATATTAAGTATTTGTTTTTAATTGAGAATAAATGGAGCGAAGATGTTGTCATACTGATTTCATACAGTTCAGCGGATAACATGATGGAGAAATCAATTTTTTGTCATTTGCATTCAAAATGTAAATGTAACAAACGATAACCGAATGAATAATATTCTTTATTTGTTAAATGGAAATAATGAGATTTAACATTTATGAAATTTACTCTATATCCATCGTGCTAGTAAATTAAATGTCATAAATGCTATACTTATTATATAAATCTATGTTATTAGTTTAGTTTTCAACGATTTATCTGTGTTTAACCTCTTCGCTGAGGTCCACATATGTGGACCTTGGATCTTAGCCTATTATAATAAAACCAATCAAAATATCAACATTTTGATTATGAATTCACATTTATGATAGTTCAAGCTGCAAATTGAATCCAACAGATTTGAACACTTGATTTATTTTTATGTCTAAACCGTTGGTTGCAAGTCAGGTTTTGAAAAATATCGTCAATTCAGCGATTGCGTAAAAGTAAGTAATAAGGTTAGTTGGGGCAACTGGGCCATGATTTTACAATGTGACTCTGGAGCTTCTGACAATTCAGCTTCAACAAGCTAATGTTCATTTGAATTAAAGTCTGAACTTCTGTAAATTTGTTCAGTTAGGTTCCCTCTATTGGACAGAAATGCTCAAAATTACATTTTAATATTTAAAAATATAAAAATATGCATATTTCATCTTTATTTCCTCATGGGTCCAGTTGTCCCATAAAAATGGGGTAAGTGGACAAGGAGGGTCTATGTTCCACACGCGTTTATTTATTTTTTTTTTCGTATGCGATATCAGGTCCTGTTTGAAAAAGTGTAAACACCTTAAAAAAAATTTAAACCAGTCAGATCATGTAAATTATATGTGAATAAAGAGCGTTGTAAGAGAAACCTTCGCTGTCAATGTGTCTAAAAAAAGCACTAAAAGTTAAAATATTAGATTTATTTACACCAAAAACATAAAAATTAAGTAAGTACTTATGTACTTTAGTATAGGTAATAAGTATAAAAGACACATGAGTATTTTAAGAAAAAAATAGCAAGGTAAATCTATGAACAAACGGCTATGTAAGTACTTTAGTACTTTATCTGTATCCAGTGCTCGCATTATATAGGGAAATTTTTATTGTTCCTACTAGAACCCTTAATGAGTTACCTTCATGATCATTTTATTTAACATATTCTAAAGAAAGGTGCGATGAAGATATTATTTTCAAAATTTTCCCTATAGAATACAAACCCTGTATATCTAACAATTTCAAGGTTTGCCTATCTCGCTTTTAGGGGCAAGATACGTGCATTCGTAAAATGTTAAAATAATTTAATGACACCAGTATCTACAAGAGAATCTATTTGAAAACAAGTAAAAGTATATTTTTGCGTACTTAATAAAGATGAAATTTTTATTATAAAATTCCGATGCCAATGTGGCAATTAGGAAGAATTAATATTATGTGATGTCATAACAGCATCATCGCCTTTCAAGGGGTCGAGAAATTTTGTTAGATACCACCCAATATGCTTTTTTAAATTTTTATTACGTAATTTTAATATGGTATTCTATAATTTTCTTTATTATGAGCAAAAAACAATGGAGAAATTTACTTCCCGCAGTAAGAGAAACTAAAAAAAAAATTATAACTATTGGGGTAACTGGATCCAGCATGGTCCAGTTACCCCGGATGCATGTCCCAGTTACCCCATTCTTGAAACATTTATGGGGTAACTGGGACACCGGGCTTACATTTGAAACTTGAAGTAAATATGTATAGATACCTAATAATATTAATGTACCTATAGGCCTAATCTTTAAAAAAAAAAGATTGTTTAATAAAAGTACTAACCGAATTTTAATAAAAAGCCGTGGAAGTTCAACCAAATGGACGTTGTTTAAAAAAAAAAAGAAACCTAAATTTTTGACAACCTATCACAGCAAAATGAGAGTTATGATTGAGTTGACACGCGTTGTTTTAGGAAGTAGAGATTAAGGTGCATTGTTCACAAAAGCTAAAACTTAAAATAAAATAGCCTATGGCCCAGTTACCCCGTGGGTCCAGTTACCCCAACTAACCTTATTTATCTATATTAAAATTTTAATTAAGATGCCATAATTTTTTTAATTCATAAAAACATTATAAATGTTCACTGGATAACTAACTTCCTTTATTTATTTTTTGAAATTTTTGATTTTAACAGTATCATTTCATTGAGGTCCACACACGTGGACCTCAGTACTCAACTACTATAAATAGGCTTAAACTCAAGGGATACTGTTACCGTGTCTAGAAATAATAATAAAGTCCCACAATATTTAATTAACATAAAATATGTATTTTTTTTAAAACAGGATATGCTATTAAAGCTAGATTAAGTGGAATTTGTATATTTGTTTGTTTAAATAATATTTATTGCTGATTAAATTCTATAATTTCATTGAAAATACATAGATACATTGGAGACCATTTATAATGTATTTTTTACTCAAAATAAATAAAGATTATTATTTTTATACGTATGTATACGTTTGTAAGTTATTCTCGCATTCTAATACATCGCGCGTTCTAATACATAATAATAAAATATTAAAAGATTTCCATGGGTCAACTTTTAAATTTATTTTTTTTATCCCATTTCTATTAGTACTAATACATGTGTACTTTTTCTTCTTATATATTAACTAGGGGGCTCTGCCCCCTGCAAGCTACGCTCTCCGTCGTTCAGGCACCGCAGAATCGAAAACCAGCTAATCTGATGGGTTTTAAAAATATTAGAGAAGATTGAATTATGCTGAAAAAAGCTGTGCAGATCTCCCTGTAAACGGGTTTCCATTCAATTCCCTTTGATTGCAAAAATTTAAGGCCGAATCTGTTGCTGTGACATCCAATGTTTGTTTTCGTTTTTGATTAAATAGGATCAGTTAAACATTTGAAAAGAAGCTAAAATAAAATGAATTAAGTATACAGAGTCTTTGTCTCCCGGTATTTTAAAACAATCTCTATAACAATAGCCTAAATCATGTGACTATCATCAACAGTTCCGGGCGGACCACTTCGCTTTTTATACTCTAGGTGCCATTTTGGTACTTTAATGTTAGCCAGGCACAGGTGATAAGTCGCCAAATATTATTCTATCACCATCATCTCATCTATATTATAATAGTTCAAGTCATCAACTGCCATAAACAAATAATGTCTGATCCCTTCGCCTTTCATATGAAAATTTGGCACAGTTGTCATATTGGCGCGATTTTTTTCCAACGCCAATTTAGGGAAAGCATCAACAACATAAACAACAACATCCGGCTTACCATATCAAGTAAAATAATGATACTTTGGCTCCAGTTAAGAACCCATTGCGTGTATGACATTGACGTCAGGAAAAAAATTGCGCCAATATGGGGCCGTGTATGACATCTGTGCCGAAAGTTTTCCATTTTGATTAAAGAATCAAACATTTTTTTCGAATAAAACTACATAAAAGTTAGATGTAAATTTCCAACTGGGCGAAAAATGTCCGGACCAGGATCCTGGTCCGGACATTTTTCGCCCAGTTGGAAATTTACATCTAATATGATTTGTTTACCAATTAGAATAATTGTGTGAAAATTAATCTAGTACATAAAAGTTGTCATGGTCGCAAAGAATTCATGGTACTGTTACACTAGCCGGGTGCAAATCTCGCCAATAGCTTTTTTTCAACTCGCCAGTTAGCATTTTTTAATTTTTCGTGTGGTAAATTAAAACATTGATTTGACGTGGAAATTAACTGTCATGGTTTAATGGTTTGTTGCATTATTTAATATTTGGCCAGATGTCCTATACGCACCGCAGGTTTGGCGTGATTTTTTTTAATGAAAATTTGGCGTTAACTTCGTTTTCGAATACCAGTTACATATGCATTTTTGGTACTTTTCCGTTATACGGACAACGGGCCAAAATGTATGTTAATGCGCCAATTATTTGAACCCTGGTGACGCCTTCATTCAAAAAATGAAATGTTTACTGCAATGCTAAAATATATTTGTAATTTTATGCCAGCAGTTTAATATGAGTTTTACTTTATTATTTTTGTGTATAACAATTATTTGTTCACTTACTTTAATTTTATATTCGTGATTTAATAAAATAGTTTGTAAAAGTCTATTTTTCAAATGTTATATTTTTTAAATGCTCACTTTACTATCGACAATGTTTTTTCTTTTCTTTTTGAAATGTTTCAATTCACGTGATTTTTATTTTGCACCAACTATTACGCTTGGCGACAATGGTGTCCGTATAACGGAAAAGTACCGTATTTTTGGTACTACTTAGTTATTCCGTCGACCAAAAATCTATCGCCAAACTATAAGATTAAATGCCAATAATGGGTGATCTTAAATGCCACATTCACTTGACTTTAAGCAAGTTACACGTGTTTACGTCATCAAGTGATTTTTATTTCGACATTTTATTTGTATATTTATTAATGTTATACTAATTTATTTGAACTTTTGTTTTTTAAAATAAAAATATGTCCTTTTGTATAATTTGGCGAAATTGGTCGACGGAATAACTAAGTAGTACCGTATTTTTTTTATTATTATTTTCAAAAGGAAATAACAAAAAAAAAAAAATATATATATAACTATAGAACAAAGTAATTTATATAATTTTTAAAAAGAAATAAAAGTAAATAAACATTTATTATTAAATAAACAACAATAGCCGGGTTACCATGTCAATCAAAATAATGCCTTTTTGGTGCTAATTAGGTACCCAGGTGCGTATATGACATATGTGCGTAATTTTTTTTCTTTTCGTTTTGTTTTTTTAAAAAAAGAAAGAAGTGAAAGCTACCAATTTTAAATTTTCAGTTTTAAATGAAAGGGCAGAGATGTCATCGCCTCATATTGGCGCGATTTTTTTTTTACGCCAACCTCTTATACGCTACGGGTACTTAACTGGCGTCAAAGTGTCGTTATTTTGCTTGATATGGTAACCCGGATGTTATTGTTTATGCTGTTGATGTATTCGCCAAATTGGCATCGGAAAAAATCGCTACAATTATGACATCTGTATGCCGTATATGACATCTGTGCCAATGAAAGCTTTGTATTTTAAATAAAATGAATGAAAGGATTATATTTTAAATGATATTAATGAAATATAAGAAAAATGCGACGGGAAAAATGTCTGTCGATTTATCCCCTGCGTCTCGCTAACATAAAAATACCGAGTTCTTGATTTCTCTATCAGAATCTTTCGATTTGGCGCAAGATTGTTCAAGTAAATTAATTTGTGAATAAAAGTAACATGATACATTTCTTAGCATACATTTAAGAAAGGCCAAAGTGGTCGCCAAATTAGTTTAAAATAATAACCCTCTCTGAAATATGAAAGCAAATATCTGTTATGATTAAAATTTGAGTTGCCATCATTAGAAAAAAGTATTTAAAATTAGAAAAAAATTTATATTTCGAAAACTAATTCGAATTTAAAAATTCTAATACGAGTTTTGAAATCTGTGAATCAATACGGATTTTTGGTGTTAATTTCATCCCAGAGTATTCCATATTTTAGGAGAAATCGCCGTTAAACATAAACAGTTGTTTAATTAGTCGTTTCAAAGAATCGTTTCAAAAATTCGTTTCATTTCAGCCGTTTCATATATCCGTTTCATAAATTCGTTTCATTAGTATTTTATATATATATATAGGGTAGATTTTAAACTGCGTGATGGAAATCAAATAGCTGATTATTTTTAAGTGTACAAACATATTGCCTAATAGTGTTAAAATTAATAATTCTCTTCAAAATAAAATTTAACCATAGTTATGAATATTGAGCTTTTCGAGAAACTCGCTGCACAAACAAATTTACATTCAGTGCAAAATCGAGAGCACAGGTCAGTGAGTACTACTACAGTTTATGATATGATGTAACTTACGCAGGCCGGCATGTTCTCATAGGGACATCGAAGCTCCCCCAAGCCAAATTATTTCGAGCAATTGGTTAATACGATGACAAAAAATAGATTCTTTAAACTAAAGAATTATCTGTATTCTGTTGATAATTCTGCCACTCATTTTAGATTTTACAAGAGATAAATGTTTAAGCTTACCTCGACCTAAACATATTTCTTTGGATTAAAAATGATTTCCTTTTCTGGGCAGTGTGATTTCCCACAATATGGACTTTCAAAAGCAAATCATATAGGTTTATGATATTTGTCCTGTCTGTTAGAGATGGATTGGTATTAGATTTCTGTGTGTACATATGTTAGCAACGGCAGTATTTCCTCAGAGGATATTCGAGATTTTCGTTTGGGTGGTGGTATTGTTAAATTATTGTGTTATTAAGTGTACCCCAATATTTTAACCATACAATTTATACAGACAGATTTTTTAATATCTTGAAAAATGCAAAATACCTTTTGCAAAATATTTTTTTCATCAACTATTACGTCAAATAGAATCGTTTCTGCTACACAAAGATTAAGAGAATTGGTAAAGAACAGAAAAAAGGATAGTGGAACGAGGTTCTTACAGATGATGAGATTTCCGTTTTAATGTGGAAATATAACAAATCAGTTATTTTTATTTCAACAAGTTTTGAAGGTGAAGCAATTTATACATGTTTGAGATAGTCGAAAGAGTATAAAGAAAAAGTAAATGTACCCATCCTGCTGCAGCAAGAATGTACAACATATCTACAGGTGTACAAAACTGTTATTGGTAACTAGCATATTATGACTGTGCAGCAAAAACAAACAAATGGCCAACGCGTATATTTAATCACTTTGTATAGGTATCTAGTGATTTTTAATTGCTAGAAACATTCCATAAGAGATAATAAAGCAATGAAGATGAAAATACATATCATTATTAGATTATAGGATGTATATTGCTACACTTCTGATCAAGTATGAAGGAAGAAATTATATAACTCCCGGTAGACGTAGGCCACCAATAAATTAATGTTCTGCAAGAAAAAAATGACAAAGAAGCAAAGAAAATTTAACGCATCCTCAAAGGAAATCCGTCTTGACAATGTATAGGACATTTACGAAGACTTGTGACATAAAAATTGCGTCTAAGTGTTATTTGAAAGAATGTAAATAAAAAAGAAGAGCTGTACGTATAAAGTATAAAGTTTATTTATGCAATTTTAAAAACAATTCTTTTGAAAACTTACGTACTAAGTAAAAAATAAAGTAACAAAATTTAAATTTTGCAGTCCTTTCTTAACAATAGGTCAAGCTAAAAATTACTTGAAAATTTCCTAGTTACGATTTAATTAATTTAATACATTTAAAGCAACAAATATAATATTTAATTATGTTATATAAAAAAAAGTATTTTCGAAATTTTAAAAAGAAACAAAAATTTACAAAGATTTTACAAAATTTTGAACTTATTACGGAATTGTGTCCCAAGGTCCAAATATATGGACCTCCATTTACTAGTACCCTGGTGCATCAATTTTAAACTTTTTTTCTATAATTATCATTTTGTAACCAAAATAGCTAAAAGAAATATTACCATACATGCATTCAAATGGCTAACATTACATAGCTGTGCATTACATGCGTTCAAATAGCTTAAAAAACACAACATTTAAATAAATATATTTTTTGTTCAGTAACGAATAGGTTACAAAGATATATACCGCATTTATTTGGGTATTTTGTCGAAGTTTGCATTGCCCCCTTTTTTAGCTAGTGAAGGTAGCAAGTTCGAAACATTTACTTTAATACAGTGTGTCCCAAAAATATAGACAAAAGCATAACATCCGATTCACAGTAAAAATAAGAATGTGATGAATTATTTTTATTATTTGTGTCTAATTACAAACACTGCATGAGGCACAATTTAGGTTTAATTTGTATTGGAAAACACAACAAATGCTGAATTTATTTAGAAAAACTGAAAATAGGGTGTACCATAATTATAGACAATACTTGTTGTATAGACAATATTGACAATGATTTAAAGTTAAGGAATACAGTTAAAAATGTTACTATTTATCGTGTTTTCATTACCTTTAATCACCTGAAATACACGGTTTTCCATCGAAAGTACTATGTTTTGCATTATCTCTGGGAACAGTTCATACCATGCTTGCTCTATCGCTGTTGTAAGGGCCTTGATCGAAAGATATTGGCATCCATTTGTATATGATTTTCGTTCTAGATGTCCCCACACATTCTCCATGGGATTTATGTCCGCACTAAGTGATGACCAGTCCGTGACATTGATATTATTAGGATGAGCGAAGCGAATCCTCTACCAGGCTACACAAATTACATTTTGTCATACACTTTACAAAAAACTATTCGGTATTTTGACTTCAAAATAAATTATGATCTGTAGATTTGCACAATATTAATTTTTTACAGAATAACCTTAAAAAATGTATTAATTTAATTAATTTATTTTACAAGTTTTTCCATTACGAACGTATTTTTGCAAATAAAAAATGAAACACGCATATTTTCAGAAGGAAAAATAAATCATGGAGTTAGTAATTATAGATAGAATCATGATTAATTAAATTGTTTCACGATTTCTTTTATGAAATTTTTAAAATACCCTTTTTTATGAAAATTATAGCATATTTTTAATAATTTGTGAAAATTCAATTACTTACATTCAAGTACAAAAGTATTTTTCAGTGTTAAGAATTCCAATACACAATTTATTCTTATTATGTGATATCATTTACGCAGACGATACTTGCGCATTTTAAAAGAATTATATTATGATTTCTTTTTTTAAGCGGCAATAAAAGAATTGTAAACAAATAAAATTAATTGTTAAATTCGTTATATCATAAATGAAAAATTCCGAGGAAATTCTTGGTTATTTGGCTGAATTTACATTTCTAAAATTAAAATGCGCCGAAACATAAAATAACGTTTTTGTTTAATAAAGATGCAAAAATAATATAAAATATATTGTTACTTTCAAATATTTATCTTATTAAATAATATTTCGCGAATCCAAACAAAGCATGGCTTTTGCTAGTTAATATTAAACCACATTTTTGTCGAGTTAGACACATGAATAGGCGTCCTGTCTTGTTGAAATACACAGCTTGTTCCTCCTAGCAAATCCTGTAGTGGAATAAGATGTTTCTCTAAGATTTTTTGATAGTCCTGGGAGTTCATTTTCTTGCTACAAAATTTCAAAAATATTTGTCCATTAAATCCAAAACCACTCAAGTCATTACTAATCCCCCACCTTGCTGTCTACTGAAAAAAACTTCTTGGTTCGCTTCTTAAATCATACCAATAAAATTATAATCCATCTGGTCCACACAAGTTCCACTTTTTCTCGTCTCTAAATATTGTTGACCATTTATCACCATTAGGCATTCTTTAGCACATTTTAAACATACTGTTTTGTGATGTTTTCTTAAAAAGCACGGTTTCTGCAATATTTTCTTGAAAGTTATTCGTTTTGATTGCGGTATTCTTCTGTGAATGGTGTGTTTTTTTTTTTTTACACTCCAAATTTGGATGCACTTTTTGGCAATGAAATATATTTTCTAGATGCCATGCCTAGAATTATTCTATCATCGTGCATGGATGTAATTCTTTGTCGACCAGGTATTTTCGTACTACACCACTTGTCACCATTATGCAAAATTCTGTAAACATTTTGTAAAGATCTTTTTTCAATCTTAGATATCTCTTGCGGGTTTTTGCCTTTAAGTTTTAAATCCAAAATTTTGATCTTCTCTTTCGAAATCTGTTTATTCCTAGGCATTTTGTCGAATTTATAAAAAGATATATTAGTCCGTCGAAAACAAACCGATAAATGATTCCAAACCAATAAAAGCCAGAGCAACAAACGATACATACATTCAAGAAATGGGAATAAATATCCATCTGCAGAAAAATTTTGTTTACTAATAATATTTCTAAGTGAGGTCAGACGATGTCTATATTTGTGGGACAGGCGATATTACAATTTCTTTTATTTTTTCATAGTTTTTGCGTAGTTTCTAATTCTTTTTACAACAAATCTGAATAAATCAATTTTAAAAATGCACCAGAATCATTTCTGAAAATATATAAAAGGTATTTTAGTTTAGGATGTCATTTTGTATCTTTGTCTATATTCTTCGGACACACTGTATATTCATTCTAATTTATTTATTTATTTATTTATTTATTTATTTATTTATTTTTTTTTTTTTTGGAGGCAAACTTTGAGATACATAAGAAAAGATTGCTTTTAAAACTAACATAATAATTTTAATGATAAAATAATTATATTGCAGAAGTTATATTACAGTTTCCGCATATTTTAAGTGTGTTTGCCAACAGTGGTGGGGCATTCGCTTGTCATAGCGCAGTCATTGCTCATTGACCATAGTGTAACACAAATCAGAAATATTTAAGTAAGTTAAACACAGGCATGACAAAAACAAGCTTCAGATAAACGAACTGGTCTTAAACACTTTCAACTACGTTGGAAAGTGGTCTAAAAGATATAACTCTGTCAGAATTGAAAATCAACGGACGTTATTTAATTAAAAATAATCTCTGTTAAATAATCCAAACAACTATAACATTCTTACATTTTTCTAAAATACCAGAACAGAAGCTTAAATGGCACTTAAAATAACTTTCAAGCCAACCTCTTTGAAATTATTATCTTAATACACTCTCAGAAATAATTTATTCAATTCACGGAAATTTTCCTGGCAGCAGTGCTACCAGGATTTTTCCGTTAATAGGCGAATATGCGTTTCTTTTTTCCCCGTTACAGGAGGTAAAATATATGTCAATTGAAGAATATGGGGATAAAACAAAATTTGCTGACCTTGGAGTCGACCCAGTTAACTTAGTGTTATGAGACCAGTACTCGCCTCTAACCACTCAGCTACATCTGTATAGTGGTGAAACAGTTGCCTCAGATGGGTATTGCTTGATTAATTTTTTTAGAAAACATTGAATATTGAAGTTAATTTCGAGAAAATTTCGTCTTTAAAGAGATTGTGGCTGCGTTTTAATACTTTAGTATTAAAACAGGGTAAAAATATGAATGATAAACATTTTTATGTAGATTGCTAGATGTAAAATATAACTATTACATTTTCATGCAAGATTTGTTTTTTTGAGTAAAATCGATTTTTTCCATTTAATATTATAATTAAAATATCTATTTTAAATGTGTCCATTTAAAATAGATTTTAAATGCGAATATTTTTTCATAACTTTAAAACGTAAATTGTGAATACTTTTAAATGAATGAGAAAATTAATTATTATTTATTTTTAAATTCGAAAACGTTTCTTTTCTTTCTTGTTGATCTAGTTTTTATAATTAATTTAGAAATCTTAATTTATAAAGTTTTTTGTTTTTCGTTTTTAAAATAAATTCGGATTTTAGTATCACAGTGCGCCCCAATAGTTTATAGACAACGTGTTTTTTTTATTTTCTAATTTAAAAAGAGGAGTAACAATTTCAAAACAATTTATAATTATAAATAATAGCAAGACAATAATAATGCTGCACACGAATAATATTACACAATCATAGACTTTGTAAAAAAAAAAAAAAAAAAAAAAAACTTAAATTTGACTATCCCAAAAGTTATAGCGAATTCATTATTTTTCCTTTAACGTTCTATTCTTTAAGCCGTTTGTTCTAATCATTTCAAAACTCAATCAGGCATACTCGAAACAAGAGTTTGAAGAAGTACTGACTTAAAAGAAAATCAACTTCGTTCAAATTGCAGCTTTAGATCTTGAACAACCATTGCAAATTGATGCCTTTTAGCATATACGTCTCTAGCTAATCTTCGCCAGAGATTCTCTATTGGGTTCATGTCAAGAAAAAGGGCTAGCCAATCAATAAAAGTTACTTGGTTTTGTCTAAACCACTGAATTGTAGATTTGGAAACGAGAATGGAGCAATGGTCTTGCTGGTACATCCATTTGTCCCCACCCTAGCAACTTTCCAAATGGAAGTAACTGTACTTCAGGCCTTTTCTGGTAATCTTCGAAACATTGATGACCTTTTAAAAAGGAAATACGGTTTAAACCATTATAAGAAAATGCTGTCCACACCATGAGTGATCCCCTCCTTGTTGTCAACTAAAGAAAGTTCGTGGTTCCTTGCAAATATCGTGCCAGTAATATGCCCAACCATCAGGCCAATCTAAATTGAATATTTTTTCCCCACAGAGAAGAACACTCAACCATTCATCAGACAAATTCCTGTGATTTCGGGTCCACTGAATACGAGTGTCTTTATTCCGTTTTGTAAACTTTGGCGAATGACGCATTTTTCAAAAATAATGAAATATAACTGCCAGCTGTCGTCGATGTGCTGTGATACTGGAACGTTTACTTCTATAGAAACTGAGAGTACACGCAGGTTTTGGGTTGAAATTAATGTCAAAATTTCTCTGTATTATCCTTTAGTTCTTTTGTTTACCCGACTAGAACAGGAATTTTGTTTCCGATTGTCAAATTTTGACACCATTCGTTAAATACCCACCCTGCTGCGTCCAGTTTTTCTTGAAATATCGACAACTTTCCATCCACGATCCTTTAAATGATAGATTTCCAAAAATTCCCTTTTGGAAAACTGCACATCGCGAGGCATCTTTGCAATCAGTCGGAAAGGGAAATACAGATCCGATTAAATCTCAGAAAACTATTGCGACTCAAGTACATGACCTTGGAATAAGTAAATTTTGAATATCAGTACTTGAATCTGCTTTTAACACCTGTTGTGTATATATTTTTGGGACAGCATTTTTTTGTTTTTAATTTTTTATATTAAATCTATGACAGCTAAAAGTTGTTTGAGTATTTTATTATTTTTATTTCATCATTATATATTTTCATAATTTATTTCTTTTTTTTTCGCTCGTTTAGTTAGTTCTTAAATTCCCAAACAATTGTTGTCTATAAACTTTTCGGATACATTGTAATAGTCAATACGTATGCGTGCTAGGAGTGAACGGAATTTCTCTCTCTTTTTCAGACTTTCGGAAACAATTCACGGATAAAACATGTTTCCTTGAATTACGGTAATTATTTGTTAAATAAATGAGGAATAATTTAGTGTATATAGACGAGTTTTTCTATCAGTGTAGCATACTAGCACGCTCAGTGCATTATACAAAGAAAATGTAGATTTTACTTGTCATTTTATTCTACGAAGGCATTTTTTTTTACGTCAAGTGGCTTATATGGTAACTAATTGTGATTGAATAGTATGTTATTCTATTCTAACGTCCATAGGTAAAGAAATTAAAAAAGATAATTGCATTAAAAGATGTGTAAAATACCAGTATGTTGAAGTCTTAATATTGTTTCATAGTCGATTCAAAAACGGCACGGACAGCATTAGTAAACTTTTTTACAATGGAGAAAACAACAAAGAACATTAATTGTAGTCTAGTATACACTGATTGGCATTCTATTTCCATTTCCAGTATTGAAAATAAATTTTAAAATTTAATAAAAGTATGCTAAATTATGCTAAAGTTAACAAAAAAATCGATTAATAGAAAAAGGAATTTTACAAAATAATGTTATATCAGTGTTATTTTAAAATATACAGTATTTACTTCTATCTTTCTACTTTATTTGCGGTATTTATTTCTATATTTCCAAATTTCAAGTTTCTAACCCCCAAAGTACCACAAAAATTCCAATTTTGGAACTTTTTCTCCAGCATCCTTTTAAACTTCAATTTTTAAAACAATTATTTTCTGCAAAAATTTACGTTTTAAAACTAATAGTCATGTCAAATGTCAAGTCTCTATCACTAATAATTCCATATAAACCAATATTTAGAACGTTTTTCTCTCATTTAACTGTTTTAAATTTCGAAATTTTAAAAAACGGTCCTTACTGAACATTTACACCTTAAAAGTAACTACCATACCGAATTTGATATTGCTAGTCCGTTCATTATCACAAAAATCTCAAGTTTTGTACTTTTTTGCTGCTACACAGTGATACCGACATAAAATATAGCCTATGTTTGAGTAGAGACTGTCATTAATTTTTTTTCACCAACTGATGTCAATTTTAAAGTTTCTATCCCTAACAATTACACAGAATCGAGAATATTAGAACGCTTTTAGAACGATTATCACTCATTTCACACTTTTAAATTAAAATTTTTTTAGAAACTGTTCTTAGAGAGCATTTATGTCTTATAAATAACTACAGTGACAAATTTCAAGTTTCTAGCTCCTTCAATATCACAAAAATCACAACTTTAGGACGCTTTTCGCTCATGCACACCCCTTGTTTCGGTAGTGGCATTGATATAAAATATAGCCTATGTTAGAACAGAGACTGGCGCCATTAATTTGCTTTCATTACTTTTGAAATCTGTTCGGCATTTTCTGCGATTTCATAGAAGTCGTAATTTAGAACATTTTTAGAACGCTTTCCCCTTCACCCTTTTAAATTTCGATATATTTAATAACTGTTCTTACAGATCATTTACATCTTATAAGTAACATGCCAAATTTCAAGTTTCTATCATTAACAACTCCACAGAAATCGTAATTTTGAACAAACACTTTTAGAGCGCTTTTCTCTCATTTCAATATTTTAAATTTCGATTTTTTTTTCAACTGTTCTTGCAGAGCATTTATATCTACACTGTAAAACAAAATTCCGTTAAAATACGGAAATAGTACTGGGTGTCTCGATTGCCAGTACAATTTCCGGATTTTAACGGATTTTTTTTTTTACAGTGTAAAGTAACTAACATGCCAAATTTCAAGTTTATAGCGTCTTCAGTATTACAAAACTCTCAAATTTAGAACGTTTTTGCCCTTGTTCTGTGATACCGACATAATGTATAGCCTGTGTTGGAGAAAATATTGTCATCATTATTTTGCCACCATTACTTTTGAAATCGGATCGGTAGTTCCAGAGATTACCCCTACAGACACACAAATAAACAAATATTTCTTCTTTGTAATATTAGTATAGATATGAAATTGTCTTTTTTATCAGGAAAGAGAGCAATAAATTTACTAATAAAAGTATATTTTTCATTGGTTCGGCTATTGTATGAAAATAAATAACTCTTGTGGAATCCCCATAAGAAAACGAAATTACCCGTTTCCATTCTTGATATGGAGGAGCTATTTTATTTGCACCTAATGTAATTCCTTGAAATACAGCTGACAGTGCCTGGAAAGTAACACACATAAATACCTTTCGTTCCTAGACCACAGACTTATACTCTAATAAATAGCGACAGAAAAGCAACCTTAATAAAATTCCTTTTCTCACAATGAAAGAATAAAAGTAATAGATTAAAACAATTGGTCTCAGATATTGCTTTTATTTTTCGACCGTTTATTTTCTTTTGTACTTTTCTAAATGTGGGCTGGAAATTACGAAGAATAAATTGTCTAACGAATATACTTGGATCAAATTGCAGATTCCAATTCACATGATATAGTTATTCTATTTTTAACATTTTCCATTAAAAGCAGAAATTCAGCATTTACGTTAATTTACAGGATCACACAAAAGAAATCGGTTACAGTACCGTCTTTGAGCAATAATTGCTGGATGTGCGTTTTCAATTTTGGCGTGGGCTAGTACCATGGGTCTTTATAGTGCAAGTGACTTATCTTATTAGCCCCCGCTATGTTATTACTTTCGCCCAGCTAATAAAGTGGCTTCTCCAAAAAATAACGTTACGTTGTATAAGCCAGCCGTAAAACAAAGCAGATGTATAATTGTACGGAATAATCTCTACTACAATTTTTTAAACTTCTAAGCATCGCACATTTTAAATTTTTATACTGTCGTATTGGGAAAAAAAGTACTTTTAAATGCAATTTGTTTGAAAACTGCATCTCTATTTATTTTTAAGATATTAATTTTTCTGTACTTTTGAGCGACATTTGTTTAATTTTGGCAACTCATGTACTCCATTTCTGTAGAAAGTAAAGGAAAAATAGTTGGAAAATAGCAATTATATCCTTTTGTTGCCCTTTTCTCATAAAAACTGAAAAAAAACGTAATTAAACCAAGTGCCATTTTGAAAAAAATATAAATGAAGGATTTCTGATAAAACATGGAGCTATTATAAACTAAATTTAATTTTAAGTATCTATATTAATATTACAAACAAATCAAGGCATATGTATCATTACATAGCCGATTTTTTTTGTCAAGTTTCTTGCTAATTTCTTTTTGCTGGATTTGTGTATTATTCTAACGTCTTGTGACGTCTTATGCATACTTTATTGTAGATGTTGTTTATGACTGGACTGTAAATGAAGAATTCTTCAGTGGATTCTGATGACGTCGTTTTATATAAAATGAAATCGCGAGTTTTAAGTGTTAAAACTTAACTACAGTAGACTCCCGATTATCCGGGTCCCGCTTAAACGAGTTCCCGCTTTAACCGAGTTATTTTCTTCTGATGGACTGATGGCTTCTATTATTATGAAACAGATATTAATAAATAATGTGAAAAAAAATTATGGCCATTTTTCCCATTCTCAGCAGAAAATCAGAGTTCTAACTTTTTACGACTGCTCTTTCATGTTCACCTAACAGCATTTATAATGCCTATTTCATAATAATAGAAGATATCAGTCCAACATAAGAAAATGACCCAATCCAAAGGTATAAGTTCGATTAAAAAAAAGGATTTAATACTTTGAGCCGAAAGAAGAGGCTACACCTGCAATTTTCTTGACATTAATAGAATCGCATAGCTGTCATTTTGTGCGGTTTTGTTACCCCTAAAATTTAATACAAATTTTTGCCGTATTTAATCTTTAACAATTGTTAGATTTCGGCGATTGAATTAGGTAAAATTTACTGGCAAGTTTTAGTGGTAAGGAAAAAAATCTTAGAAATTTGTAGCTATGCAGTAGCGTAATACTGCAGCGAAAAAAAAAAACTGCAGCAAAATCGACATCCAACAAACAAAAAACTATCAAGGGCTTTATCAAATAAACAATTTCATTCCGTATTTTTCTTAAAAGTAACGGAAATGTACATCAAAGAAGTGTTACTAGTACCATAAAAATGAATGAATTAAGTGAAAATTTATATTTCGTGTCCTTAGTTGGTGATTTGTGCAAATCCGGTTTATCCGAGATTTTTGCTTATCCGAGGTGAGCTTGGTCCATATATTAACTTGGATAATTGGGACTTTACAGTATATATTTTTTTTTTCATCGGGGTGACACTAAATTCTGAAAAAAAAAACAAAAAAAACAAAACAGAATTCGTGTTTTCTAGTAACTGATATTGTGTGTGGCCACCATTATTTTCGAAAAGCTTTTGTCACTTTATTCAATTAATGAGATATCTCCGACAAAATGAATTACATTTTCTGTTCTAAAATATTGGTATTCAATAATCGTAGCAATTTGAACCTAAGTGACATACACTACAAGTACGCATGAAACTAGCCTTTATATCTTTAAATTTAATTATCTTTTGAATAGTACTCAATGTGCATAAGTTATATTGATCAGATCATATACTAGGGTTGCATTAAAGAATTCGAGTAGACATCTGCTTATTGCAGGAAACTGCTGAAGGGGAATTATATACCGCATACAGGGGTGCACTAAAGAATGCAGATAATTTTCCGACTGTAAATGCGAATTCCTGAAATTGAGTTTTAACATGAGTTATGCTTTTTCCAAATTGTTCTCTTACAAGGAAGGTCTCCTTACTGGGCATACTCAGAATATTTTAAAAAATATATCAATTAAACTAATTATGTATGTTATAAAGGATCAGTCAAATTTAGTGGCGGAAGTACAATAGAATGTCTGGAAAAAAATAAAATACTTTCGAGTATTTGGCGCGAAAAGATGAAAGCGTCACGCGATTTGGCGAGCAGTACTTTTCCTCGCCAAAAGCAAACGATTTTAATGCACCTGAAAATTGTTTGTTAATTGATTTTTAGAATGCGTGTAAAAAGTACTTAATGAATTTAAACATAAACAATGAGAGAGTTTAATAAATACATTTTTTTCGTATTACATATTTATGTTGCTTGTTATTTAATTTTATTACTTTAAAAACAATTTCATATATAAAAAATACTTTCATGTATTTAAGCGTATTCCAAAATAATGGCAAGATTCATTTACCAGTTATTCATTTCAATTTTCAATATCAAAGAATTCGTCGTTTCCATAGCAACAAAATTGAATCGACAAAGCTCAATTGAACTTAATTTTGAGATATTGAAACAATTTTAATTTATTTTAATTTTGTTTTAATTCATAAAATTTTATATTTAACTTTCATTATATATATATATATATATATATATACATGACAAAACTATAGTTAAATCAAACTAAAACTGACAAAACTGAAGTTATTTACATTAAATTTATTTAAAGTAGTTTCAATATGAAACATTTTTTTTATCTTAAAGAGTATTCGACATAAAAAGCATTTTTGAAATTTCATTTCATCGCCAACCGATGATAAATCGCCAAATAAACGAAATTTTCATTATTTTTTTACGAACATTCTATCAAGATTCCGCCAAAAAAATTTTTACAAACATATATATCCACATGAGAAGAACACTCTGTAATTTTTTGAGATTTTTCTGAATATGCCCGTATGGAGACCTTCCTTGTTAGGCTCTGGGGCGGTCAGCCCCCGTCATCCCCTTGTTCTCATAGGCATCATATTTCATCATATTAAACGGTGATTTTTTTTTTACATTATGCTGAATGTGTTTCATAATCTATGCTTGAAGCATGATTTTTTTCTTTCTTGTTCCTCTATAATGTCATATTCATGTGTCTAATTTATTATTTTAGTTCATATAAGGGTGTACAATTTTTTTTACAGATAGGATATTGATAATATTCACTGACCTCAAAACTTAAACTATAACCTGCTTCTGCGTATATCTTACAAACAAATTAAACAGGAAATGTTACTATTGCAAGTTTGCAGGAACTGTTCGTTATATAAATGTTTAATGTATTTTTCATTAATTTGACATAATTTCCAAATTAATATTTACATCATTCAAAAAATTTCACTGTTGTCGAAAAGAATAAAAGGAATTTTATAAAATTAATTTAAAAAATAATGTTAATTTAATTTCACTGACCTCCAAATTTAAGGTACAGAGTGTTTTTGTGCCCATCTTATAAACAAATTAAACTAAAAACGTGAAATTTGAAGGAGCTGTTTGTGATATAGATAATGTATTTATTAATAATGTATATTAATGTATTTTTTTTTTATTAATATGACATCATGTATAATTTACAAATTATTGATTACATTTTTCACTAAATTCCATTGTTGTATAAAAAAATGTAAAATAATAATTTAAAAAATCTATCTATATTATAAAGGACAAACATATCTGTGCGTAACGCATGCGTCATTTTGCGAATGGCAACACTTTGAAATTTGAAATAAAATTTTGCTTTTCCAATTTTCTCTACTGCAAATTTTTAAACTTCTAAACATCGCACATTTTAAATTTTTACACCGTCGTATAAGGAAAAAAATGCTCTTTTAAATGCAATTTGTTTGAAAGCTGTACCTCAATTTATTTTTGAGATATTAATTTTTTTGTAGTTTTTAATACCATTTTTCTTATCGTGGCAACAAAAGTACCCCATTTCTATTGAAAATCTTTGAAAGTAAACGGAAAATTGTCGAAAATAGGAGATACTGTATGTTTATGTTGCCATTTTCACATAAAACCCGAAAAAAAAGTTGAAATTAAAATGTGGGCTATGTCAAGAATATTGTCTGTTATTCCGTGATAATGACGTCATATGCATACTTTTCCATAGACGAAGTTTAGATTCAAATGATGTCATATTATAAAAAAGCGTGTATTTTAATTCTTAAACCTGAATTATGTTTTTTAGAAGTGCGTCATTTTCACAGCCTAGCTGCTTTGAAATTCTTCACAGGTTAAAATGCTTCAATTTGAAAATAATGTAACCAAAATCACGCACTGATAAAACGCAATGTTTTACAAAAATTTAGAGTATCTTTATAAAAGAGAGGTAACATGCAAATAATAGCGATTTATATTACAGAAATTGGTGATTCTCGCCTGGATGGATTTGCTTCGCCGAGTCAGACAAGCAACCAAATAATTCGTGGTTTAAAATAATATGTTCTTGAAGTTTTGTCCAAAATTATCTTGAATAATAAAATTTTAATGCTATTTTTTAGGACATTCTACTATAATTATATCAAAATAACATAATTTGCTTAATTTAATTTTTCCTAATTTTATATAACCTATATTAAGAATACAAGTGTTTTTTAGTCATCTGCCCGGATCTTTCTGCTGAACCAATTTTACTAATATATATATATATATTTTAAACTGAAAGCTCCTCATTTGTAGATGTGGCACTATTTGTTTGTTTATTTGTTTGTTTGATTTTTAAATATCTCACTTTTATATTTTAATTTTAAAAGCATTTTATGAAATTGCTTCAAAATGGTGAAAATTAGATACCTTTCATTATTGCAGACAAGAGAGAAATAATGAGGTATTTTTATCTTTATTCATGCTATTTTCTGATAAAAATTCAAAATTGTTGATAAAAATTGTTGTATAGAGTGTAGTGTCACAATATCCCATTAGGAGCAGAATATTATATTAGGGGCATAATAACGCAAAGTAACATACTGCTTTTGAAAACACGTATTTTTCCTCATAAATTTTCTATATTGTTTTTCCTTCTGCATGTGAACTGATACTAAATTTCAGACACTAGGCGAAATGCTTATTTAAGTGAAAATGAAGTCATATTTAAAAGAAAACTATCATTTTCTTAGATAAAACTAAACATTTTGACACAAATGCGTCTAAAAACCATAAATAACGGAAATTTTTACTCTCCGAATTGCTATTAGAATCTCAAGTAAAGAGTGCGTCTGTTCACATAAAAGATGTTGATGACAATCTTGACTTCAAGTTTTGAGTTAAAATGATTTTTAAATGATCAAACAAAGTATAATTTTTTTTAAAACGATGAATGAGAAGAACGCATGCAAATTTTGTGAAGGTGAAAATTGCTGTTTTTCATTCAGGAATACCAATCATAAGAGCCTCAATTGATAACTACATCCTAATAACTGATCTTTATTATATTTTACTGATTAAGTATCTATATTATAAAGAAGAAGCGTATCTGTGCGTAACGCTGACGTCATTTTGCGAATGGCAACACTTCACGATCAAATTTCGGTCTTGAAATTTTTGCTACTGCAATTTTTTAATGTTCTGACCATCGTACATTTTCAATTTTCGTCGCATAGGGAAAAAATTTACTTTCAAATGAAATTTGTTTAAAAACTGTATCTTAATTGACCGTTGTATTATATTTTCTAAGATAATGGTTAAGCATGATTTGGTACTTTTCGGTTAGCCGGGTGCCAGTGTTATATATACATATATATGTATGCATAAATGTATGTATATATACATATATATATATATGTGTGGACAATATGTGTATATGTATATAATATATATGTATATTTACATATATGTATGTACATAGATATGTATATATAACACTGGCGCCCGGCTAACCGAAAAGTACCCATGATTTTTTTTTAAAGTTTATCTTATCACGTGCCGGTTTCAATACATAATAATAATAAACATTTTGCACATAAAGCAACAAACATTTTTCAGCATTTGTTTCTGACTATTTTTGCATAACAATTAATACTTCCTTTATAAACAAATAAGATAATAATATAAAAATAAAACCACCAATCTAATATATTTGTGAAAGACAAATTAAAGAAATTAATACTCCTTTTATAAACAAATAAAAGAATAATATTGAAAAAACACAAATCTAACATATTTGCAATCGTACAATTTAAATTTTTAGATCAGCAAATAGGATTTTTTTTTCAAATGGAATTTGTTAGCAAAGTTCATCTCAGTTTACTGATTGTCTATAGTTTTAAAAACAATTTTAAAGCATGAAATATTTTTTAATTTATACATATCACGCGGAGCTCGATTTCGAAAGATTAATCCATTTCCCCTTAAAACAAAATAAAGAGTTCATAATTTTCATAGGGCTAATATTCATTAAAAAAAACCCTTCCCTATGAATAAATATATAAAATAACATAAATAAAACACAAATTTAACAGACCTGTATAAGTTCTGAAATTATCAGAATATAAAAGGATGCCATAAGTAGCAAAATCTTGGTCAAATAACTCTTACCATGCGGCTAATAAGAAAATATCGCTTTTGATAAATTTCAAAAATTTATTTGATTGTATAATTCGTATTTCCATATGAAAAATACTTTTTTTTAATGTAGTGGGCAATCTAAAAAATTTATTGCATATAAAAAAATTATTAGTTTTCAATTAAAATAAAAATACATTCACCTATATTCTTTAACCCGGGAAGCCCGGGTATGATTCCCTAGTATATTTAAAAGACGAGGCTGTTTTTTAGTCATCTGGTCTGAGCTTGCTACTAAACTGATTTTGAGCATTCTTTTTTTAAATGAAAGCGCATTATTTGTAGATGTGGCTGCACTCGCTATTTTTAAAAACAATCCCATTTTTATATTTTAATTTTAATTTTAAAAGTTCTTTATGAAATTTCTTCACATTGATATCAATTGGATTACTTCCTTTGTTAAAGAAAGAAGAGAAACAATGGGAATTACCATATCATTACGGATGCTATTTTCGTATTACAAGTTAAAAATAACTCTTTTTTAAACTTCTGAATAGAAAAGGACATCATGATTTAAAATAATGCATTTTTACTCATAAAACTGTTACATTTCAATATATTTTCCTTCCGAAAATACTGAAACTCAGACGTAATCTCAGAGGTCTTTAGTGGGTTGAAAATGATGTCATAGTAAAAATGAAATTAGTATTTAATTTGATAAAACTAAATATTTTACTACAGACGCATCTGAAAGATTAAATTTCTGGATTTCGTCGGCACATTCAGATTAGAACCTCACGCCAAGAGTGCTAATTTTCACATGCAAAATTGTAACTGATAAAAGTGAATCAAGTTTGTGGAAATATTTATTTATAATTTGCTGCACGTTAAAATTTTTAAAAAAATAAGTGAGTATGAATATAAAAAGTATGCAAGTAAATTTTGCGACGGTGTAACCGACGCTATTTCTTGATTTCCTGGGGAAAAAATTATTGTGTCATAGTGGCTCAACTTTTCTTTGATTTTTCATTACGTATTACCAAAGATCAAAGACTCAATTTATAACTTCATAATTTCCAATCTTAAATGCATGTTACTCATTACGTATAGGTATAATGTTTAATTTTTCAATAACTTGAAAAGTTAAAATTAAACTTTAGTTCAAAATAATATTTGTTTTAAGAGTTAGGCCTGTCAGTATAATATTGATTATTTATTGTAATTTTTTTTTGTAATTTTTTTTTATCAATTCAGTAAATCAGTTCTTTTACACATCTTCATTCGTCGAATTCGACGGATTTCGACTCGTAGATTTTAATTTAACAAAATGCCTATCCTATGTCTATCTGTACAGCTTTTTGGGTATCACCTTTGCATATACGTAATGAAAATGCTGGGTATCTAAGCGGAATGCAAAAACCGTACAAAGATCAACGTGTGATTCAGTTAAAATTATCGATTGTGAAAGAATATCTGTAACAACAACACAGTCTTCGTAGGCAGTCCTAAATGCATACGATAGGAATATGGTACTGTAATCCAGGACGAATCTTTCTGAAAATAACTTTCTTATTATTTCAATAACTAGAAAATACTAGTCGGATGTGCCAATTCCAAAACTTTTTTTTTCTCTCGTACGTGTTAATATTTCAAAATTCCATACCACAGTGCCAAAAATAAATGGAAATCTATGCCCATCATGAGGATTCTAAAGATATGAAATTCCGTGCATTAGTTCTTGAAATATGACTATCGCTAAAATCGTCTAAATCCTGCAAAATGGCAGCGCCACCTGCTTGTTGATTTACACTAAACCCTAATCAGCGGCAACTGATATCAAAGATTAGCTGAACATGATGTTTGATGAAAATCAATGCATTAGTTTTTGAGGCAGAACTATTGAGAAAATCGTGAAAAATGCAGGATATCAGCGCCGCCTGTTAGGCAATTACACCAAAGACTAATCAGCACCAACTTATGTCAGGGACTAACTGAATATAATTTTTTATTAAATTCCGTGTAATAGTTCTTGAGGTAGAGCTCCCATGAAATTTGTGTCCTTTTCAGACAGCAGACAGACTCACAGACAGACATTTTGTAAAAACATGCTTTTCGGGAGCTCTGACCCTTAAGGCTCCTGTCCCTGCCGACGAAGGCACTCACGAGGCTAATCCTATGGGGAGGGATTTTTCTAATATCTCGTTTGCATTTCGACATTTTTAAATATATTTTTTTAATTGGATAGCCGAGATCAGTCTCCACATCGCACCTTTTTTACTTTTTTGATTTTGGTGGCAGATATTTTTTAGAATGACCCTTTCATTTTCAGAGCCGGTTTTGAAAATCAAAGTAATTTTATAAAAAAATATATGCGACCAAAATCGAAAAAGCTATTTAATGAATTAAATGCTATTCAATGCAAAAAAAAAAAAAAAAAAAAAAAAAAAAAAAAAAAAATGAAAATGTCGAAATGCAAACAAGATATTAGATAAATCCCTCCCCATAGGATTATAATTAGCTCGTGTCTTCGGCGGCAGGGACAGGAACCTTAAAAGGAGTAATTCGATCAATAACCGGGAGTCGAAAATTTTCACGAATCCAATACTTTCTTCTTTTAAAGATAGAAGGAAGTAAAAATATTGTGCCTGAAATTATCGCAAATTATTTTATCCGAACAGGATCATTATGCAAAAACCAGAGATAAGCTTATAGCCAGCGTAAAGATTAAACTGTAAGTAAAGAATAAAAGATTGATCAGATCTTAATTTTATTTAGCACCTTTGGGGCAGTCTTGGTTAAACATAGCTAAGTCAATCAGTCAACTAGTTTAACAAGCTGGAACAATGCATAAAGACACGATATGTGTAAGGGCCTTTTTTTCACATTCCGCTGTTTTAGCCAATGTGGCAAAGCTATGCGACCAATGGACTACAACTGTGGGAAGATATATTACTTAATGAAATCCAATTATTTATATTTCACACAACTTTTCATTATTCTGCGCCCCCAAATATAAAAAATAATTTTTTACTTGTGAATTATGTAAGATGTCAAAGTTATCTAAAATTAAATCAATATTTTCCAGGTGCATGGCTTATCCAAAATTCATGTTTTTATATTATAATTTTGTACTGTAGACACAGTTAGACATTAAATTATTCTGTAAACATTCATCTGAGAGCGTCACGAAAATGTTATCAGGTGTAAAGTATATTCTAGATATTAAATTCATCAACGATTAATGCATATTTTTCTTAATTAGCATAAAAAATTAAAAATATTAAGAAAATTATAAATATTGTACTGAAATCTTTAATATGGAGATAAAAAAGTACATTTATTCACATAACATTAAATTAAATAATAAAAAATATATACAAATATTTTA
This sequence comes from Maratus speciosus, assembly GCA_963932465.1. Lineage (NCBI taxonomy): Eukaryota > Metazoa > Arthropoda > Arachnida > Araneae > Salticidae > Maratus > Maratus speciosus. Next base: position 51,688,541 of record OZ010786.1, on the reverse strand, counting down.
CTTTTGTATTTAAATATTCGGGTATTAAAGTGCATTTACTTACAAAATGATACTTTGAAAAAAAGTTATAAAATAATATTTAATTTATGTGTACCTTTCTGAGCTAGACTCTTGTTGGGTTCATACTGCTTAATAATATCCCGAGCTCTGGCTGGATTAGCGTAAGGATAAAGAATTTCATTTAGCCTTGGATCTCGTTGCTCCTTGTTCAGAAATTCTACTAATTGGTCAACTGTCATACCTTTCTTTTTTCCACCGCATCTGCAATGGCAAATATTGTGTATTTAAAACATTGTAAATTGTTATTTTTCACAAAATTTACTTATAAAGATAATTAGAAATTCAAATATTTCAAAGACAGTAAAAACGTTTCACAATACCACGTAAGTTATTAATTATCGTGTCTTTATCGAAATCATTACTACAGAAAAGAAATCTCAATTTATTGTCAAATCCTAGTTGAAAAAAGTATGCTTACAAATGAACTTTTTCCTATAGATTATTAAGTAAACTAAAGAAAAAAATGATTTTATACAAAACTTAGACAAAGAATATACGGCCATGCTGATATAATATACATTTAAATATATTTTAATGATATTCTAAAAGATCAATGTGTTAAAAATTTTTGAAAAATACACCTAAAAAATTGAAAAACGTCATAAAATACGCCTTCAACAAATTAAATGAATGCCTCCCATGCAAGGTCCAATTATTATTTTATACACTAATACATGAAATATATACCTATATATAAATATACCTGACGTATGATAATATATATAAAATGGAAGAAAAAATGTGCGTAAGAAGTGCGAAATAACCGGAAATTAAAACCAACAAATAAGCGTTTAAGGTTTATGAACGAATCTCATAAAAGAGAAAGAATACCGTAAACATCTTCCACATATGGTGTTTGCGAAATTTCTGAAACACTCTTTGTATTCAAAATTTTCATATTCTTTGTAATTCTATATAAATTATTATATTAATTTTGTTATATAAAATCAAGTTTTTTCCACATGAAAGAATAGAAAAAATACATAAATTAAATAAACATAGAAAGTAAAATGTGTACGTTGAAAACATGGAGTCTTTTAAAATTGTTTTTAGTACTGTTCGGACCTTGTGCGCATGTCGAACGAGCTCCGCGGCTTTGCGGTCATGTGACCCAGTTCAGTTGTTCTTTAGCTGCCATTGCGGCACGTTGTGTATTCGAGCGGGTCTTATCCCCAAGTATAGAGTTGTTCTTGAGCTGCCATTGTGGCACGTTATGTTATAGCGGGTGTTATCCCCAATTATTCTTTTGCTTATAGCGGGAGTATTCCCCAAAATATGTTTTACGAACGTCACTTGTTCTAACAGCGGGTTATTACCCCAAAGTCACCTCATCATTCTATATGTTTTTCAGTGTTTGTGATTGTTTGTAACATTTGTGTGCTGTGTGATATAAAAATGTGAAAAGGAAAACTATTGGTCTTCAATCTTAAAGTTACACACAGTATTCACATACAATTTTGTGGTCCGTCGATTTCGCAGCGAAATAGCTGCTATGGAAAAATTAAATAGAACAAAAGGTGCTCTAAAAGGTACTATAACGAAATTAGAAAATTTCGTAAAAGATAATACAGACGAAATTAATTACTCGAGTACCGAGCTCGAAATAAAGATTCGGAAATAACCTGAGCTTCAAGCAAAGGTATCGGAAATACGGGATAAATATTATGATATCCCTGATATTAAGGACTTACCAGAAATCGAAAACGAGTTAGATGAACTCGAAGATCGTCTCGAGAAACTTGAGGTAAGTCTCAACATATTTCTTAAAAATCTTAAAGTTTCTGAAATAAATGTGCATGCTGATAGTATTGAATCTATAAGTTTGAATAACATTAAAGTTAACTTACCTGAAATCCCACTACCAACATTCAATGGTAAATATGAAGAGTGGTCAATCTTTAAAGTACAATTTACAAATTTAATTATCAATAATGTCCAGTTAAATGATGCTCAGAAGCTGTTTTATTTGCGAGCTTCGCTAAAAAATGAAGCAAAACAATTAGAGAGTCCAGACGATTCTTTTGAGTCATTGTTTACAGCACTTACTGAAAGATTCGAAAATCAACGTTTGCTCATTGACACTCATTTATCAGCCATAATTAATTATGAAAAAATACATTACGAGTCTTCTAAAGAATTGAGATCCTTTATTGATTGTGTAAATAAAAATTTGAGGGCTTTAAAAGTATTACAATATGAACAAAACAATCTGTCTGATGCTATCCTTATCAATATTATATTGCAAAAGGTAGATAAGGAATCTCGCAAATTATTTGAATATTCGATTAAAAAATCAGAATACCCACAATTTAATGAATTAATGCCATTTTTGGAAAACCGAAGTTCTACGTTAGAAAGCGTAAATAGATACTCTGCTTCAAAACCCTTAAACAAAAACATTCCTCGTTTGAACAAACAAAAAAATTTCATGCTAAATTCGAATGATAAATCGAATGGAAAAACTTGTATTCTGTGCAAATTGGCTTTTCATAATTTGAACAAATGTTCTCAGTTTCTAAAAATGAATGTTTCTGAACGATACGATTTTGTGAAGAAAAATAAGCTGTGTACCAATTGTTTGAATAATTCTCATTTCGTAAATTCTTGCATTTCAAAATATAACTGTAATACCTGTGGATTGCGACACAGCTCATCGCTTCATCGAGATAAAGAAAAGAAATCCAAAAATGAATTGGCTTCCCCCCAAATTTTCTCCCCTCTTGCAGGTGCGGTAAATAGAGAAACGAAAAACATTTCGGTAAATAATGACGAATCTTTAAAGACCTTGAATAATATAAGTAAAGAAAAAAAATCAATTTTATTGGGTACATGCTTTGTTTATATTGAAGATAATTTTGGAAATAAACGAAAGTTTAGAGTAATATTGGATAATGCTAGCAATGTCAATATTTTAACTAAGGATTGCGCTGACATGCTGAAATTTAAAAAAAGGATAATTAATGTACCCGTTACAGGATTAAACGGTTATACTTATAATGTAAAAAATAAAATTTCGAGTGTAATTACAAACGAAGATGACTCTTTCATTGAGAATATAGATTTCTTAATTGTTCCCAAAATCACGGATGTAATTCCATCAAAGCAATTAAATGTATCGGACATTAATTTACCGAATATTGTGGAATTGGCAGACCCCACATTTTTCAAACCGGGAAAAATTCACGCATTGGTTGGGGCTGAATTATTTTATAGAATTTTAAAGCATAATTCAGTTAAGATAAACGATAAACTTTTTCTGCAAGACACTGTTTTTGGATGGATCCCAACTGGGGCGCAAGAGGAGAACACGCAAACAAACGATATTGCTATGTGCAATTTCGTTAGAGATTTCGATGAAATAAATGATAATTTAAGACAATTTTGGGAATTGGAATCTATTGGCATAACGCATGATCCGAAAATATCGGAAACTGATCAAGCACAACAAATATTCGATAAAACTGTCAAATTTGTAGGCGATCGTTATGAAGTTCAGTTACCGTGTAAAAAAGACTGGAAGGATTTAAACGATAATTTTAATGTTGCGAAACAGCGTTTGGAAGGTCTAAAAAGAAATTTTATCGAAACCCAGAGCTTTTTCGACAATATTCTGAAATAATCACGGAATATTTAAAGCAAGGAATTATAGAGCAGGTGCAAGAAAATGAACCTGTTTTAGACAGGGCAGTGCCCCATCATGCGGTCTGTAAAGAAGATAAACTTTCTACAAAGGTCCGAATCGTTTTCGATGCCAGCTCTCATGATAACAATGATTTGTCCCTTAATGATTGTTTATGGCCCGGCACCAACTTAAGGGGTCTCGTACCTTTTAAACGCGTCGAAAATTAACGAAAAACTTCAAAGTTTGAATTAGTCTATCTTCAAAACCTTTTTATGTATAAACATGAAATTTTAGATATTGATTAAACAGATTGTGCTTTGCAATATGCTATCATTAGAAATTTATTAACCCTTTACAGAATTTGTGTATTGTTGAAATCAAAATAGCTCTTTTTTTACCCCATATGTCATTGCGCACATGATATCTTAAGAAAGTATGTATGGATTGGCATAAAATTCGGTAAAGATACTAAACATATATGTGTGTTTAAAAGGATCTACTCTTAGGCTAAAATTATTTCATTAACTATATAAAAAAATATTTTCGTAAGCAAAACTAAAAATTTTGTATTTTTAATGAAGAACAATAGTCATAACTAAAAATATTACCATTGTAAATACTTAAAAGTAGATCATTTTGAACACACATATTTGTTTAGTATCTTTACCAAATTTTATGACAATCCATACATACTTTCTCAAGATATCATGCGCGCAATGACTTATGGGGTAAAAAAAGAGCTATTTTGATTTCAACAATACACAAATTCTGTAAAGGGTTAATAAATTTCTGTTGTTAGTATATTGCAAAGCACAATCTATTTAATCAATATCCAAATTTTCATGTTTATACATAAAAAGATTTTGAAGATAGACTAATTCAAACTTTGAAGTTTTTCGTTAATTTTCGACGCGTTTAAAAGGTACAAGACCCCTTAAATCCACTTCTATTTGATATTTTAATCCACTTCAAATTATACGAAATTGCCTTTTCTTCTGATATCGAGAAGGCGTTCCTTAAAATCTCACTCGCTGAAAAAGATCGGGATTCTGCCCGTTTTCTGTGGTATGATGATGATTTAAAATCTTTCAAGGTCTTCAGATTTAAACGTGTTATTTTTGGAGTCAATGCCTCCCCATTCCTCCTATCAGCTACCATAAAGGAGCACATCAAGCGGTTTACGAACCTACACCCAAGAACTGTTCACCTACTTGATAAATATATTTATGTGGATGATTTTATATCTGGCGAAGATACGCTGGAAGACGCTCTTGATGTTTCCCTGAATGCTAACAAAATAATGTCTGAAGCAGGAATGATTCTTCGAAAATGGATAACTAATGATGAAGCGTTACTGAAGTGCTGGCAAAAGGAAGGTTTAAATATTCAAGCAGAATATGCTGCAATAAACCTAGGAAGCAATCTAAGCAAGGTATTAGGAATGTCCTGGAAAACAGAAGAAGATTGTCTGACATTCGAAGTCAAAAGTTTAATAGAATTCTTGTCATCGCAAAAAAGCTCAAAACGTCTACTATTGCAAGCAGTTGGTAAAATATTCGATCCGTTAGGCATGCTCACGCCATTCACCATTAGAATCAAATGCCTGTTCCAAGAACTATGGCTAAAGAAGACAGCATGGGATGAACAGTTGCCAACTAATGTGCACGAAAGGTGGTTGAAGTGGTTCGAAGAACTTCCATATTTAGCAGAATTAAAAATTTCGAGGAAAATTCTTGGTTGCTTGAATCAAGTAATAACTGTAGAAATACATGCCTTTTCTGATGCTAGTAAAATAGCGTATGGCTCTGCAATTTATCTGAGAATAAAAAGAGAGAATGGTGTGGAAGTCAATCTCGTGACTTCAAAGAGTCGTGTTCCACCGATAAAGGAGATAACTCTGCCGAGGCTGGAACTTCTCGGAGCCTTACTAAGTGCAAGACTGACCAATAAAGTAAAAACCATCCTAGATCAGAAAATCGCATCGAGAGTGTACTATTGGACGGGTTCCAAAATAACCTTATTCTGGATCAAAGGATCATCAAACCGATGGAAACAGTTTGTGGCAAACCGTGTCATAGAGATTAATGCACTTTCAGATTCGAACTCTTGGTATCACTGCTCCAGCAAGGACAACCCTGCCGATCTCTTGACCACAGGTGCGAGTGTTAATTCCCTTGTAGAGAATCCAATGTGGTTTAGGGGACCAAACTTCCTAGCAGCTGATGACTTAGTGACTGAGCAAGAAACTATTTCTGTGCCAGAAACAGATTACATTCCAGAGGCTAAATCAAAATATAAAAATAACTGTAATGATTTCAATTCTAATATTTCTCTTTCTCTTTTCAGGAATCCTGAAGAAGTAAATTTTTTTCTCAACATAAGTGGTAAATACTATAGTATTCTTCGCATACTGGCATATGTTTATAGGTTTTTTCACAATTGCAAATGTAAGTTAGCAGACCGGCGCAGAGGCAGCCTCACAACCCCAGAAATAAAAATTTCAGAAGTTTCTGTAATTAGATTAGTACAAAATGCAGAATTTCAGGAAGAGATTAAGGGTTTAAAACGGGAATCAAGGGTTCCCCCTTCCAGTAAAATTAAATGTTTACCTCCCTGTAAGTGGATGCTAGGACGAATCTTAGAGGTTATACCAGGAAAGGATGGTAATGTTAGGGTTGCAAAGGTTAAAACAACCTCAAATATCTTTCTTAGATCCATATCTAGATTGTGTGTCTTGCCCATTAATGAAATGTAATGTATATACTTATTTCTCATTGTTTACTTATTTTACAGTGCACCTAATATTTATATGTTATTCTACATTAAACCTTTCTTAAGAACAATATAGAACTATTTTTAGAAAATAGCTTAAATTTTGTAACAAAGAATTTAATTTCATTGTATTGTATAGTCCTTGTTATTGCAACTTATCCTTATTGTATATGCATTGTAATATTATTTTATGGTATTGGTATTTATAGTGTATTTTTAATATTTTGAATGTACTAAGCACATTGCAACGCGGGGCGGCATGTTCGGACCTTGTGCGCATGCCGAACGAGCTCCGCGGCTTTGCGGTCATGTGACCCAGTTCAGTTGTTCTTTAGCTGCCATTGCGGCACGTTGTGTATTCGAGCGGGTCTTATCCCCAAGTATAGAGTTGTTCTTGAGCTGCCATTGTGGCACGTTATGTTATAGCGGGTCTTATCCCCAATTATTCTTTTGCTTATAATGGGAGTATTCTCCAAAATATGTTTTACGAACGCCACTTGTTCTAACAGCGGGTTATTACCCCAAAGTCACCTCATCATTCTACATGTTTTTCAGTGTTTGTGATTGTTTGTAACATTTGTGTGCTGTGTGATATAAAAATGTGAAAAGGAAAACTATTGGTCTTCAATCTTAAAGTTACACACAGTATTCACATACAAGTACCTTAAAAATAATTTCATCACTTTTGAATCTGATTTCAGAGTACTTGTTCCTAAAGTATGTTCTTTTTTACCGCAGTTTTTTAAAATTTTAAACTTGTTTTCTGACACATAATTGATCTTGCTTATAAAATAATTTTTGAAATACATAGATACATACACACACACACACACACACACATATATATATATAATTAAGATCTCTAGTTTTAGGATTTGCGTTTGTGTTTCTGCCTTATATGGAAAGGACAGTTGACGTCGCTGCTGGAGAGATTACTGTTGGATAGCAAGAAACACATGTCCATTGTTTATGGCCATTACTGTACACATGAGTACGTGTGATTTGATCGGTCTACGTTTAATATGTCTATTATATGATTGTTCTACGTCGTCATGTCGATTCCTGCAATGGTCACTAGAACAAAAATGTAGTGGTAGATTGGTTGACGGAAGTGTTTGTAAACATACCCCTTTCCTTGAATGAAACACACACATTTATAAATCAATGATTTTATTTATGCATATGAATATAAATAATTTTTAATGAAAAATATTTTTTTAATTACATCATAAGTATTCAATATGACGTATACGCTTGCAAACAGCATGTTGGTTTCCATGTTCGAATTTGTATTGAAAATCGCAAGACGTAAGTCATCCACTGTATCCAATCGAGATTGCTGTTCTGTTTTAACAACAACTAATTTTGAAAAGGTTTTTCATAAGAAAGCCGAAGCTAACTGAATCAAAATATCAATTCCCTTTTTCTTCCCAATTTCTTTATGGCATATTCGTTCCCAATCGATAACCAAAATTTTTGGCAAGTCAGAGACTTGGTCTGAATGTGCAGTGTTACGTTGCCAGAAACATCAATTAACTGTTCTTTTTCAGTTAAAGTGATGTTGCATTTTAAAATATCAAACGAAAATAGATCATGTATCCAGCATAATTCATTATCTGGAAAGTTTTTGAACCTTTTCGAAAAGTTTTCTCCCAGTTTGATCATATATTGGCCAATGATATTTTTAAATAACAAGAAATCTATATTATCTTAATTCTATATTTTACTCGTACCCGGTACTTCTTCATGAAAAGCTTTGTTTTTTATTGTTAAATAATTTTTTTTTAATTTGGCGACCCAAGAAATTTATCGCAACACCCAGAGCAGTCGCGAGTCGCGGTTTGCGCACAATTGCTCTAGTTAAACTGAAAAATAAATAAAAATAAACAATATTTTATTCCTGATTCAATTATTTTATTTTTACGTTTGTCATTGTAACTGAAACGGAATAGACTTCACATTATTTTACATGAGTTAAAATAAAAAAAATTGCAAATAATTATTATTAACATTTTTTGCAATATTTACAATTTTTATAATTAACATTCGATGTAATTTGTCAGTAAATGTATTATAAAACTTCGTAATTGACTTATATATTTAATGGCAAATATATTTATAAACCGTTACATCTGTGAGGTCCACCCATGTACCAAGCTGTATTATAAAAATATAATGTAAATCGCTAACGAAAAAAAAAAAAAAAAAACCTTTGTATCGACAAGGTCTGTGAAGAGACATTTTTATGAATTTTTGCATCTTTGTAATCTTCCTTGTACCATTGATGTCATTTTTGATCCCATATTTTTTTTTTTTTTTTTTTCTTTTTTGCTTTGAACCACACACAAAAAAAAATAAACATAATAAATGAAATCAAATAGACATCTGGTAAAATGAAGTTACGTTAATAAATTTAAATTTCTGGTTCACACCATGCAAAACTAAAAATTCTCAATAATTGGTGTTGTACAGGACAGAACTTATTTTAAAACACAAATCTCAACACACACTTTACTATTCTTTAAAGTTAAACACTCATGCTGACAACGCTGTCCGAATTCAGTCACCAAACAAAATTGCCTTTTCTGCCACATAAAAAATGGATAAATCTCCATTGTAGTTTCGAAAGTAATTAAATATCAGTTGATCTCTCTTCATCAGGTGGAATACAGTACAACTAAACCATGAAAGGTAGAAGTAAATCTGCGCAATTACACCATCAAATTTAATTCTACATTGGATTACATGTGGTTTGTTCCACTTAATTAAGATAATCGTTAGTTAATTTCCACCTGAAGCAATGGTAATATATAGTATTTTTATGGGAATGAAAGCGGATATTCCTAACGATACTGCGTTTCATTATCCATTCAGTTTTCAGTAGCATAGATGTCAATGTCATTCTCGCAAATAGTTTTCTATTTCACCAAGAAAAACATAATTGAAAAACTTTATTTTTATTATTTATTTATTTGTTTATTTATTTTTGTAATAATCAAAATGTCTGATCATTATTATAGAATAACTTAAGAATAATTCATATTTTGTTTTGATTTTAAATGTTAATGCCGAATAAGCTTATGTACAGTCGTCAAAGAAAAAAAGAAAGAGAGAGAGAGAGAAACACTTATTAACTCTGACGCAAATAATTGTATAAAAAACGTGACTAGTACCTATCGATTAGTAACAAGGTCTACTAATTTATGTTATACTAAAATTTAGTTTAGGAGGTCGTCACGTATAGAAATTGTATCAGATTCTTTAGTAAATTTTATCCGCGGATATCACACGGGCATGTATTCGATCGAGTAGTTTAGGAATTATGAAGGTTTAAAGTTTGAAACGAAAACTAAACCTGTGGCTATTCGATCCACGAAGGATCAGGACCTACATTGCACAACCCTTATTACTTGGTCCTGAGCCCCGACGTGCGATGCATATGGCTCGGTCAAGTGGTCAGCCGAACGCCAGACCCTCCGTGTTTAGTTCCCAAGCAAGCTTGGTACTCATGTTATCGACCCCGAAGGGATGAAATGTGGAGAGAACCTTGTCCAGCCGGGAGTCGAACTCGGGACTTGTAACGGTGCAGACAGACGCGCTGATCACTACGCCATTGAGCTTAAATTTGGAACTGCTGATGTTAGATTTATACTTTTATTCGTTGCAAAACAGATAGCAGTACTGGTAGATTTTTACCCATAACTGAAACGCAATTTGGAGGGATAAACTATAATTTTGGAATCTCATATTGGACGCTTCTAAAAATCGATTTCCATCACAAAATTAATAAGTTACAATTAAAACTGTTTTTGAAAATTAATTTCAATATTTTTTTTTTATAATTTTATAAAATAATATGAATTTAACCTATGATAAAAAAAAAAAAAAAAAAAAAAACTAAAATCGATTTATAAAACCTTCAGATATGGGGATACATATTTACAGCTCAATCCGACAAGGATTTTTAAAAAAAAAATTCTACTAAAACTACCAGCATTGAAATCTGTTTTGAAACTATTAAACAATAATTTAATATTACTAGTTCCAAACTTGATATCTTCATGCTTTTAAAACTATTTGACGAAATCACCTGTTTGGAATCCGAAGGTAAAATTTACCGAAGAATCTAAATGTGATATCAACTTTAGGTTTCTATGTGCCTATGCAAAAGTTGTGCATAGTGTTATTTAGTAGACGTTATTAATAATGAATTTGTACCAGCCACATTTTATATTATGATTTGTGCAGACTAGTGTACAATGTTCTCTTTTGTTTTAGGACTACTCTATTGCAACTATGTGTTTTCCAAGTATTAAAAATTAATTTAATATTATTAGTTGAAAACTTCGTCTTCATTATTCTTAAACTATTTTACCAAATCACTTGCTTGGGATCCGAAGGTAAAATTTACCGAAGAATCTGAATTTGATGTCAAAATTAGATTTCTAATGTGCCTAAGTAAAAGTTACGTATAGCATTAATTAGTAGTCGTTATTAATAATGAATTTGTACCAACCACATTTTATATTATGATTTGCAACAGAATGCTACAGAATGTTATACTTTGTTTTGGGACTACTTTATTGCAACTATTTGTTTTACGATTAAAAATTAATTTGACTACGAGTTCCAACTTTAAGGTATCACGATTCTTAAACTATTTAACAAAATCATTTGTTTTGTGTCCGAAGGTAAAATTTACCGAAGAATTTGAATGTGATGTCAAAATTATGATTCTAAGTGCCTAACCAAAATTATGTATAACATTCATTAGTAGACGTTATTAATAATCAATTTGTACAGCCACATTTTATACTATGATTTGTGGTAGAGTAGTGTGGAGGGTTCTTCTTTGTTTTCTGAAGATTCTACAAAACGTAATGTATGTACAAATTAATCATTCTTATTTGACAAAATATTGTTGTTATAAAAACATTTCACATATAATCCAGCGTAATCTAAAACAATATTTTTAACCTACAACATTCTAGTATATGTATTTCATCTAACTATTAAATATTTACAAAAAGTTTAGCCTGAAATCTGATCGCATATCGAAATCTCTTTTGCAGAAAGTTATCAATGACTGCGCGTACGATCGTAATATTTTGGCAAAGAGAGCTAATTTTTAAGGAAAATTTGGAATCCTTATTGGCATATTAATAAATATCTTCCTGTCTACAGCCTTGTCCTAAAAATTGAGCATCCCCATGTTTTTAATGTATCTTTAGTAATTGACGGATACAAATGTTTAACTACAAATGATTATGAACTTATTTTATAAATTATAATAGTTAAAAAAAATGACACGAAAAGGACAAATCAACTTTTAATTAACCGTTTTAATTAAAGAATCTACTTTAAAAATGATTTTTTTTTATTAAATTATTTTGTTTTTCTCGAAGTTTCTTTGTTGCGTTATGGAAGTTAATATTTAACTATGAAAATCAGAATAATTCTTGCAGAAAACGCCAAAACATGATGAATTTAGTCTTTGGCAACAAAAATATTAAACACATTTTTTTTTAAATGAATGTATCAATAAACAGAATTTTTTTTAAACTTTCATATAATGTTTTAATTATTTTTATTGACATACGTTAAAAATAAAAAAAATCAAAAAACATAAATTTGAAAAAAAAAAATAATTTTTTATCTTTATTGCTAAATACTAGGCTCTTTAATTTTTGAAATTTTCTGGTATAATTATTCTAATTTTCATGATTATATATATATATATACATTACATAACGCATTTTATTCTGCAATAACGAAACTTCCAATAAAATTAAGTATTTTAATATTTTTTTTAAATAAAAAAACATAATTTAAATAAAAAAACTCGTTTTGTTTTAAACAAATGATTTACTTAAAGAGGGTAACAGTTGATGAATTGTTCTTTACTGTAATTGTTTACAAACTACTATAACATAAGAAAGAAAATAATAATTGTATGCATTTAAGCATTTGTTTCCGACAATTACTTTGAAAGATATATTAAACACATGGAAGTGTTCAGAATTTTCGGCCAAGGTTGTATATACCTCCTTTCACTCTTAAGTAAGCCATAATTTATGGAAGAATTTGCAACTATTTAATGAATGACATTTTACTTAGTCCAGTAAAAAAATATAAAGAATGAATAAAAATTCAAATAACTAAACATATTACGACTAAACAAGAATTTTAAAATTTAATGACATTTAAATTCTGATATTTAATAAAACGAAAAAAAATACATTAATACCACATAATAAAAAAAGTACAGTAGACTTTTCAAGCTCTATACAAGATACTCCTAAGTACAAATGTCAATTAAAAATCAAAGCTGTTATTTAGGCATGTTTACCTTCAAAATATACATTTAAAATAGTAAATGACAGTAAGACACATGGTATGGTGGAATTGCGCATGCTTCGTTTAGAGGAAATTTTTCTAATCTTGTAAACCAAACTTCTAAAAAAATTTACTTTAAAAATTAATGCAGTTAGATTTAATTATTTTAATATTTTTTAAATCTGGGGTGTGTATCTATCGACGCATTAACAAGTGTCGATTATATTGTTAAAAACTGGACGATCCGTTCATGCAACATCCGTTTTACAAGAGTATAATCGAACTTACAAATCCGGCAATTTGTAATGCAAACTTGTTAATCATTCAATAGATACTGACAACATACTAGATTTCGAGACTGTTAAAATAATTAAATGTAACTGCATTAGTTTTAAACGTAGAATTTTTCTAGGAGGTTGCTCTACAAGATTACAGAATTTTCTTCTAAAAGAAGCACATTCGATCCCACCACCTATTGTGAAATACACTTTGTGGTTATTTAATACTTTAAATACATAATTTTGAACGTGGACATTCTTAAACAGCAGCTTTGGTTTTGGATTGACATCACTATATGTCTTGAATTGGAATTACAAAATGTCTTGGATTGATATTACTAAATGTCTGATTTCAAACGTCTTTTTAATTTTGAGTAAAATTTGTTTTTCAAGCGATACTAAATAAAACTATACAAACTTAGAGACACCAAAACTTTGCTTGTGGATTAAGCATTACGGAATACTGATGGCTATAAAAGTACTTAACACAGAAATAAAACTAACAAATAAAGCATTTTTATTAGTAGTTGAACTCTATTTTTCTATTTCCTGAAAACTAGAAAAAAATGCTGTCAAAGCTGTTAATTACTTTTCTAGGTATCCTAAAATCTCTGTCAAGATTTTAATTAAACTTGTTTCGTAGTTTTTCAATTTTTATGTGACAAACATCCAAGAAATAAATAAAACTGTTCTACTACATTACTGAAATCCACGCTTGCACTAAGTTAGAAGTTATCAGATTCCGTTTACATGGCATAGGGTTAAATTTATAAATTGATGCATGCCTGATATTTTTTTGTATATTTCTTGATAAAGTTTAGGAATATTTAAAAGCTTCAGATAATTTTCTATTAAAACATTTATAAATTATCATACAATTGTTTTTCACAATTTTGTGGTTCTTAGATAGATATCAAGTTACATCCATAATTTAAAATGATATAAGAACTTCATTTGCACTTAAGTTTATTTTTTATCAATTAAACAACTTAAAATCAGTATTGAACAATACGTAATAAGAGTATAAATAGTTTTCATTGAGCTTTGAGTTATTCAGGCTATATATTTTTATTTTCCATATAAAATTATGTTCAAATAACAAGAGGAGAGGATATGGATCTCTCTGATATCAACTATGAACAACATTAGGGTGAGAATTTATTATAGACATTTTAAACATTACAAGATAATTTCTTAGAACAACTTTAATTCAATGTAAATGTTTGATCAAATTTTGCTTTTTTCACTGACTAATGGGACTGAATTAATCCCATGAAAGACAATTTTGTCCGAACAGAATATTCTCTCAAGAGAAAAAAAAAATCTATATATACAAATATTATATATACAGTTGATGTCGCATTAATACGAGAAGGAAGGAAATTATAAAAGTAATCTTCTTAACCGTTAGTTGTAATACACGTGAAGATAATAAAAATATTAAAAAACACACGCTCAATTAAGATAATTACTACTATTAACTTTTTTAATTAGCTCAATGCTAAAATTAACTTAATATCATAAAGTTACACTGAATATTTTATTAAATAATTTAAAATATTCAGTATTGCCTTTGTGAGTGTCGTTTAAATTAGATTGATATTTTCAATAGGGAAAATCATAATATTGAAGTCAAAGTCACTGAAGAACTAGTAATTCTAATTGACATGAATGACCTACAGTAATGCAACTTACCACTTTCCTTTTTTTTCAAGAAAAATCGGCTACCATTGTAATTGTCACTACAATTTCCGAGTAATTAATTTCACACATCCTTTTTATTCTAACAAAGACATGAATAAGAGGTAATGGAGTAAGAGGCACAAAAAAACTGGTTAACCGCTTGAGTTAGGAGAAGAGTTATAGCACTTTTCTTGTTATGTGCCAAAATTGGGGGAAGTGCAATAGTGTTCCTCTTGTTTTATGTTAAAATTGCGGTGAGGGTGATAGCGCTTCTAGAGCGAAGAGTACGATTTCTGTGTATATTCATCGGCTTAGAAGTAATATATATATATATATAGTGAAACTTCCACTTAACGAAGTCTCTTCGTTACACCTAAACACTTCGTTATGAAGAAATTTCGTTAAATAGAAATCAACTTAAATTCATGAAATTTGTATAATAAAATACATATAAAATGGAAATATTGGAAAAATATGTTTTATTTCAGGCAGTATTATATATATATATATATATATATACAATGTAGTCTTATGAGAAAAATTTAATTAGAATAATGTCTACAAAATACACACATAATAAAGAAAGGTAAACAAAAACTAAATCGTAGCGTAACTTTTCACCTTTTTTCTCAGTATTGCAGATCCTTAACTTAAAAAAAGTCTGTAATATTACTTTGTTCAGGTTTCTTATAAAAAAAGTACAATGCTCTTTAAAATTTTTGCGTATCCGAACAATTCATCTGTAACATTTTCGTGAAACTGGAACTCCCTTCTTATTCTACTGAAGGCTTCCCTCACTGTCAGCGCCAGAGTGTCTGTGTGAGAGAGTGACGATAGCAAGTGTTTTTGTGTGTGTAAAAAAAAAATGTTTTGTTTAGCAAGTTTGGAAATGATTAAATAAATAAGTAATTTCATTTCCATACAATCCGCGAAAATAAATTCATACATCTATCGCAACAGCAACCTCTCCGTTTAAATGCTGTACATGAACGAAAGTGGTACAAACTTCGTTATACAGAATGTATTTTTCAATTCCTACTATTAGTTCACACTCTCCCTATATTTATTTATTTATTTACTTACTTATTTTGTTCAAATTTTCAATCGTTAATAAAATACTTATTATTCATCCTATCAAGTTGAAATAATATTTTTAAACTTGTACTGGATGACAATTGATGTTAATACAGTTTTTTCAAATATTAATTCATTAATTAAATTTTAATTAAATAATTTTAGTTTTGCATGGGAGACAAAATGGCGGCCATTGGTTATTGACGCATTTAATGCATCTTTCTATCTATAAGGGTGGTTACCATAGGGAGGACCCTGTTCTGTCGCCAAATACCGCCAAGTTTGTCGCCAACTTAGCGATATCTCTAATATTTCGCCAAATTCCCATAGACTTCCATTGTAAACTTACTTGCTTATCGAAAATCAACAAAATAAGATATTTTAATGCAACAAAAACTAATATTAGCTTAAGGGATTATATTAAATTTTTCTTTGATGACCTAAGTAGGAATTGACTTAAAAACAAAATTCTTATATTACTTCTTTGTAATATAGAGATTAATTTGCATTTTAATGGTGTCCAAAGTAAAGGTTCGAGAAGAAAATTTCGTTAAGTAGAAAACTTCGTTAAAGGGAAGTTCCATTGTGTATACCCAAACACATTCGCATTATTGGCATATATCCACAAGATTTGTTCTGTACTCAAACGGTTAATAAGACCCAGTGTCCGTATTTTAGGAAAGAAATAAAAGTTTTATTCTTTGCTCCGTCCTTTCAATGACTTAGTTGCAAATTTTTAAAAGGGGTGGCATATGAAACGTGCTCATCTCTCCCTCCTTTCTTTAAATTAATCAGGACTTTATGGCATTATGGCGGCGCTGGGTAGGAGCAGCGCCTTGAAGATTTAAATTCTGTCCGGTAAAACTGAACAATTACTTTTTTTGATAGACAGTTGTAATCTAGAAATACTATCGATTATGAGAAGAATATTCGAATAGAAAGGGTCTTCTTTCGTAATTCTGTTCTACATTTCCCCGAAAATCACATTCAAACGAACAGATATTTTTCTTGTATTAGCCGTGACCCTGCTTTTGTAGCTGGTAAAAGCGTGAAAATCTTAATGTAGTTTAAATGATGAACAATTTTTATGTACAACTTGCTCGTTTTAACTGTGCTGGTGTTTGACGAGTTTGACTGTATATAACCCTACGTTAATGTTTGATTTGTTTCGCACAAACTTGTATGATATTTCCCATGGAATTTACAACCTGGATTACATCTCTGCTTTCGGCGTCATAAAGGCAAGTCAATAAAAAAATATTTTTTACAAAGTTCATTGTTAGAGTCGCAATACCTTTCGAGTTCAAAATTATTCTTTATAAGACGCTTTTTGTGACTCGACATATTTCACTAAGTTTTACTCCTTATTTATAGTGAAATTTTTACAGTGTTTATAATAAAGTAATAGCATAATAAATTCAATTCAGTTTATTCAATGTAATTCACAGATATTTAAAAATTATATAAAGTGCATGCATAAAATTAAAAATAGGAAAATTAATGATTTTAGCTTACCGCAAAATAATTCTTTAAAAAAATTTGATAGAATCCTAATTCTAGTATCGAATTTATATTAATATTGTCTTTATTAACTGAAACAAAATCTTTAAAATCTGCGATATTTTATTCATTTGAAAAATTGAAAAACGTTCAAGAAATAACAATTTAAAAAATTTTAACACTCATTACGTTATATATCAAAATTCATTGATGTTTTTCGTTGAGGCTCGGTGAATTAAGACATATGTAAAAGATTCATGCAAAATATTATACCTATACAGTGATTATTATTTTTTTTTAATTTTGCAGTTAAGTGTAAAAATTAGAACTGAGAAAATCAGGTTAAAGACTGGATTTGTGTTATTTATACCATTATTTATATTGGAGTATTTAAAATGCTAGCCAATCAACCACTTTGTTTTAAAATGTTTTTAAGGCTCTGAATTATTTTTTAAAAATATTTTTCAAAACGGGATTTGTTGAAAGTACAAAGGCACTGTGCTCCCTTCGCTTTATTAGAAAGAGCGGGTAAGTGTGATTGAATATCGCACACAGTTTTTCGTTTAATATTCTCTCAAAACATTTTATACATTAATTAATAAATCCAAATAATTAATTTTCAATTATTAAATCTTTAACCTTTTTCAATAACATGACAAATGGCAGGGTTACAGCACCATTACATCTAATTTTAAAATTGTTATTATCAGTTAAAGTGGTAAAAAGATGCAAAAGTTCTTTTAGTTAAATCCATCGGCCAATGAAATGTAATAATCTAAAATTTTTGCAATTTCTCAAAAATAAATAAATAAGTAAAATAAAATAAAATATATATTTCACAACAAATATTTTGTTCTAAACTGGCAAAAATAGAAAATCCAAAAATTCTGTAAAATTAAATCTATTTGGTAATGGGATCTATTCTGGGAAAAAAATTTAAAACTCCGACGCCGAGCATCGAAACGGGAACCGTTAGATTAGCAGCTATCTAGCTTGAGAAAAAAGACTGAATTTAGTGTTTTGTTTTGAAATCTGAATCGCAAAAATTGTCGGATGTCATTAAATTAGTTCACTTAATTAAAATAGTATAAGACTTTTTCAAAATTTTATGATTTGTCGTGTGACCGGAGTCATTCAGCTATAAATTTGCAAAATTTCAAGTCTCTAACTTATACAGTTTCTCTGACAGACAGACAGACAGGGGAGTGAGACGAATAAGGTTTTCAAAAGAACGGAACTCTAAACAAATAATATAAAAATTTTGTTTTTAAAGTCAATTCCTTTTTAGTTCATCAAAGAAAAATTTAATATAATCCCTTAAGCTAATTAGTTTTTGTTGCATTAAAATATCTCAATTTGTTGATTTTCTATAAGCAAGTAGGTTTACATTGGAAGGCTATGGGAATTTGGAGAAATATTAGAGATATCGCCAAGTTGGTGACAAACTTGGCGGTATTTGGCGACATAACAGGGTCCCCCCTATGTTAACCCCCCTTATAGATATAAAGATGCATTAAATGTTTCAATAATCAATGACCGCCATTTTGTCTCCCATGTAAAACTAAAATGAATTAATTAAACTTTAATTAATGAATTAATATTTGAAAAAACTATATTGACATCAATTGTCATCCAGTACAAATTAAAAAAAAAAATTATTTCAACTTGATAGGATGAATAATAAGTATTTAATTAATGATTAAAAATTTGAACAAGATATATAAATAAATAAATAAATAAATAAATAAATATAGGGAGAGTGTGAACTAATAGTTGGAATTGAAAAAAAGGACCACGTCTAAAATTTCAGAATCTGATACTTTCATTAAAATGTACAATGATGCAGGAAACAGATGATGATGATATTGTATGATGATTGAGGATAAGGGGAATGTTTCTACTTGTTGTTGAAATTTTTTTGGATTATTTTTCTATCTAAGGAATTTTTTTAATAAAAAAAAAAGGATTGTATTGGTATTCAAAACCAGAATTTCCAGAAAAATAAAACATGGTTTCAAGAAAAAGTAAATTTCTAATTTTTAAATTAATTCATTTACAAATAATGGCTGATTAACAACTGTACATCTTTTATGTTTTATTTTTTTCCAAACTGACAGTGATTTGATAATACAGACTACAATATTCTACTACTTCTTCAAGAGTGTTAGTGTTCTAAAAGTTTTACTTTTTCCTTACTTCTCAATGTGAATATGACTAAAACAATTATGATACACTTTTTATTCCTGCATGAGTGAAATTTTAAGGCATTTTAATTCGAGATTAAAATAAACGAACAGCTTCTTCCGATATGACGTAAAGACAATCAGTTTTAACAGAAGGTGCACCATTTCCCAAAAATTGGTTTTTGGGAAAAAAATCCGCCCCAAAATACTTTCAAGTGAATGGCTTACTTTTATCGAAAAAAAGTTAAAGAATGGTGTTCGATTTATGGGAACCTCACTGAGAGGACCTAAATATCTTATACATAATTTAAACATAAAATCACATAAACTAAAAAAATAATTTTCAGTTAAATATCTAAAAGTATACTACATAGAGTTTAAATCATATTTCTGCCATGTTTTAAACTCATTTAGTAACAGTTAAAACATCGGTTAGAGAAATCCTTTTTAATTACTATTTAATGTTTTGAAAAAGTAGTTTCTCTATACAGAATACATATTTTAATATAATCTTGAAATACTTTAAAATTTCTATGTTTGTATAATTTCTTTTTGAATTTAAAACTGATTAAATTTCGATATTGTGTAAGTATAAGTTATTTTCAGTTAAGAAAAATGTAATTTAAAACAAAAAAAAAAATGTTTTGCTATACAAATGTCTTCTATCTTAATGTTGTCGATGTAGAAATTTCAACTCTTTATTCTTTCCATCATCGGTGCAAGAATACACACTTTTGAAACGTTTTTTCTTAACTATACGCTTCAGTTTCCTGTCATCTCTAGGAGATGTTTTTTGGTTTCGCGATTTCGGCGATTATTTTGAAATTTTCCATTTTTGAATATTATGTTAGTATTTTACTAACGCTTGATTGCGAATAATGCAAATAATTCGCTATATAACATTGATTTTTTCCGTGCCGATACAAATCAACCATACGAACTTTAATAGATTCAGGAATATCACTTACATGACCCATTTTAAGACAAAAAAGTAAATAAACTGCAAAAAGAATACTGAGTTTAAATAAAATCGTCTCAGTTTAATCAGTGATACCAACAGTTATGGATAGGTGATAATTAAAGGAAAATTAATGTGAAATATTCTAATATTTGAACCACTTGAATAAATATTATAATATTTAGACTTTTCAAAATATTTTTTTTTCAATTAATCGTTTCAAAAATGATATTAATTTTAAGATAATAAATAAGTTTAATCAAGCTTTTAAAAAATATATCGTTTGCATATTAGCATTAAAGGTCATCAAATTACCAAACGATATTTTTAATTTGAAAATAAAAAGTAATTATAATATTTTGAATATGAGCTATATATATATTATGTATATATGTACTATATTTTAAAATTTAGCTTTTTAATTCCTTAACCTTTAAGTGATACACATTTTGTATCTATTTAATTAAAAAATAACTTCACCCCACCGCTGTTTTTTTTTTTTACATTCTATTGTTTTTTAATTTAAAATTAACACCATCATCTAACTTGTACGATTGCTAACGTTTTGTTACGAATTAATTTTATACATAGTAGCTAATGTATAATTGTTTAATTCTATCTTTGATTTTTTTAAATTTAATCTTACTAGATGGCAGGTGTTTAATAGATGGAGTGTTCCTGAATCAACCTGACTTAGACGCAGGAGGATGACTCTGACCTCGGTCGAGGACGCTGTTTCGATCCCTTCCAGTTTCCGAAGAAGACTAAAGCGGAGTCTCGGGACCAGGTTACCGATAAATCCCATGTATGGTCTGGAGACTACGTTTCTATAGCACGTTCACCTGGAGAGTCTGTCATTTGTGGTGTTATCGTGTGGACTAGAGGTCTGCACGGGCCGACATTTCCAGGCCTGGGCCCGGCCCGACTCAGAGAAAAAAAAATTCGGCCCGGCCCGAGCGAATTTCTACAAAACATTGATTTTTACGTCGATTTGGTTAAAAGTTTGTCTCGTACGAGGAGTTCAAGCCAAAAATATTTATCTTAACTTTTCTTTTCATGTTTATAATCTTCATTTTTATAGAGGTGCCTCAGGGTGCGATATTTATTTTTTTAATGAATCTCTATTTCTTGAATGTAAATGTTTCAGTTATCATTAATATTGTTAATCCATATTCCATGTATTGAAGTGTTAAATATTTGAAAAATGCTATAGAGTAAAATCTGAGACTGAATTGCATAGAAAAGAAAAAAAAAATGCGTTATAGGCAAGTTCCTTTGTTAGCAAGTTTAAATGTATTATATATTATTTTCTTACATAGTAGTATATTCATTTTGCATTGATCAGCAAGTTTTCCAGTTTAAAACTATATTCCGTCATAGACAGGTTCTTCTTCACACGTTTTGCTATATTTTAATAAGTGTAGAAATCTACTATTCTTTAAAAATAATGAACTTGAATGTTTAATTGTAGAATAATGGCGGTTTAAAAATATATGCATTTTTTGACAAAAAATTTGTGCCAAGCCTAATTTTACTGATCTTTGAACGGACCAGGCCACACCGAGACAATGATTTTCATACGGGGTGGGTGAAAATTAGGAATGAAAATTTTGGGCCATGAAGATTAGGAAGGAAAACAGTACCCGGGTGTGTGCAAAAAAAAAAAAAGTTAGGCCCGGCCCGAACCTTCAGGAAAAAAGTAAGGCCCGAGCCCGGCCCGGTCCGTAAAGAGTAGTGACAAGGCCCGGCCCGAGTGCCGTGAATGAAAATAGGCTCTAGCCCGGCCCGCGGGCCTTGCCGGACTCGGGCTTCGGGCCACGGGCCGGCCCGTGCAGATCTCTAGTGTGGACATCCATTAACCACACTGGAACTCGGGAGGCTGTGAGATGTATTTTCCCTCGTGTGAATGAAATTAGTTTGATGCTTTGGTGGTAGAAGATGAGCGAACTGGGAGCAGGCGATACCACAGGGTCCGAAAAGACCACCTCTTTTTGCTTTCCCTTTGTATCCTGTAGTCCTGACATATCAGGAGTAGTTACTTCGGATAAGCACGTTGCGGGTGACTAACGTTCCTATTTTATATGTTCCTGTTTATTTTACTGATATTTTATGTTTTTTAATTGTTTTGTTTGCTGGATTTAATCGCGAGGGTAGCCTGACAGTAGAGCATTCCCAATCCCGTCTGGCGGTAAAGTAATTCTGTGGTGGTGGTGGTAGGGGGGCGGGGGTCATCAATACAAATAAATAAAATAAAAATAGGTAAGTAATATAAAAAATTGTTTCACATTGATGAGAAATAATTAATTAATTCGCTTTTTACGCAGCCGGGTTTTTTGATTTTTTAAATTTAATTTTTACTTGTCTCTTCCTTGATTAGTTGTCTAAAAGGCAAATTCAATCAAAATTTTTTTGAGATATTCCGTTTGATTTTTGAATTATTCTTAAATTTGTTGTGAAGGTTTAACAACATATTATAGCCTTGTAATTAAAGCAGTATTTCGATTTGAGGGACGTAGCATTTCCTTAGCTTCTTCTATTATTATTTATCTCATTTTGTTTGATTATTTGTTCTAATATTTATTTAAATTTATCCACTTATTGTGGTTTCTATGTAGGATAGGTCAAATATTGCATATTATTACATTAATTTTGGTGTAATGAGAATGACGAAATCGAACTTATTTTGTTTTGTAAAGTCTTGAATAATTTTAACCCGAAGAATTTATTCTTGTTTAAACATTTGTTTTCAATAGTTTTAGTTCTTTTATTATTATTTAAGTTTTCATTTTAGCATTTATTATAGTTACTTAAATGCTTTTGTTCCGAAATGTTGTTCATTGGTTGTTCATTATACATAACATAGCTGCGAACTTTTACGTTTTCTTCTTATCACTAAAATTTTATAGTAAATGCTATCTTATTTAATCGTCAAACTCATGATTGAATTAGACGAAAATCTCTATTTAATTTTTGTGGTCGCAAAAAAGCGCAAATGTTGGCAGCTATGACATAATCTTTCATGAATAGCTGTGTTCTCGAAAGGTATGAGAATCAACTTTCTATATATCCAACTAGTGATATATAATTCCTTTTCTCATATGTTTATATATATATAGATAGATATTATAGATGTCGGTTACCTTTAGAAAATTTAATGATATGTAAATATATTATATATGTATTTATATTATTTATTTTTTATTTATATACAAAATAATTACTCTTTGTGTATGTATTTTTCAATATCACTGATGAGAAAATAGTTAGATGTGAAATGTTCATGCTAATTTGACTAAGAAGGCTCTTAACCCTTCGAAGGGCAGTGGAACATATATATCCCACTTATTTTTAATTCCCAAATGCCGCGTTAACACCAGGATTTTGAAATAAAATTTTACTTTTATAATGTACATTAAAGAGAAACGTTTACTTATTTCCAAATAAAGTTTTTTGTAAATCAGTCTTTTCAACATTTAAGGAATAGAAAAACTTTGCCCCTGAAAGGGTTAAATTACCTTACAGTTATATATATATATATATATATATATATGTGTGTATGTATTGATAAATAAATTATTATTTGTAAATATATAATAAATAGTTATACTGGAGTTACGCAATATATTACTTCTACACTATTTCTTAATATATATATACCGGGTGTCCCAAAAAGGACTGACTGATTTTAAAATTCAATAACTTGCAAACGGTGACAGATATTTAAAAAATTCTTGCAGGAGGGTTATGCATAAGGTCAAAAGTTTTATTACAGTGATTTTCGATTTTAGTTCGAATTACGAACAATAGATGGCGCTGTAAGCAATAGTCGCTAAATACAGGCTCGATTTCTGGTCCTTTCTGTTGTTCCATGCTGAAAAAGGAGATGTAAATGTATTATCCGGGCAACGAAGTACCAAAAATCGAGCCTGAATTCAGCGTCTATTGATCGCAGCGCCATCTATTGTTTGTAATTCGAACTAAAATTGAAAATCACTGTAAAAAAACTTTTGACCTTATGCATAACCCTTCTGCAAGAATTTTTTAAATATCTGTCACCGTTTGCAAGTTATTGAATTTTAAAATCAGTCAGTCCTTTTTGGGACACCCGGTATATATATATATATATATATATATATGTGTGTATGTATTGATAAATAAATTATTATTTGTAAATATATAATAAATAGTTATACTGGAGTTACGCAATATATTACTTCTACACTATTTCTTAATATATATATATATATGTAAATATACATATATATATATTATATATATATATATATATATATATATATATATATATATATATATATATATACATAAAGTAAGGTTAATTTTTTTAACAAAATCATTTATAGACTAGCACATTTTTTAAATGATTAACTATAAAACATAGTACTCCTGATTCCACTCTTAACGTAGCTGCCAACTTTTGCGCATTTTCTTTGCCACAACCTTTGAACTATAAATTTTACTTTAATTAATCACTGAATTTCGGCTATTAATAAAGGCGAAGATTACTATTAAAAAATGCTGAAAAAAAATAAAACCGCAAATATTGACAGTTATGTTCTTAATGCAATCATGAAATACTCATATCTTGTGAATCGATGTTATTCTCTTCTTCTTTTTTTTTTTTTTTTTTTTTTTTTTCGAAAAATTTATTAAATTCTGCATTTGTGTAAATCTAAAATATTTTTATACAAATAAAACTATAAAAATGTTTTGATTTTTTTCTGTAGAAAAATGTAGTCATATACTAAAAATGCTTTCTAACACACTTTTTCTTTTTATACATTATTATGTTTCGGCATCACTATATGTGTACTAATATCATTAAGTATTATAAATATCGTTTCCTTTATTAATGAAGTTCGATATCTATAAGTACTTTTCCGAATTTTTAAAATAATGAATTATTTACTTTAAAATAAATATGATGCTCCTGGATTTGTTTACAATTTTATCACAGCTCACGCGTGCGTAAATATTTAACTCATGATAATATTTAATCATTAATATTCATAAAAAAAGTTAAAAAGCGGAAAATAAAATTTACAGAAATTGTGAGATTAAAAGTTGTTCTCTTAATTCAGAGAACTGAGGCGAAGAAATCGTTTGAAGAATGAGATGGATTTCTTTTTGTAAGTAATTCCCTTTCTATTATTCTAATTCTCGGTTTATCTCGATACTTCTTTATTCTTTTGTTAAATTTTAAGTGGAAGTAATTAAAGAAACACGTCTAAACGAAATTAGAATAATTTCCATGAAAGAATTTATAAAGTAACTTTAAAGACATATTTTTAATGTTATGCTTTGTTTCTATTGATAATCCTTATAACAGAAAAGACATTCCATAGTAATTTGATTTTAATGAATAGTATTAGTCTGACAAAATTATGCTGTTATAAAAATTATGATTATTTCTCTTTGGAAAATATATTACTCCTTTTTAATTGTTTTGATATTTTCTGTGTAAAATTTCATTAATTAAAAGAAAAGATTAAATTATTTTTTTATTTATTTGACTGTCCGAAAGAAGATTTTTAAAGTCGTAAAATCCTGACATATTGAAAGATGCGGGTAATGCTTTTCCTAGATGCAATATTTTTAAATATGAAAAGCGAATATATTTGAAAAATCATTCTTAAATATCACATAATTAAATGCTTATATTTATCACTGAATCCCACCAATGAAAATAAAAAGAAACAGATTAGGATTCTTAAATCTATCTTGAATGAAAATAATATTTTACCCATGGAAAATATCTTGCTGCATTAGCTTAAGTATGTATGTAATTACGTAGAGTTTTGAATAGTCACTATTTTTATTAATGATGTGCAATATGTATCATTTACATCAAAATATTTAATAATAAAATATGCAAAATAATATATAATTTTATAATTATATATTTATAATGATTAATAATTATATTTATAATAATAATATATAATATAAAATATGATATAAAAAATATACTTTTGCTTCGTGTTTTAATTTAACCCAGGTCCACCAATTTCTAAATACAGCTCATAATATCATCAAATTATAAATTTTTATGAAAAAAACTGAATGGGGAAAATAAAATTTGATAAAAAATGTCAGATACAAAGCTTTTTCTATAATAAGAATAAGAAAACTAAGGCGGATAAATAGTTTTATCAATGAAATGTAATTTTTAAAGAAATAATGAAATTTTTGTTACACTCTCATTCTCGGTTTACCTGAAAATTTCTTTATTCTTTTCATAGTGGAATTAGTTAAAGAAACAAAATTAAAATTAGAAAATTTTTCCATGAATGAATTCATCAAGCAACTTCCCAAGCATCATTTTATTATTGTTATATTTATTTATTATTATTATTTACGCCTTATTTTATAAATTTAACCCTAAAAGGGGAAATTCATTCCACATTAATACAGAGTTTTGAAATATCTTCTTTATTTATCAATGAAGTACAATATACATTTTTTTTTTTTTTTTTTTTTTTTTTTTTTTTTTTTTTTTATGGAACATTAATAAAAATCACAGAATAGTAAGCATGCATTAACGCAATCTCTTTCTTTCCGTTTTTTAATTTTATTCATCATTAATTTTAGCAACAATGTAATTCAGTATAAACAAAGTGCTTCAGATTTCGGCTGTAGTTCTGTCACAGGCTGCTAATGTATAGACACTGATTTTTTAATTATATTTAAAGTTTAGTTTATGTAAAAAAAAGTTTAAAAGCGGAAAGTAATTTCTCAAAATAGTTATAATTAAAAGGTTCTTTCTTAATATGAATCAGAAGGGTGAGGCTAAGAAATAGTTTTGTTCATGAAATGAACCTTTAATAAATGAATTCACTTTTTATTTCTCTCGCCCTCGATTTGTTTGAAAATTTCTATGTTCTTTTCAAATATTAAGTGGAAGTAATTAAAGAAACAAGATTGAAAATTAGAATATTTTCAATTAACGCATTCGTCAAGCAACTTCAAAGGCATATATTTATTCATCAAAAGAAAGGTTTATATCATGTAAATTTAAATTTGATCATTACCATTATTGTTGAAAAAACGTGTCGTTAAGAGATATATAGTTATTTCTCTTTGGAAGATATACCATTCATTTAAACTTTTTTTTTTTTGAAATTGCTTTCCCAATTTCGAATAATTAAAGGAATAGCTTAATTTAATATATATATATATTTAAATTTAATTGCAAGGAAAAAGATTTTTAAAGTGTTAAAATCCTAACATATTAAATGAAATGCGATTAACCTTCTTCCATGATACTCCTTTATGAAATTAAACATTTATAATTCATAATGTTTTTAAGAAAAATTTTCAGTATTCGGTCGTGCCTTTACAGAGAGTTAAATAAATTAGAAAATTCAGTTAATTCCAATGATTTACAGACAGTTTTTTGCTTTCCCAATTTCGAATAATTAAAATAATATGTTAATTTTTTTTATTATTTGATTGCAAGAAAAAGGATTTTTAAAGCGTTAAAATCATAACATGTTAAATGAAGTGCAATTAACCATCTTCCTTGATACGCCTTTATGATATTAAACATTTATAATCGATAATGTTTTTAAGAAGAAGTTTCGGTGTTCGGTCGTCTCTTTAAAGTGAGTTAAATAAATTAGAAAATCGAGTTAACTGTAATGATTTACAGACAGATTTTAAAAAATTGCTTTCCCGCTATCAAATAATTAAAGGAACGGCTAAATTTAATAATTTTAAAATTTGATAGCAATAAAAAAAATTTTAAAGCGTTAAAATCATGAAATATTAAACGAAATACGATTACCCTTCTTTCTTCATACTTCGTTAGAAATTATATATTTTTATTTCATAACATTTTAAAGAAGAATTTTCAGTGTTCGGTCGTGCCTTTTTGCAATGAGTTAAATAAATTCGAAAATTCTGTTAACTGTAATGATTTATAGTCAGTTTCAATTTTCTGCATGGTTTAATTGATAGTATGACACTTTAAATTACTAATTGGTTCATTCTCCAAAACTAGGACAATTGTTGTAACCACAGTTCATTGTATGCAAAAATTAAAATTTTTGCAACATTTTGTAATATTCTTTTCATGCTATGGCTGAAGTGTTGTAAGAAGTAATCATACGATGCATAAATCATGATTTTAATTATTACTTTTTAATTTAATTTTGAAATGGGTAAATATCAACTCCATGGACTGTAGCCATACTCAGGTTCATAAATAAAACACATTATCTTCAGCATTTAGCGTTAATTTAAATATTTTTTTATTTCTACTTTGCATAGGAGAGACAATGAACTTCTTATGAAGAGCGAAATTTTTTTTGTGTCCGTTTTTTAAATGTCAAATCTGTGTCTCTATATGTTTAATCAAAGTGTTGTATCAACTCCATGTTTACGTTTTAATTAACGTAAAAAACTATAAGTGGCAGCACTGTAGCCTTTGTTTTCTGTTAGTTGAATTAGAAGGGTTTAATATTACTATTGTTTCAACAACTGTATCGATCGCAGCTGTTGAATTTTCACAAAGCACCTTTTACTAATTTAAAATGTAAGGTTATGTTTTTATACCATCCACTTCATGACCATTCTAACAATTTATAGAATATAATTAAAATATCTATTTTACTATATTTGTTAGATAAAACCATAAGTGCTCTTTAAACCATGTGCTGATAAGGTATAAAACTGATATTTTCAACTGTAAGTGTATCAACTCCATATCATAAGATGACCAAGTAGTGGTATCAGTACCCAAGAAATTGAGTGAATTTATTTCAAATTATAATAATAGTTTAAAATTGTTCTTTAGTTTGATTTATTTTAGTTATTATAAAATATGCATATATATAGCAAAGTAAAATTATAAGCTTATAAGTTTTCTATTTAAAATAAGCTGCATATTTTTAGAATAAAACTTTTTTTATAACAGAAGCTGTTTACAAAGCTTCTTAAACTTTCAACTTTTCTTTCAACTTTTATATTATGCTATTTAGCTATATACTTACTGGTTTTTAGTGTTTTTGGAGAATTTTATTATAGGCAAAACAAATCCTTTTATTTAAGAAAAAGAAAATTGCAATTTTGTTTTAAATTTATAATATTTAAAATAGTCATTCGTTATAAATAAAAGTACAAATTACTTATAGAGTGCGATTTGGAAATAACTGTGCAACTATTTTTATGATTTTCTTTATTTCATTTTAAACACAACGAAAGTAAGAAAATAAAGAAGCAAATTAAAAAAGGCTTCTCCAGAAAGAGAAGCAGAAACGAAAAGAAGGCAGCTAATTAAAAATGAACATTTATTGTATGAGGAGGTTCACATTTCTGGATTTGTTATGATTTTTTAATTGAAAAAGAATAAAGTGATTTACTTTCAAAGCAATTTTTTATTGCAAACATTAAGGTAAAAATTATTTTAAATAATATTAAACAACTCCATGGACATTATTTATTTGACAAAAACAGCATGATTATCTCTGCTGATATTATTTTTATATTTAACATGCCTATAGTAGTTTAATAACACATAATTTTTATATAAGCTTTCTTCATAGTTTTTGAAGAACTTTATTTTAATAACTTTTTTCATAATGAAATTGTCCTAGTTTTGGAGAATGACCCTAATACAATACTTTAGATTTTTTTAAATCTTGAAACAAATCTTTATGTTACAGACAATGGTATTTTTCTAAACATTGATCAAAGTTTTACTTTCTTCAGGGAAAACCACCGCTTCTGTTATCACAATGTTCAAATAATTAAAAATTAAAAGCTTTAAATTATCTGTTCCTGTTTTATTTTTAAATATAAAACACAATACATTTAGAAGTAGTGTAAACATAAATTATTTGGTAGTATTTAGTTATCCCGTCGACCAAAAATCTATCGCCAAAATATGAGATTAAATGGCAACAATGGTTGACCGTAAATGTCCCAATCACTTGACTTTAAGCATCTTACACGTGTTTACGTCATCAAGTGATTTTTTATTTCGACGTTTGATTTCTATTTTTATTAATGTTATACTAATTTATTTATTCTTTCGTTATTTAAAATAAAAATTGTGTCAATTTGTATAATTTGGCGAAATTGGTTAATTGGATAACTAAGTAGTACCAAATATTTTTATGTTATGAAAACCAGTAATTTTAACTTGTTTTCTGAAAAAATTCAGTTAGATGTCGATAATGATATCTGATTCACGAAATACTAAAGTGTCTTTTTCCGGCAACAATGGTTGACCGTAAATGTCACAATCACTTGACTTTAAGCAACTTACACGTGTTTACGTCATCAAGTGATTTTTTATTTCGACGTTTTATTTCTATTTTTATTAATGTTATACTAATTTATTTATTCTTTCGTTATTTAAAATAAAAATTGTGTCAATTTGTATAATTTGGCGAAATTGGTTGATTGGATAACTAAGTAGTACCAAATATTTTTATGTTATGAAAACTAGTAATTTTAACTTGTTTTCTGAAAAAATTCAGTCAGATGTCGATAATGATATCTGATTCACGAAACACTAAAGTGTCTTTTTCCGCATTTTTGTGTTTCTGTATTACTATGTATATTAAGACCACTGGCTGTTGTTACACTTACTTAATTCATTAATAACGTTCAATATCTGCAGTTGCGTTCTCAAATATTAAATAGAAAGCATATAATGATAAACGTGCACAAATGAGATCTCCACAAACACCACAATTTCGATTAATTCGGTCCAAATACCCATCATGTATACATATCCACTTCATAATAATATTAAATCATTAGTTTCCATACAAAAATCGTTAAAAAACCGAAAAATAATTTTGGAAAAATTCTCAGATTAAAAGCTTCTTTTAAAATATGAATCAGAAAACTGAGGTTGAGAAATAGTTTTATAAATGAAATGCAATTTCTGTGCTAAGTAATTCACTTTTTATTACTCTCATTTTCGGTTCATCTGAAAATTTCTCTTTTCTTTTCAAATTTTAAGTGGAAGTAATTAAAGAAACACTTAAGATTGAAATTAGAATATTTTCCATTAAAGAATTCATCAAGCAACTTCAAAGGCTTTTTTTAAGAATCGTGCTTTATTTTCTATTAATAGCCTCAAATCGGAAGGTTCACTTCATTTTAATTTGATTTTAATTAATACCATTAATAACGGGGAAAAAAGTCTGTTATGTGATACATGATTATTTCTCTCCGGTAAATACATTGTTCTTTTATAATTATTTTGATTTTATCTTTATGAGTTGCCATTAATTAAAGGGATGGTTTAAATTATTTTTTTAGATTTGATTACCACATAGGATATTTTTAAAGGGTATAAATTCTAGCATTCATCGAGCACGAATTATATTTTTTTTGTTGTGGAACATTTTTATACATGAAAAATGAAAAGATGTATAAAGTGAATAAAATAAGTGAATAAAATATTACCTAATTACAAAAAGTCTATAAAGTTTTGCGCCAGCCAAAAGAAATAACAATCCAATAAACAGAAAATTAAAATAATTTCTGCCAATTGATGCTGAATATTTTACAGATTAATTTAGTACTCTGTCTAGTTTATGTATTGCGCTCTGACCAAAATGCAGTTTTGACAAATCTATTGTTCGCGTTCTATTTGTCATAGAAACAAAATTCTTATTTCAATAGAAGGAGGGATGCAAAGTTACAAACAAGAAAGGTCTCCATAAAGGCATACTCAGAAAAATCTGAAAAAAAATACAGAATGTTCTTCTCCCATGGGTATATATGTTTATAAAAAAATTTTGGCGGAACTTCGGTAGAACGTCTGTAAAAAAAAATAATGAAAATTTCGCTTATTTGGCGACTTATCACCGTTTGGCGAAGAAATTAAATAAATAAAAAAAAAATACGCTTGTCGAATACTCTTTAAGGAAAAAACTTTTTATGCTGAATTTGTTTAAATAAGTTTAATTTAAATAACTTTAGCTTTGTCATTTTTAGTTTGTTTTAACTATAGTTTTGTCATATATATTTATATGTACTTATAACGAATTTTAACTATCATATTTTACGATTTAAAACAAAATTTAAATTGATTAAAATTGTCCCAGGTAAAAAAATCAGAGAAAAACCTTTAAAAATTTTGAGATTTTGCAGCCATTTTGAAGGTTTCAACGGGTATCTTTAAGGCAAATGAAAACTAAAGGTTATCTTAAGAGAAATATACCTCTTTTTAAAAGATTTCATACAGGTTTATTTCTGTAAGTTATAACCTCCAAATTACCTTCAATGACGTAGAAGATTTTCGTGAAATCACATGAGGTATGTTGAAGGAAAATGAAAATTGTTTCTTTACCAGGTAATATGAAGGTTTTACTTAAAGGTTTTATTATTGCACATTATGGTATCTAAGATTTTGATATGCCCGCATTTCCTCATTAATATTTTTAATTTATTTCGAAATTAATATATTAGATAATTCCCGGAAATCTAACGTCTTCCTCCGGTGCAGTCAAAAATTCTTAACTCCCCCTCGTTAAAATTTCTAATTAATATTTAAAATTACCATTTTAAATAGCGATATAAAAATCCCATTCTAGAAATAAAAGTCCCCCTCGTTGAGATTTTTAATTACCATTTAAAACAGTATTTTTTAATTCCCTACAAATCCCTTCAAAAAGAAAGAAAAATCTCGAAATTATTTTGAAGAGTCTACTAGTTAAAATTTTTAATTACCCCATTTATGAAGTTATTACGAGCAACAATTTCACCTCTAACACGCTCAAAAATTTCAATCTTCGAAAATTCCCCTAAAAAGAAAAACAAATCACGAAATTTTTTCGAAGCCCTTTTTGACCTTAAATTTGCCACAATTTTTTCTAATATTATAACCAGTAACAATTTCACCTCTAACTCTAACAAGCTCAAAAATTTCAATCTCAAAATATTCCCCCTAAAACGAAAAAAAATAATCACGAAAGTATTTCAAAGTCCCCTTTTTATCCTAAAATTTGTCATAAATTTCTCTTAAATTACCACCAGTAAAAATATAACCCTTCGAAGTCTAACACGTACAAAAAATGCACCCTTAAAAAAAAAAAAAAAAAAAAAAAAAAAAAAAAAAAAAAAAATCTCCAAATTATTTCAAAGTCCCTTTCATTAATATTTAAAATCGTATTCAAACACGCACAAAAAATATTTTAGTTAAATTTCAAAATCTAACGAGGGCCCTCAATTTCCCTTCTCCCTTTTCTAAAAATATTTTATTTAGTTTTTCATTTTAAGTTTTTCGAAAAGAATATATTTTACTGTGCTCTTCTAAATCAGACAAAAAAAAGAAAGAAATTTTAGTTAATTAAATTTCAAAATGCAGGAAGGGATACAATGCACTCCGCTCCCCCCCCCCCCCCCACTTCCACCATGCCACTCCTGTCGTCCTAGCTCAAAATCCTTAGTTCCTCTTCAAAACCACCCCACCAGTGGCCGAGAGGTTCTGCTCTCAAAGCTGGTAGACGGGAGATGCTGGGTTCGAACCCAATCGCGCCCGTCGGCCTAGTCGTTCGGAGTTTTTTTCGTGGTTTTCTTCGAACCTTGGATTTCTTTGCTTAAATACGGATTAGCTTCCCTTTGAAAGACCCCAGGCAACCCCCCTTCGGCCCAATATCCCAAGTGTAGACAATTGGCCATCATAAAACAACACAAACAGCACCTCTTTAAAAAAGAAACTAAGAATTTTGCACAACTGACATTAAAGAAAAGAGGCTCTTTTAATTTAGTTACTCGAAAATAATACATTTTATATTGTTTTTGAAAACATAACAAAAAGAAATATCTAGTTACTTAAATTTTAAAATCTAGGGAGGGGCAGGGTCCCTCCCCCCCCCCCCTTTCCTCATTTTGGTAGCGTCCACGATTAAAGCTGAAAAATATAGGTGGGGTTATTACATGCATAATTTGCCCTTATCCTCTATCAGGCGTGAATTCCAGTCTTTAGAAAAGTTACTTCTTCAAAAACAAAGTTTTCGTTGCAACATTTGATTTTTGATCATGTAGCTGTAATTTAACATTTGAAGTCCACCGAGGTGGAGAATGCTTTGGGGCCTATAGCTACAATGGCTGTCGCCTCGAATGATCCTTATTATACATAGAAACAACAACAAGTCACAACAATTTTTATTTTTCATTACATATATTATATAACTACAATGGGACATACACAATTACATCCATGTCTTACCCAGGGACTCGAACCCGGGCCCTCGAGATGACAGCAGCCCTCATGTAGCTGTATTTCTGACTCCATGTCATGGGAGAATGAGAAGGAAGTTATCAACTCAACACACAGAAAGCATGTTTACTTTTCCGCCACTCGGAAAATAAGCGGGAGCAGTCGTTACGCTGTCGTTTTGTTATTCTATTTTTCCTTTTTGCAGGGCTCTTTTTATCTGTATATTAGTCACATTTTAATTAATTTTTAAATGGATATATATATAGCCGTAAGAGGGGTATAAGTGAGCCTTGTATTATACTTATTTTAATATTATAGCTTGGTACTTTGTATTCAGCCATTCATGCGATACTAACCACTTTCGATAAACCAGATCGCCACGTATAGAAATACTGTGGTATGGAAATAATGTTTTACAAGAAATCTTCGTGTATGACTAAAGATGAATTTTTACTATTTTTTAAAATAATAGCGATACAAATCTCTCAGTTTTAAAAAGGGCGTGACACTTCACTTTTCAAATACATCCTAGAGAGAACTATTTTATTTTTTGATATTTTCATTAATACGTCTTTTTATTTTTGGGAAAAATCTAGTCATAATTTTCTGAATTTAAAAGAATCGTTATGTGCAGTTTCTTGTTTATACTTTTAAGAAGATATATGCATATATTTCCATTATGCATAAAAGTGATAGAAGGATTAAATTACTTCTTGATAATTAAACTCGTAAAAAGCTCAGTTTGGAGGTGGAAACGTTTTGTGAAGGGCCCTTGTTTTGAGGGGAAAAAGTTTGTGAAGGGTCCTTTAAAGGACCTAAGTTCTTTCTAAGCAGATCACTGTATTGGAATATCATTTTATGAGTAAGTAATTTGGTTTCTTTAAAAATCAAGCAGCTATAATCTTTTTAGGAACATAGATGCTTGATTAATACTCAGTGGAGGTGTAATATCTCTGGCAAATCTTTTAGCGGGGTTTAATGTCACTAGCTGCAATATTCGACTCATAAAATTAATTTAAAAAAAATTATATATTGTAGAATAATTTATAATACAGAATATGAAATATGGGAAAAATAATTTTAAAATTCTTTACATGTGTATAATTATTTTAAATAAAGTAATTTTTTCACAAAAAAACATTTAAAGACAAATTTAGAGCAATAATATTGTTCTATAGTGCATAACATCATTAAAAATTATATATAGATTCTTGGGGCCTTTAACAAACAGGGGTCGATGCAGGTTTTTATTCTTGGGTTCCATTATGTGAAAATTAAAAGTTATTTTTGTGAAAAGTAATATTTTGTAACTATAGTTGAAATCCAGTAACTCAAATTCGGATCAAGAATTTATTAACAGAAACTTCTTTAAATTTCAGTTAAGGTTTTTGTTTCGCATTACCTGGTTTTATTTACTAATTACATATTTAAAATAGTTTATATGCAAAAGATGTTATGAAGTGGGCCTATTTTATTAAAAGGAATTTTGAGGATGGGCCCATTTTATTAAATTTATTTTTGTGAAGCGGCCCATTTTATTAAATTTATTTTTGTGAAGGAGCCCATTTTATTAAATTTATTTTTGTGAAGGGGCTCATTTTATAATATTTATTTTTGTGATGGGGCCTATTTTATTAAATAGACTTTTGTGAAAGGGCCCTAAAAAAACCCTCAAATTTTGCCTGGATCAATCCCTGCGTTTACCTCCTGTGTGTACAAAACAATTATTAAAAAGGGCTGTTCTGTAATGGGTGAGAATCTTCCATGTTTTGAGCAGATTCGCATGTTTTATTGTGTATGTAAATTTTATTTGTGTAATTTTTTCTTGTTTGCATTGTTACTTTTATCATTTACAGGCTTAAAAGAAATAACTGATTTCATTCTGTGCTTGTTCAGTTCATATTGCTTAATATGTTTTTGAGTAGTAAATATTTAAAAAGTCATATTATTCACTGTCAGTTCAGCATTCGATTTCCTTGGGGGTCCGCTGGGACTGTTCTGTACCACCAGAAATTCAATTGGACCACTAATTTGAAAAATTTTATAATCTGCAGGACCAGTAACTCCCCCCCCCTCTCTGACAGGTAAACATAAACTTTCCTCTCCCTGCCAAAACTGCAACTAAACACATATCGCATAACTTTATTTTATTTAAAAAAACAAAGAAAATTCGATTAAATCTTAGTCAGATGAAGTAATTAATTGTCACTCAAAGGGTTAAAGGGATGAAATAGAATTTTATGTAGCAGACCAGTGATGAATGTGGACAAATAAATTCTCATGCTTATTGTTCCTTGGGACCAGTGGCTTTTTTATGTCAATTCTACTACTGGTCAGTTGGTGTTTTTTATATTTGTTTTTAGATCTTTTTGTCAACTTGATTTAATCGTGTAAAAAGTGTGCATTTTTATTACGTGCCTCCTTCATTTTTTTAACATTAATATTACATTACATATGCAGTGTTGACTAGAAAAAAGGACTGCCGGGCGGGAATTTTTCAAAAAAGAAACACTAGGGGAGAGTTGGGAGGAATGGGACAGTGGGAGGAGTGGGACAGCAGCATTTATGTCCAAAATAACTGTTAGAATTAAGTTCTAGTTTGTCCACTAGATAAAGCATCTATAGCTTCATGTTTGATTCTAATTGTTACACCAGCTGTATTATTGTTTGTATTTAAAAGGGAAAATTTTATTTTCATACCTCAGAAGTAAGTACAAATTCTTATTCTTTCAATGATTTTTTTCAATTATATTATATTTAAAATAAAAATATTATAATTGTATAATAAACTTAAAGATATAGTGTTTGTAAACTAGCAGCCAAATAAAGCATAAATGTAGCATGATATATATAATAAGCCTTTTTAAAAAATATTCAGCAGAGGGAGGAATGGGACATGTTCTCAAACACATTTGAGTCCTTCCGATATGCACCCTTATCCCAAAGCATTTCCACAAAAACTATAAAGAAAGACAGAAAAAAGGAAAGATAAAAAAATCATCACTGACACACCAGAAAAAGAAGAAATTGAAAAAATAGCCGCTGATAAAAAGCAGAAGAGATTGTGTAAAAAGAAAACTCTTAAGGTGAAAAGGAAGAAACAGAAAAAAGCAAATGAATTATCTGATGATTCCATTGATGGGAAATTTTTGTTGCATGACTCTACAGATGAAGACTTTTGATTTGATTACTCACAATGATAATGAAATTGCTGAAGAATTTGATTGGTTAACTGATGATCCAAAATTAGGATAAATGACTTTGTAATTGTTAAAATTTTGACGAAGAAGACAGTTGTTTATTATATTGGCAGAGTTGAGGATATAGACAGTGATAAGGAGTTTATCACATTTGGTGTGGGACAAAAATGTTAACATTTTAAAACGTGCAAATAAAAGCCAGTTGTTTGTATTTCACAGCGTTTGTATTTTTTAAACATAGCTTAAGTAACATACTATTAGATTTTTATAAGCTATACTCTTGGTAAAACATAAGTAGTGAATTAAAAAATAAATTGTGAAATCTGTCCCACTCCTCCCAACTCTCCCCTATTCTAAAAAAGGGCACACTTGTACATTATTCACAAAAATATTTTGAACTGGTTTGTTTAGAGTCCCTAGAGTTTGCGATATTTTACCGCGATCAGTTGAATTGCCACAGGGAGCATAGGAAGTGTTAAAAAGAGCAGAAGGGTTTAAAAGAGCTTTGCCATGCACAAAAAAGAAAAAAAAAAAGGCTGCCGGCGCTGCGCCCTGCTAAAGCGGCTTAGACTCAATGCTAATATACATGGATTCATATAATAAAAGGGTGAAAAACAAGATTTCTTTCTTTCTTTCTTTTTTTTTTTTTTCCTATTTAAGAGGCAGATAATAAAAATGCACACCTGCATTCTTTTTTATATTGAAATCTTCTTTAAAAGAAATATCCATAAGCAAATGTAAATAAAAAAAAAAAAAAAAAAATACAAATTCACAATGATAACACTGTCTTAACAAATTAATTATTCAGAAACATATTAAGCAGTATGAATAACAATAGAGTAGTAATCACTTATTTCATTTTATTCTACAATTATATTAAAAATGCCTTCAACAGTGTGGATCTCTAGAAAAAAATTACTGCCAGCTGGACACTTAAAAAAAAAAAAAAACACTCAAGAACCTTGTTCACTGAAAATATTTTGCATTTAGTCCTTTTTTATTTTGACCTTTTTAATTTTGTGATATTTTCCTGCAACTGATGAAATTTCTTTATTTTCTTCCCTGTTGACTGACGAATTATGTTTTTCTCCTGTAACTGTTTGACGAATTTCACATTTTTTTCTGCAGCCAACTGTAAAATTTCACGATTGTTTCTCATGATTGCCTGCTGAATTTCATGTTGTTTTCCTGTGACCAATTGACGAATTTCACAATATTTTAAAGCAATCGACTGAAGGGTTTCTAGATTTTTTTTTTCCCATTAATCGACGGTTGAATTTCTCAGTTTTTTTTCAGGTGATTCAATGAGAATTTTTGCAATTTTTTCCCCGCAACCAACTGATAAATTTTGTGATATTTTATTTCAGAACAAATGTTTTGTAATCCCACATCTGCCATCTTGGATTATTTTCTTGGCGTGAATTAAAAATGTTTTTTAATTAATAGTTATAATGATTATATTTCAGTTTTTTCAATGTTATATTAATCTATCAACAATATTTAACCATTGGCGACATTTACTACTTGGCGAAAAAGGAGTTTTCATGCAAGAAAAAAATCAAAGATGGCAAATGCGGGATTATAATACATCTAAACCATACCGATTGGCGTATATTGCATTTTTCCTTGCGGCTGATTGGCAAAACTCGTGTGATTTTTTTCACATATCCGGTTTATGAATTTTGCCGATTTTCTTCTTAGCTAATCAACAAACTTCATTTTTTCCCATAAACAGTTGTTGAGTTTTTTTTTTTCATATGGTCGCTGACTGAATTTCACAGATTTTCTCTGCGGCTGATCAAAGAATTTCATTCCCAAAGCTGAATACTTTGCAATGTTCTGCAATGTACTTCAGCTAATCAAATGTTCTGTGTGAATTAAAAAAAAAAAAGTCACAGGAAAATTTTCTTTATATATGAAGAAGTGCAATTGCATCTTTTATAGAAATGCAAAAGACATTTCATAAAACCCTGACATACTCACGCGAATGAAATTATTGGTGAATTTTGTGATTTCTTCCCCCCCCCTAATCGAATGGTAATTTAGCGGGGGGGTTTTCCAACAATCGATTGATGATTTTCGAATTATTTCAGATTTTTCCCTCTGTCAACTGGCGAATTTGGCCTTTTTTCTCTGACCAAATCGATGAATTTCACAATTTTTCTCTTGCGATTGGGTGAAGAATTTTGATATATTTTCCACAATTCATTGACGAATTTTGCATTTTTTAACCACGACAGGTGGGTGAATTTTGTGATATTTTTCATTAACTTTTTGGTGAAAATCGTAGTTATTTTTCACATGACCAATCCATGAATTTCATGTTTTTTTACCGAAGACTGATTGGCAAATGTTCCAATTTTTTCTTGCGACAGATGGAAACAATCGTTGGTTTTTTCCACGACTGATCGAAGAATTTCGTGAATTTTCTGACAACTTCAGAGTTTTTTTTACATGCGACTGATTAGCAAATTTTTTCTCTTTTTCGTGTAAACGGTTGGTAAAAAATCCTTTTTTTCTGCAACCGATCGACGAATTTCGCATTCTACTGCGACAGATCGGTGAATATTGTGATTATTTTCTCACGGTCTACTGGTGAACTTTGTCGCTTTTCTGCGACTGATTGGCCAAATCTTCATGGGTTTTTTTTTGCACGACTGATCGACTAATTCTATTTTTTTTCGATAATACACCGACGAATTTCACTTTTTTTTTTTTTTCCTGTAACCGATTTTAAAATTTTGCGATATTTCCCTTGAACCAGTAAGCAAGTCTTGACACAGATTGGAGAAAGTCGTGAGTTTTTTTCCGCTACTGATCTACGAATTTCGCAGATTCTTCTGACAATCTTCACGATTTTTTTTTTAACCGCAACCGATTGACAATTTTCACGAATTTTTCCTTTTAACATAGCAAATTTTGAGGCTTTTTCTTGCGAACGATTAGAGAAGATCGTAGTTTTTTTTTCGCTGTTTCTTCTAGAGGTGCACTGACAAATTTTGCGTTTTTTTACCTGCAACCGATTGGCGAAAATCGTGGATTTTTTTTCTCGCAACTGTTCGTCGAATTTTGTATGTTTTTCCACAGCAAGCTAAAGGATTTCATTAATTGTTCTCCATGACTGATGAATTGAACGAGTTTTCTTGCGACCGACTGATGAATTTTGCAATCTTTTTAAATAAACGATTAAAGAGTTTGCCATTTTTTTTTTTTTTTTCCTTGCCATTGAGTGACAAATTTTGCAATTTTTCCTACAATTGAATGGTGGATTTTCGTGAAAATGAAAATTTGAAATGTTCTGCAGTGAAGTCAATGTATGGCACATTTATAATCATATTCTGCTTTGGGGAATTTTATTATGTCTTACTTTTCAGATTTTTTTTTTATTGCAGTATTTTCATCATTTTAGATTGAATTTTTTTACGGAGCCTTTCGATAAATATTATTTGTAATATATAAAAATTTCAAGGGGGGGGGGGGGGGGGGCACAATACTAGTCCCAAAGAGGGGCACTTTTCTAACTTTTACTGACACCTGTCATATAACATACTGTTGGAAAGACGTGTGACCTCTTATTCATGTTATGTGCATCTGATGCCCCTCTGCCTACTTTGCTCCCTCTGAGGGGGCAGTTTTCTAAATTTTGCCGAAACCCCTCATGTGACATATTGTCGAAACGGCCTGTGACTACTTATTCATGTTATACACATCCGATGTCCCTGCCCCCACTTTGCTCCTCCTAAGGGGGCACTTTTCTAAATTTTGCTAACACCCCTCATGTAACATATTGTAGGAAAGGCCTGTGACCACTTATTCATGTTTAGTGATGGGCGATTCTCGAAAATTCGACAATCGAGAAAAATCGTCATCGTAAAAAATCACAATCGATACAGCCATCGATTAATTCCTAGAATCTACAATCGAGATGTTTTACAATCGATTATAACGAGAGAAGCTAAAAACAATTGTTGGAAAATTTAGCTATTATTCTGGCCGAAAATTTCATAGTAGTGATAGGGTTTGCCCGATAATTCTGCTATCGCAATTATTTGCTCCTGATTTATGCTGAAGGGGTTACTTCAGTCAAGTGAAAAGACCTGCTCGCTAATGCTAATCTTATGGAAGAAATTTATAAAGCTATCTCATTTGAATTTCAGTATTTTAAAATGATTTTGTTTGCATTGGAATAAATTCCCCTTTCTTTTTCATGAAACTGCAATGTCCAAATCGCGTAACTATGGTGCCTTTGAATCAAATAACCCTTCTACTTTTTAGGTAACTCCAAAAAGTTTGATACAGTTTAAAGTTCCCCTAAATGTCAAATGCTGTGGAATTTCCCCATTGATCGAAAACAAAAGTTTCTTTCGAAAAACGTAAGGATAGTAAGATAAAGATACCTGCCAAGAGGGAACCTGTCTAACACGGAAACTGTTTTCCAGTACCTAGCGATTCCAACATGACTCTTTAAGTCTGTATCGAAATCCAAAGTAGCTACTTTATGACACATTTAAAAACTCATTTTTTATTTTAAACGCATTAGCTAGAATCGATTAGCATTTCCCTCTTTTCGATAAAGGCAAAAGGTTTGATACAAATTAAAGTTCCCTAAATGTCTAAAGTGTGTCTAATGCTGTGGAATTTCTCCGTTTATCAAGAAACATAAGAATAACCAGACAAATATAACTGTTAAGAGGAAACCTGTCTAACACGGAAATTGTTTTCCAGTGCCTAACGATTCCAATATGACTCTTCAAGTCTGTATCGAAATCCAAAGTAGCTAGTTTCTGACACATTTGCTAGCTTCTTTTTTTATTTTAGGCGCATTAGCTAGAATCGATTAGCATTTTCTTCTTTTCGATAAAGGCAGAAGGTTTGGTACAAGTTAAAGTTCCCTAAATATCTAAAGTGTGTCTAATGCTGTTGAATTTCTCCGTTTATCGAAAACAAAGGAGTATTATCAAAAAATAGAAAGATAAACAGACAAATATATCCGCTAATAGGGAATTCTATAACTAAAATAAAACTTCAGTGGACTTCATTTTTGGTATTTTGGATAATTTTAATCTTCCAATCCTTACCAACGTGGTATTAGATGATAGGTCTGGAAAAAGTAGAAGGAACGCCCCCCCCCCCCCCCCCACCGCAGGGGCATTAAGCCCCAAATTGACAGTAGGGCAGACCAAGGATGAAACCAACAACTTCATGTAAGAGAGGACTAGGAGAAGTTGAGAATGGTAAAAAAACCAAACCATTGAATAAGAAAAAAAAAAAAGGACAAGTGAAGCGTGTGATTAGAGCCAGACAAATGAAGAGCGGCCCGATGGGCCACAGCTGGTCCAGAATGAGTGCCCAAGTAGTCAGAATGGATCAAGAACTTGGAGAATAGTATCTACAATGAAGAAAAACAATGAGACAAAATATTATGAAAAACAGATGAAAAATACCAATAGCCTGAGGCTAAAAGTAAAATGTCTCACTGGGCGGTGTCCCCTTCTGGTAGTAAAAATAAAATTGATACGAGAAGATAGGGAAGAGTGAAAAGACTTTATTTTGTGAATTTTATAATTTTTGGACAAACAGTATACTAAAGGTTTGAAGAAACAAAATGTTAAAGCTCCCTCTTGAGGCGAAGAAAGGAGTTAAAATTAAGAAACATATGTCCATATTTTTTATTCGATTTTAGACACAATTTGATGTTAGTCTTATAATTTCCCTATGAGTGGAAGATACCGTACCAGAGTACGGAAAAAACCGCCGCTAAGTATATTCCTTTAGAGCATTTTAAGCGCAGGGGTCTGAAATTCGGTGGATTGACAAAAGAAAGGTAGATTTAGAAAGGTTATGAGATTACCCTTATTTTAATATGTTACATGAGTGGGGTAAAATAATTTTAAAAAATCCTCTTTCCTGAGGCGACACTTAAAATCTTGAAAACACATAATTTGCAGTGCAGTTTTGTTTTAACAATAGCATTTTAACATTAAGAGATATGGGACAGCTTAGGAGGGCTAAAATAAGAGAAACATTGAAAATCAAAAACAAACTGGCGCCAAATTCATTAGAAAACTTCTATATCAACAACTTACCGAACTGATATCATAAACCACTATGCCTCCTAACCCATATTGCTTAATAACAATAGCGAATGGAAAAGAACATGTACTCCTTTGGGAAATCATGACTTACACCAGAAGCGCGGTAAGTTTGACTCTTCTGAAAGCTTCCTTTCTCTCGAAGTGCGACATTGCGAGAGCTCTCTCTCGCACTTCGAGATCTAATTTCTGGACGCAAACCGCTCGTTTATCTCGAGGAGACATTTTGCTCGAGGGCAAACCTTTCGCTTACTTCGAGGTATCTCACCGATTGTAACTCATTGCTTCCTTCGTCACTTCTCGTTTCTCGCTCTCGGTCT
Organism: Maratus speciosus; assembly: GCA_963932465.1. NCBI lineage: Eukaryota > Metazoa > Arthropoda > Arachnida > Araneae > Salticidae > Maratus > Maratus speciosus. Next base: position 51,644,260 of record OZ010786.1, on the reverse strand, counting down.
CTGTTCAACATTTCATATGACATTGTCGAGAATGAGAAATCAGTTTTCGTCCTTTCTCGAAATGTTACTCTCGATGGTTGTCATTTCACTCTTGGCCAAGAAGGGCCGAGAAGAGATATCGAGGGGCAAGCTGGAGAAAGAAATGGGCATGACAATGAGCTGTGAAATGAAGCTTTAATTTTCAATGCTTTTCTTATTTTAGCCCTACCAAGCTGTCACATACCTGGAGCCCTCCGATAAATATTATTTATTAAATATAAAAATTTCAAAGAGGAAGGTGGGTCGGGTGAATTCCGAGGACGTGAGAGTGGGCGGGGCGCAATTTAAAACATTTTACCGAACTCTTCCTGTGACATATTATCGAAAAGCCCTTTCACAACTCTTTCATATTATGAACCTTTCTTCTCCCGAAGGTGAAATTCGGGAGGTAGTGAGGGGGCGAACAAATTTTTAAAACCGTAGCCGATTTCTATGATAAATTTAAATAACATTTTAGATGTGAGTTTTTTATGAAGTCTTCCAATAAATATTATTTACTGAAGATAAAAATTTTAAAGTGGGGGCTGCGTGAATTCCGTTGCGAAAGAGTGGGCCCAAGGGGGGAGGGGGAGCAATTTTCAAAGTTTTTTTGGACCGGTCATGTGATATGTTATCGGAAAGCTCTCGTATGACTCTTTCATATTATGAGACTTTCTTCCTCCCCTCCCCAATTTGGCCCCCACTGCGGGGGGTAGTTTTTTTGTTTTATCATTTTAGATCGGATTTTTTTTTATGGAGCCCTCCGATAAATATTACTTAAAATATATGACATTTCAGGACACTTTTCTAAATTTAGCCAAGACCCCTCATGTGGCATATCGTTCGAAAGGTTTGTGACTACTTATTGATGTTATGCACTTCCGGTGGCCGTCCCCCACTTTGCCCCCCGGGGGACACTTTTCCAAATTTAGCCAAGACCCCTCATGTGAGGTATCATTGGAAAGGTCTGTGACTACTTATTGATGTTATGCACCTCCGGTGACAGTCCCCCACACTTTGCCCCCCCCCCCCGGGGGACATTTTTCCAAATTTAATCAAGACCCTTCATGTGAGATATCGTTGGAAAGGTCTGTGACTACTCATTGATGTTATGCCCCTATGGTGTTCGTCCCCACAACTTTGCCCCTCCCCCGGGGACACTTTTCCAAATTTAGCCAAGACCCCTCATGTAAGATATCGTTGGAAAGGTTTGTGACTACTTATTGATGTTATGCACCTATGATGTTCGTCCCCCCACTCCCCCCCCCCCCCGGGAGACACTTTTTGAAATTTAGCCAAGACCCCTCATGTGAGATATCGTTGGAAAGGTCCGTGACTACTTATTGATGTTATGCTCCTCCGGTGACACCCCCCTCCCTCCCGGAGGACACTTTTTCAAATTTAGCCAAGACCCCACATGTGAGATATCGTTGGAAAGGTCTATGACTACTTATTGATGTTATGCTCCTCCGGTGTCTGTCCCCCCCACTTCCCCCCCCCCGGGAGACACTTTTACAAATTTAGCCAAGACCCCACATGTGATATATCGTTGGAATGGTCTGTGACCACTTACTCATGTTATCCACCTCCCGCAACCCTCCCCACACTTTGCCCCCACGGAAAGGGCATTTTTATAAATTCAGATCCAGACCCCTCGTGTGATGGTTCGAAAGGCCTGAAGACTTGTGACGACTTATTCGTATCATGCAGCTACTTTGCCCCTCCGCTCACTTTGACCCCTCCCCCCGAGATTCGTTCGTTTCGATAATATATATTTTTTACAAGATTTTGTAAAGCGTGCACACCACGCCTGCTATACGATGTCGTATATAGCGGGTAACCTGTTCGTGATTTCATATTACAAGATTACGTATAACTTAGGGGCCCCGATTAAAGGAGGGGCCCACTAGCGGGTGAAGTCACCTTGTCTTTATTAACACCGACTCATTCCAGTTTACTCGCAGACGATTCTTGATAAAATGTATGACGTATATAATATATGATGTATAAAAACTGGAGTCATCGAGTAAAAATTTACACAATCGAAAAATATCGAGATGTCCATACAATCGAGAAAAACATCTCGTTATCGCCCATCACTATTCATGTTATGCACATCTGATGCCCCCCGCCCACTTTGCTCCCCCCTCAGGGGGCAGTTTTCTAAATTTTGCCGTAACCCCTCATGTCACATATTGTCGGAAAGGCCTGGGGCTACTTATTCATGTTATGCACATCTGTTGCCCCTACGCCTACTTTGCTCCCCCCTGAGGGGGCAGTTTTCTAAATTTTGCCGAAACCCCTCATGTGACACATTGTCGGAACGGCCTGTGACTACTTATTCATGTTATACACATCCAATGTCCCTGCCCCCACTTTGCTCCCCCTGAGGGGGCACTTTTCTAAATTTTGCTAACACCCCTCATGTGACATATTGTAGGAAAGGCCTCTGACCACTTATTCATGTTATACACATCTGATGCCCCCCCGCCCACTTTGCTCCCCCCTCAGGGGGCAGTTTTCTAAATTTTGCCGAAACCCCTCACGTGACATATTGTCGGAAAGGCCTGGGGCTACTTATTCATGTTATGCACATCTGATGCCCCTCCGCCTACTTTGCTCCCCCCTGAGGGGGCAGTTTTCTAAATTTTGCCGAAACCCCTCATGTGACACATTGTCGGAACGGCCTGTGACTACTTATTCATGCTATACACATCTGATGTCCCTGCCCCCACTTTGCTCCCCCTCAGGGGGCACTTTTCTAAATTTTGCTAACACCCCTCATGTGGCATATTGTAGGAAAGGCCTCTGACCACTTATTCATGTTATACACATCTGATGCCCCCCCGCCCACTTTGCTCCCCCCTCAGGGGGCAGTTTTCTAAATTTTGCCGAAACCCCTCACGTGACATATTGTCGGAAAGGCCTGGGGCTACTTATTCATGTTATGCACATCTGTTGCCCCTCCGCCTACTTTGCTCCCCCCTGAGGGGGCAGTTTTCTAAATTTTGCCGAAACCCCTCATGTGACACATTGTCGGAACGGCCTGTGACTACTTATTCATGCTATACACATCTGATGTCCCTGCCCCCACTTTGCTCCCCCTGAGGGGGCACTTTTCTAAATTTTGCTAACACCCCTCATGTGACATATTGTCGGAACGGCCTGTGAATACTTATTCATGTTATACACATCCGATGTCCCTGCCCCCACTTTGCTCCCCCTGAGGGGGCACTTTTCTAAATTTTGCTAACACCTCTCATGTGACATATTGTAGGAAAGGCCTGTGACCACTTATTCATGTTATGCACATCTGATGCCACCCCGCCCACTTTGCTCCCCCCTGAGGGGGCAGTTTTCTAAATTTTGCCGAAACCCCTCATGTGACATATTGTCGGAAAGGCGTGGGACTACTTATTCATGTTATGCACATCTGTTGCCCCTCCGCCTACTTTGCTCCCCCCTGAGGGGGCAGTTTTCTAAATTTTGCCGAAACCCCTCATGTGACATATTGTCGGAACGGCCTGTGACTACTTATTCATGTTATACACATCCGATGTGCCTGCCCCCACTTTGCTCCCCCCGAGGGGGCTCTTTTCTAAATTTTGCTGACACCCCTCATGTGACATATTGTAGGAAAGGCCTGTGAGCACTTATTCATGTTATGCACATCTGATGTCCCTCCGCCCACTTTGCTCCCCCCCTGAGGGGGCTGTTTTCTAAATTTTGTCAAAACGCCTCATATGACATAGTGTTGGAATGGCCTATAACTAATTGTTCATGTTATACACATCTGATGTCCCTGACCCCTCTTTGCATCCCCCCTGAGGAGGCACTTTTATCAATTTTGCCAGCACACCTTGTGACATTGTTGGAACGGCCTGTGATCACTTATTTATTTTATGCACCTCCAGTGTTCCTTCTACCACTTCACTGGCTTATCTTTCAGGAAAACCACTGTTATTTAAGACAAAAGCAGGCTGTACAGTGATACTACATGATTTTATGTAAAGAGAAGACACGGGTTTTTTACTTAAAGGGAAACTTCAGGTATTTCGGACAACATGGTAAGGGAATGCGCAGGTTTGTTTACCTAAAGGAAAGCTGAAGGTATTTCGGACAAAAAAAGTGGGGGGTTAATTCAGGTTTTTTGCCTAAAGGAAACCCGCAGATTTTTTTGTCCGAAATACCTTCAGTTTTCCTGAATGTTTTTTTTAAAGGTTTTTTGCTGACTTTTTTACCTGGGGTTCCAAACTCAAAAATATGTCCCATCGAGCACTGTCGATTCAACTTAGTTGCTATGGAAACAACTTCTTCGGTATGGAAATGTATTACGGCAGTATTATTCATCTGGCGTGAAAAGTTATTTTTATAAACGATAAAGCCGTTTAAATTTAAAAAAAAAATGTGGATTGGAGAATAAAGCAATGGCAAAATTTCGTTCAAATCGGCAATAAGTATAATACAAAATGTAATAATAATAATAAATTCTTACATGGTTTACGTTTAATTTCATTAAATACCGCATATTCTCAAAATCAATTAACAAACAATTTTCAGATTCATTAAAATCGTTTGCTTTTGGCGAGGAAAAGTGCTGCTCGCCAAATTGCGTGCCGCTTTCGTCTTTTCACGCCAATTATTCGAAAGTATTTTATTTTTTTACAGATTTTCTACTGTAATTCCACCGCTAATTTTAACTGATCCTTTATTACATACATGAGCACTTTCACTAGCATTTTTTTTTCAACATATTCTGAGTATGCCCAGTATGGAGACCTTCCTTGTAAGTAACAAAAATCTCAACAGGCAAAGCGAAATAATGTTTTAGTAATTGTGATTAAAAGAACTTACGATTCATTCTTGGTCTGTCCCGCCTTTGTCTCCCTTTCGAGTCTCATTCTAAATGGATTTTTGGAAGACACTCTTCTTTCATAATGCGAACATGCCCATATAATCTAAGCTTATTGTGTTTGATTGTCTATAGCACCTCCTGTTTGACTTGCATAATTTTACGTATTCTTGAATTTGAATTTTTTTCAACCTTGGTGTTCTTGCTGATCTTCACCAGAAGTCTATGTTGGTAGAGAGGAGTTTCTTTTTATAGGGATAGATTTAACCCTCTCGCTGCGTAATCTTTTTTTCTATCAAAATAGGTTAAAAAATTGCGCATCTATTTTATTACACATTTCAAATCTACATGTATTTTAGAGTTAAAATATGTATAAAATTTTTGTAAAAGAGTTCTTTTTTAATATAGGAATAGATCATAAAAAAATATCGCAGAAATCGTGGGTTGCGCAAATTTTGCTAATTTTAAGTTGCCCGTGGGAATCGAGGGATGCGCAGCGAGAAGGTTAAGGCCTAAGAACTATAGAGAAAACTGCCCTGCAAATTAATCGATTAGTTTTGAGGAAAATATTACTATTTCACAGAACATAATTCAAGATTGCAATTGACTTTTCGCCTTCATCAATTTTCTTTTTTGCATCTTTTTGTCCTGATCCATTTTGATGAATGATATATACAAGATGTTTAAATTCCTCAACAGTTTTTATATTTATATCATCGAATAAAATATAGTTTTTTAAACTTGTTGTAAAGTTCTCAGATTTACTCAGATTTATCTTTAATCCCCATTCATCATAAGTATCCTTTAATTTGCACACCATGTATGTGGCGTCCTCTGCTATGATGACTTGATCATCCGGGAATAATAAGTGATTTGTATAGTTACTATCATTCAGTTTCAAACTTATTTTATGACATATCCTTATCCGTTTTCTGTGGCAGATTTTAATATATATTTTAAATAAAGTTAGAGACAGTAAGGTTCTGACAACTTATTTCTCACTTTATCTCTACAGCTGTTTCTGTAATAAAATGTTTTAATGATATTGGTCAGCTTTTCTTTTAGGTTTGCTATTTTAAGTACTTTCCAAATCAAACTTCTCGGCACTCTGTCATAAAATTCTTCATGATCCACAAACATAAGGTTCAATGTTTCTCCCTTCACTGTAAAAACCAATCTGTAAAGTTACTAATGTTTTTCTAGGAAACTGAGATTCCTAGAATTTTTCATGTAACGGCAACAACAAAAATTCCTGTAACAGACGCTGTTACAGGAATTTTTGTTGTTGCCGTTACATAAAAAATTCTAGGAATCCTAGTTTCCTAGAAAAACTTTAGTAACTTTACATATTTTTCTTTTCAGTGTTGTCTCTGTCGAACTAAATGGGTAACAATGTGGTTGACGCAGGATCTACGTGCTGGAAAGCCACACTCTGTAAAAGAAATTCCTCTTAAATACGGAAATTGTACTGGCAATCGAGACGCCAGTACTATTTCTGTACTTTAACGGAAATTTTTTCCCGTAAATTCCATAAAAAATTCCATTTTTCTGAAATTTACGGGGAAATTTTTACGTATTTTAACGGATTTTTTTTTCTTTCATATGTGTCTTGAAGTTTTCTTAAAATGTTTCTTTAACTGTTTCTTAAAATTATTCCAAATAATTTTATTATTGGTCTCTGCAGTTCCTTTTGAGTTTTTTTTTTTACCCATTTCTTAAAAATCGGTATTTAATATATTTTTTTAATTCTTGTGGTATCGGATCTCCTTCAAAGATCCAGTCGTAGAAATGGGTTAATACCTTTTACTCTAAAATCCTGAATCCGGCGCTGCCGTCCGACGTATTAGACAACTCGCCCAACCTGTGACCCGCTGTCTTATAGACCGGAAGGCGACAGCACAGACAATCACCTCATCGAGTTCACGCCTGAAATCCCAGAATTAGTTAAAACTCGATTCCCATATTAAAACGCAATCGGTTTGCCAAGTGCTTTCAGTACTTCATGTTCTCATACATTTGAATGCAGGAAAACAGAATGGTAAACTTACGAGTCAACCGCTAAAATAGGGTTTTCAGGTATTTTCCACCAAGATATGACTTGGCATGCCGATTGGGTTTTAATATGCGAATCGAGTTTTAATTAATTCTGGAATTTCAGCCGCGAACTCGGTGAGGTGATTGTCGTGCTGCCGCCTTCGGATCTATTACACTTGTTGAATTTAGCTTTTACTTTTTTCTGGAACAGTTATACTTTTACCGCCATATTTTAGCAGATAATAATTAGAAAAATAAAAAAAATCACAAACCACCAAAATAACTACCGTGTATCGAAAAAGTAATGACACACGTATTTATGCATACTATGACAGACATCAATATTATACAGATACACTGTAAAAAAAAATTTGTAAAGTTACTAAACTTTTCTTGGAAACTGGGATTCCTAGAACTTTTTATGTAACGGCAGCAACAAAAATTCCTGTAACAGCGTCTGTTACAGGAATTTTTGTTGTTGCCGTTACATAAAAAGTTCTAGGAATCCCAGTTTCCTAGAAAAACTTTAGTAACTTTACAGATTTTTTTTTACAGTGTAGGAATTTTGGAAAATGAGAATTGTTATATGATGGATTTTATTAAAGATTCTTACTTGATATGTCTTAAAAACGTGTATAATAATCACTTATAAACAAATTAAGTTAAATAATGCTATAAAAAGTGATAGAATATCTTTATTAAGACTTACGATCGTTTCATCGCACAATCGGTGACATTTTCAAAATCATTCATAATAGAAAATATTTTCACATAACTTAAAAACAATAAAAATAAACAAGGTCACGAGACATGAAGATTATTGAAAATATTGCAACCATAAAATAAAATAAAAATTAAATTAGCTATTTGCGAGCGTGGATTAATTTTCATATAATTTAAAAACAACATGGTAAACAATGTCACGAGACATCATGCATACTGAAAAACATTGCAAAACATAAAATATAATTAAATTAACTTCGCTATTTGCGAGTGTGGATTAATTTTTACTATTGTTTCTACAATTACTTAGTATCTCTTTCCAAATTCTAGGTAAATCAAGGGACACAGAATCATTGCAAATATTCTCGTTGCGTAAAAATATTTCTATTGATTCTCGGACTATGGATGTAAATAAAATTTTGATGGATAAATTAACTTGCTATTTTTAAATTCAATCTGTAAAGGTTCTTCGCTGCATAATCTGGCCAAAGCTGTGGTTCTTCTATTGTATTTGATGTCAGCTATATGTTCTTTGATTCTAGTTTTAAGTTTTCTGCTTGTCATACCTATATAAAACTGCTTTGTTCCATCTTCTTTGGTGAAAGGTATTTCGTATACTCCTGCTAATTGGTTGGACTCAATTTGATCTATTTTCTTGCATACTATATTTTTTATTTTCATGGAAAATGTCGCCGATTGTGCGATGAAACGATCGTAAGTCTTAATAAAGATATTCTATCACTTTTTATAGCATTATTTAACTTAATTTGATATGTCTTGTCTATATGCACTGTGAATCTAAAGATATAGTCAATAATATATTTTTATCATAAAAAATATAGGAAAATATTAGAAATTACTTAGTTGCACTGTTTAGTGCCGTTAAATGTTACAACATTAATAAGGTGTTTTTTGCAATAACATGTTGCGAAGCTTTTAATCTTCGCATTGAAATAAAAATAAATAGATACAATAAAAACATCACATTGCACAATTATCACACCGACATATGGTCAACAATATAATTAACAATATAATTAAAACTGTCATACAATACTTACAATTTTTCAAATATTTTATCGACCTCGTCCCGGATGGCTAGATTTCTATAAAAATTGAAGAACGCTTCTTTTGATATCTTTTCGGAAGGAATGGAGTCATTCTAAAAGGCATAAATAACATTTAAATATTAATAAACACTCATACTACAATATATATTAAAACACACATACACACATAAATAACGCCTGCATTCAACAGTTAAAGGTATATATAAATATTATACATACATACAAACAATAAATACAATAAACTCAACTGGAGTGAAAAATTAGCCTGAGCCAGGAATCGAACCCGGGACCACAGTATACAAGACTGCTGCTCTAACCACTGAGCTACTCCGGCCGATGCCTGAGCCCGCAATTTCTCACTAATAAACCATGTTGGGGAAGTCACCAGCCATCTATACGACAGCCTTGGATGAAACGATCCTTTAACTGTTGAATGCAGGCGTTATTTATGTGTGTATGTGTGTTTTAATATATATTGTAGTATGAGTGTTTTATTATAATTATCGTAGATCGATGTAATAGTAAAATCTATTCATCGTTGTCCGGTCATCCAAGGCGGTCGTATAGATGGCTGGTGACTTCCCCAACATGGTTTATTAGTGAGAAATTGCAGACCCAGGCATCGGCCGGAGTAGCTCAGTGGTTAGAGCAGCAGTCTTGTATACTGTGGTCCCGGGTTCGATTCCTGGCTCTGGCTAATTTTTCACTCCAGTTGGGTTTATTGTATTTATTGTTTGTATGTCTGTATAATATTTATATATACCTTTAACATTTAAATATATTTGCAATTGATAAACTCTATTTTTGAAAACTTAATGCATTAAATAACACAAGAGAATCACCCGGGATTTCCCGGTTACAGAATGTAGTTTAAAACCATTATGTCTATTATTTCTGATGTTAACATCCTTGTCTTCTCTTCCCATATTAAAGACACAGCGATGAATGAGGTACTTTTCGAAAGGTTCTTCAAGCATCTTTTGACCCACTTTATTTTAAAAAACTCGAATAGAATTTTTACAATTAATATATTTTTTAGAATACACTAAAAATGATAATTATAGAAATAATGTGCTCAAATAAAGTTTTGAAACATATTAAAAGGGATATTTTCATATTGGTCTCACGTCAAGAGTTTACAGCTGAAGAAATCTCCAAAGATCGCTATTTACAATCATCATTTTTGATTCTGCTCATTTCAATGAATTAAGCGCGAAATTTGTTTACATGCCTTAAATTTGTGTTTTATCTATATTTTATTGTTTTATTGATTGGTTAGTGAATGTCTTAACTTTGTTATTGAACAAAAGCTGGAATAAAATGATTTATTCATATTAATTTAAGTGCAAACCTTTATATTTCGTAATCGCCTGCAGGTAATAGAGATAGACTTGAAAAAGAAAAGTCATTCTCGAAATTTAATTTTAAAACAATAAAAATTGAGTAAATTGTGGTACAGTTTTCAAATAAATTGCGATATACTTTCCAAATAAATTGCATTTGAATGTACATTTTTTTTTCTCTATTCGACTGTGTAAAAATTAGAAATGTGAGGTACTTTGAAGTTTAAAAAATTTAAATAACACACTGTAAAAAAAAAATCTGTAAAGTTACTAAAGTTTTTCTAGGAAACTGGGATTCCTAGAACTTTTTATGTAACGGCAACAAGAAAAATTCCTGTAACAGATGCTGTTACAGGAAGTTTTGTTGTTGCCGTTACATAAAAAGTTCTATGAATCCCAGTTTCCTAGAAAAAATTTAGTAACTTTACAGAATTTTTATACAGTGCAGTTAATAAAATTTAAATATAATCGTCTGCTGTTGCCACCATCAAAATGACATCAGCTTTACGCACGGGAAAGTTTGTTCTTTATAAAGGGTTCTTTATGTAAGGGATCCACCCTCGTTGTCCCGGTTTACAGAAGATATTTAAAAAACATTCTTTAAATTGAAAACTCGAATAGATTTTTTACATTTAATATTTTTTCTTTTTAAATTACACACTAATAAGACTAAAAAGTGTTTGATATAAAAAATATCAATAATGCATTCAAATAAAGTTTCGCAAATTATTCAGATACTTTCGTATTAGCCGCATGCAAGTAGTAAATAGCTCAAGAAATCGCCAAAAATTTACTTACACTGTAAAAATAATCTGTAGTTGTACAGATGTAAAGTTACATGCTTACTAAACTTTCATCTGTAACTGTTCAAAAAAAGTTGCAACTCTACAAAACTAGTTTTTGTAAAGCTACAGAAATCTGTAACTTTACAAATGAATCTGCTAGAACTACAGTAATCATACTAAAATTTTATCTGTAATCCTGGTTGCAGTTACATAAAAAGTTCTAGGCATTCCAATTTCCTAAAAAAGTCTTAGTAACCTTGCAGATTTTTTTTATTTTCGGCGCAAAAGTTTGACTATTACATGAATTTTTGTTGTTGCCGTTACATAAAAAGTTCTAGGAATCCCAGTTTCCAAGAAAAACTTTAGTAACTTCACAGATTTTTTTTTTTTTTTTTTTTTTTTTTTTTTGTTATAGTGTAAATTAACCCTTTTCATTCTGATAATTTCAGTGCTTAACTTCAGTGCTTAACTAGTGCTTTTAAGCACATAGTTCGATGACATACCTGTTAAATTTGTGTTATATTCATATATTTTAATTTTTTACTTGTTTATTAATTCACTTTCAGTTTATTTATGGAGGATTAACTCGAAGAAAATATCGAAGTATTACATTTTGTTTTAAGTGAAAACGAGTTAATATTTCGTAATCAGGCGGTACGCGATAGAGGTAGATTTATTAAAAAAATAATGATGGAAAATTATTTTGACACTGTAAAAAATCAGTAAATTGAGACGCAATATTCAAACAAATTGGATTTAAAACAATATTTGTTTCCTAATCGATGTTGCAGAAATTGAAATTGTGCGATTTTTAGAAAAAAAAAAGTGCAATACAAGAGAAATTTTTGGCTCGTGTTGCCACCGTTAATATGACCTTATCGTGAATAAAACCTAATGGAAAAAAATTAAACCTTTTCTGTAAATTAATTTAAATGTTCGTAACAAAAGCGACGAACGTAACAAATAAATTGTGTGTTTGCTTTGAGTTTTAATTTATTTTAATTTTAGATTTCAGTCATTTAAAAAAAATATTTTCTTTCATTCTTTGAAAATTCTTTCAAACATTATTTTCATAAATCACCAAAAATCAACGTTTAAACACAAAATAAAATACATAAGGCAATGTGACTAAAACCAGACGTATCCGTTTCGTGAGTTCCAATTTTGACTCGGTTACCATTATCAAGATATGCATTACGCCTCTAGATTTAGAAATTTTTGAAGCTGTTCACATTCATAGATTTAAAAACTCCTTGGTTAATGATTTGACTAGTACAACTTACATCTCAACATTCTGGGTGGATTTGTTGTGTCACGATACTTCACTCATTGTTGCCAGATTGGGGACTTTTTTATCCCAAATTGCTGATTGTCACTGCTATTTTTAAAAATAGAAATATTCTACCTATTTCAAAATAGATTAAAAATTCTGAAAATAAGGCGAATTATACTGTTTTAAAAAGGTGGTGACAGTCAAATAATCAGAATTAAAAAAGTCTCCAATCTGGCAACACTGACTTCACTTCCGCTTTGATTTCATTGGCTGTTTGAAGTTGATGGTCTTTCGGTATTTGTTTTCTGACATTTCGGTTTTCGTCGTGCATGTAGTTGGGGGGGGGGGGGGGGTGTTGTTTTGATAAATAGATTTTATACATTGCTGATGTGAGTTCTGGAACTCACGAAACTTATACGTCTGATTTTATTCACATTAACTTATGTATTTTACTGTGTGTTTAAAGGTTGTTTTGCTGTGATTTAGATTTCAACACAAGATTTTATTTATTATTTTCGTAATTATATAATTTAAATTGGCATTGAAATACGCAAAATAAAATGCTGCAGAGAAACAAAAGTACAGGAAAATAAATTTCTTTTACATGTGTATAATTTTTTTGTAATTGAATAATCATTAAGTCATAATATGAATCGACACAAAAATGTAAAATGTGACAAATTATCTCTTTAATTATATTGTACGGACTTCATAAATGATTTCAAATGAAAAACCTAATATTGTAAAGGAATAAATACAAAAAGGAAATAATGGACAAAATGTAGAAATTATATATACGGACTATGAAAAGGCAGGAATATATGGGGAAGTTGTAAGAATTAATATAATTGATCATTATATATAAATATATATATTACTATAAAAGCCCGAAGTCTGGTAAATCCTAGCATTTACCAAAGTGAGTCGGTAACAGCCCAAAATATGCTTTTAACACTATTTCTACCGGTATCGATTGACACCTTTTAAAGATTTGGGTTTATGGTTTTTCATTTGTAATTTTTAGGTAGAAACAATTACAAATCATTTTTAATACATTGAGGACTTTTTTATGCTTGTTACATTCAAAAACTACGAGCAAAATAGCTATAAATCAAAACTTTAAAAAGGTGTTATTTGACACCGGTAAAAATAGTATTAAATGCTACTACTTCGAGCTTTTATCGAACCATTACAGTAAATGCTAGGATTTACCGGTTAAAAATTCAAGTTTATATAAAGAAAAATTTAATGTTTTTATAGTTTTTTTTAAATTTGATATGAGAAAATATTTAAGAAAAAATTGTAAAAGAAAAGAAAATTATTGTAACTTTAATGAAGAAATAGTGTAATCAGAAATAATTTGTTTTAAGGGGTCGATAATCTTTTCAAAATCACACGTAAGAAATTGACATTCATGCATCTCTCTATCGAAAACTACTGAAATGATTTCAATATATTTTAACGATTTTGACGGTTGATAAATTGTAAATTGATTGTTCGATAGAAAATAAATGCAAAGGTTATGTTAACTTAAAAATAAATAGTTTTTTCTTTATTTCAAAATTGAGTAACTATCCAATTTTTTATTTTTATTTTTTCACGAACGATCAATTTTCAGTTTGTCTACCGCCAAGATTGTTAAAAAATATTGAAATCGTTACTGATTACTGACAAAACTATTAAAATATTACTGAAAACGCGTGAGTAGTTCCCGATAAAAAAGTGTATCAATGTCAGCTGATATTTCGTAACTGTCGTTGCTCCCTTAATTTACTAATTAACTCACATAGTTCAAATAAATAAAAATAAATAAATGTTGAATTTAATATACCATATATGTGCGTAACAGAGTGTATTAACCAAAAGCACTTCTTGAATCTTATACTAACCTTACCAATCATTTCGGCCTTTTACCAAAATAAATCGGTAAATCCTAGCAATTATCGAAATGATTCGGTAAAAGCCCAAAGAAGAAGCATTATTTCGGGCTTTTACAAACTCCCTTTGATAAATGATAGGATTTACCAGAATTCATGCTTTTACAGTAACATGTACGACATTTCTTTGTAGTAGAAACAAGAAATTAAAAAATATATAAAAACAACTTTAAATGTAAATTGTGAAAATTTTGCATTCATACGACTACATATAAAGCTTGAAAAAATAAAATACATGGTGTCCGGGCTAAAAGTATCCAAAAGTTATGCCTTATTTTCACGGAACTACTCATTAGAATTTTTAAAAAAATTACTCAAACAAAAATAGCATCTCAAAAAGTTTTAATATCAATAAACTTCGATGCGTGCACCTTTGGTAGTACGACAAACGTCTAAACGGTAATCCACTTCTCCCCAAATGTTTCGTAGCATGTAAGGTGTTATTAGACAAATTGCTTCTATGATAGGGCGATTCTCAAAAGGTGGGCACTGGACACACGTCATAACTGTAAGCCTTTCAAACGTAACTTTAATTATCATTGACTTTATTTATTTATTTTTTTTACACTGAGTTTTTAATTCTATTCAGAGACAGAAAATGACATAGTTTATTGTAAAGGCTTTGTATAAATATCTTAAAATTTTATTATTTTATGCTAAAGAGGCCAATTTCGGACATTCATAACGTTAACTGCTCCAATGAACAGTCGTGGAAAAAAAAAAAGTAAACACCCCCTACTAACTCCTCATCAAATTATCGTAGACGAAAGTTACTAGTACCGGAAGATTGGGAATAAAGTCTGCTTTTAAATGGTGTGTATAAAATTTGCTTAGGGGGCCCTCTACATATTAAAACGAAACCAAACTTCATTTTTTTCAATGGCAGTACCCAAATTTAACGAGGTACTTCAAATCTTCGGTTCAAAATATGCCTAGAAACCAAATTTCAAGTCATTCGAATGATAAGTTTCTGAACTATAGGCATTCAAAATTTAGTACTTCTAATGTTAAATTACATTTTCATATTTTTATTTATATCTCCTGAAATTATGCTCCTAATGAGCTATTTTTTTGTGCAGCAATAATACTAATATACCCAAACATAAATACGTTGAATTTACAATTTTTATAATTTTATGATATGAATTATGAATTATGAAATTAATATTCGAAAAAATTATGAATTGCAACATACAATTTTTTTGATGGATTTAGATTTATTAAGTCCTGCTTTATGGAAATCCAAAATTTCACATTTTTCTTCCAAGTAATTTAAAAAACGGCAAAATGATGGTTTAAGATAGATGATGGTCTATGATAGAAGTGAGTAAATTTTTGAAATTTATTCTACTATCCTGTAATCAAACAGGTTTCATTGACGCTTAAACGTGCCTTGATCAAGAAGGCGACTCTCTCGGTTAACAATCGAGTTCGGAACTTCAATTTGAATACAGCCCTTAAAATACCCTCGTTTTAAAATAATTAATTTCTCGGAAACTTATGGCACAAATTGCATAAAAATATGTTTATAGGCTAATTGAAAGGTGTAGAGTTCATTTATGCTGTCAGAATTGTATACCGCTATTGAAAAAAACAAAGTTATGTTTCGTTTTAATATGTAGATGGCCCCTTAAACAAATTTTATATACATCATTTAAAAGTAGGCTTTATTTCCAATCGTTCGGTACCAGTAACTTTCTTCTACGATAATTTGTTGAGAAGTTAGTAGGGGGTGTTTACTTTTTTTTTTCCACGACTGTACCACCAAGAAAAAGAGTTTTAACTTTTTTCCAGGTGGTTCTAATGGTAAACAACGAATGCATAATGGAAACGGATGATTTTTGATAATTTCGTTAAGAGATGGCAGGCTGATTTATTGTTTTTTTTTGAAGATAGAAGGACTTTTCTATAAAGAATTTTTTTGTATTTTTTTTATGTCCGAAAGTAACGTACGCGACAAAGCAATTGATTTTATTATTAGTATTACTGGATAACAAAAAGTTAATTATACATATATATATATATGTATACACATACAATTATAGGACACATTTACTACATTCTTAGTCTTAAATATTTTTTAAATACTAAACGCAACGTCCAAAATCTGTAACGTACGTGCGAAAAAATGTCCAAAATTTGTAACGTACACAACTGCTAATTAAATGCTTTAATAATTAATTTTCCAGAATAGTTGCTGTCTTTTAATGTTTGTGTATAATTTTGTAGACATACTATTAAAAATATTAATATATTAAATTGGCCTTAAATTTGAAACTTTTAAAAATTACATATTGTTAACGTTTAATGATCTCACCTTTTGAGAATCTTCCGAATCTTTGAATTTGAAATTGAGAATCTTTGAGAATCTTCCGCTTTTTCCACTCATCCACACTTTCAGTTTTTTGTTTTGTTCAATGTTTTAAAATCTCAGAGGAGTTTCCAATCCACGGAGGTGAAGTCTATTATATTCTAATGGGTAGTTCCGTAATAATAAGCCATAACTTTGGGATACTTATAGCCCGGACACCCTGTATATACACCCTTTGTATCACCACGTTGCATATCTGCAACATACCTCAAAAGACATGTTACTTATACAGCGGGTTTTGAAAGGTGATTTTATTTATTGCAGCTATCACCAGCAGTTAGTGTACTTTCATAACTTGATCACAGAATTCTCAACAGACGCCGATACGGAGTTAATTTTTCCTTCCGAAGTATTATTTATTAACTGAGCAGTTTTGCATCGTTACAAATGAACTTCGTAAATTTTGTGAAATAAACAAGTTGCAAATTGTTCGTCAAACGTGGCAAATGAGGTGCGTTCGTACTACAACTTGTTTTATAAATACTTTTTGCACCGCATATTGTACTGAATGTATATTTTAGTGCACTTCATAAGTGCATATCAATTTCCTGCTTTTCAAAGGGCTTTAACATCATTAAAATGCACCTGAAATAATGTTTTCCTATTGGCCGTAATGTAACAGAAAACTTTTGACTGTCCCTGTAATTAAACTATACATCCGATTTTTATAAAATTGGAAATGAGTCGACAAAATGTTACAACAATTACATATTTAAAATTTCAGATCATTCGGAAAGCTGTAACATCATTAAAATGCACTTGCAATAATTTTTCCCATTGGCCGTAATGTAACGGAAAAATTTTGACTGTTTCTGTAATTAAACTATACATCCGATTTTCATAAAATTTTAAAGGGCTCGACAAAATTTTGCAACAATTATATATTTAAAATTTCAGACCATTCGGTTGGGTAGTTTTTGCTCTGTTATATGCGGACGGACAGACGGACTGAACGACGACTATAGGTGTTTCGTATTTATATAATTACGAACGCACCTAAAAAGGCTGGAGACGTCCAAAAGTAGATTGCTCAGAAAGGTAATTATGTGTAAATTGCAATTTTGTATTAGAAAATTGATAATATTTATGAAAAGTATGTACTTTTCTGTTTATTGTTGCCGTGAGAAAAGTACCGTTTAGAAAATAATTATTTATTTGTATGCTCTAAATTTTTTTTAATTATTTTTTTACATTCTTAACCAATTAAGGGCCGCATCTTTTTATACTTGCTACAAGTAAAACAAAATTTTATTTTAGACATATTAATGACTCATTAAGAGAAAAAAAAACGACATTACAATTTATTTATTTTTTTTATGTGAGATATGATATCTTGCGAAAACGCAACATCAGTACAAATGAACTACATTTTTGCCATGTGAAAATCTTTGAAGCATATACAATATATCGGTACCATTACATTTACTACACACAGGTTATAGTTTGACTATTAAATACCTGTATCAATAATTTCTGAATTTTATTTCATTCTTAATAGTGCATCTAGGAAAATAATCCGAAGTTTAACAATAAAAGAATTCAAAACATTACATACTATTTAATTCACATTTAAAAATTTTTTGAAACTTGAATCAAATAATCATTTTTTTCTTAAAAACTAAAGTCATATATATAATGTGTAACAATAAATTTCTTGAAAAGTTACTCACAATAACATAAAAAAATCACAAACATAATGTTGCGAAAACGCAACGTCAATCTTTAATATTTTAATGATGCATTCTAACACTAAAGTGAATAATTTTTTTATTCTGAGTTGTTCAGCTACAGAGGTTTGAAATAATTAACCAATCAAATTAATTCCATACAAACCGTGTTAGAAAACCCAAAAGTTATCCAAATTTAATTTTATACTTACTTTTCCTGAGGGTAATCCACAGTTTTCTAAAGCTTTTTCAACTCTTTTCTTATCATCTTTGTGTTGAGCAAACATTTTAAGAGTGCTATAAGAAAAAGGGGAAAATAAATTTTTAATTTGTATTACATAATAGAAAGAAGAAGAAAGTGAAAACAAAAGAGTTCACTAAAACAGAGACATTACAAACAAAACACTTTAAAAATTAGTTTGTATCAGGCATAAAAAAGAGAGTCGATTTCTATATGCAATAAACCAAAAATACAAGAATTGATTACGAAAGAATGTTACACAAAAGATCCATTCGTTCCAATTTTAACTTTTTCTATTTATTTAAAGAAATACAAGTTTCAATGAATGAAAAAATCTCTTAATGTTGAATTTGAGTTAAATAGATTAAAAATTCAAGATTACGTTATTTTGACAAACGTTTTTAATCTGTTTTGAAACCTTATATTAAGATAAAAAGTTATTTTTAATCCCTTTATTTACTTAAAAAAAAAAAAAAAAAATGGAGGAAATGAATGTTTTATTTTCTGACTTCAGTTACATATTTGTGCAACGATTTTGATTATAGTTTTAACAATGTTATGCTTTTTTAATTGTTATTGACTATACTTATTCTCTAACTTCCATTGAAAATTCTTCATTTTTTAAAAGAATAATCTGAAGAATTCTGAAATACGAGAATTTAAATATTTGAAATTAAATTCTTAAGCAATGTCTGTTGATGCATCGATAGATCCATCAAATATTTTTGTTCTTGGATGCATTTTAGCCATAGTTATTTAAAAATTTAGAAATAAATTTGATCTTCAGTATAACACTTGTACTTACGTTATCAAAATAGTCATAATATACTGAAATATGTGATTAAAAAATATGTCTTAATCTCCGTAACAGCCAATTGATCTGTAGTTTCAAGACAGTTTTCGCTATGGGAAGTTCGTGTAGCTTCATTGTGAAATTCTCATGTGAATCAGTTAAGGTTTCTCTATTCAGATTATGCCTTCTGAATAGTTAAGGTCTGAAATTCTTGAGAATTTTTTGATGTAATGTTATCGTATTTGTTTATCCAACATTTACGAATATAAGTTAAGGTAAAGCGGCCTCCTAACTCGCGAGAAATCGACTACAGTTTGAATGAGCTATTATTTTAACACAATCAAATTGATTGGTAAAGTTATCATACGAACTGAATATTTCCAAGTGAGCGAAAGAATGCCCAGGCTGGGAATCGAACCCAAATCCTTGGCGTAAAGCAAAGCATTGGCCTTGTAAGCTAAGGATCTGGGTTTGATTCCTAGCATGGGCATTTTTTCGCTCAGTTGGAAATATTCAATTCGTATGATAGTTTTACCAATCAGTTTGATTGTGTTAAAATAATAGTTCATCTACGTATCCATCGTTTATATGGAGTTCCTTTACCTGCGATTTATTCTGTTGAGCTGTCTACATGACAGATCAGATGTTACTACACTGTTAAAAATTTGCAGCATTCTATCCAGTCATTTGACCGTTTTTATCGACAGCGATTACACAAAATTAATTTAAAACTATTCTGACCATATTATTGGCCATTTTATGGTCAGAATATAGTTAAATTATGGCTATGAAACCGTTTTTTTTTCAAAAAACTGTCAAATGACTGGACAGAATGCTGCAATTTTTTAGCAGTGTACCAATAAGGTTATCTGAGCGAAATATGCTGGCTGTTTGTCAGCCCAGTTAGCTTAAAAGATAAGCATTCTCCTTGTAAGTCAAGGATCTGGGTTCGATTCCCAGTCTGGGCACTTTTTTGCTCAGTTGGAAATATTCAATTCGTACAGTTTCAATATTTTTCGTGCTATTAACCGAGCTCACGCAGTGCTATATTAAAGGTACTGTTAAAAAAATTAAAGAAGTTTTCTCTATTCAGGTTATGCCTTCTGAATATTTCAGCTCTCAAATCCTGGAGAATGTTTTGAGATAATGTTATCGTATTTGTTAATTCAGTATTTATAAACATAAGTTAAGGTAAAGCGACCTCCTAGTCACCAGAAAATACTTGGCGAGAAATCGACTACAGATTGAACATTCTTCGTGCTATTTATGGAGCTCACGTACTACTACTACGTTAAGAGTACTTAAAAAAAAACTTTATTTCACTCTTTTTTCTGAAACTGCGATTTATTTGACCCGTACATATTTTTGTTATTAATCTTTAGAATAATAAAGGTCTTTCTTGTACACGCTGCATTACAGTTACTAATAGTATATAATGGAATTTTAATATAGTTCAAAGAGAGCATTAAATTTACCTATTGTGTTTACTTGATATCTGTTATTAGAACATCTATGAATTATATGCTTTATAATCTATTTAATAATTAATTATAAATAACTACAAGTCGCGAATTTCTTAAATATTAGTTTTTCATATATTTCAAACAATAAGACCCCAGTAGAAGTACTCTTAAACCAATATCAATCATGCTTTGCTTGCGCAACCTAGCCAACAGAAAAGAGTGGAAAGTGTTAAGCTGGGGCATTGGCGTATAATGTCAATGATCCTGGTTCGAATCCAGGCTTGGGCTCTTTTTCCCTCTGTTGGTTTAAAGTCTCTTATCCAAACTGAATAAAAATTCAGCAATAACAAAAAAAATCAGATAAGCGGGTGTAATTTTCTACATATTTTCACAAATAATATATATGTATATTGTATATCTAAGAATTATTGTATAATTACGTTGAAAATAATTTAAAAAGAATGATAAACAAATAATCGTTGCAAATATCTCAAATATTATTTGTACATATATTTCGAACAATAAGACCTAATTAGCAAATGCCCTTCAATAAATATTTTTGGTATACTTTATATATTTTTGGCCATATATTGGCTACATTTGGTCAATATTAGAGCATGGAATACCGCTCCAATATTGTGTTATGTATCTTTTACTGATATTGGTGCAGTGTTGTCAATAAATATTTCTCTATTTCAATAACATTTCTTCCAGTATTTTTGTATAATAGTGATGTTTTATAGAAAATATTCCCAATGTAAAGGCAATGTGTAACCAATATTGGTATTAAGTTGGAAATATTTTAAGTGATTGCAATATTGATCTACAATATAACCCATATAATCAATACTGGTTTGCTTTTGAAGGAATTTCAATAAAATTGTACACACTTTTAGAATATATGTTTTTCCAAAATATTAAGTTAAAATAGATTTCATGAAAAGGTAACATTTATATAACAACTTTTATCATGTCTCATATTATTCAAAGATCAAGTTATTAACTTTTGTTTAAATATTTTCTATTTCTAAGAAAAGAAATCGAAGTATGTCAGACTTTTTTTGTTAACAAAGTATTACTTTCAAATTCATCGATAAAAGAACAAGTTTTGATATTATGAAATATGATGTATGTTTATATTACAGTGCGTAACAAGATATTTTGAAATTGACTTCCGAACTTATTTCCATCGAGAATTACATAATTTACGAATAAAGTTATTTCGGTATTTTTCCAATAATTTTCCAAAAATGAATATTTATGATTTTTCCTGCAAACTTTACGTTCCAGGAATAATTAAAGGATGTCGAAAACTCATTATGAAAGATTTCTAAGAAAAATATACTTTTAGAAATGCAAGTTTTGATTCCTATTATCAAAATTCTCCTAAACTACTGTTTTGTTACAAGTAGACAAATCTCATAACAATTTTCACTTTAAAAACGCCATCACTATCTCACGTATATTTATTGAACCAACATAACATTAAGGATCAATGCAATTCTTTGACGTCACAGTGACGTCACAAAGATTTAGCGCGCGCATTGCTCTTTCTTTTCCAATCTTTCTCTCTCTCAAGCTTTTCTTACGGTAGCCGCATGTTCATCCATTTCTGTTCACCAAAAGATGAAATATTTTTATATATTCCCTTAGGTATTATCAATGATTTTCTTCCGGAGGTTATTGTTCTATGTATGCGGAAAATTTTTGTGAGAAATGTAGAAACACGTTGACTTGGTATTTTTAAACGCTGAAATAGTTTAAATTGTTATTTTAAGAAGAATGAAACATAATAGATTTCTAGAAGGAATATTAACTCAAACATGTAATTTTTTTTATTACTGATTAACGTAAATTATTATGTTTTTAAATTTCTGATCTGTTTTCTTTTCCTTGGTATGTATGAAAAAATAGTTTTAAATCAATACTTGTTTTAAACAAATATTTTCATTTATATTTTGTAAGAGAAATGAAGCTTTAAAAGATTTTACACTTTTAAGCACTATTATTCATGTATCATTATATTCTTTAATCATAATTCTTACAGTATAGTTTAGAAAAGAAATTAACAAAATGAATAATAAATTCACAAAGATTAGTCGAAATGATACATCATCAATTAATTTCATATTGTTCAAAAATAATTAAATATACTATGAAATTAAAAAAGAAATTTAGATATACGTTAAAGAAATTTGATTTGGTATTTTTAAACATTAAATACTTTAACTTTTTAAGTAATTTTTTTAAGAGGAATAAAATAATAGATTGTTAATGGGAATAGTTACTCAAATTCATGTGTATTTTTATTAGGTATTATTTTTAGGTATTAGATATTTATTTATTAGGTAGTATTAGGTAACTCAAATTTTTGCTTTAATTTTTCCAATAAATTTCTTTTCTCAGTATGTATGAATAATAGTTTTTAAGAAGAAAATAATCTTTGCCATTAATATTTTGATATAAGTTTTGGATTTTGTTTTCAGAAATACTGAAATTTAATAAATTATATAAATATTTTATGAAGAGCAAACAATAGATTTCAGAGAGAAAAACTATTGAAATAAAAGTTAATATTTATTTAATAGTGATGAAGGTAAGTTACTTTTTTATTTTTGCTGTAGCTAAAATCACTTTTGCCGCATTTAAGACCTAAAATTATCGTACAAACAAATGAAAATAACGAACAATTCGAATGAAAGTGATGCTTCTACCAATGAAGTTTCTATCAGTGAATAAAGCTTCTACCAGTAAAAATGACGTCGTATTTAAAAGGAAAATGTTATTGGCATTTATAGCGCTCAAACATTTTTAGATGATTGCATTAAATGATGACCTACTATTGGAAGGATTAAATACAATTTGGTAGTGCAAATGACGTTATTCTCAAAGTAAAAGATGGGTTTTCATTCACCAAAATAAAATATCTGACAGTAATTGTATCATTTAATTTAAATTATTGTTCTATTGGTTTTATAAATAAATTATTTCAACTCGACATTTATTGTGAGTATAAAACTGATTTTTTTTAAGTTAGTCTGTATGTAAATTATGATTTATTGGTTTAATTATGGATTCTGGTAGGCATTAACTAAATTCATGATTTAAGGTTCTGTAATCAAACCGAGGTTGGCGTTAACCAAGTTTGGCGTTAAACACGAGCGATATTAACAAAATTGTGACTTCAAATAAATGAGAGTATTAACCCTTTGCTGTCATATTAAGTTTATACATAGGTGGGATGCTTGTCAGAATTAAATTTCGTTGAACGAACAGTAATACATAATACGCAAGATTATGGAGGAAAAATAAAATTTATTAAGTCTTTTTAACACTTTCCAAAAAAGTTGAAAAGTGTTTAAGATTTCGGTTTGTCTGTCCGGGCTCTAACTCCCGTAAATATACTCGGATTGCCCAGGTATTTTGGATGTTATTGACGCTTACTATAGCACGTTCCCTATTTCAAATGAAGTTTGTAGCATGTTTAGTTCATTTACAGGGACAGTCAAAAGTTTTCCTTTACATTACGACCTAAGGGGGAAAAAAACGTTTAAAATTATTTTTAATGGTGCTACACGCTTTCAAACATAATAAAATTTATATGCATTAATGAAGTGCACTAAAATATGCATTCTGTAGAATATGCGGTATAAAGATTAGTTATTATTCATTTACAGGGCCATACGAAAGAATTCCGTTACATAATGATATGGGGGTGGAGGGAATTGTTTGCAACGTGTTTTAATTATGTTAAATTATTTCATGTATAATGAAATTGTTATACGCCGCTGAGGTTTACTATAACTTATTTCATGTTAATACGAAGTGACATTTACAGGGACACACAAAAGATTTCAGATACTATATTGTATCCGAAGTATTGCACATTAGCGATGATTGTTGGAAATGCATTTTTAGTTAAGATATGCGGTTTTATGTTACACTATATTTATACATATTATATGGTGTGTATAAATGCTATAATTCATATTCAGGGATACACAAAAGAATTCGTAATGTTTACTGGGTATGAGTGCAAATTGCTTAAAGGTGGTTTTTAAATGAGTGATGTATTTTTACGCTAAACTGCATTTACTTAAGTAAGAAATGTTTGTAGAATATAGATAAAATGTTATACAGGGTCATGCAAAGTATTGGATAAATGACCGTCTATAAATGATAATTTCTGGAAATGTGATTTCAGTAGTTTTAAGAGTATTTTAGTTTGAATTAAATTTTTCCTAAATAGTGGCGTGTAATAAAGGTACTAGGTTTTACTACAGGGTTGTACAAAAGTATTCAAATATGTTTCCATCTATTAGTATAAATTGCTGAAAGAGAAATTTCATTCTGTTATGTGTTTTCTTGCTAAACTAAATTACCCCATTATATAGTATATATATCAACCTACAGATCAAATATAGGGTTGTTCAAAAGAATTGGAATACATATTTGGCTATGGACGGTTAACTTCTGAAATCAGTTTTTAAAATGTTTTATACGTTTTCTAAAATATTTATTTAGTTGACTTATATACATTATTGCCCTAAATAACGAAGTTTTGTTAAAGCCTTCAGGAGGTGTTGGAAAGTGTTTTATAATCTATGCTTAACGCTTGATTTTTCTTTCTTGTTTAAACTTTAGGTATCTGTAATACAATATTATGTTTTAATTTTATTTAAAAATTATATCTCATAGTTCTCCATCGTGTGGTATCTTTCAAAGCAGTATTCAATAGGCAGCCCTTAATTTTTCTGTTTGAAATTACAGAGCAATAATTACTCTTTACATCTTACATCTTACCTTTTTTAAACTGCTTTCAATTTCACGGTACACTTCTTTCGGTAACTTTCTTTTTGCCATTTTAGAGTATTATTTTTAAAATATTTTAAGAAGCGGGAATTCCTAATGATACTTAAACACAATTTGTAAAATATTGTTTCGAATTCCACGTATCCTCCGAAGAATGTCGACTTAATATAATATAGGATCTGTATAAATTATTTAAAAACAACGTTTAAATACACAATAAAATAAGTTAAGCTTCTCTTTTTTCTGTTGAAAATATATTAACGATTTTGAACTCAATATATTAAGTCATTGAATTTACTTATGAAGTTGAAATAGATAATAAATTGTCATTTCTTGATGTGTTGGTTACACGTCAGCTTAACACCTTTGACACTTGCGTTTACCGTAAAACTTTTGCTGTCACCCCCACCCTCCCCCCCTTTCAATTCATGTCACCCACCTTTCCAAAAAGATTCGGCTTTTCTTTACTTGATTAATAGAGCTCGCTTAATTTGTTGAGACAACAATTCACTTGTTACAGAATTAAATTACATTATATCTGTGGCTATCGATCGGGGTTTTAGTTTATCTTATATCAATAATTTAATTTCTCATAGTCTTAATAAATGTATTAATAATCTTGATTCTTCTGTTACTGCGGTTTCCATTTCTAAACTTATCATTTTACCATTTTATAGTAGCATTAGCTTTAAGATGGTTAATATTTTAAGACATTATGATTTTAATGTGGTTTTAAAATCAGTTAAAAAATTAACTTTTTCACAGCTTAAGGATCAAATTCCTCCTAAAAAATATGGGGTTGTTTACAACATTCAATGTCAATGTGGTTTGTCCTATATTGGACAAACTAAACGAAAACTCCGTTACAGAGTCAAAGAAAACATAAACTGTTTAAAGAAAAAATAATTGCACAAATCCTCTATCGTCTCTCATTGCTGGGGGGAGGGACATAATTTCAATTTTGACTCAGCTATCATTATCAAGAAATGCATTACTCCTCTGGATTTAGACTTTTTTGAAGCTGTTCATATCCATAGATTTAAAAACTTCTTGGTTAATGATTTGTCTAGTGTACCATACATCTCAACTTTCTGGGTGGATTTGTTGTGTCACGGCACTTCACTTCCGCTTTAATTTCATTCTCTGTTGGAACTTGATGGTCTTTTGGTATTGTGTTTTGACATTTAGGTTTTCATCGTACATATAGTTGGGGGGGGGGGGATATTGTTTTTTTACTATTTATACACTGAGAATGAGAGTCCTGGAACTCACGAAACGTATACGTCTGTTCAAATTAACTTATTTTATTGTATGTTTAAACGTTGTTTTTAAATAATTTATATTTCCACACAAGTTTTGTGCTTACTATAAGTTCAGTATGTTTAAACTAAATATAAAATATTAGACAGACTTGAATACATTTAAAAGCAATTAAAATTAAAATATATACATAAAAACATTTAATTAAAATTAAAATCATACAATGTATACGTTTCGCTATGTCACTGAATAGCCTCACTAGTACTAACATCAACCACAACAACAAAACATCGAACAGACATATACTCAGTCAAAGTTAAAGTTAGATTTTTTCTTTTAAAAACAAGAAATATTCATTAGGAATTGAACCTGATTCGTTCAAGGTACATGGGTATATGGTACAGCTTAATGAAACATTCCTCCTCGAAAAGTCTGTTATGGTAATCTTTCCAGTTATTTTTTTTAAACTTAACGAATCTACAAAACTTTGACTGAGTCCAGTCTGTGCTCGATGTTTTGTTTTGGTTGATGTTAGTAGTGATGGGGCTACGCGAAGACATAGCGAATCGTGTACTTTGTATGATTGTGATTTTAGTTAAATATTTTTATGTAGGGAGAGTTGTACAAAAGCGGGTAGGCGGGTAAAACCGGGTAGCGCAGATTCCTCCTTGATTTGAGCTTTTGTCTACCGGCAAACACGGGGAATTGCCCGTCGAATGCCATTACGGCATTTGTAGCTGAACGAAACCCTACTGTATGCGGTTATTTTTTTATGTGAAGGATTTTGTTTGAATTACCATTAAAAATTGTTTCGGTTGATTCTATATTCTACGCATATATTAACTGTTTATCAGCATATTAAATATTGGTAAGTACTATTTCAAATTCTGTGCTTTCCTGTTAGTATTTTGACACTTTTATTTATCTTTTACAGTAGTACTGAGAGTAATGTTGCCATTTTTTTAAATCTGTGTCATGTTGGCGTAAAACTGGATACTTAAAAGTGGGTGAAAACCGAGCGTATCCGGTTTTGTCCTAGACTCATGGAGTAATTTTTTTTGGTTAGTTAATAAATTAGCAAGAAGCTGTAAATTTCAACTGAATGCTGTTAAGTATTGTTAACCCCTTAATTTGTCATTCATGGCACCTCTAAATTCATACTACAAACAAGAGGTGAAGAAGTGGTTACTTTCTAATCTTTGTCGATATGTAAGAATTTACTAAACTGGAAAATTATTGAAAGCTGCAGTTTTCAGAGCAGCACTTTTAATTACTCCTATCAGAATGTTTGAGAAAATATGGATTTTTCCCTACAAGAACGATGTTCTTGCAGGCCATCTTTTTTCTCCTTCGGAAATGACACAGAAACACATAAAAGTCAGTGATAACACATCTTGGTCTACGCAGCCATAGGCTGGAATAGCTGCAGCAATATACATTTCTGAAACATCACAGGATAATGAATGTTATCCTTCCACATCTGAAAGTGTTGACATCACACATCCAGCAACTGACAATACTTAGCCCTTCCCATCGACATCTCAGATTGTGTAACCCAGCAATCCGCATTTCCAATTTCGCCTAAAATGTTATTACCTCTCCTCGGGAAGTCTTTAGGATTGTGAAAAGAGCTGGCAAGAGAAAGGAAAACTGTTATTTTGACTTCTTTGCCCCTATAAATTAGAGATGGAAACAGATATTAAGGAGCAAGACGTCAAACTGCATGCAAAACGAAAACGTGAGATTCATAAAAAGAAAAAAGACATTGAGAATCAACAGAAAAAGAAACAAAAAGAGGTTGAGGAGAAATCCTCAAAAGATGAAAAAGGTAATGAAGCCTGAATGTTTTGCAATGAACTTTACTCCAATTCAAAATCCAAAAAAGGTTGGATACAATGTTTGAAATGCCACGGATGGGCACAGGAAGCATACAGTATGAAGAAGAATATGATAACAAATTCACCTGTGATTTTAGCAGTTAAAACAACTCTAATACTTCCAGTGTAAATATGTATGCATATACAATGTAGGAAATTTGCCATAAATTTATTTTTGACGCATGAGAGAACACATGTGCAATTTCCTTTTGTTAAAAATAACAAAAAATGTATTTCTTTATTACATTAATCAAGACTTTTTTTCGGCAAATGAATTTTGCGAGAGTTTTAAATGGATACCCGGTTTTACCCAACCAGTGGGGTAAAACCGGATTTTTGCATGTGTTTGAAAAAAGCTATTTTTGTATATAATAAACTATATTTTTCATGAAAAAAAAAAGTTTTATTATAACCGAAGGTTCATTTTATGTTAAAAACGTAGTTCAGAGTTTGTTTTCCCATTTGCATTTGAGAACAACAAACATTTATGATACCCGATTTTGATCCACTTTCCCTATATATTTTAATTGCTTTTAAATGTATTCAAGTCTGTCTAATGTTTCACATTTAGTTTAAAAAATATTTTAATTCAGATGTTAAAATGTACGTGTATCTTAATATCAATAGGGTTCTTTGCTATAGTGGCTGAGAGCAGACATATACGACTGGAAAGGTAAGATTTGGTGGCTAAGAGTAGACATACAACTAGAACGGTAAAAATGCTTTGATGGCTGAGAGTAGGCATACGAGTGGAACGGTAAAAACGCTTTGGTGGCTGAGACTTGACATAAGACTGGAAAGATAAATACGCTTTGGCGGTTGAGAGTAGTCATGCGACTGGAACGGTAAAAACACTTCGGTGGTTGAGAGTAGACATACGACAGCAAAGGGTTAAAATATTGGACTATTGAATAAGAAATGCGCTAGGCCTTTCGAAAGAACTTTGTCTTTCTTCTGCATACGTAAAGAAATCATGATATCACTCTGACAGACCCAGAGGCAAGACTAGCGGATCTTACAAGAGCGGTTAGTATGAGAGTAGTTATTTTATAGTATAGGGAAATTTTTTTATACTCAAGACCAATTTATATATCAATTAGGGAGCACCGAATAGTGATTTTGGCCGAATACCAAATACCGAATATTCGGCCAACAGGTGAACCGAATACCGAATATTCGGCTAGCCGAATAGTAACTGCTAGGCCGAAGACCGAATATTCGGCCTGCCGAATAGTAATTATTCGGCCGAATACCGAATATTCGGCTTATCGAATACTTTTATATTTCAAAGTTTAAAGGCATTAAAATGTTAAATTTTAAAGCAATTTTAATAATATTTAAAACAGAAACTTTTATTCTAATAAACAGGAGCTTTTTTCAAGCAAACTTTGTGCTGAAAAAAATCTGCTTTGAGTTATTTAAGAACAGGATAGTTATAAAAAAAATTTTAATTAATAAAATTTTAAATTTCATGGCTTCTTCTGAGAATTAAAACAAATGAATAAAATTTTCTTAAATTCTAAAACAAACATTTTAAAATCAAAGAGAAATTGTGAAAAAATTGGAAGAAAAATTGTACAGGTACAGTCGTGGAAAAAAAAAAGTAAACACCTCCCACTAACTCCTCAACAAATTATCATAGAAGAAAGTTACTGGTACCGAACGATTGGAAATAAAATCTACTTTTAAATGATATAGATAAAATTTGATTAGGGGGCCATCTACATATTAAAACGAACCATAACTTTGCTTTTTTTTAATAGCAGTGCACAATTCTGACGTCATAAATGAACTCTACATCCTCCAATTAGCCTAAAAACGAATTTTTATGCAATTCGTACAATAAGTTTCCGAGAAAGTAATTATTTTAAAACGAGCGCATATTAAGGGCTGTATCCAAATTGAAGTTCGGAAATCGATTATTAACCGAGAGAGCCACCATCTTGATCAAGGCACCTTAAGAAGTCAATGAAGCCTGCTAGATTACAATACAGCAGGAGAAATTTCAAAATATCTAGTCACTTTTATTATAGACAGCCCCTTAAACCATCATTTTGCCGTTTTTTAAGCATAATTTGAAAACTACTTGGAAGAAAAATGTGAAATTTAGGATTTACATAAAGCAGGACTTAATAAATCTAAATCCATTAAAAAAATTGTAGGTTGCAATTCATAATTTTTTCGAATATTAATTTCATAATTCATAATTCATATCATAAATTTATAAAAATTGCAAATTCAGCGTATTTATGTTTGGGTATATTAGTATTATTGCTGCAAAAAAAAATTAGCACATTAGGAGCATAATTTCTGGAGATATTAATAAAAATATGAAAATGTAATTTAACATTAGAAGCACTCAATTTTGAATGTTTATAATTAAAAAACTTATCATTCTAATGACTTGAAATTCGGTGTCTAGGCATAATTTGAACCGAAGATTTGAAATATCTTGTTAAAATTGGGTATTGTCATTGAAAAAAATGAAGTTTGGTTTCGTTTTAATATGTAGATGGCCCCTAAGCAAATTTTATATACATTATTTAAAAGTAGACTTTATTTCCAATCGTTCGGTACCAGTAAATTTCTTCCACGATAATTCGTTGAGGAGTTAGTAGGGGGAGTTTACTTTTTTTCTCCACGACTGTACATATATTTGCTTGTCAGGAAGAGACTAAAGTAGAAGTTAATACAATCGATTAAAATTTTATATGGTGACAACTTAGCAAGAATAACTGTTCTACTCCCTTTGATCAAGCAAGTTTTTAAATGCATCCTAGATCAGTGTCTGGAGTGGGCAATCATTTTCAGAGGTTGTAAACATTGTTCTTAAAATCTTAGCAAGAAACAGATTATTTACTGGATAATGTTGAGGAACTTGCATTTGTACATAATTCCTATTAAAATCCTCATGGTTGCTTTATTTTCTTAAATAATACTTAACAAACAGCAAATAAATAATGTAAAAACATTCTCTTTCATTTAAATATGATTCTGTTTGTAATTATTCTGAATATCTTTATAAGTTGACTGTGAAACGTAGAAGTTGTATAAGGTTTTAAAAAATAATTTTTAAACGTTTTTTTTAAGTATTCGGTTCGGCCGAATATTTTGCTATTCGGCCAAACCGAATATTCGGCATGCCGAATAATTTGCTATTCGGCCAAGCCGAATATTCGGCATACCGAATAGTTGGATATTCGGCCAAACCGAATATTCGGCAACATGGCCGAATAGGCCGAACACCGAATAGATACCGAATATTCGGTGCATCCCTAATATCAATGAGCAAACTAATTAAGCATGATTTAAATAATTAATTATGCGAACAACAGGGAGAAACACATTTAAATTTACATATAAATTTCTGCCACACACACACACACAGACACACATAAATGTTAGAACAATGAAATTAAATTTGCGAAAATTAAATTGGATAATAAAAAATCATTTGGCTGTAAACCGGATTACAAAATCCCACTACCTTCAAGAATGTCGTTATTATGTGTGCTTGTATGTAAATTGTTTATGGACTGTAACTAGTTCAAATATAAATGCGAAGATAGTCAAATAATACGAAGAGTCTCTAATAACAAAACAGTTCTTTTCATATACATATGTACAGGAACTTGAATCTAGACTGACACCATACTCAATTACGAATCATATTGCGACGTTGGTTTGTGGACAATACCACTCGAATTAAAGACATGATCTGTATACCAATAATATAACAGACGTTATTACTAACAATAATGACCCCATGGCCATTTTAGCTAACCAAATAGCTCGCTAAATGCGGTTTTATTCCATAAGAACATTCGACGTGTGAAGGACAACAACAAACGATAAAGACTGCCGTTACCAAATGGCAAACACAAAAGTTTGGTGGAATGCGTCAGGAGGTGCTCTCAAAACAGTGTCAAGGCAATCTGTAACAAGCCGGCTCCCATTGACATTTGCCAACATTCAATAAAAGAACGTGAAGTGCATGTATTATACAACTTACACACCACTTTCGAATATTACAATACATAAACTTCAATACTATGCATATAACACTAAATAAAGAATATATAAATGATAATAAAAATACAATAAGGATGAGTTGAAATAATAATAATACTTATGCAAAACAATAATAAAGAAAATTTAAGGTAAAAAAAAAAAGTTAAGGTGCTTCTTATAATAAATGGGTCATCAATCAACGGGTAAGACACATAATTTAGAAATCGACCTAACGAAAACGTTAGAGGCTGTTTTTATTTTCGCTACTCTAACATTACCATCCTTCCCTGGTATAACCTCTAGGATTCGTCCAGCATCCATTTATAAGGAAGTAAATTGTCCTGTTTTATCACAACCATTGCACCTGGTTTGATGTTATCGCCCTTTACCTGCCATTTTGAAAGATTTTGGAGATGACTTAAGTAATTTAATTGCGAATTTCTCCAAATTAATTGAACAAATTTAGCTGCTCTCTGCTACCGAGATAATCTCGATTCGCTAATATCAATTAATTGACAGTTTAAGTCTAAGGTCTTGAGTTCGACTCCGGTGAGGGCATTTTTTGACTATGATGGAAAAATTCAGTTAGTATAATGATAATATGTCTAACGAAGGATATAATAATAACAACTTCAGTGTTTGAATGATAATTTTTAATTTACCATTTTCAACTGTATATATTTTTAAATATTATTTTAAAAGTAGTATCTTATACACACTTTTCAATATTACACACACACACATAAATATAAAAGCATAGATCTGGATAGATAGATAATTGATAGAGCACTAAGATTTAGTGCTGAACTTATTCACGAGAAAATCTCCTAATCTGGGATTTTCCTTTTATCCTTATTACGCCACAAATATTTAATAACATTCTTGCACGAGATTGTATTCTGATACAGCCATAATTTATTGGATCATCAAAAATAATGAAGAATCTTTACCATTATTTGCGTCTATCTGAATATTTTTACGGTGGATATATTTTCAGATTTTGAATTATTATACTTTTAATATATTTTTCTCCGTTTTCCTGCAGTAATTCCTTTTCTGGTATAAAGATGCATAAATATTCCGTATTTATTAACATACTTCCAAAACCAGACGATAATAAAATTCTTTTATATACATATGTATATAAATATTATGCATTACCGCATCTAGCTTTGAAACGAATGCTGAGGTTTTGACATTTTTTTCTTTGTTGGAAACAGCCGGAGTTTCGGTGATGGTTCCGTGTCGATTTCATCAGGATTAAAAATGGTATGTTTATCTACCTGACTCTTTTTTTTTTTTTTTTTTTTTAGTTGTTGTTTGTTTTTGTCATTGGGTGTTTTTCGACCTTCTTGGGTTTAATTTTTGTAAGCATAAACAGTCACATGATAATTTTATAACGCAATACGTCAAAAAATTTAATACAGAATAGTGAATTACGTGTCAAAATGAGAGATATTGGCAACAATGGGATAAAAACTGAATGGAGACGATACCTATGTAGCAGAGTTTGTTGTCCCATTGTTGATAGTTTGTGAAAACCATATTGGGAAATAGTAGGATTAGAAATAGTAGGGTGGGAAAATGATTGGGAAATGCTAGGTGCAGAGATCCCTCTGAGCGTATCTCAGCAGGATTCTCAGGTTAGAGCATTGTTGGGACTGTTGGAAACAAGTAATCTCTTCCATCGGTTAGAAAATAAAACGAACAGTGAATGATGACTTTAACAAACTTTAATAAACATCCTAATTAAATATACTCGAGAAAATAATCACGAGTGAAGATTGTTGATAGAAATAAAACTGTTTCTTCTGTTGTCATAGAAAAAAAATAGCCGAACTAATAAAATAAACTCGTTGCAGAAAAACCGGAATTTCACTCAATTGGTGTAAGTCGTAAAACAGTTTATATACAAGAAAGCGTTACAAAAAAGTGTTAATTTCTGTTTTTATTAGTGCTGTTAATTTGTTATATTTCATGAACATGAAAATTTTTAATTGAGAATTGGTAGAATCCAAAAAACTGATATTTTGTGTTTAAAAAAAAGTTATTAATACATTTTAGAATTACTCGAAAAATTTTCGGATTGTTGGTGGTTCTCACAAATCGTTCTTTAAGTCTTGGATATCTATTGGTTTGGGAGGTTTTTAAATATAAAGGAACGCTTTTAAGAATCGTTGGTAATTCGGGATAGGTTATATAATATTTTCGTAATACTTAAGGAAGATAGTAACTAGATCAAGAAATATTTTCCCTTCTTTACAGCGTAGGTAATTACAAGTTTAGTCTGAATTTACGGAAAGTTTTTTTTTAGATATCAAGAAACGTTTTATTTATTTTTTTTTTTTACAGCTTTCGTAGAATTTTATCATCTTACAATTATAACCTAAAAGATTAATTTTATGCTAATATTATTTCAATGCTGTGGTTTGGGATGAAGAAAGAAAATAAAACCGCTTTTTAAAATTGATATTTTGCTTTAATTGCTAAAAAAAAATATATTGTGTTAAGAGAGAGAGATAAAAGACAGGGACTGGTTGTCCTTATGCTTTTCTTTTAATACGAACCCATGGTCTTCTCGTGGAAACAGTTAACTATTGAGCAAATTTATACCGGCCTCTGGTGGAGACAAATCTACGGATTCTACGATATACATTTGTGTATACATATAATGAGAAAAATGAGTCTGGAAAGTAAAGGTAATAAAACTGTCAGATAGAGGATATTGGTTGTGAAAGTTCATTGCATCTGATGAAAGAAGACCTAATTTACTTGGTCCCAAAACGATAGTCGTAGTTTTTTTTTTTTTTTTTTTTTTTGCTTTTATTTATTTATTTATTTATTTATTTTTCATTTCTTTCTTTCTTTTTTTTTTTTTTTTTTTTTTTTTTTTTGAGGTAAAATTTAAAACGTTATTTCAAGAATTCAAACATTTGGGAGCTCTGGCTCTTGATTTTCATATCGATACTGCGGCATTTCTTAACCAGCAAAAATCAGTCCGTTTTGCTGCTAAAATGTGCCCTAAAATGGACTGATAGATTTTAAAATGGACTAAAAAGAAAATAAAAAAGCTATTATTGTTTGTCTTATAGGGTATTGATATGTGAAGTCGAGAAATTCTTTACTATGTTTATTTTTTCTAGTATCAAGGATTACCGAGAAATAGCAAAGCGCTGTCTCACACTGAAAGAGCGGTCAAACAAACGCACAAAAATGGATCAAGCAAAATTTATTCCACTTTACCATTGATTCTTCTTAGTGATTGAAACATGAATAAAAGGTTTGTGTCCTAAATATGTAAGATTATTTTGAGTATCCTTACAGCCTGAAACAGAGCAGTGCCGTATGTCGGGGACATTTAGTAGAAAAAAAGGAAGAATACTAAAGAAATTTACTTCACACTTAACCTCTTGCAAGAAACACATTAATGACACCGTTTGCTTGGAATATTTATAAAATAGCCTGTGCATTGTTTTGTACTTTCTGATGAGATAGATTTATCAATGGACTTCAAAATATTAACAACTACATAACAAGTGTTTCATGATTTTCTCTTTTATTTTAACTATGAAAACTTTTATTAAGGGGGTCCGGGGCTATAAATTCTCAAAAAAGTGCAATTTTTTTATTGGCTTAAGCAAAATACTGAGTTTTTAGCGTTAAATATCGCAAACCGCATGCTTTTATTTTCATTAGATCCAGAAATATAATATCTTTTGTCTTGAGAAGCGATGTACTTTAAATCCACTTTAACTGACTTTAACTTCATTAATCTCAGGATAAATTTTTTCACAATTTGTCAACATTAAAAGAATATATCTGAAGTTCCTTGCAAGATATATGTATGAAATTTTCAACAGAAATTTTATGCTATATTTCCAACAAATTGTTTTCTGGATTTTTAATTTTGAGTAAAAATTAGTAAAGGATAATTGTGAAAATATGCTAATTAATGCAAAACTCACTCATAAAAAAACTTAATTTTTTTTACTTAAATTTTTTTATAAAATTCATAATCAATATTTTAAGAAATCCTGACGACAAATTAAAATGACACATTTTTTGTACACAAAAGTGTAAAAATTTTGTAAATCGAGTAAGTACTTCCAGAGTTATATAAAAAATTATATATGTTTAAAATTTTGAAATTTAAATTTTTTTGAAAATATTTAAAAAAATTTCAGATTTTTTTACATGCAATATTTTTATTATATTAAAACATATTTCAGAAAAAATTTTCATGACAAAATCTCAATAAATAAAAAAAATAGAATTTTGAGCCTCAGACCCCCTTAAATGTAACGTGAATGCACATATCTATAGCCACGTACCAGTATTAGGCCACTAATATTTAAAGTTTAAAAACAAGACCAAAGTGTATTTCTGAAAAACAGCTTATAGAAATCTGATTGACAAACATCCTTAAATGTTAACTTTCCATAAACTGTTTGGAATAATTTTTTTTTTTTTTCTGCTGGTACATGTGTTTAATTTTTAGAGTGTCTTCAAAAACAGATTTTTGCTCGAATTCTTAGAGATTTCATTACGAGATAGGTTTTTACTTAAAATATTGTTTCTTTAACATTATATTGTGTTTTGAATGAAACTGTTGTATATATACTCTACTACATTGTAAATAATTTGTTGAACAAGCCGAAAACTTAAAAGTTCATGCATCAGAAATCTACTATTCCCATTACGGGAGCATAAAGGAAGGTAACATTTATTATGTTTCATTTTTTACTGTAAGAATATATGTTGAAACTTTAAATGTTTATTCTGATACAGGAAAGTCAGGACTAGGCTAAATATATAGATAGCTTTTGAAATTCATTAACACTTTAATAATAATTAGATAAATGTCATTACATAGTCCACTACCGGTGCGTTTACCTTATGCTTTAATATCAGCAAATGAGTAAGAAATAGTTATCTCTTTTCGTACTATGATACCAACGTATGCAATAAAATAAATGCAATAAAAACATTTTAATTTAAAATGTATGAACTCAGCTGCTTCATATTTCTGAAATCCTTCGCCAGTTTACCAACGCACTCATTTTTAATGAACAAAAAATCCTTACAAAAGAACTTATTCATACTTGGAAATTTTTTCCAGAGAGAAAAATTCGCATTGAATACAATATTTCAAATGAAAATCAAATTGATTGGTTAAAAGGCGCTAAGGCCAACATAGTGAAAAAGATTCCATGCCGGGACTCGAACCCGGGCCATCAGTTTAGCGCACTGAAGTTCTACCGACTAAACCACATGGGACGATACTCAGCCTGGAAAATTTTTCACTATTATATGTTGGCAAGGCTACAAACGCAGCACAAGATGGAAATTTTTCGTGAGCCACCAACATGGGGCAAACAACGAAACTTAATTAAATCCAGCATCGATTGAAACTATATTAATACTTGGGAATTTTCCCAGAGAGAAACATTCGCCTTGCATACAATATTTCAAATGACAATCAAATTTCAAATTAATTGCTTAAAAGGCGATAAGGCCAACATAGTGAAAAAGATTCCATGTCGGGACTCGAACCCGGGCCATCAGTATAGCGCACTGACGTTCTACCGACTAAACCACATGGAACGATACTCAGCCCGGAAAATTTTTCACTATTACATGTTGGCAAGGCTGCAAACGCAGCACAAGATGGAAATTTTTCGTGAGCCACCAGCATGGGGCAAACAACGAAACTTAATTAAATCCAGCATCGATTGAAACTATATTAATACTTGGGAATTTTTCCAGAGAGAAACATTCGCCTTGCATACAATATTTCAAATGAAAATCAAATTTCAAATTAATTGCTTAAAAGGCGATAAGGCTAACATAGTGAAAAAGATTCCATGCCGAGACTCGAACCCGGGCCATCAGTATAGCGCACTGACGTTCTACCGACTAAACCACATGGAACGATACTCAGCCTGGAAAATTTCTCACTATTACATGTTAACAAGGCTACAAACGCGGCACAAGATGGAAATTTTTCGTGAGCCACCAACATGGGGCAAACAACGAAACTTAATTAAATCCAGCATCGATTGAAACTATATTAATACTTGGGAATTTTTCCAGAGAGAAACATTCGCCTTGCATACAATATTTCAAATGAAAATCAAATTTCAAATTAATTGCTTAAAAGGCGATAAGGCCAACATAGTGAAAAAGATTCCATGCCGGGGTTCGAACCCGGGCCATCAGTATAGTGCACTGACGTTCTACCGACTAAACCACATGGAACGATACTCAGCCTGGAAAATTTCTCACTATTACATGTTGGCAAGGCTGCAAACGCAGCACAAGATGGAAATTTTTCGTGAGCCACCAGCATGGGGCAAACAACGAAACTTAATTAAATCCAGCATCGATTGAAACTATATTAATACTTGGGAATTTTTCCAGAGAGAAACATTCGCCTTGCATACAATATTTCAAATGAAAATCAAATTTCAAAATAATTGCTTAAAAGACGGTAAGGCCAACATAGTGAAAAAGATTCGTTCCATGTGGTTTAGTCGGTAGAACGTGAGTGCGCTATACTGATGACCCAGGTTCGAATCCCGTGAGGTTCCATGGAATCTTTTTCACTATGTTGGCCTTTGCGCCTTTTAAGCAATTAATTTGAAATTTGATTTTTATTTGAAATAAAAGAACTTATTATTGTCCAAACATCATTATTGAAAATCACTTGACTGTAAACCGAAAATGGAGAAAACATAAGTTTGACTTTTCAATTTAAAGCGATCACGGGATAAATGAAGTTACACTCCGTTTCATAAACTCGTAAATCACATATTTACTTCGGAAAACTGCGACGAGAAATTCACCCTCTTGATAAAGGCCATTTTCTCTCTAGTAAGCTTACACAAGTTCTTTTATTTACAGGAAGTCGATTTAAAGAAGGGCAGTAAATATTCTATTCAAATGATTCCAGAAATTCTTGTTTTTATAACGTCGCTTCTGAAATGACGACAACATTTTAATAACATTTTTATGATTTTTAGCATAACTTCATAAATTTATGGTTTCTTCAGGATAAGAAAAAAGAAACTGATATACAGTTTCATATTTTATTGTTATAAAAATACACTTTTTTATGAACTGTTTTTCCTTCAATATTCATTTTATAAAAAAGAAGTTGTGCAATTTAAAATTTTAGGTTGAGTTATAAAAAAATTAGTAAAGCTAAAGTAAAGTCTGCTGAAGTAAAGGTAAAGTAAAATTTGAACTTTCCAAGTTCCATAGTTCACGAGACAAATATCTGTGATAGACAGAAACACGTGTGATCTTATAATGGTTCCGTTTTTACTTTTTAAGTACGGAACCCTAAAAAGCTACTAAATTTATTCTTACAGAATATTGATAGGCGAGGTTAATATTTTATTTATTATGCTTACTTTTTTTAGTGTCAAAGGTCAGCTGGCGCCATGCTGTCTCACACTGAAAGAGTGATCAAAATTTCAAAAGTGATCAAAAAGTTTTTTCAGTTTTTATGAGTCTTATTTGCTGAAAAAACATGAGATTTTGAACTATGACAA
Source organism: Maratus speciosus (assembly GCA_963932465.1). Taxonomy (NCBI): domain Eukaryota; kingdom Metazoa; phylum Arthropoda; class Arachnida; order Araneae; family Salticidae; genus Maratus; species Maratus speciosus. The sequence continues at coordinate 51,604,174 of OZ010786.1, read as the reverse complement.
GGAACAATACTAAAAAAATTTAACTTCATACATTAATCTTTTGAAAAAAAAAAAAAAAAACTTCATTGTCACCGCTTGCATACTGTATTATAAAACCGCCTGTACATTTTTTTGTACGTTCTCCTGATACATTGAAATAAGAACAACGATATAAAAAATGATTCACGATTTTCTCTATTATTTTAACTAAGTAAACTATTAATAACTAAACGTATGATTTAATATAAACCAAAGAGTAAAAAATATTTGTCTCTTTTCGTACTATGATATTAAGGTATGCAATAAAATAAATGCAATAAAAATATTTTAATTTAAAATGCATGAACTCCACTGCTTTATATTTTTGAAATCCTTCGCCATTTTATTAACAGTACTTATTTTTAGTGAATAAAAAAAACCTTATAAAAGAACTTATTATTCTCTAAAATTCATTATTAAAAATCACTTGACTGTAAACCGATAATGAAGGAAACATAAGTTTGACTTTTCGCTTTAAAGCGATCATGGAGTGAATGAAGTTACACTCCGTTTCATAAACTCGTAAATCACATATTTACTTCGGAAAACTGCGACGAGGAATTTACTCTCTTGATAAAGACTATTTTCTCTCTAGTAAGCTTACACAAGTTCTTTTATTTACAAGAAGTCGATTTAAAGAAGGGCAGTAAAAATTCTTTTCAAATGATTCGCAAAAATTCTTGTTTTTATAACGTGACTTCTGAAATGACAACAATATTTTAATAACTTTTTTATGATTTTTAACACAACTTCATAAATTTATGTTTTCTTCAGTGTAAGAAAAAAAAGAAAATGATATACAGTTTTATATTTTATTATTATAAAAATACATTACATTATGAACTTTTTTTCCTTCAATATTCATTTCATAAAAGAGAAGTCGTGTGATTTAAAATTTTAGGCAGAATTATAAAAAGTTTAGTTTCTCGTTCTGCTAAAGTAAAAGTACAGTACAATTTAAACTTTCCACGTTCCATAGTTCACGAGACAAACGGCTGTGACAAACAGACATAAACACATGTGTTTAGAACGTTTGCTCTTTTACTCGTTCTGCTAAAGTAAAGGTATAGTAGCTTAAAAAACTTTTAATGCAGTAAATGTCCCCCTCATTTCAGCTAATATCTTAATGTAAAAATTTATACTGGCTTTGACAAAGTAGTATTATTAAGTATTCAGTCTGAAACAAATAAATTATGCTTTTTAACTTTTTGCACTCCACACCAAAATTTCAATCATCTATCAGCAACTCCACGCCATTCTTATATATTTGAAAAAATATGCGGGGAACTACCTAAAATTTTGTTTATTTGTTGTATGTTCATTTTTTGATTACGTATGGGTATCAGTGGATTTGTAGTTCAACTTAGTATGGCATGGTATAGGTGTCAGTGAATTAGTGGTTAAACTTAGTATGTCACCGTGCAGGTGTCAGTGGAGTGCAAAAGGTATGCATAAAATTGCTGTTTCGTATATGATTTCATTTGGATTTTAGCATCTAAAAGACAGAGGATTCATTTAAAAATCGAGGCTTATATTTACCTAGTAGATTCAACTTTAATTACACACTTTGTTTAAAAATTGATACAATTAACTGTTTAAAGAGATGGTAGAACATACAACATTAAAATTTGTTATTAAAAGATCACCCACTTTTTCAGCAAAAAAGTTGTCTTACGCCTAACCGAACCCGGATTTTTATTCATCTATATAATAAAAGCCTGAGTCATGTGACTGTCATCAATAGTTCCGTCTACCCGCTTCACTTTTTATTTGCCAAGCGGCCAAATTAGTACTTTAATATTAGCCAGGCGCGGGTGATAAGTCGCCAAACATTATATAGATTATTATTATAAAGCGTAAAGCATTTGGCTGTCATCAACAGTTTGCAACAGGATAAAACTGCATAAAAGTTACACTTTTAGAAAGATCGTGTTCAAAAAATTATAATGTTTGACAGATTAGCTACATCCAAATATCTATTTATTCTGAGATAACTTCAATTGAAATGACATTGACAGTCCAATATCTGTTTCCCCCAAAGTAAACACAAAAGATTCGTTCTTCATTCAGCGCAAAAAATATTAATTTATGGAGGTAATCATTCATACAGCAAGCTCTCCAACAATGAATTTTGTGCAAAAATAATTCACGCCTTTAAGCCAATCAAAGTTCAGCATCTCATTCTGTTAGGTAAACTGCTATACAATTCAACTTCTTTCACGATATTTTCTTCAAAAACAAGCACAACTCAAGTAATAATATTTAATGAATGACATTTCAAATCGCGTTGTGAAATAATTTGATATTTATGTATTATCCGTGCCAGAAGGATAGATCACTGTAGAAGATTGTTAATAGCCAATCATATTTACCTTTGTCAATATCGCATCCAAAGCAGTGATTTAATATACTTTTATTAAATAAGAGCATTAAAAATGGTAACTAATACTGAAACAATCTAAAATTGCACAAAACAATAATTAAACACTTAACAAAAATGTCGTCACATTCACTTGACGTCAGATCCGTTCAGGTGTTTGTTACGTCATGAAATGATTTTTAATTCGACATTTATAAACATTATTACACTTGATTAATGATTAAACATCATTATCGACAATTTTAATGATGTTTTACGGATTTATTAGTTTTTTAATCATTTGGAAAAATGGTTCTTGCCCTCGGTCAGGGTAGGAAATAAAAAAGATATCTGAAGCGTTTTATTGGTTGAATCCGCATTTTATTCGTTTTCTGATGGGTCTATACAGTAATCTGTATTTTCCCTTTACTTTCAACAGAGATCTGTTGCCACTATGACAAAAAAGTAATAAAAACTACAAAAAAATAATAATAACTGAGAAACAAATTGAGATACAGCTTTCAAACAAATTGCATTTAAAAGTACGTTTTTTTCTCTATACGACGGTGTAAAAAGTAATATTGTGATGTTAAGAAGTTTAAGAATGAAATTTCATTTAAAATGGGTCCAGGAATATTAATGTTAAATCCATGTCGTACGTAATGAATGACCAGCTCCGTAGAAATTTAAAAATTTACAGTACCGAAAAATGTAATCCATGGCGTACGTAATGTATGATCAACTCCGTGCAATTTTTTATGTCTTAAATTTTAGTCTGAAAAAATAGTGGAGAACAACTCTAAAAAGATATGCTTTAACAGTATTGTCTTAATGTAAGTGTGGGTATTATTCAAGGCTTTTCACAAAAAAATTCATTGACTAAATCCTATTAGCTGAAATACGCCATTAGGCTAGGGACGCAATTACGGAAGATTACATAAAAGGTTTTAAAATCTCCTCATTAGTGAACGTATTGCAATTGATAAGCAAACGATCAAGAAGCATAAATGTCTAAGTGAACTAAACGGTTTTCCGAAAAAAAAAAAATATATATATATATACAACTCAACTAAACATATCGAAATGCTGCGATGATCGCGAAGTGTTCTTGAGTTCTCTATCAGAATCTCTCCATTTACCAAAGAATTAAGCATATAAGATAAATTATGAATAAAAGTAACTTGTTGCAATGCATAGCATACATTTAAGGGAGACCAAACTGGTCGCCAAGGGCGTCTAGTGCGTTTAAGAATAATGAAGATATTTAACAACATTGTGGGAAGAGCTGGACGCGCACGAATGACACAGCATGCACTGCAGTCCGAAATATAGTAAGCGCCTAAATCAATGTTGTTCATATTATTGGCCATTTAAAGCACTTTCCATGAATTTGACTTTTATAAAAATTCTATAAGTTGGGGTTACCTTGAAAGATGTACATTTATTATACAGAAAGTCATACACTTTTGCAGTAAAAAAGGTATCTTACTCTTAACCGAACACGAATTTTTATTCATACTTTAAATAATAATAAAGATATTTAATAACAATCTCTATCAGAATAACTTACTTTTGAGTAAAATATGATAACACCATGGAAAGTGCTAGACATGGACTATTATTTAATAAAGAAATGATATCACATGTACTACAATCTTACATAAAACACCTAACTCACCTTTGTTTGTATGCCATTATTGGCCGTTTCAAGAGCTACAGATGCATTTGACTTTTATGAAAAATCTGTGAGTAGTACTTACCTAGAAAGATGTACCATTACTTACTACACTAGTGATTTACTGTATAATTAGTTACGCCAACGTTCAGTTACGATGACATTAAGCGGTACATTATTCTAACTGATACTATAATAAATACATTTTTAACTCTTAATAAATCGGCATATTTTTTATTTTTTTAATTATTATTTTTTTTAGGAGAAAGATAATTTCTGTATTTTTTTATTCAGCATTCTTTCTTAAAGGCATTACTTTAAAGCATCATTGCTAAAAAGTTGATATCATTTTCCAATATCTCACTATATCATGGAACCACTAAATCATGGTATCATTACTGCATATAATTTTTTTTTAGCTTGAACTGTTTTCATTCGGAAAATCAAAAGTAATACTCGTATATTCCACTTCATTCTGCAAAGGGAAACAGCAATTAACTCTAACTTATTGAAAACACTACATTGCTGCCGATATGTCGTTCATATAAAACTTTTAAAAACACAATTTCTGTAAAAACAGAATTTCAAGAAATACTTTTTTGTATTTGACTGAAAAACTGTTTTCAAAAATTATTGAAGGAAGTATGGCATTTCTTCTAGTTTTCAGTAAAGTTATCTGAAAATTTTACCAGAAGATAAACAAATTTCAAATCATTAATAACACTTTTATGAGAAGAACTTTCGAGCTTTACACAAATTAAAGGAAAGAAAGACAGAAAGTTTTATTCATGACTTACATGGATAAATTCATTACATAAATAATCGTGTTTTAAGTGATAGAGTTATATTTATTCTTATCTTTGTTACGATTAATATGCATGCTGTGTAAAAGAAATATTATTTATAGTCATATTTTCCCTGAACTTGCAAACTAAAACCCTAGAAATAATTTCTCATTCCCATCAACATCTTAAGAGAAAATAAATATACTAGAGTGTCTCCATTATTCAAAAGAATTCATTTGCAACAAAAGCTCTTCTGTATAATAGAAGAAGAAAAAAATGGAATAGAGTTGATATTGTTTTGGAACACATCGGGTGGACTGTGTCATATTTCCTTTATCATGGAAGGATAGATTAAAGTTTAACAGAATATTACATATGCTATTTTAATAACTTATATAATAAATGTTACTTTAATGCTATTGTCATCGATTTTTACTTTATTCTATCTATAATGAAAGAAATTATTGTAATCGAATTTTTTTGTGCATTTCGGTTTTTAGTCTGATTTACACGTTTTAGGGGTCAGAGTTCCTGAAAAACATTTTTTTACAAAATGTCTGCCTGCCAGTGCGTGTGTCCGTGTGTATGTCTGTCCTGATTGTATTATCGAAAAGTATAAGAATTTATACATAGAACTGAACCAAATGTCATACATATGTTTTTGGCTACGGTCAGCAGGTCCAACTTGAGTTTGGGAATATTCCTCCAGAAAGCGAAGCTACAATGGTGATTTTTGTTTCATTTTTATTATTGGATTATCGGAAAGCGTATGAAGTTACGTATAGAATTGAACCAAATTTCATACATACATTTTTGTCTATGGACGTCAGGTACCAGTTGAAAATTTGGATATTTCATTGGAAGGGGACGCTTTGATAACTATTTTTGTGCGATTTTCTCGATTTTTTGTAGCTCTGTTGTGTATTGGCTGCTTGTGCAGAGATAGGCACGTCGCATACGATTCACAAGCAACTATACAACAGAATAACTATAATATTGATTTTATTAAATATTATGATGAATATTAGATCATTTTTACTCTGATTAATAAATTGGAAAATTTTTTTAGCAAAAAACCAAAGTTGGTGTAGTTGTAACAAGTAATAACGTTGAAATAATAAGTACATGTGATAGAAAAAAGTTTTGGGATTGGCACATCCGACTAGTTTATTTTTAAGCTTGCATGATTGCTAAAATTTTATAGAAAATATGATTTTTTTAAAAAAGTACTTATATGTGAAAAAGTTACGCATAGCACTTAAGTTTCCTTTTTTAAAGTTAGAAAAGAATTTTTTTTTCATTTAGTGTTATCAGTGTCTTTTGGAAAAGCTGTCAAACATATTAAACCAAAATGTTGAAGTATAAAATGTTGGCTATATAAAATGGACCATCTGTGAATATTTGTGCTAATGGAAGATTACAACATACAAGAAATAAAATTACTGACGTATAATATAATATTGATTGTTTTCAATGTGACTTCTGACATAGCCCCTTTTTAAACATATAAAGCAGCCTTCACTGTAAGGGACAAAGACGTAACAACTTTTTTGGGACCAGAAATTACTTTTAAGGGTTACAAAACGTTCATTTAGTCCCAATAGAGGCTACTGCATGGCTGGGAAATCTTTAACCCATTTGTGCCTGAATTTTGGTTTTATCAAATGTTTTGGTAAAATCACTTTAAAATATTGCAAAATGAACTGGAAAAATACTAAAAAAATCACACTTAAATTTTTTGGTATTTATTTAATAAAATGTAAAAAACCTACATATGAGTATTTCTAGTAGAATAATATGCATAATTATATGTTTTGGCTATATTTATATTTAAAAAGTTTTTAGATTGTATATTATGTACTATAATTAGTATTTTTATGAACTACAAAAAAAAAAAAAATATTTATTTCTTTACAGAGACTAATAACGTTATTACTATTATTAATAATAAAATAAGAATAATCGTATTACTGACTTAAAAAAATTTATTTCATAAATATCTTCAAAAGGAGGTTACATAAATAAATGCCTCCTAAATGTCCAACAAAAATATGTGCCCATTTGTGCCTAGAACCTTATTTTGGACGTAACAAAAATGCATAAAATATAAGCTTGAACATTTTATTTCGCAATTTAAAAAAATACATATTTAAAAAAAGTCTACAAGCTAAGATTATGACTTGCGATTTTGGATCCTTCATAGAAAAAATACAAATAAACTTACTTTTTACATTTCGCCATCTTGAAAAATTAAAAATTTATGAACACCGAAAAAAGCCTTCATTTTAACAAATAAATATCCACCTTATGCTGTCATCTCTCGGTAAAAGATAAAGACATTCATAAATGATTATTTCATACAATTTTCATGTTATAAAGGAGAAGAAAAATACACTTATTAATGAAAATTTGAAACGTCCCTAAAATGTGACGCCAGGCACAAATGGGTTAAGGATCTAATTTTTAATCGAAATGAGAGTGTGACGATGGGAATTTCAAACACAGTCTTTCTTCATTTGTGAGTTAGAATTCTCATAATTTTCTTTTTTAATATTCACTCCTTAATAGGAAAATGATCAGACTGGGACAGAATGGGCTGAGCTTATACACTCCCCTCCCCCACATCTCTAACATTTTCTTAAGTTTCCTTTAAACAACTTCATAATCTTTCAATACTAATATCATTATACTACATTCAAGTTGTTAAAACTTTATAATAAAAATTCTTATGACGGGGAGAGGGGGGGGGGCGTATACACCCTACTTCTGTTTATATTTATATATGATTAAAGTAGAGGAGAAAAGACACGTTGTGAATTAGCCCCAGCAAGAAATTTCAAATCAGTCTGTGATTTTTCCAACAGGTTCCAACGGTACGGTCCCAAAACAAGGGCAAATTTAAGACAATATTGACAATTTTATGGTCATTTCATAGATGCCTAAGAAATCCTTTGAAGTATATCTTTATAATATTGAAAAACTATTAATTATAAATCTGTAGACATGGTAAAAATAAATTAATTTTTTTTAAATGTATTTAAATATAACATTTGAGCGTTTTTTAAAGAATTTTGTGTATGAATATCGTACGATATCGTCAAATTAAATGAATTTCGTATAAACGAATAAATTTCTAGAAAATAATAATCAAATATAAAAATTACCTTAAATTTTTATTTATTCACTTATTTATTTATTTATTTATTTTTAATGAAAATAGATCAATAAAAATTCTTATGAGTCAACCTTATTTAAACCAGAATTTCAATTTCAAATTAATAATCGATATTACTGTAAGATAATCGCACAGGAACATTTTCTTGATTTGAAGAACTTCATAGGCTCAGAGAAAAAGAAAATTTCATGAACATTGGAACATATGAAGTTAATTTTTTCCATTTTCAATCAACTACAAAATACAAAGTTTATAACTTGCACTAGGGGGCTCAGCCCCCTGCAAGCTACGCTCACCAACCCCCGTTCAGACACCGCAGAATTTCGCTAATTTCATCGGTTTTTAAAAGATTAGATAAGATATATAAAGAAAAAACATATAGCGATTTCCCTGTAAACGGGTTTCCATTCAATTCCCTCTGATTGCGAAAATTTAAAGCCGAATCAGTTGCTGTTAAGACATCCAATAGTTGTTTTCGTGTTTGATTAAAGAAGATCAGTTAAACATTTGAAAAGAAGCTAAAATAAAATGAATTAAGTAAACAGAGTCTTTACCGATCGGTATTTTTTAACAGCGTTATAAAACGATTGATGAAAATACAATTTACTACAATGACAGTAATTTACTGCTTTAACCCCTTCAAAGGCGGAGGTTCATTTTTGGACCACTTAATTTTAATTCTTAAATGCCACATTGGCACCAGAATATTAGAATGAAAATTTGTCTTTTATTATGTAAGTGAAAAAAAGCATTTTCGTATTTCGAAATTTGTTTGTAAATTCCGGTGCCATTCACTGATTTCAACATTTTACAGATAGTAGTACCTTGCCCCTGAAAGGGTTAAACGCATATTAATGTATCTATTATTGTAAAGTTTCCTTTCTCTTTTGATATTCACGTGCAAATACAATTTTCAAGACTTAATTTTCAATATTTTCCTGCTTTTAACACGTACTCATTTAATAGTAATTTTAAAGTTTTTTTTTTTCCGTTTTCAGTAGCCATGTGTAAATAAATTTGTAATCGTTAGGAAATATTATTCTTTGCGCTTTTTTTAGAATTGAAAACAATTTCTATAATAATAGCCTAAGTCATGTGACTATCATCACCAGTTCCTTCGCTTTTCATTAGAAAGGTTTCCATTTTGATTAAAGAATCAAAGTTATTTTTTCGAATAAAACTACATAAAAGTTGCCATGATCGCAAAGAATTCTTGGTACTTTTATGTTAGCCGGGTTCAAATCTCGCCAATAGCTTTTTTTGGTACTTTTCCTTTATACGGACACCATGCCAAAATGTAATGCACCAATTATTTCAACCCCGATCGTGAAAAGGATTTTTGGTACTACTTAGTCATCCCGTCGACCAAAAATCTATCGCAAAAGTATAAGATTAAATGCCAATAATGGTTGATCGTAAATGTCACATTCACTTGACTTTAAGCAAGTTACACGTGTTTACGTCCTCAAGTGATTTTTATTTCCACGATTTATTTGTATTTTTATTAATGTTATACTAATTTATTTGTTCTTTCTTTCTTTAAAATAAAAATTATGTCAATTTGTTAATTTGGCGAGTGGTTTGTCGATTTATATAATTTGGCGAAATCGGTCGACGGGATAACTAAGTAGTACCGGATTTTTATTGTAAACCATGCGAAACATTGTGATTTGTTATTATTTGCTATACTTTATTGTATAACAGTTATTTGTTTATTTATTATTAGTATATATTTGTGATTTAGTAAAATGGTTCGTAAAAGTCTCAAGTTTCCAAACGTTATATTTTTAAAAGGCTCACTTTACTATCGACAGTGTATTTTCTTTTATTTTTCAAATGTTTCAATTCACGTGATTTTCATTTTGCGCCAACTATTGCGCTTAGCGGCAATGGTGTCCGTATAACGGAAACGTACTATTTTTTTTTTTAACTCGTAAGTTAGCATTTCTTTATTTTTCGAGTGGTAAATTAAAACGGTACTACTTGGTTATCCCATTGATCAAAAATCTATCGCCAGACTATACGATTAAATGCCAATAATGGTTGATCATAAATGTCACATTCACTTGACTGTAAGGAAGTTACACGTGTCTACGTCATCAAGTGATTTTTAATTCGACGCTTTATTTGTATTTGTATTTTTATACTAATTTATTTGTTCTTTTGTAATTACGTCAACTTGTATAATTTGGTGAGTGGTAAGGCGATTTATATAATTTGGCGATATTAGTCATTTGCTATGAATTTGAAATTAAATGTCATGATTTCTTGCATTTCTTAATATTTAACATAGATGTCATATAAGCACCGGGTTTGACGTGATATTTTTTACGACAATTTGGCGAAAACCTCGTTTTCGAATACCAGTTACTTTATTTAATTTAAATTATTTTCTATTGTTTTAAATTATTTTCTATTATTTTTAAAATGAAATAACAATAAATAAAAAGAATTAATTAATAACTATAGAACAAAGCAATTTGTAATTTTTATTTTGAATAAAAAGAAAATAAATGTAAATAAACATTTATTAATGAATAAGCAACAATAGCCGGGTTACCATGTCAGGCAAAATAACGCCATTTTGGCGCCAATCAGTGGCCCGGTGCGTTTATGACATCTGAGCCTAATATTTTTCTTTTCGTTTCGCTCAAAAAAAAAAAAAAAAAAAAAAAAAAAGAACGAAGTGAAAGCCATTGATTTTAAATTTTTCAGTTTTAAAGGAATGTTTTGTATTAAATAAAATGATAACGAAAAAAAAAAAAAAAAGCATTTTTCTAAGGAGATTTAAGGGAAGCCAAACTGGTCGCCAAATTAATTTAAAATTATAACCTTTTCTGAAATTTGTAAAAAAATATCTGTTATGATTGAAATTTGAGTTGCCATCATTAGAAAAAGTATTTAAAATTAGAAAAAAATTAATATTTCGAAAACTAATTCGAATTTAAAAATTCAAATACCAGTTTTGAAAATCTGTGGATCTGCGGATTTTTGGTGTTAATTTCATCGCAAAGTATTCCATATTTCAGGAGAAATCGCCGTGAAACATAATCAGTTGCTTAATCAATCGTTTCATAGAATTGTTACATAAATTCGTATCAATTCAGTCGTTTCATTAGGATTTTATATATATAGGGTAGATATAGCAAATACATTTTGGTTATATTTTTTACACTGCAAGCCAAAACTGTTAGAATACTGCATTGATCAGAAATTCCTTTTAGCCAATGTTATAAATATTGATTAAATATCGGTTGCATGTTGAAAATATTTACAATAGAATGCCAATATTTCAAAAATATTGGCTTTGCATTGAAATTAATTGCAACGAAATGCCATTATTGCATAAGCATTGGGTTTAGATTAAAATTATTGGCGATTAAATGGCAAAATATTTATTTCCAATACTGTATAAGTATACGCAATACTGTATAAGGTTTATAGGCAATATCCAATATTGTATAATTGTTCCCACTCCAATGTTGAAACAATATTCAACATTAATATTGTCAGTAATATACGCAATACCAAATCCAAGACATATCTCGTACAAATAATATTTGACCCAATATTTTTAGTGTTCTGTAGTTCAAAAGGAAAAAACCGAACACTTATACGATCGCTTTTTGTCCGTGTGTCTATCAAGACCGCTTTTCTAAAGAAAGGATAAAGAGAACAAGTTTAATTAATATCAAACAAAAAGATCTATGGTCCCGTTGTTGTGTAAAAATTTCTAGCTTCTAACTTTATGCACTAAAAAGTTACAGACTTAAAACCAGTGTTATGGAAACCCCTATTATGAAAAAAAAATGACTTAATGAATCGCTATAGAATTATAAATTAATGATCTTCGGATTTTTGTCTTCGAATTTGGTATAAGAACTTCCGTAATGCTAAATTTCAAGGTTTTTGGTCTAGGGACGTACCTATACACTGTCAAAAAAATCTGTAATTTTAAGAGGAAAAAACTGTAAAAAAGAGTGGATTTTGTAATTTTTACAGAAAAAAAATATGTTTTACAGAAAAAACTGTTTTAATGAAAATTACTGATATTTTCCGTAAATTAAAAGGTTTTCCACTGGCACCAAAATTAACAGTTTTTTTATGTCAATTTGACAGATTTTTTTTTTTTTTTTTTTTTTTTTTTTTTTTACAGTGTAGGTTTTTAGAGTAAAACAAATATTGACGCAATATATTCATATATCTACATAAATATTATTTTTGCAATACAGTTTTAAGTAACAATTTTAGCTCATAATTGAATGCATTAAGAATTATTGCTTAAATGCTTTATGCATAATTTTTATTTGAAATGTGTTCACTATAATAGGAATGTGTAAAGAAGAACATCGGGCACAAAATGTAAAATAAAGAGTTATTCTTTTAGAATATATCCAAAATAATATTGCGTTTAAAGTTTTGCATGCATCAGATAAATGCAATACACAAACGTAGCTAATTTCAGTCGATTGTGATATTTCTTTTTGATTACTATGGTTTATAATAATGAACGGAGAAATAGAAAAGAATGTATCCATTATTGAAAGAATTCCATTTCCGGAGAATTTGCTGCCAAAAATTTCGCGATATGAAGTCTGTATAGATCTACGAAATAGAAAATTTATATTTACATAGTAAATGACGGAAGTTACAGATGTAAAAAAAAAAGTTCTTTTACTATTTGTGATATGAAAGCTTATTTCGAATTCGACACAATAGAATTAATGAATTGAATGAAATTTGATAATATAAAGTATTAAATTTCTAATAATATGTTTGTTTTGTAGACATAAAATTATTTTAATAAAATCTTTACAAATAATCTTTCTTATATTGGCATCATAACAATTCTCTTATTGAATATTAGTATATTTTAATTTTTTTTTCTATGAAATATGTGATATTAAAGTTATATCCATAAGAAAGGACGATTTCAAAAAATCGCTAAAATTAAATCGTAAACTTGTATTAATTGGAACATATTTAAGATAATGTTTTGATTTGATATAGATTAACAATGAAATTTAATTAATATAGTGAGTATTACTTAAAAACAATCTCAGAGGTTTTATATACACTTCTAAATTTTAAAGAAATATAAACACAGCACAGTCATGGAAAAAAAGTAAACACCCACTACTCACTCACAACTAAATATAATAGAAGAAAGTTACTGGTACCAATCGATTGGAAATAAAGTCTACTTTTAAATGATGTATGTAAAATTTGCTTAGGGGGCCACCTACAAATCAAAACCAGACCAAACTTTTTTTTTATGCCAAAATTCAATAGCAACACACCTTATATTTTAAATCTTCGGCTCAAACTATGGCCAGAAACAAATTTTCTGGTCATTTGAATTGTAGGTTTTTGAATTATTAGCATTCAAAATTTAGTGCTTCTATTGTTAAATTACGTTTTCATATTTTTATTAATATCTCTTGAAATTAAAATCCCAATTTGGTAATTTTGTGTTTGGTTATAATACTAAAAAACCCAAACATAAATACATTGAATTTGTAATTTTAAAACTTTTATAATACGCATGAGATTAATATAATTATGAAATTAATATTCGGAAAAAAATACGAATTGCAACCTACAATTATTTTGATAGATTATTATGTCCTGCTTTATGCGAATTCTCAATTTCAAATCTTTCTTTCGAGTAGATTTTGAATTATCATTAAAAAACGTCAAAATGATGGTTTCAGGGGCCGTTTATGATGTTTAGAAAAGCATAATTTAAAAAAGTATATTTTACTCATTTTATTGAAATATTTGGGCTGGCAATAGCCGAAATATAATAAGCGAGTGGAATGATCATATTGGTAAGAAATAATAAGTTAATAGAAATGACATAGTCATTCTATAGCATTTCAGCAATCAAGTTCCGAACTTTAATTTGGATACAGCCCCTAAAATAGACTCATTTTAAAATAATTAATTTATCAGAAACTAATCGTAATTTCATGCAAATTTGGATTTAGGTTAATTGAAGGGGGTAGAATTTATTTATGGTGTCAAACGTGTGTATTGCTATTAAAAAAAAACAAAGTGTGCGTTCGTTTTAATATGTAGATGCCCCCTAAGCAAATTTTATATACATCATTTAAAAGTAGACTTTATTTCCAATCGTTTGGTACCAGTGACTTTATACTACAATATCTTGTTGCAGAGTTAGTAGGGGTATTTTCTTTTTTTTTCCACGACTGTACTGTACATATTTCTTTAAAATTTATCTTTATGACCTTTGTGAAAAAATATTTGTTAAAATATACTTTTGTATTATTATTTCTTTTACATTTTACAAACCACAAAACATCGAGTTATTTTTTTCCATCAATTTTTGTGCCAGTAACCATACTTAATGCAATATAAAGATTCAAATATTATTTAAAAAATATATATCTTGCTTACAAAGAGTAGATTGAAAAAAAAAGGACTTCTATTTATATATTTATAAATATGGTATTCTTTAAATGCTGTTGAAGGGTAATTTCGGCTGGGGATAAAAAAAAAAAACTTTGTCAGCTTCATAATTTTTAAGCACTTCTATGGAACATTACTGTACTTTAAAAGTTACAAAAGTTACGTTTGGGCATGTGTGTGTAATTCCGACCACAGACGGTTCATTTGCATTTTATATGTTACATTATTTTTAAAGGAACGTAACCAAAATTCATATCTTTAGAATTAGACTGCAATGCATATAAATACTTCCAATAGAAACAATACCATTATTATATACATCCAATTATAATATGAGCACACACAGATAAAATATTTTGGTTAAATAATGTAACATGCAAGTATAATGCCCACACTATAAAAGAGACAAACATTTTTCCGAAAATATAATATAACCACTTACAAAAATATACGATAACGTCTTCCAGGTTACTCATGATTCCGCAAAGCGTTATTTATCATTAAAACTTCATAAACCAATATATTTTTCATAATTTAAAAAAAGGCAGTTATAAAAAGAAAGTTTCCTTTGCTGCCACGGATTTTCGGAAAAGTTTCGGAGAAATTTTTAAGGTGCATTAATCAGTTTTCTCAAGCTGCAATATCGATTTGTAGGATGTTATCTATTCTCAAATATACATTTTTACCTGAGTAAGTGAATCTATTCATGCAAGATTAACAAAATAATATTAATTTTAATGCTAATGTTAATACTGTTGCTTTATCGTGTTAGTCTGTAAATCATGTTTGTTGAACATGAAAATGTTTATTTGAGAATGGATAGCATCCAAAAAACTTATATTTCGGGTTGAGATTAATAATCTATAAAAAAAGATTCGGAAATGTTTCCAAAACTCAGTGGCAGCAACATAAACTTTGTTTTTATAAATGATTGTTGAAATATGTAAAATATATTGGTTTCTGTGTTTTGTAATGTTAGGAGAGACATATATTCTTCTCAAATTAGATTATTTTCAACTCGCGTAATCAAAGAATATAGATTATAGAGACCTTGAAGTTTTTGATAATCTCAAAATGAGTGGAAATATCCGATCATAAGTATAGGACTTTCACTCCCCAGATGAAACAGCTTTAATGTTAATTACGTTTTCCCCCATTACTCAGGAACTTTTATTGACTCATGAAAATTCCTTTTTAGTGTTATATCTTTTTAATCTAGAACTTTCTTTTGTAGTGAAAGGAGCAAATTGTGTGCTCGAGATATATGTAAGATTTAATTAAATATAAATTTACCTTTCAGACACAACTGCGGTAATAGTCTAAACCATGCAGCATAGCATATCACTAACATTAATTATTTCTTCACTTAGAAATCAATTAACCATTTTACAATAAAATAAAAGGTTTTCACGAGGATAATTCATGCACAGTCCAAACTCTATGGATTAAGGTCTCAACAACGTGGACTGGATAAAAAAGAAGGTAAGTGAAATTTCCTTACCTATAATTTGTTGTATTCCGATAGCGAGAGGTAATATTAATATTTACAATATGTAAACATAAAGAACTCTTTTTGGAATAATGGGAAGTTCGAAAGGGTCATTGCATATTTTTGTTTCTGATTATATCATGTTTTCCCATATTAAGAAAGATTTGTCTTTTCTTTTAACATTGAGTAGGTGGAGACTCCTGTTTAAAAGATGAAAGCTAAACATCACCAATGTGTTAATAAAAGTAAATAAAGAATAAAAAGTGTGTCATTTTCTTTAGAGATTTCATATATTTTATTTTCTCAGAAAAATCATGTTAATTTTCAATTAATATAATTTTAACACATGTAAACATGTTAACATGTTAATTTAAAAATATTAAAATTCAACAATTTTAATAAACCACGAATTCTATGGAATTTATTTAAGTTATTATTATTTCTTAAAACCATCATATTTGATATTTCGAGACAAATTGACATCATTTTACCTGGAAGTGCTTTAATGAAATAAACTATATAATAAATTATATTTTAGATTACACAAAAATATCTTACTTTTTAACAGGTACCTTTCCATCTTTGTCTGTTAAAAGTTGTACTTTAGTACGAGCCTTTTCCAAAAACTTTTCTACTGGAGCATTTAAAGCAAGGAGATTATATGCCATTTTTAAAAGAGTGTCTGTCCAGAGCTGAAAAAAAGAAAATAGTTACATGAGTATTTTATATAACAATCAATTTTCGACTTCATCAAATTAAAATAAATAAAAGTAAAAATCGTTTAAAAACAATCTTTTACAAACATTCTATGTTTATCTTAAAAATTACGCCTAATTCATGTAGTTTCAAAAAGTCCCTTACAATACGTTGATTTGGCATGGGCCCCGTTTATGGGAGATTCAATGTTTTGATTTACGCTTGATAAAAAGCGTGAATGGATTAAAAATAATGATAAATTTTACTTTATTTGATTTTTAAGATATAGCCGTAGGGGAAAAAGTATTATTTAAACTATCTTTTCAGGATTTTTAAATTGTTTTCTCAATGTATATAATCGTAATTTAATTATCATTAAAATATTAAATGACAAAAGAGTTTTTAAATACATACATACATGCATACACACACACATACACACACACACACATATATATATATATATATATATATATATATAACTATTATAAACCAATACAAATAGCCATTTACAATTGTAGAGCTGAGTGGAAGAACATGTTATTGTATATTTTCTTAAAAATTATTTTATCTTTTGGACGAAGGCGTTATCAGGCATTCTATCACATGGTAAACCTAAAATACCAAAATTCTATTTAGCCTTAAAGATTTAAGACATTATTCATTAATATTTAATATTTTATTATTTAATAATGTAAATAATATTAATATTTTTTAATATTTAAAAATTAAATATGAATAAGTTTTTTTGATAAAGTTCAGTACCACATCTGTTAATATTTTAAACACATGGTATCAAACAGAAAATAAATCATTAAAATTGACAACAAAAACTTTCACATCAAATTTCTTCAAATGTAATTTTTGTTACTTAACATGTTCTTCCACTTAGCTCTTCAATTGTGAATATACAAATTATAAATGAAATTTTTGCAAATTAAAAATGAAGCTTAATCCTTTATAAAAAAAAATTAAAACATCCCAGCAAAGAAAGAAACAGTAGGCCATCAGCTGGAAAAAAGATGGCAGCCAGCACTACCATCAGCGGTAAAGTGCAATGGTCCCATTACTTAAACGTGTAAAAAAGTGTCCGTGCGGAATGCAGCTGGCCCATTAGTGATGGCCAACAGCAGGCCAGCATTAGTATGCCATCACATTACTTCAATCCGGCACTTTTCCTGCAGTGCTAGCACCTATCCCACTGCTATTCCTTTGCTGGCCCAGCACTTTCCCTTACAAAAATTTCTTATATAATTTTATATAAAAAAAAGCATTATGGCTCTTTTTTCTATAAGCTAGTTTCACCAAGGGCTATAGACATATCTGTAGAAGCGCCTATAATAGATATGTCTATAGAAATATTTGAACTTGCAGCGCATTCCACGTGGTCGCCCTCCCAAGTACTAACCGCGCTCGATGCTGTTTGGTTTTCGGGATCGGACATGAACAAGTACTTTCAGCGTATGCTATGATCGCTCGTAGTTTTCAAGCTCTCATTATAGTATTTCTTTGTTTCTTTTGTGATTTACGTTCTCAATCATTAAACTGGTTTAGAAATTATTGTATTATATAGAAATCCTATATATCTTACACGCTTTTTTTTTATTATTGATTCTGAACTGTGTAAATTATGAAAACCGAAATCCTTTGTAACTTAGTAAAACCAAATTTAAGGAGAGAAAAAAAGTGCGTTGAGATAAAGAATTTATTTATTTATTCATTTACTTATTTATTATGTTGGTGGCAGTGGTGCTATATTATTTACAGTTTTAAAAAAAAATTAGCTTCGCAGCTTAAATTGTGTTAAGATATTCATTTCAAATTTGTGTTCAAATACTCAATGTATCTGATATTCGCAGCGCCACCTAGCCTAAGGATTCCCAGCAATAATACTGCAAAAGTTCGTGCACTTCCATGTAGTGGTGGGCCAGCGCATGGGATAAAACGGAAGCCCGCCAGAATTTTATCTGATGATTTCCAACAGCAAAGCTGACTGAAGCTGCCCAGCAATGGTCATGCAGTGGTAGACCATTAGCCAGCACTTCACCACCATTGCCAGCACCTATCTTACTGCTCGCCAGCAATTTCCTCTTTGCTGGGATATCATCATATCAAGCAAAACAAGGAATTGCAAATTCAGTAAACATTTAAAAAAACGGAAATATTTGTGGAAACAAGACAGAATCTTCAGGACCTAATTACCTTGGGTTGCAAAAGTAACATGTACGGTTTCATCCTTTCATAAGCCACAACAAGCATAAAAATGCAAAATTCGGACATATCGTTCACCCGCTAGAAAAGTGACACATCTCGCAAAAAATTCCTTTTGCGTTTATTCCACTAACAGTTATGTCTTAGGCGTGCCTTGGTACACAAACAGTTTTATAATTGTAGTTATACGGAAAACCTCTTTATTATGCTATATGTCCATTTGTGATCACAGAAGAGGAATGGATTGTGCGGGGAGTAAAATTACCTAACCCCCCAAAACACGTCTTCCAAACGTCTTCATTCTTTAGGGTTTTATGTTTCTATGCACGTTTTTATTCCTGAATGCAGAGCTAAGTGCTGCAATTTCATTTTATATTAAAATTATGCAAATTTTCTTTTGCCTCACCTGTGAATTTTACTTTTGCCGAGATGTGTCAATTTT
Source organism: Maratus speciosus (assembly GCA_963932465.1). Classification (NCBI taxonomy): domain Eukaryota; kingdom Metazoa; phylum Arthropoda; class Arachnida; order Araneae; family Salticidae; genus Maratus; species Maratus speciosus. The sequence continues at coordinate 51,584,892 of OZ010786.1, read as the reverse complement.
CTTGCTGGTGAAGCGATATATATATGTATTACACTCTTTGCTTTTATTCTCTACATTTTAGTGTTTAAAATATTTTGCTGTTGCTGAATAATTGCAAAAATAAATAAATGAAACACGGAAGTATTTTCCTTTTATTTTTATTTATTTATTTATTTATTTATTTGAATTTTTAAATACGTTACATGAAAGTATAGCAGTTACAATTTCAGGGTATGATTTGGGGGATTTCCTATAAATCGGAAAGATTAAGGTTCAAATTCCCCTTAGAACTTTAGAACTGCAGCGTGAAAAAAAAAAATCTATATATACTTCCATTAAAAATTCTTAATCAAATACATATACTGCCAACAAACAATGATAATACACATTGTATTAAAAATAGCTATCAACTGGTCAATATTATAAAAAATCTTAATTGTGTAAATAATATAACGACATATGACTTTAAAGATCTTTTTAATAATATAGATTTATTAGATTTACAGAATATTATAAATGCATTATTAAAAAAGTATCATCAAAAACTGCATTTACCATTTAATATAGATATAGCTTATTTTAAATCTTTAACAAACTTCATTATCTATAATAATTATATCTTGCAAGATAACACATTATATTTACAGCACGTCGGTATACCACAAGGTGGTTGTACATCAAGTTAATTATCATACTTATACTTATATCACTATGAACGTACTTATACTAGTAATAATCTACATTTATATCGTTATATTGATGACATAATTTTAATTGTCACTGATCAAACTAATATTTCTCAATTTCCAGTAGATTATCCCGCTAATTTGGAATTAACGGAAAACTTCTTATCTAACAACACAATTAACTTCTTAGATCTTAAAATTACAATAAAAGACAACAAAACAATTACAGATTTATATGATAAACGTAAAGAATGTTAACACATTTACAAATTTTAAATCTTGTCTTCATAATTCTGTATATCGAAATATAATACTTAATCAATTATATAGAATAAAATGTTTATGTTTTTCTCATCTATTTAACAATAATATTAAAAAACTAATTTATGATGCATTAAACTATAATTTTCCAAAAAAATTCATATATTCTTTAATATCCAATTAGCATTTAAATGATCTTTAAAAAACAAATTAACACATGCGTAAACAAAATTACAAAAAAATATATAAAATAAGAAAAAACTTATAAAAAATTAAAAGTTGTAAAATAATAATAAAAAATTATTATAGGACGGTTGGGTGGATAGATGTTAGAGTACGGAGGACAGCTGCGTTGTCTGGATAATACGCAATGGTTAATTTATTTTTAAAAAATGATGGGGCGTTTGATTTAAAACTAGATTGCTCATACACATTTTATAATGGATGTTGATTCGATGCTTTTATATGTATAATGGTGAAGTTATATAAATATTTCAATTGATATTATACTTATTCAGCTTCATTAATGTTTAATCAAGTTAAAGTTTAATCAAGTATAATTCAAGTTAAAGATTAACTTCTTTTTAATTTTAGTCTACTCAGGACAATATCATATTAATTTCTAATAGTATACCACCGTTATAGAGAATAATATGCATAATAAGTTTATTTGATATAACTATTGCTATGACAGTATGTATTAAAATTAGGTTATTAGTTTTTTATTATTCCTCTATCCTTTTTAATCTTGTTTCATTTTGAACTTAGTGTTCAATGATTAATTCTCGATTTTTTGTGTCTGTTAGTCCCAAATTCCTATTCTATAGCTTTTTATGGCTAATATCAAAATAAACCACACACTTTATTTGTGAACTGAAAAACCTAGTCAGAAGTTCTACAAACATCCATTTTTAGCTCACAGGCTATCAAAGCCTGAGAGCTAATGTGCCCGCCCGTTCTGTATGTCTGTACGTATGTATGTATGTATGTATGTATGTACGTACGTAACGCGATAACTCTTGATAGAAACATCCGATTTGCTTCAAAAAAATTTTCTAGGTTCATTGTGATAAGGCGCTTCCCTGATTAGTTTTGGGAATTCATTGGTTAAGGATAAAGGGGGAAAACGGGGTTAGTCCAACCCCTTAGTTCAGATAAAGGGGTTTTTCATGCAGAATCATTCGATTTGCTCCGAATTTGATATACCGGTTTATTATGTTAAGGAACTTCCCTGATTAGTTTTGGGGGTTCATTGGTTAAGGATAAAGGGGGAAAAGGGGGGTTAGTCCACCCCCTTAATTCAGATAAATGGGTTTTTCATACAGAATCATTCGATTTGCTCCGAATTTGGTATACTGGTTTATTATGTTAAGGAACTTCCCTGATTAGTTATGGGGGTTCATTGGTTAAGCATAAAGGGGGGAAAAGAAGGGTTAGTCCACCCCTTTCAATGCAGATAAATAGGTTTTTCATGCAGAATGATTCGATTTGTTCCGAATTTGGTATACCGGTTTATTATGTTAAGGAACTTCCCTGATTAGTTTTGGGGGTTCATTGGTTAAGGATAAAGGGGGAAAAAGGAGGTTAGCCCGCCTCTCTTAAATTAGATAAATGGGTTTTTCATGCAGAATGATTCGATTTGCTCCGAAGTTGGTATACCGGTTTATTATGTTAAGGAACTTCCTTGATTAGTTTTGGGGGTTCATTGGTTAAGGATAAAGGGGGAAAGGGGGGTTAGTCTACCCCTTTTAATTCCGATAAATTGGTTTTTCAAGCAGAATGATTCGATTTGCTCCGAATTTGGTATACCGGTTTATTATGTTAAGGAACTTCCCTGATTAGTTTTGGAGGTTCATTGGTTAAGGATAAAGGGGGAAAAGAGAAGTTAGCCCGCCCCTCTTAAATTAGATAAATGGGTTTTTCATGCAGAATGATTCGATTTGCTCCGAAGTTGGTATACCGGTTTATTATGTTAAGGAACTTCCCTGATTAGTTTTGGGGGTTCATTGGTTTAGGATAAAGGGGGAAGGGGGTTAGTCCACCCCCTTAATTTATATAAACAGGTTTTTCATGCAGAATTATTCGCTTTGCTCCAAATTTGGTATACCGGTTTATTATGTTAAGGAGCTTCCCTGATTCGTTTTGGGGATTCATTGGTTAAGGATAAAGGGGGGGGGGGGGGCTAGTCCACCCCTTAATTTAGATAAATTGCTTTTCTTGCAGGATTATTCGATTTGCTCCAAATTTGGTATACCGGTTTATTATGATAAGGAGCTTCCCTGATTAGATTTGGAGGTTCACTGGTTAAGTATAAAGGGGGAAACGGGGGCTAATTCCCCTTAACTTATTTTTTTGAGGGGCATTGTTCTTTAAAATAAGAGTATGATATACAATTAGTGTGAATAGCCTGTGAGCTCAATGCCATCAGTTTGGCTGGGCAATTTTCTTTTTTATTCTTTTCCTGTTCATTTTATTAATTAATTTTTTTTCTTATGTTTAATAATAATTTTTAATGTTTTTTAAGTGTCATATTTATATATTTATTACATATAATTTATTTTATATGTTTTAGCATATTGCTATATAATATTATCAATGTTATAAAAATATTTAGATTCTCCGTATAGATTAATTGGGTGTGGTAGTAGAATATATCGTATGCATTATATTAGCATTTATATTTATTTAATATTTTTGTGAATAGTGATATATAATATGGTATTATTTATTTATTAAGGTATGTGGGGTAAAGTAGATGGTAAAATTTGAAAGCATTATCTTCAATACAGATACTGTTATTACATTAGATCATTATAGTTATATTTTATCGTAATAGATGGCAGCGCCAAAATTTAATTTGCATTCTGTTTGTCGCTTATATGAGTGTAATATTTTCAATTTTCAACACTAGGTGGTACTAACGCTGGTTATTGGCGATATTGTAAATTAATAGTTTTGGGATTTTTTACTTTAGTTAAGAAAATTTAAAAGTGTTAATAGGAATTTTAAATACTAATATTGTAATTATTTTCTATTTATATTATATTAATTACATTTATCACGGTATTTTAAAATGGATTAACTGCAACCATTAGATTTTATATCTGTGTTAATTCAACTGAAAAAATAACCTTAAAGTTATCGCGCTAAAGGATACCATGTGCAGGAATGTATTTGGATTAAATGGGATTATATGAGGTATGCTGTGTAATATTACTATTTCTTCATTTCATGGCATTTAATATTATTCTGTTTTTATCTGGAATCTATTCCTTTGGTCATATAGTCGTTTGAGTACAGGGGAAAAAATTTTCAGCTTTTAGCTTTTAGCTTTTTTTTCTCTCAAAAAATGACTATTTTGCTTATATAATTGAATTCTGTACTCTTGATAACGTAATTCAATATATAAGCTTTCCAATTATTTTTATCGCTATCCATTTTTTACTATTTTTCTTTTTTTCTTCCATATTAATTCTCGTAATATAGTACAAGGGACTATATTTTATACATAACAGCTGGTATGTACCATGTCTTTGGTATCCACGTTAAGTGTGTTTGGGGAAACTTTATTATTATCATTTCATTCATAATATCACAATTTTTGTTGGTGGTCGGTAATGTCTATTTAATGGTTATATATATATATATATATATATATATATATATCACACCTTTTGAAGGTAAATAGATTTAATTATAAATGTCAATGTTTTATAATATAAATAATACTTTTTTTTTGCTTTTCAAATATGTAATTTAAACTTTACGTTTATAATTTTTGAAACAATAACCTTAACAGTGACCTTGAAACGGAAACACCTTAACCCCTTGAGGGTCGATGGGATATATTTTATCCCACCTAATTTAAACAAGATTCGCATCAGAAACTTTTAACTAAATTTATATTTTTAATTTTGGAGACGAAACGTTGAAAAAAAAAATGCTTTTTTATTATTTAAAAATAAAATTTTCCAATTATTCCTGTGACAATTCAATATTACAGCAGTGTTGCCAGATTGCGGATTTTGTATCCATTTTGGGGAATTTTTTGGGGACAAGTGGGGAATTTTTTGGGGACTACAAAAATTTTGGGAAAAAACTTGGGGATTTTTTTTTTTTTTTTTTTTTTTTTTTTTTTTTTTTTTAACTATTTTCCGTAAATATTTCTTTTAGTCCTGTAAAAAAACTGGATTTGTCTCGAACTCAATTTTCATTTGAAAAACGAAAATACAATCCAGAAATCGGAAATATCAATAGTTATTCTCTTGGATGTGGTTGTGTTCATTGTTTACTACATTAAAGTTTACACATATTACAGATGCATGAGATTCTAAAGTCTTAAGCAGCTTAAACCTGCGCGTGACTAAATCTACAGGACTTTAACGAAAAATTCTTTCGCTGTACTTTTTTTAATAAAATTTATTATTATTTATTATAAATTTATTATTATTATTATTATTAAAATTTATTTAAATATGTGGACAGCAGATATTTTTCTCTTTTATGATATACAAAAGCACATCGATTGATACAACGAAAATACTTTCCATTACGATTTTGTACTTCAGTATAGGGATGATAAAAAAAAAAAATTAAAACAGAGTAAAATCTTCAATTCATTCAAATCCCTACTGATAAGAGATTGTCTAAAGCTATGGAGCTAATGTAACAATAGTAATAGTCCAACATTGTTAGACAACACTTTTAAAAACAAACGTAAAATAACTAGTCACTGCAAAATATATCTCTCAATCTTTTAATGTAGCTGCAAAATATGCATTCAGCCCAGTTTAAAAATTTGTTTTTTGAAAATGGGGAATTTTTTTCAAAAAAGGCTTGATTTGGGGAAAAATTTTGAACTTAAATTACTTAAATATTTTTTATAATGGTAAATTGAAAATTTAAAAATTCCCTTTTTGAATAAAAACTGAGTTGGCGACTTTTGCGGAAAAAAACACTGATTTGGGGAAAATTTCAGAAATTTGGGGGAAATTCACTTTTGACTATCTAGCAACACTGTATTACAGAGACATTATTGCTTGCCCCTCAAACGGTTAAAAAGTTTGAATAAAAAGTTTTAGTATGGAAATTATACATGCTTGTTTTAGACAAATATTTTGGGAATTATTTTGGGTTGAAAGTATCAGTTTCATAATCTTAAAAATGAAAAAAAAAAAAATAATTCAAATTAAACTTATGTAGATTGAAAACCGAAATGTTTTTAAACAAACGTCCGTGCATGCGCAAACATTGGTCGGATGTTATGCCTAAAGAGCTAAATCTCCAACTGATGGCATGTCTCCCCCTAGCCACCTTCTATTTTTTTTTAAATATTTAATATATGCTTGTTCTATGGATTTTAATTAAAGCTTTTAAAAAGAAACTTTAAGCAAATTTTAATAATTTCAGAACTTTTCATTAAACATGATTCACACACACACATATATATAATTATTGATATAACTGTATATATATATATATATAATGGAGATATTAATAATTTTTCTGTATTTTTCAAAAAAAATTTTAAATGACAATTGACATTTCAACCACAAATGCATTCCTACAAACTAGTGCAAAAGTATATAGATTTCAGAAATATTCAAAATTTGTACTTGTGTTTATTCAAGAAATTATGGCTTGATATTCAATGGTCACACAAGAAGCTCAATGTGCTAAAAGCTTTTAGTTTTAAACTTAAAAAAAAAAAAAAAAAAAAAAAAAAAAAAAAACACTTACAGAATTTTCAAAATCTGAAAAAAAAGTTACATATTCAGTTTAGAATTTCCCTAGAAAGTAAAAGGGAAATGAAAGCTCTTTTGAAGTTTCAAATGTCTGTCAAAGTTCAAACGTATATCATCGCAAAACTTTGGAGAAAGAGAGTATCATGAAATAGGAAGAAAATAAAAGTGATAGTAGACGTAAAAATTTAGCCGAATTTTACATTTTTATTTCTTGAAAGGCCATGCATTTCTTCGCCTGTAGAAATTCAATAATTCACCTTTAGATGGATTATTCTGTAATACAATGGATAAAAGAAAAAAAGTCTTGGTATTCAGATAGTTCATACGAAATGATATAAATTGATATGAATCAAAAGAAGAAAAAAAGAAGGTTTTAACTGTAGAAATGGCCAAAAACTTGCTCTATCATGAATGGGACTGTGTGTGTCCTTATATTGGTTTTTATGCATACCACGTCCACCATAAAACTAATTCTACATATTATAAAGCATTGGATACATTTATTTGTCGAACTTTTAAATGAATAATAATGTTCCAAAATCCTTCCAGGCTAAATCGCTGGACACATCACGGATCACTAATAAAACTGTTTATGTATTTATAAAATTGTCTTTTAGAATAAAAACTTATATTGGTTTTGAACAAAGGCCTTTTTTTATTAGAACAGAAATGAGATTGATTTTAAGAAAATGTTTGACAGTATTACAACATTTGACTTTATAGTTGGTGTTGTGCTTTAAGGTAATTGTACTAAAGCTACTTTTTTACCATTAAAAAAACCATTTAATTAATCTGGTGTCCTGATTCTAAGGTGTTACTATTTACTTCATTGTAAGGTATACAGGCTAATATTTTTGGAGTAAATGAAACTGATTATTTTTAAGAAGATTAAAAAAAGCAAGAAATCTTGTTATTATTAATCTTTATTCAGGAACAATTAAACAAATACAGAATTGTAGTCATATAGAAAATTCAAGAAAAATTAGAACGGCCGTACTAAATTGGAAAACACACTTCCGTGCTCCCAGATAAAATACTCATGTGAAATACTATAAAAAATCCTAGGAATACAATACTCAAAATGAAACTGCTGTATCAAAATAAGAAGTACAAATTTCGCCAAGATCAACGGAAAATCCTGTCTTAGTGCAGCACTTCCTTTCTACCGTGTGCACACCACTACTAATTACTCGGCGGTTTTTCATCAGCACATATAATTTTGGTCAGAGATTGCCAACCACGCTGACCAAAATAGCATATAAGGAACAAGCAACTGACGTCACGATGTTTAAAATTACTGTGGATCTACAGTAATTTCCTATCCGTCTTTATAACTCCTACTCTACGCAAGAATTCAGGTGATCTGATTGGTCAAAGTCGCCATAATGATTCTTGCAATGATTGCTAAAGAAAAAGTGTAGTAGGTTCATTGGTTGATGGAAGTATTTGTTTGTAAATGTGTCCTTTCCTTATACGTTGTTCATACCAAATACACCGAATTTTCACAAGAGCTCTTGACCAAACTGTTAAATGATTGACATTTCGGGAATTCACCAAACTTTACGGCTTCCGTTGTATGATATATAAAATATATATAGGACGCTGGGACCCTTGCAAGCGCATCATGTTTACTGTAGTAATTATATATCTAAAAAATCGTTATCGACGTCATTAAACATTAAACACCGTTAAACGAATTGATATTTTTCATCCCGGAATCCATATTTTCTATTTTAAGGAAAACTTAGGTGAATTCATACATCATCGCTGGCTGAAAATTATTTATAAAGTTAAAGATTTTTTAAAGGAAATATCACATTATCAAAAATTTTCTATCCCTGTACCTTGAAAAATTAAAGGAAAGTATAAATAACACATTATATTTTATTACACATCTTTGTATATTGTCAATGGATGAAGAAATACATTTTTAGGTATTAGATAGTACGCTGTATTAATAAATTTATGCTAGAAAATTTTATAATCTGTTCTAAAGCTGCTTCAATAAATATACAATCATCATTTCCACATGGTTTATTTGAAAGCAAATAATTTTCTTTTGAATTTGTACACCTTTTAGAGAGGTGTATATAAAACTGTATAAAACTATATACTATATCAAACTTTCAGTAACTGAACTAATGTGAATTGTCGTCAAGAACCTAATGGTCAAAGGTGCCCGAATAGATGGAATATGCAATATGCGACAAAGAAAACTTAATAAACATCTTGTACTCTAAGTCAGAAATACCTTTCTACGATTTTTTTTATCTATCGCATACATCGTTCAGTAAAATTCAAATTGAGTGTGTATATACAGGCTGGCCATAATTAAAGTGCACGCGTTTGAAGAGCTCTACAAGTTAAACTATTTGGAATATTTTTAAAAGCTTTGATATTTATTCTTGTTACTAGAGTATGCGGAAACGAGTTATGCAATAAAAATTATTAGTTCGAAATTTTACCGATAGGTGGTGCTTAAATGTTAGAGATGTTTCAGTAGCAAATATTACAAAAATATCTCATTTTAAATCAATATATTTTGATATGACGGTATTCGTTCATAGCATTGCTATAATTACTATCATTTTAATAAAAAATCAAAATTTAGCTGTTAAGAAATTCTCCATTTTTCTTTCATATATAATGTCTGTCTTAACTTTTGTTAATTAATTTTTTTTTAGTTATTTACCGAAAAGTGTATGAAATTATGCATAGAATTTAACAAAATTTTGTGTATATTTTTGGGTATGGCCATTAGATCCTCCATGAATTTGAAATACTCCGCCAGAAGAGGGTGCTGTAATAGTGATTTTTGTGCCATTTACCTTTTTTTACCATCGAAAAGTATATAAAGTTATGCATAGAATTGAACCAAACTTCATGTGCATTTTTTTTTTTTGCTATGTCCAGCAGGTTCCACGTGAATTTGGTTAAAATCCGCCAGAAGTGGGCACTGTACAAGCAATTTTTATCGATTTTTCTATCGTACATCGGCTGTTGATGCAACGACTGGCAATTCGCATTAAGCTAACCAGGCGATTCTCAAGCAGAGCAGCTGATATGTACACTGAATTACAAAAATTTTTGATTTTATTAAATATTATGATTGAGATTAACTTGTTTTTACTTCGATTGGTAAAATGAAGCATAAACAACTTCACTGAGAAAAAAAAAATACCGACTGTAGTCATTTTCTGAATCTCTAAACTAGAAATATAGATTTCCGAGCTATGAAAATAGGGTAAACAACTAAGATGAATAGACGGAATGACCTAGAAATTCTAGTCTCTTGTTTTCTAAGTGACGTAAAGATAATGAATCGTTTCAGTAGCGAGAAATTATCGTTTGATTTCTGGAATAGTTTAATAAACTAGAATTATTGTTACTAAATCTAACCTCTTGTGTTCGTATCTATTAGCAGACATTTTTAAATAAGATTTTATATTTTTGACCACAAGAATATAGGAAAAACCTCTTGAATTCTCGTATGAGAATCTTGAACTCTCTAGAAAAGGGAACGAGAATTTATAGGGATTACATGGAACTATATTTTCTAGAGCCACAATTTAGATAATAGATGCCAGAACCATATTTTTTCCTCAGTGTTAAGATGAAAATCAAAGTTGGTGTAATATTGAAGTAATAACACTGAAGTATTAACAGGTGTAACAACTTTTTGAATGTATGAGAAAGAAGAAAGCTTTGGGATTAACTCATGCGACTAGTTTAAATATTTCAAAATGTTCAGCTTGTAGTTACCTTCAAACACTTGCACTTTAATTATGGCCGCCTCGTATATAGGTCTATCAAAAAAGTTAGTAATTTAAAATGCATAAAATCCCTTTAAGAAGTATAAAGTCATATAGTATTTAGTATTTTGAGAAAAATCCTGAAAGATAATATTATAAACGGCTTGACAATATATTGGAGTTTGCCAGTGTGCAAATGCTCACATGTATATGCGAGTTCGCACGTATTCAGTCTTCAGTGCGAAAAAAAATAAAAATCAATTTTACATACTTTACATGTTTAATATAAATTCTTTTTTTTTTTTTTTTTTTTTTTTTTTAATAGAACATGAAGCTTTAAAAAATTCTCATATTCACATAAAAAACAAAAATATTTCACCGAATATCTTTTAGAGTAATATATTGAATCATAAAAGAATTCATTTGAATTAACCTCGCCCTCACCCCCTTAAAAAAACGTTAACATACATTTTTATAGCAATATAAAAATCCATGTGCATCCTTATTCTTTAGTACTCTTACAGGATATTATTAATAAAAAAATTTACTCATATCTTTTTTCTCTTCTTTTAGTGTAATCGTTGAAAACGAAAACGAAATGAACATTCTTTTGCGAATGAATAATTCATATATTTTTCGATAAATTTCACACTGAGGATTTTCTAAGAAATATTTCATTTTACAACAACATTTTATTTTACAACAGGAATTTTGTAACAAACGGAAGAGAAAAATGTAATTTCATTTATTTAATAAACGTTACACATCGGGAAGCGGATATGATGGCAGCCGGAGAGGAAAATCACTTAAACATATCTAATTTCTTGACATCAAACAAAGAAAAAATGTTTTTTATTTCTAATTTAAATAAAAGCTCAAATAGTTTTTGATTTGGAGTGATTTTGATTTTTACGTTTTCCTGTCTTCATATCATTCTGCAAGGACACTTTTGAATTGCATCTTTAAATTTAGCTTACATGTTAGGAAAAGTAAATTGGGATGGAAAGCAAAAGTGAAAAGAAACATTCAGTATATAACTTAGCCATGTAATTCTTAACTTTAATCGTTTAAAAGTGTAGCCAATAATGTTACTGAATTTCATTTGTTGATTGGTGTATTGGCGCAGAAAGAATACAGAAAGGATATACGCTTTTGTTATAAATTTGAATCCAGAAGGATGGAATAGGAGGAATCGGCAGATCATTCTTTTCCTGTGAAAAGTCTCGAAGTCGATAAGCGAGTTATTTTCAACAACATCATTGTACAGTGTCTTGAAATATAGTGTGAAAATCGCGTATACCTAGTAATGCTTTAGAATGTATCCAAAAAACTACATATGCGTAGGTGGCGCTGCCATCGAATTTATGGCTTGAAAGTGTAAACACTAAGCCTTAGTTACACCGTCTAGAAATATGTGGTCATTAAGTATGAAACATACGATTTGAAAACGGTTTTTTTAATTTAGAAATTCCAAATTCTCACCAGGAAGTTTTAATAGTTATTTTTATTTTATAAGGTGATAGATATTCCACAAATAGAATAATAGAAAATTACGATTCCAAATTTTCTGGTGTGAATTCAGAATTTCTAATAATAATAAAAAAAAAAAAAACGCTTACTGACCTAATATATGCCTTAATTTTCGTTCATTCCTAGAGTATCGACGTTTTGCAACATAAATCTTTTTAATTATCTTTTTCGCAAAATTTGTGTTTAAAAGTTAAGTTTCGCATAGTTTAAATTACATCATAAAACTCTAAGGACACACTGGATTTCCACTCATTTGTAGCAATAGACTCAATGATACATCTGGTGAAAATGTAATTTTTTGAATATGGTTTCGCTTGTTGATTTCCACACTATATACTTCCAGACATTGTAACCATGTTCAGCAGCGTCTAGTGCAAGTCGCGACACGCCCATGTGCTGCGCATCAAATATAGGGGTTGACGGGGTAGAAACGTCGCAAGTGACCACTCCTATTATGTCATCTTAAGTTGAAATATATAGTTGTGTACAGGGTTTGTACATGTTGTAACTTTTAAACTTTTTTTTCCTTCTGAATACGAATACGTTTATAAAGCAAATTTCGCAATAAATTATATGCGATTACATGCAGCGAAATTTTCTTTATAAAAAAATCTGGTATTCAAAAGGAATAAAAGAAGGTAAAAAAAGTAAGCACTCGTATGAACCTTGTTATAACAAATTACTAAGAATCAAGAATACAGTAGGATATACAAAATACTGGTTATTGCGATTTATCTTTTAAAACCCTGCTGACAGATAACACTTCCAAATACAAAATGTATACAAATAAATACAGCTTTCAGATATGGCATTTCTTTTACAAATGGTTGTATCATGAAGATGTACATAATCAAGGGAGTTATATTTTAGAAAAAAAAATCAATCAAAAGAACTAAAATCTACACTATCATTTCCAAGTACATAAAACATAGTCGTTGAAATGTTGAAATATTACTGCTCGGTGAAAGTTTTTTCAGTATAGACAATTTGGCAGGCAAATAAATAAATCTCTTGACTCCATAGGCAGGAATTTTGGCTATTTAGATAGCAATTAAGGTGGGACCAAGCTTCTGCTGAGAAGTAAACATCATTAAGCTTTTGAATGTTGTTGCGAATAAATCGGCGAAAGCAAACACAAAAATGCAGTCGGTTTCCTGGATCACTTGGACGCAATTCCTACACGGACTGTAAATGATACGGGTAAAATTTCGAATGGTGTCTCACAGCCTGATGCTTGGAAATATAGGATATCCCTTGCTCCAACTGTAATCTTTGTATGGACTTACCTGGGATTTGTTCCAAGGAAATTTTGATGTTACCAAGCTTTCCCGGTGTTAACACAGTTCGAATACGCTGTTTATCAACATCCATGACACTTCCCGTTGACCAAAATCTCTCAACTTTCTTAAAGATGCAACATTTTGAAGGTATTGGCGTTAATGGAAACATCAAATGAAATTTCTTACGCGATTTTTTTTTTTTAATGATTTGGACATAACGTAATTATCGTAAAGAAAAACATGTTCTTCTACAGAAGAGCGAACCGTTTTCAGTAAAGTCAAAGAATTAGTTCATGCAGACAATTTTTACTGTTGCCATCCATAATCTTACGAAATGAGTTTAAAAAAAGAAAAACAAAACAAAACAAAAAAAAGTTGAATGAAGCAGACGATTTACTCAAATCATCTGCGCAGAATCGGATTAAAAATCACTAATGATGTATACGTGAATTTATGTTTAAAAAACGAGTTTTCGCATTTAGAAAGCGAAAGAAAAACGATTCCCGCACAATAAATATATGCATGTTAAATAAGTAACGATGTTGAAAGTCTTGCTACATATATTATAGATTTGGACAATACAAAAAACAAACGGGTACACTTTTAAATTGACCACGCGGTATAATCGCAGAAAAGGCATTGAAATTACTAGACACAAAATATTCATATCATACGAAGTAAGTAATATGCGTCAAAATTTTCTGTTTCATTTATTATAAGAAACCAAATATTTTCAAGAAAAATCATTGTATAAATTTTCATCTCTCAAACGTCCATCAAGCTATAAATTTGAAAGAAAAAATTTCTTAGGGACGTCATGTGTTTTTATGACTTGACGTCGTAATGAAAAGTCAAACTTTCAGGTGTAATGCATCATAACCGATACGAAAGTGTAATCTATCAAACATAGAGTGACAACATTGTCATTGTTAATCTTATCTCAGGGCAATACGTTAAGGCCAATATTTTTGATGAAAGTTAAAGCAGTTTTTTTTTTTTTTTAAATAAAAAAAAATAACGATATTGATTTTTTCAAAAAGGAAATAATGTTCATTAATAAGATTATTATTTTTTTATGAGACCTCTAAAAAAACCATGTAAATATAGCAAATAGTTTAGTTTTTGATTTTTTATTAAAAAAGCTAGGTACATTGAAAAAATATTTATAAATCTTGTAATGAAAAGAAAATGATCATACAAGTAAAGTTTAAACGGTCCATAAGAAAAAATTATTAACTTACACAACATTTTGTTCTATACAAATGGAATTTAGACTATAAACATGTAGTGATAAAATTTTTGATTCTGAAAAAAAATTAACTTCTATTTACTTTTGAATACAACTTTTAGCAAGTAATAATTTGTGATTATTGAGAAACTGTTCTTATTAAAATTTACGAAGTTACCTGTATGCTTGGTAATCAGATAAAGTAAAACGAAAATAATTTCTAATACAGAAAGAATTCAACTACATGCAACTTTGAAGAGTTTTACATGATTTATCATCTAGAATACCATTTTGTATTTTTACTTTAATATTTTATGTTTTTTAGCACTTTCCAACAATGTTTAAAAGTGTTTATAAATTCGGTTTGTCTGTCCCTCCGTATTCTAACTCACGTAAGTATAGTCCGATTGTCATGAAATTCATAGATGTTACTGGGTATTACTGTGGCATATTCCCTATTCAAAATTAAGTGCGTAGCATTTATGGTTCAATTACAGATACACTCAAAATAATTCCGTTACATTACGGTCTATGGGAAAAAATCGTTCGCGGTGTATTTTAATGATATTACACTATTTTAAGCATACTGAAATTTATATATATCACTGAGGTGTACTACACGAGTTTACTGTAGAATATGGTGTGCATATACTTCATCGTCTCTTTACAGGGTTAAACAAAAGAATTTGATTAAAGAAGAAATTGAACAATAATTGAACTATTGAAGCCCATGAACAATAACTGATGGAAGAGCGATTTCAGTTGTGGTACGTGTTGTTAAACTAAACTTTCAAAAAATATATTACTTGGTGTCTATAAATTCTATAAACAGGAGTCCACATGCATATAAAAGTCTGCACAGAAATTCTCAAGTATATTTCCGTTTATTCAAGGACATTTCTGAATGGAAAATTTCAACTGTGCTACTCGTTAATCTGTACTAACTTTCAGCATACTATGTGGTATACATACAAATCTATGGATCATATATAGGGATAAACAAAAAAAAAATCGGATGTATTACCAACTTTTGATTGTGGTAATAGCAGAAACTGAGTTTTCAAATGCCTCATGCGTTTTTCAAAGTGTTTATTTAGGCATCATCTTTCATCTTAATAAAATATGAAGTTTTGTTACAAAATTCTGATTGTGTTGGAAAGTGTTAGATAATCTATGCTAGAAGCATTATTTTTCGTTCTTGTTACTTATAATAGATGACTAATATTGAAATTAAGCTTAACATTTTCTTTTGATGCTTTTTGTTGCTTTCATTTCCTTCATATTTTCAATATTTTTTTTTTTTCAAAATGGGTGGATTAATTAATTGTACATAGGTCAAACACTTTTTTGTAAATATGCACGTATGTATACACGTAGATACATTTATTTTAGTTGTGGGAATGTTTAAAATATTTAACGGATTATTCAGACTCATTCAACATAATTTTAATCGGGAATATTAATTGTAATTGTTTTAAACGAAACTTCCTTGAAAAGAAGAATTAATGAAACTGGATACCCCCCTTTAGTAATTAAAAAAAAATGAAGTGTCCAAGTGAAATATAACTTTTCAAAACCATAATTCAGGATCGATGTATATTTTATCAAATCAGTTTACTATAGTAAGCACTACACGTATAATGGACAATAACAAATTTGCGTAAGCATTTTTCTTTTATGCAAACACAAATGCATTTCAAAATTCAGGTATTTGGTTAATGACAGAAGATCATTGAATAATGATTTAAAATATATACTATGGTGTGGAGAATTATAATATACTTTAGTAAGTTTATTTCTTATTGAATTCATTCTGAAACTGAGAAGAATCGTATTGGTTATTCTTCTGATTAACTGAATGATTTCCATAAGTACATAGTTAAGCAATTTAAATCTTCGGTAAGGAAGTTCTTTAGGGTAGGACTCTTAAAGCTTCAAAATTTTCGAAATCTTAATTTTTTTACAAGTTAATGACTATCTTTTCTGCACATTTTGATATAATTGTTTCCTTGAAATTCTCATTAGTACAGAGGTTATGATTTTTAGAATTATACCCGCTCAATAGGTGAAGCGGCTTTTCCGAATCTAGGAGGTAATTTTTCTCCAAATGACGTTTTTGGGCATAACGCGCACGATATCTCAAAAACTTTTGAATATTTTTCATGAAATTTTCAGAACAAATGTCTCATGTTAGTCTGTATAAACTGAACCTAAAATACCTTTTTTATTATAAAAAAATATATATTTTTAGGTGATTATACAATTTAAATTTTCAAAGTTTTGCATTAACTAAATACAACTTGGTATTAAAAATATAAAACTACTTTAAATACAATTTTATTTAGGTTTAGGGTAATTTCTACAATAGAAAGCATAAGTAGGATCCAAAATTTTCATTCTAGTTGCAAAATTTATTTCGTAATCCTGTGCGTAAGCTATTATACCAATTTTCTGCTCGTCTAATGTCTGACAGTTTCGAACTCCCTATAAATGCTACATCTGCAACTTTCAATTTTTTGAATACGTGAAATGAAAGAACATGCTTATATCTTTCATCCCAATATTTTTTTGTTTTAAAAATCATATGCATTTTATGATATTAAATGTTGAAAATGTCTTTTTTTACCATTTTTTTCCAATTTTAAAAGTCCCGAAATCTCTTAAAAGTGAAGAAAGGAAAGTGTAACTTCCATTTTTCTTTGCTTCTATCAATTGTTACATTTGTAAAACACAACATGAATATTTGTTCCTTTCCTGAAAGTAAATATCTTACAGCTGGAAGTAAGTTCTTTTAGCTAGAAGCATGAAACGTTACGTATGTTCCACATGTAACAATTTAGTAGCGCCGTATATAGAGATGACGCCGATACGTTTATCATCCACGAAATATGTATAATTTTAAAACTTCTTGAAACACCATAAATATAAGTAAAGTTTCCAGAAAATAGGTAAATATACACTGATGAATGACAGCTGTTTAACCACCCGTACGCTGTGAGAATAAAGTTCTCTGACATGTGTGTCAAAGAATGTAAACAACGAGGATAGCGAGTCGTTATTTTGTGCATAAATCATGTGGGTGAAACAAGAAAGGCTGGTAATTTAAGATCCCTGTCCCTATCAGGCGGAGACACTCGCGAGCTAATGCCAAACCTATGGGTAAGTTACACAGGTGTCCAAAATTAAGGACCAGTCACAAAATGCCAATTTTTAAGTAAGCGAATACTCAAAAGGAAATAATACAATTCAAATAATTACCGTCTCTTCAGCACAGCTAATTCATATAGCATCTCATTCATGTCACACATGGTCACAAGTGTCACAGTCACTACGGTGAAACCAAAAATAGCAAAATTCACACATTACATTATGAGTCTCAAATGATCACTATATATGACTCCACTGAGACGTCAATGTGACTGCTGCTTTGTGACGTGTCACCAGTTGACTTTACAATATAGTTACATTGTGACTATCATGTGACTGTCATTTTTAGACTCAATTTCAAAGTCATCATGAAAGTTGCATTATGATAAGTCACCAAATAACATCACATTATGGTGACTTTCCCAAAAGAGCACAATAGTGACTTCACAGTAGTCTCTCTGTCACCTGAAAGTCATCATATGACTTTAATGTGACATTATTTCGTATTTTATCACAATGCAGCGATCACGATGACTTTGAAATTGAGTTTACAGGTGACAGTCACATCAGAATCACAATGTAACTACATTGGAAAGTCACATGGTGACTCGTCACAAAGCATTAGTCACAGTGGCATCTCAGTGGAGTCGCATATAGTGATCATTTGAGACTCATAATGAGAGTTATGGAATTTCCTATTTTTTTACTTCACCGTAGTGACTGTGACACTTGTGACCATGTATGACATGAGTGAGATGCTATATGGATTAGCTGTGCTGAAGAGACGGTAATTATTCGAATAATATTATTTCCTTTTGAGCATTCGCGTACTTGAAAATTAGCATTTTGTGATTGGCCCTTAATTTTGGACAGCAGTATATTTGCTAATATCTTCTTTGTGTTTCAACATTTATAAATACGTTTTTTTTTTTTTTTTTTTTTTTTTTTTGCATTGGATAGATGAGGTCCATCTCTACATCGCTCTGTTTTTTTTTTTTACTTTTTTGATTTTGGTTGCAGATATCTTTTATAAAGTTACTTTCACTTTCGAAACCGGTTCCGAAAAAAAGTGTCATTACAAGAAATAGCTACAACCAAAATCGAAAAAGTAAAAAAGGGGCGATGTAGAGATGCACCTAAGGTATTCAATGGGAAAAAAAAAAAAAAAAAAAACTATCGAAATGCAAACGAGATATTAGCAAATAACCTCCCTAGCAAATAACCTAAGGTTTAGCATAGTGTCTTCACCTGCTGGTTACAGGTTCCTTAAGGGGACAATGGATCTTTAAAATAACTTTTTTATTTTTTGTAAATTTCATTTTAAATATTATTCAAGGATACCATTATATGCATTATGACATACATTTATCACAAGAAAAATTATTATTATTTTTTTTTTTTGAGAAAAAAAGGAATTTTCCGTAAAATTTTAGAATTGTTCAAAATGCCCCATGCGAACTGCATAGCAATGAAAATCCCCAATATTTTTTATACATTATTTTAAAAATATTTTCTAATTTTTTTCTTCTTACCTTTATATTCAAATATATAAAATTCGATGCACAGTTTTATTTATATATTGAGACCAAACTTGTATAAAAAATATTGGGGATTTTCATTGATATGTAATTCGCATGGGGTATTTTGTAAAGATCTAAAATATCACGGAAAATTCCTTTTTTTTCTCAAAAAAAATTTTTTTTAATTTGTTTTGTGATAAATGTATGCCATACTGCATATAATGCACCCTTGAATAATATTTAAAGTGAAATTTACAAAAAATGAAAAATTGATTTTAAAAGGTCCCTCGACTCTTTAAACGTTTATACTAGTCAGCATAAATATTCGTTTAGTTAACGTTAAACAAATGGGGGCGTTTTTTGCTATTTTTCATTCAAATTTTAATATTTTTAAATTATTATTTTTTTCATAGGATATCTGAGATCAAAGTATAATATTCTATCATTCTATATTTTTCATTATTGTCGCAGCTTATGCTGAAAACACTTTCAATTTTGGACACAAATTTGTCTGTTGGTTCTAAAAAATAAAAACTTCTCATAATGAAACTGGAATACCAACATAAAATAACACAAAAAAAAGAATGTTAGACATTGGCCCAATATATCCCATGCTAAAGGAATAATTTAATTATATTGAAATGCAAACGAGAAATTTAAGTATAGCATTAATTAGTAGGCTTTATTACTAGTCGACAGAGGGAGCAGGTTTTTTTTTAAGACTGTACATAAAAGAGATAATAATTGAAATAAAAAATATCTTATCAAATTTACATTACTTATTTTTAAAAAATGTCACATTGTTAAGGACAAACCTGATCAAAGTATATTTTTTAACTAAACTATTTTATAGGGACTCTTATCACTCGAAAAGGTATTATTAGATATGTCAATTGACTTCTAAGACGTATAATTTAAAATTTGTCAAAATATTACTTGAAATCTTTTTGCATTCAAAAACATTTTTCAATGCAGATCGAGTTAAAAAAAATAATTCTGTATTTAAAAAATACGACATATAACAAGAAATCAATGTTTTACAAATTTATCTTTTAATCGCAACCAGCATGGCAAAACATTAAATGTAATAGTATTAAAACAACATATTTTTTCTTCTATGAAATAATCATGTCTTTCCTATTCCTTTTTATAGAGAAGAATACTTATAATTAAAAATGAAAGTTTGTTAATTAACTTTTAAGTAATCTAATTTAAATTTTCGAAAAATATGAGTTGTGTTCACTGATGCAAAGCAAATTTTTCATTACGTCCAGTGAAGGAGATTTACTAACTTCTCTTTTGAAGTTTGAGATTTTTTTAACGATATTGAAATGCAGGTTTAAGTTATATAACAAGGTGAAGATTGTTTGAAAAGGTTAATAAAAGAATGTTAATGTATCAAGAAAGTTTAAATTTAGAGTAAGCATACTTTATACACTTTTGTTGGTTTTTCTTATCGTCAATATTAGTTGGAAATATTTCGTTTTCATTTTGTTTTCTTTCCAGATTCTTAATTTAAGAATGTAGTAAACTTACCAGGTTTTAATTTTTAAAATGTAAATAGCTTTCTCTCAGATTCTGTAATTATTGAATATCAGTTTGGATATTTATCGAATGAAGAAGTAAATTTCTAAAGAAAACCAAAATTTTAAGAAAATAAATATACAAATTGTAAAACATTCCGAAAAAAGCTTGACTAAAATCTCATACAAGGTATGACAAAAACTTCGGGAAAATGTTTTACGAAACAATGCCCGTCGTTTGTAAAGATGTTCGACAATGACTGTACGATTCCTGAAAACTACCGGCGTAGTTCTAATTCTATATCACGTAGAGACCTCTCGTTACAGGTCTCTGAATGACTAAAATATCTCAAAAATATTCTCCTTTAAGATATCCAAACACCTTTAAAACATTCCTCAAAAGCTTGACTAAAATTTTATAAAAGGTATGACAAAAACTTCAGGAAAATGTTTTAAGAAGCAATATTCGTCGTTTATAAATCATGCTCGCAATGACCGTACGATTCCTGAAAACTGCGGGCGAAGTTCTAATTGTATATCACGTAGAGACCTCTCGTCACAGGGCTCTAAATGACTAAAATATCCCACAAAAATTCTCCTTTAAGGTATCCGAACACCTTTAAAACATTCCTCAAAAGCCTGACTAAAATATTAAACAAAATATGACAAAAACTTCGGGAAAAGGTTTTAAGAAGCAATATCTGTCGTTTGTAAAGCATGTTCGGCAATGACTGTACGGTACCTGAAAACTGCGGACGAAGTTTTAATTCTATATCACGTAGAGACCTCTCGTCACAGGCTCTGAATGGCTAAAATATCCCAAAAACATTGTTCTTTAAAAGGGCCATATGCTATAAACTAGTGATAAATTTCTTCTAAAGATACGACTTCATCTCATGTAAACTTATTTTGGACATTTGTAGTCTTTCTTTCGCAGGCTTACCAAGCTTGAATCAGACCTTTAAATTTGTTCGCTACTTCATCCATTGTACCAACTCTATATGCAAGTGTGTTATTTAAATAAATCCACAATGCTTATCCCGAAGCCTTAGAACAAAAGCACAGACAAACACAGTATGGAGGGTGGCGAATATTGAAAAATTCATCATTTTTTTCACGACCGATCGAAGAAATTAGCGACTTTTCTGCGACAAATCAACGAAATTCGCTTTTTTATTTCACCAAAAATTGAACAAATTCGACATTTTTTCGATGAGCGATTGAAAAACTTCGCGATTACTTTCCGTCACCATGTGACAAAGTTTGCTTTTTTCCCCACGAGTAATTGGAGAAATTTGGGATTTTTTCCATTATCGATTGACGAAAATCCTATATATATATATAGATATATTTATGATCAGTAGACATTACGATTTTGAGAAACGTACAAATTGTTTCAAGTATTTTTTATAGTCTTTTTTTTTTTTTTTTTTTTTTTGTTATTGTTTAATGTACATTCACAGAACTCAGAGTGTCCATAATTAAACGACACTATATTAAAGTTGTCTACAGAGGAAACTATTGTTAAGAATGATGTGAAATTTCATGGAGGGCATAATAAAGCTATAGAAATTTTTTTGAGCGAAAAAATAGTTCAAAATTACGCCACCAGAGGACGTTTTTAACAAATTACACATTTAGCATAAATTTATGGTAGTTAGCAAATTTTATAAGAACCAAACATGACGGTCATCATTTTAAGATACCATCTGGAATCTTAAGATAGTTGACCACAGTTGATTGTTTCCACAGTTGCCCACAGTGTGTTCTGGAAAATGCTAGGAACATGCCGCGAAATACTGTCTTCAACATCAGAAACTAGTATGTTGTGGCCATCACAAAACTTTCTTCTATATAAATCACGTCAATTAAATCATTTAAATAGTACGAGAAATTACATGAATTTAGCACCAATTCATATCAAAGTACATCTGAATTTGAAGTTTGATGAAAATTCGAGCATTAATTCTTGAGATAGAGCTACAGCGGGAATTCTGAAAAATGTAGCATAGCAGCGCCACCTGTTGAGCGATTTACACTAAAAATAAACAGCACTAAATGATATCAAGGTATACCTGAATCTGAAGTTTGTTGAAAATCTAAGCGTTAGTTCTTGAGATAAAGCTATTGCGGAAATCGCAAAAAAATACAGCATAGCAGCGCCACCTGTTGAGCGATTTACACCAAAAATTAAACAGCACTAATTTACACGTCAATTCATGTCAAGGACTAACTAAATCTGAAGTTTGATGAAAATCCGTGCAATAGTTCTTGAGATACAGCTCTTGCGAAAATCGTGAAAATGCAGCACAGCAGCGCCACCTGTTGGGCGATTTACACCAAAACTTAAACAGCACTAATTTATATCAAGGACTAACGAAATCTGTAGTTTGATGAAAATTCGTGCATTTTTTCTTGAGTTAGAGCTATTGCGATAATCATGAATAATGCAGCATAGCAGCGCCACCTATTGGGCGATTTTCACAAAAAAGTAATCAGCACCAAACTATATCCTGGACTAACTGAATCTGAAGTTTTATGAAAATCCGTGCAGTAGTTCTTGAGATATAGCTATTGCAGAAATCGTGAAAAATGCCGCATAGCAGCGGCACCTGTTGGGCGATTTTCACCAAAAACTAATCAGGTCTAGTTTATATCAAGGTATAACTAAATAATAAGTTTTGTGAAATTCTGTGCATTAGTTCTTGAGATAGAGCGCCCACAAAATTTTTGTCACATACAGACTCACAGACAGAGTGACAGAGTGACAGAGTGACGGAGTGACAGACAGACATTTTCTAAAAACCATCAAATCGTGTTCTGGGCATTCTAAAACGTGTAAATCCGTCGAAAACCGGGAGTCGAAAATTTTCACAAATCCAATACTTTCTTCTTGTAAAGATAGAAGAAAGTAAAAAGTTATAAATAAAATTTCTGAACAATGGTAAATGTATGCTAAACGAGTAATTCATTAAAAAATTTCCTCTGGTGGCGAAATTTTGAATTTTTTTTTAAACAAATTATTATCTCTTTATTATATCTTTCACAAAAATTCACAACTTTAGGACCAATAGTTAGGGCCAGTAGACAACTTTAAGGGGGTCCGGGACACAAAAATCTTCAAATTTTCATTTTTTTTTTTTTTTTTTTTATTGGATTAAAAATTTTTCTGTCGTTTTCTGCTTAAAATTATGTTTAAATCATGTTTCCATCTTAATTAGAACAGGAAATATTATTTTTTTCATTTTGGTTTGTTTTCAAAATCTGCCTTTCAAGCTATGGTTGTCAAGGAAACGAGTTCTTGTGAAATTGCGTTTTTCTTCATGATAGGTTTTTTCACTATTACACATATTTAAGTTCTTATAACTCGAGAACCGTTAAAGATACAGGGTTGAAACTCGGAAGATATCTTTTTCAATTATTTTACTTTACTTTTGAGCCAGCATATTTGAAAAAATTATTTACTTTTAAAAATATGATTTTTTTAAAAAAAAGTTGCGCCACTTTTTTTGTAATTTTTTCGTTATATATTTTTAATTTTTTTTAAATAATATTTTTTTAAATGCTGGCTCTAAATTAAAAAATATATATTTCTGTTTATTTAAATGAAAAGCAATTTAAATTCTACAAACAATATTTCGAGTTATAATGATTTTAAGTTATACCACTTTTTTCATAAATTTTAAATAATTTTTTTTTTTTTTTTAAGCTATGAGAAGTTTTATCATTTGATTTTGTTTACAAATGATATGGTTAACCATCACAAAAAAATTCAAAATTTTAACTCAATAAATAAAATTTTTTTGAAAATGTGTCCCGGACCCCCTTAAAGTAGTGTCGTTTAATTATGGACACCCGGTACATATATATCTACTAAAAAACAACTTTTCAAAAGTAAAAAAAAAGCCAAGCAAAAAAAAAAAAAAAAAAAAAAAAAAAAAAGAAGAAGAAAAAGAAAAAAGGTGAAAGTTGTGGCTAAAAAATAGTGTGATATCAAATTTCCAAGCTTATATTACGGTACTTATTTAACATTTTTTGATAAAAATTTACCATATGTAAGTCGAGTACCTAAGTATGCGTTGATAGAAAGCCTTTTCTCCTTTACTAAATACATCATAACGTGTTTCTGAAAATAAATTTTTTTTAAATTATGCATGATGGGCTTGGCGGCCATCTTTCCATATTTTACACAAATTTCTAAGCACACAAGTTCATTGTTAAGATTGGAAGTTCGAAATTGTTACTAAAGCAAACATTTTATTCTTTTAATTTATGGAAATGAGTGCCTAAAAATGTGTGTCTAAAAATAAAGCTGAAGGTTTCTCAGGTTTCATCTTATGATTCTCTTTTTTCGGAGGGGGGGTGTGTTAATTAATTAGTTAAAGCAGTAAAAATCAATTTGTTTTTTCAAAATAAAAAACTTTCTTAATTTATCTGTCTGTAGCTAAAACTATAAGTTCGAAATTCTTAATAATGCAAATATGTTACGAGCTTGAGTGCTTAGAAATTTGTGTAAAATATGGAAAGATGGCCGCCAAGCTCATCATGCATAATTAAAAAAAAATTAATTTTCAGAAACACGTTATAATGTATTTAGTAAAGGAGAAAAGGCTTTCTATCAACGCATACTTAGGTACTCGACTTACATATGGTAAATTTTTATCAAAAAATGTTAAATAAGTACCGTAATATAAGCTTGGAAATTTGATATCACACTATTTTTTAGCCACAACTTTCACCTTTTTTCTTTTTCTTCTTCTTTTTTTTTTTTTTTTTTTTTTGCTTGGCTTTTTTTTTTTACTTTTGAAAAGTTGTTTTTTAGTAGATATCAGTTCTTTTTTTTAAATAAATGATATATAACTGAAATAATTCTACTAGCTCAAATTAAAATGAGTCCTTGTATAGCCTTTATAAGCAGGGAGCAAACGCAATATTATACATTTTGTTTACCTATCATTCATTTTTTATAGTGATTAATAATTTAAAAGTAAGGAAAGTCAATTTCTTCTTTCAAAGTATCAGTCTTTCTCAATTTATATCTCCTTAAAATTTTCTACGAAAGATGAAAATTTAGTAAAAAACAGAGTCGAAATAAAATATATATTTACAGTTAGTCTGTCAGTTAATTGTTTTTTCTAACTTTTTTTGCTGACGGTTTTGCAAAATAAATTTACCTTTACAAATACCTACGGTTAATCCGAGAATGAAAACCCGCAGGTATCTAAAGATTCGAAGATCTGTAAATCTAGCAATTCTAGACATAATAAAGGAACATTTTTGATAAAAAAAATCTAAAAATTTAAAGATATAAACTGTACATATAACTTCATCTTCATTTAGATCGTGTTATAGAGAAGAAAGAATAAATATGTAATTTTACTCAAGTCTGTTTATCCATACCTATTTGCATAAATGTGAGGATATTAATTTACTATAAAATTTCCCCTAAATTGATTATCTTTAATAGTCTATTATTAAAGCCGCATATACATTAGAATTAAATATTTTTCGGTTAAAAATTGCCTGAAATCTATAGTCTTATCGTTCGTTAAATTTGTTTTTTTTTTTTATGCCCAGACTCTTTTTCTTAACTCTGACAAAAGATCACAGACATATTGAAGCTATCCAAATTCTTATATCTTTCTATCGTATTTCCTTTTTTGAGGGGGATGTGAGGAAGAGCCTTAAGAACTTCGTTTTGTTCTCAGAATTCTGAATTATTTATTCAAAAGATCTGCCTACATAAGTCTTGTTGGAGAATTTTCATTAGTTAAGAATTGCATCAAGTTATACATCATCTGAATCTATTAAATTAATTTTGTGAAATACTAGATGGTAGCCATTGATATTTCCAGACCATTTGCCTACATTTTAAACTTGAGTCATTTACTACTATTCATTAATTTTCTATACGAATTAAAGAAGTCGTTGTTTCCATGCCAACTGTACCTTTCACTATTGCTTGCTTGTTTGTTTGTTTGATTTATTGAACACATACATCTTATCACATGCGGATCACGGCGGGATTCGAATCTGCTTCCACTTACGCTCTCAAGCGATTAACGGCATTGTGTCTTATCCACTCAGCCACAGTGGGCCACTATTGCTTTCTCTAATGCCCAGATACTCAAATTTAACCAACTGCACTTAGAATCATGGTCATAACACAGAACATTTATATGTTAGAGCAGTGTTGCCAGTGGGCTACTTTTTTTTAAATTCAGATTTCTTGATTGCCAGCACTTATTATAAACGGTAAAATTCCCATTGTTTTCGCCTTAATTAATATGTCATTAAATAAGGCACATTTTACAATTTCAAAAAAGTGGTGCCAATCAAGTATCTGAGTTAAAAAAAGTAGCCCATCTGGCAACACTGTGTTAGAGTGGTGACATATGCACAAGTCGTGTACTCATATTCAATTTTTTGTCCAAAGTACGGTAACTCACTTTTCAGTAATAGACGAGGAAGATTTCAATTAAACTAACCAGAAAAGTTAACAAACATTGGCTTCCTGATTTGATTTCATTCAAAATTGTTTTAACCAACCAAAGTTAATGTCCGGGATCCAGATAAATTTTTCTCTGTTAGTAAAATTACATTGACCAATCAGTAGCCTTTATCCTTGCAGGCTTTTCGGTGTTTACTGCAAACATCAAAAAGTTCGGAAAAATGCAGACGTCTGATTGATCAATCCCATCCCGCTAATAGCGAAATACCTATCTTGATCCCGTCCTATTCAACGCCCTTTAAATATTGGAGAAAGCCTTGACACGTGTCAGAAAAACGTCACACAAAGCAGGCAAAACAAAGAAGAAAAATCATTCATTGGCTCGTTCATATTCACGAGCCGATGAATGATTTTGTTTCTTTGCTTTGCCTGCTTTGTGTGATGTTTTCGTGACGCGAGTCAAGACTTTCTCAGATATTTAGGATGCTTTGGCGTATTTCACCACCATGAAGTTATGAAAAGAGAGGGACAGACATGTCAATCTTCCCGTGTGAAAAACTAGTTACCAAAAAAAAAGAGTTATTTCCCTCTCTTCTGCCCTTTTCTCTCTTGATTTTGACCGATAGCAGCCCATTTAGCAGTCTCCAGTACAAGATGCCGCTATATACGGTGGACGCAGGAGGGAGGGTGTTAGCGCGACCAATGACATAATAAGCCAGTTCATGATGTTTAAAAGTCACACGCAGTTGGATCCAGGCTACCGCGGTGGGTCCGATTCTTCTTTTTTACAAACCGCTGGAGTCACGTGATACTCTTTTCACGCACCTTCTTTGGTGCATTCGAGCATCACGTGACTCCAGCGGTCTATAAAAAAAGAAGAATCGGACCCACCGCGGTAGCCTGTCTTTTTCGTTAGCCTCAGAGTTGGATCATCTTTACACGATGATTAGTACAAAGCTGCGCGCCGATTTTTTTTTTTTGTGTCCATTGCCGTGTACAGATAATCAACTCCGTGTGACGTTATGAACTGGCCTTATGTGTTGTTGGCCACAGTTTAGGAACAGCTACAAATGACTTCATCTATATCTACTCCGAGGTAAACGAAAAAGACAGGCTACCGCGGTGCTACAGCGCCTAGAATATATAGTGTGGAAATCGGCTATCCCAGTAATACTTTAAAAAGTGCTAATATATTGGATCTCTTAAATTTCAAATGATGCTGAAATCCAATGAGTCGATCACAGCGATATCTGCAGGATATTTCCTAAAACTTCATGACGATTTTGTAACAGCGTCTAGAATACCTAGTGTGGAAATATTTTATTAAACAACGCTAAAAATTTGTATCCCGTAAATGATCGACGATACTGCTAAAATTCCAAGTGTCGATCGCAGCGAAATCTGCGGGATTTTCGTATTACATTGTATAGACTAGCAATATCTTTCAGTTATAGAAAATATCCTGCAGATGTCGCTGCGATTTGTATATTTCAGCAGCATCGTTGCACATTTAAGGATACAATATTTTACTACTTTTTTAAGTATTACAGGGATAGCCAATTTCCACACTATATATTCTATGCGCTATAATTTGGTCTAGACGCTGTAGCGTTTTTTTTTTTTTTTTTTTTTTTTTTTTACATTTTATTAACATACATCTGACCTGTGTGCTTGGCGTCAAGCCCGCTGTAATAATACGATGTTTACTTTGAAAGTTTATCACAGATGTCGCTGCGATCAGCTCCCTGGATTTCAGCGTCAGTGCACATTTAAGGGATACAACTTTTTAGCGCTGCTTGGATAGCAAAATTCCACAGTATGTATTCTAGACGCTATAGCGCTGCATTACACGTGTCTCTTTCTTCTTTAAAAAATATCCTTCAAATGTCGCTGCAAATGACTGTTTGGAATTCAACATCGTTGTACATTTAAGGGATTCACTATTTCCGCGCTTTTTTAAGTATTGCTGGGATAGTCGATTTCTACAACATATAATCTAGGCCTATAACGGAGCTATAGTACAGCGCCTAGAAGATACAGTGTGGAAAACGGCTATTCCTATAATGCTTTAAAAAGTGCTAAAAACTTGTATCCCATAAATCTCCAACAATGCTCCGCGGCAATATGCTGATACGAGCGCCATCTCGTAACTCTTTTCAATATAAACACTGAGTTTTCAAAAATTATAGAATGTTAAATATCGGAAACTATAAATATAAGATATTTTGGTCTGTTATAAGCTAATTTAGTTAAGGAATGACGTGAAATAGGTTAAAGAGTCTCTTTTAGAATGACTATCGTTTTTAAATCACTACGATGGCGCTACTATCGACATCTTGTTATTCAGCATCGTTGTACATTTATGGGATTCAATTTTTTAGCACTATTTTGTAGCCGTTTTCCACACTGTATCTTCTAGGAGCTGTATATAGTGTGGAAATTGGCTATCCCTGTAATACTTTAAAAAGTGCTAAAATATTGTATCCCTTAACTGTGCAATGATGCTGCTGAAATATACAGATCACAGCGACATCTGCAGGATATTTTCTCAAACTGCAAGATATTGCTAGTCTATACAATGTAATACTAAATCCCGCAGATGTCGCTGTGATCGATACTTGGGATTTTAGCAGTATCGTCGCATTTAAGGGATACAAATTTTTAGCGTTGTTTGGATAGCATATTTCCACACAAGGTATTCTGGACGCTGTAGCCATACTTTCGGCAAAAACTTGAAATGAGCATGCTTCCTGTGCATATATCACCACTCTTATATATGAAGGCTCTCTGTTATGGTGTTGATTCTGAGCGCTCTTTGTTAAATTTCTATATTTGTGTTTTAGAGAAAGCAATACAGAAAAGTACTGTTACTATGGAGACAACAACTTCTTTAATATTGAAAGGTATAGCAAAGGAGTTCAGAATCAGTGCCTTAAATAGTTTCGAATATGTATTGTTGTTATGACAATTAATACCCTACCTGGATGTGGAAATGCAAAATTGTGTTCAACATAATGGAGGATATTCCATCTACATTTTGATCAGGTGGTCAAGGTAAAAACTTCTATCGTAAAGAAGGGAAGTCTCCGTAGACGTGTAATGTAAATCCCCGCTAGCCAATGAAACGGTTCATGAGGCAAAGTAGTAGTATCTTCTCTTCTTATCAGATAGAAGTTCCTTGGATAAATTACCGGTATCACGTGACTTTTTCAGCCTCGAACCCATATTTGGAATATCCTCCATTGTGCGCAATCTAGATAGATTTTTGGCTGTCAGAGAAACGAGATTCATCAATCAGAAGCCTGCATTTTTGTGAACTTTTCGCTGTTTGTAGAAATGCAGGCTATTGATTGGCGATTCTCGTTTCGCTAACAGCGAAAAATCTATCTGGATCCTAGCCTACATTTCTACAAACATTGCACTTCATCCACGGCACTAAAAAAAAATGACTCAAAACTTTCATGACATAGGCCGGGATTCACAAACAGCAAATATTCTCAAACATGCAGGCTTCTGATTGGTCAAACTCATTCCGCTAACAGCGAAAAATCTATCTGAATCTCAGCCATAGTTATCTTCGATGAAATCAATGCAAAAGGATAATATAAAAGAAAAGTATAAGATTTCTAAAATGTTTTGGCGGGTTTATCGCTATTTGGCATAATTTGTAAACTTTAGAACTAATTAACAGTTTTTCGCTAATTATGAATAGAAAATTAATGTTTTTAAAGCTGAATTTTATAAAAGCACGTAGATTGAGTATATATCTATCCAAAAATTCAATCCTTACTTTTTTCTGTCCATTATTTAAGTCTCTACCTCGATTTAAACATAAGTTGTGACGAAGAAAATAAATTTGTCATTTTCAGTATCTCGACGTTATTTTAAACAATCTATATCTCTGTTTATAATTAATTTATGAGGATGCATTTGATCTCAAATTGAAGATCTTCTTTATTAGGTCCTTCTAGTGTTGGTTTTATTTTTCTGCGATGATTGCTTCTTTTGATATGGGAAATTTTACGCTGACATATTTCGTTCATTTAACATGGAGAAGTTGTCATCAGTAGAATAAGCAGTTACGGTGTCTTGCCTTATTCTTGGCGTTTGTTTGTTTGGCGGGGTTAGCATTTTTTTTTCAGCTTGGCTTGGCAGAACGACCGTCCTGCTTGATTTGTTGAAAAATCACATCGCTGATTGAGGAAATACGGGGCTTGCGGCAAAAATGAAATTGGAATTTGAAAAGGAAGACATTATTTTATTTATTTATTTTATTTTCCTTATGTGCTGTTTTTGCCGTAATTTCTACATTATTCTTCTTCATTGTTACCGTATTTTAGCCTACATTTCCGGAGAAACTCTGAAATACCGGGAGATTTTGGCATCTATGAGTACTTATTCAAAGACCTATGCTTCACCCAATACCACTATTGCGAATCCTATGACTTCATTCATCACCATTAATTGTATTATTTTTTACTTGATTAATATGATGAGATACAAAATTGCTTTTTGTTTAACCGGTTTTCAGTTAATTTCATTCATTACCTTCCATATCTAATTTGGTAATAATTATTCTTAAATATATGACCTAACAATTTCGCATGTCAAAATTTGTAATTAATTACCACAAATGGCTTTACAATTATTTTTTAATTTAAAATTTAAAGATGCATTAGTTTGAGAAAATACTTGATATACCACATATATAAAATCAACTATGAATCAGAATAAAACAGAATGTTTTAAATATTTCACTTTTACATCTGTACACATCAAAATCAAATTGAAACGCTTTAAAAAATCATCAACATTGTTATATTAACATTTCTTACGATTAATTTAGGTATGATTTTTAAAATCTGTTTAAATTTTTTTTAAGTTCATCTATTTGAGCAACAGAAAGGCTCCATTAAAAAAAAAAAAAAGATGAATTTCTATTTTTTTTATGTTTTATTGCTTTTGATTAGTTATGTTAATAGTTATGTTAATTATTTTCAAAATGTATCTTCAGCAGATAAACATTTCACTTTTAAAATCCTAAAGAATTCAAGAAAGTATTTTTTGTTCTCAAATGGTTCTTCATTTTAAACTTGTATAGGGAACCTTTTCCTATCAACTCGTGCAAAACATATTGAAAATTCCGGTATGTGCTCGAAAACCGATATCTGAAAAAAAAAAAAAAAAAAAAAAAAAGAACTAATTTTCTCAGCCATGTCATGGTGGAAAAAAGCGATTTCAATTTTCAACATCGATATATTCTGAAAAAAAAAAAAATCACAGTAACTTCATGAAATTTCACTATAAGGAAAAAAATATATAGAAAACCAACTAAGGTCATTTTGTCTAAGTGCGATGCGTTTTCTCACAAGTTTGTCTCATTTAGGATATATTTTGCTTTTTATTAAGCATAAAATGCCAAATATAAGCAACAAATGAATGATTGTTATGCTTTTAATCAAGAGTAATTTATTTTGACGAAAAGAAATTATTATCTGCAATCTAAGAAAAAATATATCATTGTGGCATTTAGGTCATTTTCGTCACACATACAGCAGGTTAAAACTTAAATAAGATGCCCAAAACACCTAATATGACGATGCATTTCATGCATGTCAGTTCACTTAGCTTTATTACTTTAATTGTGCTTTATTACTTTAATTGTAAGTTTTTTTTAAATACCTAGTACCGCTTTTGAAATAAATAATCATTAATACTTTAAATACTTGTAACTTTAAGAAATAAACAAAAAGCAACAAAAGAATATTTTCATACAAAATTAATTGTATTGAAACAGTGTCTATTATTGCATATTCTACAAATTAAATGAAAAATAGGAAACATAACTATAAAGACATCAATGCTTCACGTACAGTCGTGGAAAAATAAATTCCTTCCGGCCAGTGCCGGGAGGAAGAGGTAGCTTTCATATTCCTTATTTTTAAAGAGCCTGCTTATACTATTCAAACACACGAAGCTCAAATTAGTGGAACCCGATTACAGAAGATTCAATACTAATTTTTGTCAATACTGAATGTGAATAAGATTTTCGCGAAATTAGTCAGCTGTATCCAAACTGGTTTTATTTAAAGTGGCTTATATTTGGTCACCAAATTCGGTGATATATTGAAGTGCCCGCCATTTTAAAACAATATGATGGGCGAAGCTAACCAATAAACTTAGTCGAGACCTCAGCTTATACCATTCAAACACACGAAGCTCAAATTAGTGGAACCCGATTATAGAAGATTCAATACTAATTTTTGTCAATACTGAATGTGCATGAGAATTTCGCAAAATTAGTCAGCAGTATCCAAATTTGTTTTATTTGGACTTATATTTAATCGCCAAATTTGGCGATATCTTGAAGTGCCCACCATTTTAAAACAACAGGATGAGTGAAGCTAACCAATGAATTTAGTCTAGACCTTAGAAATTCCATTGCACATGCTCACTCACATTGGAATCGGTTGATATATACGAGTGCTGTCGGAGGAAAAAAATTAGATTTTTCAAAATGTCACCCACATTAGAAATTCAAAGTGCTATATTTCAACCATTTTTAAAGATAAAGACAAAACAAAAAATGCTCCGAAATCCTTGTATCAAGGAAAGAAATCTTTTTCGGTTTTTAATATTTTTGTTCCTCGTTTTAAATTTAAATTAAAAAAAAATAATAATGGCCACCATTTTTAAACAAGATAGCGGATGAAGCTGGCCAGCTAAATTGGTTGAGACATTGCTATGTACTATGCACATGCCTTCTCACATCCAAATCGGTTTATAAATACGCGTGTTATCGCGTGATAAAAATCAAATAGTAGCAAAATTTCAGCCATGCTAGAAATTGAAAGTGCTATAACTCAGCCATTTTTTTAAGATATAGGCAAAACAAAAAATGCTCCGAAATCTTTGTATCAAAATCAAACACATAAGAACAAAATCTTTTTCAATTTCTAAATTTTTTAGCCTCATTTTAAATTAATTTTTTTTTTAATTTTTAAATAGCCGCCATTTTGAAACAAAATGGTGGATAAAGCTTGCCAACGAACTTGGTCGAGACATTGGTATGTACTATGTACACACCAAATAACATCCAAATAGGTTCATAAATACGCCTGATATCGCGTGACAAAATTCAGATCGTTTCAAAATGTCAGCAACACTAGAAATTCAAAGTGCCATAGCTCGGCCATTTTTTAAGATATAGACGGAACAAAAAATGCACCGGAATCTTTGTATCAAGGTCAAACGCATAAGGAATTTTTTTTTTTTCAATTTCTAATTTTTTTTTCTTTTTTACCTTATTTTAAATTAAAAAGTTTAAAAAAAAATTAAATGGCTGCAATTTTGAAACAAGTTGGCGGTTGAAGCTGGCCAACGAACTCGGTCGAGACACCAAGTATGTACACACCAAGTTACATCCCAATCGGTTCATAAATATCAGAGTTACAGTGTGACAAAGATCAGATATAGATATATATATATATATATATATATATATCAACATTTGAACGGAGGGTGGTTTCGGTGTCTGTAGGTCATGATCTGTGAAAACATACCAAAATTTTTCGGAATCGTTTACTTCCGAACGGCTGCAATAGGTACTTTTTTGTAATGAAAGCTACCTAAAAAAGTAAACACCCCTACTAACTCCTCAACAAATTATCGTAGAAGAAAGTTACTGGTACCGAACGATTAGAAATAAAGTCTACTTTTAAATTATGTATATAAAATTTGCTTAGGGGGGCAGCTACATATTTAAACGAACCTTAACTTCATTTTTTTCAATGGCAATACCAAATTTTGACAAGATATTTCAAATCTTAGGTTCAAACTATGCCTAGACATCAAATTTCAAGTCATTTGAATGATAAGTTTTTGTATTATAAACATTCAAAATTTAGGTTTTTTAATGTTAAATTACATTTTCATATTTTTATTAATATCTCCTGAAATTATACTCCTAATGCGCTAATTTTTTGTGTAGCAATAATACTAAAATACCGAAACCTAAATACGTTGAATTTGCAATTTTTATAATTTTATGATATGAATTAGGAATTATGAAATTAATACTCGAAAAAATTATGAATTGCAACCTACATTTTTATTGATGGATTTAGATTTATTAAGTCCTGCTTTATAGAAATCCAAAATTTCACATTTTTCTTCCAAGTAGTTTTCAAATTAAGCTTAAAAAAACAGTAAAATGATGGTTTAAGGGGCCGTCTATGTTAAGATATTTTTGATTTTTGACGGCCAATTATCTACACGAGGGATATAGGCCCGGGGGGAGTGCCCTCCGTGGGGGTCTTTCTAAGGGAACCTAATCCGTATTAACGCATGGAAGATCCACGGCTCGAAGAAAACCACGAAAACTCCGAACGATTAGGCCGACGGGCGCGATTGGGATCGAACCCAGCACTTCCCGTCTACCAGCTTCGAGAGCAGAACCTCTCGGCCACTGGTGGGGCCCCCGTCTATGTTAAGTGACTAGATATTTTGAAATTTCTTATGCTATCCTGGAATCTAGCAGTCTTCAACGAGTGCTTTTGTATGGCTTAAGATGACTTGATCAAGAAGGGATTCTCTCGGTCGAGTACCGAATTTCAATTTGGATACAACCACTAAAATACGCTCTCGTTTTAAAATAATTAATTTCTCAGAAACGTATCGTACGAATTGCATAAAAAAAAATTTTTTTAGGCTAATTGGAGGGTGTGGAGTTCATTTTTGCTGTCAGAATTGTGTATTGCTATCGGGAAAAAAAAGTTTTACACATTCGTTTTAACATGTAGATGGCCCCCTAAGCAAATTTTATATACATCATTTAAAAGTAGACTTTATTAGCAATCGTGTGGTACCAGTAACTTTCTTCTACGATATATTTCTTTTTTTATTTATTTGCAGAGTTAGTAAGGGGTGTTTACTTTTTTTTTCCACGACTGTACTAAACATATTTCTTTAAAATTTATCTTTATGACCTTTAAGAAAAATATTTGTTTAAATGTACTTTTGTATTATTATTTCTAAGATTCTTGGGAAAGGGCCCTTTTGCGTTGTCACCTACCCCTTGGATTCACAACTCATTTCATTATTCTGTACTTATGGCCGCATAACCTTTTAACCAGAAAGTCTGCCAATCTAGCTTAAATATAAATCTACATTATTAAATAGTTTCTCGCGGCAAACCTCACTTGACCATACTTAGATTCCTGCCCTTTTACACTTTTAAATATGTGCTTTGCTTAAAAAAAAAAAAAGTATTTGATAATATTGCAGTGAAATCAAATTCTTTAAATATTAAAATCTTCTTTAATGTAAAATTATAAGCACATTTTATCGTATTTAAATAAGTACATTATTAATATAAATAAATCTAATTGTTATTAATATAAAAAATTAACTTTTATTAAAATACTCCATGCATAACATTTTATAATCAAAAAGTAGAAAATTTTTTTGAAACAGAATATTCTAGTAAGCATTTTATTTAAAAAATAAAAATAAATCTGTAATTCTTATTAACACCAAAATTTATTTTTATAAAATATATTCCATTTATCATGAAAAATATAAAGCAGCCTATAAAATATTTTTAAATAAAAAAGTTGAAAATAAAATTGAAATAGAATATTTCACCGATAAAACACTTTTAAATAAAAAGGTAAAAAGAAAAAAAAAAGTTGAAATAGAATAGAATACTTTAACCGATAAAACATTTTTAAATAAAGATAAAAAAAAAAAAAAGTTAGGAATGAAAAGAAGGTGCGCGATTCAAACTCATGCTATCTAGACTCAAATGCATTGCTCTAACAATTCAACCACCAAGCACATAGATGTTCGACAACAAAACATTAAAATAAGTAGGCACATCTGTGATCTGAAAGCAGGAATCTAAGTATGATCACATGATGTCTGCATTGAGACTCTGGTATATTATTTCGTCAATTTTTTGATTAAATTATTACAAAGGCAAAGACTTTAATGTTTTAATCATCTTAAATACGTAGATACGAAAATGTAAAAAAATGGCCAAAGTAGACAAGAGGACAACAGTTAGAGAGAAAATTATTATGTAATCTCGCCCTTCGATCATATGGCAATATTTTTGCTTTCTTCTATCTTTACAAGAATAAATTATTGGATTCATGAAAATTTGCGAATTCCGTTAAAAAGACACGACATATCACTGTTACATGTTGAGTGATCAATTTCAAAATTGTTTCCGGATAGTTTTTCATAAAAAAGAATCTTTCATATTAAATTTGGTGCAATTCCAACCCTGATGCTAAAAATAGCTGCCACGGAAGTCATCAGTTATACTAACAAAACTTGCTGGGTGATAAACATCAATATCTACTACTAACCAATATACGTACAGACTTAATTCCATGTGCAGTTTCAGTATTTTCGTGCTTTCATTCTTGATTTCGAAAACCACAAAATTTTTGCTATACATCGACAAACGTCAAACAGGCAAATATACATGTTCCAAAATTGGTCAGACTTGGTCAGGTTTTATTTCGAGCATCCCGAATAAAAATCTGGAAGTCCAAAATTCTCATATATCCCATGCTTTCGTCTCATGAATATATGATGTAAAGAAAATAAAGTATTAATTTTAGTAATTTTTTGACTGAAGCGGAATAAGTTGAATAATAACAAAATCAAAATGAGAAAATCTACAAAACTAATTTTGTAGTAATGACTTTTAAGTATGTAAATACTATAGTGTAAATATAATTTTAATTAATTTTTCAATTAATTTTATTGATGTCTTAATTTTATTGGGTCTTTTTACAACCTCAAATGAATTGATGTGAAATATTTCAAGTATTTAATATTCTACATTATATTGGTTTTGCCTGAACGGAAACGAAAAAAATTAAATGTAATAATGCATATTTCTATTTTGAATGAATAAGAATAAAACACTAAAAACATTCAGCTGCGACTCTATATAAAATGTGACATGTACATGCGAGAAAAAGCAGAGATAGAAAGAGAGAGAGTATTTGCAAATGAGAGAAAAAAATTAGAAAAGAAATATTCAGCCATATACTATAAATGCAATGAAGTACAAAAGAATATTCTGATAAATATCCCCTAAGACATATAAATCTTTTGCAATCCCAAACGTGTTTATTTTTAAACTCGTAATATAAGTAAAAAAGCATAGTTTTGTTTAATAAATAGAAAACATTAGAATTTTATTTCAGTTTTCTGTCTACACTGTCTGAAATAAAAATGTAGCAAAGAAGTATTTAAAAAAATGTCTTATCTAACACAAATTAATTACATATTTTTTGTGATTTCTTTGAAATAAATAAAATGTATAATTATTCTTCTAATATTATTTTTTTAAATATTTTGGAAATACAGAGCAACTTTTTAAAGCTTATGGTTGAAGATGCATGATTATTGCAGTTTTAGTTCATGAGCATATACTATTTAGACAACAAAAGATACAATAGAATAATTCAGAAAATAACTTTTTAAATAGTAAAAATCTGTAAATCCGTATGTATAATTAAATATTTTTTTGATTGCTCGTTGTTTACATTTAGTCTTACAATATGGGTTTACATTATGGTATTACAACTTCTGCGCGTTGTTTATTTAATTACTTTTGTTACATAAAGAATTTAGTATGGTCTGGAATTTATTTATCTGATCATCTATTTGATATTGTCATTAGGTGAAGATTATGATTTTGAAATGTTAATATCTCACATTCATAATTGTAGAAATCGAAGCGTACGTTCATAAACAGAAAAGTACAATATATTTTTTTAAGATTCTTCTTTAAAACCGCTTCTATCTTCAATAGAAGAAAGTATTGTAATCAAAATTTTTTTGACTTCCGGTTTTCGACGGGTTTACACATTTTAGGGGTCAGAGATCCTAAAAAACATGTTTATAGAAAATGTCTGTCAGTCCGTGTGCCCATATGTCGCCATTGTATCATCAAAAATTGTATGTAGTTATGCATAGAATTGAACCAAATTTTTTTTTAAGTTTTTGGCTATGGCAAGCAGGTCCTCCATTTATTTGGAAA
This sequence comes from Maratus speciosus, assembly GCA_963932465.1. Classification (NCBI taxonomy): domain Eukaryota; kingdom Metazoa; phylum Arthropoda; class Arachnida; order Araneae; family Salticidae; genus Maratus; species Maratus speciosus. The sequence goes on along the minus strand of OZ010786.1, from coordinate 51,545,727 downwards.
AAATCCGCCGGTAGGGGGTGCTGTAATAGCGATTTTTGTGTATTTTGAATATTGTACCATCGAAAATTGTATGAAGTTATGCATAGAATTGAACCAAATTTTCTGTGTATGTTTTTGGTCATGGCAAGAAGATCCTCCATGAATTTGGAAAAAGTCCGCCGGTAGAGAGCGCTGTAATAACAAGTTTTGTGCAATTTTTATGCATTTTGCATATTGCCATCGAAAAGTGTATGAAGTTATGCATAGAATAGAACCAAATTTTTTGTGTATATTTTTGGGCTTAGTAAAAAGATCCTCCCTGAATTTGGAAAAATTCCGTAAGTAGGGGGCGCTGTAATAGGGATTTTTGTGCGTTTTGAATATTGTACCATCGAAAAATGTATGAAGTTATGCATAGAATTGAACCAAATTTTTTGTATATATATTTTAGCCATGGCAGGACGGTTCTCAAAGAATTTGGAAAAATTCCGACGGTAGGGGGCACTGTAATAATGTTTTTTGTGTCATTTTCAATATTGTACCATCGAAAAGTGTATGAAGTTATGCACAGAACTGAACCAAATTTTTTGTGTATGCTTTTGACCATGGTAAGAAGGTTCACCCTGAATATTGAAAAATTCCACTGGAAGGGGGCGCTGTAATAGCGATTTTTATGCAATTTTACATATTGTACGATCGAAAAGTGTATGTAGTTATGCATAATTCTAATAAAACTACTAATAAAACTAATAAAAATGAATTATTGGGATTTGTAACAACATTTTGAAATATTAATACACATAAGATAGAAGAAAGTTTTAGAATTAGCAAATCTAACAAGTGTTAGTTTAAAAAGGCCCTCACGAGAAAGGGATGGAATGCCTTTAGTACAGGCATAATTTAAATAGTTAAATAAAGTAGTACGCTTTAAAGCAAAGTTATCTTCATTAACTTTATTTGCTGCTTGCAAAGTTAGTTGTGAATGATATAAAGAAAACATTTTTTTTAGTGGGTGGAGGGGACTTTCTTTTATTATCACTACAAGTAGTTGAAAAACAACAGTAAGTACTAGGCTAGCTTATAATATTCACCTATCTTGTTTTTACTGGCAAAAATGAATTTATAAATTAAACTAAAAAAAAAAAAAGTTTTACGAAAGATAGACTTGTGTAATAATAAAATAAAGCAATATTTTACGTGATAGTGTCCAACCTTTCCTATGGCCAAACCATGTCAGTTATCCCTATATTTGGCTGGCTCAATGAAAGCTTTCTAATGGAAATACTAATCTTTTGTATGAAACTTTCCATTTTCACGGACATTCGATGTTAATTTGAGTTGCAAATTAGCTTTATAAAGCACATACGTTTACAGAATGAAAGTGATTATAACGCTTTTTTGTGTATTAGGGGGTTCTGCCCCTTACGAGCTACGCTGGCCAACCCACGTTCAGACACTAATTTGATTGGCCTTTAAAAAGATTTCGGAAAATTCAATTATAATTTTAATAAAGCAATGACGATCTCCCTGTAAACGGGTTTCCATTAATTTTCCTTTGATTGGGGATTTTTAAGACTAGAATCAGCTACTGTTAAGAATTACAATGGCTTTTTTCGAGTTTGATTAAAAAAATCAGTTAAACAGTTGAAAATAAGCTAATGCAAAAAAAAAAAAAAAAAAAAAAAAAAAAATGTAAACAGTCTTTGTCTCCCGGTATTTTTTAAACAGCGATATAAGAAAGTTCTTTTGAATAGGACATTTTAAATGTATTGTTTTAAATCTGACGTAATTTTCACCAAAGTATCTTTTCTCCTTTTTTTCTGGGAATCTTTTCTTCAAATATAACTTGTAGAAAAATGTAACACTATAAAAGACTAAATTTATTATTTAGCACATATAAACTATGCATTTTGCTACTGAAAGTACTAGGAAAGGTATGTTTATACCACAGAGGTTCAAGAGATAATTGTCATAATCTCCATTTTGAATCACCCAATTAGTTAGGATGTTCAGTTATTTTAGTACTAGTACCACAGTGTTAACAATACACGTCTAGACAAAGAAATTCTGTAATGGAATCAGAATTAGTAATCGATTTATTTAATAAAACTAGAGGGTGTTACTCTCCTGAACTCGATTTTCCTTTACTAACTTTTTTATAAAAGTTATTTCAAAATGCATTTGAAAAGGCTTACCTTGCTTTATTTGAAAAGTTTTAATATTGCAAAAATTACTAGAAAGCGCAGTAGTTAAGTCAGTGATTGAATAAGTACTGGCAACCAGATTCCAAAATGAGTAACTTTCATTTCTGCAGTTTAGGTTTGGAGTGTAGAAATTTCTAACATTTGCCTTGGTGTTATTACGTTTCGTATAAAGGGAGGTAAGACTCTTTAAGTTTTTATTCCTCTATCTCTACTTTTCTTAAACCTTTATGTCCCAAATTATGAAATAATAAAAATTTCATATTCGAAATTATTTTTCATGTTTTTTAAAAAGATTTACACAATCAATTAATAAATTTTAGAAGGTTATTGCTAATAAAAAGCTTCTGAGCAGCTTCTGAGGATTCTTAAAGCTTCAAGATTTTCGAAATTTTTATATTTTTAGATGTTAATAAACTCCTATCTTTTCTTAACATTTTAATATAATTATTTCCTTGAAATTCCCATTAGAACAGAAGATAGGGTTTTTAGAATTATACCCGCGCAACATCTGAAGCGGCGTTTCCGAAACTTTGAAATCATTTTTCTTCGAATGACGTGTTTTTGCATAACGCGTAGGATATCTCAAAAACTTCTGAATATTTTTCATGAAATTTTCAAAACATATATTTCATGTTAGTCTGTATAAACTGAACCTAAAATTTCAGTTTTATTATTTAAAAAAATAGTTTCTTAGGTGGTTATATATGTTGAAATTTTCAAAATTTCCTATTAGCTAAATATAACTTTGTATTAAAAATATAATTAAAAAGTATATATAATCCTAGCAGATACAGTTTAGGTGAGAGTTAAAAACTGATTATCCTACGCAATTTTCAATATGTAGAATTATAGATAAGTTTGAGGGAGATGGAAGTGTAAAAAAATCTTCAAAAGCAAAGTTCAGGGAGAATGAATGAATCACCATACTGCTGATTACGTAGGGACTTTCAAAATAAAGTAGCCATCGCCTTTTAAAGCGCCTACATTGGAAAAGGTATATTCCAAGGTTAGTCCTCGCTGTCACTGAAGACAATAGGAGCTGTTATACACCATAAAGTTACAATAATTTAAATTGTGTATACATTTTTGGAGTACTCTGTATATAGCATTTGTTACTGTAAGCTGTGCATTATAATAACACAGTGTGCATAATGATTGTTCATTAGGGTGTATCGATTTTTAACTTTTTTTTTGTTTCCAAATTCCAAGTTGATAAAAAGTTGCTACTAGACACCACAACTTACCACAAAAAATTTTGGATTTTTAAAAAAATGTTTAGGTCTCCCGCACAAGGCCTAAAGTTTAGAAATTTTACTTAAAAAGTAAATTTTTACAAAATTTTTTAAAAAACCTAAAACACCTTCTTTTTTAATTGCAAGTTAAAATTCCGCTAACAATAAGCATGAAAAACGATAGAAAATGTATTTCAAAAACTTAGCACAACATTTAGGTCTCCCGCACAAGACCTAAATTTGTTAATTTTGACGAAACTTTCGTAATTTTTAGTGTAAATGAACCATTTTTTTTTCGTTAAAAACACACAGTGTATTTTTGTTACAGGATTCATAAAATGACACAGTATATATATATATATATACTACATAAATAATATATAAATGTTGTATACCTTAAAAAAGATAGTTTAAGGATGTAAATTGTTTGATAATTCGTAATAGATATTTCGTACAGATACTTTTGTTCTGTGCTCAACTCTTTAAGATCAACTTCTGGTATATCGCTTTCAATTGCAACAAAATTGACAACATCCACATTTTGGCAGCTTAGAAGTTGTTTACGAATAGGCCCGCTAAATGTGTTTGGTCCAGAAGTTGGTCCATCAAGAGCAACCATATTTTTTCTAAATGGTAATTCATTCAAATGTAGTAGACACACAACTGCCTGCAGTGGCTGTTGTATTTTATTTTCAAATAAGGTGATAACTCCATTTGAAGTGCCTGTGTTTGCTGCCGTACCATCACAACCAATAGCTTTTAGTTTTTTAAGATCGACAATTTTTTCTTCACAATACTTTACAAGTGATGTAACTACTTCCTTTCCTTTTCCATTTATGGGAGTTACATGACCGAAATACTTGGATCCAGGTTCTTCAACAATAGATATGTGTTCTTCCATTAAAGTTTTTCGGACACTTTTACCAGCTACAATTTCTTTTGTTATGGTTTCATCTTTACGACCATCAAAGTAAATGGCCAACAGATCGGAGGTTCGAGTTGAGCTTACTTCTTTACGAGACTTAAGCCTTTCACTTGCTACTTTTGATTTGTCGATTACTGTTTCTTGGTTCTCCGCAGTAACGACATTTAAGTCTCGCAAAAGTGCAGCAGCTAACTGAACTCCAGCTCTACTAGAAATGCCCATGCGGTCACAAGCTCGTGAAAACAAAGACAAGCGTTGTGGCAGTTCTTGCTTTACTTCTACACTTGAAACACTTTTTTGACTCGTATCAAGTACATTTATTTCAAAATCACTATTTTGACATGATGTGTGAGGCATTGAATCATCTGTACTATCACCAGAATCAATGTTATCAACAGATTTTAAGTTTTCATTCTCAGTCTTTTTTACAACTAACTGCATTAAAGCTTGTGACCTAGATTTTCTTTCTAATCGCTTTTTCAGCTTTTTAGTCTCGTTTTTGTCACACTCTGCAATTGACATCAATCCAGGACCACGTTGGTCGAGCAAAAACTCGTGTTCTATTGACGGGACATTTTTGCCAATAGAACAAATACAGTTGCTGAGGTCACATTTGCAAGTACAAATATCAAACAATGCAGTTTCAGTTTTTGACTGAAAGCTAGTTACTGCATCTTTGTAGGAGTTAGGATACTTCCTTTTAGGTCCTGAATACATTTCAATTTTCTCAAGCTGCTCATGCAGTTTTAAAACCATAAATATTGTGTTTTTGGTGCCAGAAACAGGAATTGAATCTCTTTTCCATATTTCCTCACGTTTTAAAGCAACTCTTAACGCAATTACCTTCTTTAAGGCTGATGCATTCCCTCTTGTTTCATTTCAATGCGTACCCACTCAAAATACTTCAAAACATCCATCTTGGTTGGCAGAACATTAACCTCACTCACATCAATAGGTTGCCGATAACCGGCCTGTCGGTAGTTTTTCTAGTTAGGTGCGGTTTTTTACTCATAATGAACAACAACAACACTCACTCAATTGATTCTTACAACAAGACTATCGCACTAAAACACAACCGCAATGCTCGCTCGCGGGCAGACAACTACTGACAAGTGTGCGCGGTGATTCATAGGTGCCGCGTCACCGCGGCGCGACAGTCTGGCCTTCCCCCACCCCATCGCTTCAAGTTGACGCTTGACGTATTGAAATGTGATTTATTATTTCACTTATTTCAACAATTCCAATCAAGCCTAACGAGGCTTTAGTTACATTTAATTTTTAAACCAGCAACAACACAAATATCAAAGTACTGAAAAATGTTCAAAAATTGCCTGAAATTTACGACATGTACGCCTTGTGCGGGAGACCTAAATGTTGTGCTAAGTTTTTGAAATACTTTTTCTGTTGTTTTTTGTGCTTATTGATAGTGGAATTTTAAATTACAATTTAAAAAAAATGTGTTTTAGGTTTTTTAAAAATTTTTGTAAAAATTTACTTTTTAAGTAAAATTTCTAAACTTTAGGCCTTGTGCGGGAGACCTAAACATTTTTTTAAAAATCCAAAATTTTTTGTGGTAAGTTGTGGTGTCTAGTAGCAACTTTTTATCAACTTGGAATTTGGAAACAAAAAAAAAGTTAAAAATCGATACACCCTATTGTTCATTATATCATAAAGGTAAAAGCTTATGCCATAAAAACACGTTTTTTAAATTTCGAAATTTTAAATACTACAACCAGGGTAGTTTTTGTTTTTTACATTATATAAATATGTTGTATATTTTCGAAATTGACTATTTGTCTGACAATCGACAATTTGATATCTTATTATACGCTATTTACAATTCAGAATGAATCAATTTATAATCGCTGCATGCGAAACCATTTACTTCTTTTATAATCATAAAACGTAAAAAATGAGCAATAGAGACAAAAATTTATCATAAAAATTTGTTTTAGTAATATCTTTTAAAAGTAAAACGAAAATGTTTTGAAAGTTTTTAAAATTGATAAAAATTGTTGAGTTGCCGGAAACAGAAAGTTAAAATTTCCTGAGAAATTTAAACACTTATTTTTATGTTTTCCAATACAGCATTTTAATCTTAAAATGCAAGTTTAGAATATTCTTCATGACTGATGACTAAATGTCCGCTATTCGAACTTTCAAATATATATTTAAGTACATATAAAACAAAAATAGTGAGAGAAAATGTAGAAACAAAACTTTTGCATTTTTAATGAAGGAGTAACGTCTTGCAATTGATACTATTTGCGTTCAAAATTTATTTTTATAAAAGTACTTTTTCTGGGAATACGCTTTTTGATGTATTACTTTTATGTTGTATTCTGACATGTCGTGTATATATATATGCAAAAAAGTGTTTGGTAATAAGTCATTAAACTTGGTTGTGTTTTAATAAAAAAAACAAAAAAAACAAGAAAACTCAAAAATATAGAGTAAGAAGTCATATAAATGGAAGTTAAAAGATGAAAAATGTGATTCATTTTTTATTGAAAAGATGAAAGACTGCCTGTTTAATTTTTCCCCCTGGATTTTCCTAAAATATTCTAAGAAACAATAGGAACAAAATACTTATATTGCAATCTTAACCAGAATGCATATTATACAAAATACACCACAACACACTTACATATAGATATTTAACTAGTTGGTGAATTTTGAATTAGATTGTTTGATTGTGGTTTCGGAAAAATTGTAAGCATGTTCTATCATTTACACTTTAATGTATGGATGCTATTTTTATTGCAATTTTAATTTTCCGTTTTTTTATTGGCACTAAAATTTGATAAAGTTTAATAATGTACAGGGTCTGTCCAGTAAGTAATGGTTTTACAGACACTAAATATTCTTCAAAATAGCCTTCTCCTGCATTAATACACCATTGCCAACAAGTCTGCCACCCAAGTCTACCCGCCTGAAAGCCTTCAACTGAAATGCTGTTCAGAACGCGCGTTACGTTTTTCTGCAAGTTCTCTAGCTTTTCAAAACAATGTTCTGTTAAGCAGGATTTTTAACCAAGAGAATAGAAAAAAGCCCGTTGTTGGGTCGGTGGTTGGACGGTGGTTGGGTCAGCGTTGTAATGCTGTTATTTTGACAGGAACTGGGTCACATTGAACGATGTGCTGTAACCAGCTCCTTACAAATTTTCAGAATTTGACGTTCTTCCGTTCCAATTTGATGCACAATCGATTTCGTAAGTTCCAATGTCTCCGCAATCATTCGGATACTCATCCGACTATCAGAGACCAAAAGCACTTACATTTTAGCCGCATTGTCTAAAGTTCGAGAACTTGATGGAAGCCTAGCGCGTTATTCGTCATCGATGTCCTTTCTTCCGTCTTTGAAGGCTTTGTGCAGCCTAAACACTTGAACAAAAATCCTTCCCCTAGGCTTCTCGTAACATGGGAAGCCTCTCAGTAGTCGATTTCTTTAGTTTTACACAAAATTTTATGTCGTATCTCGCTCGACCGTCCACGTCATTCTGAAAACCTAACGCTTCATTCAAACACGTGTATCCTAAACGAGTAATCTGCGCGCTGCAAAGATTCACGTCCAACTGACTTCGGCTAGAGTCTGTAGCTGACAGTCCCCACCGCACATACGGCTCGCAAACTCCGTCCCTTTACCCTTCTGCTTAGCTAAAAAAATTCAGTCTCATTACTTACTGGACAGACCATGTACTAATATTACAGGGTATTGTGAAACTCCTTGTACCAAATTTGTAGGTCTGGAAGAGGATACCATTCAATAATCAGAAAGGAAATTTATGTATTACTGAACGGAACCTAGAAGCATTAAACTCTCACAGACAGAAGTAAACCGCACCGTTAGAGGAAACATCTCAGTGTTTGGTTATTTTAACCTATAGACTTGGCGTTCACATCATTCTCTGAACAGTAGTATTTTGGCATGATGCACCAGAATTTCTCGTTTCAAAAAATCTGTTGATGTCGACAGATGTCTGAATATTGGTGAACCGATATGTGTCACTGGAAAATCGCGTCCAATACGATTGCTTGTTGAGTTAATCTTTTACAGTTCGCACGCCCCTGGATGAGTTGCATCATTAGTATTTTCGATATCGTGTTCGATAATATCGCCGAACATACAGAGATAATTAATTCTGTACACCGATTCCGATTGTACCTTTTAACTGATGGCATAATGCAGCCACGCAAATATTCGAAAATCAGTGGAATGAAATGAGTCACACGGAGCATTGTTGTTGTTGTTATTGTTGTTGATTTGGCCCTTCTATGGACCCGGTGAGTAGCTTTCTATTTCTGTTTAGCTGTCTTACTCCGAAAAACGGAGCATTGTTCCCGATACAAATACTTGCTCATAGTTCATTTGTATAACAGATAGTTTGCCAAATGTGGCAGCAATTTTGCAATTTTTAAGGTAATTCTTGAATTTTGTATTTAATAAGATTTTTATTTTTATCTTTTGCCTCTTTGTTATGATTCGTTTTATTATTTAAAATTTTCAATAAAAACCTTTCTGTATTTGAAAATTCAGCCGCATTTTTCTCAATATTTTAAAAGAAACACGCTTTTTCCGAAATCAGAAACCACTCTACTGTGTCATAACATTTCAGTTGCGAGAATTTTAATTTCTTTAGTCATGTTCAGTCAGTAATGATTTAGCCTTCCGTCGGCGCACCTCAGGAACTCCCGTGTTTGGGCCAGTTAGAAAACCTTCATTGATTAACCGTCATTCCGATTAACACAATTTATTCAACTGATCATTGACTTTCAATAGATGTATAAAGAGAGATTATTTGTAATCTGATTTTAAAAAACGTCATTTATTAACGCCAAGACAAGTAAAACAACAAACAAAAAATATGGAATTTGTCAACTTTTTCAGACCAGATGCATCCGACTGAGGGTTAAATGTTACTCAATTGAGTATAATGCATCTCGTTTACATGTATGTTTCTATAGCATTATTTATCGTTCTATTATTTTGTTACATGCATAAAATTAAAATGTTACCTGCGTAATTTCTTTGCTGTTGAAGCTGAAATTTATAAAACTGATATTCACTAGGTCTGCGCCGTAAGCAACGGTTAATTGTTTGTCTTCTAGAGGTGTTTCTGGAGCTCCCATGTTTATGGATTCTCTTAACTTTGCATCCTATAAACAAGAAAAACAACTGTTAACAATTGTTAACATATGATAACATATATAAATACAATACAGCTTTTTAATAACTATTCGAAACATATTTATAATTAAAGTATCTTTATATTCAATAATTTGAAAAAAGGTGATCCCCATACTAATTTTGGTGAAAATAAATGTATGAAAAAATGTCAATCATATAACTATAATTAGGAATGCCTATGATTAAATTCTATGCACAAATTAAGGCTTCTAAGATTGTCTAAATGTAATTAGTATGTTGTGACTATCATACAGTTTTCTTCCAACTCGTCTGGAGAAAAATTAAATGGCAATTTATTCGTTCCTGAGCTATAGCTATTGCGAAAATCTTGAAAAACAGAGCATAAAAGCGACACCTGTTTTGTGGTATACATCCGAATTTAATAAGGATATTTTAATATAAATGTTTACCAGAATATGAAGTTTGGTGAAATTCTATGAATTAGTGCTTGAGATCGTGGGAAATCGTGTAAAATGCAGCATAACCACACCACCTGTGATGCGATTTACTCCAAAACGAAACAGCGTCTATTTATGTAAAAGTCTAACGGAATATGAAGTTTGAGGAAATTCCGTGCATTAGTTCTTGCGATAAGGTTATTGAGAAAATCGTGAAAATCGTCGATGCAGCATAGCGAAACCACCTCTTTTGTGATTTACACCAAAACACTAATTATCATCACTACATATCAATGTCTAATTGAATGTGAAGCCTCATTAAATTCCGTGTTTTAGTTCTTAAGATAGAGCCAGTGGCGGTTCGGCTCGTCCATTGGCGCACATGAGCACCTGAGCCCCCAAAGGAAATTAAAGAAATAAATTAAATTAAATAAATTAAATTAAATAATTAAAAAAAAATATTTTATGTCAATCTCCAATCACGAGTATCTTTCACTCACGCCCCCTCCCCCTTCCTTTAGATACATCTATAGCAAACCCTTACTGAAAATAATTCGAATGTTTTCAACACCGAACGCGCCCAGTCTTTTATAAATACTAGGGGATCGTACCCGGGCTTCCCGGGTTACAGAATATAGGTGAAAGCCATTTTTTTTTAATTGCAAAGTAATATTTATTTTTACATGCAATATATTTTTTAAATTGTACACTAAAAATGAAAAGCGTTTTTCATGTGAAAAATATGAGTTATATAATCAAATAAACTTTTGAAATTTATCAAAAGTGATCTTTTTTCGTATTAGCCGCATGCTAAGAGTTATTACTCCAACATTTTTCTGCTTACAGCATCCTTTTATTTTCTGATAATTTCAGAGCTTTAAGCGCGTAGTTCAATTACGTGTCTGTTAAATTTGTGTTTTATTTATATTATATTATTTATTTAATCACAAAGGAAGTTTTATTTTTGTTTACGGAATATTAGTTGTAAGAAAATGAACTCTTTATGTTGTTTTAAGGGCAAACGGATTAATCTTCCTTAATCGAGTTCCACGCGATAGAGATAAATTTAAAAATTAACCTGTGATACCCGCAATCACACTTTTAAAAAATTGGTATTTTAATTTGATCATTTTAAAACCATTTTAATCCAAAGCGTGAAGTCACGATTGACAGCAAAATCTTTGCATGTGAACAGTCGATTTCTTAACTCGAGATTCTAATCTCAGTACCGGAGAGTAAAAATTGACTTAATTTATGTTTTTTTTCACGCATTTGTGTAAAAAGTTTAGTTTTATCTAAGAAAATCATCGTTTTTTTAAATATGACGTCATTTTCACTTACTTAAGCATTTCACCTATAGTGTCTGAAACTTAGTACACATACAGAAGGAAAATAAATTTGGAAACTTTATGAGGAACATGCGTGTTTTCAAAAGCAGTATGTAATTTTCTGTTCAAAATATTATGTCGCTAATGGGATTTTGCGCCATTAAACCCTATACAACAATTTTTATAAACATTTTTTAATTTTCATGAGAATAAGGATAAATAAACCTCATTAATTCTCTCTTCTCTGCAATAATGAAAGCTATCTTATTACCATCATTTTGAAGAAGTTTCATAGAATACTTTTCGAATTAAAATATAATAATGGGATATTAAAAGAAACAGCTAGTGCAGGCACATATACAAATGAACAGCTTTTAGTTTAAAAAATATATATATAGTCAATTTGGTTCAGCAGAAAGATCAGGGCAGATGACTAAAAGTAATTCTTGTGTTTTAAATATTTAGATTATATAGAATTATGAAAAATTAAATTAAGCAACTTATGTTATTTTGATAAAATTAAAGTAACGTGTCTTAAAGAATAACAATAAAATTTTATTAGGCGAGAGAATTTTCGACAAAAACTTGGGGAACCTGATATTATTTTAAACCCCTAATTATTGTCAAGATCTTCTGTGATTGCTTGTCTAACTCGGCAAAGCGAATACATCCAAGAGAGAATCATCAAGTTCTGTAATATAAATTGCTATTTTTCGGGCAAAGAGCATGCTCACAGCATGTTACTGCTCTTCCATAATGGCACTCTAAACGTTTGTAAAACATTGCGTTTTATCGGTGTGTGATTTCGATTAAGTTATTTTTAAAGATAAAGCATTTTCACCTGTGAAGAATTTCAAAGCAGCTGGGGTCAAAATGACGCACTTCTACAAAACATATTTTTGTTCTAAGAATTAAAATTCACGCTTTTTTTTTAAAATAAAAGGACGTCAATTGCATCCACTAAATCATCCCACTTTTACGACCCCGTTATAAAAAACATCTATAGAACGGTATGCAAATGACATCATTATCTCGGAATAATACATAAACCCAGCAGAAAGCAATGACGTCATTTAGGAAGCTAGGCAAAACAATCTCGGGTATATAATAATTTATATATGACATCATCTTTTTGTTTATAATAGCTCCATGTTTTATCAGATGTTATTCATTTATATTTTTTCAAAATTCGGAAAATATAATTACACACGGGTTGATAAAATTGCATTCTTTCAGATTTTTGATACGAATTAAGTAAATGCGAAGAAAATAAGTCACAAATATTCTTTAAAATGTACTTTTGTAAAGAGAAAGTGTTGTATCGTTTGTAAAGTTAAATTGCTAAAAAAACAATTTTTGAGCAATTTCCTATCAAATTTAAACATTTTTCGTTATAGCAGCTGCCAACAATTAAAAATTCACAATAAAATTTTACCACAACAATTACCTTTCTATTGCAAGACGCATTGCATATTACGCACGCCACGCTGAAAAAAGGCTACTAAAAAGCTGTAGCGGGTATTACAATAATTATTTTACCTCGCATTCAAATAATTAGAGATATGCATATTACGTACGCCACGCTGATTAAATTTCATTAAAAAAAGGCACAGTAGTGGAAAAATATTTTACTAAATCGAATAGTTATTTTTTATTTTAGTTTTAGAATTAAATTCATGAACTCGCGTGCATAAAACAGGTTAAAAAGCTAGTTGATAAATAAAAACAAAATAAAGCCAAAAGTTATCGGGTTTTATAACAAACGATATTCTTAACATAGCCCGTATTTGATTTCATTTTTTTCAGTTTTTATGTAAAAATGGCAACAAAAAGTTACAGTAATCTATTATTTTATTATTTTCCCTTTACTTTCAAAGATATGAAGTACTTCAGTTGCTACGATTGCAAAAAAAGTAATAAAAACTACAAAAAAATTAATATCTTAAAATTAAATTGAGATACAGCTTTCAAACAAATTGCATTTAAAAGAGCATTTTTTTCCTTATACGATGGTGTAAAAATTTAAAATGTGCAATGTTTAGAAGTTTAAAAATTTGCAGTAGAGAAAATTGCAAAACCAAAATTTTATTTCAAATTTTATTTATGTGTTGTCATTCGCAAAATGACGTATGCGTTTCGCACAGATATGTTTGTCCTTTATAATATAGATAAATATAAATTAGATCTGTAATTTACAGTTATTTATAAGGGAGTCCATTGAGATATATTTAAGGGGTTCAGGGGTTTGTAATGATACGTTATATTTTCCCCTCAAAATATATAGATTCAGTGGTTGAACAACTTGCGGAATCGCGACATAGGAGGGACACGTGCGATATCGAAAATATTGTTTACGTTATGTGTTAATGTGTATTCGATGATTCTTTCCGGTTTTCTTGTACATTGTGTTTGTAATTCTGTTATAAATTCTGATCACGACTCAATGAAGGAGTTGAAACATGCCAATATAGGTTTTTTTAATATATTTTTAATGTGTTTTCAGTAAAGTAACGTTTTTCAAGCAAATAAATATTTTTAATATATGTTTTTGACTTTTCCGTTTGGAATATATATTATTGCGATATGGTCATTAGTAGATGTAGTTAAGACTTACTGCTGTTATTTATACTTAAATTTTCATGTTAAAAATACAAATATTCTAAATTAATAACGTTAACCGTAACACCACTATTAATATTATTCTCTTACTCTTGCATGCATAAATTCTGTTATGCAGCTGAAATCGCAACATAACTTTGTTTTCGGTTAAATGTCAATATCGTAGAGTAATTCATTCAGAAAAACCGTCTGTTCTTTCTATTACATTCTGGATTATGACGCTCGTAGTTCAGTGTTGTTTGGACGTGAATAGTTGCTATTTATTAGCTCCTTAAATGTTTTTTCAATACAATCTGTTACACTCCTCAAGTAAAATGGATTTTTTTTTTCAATTATTTTGTAGTCTTTTAAGGAATAAGGAAACATAATGTAGGAAAGATCGGAAATTTTTATTTATCCAAATAGTTTTCATGGCCGTTCTTTTTATACTTTTGATTTATAATGCAATATTTTATTCTTCCCTTTGTCTCTGACTGAGTGCTCGAAAATACTTTTCTTTTAAGCTTTCGAGAACTTGAATTTTATTTCCCGAAAATTGCAATGCAAAACTGAAACTGCTGTAACACGAGAAAGATAAAATAGTCGAATGATAATGTTATCATTTTAGTATGCAAAATCTTTTCCTTTCATATATCAAATTTTTTTTAAGCGAATACGAAATTACGAAAGATTTCACCAATCCAATTTTATTTCATATCTAAAGAACGATATTTTATTCTTGTAAAATGGATAAGTAAGAATCGAATGACGTCATTGTTTCTAAAATCTTATTTCAAATGTTCCTAGAAAACATTTTGAAGTTCACTGAAAGAAATGTAGATAGGATTATTTTTTTTAAAAAGTAAGTCCTTCTGTATTTATGGAAATGCTTTTGATCGTACAAGATGGTGTAAAATATTCAAAAGAAGCTTTAAAGATTATTCATAGATGTAACAGATTTTTATATTATACTTATTTTCTTTAAATATTTTTATCATTTAATAAAATATGCTTATTTTTAAAAGGCACATAATGATTTTTTAAATCATGAAGATAGACGATGTATGTTGAATTCTGTTAGAGTGTTTTCTACGGGAAAAAATTTCACAGAGATATGTGAGAGTCTATCTACTAAATACATAAAATGCAAAAGGGAATTTCATTCCCATTACTTATAACGTACATTCTGCTAAACGGATTTTTATGTAACTAACATTGTCAGTCAGGTAATTGTTTGGGGAAACGTTACGGCAAAAAGTTTTATTATAATGCCAAGCCGATTATGAATAATAGATTCATTTCGAACTTTATAGCTCACGTTCTTCTAAATAGATTATTATTGGAATTACATTGTCAGATTGGTAATTGTTAGAGGGAGGTTTTAGCGTCTAAAACATCTTTCTGAGTTGCTTAGTTATTGAGCCAGAGGAAAAGTTCTATAATTATGCCAACTCATGCATGGGGAATTTCATTCCGAGCCCTTATAATTCAGATTCTGCTAAACAGATTTTTATGGGACATTATCAATGTCCTAATTTTTCTAGGAACGTTTCAGCGTGTAATACATTGTTCTACGTTGCTTATTTATAGAGATACAAGGGAAAAGCTCTACAATTAGTTGAAATAGACTATAAAAAACTGTAAAAAAAATATCGCTGAACGGATTTTGATAGGAGTTGCCCTATTAGTCAGATAAATTATGAAAAAAGAAATTATGTGTAAAATTTTCATTCGAATTGCAAAACTTGCATTCTACGTGAGCGGACTCACAGAAAATGCTAGTAATACATACGAAAATAACAATGTAATAGTAGTTAGAAATTGATATGAAACTTGAAAGAATTTTTCTAACGTATACAAGAAGAGCACTTCACAGCGTGCTAATCTCTTGAGACTCGGAGTTAAAATAACACTACAAATACACATTCATTGCTTTTGCACAAACAAAAAGACACCATAGATGACAGAGGAGCCATTTTTCTTAAACCGATATTTTAGAGGACTGATAATTTATTTTTGTTGTGCCACTTTTGAAAAGTAGACCGCAAAATTTTAAAATTGGCACATTTCTTCAGCATAAGACGGTACTACGGGATATAGTTAGGAAACTTAAATATATATACTTCTTGGATACAAGCTGTACGACACTTAGTTATTTACAAAATGTACATATTTGCAAACGGATTAATTTGAGAAGAAATCCCTTCATTATTCCTCGCGTTACATGCCAACCCTTTCATTCAAAATCAAAACGGTCTCTTACCCAAAAACATTGCATATTTTACAACCTCTACACTTTAGCTTCCGTTGATGACTGGCGTGCAAAAACTATTGAACACGTACACGGCAAAAAAAGATTGGTGCCGATTGGTGCTGCCACATATCGAAATAATGTTTAAAATTGCATGCCTGTTACAGGTTAACATTTTAGCTACCTTAAAATAACAATTTAACAATTATTAACCTAAATTCCCTCATCAACAAACTGGAGGATCTTACATACGTATATGATCAACAAATTTTCAAAGATTTTTATTGTAAAGGTTGTAAGTTCAATAAGTGTGAAAATTTCTGAATTTCATGGCCATACTGTCTTGAAAGTATTTTGCTAACTCACATGAAAATATTATTTATTTTATGAGAAAATAAGCATCGTAGCAGCCATTTATTGGTTTTTTTCCAAAGCTAAAAACACTCAGGTATATATAAAAGTAAAAAATATAAGATATCAAACAGTTTAGCTTTTTATGAGGAAAGGAATAGAGGTCCACATTTGTATACTTCAAGTATGAAGAGGCTAAGTAGTAACGTAAAATTTGAAATGCGTTTTTCTCAGAACAAAATTTTCAAATACGGTGGGCATTCTATCATCGCCAATTTAAATTCAATAAAATTTATCAATAAATCTTTTTATTGTCATGCATCTTCAAGTAAAATTCGGTGGATGTTTTCGAAACATTGATACATAGATTTACAGTGTAACTTTATGTAATAACATTATTGGTAGAGAAGTTAAATTTTATTTTGAATCGATGCTATTTCATAAAAAAGTCATATGTTTTAATACAGCTGCCTATTGTACTAGCTTTTAGATAAATAATAATAATTAATTGTATTATTTTCTAATACATGTCGTTGAATCGTGGCGCCCACTACTTGATTTACTTTTTTTAAAGTGCTCCTTCCCATTCTTTGTCAAGCTGTCATTGTTTTACTATAACTAAATAAATACGGTTTCCTGATGTAATATATGCGTAATAAATTAGTGTAAATAGATTTTTTATAAACACTTAGCATTTCTTTGAAAAAAAAAATCCGAAAAATGTCAAAATGGTTTTTGTCATCCAGACATTAAAATTGGATAAAACTTTTAGAAGTTTAATGGGAATACTACAGCTCTTTACATATTTAAATTACCCGGTTACTTCGCTAAACGTATATAAAAAGATGAAAATACTGAATTTCTTCAATCTTGAATCAGTGCTTATTAAAAATTGGATCGATTTATGTGTAAGTAAAACATTAGTCATTTAAACATAAATGGTAAATGTATATACAGTGTAACCTCAAAAATACGCCATCGTTTACAACGAATTGGACTGAAATAAAAAACAGACATTGACTTAGCGCCAAGTTTTATTTTAACACTAAACAAACACCGAGCGATACATGATATTTAGTTTGACTAGCATTTGATGGCAATTGTTTAACATTGGCATGTAATATGAGGAGTAAGATACATAATATCAACAACGATGTTGGACACAGTGTTGTTGAATCTTTGTAGGCACATATTCGAGGTAGAACCTTCTTGAAGCATTCTGCTGCATGTCAATGGTCCTGCATCGCATCAATTCCATTGATCTTGATAGCCATTATCTCGGAGACGTCTTAGATGTATGAGTTTACCGGAGTGCGCCGCGTAGACTTTGTTTCGCTTCTGAAACAGTCCAGCTCTCTGGACCACGGACATTGGGATACCTATGCGTGGCCTATACGCTTTTTACAGAGATAAAAATAACTTTTTTTTCCAGATTCTTGTGCGGGCTAAAACCGGCGTCTTAAACTTTTCATTTTTCGCACATTTAGTTTTTGAATTTACATGATAATAGCTCGAAAAACCCTTATTATTATTTGAATCGATGGATCTTGACAAAGTCTATACACAAACTCACGAATCATCGCGCTACCACCTCAGAGTCATGAGTTACACTCAATGGAAAGGATATATAGTACCGGTTTTTACCATTTTGCGCAGCACACTCTCCTTTCAGCCCCGCACGCCTGCTATGCAAACTCAAGTTCCTATTAGCTTAGTCCGCACTTAACGTCTTTGCAGCTAATAGTTAGGGAGTTTTTATGACAAGACGATACAAACGTTTTCATTATGTCGAAATATCTGTCCTGATACCCCTTTTTTTCAGCGTGTTTTTAAAGGCGTAATACGTCCAATACATGTTGTAGTGTAACTCAGTAATGTATTCAAGTTTAGTATGTTTGATATAATATAACATAATTAACACTGAAAATGATTTTCCCCTATAGACTGTAGTGCAACGTAAACTTTTGCGTTTTCCTTATATATTACAAATTATAAATGTTACATACTTCATTTTAATAAAGAACATTCTATAGTAAAGCCTAGTCACCTATATCAATTACATGGCAATTCGAGTATATTTACGAGAGTTTACACACGTACAGATAAATGGCAGACAAACCGAAGTCCTGAATACTTCTCAACTATGCTGAAAAGAGTAAAAATTATGCAGTTTCTATTGAAAATTTGCAAATTTATAGTATAACATTGAAAGACATTGTTTGTGATTTTTCACAATTGCAAAATCCGTGAAATGGTCATTTTTCTTGATTTGATACTATTGATCCTTCTCATTAACATTCTAGAAACGAAAGAACAGTCAATACAGAATGAAATTTAAAGCCACTGAAATTTTAATATTACAATAATACTGAGACATACAATACTCATGACACTTATTAGGTAGCCGAAAAAGAATTTCTCCCCTTTAAAAATCAATAATTCATTAACAATAATCACTAGTCTTCACGAATTTTGGAACAGGTAAGTCAATGAGTAGTTTATATATATATATTTTAATACTAAACAAAATACATAAAAAAATGTCCTTTTTACGTCACATTTTCTAGTTATTTTGAACTTTCTTGTTAACTTTGAAGATGACTATTGTGCCAATTTTGGTAGATAATAAAAACGATCTGCTATCTCAAAATAACAAAAATCATTCCCATGGGGCTAATATTTAAGAAGTCAGAACTGCAACAATGACTAGCGTTTTAACGAATAAGTCATCCCTGTGGAATCTTTTTGAAACCACGCACTCCATCACTGCAACTAAAGTTATTTGCCGGAGATGGTTATGTATGGTGATTCGAGTAAGTTCTGCGAGTTCAGTAAGTGTCGTATACATATCGCCCAGTGGCGTGGTCGGTTGCGGAGGCCACTGCGACGCTGAAAGCCCGGGTTCAAATCCCAGGTTAAGTCATGGATGTAATTGTGTTCGTCATATGGAGCCGCTGTATATCGGTTGTTCCTTTGTATACAGAAGAAGAACAATCAAGAAGAAGATATAGGTAAGTGGAAGAAATAAAATTTTTGTATCCTATTTGTAATATCTGTTTCTGTGTCTAACATGGATCACTCGAAACAATAGCCATAGTTACTACAGGCCGCAACGAATTTTCTACTGCGGTGGAGGTCAAATGTCAAAATGTCGTATAACTTTTCACTTCTTCACGTAATTTGGTATTTATTTATTTCACGTAATTTACGTGCATTCAATTTATTTATTTTTTTTACGCGATGCTTTCTTAATTTTATGATAGGTGAATATTCAATGTATTAAAATTTTATGAATATGTCCCTAGCAATTTGCACGAAATTACATGCGTAAAGTCCAAAATAACCATGTTGTATATAATGACTTTAAAAATGACCGTTTTCTATGTTATACAAAAGTGATATCTCAAGTTCTTTTCATAATAGCTTTTGTTCTAATGAAAAAATTTGAATATGATTTTGTTTAAATTGTTATAAATCAAGTAAGTTTTAATGCGTGCGAATAAAAGAAATTTTGATTTTTTTGGTGATTTTAAAGATACCACCTAAAATGTTAATTTAAATTTTCATATTATATACACTGACTTTTGAAAGTTAAGGGACAGTGACCGGATGCTTTCGATTGTACACGGTTTGTCGAATGTTGTAGAATGTTTGAATGAAGTTCTGGACGAATTGTCCTTGAACTTCAAGAATGTGAAGAATATGCTTCACTTCCTATTTTTCAATGAAGATTTAGCCCCGAGTACAGTTAAGGGACAAACAATAAATTTAATAATAAAATACTTTTTGCGACCACCCATGTAACAGAAAATGCTCAAAATGGTCTGAAACTGTAGCAAATGAATATTTGGGTCCTGTTTAACATTTGTGTTAGCATTTGTATAAGCATTGCACACACATTTGTGAAGGTGTTAACGTTTATGTGAAAAAATCAAATATTTTCTCTTTATAGCATACTGAGTTTTCAACAAAATTTAACACCACTTTCCGAAAATATGAAAAAGAAGAGTAGAAACAGCTTATTGCAATTAAAATATAACAATATTGAATATGTCATAAGATATGGGCATTTGTATAAAATAATTTTTAGCTGCGCATGAATGAAAGATTCCAAAATTTTTATTTCATAATTTAATAGTTGCAACTCAGGGCAAATTATACAAAAAGTCCAGTCAAATATTCTGAAAACTCATAAAGATACAGTGAGATGATTGACAATGTGTGGAATATCCTTTATAATAAAGCTACTTTTAGAGCACAACTCACTATAGCGTCCATATCTTTCAGAATTTTCGCGATATCTGACTGATTTTTTAATATAAGTTGCCTAAATAGCTGACTACCAAATTATCTCTCTATTCTAAAAAAAAGTATCTAACGCTGTCACCACCGCCGCCGGTTTTGAATTTTTTGTCACCGGAGGTCTTCCTTCGTTAATATTAAGCAAAATATTGCATGCAAAATATGAAATTCGATGGTATTTTAGAAAATGTTTGATAGGCACGCTGATGCAGACAGTTTTTAAATCGAAGAATTATTTAAAGAGATATTTAATGCTAAAATTGAACAAAATCGTTCCATTAAAAAAGTTTTATAGGAGCAAAAACTATACATGGGAATTTAATCATTTTTAGATCATTTTATGCGTTAGAATTTCCTGGTGTGCAGACTGCATTTATTTTTTTTAATTTGACTCATTTTTTGAGGTTTTATTTCTATTTTAAATTCAAATTTTCAGCATTTCGAGAGATATTTTTTACATATTTTAGTAAATGGTATTAATTTAAACTGTTGCCAACTGTATAAACAGCGGAAGCAATAATGTTTGCTTCAAATTAAAAATTTATTTACACGTGACTACTATA
Organism: Maratus speciosus; assembly: GCA_963932465.1. NCBI lineage: Eukaryota > Metazoa > Arthropoda > Arachnida > Araneae > Salticidae > Maratus > Maratus speciosus. The sequence continues at coordinate 51,524,409 of OZ010786.1, read as the reverse complement.
AACGGAAAATGTAAAAAGCAGGAACTCATTGAAAATTACGTCATAAAAACTATATTTAGGTGTGAATTTTAAAAGAGAAAGAATATTGTAAAATAATAAATTCATTAACATGCATTAGAAGTCTTAAATAGGAGAAATTACGTTACATTTACGTCACATTACACTCATTACGTAAAATGAACAAAAAATAACATTGTAAAACTTTTTAAATTTAAAAATTGCTCTAAACATTTATTTGATATTTAAAGATGATCTTTTTAACTATTTTTATTAGGACAGCGCAAATAATGTTTCATTTCAAACAAAAGTATTTTCACGTCATTTATGTTAAAAAGATAAAGAAAAGTTTGGTGAAAATTACGTCAGATTAAAAACGATACATTTAAAGTGTCTAATTTAAAAAAAAAAAACTGTCTTTTCACTTTGCTAAAAAATACCGGGAGGCAAAGACTCTGATGTTTACTTAATTCATTTTATATTAGCTTATTTTGAAATGTTTAACTGATTTTATTTCATCAAAGACGGAAACAGCCATTGTATTTTTTAACAGCAGCTGATTTGGCCTTAAAATTCCCCAATCAAAGAGAAATGAATAGAAACCCGTCTATAGGGAGATCGCCACTATTTTTACTTTCTTCCATCTTTACAAGAAGAAAGTATTGGATTCGTGAAAAATTTCGACTTCCGGTTTTCGACGGATTTATACGTTTTAGAATGTCCTGAACACGATTTGATGGTTTTTAGAAAATGTCTGTCTGTGAGTCTGTCTGTCACTCTGTCTGTGAGTCTGTATGTGACAAAAATTTTGTGGGCGCTCTATCTGAAGAACTAATGCACGGAATTTCACAAAACTTCATATTTAGTTAGACCTTGATATAATCTGGACTTCATTAGTTTTTGGTGAAAATCGCCCAACAGGTGGCGCTACTATGCGGCTTTTTTCACGATTTCTGCAATAGCTATATCTCAAGAACTACTGCACGGATTTTCATAAAACTCCAGATTCAATTAGTCCATGATATAGTTTGGTGCTGATTATTTTTATCGCCCAACAGGTGGCGCTGCTATGCTGCACTATTCATGATTATCGCAATTGCTCTAACTCAAGAAAAAATGCACGAATTTTCATCAAACTTCAGATTTAGATAGTCCCTGATATAAATTAGTGCTGTTTAATTTTTGGCGTAAATCGCCCAACAGGTGGCGCTGCTGCGCTGCATTTTCACGATTTTCGCAAGAGCTGTATCTCAAGAACTATTGCACGGATTTTCATCAAACTTCAGGTTTAGTTAGTCCTTGACATGAATTGACGTATAAATTAGTGCTGTTTAATTTTTGGTGTAAATATCTCAACAGGTGGCGCTGCTATACTGTATTTTTTGCGATTTCCGCAATAGCTTTATCTCAAGAACTAACGCTTAGATTTTCAACAAACTTCAGATTCAGGTATACCTTGATATCATTTAGTGCTGTTTATTTTTGGTGTAAATCGCTCAACAGGTGACGCTGCTATGCTACATTTTTCAGAATTTCCGCTATAGCTGTATCTCAAGAACTAATGCACGAATTTTCATCGAACTTCAAATTCAGATGTACTTTGATATGAATTGGTGCTAAATTCATGTAATTTCTTGTACTATTTAAATGATTTAATTGACGTGATTTATATAGAAGAAAGTTTTGTGATGGCCACAACATACTAGTTAAGGTTGATATTGTTTTTTGAACTCTGTCCCTGGGTTTTTCATCCTTACCGTTTCTCTTGCTAAATTTATACAGAAAATCACTTCAAATGTAGCCACAGAATTTTTTTCAAGTTTTTTCTCATGTATGCTAGAAACAATGTCAAAAATTCTTTGACAGGAAATTTACTGCAAAATTTAAATCAGCATTTAAATATCATTTTCAAGATCGTGGCTTTATTCGTAGTCTGACCGTCCCTAAGGTTTATTCCTGCACTTTTCGAGGAAAATTAATTTTTACTTTCTTCTATCTTTACAAGAAGAAAGTGTTGGATTCATGAAAATTTTCGAATTCCGGTTTTCGACGGATTTACACGTTTTAGCGGTCAGAGAACCCGAAAAACACGTTTTTACAAAATGTCTGTCTGTGAGTCTGTCTGACTGTCTGTCTGTCTGTCTGTCTGTCCGTCTGTGTGTCTGTGTGTGACACAAATTTTGTGGGCGCTCTATCTCAAGAACTAATGCACGGAATTTAACAAAAATTCATATTCAGTTAGTTCCTAATACAACTTGATGCTGATTAGTTTTTCGTGCAAATAGCTCAACAGGTGGCGCTGCTATGCTGCATTTTTTTTCATTTCCGAAATGGCTCTATCTCAAGAACTAATGCATGGATTTTCATGAAACTTCAGATTCAGTTAGTCCTTGATATGACTTGATGCTGATTAGGTGTTGGTGTAAATCGCGCAACAGGTGGCGCTGCTATGCTGCATTTTTTACGATTTCCGCAATGGCTCTATCTCAAGAACTAATGCACGGATTTTCATGAAACTTCAGATTCAGTTAGTCCTTGATATGATTTGATGCTGATTACGTGTTGGTGCAAATCGCTCAACAGGTGGCGCTGCTACGCTGCATTTTTTACGATTTCCGCAATGGCTCTATCTCAAGAATTAATACACGGATTTTCATCAAACTTCAGATTTAGTTAGTCCTTGATATGACTTGATGCGGATTACGTGCGGGTGTAAAACGCTCAACAGGTGGCGCTGCTGTGCTGCATTTTTCACGATTCCTGCAATAGCTCTATCTCAAAAACTAATGCACGAATTTTCATCTAACTTCAGATTTAGTTAGATGTTAACACAAGTTGTTGCTGATTAGGTTTTGATGTTAATCGTCTAATAGGTGGCGCTGCTATGCTAGCATTTTCATGATTTTTGCAATAACACTATCTCAAAAACTAATGCACGGATTTCCCCCAAACTTCAGATTCAGTTAGACTTTGACGTAAGTGGTTGCTTGGTAGTTTTGTTAAACACAGGTTTTGCTGTAAAGCACCCAATAGGTGGAGCTGCTAGGCTGAATTTTGCTGTATTTACACGATTTCGCAGATAGCCATATCTCAAGAACTAATGCACGGAATTTCATATCTATAGAATGCTCATGATGGGCATAGATTGCCGTTTAATTTTGGTAGTGTGATAGCTAATTTTCAAGTATTAACATGCATGAGATAGAAGAAAGTTTTGGGATTGGTATATCCGACTAGTTTTAACTTGTAATTCAATCTTCCAAAATCTTTTTAAAGCCGATCAAATTAGCCTGCTTTTTGAGTCTGCGGTGTCTGAACTGGGGTTGCCGAGCGTAGCTCGTAGGGGGCAGCGCCCCCTAGTGAAATAAAAATTTTGAGCTCTTTCACGCATGCTCAGTTAAAAATTATTTCTTATGAATACCCATATCTTATGAATGCCAAGTAGGGTCGTTTAATTATGAACGTCCTGTATGTAGCAGTAAGAAGTAAGAGTTGGTGAATAACAGATAATCTTTTTTTATAATCTGTCACGGGACAAGTGGTCAACAAGGACAACAGGGCTTGCTCATAAAAATATAGTGATGACCTCGGCGATTTCAAGGAAGAAGGCGAAGTAAGAAGATAGTGAGTATAATAAGTTTAGATTTATAGAAGAACGGTGTTAGTCGATGTGTTTTCTTAGGGAAGTGTTGTGGAGAAGTCCACGTGTGTTCCGAGATTTCAGATAGACCTTAGTATTGGATGAGCCTTCCGATGTATATTCAACAGAGAAGGGAAGAGTGCGTTTACAGAGTTATAACCTAGAGCGTAGATAGTATCATATAGCGTAATTTAATGTAGATAGGAACTGTTATAACTTTGCCTGTAGATGGAAATACTGCACTTTGTTGTAAATGTTTAAGTATTTCGTAAATAAATATTCAATGTAATATTTATTTGATGTGTCCTAGTGAACTGATTCTCGCATTTACGTAGTGTCCGATATAACGCACCTTTACCAGTGGTGGCAGCATATCAAATAAAGAATATATATTTTTTTATGTGTGGCGGATTGAAAGTGGAGTAATATATATCACAAAATCCATAATTATTAAACAAATCAAAGCGAAATAATTCGCATGGCTTACCTTTATGTTACTGGAAGTGCGTTTTCAATTATATTGCGGGTTTTAACTTTTATAATCTCTCTATTCTAAAAAAAAAGTAACTAACGCTGCATGTCACCGCCGCCGCCACCGGTTTTGAATTTTTTGTGACCTGTGGTCTTTCTTTGTTAATATTAAGAAAACTACTGTGTAAAAAAAAATTACGAAAATCGGTGGTATTACAGAGAAATGTTTGATAAACACGCTGATGCAGACAGTTTTAAAATCGTAGAATTATTTTAGGAAATATTTAATGTTAAAGTTGGTCAAAATAGTTAAATTAAAAAAGTTTTATAGGAGCAAAATCTATACATAGCAATTTAATGATTTTTAGATAATTTTATACATTAGAAGTTTCCGGTGCATTTATTTTTTTAATTTGACTCATTTTTTTTGAGGTTTTAATTTTATTTTAAATTCAAAATTTCAGGATTTTCTGAGGTATTTTTTTACATATTTTAGGAAAGGTTATCATTTTAAATTGTTGCATAAATCGAAAAAACTTCTCAAATAACGACATTTCCTTTATACTGAAAATTTATTTACACCTGACTATTATAAACAGAAAAAACGTGTTACGTAATAATAAAAATTGTTTATACACGTGAATATTTAAAAAGAAAAAAAAAACTATAAAACGTAAAATTATTTAATATGCGTTAAAAGCAGTAAATGCGGGTGGAATTACGTCCTATTTCAAACAGCCAAACAATATTGCCAAGCAGTTTAAATTAAAATATATATTTACACGTACACGTGAGATTTATTTCATATTTCGAGATAATCTTTTTAACTACAGCTTCCAAAGACAGCGCAAATAATAATATTTTCTTTCTAACGATTGAAAAATTTCCAGGTGAATATTACAAAAAAAAAAAAGGTTGGTTAAAATTACGTCAGATTTAAAACATGTTATTTAAAATCATTTTCTTATCTCTCTATTCGAAAAAAAAAGTAACTACCGCTGTCACCGCCGCCGCCGCCGGTTTTGAATTTTTTGTGACCGGAGGTCTTTCTTCGTTAATATTATGAAAAATAATGCATACAAAAATATGAAAATCGGTGGTTTTATACAGAAATGTTTGATAAACACGCTGATGCAGACAGTTTTCAAATCTAAGAATTATTTTAAGAGATATTTAATGCTAAAGTTGGACAAAATTGTTCCACTAAAAAAGTTTTATAGCAGCAAAAACTATACATGGCAGTGTAATCATTTTTAGATCATTTTATGCGTTAGAATTTGCCGGAGTGCAGATTGCATTAATTTTTTTATTTTGAGTCATTTTTTGAGGTTTTATTTCGATTTTAATTTCAAATTTTCAGCGTTTCTAGAGATATTTTTTACAGATTTTAGAAAGTGATATTAATTTAAACTGTTGCCAACTGTATAAACAGCGGAAACAATAATGTTTGCTTCAAAAAAAAAAATTATACGTGTAAATAAATTAAAAATTTATTTACACGTGACTATTATAAACAGAAAAAAACATTTGGATTTAGAATTAAATAATTATGTACAAAAAGCAGGAACTTATTAAAAATTACGTCATAAAAACTAAAATTACACGTGCATTTTAAGAGAGAAAGGAATTTGTAAAATAATAAATTTATTAACATGCGTTAGAAATCTTAAATAGGAGAAATTACGTCATATTTACCTCACATTACAGTTATTACGTAAAATGAACACAAAATAATATTGTAAAACGGTTTAAATTTAGAAATTACGCTAGACATTTATTTTATATTTTGAGAGGATACTTTTCAACTATTTTTGTCAGGAAAGCGCAAATAATATTTCATTTCTACCAAAAGTATTTTCACGTGAATATTTAAAAGAGAAAGACTAGCTTGGTAAAAATTACGTCAGATTAAAAACGATTAATTTAAAATGTCTCATTTAAAAGAACTCTCTTTTCGCTTTGTTAAAAAATACCAGGAGACAAAGACTCTGTTTACTTAATTCCTTTTATATTAGCTTATTTTGAAATGTTATTACACGTGTCTACGTCATCAAGTTATTTTTATTTCGACGTTTTATTTGTATTTTTATTAATGTTGTACTAATTCATTTGTTCTTTCGTTATTTAAACTAAAAATTATGTCAATTTGTATAATTTGGCGAGTGGTTTGGCGATTTATATAATTTGGCGAAATTGGTCGACGGGATAATCAAGTAGTACCGCAGCGGATTTGGCGCCAAAATTCCCCAATCAAAGAGAAATGAATAGAAATTCGTTTATAGGGAGATCGCCACTATTTTTTAAATTATAATTCAATCTTTCGAAATCTTTTTAAATCCGATCAAATTAGCGTGCATTTAGAGTCTGCGGTGTCTGGACGGGGGTTGGCGAGCGTATCTCGTAGGGGGCCGAGCCCCCTAGTAGCTGTATTAAAAAATACCTGGAAGCAAAGACTCTGTTGACTTAGTTCATTTTACATTAACTAATTTTCAGACGTTTAAATAATCTTATTTAATCAAACATGAAAACAGCTATTCACAGCAGCTTTTTTGGTCTTAAAATCCTTCATTAAAAGATAAATAAATGGAAACCCGTTTACATGGATATCGCCCTGTTTTTTTTTTATTATAATTCAATCTTCCGTGATCTTTTTTAAACCGATCAAATTAATAGAATTTTAGTGTGTGAACGGGGGTTGGCGAGTGAAGCTCGTATAGCGGGCAGAGCGCCCTAGTATAATTTATAGTAAGAGAGAGGAGGCTGATTTTCATGTAGGTTTGTTATTACAAAACTCATTTCTTCTTTGATATATTCTGTGTGATCTCATAGATTCATCCGCACATCGACATAATGATGTAATTCGAAGCATGTGATTTATTCTTAAATTACTTATTTTAGTTGACTTCAATGATATCAAATTATTTCTTTCACTGGTGATTGTTTAAATTCTGGTTGAGTATTTATTTTATACAACATTTATCCTACATTATGTATGCATATTATTAATAAGGCATTAATTTCTTACCTTTTTATGTGGGATAGGAATTTAAAAAAAAAATAACATCCTAGAGATGATAAAAGTGGCGTATTTTCGAGCGGAACTGAATGTCAGGATGTGAGCTTGTTGTAAGTGACAGCAAGTCCCAGAAGCAGAAAACGACTAATTGTTAAGTAAATTTCTTTCTTAAAATTATGAATAATTACTAGAAAACAGGAATTCTGCTTTTTCAGAATTTGGTGTCGCCCCCGATGAAAATATATTTATATGTATATAAATATAAATAATACAAAACGTATTTCAGTTTTAAGACTTAAAACACACGCTTTTATTTTATATTATATTGATGTCATTTGCATCCTCTGAAGAGCTCCTCATTTACGATCCAGTCTTAAACAACATCTACAGTAAAATATTCATATGACGTCAATATCACTGAATAATACAAAAAAAAAAAAAAAAAAAAAAAAACAGATATCACTCAAGAAACGACAAAAAAATCGGCTATTTAATGAGTCATATGCCTTCATTTATTTGTAATATAGATAAGTAAATTAAATATAGTTTATAATAGCTCCATGTTTTATCAGAAATCATTCCTTTATATTCTTTCAAAATAGCGCGTATTTTAATTACATTTTTTTTAGTAGTTATGAGGAAAATGGCAACAAACAATATAATTACTATTTTCCAACTATTTTTTTTCTTTACTTTCTACAGAAATGGAGTTTTTGAGTTACTAAAATTAAACAAATGGTGCTAAAAACTACAAAAAAATTATTATCTAAAAAATAAATTCAGATGCAGTTTTCAAACAAATTGCATTAAACAATACTCCCCCCCCCCCCCAATACAACGGTATAAAAAGTGGAAATGTGCGATGCTTAGAAGTTAAAAAAAATTACAGTAGATTAATTTAACAGTACAATGATACATTTGCTTTGTTTTACGGCTGGCTTATACAACAGAACGTTATTTTTTGGAGACGACATTTTAATGGCTGGGAGAAAGAAATAGCATATCGGGGGCTAAAAAAAAAAAATGCTACTCGCTACGAAATTCCTAATAATGTGCTGAGAGCAGTAACGAAGTAATAATTGAGCACATTTGAATTCTTCAAGCAGTTTATGATTTTAGTATTAGTTATGCTACGTTACCTAGATCTGTGGATTACCTTCGAGAAACAAACATAAATGGCAATGTTGATGTTTCATAAATAGATATGGACAGCTAAAAAATCGAAAAGTGTTTCCAGTAGGAGAAGAAATTGTGCTTGTTTATTATTTACTGCTACTGCAAGCATCGGACATATATTTAAATTTAAATCCAAAGGGGCTAATGAAGTTACCATATAAAGCAGGATAAAGAATAAAATAAACATCCCTCAGAATTGGATTTCCTTGCTTAATTGCGCAAATGTTTCATTAAGTACGATAATACTAGTATGAAACAATCGTAGAAGTTGGCAGATATGCTTTTGGATAGGTACTTTTAATGTTTTAAATATAAAAATAATATTTCCTCAAAATTTAAAACAAATTTGGGCTTGAAAGTGTAAAACTGTTTTCAAACGTTCTTTTAGGACTGCCATAGCTTCAAATTGTTGCGTTTGTCTGTCAACACTTTTTCCAAATAATTGTAGAAATGTGGTATTAAATAAGTAAATCGTAAAACAACCGTGACTGTTGGCACATATGGCAATTGCACATTTTCTTTCTTATATAATGTTAAAAAAATAATAATACATTTATGTTAAATTTTTTAATATCATAGCTAATATATATATTATAACTTTTCGACCAAGAATTCATAGGCCTTTTATGTAATAACCAACACTACACAATGTTACAACCAACACATGACTGACGAAGATGTTCAGAGTATTTCTAAAATTTTCGAAAGTATAAAAAGTAAAATTTGATTGCAAATTTTGCTCGTTGAGAAAGCTGAAATTGTGTGCTAAATAAAAATATTTGGACTGGAGTAATTTATTTTTAATAAGAAAGCACCTAATTTTCAGAAAATTAAAAATGTTATTTTTCTGATTTGACAAAAATTTGTTTTTCATTAAGTAAAATAATATATTCTGAATTAATTAAATAGTGTACGTACTTACAACATAGTTCTAGTTTAGCCATGTGTGTATTTTCATATTTAAATTATTTACATGGCTTTCATAATCCGTGTATGCAGAATTAAGAAAAGAATTTTAAATGACAAATGTGTGCTTATAACTATTTACCAATCTATTAGATTTCATATTTCAGTGAATGTTTACACAAGGTATTTTACCCTTGAAACTTTTCTCTGCTTCTTCAATATTTATTTTATTGAAAAGCTTATAAATCGTTTCTATAAACATTTAATATTTTGAAAGATCTTAGACCTTTATATTTAAAGCTCAAAATAACTTTTTTATCTTATCACTTACCAGACATTAGATGCATATTTAATATTTAATATAAAGAAAGGAATTTCTGTTGCTTATTTTTTATTTTTACTTTTTACTTTTACAGAAAATTGCTTGGCGATAAGAAATGACTCTATTGGTGCTAAACACTTTTAAAATAAGCTTTTAATTCAATAAAAGGGTGGAAGCTTTTAGTGCAATAACGCCAGTGAAGATGGCCATGTATGTGTTAATCCAAGCTTCTTTTTATTTTAAAACATTATTTTATTAGAACAACTGAAATTTTGTTTTTAAACACCACTCCCAATAAAAACTACAATTTATGTTTTAAGCATTATTTAGAATTTAGGTTGGTTTGTTGGTTGAATGAATTTTAATTGCACAAAGTCCTTTTGGTGACATGGTGCGCCAAGACAAAGTAAAAAACAAAACAATAAATTAGGGTAAAATAACCAATAGGATAGTAAAAACAACTTAATTAAATAGAAGTAGTAATGATACATATAATTAAAATCATTTTAAAAGTCAACAGACAATAGTTAAAAGACCCAAAATTGTATTGTTATAATTAAAATCATCTGTAAATGTTATAAAGTAATTAATTCTTAAAAGAAATATGAACAAAGTATAAGACGTTGTACACAAGACATTTAGAATTTTGGCATAAAAATTGTACATAATTGAAGTATTCAAAAGCTTATTTTGGGAAAGTTATTTAACATTAAGGGGACCAGGTAAGCAAAATTTGGGGAAAAAATCGATTTTTGCTTTTTCATATCATTAAATAGTTTAAACTTTTATCTTTCCAACGATGTGTCACACATGTTTATATATATATATATATATATAAAATAAAGAAGTGTTGGAATTATTCTTCTTTCTAAGAGTACTTCACAGCTTAATGGCCATTTAAATCTTTAATTGACTTTTTCTCAAAACTTGGATTTTTCATGTTTGTGTTCCTTTTTAAAGTTCCTTACTTAAAAGTAAAAACGGAACCATTATAAGATCACTCTTGTGTCTGTCTGTCACAGCCATTTTACTCGTCAACTATGAAACGTGGAAAGTTCAAATTGGGGGAAGTAATAAAGACTATTGACCCACATACACTGTTAAAAATTTGCAGCATTCTGTCCAGTCATTCAACCGTTTTTTGAAAAAACTGTGTCATAGCCGTAATTTAACTATATTCTGACAATAAAATGGCCAATAATATGGTCAGAATAGTGTCAAATTACAGTTGTGTAACCGTTTTCGATAAAAACGGTCAAATGACTGGACAGAATGCTGCAAATTTTTAACAGTGTATTTTCAGATTATTAAACATTCAAAAATATATTTAGAAAAAATTTAGGAGGGGCTAATTAAGTTACTTGAAAAAAAAAAAAAACCTCTTTTCTTTGTATACCACGTGGGGTATCGTGTGAAATCTTTCGTAACATTGAACTCAAAAATACTTTTTTTTTTTAATTTTAGGTATTATATTTTCAAAGATATCGTTGAAAGTGTAGCGCAAAAATATGTGTCCCCCCCCCCCCCCCACCCATCTAATTCCGAATTTACTGAAACTAAAATTATGAAAAAATTAAAGGTAGTAGACGTTAATTTTAACTTTGCTGGAAAATTATAGTGACTATTTTTTGATGATTATGAGTCGCATATTTTTGATGATTATGAGTCGCATATTTTTGATGATTATGAGTCGCATATTTTTTGAGAAAATCGCATTTTTTCGTTACGCACAAATTTCGATTTACGGGCATTCAGCAAAAGTGTTGATCAGCGCTTTATCGTAGCAGAAGTATAAAAGAATTGTTGATAATTATTTTCTAAAAAAAAATCGTCAGTAATTAGCCGAGATATTAACCCTTAAAGATAAAGCCTAGTTAACAACTTTTAATGATACATATGTATAATGCAATGCACATTAGCAGTATACAAACAATAAATGTCAAATTGTTAAAAACAGACTAATTTAATTAGAATGAATCACATAAATACTATAGAATTCGCGACTAGGATCTCGGAATACGCATTGAGTGACTTTAAATGTTAATTAAAAACCTATACGGAAAAACTTATGAAATAATGAACTGACACCAGAATTTATAAACGAATTTATTAGAAAATGCGAACTTGCTTACTTTCGCGTACATGATAAAAGGAAAATTTTAATTAAATATTCTTGGTGCCATTTGTCTGTTTTGGAATTAAAATTAGGTGTCCGTTTTTTAAGGGCATCGCCCTCGAAATATTTAATTAGAATGAATCGCATAAATACTGTGAGATTCGCGATAGTTTGCATTGATTGTATCTCTCAATACGCCTCGAGTGACTTTAAAAGTTATTTAAACACCTATCTGGAAAAACGCGGCACGGACCAAAGCGGAATTGCATCTTTGCGACCTCCTTTCGAAGGGCGATTAGCACAATGCCAAATTTAAAGTTCGAACAAAGGATTAGTTTTAGCTACACTGTAGAAAGAAAGGTTATTACTACGCTGAATTTAGGTTTATGAAATTCCAAATGAAGTTTAAATATGCACTGATTTTATTGTCAGTACCGATTTAAGTTCATCATAAACAGATTAGGATAATATTAAAAAATGAGTTATACAGAATAGCTATATTTGATATTATTTAAATTCCACACCTGTTTGAATTTTCATGGTATATCCATAGACACTTTTCTAGTATATACAGTTATACCCAACCCTACGTTGTATAGTTTTTTACTAAGTCTTTTAGTATTCTTTTAGCATTTTTTTTTAAAATTACAATTACTAATTCATATATTTATTCTACGGAATCCTCTGTACGCGAGTAATACTCGCACTTGACCGTTTATTTTCGATATCTATTGAACTTATGGACTCAGAAGATTTTTTTAATACTTATATGATGTTATATTGTATACGTTAACACAGGGATTTAATGATTTGTTGAAAATTATTTATTTTAGGCAGTGAAATCTTATCAAAAATGCTAATTTAAAAATAACTTTTAATAAATAATTAATAATTAATTTTCAGTTTTACTTAGAAAGAAAATAGTCTGTTAACATACGTAAAACATGTTATTCTAACTTCTCTAAAAAATCTAGAGCTCTGTCTTTTACCATTTCTGAGAAAAAGGTAGATAAAGTTGGTGGATTTAACATAACGGAGATAAAGCTTTCCCGGTCTCCTTAAGGCTCTTCATGAGTCACACCGGAAATACTCATCTGTAGCTGCATTTTTCTCTATATTCTTCTTAAAGGATGTTTCCTTTTTTTTTTTTTAACAAGTTCCAACAGAGTTGAAAAGACTTTATGAATTCGGTTTGTCTTTCTGCCCTTCTGCCTGTCTGCCGTCTGAAAATGCTCTAACTCGCGTAACTATAGTGTTATTGCAATGAAATGTCATTGGTGTTTACTATGGCATGTTTGGTATTGAAAATGAAGTGTGCGGAATTTTCGGTTCATTTAGAACAATCCAAAAATTCCCTTACATTACGGTCCATGGGTAAAACTCGTTTGCAGTGTATTTGAATGATATTACACTATTTTGAACATATTGAAATTCATATGTATACTTAAGATGTACTACAAGACGCAAACTGTTGGATATGGTGTGCAAATAATTTATCGTTCATTTACGGTGACACGCAAAAAATTTGTCTACAGTACTTCCTATGAACGATAAATACTGGAAGCTCGTTTTCAGTTGTGGTGCGCGTTTTTAATTTTAAATATTGTTTTACATATTACTTGCTGTGTGTAAATTCTAAAAGTCATAAGCAGCGCTAAACAAAATTTCTCAAAAGCATTTTCCTTTTTGACGGATACTGCTGAACGGGAACTCCCAACTGTGTCACGCGTTTAACTTAACTAACATTTAGCATACTATTTGGCACGGATACAAATCTATAAATCATATACAGGGTTGCACAAAAAATTCAGATATTTTCCCAACAATTGCTGGTAATTTTAGAAATTGGATGTTCAAATACGTAATGCGTTTTCCAAGTTGTTTATTTAGATATCACCTTTCACCTTTCAACAGTATTATAAATATGTTGGAAAGTGTTTCATACTCTATGCTAGGCGCATGCTTTTTCGTTCTTGTTTGTCTGTCGAAATGTTTTTAAAATATATACATAATTTATATATTAAGCGTTAAAATCTAAGAACAGCAGACGAATTTTAAATAAGATTTTAGCACCAGAAGGAAAACTAACTGCACATTTTAGAAACATTTGAGAAGTAAAAAAGAAAGAAACACCTTCCAAATAAAGAATACAGGAAAAAAAAGGTAAAAATGTAATTTTTCGAGGAGAAATTAAAAAAATACGAATGCCTTTAAAGCCCACAAGTTTAACATTAGAAATGTTGGTTTGATAAAAAGCCTTGAGCAATTTTAAATTTATAAACGTACAACGTCTGAATTTTTAACTATCACAATAAAAATAAATAATCAGACTTAATTTAAAAACACTAAAACAATATTAAAGTCCATTAAAATTTTAAAAAAAGCCAAAATAGACGTTTCGTGCTATAAACAGTAAAAAGCATCAATGTTATAAACAACTGCAAAAGAATCAGTCACTCTTAGTTAACCCTTTCAAGGGCACTAGTATGTTTATGACACAACTTAATTTTAATTCACAAATACCACAATGACAACAGAATTTTGATATAAAAAATTTCCTTTTATTATTTCTGTGACATGTCGCTTTTTGTATTTGCAAATGAATTTGTTCGCAAATTCCAGTGTCATTCATTTATTTCAGCATTTTAGCAATCGAAGTGCTTTGCTCCTGAAAGGGCTAACATCAGTCTTCAACATATGTATAAGAAAAAATATTTGGTAGGATGACATACTGAATTAGAAAGTGGAGACTAGATTAAAAGGTTGTTTGATTTTTGACGGCCAATTATCTGCTCGAGGGATATAGGCCCAGGGGGGAGTGCCCTTCGTGGGGGTCTTTCTAAGGGACCCTAACCCGTATTAACGCTTGGAAATCCAAGGCTCGAAGAAAACCACGAAAACTCCGAACGATTAGGCCGACGGGCGCGATTGGGATCGAACCCAGCACCTCCCGTCTACCATCTTCGAGAGCAGAACCTCTCGGCCACTGGTGGGGCCCTAGATTAAAAGGAGATGAAAGTGTCTTTAAGAAAGGCACTTTAAGTTCAAAAATCTTACACCCCGAAGTTTACGAATGCTAACGCTTTAATCCTTAAATGCGCGATTTTTTATTTTGTTTCGCAAAAATTATGTATAATTATCTGAAAAATTTATTACACACGAAAAATAGTGAAAAAAATCAGGGATCATTTTTCATATAATACGTCAATCTTTCTTCTGTTGCACATCTGCAGTGTAAGTAAAAACTACTGTCGTGTGGCTGTTTTACGCTAAAATATTTCAAATTAGTAAATATTTTAATAAGGATATCTCCAAATACCTTATTTTATATAATTATTTACTTTATAAAACTTAATTTTTAACCCTTTAATTCCCATGATTGAATACGTTCTAGAAATTACGTACTCCAGAGAATCTGACTTTACACCAGAAAGTTCCAAATGGTTAATTTCGCTTTGTTTAAATAGAGAATTTCTATTATTAATTAAAGCAAATATGGCTATTTTAATTTTCTGGTGTGAATCAGGTATATAAGAATAAAGAAAATCCATTAAATTCAAAACAATGTCGTTTGCATATATGTAAAGTTGCGCACTAAAAGGTTAAGATCAGACTGATACAAATATGCAAACAGAATATTTTCGGAAGGATGCAATACTAAATTAGAGAAATTATCCCTAAAAAGACTTGTGCCGTTCCAGAGGAATATACAGTGTTTCCTGATGAGTAACTATAATTTTAACGCAGTAAGAGTGGTTCTTTTGAAAAATTTATGGCATTGATGTTTTTAATGATGAGGTGCTATGTCTATAGCACGAAAAGTCTATTTTATTTTTATTTTAATGTATCTTAACGTTGTTTTAGTATTCTTAAATTAAGTCTGATTATTTATTTTTATTGTGATAGATAAGAAATTTAATAGTAAGCTTCAAGCGCCAGTAAAACTTTATATAAATACATTAATAATTTATGTATAATAATATATATAATAATATATATATATAATATTATATATAATAATATAAGTACATTAGCTTAATTTAGTTGTAATCATTAACTAGACACTGTAAATATTTTTCCATATTAAGAAATGATTCTATAAAAACATATCTTTATATATATATAAAAAAATCTCAGATATTATAGCAAAATTATCAGCACAAAAAATACATGCACAGCGATTAAATTCAAATAATTTACATGGCTTACATAGCCACTTCATGTAAAATTAACTGAACATTTTGCTAGAAATAAAAAAATAAATAAAACATATGCACTTAGAGTAATTTATTTATTAAATTTCATTTTCCAAAGTATATTTATACATGATACATTCCGTTAAAAATTTTCAACGCTGCTTCAGTAGTATTTATTCTTTTGGGAAAAGTTTATGAATATTTTTATAAACGTTTAATATTTTGAAAGATCTCAGATCTTAAAATTTAAAGCGCAAAATAACCTTTGCCCTTATCATTTTCCAGACATTAGATGCATATTTAATACTCAATACAGAGAGAGGGAAGTTTCTTTTGTTCCTTTTTAAAAAAAACTCTAACAGGAAAACGATTGGCGACAAGAGATGTCTCCGTTGCTGTTAACTGCTTTTAAATTATGGTTTTAATGCAATAAAAGGTTGAAAGGTTTTAGAGTGAAAACGTCAATGATGATGTCGAATATGTGTTAATCCAAGCTTCCTTTCAGTTTAAAACATGATATTTTCCTTTAAGCCTTTATGTATGTCAAAGATTTTATCAGAACAACTATAGTTTTATTCTTTAACATCACTTTCAATAGAAGCTACAATTTATTCTTTGAATTATTTGGTATTAAGCCTAACATGACTAATACAATCAAGTAAGCTTATTTAAGAAAAATTATTTAACGTTAAGAAATAAAGTAAAAAATTCAAACTGTCAGAAAAGATTGACATAAATAAATTACGAATCCTTTTTCACACTTGCTTACATAATTGAAAAGTTTTTATGAATTCGGTTTGTTTGTCTGCCTGCCGTTTGCAATTGATATATGTTATTCAGGTTTACTCAGCCATGTTTGGCATTAAAACTGAAGTGTGTAACATTTATAGTCCGTTTAAAGGGACACTTAAAAGAATCCAGTTGCATTACCGTCTATTGTAAAAAATCGTTTAAGGTATATTTTAATGATGTTACATTATTTCAAACATATTCAAAGTAATACACACCTGTAACGTGCGCTACAAAAGGCTTACTATAGAAAATAGTGCGCATGGCATTTATCGTTTCTTTACAGGGACAAACAGAAAAATTCGGACCTTAATAGGAGGAGCTTAATATTGACCTTAAAAATAGGACTTTAATATTGTTTAGTATACTTGTGATGTCTGGGAACGCCTAGATTAATTTCTCTTTCGATTCTTTTGGCACCAACGCCATTCGTCACGTGATTCGTGAGCGCGTGCAGAGAGAGAGGAGGAGACACTGTTTTATTCAGAGTGTGGAAGGAGGAAGAGTAAGAGTAGCCGCGCAGGGTTTGCCGGCTTGTTTTTTTTTATTTGTGAAAACGGAAGTATGTCGGGTCCTAGGGGCACCAAAGGATTATAATTTGAGTAGTTTGCATTATACTTAATAATATTGTGAAGTGTAGTTCGTGGAGTGAAATATAAAAGTGTCGTGCATCTTTTGAAATCATTCATTCATTGTAAATAATTGTATCATCATTTGTGTCGTCTTGTAATGTCTTCATGTTCCTTGTAAATAAACTTAATAATCTGTGTTTAACGAAGAAGTGCTATCTTTACGAGGAATACACACATTGGGAAGGTCAGCGGAGCTCGGCGGCGGTATTACCCTATGAACTATAATTACAGGATAAGCGTTTTCACTTGGTTTTCACTTTCTTTTAAATTAACATATTTTTTGCATATTGCTAAGTGTGTATAAATTCTGTAGATCATATACAGGGCTGCACAAAAGATCAAGTAAATTTTCGTTTATTGGCGGAAACTGTTGAAGGGTAATTCCAACTGCACTGTTAAAAATTTGCATCATTCTGTCCAGCCATTCGACCGTTTATTGAAAAAACTGTTTCATAACCGTAATTTAACTGTATTCTGACCATAAAATGGCCAATAATATGGTCAGAATAGTGTTAAATTACGGATGTGCAACCGTTTTCGACAAAAACGGTCAAATGACTGGACAGAATGCTGCAAATTTTTAACAGTGTGCGTTATGAGTTTTATAACTAAACTAAATTTCTTCATACTATATAATAGAAAAAATCTATATAGGGCTGCCCAAAAGAATTCGGATATTTTTAACATTATCATATATTGATAATTACTGAAATTGTGTTTTCAAATGCGTTATGCTTTTTTTTTTTTTTTCAAATTATTTACATAACAATCATCTTTCACCTTATTAAACTGTGAAGTTTTGTAACAGTAACATAATGTGTTGGAAAGTGTTCCATAATCTATGATTTATTTTTTAAATAATTAAATGGTTTCTGTAAATATTGTCTTATTTTAACAAATGACTATTTAAAAAACTAATACTGTTCATTCATTATAAAAATTCTTATTTAAAATAGCGTAACGATCAGCCATACTGATTATTTTCTGTTTGAATCTCGAGTTAGGTATGGTTAAAATTTTGTTGTTGTTGTTATTTCATAGTTATATTTATTTTGTAGGAAAGTTTATAAATATTTTTATAACCGTTTAATATTTTAAATCTTTTATATCTTAAATTTTAAATCGCAAAATAATCTTAGCTCTTGTAGCTTACTAGAAATTAGATGTATATTTATATTCAATACACAGAGTTGGAGTTCCTTTTGTTCAGTTTTTTTTTAAACTTTTGCGAGCATACGATTGGAGACAAGAGATGTCTCCTTTACTGTTAACTGCTGTTAAAATAGGGTATTAATGCAATAAAAGGATGAAAGATTCTAGATTGAAAAATTCATAGAATATTGTAAAAGATGAGTTAACTTAAGCTTCTTGTTTATTTAAAAAAGTAGAATTTCCGTTAAGTCTTTATTTATGTGAAATATTTTATCAAAACAAGTGTATTTTTGTTCTGAAATGGCATTTTCAATAAAAGTTGCATTTTTTTCGTTGTATTGTAAGTATTATCTAGAGTTTTTCATAAAAGTCGAACGTCTGAACTATTTATAAGATTATTTATGGAAAGTTATTTAAAGTTAAGCAGATAAGTAGCAAATTTTAACCACCAGAAGATTTTCATATATGATTAGTGTTATTAGATACTTTTTATACCAACCAAAATTAACAAATCCATGCATTAATTTTAATTTTCTACTATTTTGTGTATCATTGGTCAATTGAGCTGCTGATTTTGAAATTGGGAGAAAGACCATTTTTGTTATTGCTAGATAATTGAATGGCTTGCTTTTGCATGGGTTTAAAAGTAGTCGTTAAAATATTTTACAAATATTTTTAAATCTATGTGACGTGACATATATTATATATATTTTTTATTTATTTCACATAAATTTAATATGCTATCATGATTTTCCGTATCAGCTGAAAAAGTAATGGGTTTTGTATGCGGCAATGGATTTGACTCATTTTCAAAAGCAATGGATGAAAACATTGAGTATAATTATAATAACAAAACAATGAATATTTATTTTATTTACCCTTTTTTTATTTCAATATTTCATTCTTTTTAGAAAAGTTACCATAAAGAAAAATATTTTTAAAGGAAAATGCGGAATTTTTTTTTTTTTTTAAATCAGCAATTAGAAAAAAAATCAGCAATTAGTTCTATATGCATATAATTATAAATTATGATAAAAAAATGCTTTACAGTGTCAGAAAAAAAAATCTTGGCAGTCATTGAAAAATTTTAAAAAAGCCCTCTTTTCAAACCGCTACCAGAACAAAAAAAAAGAGGACGCTGAGTCATCTCAAGCTACTAGGGCCACCACTCCACCTGACCAACGCATGATAGAAAGTCTCGCCCGCCTCATCTATTTAAAGCAGGAAAAAGTAAAACTAGAGAACAGGAATTCTGCTTTTTCAGAATTTAGTGTCGCCCCCGACATTTCAATTACTTCATTTTCTTCTGATGGATTGGTGGTTTCTATTATTATGAAAATCTTGTATTATTTTTTTTTTCAAAAAAAAATTATGGCCTTTTTTTTCCCCATTCAGACCAGAAAATCAGAGGTCTAACTTTTTACGACTGCTCTTTAGTCTTCACCTAACACTTCATTTATAATGGCTTTTTCATAATAATAGAAGCCATCAGTCCATCAGAAGAAAATAACTCGGTTGAGCTCGGTTGACTCAGATAATCGGGACCCTACTGTAGCTCGGTTTTAAGACTTAAAACACGCGATTTTATTTATATAAAACAGCGTCATCCGAAGAATTCCTGACCTGAAGAATTCCTCATTTACGATCCAATCATAAATATCTGCAATAAAGTATGGATAGAACGTCACTATCTCAGAATAATACACAAATGCAGCAAAAATAAATCAACTCATTTGTATTTTTTCAAAATTGCACGTATTTTAATTACCTTTTTTTTCAGTTTTTATGAGAAAGTGGCAACGAAAAGATATAATTGCTATTTTTCAACTATTTTCCCTTTACTTTCTACAGAGATGGAGTACGAGTTGCCAAAATGTAACAAATGTCGCTAAAAACTAGAAAAAAAATTAATATTTCAAAAACAAATGGAGATGCAGTTTTCAAACAAATTGCATTAAAAAGTATTTATTTTCCAATACGACGGTGTAAAAATTGAAAATGTGCGATGCTTAGAAATTAAAAAAATTGCAATAGAGTATTTAATCGTACTGCTTTGTTTTACGGCTGACTACTGCAAGGTAACGTTATTTTTACTTACCCATCACACGTAGTATAGGGTAAGTCTTGTAATCGATTTAAAAATCGAAAAAAAAGTTTGACAGATTTACACGTTTCAGACACTGGAGATTCCGAAAAACATATTTTTAGAAAAAAAATAAATGCCGTCCGTCTGTATGTGTGTGTGTCTGTAAACGCTCTATCTCCCGAAAAAAATGAGATAGAGACTTGAAATTCGGTATGTACTTAGGAAATATCAATGGGAAGAAGCCTATTGAATTTCAGTAACCTCGATTATCCGGAACTATTTTTTTCGGACTCTCGAAATATTTGTTCTGATAAAAGGCATGCAAAAGTTTTCGAAATTGTTCATTTGAAGGAATGAATATAAAAAACAATAAAAAAAAACATAAATTTTGCATGATGAATGAACTCGATCGGATAATTACTTGTCGAAATATTTGTAATTCTATTTTTCACACTCTTAGAGTTTTCGTGGCCCTGTATTTCATTCAAATTTCAATTCAAAGATATATTTTAATTGGAAATGAGACGCTTAATCTGACGCAGTAAACTGTTAGTTAATATTATTATAATTTTTCGAGTTATAAGGATGTTTCTTTTACACAATTCGGTTCTACACGATTATCCCGCCAACCAAAAAACTATCGCCAAACTATAAGATTATATGCCAATTATGGCTTATCGTAAATGTCTAGCATGTAATGCATCTCCATACCTATAAGGGTGGTTACCATAGGGGGGATCCTGTGCTGTGGACAAATGCCGCCAAGTTTGTCGCCAACTTGGCGATATATCGCCAAATTTGGCGACTAAAATTTGTTGCCAAAATTGAAGCCAAATTGGCGGTATCTCTAATATTTCGCCAAATTCCCATAGACTTCCATTGTAAACCTATAGTGTTTACTTGCTCACAGAAAATCAACAAATTGAGATATTTTAATGCAACAAAAAGTAATATTTGCTTAAGGGATTATATTAGTTATATTTAAGGGAGTACAAGTAAATTAAATTATGAATAAATGTAATATGATACAATACTTAGCATGTATCACATGTTTTATTTTCATATTTTATATTATGTATATCCACGATTGGTAAGTATTACGGTGGCCCCCAACGACTAGTTTGTATATGACACAAAATAAGCTGGGAGAAAGAAATAGCATAACGTACCGGGGGCTAATAAAACATCTGAACATTGAGACAGTGGCTCGAGTGTCAAAATTTTGTTTTTGCTGGCATTCAATGTTGTATGAATGTTGCCAATTCACCACATTTGTAGTAGAACAGCTCTAAATTGAGCTTTTAATACTATACAACGTAAAAAAAATTCTACTGAAAGTGTATTTGTATCACTTTCTAAATCAACACATTTGAAAATTCGTTACCTAAATAATTTACTAGTTACAAATTTAAATTGAAATTAAAAGATATTTATTGTAATTGAATAAAAACAAACATTTTATGTTAATGTGTAATAAGACTTAGCTTTAACTTTTTATTTCTCAAAAATTGACTTGGTCCACTTTTAAAACGAAAGGTTCAATTACTGGTTTATTCACTCCAAATAAAGTGTACTTAAAATATTTGAAATGATTTAAATAATAAATTTCAAGACTTATTTTCATCTTAACAAATGATTATTTAAAAAAATAATACCGTTCATTATAATATAAAATTTTCCTGCTACAAAAGTATAATAATCAGCCATGTTATTCATTTTGTGTTTGAAATACAGATAAGAAAGAAGGGGGTTTGAAATAATTTGCATATGTGCGTTTATATGTGATCGTTCATATACCCGATTAAATTTCATGAATGTTACATGTTTATAAAAACATAAAGTTCATTTTAATGAATCAGATGCATATTAAAGATATCAGAACATGTGAAATTCAAGTTTATGAAAACTACGTGATTCTGACGCATTTACAGTGAAATATTCTAGTTTTATAAAGACAATTTGCAAGTTTTCTTTTTCAAGTTATTTTTTTTTATCCCGCACTTTTAGGAGTGATTTTTTTTTTAATACTGAGTAGTCAGTTCGTCCATACCGCTTGATATTTGTGAAACAGGAATCTGTTAAATGTATACAATTAGTTTAAAAAAAATCGTCGCACCCCATAAAATTCAATGGCCAAATTGTCGCATCAAAACACGGACATAGTCATTCGATTAGGAATTAAGCTTTCTTTCAATTTATGTTGACATAAAAAAGCTTAGTTGGCGTCTGATACAGAAATTTTCAATATTGACAGCATATTTGGATTTTTTGATACATTTTACCTTCGGGTACCAAACAGGAAGTCTTTCGGCCAAGTTGTTTAGGAATTAGGAAGGTTTAAACTTTGAAACTCATAATGTTGCAAAACAGATGGCAATGCATATAGTTTTTAAAGCGTAGCACAAAAACTGCTTGAAGAATAATCTCCAATTTTGGATTCCATCGTTGAAGCTTCCAAAAATCTATTCCTGTTAAAAAAATTTAAGGTTATAATTCTTTTTTCTTTTTTTTAAATTATGTAAATAAAATTTTTTCTAAACATTAATCGATTTCTGGAAACTCCATGCAAGCGATTCCAAAACTGGAGCTCATTCCGACAACTAGATTTTCCGTTATCCGTTAAAAACTGCATGCATTGCCATCGATTTCGGAACGATTAAAAATGAATTTAACCAGTGAGCACGCGAACAGGTAATTTCATACCCGAAGCTGCGTTCTTCCTTATTTATCTCACACCTTTCTTAATGGAACTGAGTCAAACCCCGTGTAGCTGAGTTTATTTGATGGTCATCCTCTTGTAGGGAAACAATACCTAGGGAAATTCCAAAAATAGTTTTTTCGTAATTGTATTCAATGCGTGCGAGATACACGTGCGACTTCTCGAGTTATTCGATTTCTCGTGCTGATTTCAGATTCAGTTTTCTTTTAAAGTTAAGATGGGGAACTGATGTGCTATGATGAAGAACAGGGGGCAGAAAAACTAAATACGCGTTCCAAAAATGTGACAAATACTTTTGTATGGATCATATCAATTTATCTGTGAGGAATCAGCCATAAAAAGGAAGATGCATTTTTATTGCATAAGGGGAGATCAAAAAGTTTCCGTTCGAAGGCTGTACAGTCGAGATATGTTATGCCAGTCACTCAAAATCAGCTTCTGCATTCAGGCATTCATCCCACTGCTTTACCTGGTTGAATATACCCTTTTGATAAAATTCCTATTTTTTGTGCTTGAAGTCCGAAACTGCCTGCTGCACTTCTCCGTCTGACAGGAATCGTCGACCTTTCAAGGAGTATTGAATCTTTTGACTTCGGGATCTTTTGAAAGCGCACGAATTGATAGGCGACGTTCCGCCCTAATCGCATCGTGAACTGCCCACTTATTGTTGTCCGTATAGGATGTCGATGGCCTCCCAGATCGACGTGTCTCTTGGGTTGAACAGTGACCAGCTCTGAACTTTGAACAACATTACACTACGGTGGTTTTCGACAGACATGCTTCTGCATTCACATTTTTCATTCTCCGATGAATGGCTACCAGTTTTTGTCCTTCAGACACCAAGAGAAGATTAACAGCACGTTGGTCCTGTTTGGAAGCATTTAGCACTAATGTCACCATTGTTCACTCTTCATTATTTTCCACACACATTTTCGAAATAAACGAATGCTACAACAATCCTTTACTTCGATGTCGGTGCTTATATACCCACTTCGGCTACGCACTAATTTATATATACGCTGCAGCAGTGACCTATTTCGTTTATTTCTTTGTTGTAGAAAATAATTAACTTGAATTTCATGACATTAAAAGGTTAAAACCGCCGTCGAGTATGACATATCCAGCGCACATTCTCGTGTGCAATTTTTTGCCGCGCCTTCTCTTGAGTTAACATTACGAGTTACAAACTTAAAACGTTAATAATTTTAAACTATTTATCGAATGATTTTCCCGTTTTGTATCCAAAGCTAAAATGTATCGAAAAATCCAAATGATGTGTTAAAATTGGGTGCTCGTATTGAATATTTCAGAGTTTGGTAGAATTTCAGTATGAAGATACCCCGTAAGATCTCTTTTTAAATATAAATAGAAAGATGTGATGTTTCCTAATCGAATGGTTATTTTCTTTTTTATTTGCGATAATTTGGTAATTAAATTTTATGTGTTCTTATCATGCTGACTGCACCTAGATTCATTATCCAAGTTAAATTTAAATTTATTAACAATGATTTCACTTTAAACAAGATTTTCCCCCCCAAAATATAAGTTGAATATATTCTGTCGTAACTCCCATTCATAAATAATTTATAAATTCATATAAAAACAGTCTTAAGAAAAAAACTTTCATTTATATGTTATAAAAAATTATGCTTCAGAGCATTGGTTAATTTTGTACATTTAAAAACATAAATGCGTTTTATTCATAATTATTTGAAGTTTTTCCTGTACAATAAGCCTTTTTAATTTTATTTGATTGCTAAATTAATGACAATATTAGGAGTTTTATTTTTAATAAAAGGTTTAAATTTCCATTTGTTACATTAGCTCCAGGTTTTTTTTTCTCTACAAATTTTCAGTCTCTAGCGCATTCAAATTTTCTTGCACAATTACAAATAAATAATTGATGATGTTGTCACAAATATATGGGGCCATTTTTTTAAAATTAAATAATATTTTAAAGAGATTCTAAGTTATTTAAATCAATAGCTTAAATTATCCAATTTCAGATATTTCTTTTTCTTTTTACCTTTCTTTTTTTCTGTAAATCAGCGGTAACGGTCTCATAACGTATTTTGTCTCCTATAAAAGACACAAAATTCAGTAAGCTGATTTTACTTTTCATTGGCTGCGTTTTGAATATAGGTGTGTACAGTTAGCGTCTATCAATTTCGGAAGGTCATCCTACGATTTCTTTAGAAGAAATTTAATTTAATAAAAAATATTTATTTAGATATTTAATTTAAATTAAAATATGTACGTTAAATTATAATCCGATTGACTTCAGAAAATTGTTGTTAATAAAAACATAATATGGATTCTTTTGTAAATGCAAACGCATACATTATGTACTAGAAACAGATAAAAAACCCATATAGATATAGTAGTTATAAACTTGCAACATTTTAACATGAATATAAAAATTCATAATTAGACCTGATGCCGGCTAAATTCTGTTTGAAGCAAAAGGTTATAGTTTTTTGAAAAATAGCGCAACTGAAATAGCGCAATAGTTCTATGTCTGAAATAATCCTTGAGAAATATCACAGAAGCTTTTCAGAATGATGACGACAATAAGATAATTTATGATGCTAGCACAATTGTTGTTCGAAAGATACATAATATAAATATATAAGATAAAATTAAAAAGATTTTAAAAAGAAGAAACAATTGCAGTATTATTAGACCTGATGTTAGCGAAAATAGTGCTTGAAACAGACTGTTTAATTATATACTCTTGAAACTGAAACTGAATTAAGTGATAAGATTACTGAGAATGGGTAATCTTGCCAACGCTTTACCTCTAGATTATTTGATACAAGTCTGGTAGCAGATTTAACTCACGATGAAGGCCTCAAGTTAGACCTTCATTCCAGCAGTTGCGTATATGCATGTATATACAGGGAATTGAAAGAAACAGAAAAATAACACCACCCCACATAATTTTAAGAGCAAATGTTTGCAGAGAAAGGTGGAAGGTACCATTACATTAAGCTTCGATAAGCCTGTTTTACACTGAAATCGACACATAACACACTGCAGCTCATATGAATAGAAATTAATCAGAATTAAGAATAAGAATTAAACTTAAGGCTGCTAGTCAGCCAGTTTCTGAATTCCCCTCGGTAATATTAAGTCTATGGACGTTTGATGCATCCGTATATTTAAAATATCTCATCAAAAAATTAATATGTTTAATTTATTTTCTCTGTCTAATCTTCTTAAAGAATGTCTCTTATTTTCTTAGTTGTCAAAATATTTCTAAAATCCATGCTCAATTTCATAAATAGGGTTAAAATTTTACTCCCAGTTCGTCGGCATTTAACACATAGCATATTAAATTAAGCATAGGGTTTAGAAATATTTTGACAATTATGAAAAAAAGAATCACCCTTTAAGAAGATTGCACAGAAAAAAGAAGTTAAAAATATTAATTTCCAGAGGAGATATTTTAAATATACGAATGCATTCTATGCCTATAGACTTAACATTACCTAGGGGAATTCGGAAACTGACTGACAAGCAGAATTAAGAAACAACCGAGTATAATCAGAGTATAACCCCAGACAGTTGTATACGTGAGTGACGCGTAAGTGACAGGTCAGTGCAATTAAAATTAAAATTGCATTTTTAAATTTTAATGGATGTCTATATATAAAATATAACCCAAACTATAAATTGTTGAACGTCATGTTCACCTTAATTACCAAATAAAATATGAGATTTTAAAATTCTGATATAACTTATTTAAAAGGTGCTAAAATATACATTACAAGGTCTTTAGAGCATAAAAACCCGTCAAAAGATGTTAAAAACAGCAAGCGTTTTCAACTGTACTATAACAGCCGTCACCAGGAAGTAAAATCAGAGGAATGAAAGTTCGTGAAAGTTCTTTTCTTAAGAGAGCTGGTCACTCAGCTTCCGATTTTCTCTCACTAATGTAAAATCCATGGGCACTATTCGTATATTTAAAATGTCTCCTCGGGAAATTAATATTTTAAACTTCTATTTTCTGTGTACACTTCCTAAAAGATGTCTTTTTTTTTTCTTAGTTCTAAAAATATTTCTAAAGTATAGACTTTGATTTTATAGGAAGTGTTAAAATCTTACTCACAGTTCGCCCGCTTTTAGCACATAAAATATTAAATTCAGCATAGATTTTAGAAATATTTTGAAAACTAAGAAAAAAAGAGACATCCTTTAAGAAGAGTACACAGAAAAAAAAAATGTTATAAAAGCATGAATTTCCCGAGAAGATATTTTAAATATGGGAATGCATCAAAAGTCCATGGACTTAACATTACGGAGTAGAATTCCGGAGCTGACTGACCAGCCCCCTTAAGTAGCTATAGACGAGTCTATTTCAAAGGAAAGGGGGATGAGGGGAGAGGGGAATTTATAGTTATGTTTCAAAATCGTTAGAGAGATTTAGTATTCCATACCAGATCTTGGATATATTGTAGGAGAGTACATCATTGCAAATATTCGTTCTTTGATTTAAAATTTCCAGGGATTCTCTGATTATTGATGCGTAGTAATTTGAAGTGTGGGCTATGATTCTTGCTTTACTGAAATCTATGTCAATATTTTGTTTTTGGTTTAACCTGGATAGAGCTGTAGAGGGCTTAATATGTTTTATGTCTGTAATATATTCTTCTAGCCTGTCTTTAAATTTTCTAGCAGTCGCGTATGTATGGATGTCTATTTATGATGTGTAACAATAAATCGTCAGATAATGCCTCAGTGAAGTTATTTTAACTTTCATACAAGTACAGTGACAACAACATTCACCAGTTTAAAATATTTTTAAGTAAATTTTACTGTGTATCATTTTATCTATCAGTAATTCGCTTAATTGGATTCTCTGAGCTAGGCAATTATTAAGATATTTACTTAAAAAATTATTACATCTTTATTTGTTCCAATTCCTTGAAACATAAAGAATTAAAAAAATATAAAATATATGCGCATCGTTAAATTGGTAAAAATGTGAATTTCCTAAAAGTAGTGATTATTTTTCAAACTGACAAATATTTCTTAAAGAGAAAAAAAATACACAAATATAATAACAAACAAACTTTTTGTGTAAACTAAAAACATTTTCTTTTAATTAAATAACATACTTAAACGATTAATAATATTTAATGTTATTATTTAGCTATTTTTGTCAATTTAATTTAAGGTACATAATTCAATCCGGCTCTTCATACTTCACCATATACAATAAAAAAAGTTTTAGCTCGCTTTGTTAATTTAGTATTTCGACTAGCGTTTTTTAAAACTTGTTTTCAGAGTGAAAATTGAAATGAGAATTTAGTTACGCATGAATAAGTTATTTGTTCATAATTTTGGCTGATTTAAATAAATAGAGGATGTAGTTAAGTGTGTTTCAGTTTTTCTTTTTTAACAATGGTTTGTTACTAAAAGTAAATTAAATTTTCCATTTAGTTAAAACAAATTTCTAAAAATGGCGTTTTTTTTTTAAACATTTGTGAATTCCCAATTGTAACATATTGTCACATTAATTTTAATAAATATAGTTTGAATTTTTAAAAAGATAAATTCAAATGCTCTTTTGTTTAATTATGAATATGTAAAAACAATAAAAAGAAAAGAAAAAATATATATGTTTCTCAATTACGACTATTCTGATTACGATTTTTATTGGGGAAAGGGTATCACAACCAGTACAAAAATTTCACAAGTACACATTTTTGCAATGAAATACGCAAAATTGCACTATATGCACTGGGTGTAGAACAGGGCTACAATGCATTGATTTAGTCAAAAATACAGATTCTTTCATATAAAGCCTATTCTAAATTTTTGTTCAAAACGTAAGTAATAAAAAAGATGTTTTAGTGACATTTTCAACAGACTTACCCTACTTTTAAAGAAATGCGGTGACATCATTGAAATTTTTGGGAGTGGACAGAAATTCATTCAGTGCTGCTATATGAAATAGCTACTACATTCCGAAATATGGGAGCATGTAATTTAGAATGTAATTCTGTTTGGATATGGATGGTGACCATTTAAAAAATATCCATTGTGGATTGTGGTGAACATTTGTGACCTTTCGTGACCTTTGTGGTGGACATTTGAACTATTCACAATGGTCACCATTTACATTTCGCACAAAGCGTTTCTCTGCACTCAGACGTCCCTAGAATTAACTAGATATTAAATAACTCTCAAATTACTCATACATATTAAATAATCTTCATAATTACTCATACTAATTAAATATCTTCTAATTACTTAAAGATAATAAATATCTTCATTATTAGTCATCCAAATTTGTGTTTAAGCTATTTTTAGAATTTAAATTGGTTTGCTGGTGTTAAAATTAGGTGCTAGCAGTAAAACTCTTTAATTTCAATGCGAAGCATTAGAAAATATTTATTCTATATTCGTCATCTGTTATAAATAGTCTAAATAGTAATAGTCTGTCTAAATAGTAATTTAACCGAGTAATTTAACCGCTTAACCGAGTTATTTTCTTCCGTTGGACTGGTGGCCTGTATTATTATGAAACAGCGATTATAAATGAACTGTTAGGTGAAGATGAAAGAGCAGCTATAAAAATTTAGAACTCTGATTTTCGGGTCAGAATGGGGACAAAAAATGACCATATTTTTTTTTGAAAATAATTATGGCCATCCCCTCCCCCCATTCTGACCAGATAACCAGAGTTCTACCTTTTTACGACTGCTCTTTCTTCTTCACCTAACACTTAATTTATAATGGTTGTTTCATAATAATAGAAGCCACCAGTCCGTCAGAAGAAAATGAAGTAATAGAAATACCGGGTGTGACTCTAAATTCTAATAAAGCAGAATTCCTGTTCTCTAGTTTTTTAAAAATTTGTTCTGCAGATTAGGATTTTGTTTAATATGTCAAGTTTTTTAATAACTATTGCATTCAGGCGAACACATTTCACAATCAATGGAGAGTATCATCATCAGGCTTTGATTGATGTGGTATCGCATCACAGTTTGTGATGCAATTTACCTATGTTTAATTGAAAATGTTTCACCAGTGCAGTAATGCAGGTTGTTATAGTTTGGAAAAACTTAAACGTAATTTAAACGTAAAATATCTGTATGAGAAGGCCATTTTTATTTCCAATATAACACTATATTCATCTTCTTTTTAATTCTTAAAAAATATATATTTCAGCTTCATTTTCACGTGAAAATTTTTTAACTGAAAATAGACAAATTTTTATTACGGCTTTTGAATTATTTGCAACAATGAATGAAAGAATGTTAAATTTTATAGGGAAAATGTCCGTTCATTCTCAATGAAAAAGCGAAATTTAGAAATATTAAGAAAAATATTTGAAGAATGTAAATAAAAATTAGCCCATGTTACGCTCTGGGTTATAATTCACCCATATGCAAAGGCATTTTATTATCCAGTCTGACCCTGGCGTCATTCAAAAATTTTTACACTTTAAATTTATAATATTATTAGAATGAGCAAAGAATAAAAATAATTGCGGCATCAGGGATAAAACGGTGGGAAGAAAAAATTAATTAAGTTATGAGCTCCATAGCTATGCTAAATTAACAAAGTGACACTGGAAATAAATAAGTATTGCACTGCTGCGCAATACTTAAATATTTATTTTATATTCCTCAAACGTTTTATAGACATAAATAATAACATACCATTAGAAGTTATTGATGAGTAGTTTGTTCGTATATCAATACACTGCTAGTGCTTTAATTTCCTTTGAATTTAATTTTATGATATTCTATACTTTGATTCTGCAATCTGTCATTATTTTGCATTTAATATTTTATTCAAGACATCAAGTACAATAAAAATTCAATTTTTTTGGCTAGCATATAATGATTAAATCGTTCCATTACGTGATTCTTTGTCATATATATTTCAAGATTATCCTTTTGCGATGAGACGAGAGAAAACATGTCTCCTCCAAAGAACAAAAGCTTGCGTTCATTTGCTGAAGAAAATGGATCCCCAGGGCTATGTCAACGTTTTATGACAGATATGTTTATTTTGAATGAAATGTTACGGCGTAATATAATATTCGCGATCGCATTTTCTTTAGATTTATGTATTTAATTTATTACCTGGTGATCTTTAGCGGGATTTCTTTTTTTTACATTAAATAAAGTTTTTATAGCGTAATTTACAATATTTTCCAATTTTATATTTAAATCTAATTCGAAAATTTTTCTTCTGTTTTTAAAAGCCACATGTAAATCATTTTTTAATTTAATGGAGATATTATTCTTTGTGTTGTTTTTATAATTGGCAGCAATTTAAAATAATAACTTTTTTCTAAAATATGTAAAAAATATCTCTTGAAATGCAAAAAATATGAAATTACAATTGAAAAAAAAACCCCTCGAAAAATCAGTCAAAAAAAAAAAAAAATGCAGTCTGCACACCACGAGCTTCTAATGTATACCCTTAGCAGTAGTGTTTAAATTTCTATGCATAAATTTTGCTCTTATAAAATTTTAATGGAACGATTTTTACCAACTTTAATATTAAATATCTCTTAAAAATATTCTTCGATTTAAAAACTGTCTGCTTCAGCGTGTTAATCAAACATTTTTCTATATTATTATCAATTTACATACATTTTGTATGCAGTAGTTTACTTAATATTAGCGAACAGAAAATTCATTTATGGCTCGAAACAATGACTCGAAATAATAGATAGGCAGAAAAATTTAAAATAGCAAACGCCAGTTTCTTTGAAAACCTCTGAAATAAATTCTAATTTGCCGCAACTTTACCATCGGAATTTAGTAATGTCTAATAACCAATTCCTATCGATAGTTTTCAAATATCGTATTTGTTCGAATAATTTTTGAGGTCATGATTAATTAGATTGGAATATAATATGCCGCGAATTAATTTTTTTGAATTTACATTTAATCGAATTTAGAAAAGATCAGTCACGATTTTCTGCAATCTCACTTAATTTTGATTTAAAGCCACAGCAGTGCCGTGCCAAAAGTTCGTCATCCATGGTCTAGGGCAGGGTTGGCGAACCTATGGCACGCGTGCCGTAACTGGCACGCGGGAAAATATTTTTGGCACGCCGTTGATTGGAGTTCTAAATCAAAATTCAGTCAAATTCCCAAAATTCTGCACCTCCTTAATCTTTTTTTATTAATATACGGAGCATATTTGAAAATAGCTATTGTTTTCTATAATAGGTACTTGTGTAGGGTAGACCGGGGCTAGTTGGCCATAGGGGCATGTTGGCCCAGTCGCAATATTTTTTAAACGTTGCGTTAGATAACATTGTCAGTCCAGCCAAGTATGCGTTTCTTCGCTTTCCTCCTCCAACATAAGCACCATTGAAGTCGGAGCGTCCGTTAAAGAATTATTGAGAATTTTCAAAATTTTGCAAAGGTGACTAAATTTCCTCTCTTATAAATAATCGTTTTTTATTTGTTTGTAAATTACATTTTAGATTTTGATATATAATAATTCAGAAAAATAATTGTTCGTAGCTATTGTAGGGCATGTTTTTTTATTGAAATACTTTCAGAATATTTCGTTACAGTCATGAAAAACGAAAATGGCGATACGGGGTTAGTTGGCCCATTTGGTACGGGGCATGTTGGCCCGCAACGGATTAAGGGAAATGTGTTTTTTTTTTTCTTATACAACCTCCCTGCCCCCCACATACTCACTTTTTGTTTTTAATTTCTTTTTGCTGTAAGAATTGCTCCTATCAAAAGCTTGTCAATACAAAAAATGTGGATAATATTAAGAGGATTTATGATAAACTTAAGTGAATTTGATATCTTGTGAATTGACGAATTTTTTTTTTTTTAATTTAGGAGGCTGTATTGTGTTTTCGTTCGAAAGAAATAAAAATTAAGATTTGGTAAAATTTTGATCATTTCTTAAACTTTTACACTATCAGAACATTAAAAAGTGACGTGGGCCAAGTTACCCCGCAATCGGGGCAGGTTGGCCCAAGCGACTTGGTGTCAATTTGAGCTTCTAAACTAATACTTATAGTTAATATTTTTAAACTTTACTATTGTTACTTCTGCCTGAAAGTACACCGATAGTGGTAACATAAAAAGAAATTTAAAATGTTGAATTGTAATTTTTTTAAAAATTATTAGAAGAAAAAGCGGACCAACTAGCCCCGGTCTTACCCTACTTGTTATATCACTGAGCTTTCCCGCTTAGAAATATTTGACTCTTCCCAACTCCCTATTTCCTCGATTTCGTTGTGATTGCACCTATGATTCGCATAGAAATCTAGGAAATCCAATAATTCTTACAATTATTATTCAAATTATTATTCAAATTATTAATTATGCTGTAGTATTTCTGCATAATTTAACGCGTTTTGACCAGCACATGGGGCTTTATATAACTTTTGCTAGAATTTGTTAATTGATCTTTAGTTTTTTAAAATGATAAAAGTATTAATAAAGCTAATAAAACATGACTTTTTTTCATAAGTTATCGAAAAATAATAATTTGATTGCTAAAACCTTTGTAAAATGAAATGAAAACTATAATTATATTTTTTACAACTGTTTCTATGATTAATTAATTTTTTCATGTGAAAAATGTTTTGGTTCGAGTTTTCTATATCAAATATTGTTTCATTTAATGCGTATGTTGGTATTACCTGCAGGTATATTAGCTATATTTATAATAATCTAATAATAATAATAAATAATTTTCACACTATTACTTATTATTATAAGAATCAAACTAATTTATAATTCACTATTAAATTAATTTCGCAATTTTTTTGCGGGAATGGGACGTGGACGTGGACGGGGGGGGGGTCGTTGTTGGCACGCCATGTTCAGTTGTAATTTTTTTTTTAAATATTGGCACGTGGATGTAAAAAGGTTCGCCGACCCTGGTCTAGGGTGTAAGTTTAATTTATTTTTACAAGTGTTTTCAAATAATTTTCTTAGTTCTTTCAATCCATGTAGTTCTTATTTTATACTGTTTTTATACTCTTTGATTTACGGTCGATTTTGTACATATAAGAAGTTAATTTTCAGCTTATAGCTTGATTCTTATACAGCAATCGACAGTGTATTGCTTATATTTATATTTCATGTACTCCCGATGAAGTGAAATACAATATAAGCTTCCTTCTACATCCATCCAATTGATCTTCCATTTGTTTTTTCATCCGTTCAACTTTATTTAGCTGGATTTATGTATCTTTTGTCTATAAATGATTATTGCATCGTATTTGGTAAATTTACATGTGTTTAAATGGTTTAATTGTACAAAAAGTTTATATATATTATGTGTGCTGGTGGTTCGTGGCTCGGGTAAGCTACATGTAGGAAAAACTCCAACTCTAATTACAGGAACCCCACCAGTGGCTGAGAGGTTTTGCTCTCGAAGCTGGTAGATGGGAGGTGCTGGGTTCGAACCCAATCGCCCCCGTCTGCCTAATCGTTCGGAGTTTTCGTGAATCTTCGAGCCATGGATTTCCATGCGTAAATACAGGTTAGGTCTTTCCTTTGAAAGACCCCCCACGAAGTTCACTCACCCCTCGGGCCTATATCCCTACAGTAGATAATCGGCCGTCAAAAATCAACCAACCAACCTAATTACAGGAACCTAAATCTTTATTTAAAAAAAACATCTTTAAAAAGAGTACCAAAGTGACACATTATTTCTATGTGCCTACGTTGAGAGAGAGATAGCCCCTCATACAGAATGCGCCACAAGACGCAGTTCTTAATCCTTGCATCAAAGCAGTCAGGAATGAAGTATCAGATTTTACAAAAAGTTTAGATCATTTGGCATTACCATTCATAGTCAATTTCAAACATTAGCACTGTGCACGAAGAGCAGACAAAGGTTTTTATTTGCGAGCCAAATGATTACCCCTTATAATTTAGCAACCTGATGAAATAACGCGTGATGCAAAACGGTTGCCAGAACAACGGTTCTTAATATGTACAAATTAGCGACGCCAGAAAACCTGGCAATGTTTATCTAAAACAAATGATTACGTTAAATGATTGCTACTTATAATTACGCAATGCCGAGAAAGGCATATGCTTATACAACCTATAAATAAATTTAACGAACATGAAAGTGATTTAAAGACCGCTTCCAAATAACTGTCTTTTTCCTTTTTTTTTTTTTTTTCTTTTTGTTATCTTATTGCAACGGCTCTCAAATAAGTAGAGAATGAGATTATTTATTATATTAATGAATTTATTTTATATGTTTTTCCATTACGGACGTATTTTTGCAAATAAAAAATGAAATACGTATATTTTCAGAAGAAAAAATAAATCATGGAGTTAGTCGTTATAGATAGAATCATAATTAAATAGTTTCAAGATTTCTTTTATGAAATTTTTAAAATACCTTTTTTTATGAAATTTATAGCATATTTTTAATGAATTAAAATTTGTGAAAATTCAATACATTCAATTATAAAAGTATTTTTCAGTGTTAAGAATTCCAATACACAATTTATTCTTCTTATGTGAAATCATTTACGCAGACGATACTTACGTATTTTAAAAGAATTAATTATGATTTTTTTTTTTTTTTGTAAAATGGCAACAAAAGAAATGTAAAGAAATAAAATATATTGTTAAATTCGTTATATCATAAATAAAAAATTTCGAGGAAATTCGTAGTTATTTGGCTGAATTTATATTTCTAAAATTAAAATGCGCCAAAACATAAAATAACGTTTTGGCTTAATAAAGATGCAAAAATAATATAAATTTTTTTGTTATTTTCAAATATTTATCTTATTAAATAATGCTTCGCGAATCCAAACAAAGCATAGCTTTTGCTAGTTATGTGCTAATTATATACTTTACAAACTTCTAATACTGACTAGAATATAGCCCGTCAGAATGACGTGTTTGCATTTTCAAAAAAATTATATAGCATTGCATTATAAAAAGAATTGTGAAGTAATAACTTTTGTCTTGTCTGATTAATAGGGTCAGGTGGGGTAAAGTAAAAACAGCCCATTTTTCATTGAAATTTAATTGGCAAGAAAATTATTAATTGAATTGGTAAAATACTGATATAAAGTATGCAAATGAACTTCACTCACAAAATTTGAAGAAATATTTCACAAAAACATTCAAATTAGTACTAATAATGTTATTTTAAAACATATTGTCAATTAACTATTTTATCTGATGGTATGTGGTAAAATAAAAGACAATTCCAACAGAAGGTTTATTTGTTTTTATTAATTGCCAAAATAATAATTATATAACTTAAATTTTAAAAAGTTGAACAGAGAAAATCCCGATTTTTTTTAAACATGCATAAAAGAAACCTGTAATAAATTTTGATAATTAAAAATCATCTTTTATCACATAAGTAAATCGCGACTGTTAATTACATTAACAATTTATTTTCCCAAATTCTGTTATTAAATTACAAATTTATTTTCCCTACAAAATACAAAATATTATTTATTATAATAATGCATTGATATATATACATATATATATATGTAATACACGGCATTACATATTTCTGATATTCTAATTTCATTTTATAAGAAATATTCATTTTTCCCCCCAATGTCTTCAGAATTCAAAAAACATTTTAAAAAGAGAATTTCTTTTTTTTAACTACCGACAGATGGCGCAACAGAGCATATAAACGTTTGTTTTAATATTTTAAAAGATCAAGACGAATAAATCAATTGTTTGTTTACTTTCATATAGGGATAGATAAAGCTACCAATCTAATTTTAACTCAAGTTATCGCAGCTGAATATTAGATAATTGAATGTAATCTCTTATAAATATTAATTTATTCTGAATAATCTGTCTAAAAATGTAACTTTTGCGAATAGTGGAAAAGAAAGCACGTTTTACTCAACGTTTTAAGATTGAAAATCAAATCAACATTCACTCGTGTGTCGTGATGCCACATGTACAACACAAATTCCAAATCCAGAAGCAGCTGAATGACTCTTTGAGCGAATCATTAAAAAATACGGTCGACATCCGATTTTGCTCTTAAAATATTTGTAAAACCATAATAAAGCTTTTAAATAATTTGAAATACGTTTGTTTTTAGAAAGGAAACGTTAATCCGGTACAAAATAATTCACGGGAATGAATCACCGAATATAGCTATATTCACTGAACACCATAAAGTGTTCTCATTGGTCAGAAAATAGATAGCCTTGAAAAACAGAGGTAATTTTTCGCGATATTTTTAACCGTGTATACTGAATTCAAACTGTAAATAAATGTAAACAAAAGTGAAAAACGTATTTCAAAATATTAATATGCTTTTGCAAAATATTTTAAGAGCATTTAATGAATAGCTGAAAGAGTCATTCATTTGTTTTTGGATTTGTAATTTGTGCTTATGAATGGCAACGGTAATAGCTTGTATACATCGGAACCCTGTTGTTGGTATCTGGTTATTTTTAAATTAGATCTTAAAGCGTTATAATTGTATACTTTTTGAAGGTTTGAGAAAAATTGAAGAAGAATATGTTACACAACAAATAGATAGACAGATTAAATAAGGCAGTCGGCAAATACGGCATCGGAATACTTAAGCCTAACGTGGCCGCGTTTGGATTATCAGGAAACGGATGAGTTCAACCCCGGAAGCGTTATACATTTTGTGTCATTCTATGTATAATGCTCTTTTTTTCAACAATGCTTTTCCCCTTGCACTGAACATGATGTCATACTTTTTTTTAAAAACATATTTCTCGAAAACTGTAACCAGTAGAAGCATAGATCTTTGGACATGTTTTATGTACTCTAAGCGAGGAATTTGGCTGTGCAGAGTTTGGGCGGTATTAATGGGACACCCTGTACATACATACATATAGATTTGAACTGAAGGCAGTTTGGGGATTTGGGAAGTCATGATCGGTGAAAAAATAACAACATTTTCCATAATTGTTTCCCTCCGTAAGGCTTGCAATAGATATGTGCTTACTTTTTGTATTGAAGGTTACCTAAAATATCTAGAACTTCCTCCATATTTTTAGCTGTGTATCTGAATGAATTACATATAGATATTTTGAGCTTCGGGTGGAAGGGGGGGAGGCTGTCGAAGTACTTAGAAAGCACAATTTGCCTTTTAATGATTTTGAGCAACATTTCACCTTGTCAAATATTTTTAATCTTCTGCAGGACGAGTTTTCAAAGGAAATTTAATTTTATTCTACAGTTTTACAGTTTATTAAAGATTTTACAGACTCTTCCTGCTTTTGTCACATTACAAGTCAGTTTATCAATTAGATTGGAAATGAAGTAAACGTCACAAAATAAAATAGGTTTTATTTAAATCTTGGAGAGAAAGTTGTTTACATCAATTATCGCAATCGCACATAGTTATAGAATGAAAGAGAAACTCTTTAAATCTTTATTCCTTGTTTTCTGGTGAACATAGTAACAAAATTTCGTTAACATGAAACCGAATATAATTAAATGGCTCTATTGAAATGTTTATTGGATTCTGGAGTTGTTTTCCTTTGAATACATTTGGATAAAAGTGTGATTCAGATGTCTATGAGAATTAATTGCTGGAAGTGCGCTTTCAATTATTGTATGCGAATTTAAATTTAACTACGTTTTTGCATATTACTTGGTGTGTACAAACTTTATAGATGATATACAGGGCTTCACAAAAGAATTCAAATTCATTTCCGCTTATTAACGGAAATGTCTAAAAGGGAATTTTCATCTGTGTTATGCGTTTCCTCACTGAACTAAATTTCCACATACTATGTAGTACATATACAAATCTATAGATCTTATACATGGCTGTACAAAAGAAATCGAATATTTTCTAGGCTATAGATTTTGCTCTCTAAGATTGTTTTTTTTTAACTGTTCAATGCGTTTCCCAAATATTTAAACATTTTCTTTCACCTCATTAAACGCTGAAGTTTTGTTACGGTATTCTTAATGTGTTGGAAAATGTCTCATAATCTATGCTTGATGCACAATTTGTCTTTCTTTCTTAAAGGAATGCCAGTACTGCATACTAACTATAAACCACATTAGGTGGCTGCTCTACTCCTCCTGACTTTGTCGAAATCCGGGTAAATAAGAATATGGTACATTAAAATACATTACAACTGTCTTAAAATACATAAGAAAAACCCAG
Organism: Maratus speciosus; assembly: GCA_963932465.1. Lineage (NCBI taxonomy): Eukaryota > Metazoa > Arthropoda > Arachnida > Araneae > Salticidae > Maratus > Maratus speciosus. The sequence continues at coordinate 51,485,063 of OZ010786.1, read as the reverse complement.
AACGTTGTCAGCCATTTACAAGGCCGTCATAAGTGCGATTTAAATGTTGTTATTATTTATCTTTGTTCTTATTCGAGAATTGTCCATAAGAAATCACTGCAATTTAAAGAAACGAAATGATCGAGAATTTCTAGTCTATATTTTTGTAGGTGATGAAACGGTACATTATATTACGAATCGCTTGAATTGCAAGAAATTATCGATTTCTAGAATTAATTCATAAACTAGAACTATAGTTACTGAAATTCATTTCATGGGTTAGGCAAAATTTTTGAGAATAAAATTAGAGAATCAGTTGAAATCATTGCACGTGAGAATAAACCTTGTAACGATAATTTATCCTATAATATCCCAAAAATCTGGCATAATATCATAAAGTCATATTTTTGTATCTAATTGCAATATTTCAATTTAAACTTGAATCTTGTTGCAAAAAATTTGATTGAAAACTTTGTTGAATGTGGCTTTGGCCCTCATGCATAGATGGTGACACTCGTAGTTTCTTTAATCGAACTTTTGATTTATTTGGACTCATTTCATTAATAAGTATTTATTTTCACTGGATGGTACCACTATATTTTTGTTTTCATATCTTTAGTCAATGTTCGAAAACTTATCTCTCGCACAGGAAGCCTACATCTCCGAGCTTTTAGCCATTTCACCATCGTATTTTTCTTGAAAACGGCTGTAGAAACAGCTGGAAACGTAGAATTTAACATTTAGCTTATTAATGTTCGTGTTTTGTGAACCATTAAGCAAGGTTGTGTGTCTTTATTGACATTTAACATTATGATTAACATTTTTTATTTGCTTAAAGTTAAATTTCGATCATGCGAAGCATTTTCTTCCAAACTGCATTTTCGTAAGCTAATTATTTATTTATTTTATTGAATTGTAATATGATTCAAGGAATTTTGATTCATCCTTCTTTTGTTCATCTTTTTATAATATAGGAAAACTCCCTTGAATTTTAATAGTGATAACTAGAACTCTCTAGCAAAGGGAACTAGATTTTATAAGGATTACATGAACTACTTTTTCTAGAGGAACAATATTTTCTAGATGCCAGTGGCATAATTTTTATTTTCAGTGTGAGCAATTTTTGAAACTAACATTTTTTATTTGCTCAAAGTTAACTTTGATCATGCGAAGCATTTTCGTCCAAACTGCATTTTCGTAAGCTAATTTTTATTATTATTATTATTGCATTGTAATATGATTCAAGAACTTTTGGTTCATCTTTCTTTATTTATTATATTTCATAGATAGATGTTATTTTCAAAGTCAATACAATTATTAAATGAATTCTAGGTTATAAAGAAAATGCGGTAACTAGCTAAATAGCTAATTTTCATTAGAAATATTTTGTTATAATATTTTCAGAAAGTGGACGTATCTGGCCGTCAAAGAAAATTTTTTTTCATTGCCGAATGAATAGAACATTGCTTTAGCTTTAGTCATTATTTATAGATTCAAAAGAAATATATTGTCTCGCAGTGCTATCTCGGCAACTTTTAGCGTTAAAAGGAAAAACGTGATGCAACAATTCGTTTCCTGTTAACCAATTCCGAAACTGCATTAGCTTCTGTTTGGAAAATCTCGCCGTACAGTCGAAAGAAAAAGATTTCTTTGGCCATCATTCAAATTACTCTGATAGGTAGTTCTAAATAAAAGTCTTTTTTTTTTTTTTTTTTTTCTAAAGAAACTATAACAGAAATTCATATATATATATATATATAATGGATCATAGAAAAAAATATAAAAATAAGAAATTAATTAATTAAAATGGCCTTTATCAGTCTCCATACATTTATTGTATTTTTTAATTACAGATAGAAGTTGTTAAGCTATAAAGGGAATTGTATTTATTATATTAACTAATATACTATAAATTATATGTTTTTTTACGTTAAGAAAATAATGTCTTAGAAAAAAATTGTTTATATCTATTTCATTATGTATCTTAGGCAAAAATTTAAATTTTAACAGTATTTCTTGTAATAAAAGTAATAAAAAAAAAACTCATGTGGAAAACGAAATCACTGTAAAACAATGTTTGAACACACAATATATAAATCAAGCACTGGGAAAATAGCCTGACGTATACGTTTCGTGAGTACTGGGACTCACATCATTAGTGTATAAAATCAACATCCCTTTAAATACATGAAAGGCGAAAACCCAAATGTCAGTAAACAAAGCACCAAAAGACCATTATGTTCCAAGAACCAATGAGATGAAAGCGGAAGGAAGCATCGTGACATTACAAATCTACCCAGAAAGGTAAGATGTAAGCTACACTGGAAAAATCGTTGACCAGGGAGTTTCTAAATTTATAAATACGAACAGCTTCTAAAATGTCAAAATGTAAAGGAGTATTGCATTTCTTGATAATACACTGAGAATAAAAAAAAATACCGCTTTCATCTAGAATGAATAGGTAGTTATTATCTGAATCTCTAAACAAGAAATATAGATTTCCGAGCTATGCGAATAGGATAAACAACTAATCTGAATAGACGAAATGATCTAGAATTTGACGAGATCTAGAAGGTGACGAAACGATAATGAATTGTTTCAGTAGCGAGAAATTATCGCTTGATTTCTGGAATGGTTTCATAAACTAGAATTATAGTTACTAAAACTAACCTCTTGTGTTCGCATCTATTTGCAGAGATTTTTAAATAAGCCTGACCAGGTATCGAAATGGAAAAATCCACGAACTGGAACGCTATTTCAAAATTATTCTCGACTATTTTTTTTTCTTTTTCTGAAAGTACAGTAAAGTCCCGATTATCCGAGTCCCGTTTAACCAAGTTTCCGCTTTAACCGAGTTATTTTCTTCTGATGGACTGATAGCTTCCATCATTATGAAACAGCCATTATAAATTAAATGTTAGGTGAAGATGAAAGAGCAGTCGTAAAAAGTTAGAACTCTGATTTTCTGGTCAGAATGGGGGAAAAAATGGCCATAATTGTTCTTAAAAAAAATATATATATATATAGCCATATCCCTTCCCCCCCATTCTAACCAGAAAATCAGAGTTCTAACTTTTTACGGCTGCTCTTTCATCTTCACCTAACACTTTATTTATAATGGCTGTTTCATAATAATGGAAGCCATCAGTCCATCAGAAGAAAGTGATCCATTCCAAAGGTATAAGTTCGATTGAAAAAAAAAAAAACAATTTCTTTTCCGGTATTTCTTAAAAGCAACGGAAATGTACATCAAAGAAATGTTACTAGTACCATAAAAATAATTGAAAATTTATATTTCATCTCCTGAGTTGGTGACGATTTGTGTCAATCCGGTTTATACGAGTTTTTTGCTTATCCGAGGTGAGCTCTGTCCACATTAACTCGGATAATCGGGACTTTACTGTATAGCAAATTTATATTTAACCGTAAAAAACCAATTTAAAAAATGCATTCAAAATTCTTAATAAAGAGGAAAAAACGTTACAGAGAGCATAATAAGCTCTATATGTATGAAACTGCAATAATAGTATTTTTTAATAATTTCATGAACCGGAACAATATTTTCCATACTTTCACGAACCGGAACAATATTTTCCATACTTTCACGAACCGGAACAACATTTGTCACAAATTCAAGAACCGGAACATCGTTCCGGTTTGCTCCGGTACATTTCGAGCCCTGAGCCTGACCACGAGAATATAGGAAAAGACTCTTGAATTCTAGTAGGAGACTCTAGAACTCTCTAACAGTGGGAACTATAATTTATAGAGATGGCATGGAACTATTTTTTCTGGAGGCACAGTTTAGATTCTGGATGCCAGAACCATATTTTTTGTCATTGTAGCGGCAGAATCAAAAGTGAAATTATGCCCCCCCCCCCCTCTCAATGAGAAGCAATAGAGGATTTTTGTAATTCCTTTTTCTTTTCATAGTTTATGTGTTCATTGACTCTGTAACGGAGTTGTCGTTTAGATTGTCCATTATAGGACGAAAAAATTTGGCTTTGTATATTATTAATACCCCAAAAGTTTTGTAGCAAAAATTCATCTTTTAGCTGTGAAAATTGTTGTTTTGTTTTGATTACTGGATTACTGACATCATTGGTTACTGGAACATAATGGTCTTTCAGTGGTTTGTTTACTGACATTTGGGTTTTCGTCTTTCATGTATTTCGGGGATGTTGATTTCATACACTGATGATGTGAGCCCCAGTACTCACGAAACGTATATGTTTGGCTAGTTTCACAGTTCTTGATTTATATATTGTGTGTTCAAACGTTGGTTTTCAGTGATTTAGTATTTCTTGTAGTTAAAAATATATTGTCTGTGTATGAATTATAAGATAAACTGAAAAGATAGTAATTTTAATTATTTTTGAGTTTGAGACTATAATTATTACAAACCTACTGCAATTATAGCTTAAAATTATGCACATAAAATTATGCAGGAAAAATGAAAACTATGGTATATAAAAATTACAAAACGATGATTTAATTTTCATATAATAGAGGCAATTTTGTATTTGCATTTGCATAGTTACCAACTGCAACCGGTATTCGTATCATTTTAGCAGTATTTGATAAAAAACATTGGATTTGACGACTTCAAAGAGTCTGTTTAGGTTCTTTAAGTTTTTATGGATATTTTATCTCATTAACTACAAATATATCTTTACGTTCAGCAACAGGTAATAAGTGTTAATATTGGCCATAATCCTCTCCTGCAATAGCGTAACACATGTTTTTATAAGGTTGTGGTTTAGGCTAACTGATAAACAGACCATTATTTTTATCTTTTTAATATTTAAATATCATCTGAATTCATAAAGTTTTCATTTAATGTTTTCACATATAACATAGTCACATCTGCAACGAATTTGCCATTTTGTTTTGTTTAAAATGTACATATCCGCTGGGCAGTGTAAATGGTATTAGAATCAAACGACAAAAAGAATCTTTGTTTGTCAATTCAACCCTATTTGTGCATTTATAATTTGTCCATTAAAAAAAATAAAGAGAACCAAAACCATTTTTTCACTCACACATACCTACAACATTACCATTAAAGAAGTGTGTCGGCGTAAAATCTTTAAAAAATAATTTTTTAGGTTAAAAATTCTACGCTTCATTTCTTTTCAAATGCTGCCTTGTCCAGCAAAAGCGTTTTCACAAAATGTTGTTTTTCAGGTGGTCAAAGTTGTTGGCAAGTTAGTAATTTAATATCAATCTTCATTAATGCCTATAGTTAATTTACCTGAAACACAACATTAGCTTCTTTTAAAACATTTTTTAACGTTAGTTAATAAAATGAAGAAATAGTAAAAAAAATAAAAGAATTAATAAAGAATAAATTAATAAAGAATACTTAATAATTCGACTTTTTGCTTCTTATTTAAATAACACTTTTTAAATTTGAATCTGTGTATCTAACTGGATTATCACAGGTGGATTCTACATTAATGATTTGAGTACATATTCACTTAAAGCGTTAATATCTGCATGATCTGTCTGCAAATTTATATGAGCGTGTCGTGTTTACCATTTGTAATAATTTTAATTCCATCAAGATTTCTGTACGATATTAATTAATACTAATGAACATTCTTCATTGCAATCTGATTAATGTTTTTACGGAATATGGTTAATAGAAAAGAGTAGTTTAAGAACATGTAAAAACATATTTTTTAAATGGCTTAATATTTATTTCTTTATATAATTTTAATCTTTTGTATTAGGGTATTACAGGGCTGAAGCAAGCGTCATTTGTTCACTTTTTTAAAAGAGGAGTTTACAAAAACCTTTTTTTTTTTTTCACTTTTCTATATATTCAACATCACTCTTAAGGGAAAATGTCGGTGTAAAGACTCTGAAAAAAAAAAAAAATGGCGAAAAAATTCTACACTTCATTTGGTTTTTAACGCTGCCTTGACTAGCACTCAATTTAAAAAAAAATCTCGCTCATATACCTTTTAATTTACTTCGTCTTTGAAAGCATCTATACCTCTTCCAAAACTTTTAAATGCGTATTTCTGAAAACGTTGTTTTTCAACTGTTGGAAATTTTTGGAATTTTAGTAATTAAACTATAATTTTTCAAATGCGAAGCTAAGTTGCATGAAGTCTGTTCTTATCTAGTAAACAATTAAATGTGTCTTTTTATTATTCCTTTTATTTTACAAACTTGATTTTTAAGAAAGTCTTTTTTTTTTCAAAAATTTCACTTTATAATAATAATAATATTAATAATGTATTATTAATAATAACAATGTAACTTGTTTTGTGAAAGCGAATGTTTTTGGAGATTTTTACATTTTTAATCTTTTTTTGTTTGTTTCAGAAGCACCGTTACGGACAAGCAGTTTAAATCAGTTAGAATGATCTCGTGGTAGAAATTACGAATCATTTTCTTACCCTGACTGTTCTGGTGTACAGATTAAATTTATTTTTAGGGATTTCCATGTTTAAAGTTGGATGTAATACTGATTTCCGTTTTAAAATACATTTTCAATTTGTTTTTCATAAACTTTCAAATATGATCCCAAATTAACGGACGTTACTTTGGTATCTCCTCTTAAACAAAAAATATCACGAATTCTCAAGAGATGGTGCAGTATGTTATTTTGTAAAACTAAAATTTCAGTTGTCTTCAATGGCAGCCAATCAAATTTTTGGAAAAAGTTACTTTGCATCTGAAAAGTTTACTTAGTGCATTCAAAATCGATTGGCTTTAAAACTGTAAGTCATGTCGTAAATGTTTCGCCCATGGGAAAGAACATACATAAAAGTCTCTGGGACCCAATGATGAAAATTATAGGGTTAAAACTTGACGTACCATATTGTTCACCCGCAAGAAACGCAACACAACTAAAAATACATCATTTCTGCACGGGCTTAAATTTTTAGGCTCTGCCCGGACGAACTCAATTTCTACAAAAAACTTCAATTTTTCTTAACATACGACTAAGATTCTTTTACTGAATACTGCGTGCATATTTTTGGAGAAATTTTACAGTATTTTTTTTTTATTATTATATGTTTCCAAACCGTACAATACAGAGTAGCAACATTATAATACCTTAAACTCTTAGACTATTACATTAAAAATAATGTAGATTAGAATAAAAGAAAAAAGATAGATAAAAACATCATATATTTTGAAACTGTATAAAAAAATAGATTTTTAAAAATATTTCTCTATAATTAATTAAATCATTTTCCTAAGGATTCCGTTAACAGAAGTTAACTGTCGCTATTACTAATTTTACAAAACAAATTGCTTGCCCAACACGTCCTAAAAACAATTAAGTCCCGTTCCGACCAGGCCCGAGTATTTTTAATAAAATGTAAGCCTGGTCCCGGCATGTTCCGAGTATGCTGAAAAAATTAAGCTCGGGGTCAACCATGAAGTAGCTGTTCAACACCGATCTCTTCTTTGGACATGTTATATTTCTGTATTGATATTGTCAAGCTAGCATCAGCTCGTGTAGCACATTTATGCTCATTCTCGTCCTTGTCATGCCCATGGAAAATTGTTCATAACGTATCAGCTTAGTTTTATCTTTTTTATATCCCGGATACAGGCCTCGGGCAAGTCCGGATCCGTACAAACCTCTAAAATGAGATCCTCATGCTACACACATAATTTTCAATACGGTATTATCAAAATTTTAACAACAAATGAAAATTTTTTCACAAACAATGCTAAATTTGTAGTGTAATTTTCGTACATAATTTTAACAAAGAGAAATTATTTAAACGAATTTTTGGGTAAATAACTACTATTCGCATTTAAACAATACTTAAGATGACGTAACATAATTTAGAATGTTGGTGACAGTACGAACTGTATAGATAACTGAATTACAATGCATTTTACTTCTTTTCGTGAAGTTGTCACGTTTCACACAAGCCAAAGTCAATTTTTTGAAAATGTAGTTCAAATATTTTTATTTTTTCTCTGAAGTTATGTATGAAAATCTCGGTTCATCGCAGGCTGAGAAAAGTTCTATTTTTAAGTGAATAAGCTGTATACGACTCTGGTTTCCTACCAGGTGTGGTGGTTAATAGTTCTTAATTTTTCCAGAGATGGACCTTGAATAAAGGTTTGGTACACAGCCTAACTTCTTATGTCATTTTGTAGCTATGACAATGCCTTTCAAAATGCCATTGATGTTTAAGCGTACTCGAGTTAGCGCCACATTTGTTTCCTGTGGCAAAAATGTTAAGTTTCCAGCCAAATAAAGAGCATGTGCGTCACGTGCTGTTTTTCGCGTTCAATGAAAAGGGTTCATAAAGGGAAAACATGTACTACAAGACACGGAAAAGTGATTTTGCTGCACGGCACCCTCTACCCGCACACACAGCGAAAACAGCTATAGACACCACTTTTATACTTGGATCAGAAATCTTGTTCACCCGTTGTACTCACCAAAGTTGACACCATCCGATTACCCTCTCTTTTCATCGATGTCTTACGCACTCTCCTTGAAACATTTCAATAATTACGGAGACGTCGAAAAATATCTTTATCACAGCATCACCTGAAAATATGCACGGTTTTACTGATAGGGATTGCACAACTTGCCATAGAAAGGGGGGAAATGTGTAGCCAGTGATGGCACATATTTTGAATAAGCCATTTTTTACCTTTCTCCCAAATTATAATCTCTTTTAAATGAAAAAAATAAAAATTATTAAGCGCCATACCTAAAATACAAAGATTTTCAGTGGGTTACTATCACTTCTCTTATTTTATGAAGACAGCTTACGAATACCATGTAGAAAGTCAGGTGATAAATAAATGCATTACTCTAAAAAAACAGCAGTACTTTTTTTAAATATAAACATCACCATATGCTTCGAAAACAGCAAAAAGTATTTTTCATATCACAAATAATAACTTACCCTTGGTGTTTTTGCATATTTTCTAGTCCGGCAATCTCGTATCGATGAAATTTCTAGGAATTCTGTTTCCTAAAGATAAAAAAATGATAACTTAGAATCTATATTCTAAGGAAAACAATTATCAAAATGTTAAAGTACCTCTTTCACATTTACATTTTTAGTAAGCATCGTCGCATGAAACTAATTTCTGAATAGAAGAAAAGAATCCAGATATGCATTTAAAATTGAAAAATGATACCAAAGACATACTGCAAAACAAAATTCAATAGAAGATAAATGATTTTAGCATAAAGTATTTGAAATAGTATATTTTGCATGTATCAGTAATATATTCTGCAAGCATTACTAATGAAATGTAATTTTACATTTTAAAAATAGTTTCAAATTAAAATGTGTTTTGGTTTTCAAAAAAATGTTTAAACTTAATAAAATAATATTATAAAATACAAATGCAAAAATAGTAGTTCACTTAAGTATGGAACACATTAAATCAATTAACCATTCTCATTTTATTTATGTATAAAATGAGAAGTCTTGAAAACACAATCACTCAAATAAAAGAGCATGTTTTAATAGAGTGCTTAACACGTTGAGTGCCACGGTGACTGACACTGAAGCTGAAAAATTTACAATGGTTTAAGGGGTCTCAGGACTCTTAAAGCTCTAAAATTTTCGAAATTTTAATTTATTTAGATGTTAAACTTCTATGTTTTCTGAACATTTTGATATAATTGTTATCTTGAAATTTCCATTAGAGCAGACGTTATGGCATTTAGAAATATACTCGCTCAATAGCTGAATCGGTGTTTTCAAAACTTTGAAGTCATTTTTCTCCAAATGACGTTTTTGGGCATAACGCGCACGATATTTCAAAAACTTCTGAATATTTTTTCATGAAATTTTCAAAACATATGTTTCATGTTAGTCTGTATAAACTGAACCTAAAATTTCCTCTTTATTATAAAAAAAATATATATATTTTTTTAGGGGTTTATATTGTTGAAATTTTCTCAATTTTGCATTGGCTCAATACAACTTTGTATTAAAAATATAAAAATGCTTTAAATACAAATTTATTTAGGTTAAGGGTAATTATTATAATCTGAAGTATAAGTAGGCACCAAAATTTTCATTCTAGTTGTAATACTTATTTTGTAATCGTGCGCGTAAGCTGTTATGCCAATTTTTTGCTCGTCAAATGTCTAACAGTTTGAAGTCTCCCTGTAAATGCTAATTCTGCATCTTATAATTTTTTAAATACATGAAATGAAGGAACATACTTATATATTTTATTCTAATTAAAATTGTGTCTTAAAATCAAATACATTTTAAGATGTTAAATGTTGAAAATGGTCTTTTTTTACTTTTTTTCCAATTTTAAGAGTCCTGAGACCCCTTAAGTAATTTTTAAGAAAGTATAATCCTGTAATAAATAAAAGGTAAGTAAATTTTAAATAAATTTTAAGTAATTACTTAAAACAATATATATATATTTAGTTTTGTATCATATTTTAGACGGTCAATCATCGGTGAATGACGCGTTCTAAAAGGAAAGTTCAGCCACCGGTGACTGACGTGGCGCTTAACGTGTTAATGAAAAATAAATTCTCTCTATAGAAAAGAGTAAAGGAAGGAGTCATTCCATACAAACTAAGCAAATCACCTGTGGCTGACATGTCACAGATTTTGATGAAAATCAGCATACAAGTAGATAATATTTATTTATGAGTAAATGAAAAATAAGAGATTTCAGGATTGTTTATTAAAGTATTAAAACTTACATTAAAAGTTCGTACAAAATCGAGATTTTGTCTATATACTTGAAATTTCAGTTTTTACTGCCTTAGGAATTGAAAGGCGATATCATTTTTTTTTTTTATAATTAAGACTGAATAATAAGTAATAACTTCGCGCATTTTAGTAATTTTCTTCTTATTCCTTATTGAGAAAAAAAATAAATAATGAAATATTTAAGGTGAAAATTCAATATTGCTACTGCTTGTTTGAACATGAAGGAAATCTCTTAAAAACTTTAAATTATTTGATATTATAGATTTTTAAATGTAGAAACTTCCATTCTTGCCTTCAGTTCTTTTTTGTATATATAGAATATTTTACAGTAGAGTAGACTTGAACAAATAATTATATAGAAATCATAAAAGAACACTTATCACAATCATCAGAAAAAGAAGAAATAAGTTTGGAAGAAAAATGGAAAAGATGAAAAGGATTTTTTCGGAAAACCCTGGACAAATTAATCTTATTTATTTCTTTCCTGTGTATATGACAAACATTAATGGCTTATTGTGACTGATATTTCAAAAGATAACCCCGATTTTCTTGTTGAGTCCACATGGACCTTCACCCTTAATTACACTTTTCTTGACTCATTACAAATGATATTAGTTCGATAACACTTGGAAATGTACATTTAACACAGTACCAGTTCCACCAACATCATCAATAAATAGATCTTAAAAGATCGAACAACACACATTTATCAAAACTGAGGTAATATCGTCGGTACCATGTCAAACTATCCAATATGAAAACAGTGTTGCCAGTGGGTTACTTTTTTTTTTTTAATTCAGATTTCTTTATTGGCACCCCTTTTGTGAAATAGTAAAATTCGTCTTATTTAGTTACATATTAATGAAGGCCAAATCAAAGAGAAATTTACCATTTCAGAAAGTTGGTGCCAATCAAGAAATCTGAATTTAAAAAAAGTAGCCCACTGGCAACACTGTTTTCATATTGGATAATTTGACATGGTTCCGACGATATTTCAAAAGACATTCCAATAATCTGTCGCATAACTGTTAAGGGATGTTCTTTTTCTTAAGTTGTTTATAATAGTATATGTGTATGCATATGTTTTCTTCAATGAAGGTCATTTATAATATTATTCAATTTGAAATTAATATTTTGATCTGTTTTTATTAAATATTGATTTTTTTGTAAGTGTTAGTCATGTGTGAGGACATATTACATTAACTGAGTTTGAAGTTCCTGTTTATCTATGTTAGCATATATTATATTACATAAGACATTGAACAACAACAAGAAAAAAAAATACACATATTGTTTTAGGAAAAAGAAGTGCACCAATGTAATTTAATGTCCAAATGAGCCACTTATAGGATTTAAATACAGTAGAGCGCCGATTATCTGGACTGGTCGGGACTAAGACCGATCCGGTTTATGAAAAAATCCGGATAATTGGACAACTTTTAAAAATGGATATGGCAATGACTTTTAGGGAACTTCCCTTCACAATTTTTCCACGCTTAGGACTGACAATTGTAGTAGTACGCATTTTATCATATTAAAAATGGCGTGTTTAGAAGTTATTTTTTTTTTTGCAAAATTGGTACAAGATTATACATAGAAGTACACATAGAAATTATTAAATGTATATATACATACACTGTACAAACAAACGCGAACGGAAAGAGGGGTAACCCTTTCCGTGGACAGCAAGGGACAAAAGAAGCAATTGTTTTACCCCTTCAGGAGAATCTGAAGATAATGACGAATTTTCCTCGGGGAAACAAAAAAGCAATTTAACAAATTACAACGACCATTTGGAAAATGATTTTTCCAAAGACTAAAATTTAAGGCATAAAAAATCGCACGGAGTTGATTATGCATTACGTACGCCACGAATTAAACATTAATAGTGTTATGACAGGTAAAAATTGCAAGATTTCCTGAAACTTAGGTATTATCCAAGCATTTTGTCGTCTGTTCGGGAAAAGGCTTTTCCATCGTCAGATTTCCAAGAAAACTGACGACCAATTTTAAATGAAATTTCATTCTTAAACTTCTAAACATCCCACAATATTACTTTTTACACCGTCGTATGGAGAAAAAATGTACTTTTAAATGCAATTTGTTTGAAAGCTGTATCTCAATTTGTTTCTGCGTTATTAATTTTTTTTTGTAGTTTTTATTACTTTTTTGTCATAGTGGCAACAGAAGTATCCATCTCTGTTGAAAGTAAAGAGAAATACAGATTACTGTATAGACCAATCAGAAAACGAATAAAATGCAGATTAAACCAATAAAAAGCTTCAGATCTGCTTTGGATTTCCTACCCTGACGAGTACAAGAACGATTTTTCCAAATGGTTAAAAAAAAAGACAAAAAAAAAGACAAAAAAAAAAAAAACGGATATGCGTGGGACTCCCGCACGTTAAAAATGAAACTACCTTAGGTTCTAGAAACAGTTGATTTTATGCATTGCTCTCTTTGCATTTGTTGGCGATTTTATTATTTTAGGATTAGGAAATGGTTATTTAACTGTTAACTTTTATGATATCCTGTTGAATTTAGCCTAACGCGCCTAAAGAAGTTTCAATTCACACATTTTTCAGGAAGGCAGGGGAAAAAAGTATGGTCCTTGATCGATCCGATTAATTGGACAATCCGGTTAATCGCTGCTCTACTGTACTTTTAAATTAAGACCATTCTCAGTAATTTTATTTGCAAGCAGAAAAGAAAATATTTCATTTGCAATATGGTTACGAACGGCGCATAACTTTGAAGCTCAATTATTCTCTACAAAATAAACAGAAGTTGTCTAATTGAAAGCCAAAACATACCCTGGTGGACTTTTTAAGAAATATCATTACTGTTTACACTAGAATTCTCCCCCATAGCTCCAAAGTGTACCCTCCACCTCCTAGACGTTTTCAGATTTGATTATTATTAATGATCTGAAGGTAAAGATTCCCCTCTATAGTCTATGTTGAAAAATAATAAAGAAACAAAAAGACAAAGCTGGACCGAATTGAGTATATTGTGTTACATATTTACCAGAACAACAACAACTGAAATAAAACAGGGAAATAACATGCATTTATAGATTTTGAAAGGCCCATGACAGATAAGTTAGCGGACGCGAAAGATTCCTTAGCTTAAATAACCAATCACAGTCAAACATAAACAATTGCATTAAAATGAAAACTGAAATTAATAACAGAATAATGTAATGCTATGATTACAATATTGTTACAAATATCCCTCCCGAAGAAAAGTTTCTGAATTCAAAATTGTGTTTTATAGAGTTCTTAACTTTAAAAAAAATGTAAATCTGTATAAAAGGGTAAAAAGAAACTCTTACTAAATTATGACACGCAATGATTAAAATTATACCATATTTATATTATAGTCCAGGGGAAATGTACATTTTACCTTGCAAAAGGTCGGGTAGAAATTTTTTTTCTAAATTGTTTATAATGATGCCAACATGGAAAAACCAAGTTTTCTAACAAAATTGCTTAAGGCTAAATTTTCTGTGGCCGAAAAACAACAAAATTTTGGGACATTTTTTTAATTTTTTGGAAATATCTCGAGACTCGTTGCCGTAGCATATTATTTGTCAATTACAATATTAAAGAAGATAAACTTTTCTACAACTTTCATATTTACAACTTTTTTATGCACTCAATAGCAAGTGCAGTACGCTGTTCCAAAAATGGGACAATTTTTTCAATTTTCTTAAAAACCGTGAAAAGCGTAGTTTTGCCTCGATTATTCAAATGTTCCCCGCGGATTTAATTGTGTATGTCGACTTCTAAAAATTGGTAACTGTAAATTATCTATTATTTGCACACCCACGTCTTTATTTTCATCTCAACAGACATTTTATATTCAATAAATTTATATCATTTTAAAAGTAGGCCAGAGTGTAGATGAATGAGACAATGTTCATATTTAGACAGTAACTTTAAGTGTATACAATGTTAACTTCAAAGCATTGTTTAAAAGAATTTTTCAATATATAGTAACTTATTGGCATAATAGTTTCAATTAAAAAAGATTTCTTGCTTAATTTTAATAAATTTTATAATTTTAGTAAATTTATAATGTATACATGTTTTTCCAGGTATCAATGGAATAGGTGGATCCTTTTCAAAATCTGTCCTTGTTTTCGAATAACAAAATCAAATGTTTAGAAATAATCAGAAAGTTTTAATTGTTTGTAAATAATTACCTTGCCTCATAAATATTAATATACAAGCATCAGCAGAGACCAAATTACTAATTTAAAATTTTAAAATTTTAATGCACTTGGTATAATAACATTAGTGAGCACGGTAATGGCAAATTAAGCAAAATATTTTTATTTTTCCCCAGGCAAAAATGGCAGCCATACTATGATTTTCTATTTCTCATATAATAAAAGCAGATTAAGAAATAAAAGTTCATTTAATTTTCAATTAGAATTCGGTACGATAATGACTTACTAAAGAATACTCACAAAACATTCAAAGTCTTTGCTTGTTTTATTGAAACTATAAAACTATTTACTCTGTTCACCTAAACCTGATTTCAAGTTGACTTTTAAGGAGTACTTTTGCCTTGATAAAAAGGCATGTGCTGTCCTCTAAAAAAATCCAGAGGAACTTTTTGTCAGAAGCATGGCAATGACACTCTTTCATGGGACACGGCTTAAAAAAATTATTAAGAATTATAGATAAGTTCAATTAATGAAAATAAATATTTTTTAATTAGTATCATCTTAATAAATAAAAATGTATAAAAAAATTATAACCATCTGTTTTAAATAGAACTTTGTCAAATCTTTACCTAACAAATTGCTTGTTGGGACAACCTACGGTAATGACATTTTGACTACGAAAGAATATATTTCTTATTTTTAAATTTTTTATAAATAATAATATATCTGTAAATTATCATTAAAAAACATGATAGTTAAAATGCAATAATTAAAATTATGATATTTAACTATTTTTCTATGCAAATGTGAAAGGACAGTAAAACATGACACTTTTTTTGAAAATCACCCAGGTATGAAAATTTGCGAAAAACATATTTTATTCCCCACTACAATGGTATATTTTATTTACCAATTATTGATAACATATGTTTTAATGTTTTACTGTTTTAAAGATAGCAAACATTGAACTGTAGTTCCATATAAAAGGGGGGACTCAAAAGATAAATATATTTTATGTAAGAAATACTTTTACCTTATAAAATAGCTACAATAAAAATGACACCAGATTATTTCACTTACTAATGTTATGCATTTATATCTTGTAAAATTTATAAATTCTGTTAATAAAATATTTGAGACCACTAGTTTTGTAAAAAATATAAAGATTAGTTTTAAACCATATTGTCATTTTTTTCCACTTATATCAATAAATATAACAAGAGATTATATCATTTTAGTATGCAAAAATATATAAAACTTTAAGATTATCTTTAAAGCTCAAACAGGATACTTTAAATTTTAGAACGGGTTCCAAACAGTTTTCCAAAAATGAAAGTGTCCGAATATATATATTAAAAAAAAAAAAAAAAAAAAAAAGCAACCAAACCCGAAAAAGCACAAAAGCACAACATTAGAGGTATCTATTCAACATTAGAGGTACATCTCAGGTATCCCATGAAAAAAAAAAAATTAAAAGTATCAAAATACGAGCGAGATATTTGTCTAATTTAGTTCCGTAATTCATATAACTCTGACTTTAAACTCCTCAATGCGACAACTACCGTAAAATCTTTAAAAATGAAATCTGTATATACGGAATTCGGTCTTTAAAGAAAGAGTATATCTTTTTTAAGAGAAAGAATATGAACAACTATACCTGCTAAGATGGAAACCTGTTTAAAGCGGAATATACTTTTGTTCCTTTCGGTACGGTTTTCAAGGTTTTAATGAATCAATATTTGGCAAAGCTGATTACGTAGTTCAGGATTACGTATGTAATGCTTACACACTTAAAATTTTCAAAATCCGGCTATTAGAGATTTATTAAAATTCCCCTGGTAAATTTTCTTTTTAAAAGATGGGGAGAGGGGGGCATGTTTGCCACGGGTGCAAAAAAGGCTAATTTTAGCCCTGAAACACATAATTTACTGCTACTAATATATAGAAGTTGACATACACGATAAAATCCGTCGGAAACATTTGAATAATCGGAGCACAACTACGTTTTTCACAGTTTTGAAGAAAATTGAAAAAATTGTCCTATTTTTGAAATGGCGTACTGCGCTTGCTATTGAGTGTATAAAAAAGTTGTAAGCATGAAAGTTGTAGAGAATTTTATCTTCTTTAATATTGTAATTGACAAATAATATGCTACGGCAACAAGTCTCGAGATATTTTTAAAAAAAAGTCCAAAAAAAGTCCCAAAATTTTGTTGTTTTTTGGCCACAGAAAATTTAGCCTTGAGAAATTTTGTTAGAAAACTTTGTTTTTCCTTGTTGGCATCATTATAAACAATTAAGAAAAAAAAAATCTTTCACCCGACATTTTGAAGGTAACCCCCTTTTTTTGATACATTTCCCCCGGACTATTAATGTACAAAGAAAACTTTAGCAAATCTATCCGTTAATGAAAAAAATATATTTCAGAAAAATAAATTTGCTAAAAAATAATATAATACTTGCAGCATTATAGAAAAAAAAATGACAGTATTGTTCTATAAAAATTTATATAATTTTCTCGAGAGTCTATTTATCCGGAAACCGTTCTTCTTTTATTATTATACTTCCATTTCTACGGTGACATGTTTTCACACGTTAACCCTAATTACGCTGAGAGAGTGCCTCACTCTTTTCCAATCGGAGAGACAGCAGCTAATCAAAATGCAATAAAGGGTACGTGGAATGAAAGTAGTATGATAATGGCAGCAGAATACCTCTAATTATTTCTTTAGGGTGCTTTATTGTAAAAAAAAAAAAAAAAAGCAATAAAGTTTGTTTTATTTTTTTAGATAATATAAACACCTCGAGAGAACTTAAAACAGCCCAGATTTTATGATAATAAATTAAACTTCTATTAAAGGTTAAAAATGGGGATATTTATTAGTGATATATATTAATTTTTATGCAGAGATTGTACAAATATATAATGACATTTTAATAAAATTTCCTTTAGAAATTTTCTCTTCTAAAGCGAGTTATCATAAGTGAATTTCGAATGATTAGTTACCAAAAGTTCATCTATTATGTAATTTATTAAATTCAAAGCTGATAAAATGTGAAAATTTAATTTGGTTTATTTTTCTAAAGAAATAAACATATTTTTTAATAGTTCATAAAAATACTAATTATAGTATATAATATACTATTTAAAAGGTTAATTTATGTAAATTTAAACAAAACATATAATTATGCATTTTTCCACATATGTATTCCCATATTTAGTACGTTTACCTTTTATTAAAAAAAAAAAAAAATACAAAAATATTTCAGATCATTTTTTTTAGTATTTTTCCAGTTCATTTTCCAACATTTTAAAGTGATTTTACCAACAAATTTGAGAAAACAAAAATTCAGGCACAAATGAGTTAATGATCAGAAAGTAGATTCGCGTCTATAGTCTATAATATCCCTCCCGATGAAACTTTTCTTTTTATATTTGGAAACTTTGTCCGTTGCTGTATATATATTTTACTCAACTAATATGAGATTTTCATCTTAACTGATATTATAAGCTTTAATTAGTGATAATAATTTTGCACTATTATTAGTAATTTAGTGAAAACGCAATAGTCGATAACAAAAAGAAAAATATATACTACATATTGTAAAGATCGTATACGTAATATACCAGATCTCATCAACATTTTGATTATAGTGAGCGCATTTCCATTTATTAACCCTTTTTCCGCAAACTAATTCTTATGCTGTAAGGATACATTACTTAGCTTATTTAAAATCCAATATGCATTTTCTTTTCATTTTAATACGTCGAAAGCTAAACTGCATGAGAAAATTTAGGTAGGATTGATTGATTAGTTAGAAAAAAAAAGAGGCTGTAAATCTACAAAACTAGTTTTTGTAAAAACTACAGAAATCTGTTACTAAACTGCAAGCTTATTAAAATCTGATCTGTACACTGTAAAGAAAAATGATCTAAATCTACAAAACTAGTTTTTGTAAAGCTACGGAAATCTGTATGCTTACTAAAATTTTAACGGTAACCCGAGATAATTACATGATTTTTTTTTGTTACAGTTACATAAAAATATCTAGGCATCTCAGTTTTCTTGAAAATTTTTAGTGCAAACGGCAATACGTTACATGATTTTTATTTTTTTTTTTTTAATTTAGCAATTAGATAAAAAGTTCTAGGCATCCCACTTTCCTAGAAAATTCTTAACAACCTCATAGATTTTTTTTTACAGTTTACATGACTTTACCTAATTCAAATTAGATAGTATTCTGTGAAATATGTATTTAAGCAGAAATAATACATAATCTAAGTGCATGACGAATATTAAACGGACTGGGATTTCGATCTGCGCACCCTTTTATTAAAACTGATAGAATAGAGTAAATAGTAGCCGAAAGCCATGCTTTTTTCTTCGTATTTCTCGGAGTTTTGATAAAATCTTTAAAGAAACTGGATTTTCCTCGTTACTTCATATAAGTAAATAAAAAAAGTTGCTGAGATTATGTGTCATACATCATCATTTATTTTTTTATAATTTACATCCCCCCTCTCCCCTCCCCTCCAGAAGAGGTGCACATTCAAACAAGTACAAAAAGTAACCTTTTATTGTAAACACCATAAAATCATTAAAAAACACAACAATATCGTTTTAACATTTTAAACCTGATGAAGGATTTGTTTTATATTTTGATCAATAACAAAGTTTTTTTTTTTTTTCTTCTTTCTTTTTTCCTTAAAGAGTTTATTGTGTTTTCATTTAAAACACACGCGCCTTTTTTGAATGTGTTAAAAGACCGGTTTCATGCTTTGATTTAGAACGGCATCGTACTGGGAAAAAAAAGGGTTGGAAGATACGCAATTATACGAAAATGAAATGAAGTACATAATTATAAAAATTGATTTCACCAAGAAATTTTATAATGATGTGTGATTGTATAAATCTCTGTAAGAATATTCGTAAGTTCTCTTAAATTGTATTTCTTAAATTATATTTAAATAAAATTATTAACACTTTTTTCTTCGAGTTTGAGTTTCATTTTTTTTCGAAATTCTGACAAGCAGTAATCTTTGCGCCCGAAAAAAAAAAAAAAAGAAAGAAAAGAAAAAAATCTTAATAAAATTATTAAGTTTTTTCTTTGAGTTTTTTTTTTTTTTTCGAAATTAATATAGCCATTTCTATTCTTTAATAAATAATAGCATAATACATAGTTGCGAAGCTGACAAACAGCAATCTTTGCGCCCGAAAAAAAAAAAGAAAAAAGTCTTAATAAAATTATTAACAGTTTTTTCTTTGAGCTTTTTTTTCGAAATTAATGGAGCCATTTCTATTCTTTAATCAATAATAGCATAATATAAAAATAGCAAATAAAGCCTTTGTGCAACAATATTAAAAAGCAGAAAAACCAACGTTTAATTTGTGCATTTTAAACGTTGGTTTTTCTGCTTTTTAATAGCATAATACATAGTTGCGAAGCTGACAAACAGCAATCTTTGCGCCCGAAAAAAAAGAAAGAAATCTTAATAAAATTATTAACAGTTTTTTCTTTGAGTTTTTTTTTTTCGAAATTAATGTAGCCATTTCTATTCTTTAATATATAATAGAATAATACATAGCTGCGAAGCTGACAAACAGTAATCTTTGCGCCCGAAAAAAAAAAAAGAAAAAAAATCTTGATAAAATTATTAACAGTTTTTTCTTTGAGTTTATTTTTTCGACATTAATGTAGCCATTTCTATTCTTTAATAAATAATAGCATAATACGTAGTTGCGAAGCTGACAAACAACAATCTCTGCGCCCGGAAAACAAACAAACAAAAAAAAAATCTTAATAAAATTATTAACAGTTTTTTCTTTATGGTTTAACATTTTGTAAATTAATGTAGCCATTTCAATTCTTTAATCAATAATAGCATAATACATCTGACAAACAGCAATCTTTGCGTCCGAAAAAAAAAAAAGGAAAAAATCTTAATAAAATTATTAAAAGTTTTAGCATAATACATAGTTGCGAAGCTGACAAACAGTAATCTTTGAGCCCGAAAAGAAAAAAGAAAAATATCTTGATATAATTCTTAACAATTTTGTCTTTGAAGATTTTTCATTTCCGAAGTAACGAATCCATTTCAATTCTTTAATCAATAATAGCATAATGCATCTGACAAACAGCAATTTCTGTCCCGGAGAAAAAGAAAAAAATCTTAATAATATTATTAACATTTTTTTCTTTCAGTTTTTTTTTTTTCGAGATTAATATAACCATTTTTATTCTTTAATCAATAATAGCATAATACATAGTTGCGAAGCTGACAAACAGGAATCTTTGCGCCCGAAAAAAAAAAAAAAAAAAAAAAAAAAAAAATCTTAATTTCACTTAAAAAAAAATAGTTGTATCGGTATTCTGTAAAGAAAAGGCGCCATTGAGATTTTATTTAAGTAAAATTTCATCTATTTGTTTTGTTATTCCGGGGACAAATATAAGCAAAAAAAAAAAAAAGAAAAGAAAAGAAAAGTTAAATCGCGAAATATTGAACTGATCGACTTTGACAATGAATACTTCTTTTTAAGCCGAACGAAGATTGTTCCAATATTTAAATTAAATATTTTCCTCTTATAATATTATTTCTAATTGAATTTTTTCTTCTTTATGTTTTAAATAAAATCAGTAGCAGTTTTTAGGTACTTTAGTAATTATATAAATACGTAGCACCTATAGTCATCGTCTGATTGGTCTGTTTGTGCGCATAACATTGCAAAAATTACCCAATAGAATGGTTTGCAATTTAATATATATAATCGTTGAAAAAAATTGTCAGCTCATATCAAATTTTAAGAAAATCGAATCAAAACATAAAAATATATTAATAAAGTTTTTTTTTCAATCTATTAAATCTTATCTTGCATAATTAATTCAATAATATCTCAGGATTGGTATAATGATTCCCTGTTGCTAAGGTCATTACGTCAAATTTAGGATCGAGTCATATGTTTTCCGCGTTACTGAATGTAGTATAAATTTTATATTCATGCATTTTTGCATAAGAGTTCAACAGCTATTGCACCAAGATCTGAATATTTATAAAAGTAGTTCTAGTACGAAGTCATTTGCAACGTTTGACGTACAATTTCGGACTTGTTAATTTATGCAGCTTTTTTGTTTCAATTATTCAATGCCAGTTTTATGTTGTTTCGTTTACGCATTCATAGTTTTCGAACGATTATTAATATTTTTTAACATGTCTTATTTGAAACTGTTATTTGTAACTTCCAGGAACTATCATTAAGAGTTAGAAGTAGAATATAACCGGTTTTAAACAATTTTTTTAATTAGTTTTCGAAATATTAATTTTTTTTGTATTTTTAATTACATTTCTACAGTGACAATTTGTAAGGGCAACAAAATTACTCTATTTTTTTTTTTTTTTTTTTTTTTTTTTTTTTTTTTTAATGGGAGAACAGGGAAAAACTATAGAGATTATTAGATTTCTTCTTTTTCGTCAGTTGCAAATTAATAATTGAAATAATGTCTTTTATTTCAATTGATAATTAAATAATATCAAGATTCAATCATGTTTTACAGGAAAATTAAAAAATAAAAACATTTTTTCATATTTCGATCATCCGGAATAAATTTATTTTAGAAAACAAAAATCGTCTGTCATTTTCAGATTCCATAGACGGATAAAAGGGTTTTCATTTAAATTTTAAAGAGAAAATGACATCAATAATCTTAAAAACAGAAACAAAATTTTAAAATAAGAATTTAATCATCACATGTAAAAAGCAAAAAATCAGGAAATTTACATCGAAATAGTTACAGATCAATATTAAAAAAGTACGAAAACTTTAAAATAATAAAATTATCACACGCGAAACGCATTTTTAAGGGTGATAATTACGTCAGTTGTAAAAAGCCTAAACATTAAATATTGTAAGATTAAAGTCCCTCAATTTAAAGTGCTTAAAATAATTAAATTGTTACACGCGGAAAACTTTTAATAGTGAATATTATGTCATACTTTAAAAGCTCAAATAATATTTCCAAATCCTTTTAAGTTAAATAATATATGTACTCGTGAATCTTCAAACAGAAAAAAAATTAAAATAAAAAAATTATTACATGAGACATGCATTTAATAGGGGAAATTACATCATATAATAAAACGATACATTTAAAACGATTTTCATTCCGGATACTTGTAATGTGACGTCACATGATATAATAGTAGTGCGCCAAGCTAATTTGTTTATATATTACATCACTTGATGCAGCATAAATGCAGGTAAATGTATGCGCAAAATACCTTCGATTTATTTAATGTTAATTACTATTCAATAAATATATATCAGAAAATTTGGATATTCTTATTAAATTATACGAACGGTACTACTTGATTATCCTGTGGACCAAATTCTACACAAATCGCCAGATTATACAAACTTACATAATTTTATTAAACTAGGGGGCTCGGCCCCCTACGAGCTACGCTCGCCAACCCCCGTCCAGACACCGCAGACTCTAAATGCACACTAATTTGATCGGCTTTAAAAAGATTTCGAAAGATTGAATTATAATTGAAAAAACAGTGGCGATCTCCCTATAAACGAATTTCTATTCATTTCTCTTTGATTGGGGAATTTTAACGCCAAATCCGCTGCGGTACTATTTGATTATCCTGTCGACCCATTTCGCCAAATTATATAAATCGCCAAACCACTCGCCAAATTATACAAATTGATATAATTTTTATTTTAAATAACGAAAGAAGAAATAAATTCGTACAACATTAATAAAAACACAAATAAAACGTCGAAATAAAAATAACTTGATGACGTATACACGTGTAACAACATTTCAAAATAAGCTAATATAAAAGGAATTAAGTAAAGAGAGTCTTTGTCTCCTGGTATTTTTTAACAAAGCGAAAGGAAAGTTCTTTTAAATGAGACATTTTAAATTAATTCTCAAAATATCTAATAAATGTCTAGCGCAATTTCTAAATTTAAACTTTTTTGCAATATTATTTTGTGTTCATTTTATGTAATAACTATAATGTGACGTAAATATGACGTAATTTCTCCTAAGACTTCTAACGCATGTTAATGAATTTATTATTTTACAATATCCTTTCTCTTTTAAAATTCACGTGTATACTTTTTATGACGTAATTTTTAATAAGTTCCTGCTTTTTATACGTAATTATTTAATTCTAATTTGAAAGATTTTCCTGTTTATAATAGTCACGTGTAAATAAATTTTTAATTTGAAGCAAACATTATTGCTTGCGCTTTTTATACAGTTGGCAACAGTTTAAATTAGTACAATTTTCTGAAATCTGTAAAAAATATCTCTAGAAATGCTGAAAATTTGAATTTAAAATAGAAATAAAACCTGAAAAAATGAGTCAAAATAAAAAAATTAATGCAATCTGCACTCCGGCAAATTCTAACGCATAAAATGATCTAAAAATGATTACACTGCCATGTATAGTTTTTGCTGCTATAAAACTTTTTTAGTGGAACGATTTTGTCCAACTTTAGCATTAAATAACTCTTAAAATAATTCTTCGATTTGAAAACTGTCTGCATCAGCGTGTTTATCAAACATTTCTGTATAAAACCACCGATTCTCATATTTTTGTATGCATTATTTTTTGTTAATATTAACGAAGAAATGCCTCCGGTCACAAAAAAATCAAAACCGGCGGCGGCGGTGACAGCGGTAGTTACTTTTTTTTTAGAATAGAGAGAAACCCGAAAGAAAAAAATAAATTAGTCAAACATTAATAAAAATACTAATTAAAAGTCAAATTAAAATCACTTGATGACGTAATAATCACGTGTATCGTGTTTAATGTCAAGTGAATGTGACATTTACGAACATCCATTATTGACATTTAATCTTATAGTTTGGAGATAGTCTGTTGGTCGACCGGATAATCAAGTAGTACCATACAAACAATATACATTGTAAAAATAACCTTGAAAATATTCATGATGGTGTATTAAAATAGAGAAAAGAATTCATGAATAAGCTATACCTGTTCTTGAAATATCTAAATCTCGATTAAGATATAAAATATCAGCGAAAAATTTTCAAAACACAATACTTTTCAATACATGGATCTGAAATCTATTTTCAAGCACACGGAGTTTTTTAACCTCAAACCTAAAGGAAGAATATTTATTGTCCATAGCGTCGTTATAAAACTCAGAAAGATAGCGCCATTTTTAACCTAATCATTTTATACAAGATAATTTTCAAATGTGTAATTGATCTTTCTTATCAAATCCGAAGACTGGCGTAATTTATTACGACAGCGATGAATGAGGTCTTGGTAACCAAAAAATACCCATTCAAATGGAAAAGCATGGCGGGGACGCAATTGCAGAAGATAGCCGCTTATACCGATAATATCATTCAATCTTCCGTAACGTGGTAATATTTCTTTAAACAGGGCACATTAGTATATTTTCAGATGCTGGGAAGCCTGAACGGGGGTTGGCGGGCGTAGCTCCTTGCGGGCTGAGCCCCCTAGTATATATATAAGATAATCCAATTGTGTGCATTTTCTGTTTTTATATATCCTACAACATTTTTATAGAAAACCCTTATTCAAAGCTGTAAAAACGATTGAGGTGACTTCATATACCGAAGTTACTCATCCAAACATCTTCAAAATTAGTAAAAGTACATTTGAATAAAAAATTTTATCAAAATCCTACGTTCCGGAATAAGAACTTTTTATAGGAAAATTGTACTTCATATTTTTAGTGTTAATTCAGAAATGTTATTTCTTTATAAGGCTTTTCTCAAATCCAACCTGGCTACAATTTGAAACACTTTTGAAACACAATTTGACATTTCATAATTCCTTTTCAATTCATTAAACATAAATTAGTAGGTGCATTATTTAGAACTTACATAATAAAACTTTTTTTTTCATTTTCTGTAAAGACAGGTGATTTTACATAAAATGCTCTCAAATTTGGCAATTTGAGCCGAATTTACGAACGCGACAGCGCAGGAAAGGTGTCGTCCTGTGACAGTAATCGTTTATAACTCAAGCTGAAATTCATTTGTCGGAAAAGGAAAAAAAAAAATGTTCGATTGCAAATCACTTAAATAGTCAGGCCTGCAAGTATCATCCTTTTATATTTAAAAATGAGTCGAAAAGTTTTGCTTTGTTAAACTAGAAAAAAAAAAAACTTTTTATTGAGAAACGTCTTAAATGAAACAAATCCATGCCGGCCCGGCCTACAGGCGGAGGTAGATTTCGAAGTTAAGTATACTAATTTCACCAACAAAAACTAAATCATGATTAGAGATAAACCCATTTTAACAATTTTATCTGGCCGCTTTTGACGAGTTTTTATTTCATTTTTATATAATACTAGCTGGTTTTATCAGAATCATGTTAAGGCGGAATCCTAAAAAGTACTTTTCCATGCTCAACAACTCGAAATTTTCTGGCACATTTTCAGATTCATTTTTAATAGAAAAAATATGAAACTTGCTGACGTGATTTTTGAAGAGATTTATAAGAGACCTGTGTTTTTTTTTTTTCGTTCAATTAATTAAAACTTGATTTATAAACAATTATTTTCTCAGTAGGACAATATTTTTCGTTTCTGACGCAATCGCTTCGGAAAATTCTGTTCAAAATTCCCACTTTGACATTATTTTTTAAGTATATTCTGCCTCTATCAAAAAATCGATCATTACGGTACATTATATAGTTTCTGAATAAGATGATCTACCAATTGGATGCGTTTGAGAGCAAAAATGAATTAAAAAATGTGTAAGAAAATAAGCAGTTTGGATTTGAATACACCCTTAATAAGATGATTTTTTTCTTCAACCGCTATGTATTTTTAATTTGTTTTTACTGTAAGAATTGGTCCTATCAAAAACTTGTCTATATAAATGTTGTAGACAATATTAAGAAGATATATGATAAATTAATGAGGATTTTATATCTTGTGAATTGACGGAGTTATGGATTTTTTTCTTCTTCAACCCCTACCCCCCTTTTTGTTTTCGTTTTTAATTTTTTTTGCGGTACGAATTGGTCCTATCAAAAACTTGTGAATATAAAAGTTGTAGATATTATTAAGGAGATTTATAATAAAATTAATTGGATTTGATATCTTGAGATTTGAAGAGGTTGTGAATTTTTTCTCCCAAAGACCCGATTTTTTGCGCCCTTTTTAATTTTATCAAAAATCTGTAATACATAAATTTTTGGTGCTATTTGTAGAAGTAATACAAATTTTAAACTGATTTGATATGTACAAAAATTCAGAAGTTATGGAGTTTTTTCGGTTTTCACAAAACCCCTCCCTATTTCCAACCGCTTGGTCCGATTTTGCCCATTAACGAACTTAACCGAGATTTTATGCCCCTTGAATTTATGTATCAGTTCGGAAGAGATTTGTGCAGAATTGTGGAAGTTATCGTGTCCAGAAGAAAGTGATATACAGTGAAACCCCGATTTAACGTTATTCAAGGGACCATAAAGATTTAACGCTAAATGCAGGAAAACGTTAAATCGGGGTAAGACAAAAACAAAACACTGGCCATAAAATAAAGACTAATTTACGTAAGATATGTTTCATTTCTTGATTTACAATGATTTAGACATCAGGTTTCTATATTATGTTTTAAAGAAATATTTTATTTTACTTTGCACCTGTTTTTATCAGATACATCACAAATCGCTTTCTCAACGTATGAGTTTTTGTAAGCTTTTCTCTTGGTCTTCACTATTTCAAAAGAATGCTTTCAGTGTTATGAAAGTTCTAATGGCTTCCAATTTTAAAATTCCTTAAACGGTGACGATTTCACGTTTTTTTTTTTTTGCTTTTTTAGTCTGTTTTTTCATTTTTTACAATTTTGATCCAGTAAATCTACTTCTATAAAATTGTTTACAAATTTGAATACGGAATTCAAATTAAACGTATTAATTGTAGTTTTGGGATTACGCGATAACTTTAAATTTTTCAAGTATAGAAAATCGCTTTCTTCTTGCGCCATACAATCTAAAGCTCTAAGCAATGCTATCAGCTCTGTTGTAGGTAACCTTGCGTTGTAGTACAGAAAGCACAATCGAATAAAATAGAAAGGTGCGGGTGAAAAAGAGGATGGCTTTTGAATATTGCATCTGCAGTTAATAAGAAAGGATGAAAAAAAAAAGAGAGAGAGATTCCGAATTTTGAACATTTTGATAAGAAAGTATTTTTATCACAAATTCTGACTATTTTAGAAAAATTTCATTATGATTCTGCCGCTCAAAAAACGTTAAATGCGAGAAATTATTCAAAATGACGACGTTAAATCCGGGATTTTTTAACATTACAAGTATAGGAAATTAATTGGGACTTGCTAAAAATGACGTTATATGCGGGAAATCGTTAAATACGGTGTTTACGCTAAATCGGGGTTTCACTGTATATATATATATATATATATATAACCATTAATTAAACATAACCTTCCACCGTCAAATATTATGAATTAAAGCTGTAAGTATTTTAAAAAAAAAAAAAATTAATATAAGAATTATTATGGAAGAAAAAGAAAAAAGTGGACACCGACAAAAATTGAAAAGCTTATACATTGAATTACGTTATCAAGGGCACAGAATTCAATGATATAAGCAAAATGGTCGTTTTCTGGGGGAAAAATAAGCTAAAGCTAAAAGTTATTTTCCCCTGTGCCCAAACAACCATAAAATCAAGTGAATTGATTAAAAATGAAAGCAGAATAGAAACAAATAATATGAAATGGAAGAATCAATAAAACGTATTTAAATATTTATAGGATATAAAATATAAATAATAAACACCATACCGATTAATATTTCAGTATTTTACAAAAATCCACACGCACATGGTTGCCAGTATATCAAAAAGAATAAGGTAAATAAAACAGTTAAGAAATCTCAGTAAATGATACCAAAAGATGCAGTTAATACATTTTGAAATAAAATTTGAAATACCTTGTTAAACACATTTAATCTAATATAAAATAAATAGATATTAATTACATTATTTAAAATGCACTATTAAATTAATTAATAACAGTTTAACAATATCGTCAAAATTTAGCTAAAAATACCCCCTGGTGTATTAAATTATAACTGAAATGGAGCTAGAAAAATTAACAATTAGAGCTATCTTAAAGAGACAAATTTAGTGCTGCCATCTAGTATTACTTCTATTAAACAACTAACGCAAGATAAATATTTGTAAGCACTTGAATGTAAATAATTGTATAAATCAGTGGTTCCCAAACTTTTGGGCTCGCGGAGCCCTTTTTGGGAAGAATTTCTAAGGCGGAGCCCCTTAACCCCACGATATTCTATGGTTTACAAATTAATGATTTTTATGCCTACGGAGTAGAGAAAGATCTGCTGGATAAGAGTCTGAACCAGTAGTTTGCAACTTGGGGTCAAGGTTCTCAGTTTGGCCCTTTTCTTGATACGGAAACACTAAATTCATACTAGAAATTTTGAAAATCCAATTTTCTATTATTTAACCCCTTAACAGTTTTATTTAATATTACTATTATTGGACACAATAAATTACAAATAAGGACTAAAAACCACTTTTTTTGTATTAAGCTATCTGCCTCGTATGTCCGCCAAATACAGCAAAAATTACAGTTAAAAATTTGCGGTTTCTGAAAGCTGTTAGTAACGAAGAAAACAAACTCTTCCTACCTGAGTGACGTTCGAGCAATACTCTTAAGAGGTTAATGGCATCCATTTTCAAAATAAAAAATATTCTTTTGGGATTTTCAGTATGAACTCGGAATTAAAGATAAAGATGGTAACCCTTTCTGGTTCATGCATTGTACTGGGTCTTACATGAAACTATTATTATTAATGCCAAAAACCACACACACACAGAAAAAAGGTAAGTTATACAGTTTTCGTTTACAAAGAGAGACCTGTATAATCCCAATAGGTTACTAGCGAAAAGAAAGAAAATGCGTCGGCCCAGTCGCTCATGAGTAATTATATAACACTTTATCGCTAGTCTCGCCCACCCTTGATAGAATCAGGTGACTGCGGATTCTTTTTTTCGTTCTTTAAGTTTCTAGTACTTCCAAACATGCAAAAAAAAAAAAAAAAAAAAAAAAAAAAAACGAATCGCCTCTGAGCTTCTTCTTTTGAACCATTTTTTAAAAATACATTTAGAAGCAGATCATCGTTTTAGTGTTTAAGTGGGCGGGGCAAAATCTATAACCTGTATTGTTAGGTGCAGATTCGTTCACTTTTTTTGGATATTTTATTTGAAGTATTTAGCTATTAATTATAGTCTTGAAACAAACTTTCTTTCACCATTGTTTTTCCTCAAGTCTCAAAATATATATACGGTTAAAAACTATGCATGTTAAAAGAACTGCAACTAGTAGAAATACTTTACCAACAAAACGGGATATATGGGTGGGGTTAAATTTATATCACGGGGGGGGGGGGGAGGTTTCTCATTGACGAAAAGTCTAAGCAAGGGGTGGAGCTGAGCAAAAGTTTAGATTATTTGTGTGATGGCAAATGCAAAGAACCAATATATATTTTTAAAATTGCTACAGCCTTATTTCTGATAGGAAAATGTAGCAACATAACATCAGAATCTCATCCAATGCCGAGACCAATTAAAATAAAATTTTAAAGAGGGATTGTTAAGTGATACAGGATGTTAAAAAATGCGTTAACAAAATAAAATTCAGTAATAATTAATATAAATAATTATTAAAGATAAAAAGTATTTTTTATGAATTATATATCAGATATTTATAAAATGAACAGGAAATAAAAAACATGTGGAAGTAAATAGAAGGTTAAATGATACTTAAATACCCATTACTTAAAAAGCACAAATATAGAGTGTGGATTATCTTCAGACATCCATAAAAAACCATAAAGTATGAATGTGGGACATATATATATATATATATATATATATATATATATATATATATATATATATATATATATATATATAGATAGATAGATAGATATAAAGTTTTTTACTGAGGGTAGTTTTGGGTTCTAGGGGTCATGATCGGTGTAGATCTGCAAAAATTTTGCAGAAATTCCAACATAGGGGAGAATGTAATATGTAGTATTTCATAGGAAATCTACCTAAAATAATTTATTTTTACGTTCGGGAAAATTGATGTTAAATTTTTAATACGTCAGAATTCTCCTTAATGATACGTTATATAAACCCTTATGTACTGAATTATGAATTCATGAAAATTTTATCTTTTAAAGCATTTTTCGTGAATTTTTGTAACTACATTAAAATATTTACATTATCATTTAAGAAATTTTTGAAGGATTTTAGAAGGATTGGAGGATTTAGAAGGATTAATTAAATTTGAATTTATAGGGACTTTGTGCAATATTTATAATCCCACTCAAATCTGTTATTTTAACTATTTTTCTTACTATTTCGTAGAATTACGAAATATACAAATATAACGTTCTTACAATAGAAATACACAAATATTTCCTTATTGAAAAATCCCCTTCTCCCCCCCCCCCCCCCCAACGCCAAATAAGTTGAAAAGATGCAAAAGCAAAAGAAATCATCCTTTAGAAAATATTTTTGTTTTGTGTAACCAATAATGCTTCTGGAACAAGATAAAGGAATGCTTCTATAACTTATTCTAAACTGTATTACTACAAATTGCTGTATTAAATTAATTTTATAAGAAGTTTTTTTTAATGGTACTTATAAGTACAGTCAGTAGATAAAGGGGTACCCTTGCCAGGTGAAGGTCTCGTCACCTGATCAAGGTTCTAAATTACGAGGCCAACTTGAGTAGCAAAAGCGCTGGTACCAAACAAGATCAAAATGCTAAGTAACCCGATTAACTAAGTTCACAACTAAGCAGTAGGCACGGGCGCTCGTCAGATTTATTGCCGCTACGCGGCGATAAGGCAGCAAGGAGGTTAAACTAAAGCTAAGCTCCTTGTAAGGCAGCCACCGCCCCAATACCAGGTATCAAACAAACCCGTTCAGCTAGGGCGACCCAGCAGGTAGGGGCCTGGTCATTGGTTAAAAGAAAGAAAAGGTTTAAAATTGAATACAAACAAAGTACGTAGAGTTTTTATTTTCAAAGGCTAAATGTAATGAAATTCTTCACAGGATACACAACAAATATTTAACTAAATGCGTTTATATTAAAATTTATAAACATGTCATGTTTATTACTGTAAATTAAACACAGCTTATTGTTAATTATTAACTGTATTATGTTTTAATTTAAGGTTCCAAATTATTATTTTTTTTAATGCCTGATTCGTGCTTGTTTTTCTTGTATATTGTGAAAACCCAGTAACTGACACTTCAGCAAAAATTAAACTGAAATAAGTATTTTCTTGTAACATTTTGCAAAGTAATGTGATTTAGTGATAACTTAGACACTTATTTTTATTTTGGAGTTCATTTATTTAGCACTAGAGGATCAAGAATGTATTCAATGAAATGAGGAAAGAACTTTAGAAAAAAAAAGAGTGCCATTTTGAAGCAACTATCTTATTTCTAAAATTAAGGTAGTGTTTTGTTAACTATATTTGTAATGCAACCACTCTAAACTTTTTCTTAAAGTTGTGCGTGTAGAAATTAGTTAAAGGATGCATATAATACATTAGGGCCATGATTTATAGTTTATAGTTATTTAATTTAGTTTAATGAGGGGTGACAATTATTGGTTTGCTGAATTTCATTTCACCAGTCTCCGACAAAGGTGTTAATAGCTGAGTCGGAAAATTTTCCGGTACGATAGGGGCAACTATTTTTCCGATTCCTACAGGAAAACTGGTCGTATTTTTTTTACAGTGTACAAAATGGATTTAAAATTTTTTAATAGTAAATCGGAGAAGGAAAAATCTTTAAGGTGTCAGTTATTAGGAGTTGCACCTAATATGTATGACAGAATATCGTTTCACATTTTGACGGAAAGGGGAAAAAACTTAATAATGTACATTGTAAAAAAAATACGACCAGTTATCCTGTAGGAATCGGAAAAATAGTTGCCCTTATCGTACCGGAAAATTTTCTGACCCAGCTCGGAATAAAATCCGTAAAATACCGTTTTACTGACTATTTCCCTTTTTTTTTACGGATTTTATTCCGAGCTGGGTCGGAAAATTTTCCGGTACGATAAGGGTAACTATTTTTCCGATTCCTACAGAAAAACTGTTTTTTTTTTTTTTTTTTTTTTTTTTTTTTTTTTTTTACAGTGTACATTTTATTGCCAAACAACAAGCTAAATATTGAAATTATCTTAAAAAAAAATTTTTTTCTTCAATATATATATGTATATTTCTTTTCAGAATTGTAACATCAATTATTGGAATAAAATGCAAGGATGACTAACTAAATTTTTACAGTGTAATTGGACAGTTTACGCTATCGTAAAATGGTCTGAAGAAAATGGATAAAAGAGTCTTTTAAATTAGTCTTTGCTGTCATTAAAGTGATAGTTTAGTCACATTTGATTTATGTGTCAGCAGATAATAAAACCTTTTATGGCATTTTTTACAAAATGTCATAAAAACTTTGCAACGTAATTATCTAGAGAGACATAACATTTTTATGGAATATTTTTAAGGAAACTTTATTGATTAAACAGTGCATATAAGTATTTTATTATGTAATTTTTAATTATAATACTAAATAAATTCTTTTGAATGAAATATCTTCGAAGTTTACTTTTTTTAAAGAATGATTTTTATTATTATATAGTCGGAAATTCATGGATAATTTCACATAACTTGCTAAGTATTTTCTGTAATTGTAATATTACTTAAATTGCATAGCATAGAAAATAATGAACTCAAATAAATACAAATAAGTTAAATATATTTAAATAGTATTCTTGTAATGTAATATTGTTTAAATTTCATATTATTAATAATAAAGAATATTGTTTTGCATTTTCTATTAAGATTGTTTTAAACTTCTTTTAATGCAATTAATCTTAATTGCTGTTGTTATACTAAATACTGTTTGGCACTGTAGTTTGCAAAGATTTTTAAAGGAAGGTGAAACAGCTATAATAATACAAAATAATAACTGCAAAATCATATATACATTCAAGTTTGAAAATGTTCATTAAAAATGGGGAGAAATACGATCAAGTACGTCTACACCAACATTTACTAAATTTAATTTTTGACATTTAGATAGTAGATAAATTTCTTTTGAAGAAGATTCACTTTTATTTCTTCAAAAATTCCATTCTATATAATTCTACTATCATATCATTTACTTCAATTAAATTTACATTTTGTAGTATGTATGAATTTTCAGTATAGGTGGAGATTCCCAAAATTTTTAAGGAGCCATTGGCTCCTAAACCCCAAAATTCCACTATACGCCACTTTGGCTCTTAGCCAAAATCTAGTGGCCACATATGAAACAAACTCAAAAAACAATAGTGTTTATATGGAAAAATCTTAACAAATAAACTCAGGAATTCAATGAAAAATAATTTAGTTAACAAATACACATGCACAACAAAACACAGATTAATTACATCAAATGTGTATATTTAATTTAATCCTAAAATTCTTGAAACTTTGATATTAAAAAAGTATAATATAAATCTGGAAAAATCAGAAGATAAAGCTGGACAAGATACAATTGAATAACAAAACATGTATAAGCTAAGCAGTCACGATAATGGTAAATATTAGGAAAATTTTATTTCTTATTTTGATTTTGTCATATAAAAGTATACGTATAAAAAAACTTAGGAATGTATAAGATTATTTTGCTCTATAAAAATCTCGCACTTGCAGAAAACATTTACAGCGCAAGAATATACTTCACGTTAAGTATCTTTTCGTGCGAATTTCTTTCGTTCTTTTTTTTTTTTTTTTTTTGTTTTTTTTTTTGTTTTTTTTGTTTTTTCTTCCGAGTTCGGAATCCTCTATCCTCGCGACTCCATCATCCAAAGCCCTTAAATAATCTCCATCGCATCGGGAACTTAAGACTGTCTCGTGAGCCAATCTGCAGTAAAGAAGTATTATTTCAACTCTGTACTTCGGACGAAACCTTCGAAAAAAAATGCTTGCTTTTGCTGGTGTCCAAAGGAGAAGCTTTACCATTAGCGCGCTCATGTGCCGAGCTTCGCAACCTTTAAGCTTTGTAGTGGAGAGGACATGTGCAGAATTATATTCGAACATAATATTCATCAAGAAAGCAGTACATCATAGGTGCAGCGTTCACGACAGTTACTGAGATCGCAAAAATTCCCTGACTTTTTATCAATGTCATACTTGATCTCGGACAGTGCAAAGAGCAGGTGCTTTTCTATTTTCAAAAGAAAAAAAAAATATCAAAATTCCATGACGGGGATTCGGAACACTGGAAATTGATTCCTGGCGTCTAAGACACTGAAAGTTAGTCACCACAGCAAAATATTTAGTCGCCACGTGGCGACTGGTGACCGCAAATCTGCACCTATAATTTTCAGTAATAATTAAATCTATAAGGAAGTTTGAAAAAGAGAAAATCATATTTCAATAAGATTAATTCCTAACGAAAGACATGGTAAATTAGCCTAGAAAAAATATGCTAAAGTAAAGCAGAAATTGATAAATATGTTGGTTAAAAAAATTACTAGAAAATGCTAATTTATCTAGTATGCAATTTTAAATGCTTGCACATATTTTCATTAAAATATATTATTATTATTAATGTGTGTATTATTATTCTCATTATTAATTGTGTATTTCCTCTTTACACTACAAGAAGTCTACCTACAAGACGAAAAAAACCTACACGATTAAGTTGATAATTTTCAATAATGCATTTATTGTGTGTATTATTATTTTTATTATTAATTGTGTATTTCCTCTTTACACTACAAGAAGACTTCCTACAAGACGAAAAAGACCTACAAGATTCAGTTGATAATTTTCAATAATGCATTTAAACTTACAGATAAGTAACTTTGCAGTCGGGTGCCTAGCTACTCTTTTATAATGGTATTCTAGTGCTCGACTGAGTTTTGAGATTTTGCAGTTACAGAACAGCAGACGATTAAATTGAACTTTTATTGACTTTTATTGCAATTTAAACTTCTAAGTAACGCACATTTTCAATTTTTCAATCGTCTTACAGGGAAAAAATGTATTTTCAAAAGAAATTTGTTTGAAAACTATATCTCAATTTGATCGATAACTGTATCGCAATTTATATTGTTTTAAAAATAATTTTCAATCTTGAATTTTTTAAAATCCATCTCTATCGCATGCAGACGATTACTGAAAATAAATTCGATTGCACTTAAATTAAAATGAATAACTCATCATTTCTTTCCAGCTTATATTCCACAACGAAATTAAAACATTCTTCAACCTACAAATAAAACAATAAAATATAAACAAAACACATATTTAAGACATAAAATCGAATTTCGCGCTTAAACCACTGAAATGAACAGAATGAAAGAGATTGATTGTAGATAGTGATATTTAGCGATTTTTTCAGTTCTTAACTCTTGAGGCCCATATAAAAGAATGACTTTTATTAAATTTCAAAATTTTATTTAAATGCATAATTGCTATTTTTCATATAAATGATTTTTTGTATTGTTGTGGGCATTCTAAAAAATATATATTAAATGTAAAATATCTATTACAGTTATCTATTTAAAATAGCGGTTTTCACCTACATTCTGTAACCCGGGTAGCTCGGGTTTATCCCCTTGTATATTTCAAAAAGTAATTATTGAAAACGATGCATTTACGTTAATTCAGATAAGTGTTGTTGATGATTCAACATATTTTCTGTAATGGGAAGAGGTATAGTCTGTCTGCCACAAGTTGGATGATGAACGCAAATGTTAAGGCATTTATTCGTTAATTAAAATGACAGTCAGTACTAGTAACTAACACTAAATAATTTTTAATAAAGAATTTGATTATCATTTGTGTGTGTTAGCAAATTTGTTTACAATCAGCATTGCACGATCTGTCGAGGTCATTCATAAACTTATCGTGGCCGGACTATATTATTATGGGTTCACCCTCCTTACCAGAATCCAGTGTTCTTCAATTTTGCTACCCATAAGTTCCAGATTCCCGGTTTTTCTTATTTTTTCCCAAATTTTACGCTGTTTGGACAAGAATTTTACCTTCTTTCTATAAAGTGGTTAAATATTTTCATTCATAAATAAAACCATAAAACGAAATGCAATATTCCACATTGATTCAATCACAAAATACACAATATGGCGTTCAAAAGCTCACCGTTTTATTTACTAGGCGAAAAAGATAATAAAAATATAGATGTTGCAAGTTAAAAATATACATTTTATTTAAATTTACTTGTTCTTTCGGCCTGCAATACCGTGGCCATCGTAAAGGAATATTTTTATTAATTGATGTTCCATTCATTCAATTTCTTTTTTTATCTACCTTAATATTTCTAGACTCTCCCTTTTCAAACGAAGTGCCGCATTTGAATGAATGGAACAGCAATTAATACTAAAAATATTCCTGACGATGGTCGCGGGATGGCAGGCCGAAAGTACTAGGACATTTAAATAAAATGCATATTTTTTATCTTGTAATATCTATATTATTATTATTTTTGTCGCCTTTTAACAAAAATGGTTAGCTTTCTAAAGTTCATATTGTGCATTTTGTCTTTTCATTCATTAAATAAAATTTCTGGTTGAAATATGTTTACATGGCT
Source organism: Maratus speciosus (assembly GCA_963932465.1). Classification (NCBI taxonomy): domain Eukaryota; kingdom Metazoa; phylum Arthropoda; class Arachnida; order Araneae; family Salticidae; genus Maratus; species Maratus speciosus. The sequence goes on along the minus strand of OZ010786.1, from coordinate 51,447,517 downwards.
TAAACAAACCTGTAAGGTGGACAGGTGTTTGCTACCATTCATCTCAGCATATGTCGCGTCAAACGACCTTTTTCCTTTGAACAATTCGTGTGTATTCGTGTGTATATGCAATATTGTGTATTATGTCTTTTCATTCATTAATTAAAACTTCTGGTTAAAATATGTTTACATGTCTCACAGAAATCTGGAAGGTAGACAGCTACGGACTACCATTCATGTCAGCGTACGCCGCGTCAAACAACCTTTTTCCTTTGAACAATTCGTGTGTATTCGTGTGTATATGTAATATTGTGTATTTTGTATTTTCATTCATTAAATAAAATTTCTGAATGAAATATATTTGCATGGTTTAAACAAACCTGGAAGGTAGACAGCTATGGGCTACCATTCATCTCAGCGTACGTCGCGTCAAGCAACTTTTTTCCTTTGAACAATTCGTGTGTATTCATGTAATATTGTGTATTTTGTCTTTTCATTCATTAAATAAAACTTCTGGTTGAGATATATTTACATGGTTTAAACAAACCTGGAAGATAGACAGCTATGGGCTACCATTCATCTCATCGTACGTCGCGTCAAACAAACTTTTTCCTTTGAACAATTCATCAACATGTCTAAATTGGCGTAAAGTACCTACACTATTTGAGATGTTAAGCACAGGACTTTTAAACTTTCAAAAAATCAATTTTCGTTTATAACACTTTCCAACGAACTTGAAAAGTGTTTATGACTTCAGTTTGTCTGGCTATCAGTCCGCGCTCTAGCTCCCGTAAATATACTCGGATTGCCCTGAAATTTTTCGATGTTATTGACGTTTGCCATAGCACGATCCCTATTTGAAATGAAGTTTCTAGCATGTTTAGTTCAATTACAGGGACAGTCAAAAGATTTCCATTACATTACGGCCTATGGGAAAAGGGAAAGGGGTAGAGGGAATTGTTTGCGGCGTATTTTCATTATGTTAAATTATTTCATGCATAATGAAATTGATATACGTCGCTGGGGTTTAGTATAACTTATTTCATGTATAATATGAAGTGCATAGTATTTACAGGGACACACAACAGATTCCAGATACTGTATTATATCTGAAGTACTGTACAGTAGCAATGATTGCTGGAAATGCATTTTTAATTGTGTTATGTGCTTTTATGTTTCACTATATTTATGTACAGTATATGGTGTGTATAAATGCTGTAATTCATAAACAGGCTACATAAAAGTATTCGTAATGGTTACTGGATATGATTGCAAATTGCTTAAAGGTGGTTTTTAAATGAGTTATGCATTTTTACGCGGAACTGCATTTGGTTTACTAAGAAACGTTTGTAGAACATAGAGAAAAAGGTGTACAGGGTCACGCAAAGAATTGGATACATGACCGTGTATAAATGATAATTTCTGGAGATGTGATTTCAATAGTTTTAAGAGTGTTTTACTTTGAATTAAACTTTAGCTAAATAGTGGAGTGTAATAAAAGTACTAGGTTAAATATAGGGCTGTACAAATGTATACAAGTATGTTTTCATCTATTAGTCTAAACTGTTGAAGGAGTATTTTTAACCTGCTATGCGTTTTCTTGCTAACTAAATTTCCCAATTACACAGTATATATTACACAGTAGAACCTACAGATCAAATGCAGGGCTGTTCAAAAGAATTGAAATACATATTTGGTTATGGACGGTAACTGCTAAAATCAGTTTTTCAAATGTTTTATGCGTTTTCTAAAATGTTTACTTACTTCTCTTATATACCTTATTTATACCACCCTGAATAACGAAGTTTTGTTAAAGAATTTCAGTGTTGGAAAGTGTTTCATAAACTATGCTTAACACATGATTTTTCGTACTTGTTTGATTTATTCTTAATCTTTAAACATTTCTAAACAGTATACAAAAACTGCAGGTACTACTTAGTTAGCCGTCCATCAATTTCGCCAAATTATAGCAATCGCCAAACCACTCTCCAAATTACACAAATTGACATAATTTTTTTTTAATAACGAAAGAACAAATAAATTAGTATAGCATTGATAAAAATAGAAATAAAACGTTGAAAAAAATCACTTGATGACATAAACAAGCGTGACTTCCTTAAAGTCAAGTGAATGTGACATTTACGATCAACCATTATTGGCATTTAATCATAGTTTGGCGATAGATTTTCGGTCGTCGGGATAACTAAGTGGTACCAAACTGCATTCAAAATTCTGCATTATTTCTTGAGTTATAATTATTTGAAGAACTCACATGATAAAGGTGATAAGTGACACAACCATCATTATGAGAAAATGAGCTGTAAAGTTCCAAATATCTATTTGCGTTTATTGTCAAATGCTCCTTTATCGATTAAAATCTCCGCGAGTATTAAGTTTTTAAGAATATGAATTTAGAAGATGGTAGAGGACCGTTGACATTCTCCAATCATATGGATTAACTCAAGTTTTAGGGTTCAGTACTTAAAATGTTCAAAAGTCCTGTGTCTTTCCGTCTGTCACAGACATTTTACTAGTAAAATTTGGAAAGTGGAATATTTAAGTTTGCAGTAGTAATAAAGGCTATTGACCCACATATTTATAGATTATTATCCATTCATCATTATATTTAGGAAAAATGTAGAGGGGCTAATTAACTTACTTGAAAAAAAAAATCTTTTCTTTGTATATCGTGTGAAAGCTTTCGTAACGCCGACCTCAAAAATACATTTATTTTAATTTTAGGTAGTATATTTTCTGAGATATCGTCGATAATCACTGGGGAACACACATTTTGTTAACTTAGATCTGGCACTTGATTTTGGCTAATTATTGGAATCTAAATACAAAAATGATCTCAATTTTTTTTCTATCACGTCAACATTTTAAGCTACTGGGTGCCCCAAAAATCCTACTTAATGTGGATACAAAGGACAATAAAGAAAAATATCAAATATATTATTTATACAATGGCTGTATATACTTACTATAAGTTACTTCGTGTTCATGCAAGTAGTAAAATCCTTTTACAAAATAAAAAAAGTACATATTAAGGTAAAAAGTTTCGTTTGTAGCTTTTCCTGGAGTGTTCAATTTGTGAACAATCTCGCTTTATGCTGTAACAATAATCAGCCATCATATGTTATCCCATCTACCTTGATACCGTTCTTCTATGAGCTTCAAACCTTGGTGGAGTCGCTCACCTTGCTCATCACTGGTCGCACCAGGAATTTACGGGAAGTCATCAAGATGGCTACGCAGAAAAGTAAATTTGATGCTCGTGTTGCAACCAAGCATTTTGTATCTCTCTAAAAGTTGCTGTTTAATTTTGGTGTAATTTTCTACTTGCGTATTTCCAAGAAAGGCTTTGACAAGGTTTTTGAATGCCAACCAAGCATTCTTTTTGAGTTCTGTCAGTGTTTCCATGAAATGTTCACTTCTAATGAGCTGCCAAATCTGTGGACCGTAAAATACAGTTGCCTTTAGATTTTCAAAAGAAAAATTTCGAAATGAGGTGTTTGATACAGTCTCCTTCACTTGAAAATGCTTTAACGAACTCCATCATTAGAGTGCGTTTTATATGCAGTGAAAATATGGTGTTCTTTCTGTCGATAAATGACTGATGCAAAATGTTTGGATCACCATGTTTGAGATCGGATATTGGTAGCCAATTCGACTGCAACCAATGCTTCTCACAAGCTCTGTAGTCCCACATGCTCAAAAGACAGGGAGACTTGGTATATCCACGTTACTGGCCAAGAAGGAAGCAGGCCATTTTAAGGTCAACTCATATTATCCTTTTGTGCATGTGATATTGCAATAAATCAGTGGCTCTCTTTATGTCCTCATATTCTTCTCAAAAATAAACTGAATGGTCTATTAGGACTGCTCCAAATAAATTCCCATTGTAAAGAAGCACGCACTTTAAGCTCCTCTTTGAACTATGGATGAACAGCCACCATTCCGTTGTGTTATAGGATGGAATTCCCAACTCCTCCATTAAGCCATGTACGTTATGACAATAAACAAATCCACCCTCACTTCGAAAGTATTGAAGAAATTAACTTTCTCTTGATCTTGATTGATAATAGGATAGTTTAGCTCCCTTTTCCAGTAAATTTTTCTCGTGCAGTCTTGATGCTAAGCGTTCCGAAGCTTTTTTCTTCCCATGACTCAAGCCCGATTAAGCATAGAGTGGTTACATTAACATAAGCTGTAGAGAAAAAACTTGATGTGACAGATGAAAACTAATTGCAATTTTGAAATCAGAGCGCTTTTTTAACTTAAAAATGGTTGAAAAATCGAAGTCAACAGAAATTATGCTAAAAATTGTTCCCCAGTGTAATGTAATGCAAAAATATGTTCCATCCACCTCTATTTCCGAAACTACTGAAACTAAAATTATGACAAAATTAGGGGTGGTACATGTTAGTTTAAACTTTGCAGGAAAACTATAGCGATTAGGCTAGATCACATAGTTTTTAAGAAAATCGCATTTTTTTGTTACACACAAATTTCGATTTGCGGACTTTTAGCAAAGAAGTTTAGGAGCGTTGGAGGTAGCTATCGCTGCAGAAGTATAAAAGCATTGTTGATAATGATTTTCGAAAAAGACTGACGGTAATTAGCCGAGATATTAACTCTTAAAGACACGGGCGGTTTGGATAGACATAAAGACACGGGTGGCGTACTCTATGCGCCATCGGCTTTTAAAGCCTAGATAAAAATTTTTAATGATATATGTGTGTAATGCAATGCCCAGTTACTAATTCATATTTTATTGTACGGGACCCTCTGTGTGCGAGTAATACTCGTACTTGACTGGTTTAATTTTTTTATTTTGTCAGTCACATTTATCAACTAGCTCTTCATTTATAGACGGTGAGTATAATTGAAGGTAAGTACATATGGAAATTTTAAAAGGCATTTGCGCATATTTGTAAATTTTGTGTTTACAGGAATTGTTTCTTTCAAACTAAATAAGCCATAATTTTAAAATTTTACTCACATGTGTCTTTCTTCATAGTCTAAATACTAACACACAAAGAAAATGACATTTCTTTTTCAGTTGAAAAATATTAAATGTTTACTGAAGTTTTTGAAAGCTATTAATTTTTTTAAAAATCATATTTTAAACAATTCTTTTTGTGTATATTTTGATTAGCAGAAATCTCTTCCGATGCTATTTTGGGATTTTTGGTATTTTGAAAATGGCGGTGCTTTTTAATCGTTTCGACAAACTGAAAGGTACTGAGCCAAATTAAAGTAGATTGATTTTAAAAGTACGGCCTTTTTATAATTATACCATAAAATTGAACATTAAATACAAAATGATTAATAGAGATTATGTGAAAGTTTGGAAAAAAAAATTAAAACATCTTCCAAATATGTTGGTTAAACTATAATTCGTCCCATAAAATTTTAGAAAGAAAAAGCTTTCTTCTACAAAAACTACAAAGATGACACCATAATAAATTCAAATTACAATAAAGGATATCACTTTTCCAAAAAATGGAACCATAAATCTTTCTTTAGGTTTATGGAAAATCATAATAGATTTCCTCATAATAGAAAACCTGAAATTTAAGAACCTCGAGAATGAAGTAATATATCTTCTTTTTTTTCGCAGATTTTGAAAGACAAAATGTAGACTTTATTATTTTATTCTAATAATCACCGCTCTTATAAACTTCAATTACAAAATAATGAATTATTTCACACTGAAAGAATACGCACACACACATATAGTTATAGTGGAAATTGGGAATGTTTGACTACATAGGTGACTTGACCCACTGCATTTATTTCGTTTCAAAACATCATTTTTATGCATATAAGAACAGAATAGAACCATATCACAAGCTTTTATCCACTAGTTAATACAGTTTTTCATCCATTTCAGTTCAAAAAAAAAATATATATATATATATATATATATATATATATATATATACATAATGTAATTTTACAACTTTCCTCAAAAAAGTAAGTTTTCCATTTTCCAGTCGTAAGCTTCTATGCATGTAGTTGAAAAAAGTTAAAGAAGATATCGTTACTTTATCTCATTTATTATCTTTAAAAGATAAGGTAGTTAATTAAAGCGTCGTATAACTATCCATATACACATATACATTTTTTTTTCAAAATGGCAGTTGCGAGACGTTTGAGCCACTTCATTTTCAGATGTTTGACCTGGGTGAAATACCCTACGTTTTATCTAGTACTAGTGTAAATACCCGTTCGTGGAAGGTGTGTAAAAATTGTGTTTTTCACTTAAAATTTCAAAAACTGATAAAAAAATAATTGACAATATAGAAGCGTTTAGATGAGCAAAGTTCGGCTAGTTTATGTTCTAATAAACACATAATTAGCTTTTACAATATTTCTGGGTAAACCAGGTTTTCCGGCTAATATACTATAACAAAATTAAGATTTCTTAATAAAAGAAAAATTTAGTAAATATGCAATAAAAGTGCGTAATTAAAACTGTCTGTTGGAACTATTGAAATAATGCTATTTTTTTAATAACACTTTGAAATTGTATTTTATCGTTTTAAATCAAAAATTATTAATTTTACTTTTCGTATAAATATTAATTTTTTACTTTTAAAATATGGGATGTGTTTTTTTTTGTTGTTTTTTTGTTGTTTTTCTTTTTTAGTTTAAATTTACATACACTTGTATATAGAAAAGGAAAATATAAGCAATGTGCAATTTAAAGTAAGTTACAAAATGCTAGGATATTATTTCGGGGAGGGGGGTGGGCGACTAATCCCCTAAGCTTCTGTCCTCCTATTGCAAAGCTAATAACACTTTGAAATTGTATTTTTATCGTTTACCCCCCCCCCCCTTCCTCACCCCTCCATTTTTTTTTTAAATATGTATATTGATTAATAAATAAGTATCGCGGATTGAATCCCATCCGTCTAATCCCCTAAGCTTCTGTCCTCTTGATGCAAAGCTATAAATAAAAAATTATTAATTTTACTTTTCGTATAAATATTAATTTTTTACTTTTAAAATATGGGATGTGGGTTTTTTGTTGTTGTTGTTGTTTTGGTTATTTAGTTTAAATTTACATACGCCTGTATATAGAAAAGGAAAATATAAGCAATGTGTAATTTAAAAATAAGTTACAAAATGCCAGGATATTACTTCGGGGAGGGGTGGGGGGCGACTAAAGCCCTAAGCTTCTGTCCTACTGATGCAAAGCTATAAATCAAAAATTATGAATTTTACTTTTCGTATAAATATTAATTTTTTACTTTTAAAATATGGGATATGTTTTTTTTTTGTTGTTGTTGTTGTTTTTCTTTTTTAGTTTAAATTTACATACACTTGTATATAGAAAAGGAAAATATAAGCAATATGCAATTTAAAGTAAGTTACAAAATGCCAGGATATTATTTCGGGGAGGGGGGTGGGCGACTAATCCCCTAAGCTTCTGTCCTCCTATTGCAAAGCTAATAACACTTTGAAATTGTATTTTTATCGTTTACCCCCCCCCCCCCCCCCTTCCTCACCCCTCCATTTTTTTTAAATATGTATATTGATTAATAAATAAGTATCGCGGATTGAATCCCATCCGTCGAATCCCCTAAGCTTCTGTCCTCTTGATGCAAAGCTATAAATCAAAAATTATTAATTTTACTTTTCGTATAAATATTAATTTTTTACTTTTAAAATATGGGATGTGGGTTTTTTTTGTTGTTGTTGTTTTGGTTTTTTAGTTTAAATTTACATACGCCTGTATATAGAAAAGGAAAATATAAGCAATGTGTAATTTAAAAATAAGTTACAAAATGCCAGGATATTACTTCGGGGAGGGGTGGGGGGCGACTAAAGCCCTAAGCTTCTGTCCTACTGATGCAAAGCTATAAATCAAAAATTATTAATTTTACTTTTCGTATAAATATTAATTTTTTACTTTTAAAATATGGAATATGTTTTTTTTTTTTAATTTAAATTTACATACACCTGTATATAGTAAAAATAAAATATAAGTAATGTGTAATTTAAAAATAAGTTAAAAAATGCCAGGATATTATTTCGGGGAGAGGGGAAGGGAGCGACTGATACCCTAAGCTTCTGTCCTGATGCAAAGCTATAAATCAAAAATTAATAATTTGACTTTTCGTATAAATATTAATTTTTTACTTTTAAAATATAGAATATGTTTGATTTTTTTTTTTTTAGTTTAAATTTACATACACCTGTATATAGAAAAGAAAAATATAAGTAATGTGTAATTTAAAAATAAATTACAAAATAATAAGTCTAAAATATTTAAATTGATTACTTTTTTAAAAGAAAGTCAGTTTTATCAATTTTTTGCAGGGAAAAAAAAAGGATATTTTTAAAAATACCATATCGTTGTTTTCCGTGATTAAAATTCCTTACATGTCACAAAGAAAATTTAATATGATTGCAACTTAATACTTGAAATAATCTCAGTTAGGAAGAAGTATCTACCACTGCTCAATTATCAGGATTTGTAACATTGATGAATTCGCCCCGCCCTGCGTTACACTGCCTTTTATTATATACAGATAATTGAGCACATTTGAATAATTGGATTTACTAAATGAAATAACCCTATTGTTATCTAGTGTAATTGAACACGTTTGGATAATTGGGTTTTACTGAATGAAATATCGTATAAACTATACATAAAAATCACTTCAAAATATCAAAGTACTTAATAGTTGCTATAATGGACAAACACTAATTTTAAAAACGGTAAAATACCTTTACTTATTTGCATTTCGACATGTTTCATTACATCAGACAACAACATTCTCAAGCAGATAAAATGATAAAAATATTTTTGCAAAAATTCAAATTGAAAAACTAGTAAACAAAAACAAAATTCACGCGAACACAAGCATAACGAAATTAACTGCAATATTAAAAATAGAAATTTGTGAACGCGAATTATTTTATATTTTTGTTTCATTATTCTGTATAGCATATCTTTCCAAATTTTAAGGAGCTCCATGGATGCTGAATCATTGAAAATATTCTCATTGCGTAAGCAGGTCTTTTTTGATTCTCTGATGATGGATGGCAAATAAGATCTTGATAGATAAATTATTGTACTATTTTTAAATTTATTTGTAAAGGTTCTCTGTTATATAGTCTGGACAGAGCTGTAGTTTTCTTGTTATATTTTATGTCTGCTATATGTTCTTTGATCCTAGTTTTGAGCTTTCTATTTGTCATTCATATATAAAATTGCTCTGTTCCATCTTCTTTGGTGAAAGGTATTTCATATCCCCTTATAATTAATTTGGTTCTATTGGATCTATTTTCTTACATGCTATGTTTTTTAATTTTGCCGATGGTTTTTCAACAATGGAAATATTAATACTGTATTTAGTGAGTTTATATTTCAATCTATCGGAAAAAAACCCCAAAAAAACCAAAAAAAAAAAACCCAGAAAAGTATGGAAAAGAGGATAACTTGGAATTTTTTTTCTTTGAAAATAACCTTTCTTTTTATACCTCAAGCTCTTAATTAATTTATTTGTTGTGCTTTCTTTATAGCCATTGTATCTGGCGATGTCATATAATCTTATTTGTTTCGCTGTCTAAGTGCTCAGGGGTAGAAACAGTGAAAGTTCTTTTGATGGAATGCCTAAATGCAAAAATTTTGTATAAAAACGGTGCTTGAGCGTTATGAAGCATAATTGGGCTGATTGGCTATAGGTTTTCTGTAAACGGTACGTTCTATTACTTGGTGAGTTTTGATTAGAAATACATCCAAATAAGTGTACCATTCTGTTCCGTTTCCAATGTAACAATGTAATCAAATACAACAAGAAAACTACAGCTCTGTCAAGAGTATATAACAGAGAACCTTTACAAATAGATTTTAAAAATAGTAGAATAATTTATCGTCAAGACCCTATTGGCCATCCATCATCAGAGAATGAATAGAGATCTTTTTACGCAGTAAGAATATTTTCAATGTTACATTATCCATGGAGCTCCCTAAAATTTGGAAAAATATGCTATACAGAATAATGAATCAATAATGTAAAATAAATCACGTTCACAAATTTCCATTTTTAATATTGCAGTTAATTTCATTATGCTTCTGTTCGCGTGATTTTTGTTTTTGTTCACTAGTTTTTCAATTCGAATTTTTGCGAAACTATTTTTGTCATTTTATTTTCTTCAAAATGTTGCCGTCTGATTCAATGAAACACGTCGAAATGTAAATAAATAAGGGTATTTTGCCGTTTTTAAAACTTATGTTTATCATTTACAGCAATTATTGAGTACTTTAATGTAATTCTTGTCGTGAAAATATTTTTATTTTCTTTTAAAAATCATTACAATTTGTGAAAAAATATCTTCTTATATCTCGAATATTCTTTTATGTACTCAATATATATATATATATATATGTATCCGAAAACTATACCAAAATATACAAAGCCACTGAATTGATCCAAAATAAAAATAAAAAACTGAATAAAATGACAACTACTAAATTAACTTAGACAAACCCGACATCCCACGACACTAAACCAGCAAACTTTAAACAATATGAAATATCTAAAAACATAAGAACTTAAACCAATAGAGACAGGCGGCATGACTTGTGACATGCTCAGTGGAGTTAAACTAGTTTTGTGTGCACAACACTCCCCCATATATCTGTCAAAACCAAATGGAAAAACAAACTAGACATTTGAACCGGCGAAAACAAAATCAACTAAACGTCAAAACTCCATCAAACATGCACATCTCCACAAAACAGTCAAACTGACAGTTTACACATCCCTTTGCATCAAATCCTCTCTATCTTTGCAATAAGTCTTGTGCTTTACGAAATTATACAAAAAACCTTTTAAAAATTTCGCTGGATAGCTGAAGTGCAGTGCCTGAATATATCATACGAAAAGTTCTCCAATCTTATCCACTGTATTATAGGTCAACTTTTCGATACCGTTTAACACGTTAACAAAAATGTTTCTGTAGATGGAAATATGAACATTTGAACCAAAATGTAGCATCTTTATATTGTCAAAATTAAAGACATTCCGTTTGTCATATAGATTTGTCTTTAACTCTACATTTTTCATCTCGATGTTAATATCTAAATAATTAACAATGTTTTGCCTTTTTGACGCCAATTTCAAATTTAAACTATTCGGATAACAGGTGATATTTTCTCTTTTCATATCATTACATCTAACTCTTAAAATGTCGTCAATATAACGAAAACTTTTTATTTCCTCGTTCATAGTAATAAGTTCCTCATGCATATATAAGTAAATATCGGATAAAATCGAACTACAGCTTCCCCCCATTGGATTACCTCATATTTGTTTATATACATTGTTACCATCATATAACTAATTTTCACGAATAACAAAATTAAACAAATTTGTAAAAAATTCCGAACCGATATCCGAGAAATTATATTGAAAAATTCCACAGTTTTTGTTTTTTAAAGATTGTCCAAATCTATACTGTTTGTAAAGGTCCTCAAAATCATACGCTGTTAAACTTGAAATGTTTTTCATTGTTTTAAGCGGTTAACTATCTGAAAGCTATTTTTAATTATATAAGCCAGTTTAACTTTTATTCCTTTATCAAAGATATCTTTTAATAATTTTAACATTTTTTTATTACCGTTTTCCAAATATGATCCAAAGCCACATGTTATAGCTCTAAATGCTACAGGATCTTTATGAAATTTCGGGACCATGGCCTGATAAGGAAAGCTGGTGCTATTTTGTTTCATCTTTATTTTTTTATAACACGCTTTTACTCTATTTCCAAAACCTTGTTTGCTTGATTTTAAGGTTTCACAATTTCTTTCATTATTATAAGGCTCCTTAAGTATTTTGCCATATAATGATTTAAAAATAATAGCATAATTTGTGTTAGCTTTATCTATGTACGTTATTATAATGTTATCCTGAAATTCTCTTATAGATTATTTCAATTCGTTATAATATTTTCTTGAAACCCCTTCAGAGTTAATTCCAAATTTTCTACTCAAATATTATTTTAAAATACAATGCTGCCATTCCTCGAAAGCGCTAGCAGGCAAATTGTATTGATATACTAATTTTTAAATAAATAAATCCAAATTTTTATTCAAACTATTTTTGGCTATATTTTTGTTAATACTCTCTTAATTCTGTACCTCGTTCCATATTTCATTACATCTCTCAATGTTTTATTTTGAACTATATCCAAGTTACCGGATAATATATGACCATAGGTTGGATCTATATATTCAGTAAATTTTTCTTCTTTACAATAGCAAACACTAATATCAATACTGTTTTTAAATTCTCAGCATAATCGTTATAGTTGTATATGACTCTGCCCATTGGTTTATCATTTTTAAAAGTCTTAGTAATCGCTATATTTTTTATCTGGCAGAAGTTCGTTATACACATTTAAAACTTTATTTATGTAAACTCTTTTTATATGTTACTTCATGTAGACTAAAACACGGTATATTTTATTATTATCAGCAACTTTTTGGTGCACATTCTTAACATAGCTGTCTAAATTTTACTTTCTTAGTCTGAATCTCGATAGATCAAGAGCCATGTCAATATTATTATTATCCGATTTTTTATGTAAATTCCCCAAATGTTCTTGTACTATTTTCTTTTTTTACATTAAATATAATGTTTTTAATTACTAATTCGTTATCGTTTGAGTTATAATTTTCGATAACTTTTTCAACATCCTTACAAAATTTTAATTTCTTTAAATCAATATTTTTTCTATGATTTTTATTCCTTAATTTTTATCCCTTTAATTAATTATGTGCTTTGTCCTTTCATAGACTGAGACATCCAATAATTTTTCTCTGAAATTGTTGGTTACATTACTTTGATTGCATTTTACATTCAATCCATAAGGGTAAACCGTGCTATAATTTGCCATCATATTTCTTTCACAAATTAATCTTTCATTTTTATTAGGAACAATTTTCAAAATTGAAATTTCAATATTATCAATCCAGTGCTTTTCAAAATGTGTAATTTCAATTTCTTGCTCTTTCTTAACATTTTTTTTTTGTTTTCTTATGTCTATCTTATGATTGTTGATTCTTTTATCCAATGGAGTTGAAGTTTGTCCGATGTACGACATATTGCAAACGTTACATCTTAGTCAGTAAACACAATTGTAAATCTTGCAGAATTTTAATTGTTATCCATTATCATTAACATCAACTATACCTCCAGCACTTGCACACACTTTAAAATGTTTATCTTTACAAGATTTTTGTTTCAAATCCTCCAGACTACCTTCTCCCCCAAGTTTTTTGTTCTAAAACCATTTGGTTTTATATTTAGTAAGGTTCTTCTTCTTTCTACCACCAATCCTTAAGTTCTGAATTATATATACAGTAAACTCCCGACTATCCGGCCTAATGTGGCGGAAGGGTAGGCCGGATAACAAAAAAGCCGGATAGGCCGGAGTTCTATAAATATTTGTTCACTTCCTGCCATCCCGCACATTATATTAAAAATTCATGTTACACATTTTAAAATAAATTTTATATATACAGTACATAGAATTTTAAAATAAGCAAAACATTATTTTAACATTATTATTGTAAAACGAAAGCCTAATTCGTAAAAATATGAGTAAATCTATTTTTACTGATTATTAATACTGATTATAAATGATTGCACAAATATTTAAAGTTATTAAGTATACAAACGTTATGCATAAGGTAAAAGAGTCAAAACTTAGTTTTTGAAAAAGTCCTTGATAGATGATTGCTTCTCCCTGTTAGTCCTCTTTTGCGACATAATTTCCCCCACTTTACGCAAGCAGATAATATCAGCTGGCGTCGCTTCCTCCTGCTAACTCGTAGTATCTGTCTGATCCATAGTCACTACAATCTTTTTTCAGTTATCACCCATTTCTTTAATCTTCAATAAATAAACACGAAGCACACCAAAAGACTATATGAAAGTAAGCGGAAAATAACGTCCGCACTTGTTAACATCCGTTGCACAGCTGACGAAACAGATTATTAAACCTTAACCATCATCTCTCTTCCTGTCTGTCTCTGCTATTGCATTTTGTAATCCCTTCTTGCTCCTTCCTGTCGTGAGTTATCACTTTCGTACGGACGAGAACCTGCCTGTCTCGGTCGCTTGCAACATTCCTCATTTTTTTTACTAGGCCGGATAGTACGGAGAGCCGGATAGTCAGGAGTTTACTGTATATGTATATGTATATGTTGAAAGAATTATTTCGTTAGAAAATATATGAATTTTTAACCATTGCTAAAATTGGAATTTTTAGTAAAACATTAAATTTTGATTTTTTTTTGAAGAATTTAAAGTTGAAGAAGAAAAGGAATGAATATATAATTTAAATTTAAAGAAAAAAAAATGCATAACAAAAATATTTATGTCAATCAGGTGTCGAATTAAAGCACAATAACTTTTTTTAATACAATTTCCCATTGACACAAATTAGAAATTATCGTCATCATCCCGGGGAATTTCAGTTAGCAATGGGTTTCTTCGAGCGATAAAATTATTTTTGAGCGTTCTTTTCCATTCCTCCCTGTACAGGGCAATCAAATCAATTACCTTATAAGATTCAATCATTCTTCCATGGAAATTTTCCTAGTCATTCTTGGTCTACCCCTACTTCGTCCCGATTTCGGGATCAATGTAAAAGAATTTTTTGGAAAGCGCTCTTCTTTCATTTTGAGAACATGTCATACCATCTAAGCTTATTATGTTCAAAGATCTTTATAACATCCTGTTTGTCTTTTATGATTACACGTATCCTTTATTTTTTAATGTTTTTCCAGCTTTGTTATTCTTAACGATCTTCACCACGAGTTCATTTCGGCAATGTGGAGTCTCTTTTTTAAAAAGAGATTTAAGGTCCATATCTCCGAAACCTACAGTAAACTGCTTTTTAAGACTGCAACATAAATTAATATTTTAGTTTTTTGGAGAATATTACAATTCTACTGAACAGATTTACTTTTCTGCATTCATCAATACTCTTCTATATATCTCTTTGTCATTATCCGTCTTTAAAATCAGATATCAAATGCTTCATAATGATACAAATACCTCAAAATATAAGATGATGATTGAAAATATATGTTTTTCCTTGTGTTGATTTTGTTCTTCAGGCGAAAGACAGAAAATAGTTTTTGTTTATGTATAAGAAAGTATATCTGTTTTACATAAAAATAATCATGGGTTGTACTTAAATAATATTATGAATTTCGATTTTTTTTTTTTTTTTTTTTTTTTTTTTTTTTTTGCAAAGAACAGAGATTTCTATGGGGTAATCAACGCGCTTAAAAAGTTGATTAAAATAATTTTAAAAGAACTTGTCATGAAAATCCTTTTAAATTTAAATACAATTGTAAAATATTAAACTTAAAAGTAAACCGCAGTTGTATTTTAAGTATTCAAGGACATGAAATTCATCATCTTTAAAACTGTTTCTACAAGACCTCCAAGATCGAGAAAAATAATAATATGAAATTTTACTTTTGTAATTTTACGTTTGAATCGAATAGAAAATAAATTCCTTATCTCTCCAATCATTTGTTTTGAATTAAAAGAAATTATTCATGAATTATATATTTGGATGTCAACAGAATTATAAACCATTGCATGTTTATCATCCTTATATAAACTCTATCATGGTCAAATGCTAAGCTTCGAGACTGATCTTTGTGTAAGGTAACTGGACCGAATCATTTAAATTGCAACAGCTTTATGGCAGTGACACTATCCTAACGATTTAAGTGTTAGAATCAGAGAACTAAACGTGTGAATTATAAAGCAGTAATTAAATGTTAATTTTCAGCCGCTACTATGAAATAAATATATCGCTCTTAAATTTGAAATCGTTAGCAGAATTGTGTTATGTTTATTATTTATGCAACTATCAAACATGCATAAAACATCTGAAATATATTAATATCTTCCAACTAATATTACATTGCTATATCTCACATTAAAATAGGCAAAAACTGCAAATGTTCTGCTTACATAAAAAAAAAAAAATCTCGTTAGAAAAACATTTACAAACTGTATTTATATTTATGGCTGAATGACAAAAACTCTTTGAAAAGTATTTTTGAGTAGTAAACACTCATACAGTATCATGCACTCATGCACATAAATTAAGTGTACTGACCGAGAAATTTCGATTTCAAACGTTTTGTCGAATATCTACAGAAAAGCTTGACGAATCGTGTTTTGAACTTTGGAGATGTACAGAACATGTTTGATCTCATATATCTCAGTGAACGTTTACTCAGACGAGAATTAAGGGTTCAACAATAAATGGGATAAAAATTAGTACTTACATTGTATTTACTCTGTAGCTGAAAAGGATCAAACTCGTTGGAGGAAACGACGACGTGAGTCCTTTTTAATGTTTTTATGCTATCGTGTAAGAAAAACACGCATATAGGATGACACCGCCAGTAGTTGATACCCTTCCAACAGTTGATCAATTTTTTTAAATATTGCACTATATCAGGCGGAAATGCGTTTTATACGTGGCACTAGACATAATATTTTTGTTTGAATGTTGGAGCCCCTGCTGTGACACTGTTGTCAGCTGTCTGCTCTAAGAGAAACCATTTCATGATTTTTTTTTTTAAATTAGAAAGTGTAAAAATTTAATTTTTGATTAGTTGGAGACAATTACGGTAAGTTAAAATAATCCACTTCCATCTTGCTTATTTCATCTAGTAGTTTTACAAAAATTATTGTTAATCACAGCCCAAATATGAAATTTTAAAGATTAATTTTTAGATTTTCGAGATATTTCTTTCGCTTGATAAACAACTGGGAAAATAACAATTAAATAAAAAAGCTATTTATTTGTAATTTTTAATAAAACACACATACTACAGTATATATTAAAACACACATACACACATAAATAACGCCTGCTTTCAATAGTTAAAGGTATATATAAATATTATACAGACACACATACAATAAATACAGTAAACCCAACTGGAGTGAAAAATTAGTCACAGCCAGGAATCGAACCCGGGCCACAGTATACAAGACTGCTGCTCTAACCACTGAGCTCAGTGGTTAGTCCAGTATTTTTTAACAGCGTTATAAAACGATTGACATAATACAATACAGATATTTTAAATGTATAAAATGTTTTAAATCTGACCTAAGTTTCACCAAAGTTTTCTTTTTCTTTTTAGCATTCACATGAAAGTACTTTTGTTTTCAGAAAGGAAATATTATTATTCGCGGTGTCTTAGACTAGGGAACATTAATTTAAAAGTGGATCTCTAAATATGAATTAAATGTCTCGCATAGATATATTTAAATGGTTTGGCAGTATTATTATTGGCCATTTAAAATGAGACGTAATTACTACTATTTACTGCTTTAAACGCATATTAATGTATTTACTATTTTAAAGTTTCCTTTCTCTTTCCTTTCTCTTTCATGTAAATACAATTTTCATAACATAATTTTCAATATATTCCTGCTTTTAACGCGTACCCATTTAATAGTAATATAAAGTTTTTTTTTTTTCTGTTTTTAATAGTCTCGTGTAAATAAATTTTTAATCGTAAGGAAATATTATTCTTTGCGCTTTTTTTACATTTGAAAACCATAACAATAGCCTAAGGCATGTGACTATCATCAACAGTTCCGGGCGGACCACTTCGCTTTTTATATTCCAGGTGCCATTTTGGTACTTTGATGTTAGCCAGGTACAGGTGATAAGTCGCCAGATATTATTCTATCGCAATTATTACATCTATATTATAATAGTCCAAGTCATGTAACTGCCATAATCAATTACGGGCTGATCCCTTCGCTTTTCATATGAAAGATTGGCACAGATGTCATATTGGCGCAATTTTCTTCCGACTCCAATTTGGCGAAAACATCAACAGCATAAACAACAACATCCGGCTTACCATATCAAGCAAAATAACGACAGTTAAGTATCCGTTGCGTGTATGGCATCTGCGCCGATAGTTTTCCATTTTGATTGGAAAATCCGAAAAAAAAAATCGAATAAAACTACATAAAAGTTGCCATGATCGCAAAGAATTCTAGGTACTTTTATGTTAGCCAGGTGCAAATCTCACAAATAGCTTTTTTTAACTCGCCTGTTAGCATTTTTGTTATTTTTCGAGTGGTAAATTAAAACATTGCTTTGAAGTTGAAATTGAATGTCATGGTTTGTTGCATTATTTAATATCTGGCACAGATGTCATATACGTACCGTATTTGGCGTCATTTTTTTACGACAATTTGGTGAAAACTTTGTTTTCGAATACGAGTTGCATATGTATTTTTAAATTATTTTCTATTATTTTTAAAATGAAATAACAATAAAAAAATAATTAATAACTATAGAACAAAACAATTTATATAATTTTATAAAAGAAAATAAAAGTAAATAAACATTTATTAATAAATAAACAACAATAGCCGGTTACCATGCTAAGCAATATAGCGTCATTATGGCGACAATTAGGTACCCTGGTGCGTAAATGACATCTGTTCCTAATATTTTTCTTTTCGTTTCGTTTAAAAAAAAAAAAAAAAGAAAAGAAAAGAAAGAAAGAACTGAAAGTCATTAATTTCAAATGTTTCAGTATTAAAAGAAAGTTTTGTATTTTGAATGAAATGATTATATTTTAAATAAAATTAATGAAATACAAAAAAAAAAAAAAAAGACGGGAAAATGTTTGGCGATTTATCACCTGCGTCCCGCTAACATAAAAATACGGAGAGTTCTTGATTTCTCTATCAGAATCTTTCGCATTGGCGAAAGATTGTTTAAGTAAATTGAATTATGAATAAAAGTAACATGATACATTTCTTAACATACATTTGAGGGAGGCCAAACTGGTCGCCAAACTACTTTAAAATAATAACCTTTTCTAAAATATGGAAAAAATATCTGTTATGATTAAAATTTGAGTTACCATCATTAGAGAAAAGTATTTAAAACTAGAAAAAAAAAATATTTCGAAAACTAATTCAACTTTCAAAATTCTAATACCAGATTTGAAATCTACAGATCAATACGGATTTTTGTTGTCAATTTCACCGCATAATATTCCATATTTTAGGATAAATCGCCATGCTATATAATCATTCGTTTAATCAGTCGTTTCATAAAATCGTTTCATAAATTCGTTTCATTAGGATTTTATATATATAGGGTATATATATCATCATAAATATGAGTTCTATTCTTACAAATGTTGTACAAGTCCCACATAGTTGTTTGCTACAGTGGCATGTCATTTCGAGCATTTTCTGTTTCAGGGTGATTACAAATATTGTTTTTTATTCAGTTTATTGTTGCCCCTTAACTGTCCTTATGATTAAATCTGCACTGAAAAATACAGGATGAAACATGTTCTTTACTTCCTCGAATTTCAAGGACGAATTGTCAAACAATTCTCTGTATGTATTTTAGACAATTTCTATTTAAAAAATGTCCAGTCATTATTCATAATTTATAAACATGAGTGTAATATTAAACATCAGAAATAAATACCACTGAATACGTGACACATGGGTTATTTTTTGTTTAATTCTAACTTGTTCAAATAAAATTAAACCAGTGATTTGTTAGCTCAGTCGCTGAAGATCTTTGACTGACTATTTCTAGATTATACTACAACTAACTAAACTTATAAAAATTATACAGCGACATTTTACGGTGCAATAATAAGAAGACATTTTTATGTAATTTCATAGAAATGACTACAAATTTAGGTATATTTAAAAAGCAATGTCATACACATAAGATACACATATATATTTAACTTGAAGTCAAATAATGACATTATTAAAATAAAATAAAGCGATGTATAATTTTGAATAAAATATAAAAATTTTCTCACAGAAAATATTTCTTCTGTGCATAACTCTTATGTACCTTTAAAATAATTATAATGAACCAAGTAACTTTTGAGATTAGATAATTAACAGATTTAAGAAATACATTGCTGTGTGTGGCAGGGAACGATAAAGAATTAAAGAAAAATATTTCGTTCATGTAGTCAAAAATAACTTTATTAGTGCACTAAAAGATTTCTGAGCACGCAAGTGCAATAAATGCAAGCGCAAAAGTTTAAGAAGTTTCTGCACTGTTTTGAGAAAATGAATACTAATCCTACTCATAAATAAGTTTCCGTATGATGTGTTCAAACACTTCTCAGCGTTCAAAATCTTTCTCAGTAGAAAAAGTCAGTAACAAAATATAAAAGATACTTGAAAATTCACATTTTCTTTCATTAAAATGGAATAATTTTTCTTTTAAAATAATTACATCTAATCATATTAGATGTAAATTTCCAACTGGGCGAAAAATGTCCGGCCTAGGATTCGAACCAGGGATCTACTGGCTGAAGCCGCCAGTGCTCTGCCATCTGAGCTATCCCGGACGAATCTGGTGGTACTTTTTCACCCAGCTAACCTTAATGACTATAGCATCTGGTCTGAAACCTGGTTCAGCTCAACCGAATAAATCACAGGTAATGGAACTCCAGAAATCGTTGGATACGAAATTACACTAGATTAATATTAACACAATTATTCTAATTGGTAAATAAATCATATTAGATGTAAATTTGCAACTGGGCGAAAAATGTCCGGACCAGGATTCGAACTAGGGATCACCTGACTGAAGCCGCCAGTGCTCTGCTATCTGAGCTATCCCGGACGAATCTGGTGGTTCGTCATATTCGACACTTATCAAATATTTAGCTCGACAAAATTAATCATAGCTTACTGTATTATCTTTGATGAGTGCTTTGTCAAAAATAGTCAATGGTCAGGTGCAATGAGCTCGAGAAAATGGCTACTAAATATAATGCTAAGTACTAAATACAATGAAAATAATAATAATGTGGGACCTTATTTTTATTAATATAAGAAATGATTCAGAAGTTTAAAAAAAATTGCTTTACCGCTATAATATTAAACAACAACGATAAATCATGCTTCATCCATTAACTATTAATCACGTTTCAGCAATAATAGAATACTATTAAGAAATTTCATTTTTAATACAATGAAATGAGATATCTTAAAATACAGTTTAAAAAACACATAGCTGATTTTAAAAAAAATCAATTTTCACTAGTAGCTGCCTATATCCGGTAATGTGTGGTATTTTTTGTGCAGCTCTGTATATGATTTATAAAATATATACAGACCACGTAACACCCCATGAATTATATTAGTATAAAAATGCATAATAAAACAGTAAAAGTACTTCCAGCAATTATCGATAGTCAATCTTACAATCGAATACTTTTGTGGCTCTCTGTAAATCGACAATAAAGGCTACGCACACCGTAAGGTATAGAAAACATGTTTTAGTGCATCTGAGTGGTCCTATTTAACTTCATTATGTTTAAAAAATCATAACACCATAACAATGCCCCATAAACGATTTTTTTCCCATAGATCACAATGCAATGAAATTCTTTCGTGCGTCCCTGTAAACGATCTATAAATACACTCATTCTATACTCATGGGAAAGCATGCTGTCATCCACCTCAGCAACGAATTTCAATATTATTTTTCTGAAAAAATAGTAACGAATGGTAAATGCTTTGTACTCCATATTAAACAGAAAGCATGTTTACACTTTTATTCATATCAGTTTGATTATTCTTAAGATATACTTCCTTTTTAACACCTGAATTAAATCTTACATTATAAAACGAGCAAAAATTGTGTATGTTTGTGTGTGCGTATGTAAATTTTATCTTAAAAACAGCTCTAACGATTTTGACTAAATTTTGTATTTTACCATTTTACGGCACGAGAAAACCATTGGGCTACGTCACTTGTTAAAGAAAATTCGATCAGTTGGTCATTTTGGATCATTATCGGTCAGGGTCAAGCTAATTATATCTAAAAACCGCTCAATCGATTTTGACTAAATTTTGTATATAACCGTTTTCGTTCACGAGAAAATTATTGGGCTACGCCACATGTTCGAAAAATTTTGATTAGTGGGTCATTTTTGTGTCACCACGGATCAAGCTAATTTTATTTGAAAAATGGCTCTAACGATTTTGACAAAATTTTGTATTCTACAATTTTGGATTAAAAGAGGACTACTGAAAGAAGTCACACGTTCGAGAAAATTTGATTAGTGTGTCATTTTTGAGTCACTGTGAGTCAAACTAATTTTATCTAGAAAACGGCTCTAACGATATTGACTAAATTTTGTATTCTAGCGTTTTTGGGCTCAAGTAGACCATTGGGCTAGGTCGCATGTTCAAGAAAATCCGATTAGTTAGTTATTTTGGGTCACACAACGGGTCAGGGTCAAGCTAATTGTACCTAAAAAACTGTTCTAGTGATTGATTTTTACTAAATTTTGTATTCTACCGTTTTGGATTACGAGAAGACTATTGAACGAAGTCACACGTTCGAGAACATTCGATTAGTGTGTCATTTTTGGGTCACTGTGAGTCAAACTAATTTTATCTAGAAAAAGGTTCTAAGGATATTGACTAAATTTTGTATTCTAGCGTTTTTGGGATGTAGAAGACAATTGGGTTAGGTCGCATGTTCAAGAAAATCCGATTAGTGAGTTATTTTGGGTCACACAATGGGTCAGGGTCAATCTAATTGTACCTAAAAAAAATGTTCTAGTGATTTTGACTAAATTTTGTATTCTACTATTTTGGATTACATGAAGACCATTTGGGCTAAGACACATGTTCGAGAAAATTCGATTAGTCGGTTATTTTGGGGTCACCATATGTCAATTCATTTCATTGGGAATTAAGGTTGAAACAATTAGCATGTTGTTAAATTGTTAGCAGTAATCAGAGCCGCAAAGTTGGCAACACCGATAACTTGGTGATATTTGGCCGAAAAATCGACTGATTACCAATACCAAAACACATACTTGGTTCCAAATGAAGAATGTTGTTAAATTTGGCAATATTTGACAAATAAAATAGGCTTTAAGAATGTGAAGGATTTTTTTAGAAATTTTCAATAGGACTCGAGATATCTGGTTAAACAATTCAGAGTCGAGCTTCAAAATGTAATTTGGATTTATGTCCTTTCGTTGTAAATATGTAAGTAATGTAAAATTTAGAAACATATGCTTACATAAATTTCATATTGATTGTTTCTGTAAACAATACTGATATTAAAAAAATCCTTTACAGCAATAATAAAGAGAAAATGATACAGTCAGAATAATTTATGTAGTTGAACACAAAGTTCCTTTTGACCGAGCATAGATCGGTCAATCCTGCTAGTCAATATTTAAACAAACAATGAGACATTAGACAGACTTGAATACATTTAAAAACAATTAAATTAAAATATATACTTAAAAACATTTAAAATTAAAATAAAAAACATACAAAGTGTATAATTCGCTATGTCATTGCATACCTTTTTCGGTACTAACATCCACAACAACAACAAAACATCGAACACACTGGATTCAATTAAAGTTGAAATCAGTCATGTTTGCAGTAAAGTAGCATCAATAACACGCAAAGTAAACAATTCTCTCCCATATACCATAATCTAACGGAATTCTTTTTTAAGACCCTGTAAACGAAGTATAGATGCTACTAATTTAATTTTCAATAGCGATAATCTTATAGTGAAATTCATTAACATGTACATATGACATGACAATCGGGGTATATTTACAAATGTCAGAGTACGGAAAGATGGACATATATACAAACAAAATTTTTTAATACTTTTCAACTATGCTGGAAAGTGTTCAAAATATTTATTTTTTAAACTTATAGCTATTAACAAATTTATTCTAAAGAACAAACTAAAATGTACGCTAATCATTACACACTCTAAGATCGTTTGCTGACGTTCGTAAATACTTAAATTTTAAATTATTTTTACTGTAACTTTAGTTTTTGCCTCTGTAATCGAAATGAAAAAAGAATTTACAAAATAAAAAGTTTAAATCTTTGATTTTTTAAATCTTATCCTTCGAAAGTTTCCTGGGAATATCTACTGAAGAATTTCTTTTCAAAGGTCCGCTTTGTGTTATAAGAATTTCTCTCTATACTTTGTATTTCGATTCTTATTTCCTAAAAATAAATATTTTTACATTTTCATTCTGTACTTCACATAAAAATTTTATATAAAAATCAATTTATATTAAAATTTTAATTATAGTGTTAAGTTACTTTTAAGGGGGGGGGGGGGGGGGGGGGCGTTGATTTTTTTCGGTTGAAAAGTGGATTTTTTTTTTTTTTTTTTTTTTTTTTTTTTTTTTTTTTTGCATATTTCTACGCCTTAAAGCAAGTCTCTAGATTATCCCTATGAAACGATCTGATCGAATTCAAAGTTCTTTCATATTTATCTAGTGCGTTAGAGCAACGCGCCCATAGGCTTACACTGTTTTGGCGCATTTTACGCAAATGACTTTTTCAAACTGGGCGGAATCAGATTTCAAAAACTATTAAATCAATCTTGTTAATTAAAGGTAACATAATTTATTGGATATTGGACCACTTTCAGCCATTTTTATAAAAAAATAAATATGTTTAGACGCAAGCCAAAGTTCGAAAGAAGTGGTTAGAAATAAAACTTTCTTTAAAATGGCTGCCACTTTGCTCACTAACAACTTTTTGACCCCAAAGTGCTTGAAGATCCAGATAATATTATCTGTTTTCATAATTCCTAACGAAAACTGATTGCAAACGACCCTGGTGATCTATGAGATCCGATTGGAAGTGCACGGCGCGTACGTTAGGACACCCATTTACGCAATTCGAGCCACAACATCTATTTTTTATTAAAAAACCTTTGAAATATTCTTCAAATGATAATAAATAACTTGTAAAAAACACGGAGCTAAAATATTTACTTCTATTCCAGAAAAAATAAAAAATACTGAAAAACACCATTTATTCAGCCTTCTAGGGGCATTTCAACACTTAAGGAACAAATATTAAGAACGCTAAATTTAAATTGGGATAAGGACACTATACAGTCGAAAGTGGTTCGACATTTTTTGTTTTGTTGAGATTAAGGATGTTCTCAAATCGAAAAGTGCAATTTTCTGACATAAGTTTTAATTTATTTTTGTTCCAAAATGCACACTCTAAACTGAAATGTCTGAAATTCAGACACTTAAGTGTCTGAAACGCAGTGTTCAATTTTCAGACGTTTTAAAATGTCTGAAAATTATCAGACACTTCTTGTGTCTGAATTTCAGACACTTAAGTGTCTGAAACAAGAGTGTTCGTTTTTCAGACATTTTAAAATGTCTGAAAATTTTTAGACACTTCTTGCATCTGAATTTCAGACATTTCAAATGTCTTAATTGCGGCCATCTTTGAGCCGGTTTCCTCCCCCCCACCACTACCAATATGAAGCCATCTTTGACCACTTTTCTTTCTAAGCCACATATGCAGCCATATTTGACCACATTGAAACATTTTTTATAAATGGGAATAATTTGTTACCATAAAGCAGAGCTGATCGCAGCACAGGAAATCTTTGAAGCATCTGCCCCCTTATTTTAGGGTACCCCAAATTGGGTACAAAATTTTCGTAAAGCTGATATTTTAAATCACTTTTGAACTTATGACGATTGTAATCAGTATTTTGTAGTTTTGGAACAGGATATTATATATATATATATATATATACAATCACCTAAAAATGTATTTATGTGATATCATATATGCGCGCATAAAAAACATTTATTACTTTCAGTGAGAACTTTAAATTAATTCTAGTCCAAAGATCTAGTATTCATTCATCTCCCCCCCCCCCCCCCCCCCCGCGCCTTTCATATACTGTTACAAAAAAAAATGAAGCCTATTCAATGCCATTAAATACAAATACATATTTGGATAAATATTTCTTTTTCTTAACCTAATCATTTTCTAAAAGTTCAAAATATTTATTAAAATAAGTATAAGATCAAAACAAATTTAAAATATCAGCTTTATAGAAATTTCATACCAAATGTAGGAGCACGTAAAGCTAAAGGCACAAAGAAACAGCCCAGTTTGTCCATGCTGCAATCAGCTCTGCCTTATGGTAACAAATTATTCCCATTTATAAAAAAAAAATGATTCCCTCCTTCAGAAAGAATCTTATCCCTGCTTTGTTGTTCAATTTTTTTCCCATTTAAATTAGATATTCCCAGTGACATTTTTATTTGTGTGTTAAATAAAATCTAACACCAGATTACACAAAATTTTCAGTATATGAGATCCCAACATAAAAAAAAAAAAAAAGTATGAAACTCTTACTTTTTTGTTGTTGTTGTTATTATATTATTTATCATTATCAAGAAATATTGAAACATTTGACAACAGCACATTAATCAGCATAATGTTGAAAGACATTCAAAATATCAGTTTTACAAAAATAGAACACCAAATTTGGGGCCACCAAAATACAAAGGGAGGGGGGCATCGCCCAATTTGCTAATGCTTTAATAAAATCCTGCGTCTGCAAAAAATCCATCCAACGTTATGGTTCGTTAAATAGAAGTGACCAGAATTCGGAACTCGGAAGTGTCCGCTAATGAACATTCCCGAATACCAGAAATCTCTGTGTAGAGAAAACCTTCTTAAATCATACTATATTACTCTAACCGTTCAAAATATTCATTATAATCAACGTAATTTCGAAAGGTATTCAAAATTGCAGATTTACGAAAATTGTATCAACGCCCCCCCCCCCCCCCCCAATAAAAAACAAAAAGGAGCAGGTACCCTTAGCCCATGTTTTAAGCAGAAGCCCTATGATTCGCTAAACAGACGTATCCCCTATTCAGGAATGTCCGTTACGCAGGTTTTACTGTGTGTATTTAAAGTAAAACCTCCATAACGGAAATTGCTGAATAGCGGACACCTCTTCTTTTTTTTTTTTTTTTTTTTCTTATCCCCAACACCTTTAAATCTGTACGTCTTCACCTCTTTAAAGTAGACACCACCAAATAGCGGACTAATTCCGTGCTCTCGAGGTGTCCGCTATTCAGAGGTTCTGCTGTATATTCATTTATATGCACATTCTAAAGGGTAAAAAGTATTTACCTTTTTTGTGACAGTATAAGAAATATGTTCCAAATAAATTCTAGGTCCAGTTGTTGATACTATTCAATAATATTCTACAAACTAAATTTAAAAGATAACGTGTGTTGATATTAACGTTGTCATTAACGAACACAGGCACACACACACACAAAAAAAAAATAAAAATAAATAAAACTTAAAATCCATAACTTTTTTTTTTTTTTTTTTTTTAATGAGTTTCTGTTTTATTATTATTTTCATGGATTCTTTTTAGCACCCAGATATGCTTTAAAAAAATTCTTTGAGGGTTGAAAAACACTTCTAAAAACATTTTTCTTCCCATAAACATCACAATAAAAATAATTTGTATTAAAAAATGTTATAATAATATGAAAATATATACATACTCGGAGCAAAAATAATTATAAGAATAATTAATCTTCAAACCATGTTACTTTTTCAAAATATATTAAATATCAGCATAGTTACACTTTATCAATCAGTCAGAATTATTGGCAATACATGTTTGAAATCTTGCATTAGAAGTGCGTTTTCACAACATGTTTATTTAGGTCTTAAATTTTATTACAAAAATGAAAAATATCTCCTACTGTCATGGGCGAGAATTCTTATACCCATCTTCTTCTTCTTTTTTTTTTCATATTATTGAAATTTTTTGCATGATGTTATTTAAATTAATTTTTTTAATATTTTCCGCACATATTTAATTAATTACGCCGATTTTTATAATTTGTTTATAATTACTTTCAAGATCGCTTCATGTTTTAAAATTTAAGTATGGTGTTGAGATGCAACGCAGGAAATACATACTAGGTATATTCCATCTTGAAATAAATTTTCATAAGGATTATTAAATATATATATATATAGTATCGGCGTACAGTTGAATACAATAAGAGTGATTTATTTCCAATAGGAAAAACTCCAAGTTTACAAATACTCCGAAATACACGATAACACAAACCCTTATACTTTCGAGATTTCTTTTCATACTCTATATCCACTATATAAAACAAAAAATAAAAAGTTCATGGTTTCTCAAAGATAAATTTAAATTTGTTAATATAAAAAAAATCACTTCAATAATATACTCTGTAAGATAAATAACTGGCACTCTTGTCACTAAAAATGAAAATTTGTATGTAAAATTATATCACTAATATAAAATAAAGGAATTCGCAAGGAAAGAACTTACTTGTGCAAAGTTATATAAAAATTAGCTTCTTTTTAAACTTATACTGAACAATTTTTTAATATGTTGTTCAGATGATACGAGCTATTTAACAATCATTAACAAAATTATAAATATTCTTTTTTAATAGCATGCAGGAAACATTAATCCTATAATTTCAAAACTTCTTTACATCTTACCAAATCTAATTGAAACTGTTGTATTTTTCACGTTATTATTCAAACAATAAATAGATTATTTACTACATGAAACTTTAATTTATAAAGTAAAGATCTAGATGAGAATTAAATATATTTATTAATACTGAAAATCATATGCACTCATTGAAAAGCATCAGAAATAAGCAAACAAATCTTTTCACACAAAATATATTTATTTGATAAAAAAAAGACAAAAATATTAAAAATGCAAATTAGTCTAATAAGAATAATTTAAATAATAAATAAATAATAATATATATGTAAGAACGTTCTGTGAATTATCATTCCAAACCTGTGGAATACCTTACCTTGGCGTAAATATCCAAAACTGTAACAGCTAATCCAGTTTGAAGGACATATTATTTTACGATATTGAACGCCATTTAAAAAATATATGCGTATTCATATTATTTTACCACTGTATTTTTATAAATATCATGCTATTCTTTTGAATATTTGGTGAGTCTTGAATAAAAATTATCGTAGAAATATGGAAAATTTTATATTTCCATGAAAAATACAATTCCCAATTGATTTTTTTTTTCGATCTTCATTTATAAGCACGTACTGACAAACCATTCCAATAAACCGAATATAAATTTTCGTCTTGTATCTATAAAATGACGACACAAAGATATAAAATACAGACATCCGATCACTATGCTAAAAAAAATTTTTCTCTAACGACTAACACACCAACGGATGTAGGTGTAGATGTGCATACTATTTCACAAAAGAAAGTAAATGCTGCGTCACTACTTTCTCTTCATTAATGATGATACACTCACTTTCTGACTCATCTTCGATTTACAAGTAAGAGAATTCAAAGTTCAAATCTTCAATCAGTGTAATGTTTTGGAAATAAAGCAGAAATTTTAAATGCGTTATAAGGTTATAACGACGATTGACGATTCCACTTATTATGTGAATAACAAACGTCATTATAGAGATTTCGGATTGAGGAAAAATATATCGTCACACTTTCAAATAATTTATCAAATGTTGATAAATTTAAAAGCAATTTTAACACTTCAGACAAATTTACTGTACTGAGATACTTTAATTCACTTTCGCCAATCCGTTGAGTAAAAACCGTTGCCCGCCAAATCAGCAATAATCAAATCCGGTCGCGTTCTTCTCGCGCACCGTTCATGCTTGCAACAACAAACAAACCTACTCACTTCAGTTCATTTTACTTGGTGAGTGGTTCAAATGGCTGAATTCCTGAAATGTCTAAAATTGCAAGTGTCTTAAATTCAGACATATAATCATAATTCTAACATTTTTTTCAGTTCATTTATGCCATGATCATAATAAGACGTTTATGTGTCTTAAATTTAGACATCTATCACGTCTGAAATTTTATTTTCAGACGTTTAAGTGTCTTAATTGCTTTTTCAGTCACATATCTGTTTGAATTTAAGACGCCTCTATTTGCAGTGCATGAAACTAGCTGGTGTTGCTGTTCTGAAACTATGTCATTGAGCTGTTTTTCCATTTTTTTGCAAACGCAATAGATCTTTGAGAAAATATTGTCAAAGTGAACGTTTTGAACCGAATTTCCACGTGAAGGAAGAAAGAGCATTCAAGAATTGGCGAAAAACGTGTTTGTCACGTGATCGAAATCGCTTATAACTCAGTAGGTAATTGATTGATAAAAAAAAAAAAAATGGAAAAAAACAGTTCAATTCCAAATCGCTTCCATAGCCAGGCTTTCCAATTTTATACCTTTTCGTTAAAAAATGAATTTGTAAATGTGTCAAAACGTTTTGCGCTTGTTGAGCAGAGCAGTTAAGAACAGCCTTAAGTTTCTTTACCCATGTAATAAACATGTTTGAACTCAATCTTTCCGGAAACATTTGTATCAAGAGTATTTTTAATAGATCACTAATAAATTCAGTAAGAATAATAACATTTTTATACCCTTCTGTCTGAAAAAGCTGAAATAAAAAGATGCACTTTCTTAACACGTTGCATGCGGGCATACTTCGCCGCGGACTTATGCGTGAAGCGGACGTTTCTTTGTAAATTTTGTGGGTACTAGTCATCCAGTAAAAGCGCAATAAATCAAAACTAACTAAAAACTAAACTCTCTGGCTATACAATCCATGAAGGATTTGGGCCGGTAATGTCCATAATTGTTTTCTTCACCCTGGGACCCGAGGTGCTATACAGAATACGTTCCAGTCAGGCGGGCAACCTAACGCTGGTTCCCGGTGTTTAGCCCCCAAGCAAGTTTCGAACTCATTTTATCAACCTCGAAGGGATGAAAGGCTGAGTAAATCTTGCCCAATCGGAAGTCGAACTCTCCATATGCAGCGCGGCAGCCAGACGCTCTGACCACTACGCCACTGGGATACAAGTTTTAAAGTCCTGCCTGACAGATTTGAACAGACCGGAAACTACTTCTTTTTCTTAACCAAACTTTTGTTATTTTACACACAAATATATGTACTATGATTATTGTTTAAAAAAAAATAATTCTGTTTATATGTTACTAATGTTTACATTACATTTTTTAAACAGGTAAATATAAAATAGTGAAGTAAGAATGAAATCTCTCAAGCACAAGTCTACTAAAAATGTACTTTTACGCGACCCGCGCTCAAATGACAGATCGAGAAAAAAAAAAAAAAAAAAAAAAAAAAAAAAAAAAAAAAAAAAAAAAAAACCCGTATGTATCCCGCATACCATGTGCTAAGATTAGCAGTTATATTCATAAAGATATAAACAATTAACTAAAAAAACGACACTTCTTTTGCATGATACTTTCGTATAACATACAGAGTTCTCCACGAAACTTATAAAAAACCTAGGAAATGCACGAGAGACGGCATGTTTAATTTTGAAATGAATATATTTAATATTTGATTAAATATAAGCTAGTAAAAATAAGTTTTAACTGTGCACCTGCGAAACATAATTTTTTTTGATTTCATAATGTTGTATGCAATTATACAAGGCAACTTATAAAAAAGTTCCAATTGAATAGTTTTAAAATTTAGAAAGATATCGACGTTATAGTGATCTGCATTTCGGTTTCTTTATCAAATAACCGGATGATAGGAGATTTTTTTCTTGTCTCAAATTGTCGTTTTTCATACCAAAATTCACAAGAGATTTAACGAGTTATATAACAAATATAATGGATGCGTATAAAACCTGTAAATTAGATTAATTGCATCACATGAATTCCATTACGTTGTACTTCTTAACTTACAGTATTTTATATTACATTAATGGAACTTATGAAGTACATTTATGAATTAAAACAATTTTACACTGTAAGAAGTAGACAAATGTTTCTCTATCTACAAAAGTAAGTACAATATAACCATGAATGAAAATATACAGTAACCTTTTCCGAGTTACACATGATTCCGAAAGCATTCTTTGTCATTAGAAACTTCTAAACACCAATATTGTTTCCATATTTAAAGAAGAACATAAAAAAAAGTTTCTTTTGCGTGTACTGGTTTTCGAAAACGTTTTCGGATAGTTTTTTTTAGTCTATTAATCAGTTTCTAAAACCGGAATATTGATTTTTAGCTCACAGGCTATCAAAGCCTGAGAGCTAATGTGCCCGCAGGTTCTGTATGTACGTATGTATGTATGTACGTAATGCGATAACTCTGGATAAAAATATCCGATTTGCTTCAAATTTCTTTTCTAAGTTGATAAGGCGCTTACCTGATTAGATTTGGAGGTCCATTGTTTAAGTATAAACGGGGGGGGGATGTGGGAGCCAATCCCCCCTTAATTTAGCTAAACGTGTTTTTCATGCAGAATTATCCAATTTGCTTCAATTTGGTATACAGGTTTGTTCTGATAAGCGCTTCCCTGATAAATTTAGAGGTTCATTGGTTAAGTATAAAAGGAGGAAACGGAAGGGGGCTAATCCCCAACCCCTTAATTTATTTTTCGAGGAGTATTATTCTTTGAAATAAGAGTATAATATACAATTAGTGTGAATGGCCTGTGAGCTCAATGCCATCAGTTTAAATGGGCACTTTTCTTTTTATTAATATGCTATCAATCTGCAACTAACCCTTCGCAAACCAGACGGTTCCAATGGACCGACATGTACATTCAAAAAGATATTTGTCATTAAAAAAAAAGACATTAATTACAATTCTTATATTTTAGTATAATAGACAAATTAGTATATTTTGAAATCCAATAAATTTTACATATTATATATATTTAGTTTATTTATAGTCTGGTAGGAGTTAATTAGTATTATACAATTATTAATATTTAAAGAGTCTTATTACTGGTAAGAAAATAATCTAATTTTAATCTGGTAGTCGGAGGCTTAAACATTTTTAGCTGCGTTATTGGATTTATGCATGCAACAGTAAGAAAATAATATTAATTTTAATCTTAATGTTAATGCTGTTAATTTATCAGGATTACCTGTAAAAGATGTTTATTGAACATGAAAATGTTCACTTGCGATTTGATAGCACGCAAAAAACCGATATTCCGGTTTTAAAAACTGACTAATACACTTTAAAAACTATTGGGTAACGTTTCTGAAAATCAGAGACAGCAAAAGAATTTTCTCTTTTATAAATTAATCTTAAAATCTCAAAAACACATTGATTGTTAGTGTTCCTAAGGATAAAGAACGCTTTTTGGAATCGTTAGTAAATCGGAAGAGGCTACTGTATATTTTCGTTCGTGGTTATTTTATATTCTACGAGTTGGATCCCGTCGAAATTCGACGAACTAAAATGTTAGAAAGGAACTATCAGATCGAATTTATAATAAATCTACAAAAATAATTACAATAAAAAATCCATCTTACATTGGTTGTCTAACTCTTAAAACAAATAATATTTTTAACCTAAAATTACCAAAATATCATTTCCACAAACTTCAACTGCTTAAATTTTTGAGAAATTAAACTGTAACTCCATGATTTATTTTTTCTTCTGAAAATAGACGTGTTTCATTTTTTATTTGCAAAAATGCGTCCTTAATGGAAAAACGTGTAAAATAAATTAAATAAAATAATAAAATTTTGAAGGTTATTCTGTAAAAAAAAAAAAAAAAATAATAATAATATTGTGCAAATCTACATACCATAATTTATTTTTATATTTAATTTCAAGTCAAAATACTGAGTAGTTTTTTTGCAAAGTGTACTACAAAATGTAATTTGTGTAGCCAAGTAGAGAATTCGCTTCGCTCATCCAAATAACTGCCCTGCCTAATTTCAGTATTCTAGGCCCTTCAGTAACACAAAAATCGCAATTTAGAACGTTTTTTGCTTCTGGAACCACTCGAAAGTGGTGACACCGACATGAAATAGAGCCTATGTTCGAGCAAGGGCTGTCATCATCAATTTCCAACCATTACTTTAGAAATAGGTTGGGTACTTTCTGAGATTGCGTGGAAATCGCCATTTAAAACGTTTTTTAGAACTCTTTTCGCGCATTTTCACACCTTTTAAATTTCGAATTTTTTAAGAAATAGATCATTTATATCTTATAAGTAACTGCCATTCCAAATTCCATGTTTCTGGGACCTTCAGTAACACAAAAACCGCAATTTTGAACATTGTTTTGATCCTGCAACCCCTTCAGGGGTAGTGGCACACACATAAAATGTAGCCTATATTGGAGCAAGGTTTATCACCATCATTTTGACACCATTTATTTTGAAATCGGTTAGGTACTTCTTGAGATTGCGTAAAAATCGCCATTTAGAACGTTGTTTAGAACGCGCTTTTTGCGCATTTTCTCCTCTTTTAAATTTTGATTTTTTAAAGAAATGTTCTTAGAGATCATTTACATCTAATAAGTAACCACCATGCCAAATTCTATATACCTGGAACCTTCAGTAACACAAAAAATCGCCATTTCGAACTTTTTTTTTTTTTTTTTTTTTTTTTTTTTACTTGCACTTGCACTTGCACTTGCACTTGCACTCTCTTTAGGGGTAGTGGCACCGACATAAAATGTAGCCTATATTGGAGCAAGGGTTATCACCATCATTTTTACTCCATTATTTTTGAAATCGGTTTGGTACTTACTGAAATTGCGTAAAAAAACGCCATTTAGAACGTTTTTTAGAACGCTTTTCGTGCATTTTCACCCATTTTTAATTTCGATTTTTTAAGAAATGTCCTTAGAGATCATTAGTATCTTATAAGTAACTACCATTCCCAATTTCATGTTGTAGGCCCTTCAATAACACAAAAATCGCATTTTTAGAACGATTTTTGCTCCTGCAACCCCTTTTGGCCAGTGGCACAATCATAAGATATAGCCTAGGCTCTAAGTTGAACTAACACAATCATTTTGATACCCTTACTTTTGGAATCGGTTCGGTAGTTCCAGAGCTTACCTCCTACAAATAAACAATTTTTATCTCTTTATAATATTAGTATAGACTAGATGAAGAAACACTTGTCTTTATAGGTGCGTTTGTAATTATATAAATACATATTACCTACAGTCGTCGTCTGGTCCGTTCGTCTCTCCGCACATAACAGCGCAAAAACTACGCAATCGAATGGTTTGAAGTTTAATATATACAGGGTGAACCAAAAGTCTTGCCCTGATTGTAATAATTCATTACAAATTAACCGTTTGTATAATAATGTAGGGGAGACTAAGGGCGGTTGACCATACGGGAGGCTTAACCCACCCATTAATTTTCATATTTAAAAGAATTTCAGAGTTTTATCGATAGGTGTCAACCAAAGCTACTAGAATGCTCAAACAACAATCTTCGTTTCACAGATATAATCGAAATAGGTGTGGAAAAAATCAATTGTGAGACGTTTTCAACCTAAAAGTTGTATTTTTTAGAAATATTTTGTAAGCTTTTTTCAGATAAATTATATCATAGAAATTTAAGTAAGTAGATTTAAAGTAATGCAGAAATATCGAGCTTTCATTCCAGGTATAAAGATTGCACAATAAATTAGGCTTAACATAAGAATGGGATATTTTTTTAGAAAAGGTCTATGTAGGGAGGTTTGACCCAGTCAATGTGAGGGAGGGTTGACCAGATGCTCAAGGCACCGTTAATTAAATGGTTTTGGAAATATCTTTATTATACACTGTGCATAATGAAAAGTTAATAGTTATATAGATAAAAAAAAATGTAAATTTATTCTGTAAAGCTACAGTAAAATGGTGTGATGGAAAAGAAAATGTTTAAATCTGACTAAAGAGGTATCTGAAAAATTGCTAGAAAATGGGAAAGTTGATAGGAACTTTTTCCATTTAAATATTACTTACAATAGGTAAATAGAAACAGTGGGAAAGACTAGAAAGGATGAAAGCAGCAGTCTTAACCCTTTCAGGGGCAGTGGTATATTTATAAAACCACTAAATTTTAATTCCGAAAAGTCACAATGGCACAAGCATTTTGCTAAAATCTTTTCCATTTAATATGTATGTGAAATATTGCCTTCCTCATATTTCCAAATAAATGTGTTCGTAAATTCCGGTGCCGGTTATTTATTTCAACATTTTAGTACTGAAAGTTCTTTGCCCCTTAGAGGTTTAAATCATGTTAATGATAAGTTAAGTGCTCATGCGGCTGAAAATAAAAACATAGCATCGATCGAAAAACTTTAGGATTGTATCTAGATAAATTTCACCAGGGTGAATAGAGTGAGATGAAGCCAAACTACGTGACAACTAGAGTTGTCAGGTCGAGTGTCACAAAAAATAGGACAAGGAGACAAAAAAAGCGGGACAGTGGCTCCTAAACCGGACAAAATAACATAAAACACTATGAAAACGGAACCTGTCTCTAACAGAATACTGCATTAAATGCTAAAATTTCATTTTCCTTGCTGTACAATTATACCTGCTCAGACAAAATCCTGTTTAAAACAAAATTTTTCTCCTCTGACTTGCGATTGCGTCTCAACAGGTTTGTTTAAGCATCATATTTTTTATAATAATTAAAGCATGTGGGGAGCATTGACCCATTATTTTTTCATGATTAAAATCAATCATTCTTCAAATTTCTGATATGTTACAGTTATGTAGCAATTTTATTTTGATAACTGATTGTATAACGAATAAAATGAGATATAAAACTTTATCCTACGTTCAATATTTAAAAAATAAAAAATCATTTTGTAAAAAGTGGGTCAACCCTCCCTAGTCTCCCCTAACTTGTTCTGTCATTGGATAGGTCAGTTTTAGTAGTTTTTCCGCGCAAAAGAATGAAACATTTCTGGATCGGTGGATTGGAAAGGATGGACAAACAACCGGCATGGCATCCGCGCTCTCCAGATATTAATCGTCTGGATTTTTCCTTTGCGGGCTATATGAAGGACAGAGTCTTTGCCATACATGACTATACCATGAAGACTACCATGAAGACTATGATACAAGCTGCCGTGTGTACTGTAACAGAAGACATGTTAAAGAACACTTGGCGGGAACAAGAATACCGCTTAGACATTCTCCAAGCTACCAAGGGGTCA
This sequence comes from Maratus speciosus, assembly GCA_963932465.1. NCBI lineage: Eukaryota > Metazoa > Arthropoda > Arachnida > Araneae > Salticidae > Maratus > Maratus speciosus. The sequence goes on along the minus strand of OZ010786.1, from coordinate 51,410,617 downwards.
CACGCTGAAATTTACTGAGGTACGTGGTCTTATAAAAAAATGTATAACAGTACTGACAATGTATCCAAACAAACATATGTCTAATTATAATAGTTTGAGCAAAATAAATATTTATAATCAGGGCAAGACTTTTGATTCACACTATATCATCGTTGCAGAATCGAGTCATTTCAAATTTTATGAAAATTGAATCAAAACATAAAAAGATATTAATAAAAGTAGTCTTTATTCTATTAAATCCTATCGTACGTAATTAATTCAATGATATCCCATGATAGGTAATGTTTCTAGGTTGCCATGGTGATTACGTCCTATTTAAGATGGAGTCTAATTATTTCCATATTACAGAATTTAATATATATATAATAGCAATAAATTTTGTATTCATTCATTTTTGCATAAGAGTGCAACACCTATTTCATCAAGATCTGCATATTTATAAAACTACTTATAGTACGAATTGCCATTGTATTACATTTGTCACTTTTGACGTGAAATTTATGACTTGTTTTACAGTTACTTTTCATTTAGTTTGAAAAAAAAAATAGTAGTGATTTATATCAAAATCAGATTTAATTTAAAAAAAGTTTTAATTGCTTATTTGTATTTTAAATTTGATATTGTGATTATTTTACTTTTATGCTTTTCTAAATAAAATGTGTTATTACATATTTTCTGGTGTGCGTCTTATACATAGGAGCGTCTAATACACGGGAAAATATGGCACATGTATTACAATAACTTTAAAAATAAATATATATCAGAAAAATTATGAGATTTCATTTTTCTGATCATTGTAGAATTTTTTTTAGATAAGCAACAAAATTTCATGATATATAAAATTATCATTATCAAGTATATGAAAAATCTCTTATATATGTTAAAAACCCATACCTTCACATCCTATGATAATCACTTCGATTACTTTTACATGATATATTAAGCTATATTAAATGCCAGCAATAATCATTATCGTTTCACGAAAACCATTGAGACTAATACTGTTTAAGAACTTTATAAAAGAAGGCAACTAAGTTAATGGAAATAGTATCTTGTGTAATAATGCTTAGATAAATTAATGTTACTTATGTAAGATTTTCTTTCCTAGAATTTGGAAAAAATAAATGAAGTATATTTACTCTGTAATTTCTATAAATATTGAGCCAAAGTAATACCATGCAAAATTAAACGATATTTCTATATAGTACTTTACAAATTAAATGGGTTGAAGTACTTGGAGCGTTCCAAAATTTCCTGGATTTGAGAAAACATATTTACAATCAGAAATGCTACTTGATAAAAAGATAGTTATTCGTGTTTGTTAAGTTTGTGACTTCACTAAGTAAAACATATGGTATAAAACATACTCGTTTGATACATTGTTTAATGTAACTTTGATAATTATAACCGGTTGTTGCACAAAGTGGAAAATTAATAAAAATTCTTATTTTTATTTCCTTTCTACAGTAAGTACCACATAAATCATATTTACGAATTAAAATTTCATTAATTTAACAGCTTATTCCAATATACAGAGAAATCACATTTGGATTTATAGTATTTTTAATTATTAATTATTAATACATGAAAGCAACTGATTTTTTAACTAGTGATTATTATAAACGTCGTACACTGCACAGTTATTTTATGTCAAAGTTTAGAACGATACATGGTTGATATATATTATTTGTGAATTTTTGCCACGCGCACGTAAAAAGGTTCGCCAATCTTGGTCTTGGCATTATTACTTCGCCTAGACCTTAGTATTTTAATAGTCTTAGTATTTTAATTACATCCTCCTTTACATTCATATTCAAGAATTTATAGTCATGTAATTTTATTCATTGAAGAAATCAAAAAAGATTTGCAGTTTCTGTGGAAGATTTTCGGGCCATTTCTGCCACATTTTGTATGTCTTATTGAGAAATGGGCAGTTTTAAGAACGCGTTGTTTTAGTTTTCAATATGTTTTTAAAAATTAACGAAAATCAACAAAGATTTTTCATTTCGTTTGTCAGGATTTTACATTTAACGCAGATAAATATTTCAAGGAAATTAAAATATGAGCAGCATTTCTTGCAACTTTTACATTCCTAAATGCATTGCATTAGTTGCCGAACTTCCGAATGTTTAAAAAAATGAAATTAAATCATAATTTTATTACATATAAAATTAATTAATAACCACATAGATTCAAGAAATATTTCTTTAACTAATTTTCCTGGTTCAAATGCTTATTGGACTTGAAAAAATGAAACGGAAGATTATAATAAAAACTGCGGTATTGTGTGAATAATTCAGAGTAATTCAGACAAAATTTAGTTTCATATTATTTTCAAAAAACTATTCAACTGTAAACTCAAAATATTTATCCCCCACGAATAAGTTATGTTGTTAATTGAAGAAATGTGCTTTTCTAATTAAACTTACATGTGCATAGTAATCAATAAATTTTAATAAAAATCTATACCTACGAAAACATTGAAAAATCCGATGTATGGTAATAATTAATAAACTTTGAGCAAAACTTATGGGGGAAATATACCAGTGCATTTGTTGAAACAATGTAAAAGTCTTATCAGAATTATAAAAAATAATTACATAAATTATATGTTTTCCTTTCTCGTTTACTCAGGGAAATACTGCATAATTAACAAAGACAGTGTTTGAGAAGAAAATTACTTATGATTAGTACAAAATTAATATTCAGAATTTTTTTTTTTTAGCTTCTGAAGATTCACTCTAATATTTTTATTTCTCTGTCTGCAGCTTTTTTGTAACTCTTCATTTCAAAATTAATATTACTAAACCTTTATATATTAAATATGCAACATAATTGAAGAACTTTATGTACTTTGTATAAATGTAAAATGATTCTGAGATAAATGAATTTTAAATATGAATGTTGTATTAAACTGCAAAAAACTTAGAAAATAATCTTTAATAATAACATTCTTTATTTATAAGAAATATATTTTTGCATTTTGATATTCAAAAAGTGCTTAAAGATAGCTTGCATACTACTTGTTTTTTTTAAAAAAAAAAACAGCTTATTTTATTCAAACACTCGAAGCTAAAATTAGTAGAACCCGATTGTAGAAGATTCAATACCGGTTTTCGTTAATGAATATGAATGAGAATTTCGCCAAATAAGTGAGCTATATCCAAGTGGACTTCATTTAGAATACTTTATGTTTGGTTGTCAAATTTGTAGAAATCTTGAAGTGGGCCATTTCAAAACAATATTTTAGAAAAAGCTAAACAATGAATTTAGCCGAGACCTAGGTAAGTACTGTACTCACGTCCAAATCGGTTAATTTAAACGTACGCTCTCGCATAACAAAAATCAGATTGTTACAAAATGTCATCAACCTCAAAAATTCAAACTATTATAACTCAGCTATTTTTTTTTAGATAAAGACAAAACGAAAAATGCTCTAGAATCCTTGTATCAAGTTCAAATACTTAAGAAAATTATCATTTTTAATTTATAATTTTTTTTTATCTCATTTTAAATTTTAAATTAAAAAATATAATGTCCGCCAGTTTGATACAAGACGTTGGCTGAAGCTGCCTAACGAATTCGGATGAGACCTAGTTATTTCCTCTATACATGTTTAGCCACATCTAAATCGGTTAATAAATACAAGTGCTGTCGCATGACAAAAACTCAGATTGTTTCAAAATGTCAACCCCCACCCCCCACCTCTATAAATTCAAACTGCTATATCTAAGCCATTTTTTGAGAAAAAGACAAAACAAAAATTGCTCCGGAATCCTTGTACCAAAGTCAATCACTTAAGAAAAAAATCTTTTTACATTTCTAATTTTTTGTACCACTTTTTCAATTTTATAATATAAACAAATTAAATGGCCGCCATTTTGAAACACGGGTGAAACTGCCAAAATGGTGAAAGTTACGTCATAAATTAAAATGATACATTTAAAAATATTTTCTCCTGGACAATGTTCATGTGACATTACAGTGGAAATCATATGGAGCAAACGTAGCGCAGCTTGCAAGTTTGTTTTATATATATCATCAATTGATGAAACATAAATACAGATATATATATGCGTAAAATACATGAACAAATTACTATTTGATAAATACATATTAGACAATTCGTATATGGTTATTAATTAACCCTTAAATGCCTGATTTTTCAAAAATCATTGTAATAATGTTTTTCGGCTTTCATTTTTAAACTAAATCATGGGAAAAATACTTAAAAAAATCATATTTTGTTTTAAGTATGGTTTACGGCTAAAAAACAGTTTGTTACTAACCGGCAATACTGGTCTTTAATTGAAAAAATAATTTTCCTAGATAAAATTCTATAACATTAAACACACAAGAATTTTAGGAACTATAATAAGAAATAAATTTTACTTGCTCACTTCAGAACAAAATAGGGTATTTCGCAAGCTTCCAAACAAAACAAAAAGAACAAGAAGAAACAATTGAAAAATAAATCCATCTTTATTCTTAAACAGCACAAGTGTTGCCATCTACATGTTGAAAATCGATTTAATAATATTTTCAGAATGTATTTTATTGTCAACATTAGGCATTATAGCTTCAATATTATTCTAATAGTATTTTAGAGCCTAAATTGGGTATGTTGCCGAAAAGCAACACCCGGCATTTAAGGGTTAAAATAAACAGCTTACATTAAAAAAATCCGTGAAAATATGCATGAAGATGAATTAAAATTGTGAAAAGAATTTGTGCAAAAGCTATACATCTTGATGAAAATACCTAAAACTCGCTTTAAACTTAAAATATAAGAATAAATTTTCTAAACAAAGTGATTTTTTATGGCACAATAATTTCTGAATATCATTCCCAAGCAGACGAATATTTCTAACCCTGCACCCAAAGGAAGAATTTTGTTCATAGCACCGTGATAAAAGTCGGAGAGGCACCGCCATTTTTTACTTAACCATTTGAAACAAGCTGATTTTCAAATGTGTGATTTATCTTAGTTATAAGTAAAAAAACAGCTGTCAACAACTGCGACAGCATTGGATGTAGCCATGGAAATCGAAAAATGCCTTAGTCAAATGGAAAAGCATGGCAACTCGATTACAGAAGATTGCTGCCGTTCGAGATAGTATAATTCAATCTTCCGCAATCAGGTAATCTTTTTTATAGCAGGACACATTAGTATGTTTTTAGAAGCTTTGGTGTCTGAATGGAGGTTGGAGAGCGCATCGCTGTCTAGTCATTCAAAAATATCAAAATGAACACGTTTTATTCATTAAAATCTTTTGTATTTTAATACACTTCAAATCTGGTTGAAATTTTGATTTGTATTAATGTAAATTTTATTTATACTAGATTTTATACTAGTATGACTTTTACGTTAGGAATTAGCTGATGAGGGATTCAGAATGAATCCGAAGCGTCCTTTTATATTGTTTTTAGTGTTTTTATCTTGTAATGTAATGTAATGTCTGTTATTTTGAAAAGTTTTATAAATATGAATGAATTCAGACGTAGTCCTTTTGTTTATATCACAGTAAATTTTATTTGTTCACTAAAATAAGAATTATATAAACACGAATATTATTTCGATCAGTGTTACCAGTGTTGTCATGTTGGAAACTTTTTAAATTCAGATTATTTGACTGTCACCACTTTTTTTAAATAGTTTTTTAAAATAGTAAAATTTTTATTCGCATATTTTTCAAAATTTTTAATCTATTTTTAAATAGGGCGAATATTTCTGTTTCAAAAAAGCGGTTAAAATCAATAATCTGGGGACAAAAAAGTCCCCAGTCTGGCAACACTCATTTCGATACCGAACTCTTATACATCTTTTTCATTATAGATGTTACACATGAAATGACAAACACACAAATTAACGTCGTCGCCACGGCATTGCAACATTAGCATCGGAGTTCTGTAACGACATTTTAAACAATATAGTCACATTATGACACGCTTGCTACGTCACAATGCTATGTGGGAGATAATGGGTGTCTAAAAACTGACACCTCAACTTCAAAATTTATACATTCATTAACTATAGTAAATGCTAAAATTAAATACGTGGCAGTTTTATAAGATAATCCGTAAATTTTGTTTGGAATAATTAAAAAACAAAGTTCAAATCTATCATAAATAGGTTGCGCAGCACTGCCACAAAATGTAAGCGTGCTCACATTGAAATCATAATTTTAAAATGCAAACAGTTATTTTGATGTTTCAATGGTTAAGTTTTATAAAAAGTAAAAATTATGCGCTCTCCTTGCTATTTCATGTGTTAGATTGATCACTTTTACAATTTGAAACAGCACAGCGTCATTTACTTATAAGAATTTGAATTATATTTTAAATTATTATATGCATAATTCATGAACTACCTGATAATAATATCACAAATTTCATTGTTACATTTATTATAGTGAATGAATTATTTAATTTTATAGTTGAGGTGTTCTGTTTTGGGCACCCTGTAAATGCAAACTACTCAAAATTATAATATATACCCTGCATTGCAGTTAAAATTATTTTTACAATTTTCCAGAAAAAAGTCCTTCCGGCCAGTGCCGGGAGGAAGAGGTAGCTTTCATATTCTTTATTTTTTAAAAGCCAGCTTATATTATTCAAACACACGGAGCTAAAATTAGTGGAACCCGATTATAGAAGATTAAATACTAATTTTTGTCAATATTGAATATGAATGAGAATTTCGCGAAATTAGTCAGCGTTAACAAAGCTGGTTTTATAAAAGTGATTTATATTTGTCGCCGGTGATATCCCGAATTATATTAATAATTATATTAACCCGAATTATCGGTGATAGCCCGCCATTTTAAAACAACATAATGGGTGCAACAAAGCTCACCAATGAACTTGGTCGAAACCTTAGTAATTCCTGTGCACCTCACTCATATCTAAATCGGTTGATACATGCGAGTGCAGGCAAAAAATCAGATTTTTTAAAATGTCACACACATTCGAAATTCAAACTGCTATATCTCGGCTTTTTTTTTTTTTTTAGATAAAGGCAAAACAAAAAATAATCCGGAATCTTTGTAACAAGCTGAAACACAAGAGAAAAAAAATCTTTTTCAATTTCTAATTTTTTTTGTACTTCATTTAAATTTTTTTTTTTTTTTAATTTTTAAATGGCCGCCATTTTGAAACAAGATGGCGGATGAAGTTAGCAAACGGACTCAGCCGAGAGATTGCTATGTACTATGCACATGCCTTGTCACATCCTAATAGGTTCATAAATACGCGTGTTATCGCGTGACAAAAATCAGATCGTTTCAAAATGTCAGCCATGCTAGACATTCAAAGTGCTATAACTCAGCCATTTTTTAAGATATAGACGAAACTAAAAATGCTCCAGAATCTTTGTATCAAGCCCAAACACACAAGAAAAAAATCTTTTTCAATGTCTAATTTTTTGTGCCTCATTTTAAATTTAAAATTTTTTTAAAAATTTTAAATGGCCGCCATTTTGAAACAAGATGGCGGATGAAGCTGGCCAACGACTCGGTCGAGACATTGGTATGTACTATGTACACACGAAATTTTATCCAAATCGGTTCATAAATATGATAGTTACAGTCTGACAAAGATCATATATATATATATATACATATATATATATATAAATTTTGAACGGAGGGTGGTTTCGGGGTCTGGGGGTCATGATCGGTGAAAATATACCAAAATTTTTCGGAATCGTTTTCCTCCGAACGGCTGCAATAGGTAGCTTTTTGTAATGAAATCTACCTAAAAACTTATGTTTATAGCTGAAAAAAATAATAACTGCAAAAATCTTTGTATAATGAAGTTTCTATATTCCATAAACACATAAACTGGTTCATTTAAAATTATTAATGTCTATTTATTACCCGACTGAAAAGAAGGGTTATTTGTTTCACGCGTATCTGTGTATGTGGATTTCTTTATACCCTCGAAACATCCCAACGGCTGGATGGATTTTAATGAATGAGGTCTCTATCAATTCATCTTAACGGCCCAATGGTTAATAGCTAGGTTTTGTTTTTTATAAATTCAAAATGGCGGCCGTAAAATACAAAATGGTGGTAGAGACGAAATAAAATTTACGCACTCTATTGAGTGGCATATCATTGGATAGGTCTTTCAAAATGAAGACAATGTTTCATTGACTATTTTACAGTCAGAAGCTTCGTTAAAATATTATTCAACCTAGAAGTTGTGTATGTAGTATCTCTAGCTTTACTGCAACTCTAACCATCATAGACCTCATCATGATAGACCTCATCAAAATTGTGTTTATAGATAGGAACTAACAATTAAACACAACTTAAAAGTTATCAATATAAGTAAATAAAAAAAAATAGGTAAGTAATATAAAAAAATATTTTAAGTCAATTCCTACTTAGGTCAATAAGAGAATTTTTTTTTCTCCATTCTTCTTTCCTATTGAGTGGGGCTTAAAATGCCTTGATCAAGAAGAGAGCTCTCTCGGTCTTAAAATACCTTGATCAAGAAGAGTGCTCTCTCGATTATTGAAAATTAATTAATATGATTTAATTAATGAATTAATATTTGAAAAAAAACTGGATTAACATCAAGTATCATCCACTACAAGTTAAAAAAAATTATTTGATCTTGATTGGATGAATAATAAATAATTTATTAACGATTGAAAATTCGAACAAGATATATATAGCGAGAGTGTGAGCTAATAGTAGGAATAGAAAAAAAGATAGTTTCACATTGATGAGAAATAATTAATTAGTTCGCTTTTTACGCAGTCGGGTTTTTTGATTTTTTAAATTTAATTGTTTATTTTAATTTAATTGATAATAATTTTTTTTTTATAAAACTGCGAAAATTTAAATGGGAACTGTGCTACAACAATAAAATTATAATAATGTTCTAACATGGTATTGAAAAAGAGATTGTTCAGTTAAATGTTTATAATTTTGATTTCGAAATCACTTTAAATATTTTCTTTAACAATGTGTTACTTAAAACTTTGCGATGTTGTATATCATATATATTAAACGAGCAAGCAATTTTCCCGATTAAGAATGATATCGTATACGACTGATCTAATTTTCACGAAACTTGCGTCCTATACTAATGCGAGCACGAGAAAAACATCTAGCTAGGTACCGAATTCAAGAAAATTCGTTTTTACAGGGGACAACAAGATAAGAGTTGGAACTTCTGCTTGCTATAAATCGGAAAATGCTAATGCAATTTACTAGAAACGTGTTTTCTACATTTAGTCGAGCACGAGAAACACGTCTAGCTAGGATTCAAACTCGAGAAAATTTGTTTTGATCGATTAAAAAAAACTCAGCACTGAAAATACTGCTATATATCGAAAACGGCTCTAACGATTTTCACAAAACTTGATGCCTATACTAATTCGAGCACAAGAAATCGATCTTACTAGGTCGCTAATTTGGGAAACGTCGTTCTCTATGGTTAAAACATGATCATTTCTCAAAATGGTGGTACCAATGGAAATGAATTCCGGCGATTTATGTGAAATATGCTTTATTCGATTATGAGAAAACTATCCAACTAAATCTCGGCTTCGGATTTTATTTTATTTGTGTGTGTGTGTGGGGGGGGGGGGGGGGGGGGGGATAGGTTTAAGCAATTTTTTATACTTAATCTTCCGTAATCTGGATTCTCGCCGTTGCTTATAGTCATTTATCATAAAGACAAAAAAAATATTTTGAATGTGGCATTAACGGCTTGCTTCTCTACTAATCGGGCATTAGATAACGGCATATATAAGTGAAAAATCCGGTAAAATTTGTTTTAACTGGCTAGAAGAAATAAAATTAATTCATCTTACCCAATGTGATTTGTTTAGTCAATGTCACTGATTACTCAATGATATTTCCATAAACATTTTATAAATATGCAAATGTTTCCTGATAGATAACTGCCCTTATACTTTTGCCATGTTTATAATCCCTATTATATTCTTACAAACATCGCTAAAGTTTGATGCCATGGTGATACACACTGGCACAAAATTAACTGCAATTTTACTAACTTACTTACTTACTAACTTTAAAATTAACTTTAATAAAAGATACTTTTTCTGCCAAACTTAACTTATCACATAACTCCCGAAATAGTTTATTTTTGCCACCAATCATTGACTTGGACAACGATTGTTAACGAATAACCAGTTAAATTTTTGTAAAACTTTGAGAATGGCACTCAGGATATGTCTCAGATGATCTCATCCATATCAAAAACGTCTATTTTTATAAATAACAATCCAAATTTCTTGCTATATATAGAGGGTTTTTCTTTTCATACTTGAATGATGGACACTGAGGAATTAAGTTCTATCCCATCCTCACCTAGAATAAATGACCCTATATTTAATTTGTACCGTTTAAAACTAAAGCATGTCATCACTTTTGCACCACTATAACATAATTTTCACTGACTTTTCACTTTCGACTGTGTTAAAACTATGAGCCGTAGATACAATTTTATCCTTTATAGCTCATTGATGTTTTGCGTATAGTAACTTTCAATTTTCTATGTTTTATGAAGAATAAAAGTAAAAATAGGGTACTTATTCACTGTCATGTCGACCACTTGTCACAAAAAACTGCCGTGGAATTGTACGATTTTCCGCCAAAATTGCATGATTGCGCGTCGCATTCACTTGACATCAGACTCGTTGCTCGCATTTGTCACGTCATAAAGTGATTTTTCAATACGATGTTTGTCTGTAATTTTAATGATGTTTTATTGATTTATTTGTTATTACCTTAATTAAAACAACTAATGCGTTCTTAAACAGTGACCACATGATCTTGAAAGCGAAAAAAGCTTTTAGTTACATACAATAAATAAGTTTAAACTGTTGTCACAAACATTCACCAACCGAGAAGTATAATTAAGGAAAATAATTTAAATAAATAATTATCCAAGATTATTTTTTTATGTTTTCATTAATATATAGTAAATTTTTATTTTTCAACTTTATTGATAGATGACACTTTAGGGAGTAGGGCTTTTTTCGATTTTTTTTTTTTTTTTTTTTTTTTTTTTAGATTCCGTTGGCAACATTCTTCCAATTCTTTATTGGACGTTAGAGTCTGGCGAATAGTATGGCAATAGTTTATTTTATGAAAAGTGGTCGACAAAATAATGAAAAAAGTAAAAAAAAAAAAAAAAAAAAAAAAAAAAAAAAAAAAAAAAAAAAAAAACCACCTTTTTTTAATAAACATTCAATAGTTATCTTGTAAATACCGCCGAAATTTTTGAGTGCAATTCATATTTTTTTCCAAAAATTATCCTTTATAATACATTAATTTGGCGTGGGCCTCGATTGTGAAAAATTCAATGCTCTTTTTACGCTTGCTGGGAAACTCATTCAAAATTAATTTATTAAAAATATATACTTTTTGCTCTGTTTATTTTTTAATAAAAGGGAATCAAAAAGCGAAAAATATATACATTATTTGAATTATATTTTTGGTCTTTTAATTTATTCCCCTCCTTTAATCTTAAATTTATTGATTTGATAAAAGCGTATTTTTTATATTACACTCTTTTATTTATAACTTTTTTTTCCACTTTTAAGTCTTTAACATGCTTCACTGTTGCAGTTTCACTGTGCTTTGGAATATATTGGCGATCATTTATTGGCGCATAATTAAATCCATTGTCTTTTAAACTTCCATACACGAGTTAAGACATTATTTGACGATTTATTACCTGTGGCTGACTAATTGAAAAATGCCTTAAAATTAATGTATTAATTTATAATTAAGATGTAAAAATATTATAATGGTGTATTGTCATCGGAAATACACCTTTGTACATAATTTACATAATTTCAACCTATAAGGAATGTAAAAATCAATTTCGAAATTCCATCTATGCATGCAGGTTGAGTTAAATAAAAGAGTAAAAATAAACAAATGATGAAAAAATTGCCAAGCGAGGCTCGGTCTACAAGGTACTAAACTTATAATATTTCAGGGAGAAAATTAAGAATCCACTAAATAGTCCAAGGAAACACAATGTTCTTTGGTTGTCTTTGAAGAGTGACATTGATTCGTTGGCGCTCTTTCAATATTACTAAAATGAGAAAAAAGTACTTTCATATCCATGGAAACAAATTCATACGATATTTGGTAAGCTGCTTTCAACACTAGTATTTTTTGCGAAGAAGGAGTGCATATTTTCTTTTAATATTTATATAAGGAAAGATTTTGTACGCTTTTCATTGGTAAAGGATGTTACTATTAAATACTAAGCATTAATAATATTATTTGCTTCCAGAACCACAATATTTTGATGTACCTTTGTTATGAAATAGTTATATCTCTATCTTTCATTAGGAACTATTTCTCTGTTTACTTATCTATAGTGAACATATTGTTACGGCCAAAACCCGGAGCTTGGCCAGTTCGCGAATTGGCCGGCCAATTCGGGAACTGGCCGAGATTCCTGGCCAAAACCCGAAATACGTGAAATGAACAGCGTATTTCGGGTTTTGGCCAGCCAATTCGCGAACTGGCCGGGAAGCCTTGGCCAATATACGAAGTGGGGATTCAAGGCTACCCGGTAGGTGGCAATGACGTGCACACTTAATAGGAAAGAACGTTCTATACTGTGACGATTATTTTCTGATATGTTGGACAATTTTCCGCCTGTTTGATATATTTCGATAAATCAGGTTTATTGTGAGCATTATATTCTAATCTGCTGAATATTTCTGTCCTCTGTGACAAATATCGATGCATCGGATTCATTGTCCAATCCAATAAACAAATTATTTGAGGGACTCTGTAAATAAACGACAAATTTTACCTAAGCAATAAACTATAGAAAAATGTACTAGAGCATATTAGTAATATATAAGAGTTTCATTACATTTGAAGTAGTGTAACATAATTAAAATACCTTATAAACGATTTTTTCACATATGTCATAATTCTTTATCTGAATTCTTTTGGGAGTCCTATAAACGAACTATAATGGCTACTTAATCAATACTCTATATACATATAAAAAAAAAACAACAAAAAAAAAAAAACATATTGCTCACTACATGAGTTAGGCATGTAAATTTTATTATATTTGAAATAGTGCAATATCAATTAAGTGCACTGGAAATGATCTTTCACCATTCACTGCAATGTAACGAAATACTTTTGAGTGTTTCTGTAGACAAACTATATAATTGCTACTTATTTCATACCCTTTAGATAACAATTTGTCGTCCATCTTAATGAAGCATACCTATTTTATTATAATTGAGATAATGTAACAACATTAAAATGCACTGAAAAAACCATTGATGATATTGTAATGAAATACTTGTGTGTGTTCCTGCAAATTAACCAAAAATAGTACAACTTCACTAGTAATACCAAAATGTATTTATAAACCTAAATATTATAACAATTACAAGTCAATCCGAGTCTTTACCCGAGTTAGAGCACGGGCATGCATACGACCAGACAAATTGAATTCATAAACACTTTCAACTATGTTAGAAAATGATAAACGTAAAAATCGGTTTCTATATACCAATTTCGCAAATTGGCCGATAGTGTATGGCCACTTCGCAAACTGGCCGATTGCATCTGGCCAGTTCGGGTTTTGGCCGGCCAATTCCCGAATTGGCCAGTCAGTTTAAAACGTTGTTGGCCAGTTCGCGAATTGGCCGGCCAGTTCGGGAATTGGCCAATTTCGGGTTTTGGCCGTAACATATATATATTTTGTTTTACTGTTTTGTTGAAATATATTTTTACTTTCTTCTACCTTTACAAGAAGAGGGTATTGGATTCGTGAAAATTTTTGACTTCCGGTTTTCAATGGATTTATACGTTTTAGAAGGTCCTGAAAACGATTTGACATTTTTCAGAAAATGTCTGTCTTTCAGTCTGTGGCAAAAATTTTGTGGGCGTTCTTATCTCAAGAAAAAATGCACGGAATTTCATCAAACTTCAGATTCAGGTATACATTGATAAATATTGATACGGATCATGTTTTGGTGTAACTCGCGCAACATATGGCGCTACTACACTGCATTTTTCGCAATTTTTGCAATAGCTCTATCTCATACACTAATGCACAGAATTTTATGAAACTTCAAATTCCGTTAGACTTTGACACAAGATGTCAGTGATTAGGTTTTGGTGTAAACCATCAACAGGTGCCGCTGCTATGATGCATTTTGCATAATTTACACAACTTTAGTGATAGTCATATCTCAAGAACTAATGCACGGAATTTCATATCTTTAGATTCCTCATCATGGGCATAGATTGCCATTTAATAATGCTACACAGAAAAAACTGTTTTGTTGAAAAAACTAAATTTTGGTTAATATAGCTCCAACCAAATATTTTGGTTTAAATGATCAAATTTTGGTTAGTTTAACCAAATTATTTTTTTTTCAACAAATCATTTGGTTAGTTTAACCAAAAGTCGGTCATTCCAACCAAAATATTTGGTTGGATCTATATTAACCAAAATATAGTTATTTCAACAAAACAGATTTTTCCGTGTAGCGAATTTTGAAGTATTAACATGTATAAGATAGAAGAAAGTTTTGGGATTGGCACATCCGACTAGTTTTATTAGAACTGAAACTGTTCATGACAATATATAGGGTGAAACCCCCAGTAATTGACCTCTTAAGGGGTCTTTCTTCTTCAAATGACAATTATAAAGTTTTGAACCTATTGTATCTGGGAGCACGGCAGTGCGTCCGCCAAGTTCGCACAAGCCGTAAGCTACCTTTTCTTGAACCATTTCGGCATACTTTTCACCCGCTCATAAAGTCGTTTTAGGGAGAGATATAGAATTTTTTCTTTTATATACATGCTCGTATAGTCAAACTGAACTAAGATTCCACGATTTCATGATTCTATATTTAGTAGTTTTCGAAATATTAAATTCCGAAAAAGCGCTTTTTTGTCACTGACTCACTTCGCATCATCGAATAACTAAGGTACTTCTAAAAGTCGTAGAATCATGAAATTTCACAAGTAAGTCGGGTTTGTAGCACAATTAACCAGAAAAATCTCAAAACACAGAATTTCCGCCTCTAAACCCTTCAAACAGGGGGTGTTCATTTGGCCGTAAACAGTTCCTTGTGCCAATGTTGGTCGCCAAAACTCGATTACAGAGTTTTGAAGGGGGTAACGTGATTTCAATCAGAATAACATTTTATATATATGCTTTTCCAAAGATGTTTGTTAAATAGAAAAAATGAATATACCTAAAAATTTTAATCAGTATAGGTTATGATATATTCGCAATATTAAAACAATAGCACATTTAACAAAATATAATCGCAGTTCGGTACTTTTCCGATATAGTAGCCTTGGCGAAATAGAAAAAATTGCCTTGACGAGAAAAGAAATTTTGTAATAACGCAATTTTCTGGCAACCTATTTACTGTTTCATATACACAAGCAATTTTTTCCATATATATACAATTTATTTGATGTAAGGAACCCGTTTATTTATTTTTATATACAGACAGAAATAATTTGTACATAAAAAACTATATTTTATACATGTATAAATAAAATGTTTATATGTATACATACATATATGGACAACATAAAAGTTCATCAGGTTTGTTTTCATAGTTGTTTATATCATTTGGCAACATATCTCAGTTTCTGAAGTCCGAATTGCGCCAAGATTTAAAAAAAAAAAATGCCAAGGTCCCTATAGTGGAAAAATATCCTAATTCCATATGAGTGTTTAAAAATCTCCTTTTAATTAAATGAAATGTGTAACTAATAAACTGTCTTTAACGATGTGCGACAGATGCGGCGTCCGAAGTCCGCTGCTAATGTTATTATATTGTATTATTAGCCTACTTACTGTTAATTTATTGTTAATTTTAAATCTTTAAAAGAAAGATTATAGTTATAGATAAGATATGTTAGTCGCCAAAACCCGATTACAGAAAATTAGCCTGAGTTATAAAGGTGTTACATGATTTCAAACTGAATGAATTTTCATATGCTTTTACAAAAATCTTAATAAGGCAAATCTTTCAGTTTATCTGTCCATCTTTCTATCTTTTACTTCCTTAAAAGAAATTTTATTAAAGACCGGGAGGCGTCTGCACAGATCACCACCTCATCGAGTTGACAGCTGAAATTTTAGGATTAGTTAAATATTGATTAGCGTATTGAAATGTAACTGGTCTGCCAAGACATATCTTTGTGGAAACCACCTACAGACCCGATTTTACGGGTTAATTGGTGGATTTTCCATTGTGTTTTCCTGCACCCATTCCTCCATGTTTCCAAACTTTTGGATGCAGGAAAATACAATAGTAAACCTATCAGTTAACCACTAAATTAGGTCTTCAAGTGGTTTCTACCAAGATATGACTTAACAGATCTGTTGCATTTAAATCTGCTAATCTAGTTTTAACTAATTCTAAAATTTCAGCTGTAAACTCGATGAGGTTATGGCGTGTACAGATGCCTCCCGGTCTATTATAATGTCGGAATTCTAATCTCAATAGCATTCTGGTCAATCTGGCAATTATCCCTACTATTTATGGAACACTATTCCTTTAAGTGCGTTTTAATGATGTTAATGAACTTATGTATATGCATCATACATATTATACATATGCATATAATACGTAATACATTTGCATCATACATATTATAGGTATGTGTATAATACATAATACATATGTATCATTGTGACGTCAGAATAAACAAAACATTTTCTGTCGCCAAATTTGAGAATTGACATGATATATTACCAAATTTGGCGAAACTTTGCTAAATGTCGCCAAGCTTGGCAAATATTTGACGCTAGTGGCTATTTTTAAATGAGTTAATTATTAATGCGAGCCATCTATTTTTATTTTTCCGCATATCATCTGAATAGTTATATGATATAACGTACTAATATTTCCAAAGTGCTAATAGTTTCGTCACTGCCCAAAGCCTCTGCTATTGTTATTATATTGTACTGTTATTATACTTACTGTGACTATATTGTTAATCTTTACACCGCTAAAACTTCTGTATTATGTAAAGAAAATTTACGGAAACTATTAAAGCATTGAAACTGCCAGTTCTCCTTATAATTATTATAATTCTATAATATGTAACATGTTAATCTATATGTACGTTAGAATGAATCTTCTATAATCCGGTTCCTCGCATTTTAGTTTTCAGGTTTCAAATAAAATTAGCTAAAATCTTAAAACCATGGCACATTGACTAATTGTTCAACACGATCAGATGAGAAGAATGATAGATTTTCAAATGGATCATGGCAGTGAGCCGGTAGACCTTCTATTCTTCCGTAATCGAGTCTATTGAAAAGGTTAACGGGGAAAAAAAAAGATTTTAGCATCAATATGGTTTAATACAAATGCAGATATTGTCAAAGGATTTCATAAGAACCATTTCACTTGTACCCAGTCGTATCAGTTAAAATACAACAATTGGCAGTGACCCCAATTAGAAAAGATTACTTAATAGGATTAAAAATTTCCGCATTAGAGAACGAATCGTAACTGCTAAGGAAACATGCATAAGTGAGTTAAGCGATATTTGTCACGAAAGATGAAATACATAACAACACAAAATATATGATGTGCTTCCATGATTGTAAAGAGTTCTTGATTTCTCTATCAAAAGCTTCCGACTTGGCAAAAGAATGGGCAAGTAAATTACATTATGAATAACAGACACATGATGCAATGTTTAACATGGAATTAATACGGTCAATACTGCTTGCTAGAGGCGGCTAGTACTTTAATATAAAAAGAAATAAAGTATAAATTTGTATAGCTCAATAAAATAAATTTAGTTATTTTTATGTTAGCCGGGCGTAAGTGACAAATCGCCAAATAATGTTCCCAACTCCCATTGTTCATATTGCATTCATTTCATTTAAAGATATATACTTTTCAGTCATCTCATTTAAAATAGATGCATTTCCCTCATTTTATTTTCCCTCAACATAGAAATAAATAAATAAATAAATAAGAAATAATAACGTAAACCAAAATATTTTATTTGAAAATCAAAGCATTGTTTCTAATTTACACACGTAAAAAATGAAAACTGCTATTGGCGAAAAAACAAAAGGCTAATGAGGAGATTTACTCTCGGCTAGCATAAAAGTATAGAAATTTAAGTTTTTTCATATTAATATAGTTTAGAATAACAAATTTGAAAAAACATACAAAAAGTAGTGATATCCCAACAAAAAGTTTTCGGTAAAAAAAAAAAAAAAAAAAAAGCGCCAAGTTCTCCTTAATGTTTCGGCCAGAAAAAGTAGTGATATCTGAAGTTCGCACAAGTTAAAAGCCAAACATCCCAAATCTTTCAGTGAAAATAGCTTCCTGCGACTTGGCCGTTAATGCCTTCGAGAGAGTTTTTCAAATTTTAAAATATGTACCAATGAGCTACATGCCAACTACATTTTGTGATTATTTTAGGCATTTTGTGGCACAGAGTACAGAAATAAAATACACATTTGAAAAAAGCATTTAAACAACTTCAGTCTATTTAAATGCTTAGAAATTAAAAATAACAAAATACTTGTATTCAGGAGCCCTAATTGCTAAAGCATAATTAGAATCAGTTTTTATCAGTTTATAAATCAAATACCTCTTAATGTATGCAAACAAACTGTATTAAATGTTCAAACGAAATAAATCTCTTTCGCCAATACACAAGATTTCAATATTATACAATAAAATATAATGTAACATATTGTAAGATTTGAAGTAAGTAAATTTTGTTTTATTTCTTGGGTTTTACGTTAATGACTTTAGCTTTAGACCGTACAAAATGGCAATTAAACCACAAGTGGACTAAATGATCTGTAATCAAAACTAATGTTTGTTGAAACTGAATGGTAGTTATCAGAAATCTTTTACTTATAATGTCTTTATGTGAATTTGTCTCTTTGCATTCTCATATTACTTTTAATATTTAAATAAGTCATAAATGTGTAATTTCTCAATCATTAATTTTGAAATGCTGTAGAAGGCATTAACTGCCAAGTCGCAGGAAGCCATTTTCAATGAAAGATTTGGGATGTTTGGCTTTTAAATTGTACGAACTTCAGATATCACTACTTTTTCTGGCCGAAACATTAAGGAGAACTTGGCGTTTTTTTTTTTTTTTTTTTTTTTTTTTTTTTTACCGAAAACTTTTTGTTGGGATATTTATATTTGTTTTTTAACATATAGCAGAGATGCATTAACAAATTACTGTTGGTAAATTTTTCAAAAATTATACTTTCTATTACTAAAAGTTATTTTTAGTGTTCCGAACTTAAAAAGTAAAAACGGAACCATTATAAGATCACTCTTGTGTCTGTCTGTCTGTCTGTCACAGCCATTTTATTCGTAAACTATGGAACATGGAAAGTTCAAATTGGGGAAAGTAATAAAGACTATTAACCCACATATTTTCAGATTATTAAACATTCACAAATATATTTAAGAAAAGTTTAGAGGGGCTAATTAAGTTACTTGAAAAAAAATATTTGTATATCGTGGGAAATTCTTCATAATGCTGAACTCAAAAATACATTTCTTTTAATTTTAGGTATTATATTTTAAGAGATATCGTCGAAAATGTAGTGCAAAAATATCCCCCCCCCCCCCACCACCACCTATTTCCGAATCTACTGAAACTAAAATTATGAAAAAATTAGAGGTAGTAGGAGTTAATTTAAACCTTGCTGGAAAGTTATAGAAATTACCCTAGGTCGCATAGTTTTTTAGAAAAGTGCATTTTTCCGTTTAAAACAAACTTCGATTTACGGGCGTTCAGCAAAAGTGTTGAAGAGCGCTGGAGGTGCCTATCGTAACAGAAGTATAAAAGCATTGTTAATATTGATTTTCGAAAAAAATCGTCAGTAATTTGCCGAGATATTTACCCTAAAAAAGACGGACGGTTGGACATACATAATGACAAAGAAGATTTATTCCACCTACTATCGGCTTTTAAAGCCTAGATAACAACTTTTAATGATGTATTTGTGTTATGCAATGCCCAGTAGCAGTATAAAAGCAAGAAATGTCAAATTGTTAAAACAGACTAATTTAATTAGTGTTAATAACATAAATACTACGGAATCCGCGTCAAGTTGCATGGAGTGTATCTATCAATACGCCTCCCGTGTCTTTAAAAGTTAATTAGAAACGTGCCTGGGAAACGCGGCACGAACCAAGACAGAATTGCAACTTTGCGACCTGCTTTTGAAACGCGCTTAGCACAATGTCAAGTTTAGACATTGAACAAGGGTATTGTTTTATCTACACTGTAAAAAGAAAAGATTATTGCTATGCTGAATTTAGTTTTATGAAATGCCAAATTAAGTTTAAATATGCACTACTTTTATTGTCAGTACCGAAATAAGGTCATCCTAAACAGATTAGGATAACATTAGAAAAAAAGTTATACAGAATAGCAATATTTGATATTATTTAGTCTTCATATCTCTTTGAACTTTTATGGTATACCCATTCATACTTTTCTAGTATATACAGCTATACCCAATTTTACGTTGTATATATTTTTTCAAAGTCTTATAATTCTTTTAGCAACGATTTTTTTAATAAAACAATTAATAATTCATATATTTACTGTATGGAACACTCTGAGCGCGAGTAATTCTCGCACTTAACCGTTTATTTTTCATAAATATGGTTAGTAACCGTCATCTACCTTATTTTTAAATTTAATAACTGACACATAAATTATGACAGTTAAGACAAATAAGTTACTATTAGATTACATTAATCTGCAGAATTGTATAAGAAAATGCTTATTTTAGCTAGATTTTCGGTGGAATGTCAGTTACTGGTTAGGTGTTATTACCTGGGAGATTCACACTGGTTGATGTTTCAGCGTTATGTCAGGAATTTTAACTTAAAAAGGGGGGAAGGATTGTACTTTGTGCCAATATATTAAGAAAGAGAAACAACGGTGAAATACACAAATATAAATGTGTATAAAACGAATACAGTTGTTTCGAAACCTCTACGGTTTCATCATCAGTGCTTAAAATGAAAGATAAAATTAAAACTCTGGATTAAATAGTGGGGGAGGGAGAGCCAGAAAGGCGTACCTTACAGAGGGACTGTCAACGGTGAAGTGCGTCTTGACGGTTGACAAAAATCCGCGGAGTCGATCTCATGCACACACAGGGAGACCAATCAAAATTGCCCAGTTGCTCCAGGAGAGTTCAAACAGAGAGGAGAAAAAAAGGGGGGGGGGGGAGAAGAGTTTTTCTCCTCTCTGTTTCAACTCTCCTGGAGCAACTGCGAAATTTTGATTGGTATCCCTGTGTGTGCGCGTGAGATCAACTCCGTCCATTTCTCGGTTCGACTTAGCTTTCGGCTATTTTTCACTTTGTTTTCCCTC
This sequence comes from Maratus speciosus, assembly GCA_963932465.1. Classification (NCBI taxonomy): domain Eukaryota; kingdom Metazoa; phylum Arthropoda; class Arachnida; order Araneae; family Salticidae; genus Maratus; species Maratus speciosus. The sequence continues at coordinate 51,389,213 of OZ010786.1, read as the reverse complement.
AAAATTGCCCCCCTTCCACAGCTAAGACCGGAATGACATGGCTGACCGCCGTACCGAATTTTAGGCACTAAAACATCCAGCCCCATTTCTTCCGGCGTGTCGAGTACGTGGTGAAAGGCACCAAATTAAAACAAGCCAATGCAATCAGGCAACAAACAACACAGAATTCTAACTCAGTCAACCAGCCACCAATTCGACCTCGGATCTAACCCAGTGGAATGCCTCATGCGGCGTTCAGGCGAATTTCGCCCCGCTCTCCAGGCATCTCAAACCCGTTCAGCTGGGCCACAGCCCGGTAGGTAGGGGCCTGGTCAGCGACCTCCAAGATCGATACCGCGGTTGTTTGTCAACCGTGAAGGCGCATTTTGCCGTTGACAGTCGAGCTGTAAGGTACGCCTTTCTGGCTCTCAGTCACCCCCCCCCACACACACACACACCTCTTTAATCCAGAGTTTTAATCACTGATGATGATACCTTAGAGGTTTCGAAACAGCTGTATGCGTTTTATACATATTTATATTTGCGTCTTTCTACGTTGCTTCTCTTTTTTTGTAATTTTAACTGACTACCAAAGAAGAAAATTATACAGTTCGTTTGGATTTATCTTTAAATGTATGTACAACCATAACTTTTAAAACGATGCTACGATTTTCATAATCATTATTCAAAATTCATATTTATTACTTTCTTCTATCTTTACAAGAAGAAAGTATTGGATTCGTGAAAATTTTCGAATTCCAGTTTTGACGGATTTACACGTTTTAGGGGTCAGAGATCCCGACTTAAACTTCAGATTCAGTTAGTCCTTGATATGAGTTGGCACTGTCGACGTTATGGTGAAAATCGCCTAACAGGTGGCGCTGCTATTCTGTTTTTTTTTCTGATACCCGCAATAGTTTTATCTCAAGAAGTAATGCACGGATTTTAATGAAACTTCAGATTCAGTTACCAAGTTGACTTTAGTTGTTGCTTATTAGGTTTTGGTATATATCACCCAACAGATGTCGCTGCAATGCAGATTTTTTTAAGATTTCCGCCATAGTTCTACTCATAAACTGATGCACGGATTTTAACGAAATTTCAGATTCCGTTAGAAGTTGACATACGTTGTTGCTGATTAGAATTTGGTGTAAATCATTTAACCGGTGGCGCTGCTATGCTGCATTTTTCAGGAAATATTAACTTGTATGAAACAGAAGAAAGTTTTGGGATTGCCACATCCGACTATTTTTTAGTTGGAGAAAGCTCATATTGCGTAATGGCTCATTTCAGTGTCATTAGGATTCAGAAATGGTACTTTTGATTTTTCTTTTTTTTCCTTTTCTTTGTATGCTTTAACTTTCGTAAAAATTTAAAAATCTTCATAAAATTTTAATATATTTTAAGGTATTTTAACGTTTATGTATTTTAACCTTTTCAGGTGCGTGTTTTGTGTGTCTGTGATGCTGAATTCACACCGGAATTAAAAACAAATATTTCAAAATATGGAAAACAAACTTTATAACTTTTTTCCATCAAAGTTATAAAATTAAAACTTTACTTAAATATATTACAATTTTTAAACGTTAAATTTTTTAACACTAGTCTGGCTAATTTTCCACTCTGTTAGTTCTAAGCCTTATTAGCAATGCGAATTAAAATTCACGAATTAAAAATTCCAATTTACTTTATTTAAAATTTCTATTGCAAACCTTGATTAAAATTATGATAGATACAACCGCCCCTCAAGTGGTTAAAAGAGTCATTCTATCATGTGCACAGTAAAAAAGCAAATGTTTCTCATTAACAAAACTATTGTATAATCTGAAACGAATGTATAATATAACCTCACCTCTTCCGAGTAATATACTATTCCGAAAAGCTTTCCATTAGCTTTTGAAAAATTGGAAAAAACTAGATTTTTGACATAAAAAACAGTTATAAAAACTTTTTTTTCACTCCGGTAATTTTCAGAAACGTTTCCAAGTAGTTTTTACAGTAAATAATTCGCTTTCTCAACCCGGTTTTTAGGTTTCTATCAATTATTAAGTAAACATTTTCATGTTCAGCATATGTGTTTTACAGACAAGCATTCTAAATTAAAAGCATTAACATTAACATTAAATATGCTTTTTTTAAAAATATTGCATGTATAATAAATTCTGTTAGACAGTGTTCACTTAAGAATCGACTACATCCGAAAAACTGATGTTCCGATTTGAGAAAACTGAATAATACACTGTAAAAGCTACTCAAAAAAGTTTCTGAAAATTACAGGCGGCACAAGAAACAACAGATTAATTTTAACACACTTATTATAATTTGTACATTAATCATATGAGATGTAAGTTTCCAACAAGGCGAAAAATGTCCGGACCAGAATTCTAACCAGGGATCTCTTCGCTGAAGCTGCCAATGCTCTGCCATCTGATCTATCCCGAACGAATCTGGAGGACCTAATTCACCCGGCTAGCCTTATTGATCATAACATTTACGTAATTACACTAGATTGATTTTAACACAATTATTCCAATTGGTAAATAATTTATTATGTTGAGCTGATTCAAATATCAGGCCAGATGTTATGATCAATAATGTTAGCTGGGTGAATTTGGCCCTCCAGATTCGTCCGGGATAGATCAGTTGGCAGGGCATTGGCAACTTCAGTCAGGAGATCCCTGGTTCGAATCCGGGTCCGGACATATTTCGCCCAATTGAAAATTTACATCGGAAAATAAACATTGTTTTAATAAATATTTCTTTAAATATCAGAAATTTTAATTTTCACGGTTTCTAAAGAAAAAGGAAGCCTTTCGGAATGATAAGTAACTCGGAAGCGATTAAATTATATTTTCGTTCAAGGTTGTGTTATATTTTCGTAGATTAAGTAGCATACTTTTTTTTTTTTTTTTTTTTTTTTTTTTTTTTTATTGTATAGTTTTTCTTCCAGAGACACATGAATATATTTTTAGTTAATATAACGCAAGTTTTAATATTAGGTCATCAAGTATGAAACTTGCGATTACAAAAGAGATAGATTATCGATGGGGCTATCTTTCACCAGTAAATTTTAACAGAAATTTTCATCTTATATAAACGCGATACACTCTCAGAAATACTTTCTTCAAATCACGGAAATTATACTGGTAGCACTGCTGCCTGAATTTTTCTGTTATTAAGAAATATCCGTTATTTTTTCTCCGTAAAATATCCACTAATTGAAAGAAGTCTGGAAAACATACATTTTCCGACTTTGGAATCGAACCAGCTATCCCAGTGTTACGAGACGTATTCTCTGACGACCGCGCTACGGTTGGACAGAAATGAAATGCTTTGAAGTAAATGTGTTTGCTTCAAATGGGCATGGTTTAATTAATTTCTTTAAAAAACTTTGAGTTTTGAAGTTAATTTCGGAAATATTTCGGAGGATGTAATTGTAGCTGGTGTTTTAATGCATTAGTATTAAAACAGGATAAAAATGTGAATTATAAATGTTTTGAAGTAGATTGCTAAATGTAAAATATGAATATTATATTTTTATTAGATAAGATTTTTTTTTTTTTTTTTGTAAAATCGATTTTTTTCCCATTTAATATTTAAATTAAATGAGTTCATTTAAAATATATTTTAAATGCGAATATTTTTTTTATAAGCAACTTTCTAAATTAATTTTTTTAAACTTTTTTCACTTTATACGACTTTAAAAAAAAATAAATTGTGAGTACTTTTGAAAGAATGAGAAAAGAAATTGTTATTTATTTTTTAATTCGAAAATATTTTCTCTTTTTTAACTAAATTATAAATCTTAATTTATATAATTTTGGGGTTTTCTTTCTTATATAAATTCGGATTTATATTAAAAAAGCGCATGCGTGCTAGGAATGATCGGAATTTCTCATTCTTTTTCAGAATTTTTGGAAGCATTCACGGATAAAACATGTTTTCTAGGGGTACCGAAATTATTTGTTAAAAAGTGAGGAATAATTTAGTCTATATTGACGAGTTTTTCTGGCAGTGAATTTATGAAAAATTCCTGCCAAGAATATGACAAAATTTTCTATTCTTTTTTACTGGTGGAAGTTTGCCCCGTTAGTAATCTGGACCCTTTGTAGTCACAAGTTTCATGCTTGATGACCTGATATTTGATTATATACTACTCGACAAAGTGAGAAATATTGACAATAACGAGTTTTAAAACGGATATAAAGGACTGTCCCAAAAACACCTTGTTTGAATATATATATATATATATATATATATATATATTAGGGCGTATCGGAAAAATCAAAATTTATCAAATCTTTTAGTGGTAGTGCGGAAAATTTGTGAACTCCCTTTATTAAAAAGTTTGCGGAATGTTATAACAGTGGGTTGATATCTTCTGTTGCCTCAGTGGGCCGAACGTTCCGAAAATTGGACTAAAAATGATTAAAACACAAAAATTAATAAATGATCACAGATTCCGTTGATCGATTTGGTGTAGTGCTTAATAGGTACTATGTTTGAGCAACAACAACTAAAAAGATTTTTAGAATTATAGGTTAATATCTTCTGCCGCCTCATCAGCATCGAATTTTGGAAATTTTGAGGCATTTTGGTATTTTTCTGCATAACGGTTTACTGCTTGCTCAATGCACAATCCAGACAGACAGGGTTTGGCACTCTGCCAAAAAAGTTGAAGACTCTTATTTTCATGCCGAGAAACAAATCGGAGTGACCAGTAAATCACCTGACCACTCTCTTTTGTCCGGCTAAGCGCAGTAGGCAGATGCTACAAGCATCTGCGAGTAGCAACCGATTTTAACTCGTTTAAAGCAGTATACTAGCATTATATGTGCAGGCTTTATCGTTGCTTGCACTGCAGTCGTTTTTAAAGGGATTTGTTTTATCTTTTTATGCATTTCATCATCATTTTCTAATATGAGGTATTGGTAACTATTTGACGTGCCAAAATCATCGTAGTCAAAGTTTTCAAGTCGACAAACGTTGCAATGCCGTATTTTTTGGAACACTGAAGGATTTTTTACACATGTTGTCGGCGCATGAAGACATTATAAGATGTTGCGCTCACAAGAGATAGTTGCGAAACTGATGCGTATTGGTTGCCAAACTGGTGAAAACAACGAACCATGTATTTCAGTTATTTCAGAAACTGTTGGTTTGAAGATGGAAAATTTTTACATCGATACATCTGTTGCCTCGGTTTTACATAAACATGTTAGTGATATGTTACATGCATACCATGGAAAATATCAACCAATCATGAACAATATAAAACTTCTTGGAAAAAGCAAAACTACTCTGGAAGATATTGAGAACTTTAAAATGGAAGCAAAAATATTTTTTGACGTATCTGCCTGTGACTGCGCGATTTTTAAGGAGTGTAACTGTCCGAAAGAAATCAAAGTTTCTGCAGAGGAACAGGTGTTCCTCATTGACAAAGAAAGGAAAAAAAATGTTCATTGGATCTGTTGATGTTCCAGAAACCAAACGGCTTTAGAAACGTCAAATGCGAAAGGAACAGGATACTATAAGATCTTCAAAACAGGCGTCTCCTGCTTCTGCTTCAAGCTATTCAATGGAGAATGAAAGGGAAAATGAAATAGAAGATGTGATGGAGCTGGAGATCGGGGAAAAGGTGAGCACCAAACACAAGTCTTATGCAGCATCTCTGCAGCAGTCAACAAGGAGTGTTCAAATGCGTTTAAAATTGGATAGCTTGTCGATTGATGGTTCTTGTCGGTAAAAGATATATCTAACAGAGCCACGGCTGCTATTGCATAGAGTATTATGCAAGATTTTGGTTTAATATCGGAATCAGATACCAGCCTCGCCACAGACAAAAATAAAATATGAAGGGAAAATCGAGAATTTACAAAAAATTGGTCTCAAAATTAAACGAAAATCGTTCCACTCTATCTGGCCTTTATTTTGATGGGCGGCATGACAAAACTTTAACATCAGAAATGCTCGAGAACAAACAGTTCCAAAGAACAATTGTAGAAGCGCATTACTGTATTGTATCGCAACCTGGTTCTACGTACAGTCGTGGAAAAAAAAGTAAAAACCCCATGCTAAATCTGCAACAAATTATCCTAGAAGAGAGTTGCAGGAAACAAACGATTGGAAATAAAGTCTACTTTTAAATGATGTATATAAAATTTTCTTAGGAGGCCATCTACATATTAAAACGAACCATAACATTGTTTTTTTCAATAGCAGTACACAATTCTGACAGCATAAATGAACTCTACACCCTTCAATTAGCCTAAAAACAAATTTTTATGCAATTCGTACGATAAGTTTCCGAGAAATTAATTATTTTAAAACGAGCGTATTTTAGGTGCTGTATCCAAATGTACTAGATTGTTGACTGAGAGAGCCCCCTCCTTGATCAAGGCATCTTAAACGCCGCCCAAGCAGTTATTGAAGACCCCTAGATTACAGGATAGCATAAGACATTTCAAAATAACTAGTCACTTCTATCATAGACGGCCCCTTAAACCATCATTTTGCCGTTTTTTAAACATAATTCGAAAATTACTTGGAAGAAAAATGTGAAATTTTGGATTTCCATAAAGCAAGACTTAATAAATCTAAATCCATCGAAAAAATTGTAGGTTGCAATTCATCATTTTTTCCAATATTAATTTCATAATTCATATAATTAAATTATAAAAATTGCAAATTCAACGTATTTATGTTTGGGAATTTTAGTATTATTGCTACACAAAAAATTAGCACATTAGGAGTATAATTTCAGGAGTAATTAATAAAAATATGAAAATGTAATTTAACATTAGAAGCACTAAATTTTGAATGTTTATAATTCAAAAACCTATCATTCAAATGACTTGAAATTTGGTGTTTAAGCATAGTTTGAACCAAAGATTTGTAATATCTTGTTAAAATTTGGTATTGCCATTCAAAAAAAGAAATTTGGGTTCGTTTTAATATGTAAATGCCCCCCTAAACAATTTTTATATACATCATTTAAAAGTAGACTTTATTCCCAATCGTTCGGCACCAGTAACTTTCTTTTACGATAGTTTTTTGAGGAGTTAGTAGGGGGTATTTACTTTTTTTTTTTCCACGACTGTACATGGGATATATTACACCTGAAAGTTGATGTAGTCTTGATATATCTAACAACACTTACGAATACATAACAAGTTCTTTATTGGATGATTTTACCAACCTTATTGCTCTCGGGTGTAACAGCACTGTAGTGAACACAGTTTGTCTAATGGTGTAATTCGCAGGCTTGAATTGAAACTTCATAGACTAGTCCAATGGATTATCTGCTTATTTCTGCTTATCTGCTTATTTCAAATATTTACCAATATCTCATCTTAGAAAGTGATGACGAAATGCACAAAACCCCAAGATAAATTCCCTTAAAAACGACTGCAGTGCAAGCAACTATAAACACTGCACGCTAATTAAAAGTATATTGTATTAGATGTAAATTTCCAACTGGGTGAAAAATGTCCGGACCAGGATTCGAACCCGGGACCTCCTGGCTGAAGCCGCCAGTGCTCTGCCATCTGAGCTATCCCGAACGATTCTGGTCGAACTTTTTCACCCAGCTAACCTTGAAGATTACAGCATCTGGTCTGAAACCTGGTTCAGCTCAACAGAATAAATCTCAGGTTATGGAACTCCAGAAATCGCTGGATACGAAATTACACTAGATTAATATTAACACAATTATTCTAATTGGTAAACAAATCATATTAGATGTAAATTTCCAACTGGGCGAAAAATGTCCGGACCAGGATTCGAACCCTGGACCTCCTGGCTCAAGGTTAGCTGGGTGAAAAAGTTCGACCAGAATCGTTCGGGATAGCTCAGATGGCAGAGCACTGGCGGCTTCAGCCAGGAGGTCCCGGGTTCGAATCCTGGTCCGGACATTTTTCGCCCAGTTGGAAATTTACATCTAATATGATTTGTTTACCAATTAGAATAATTGTGTTAATATTAATCTAGTGTAAAAGTATATTGCTTTAAACGAGTTAAAATCGGTTGAAATACTCGCAGATGCTTGTAGTGCCTTCCTACTGCTCTTAGCTGGACAAAAGAGAGTGGTCAGGTGACTTACTGGTCACTCCCATTTCTTTTTAGCCCCACCAGTGGCCGAGAGGTTCTGCTCTCGAAGCTGGTAGACGGGAGGTGCTGGGTTCGAACCCAATCGCGCCCGTCGGCTTAATCTTTCGGAGTTTTCGTGGTTTTCTTCGAACCTTGGATTTCCAAGCGCTAATACGGGTTAGGTTCCCTTAGAAAGACCTCCACGATGGGCACTCCCCTCTTAGGGCCCATATCCCTCGTGTTGATAATTGGCCGTCATAAACACAACCAACCAACCAACCCATTTCTTTTTCGGCATGAAAATATAGGTCTTCCACTTTTTTGGCAGATTGCCAACCCAGTCTGTCTGGATTGTGCATTGAGCAAGCAGGAAACCATTATGCAGAACAGTACCAAAATGCGTCAAAAATTTCAAAATTCGATGCCGATGAGGCGGCAGAAGATATTAACCTATAATTCTAAAAAAAAAAAAAATTTGCTGTTGTTATTCAAACATAGTACCGTTTAAGCCCTACCCTTAACCGATCAACGAAATCTCTGATCATTTATTAATTTTTGTATTATAATCCTTTTAGTCAAATTTTCGGAAATTTCTGCCCACTGAGGCAACAGAAGATATCAACCCACTGTTTTAAGATTCCGCACACTATTTAATAAAGGAGTTCACAAATTTTCCGCACTACCGCTAAAAGATTTGAGAAATTTCGATTTTTTCGATACGCCCTAATATATATATATATATTGAACTAAAAATAAATAACTGTGCAATACGGCGCGAACCAATCCCTTCCCTTTAAGAAGATTTTGTATTTTCCTTTAAAATTACATTTACACTAAAAAATGTATAACGAGCAACTGCAAATTTACAGTTAAATTAAAATAATTTCCTATAAAAAATAATTTGATCTTTAATACTGCTTACTGTAATTTTAGGTACACAAAATAATCATTTTTGTCCTAGAGTTGGGTTTTTAAATCAGTAATACTGACATAAATGAGAAATCGAATGGTAATGAGACGTCTGCAAATATGTAAATCGATCGCACAGAAAGAAATCTTTTAGTTACGACATGTGGCCTCAGGTGGTAATTTCGAATAAGGTGGAGGAAAAATTACACTTTTTGTTGTTCCCTAGCAGTTATCTCACGGATAGATTGCATTTTCTTATTTCATTACTTTGCGAAGCTTATATACCTTGAACTGTTTTTTATATTAAATGCTTTGCGGAGTTAGAAAAATTGTTATTTTATATAATTTATGTTAATTTACGTAACAAGATTCTCCTCAAAATTTTCAGAAATGAATGGTTTTCAATGCATCAAACAAACAAATAAATAAAAATTATCTTCAAATTAAACTTTATTTTAGTTAATTTTAAAAGAAGTATTTTTTACAATTACTTATCTTTTTATGATTGTAATCAAGTAATTGAATTTCGCCAATCCCGATTAAAAGAATTACTGCTGGGTGTATGTTAAGTAAATCATTTACTAAAAGAAATGTTCTGACCATACCATATCAAATTATTAAAATATTTATTTGCTTCAAAGACGTTATAAAAACACATTAAAAGTAAATTAAAAATCTATATTGACATGTTTCATCTCTTTCACTGAGCCATCATCAGAATGTATTACAGAAAATTACAAATCCAATGCATATGAAAAATGAAAAAAAATCATCGAATATAAACAAGTAATCATATAACGTGCCCTACATTTTTGCGATCGCACGTGTTCCCTTTATGTCGCGACTCCGTAAGCTGCTCAACCAATCATCCCATACATTCGGGAATCAAAAAGATAATGTATCGATGATTTTTTCCATTTTTCAAATGCATTGTATTTGTAATTTTCTGTTGTACATTCTGATGATGACCCAGTGAAAGAGTTGGAACATGTCAATATAGATTTTTAATTTACTTTTAATGTGTTTTTCTAACGTCTTTTAAGGAAATAAATATTTTAATATTGTGATATGGTTATTAGTGGACGTAATTTTGGCTTATTACTCGTACTTATTTACAGTTGAAATGTTCTGACTTAAAATTTATATCAGTATGATTAGAAAAAAGTCTATATTAAAGTTACAAAAACTTATTAAAGTCAATTCATCATACACCATGCACAAGTCATTCAGAATACATTTAAGGGACACCAAACTGGTCGCTAAGGCGGCTAGTTTGAAATAAGAATAGCCAAATAATCCATTGAAGGCTGCCCGAGTTACAGAACATACTGCTTTGTGTACAGCACATAGATGAAAATAATGAACAGAATATATCAGGACATCCCCTCTGCTCGTTGTGTATCCACAAGTGTATACAAGCTACGCAGAGTTAATTCCATCGAGAAGTGATGTGGATAGCGTATTTTTTTTTTTCAAATACCTTCTAACCAAAACAAACAGAATTTTTACGTGAAATATATCAATTACGTATTCAAAAAATAATATTCTGGAATTCAAATAATAATGTTTTTGAATAAAAACTACGTGCTGAAAAAGCAGCAGTATTAAATGTCTAATCCATTTAAAATCTATCTATATACAAACTTTTAAAGGAATTATTTCAACCATTTTTAAATTCAATTATAATACATTTTATTTGTGACTAGCAGGCTTCGTCCGCTACTCGGACCGGTTTCTTCAAACAAGCCTTGAATCAAACGAAATATATCAAGGAGTGTCTTTTACAGCAATGTGGACATTTACTTGGAATATTCTTCCTCACTGGTGCAAACGGCAGGAACGCCATTGAGCTATTATACTTTCTAATGTGTGAGACAAAATTTGTGCTAAATCTTTTCGTTGATAATTTATAACAGGATTTTATAATCTTATTATCAATGAAAATCTAATCATCAAAATCCGTTTTGTATAACTTTTTAAAAGGGCCAATCTTTCTAAAATAGGTTTATTATAGAACTTTCTTCTAAAATTCTATAACTAAGTAACAACAGCATCATATGCTATAAACTAAAACGATCGCTAAAAAATTATCTAACTAACAATGCAACTCTCACCAAAATTCGCACAGTAGAGCTTTTAAAAAAGGTTAATCTTTCATAATCGTGTTCGCTAGGTTATAGAACTTTTCCCCGTAATTCTATAACTAAGGAACATCAAACCGATATGCTATACAGGGTGTCCGGTCTCAACGGTGTCCAATGGCTAATTCCTAAACCGTTAGCCGTAGACATATAGTTCCAATTACAAAAATGTTTTAAATCGGGTAAAGAAATATTTTAAAAGCGATTTGGGTCAATAAAAACATTTCTTAAAAAATTACGAAATTTAAATTTTTATACGGTCCCCCGGTCCTATAAGTTATATTTAATAAAATTTTCCTTTTACACTGACAAGTAATACAAAAAAAGTCCGTTATTCTACGATTAAAATTGACCGAGTAATAGTTGTTTAAAGTTGGAGCATATTTTTTGCTGCAAATTGGGCGTCATTCACAAATTTAGTCGAAATTACAATTTCGTCAGATATATTAAAAAAATGATTGAGAGTAAAATTAACATTGCAATATAAATTTGAAATCTTTTATCATTCTCACATATTAATGCAAAATATACAATTTGTAATAAACATTTAAGAAGGAAAAAACAGAATTTTTGTTAAATAAAATGATTCTAAATTAACAGCCTCAATTCTTTGCATAATGATACGTATTTTAAAATATTATTAGATTAAATTAGCATGCAAAAGTTTGGTTATGTCATGTTTGTTAGCTTTTTATAATTAATTTTTATGTATTCTGTACCGCTGAATCCGAAATTGACCTCCATTTTAACCATCATATCAGGATTTTTCGCAAATTGCAAATTTCGAAGTTAAAAAGTTTAAAGTTAAAATTGAACCTCCTCCCCCATCTCATCGGAGCACTCAGCTGTTTAGCTGCAAGAATCCCAGGATAAGCAAAAACATTGAATAAATTACTGAATAAAATAAAAGTTTTACATATGTTTTATAGTATAAGATTTTCGCTATATTTTAACTTACACATTTACGATTTGCAAAAATATTCTAACATGATGGTTAAATATGAAGGCCATTTTCATATTCAGTGCTAAAACGTACGTAAAATCAATTATAAAAAGTTAAAAAACACTGCCATCTCCTCTACATTATAGTATCCAATTTTTATTATTAGGATTTACGAAATATCCTTACATGAAGGTTAAAAATTAAGGTAATTTTCGGATTTAGTGCAAAAAAATACACAAATGTTAAAAAACCCAACAATCGCAGTCTTGTATTACCTAATCTAAAACTTTTTCTTAAACTTCTTCTCGGTAATCTATCCGAAATTTTTTGTGCTATCCTGTAAAATAAGTATAAATGGTAACCACTGAAAATCATTATAATATTAGATTGTTATCGGATTTGCACCAGTATGTAAAATGTAATCTCGATCGGATATTTGAGAGTTAGTTAAAGCTCGAGTACAAATTTTGAACTGGAAAAACATACATATGATCGCTGAAGTAACATAAAAACTTATAAAAATAACATACTTTTTGTTAAAAGAAATCATAAAAGAAACAGTCTTAAATCCTGACAAAATAAAACATGTTATTTTAGCTGAAACGTAATAAATGTTAATTGTAATACTTGTACGATTTTTTTCAAAGCGCAGATACACATGAAATAAGATCTTCGAATACTTTAAGCACTTAGTACGTGACCCCTCAAAGCCAAGCCGAACTCATTTGTTTTCAGAGCAGAAAAGTGGCATAAGTCATACATTTTTAAAGTTTCATAACTCGATCAATTTTAGGGTTATATGAATGGGACTTTTTTTGTATTACTTGTCAGTGTAAAGGGAAAATTTTACTAAATAGAAATTATAGGACCGGGGCACTGTATAAAAATTTAAATTTCGTAACTTTTTAAGAAATGTTTTTATTGACCCAAATCGCTTTTAAAATATTTCTTTACCTGATTTAAAACATTTTTGTAATTGGAACTATATATCTACGACTAACGGTTTAGGAATTAGCCATTGGACACCGTTGAGACCGGACACCCTGTATATTAAACGTTCCCTATAATATTATCCAACTAATAGTGCAAATTCGATGAAAATCCATTCAGTGGAACTCAAATATAAACAACCGGAACGAAATTCACACTTGTATTTTATATACAGGCTGTTGCCGAATTCGACAGAAAAATTCAGAGGGGTGACAGTAGGTATCAAGGGGATGAAAAGTTACCAAAGAACATGGGGTCGCATACCTTGTTTTTAATCAAAAATAGAGGGTGCTTTACCCTCCCGAAATTTATATGATTAATAAGTTCCCCAGATATATGAAGGTAAGTTTTTAGTATAATTGAATCATGATAAATTTCGAAATGCACGTGGAAACAACCTTAGTATGAAATTTTCATACGATAAGTAATTTAAGATGACCAAAACGTGTACTAAAGAAGAACAATTAAATATTTAAATTTAAATTTAAATAATTTATTATTATATTCTCTATAACTTTGTCTATCTTTGCGTATTTTTTCACGAGCCCGACAAGCCATTAATATATATTTTCCAGGAAATTATGTATTTTTCTAATGTAATTAAAATGTATAATAACGATGCAAAAAGTTTGGTATTCTTTTCTAAAAACTGAAAGATTTTTTTTTTTTTTTTTTTTTTTTTTTTACCTTGAGAATATATGTACTCTCAAAATTACCTATGCCTATCAAACCTAGACTCTCAAAATTACCAATGCCAAAACACATGAAACTTTTTCTCCGTTGTTTGATAAAATGTTCTTCATTTTCCTTGGTAAATATTTTTACTTAAAAAATTCTATTTTTAAACTTCAAAATAAACTTTAAATCATAATAGATATTTTGAAAACGATCAATATCTTTAAATTTTACATTCCTTTTAAATTTTCTAAATATATATTTATTCTAAAAACGTATATATCTCCCACATTTTATGAAGTACTTCCGACTATGAACACTTCCTATACACTTTTGGAAATTTTAAAATACATATTTTCCATAATTCTCTGAAGAACTTTACTATAAAAATTTATTAAACTATCAAAATAGAGACAGTTCCTTTTGTAAGAGAAAGTGCATATCATTCAGAGGAACATTATTGAGAAGGAAAAATAACAAACAATTTTCTGTAAGACATAAACCTCTTACCAAACAGGATATTGTATGCCTTTTTGATCCAAAACATTATTTAACATGTTTTGAGATATTATTTTGGATGTACTGCTGCTGAAAGATAGAAGAAACGTGTCATCACTTAGAACCACGTGGTTCGTCTTATCGGAAGTGTAAAATAACGTACGATCTGAAATTGTTGAGCCCGTTCTTTTCCCGAGTTCAAATTATCGCTCAATTAATTAAAAAAGTATATATCGTACTAAAACAAATTAGGAAAATAAAATAGCTTATTAAAAGTAATGACGGCGCTTCATTATATCGTGAAACAACATATTTATTATAGAATAATATTATATTTATATGCAAAATATAATATCTATTTTCTCTATAAATTACATTTCGAGGGAAAACAATATTTCAAAATTGTATCATTACATTTAAAAATTTATTATATAAAGGAAATCCATCACGAAACGCTTTATTTCATAATCTTATAACGCAACCTTTGATAATTTTAGCTATGTGAAAATATTTTTGCTTTCGACTTTCTACTTTTAACTTTGTTTTATCCATTTTGAAATTTCCTACTCTAAAATTTTCCCATAGAAACTTACTTCTGTCTCATACAATATCCATCGTGTCGTTCGCTAAATATTTTTCTTGAAAAATTCTATTTTTTTATAACTGTATATACTTCAAAAATACTGTGTTCACATTAGATCAGTTATTTGCTTTCAAGCTAATCGCTCCCTTCTTCTATAAATAACATCAGAATTTTAAAATTCCAAGCCTGATATTTTCTCTCGCTGGTTTTTCACTTCTTCACGAAATGACAACAGAATTTTAAATTTGGAGCCTTTAAAATTAATCTTTGGAAGATAATAAAAGAACGATTAATATCTTTCAAATTTAATAATGATCGCTGTTCATTATACCCCGAAACAACATATTTATAATAGAATAATACCATTTTTATATGGAAAACCAAATATATATTTTCTGTATAAATTAAATTTCATGGAAAAACAATATTTAAAAATGGTAATATCTTTTGATAACTTTAGTTATGTTAAAATCTTTTTGATTTCAGCTTCCAACTCTTATCTTTGCTTTATCTATTTTAAAATTTCCTAATCTAAAATTTTCCCATGGAAACATTCTAATAAAATGTCCATCGCGTCCTTCGGTAAATATTTTTTCTTGAAAAAATTATTCCTAAATATGTGTATACTTCCAAAATAATGTGTTCACTTTAGAGGAGATATTTGCTTTCAAACGGTTTTCTCCCTTTTTCTAAAAATAACATCAGAATTTTGAATTCCAAGTATCATATTTTCACTCGGTGGACTTTCACTACTCGAAATAACAACAGAATTTTAAATGCTGAGCCTTTAAAAATAAAATTTAGAATATAATAGAAGCTCAGAAAACGATTAATATATTTCAAATACGCATTGCTTTTAAATTTTAATAAATATATATTTCTTCTAACCACATGCATATCTCCCACATTTAATAAAGGTCTTACGACTACGGACATTTTTGACACCTTTAGAAATCTTAAAATACACATTTTCCCACGATTCTCCCCACAACTTCAAAATGAAAATTTATTATATAAAACAAACTATCAAAAATAGATAAAGTTCATTTTGTAAGAGAAAGCACATATCCTTCAGAGGACCATTATTGAGAAGGAAAAATAACAAAACAATTTCTGTGAGACATAAAACTCTTACCAGACCGCCGTAGATTGTACTTCTATATATATATATATTTTTTTTTTATCTAAAACATTATTTCACCTATTTTGAAATATTATCTTGGATATACTGCTGCTGAAATATAGAAGAAACGTGTCCTAACTTTTCTTTGTGGTTCTTCTTCCGCGTATTGTAACATGTCGGTATTTTCTGAAATTTTTGCCCATTTTTTTTCTCGAGTGCAAATTCCCGTTTAAGTTATGTTTTTATATATCGTACTAAAACAAATTGATTATGAAAATAGAAGTGTTTATTAAAAGTAATGATGGCAATTCATTATACCATGAAACACCATATTTATTATAGAATAATACCACTTTTATCCATACTAATATTATAAGAAGTAAAGATTGTTTGTTTGTAGGAGGTAATCTCTGGAACTACCGAGCCGATTTCAAAAGTAATGGTATCAAAAAGATTGTGTTAATCCACTTTCGAACATAGACTATACCTTAAATCGACGCCACTTCCCCAAAGTGGGTGTAAGAACAAAAAACGTTCTAAAAATGTGATTTTTGTGTTACTGAAGGGCCTAGAAATGTGAAATTCGAAATATTAGTTACTAATAGGATATAAATGATATCTAAGAACATCTTCTAAACAATTCGGAATTTGAAAGGGGTGAAAATGCACAAAAAGCGTTTTAAAAAAGTTCTAAATCGGGGTATCTACACAATCTCAGGTAATATCAAACCTATTTAAAAAATAATGCCCGTAAGGCATGGTGACGTCACGGCGACGTCGTTGTGAAGTCACACTGTGATTTTGTGACAGTCGATGTGACGTCACGTGACGTCGATGTGACGTCACAGTGACTAGAATGCAAGGTCGTTATGGCCGTTTTAGAGGACGTTTGTGACGTCACATTGTGACCACTCTGTGAAGTCACGGTGTGACAAATTTGTGAAAAGTGTGTCATTTGTGACTATTTTGGCATTAACTTTGTGACGAACCTGTGACGAAAGCGACAATGCTTTGAAGTCACATTGTGACCAATTTGTGAAATATGTGTCATTTGTGACGAACTTGCCATAAACACTGTGATTTCAAATGAAAATCAAATTTCAAATTAATTGCTTAAAAGACGCAAATAGTGAAAAAGATTCCATGCTGGGACTCGAACCCGGGCCATCAGTACAGCACACTGACATTCTACCGACTAAATCACGTGAAACGATACCCAGACTGGAAAATTTCTCACTAATACATGTTAACAGGGCTACAAACGCAGCAAAAGGTGGAATATTTAGCGTGAACCACCCACATGATGCAAACACGAAACTTAATTAAATCCAGCATTGATTGAAATTATATTAATACTTGGAAATTTTTCCAGAGAGAACCATTCGCCTTGCATACAATATTTCAAATGAGAGTCAAATTTCAAATTAATTGCTTAAAAGGCAATTTTAATTTGAAATGTTGTATGCAGGGCGAATGTTTCTCCCTGGAAAAATTTCCAATTATTAATATAGTTTCAATCGATGCTGGATTTAATTAAGTTTCGTGTTTACCCCATGTCGGTGGCTCACGATAAATATTCCATCTTATGCTGCGTTTGTAGCCTTGCGAACATGTAATAGTGAAAAATTTTACGGGCTGGGCGTCGTTCCATGTGGTTTAGTCGGTAGAATGTCAGTGTGCTACACTGATGGCCCGGGTTAGAGTTCCGGCATGGAACCTTTTTCACAATGTTGGCCTTTGCGCCTTTTAAGCAATTAATTTGACATTTGATTTTCATTTGAAATATTGTATATAAGGCGAATGATTCTCTCTGGAAACATTTCTAAGTATTAATACAGCGATGAATTTTAAAATAAAATTTTGCTGTAAATATAAAATCTTATCTTTTTACCGTACTTTTTAGCAAAATATTGCTACTTTGGAGTCCTATTCTTCTAAAACATTTTACATTTTTTCACTTAAAAAACAATGCTTATCAACTGACATATTTTTTTATTAAGTTCTATGCTTGATATTTAGAATGTGTAAGTTTTTTAATTTGTTTTGATTTGTCATTGCTTTATTAAATACGAACATGGAAACTAACGGATATTAATACAACTATTATTTATAGAGCGGCATGATAAGCGATATTTATTTAAATTTTTTATTCCCGTGTATATTCTACTTTGTGAATATGAGCTAAATAGATTTGGTATGTTTTATAGGAAAAGACTGATCTGGGAAATAGAAAAAAAAAAAAAAAAAAAAAAGAGTAAGAAAATCATGCGTTAAGCATAGATTAAAATATACTTTCCAACACTTTCTGAATGCTTTAACAAGACATCGTAATTTAGGGAAATGACGTAAATAAGATAACTAAGTAAACATTTTCGAAAACGCATAAAACATTTGAAAAACTGATTTCAGCAGTTACCGTCCATAGCCAAATATGTTTTCCAATTCTTTTAAACAGCCCTTATTTGATCTGTAGGTTGATACACTAAAAAAAATGAAGTACTCAAAAATGAGCAAACCGACGTACTCATATTGAATTGAATATTTTTGGATCAAAAATGAACCTATGCTTTCTCTATTTTGAAGCATCACATGTTATCAAACCCAAACAAACAAACAGTTTTGTACCTTGTAATGGTTCATTTCATTTATGGCGGCATAAATGATGTTTATTAATGTAAATATTAAATTATGCACAGCATTTTAAAAATAATTGCTTGGAAATAATGTTCTTGTCATAAAAATATTCGATTTGAGTATCTTGTTAAGAATTTTGCTATTTTTCTTGATAAATAATCAATTAAACATTTCTTGTTAAGAACTTTGGACGGGAAATGAATGTCAGTACATTTTTACTTTACATTTTAAGTTTTTTTTTGTTTTTTTTTTTGTTTGGGGGGGAGGGGCAGTACATAACGATTCATATTTGATCACAGCCATGGAATAAAAAATGAGTACATGTGTTTCTCAACTTCGAGTACATTTGGATCGGAGCTATTTTGTGCATGTGACGCATTTAAAATTGAGTACTTTTTACTCAATTTTGAGTACCCATTTTTTTAAGTGTATATATACTATATAATGGGAAAATTTAGTTTAGCAAGAAAACGCCTAACAGGTTGAAATTCATTTTCAGCAATTTATACTAATGTATGGAAACATACTTGAATACCTTTGTACAACCCTGTAGTTTACCTAAAATCTTTAATACACGCCACTATTTAGTTAAAATTTAATTCAAACTAAGACACTCTTAAAACTGCTGAAATCACATTTCCAGAAATTATAATATATAGACGGCCATGTAATGTATCCAATTCTTTACGTGACCCTGTATATCGTTTTATCTATATTCTACAAATATTTCTTGGTAAATTAAATGCAGTTCAGCGAAAAAAAGCATAACTCATTTAAAAACCACCTTTAAGCAATTTGCGCCCATACCCAGTAATCCTTACGAATACTTTTGTGTAGCCTTGTATAGGAATTATAGCATTTATATACACCATACACTATGCATAAATATAGAGAATCATAAAAGTGCATATCATAATTAAAAATATATTTCCAGCAATCATCGCTAACGGATACAATATGGTATCTGAAAGATTTTGTGTGTCCCTGTAAATGCTATATACGTATTATTCGTATTATACATGAAATAATTTATAGTATGTAAACCTCAGCGAAATACATCAATTTCATTATATATGAAATAGATTAACATAATTAAAGTATGCCGCAAACAATTCCCTCCACCTCTATATCATTATGTATTTGAATTCCTTTTTTAGTCCTGTAAATGAACAATAACTATTCTTTGCATCGCATAGTCAACAGAATGCATATTTTAGTGCACTTCATAAATGCATATAAATTTTATTTTGTTTGAAAGCGTGCGTAAAATCATAAAAAATCATTTGAAACGACTTTTTCCCATAGGCCGTAATGTAACGGAAAACTTTTGGCGGTCCCTGTAAATGAACAAAGCATGCTACAAACTTCATTACAAATAGGTACCGTGCCATGGTAAACGTCAATACCATCCAAAAATTTCAGGCAATCCGAGTATATTTTCAAGAGTTAGAGTGCGAACAGACTGCTAGACGGACAGACGGAGAGACAAACCGAAGTCATAAGCACTTTTCAACTTGTGTCCTACATTATGTATCCTGTATTATATGAACTTAAAAAAAAATATATACTAAAGCAGTTTAATCTATAACTTCCTATCAGGTATGAAAAATACTTTATTTCAATGCTTAAATATCATATTTTACGTTTTAGTGCCAATAATTACCCGAATCATACACGTGGAAAATTAATTTACAATAGAAGAAAATTTAATAACCCATTCAGAATGTCTATAATTAAATGTTTGATTAAAATCACAAACAAAAAAAATGCTTACATACAATTAAAAAAAATAAATATACCAATTTGAAAAACACTAAAAATAATAATTAGTATTTATAATTTTACTGTTAAACAACAGCAAACTACAATAGATAAATTAAATGCATTATTAGATTTAACAATATCTCAAAAATACTTCCATATGGTATAAGGAATTCCTATTATTTTATAATTTTGGCAAAGGTTAAATCTGAAAACATTGGTTTGAAGATTTAGGATTTTAAAAGATAATTTAAAATATTATTAGCACTAAAAGAAAATTCTTTCAAATGTTTCACTACTGTAATATGTTAAAAATACATTTTCCCAGTATAATGTTAATTCCTAATCTGAAACAGTTTCGTAATCTCATGATAATCGAACATGATATTTAACCCCAAAACAATAATAACTATTAATGTTAGTAATGAAAAAATAGTAAGAAGCCGATAAAATAATTCCAAATCATTGTCGTTCCATACATTTTCAATCTCAAGTAAGAGTAAATTAATGTTTATATTAATTCCAGTATGAATGTAGGCATGAATGTCTCTGCGCAGTTTTTTTTTTTTTTTTTTTTTTTTTTTTTTTTCAAGCGATGGCAGATTAAAATATTTTTCTTCACAGTTATCAAACTGGAAAATATCGCTTCTGACAGTTAAAGATCAGTCTCTTACAAATATAACTATTTAACTCATAATATACAACCAGGAATAAAATATTTAAATTAAATAAAACTTACATGCACGTTCCATTAATATCTGTGTATCCTAAAATGGTCATTTCCTTATCTTAAAGTGTTGTAGACGTGTTGTTCTAAAACAAGTGAACTATTTCCCGCGTATTCTCATATTTATTTTTCTGTGGGCAGACGATTTTCGAGCAGATGGTTTGTTACAGATTGTTTGTTTTTGTATACAAGAAATATGGAATTTGAACGCGCAGAAATTTTCTGAAAGTATCATTCATTAAAATTTTGTATTTGAAGAAATGTCCAATGTATTTAATCTTTTCTTTTTATCCGTACCAAATAATTCAAGTTAAAATGTATTGTAAAGTTCCTTTTTTCTAAATAATTATAATAATAATATTCATAATTAGAGTTTATTAGATAAAACATTGTTTAAATTTTTAAAAGGTGTAAAAATAAATTTAATGTATTAACGACACCCCCCCCCCTTTTTTTTCTATTTTTTTAAAGTAAAGTTTCTTTTCCTTTATTTTCGGAAAATGCTAATTTTATTTTAAAAGTCTGAAAAAAGTAGAATTTATGACTTGAATACAAATTATAAAAATATTCTAAAGCAAGAAATGCATAGATGACTAAACTCTGAAGACTCTTTCTACATGCTCATTAAAAGGTGCAGATTTAACTGTAATAGAAAATTTTTAGTTTGAAACCACAGAAGTGTTTCGAATAATTCTGGTCGGTAAAAAAAGAAAGAAAGAGTGAAATTTCCTCCCAGCAAACTAAATATGTAAAGTGTATAAATTTAATATTCGTAATTGTAAATATATTATCCAAATGCTAGATAAAATTGAAATCATGAAAAAGTATACATTCACTGTCTTAGATATCAAATTGATAAAATATAGCCTAAAAATTTAGTTTATTAATGCTTGTATCGTGCACTTTATTTATTATGCCCCCCTCCCCTCCCCTTTAGTGACGGAATTTACCATTTGCTATCCACTAATATATTTTCATTCCTTATGCCGCTGTAACTCGTGGCTGTTTAAAATATTTCTCTTCATTTTCAAAGATTTTTGAAGTTCATATTTTTTGTCACACTGTGACTTACAATATGCTGGTTTTTTTGTCACATATGTGACGTGGCGTACGTTACATAGCAGTGACATAACAGAGACGTCACAATTTTTTTTAATTGCCAGAAAAATATAATTTTACAAAGAGTAACATGTTTTGAAGAATTTTCGTTAAGTTTTTAAAGTTTTCTAAGAAGTTCACATTTCAGTCACAATGTGACATCACTGAGTGGTGGCATTTCGGTCACAGATGTGACGTGACCACAGTGACTTGCAGTGATGTCACCGTGACCATGCATGCTATGAGGGTGGTGTCAAAATGATGTTGACAATCCTTGCTCCAAGACTAGCTATATTTTATACCGGTGCCACTACCCCAAAGGGGGTGCAGAAGCAAAAAACGTTCTAAAAATGCGATTTTTGTGTTACTGAAGTGCCTAGATATATGAAATTTGGAATATTAATTACATATTAGATATACAGGTTTTCTAAGAACACTTCTTAAAAAATTCAAAATTTAAGAGGGGTGATAATGCCCGAAGAGCGTTCTAAAAAACGTTCTAAATGGCAATTTCTACGCAATTTTAGAAAGAACCAAATTGATTTAAAAATTAATGGTTGTAAATTGATGCTGATAGCCCTTGCTCTAACATAGACTCTATTTTATGTTTGTGACACTACCATCTGGGGGTTGCAGGAGCAAAAAATTTCTAAACTGCGATTTTTATGATACTGAAGAGGCTAGAAACTTTAAATATGGCATGGTAGTTACTTATAAATGCTCTCGAAGGTCTGTTGAAAATAAATTCGAATTAAAAAGGGGCGAAGCGAAGGGGAGGAGCGAAAAGCGTTCTAAAAAGGTCTTATTACGATTTCTATGCATTCTCAGGAAATATAAACCGATTATAAAAGTAATAGTTGCGAATCAATGATGAAAGTCTCGGATCCTACACAGGCTATATTTTATGCCAGTGACTCTACCACAGAACAACATACGTTCTAAAGAAGGCCTTTAAAAGCTTTCTAAATTACGTTTCTGTGGAAAATTAGGAAATACCATACCGATTTCAAAATTAATGTTGGCAAATTAAAGGTGACAGTCCCTATTTCAACATAGCATTTTATGTTGAGAACATAAGACAGCCCGTTAGACAAGAAGCTCGGAATTAGACATGATGGTTAATTTTAAGATGTAAGAAGATGGTTTCTAAAAATTGCAAAACTTCAAATGAATACTGAAATGAGCGTATTAATTGAGCATAAAAGTTTCAAAATATTTTCTAAATTATCATTTATTTAGTTTTAGTTCTTTTTATTAATTTAAGTCTCATTTCTATCTAATGCAGTGTAATAATGAAATTTATTCAAACTGTGTTTTAAATAATAATTTTTGAATTATTCCTAAAAGTGTAATTTAAGTATAATTAATAAAAGTAAATTAGACAAATAAATATCACTTGGCATATTTCAACTATTACGCTATCAAAGACACGGGGTTTGCTAGTATCCTATACTTGAAACTAGGGGGCTCTGCCCCCTGCAAGCTACGCTCGCCATCCCCCGTTCAGACATCGGAGAATCTGAAAATCTAAAAATCTAATGGGTTTTTAAAATATTAGAGAAGATTAAATTATACTGAAAAAGCTGTGCAGATCTCCCTGTAAACGGGTTTCCATTCAATTCCCTTTGATTGCAAAAAATTAATGGAGAATCAGTTGTTGTTAAGACATCCAATGGTTGTTTACGTTTTTGATTAAAGAGGATCAGTTAAACATTTGAAAAGAAGCTAAAATAAAATGAATTAAGCATTCAGAGTCTTTGTCAACCGATATATTAAAACAATCTCTATAACAATAGCCTAAATCATGTGACTATCATCAATAGTTCCGGGTGGAACACTTTGCTTTTTATACTCTAGGTGCCATTTTGATACTTTAATGTTATCCAGGCACAGGTGATAAGTCGCCAACTATTATTCTATCCCCATCATTTCATCTATATTATAATAGTTCAAGTCATCAAATGCCATAAACAAATACGATCTGATCCCTTCGCCTTTCACATATGAAAGTTTGGAACAAATGTCATATAAATGTCATATGGCGCGATTTTTTTCCAACGCCAATTTGGGGAACGCATCAACAGCATAAACAGCAACATCCGGCTTACCATATCAAGCAAAATAACGATACTTTGGCGCCAGTTAAGTACCCGTTGCGTATATGACATTGGCGTCAGAAAAAAATCGCGCCAATATGGGGCCGTATATGACATCTGTATCGAAAGAAAAAAAAGCCGGGTGCAAATCTCTCCAATATCTTTTTTTCAACTCGCCAGTTAGCATTTTTTTTTTTTTTTTTTTTGTTCGAGTGGTAAATTAAAACATTGATTTGAAGTTGAAATTAAATGTCATGGTTTGTTACATAATTTAATATTTCGCCAGATGTCATATACGCACCGCATGTTTGTCATGATTTTTTTTTTTTTTTTTTTTTTTTAGGAAAATTTGGCGAAAGCCTCGTTTTCGAATACCAGTTACATATGTATTTTTGGTACTACTTAGTTATCCCGTCGACAAAAAATCTATCGCGAACTATAAGATTAAATTTCAATAATGCTTGATCGTAAATGTCACATTCACTTGACTTATAGCAAGTTACACATGTTTACGTCATCAAGTGATTTTTATTTTGACGTTTTATTTTTATATTTATTAATGTTATACTAATTTATTTGTTCTTTCGTTATTTAAAATAAAAAATTTGTCAATCTGTACAATTTGGCGAGTGGTTTGGCGATTTATATAATTTGCGAAATTGGGTGACGGAATAACTACTACATTGTACCGTATTTTTTAATTATTTTCTATTATTTTCAAAAGGAAATAGCAAAGAAATAATTAATTACTATAGAACAAAATAATTTATATAAATTTAAAAAAGAAATAAAAGTAAATATACATTTATTATTAAATCAACAACAATAGCCGGGTTACCATGTCTATCAAAATAATGCCATTTGTGCGCCAATTAGGTACCCCGGTGCGTATATGACATCTGTGTCTAATATTTTTCTTTTCGTTTTGTTTAAAAAAAAAAAAAAAAAGAAGTGAAAGCCATCAATTTAAATGTTTTATTTTTAAATGAAAGTTGTGTTTAATAAAATGATAACGAAATACAAAAAAAGCATTGTTCTTAGCATAGATTTAAAGGAGGCCCAACTGTCGGCCAAATTAATTTAAAATAGTAACCTTTTCTGAATTATGAATGAAAAAATTTCTGTTATGATTAAAATTTGAGTTGCCATCATTAGAAAAAATGTATTTAAAATTAGAAAAAAATTAATATTTCGAAAACTAATTCGAATTTAAAAATTCTAATACCAGTTTTGAGGCCTGTGGATCATCACGGATTTTTGGTGTTAATTTCATCGCAAAGTATTCCATATTTTAGGTGAAATCGCCGTGAAACAATATCAGTTGTTTAATCGGTCGATTCAAAGAATCGATACATTTCAGGCGTTTCATATATTCGTTTCATAAATTCGTTTCATTAGGATTTTATATATACGAGGTAGAACCCGTCGATTTTCGACGAAAGAAAATGTTTACAAAGGAACTGTTGCATCAAATTTAAAATACATCGACAACAATAATTACAATAAAAAATCCATAGACACTTGTTAGTTTAACTCTCCAAAGACATATTTTAACCTAAGATTAACAAAATACTTTTTTCATAAACTTCAACTGTTAAAATTATTGAAAAATCAAACTTTATTCGGTTCTACTTCGTTATCCCGTCGACCAAAAATCTATCGCCAAGATATAAGATTAAAAGCCAATAATGGTTGAGCGTAAATGTCATATTCACTTGACTTTAAGTAAGTTACACGTGTTTACGTCATCAAGTGATTTTTATTTCGACGTTTTATCTATATTTTTGCTAATGTTATACTAATTTATTTGTTCTTTCGTTATTCAAAATAAAAATTATGTCAATTTGTATAATTTGGCGAGTGTTTTGGCGATTTATATAATTTGGCGAAATTGGTCTACGGGATAACTAAGTAGTACCCTTTATTCACATACGTAATCAGTAACATATAATCAAGATCAAGGCCTCCTGTATGATAAGGGCGTCTTGATCAATATAAGTAATTTTGATTAAGTTATCAATTGATGCTTGGTATTACGGAATAAACAATCAGCAAAATAAGTTCATCTTGACATAATCATAGAATACTCCCCCCTCCCCCCCTTTAAATCTAAACCGAATCAATCGTTTTCCACGTTTCACATCCATATTAACCATTTAAAAACATTTTAACGCGCGATAGGTTAGTAATAAATATATTTTCAAGCTTGAAGTCACGTTCGTCAACTATTACAACTTTCCACGTTAAAATTCCCACTCGTGATTTGAGGTCTTAGTATAATATCTGTACCTGCGCGTAAAAATATTAGAAATTTATAACTTTTAGACGTATTCAAGGGAAAATATCTCGTTTTATCAAAGAAAATTATCGTTTTCTGCTAAATATGGCGTCATTTTCAGTCGCTGAAATATTTTGCCTATTGTTTCAAACTCAATATCAGCAAAATGAAAAAATGGTGAAATATAACAGCATCATCAGGGAAATTGTGTCTTTTTTTTTAAAGCGTAATATCATTTTCTGTTCAATTTTTTTAAAAAGATACTTTTAATTGTAGTGAGAAAATGGCAGCAGTAAGAATATAATCAATAAAGATAACTAAACCACTTTTAATAGAAATGAAGTACTTCAGTTGCCACGATTAAAAAATTGGTATTAAAAACTATAAAAAATTAATATCTCAAAAATAAATTGAGATACAGCTTTCAAACAAATTGCACTTAAAAGTGCATTTTTTTAAGCATACGACGGTGTAAACATTTAAAATGTAGGATGTTTAGAAGTTTAAAAATTTGCAGTAGCGAAAATTGCTAAACCCAAATTACATTTCAAATTTCGAAGTGTTGCCGTTCGCAGAATGACGTACGCGTTACGCACAAATATGTTTGTCCTTTATAATATATACTAGGGGATCGTACCCGGGCTTCCCGGGTTAAAGAATATAGGTGAAAACATTTTTTTTTAATTGAAAACTAATATTTTTTTTTATATGTAATAATTTTTTTTGATTGACCACTTATATTAAAAAAGCGTTTCTCATATGGAAAATAGGAATTATACAATCAAATAAATTTTTGAATTTTATCAAAAGCGATATTTTCTTATTAGCCGCATGCTAAGAGTTATTTTCCAAGATTTTGCTATTTATGGCATCCTTTTATATTCTGATAATTTCAGAGCTTATACATGTCTGGTAAAGTTGTGTTTTATTTATATTATTTTATTTATTTATTCATAGGGAAGTTTTTTTTAATGGATATTAGCCGTAAGAAAATGAACTCGTTATTTTGTTTTAAGGGCAAATGGATTAATCTTTCGTAATCGAGCTCCGCGCTATATAGATAAATTAAAAAATATTTCGTGCTTTAAAATTGTTTTTAAAACCATAGAAAATCAGTAAGCTGAGGTGAACTTTGCAAACAAATTCCATTTGAAAAAATAAAAAATCCTATTTGGTAATCTAAAAATTTAAATTGTACGATTACAAATATATTAGATTTGTGTTTTTTCAATATTATTCTTTTATTTGTTTATAAAAGAAGTATTAATTTCGTTAATTTGTCTTTCCCAAATATGTTAGATTGGGGGGTTTTTTTAATATTTTTTTTTATTTGTTTATAAAGGAAGTATTAATTTCGTTATGCAAAAATAGTCAGAAACAAATGCTGCAAAAATGTTTGTTGCTTTATGTGCAAAATGTTTATTATTATTATATATTAAAACCGGCACGTGATAAGATAAACTTAAAAAATCATGCTTAAAAATTATTTTAGAAAATATAATACATCTGTCAATGAATACCGGTTTTAAACAAATTGCATTTGAAAGTAAATTTTTTTCCCTATGCGACGAAAATTGAAAATTTACGATGTTCATAAGATTAAAAAATTGCAGTAGCGAAAATTTCAAGACCGAAATTTGATAGTGAAGTGTTGCCATTCGCAAAATGACGCCAGCGTTACGCACAGATACGTTTGTTCTTTATAATATAAGGTACACTGTAAAAAAAAATCTGTAGTTCTACAGATGTAAAGTTACATGCTTACTAAACTTTCACCTGTAACTGTACGAAAAAAGCTGCAAATCTACAAAACTAGTTTTTGTAAAGCTACAAAAATCTGTAACTTTACAAATGAATCTGATAAAATTTCAGTAATCTTACTTAACTTTTATTTGTAACCCTGGCTGCAGTTACATGAAAAGTTCTCGGAATCCCAGTTTCCAAAAAAATTCTTAGTAACCTTACAGATTTTTTGATTTTCGGCGCAAAAGTGTGTCTGTTACATGAAATTTTGTTGTTGCCGTTACATGAAAAGTTCTAGGAATCCCAGTTTCCTAGAAAAACTTTAGTAACTTCACAGATTTTTTTTTACAGTGTACTTAATCAGCAAAATATAATAAAGATCAGTTATTAGGATGTGGTTATCAATTGAGGCTCTTATGCTTGGATTTCAGGAATGAAAACAACAATTTTCACCTTCTCAAAATTGGCATACGCACTTCTCAATCCATATTCATCATTTTTAAAATATTTGTATTTTGTTTGATCATTTAAAAATTATTTTAACTCAAAACTTGAATTCACCGTTGTCAGCAATATCTTTTATATGAACAGACGCGCTCTTTACTCGAGATTCTAATCTCAATTTCGGAGAGTAAAAATTTCCGTAATTTATGTTATTTAGACGCATTCGTGTTAAAATGTTTAGTTTTATCAAAGAAAATGATCGTTTTCTTTTAAACATGACTTCATTTTCACTTAAATAAGCATTTCTCCTAGTGTCTGAAACTTAGTATCAGTACACATGCAGAAGGAAAAACAATATAGAAAATTTATGAGGAGAAATACGTGTTTTCAAAAGCAGTGTGTCATTTTTCGTTATTATGCCCCTAATATAATATTCTGCTCCTAATGGGATTTTGTGCCACTAAACCCTATACAACAATTTTTATCAACAATTTTGAATTTTTATCAAAAAATAGCATGAATAAATTTAAAAATGCCTCATTATTTCTCTCTTGTCTGCAATAATGAAAGCTATCTAATTTCCATCATTTTGAAGAAATTTCATAAAATACTTTTAAAATTAAAATATAAAAGTGGGGATATTTAAAAAACAGATAGTGCGATCACATCTACAAAGAAAGAGCTTTCAGAAAAAAAAAATATTAGTAAAATTGGTTCAGCAGAAAGATCAGGGCAGATGACTAAAAAACACACTTGTGTTTTAAATATGTAGATTATATATAATATGGAAAAAATAAATTAAGCAAATTATGTTATTTTGATAAAATTACAGTAGAATGTCCTAAGGAATAGCATTAAAATTTTATTATTCGAGAGAATCTTCGACAAAAACTTCAGGAACACGATATTATTTTAAACCACGAATTATTTGTTTGCTTGCCTAACTCGGCGAAGCAAATCCATGCAGGCGAGAATCATCAATTTCTGTAATATAAATCGCTATTGTTTGGCATGTCACCTCTATTTTATAAAGACACTCTAAATTTGTGTAAAACATTGCGTTTTATCAGTGTGTGATTTCGATTACATTATTTTCAAAAATGAAGCATTTTCACCTGTGAAGAATTTCAAAGTAGCTGGGCTGTGAAAATGACGCACTTCTACAAAACATACTTCAGGTTTAAGAATTAAAATACACGCTTTTTTATAAAATGACGTCATTTGCATCCCCTAAAGCAATCCACTTTTACAATCCGGTCTTGAACTTTGTCTATAGAAAAGTGTACATATGACGTCATTATCACGGAATAACTCACAATATTCTTGACGTAGCCCATATTTTAATTTCAACATTTTTTCTTGTTTTATGAGAAAATGACAACAAAAAAGATACAGTATCTCTTATTTTCCGCTTACTTTCAATGACTTTCAATAGAAATGAGATACCTTTGTTGCCACAATAAGAAAAAGTGTATTAAAAACTACAAAAAAATTAATATCTCAAAAATAAATTGAGATACAGCTTTCAAACAAATTGCATTTAAAAGAGCATTTTTTCCTTATACGACGGTGTCAAAATTTAAAATGTGCGATGTTTAGAAGTTTAAAAGTTTGCAGTAGAGAAAATTGCAAAACCAAAATTTTATTTCAAATTTCAAAGTGTTGCCATTCGCAAAATGACGTATGCGTTACGCACAGATATGTTTGTTCTTTATAATATAGATAGGGTTGATATAATATCTATTTTCTGGGTACATACGCATTATCCGGGCCAGGTCATATTCACTGAGTCAACAATGGCGCCGCAAAATATTAATTACAGTAACCCTTTTATTTATTTATTTTCGCATTCTACATTTTAAGCGTATAGTTAATATTATATATATGCCATATTAAAGACAGTGGCAGAAATATTTATATGTTACAAACTGTAATAATATGATGTAGATATAGATATAATATTTTATATTCATTGACATAATATGTTTATATTACATAATTTATTTCATTCCGGTAGACATAACAAACCACTGGTAATAAAATTATCATTGTTAACATCACTTATTTTAAAAAACCTTCCATTTGATGTTACGTATATAACACATGTACACTAATTTACTATTTTGCATCATTTTAGTTTGCTTTTAGATTATTAACCATTTGGAAAAATGGTTATTGTCCTCGTCAGGATAGGAAATCAAAAGCATATCTGAAGCTTTTTATTGGTTTAATCTGCAATTTATTCGTTTTCTGATTGGTCTATACAGTAATCTGTATTTCCCTTTACTTTCAACAGAGATGGACAACAGAGTGTTACCACTACGACAAAAAAGTAATAAAAACTAAAAAAAAAAAAAAAAAATAAGATACAGCTTTCAAATAAATTGCATTTAAAAGTACATTTTTTTTTCTCTATACGACAATATAAAAAGTAATATTTTGGGATGTTTAGAAGTTTAAGAAATAAATTTCATTTAAAATGGGCCGTCAGATTTCTTGGAAATCTGACGATGGAAAAGCCTTTTCCCGAACAGCCAATGAAATGCTTGGATAATACTTAACTTTCAGGTGGATAATATGTACGAGTCGAAGGCGAATTCCGTCGCTTGCAACTTTTACGTGTAATAACACTATTAATGTTTAATTCATGGCGTACGTAATGTATGATCAACTCCGTGCTATTTTTTATGTCTTAAATTTTAGTCTTTGAAAAAATCATTTTCCAAATGGTCTTTGTAATTTGTTAAATTGCATTTTTTTTTAATCATTTCTAACGATTTTATGTACTTATTAAATGTACACTAAATTGTCATTTTAAACACGATTGCCAATGATAAACAAAATTGATGATTGGCGACCATTTTTGACGATCTACCACCCTGGCCCGGAAAATACGTAAGTACCATTTTCGGTATAAATTAAATTTCGTGAAAAATAATATTTAAAAATTGTACAGTACATTTAAAAATTCGTTATGTAAATGAAATATATCACGAAACTCTTTATTCAATAAACTTACAATGCATCTTTTGATAACTTTAGCTATGTGAAGATCTTTTTACTTTTAACTTTGTTTTATTCATTTTAAAATATCCTACTCAAAAATTTTCCCATGGAAACTTTCTTTTGTCCATCATGTCTTCTTGATTAATATTTTTTCTTGAAAAATTCTGTTTCTGAATCTGTCTATACTAATGATATAATGTGTTCACAGTAGAACAGATATTTTTTTCAAACGGTTCTCTCCCTTCTTCTAGAAATAACATCAGAATTTTAACCCTTAAATGCCTGATTTGCCAAAAATCATTTTAATAATGTTTTTCGGCTTTCATTTTTTAAATAAACCATACGAAAAATACTTTAAAAAATCATATTTTGTTTTAAGTATGGTTTGCGGCTAAAAAACAGCTTGTTACTAATCGGCAATACTGGTCTTTAAATGAAAAAATAATTTTCTCTGATAAAATTCTATAATATTAAACACACAAGAATTTTCAGAACTATCATAAGAAATAAATTTTACTTGCTCACGGCAGAACAAAATAGGGTATTTCGCAAGCTTCCAAACAAAACAAAAAGAACATGTAACAACATTTGAAAAAATAAATTTATATTTATTCTTAAACAGCACAAGTGTTGCCATCTACATGTTGAAAATCTATTTAATAACATTTTCAGAATGTATTTTATTGGCAACATTAGGCGTTATAGCTTAAATATTATTCAATAGTATTTTAGAAGCCTAAATTGACTATGTTGCCGAAAAGCAACAACCGGCATTTAAGGGTTAAATTCCAAACCTCATTATATCTCTGTGGCTTTTCACTTTTTCTCGAAATGACAAGAGAATTTTAATTATTTAGTCTTTAAAAATGAACTTTGGAACATAATAGAAATTCAGTAAACGATTAATATTTTTCGATTTTATATTGCTTTTACGATTTATATATATTTTTTAATCTAAGCACATACATATCTCCCACATTTAATAAAGGTTTTCGACTACGGACATTTTTTATACACTTTTGTAAATTTTAAAATGCATATTTTCCCATGATTCTCTCCACACCTTCATTATAAAAAATTATTATATAAAAGAAACTACCAAAATAGAGAAAGTTCATTTTGTAAGAGAAAGTACATATCCTTCAGATGAGAATTATTGAAAAGGAACAAATAACAAACAATTTTCCGTAAGACATAAACCTCTTACCAAATCGGATATTGTACTCCTTTTTTAAACCCAAACATTATTTCACCTATTTTGAAATATTGTCGTGACCATACTGCTGCTTAAATATAGACGAAATGTGTCAAAACTTTTATTCGTGGTCTTCTGAGAACCACGTTGTCTGGTTTGTCTTCCGTAAGGTGTAATAACATATATATTTTCTGAAATTATGATGCCCATTCTTTTTTCAAGTGCAAATTTTCAATTTCAAATCTCAATTTTTATTATTATATATCGTACTAGAACAAATTGATTATGAAAATAAAATAATTAATTAAAAGAAATGATGGCGTTTCATTACTTTTATTATAGTTCACAATACATTTAATATAGAATAGTACCATTTTTATATGTAAAATATAATATCTATTTTCTGCATAAATTAAATTTCGTGGGAAAACAATGTTTAAAAATTGTACAATCACATTTAGGAATTGTACAATTACATTAAAAAATTCATTATATAAATGAAATATATCACGAAACGCTTTATTCAATAATCTTATAATGCATCTTTTGATAATTTTAGCTATGTGAAAATATTTTTGCTTTCAACTTCCAAATTTTAACTTTGTTTATTCATTTTCAAATTTTTATAAAATTTTCTCATGGATACTTTCTTTTGTTTGATAAAATCTCCCTAGTGTTCTTCGGTAAATATATTTTCTTGGAAAATTCTATTTCTAAATCCGTATATACTTCAAAAATACTGTGTTCACATTAGAGCAGACATTTGATTTCAAACGGTTCTCTCCGTTCTTCAAGAAATAACATCAGAACTTTGTATTCCAAGCCTCATATTTTCTCTCGGTGGCATTTCACTTCTTCGAAACACAACAACAGAATTTTAAATTCAGAACCTTTAAAAATAAACTTTGGAACATAATAGAAATTCAGAAAACGATTAATATATTTCAATTTTATATTGCTTTTACGCTTTATAAATATATTTTTATTAAAGCACAAATATATCACCCACATAGGGCTTCCGTCTACGGACACTTTTGATATACCTTTGTAAATTTTAAAAACCATATTTTTCCAAGGTTTTCTCCACACCTCCACTATAAAAAATTATTATATAAAAGAAACTACCAAAATAGAGAAAGTTCATTTTGTAACAGAAAGTACATATACTTCTGATGAGCATTCTTGAAAAGGAAAAATGACAAACAATTTTCTGTAAGACATAAACCTCTCACCAATCCGGATATTGTACTCCTTTTTGAACAAAAACATTATTTCTCCTATTTTGAAATATTATCTTGAACATACTGCAGCTTAAATATAGATGAAACGTCTCAAAACTTTTGTTCGTGCTTCTTCTGAGAAGCACGTGGTTCGTTTAACGTGAGGTGTAATAAAATGTATATTCTGAAATTGTTGTGCCCGTTCATTTCTCGAGTGCAAATTCCTTCTCATTTTTTTATTAATTATATACCGTACTAAAACAAATTGATTATTAAAATAAAATAGCTAATTAAAAGTAACGATGGCGTTTCATTAGGGGAAGGTGGCCTAAAATGATCCTTGCAGGCAAAACGATCCACATAGGTTTTCTTCCAGACAGGTCGCGCTATTTATAGGATAACACATAAAGTAGTTGTGCCAAGTGAAGAAAAAGCAATGGCGGTATTCAAATGATCTCAGTATAACGCGTCTGGATAGTATTCTTCGAAAAAGTGGGTTTTACAACATCTGTTATAAGATAAGCACTAACTTTCACATTTATTTACATTTACAGTCTTTCATGTACAGAAATACGACTTCATTTAATTAATGGGATATGTTTTTAAATGTGAATTGCACATGCTAAGTTTGTTATGTTCCTCTGCTTCATTTAGTTATATGACCTAAAATGGACGGTTATGTTGCAGAGT
This sequence comes from Maratus speciosus, assembly GCA_963932465.1. NCBI lineage: Eukaryota > Metazoa > Arthropoda > Arachnida > Araneae > Salticidae > Maratus > Maratus speciosus. The sequence goes on along the minus strand of OZ010786.1, from coordinate 51,354,392 downwards.
GAAACGATTCATTATGTGAATCGTTTTACTGCCATTTTATTGGCTGAAGAAAATCCGGTACCGGCTCCTAGCCATCATAGGAGCTAAATGTGTGGCTGTCCCAAACATTTCTCTTTGAGTCCACGTATAATGCTACCGTCTCCAAATAAAACGGAATCAAGCACTTCGAGAAAAAGGAAATTGATGGAAAGTGCCATTTTAACGAGCAGTCCTTATAAGAATCAATTGTGCTTTAAGAAGAAAAATAGAGAAGAGAAAGAGAAGATAAAAGAGGCTACATTTAAGAAAATCGAGTTAAAATATTCTAAATCTAAAAACGAAATAGCCATAACAAGTAAAAAAAGAGCATGAAGTCAAAGCAAAGACCCATCAGTGTTGCCAGTGGGCTGCTTTTTTTTTATTCAGATTTCTTGATTTGCACCACTTTTCTGAAATGGTAAAATTTCTCTTGTTTTCGCCTTAATTAATATGTCATTAAATAAGGCGAATTTTACTATTTCATAAAAGTGGTGCCAATCAAGCAACCTGAATTTAAAAAATGCACCCCACTGGCATCACTGATTCCCATAAAGAAGAAAAGGGTACCTTAAAAACAATATTTGAATATAGTAAAACAGATTCAGTAGATGAACACAAGTGTATTTTTGACTTTGTTTTATTCATTTAAAGTTTTCTATTCTAAGATTTTCTCATGTAAACTTTCTTCTGTTTGATAAAATGTCCATCGTGTCCTTCGGTAAATACGTTTTCTTAGAAAATTCTATTTCTAAATCTGTATATACTTCAAAAATTATGTGTTCACATTACAGCAGATATTTGCTTTCAAAAACGGTTCTCTTCGTTCTTCAAGAAGTAACAGCAGAATTTTAAATTCCAAGCTTTATATTTTCTCACGGTGGCTTTTCACTTCTTCACGAAATAACAACAGAATTTTAAATTCGGAACTTTTAAAAATAAATTTTGGAACATAATAAAAATTCAGAAAATGATTAATATCTTCAATTTTATATTGCTTTTACGTTTTATAAATATATTTTTCATCTAAGCACATATATATCTCCCACATTTAATAAGGGCTTCCGACTACGGACATTTTTGATATACCTTTGTAAATTTTAAAATACATATTTTTCCTAGATTTTCTCCACACCTTCACTATAAAGATTTATTATATAAAATAAACAGGATTCGTTTATATGTATCAATGGATATATATCGGGATATATATGTTGGTATATATCCGATATTAATTTTTTAAATATCAAGTTTTTTTATATTTTCGATTTTTTCATATACTTGATATTTGCTTTCAAAATATCAAAAGGCTTGATATTTGTATATTTGACATTTATTTTCAAAATATCACAATGCAAGACAATTTTGATATTTTCAGTCTAAAGAAGTGCAAATAAAATTTTCAATTGTTATTGTCTGTATTGTTCTGAAAATAAAGAACGTATGTCTCTGGTAGTGATTTTTTTTTTTGCCAAAGAAAGCAAATATCCTTTCCAAGCCTTGCGTTTGAAGCTTTGAATTTTAAGTGTAGAACTAATAATTGCGGCAGATAATTCATTCAGTCAAATTTAGATGATCAGTTATACACAGCTTCATTAGAAAATAATATTTTCTGATTTTGGTTCAGTTGAGCCTGTACAACAATTTTTTAACTGTAAAACATGTTCGGAATAAAAAATAAGGCACGCTTACATTTATGTTAAAATTCTGCAATTAAAAAAATATCTTGTATTTAAATTTTTTTTTTTTTATAAATTTCTGTCTTCTTCAAGAAGATCAAGAAGAAGTAGTATTTGACACTGAATCCCATAGTTTTTTTTGTTGTTGTTTTTGTTTTTTATAAAAAAAGTTAATATTATAAGTGTATAACGCAAATTGTATCTGTTGGTCTTCTGTTGATCCTTCTTGATGTTCAGTTTTGTTCTAAGTGAAAAAAAAAAAGGAAATGATAAATGCTTTTTTTAAATATTGTTTAAGTTTTCATGTTAAATGCAATATGTTTTAGTTTCTAATGTATATTATGCTTGAAAATATTTATTGTCCGCAGTGAGTGAATATTTTGAAAATATCGGATATATATCAAAAATATTGGATATACATCAAAATATCGGATATTTTACATATTTTCAAAAATATCATCATGTTTACGAACCCTGAAAATAAACCACCAAAATAGAGAATGTTCATTTTGTAAGAGGAAGTACATAACCTTCAGATGAGCATTATAGAGAATGAAATATGAAAAACAATTTTCTATAACCCATAAACCTCTTACCAAACCGGATATTGCACTCTTTTTTATTTTTGACACAAAATATTATTTCACCCATTTTGGAATATTATCTTCGATATACTGTTGCTGAATATAGAAGAAACGTGTCATTACATTTTTTTGTGGCTCTTCTAGATTTGAAGTGTAATAAAACGTATTTTCTGAAACTGTCGAGAATGATTCTTTCTCGAGTGCAAATTCCCGCACAATACACTTTTTAAGTATTTATAGTAAAAACTTAAATTGATTATGAAAAAAAATAGTTTATTAAAAGTAATGATAAAAGTACATTTTATACTGAAACAATATATTTATTACGAAATAATACATATTCATATGTAAAATATAACATCTATTTTCTGTAAGAATTAAATTTCATGCGAAAACGATGTCTACAAATTTTGTAATTAGATTTAAAAATTCATTATATAAATTAAATCCCATGCAAAAACAATATTTACAAATTTTATAATTCATTATAAAAATTGAATACATTGCGAAACTCTCTATTCAATAATCTTATAATGCCTTTTTTAAAAAACTTTAGCTATGTAAAAAATATTTATCCTTTTAACTTCGAACTTTTAAGTTTGTTTTATTCAATTTAAAATTTCCTATACTAAACTTTTCCCATGAAAACTTTATTATGTTTAATAAAATGTCCATCATGTACTTCAGTAAATACTTTTTCTTGAAAAAATTTTCTATAAATATAAATATATAAGATATAAATTTTTTATAAAATGTAATATCGTTTTTCTGTAGAAATTAAATTTCATGCGAAAACAATATTTACAAATTTTATTATTACATGCATTATATGAAATAGATGTATGATAAAACGCCTTATTCAATAATCTTATCAATTTATCTTTCAGTTTGTTTTATAACTTTAACTATGTAAAGAAAACATTTTCTCCTTTTAACTTTGTTTTACTCAAATTAAAATTTCCTGTACTAAAATTTTCCTATGAAAACTTTATTCTATTTAATAAAATGTCCATCATGTACTTCGGTAAATATTTTTTCTTCAATAATTCTATTTCTAAATGTGTATATACTTACAAAAGAAGGTATTCACTTTAGAGGAGATATTTTATCTTACAAGTTATTGGATCGTGATGGATTACAAAGTATTGTTTCAGTAAAGGATCCCTATCTTTCAATTTTATACCTCTTTTAAATTTTAGTAATATCTATTTCTTCAAGCACATAAATATATCCCACATTTTATTAAGTTCTTACGTTCTTATTCACAGTTTTAATACACCTGTTGTAGACTTCCAAGTACACATTTTTAAAGATTTTCTCAACACTTTCAGTAGAAAAAATTAATATGTGAAATAATCTACCGAAATACAGAAAGTTTTTTGTAAGAGAAAGTACACAGGCTTGAGATGAGCATTATTTAGAAGTAAAAATGACAAGCAATTTTCTGTAAGACGTAAACATCTTATCAAACTGGATATTGAACTTCATTTTTGAACCAAAACATTATTTCACCTATTTTTTAATGTTATCTTGGATATACTGCTGCTGAATATAGAAGAAACGTGTCATTACATTTTTTTGTGGTACTTCTAGATTTGAAGAGTTATAAAATGTATTTTCTGAAACTGTCGAACACGATTTTTTCTCGAGTGGAAAATTCTCTCAGAATCTTCTTTTAATATTTATAGTAAAAAGTTAAATTGATTATGAAAATAAAATATTAGATGTAAATTTCCAACTGGGTGAAAAATGTCCGGACCAGGATTCGAACCCGGGACCTCCTGGCTGAGGCCGCCAGTGTTCTGCCATCTGAACTATCCCAGATGATTCTGGTCAAACTTTTTCACCCAGCTAACGTTGAAGATTACAGCATCTGGTCTGAAACTTGGTCCAGCTCAACAGAATAAATCTCAGGTAATGGAACTCCAGAAATCGCTGGATACGAAATTACACTAGATTAATTTTCACACAATTATTCTAATTGGTAAACAAATCATATTAGATGTAAATTTCCAACTGGGTGAAAAATGTCCGGACCAGGATTCGAACCCGGGACCTCCTGGCTGGAAATTTATATCTAATATGATTTGTTTACCAATTAGAATAATTGTGTGAAAATTAATCTAATGTAATTTCGTATCCAGCGATTTCTGGAGTTCCATTACCTGAGATTTATTCTGTTGAGCTGGACCAGGTTTCAGACCAGATGCTGTAATCTTCAACGTTAGCTGGGTGAAAAAGTTCGACCAGAATCGTCCGGGATAGCTCAGATGGCAGAGCACTGGCGGCTTCAGCAAGGAGGTCCCGGGTTCGAATCCTGGTCCGGACATTTTTCACCCAGTTGGAAATTTACATCTAATATGATTTGTTTACCAATTAGAATAATTGTGTGAAAATTAATCTAGTGAAAATAAAGTAGTTTATTAAAATTAATGATATTTTACATTATATACTGAAATAATATATTTATTACGAAGTAATACACTTTTATATGCAAAATATTATATCTGTTTTCTGTAAAAATTAAATTTAATGCGAAATCAATATTTAAAAATTTTATAATTACATTAAAAATTCATTATATAAAATAAATATATCACGAAACGCTTTATTCAATAATCTTACAAAGCATTTTTTTTTTTGTAACTTTAGCTATGTAAAAAATATTTCTGCTTTTAACTTCCAACTTTTAACTTTGTTTTATTCAATTTAAAATTTCTTATACTAAAAATTCCCATGAAAACTTTATTCTGTTTAATAAAATGTTCATCATGTATTTCGTTAAATATTTTTTCTTAGAAAGTTCTGTTTCTGAATCTGTATACGCAATACGCATACTTACAAAAGAATGCGTTCACTTTCGAGGAGCTATTTTCCTTTTTTTAGAAATTACTTCAGAATTTTAAATTTCGAGCGCTTCAAAATATACTTAAAGCATAACAGAAATTTAGTAAAGGATCACTATCTTTTAATTTTACACATCTTTTAATTTTTTGTCATATCTATTTCTTCAAGAACATAAATATATCCCACATTTTATTAAGTTCTTACGTTCTTATTCACAGTTTTAATACACCTGTTGTAGACTTCCAAGTACACATTTTTAAGGATTTTCTCAACACTTTCAGTAGAAAAAATTAATATGTGAAATAATCTACCGAAATACAGAAAGTTTTTTGTAAGAGAAAGTACACAGGCTTGAGATGAGCATTATTTAGAAGTAAAAATGACAAGCAATTTTCTGTAAGACGTAAACATCTTATCAAACTGGATATTGAACTTCATTTTTGAACCAAAACATTATTTCACCTATTTTTTAATGTTATCTTGGATATACTGCTGCTGAATATAGAAGAAACGTGTCATTACATTTTTTTGTGGTACTTCTAGATTTGAAGAGTTATAAAATGTATTTTCTGAAACTGTCGAACACGATTTTTTCTCGAGTGGAAAATTCTCTCAGAATCTTCTTTTAATATTTATAGTAAAAAGTTAAATTGATTATGAAAATAAAATATTAGATGTAAATTTCCAACTGGGTGAAAAATGTCCGGACCAGGATTCGAACCCGGGACCTCCTGGCTGAGGCCGCCAGTGTTCTGCCATCTGAACTATCCCAGATGATTCTGGTCAAACTTTTTCACCCAGCTAACGTTGAAGATTACAGCATCTGGTCTGAAACTTGGTCCAGCTCAACAGAATAAATCTCAGGTAATGGAACTCCAGAAATCGCTGGATACGAAATTACACTAGATTAATTTTCACACAATTATTCTAATTGGTAAACAAATCATATTAGATGTAAATTTCCAACTGGGTGAAAAATGTCCGGACCAGGATTCGAACCCGGGACCTCCTGGCTGGAAATTTATATCTAATATGATTTGTTTACCAATTAGAATAATTGTGTGAAAATTAATCTAATGTAATTTCGTATCCAGCGATTTCTGGAGTTCCATTACCTGAGATTTATTCTGTTGAGCTGGACCAGGTTTCAGACCAGATGCTGTAATCTTCAAGGTTAGCTGGGTGAAAAAGTTCGACCAGAATCGTCCGGGATAGCTCAGATGGCAGAGCACTGGCGGCTTCAGCAAGGAGGTCACGGGTTCGAATCCTGGTCTGGACATTTTTCACCCAGTTGGAAATTTACATCTAATATGATTTGTTTACCAATTAGAATAATTGTGTGAAAATTAATCTAGTGAAAATAAAGTAGTTTATTAAAATTAATGATATTTTACATTATATACTGAAATAATATATTTATTACGAAGTAATACACTTTTATATGCAAAATATTATATCTGTTTTCTGTAAAAATTAAATTTAATGCGAAATCAATATTTAAAAATTTTATAATTACATTAAAAATTCATTATATAAAATAAATATATCACGAAACGCTTTATTCAATAATCTTACAAAGCATTTTTTTTTTGTAACTTTAGCTATGTAAAAAATATTTCTGCTTTTAACTTCCAACTTTTAACTTTGTTTTATTCAATTTAAAATTTCTTATACTAAAAATTCCCATGAAAACTTTATTCTGTTTAATAAGATGTTCATCATGTATTTCGTTAAATATTTTTTCTTAGAAAGTTCTGTTTCTGAATCTGTATACGCAATACGCATACTTACAAAAGAATGCGTTCACTTTCGAGGAGCTATTTTCCTTTTTTTAGAAATTACTTCAGAATTTTAAATTTCGAGCGTTTCAAAATATACTTAAAGCATAACAGAAATTTAGTAAAGGATCACTATCTTTTAATTCTACACATCTTTTAATTTTTTGTCATATCTATTTCTTCAAGAACATAAATATACTTCACATTTTATGAAGTTCTTACGCTGTTATTGACATCTTTGTTACACCTTTTGTGGATTTCAGAGTACACATTTTGCAGAATTTTCTCAAAACTTTCAGTAGAAAAAGTTATTGTGTGAAATGATCTTCCAAAATGAAGAACATTCATTTTGTAAGAGAAAGTACACGTCCTTCAGATGAGCATTATTGAGAAGGAAAAATGACAAAAAAAAAAAAAAAAAAAAAAAAATCTGTAAAAGATAAACCTTTTACCAAACCACATATTGCACTTCTTTTTTGACCCGAAACATTATTTCACCTATTTTTGAAGATTAACTTGGAACATATCTGCTGAATATAGAAGAAACGTGTCATTCATTTTATTTTTGTGGCTCTTCTAGATTCGAATGTAATAAAACATATTTTCTGAAACTGTCCAGCCCGATATTTTCTCGAGTTCAAATTCCTGCAAAATCTTTTTTTATTATTTATCGTAAAAAATTAAACTGATTATGAAAATAAAATAGTTTATTAAAAGAAACGATAAAAGTACATTATATTCTGAAACAAGATATTTATTATGAAATAATATATTTTTATATCTAAAATATAATATCTATTTTCCGTAGAAATTAAATTTCATGCGGAAACAGTATTTATAAATTTTATAATTACTTTTAAAAATTCATTTTATAAATTAAATTTCATGCAAAAACAATATTTTCAAACTTTATAATATTTAAAAAATCATTATATAAATTAAATATATCACGAAAATTTCTATTCAATGATCTTATAATGCATTTTTTAATAACTTTAGCTATGTAAAATTGGTTCTCCTTCTAGCTTCTAACTTTTAAATTTGTTTTATTCAATTTAAAATTTCCTATACTAAACTTTTCCCCTGAAAACTTTATTATGTTTAATAAAATGCCCACCAATTACTTTGGTAAATATTTTTTTCTTGAAACACTTTTCTATAAAATATTAATATAATATATAATATGTAAGTTTTCTGTAAAATATAATATCTATTTTCTGTTGAAATTAAATTTCATGCGAAAACAATATTTACAAATTTTATTATTACTTTCATTATATAAAATAAATGTACCACAAAACGCCTTATTCAATAATCTTATAATGCAGTTTGTTTTATAACTTTAGCTATGTAAAAAATATTTCTCCTTTTAACTTTGCTTTTTTCAATTTAAAATTTCCTATACTAAAATTTTCCCATGAAAACTTTATTCTGTTTAGTAAAATATCCATCATGTACTTCCGTAAAAATTTTTTCTTGAAAAAATTTATTTCTAAACCTGTATATACTTACATAAGAATCTATGCACTATAGAGGAGATATTTTCTTTCAAACTGCTTTCCCTTCTTCTAGAAATAACATCAGAATTTTAAATTCTGAGCGTTTCAAAATAAACTTTAAAGCATAATAGAACTTCAGTAAAGGATCACTATCTTTCAATTTTATACCGCTTTTAAATTTTTGTAATACCTATTTCTTCAAGCACTTAAATATATCCCACATTTTATTAAGTTCTTATGCTGTTATTGACAGCTTTGATACACCTGTTGTAGACTTCAAAGTACACATTTTTCAGGATTTTCTCAACACGTTCAGTAGAAAAGTTATATGAAATAATCTCCCAGAATAGAGAAAGTTCATTTTGTTAGAGAAAGTACACAGGTTTCAGATGAGCGTTATTGAGAAGTAAAAATGACAAGCAGTTTTCTGTAAGACGTAAACCTCTTACCAAACCGGATTTTGATCTTCATTTTTGAACCAAAATATTGTTTCACCTTTATTGGAATATTATCTTGGATATACGCTGCTGAATATAGAAGGAGCGTGTCATTCTTTTTTTTCTGTGGTTCTTTTAGATTTAAAGAGGTATAAAACGTATTTTCTAAAATTGTCGAGTACGATTTTTTCTCAAATGCAAATTCTCGCACAATCTTCTTTTAATATTTATAGAAAAAAAAACTGATTATGAAAATAAAATAGTTTATTGAAAGTAATGGCATTTTTGTACATTGTATACTGAAATAGTATTTTTATTATGAAGTAATACATTTCTATACGTAAAATATAACATCTCTCTTCTGTAAAAATTAAATTTCATGCGAAAACAATATTTACAAATTTTATAATTACATTTAAAAATTCATTCTATAAATTAAATACATCACGAAAATATTTGTTCAATACTCTTATAATGCATTTTTTTTTATAACTTTAGCTATATAAAAAATAGTTCTGTTTTTTACTTCCATGTTTTAACATTGTTTTATTCAATTTAAAATTTACTATACTAAACTTTTCCCATGAAACTTTATTCTGTTTAATAAAATGTCCATTATGTACTTCGGTAAATATTTTTTCGTGAAAAATTCTATTTCTAAACCTGTATATACTTTCAAAAGAAAGTATGCACTTTAGAGGGGATATTTTCTTTCAAACTGCTTTCGCTTCTTCTAGAAATAACATCGGAATTTTAAATTACCAGCGTTTCAGAATAAATGTTAAGGTGTAATTGAACTTTAGTAAAGGGTCACTATCTTTTAATTTTATACCGCTTTTAAGTTTTTGTAATATCTACCTCTTGCAGCACATAAATACGTACCACTTTTTATTAATGCTTACTCTGTTTTTGACAGTTTTGATACACCAGTTCAAAGTACACATTTTTCAAGATTTTCAACTCTTTATCAACTCTCTCTGTAGCAAAAGTTATTATGTGAAATAGTCTACAAAAATAGAGAAAGTTCATTTTGTAAGAGAAAGTACATATCCTTCAAAGGAGCATTATTGAGAAGAAAAAATGACAAAAAAAAAAAAAAATAAATAAATAAAAAAAAATCTGTAAAAGATAAGCCTTTTACCAAACCACATATTGCACTTCTTTTTTGACCCGAAACGTTATTTCACCTATTTTTGAAGATTAACTTGGAACATATCTGCTGAATATAGAAGAAACATGTCATTCATTTTATTTTTGTGGCTCTTCTAGATTCGAATGTAATAAAACATATTTTATGAAACTGTCCAGCCCGATATTTTCTGGAGTGCAAATTCCTGCAAAATCTTTTTTTATTATTTATCGTAAAAAATTAAACTGATTATGAAAATAAAATAGTTTATTAAAAGAAACGATAAAAGTACATTATATTCTGAAACAAGATATTTATTATGAAATAATACATTTTTATATCTAAAATATAATATCTATTTTCCGTAGAAATTAAATTTCATGCGGAAACAGTATTTATAAATTTTATAATTACTTTTTAAAATTTATTTTATAAATTAAATTTCATGCAAAAACAATATTTTTAAACTTTATAATATTTAAAAATTCATTATATAAATTAAATATATCACGAAAATTTCTATTCAATAATCTTATAATGTATTTTTTAATAACTTTAGCTATGTAAAAGTAATTCTCCTTCTAACTTCTAACTTTTAAATTTGTTTTATTAAATTAAAAGGTTCCTATACTGAACTTTTCCCCAGAAAACTTTATTTTGTTTAATAAAATGCCCACCAATTACTTCGGTAAATATTTTTTCTTGAAACATTTTTCTATAAAATATTAATATAATATATAATATGTAATTTTTCTGTAAAATATAATATCTATTTTCTGTAAAACATACAAATTTCCTATACTAAAATTTTCCCATGAAAACTTTATTCTGTTTAGTAAAATATCCATCATGTACTTCCGTAAAATTTTTTTCTTGAAAAATTCTATTTCTAAACCTGTATGTACTTACATAAGAATCTATGCACTATAGAGGAGATATTTTCTTTCAAACTGCTTTCCCTTCTTCTAGAAATAACATTAGAATTTTAAATTCCGAGCGTTTCAAAATAAACTTTAAAGCATAATAGAACTTCAGTAAAGGATCACTATCTTTCAATTTTATACCGCTTTTAAATTTTTCTAATACCTATTTCTTCAAGCACTTAAATATATCCCACATTTTATTAAGTTCTTATGCTGTTATTGACAGCTTTGATACACCTGTTGTAGACTTCAAAGTACACATTTTTCAGGATTTTCTCAACAAGTTCAGTAGAAAAGTTATTATGTGAAATAATCTACCAGAATAGAGAAAGTTCATTTTGTTAGAGAAAGTACACAGGCTTCAGATGAGCGTTATTGAGAACTAAAAATTACAAACAGTTTTCTGTAAGACGTAAACCTCTTACCAAACCGGATTTTGATCTTCATTTTTGAACCAAAATAGTGTTTCACCTTTTTTAGGAATATTATCTTGGATATACTGCTGCTTGAATATAGAAGGAGCGTGTCATTCGTTTTTTTTCTGTGGTTCTTCTAGATTTAAAGAGGTATAAAACGTATTTTCTGAAATTGTCGAGTACGATTTTTTCTCAAGTGCAAATTCTCGCACAATCTTCTTTTAATATTTAAGGAAAAAAAACTGATTATGAAAATAAAATAGTTTATAAAAAGTAATGGTATTTATGTACAATGTATACTGAAACAATATTTTTATTATGAAGTAATACATTTTTATATATAAAATATAACATCTGTTTGCTGTAGAAATTAAATTTCATGCGAAAACAATATTTACAAATTTCATAATTACATTTAAAAATTCATTCTATAAATTAAATACATCACAAAAATCTTTATTCAATACTCTTGTAATGCATTTTTTTTATAACTTTAGCTATATAAAAAATACTTCTGCTTTTTACTTCCAAGTTTTAATATTGTTTTATTCAATTTAAAATTTACTATACTAAACTTTTCCCATGAAACTTTATTCTGTTTAATAAAATGTCCATCATGTACTTCGGTAAATATTTTTTCTCGAAAAATTCTATTTCTAAACCTGTATATACTTTCAAAAGAAAGTATGCACTTTAGAGCGGTTATTTTCTTTCAAACTGCTTTCTTTTCTTCTAGAAATAACATCGGAATTTTAAATTCCAAGCGTTTCAAAATAAATTTTAAGGTATAATTGAACTTTAGTAAAGGGTCACTATCTTTTAATTTTATACCGCTTTTAAGTTTTTGTAATATCTATCTTTTGCAGCACATAAATATGTACCACTTTTTTATTAATGCTTACTCTGTTTTTGACAGTTTTGATACACCTGTTCAAAGTACACATTTTTCAAGATTTTCAACTCATTATCAACTCTCTCTGTAGAAAAAGTTATTATGTGAAATAGTCTACCAAAATAGAGAAAGTTCATTTTGTAAGAGAAAGTACATATCCTTCTAAGGAGCATTATTGGGAAGAAAAAATGACGCATAATTTTCTGTTGGAAAAAAATCGGATATTAACCTCCTTTTTGGATTCAAAACATTATATTATCTATTTTCGAAGATTATCTTGGATATACTGCTGGTGAATGAACAGGAAACCTGTGGTTACACTTTTTTGTGTCCTAGATTTGAAATGTAATAAAATGTATTTTCTGAAATTGTCAAACATGATTTTTTTAGAGTGCAAATTACCGCACAATCTTCTTTTATTATTTATCATGATTAAAATTTTAAAAAATTAAATTTATTATTCAAATTAAAATGTTTATTCAAAGTAATGATAAAAGCACATTATGCACTGAAACAATATTTTTATTACGAAATAATACATTTTTATATATAAAATATAATATCTATTTTCCGTAGAAATTAAATTTTATGCGAAAATAAATAACAATTACAAATTTTATAATTACATTTGAAAATTCATTATATAAAATAAATTTCATGCGAAAATAATATTTACAAATTTTATAATTACATTTTAAAATTTTATAATTACATTTTAAAATTTTATTATTACATTTTAAAATTTTATAATTACATTTAAAAATTGATTATATAAACTAAATATATCATGAAACGCATTATTCAATAATCTTATAATGCATTTTTTCTAACTTTAGTTATGTAAAAAAATATTTATGTTTTTAACTTCCAAATTTAACTTTCTTTTATTCAATTTAAAATTTTCTATACTAAAATTTGGCCATGAAGACATTATTTTTCATGGCCAAATTTTAGTATAGAAAATTTTAAAGCCGCCATCATGTACGTCGATAAATATCTTTTCTTGAAAAATTCTATTTCTAAATCTGTATATACTTACAAAATGAGGAGATATTTTCTTTAAACGGCTCTCCCTTCTTCTAGAAGTAACATCAGAATTTTAAATTCGGAGCGTTTCAAAATAAACTTTAAAGCAGAATAGAGCTTCAGTAAAGCATCACTATCTTTCAATTTTATGCGGCTTTTAAATTTTTGTAATATCTATTTCTTCAAGCATATAAATATATCCAGCATTTTATTAAGTTCTCATGCTGTTATTGACAGTTTTGATACACCTGTTGTAGATTGTTCATTTTGTAAGAGAAACTACTTGTATGTCCGTCAGAGGAGCTTTTTTCAAAATGAAAATCGACAAACGATTTTCTGTAAGACATAAAGCTCTCACCAGACCGGATATTGCTCTTTTCTGGGCCCAAACATTATTTCACCTATTTTGGAATATTATCTTGGGTATATTGCTACTATATATATATATATATATATATAAAGAAAAAAAAAAAAAGAAAAAAAATGAGTTCTTCTAGATTTGAAGTGTAATAAAAAGGCATTTTGTGAAACTCTGGACCCCTGATTTTTTCTTGTGTGCAAATTTCCGCACACTGTAAATAATAATAATAATAATAATAATAATAATAATAAGGTTACAAAGAATTTTGTGGGGAACTGGGATTCCTAGAACTGTTTATATAGCCGAAAAAAAAATCATGTAATTATTCCGGATAACCGATAACAGTTTAGTACGCATACAAATTTCTGTAGCTTTATAAACGGAGTTTTATAGGTTTACATCTTTTTTCTGTACAGTGTACAGTTAAAATTTGAGTAAACATACAGATTTCTGAAGCTTTTACAAAAAATTGTTTTGTAGACTTACATCTTCTTTTTTATAGTGCACAATCTTCTTTTATTATTTATATACGTTAATTAAATACGAAAATAAAATAGTTCATTAAAAGCAATGATAAAAGTACATTATATACTGAAACAATATATTTATTATGAAATAATTTATTCATTATGAAATAATACAGTTTTATATGTAAAATATAATATCTAAGTTCTGAAGAAATTAAATTTCATGTGAAAACAGTATTTACAAATATTATAATTACATTGAAAAATTTATTATATAAATTAAATATATCACAAAAATCTTTATTCAATAATCTGAAAATGTATTTTTTTTAAAATACTAAAATATAAAAAAATGCTGATTACTTATAATGGAACAAAGATTTAAAAAAAAAAATGCTATAAAAGTGATATAGTACTTTTATTTAGATTTACGCAATTTTAATCGCACAAACGGCGACATTTTCAAAATCTCTCTAGATAGAAATATTTTCGAATTTCAAAATTAAAAAATTTGCGAAAATATTTCTATCTAAAATGATTTTGAAAATGTCGCCGTTTGTGCGATAAAACGTGCTTAAATCTAAATAAAGTTATTAGATCACTTTTATAGCATTTATGTATTTTTTAAATAATTTTTGCTATGTAAAAAATACTAGATGAAACAGCACCGAAAAACTGGCGATAAACTCAATTAAATATAAAAAAACTTTGTATAAATTACCATAAAAATATAAAAATACACATGGCGTGTTTCCAGCTGGAAATTTCAACAGCCGTCATCAGCCAAAGTAAACACATGTCCGTAAAGGGACAAGGTCATAAATGAAGTGTCATGCTACACTTTTATGAACTGTCATGTTACTGTGTGTGTTTTTATATTTTTAGGGTGATATATACAAAGTTTTTTTTTTATTTAATTATGTAAAAATGCTTTTAACTTCCAACTTTTAACTTTGTTTTATTTAATTAAAAATTTTCTATACTAAAATTTTCACATGAAAACATTTTTCCTTTTTAACAACAGCAATAAACGTGTAAATTAACTTCGACAGTTTTTAATAAATCGTCACTATGCGAAGTGAGTATGAGTATGACGATGAGTCGTTTTTATACTATTTCTTGATAAATTTACTATAAATAAAAATACACTTTTACCGCAACGATTTCGTACTATGTTCACTTCAAGTATCTGATAAGCAATTAAAAGTATAACAAAAACAAGCATGTAGTTTTCATTCTTCGTTTTACCAATTTAATACATCACGAAATGTTTCGTACAAAGAAATCATAAAACACTTTTTTTTTTGTAGTTGTAGCTCTTCAAATTTTAACTATATTAAATATATCAAAATAAACACATATTTTAAAATTTTCAACAGAAAAATTTCTGCTACTTAATAAAATTTCCATCATGCCCCTCCGTAAATATTTCTACTGAAAAAATTTAATTTCTTATTCACTATATTCTTCCAACAGAATATATTCCCTTTTAAGCTGACATTTTTATTCATATGCTTTTCCATTCTTTCAGAAATAACTTTAGAATTTTAAACTCCAAGCCTTTCAAAAAAATTATTAAATAAATAAATAAAATAAAGCATAATAGAAATTTAGTAAACATTCAATATCTTTCAGTTTTATATTGCTTTTAAATTTTATATATAGATATTTTTTCTAAGCACATATATATTTTCCACCTTTTATTAAGTGCTTCCGACTTTATGGACAGTTCCGATACACCTGTTGGAGATTTTTGAACGCATTTTTTTTCCATGCTTCTCCCAGCAGTTTCTGTTGAAAAGTTTTTATATGAAATAAACTAACGAAAAAGAGAAAGTACATTTTGTAAGAGAAAGTATATTGTACTCTCGTTTGGATCTTCGATATTTCTTCACCTATTTTAGAAGATTAACTTTGCTATACCACTATAAAATGGAAATAATGTGTCGTTATATGTAATATATCACACATCTATATTCGAAGTGTGATAAAAAATTATTTTATGCCAATTTTTATCTTGTGAAATTTCGAATCCTCTTGCTACTCGAATGAAAATTTCCTAACATTACTCGATTTAATTGAATATGAAAAAAAAAATGTGCAGTTTAAGTAATAAGAATAATGTATTATAAATGAGCAAATGTAAGGTGTTAAAAAAATTATAACGTTACCGGGTTTTTGTAAATAGAGGTTTTGATGATCATCTGTTAAAGCATATTCATGATAGAAAGATTCTATTAAAAAATATATACAAATCGACTACAGATTCAGGGTATAGCATTTATTTTACAAGGGGGCGTATAAGTATTTAATTAGGAAATATTTTTATCTATTGTTTCTGAAATACACCATAATAAACTATTAGTCCTGTCTTTATTTATTTTTTTTTAAGTTAGACTCTTTAAATTTTCATACGATCCTTGGGTTACATAATTCCCATTTAAAAACATTTCTTCTATGCTCCTGATAAGTAAAAATTTCATTCTTCTGCTGCAAAAACTCACTTGTTAATTATTTTTTAAAGTGCATCGGATTACGGAGCTTTCAGACAAAAAAAAAAAAAAAAAAAAAAAAAAAAAAAAAAATCGTGTGTCTGTATTTAGTGCCGGAAAACGTCGAAATTTCATAAATAGAGGAGAAGGTACAAATACCGGCTAGGGTCCAAATACCGGCTATTAAGTGTTCTGAGAACTGAGCGCAGCGCAGCCTAGCGGTGATAGGCAGAGTTTGTAAGTTTAATTAAGAGAAGAAAGTTACGAAAAGTACGTCGCTGAAGTCTGTGTTATTTACAAATAGTAAATGCAAAAGTGTCGAATCTACGTAATCTGGTACATCAAAAGTTTTTCAGATATGTGTTTCTCAATTTTTAAAAATATACTCATCGTATATTGGCTTGAATGGTAGATTAAGTTATTTTCTAAACATATTTAGCTCTCAATTGCCATGCGCACAGTATTGGTATTTTATTATATGAATGAGCAATACCGGTTTTAACTTAAACATAGCAGTGGTCCGAATACCGACTACCTAGTGTGGTCTAAATACCGTCTAGCCGGTATTTGGACCTCTCTCGTTTGCTCTGCTTGAAGGGGAGGAAAATAAATTAATTTAAATAGTTCCATAATTAATAAATTAACTTAAATTGTTCGGAAAAGTCCCCGTCCCATTTCGCAATATGAAAAAAGCAACCATGGCCGTAATTCTTCAGGACTGACACTGGTTACCGGATCACTTTCCAAAAAAGAGCTGTTGGACACTACAAATTTTTCCTGTAATAAATGTGAAGAGGAAGAAAAAAAAATGACGGAGTAAACCAGGCGAAAGAGGCAGAAATTTGATTTTAACCCTCTCGCTGCGCAACCCGAGTTTTCCTCGGGGATTCATTTTTTCCGTCTAATTAACCCTCTTTGATTATTCTCGCCAGTTATTTTATTTTATTTTTTTTAATTATGCCTTATTTAATCGGAGCATTTTCCCGGTTAAATTAGACAAAAACTTTTGTTTTGAAAAACTGGTGACAAAAGAATAAAAATTCTTAAAAGACGCTCGTCACGAAGGGGTTAAATACGCAATTTTTGAAGCTATTTTGATAAAACAATTACGCAGAGGGCTAAAGCGAGAGGGTTAAAAAGTGAAAAGGGAAAATATCCAACAGAGGAAGATGATAAATTTGTGCCATCTGCATGGGTGCTTTCTCTGTGGACAAAAATGGGGGAGGGGATTCTGGGTGCACTGTTAAGAATGCGATATGAGGGTTGATATGGACTACGCCGACGCAGAGAGTGATATTATGCTTTCGATTTTTTCAGATAAAATAATCCTCGTTTCAATCCTCAAGCTTTTTTTTTTGTTTTACACGTTAAAAAGCAAAATTAAAAACATAATGGGAAGAAGACTGTGAGAGACAGTCGTAAAGAATTTCAGAAATTTGACAAAAATACTTATTTATTAAAAATTGCGTATTTTTTCTGTGCATAAGAAATGTTATTAATCAATACAATTTATTAAAATAATATTCTTATTGCTTAATAACTGTCATTAGCTCTATTTGTGTGATCTTTTGGAAAAAAACTTAGGTAGCCGGTATTTAGACCCCATTTTAAAAACTCAAAATTTGAAGACTTTCGGAATTTTGCTTCTTATAAACAGAAAACGCCTTTTAAACTGATTTTTTTTCTCTAAACAGGTGTAAGACGTGTCAAGGTACCTGCTGTCACTTTTTATTTTATTAATTTCGAAAATTGTATGATCTAGATTGAAAACAAAAGTGGTAGCCGGTATTTGAACCTTTTCCTCTATTAAAGCATCATAACTGGGTGATTTGTGGTCGTAGAAGAATGCAACTTTTACTATTTTACCTGTCAGAGCAAAAAAAGAATGTTTTTAAATAGAACTGATGGGAACCAATGGCCGTATAAAAAATTAATTTCGTTATTAAATATGTATAAATCCCCTCGCAAAATAAATGTCATGTCTAAAAACTGTACTTGATTTGTATATTTTTGTAATTGGATTTATATTTCAATCATCAATAGATTAAGAGATAATTGCCCTTAAGTTTGATGCATATGCCATATACTTTCTATAGTAGCAAATTATAATAAGAAAGATGCTTACTTATATACATACATACATATTTATATACAAAGTGCAAAGGGAAGTCCCTTTAACCTGAAAATACTTGCGAACGGAGAGTGCTTCAGCTATGCAAGTGAGATAACGGTATAATAAAGCGACTACGCCCGATTTAATGCAAACGACATCAGCGCTCCCCTAATAGCGAAATTTGGAAGGTAGCCATTGCAAACTGAAAACGAAAATATATAGGGCAAAATTTCCAATTAGAAAGTTTTAGAGCATCGACTAATTAGTACGAAACGACATTTGGTTTCAATGGATAAGATAAATCTTCGCCTGTATGCCAAAAATGTCCGAAATCGATGCACTCCATTTTGTGTAAACGCTTTAATGGAATAGCCAGAACTATGAAGAAATCAGCACAATTTATGGTATAAATACGTACTTATCTCAATACATTTTGACAACATTACACAAAAAACAAAAAAGACAAATTGCCTCACAGCGATAAAAACTTAATATTCAGTATGTTCGAAAAGTTTACATTGCTCAGGATACACGTTTTTATTCGTGAGAGAAATTCTGCTTACACATTTCTCAGTATGGAACGCCTATTTCAAGCCTCTTCAATACGACGACGCAGATTTAACATTTTAAAGAATTGACGAATGGCACCAAGAATATTTTAATAAAATCTTGCTTTTGAAATGAAAGTGCAAATTAGTGGGTTTTTATTTTCTAAGAAATTCGTTTGAATATTCTGGTGTAGTCAATTATTTCATCAGTTTACGAACAGAATTCTTCTGCCCCTGAAAGAGTTAATCTAAAATTTTGAAAAATCTTTACAGACATTACAGCACAGTACAACGTCACAATCTGTAACTGTGCACTGCTACATTTCCGGAATGTGAATATGCAAAGTAGAATCAGGCGCGGATCCACGGGGGGGTGGGGGGGGGCAAAAAAAGTATAAATCCACCGCTTATCGCGAATTCCAAAAAATGGTCGCCGAAAAAATCAATTTCGTTATTCGTTCGCATAAAAAATTACCAAATTCATCAAAGCATTGCTCAGAAAGCACCAATTTCGTCAAAAAAATCGCGGAAAAACGCAAATTTCGTCAAAAAATCGCGTATTTCGTCAAAGGACCGTGAAAAACGCAAATTTTGTCATAGGATCGCAGAAAAAACGTAAATTTCGTCAAAAAATCGGAGAAAAAAAGCGAACTTTGCCAAAGAATCGCGGAAAAAACGCAAATTTGGTCAAGAGATCTCTGAAAAAATGAGAATTTTGTGAAAGAATCGCGTAAAAAAAGGAGAATTTCGCCAAAGAATAGCTGAAAAAAAAAACCCCACGAATTTTGTCAAAGGCCGCGAACAAAATGCATATTTAGCGCCAGGAGGAGATTCCCCGAGGCATGGATTTAGGGGGGCGATTGGGGCGGTCCCTCCCTCCCCCAAGATATAAATCCAACGCTTTTAACGGCAGTTTTTTGCGGAACAGGCAGACAAGCAAACGAAAACCAAACACTTTTCGGGTGTCAATGGTAAATCTCACTGAAGTTTCGCCAATTAATGAACAAAAAAGGATTATGTCCTGTCAAAAGGCATGTGGAGCCATGATTTTTGACACTGGGTTGAGATGGGGGTCGATGCCACTTCGTGTACCTTTTGTTGAATTTCTACAACAGAAAATTGACACCGTTGTGTGGATCCCTTTAAAGTGTGGACACTTTTTCATCTTTTCAAAGAAGCTGCACTTCTAATTTCTGTATAATATTTTTGCAGAGAGCTCTTTTGTTTGAGAAAAGAATGGGATTTGTAGCAATTTTTAAAGAAAGAAAGAAAGAAGAAAAAGAAAGGACCTTTTAAAACTTCAAGCATCTTAATATTAGCTGAAAAAAGCCACTAATGTTTTAAAAAAATGTACTGCTATTGCCCCCCACATCGTTGAATTTCAAGGGGTATTTGATGAATGAACAAAAAAGGATTATGTCTTAGTCAGTTAAAAGCTAAAATGCATATGGTGTGTTAATTTTTTGAAAGCCAACTTGGTAAACCAGTTCTTCCTGTATGTATTTACTTAACCCCTTCGGGACGGGGGACTTTTACGAAATTTTTAATCTTTTGTCACCGTTTTTTAAAAACAGAAATTTGTGTCTTCTTGAATCGAGAAAATGCGTTGATTAAATAAGGTAAATTTTTCAGTAAAATTTTACTGGTGAGGAAAAACAAGGATTCTGAGCGCTTCATGCGGCACGTATACGTGTCACTCGTCCCCAACTGGTTAATGAAAGGCCTTCTAGGTGATTTGAATAGAAAATGCTGCTCTACTGTCACCCACCATTCATTGTTTGGTTCACCATTTTTCGCTATATTTCTACCTCTTGTAGAGAAGCTATGGAAACAGACCTAGGTCTCAGTAACAAATGTTAACCTTAATGGACTAATAATGAGAAGATTATGAAGAAATATACGCACCGCTTAGATGACACATTTTGACTTTTCAAGGATGTTAAGACCCCTTGAGATTTTTATTCAGTCCCTTTTTTGAATAAACCGATAAGATAATTAATTACCAGAGTAAAAATGAAAAGAACAAAAATAAGATATTTAATAAATAAATTCTATGGTAACATTTTTAATTTTTCGGCACAATTAGAAACAATAAGTCATATTTTGAGAAGAGGAGGCTTATATAATAGGGTGGGCCGAAAAAAACTTTTTTTCGATTTTCGATGATGGGTAGTGCGGAAAAGTTGCCACTGGTGACACTAAGTTCACACACAAAATTTTAGATTTTTCGGACATTCCCTTCATTTGCCGCAAATGGTTTGAAGTTTGGCTCAAATGCTGATTTTTGAACTTTTTTAGCAAAAGTTTAAAAAAGGTTAAATTTAAGTTTTTTTTTTAGCTAAATTTACTTGAAATGTCATGTTTAGTGTACGAAATGTTTAAATAAGCTATAATTATGTATTATTTAATAGTTATGTGCATTGTGCATTTTTAATTAGGTGACTTTTATAGCTTTTTCGGGTATAAATGAGCAAAAATTGCAGGAATTGTGACAACAGGGAATAAGGAACCCGTCATAGGTAAAGACTTGGTCAGGAGGCAGAAAAAGAAACTTGGAAAGAAGATACAGGAGGAGGAAGATCTTAGAGGAAGAAAAATTACAAGCATCTGTTTTGATAGTAGAAAAAATAAAACGATTTTCATAAAAAAGGGGACTAGCAGCACCGTCGACAGAAAGACGAAACAAATATCACCATGTTATCTGAACGTGGTTTGGAATATTTGGGTCATTTGACACCTACTTCTGACCACTGCGGAGAAATAGAAAAATCATTATATAATTTTCTAAGCCAGAATAAAGCCTGCTTTGGAAAAAATCAAGAAAAGAACTGCAACATTTGATATGTATTCTTCATACGAACGAGCTCCCACTCTGACAGCGACATCAACTGTCTAAACTAGATGGTAGGGCCACTTGGCTAAATACCTTTACCAACTGAAACGGAGCTAGATTAATAAGAGTACTCAAATATTCAGTCTTTTGCATTTTTGATGTCCATGAAACAGGAATAGGCTCGTAGAAATGAACAAGTACATTTTCGCACGCCATTACAGATTATGTGCTTCGTACTTCTCTCGACGGTGCCGCTTGTTCCCTTTTTTCTATAAAGATGATGTTATTATTTCTACTATAAAAAATATGGTTATAATTTTTCATCCTCCAAGATATTCCTTCTCCTGTATCTTCTTTTCAAGTTTCTTTTTCGGTCTCCTGACCAAGTTTTTATCGATGACAAGATTTTTATTCCTGTTTGTCACAATTCCTGCAGCCTGAAGCACAGATGAAGCTCTTAACGCAGTGTACCTATATGATATATCAGTTCTAAATCTGGTGAACGCTGTTTGACAAAGGGATATGCGTTTGGGAGTGTCTGCGTTTGAAGACTGTCAGGTTCTGAGAAACATCTGTTATTAGAACTATGGTTCTATATTATTTTTTGTCTTACTATTATATATCGTATGGTCTGTGTACTTCAAATTTCAAAGTAACATTCTTTCCTTGTCTGAAACCGGATCCGAGCAGGTGAATTGTACAGCTTGGATGGCGAGGGGTTTGAACGACCTTTTGAGATGTCTGTTGGAGATGGGGAGACAAAAGAATTCCCGGAACGAGGGAAAGAGCTTGGAATGCGAGCAGGGTGGAAACCCCGGGGGTTACGTGGAGTAAAAGCAGAGGGTTGCGAAAGGCAGTCGCTTCTGCTGGGAGAGTGGGCAGTTGAAGGCTGGGGCGCAAGACGCAAGGTTAGTTCCTGTGTATAGCTCTTAGATAGAGCGTAGGGTTGAGTGATGCTCGCCGAGTTTAGAGCCCATGTGTTGGAAGATTAAGAGTAACCTCCGGTAAAGCTAATTTAACGAGTGTAGCGTGAGAGTGATATAACGTAGTTTAACAGCACATTTACTGTATTTAATTTAATGTTGAACCGGATCACCTACATTCGAGTTTTAAGTGTAAATAGTGTTTTGTGTTTTGTAAATAGTGTGTAAATAAACTGTTAATTTAGTTAATTGAACGAGTTAGTTTTCATTTAAACAATCCTCTCAGAGCGTGACCGATATCACGTAATCATATCGGTGGTGGCGGCTTATAAATAACAAAGGATTTTCTTCGAAGTTGTGCGGACTAAGAGGAAACTCCGACAAAGGCCCTAGTTCAAAATTCTGATTCAGAAGAACTGCCTGCTTCAAAGTTCCCACTTTTTTTAATCTTCTGACAAATAGCTGTATTTTAGGGCAGAAAAATAATTAAAATCCCATCTCGTAGTTTCTCCCATCTCCAATTACCCCCCTGATCTTTGTGATGACTGATTGCGTTTTCACTCTCCATATTTGGATTTTCGTTCTCCATATCTCCCCACCTTCCAGAATTGCTGTCAAGACATGCTGTGGTCTGGCGTTAAAATACGTGACTCTGAACGCATCGAAAAACCGAAGGAAGAGCGAGGAACATAATAAAGATAAAAGAAAGAAACCGATGAACGAACCAAACAATACTTACAATTTTTGCTCAGTTATACGCGAAAAGGCTATAAAAATCGCCTAATTCAAAATACATATAACTAATAAATAACAGATAGTCAGAGTTTATTTAATCATTTCGTGCACTAAACATGACATTTCAAGTAAATTCAGCGAAAACAAATTTAATTTGCCATTTTAAAAATTTTTGCTAAAAAAGTTCAAAAATCAGCATTTGAGCAAAACTTCAAGTCATTTGCGGCAAATGAAGGAATTGATCTCAAATTTTTTCGAAAAATCTCAATTTTTTTGTGTAAACTTAGTGCCACCAGTTGCAAATTTTCCGCACTACCCATCATCGAAAATCGAAAAAACGCCTTTTTACGGCCCACCCTATTATATAATAAGAGGGTTGGTTAACCGAGTGTGTCGGTTAATTGAACGTCTGATAATCGATTGTCTGTAATAATTTTAAATAGCATTAATTATTTCATATTCATATAATAATTAACTACAAGGAATGATTTAATCAATAGAAACTATAACTGTGTTGATTATATATCATCCATCCGGTATCGACCCCCCCCCCCACCCCCAAAAAACAAAACAAAACAAACAAACAAAAAAAATATAACGAGTCTCTGGATCCGCCCCTGAGTAGAATCGTCGCTTATCGATTTCGGACATATTTGGGTATACAAGCGATGATTTATCTTATCCGTACGAACCATACCTCGTTTCGTACTAATTAATTGATGCTCTAAAACTTTCTAATTGAAAATTTTGCTCTATCTCTTTTCGTTTTCGATTTGCAGTGGCTATCTACCAAATTTCGCCACAAGAGGCGCTGCTGTCGTTTGCATTAGGTCGGGCGTAGTCGCTTTACTCTACCGTTACCTCACTTGCATAGCTGTGGCTCTCTCCGTTCGCAAGTATTTTCAGTTTAAAGGGACATTGCTTTGCACCCTGTATAATCATACATACATATTTAATGTTCATATTCGTTCTACATTACATTTTACACGGAAAAAAATCATAATAATTTTTTGAAATTTTTTTTTGCTCGAGAAGCTACATAAGCTTTTACAGTTAAAAAATCTGAAAAATATGGAATTAATATTTTAATGCTGATAAAATAATAGACTTCAAACGCTATAAAAAAACATCTATTTTTTACAATTTTCATATATATATATTATATTCATTCTTTATTTTTTCATCCACAAAATTATATTAATGTATATAATAATATATTATTCCCATCAGTTAAATTTTATTATCTAAATTTTAAGAGTAGCTATTACGCACGGGACAGCTATAGCGCACGGCATAAAGATTTAAAGTTACGAGAACAGCTTCATTCAAAATTTGAGTTTTTTGTACTTTATCGTGAGTATAATCATTGTTATTCCTTAGAAAATGCCATAAAGTAATAATATGAAATGATATTACCTTCTAATTCACATTATCATTTAATCTCTTTTTGGTTATAATTGCCTTTAAATTGCTGCCGTGTCGTCAATTATATATTAAAATTAATCTGTTTATGAAACTGAATTCAAAATTCAAATCAATAATATTGTAATGATTGTTGGGACGATGCTACAATATATATATATATATATTTTTTTTATGTATAGACCGTCATGTAAAATTGGTTTGTTGGTGATTTTTAGCACAGAAAGAAAAATTCAATAAGAATAAGGCTATTTTAGAAACAATTGTAGAAAATCATATGTTACTTTAGTGTAAGTAGAGCAATAATTAGAGAAATTTTGTTATAAAATTTAGCTGTACCAAAACAGGATTCGTAAGTTCTTACATTTCAGATACCATTATTTAGGATTAGTAATCTTTTGTCTGGTTTCTATGATTAAATAAGTCAAAAATTACTATTTGGAAATAATAGTACTGGAAATATAGAAGCGTTCAAGCTTCGTAAAAGTTTTTAGATTTTTTTTTTTGCATAAAAATACATTTTCACTTATAGAGCTGAGGAATATTTTAACTACTGTTAACTAGCTATTTATATTGTAGAAATATTTTAACTACTTCAGGGCGAACATCTAATACACAATTTTATAACTTTTAATAGTGCTATTTACGAATAGTAATCTTCGTCTTATTTAATTGTGGAAATTTTGTGATTAAATAATGGTAAAAATACTAGTCGAAAATAGTGGTACTCGAATTGTAAATACCACGCACGCCCATTGAATACTCGTTTATCTGGCGTTTGTTCCAAAGGGGTTAACTGATTATTTTACCAGTGGTTTTTAGTTTTCTCTAATGCACGTATAACACAAAATATTATTTTAATTATTTTCAACTAAACGAATTTTGTGACTGTTAGCTTTAACTAATTACAAGTACAGATATATTATTATTTTCAACAAACTAATAGTATTTACATATTAACATACGAGGTTTGGTTTGTTGTGGGCGTTTCAGTCATTTTTTGCATAAGGGGGCTAACCGTAACCTTCGAGTTTACTCAAGGTCGTGATATTCCCCAAAATTCAGATGTAATAGGCAACGTTTTCTTCCAGTATTCAGCAAGGGAGGACGCTCTATTTTAAGTGAAATTATCGTTAGAATATATTTCTTTGAAAGATGTTTTTGAAATTTGGGTAAATTGTATTTAAATGAATGTAAAAAGCATGCATGGAATAATTGTTTTATTATTATGATCGTTTAGCCTAATTTCTTAATAATAATTTTAAAAAATCATTAGTTTATACAGGTAGTACGCTTGCTTAAAACTCAATGGAATGGTATAAATCTTAAAAAATATGTTATATAGTTACATTTATATGTAAAAAATATTATTATTGAAATAATCACTAGAAATTACTAGTTCGTGAAAATTTTAGAAAAAAAAGTATTTAAATTAATCTAAAAAGCATAAATAAAATTATTATTTATTGTTATTATCATTATACTTGCTTCATTAATATCTAAAAAAATTCTCAAATTTCTACTTTGACTTGCTTAAGACTCAAAGGTGAGATATAAGATACTAAAAAATGCTTAAAAAACTTTCATCTAGTTATATTCGCAAATAAAAATCTTAATTATAGAAATAATCGATAGAGTTTATGTCTTTGAAAAATTTTTTTTTGAGGGGGGGGGGGGTGAATATGTAAATAAAAGTTAAAAACATACCGGAAATTATTTAGTTAATATAATTTTACTTCCTTCATTAATATCTGAAAAAAATAAATCCTCAGTATGTACTTTGCCTGTTTAAGACTCAAATGAATGATATAAAACACTAAAAAATTACTGTATAAAACTGTAATCTATACTAATATTATAAAGAGGTAAAAATTGTTTATTTGTAGGAGGTAAGCTCTGGAACTACCGAACCGATTCCAAACGTAATGGTATCAAAATGATGGTGTTAGTCCAACTTAGAACATAGGCAATATTATACGTCGGTGCCACTACCCCAGAGGGGTTGCAGGAGCAAAAAACGTTCTAAAAATGCGATTTTTGCGTTACTGAAGGACATAGAAATATGAAATTTGAAATATTAGTTACTTATAAGATATAAATGATGTTAAGAACAGTTCTTAAACAATTCGAAATTTAAAAAGGGGTGAAAATGCACAAAAAGCGTCCTAATAAACGTTCTAAAAGGTAGTTTCTACGCACTCTCAGGAAATACCAAACCGATTTAAAAAATATTGGTGTCGAAATGATGGTGATAACGCTTGCTATAAGATAGGCTATGTTTTATGTCGGTGCCACTACCCCAAAGAGGGTGCAGGAGCAAAAAACGTTCTAAAAATGCGATTTATGTGTTACTGAAGGGCCTAGAAATATGAAATTTAAAATATTAGCTACATATTAGATATAAAGGATTTCTAAGAACAGTTCTTAAACAATTCAAAATTTAAAAGGTGTGAAAATGCGTGAAAAGCGTTCTAAAAAACGTTCTATATGGTGGTTTCTACACAATCTCAGGAAATACCAAACCGATCTAAAAAAATAATGGCGTCAAAATGATGGTGACAACCCTTGCCCCAACATAGGCTATGTTTTATGTCGGTGCCACTAGCCCAATGGGGGTGCAGAGAAAAACGTTCTAAATTGCGGTTTTTTGCGTTAAGGAAGGGTGTAGAATCGGAAAATTTGGAATGGTAGTTAGTTATAAGATATCATAAGATATCTCCAAGGACATTTCCTAAAAAAATCGAAATTTAAAAGGAGGTCAAAATGTGTAAAAAGCGTTGTAAAAAACGTTCTAAATGGCGATTCCTATGCAATCTCAGGACGTACTGAACCGATTTCAAATATAATGGTGTAAAAATGATGGTGACAGATTTTGCTGCAAGATAGGCTATATTTTATATCTGTTTCCAGTACCCCAGAGGAGATGCAGGAGCAAAATGCGCGAAAAGCGTTCTTAAAACGTTCTAAATGCCGAGTTATCAGCAATATCTCAGGAAGAATCAAACTGATTTCAAACGTAATGGTAGGAAATTGATGCTTACAGCCTCTGCTCTAACATAGACGCTATTATTTTATGTCGGTATCACAATCACCTAGACGTTTTAGGAGTAAAAAAGCGTTCTAAATTTCTATTTTTGCGATCGGTAGGGCTAGCAACTTAAAATTAGGCAAGGTACACATTTATTAGATAAAAGTGATCTTTAAAAACAGTTTGAAAAAAATTAGAAATTTAAAAAGGGGTGAAAATGCGCGAAAAACGTTCTAAAGTCGTTCTAAATTGCGATTTCTGCTCAATCTCAGGAAATACCAAATCTCTTTCAAAAGTAATGGTTGGAAATCAATGGTGATAGCCCCTGCTATAACATAGGTTATATTTTATGTTGCTGTCACTACCATCTGAGGGTTGCAAAGGCAAAACATTTTCTAATTTGCGTTTTTTGCACAACTGAGGGGTCTAGCATTTTGAAATATGGCATGGTATTTACTTCCAAGATGCAACTGCTTTCTTAGAACAGTCGAAAGAAAATTCCAAATTTAAAAAGATGAAGTGAGCGAAAAGCGTTATTAATTACAATTTTTAAGCAAACTTATAAAATAAAACCGATTAAAAAAATAATGACGACAAATTGTTGGTGATAGAACCTGCTCAAACATAAGCTATGTATTATGCTCAAACATAATATGCTTTATATGCTCAAACATAAGCTATATTTGTCTATGCCACTACCACCAGAAGGTTGCAGGAGCTAAAAACTTTCTAAATTGCGATTTCTGTGTTACTGAAAAGTCTAGAAACTTTAAATATGGCATGGTAGTTACTTATAAAATATAAATGCCTTCGAGGACTGTCGGAAATAAATTCGAATTAAAAAGAGGTGAAGCGAAGAGGAGGTGCGAAAAGCATTCTAAAAAAGTCCTAAATTACGATTTCTATGCAATTTCAGGGAATATAAACCGATTATAAAAGTTATAGTTGGGAATCAATGGTAACAGTCTCTGATCCTACACAGGCTATATTTTATGCCGATGATTCTACCACCTGGGGTTCACAGGAACAACAAACGTTCTAAAAAAGGCTTTTAAAAGTTTTCTAAAATACGTTTCTGTGGAATATTAGGAAATAACAAACCGATTTCAAAATTAATGTTGGCAAATTAATGGTGACAGTTCCTATTTCAACATAGCCCTTTATGTTGAGAGAGGTGGTAGGACTTGGGATTTGACATGATAGTTAATTTTAAGATGTAAGAAGATAATTTCTTAAAAATTCAAAACTTCAAATGAATACTGAAATGAGCGTATTAATTGAACATAAAAGTTTCAAAATATTTTCTAAATTATCATTTATTTAGCTTTATTTCGTTTTATTAATTTAAGTCTCATT
Source organism: Maratus speciosus (assembly GCA_963932465.1). Taxonomy (NCBI): domain Eukaryota; kingdom Metazoa; phylum Arthropoda; class Arachnida; order Araneae; family Salticidae; genus Maratus; species Maratus speciosus. The sequence goes on along the minus strand of OZ010786.1, from coordinate 51,324,889 downwards.
TCTGCCTAATGCAGTGTAATAATGATGTTTAATCAAACTGTGTTTCAAATAGTAATTTTTGAATTATTCCTAAAAGTAATAAGTACCTTTTAATAAAATAAAATATTATCTTTTAATAAAATAAAAATTTAGTTAGTATCTTTTAATAAAAATTAAACATATAAATATCACTTGGCATATTTCATATATTACGCGAGCAAAGCCGCGGGGTTTGCTAGTATAGTTATATTTGTAAATAAAAATTATCATTATAGAAATAATTACTAGAAATTATTTATTTATTTTGGAAAAAATTATATACGAGGACGTGAGTTTGAAAACTCGCCTTATCCAACAATTAAAAAATCGTATTTTCTCTATTGATGAATTCTATTGTTCAACCTACACCAAAAAATACTACAAACTTCAAAAAACTAGTTTTATAATGATTTCCGCAATAGCAAAATCTTGGTTTACAATGGAAACCAATGGACATAGTTAGAGGTTTTTCGGGATTTCCCCAAATTTGATTTTCTGGATAAGGCAAGTTTTGAAACTAACGTCCTCATATATATAAATGAACGTTAAAAAAATACATAAAATTATTTAATCATTATAATTTTACTTGCTTCATTAACATCAGAAGAAAAATTATGGATTTTTACTTTGCTTGCTTAATATTCAAAGCAATGACATAAAATATTTTTTAAATGCTTTAAAAATCTATAATATATATATTTTAAAATAATCATTATTGCAATAATCACAAGAAGTTATTTCTTTAAAATTAAAAAAAAAAATGTTTATAAATAAAAGTTAAAAACGCACATGAAATTACTTAATTATTATCATTTTACTTGCTTAATTAATATGTGGAAAAAAAATCTTTTTATTTGTTCTTTTTCTATGTAAAATTTAAACCATTGATTTGAAAAATGTTTGAGGAAAAGATATGTAAATAAATGTAAAATCATACATGTAAATATGAGTCTGCTGTTACTGTTTCACTTACCGTTTTTATATTTTTTATAATCATCATTATTGCAATAATCCCAAGAAGTTATTTCTTTAAAATTTGAAGAAAATGTTTATAAATAAAAATTAAAAACGTACGTGAAATTATTTAATTATTATAATTTTACTTGCATAATTAACATGTGGAAAAAAATCCTTTTATTTGTTCTTTTTCTATGTAAAATTTAAATCATTGATATGAAAAATGTTTATTGGAAAAGGGATGTAAACAAATGTAAAATCATACATGTAAATGTTTCATTTACAGTTTTAATGATTAAATAATGAATATTCTGAGGGTTTTCTCATTTATTTTCTTGTAACTAAAATTTGGATTTAAAAAAGTGTGCGTAAATTTTTGCAATAAAATAACATCATCTTAAGAAATTACAGCCGTATGAAAAAATTAATTGAGTATGTTAAATAGAGTATTCATAAAGAGCACACAGAAAAATATTTCAAGAACGATATGTATTATTATTATATGCTTATTATAAGCTACGAAGGTGGTTCAATAATTATTTTCCTGAGTGTGTATAAAATATTTGCACTGCGATGGTTGATGTAGAATATTGAAGCCTAATATCGTAGATAAGCATAGAATAAACTTTGTGCAAATTGTAACAAAAAGCTAAAATCTTAAACAACGATTTTTACGCACAAATAACATACAAAACGTTAAAATAGTCATACGATCGTTTCAAGGATATTTCGATCCTCTTCCTCAGTGAGAAAAAAAAAGAAAACAAAAATTAAATGGGTTCAAAGAACCCCCCGGCTATAGTCCCGGGAACTGCCTTATGGATTGATTGAAAAACGCAGATGTAAGAGTTTCTATATCCCAAAGAAATGACGTAAATGAACAGAACTAACCGAAAAAGAGTCACTGCGCAGGATCTCTCCACACTGGTGAAAGAAAGGGGGTGCTGGTCATATCATTTACTAAGATGGAAGTATGTTTATGAATATAGTGAGCTTCGTAAAAGTCTAGATCAAAAACTGAGTTACATTTTTGAATGATTTTTGCCTCTGGATAATTGAACTGGTGGTTGGCATTCCAACAATGTTTGCTATTGTAGATTTTTCAATTTCTTGCTTTCTAACGTAATTCTGGTGTTCTTTCAGCCTAATTCTAAGTGCACGCTTCGTCTGCCCAATGTAAGAGAGTCCGCACTCACAAAAAATTCTGTAAATGCCCCAGGTATTATGATCGTCGATAGGATCTTTAAGATTGGAGAAGGAAATTTTATTGGTTGAAGAGAAAAAAAAACTTTAAAACTAAACCTGTTGAGAATACGAGAAATTTGTGTACTGATGTTAGGAAAATAAGGTAAGACAACAACATTTTTAAATTCTTTATTTGCTGGAACAGAATCGGTTTTAGTTTGAATATCATCAACCGTATTTTATCTAAACCTCAGATAATCACCCTCAGATAATCACTATATTCATAAACATACTTCCATCTTAGTAAATGATATGACCAGCACCCCCTTTCTATCAACAGTGTGGAGAGATCCTGCGCAGTGACTCTTTTTCGGTTAGTTCTGTTCATTTACGTCATTTCTTTGGGATATAGAAACCCTTACATCTGCGTTTTTCAATCAATCCATAAGCCTGTTTCCGGGGCTATAGATGGGGTTCTTTGAACCCATTTTTTTTTTTTCCTCTCACTGAGGAAGGGGATCGAAGTATCCTTGAAACAATAGTATGAGTATTTTATCGTTTTGTATGTTATTTGTGCGTAAAAATCGTTGTTTAAGATTTTAGCTTTTTATTAATATCGTAGATGCCTATATACTCAATTTCAGAACTGTAGCTGCTATATTACCAATTTTTTTTTTTCGTTTTTGGTGTAAGAGGCTGCTAGCTTGAAAAGGGGAGGTGACGTTGGCGGTGGCAGTGAATGAGATGTGACTACTGTCGTTTGGACTCGGGATCATAGTGATGTAGAATTTCGTTTCATTCACTCTCACAAATCTATCACAAAACTGCTTCGGATCAGGTCCCACAAGCTCTAAAATCAGGTCCCACAAGCTCTAAAAAAACAATAATTATTAAACCACCCTCGTATTTTGTATAAAAGTAAGTTTTTGTTTAGTTTTTGTTAAGAATATTCACATCTGTTTGTGGTGCATTATAGAACGGAACCGTCCGCCATCTTTATTTAGTGTCACAGGTGTCTCGAAGGTTATGACTAAACAGACCTGAACCGCCGTTTAAAGTGGAATCCGGTCTACTACAAACTTTCATCCCTGAATCAGGTTTTGAATACAGTAACCATCCAGTACCCAGCGCTCTGACCACTAGACCGAAGTGGGCATTTTATACATTATTTGCAGAATTTTATGGCATAATATATTTTTTTTAATTAGTTAAATCTCTCTATTCTAAAAAGAAGTAACTAACGCCGCCGCCGGTTTTGAATTTTTTGTGACCGGAGGTCTTTCTTCTTTAATATTAGGAAAAATATTGCATACAAAAGTATGAAAATCGGTGGTATTATAGAGAAATATTTGATAAACATACTGATGCAGACAGTTTTCAAATCGAAGAATTATTTTAAGAGATATTTAATGCTAAAGTTGGACAAAATTGTTCCATTAAAAAAGTTTTATAGGAGCAAAAACTATACATGGGAATTTAATCAATTTTAGATCATTTTATACGTTTGAATTTTCCGGTGTGCAGACTGTATTTATATTTTTAATTTGACTCATTTTTTGAGGTTTTATTTCTATTTTAAATTCAAATTTTCAGCATTTCGAGAAATATCTTTTACTTATTTTAGAAAATGGTATTAATTTAAACTGTTGCCAACTGTATAAACAGCGCAAACTTTTTGTTTACTTCAAAATAAAAATTTATTTACACGTGACTATTATAAACAGAAAAAACGCCTTCAAACTAGATTTAAATAATTATGTATAAAAAGCAGGAACTTATTAAAAATTAGATCATAAAAACTACATTTAGACGTGAATTTTAAAAGAGAAAGGATATTGTAAAATAATAAATTCATTAACATGCGTTAGAAGTCTTAAATAGGAGAAATTACGTCACATTTACGTCACATTACACTTATTATGTAGAATGAACAAAAAATAATATTGCAAAACAGTTTAAATTTAAAAATTGCGCGAGACTTTTATTTGATATTTTGAGATGATCTTTTCAACTACTTTTGTTAGGACAGCGCAAATAATATTTCATTTCTAAGAAAAGTATTTTCACGTGAATATTAAAAAGAGGAAAGAAAAGTTTGGTGAAAGTTACGTCAGATTAAAAACGATACATTTAAAATCTCTTATTTAAAAGAACTTTCTTTTCGCTTTTTTAAAAAAATACCGGGAGACAAAGACTCTGTTTACTTAATTCATTTTTTATTAGCTTATTTTAAAATGTTTAACTGATTTTATTTAATCAAAGACGAAAACAGCCATTGTATCTTTAAACAGTAACTTATTAGGCCTTAAAATTCCCCAATCAAAGAGAAATGAATAGAAACCCGTATATAGGGAGATCGCCACTGTTTTTTAAATTATAATTCAATCTTCCGAAATCTTTGTAAAGCCGATCAAATTAGCGTGTTTTTAGAGTCTGCGAAGTCTTTACGGGGGTTGACGAGCGTAGCTCGTAGGGAGCAGAGCGCTCTAGTATAAAAAAAAGAGAAATATGGAATTTTTTGATTTCCATATTATTTTGTGTGCGGGTAAACAGAAAAAAGTATTCAAAATGAACTTTAAAAATTAAATTTGATTTTTTGCATACTGAAGAATATCTTTAACTTTTTTTACAGATATATATATATATATATATGGCTAAAGTTTTAAAAATTGATATATCTGATAACTGGTATTGGAAAAAGCTTTTCACTAAACATGAAGTAAATACTTACAGTAAATACTTATATCCAACAGCTGTAAAAAGATTTGAACAAAACAGAATTGCTATATTACTTTCATTTGTAATTTAGATTATCTTTAAATTATCCTCAATAAGACAATCTTTTTTTTTTTTTCATTATATTAAAAGAAGGATTCAAAATATCTCAAACGTAATAACTTATTTTTGAATGATTTAATCCATGACGATTGACTAAACGATTGACGTCAACAGCTCTTAGTTTCTGAAAGAATCGATAACGAAAGCAACAAGAGTAAATAAACAATAATCTTACATTCTTAAATTCTTTTTACTTTCACTTGAATATTTAAAATATTGAAAATCTACCAAGCAGCGTTCACATACATTATCTTTTTCAGTTCCTTTATTATTTTTTTAAGTATATTATATCAACTGACAGATAAATTGAGAAACTTTATCTTATATTAGAAAACAAATATTTACTTTGTGAACTCAAAATAGCATAATTTTTCTTATATATAATTGATAAGAGGCAGAAGAATTTAGAAAGATCAAAATGTGACGGATTTTTAGAGAATATATTTATTTAAAAAAATTAGTTCATTTCATATGATTAAATTTATCAGGCAATTTTGTATATCAGAAATATATACAATTGCCTGAAAAATATATGCGTCAGAAATATATGCGTTATATTTTTAAAAACTTCATTCTTCACTATACATTTTTTATTAAAATTATCTGTTTTGTATTTTTCTCACCATTAGCTAATGCGATTTATAAACTGTTTAAAATCGCGTAGAGGATAAATGACAGACTTTTAAGGAAAATATAATTACACTAGCAGAACTACCCGGCTTCGCCCGTGTCAATTTTAAGGAGCCCTCCTGGTAAAATAAATTAAACCGAAATAATATGGCATTCACAATAACTGGAATTTGTATATTCCCAATCACAAATCATTAAAAAGACAATCAGAAAACATGACGTTATTGTCTCGCAACCATAGTAAAATCCCGGAGCTTTAATAACAGTATACGCGTTTTCTTTTGTGGGTGCAAGAGAAAAATATGATAAAAAAAAAATCCACCAAATCGCGCAGCAAATAGTGAAATTCTCGTTTGTATAGTATATTACACATTATAAAGTAAAAACACTATGTCAGTGCCCATAAATTGTGCCCCATAAATTGTGCCCCATAAATTGTGCCTTTACTGACTTCTAAACAAAACACAATTTCTTTTTTTACTGTGTCGAATTGAAAAAAGTTCTTTCAAATAAAAGTTGTTTGAAAGTCATATCTCAATTTTCTGATTTTAATGGATTTTAAAGTAATTTTCAAGCATGGATATTTTTAAAGGTGCGTGCAACCCGATTACGAAATTTGAACCCAGTTACTCTTAATGCAATAGTATAAAGAAAAGACATGTCTATGAGTAACGCTGGTATCATATTTTCGGTGGCAACAACCTAACACAACAATAAATTTCTTTTTTACTGCAATTTAACCTCTAAACATCGCACATTCGATTGTTCCACCCGTCTTATAGAAAATAAAAGTACTTTCAGTAATATTTATCTAAATTTTTTATGAATTAACAGATTTTTTACGGATTTTAAAGTAATTTTCAAGCATGAATATTTTTTAAATATGCTTGAAACCCAATTACAAATTATTTACTCAATTATTCAAAATCATTGTAAATAATTCAGAATTCGTTAGTTTTCGTGTAATATTCAATAACCGAATTGGCAAACGAAAATAAAACACCAAATATAAAATACTAGCAAACCTCGCGTAATATTTGAAATATGCCAAGTGATATTTATATGTCTAATTTTTATTAAAATGTACTAACTAAATTTTTATTTTATTAAAAGGTAATATTTTATTTTATTAAAAGGTACTTATTACTTTTAGGAATAATTTAAAAAAATTACTATTTAAAACACAGTTTGATTAAATATCATTGTTACACTGCATAAGGCAGAAATCAGACTTAAATTAATAAAACGAAATAAAACTAAATGAATAATAATTTAGAAAATATTTTGAAACTTTTATGCTCAATTAATACGCTCATTTCAGTATTCATTTGAAGGTTTTTAATTTTTTAGAAACCATCTTCTTACATCTTAAAATTAACCATCATGTCAAATTCCAAGTCCTACCACCTCTCTCAACATAAAGGGCTATGTTGAAATAGGAACTGTCACCATTAATTTGCCAACATTAATTTTGAAATTGGTTTGTTATTTTCTAATATTCCACAGAAACGTAATTTAGAAAGCTTTTAAAGGCCTTTTTTAGAACGTTTGTTGTTCCTGTGAATCCCAGGTGGTAGAATCATCGGCATAAAATGTAGCCTGTGTACGATCAGAGACTGTTACCATTGATTCGCAACTATTACTTTTATATTTGGTTTATATTTCCTGAAATAGCGTAGAAATCGTAATTTAGGACTTTTTTAGAATGCTTTTCGCACCTCCCCTTCACTTCACCCCCTTTTAATTCGAATTTATTTTCGACAGTCCTTCGAGGACATTTATATTTTATAAGTAACTACCATGCCATATTTAAAGTTTCTAGCCTTTTCAGTATCACAGTAATCGCAATTTAGAAAGTTTTTAGCTACTGCAACCCTCTGGTGGTAGTGGCACAGACATAAAATATAGCTTATGTTTGAGCAGGTTCTATCACCAACGATTTGTTATCATTATTTTTTTTAATCGGTTTGGTATTTGAAAAGATTACATAAAAATTGTAATTTATAACGCTTTTCGCTCACTTCACCTTTTTAAATTTGAAATTTTCTTCGACAGTTCATAAAAAGCAGTTGCATCTTGTATGTAAATAACATGCCATACTTCAAAGTGTTAGACCCTTCAGTTATGCAAAAAACGCAAATTAGAACATGTTTTCCTTTTTCAATCCTCAGATGGTAGTGACAGCAACATAAAATATAACCTATGTTATAGCAGGGACTGTCACCATTGATTTGCAACCATTACTTTTGAAATAGCTTCGGAATTTCCTGAGATTGAGTAGAAATCGCAATTTAGAACGTTTTTAGAACGCTTTTTGCGATTATCACCCCTTTTTCAAATTTCCAATTTTTTCGAAACTGTTCTTAAAGATCATTTATATGTAATACATATGTACCTTGCCTAATTTTAAGTTGCTAGCCCCTACCGTTCACAAAAATCGAAATTTGGAACGCTTTTTTGCTCCTACAACGTCTAGGTGATAGTGATACCGACTTAAAATAGCGTCTATGTTAGAGCAGAGGCTGTCAGCATCAATTTCTTAACATTACTTTTGAAATCAGTTTGATTCTGCCTGAGACATTGGTGACAAATCGGCATTTAGAACGTTTTTAGAACGCTTTTCGCTCATTTTGCTCCTGCATCTCCTCAGGGTTAGTGGAAACATATATAAAATATAGCCTATCTTGGAGCAAGATCTGTCACCATCATTTTAACACAATTATATTTGAAATCGGTTCAGTATATCCGGAGATTGCATAGAAATTGCAATTTAGAACGTTTTTTACAACGCTTTTTGCGCATTTTGACCCCCCTTTTAAATTTCGATTTTATTAGGAAATGTCCTTAGAGATCATTGATATCTTATAACTAACTACCATTCTAAATTTCACGATTCAAGGCCCTTCCGTCACGCAAAAACCGCAATTTAGAACGTTTTTCTCCTGCAACCCCTTTGGGGTAGTGGCACCGACATAAAACATAGCCTATGTTGGAGAATGGATTTTCACCGTCATTTTGACGCCATTATTTTTTAAATCGGTTTGGTATTTCCTGAGATTGTGTAGAAACTACCATTTAGAACGTTTTTTAGAACGCTTTTCGCGCATTTTCACCCCTTTTAAATTTCGAATTGTTTAAGAACTGTTCTTAGAAATCCTTTATATCTAATAAGTAGCTGATACTTCAAATTTCATATTTCTAGGCCCACCAGTAACACATAAATCGCATTTTTAGAACGTTTTTTGCTCCTACACCCCCTTTGGGGTAGTGGCACCGACATAAAACATAGTCTATCTTGGAGCAAACGTTATCACTATCATTTTGACACCAATATTTTTTAAATCGGTTTGGTATTTCCTGAGATTATGTAGAAACTACCATTTAGAACGTTTTTTAGAACGCCTTTTGTGCATTTTCACCCCTTTTAAATTTCGAATTGTTTAAGAACTGTTCTTAGACACCATTTATAAGTAACTAATATTCCAAATTTCATATTTCTAGGTCCTTCAGTAACGCAAAAATCGCATTTTTAGAACGTTTTTTGCACCTGCACCCCCTTTGGGGTAGTGGCACCGACATAAAATATAGCCTATGTTCTAAGTTGGACTAACACCGTCATTTTGATACCATTACTTTTGAAATCGGTTTGGTATTTCCTGAGATTATGTAGAAACTACCATTTAGAACGTTTTTTAGAACGCTTTTTGTACATTTTCACCCCTTTTAAATTTAGACTTGTTTAAGAACTGTTCTTAGACACCATTTATATCTTATAAGTAACTAATATTCCAAATTTCATATTTCTAGGCCCTTCAGTAACACAAAAATCACATTTTTAGAACTTTTTTTGCTCCTGTACCCCCTTTGGGGTAGTGGCACCGACATAAGACATAGCCTATGTTCTAAGTTGGGCGAACACCACCATTTTGATACCATTACTTTTGGAATCGGTTCGGTAGTTCCTGAGCTTATCTCCGACAAATAAACAATTTTTTCCTCTTTATAATATGAGTATATATATAGAAAATAAAACACGAATTTAATAGATATGAAATCAAACTACTCAAAATAATCTAATAAGTATATTTTTTTAACTTTTAAAATTAAAATACATGTTTTCTTTGTCACGCGTAACAGAAATATTCGAATTCTCACAATACGGGGGAAAATACAATACATGCATCAATTAAAAATTTTGATTAAAGTATTAGATCAAGAGGGTTTCCACTCTAAATAAAACATCACTCTTAAACGTAAACTTAAATTTTTCATTAATAGAAATTAAATCTACAATGATTAGATGAAATGATGTCATTTTCCGTAAATTTTAAATAGTGACATCAACAAAGAATTTTTTTGAAAAGGGAACTAACTTTTATATTTTTACTATAAATCACAGAAAACGTATCTACTTAATCTAAATCAATACAACACTTAGCTATAACGTATAGCTATAAGATATGGCTGTAGAATACAATCGAAAGTAAGCAAAATATAGGAGCCATAGTTTACAATGAGTTTGATTACGCGTGGAAAAGATTTGTTAGAATGTGACGTCATATCTAGCCTTTTTCTTTTGGTTAAATTGTTTTCATGAAATTTGACTGTTTGTATTAAAATAGATGTTTTAATTAAAAAAAAAAAACATTCTAATTGAAGTGCTACGTTATTTTCCCGCTGTTATAGTTAAAGTTTTTATTTTACATACAAAAAAATATAAATTTTCTGTTTATTATGGCATCAATATCAAACACGCAAAAATATAGAAAGAAAATCATAATTTTAATTGGCAAATAGAAATAAAATACACGCGTTATCCTTATTTTTTTCGCATTGTTGTCATTTTTTTAGGGTTTGGCAACAGGAAAGAAACGTTTGAATTAAAAAAGATTTAAAAAGAGATATTTCTATAATGCTAAATTATGGGAGTGGTAGAAAAATGCGATAAATAGTGGTCTGATAATTTTTTTAAGTAGACAGTGATCTTTTCCACGTTCTAAAACGTATGTACAGCGAGTTTCGTTCATATCGGTCTAAAATTGAAGATTTGTATAAAGGACATACACACAGAGAACGGCTTTTATATATACAAGGTGGAACCCGTCGAATTTCGACGAAAGAAAATGTTTACAAAGGAACTGTAACATCAAATTTATAATACATCGACAACAATAATTACAATAAAATATCCATCTTACACTTGTTAGTTTAACTTCCCAAAGACATATTTTAACCTAAGATTAACAAAATACTTTTTTCATAAACTTCAACTGTTAAAATTATTGAAAAATTAAACTTTATTCATATACGTAATCAGTAAGTAATTTATAATCAAGATAAGTAATTTTGATTAAGTTATCAATTGATGCTTGATATTACGGAATGAAAAATCAGCAAAAATGATTTCACCTTGACATAATCATAGAATTTTTCCCCTTTAAATCTAAACCGAATCAAGTCATTTTCCACCTTTCACATCCATATTAACCATTTAAAATTTTTTTAACGCGCAATAGGTTATTAATAAATATATTTTCAAGCTTGAAGTCACGTTTGTCAACTATTACAACTTTCCATGTTAAAATTCACACTCGTGATTTGAGGTCTTAGTATAATCTCTGTACTTGCGATAAAAATTCCAGAAGTTTATAACTTTTAGACGTATTCAAGGGGAAATATCTCATTTTATCAAATAAAATTATCGTTTTCTTTTAAACATGACGTCATTTTCAGTCACTGAAATATTTAGCCTATTGTCTCAAACTCAATATCAGCGAAATGAAAAAAATAGGGAAATATAACAGCATCATCAGGGAAATTGTGTCTTTTTTAAAGTGTAACGTCATTTTCTGTACAAATTGAAAAAAAAAAAAAGATATTTTTAATTTTAATGAGAAAATGACATCAGTAAGAATATAATCAATATAGATAACTAAACCACTTTTAAAAGAAATGAAGTATTTCAGTTGCCACGATTAGAAAATTGGTATTAAAAACTATAAAAAAAAATTAATATCTCAAAAATAAATTGAGATACAGCTTTCAAACAAATTGCATTTACAAGTGCATTTTTGTCTGCATACGACGGTGTAAACCTTTAAAATGTGGGATGTTTAGAAGTTTAAAAATTTGCAGTAGCGAAAATTGCAAAACCGAAATTTCATTTCAAATTTCAAAGTGTTGCCATTCGCAGAATGACGTATGCGTTACGCACAGATATGTTTGTCCTTTATAATATAGATAGATAGAGCGTTTCAGATTCCCTTAATCTGAAATATTGTAGCATAATTCTATAGCGGCGAGAGATTGAAAGATAAATACGCAGTATATTTTTAATTGGGGAGATTTCAAATTCCCCACTCTACTGTTAAATCTATGGGTTTGGAATGCAACCGTATTTTTAAAATTTACCCTCAGAAAAAAAAAAAAATATATATATATATATATATATATTATTTTTTCTGTATGCCCTTCTTAACGAACGTTTCTTTATTTTTATTTGACAAAATATTTCTAAAATGCCTAGTTTTATTTCAACTTTTAAAATCTTAGTTACAACAGGTATACTTCACTTAGTCTTCAGCACTTAAAATATAAAAATAAGTTTATATTGCAGAACCGTTTTCCCCAGAAACATCCTTCAAGAAGACCATACAGAAAAAAAAAAATAAAAATCTTAATTTACCGTGGAGGAATTTTTAAAATACGGCTTAGGCAAAGCCGATAGGTATAACATTTGAGAGGGGGATTTGCGAACCATAACCAATAGGAAGAGTACAACTCAATCTTGATTCTACTTTCACTATATCTTCGCTAGATATTTCACTAAACTAAAACGTTCGCATTCCGAAGTTATGACGAGTAAAGCAAAAACTACTTTCAGTGACCCCCGAAGAAACTAATACAACGAAATGAATTTACATATCATGGTAAAAAAAAAGTTGACCAACGAATGGAGACGCCTTTTTAAATTTATTGAATCAATTTGTCACGCTGAATTGAATGAACCGAGGTGCCATCTAGAACTGAAAGAACAGTAAATCTGGTATTTCCGCACATGCATATCGTTTAGAATACTTACTAAACAGAAATATCACGCCCTAAGATCTAAATTTTGTAGCTCAAATTTCAGTTTATTTTGAAATTGTTGATCTGTTTGAAAACCTTTAACTCACACTTTTAAACAAGGCCAAGGAATGGTTTTAGAGCATTTTTACATTAGAACCATGTTGAATATGTTTACATTAATCTGTTAATTTTTGCTTGCATTTGAGTTGTCTCATTGTTTTGGTATCAAGAAATTCGAAACGAAAAACATAAAAAGTAAGAGGATGAGGCATTTTAATTACAGACAATAATTTAATTAGAGCTCAACTAATACTAGGAAAACAGCACCAAAAAAGCTCGCGATAAAATATAAATAAATAATGAAACTTTGAATGAATCACCATAAAACAAAAGAAACACACGGGACGAGTTTTGAGCTGGAAATTTTAACAGCCCATCAACAGCTAATATAAACACGCGTCCGTAAGGGGACAATGTCACAAATGAGAAGAAAGGGTAGAGGAGAATTTACAAAGAATGCGACAGGTGGCGCTAGCTGAAAGGTAAACACCAATCACAGAGGAGTACATGCAGAAGAGGCAAAATTTGCGAAAATAATAGAAAAATTAACGCAAAAGAAAAGAGTCAAGGAAATAAAATGACATAAACAGATAAAAAAAAAAGTAATAAGTGGAAAAAAAATAAAAGAAGTAAATTAAATAATAAAACTAAAAGAGAAACGCAAGAAGAGCATAAAAAATAACATATATATATATATATATATATATATAAACTTTCTGCTCAATTACACCATTGAAACAAAATAAAATTGACCAATGATTATGAAATCAATATTAAACGCATTAGAAACCACATGCTACTTAAATTGTATAGTCCAATAAAATACCTTATGAAAATTAGTAACATACCTCTTAACTCAAAGAAATTCTAACCTTTTATTATCTTAAATATAAAGGCCCTTACATGATATATATATATATATGTAGCCAGAATTACTTTTTAGCCTATGGCCAAAATTATTTCTTCTCCTATCTCTCCCACTCACTTCGATTTTCGCGACGCATTTTTTACTTTTAATAATTCCTATAAACTTCTCAATGATATCTCACCATTCTCCTTTTCTCTCTTCTGCTTGAAAATTACTTTTGTAATTCTCTCCCCTCTTTTCTTGTCTCTTAATTTACTTCCTTTATTTTTTAATTTTTTAATTTTAATTTTTATTTGTTTAGTTAATTTTATTTCCTTTACTCTTTCCTTTACTGGTAAGCTTTTCTATAATTTTGACATTTTCCACGTTTGCATGTGCTCCTCTGTGATTAGTGTTCACCTTTCAGCTAGCGTTACCTGTCGCATTCTTTGTAAGTTGTCCTCTCTGTCTTTTCTGTTCATTTGTGACCTTGTCCCCTTAAGGACACGTGTTTACATTTGCTGATGACTAGCTACTACAATTTCAAGCCTGAAACTTATTATACGCGTTTCTAATGTTAAATAGTGATTCATACAAAGTTTTATTATTTATTTTACTTAACTAATACCATTTTAAATCTTCAAACTTTTGCATACTTTATAATATATAGCAAGTCAATTATGTTTAATCAAATTTTATCATCCAATAGCATTAAATGACAACTAGTGTTGAAAATAGCCCATTCTAAAGAGGGATGGGTGATGTGAAACATTGCGTGAAAATTGTTTGTTGCGTCTGAAAACACCAGCAAACCCTCGTAGGCTAAGATCTCTGATTAACAATGTTAGCTTAATGTAAAATTTCATATTGGTTTATTAAAGTTTATGCAATCCGTTATTAAAGTGGCACAAAATATTTTGATATTAGTTACGTCAGTTAATAAGGCCCAGTTCTAAAATCTTCTTTACCTTGGTGATAATCCCATTGCATGTGTAAAAGTTCGATAAGTTATAATTTTTTTTTTATTAGTATCCTTTAAGGAATTATATGAAAAAAAGAAAATCACATAATATTGCAGTAAACATAAAGGTTAAAAAATCCCAGCCGGCCCGGCCTACAGGCGCAGGTAGATTTTGAAGTTAAGTATACTAATTTCACCAACAGAAACTAAATCATGATTAGAGATAAACCCACTTCAACAATCTTATCTGGTCGCTTTTGACGAGTTTTTATTTCATTTCTATATAATAGCTGGTTTTATCAGAATCATGTTAAGGCGGTATTAAAAAAAATAATTTTCCATGCTCAACAACTCGAAATTTTCTGATTCTTTTTTAATAGAAAAAATATGAAACTTGATGACGTGATTTTTCAAGAGATTTATAAGCGATCTGTGTTTATATTTTTCATCGAATTAATTAAAACTTGATTTATAAACAATTATTTTCTCAGTAGGACAATATTTTTCGTTTCTAACACAATCGCTTCGGGAAATTCTGTTCAAAATGCCCACTTTGACATCATTTTTTGAATTATATTCTGCCTCCATCAAAAGATCTATCATTACGGCACATTATATAGTTTCTGACTAAGATAATCTACCAATTGGATGCGTCTGAGAGCAAAAATGAATTAAAAAATGAGTATTTTGTGAATTTTGGTACGAAATGGTCCTATCAAAAACTTGTGACTATAAAAGTTGCAGATAATATTAAGGAGATTTATAATAAAATTAATTGGATTTGATATATGGAGAATTGGCGAAGTTATGAATTTTTTTCTCCGAAAAACCCTATTTTTTGCGCCCCTTGAGCCCATTTTTAATTTGATCACAAATCTGTGATACATAAATTTTTGGCCCTATTTTCTGAAGTAATAAAACTTTAAACTGATTTGATATGTACAAAAATTAAGAAATTATGGAGTTTTTTCGGTTTTCACAAAACCTCTCCCTATTTCCATCCCCTTCGTCCGATTTTGCCCATTAACGAATTGACCGAGATTTTATGCCCCTTGATTTTATGTATCAGTTTGGAAGAGTTTTGTGCAGAATCGTGGAAGTTATCGTGTCCAGAAGAAAGTGGTATATATATATATATATATATATATAGATAGATAGATAGATAGATAGACAGATAAAGTTTTTTCTGAGGGTGGTTTTGGGTTCTAGGGGTCATGATCGGTGTAGATCTGCAAAAAATTTTCAGAAATTCCAACATAGGGGAGAATGTAATAGGTAGTATTTCATACGAAATCTACCTAAAAACCCTTTAATAAACAAACCTACTAGTTTAGTGCACACAAACGTTGAGATGTAATGATAAAGGAATTATTTTCACCAAAACTTTAAATAAATAATAAATGAGTTTTTTGTGAAAATAATTTATTGATCGTTACTGATCTTGAAAATATCGTGAGTGAGTACGGAACGAGTAGGTCTGTTTTATGCAGGATTTGTTTAGGTCTTTATTTTATACAACCACATATTATAATGAAAATTAAAATATATATGTTAAAAGTGTTTGCAATAAGCATGAAGGCTAAAAAACCCTTTAATAAACAAACCTACTAGTTTAGTACACAGAAAAGTTAATATGTAATGATAAAAAAATTATTTTCGCAAAAATGTAATAAATAATAAATAATTTTTTTAATATAATTTTTGTAATGTTAATGATAAAAAAAATATCGTTTGCGTGTACAGAAGTATTAGGTCTATTTTACAGAGGTTCTGTTTAAGCCTTTATTTTAAATAAAAACATATTATAATTAAAATTAAAATATGTATTATAAAAGTGATTGCATTAAACGTACAGGCTAAAATACACCCCAATAAACAAACCTACTAGTTTAGTACACACAAACGATGAGATGTAATGATAAATCATTATTGTTGCTAAAAATGAAATAAATAATAAATAAGTTTTTTGTGAAAATAATTTATTCATCATTGCTGATTTTCAAAATATCGTTGGTGTACACTGTAAAAAAAAAATCTGTGAAATTACTAAAGTTTTTCTAGGAAACTGGGATTCCTAGAACTTTTCATGTAACGGCAACAACAAAATTTCATGTAACAGACACTCTTTTGCGCCGAAAATCAAAAAATCTGTAAGGTTACTAAGAATTTTTTTGGAAACTGGGATTCCGAGAACTTTTCATGTAACTGCAGCCAGGGTTACAAATAAAAGTTAAGTAAGATTACTGAAATTTTAGCAGATTCATTTGTAAAGTTACAGATTTTTGTAGCTTTACAAAAACTAGTTTTGTAGATTTGCAGCTTTTTTCGTACAGTTACAGTTGAAAGTTTAGTAAGCATGTAACTTTACGTCTGTAGAACTACAATTTTTTTTTTAGATTGTATGGGACTAATAGGTCTGTTTTATAAAGGTTTTGTGAAATCATTAGGATGAGCGAAGCGAATCCTCTACTAGTCTACTCAAATTACATTTTGTCGCACACTTTACAAAAAAACTATTCAGTATTTTGACTTGAAATTAAACTTTAAAATACATTATGACCTGTAGATTTGCACAATGTTATTATTATTTTTTTTTTTACAGACTAACCTTAAAAAATTTATTATTTTAATTAATTTATTTTACATGTTTTTCCATTACGGATGCACTTTCCAAAAAAAAAAAAAAAAAAAAAAAAAAAAGAAAGGAAGAAACACGTATATTTTCAGAAGAAAAATTAATAAATCATGGGGTCAGTACTTATAGACAGAATCATGATTAATTAAATAAATAAAATATATTTTCATTATTCCGCCAAAATATCTCAAAAACAGTTTTTTAAATTTAACTAGCTGTTTAACCCGTTCTATGCACAGGAGTTCATGAATTGGATTCTAAAACCAAAATTAAAAATAACTATTCGATTTAGTAAAATATTTTTCTACTGCTACTCATTTTTTTAATAAAATTTTATTTATCATGTTACTATGGCAGCAGACGATAAAGCTGTATCTTTGAAGTAAGGAATAAATAGAATAAAAAGTTTTGTTGGAATTTGTGATAAAATGTTTGCGTTTATCTAAAAAAAAAAAATGTAATAATTAAGCGGAATTAAATAATCTCTAATTATTTGCATGTGAGGTAAAGAATTATCGTAATACTCGCTGGAGCTTTTTAATCTTGCAGCGCGGCATACATAATATGTATAGCTCTAACTATTTGTATGTGAGGCAAAAGAATTATCGTAATACCGGCTACAGCTTTCTAATATTGCAGCGTGGCATACGTAATATGTAAGGTAAAAGAATTATCGTAATACCGGTCTTTTCTAGCTCTAAATATTTGCATGTGAGGCAAAAGAATTATCGTAATACCCGCTGGAGCTTTTTAATATTGCAGCGTGGCATACATAATATGTATAGCTCTAATTATTTGCATGTGAGGCAAAAGAATTATCGTAATACCGGCTACAGCTTTCTAATATTGCAGCGTGGCATACGTAATATGTAAGGTAAAAGAATTATCGTAATATCGTTTTTTCTTGTTTGAAGATGCTCCTGATGTAAACAATCTTAGTTCAAATGATGATGAAAAGATACGTAAAATTGTAAAATACTTTGATGAATTCATATCGAGTTGCCAGCTAGATCCTAATCAAGTTTATGATATATATCCTTCTAAATTTCATTTTACGGATGTGCCTGATGAAGCTGCTGACTATAATCACTTAATACGTGCAGTACAAATGCATAAATGTTCTAAAGCTTATTGTAAGAGAAAGAAAAAGGATTCTTCTGAAGTCACATGCCGTTTCAAATTTCTCAAAGAATGTTCTCACGAAAGTAAAATTCAGTTCCTTACTAATGAACCCCAATACATTTCAAAAAGAAATAGTCCTTATTTAAACAGTCATAGCCCACAAATTTTTAAAATTTGGCGAGCAAACATGGATTCCCAAGCAGTCATTTCCATTCACGCAGTTCTAAAATATATTGCTAAATATGCTTGCAAAGGTGAATCCAGATCATAAGGGATAAAAAATTTCATCAGACAAACAGTTCAAGAATCACGAGATAATACCAATGTTCAGCAGATAATTCAGAAGATTGTAATAAAAATGTGTGCTGAACGTGATTATTCTGCCAAGGAAATATTTTGGATGTTGATGGGATGGCCTTTGTATAAGTCATCTCGTCAGTTTGTCACCATTAATTTAGCAAGGAACGCATGGGAATAGTTAGATATGAATAAGGAAGATGGAAGCATATCCGTTTCAAATATTTTAGAAAAGTACAAGCAACGCCCAGTGAGATTCGAAAATATGTCTTTTCAGAATTATTTCACAAACGTTTATAAACGCGGTGAAAATTTCAGTATCAGAAAAAAAAACCATTTATTCCCAGAATTATACCGAAATTGAAATATGATACCAATAATGTAAATAATGAAGATGTCTATAAGCAACAAGTTATGTTGAATATTCCTTGGCGTGATTTTAAATTATGAATTCAAAAGATACTTCATGGAAAGTTATATATGAACAGCATTTTGAGAATAACGAAATTCAGAGATTGGATTTGGAATATCTGTTGCAAAATTTAAAAGATGAGAAAGAATTTGAAGAAAATGAATCTACTGAAATAGATCAACCATTTGACTGGATGAATTTCGCTTCAAGACAAAATAATGCACAGGATGAATTAGCTTTGGGCAGAAGGGACATTGATATAAGGTATAACTGGCATACCATTCAAAGTCAAGATTTGCTTAATAAATTACAGAATTTTATTGAAAATGAAAAGGTGAAAGAGAGTGAAAAAGTGGTTGTGTCACTGTTCCTTCTAATTTGCCAAATTTCGTCTTTTCCCATGAACAGAAAAAATTAATAAATATTTTTGAAGAACAGCTCAATTTCTTGCAAGATCATAGACGAGAAATGCCAATAACAAGAATTGTTGTCGAAGGAAAAGCAGGTTCTGGAAAAGTACTTTAATACATTACTTTACTGCTCGATTAAATGAAACATTTGGTCCATCTTCTTTTCAATTGCTTGCACAAACTGGTGTTGCCGCAGTCAATATAAATTGATCAACGATTCATTCAAAACTTTTA
Source organism: Maratus speciosus (assembly GCA_963932465.1). Taxonomy (NCBI): domain Eukaryota; kingdom Metazoa; phylum Arthropoda; class Arachnida; order Araneae; family Salticidae; genus Maratus; species Maratus speciosus. The sequence goes on along the minus strand of OZ010786.1, from coordinate 51,305,215 downwards.
TTTGGACTAAATCAAAAGCTAAGAGATCTTAGTCCATATTCGATTGGTCAACTTCAGGAGGAGTTTCAAAATTGTAAATCCATAATTATAGATGAAATGAGTATGATTGGATGCAGTCTTTTGCGAAAAATAGATTTACAATTACGTAGTGCTGTGCCATCGAAACAAGATGAACCTTTTGGTGGAATGTTCTTATATCTATTTGGAGACATCAAACAACTACCTCCAGTAAACGACAGGCCTCTTTTCAGTGACAAAAATCAAAGACGTGAGTTTCTTTTGGAAGGACAATTGTTATTTTCTTCGACTATTCAAAAATATTTTTTTTTTATCATCATCCTTCCGGCAAGATGAAACTCAACAAATATTTTGTAGCATACTTGATCGAATTACCAATGGAGAATGCACTATTGAAGACTGTGAAATGTTAATGAATAGAAGCTTACAGTCTCTTTAAAAAAGCGAACAGCATTTATTTAAAGATGCAATTAGGCTGTTTTCAACGAATAAAGACGTAAAAGAATATAATAATGAAAAATTAAAAGAAATGCGTCAATCTGTTGCCTTGATTCAAGCTCTTCATAATTGTACTAAAACAAAGTTGGCCGATCCTGAAATGACAAACGGACTTGAACCATTTCTTACTTTATCAATTGGGTCTAAAGTAATGTTACGTTCTAATTTGGGGACCGAAAAATGTTTAGTAAACGGGGCTTTAGACTATGTTGCAGATATTATTTATGAAGATTTCACGGGCCACCAGACCAGATGCCGCGAATAATCATGGTTAAATTTGAAAACTACAGTCATTCAACTTATGAGGATGGCTGCGTTCCGATTCCTCCAATAACTAAACTCTGGAAAAATGGAAATATAAGTTGCTCAAGAGAACAATTTCCTCTGCAGTTAGCTTTTGCAGTTACAATTCATAAATCCCAATGTTTAACATTAGATAAAGCAGTCGTAGATATTGGGGATAAAGAGATATCAGTTGGCTTAACGTACGTAGCGTTGTCGAGAGTGAAAACCCTTCAAGGTTTAGCATTCAATAGAAAGTTTCTTACGAGAGATTCTACAATATCAAAAATTCTCGTATGCTAACATGCAGAAAAAAAGAAGAAATTAGAATGAAAAGTTTTACAGTTAATAATTCTTAGTATCAACCAGGGCAGATTTCAAACGTTTTTCCAGAAAATAGGATTTTGAAGAAATAACTTTCTTCAAGTTCTCTTCGAATATATTATTCTAAGATTTCTATCAAAGATTATTTGATGTGAATTACAAAGATTGGGAACATACCTATTTCAAACCATTTAATAAACCACCAGAGGCTATTGTAAAATGTAAAAACATCTTTAAAAGAGATTTTAGTTAAAAATATAAAAATATTTTGTAAAATTTTGCTTCGAAAATATTTTTATTTATACCAATCTTATATCATAAAAAATTCCGACGAAATTCTTAGTTATTTGGCTGAATTTACATTTCTAAATTTAAAATGCGACAAAACATAAAATAACGTTCTTGCTTAATAAAGATGCAAAAATATAAAACAATATTGCTACTTTCAAATATTTACCTTATAAATAATGCTTCGCGAATCCAAACAAAGCATGGCTTTTGCTAGTTTATTTTAAACAACCACATATTATAATTAAAGTTAGAATATATATGCTAAACGTTATTTCAGTAAACCTAAAGGCTGAAAAAGCCCTTTAATAAATAAACCTACTATTTTAGTACACAAACGTTGAAATGGAATGATAAATAAATAATTTTTCAAAAATATGAAATAAATTAGTTTTTTTGTGAAAATAATTTATGTATCGTTACTGATCTTGAAATATTGTTTGTTTTTACGGAACTAGTAGGTCAGTTTTACATAGGTTTTATTTAAGCATTTATACTTACTGTAAAAACTTTTAGCATATATATATATTTTGTAATATTATTCTTTATTCAGCGTTTTATCGTATGGAAATTAAATATTTATGATTGCAAAACTACTCTAACTGAAAATCTTGAGTATCATGAGATGTTACAATTTCAATGAAATATTTTCTACATCAAATTCTTATAAAGATAAGTCTATTACATAATATAGGTTTTTATGACATAGTTTGTGAGTTTTGTTGTCCATTGCTATATAAATATGGCATTTTATACTAGTATTTCGAACAATATATTCTTGTTACATTTGCTTCAAGATATTTACCGGACCTATAGCGGTTTCAAAGAGAAGCTCCTATAAAAGAATTGATTTAAACTTATTTTACGTTCGTCTGACTTAAATATACTTTTTAAGACCCACATAAATGACCAAAGTTTGGGTTCTCTCAACATCTTACATTAATTTAAGGCTATCAGTTATGAGACTGAAAGTCATCAAATATGAATTTTATAGCTTAAATATGCGTGTAACAGATGCAACTTTATTTAATGCACGATTTCTTCAGCAAATATTCTATCAATAAATATGGTATGTAAAAATTTATGCTTTTTCAAATAAGCCGTAACATCGTAGAAACAATAATAATCTTGTATTTTAAATCAAGGGCTTCTATTTTTATTTATATATTCTTATAATGGAAAAACATGTTTAATTATGGAGTTCAACACAAAACACACAAAATGTTAATACGAAGAAAAAAAATCGCAATTTTGTACAAGCATAAAAAACTTTTTTGAGTTTAAATTACAATCATAAAGTAAAATTAATGTATCAATAATATGCTATATAATTGTATAAAATTTCCATAAGTTTGATACGAAACAAATGAGAATATTTGGAACACTATGATTATCAGTAGAAGTATGTAAAGCACCACATATTACTATTTTATTGTATAGTTTTATTGAGGCTCTTTTTTAAAACTTAATTTCTCAAAGAATTAGTTAATCTTTATTGCTGTGAAGCGCATATTTCAAACTATAATTTACAGTTATGCACATACAATTTAATCCAGAGTATTCAAAAAGAGTAAACATAGTCAAAAAACTAGATACTTATCATTAGTCACATGAAAAATAATATAGCAAAGAATGTGTTTCTTAAAATTGCGAAATAGTTATTCCGTTTATGTAAATAAATTGAATGATTTCAGAGAAATTTCCCCCTTTATATTTATTTATTTATTTTGCTATTTTTGCGTTTTCTGTGATCCATTTTCTTCTTTCATTAAACATATTTATTTATTTATTAACAGAACTTCACCGTCTAGAGCCTACATTGTTTGGTACCATAAGGACTTTGGTAGTTGAGAAGCGATAATACGCTTCCACATCCCATAATTTTAAACGAAAATCATATAAAAGTAGAACAGACAAGTGTAAAAATTTAAAACTAATACAATTTGAATGTAGAATTTAGATTTCATAATATTAAAATACCGTGCATGCTACAATTTAAAGAATATAGTAATAATAATAATTGTTATGAAATTTACTTTAGAATAGATTTTCGTTTATAACTGTTGGATGTTCTTGACGAGAAAAATTCCGACATTTCAAACATATATATATATATATCTACCCTATATATATAAGATCCTAATGAAACGAATTTATGAAACGAATATATGAAACGCCTGAAATGTAACGATTCTTTTAACCCACACATTAAACAACTGATTATGTTTCACGGTGATTTCTCCTAAAATATGGAATACTTTGCGATGAAATTAACACCAAAAATCAATATTGATCCGCAGATTTCAAAACTGGTATTAGAATTTTGAAATTCGAATTAGTTTTCGAAATATTAATTTTTTTTCTAATTTTATATACATTTTTCTAATGATGGCAACTCAAATTTTAATCAAACAGATATTTTTTTTCAGATTTTAGAAAAGGTTACTATTTTAAACTAATTTGGCCTCCCTTAAATGTATGCTAAGAAATGTATCATGTTACTTTTATTCATAATTCAATTTGTATTTCATTATCATTTTATTTAATACTAACAGAAACAGTTAAAATAAATGGCTTTCACTTCTTTATTTTTTTTAAACGAAATGAAAAGAAAAATATTAGGCACAGATGTCATATACGCATCGGGGTACCTAATTGGCGCCAAAATTTGCATTATTTTGCTTGACATGGTAACCCGGCTATTGTTGTTTATTTAATAAGTGTTTATTTACTTTATTTTCTTTTTTTAAATTACATAAAATGTTTTGTTTTATAATTAATTATTTTTTTGGTTATTTTCCTTTAAAAATAAAAAAAATAGAAAATAATTAAAAAATACGGTACTACTTAGTTATTCCTTCGACCCATTTCGCCAAATTATATAAATCGCCCAACCACTCGCCAAATTATACAAATTGACATAATTTTTATTTTAAATAACGAAAGAACAAAGAAAATAGTATAACATTAATAAATATACAATTAAAACGTCGAAATAAAAATCACTTGATGACGTAAAGACGTGTAACTTGTTTAAAGTCAAGAGAATGTGACATTTATCAACCATTATTGGCATTTAATCTTATAGTTTGGTGATAGATTTTTGTTCGACGCGATAACTAAGTAGTACCAAAAATACATATGTAACTGGTATTCGAAAACGAGGATTTCGCCAAATTTTCGTAAAAAAAATCACGCCAAACAGAGTGCGTATATGGCATCTGGCCAAATATTAAATGATGTAATTTCAACTTCAAAGCAATGTTTTAATTTACCACTCAAAAAAAAAAAAGCTATCTGGCGAGTTGAAAAATAGTTATTGGCGAGATTTGCACCCGGCTAGCGTAACAGTACCAAGAATTCTTTGCGACAATGCTTTTATGTAGTATTATTCGAAAAAAAAATTTGATTTTTTTTAAATCGAAATGGAAAACTTTCGGAACAGATGCCACATACAGTCCCATATTGGCCCTATTTTTTTCTGACGACAATGTCATATATGCAACGGGTACTTAACTGGCGCCAAAGTATCGTTATTTTGCTTGATTTGATAAGCCGGATGTTGTTGTTTATGCTGTTGATCTTTTCCCCAAATTAGCCTCGGAAAAATATCGCGCCAATATGGTGCCGTATATGATATCTGGGCCAAACTTTCATATGAAAAGCGAAGGGGTCAGAGCGTATTTATTTATGGCAGTTACATGACGTGGACTATTATAATATAGATGAAATGATGGCGATAGAATAATATTTGGCGACTTATCACTTGTACCTGGCTAATATTAAAGTACCAAAATGGCACCAGGAATATAAAAAGCGAAGTGGTTCGCCCGGAACTCTTGATGATAGTCACACGACTTAGGCTATTGTTATAGAAATTGTTTTAAAATACCGGGAGACAAAGACTCGGTACACTCAATTCCTTTTATTTTTAGCTTCTTTTCAAACATTTAACTGATCCTCTTTAATCAAAAACGAAAACAACCATTGGATCTCTTAACAGTAACTGATTCGGCCTTAAAATTTTGAAATCAAAGGAAATTGAATGGAAACCCGTTTACAGGGAGATCTGCACAGCTTTTTTCAGTATAATTGAATTTTCTATAATATTTTTTAAACCGATCAGATTAGCGTTTTTTTAGATTCTGCGGTGTCTGAACGGGGGTTGGCGAGCGTAGCTTGCAAGGGGCAGAGCCCCTAGTATATATATATTAATATAAATGATAGGATTGATATATATACGCTTGTAGTAAAAAAAAAAAAAAAAAAAAAAAAAAAAAAAAAAAAAAACATTAAATTTATATATGTATATTAACATAAATGATGGGATTAATATACATACGCTTGTAGTAAAAAAAATAACATTAAATGTTTCCTGGTGTTTTATTTTGAAAATATAGGGTAGATTGGTTAAAGAGTGCGCATTTTTCAAACAAGTGACCGCAACAGAATAAATAATGAATGTCACTTATATTTCTTGTAAAGCGTCAATAATCAAGGGACAAACCACCATAAACATTTGGAAATAATAATAAGAATATTAAGTGTAATCACCAAAAATCACAAGAGGATATATGCTCACTTTTACTCAACTTGGCATATGAGAGTAAGCATATATCTCTAAGACTGCGCAGGTTAATCTTTGACATCACTTAACACATAAATCGCATTTGAGTATATGGAATCACACACAGCCTGTGCATTTTTCTACCACCATTACTAACACAGTCACTACTAGATCTAGTATTTTTTAATATGATCTTTATATTGTATGTGTTAATAGCTTTTAAATCGTATTTTTTTTAGTTTGATTTTTCTGTGTTTTATAGTTTATTTTGTATTTCTTTTTTCTTATTAACTTTTTTTCTTGTTTTTCTGTAATTCATCTGTATAACTTCCGATTTCTTTAGTTTATGTTTTATAGGCTCTACTGCCTGAAAAAAAAACAATATATGTAATACACCTCGGTCATTTTGGACCTGCATTTTGAGGTGGCATTTCATCAAAGAATTTATAACTTCTAAAGATAAACTTGTTTACAACACTATCGACAGTCTCTTTTGTTTTGTGTAACTGGTATTTTTAAAATCATATCAGACTATTAATGACACTCGATCCGTCGCCAATTCCTGCTACTGTCTAGTTTTCAGTGTCACTTACAACGTATTATTTTCTGTGACTGAAAACCTAGAATCGTGTTTGTGGAAAATAGAGAGATCCAAAGATCAAAGACCAGTGACTTTTCAAGTACTCTTATAACTATCCCTGAGCCGAAACAATTTTTTGCGTTCATTTGTGTAATAATTATTCAAAATTATACAAATGACTGTGTCCAACAGCTGTATCTTGTAACTGCTGTGAAAGGGAAAATTCAATGCAATGATTGGTGGGTTTGAAATTTTTCTGCAAATGTATCTTCCAGTCTCTGAATAGGTCACAATTAAAAAAAAAACTTTACTAGCTAAGAACTGTATTACAACGAAGGATGAAGAAGATAGTCCATCTAACATCTCTTATTATTTTGTTTGTTTTTTTCAATCATAGATGTACATATATAGAATAAAATCAATTGGTGTGGAGAAAGAAATGACGATAATCACATTTGAGCTTTATTGCACGCAGCATACTTTATTTACAGCATGTTTACCTTTATATAAAGCATTTTTGATCGCTTACTAGGCACCACAGTGGTGAAAAAGATGCGCATCAGTGAAAAGATTTTTATCACTAAATTCTGATAGTATTCTTTTCTTTAAATAAATCTCAGATATTTTGTCATGAAATAACGTAAAAAATAGTATTAAAATTTAGTGCTGTCAATCGGTTCACTGCTGCGCTTCTTTTCCCCAGTGGGCAACATTACAGACGTGTGAAAATTATTAGAATAATTGTGAAATTTACATTAAAAACTTGTTATAGTAAAGAAATATTTAACAAATATTGATACATTTAATATTTAGTGTGCATCCCATTGTTTTTTATTAAAGAAATGATGGCATACTTGTCTTGGCATACTTTGTATGAGTTTTTGGCAATTAATTTACGTTTTGTTGTCATGATGCCAAATTTGGATGAGTCTTTCTATCACACCAGACTTGTTTGTGATGTTGCATTTCTTTAATTTTTTTCTTTACAATGGCCCAAGGGTTCTGTATGGGGTTCATATCTGGATTGGTTCCAGGCGAGGGATGTGTTTTCTTTAATTTAATTAAAGAAATGCAACATCACAAACAAGAATGTTCTGATAGAAAAAATCATCCAAATTTGGCATCTTGACAACGAAATACAAATTAATTGCCAAAAACTCATACAAAGTATGCCAAGACATAACGAATCTTTAATAAAAAACAAGAGGATGCACACTAAATATTAAATGTATCAATATTTTTTAATGTATTATTTCTTTAATATAACAAGATTTTAAAGTAAATTTCACAATTATTCTAATAATTTTCACACGTCTGTATAATTCCAGTTTTGTTCATATACTATATTTATCTTTTGCGGGAGAAACATTGTTCGCAGATTTTAAGTAGTTTGTTAAAACCCCGACTCATGCTTCTGAATATTGATTGATGTTCGTTTCAGTGTTAAACCTGTCAGAAATATTAATTATTTACACAAATTCAAATACTATGGTTGTTAAGTTTTCGGATTTGTACCAGGAAATAGTTCATTTAGTCTCTTATAATAGTTGCACAATTCTTATACAACGTCCTTTGAGAATGTTCTAACTTAGCAACACAATCAATTCATATTTAACTTTTCCATAATGCGCATTCTGCTAATCCCAATCTAGGAGAAACTGCACATTTGGTCTCATCTTGAAGCTTTTCTCTTTCTTGTGCGAACTGATTTTTAAGCTGAACATTTTTTATTATGTAAACGTGCGTGCGTACTCGTATCCAACCACAGTGTGCGCAGTGCGTCCAATTACAAATTTTTCCTTTGGTGCTATATTTGGTGCTATATTAAGGAAATTTTCTCGTACGGTCCGAAAATATTGATGAATTTTTAATTCCAAAACTTCCAAGCGATCTTTCGAAGTATGTAAAATTTTGAAACATTAACCAGTTGAAATTGAAGAAAAATAAGATCAAAAGCGGTTCGAAAATTTAAACCCGCCGGCTGTGTCTGTATTTAATCTCTTCGCCACTGAGTATTAATGTAATATTACTGATCATTACTGAATTATGTCTTCTCCAATTTACCTTCATAGCAAATGTTTTAATCTATTTGCATTATTTTGAATCTTAGACATTGAAGCACACCATTCTGAGATCAAAATTGCAGGGAGTGATGATATTAACGCAATTACAATTGTTTTACTAAAGCAGAAAAAGTCCTTCCGGCCAGTGCCGGGAGGAAGAGGTAGCTTTCATATTCCTTATTTTAAAAAAGCCAACTTTTATCATTCAAACACAATAAGCTCAATTTACAGGAAACCGAATATAGGAGATTCAATACTAATTTTTATCAATAAATTTATGAATGAGAATTTCGCCAATTTATTCAGCTTTATCCAAGCTGCTTCTCTTTAAAGTAACTTATATTTGGCTGCCAAATTAGGCGATTTCTTAAAGTGCCTGCCATTTTAAGACAACATGGTGGATGAGGCTAACCAGTGAACTTGGTCGAGACCTTAGTAATTGCTGTGCACATGCTCACTCACATCGGAATCGGTTGATATATACGAGTGCTGTCGCATGCAAAAAATCAGATTTTTCAAAATGTCACCCACAATAGAAATTGAAACTGCTATATCTAAGCCATTTTTTAAGGTAAAGCCAAACGAAAAATGCTCCTGAATCCTTATATCAAGGTCAAATACTTAAGAAAGAAACCTTTTTCAATTTCTAATTTTTTTGCACATCACTTTAAATATATATATTAGGTAGCTTTCATTACAAAAAGCTACCTATTGCAGCCGTTCGGAGGAAAGCGATTTCAAAAAATTTTGGTATATTTTCATCGATCATGACCCCAGACCCCGAAACCACACTCCGTTCAAAATTGATATCTATACTAATATTATAAAGAGGTAAAAATTGTTTATTTGTAGGAGGTAAGCTCTGGAACTACCGAACCGATTCCAAAAGTAATGGTATCAAAATGATGGTGTTAGTCCAACTTAGAACATAGGCTATATCTTATGTCCGTACCACTTGCCAAAAGGGGGTGCAGGAACAAAAAACGTTCTAAAATGCGATTTTTGTGTTACTGAATGGTCTAAAAATATGAAATTTGGCATATTAATTACTTATTAGATATAAATGATTTCTAAGAACACTTCTTAAAAAATTCGAAATTTAAAAGGGGTGAAAATGCGCAAAAAGCGTTCTTAAAAACGTTCTAAATGGTGTTTTCTACGCAATCTCACGAAATATCAAACCGATTTAAAAAATAATGGTGTCAAAATTATGGTGGCAACCCTTGCTCAAAAATAGGCTATGTTTTATGTCGATGCCACTACCCCAAAGTGGGTGCAGGAGCAAAAAACGTTCTAAAAATGCGATTTTTGTGTGACTGAAGGGCCTAGAAGTATGAAATTTGGAATATTAGTTAATTATTAGATATAAATGATTTCTAAGAGCACTTCTTAAAATAATCTAAATTTAAAAGGGGTGATAATGTGCGAAGAGCGTTCTAAAAACATTCTAAATGGCGATTTCTACGCAATTTAAGAAGTATCAAACCGATTTCAAAAGTAATGGTTGTAAATTGATGGTGACAGCCCTTGCTCTAACAAAGGCTCTATTTTATGTTTGTGTCACTACCACCTGGGAGTTGCAGGAGCAAAAAGCGTTCTAAATTGCGGTTTTTGTGCTATGGAAGGGCCTAGAATAGTGAAATTTGGAATGGTAGTTACTTATAAGATAGCAATGATCTCTAAGAATATTTCCTAAAAAAATCGAAATTTAAAAGGTGTGAAAAGGCGCAAAAAGCGTTCTAAAAACATTCTAAATTTCGATTTCTATGCAATTCAGGAAGAACAGAACCGATTTCAAACATAATGTTTTAAAAATGATGGTCACATCTCTTGCTTCAAGATAGGCTATATTTTATGTCTGTTTCCACTACCCCAAAGGGGGTGCAGGAGCCAAAATCGTTCTAAATTACGGTTTTCGTGTTATGGAAGACCCTAGAATCATGAAATTTAGAATGGTAGTTACTTATAAGATATGAATAATCTCTAAAACCATTTCCTAAAAAATCGAAATTTAAAAGGGTGAAAATGCGCGTAAAGCGTTGTAAAAAACGTTCTAAATTGCGATTTCTGTGCAATATCAGGAAGTACTGAACCGATTTCAAACATAATGCTTTAAAAACGATGGTGACAGATCTTGATCCAAGATAGGCTATATTTTATGTCTGTTTCCACTACACCAAAGTTGGTGTAGGAGCAAAAAAAACGTTCTAAAAATGCGAGTTTTCTGTTATGGAAGGACCTACTTTCATGAAATTTGACACGGTATATATTTATTAGATAGAAATGATCTCTAAGAATATTTCTTTAAAATTTTGAAATTTAAAAGGGGAGAAAATGAGCGAAAAACGTTCTAAAAGCCGATTTGTGAGCAATCTCAGGAAGAATCAAACTGATTTCAAAAGAAATGGTAGGAAATTTATGCTAACAGCCTCTGCTCTAATATTTTTATATCGGAGTCACTACCACCTGAGGGTTGCAGGAGAAACAAACGTTCTAAATTGCGATTTTTGTGATCAATAGGGGCTAGCAACTTTTAATTAGGCATGGAACACATTTATTAGATATAAATAATCTTTAAGAACAGTTTCGAAATTTAAAAGGGGTGAAAATGCGCGAAAAGCGTTCTGAAAACGTTCTAAATTGCGATTTCTACACAATCTCAGGAAACATCAAACCGATTTAAAAAGTAATGGTTGCAAATTGATGGTGACAGTCCCTGCTGCAACATAGGCTATATTTTATGTTGCTGTCACTACCATCTGGCGGTTGCAAGAGCAAAACATGTTCTAATTTGCATTTTTTGCACAGCTGAGGGATCTAGCATTTTGAAATTTGGCATGATAATTACCTACAAGATGCAAAAGCTTTCTAAGAACCGTCGAAAGAAAATCCAAATTTAAAAGGTAAGTGAGCGAAAAGCGTTCTAAAAACATTCTAAATTACAATTTTTATGCAATGTTATCAAATAGCAAACCGGTTTAAAAAATAATGTTTGCAAATTGGTGGTGATAGCACCTGCTCAAACGTAAGCTATATTTTATGTTGGTGCCACTACCACACCAGTGAGTTTCAGGAGAAAAAAACATTCTAAATTGCGATTTCTGTGACACTAAAGAGGCTAGCTACATTACATATGGTATGGTAGTTACTTGGGATATATAAATGCCATGAAAATTCGAATTAAAAAGGGGTGAAGCGAAAGGGAGGAGCGAAAAGCGTTCTAAAAAAGTCCTAAATTACGATTTCTATGCAATCTCAGGAAAAATAAACCGATTATGGACGGACATATGACGATGACCCTACCACCTGGGGTTGGCAGCAACAACAAACGTTCTAAAAAAGCCTTTAAAAACTTTCTAAATTCGTTTCTGTTTAATATTAGGAAATACCAAACCGATTTCAAAATTAATGTTGGCAAATTAATGGTGACAGTCCGTATTTCAACATAGCATTTTATGTTGAGAGAGATGATAGACCGTTAGACAAGAAGCTTAGAATTTGACATGATGGTTAATTTTAAGATGTAAGAAGATGGTTTCTAAAAAATTTAAAACTTCAAATGAATACTGAAATGAGCGTATTAATTGAACATAAAAGTTTCAAAATGTTTTCTAAATTATCATTTATTTAGTTTTATTTCATTTTATTAATTTAAGTCTCATTTCTGCCTAATGCAGTGTAATAATGAAGTTATTCAAACTGTGTTTTAAATAGTAATTTTTGAATTTTTCCAAAAAGTATAATTTCTTTTAATAAAAATTAAACATATAAACACCACTTGGCATATTTCCTATTACGCGAGCAAAGCCGCGGGGTTTGCTAGTATATATATATATATGTATATCTGACATATGTCACACTGTAACTCTCGTATTTATGAACCGATCTGGATGTAATTCGGTGTGTATATAGTACATACCAATGTCTCGACCGAGTTCGTTGGCCAGTTTCATCCGCCATTTTGTTTCAAATGGCGGCCATTTAAAATTTTTAAAAAAATTTAAAATTTGAAATGTGGTACCAAAAAATTGAAAATGGAAAAATATTTTTTTCTTATGTATTTGACCTTTATACAAAGACTCCGGAGCAGATTTTGTTTCGTCTATATCTTAAAAAATGGCTGAGTTATAGCATTTTAGGTAGCTTTCTTTACAAAAAGCTACCTATTGCAGCCGTTCGGAGGAAAGCGGTTTCAAAAAATGTTGGTATATTTTCATCGATCATGACCCCCAGAGTTTTGTTTCAAAATGGCGGCCATTTAAATATTTTTAAAAAATTTAAAATTTGAAATGTGGTACCAAAAAATTGAAAATGGAAAAATATTTTTTTCTTATGTATTTGACCTTTATACAAAGACTCCGTAGCAGTTTTTGTTTCGTCTATATCTTAAAAAATGGCTGAGTTATAGCATTTTGAATTTCTAGCGAAGCTGATACTTTGAAACGTCCTGAATTTTGTCACGCGATAAAAGGCGTATTTATGAACCGATTTGGATGTAACTTCGTTTATACATAGTACAGACCAATATCTCGAACGAGTTCGTTGGCCAGCTTCATCCGCCATCTTGTTTAAAAATGGTGGTCATTCAAAATTTTAAGAAAAATTTAAATTTGAAATGTGGTACCAAAAAATTGAAAATTGAAAAAATATTTTTTTTCTTATGTGTTTGACCTTGATAAAAAGATTCGGGAGCAGTTTTTGTTTCGTCTATATCTTAAAAAATGGCTGAGTTATAGCATTTTGAATTTCTAGCGTGGCTGACATTTTGAAACGTCCTGATTTTTGCCACGTGATAACAGACGTATTTATGAACCGATTTGGAAGTACCTTGGTGTGTACATAGTACATACAAATAACTCAATCGAGTTGGTTGGCCAGCTTCATTCGCCATCTTGTTTCAATATGGCGACCATTTAAAAAAATTAAAAAAAAAATAATTTAAAATGAGATACCAAAAAATTGGAAAATGAAAAAGATTTTTTTTTGTATGTGTTTGACCTTAATGCAAAGATTCCGGAACAGGTTTTGTTTCGTCTACATCTAAAAAAATGGCTGAGTTATAACATTTTGAATTTCTATTGTGGCTGACATTTTAAAACGACCTGATTTTTGTCACGCGATAACAGGCTTATTTATGAACCGATTTGAATGTAACTTGGTCTGTACAAAATACATACCAATGTCTCGACCGAGTTCGTTGACCAGCTCCATTCGCCATCTTGTTTCAAAAGGGTTGCCATTTTTTAAAAAAAAATGTAATTTAAAATTTAAAATGAGGTATTAAAAAATTGGAAAATGAAAAAGAGTTTTTTTATGTGTTTGGCCTTGATACAAAGATTCTGGAGCAGTTTTTGTTTCTGAAAATTTGTTCTTTTGTTTATATCTTAAAAAGTGGTTGAATTATAGCACTTTGAATTTCTATCATGGCTAACACTTTGAAACGATCTTGTATTTGTCACGCGATACCACACGTATTGGCCTATTTCGATGGAAGAAGGCATGTGGATAGTATACATCAATATCTCGACCAAGTTCGCTGGCCAGCTTCATCAACCATCTTGTTTCAAAATGGCGGCCATTAAATTAAAAAAAATTATATTTAAAGTGAGGTGCAAAAAAATTAGAAATTGAAAAAGGTTTCTTTCTTAAGTATTTGACCTTGATATAAGGATTCAGGAGCATTATTTGTTTGTCTTTATCTTAAAAAATGGCTCAGATATAGCAGTTTCAATTTCTAAAGTAGGTGACATTTTGAAAAATCTGATTTTTTACCTGCGACAGCACTCGTATATATACCGATTCCGATATGAGTGAGCATGTGCACAGCAATTACTAAGGTCTCGACGAAGTTCACTGGTTAGCCTCATCTACCATGTTGTCTTAAAATGGCAGGCACTTTAAGAAATCGCCGAATTTGTCAGCCAAATATAAGTAACTTTAAATAAAAGCAGCTTGGATAAAGCTGACTAATTTCGCAAAATTCTCATTCATAATGATTTAGTATTGATAAAAATTAGTATTGAATCTCCTACACTCGGTTTCCACTTAATTGAGCTTCGTGTGTTTGAATAATATAAGTTGGCTTTTTGAAAATAAGGAATATGAAAGCTACCTCTTCCTCCCGGCACTGGCCGGAAGGACTTTTGAATTTCTAGCGTGGCTGACATTTTGAAACGTCCTGAATTTTGTCACGCAATAAAAGGCGTACTTATGAACCGATTTGGATGTAACTTCGTTTATACAGAGTGCATACCAATGTCTCGACCGAGTTCGTTGGCCAGCTTCATCCGCCATTTTGTTTAAAAATGGCGGCCATTTAAATTTTTAAGAAAAATTTAAATTTGAAATGTGGTATCAAAAAATTGAAAATTGAAAAAAATATTTTTTCTTATGTGTTTGACCTTGATAAAAAGATTCGGGAGCAGTTTTTCTTTCGTCTATATATTAAAAAATGGCTGAGTTATAGCATTTTGAATTTCTAGCGTGTCTGACATTTTGAAACGTCCTGATTTTTGTCACGTGATAACAGACGTATTTATGAACCGATTTGGATGTACCTTGGAGTGTACATAGTACATACAAATATCTCGACCGAGTTCGTTGGCCAGTTTCATCCGCCATCTTGTTTCAAAATGGCGGCCATTAAAATGAAATTTAAAAATTTAAAATTTAAAATGAGGTACCAAAATTTGGAAAATGAATAAGATTTTTTTCGTATGTGTTTGACCTTAATACAAAGATTCCGGAACAGGTTTTGTTTCGTCTATATCTAAAAAAATGGCTGAGTTATAGCATTTTGTATTTCTATTGTGGCTGACATTTTAAAACGACCTGATTTTTGTTACGCGATAACAGGCGTATTTATGAACCGATTTGGATGTAACTTGGTCTGTACATAGTACATACCAATGTCTCGACCGAGTTCGTTGGCCAGCTTCATTAGCCATCTTGTTTCAAAAGGGTTGCCATTTAAAAAAAATGTAATATAAAATTTAAAATGAGGTAATAAAAAATTGGAAAATGAAAAAGATTTTTTTTGTGTGTGTTTGTCCCTGATAGAAAGATTTTGGAGCAGTTTTTGTTTCTGAAAATTTGTTCTTTTGTTTATATCTTAAAAAATTGTTGAATTATAGAACTTTGAATTTCTAGCATGGCTAACACTTTGAAACGATCTTGTATTTGTCACGCGATAACACACATATTCGCCTATTTCGATGGAAGAAGGCAAGTGGATAGTATACATCAATATCTCGACTAAGTTCGCTGGCCAGCTTCATGAGCCATCTTGCTTCAAAATGGCGGCCAGTTAAAAAACTTTATATTTAAAGTGAGGTGCAAAAAATTAGAAATTGAAAAAAGTTTCTTTCTTAAATACTTGACCTTGATATAAGGATTCAGGAGCATTTTTTTTTTGTCTTTATCTTAAAAAATTGCTCAGATATAGCAGTTTCAATTTCTAACGTGAGTGACATTTTGAAAAATCTGATTTTTTGCCTGCGACAGCACTCGTATATATCAACCGATTCCGATGTGAGTGAGCATATGCACAGAAATTACTAAGGTCTCGACCAAGTTCACTGGTTAGCCTCATCCACCATGTTGTCTTAAAATGGCAGGCACTTTAAGAAATCGCCGAATTTGGCAGCCAAATATAAGTTACTTTAAATAAAAGCAGCTTGTATAAAGCTGACTAATTTCGCGAAATTCTCATTCATAATGATTTAGTATTGATAAAAATGAGTATTGAATCTCCTATATTCGGTTTCCACTAAATTGAGCTTCGTGTGTTTGAATAATATAAGTTGGCTTTTTTAAAATAAGGAATATGAAAGCTACCTCTTCCTCCCGGCACTGGCCGGAAGGACTTTTTTTTAATTTAATGGCCGCCATTTTTAAACAAGATGGCTGATGAATCTGGCCAGCGAACTTGGTCGAGGTATTGATGTATACTATCCACATGCCTTCTTACATCAAAATAGACGAATACGTGTGTTATCGCGTGACAAATACAAAATCGTTTCAAAATGTTAGCCATGCTAGAAATTCAAAGTGCTATAATTCAACCATTTTTAAGATATAAACAAAAGAACAAATTTTCAAAAAAAAAAAAAAAAAAAAAAACTGCTCCGGAATCTTTGTAACAAGGCCAAACAGATAAAAATTTTTTTTTTTCATTTTTCAATTTTTTAATACCTCATTTTAAATTTTAAATTTAATTTTTTTTTAAACGGCAACCCTTTTGAAACAACATGGCGAATGAAACTGGGCAACGAACTCGGTCGAGACATTGGTATGTACTATGTACAGACCAAGTTACATCCAAATCGGTTCATAAATACGCCTGTTATCGCGTGACAAAAATCAGGTCGTTTTAAAATGTCAGCACGCTTGAAATTCAAAATGCTATAACTCAGCCATTTCTTAAGATATAGACGAAACAAAAACTGCTCCCGAATCTTTTTATCAAGGTCAAACACATAAGAAGAAAATATTTTTTCAATTTTCAATTTTTTGGTTCCGTATTTCAAATTTAAATTTTTCATAAAAATTTAAATGGCCGCCATTTTGAAAGAAAATGGCGGATGAAGCTGGCCAACGAACTCGGTAGAGACATTGGTATGTACTATGTACACACCGAATTACATCGAAATCGGTTCATAAATACGCCTTTTATCGCGTGACAAATTTCAGGACGTTTCAAAATGTCAGCCACGCTAGAAATTCAAAATGATATAACTCAGCCATTTTTTAAGATATAGACGAAACAAAATCTGCTCCGGAATCTTTGTATAAAGGTCAAATACATAAGAAAAAAATATTTTTCCTTTTTTATTTTTTTGGTACCCCATTTCAAATTTTATTTTTTTTTTTAAATTTTAAATGGCCGCCATTTTGAAACAAAATGGCGGATGAAGCCGGCCAACGAACTCGGTCGAGACATTGGTAAGTACCATGTACACATCGAATTACATCGAGATCGGTTCATAATTACGAGAGTTACAGTGTGACATAGGTCAGATATATATATATATATATATATATATATATATATATATATATATATTACCAATATATATATATATATATATATATATATATATTACCAATATATATATATATATATATATATACGGAGGGTGGCTTCGGGGTCTGGGGGTCATGATCGATGAAAATATACCAAAATTTTTTGAAATCGCTTTCCTCCGAACGGCTGCAATAGGTAGCTTTTTGTAATGAAAGCTACCTAATAAAGCAGAAATAGGAATCAGACGCACATGAATTACCACTGACTTTAGCAACGTGCGTTGCAGCAAAATTCCGTTATGATGAATGCGCCCGATTAAACCAGCAAACCCTAGTAGTTTTGATTAATTAATAATTTTTTAATCTTAAATTTTTAACTGTAAACTTGTTCAGGTATCAAGGACAAAAAAGCTCATCTAAAAACTATTTTAAGTCAATTCAAAATAATGTTAGAAAAATGTTTAAAATAAAGCTTTCATAAGTTTTAAAAATAACCTAACACTCTAAAATTTGCATTTTCTAGAAAAATATTATGAAGTAATTTCTATAAATGCCTGAAATCGTGCTTAGAGGCATTTTTTAATTATTTTCAGGCCATTAACTTTACGAAGAATTTTCTAATTACTACCAAGGATTAAATTGGTAGAAAGCATGAGCTAAGCACAAATTCTACAACGAAAATAAATAGCGTGAGTTGAAGTTTAATTTTCTTGAAAATCTATTCCATGATTTTAAAATTTTAAATGATCTTAATTTTGTTTCTCAGTAACAGAAAATATTTTGTAGTTGATATATATAGGTTTCAATCTAATTTTGGAGAAAAATGCATAAGTGGAACATTATTTTTTAGAAATATAAAATTAACATTTTCAAAATATGAAATAATGTATTTTCTTCCACATATATGAAAGGTATAATAAAAAATATACAGTTTAAGAAAATAGCAAATTCTCTTTTTTTTTCTTTGTTTGTAAAAGACTGAATCGTAGAAAATTACAACACAGGATTAGAAACGTGTTTGCTGCATTTATGAAATTAATAGATACAGCAAACTAATCACAGAATTAGGCATCTATTTTTGTAGTGTTTTTATTATATTTTGTTAACTTGAGGCTGATATATCTGATGCGGTTTTATGTTTGCAACTTATCATTTTACATTATTATTTTATAGTTCCAATAGTTTTTAAACCTGTAAAACAGTAGATTATAAACATAAACCTTCCGCCTAATTTCAGTTTGGATCATATCTTTTTAATCCTCCACGTTAGTCACATAATTCCAGCTAATCTTCTGATTTAAGATAAATAATTATTTTTAAACGGAGCCAAGTTAAAGTGACAAGAGATTATAGGCATTAATTGTAGCATTATATATATGTAATAATAAAAATTTTCTCCCTTTTATCTTAATTAAACTATTTCAAATTATTATAATATCTACCTTTTTTACTTAGCTTTAATACTATCTTAAATATATTTTTCTTTTTTCCATGCTTTAAATGCGTATTCTTTTATTATTATTAGAAACCTTAAATCCATTCGTCTAATCTTATAAAACCCATTAAATTACTTTTTCATTTTATTCTGAAACTAAATTCTTTTTGTTTCGAATGTTTAATAGTGTTTGTTCTCTGATGTTCTATTTCCCATAATTCCTTGCAAAGCTCGCCAACATTTGTTTGCGTTATTAACCTGACGCCGAGACTAAATAGTTCATCATCGACGTCACGCTTACTTCCCACTTTCCCCTGGAGCTAGGTCCTATCGTAACCCTGCCTCTCGTCGCGTCCTCCCGCTATTCTTACTGGGTTGGTGCTTGCACTTCTAATGTATTCATACGCGTGCTATTTTCGGAAGTATTTAACATGTTGCATTGGCTGGGAGAGATAGATTTTTACGAATATTGAATTGCTTAAATAACCAATGTCACCTGGAGAGCTTTGTTTCCTGCATCTTCGTCCTGTTGTACTAAAACTTAACATCTAATGCTTTACATTTTACGACGTAGTAACTGCCTGAACATGGGTAGTATATTTCTAATGGAGTTTGGGGCACTTTATGGTCATCTAATAAATGTTTGATGAATCTAATGGCTTCTGTTATTATTTACGGGAAATTTCCAATGGACGTCGGCTTGATCTTCCACTCTTAACCATGATGTTACGACTATAAAACTTTCATTTCTCGGTTGAGTTACATAACGAGTGTATGGCTGCTGCTTAAGACCGATATGTTTATACCATACTAGTGAATACGTATCAAATGTATAGAAAGGAAGTTCGGGGATTACTGAATACCATATACCTTTTCTTTGTAAATCAACAGAAAAATTTTCAGATACATCAAAAGTTAATTGAAAAAAAAAGATTCTGGCTATTTCCTAACGCAATTTTAATGCTGTTAAAGTGGAAGAAAAAAAACCTCATCAATATTTAGCTTTCAAAAGGAAGTTACACTTTTTCGGTTATGGCAACCTGTCGGGTAATATGGAATAGGGCCATAAGAAATATTAAAATTGCAGGAAAAACCACGATTTAAAGGAATAACCAAAATTATTTAATGAGTAAGCTTTAGTACAAAATCTGTGAAACATCTTCTGCTTTGGAAAAATGTTTTAATTTTTAGACTCGTCTTAAAATAGTTGTCTAGTTGATATTCTATATTATTCGACACATCATCTTGAATAACATAAACACTTCACTCGTCAGCAAGTTAGGATAGACAAAAATCGACTAACAGAGCAATAAATATAACTGTTGAACTTTCTATTAAACTTGGTTAACATCACTGGCAATGAGATTTTATAATTAATACGAATTTTTCAAAATTTACCTGCAAAAAACTACAAAAATTGAAAATAATATTTTATTCCACAGTGTCGCTCCAACAACAGGTATACAATTAGAGCTGAGAGCAGTGTCTCATGGGAGTACTAGGAAGTTGTGTGTCATATTTACGCTTGGATTCAACACCGTATTCGCCGCCAGGTATTACATTATTCCATATTGTCCGAACATTCCATAATACCCGAACTTCCTCTCTCTCTATATATATACATACAGTTTGTTCTAAAATAGACTAAACGTTTTTTAAAGTAAATAAAAACTAAACGGTGACTTCTATTTGAAGTTATTCAGTTAATTCCTGTACTACTCTCCCCTGTTTTAGTTCCCTTTATGACCGATAGGCTTTTCATATTTCTTATTGCACTGTTAAAATAAAAAGGATATCAATAGCTCTATAATTGCAATAACGATTACAACGCTAGCCAAGTTTTTCGGGGAAAAGGGAAAGTGATCAGTCGCATTACTGTACGTCATTTATGTCCTTCTGAATCACTAATTCTTTGGAGACTTTGGCATCAGTACCATGATTTTATCTAAAGATAAAGACACTCAGAGCGGTAGAATTGAATATTTTATGTTAACTTTCTGATATTAAGATAATTTTAGCACTGATTTAATTATGGAAATTAATAGCAGAAATAAATTTAATTATGTGTATTTATAAAAATTTCATTATCTTCACGGATTTAAGACTAACGGTTAATACAGGGACTTTTATAATCCCATTGGATTTCTCGCATTAACTGAGTTCGTCTGTATCCAATATTATAATACGAGAAAATCTTGTGTGTGTATGCAAATTTTGTCTTAGAAACGGTTCAAACGATTTTGATTAAATTTTGTATCCTACCGTTTTCAAATACGAGAAGACCATTGAGCTAGGTCACATGTTTAAAAAAATTCGATTAGTGGGTCATTTTGAAGTCACTATGGGCTAATGCATTTCAATGGGAATGAAGGTTGAAACAGTCATTAAGTTGTTGAGCGATTGGCAGTAAACGAAGTCGCAAAATTGGCAACAGCTCGCCAAATTTGATGATATTTGGCGAAATATTGGCGAGATTCGCGTGATTTGGGGGGGAAATCGACTTTGAAGATCACCCATGCAAAAACACATGCCTAGCTCAAAAGAAAAGAATATCGCCAAATTTGGCGAAACTTTTTGCACTTTTTGACCATTGAAAACACAAAATCTCAAACCTTCTAGGGGGGGGGGGGGAATGTCCCCCCCGTGCCACTCCCTGAAATCAACACTGAACACAACGCTAATTTTAACCGAGCATAGCTCGGTCTTCCCTGTTAGTATACATAAAAGGTTAGAAAAAGAACTCCTTTAAAAAGGAAATGCTTATTAGTATATTATATATACTTGTTAGCTTTTGTAATACCAGATACAAGGAAGTTTCTTAGAAATTAAATAACGTTTTTTAAAGGGAAGTTTGTACTTTGTAAAGCATAAACTTTAGCATAAATTTTAACATATTAAATATAATAATATATTAAATTTCAATTCGATCCCGAGTAACCAATGAAATTTAAAACCAGTCTTAAGCATTTTCCTTTTCATTCATTTCCCTTGATACTCATCGCTCGCAAGCTGACTTTTAATGGCAGTCGTTCAGTTATTTTTTAGTTTACATGCGATATTAATTAAAATATCACATATGACTAAAAATATTTGAAGGGAATAATTATGATTATATATAAATTTTAAATTGCTGACGAGTTTAAAATCAAACTTTAGCAATTAGAAAATTTAAATGAAGTCTTAAAATTTCAAAAATTGTAATTTTTGCATAGATATTGAACTTAAATATTCATTTTTCATTCATATGTTGAATAGTAATGACGGTTCATTATGTAAGTTTATGCAAACATTTTTAAAGAATTATTTTTTCATACGTCATTTTATCAAAGAATTACAAACGCAACTAAAAAAGTATTAATGATTCTGCCGATTCAAAAAATATTTTTTAATGTGAAATTCATTATCCAACTAATATAAGTACAGTGAGACTTCCACTTAACGAAGTTTCCTCGTTACAATTAAACACTTCCTTGGGAAGAAAATTCGTTAGATAGAAATCAACTCAAATTCATAAAACTTATATAATAAAATACACATGCATAAAATGAAAAATGCACATAAAATGGAAATATTGAAAAATGTATTTTAGGGTATTAACTTTTTGGCACAGATGTCATATTCACCCCATATTGGCGCGTTTTTTTTCCGACGCTGATTTGGTGAAAACATCAACAGCATAAACAACAACATCCGGATTACCATATCAAGCAAAATAACGACACTTTGGCGCCGATTAAGTATACATTGCGTATATGACATTGGCGTCAGATAAAAATCGCGCCAATATGGGGCGAATATGACATCTGTGCCAACTTTCTTTATGCAATGTAGACATATATGTAAAATTTAACTAGAATAATGCCTGAAAAAACTCATAATAAAGAGAGGTAAACCTGAAGCGGAGCGTACCTTTTCTTTTTTTTTTTCTCAGTATTCCAAATCTTTAACTTTAAAAAAGTCTAATATTACTTTTTACAGGTTTCTTATAAAAAATACATTGCTCACAAAAATTTTCTCACTGTAAGTACCCGAACAATTCATCCGTAGCATTCTCGTGAAATTGGAATCCCCTTCTTATTGTATCGAAGGTTTTTAGAAATTCTTCTTTTGAAAGGAAATGATTAAATAAAGAAATAATTTCATTTTCATACAATCCGCTGAAATAAATGTATACATCCATCTCAACAGCAACCTCTCCGTTTGAATGTTGTACACGCACGAAAGTGGAATAAACTCCGTTATATAGAATATATTTTTCGTAATATGAAGATTAATTTGAAGGTTAATGTTGTCCAAAATCAAGGTTCAACAGAAAATTTCGTTAAGTAGAAAACTTCCTTAAATAGATACTTCGTTAAGAGGAAGTTAGACTGTACGTAAACGAGATACATTATAAATTCTTGGAAATCCATTTATCAAAGTTATTGCGTAATTTTTTATTTATATCAGGTATTAGCTTAAACATTGTTTTACATTTCATTTATTTCACATATCTTTCGTATTTTGATTATTTGTTTAAGAGGACCGTGGACCTTTATTTGAGAAAAAATCAACCTCAAATCGAATTTATTTTTGTGTATATTATTATTCTCTAATTTGTACTACGTCATTCGTAGAGAACCGTATGCATATGTGATTATTTTACGCAAAGTTACAAGTGTTTAATTTTGTTCGCAAACAATGTTTTGACCTTTTAATATACTTTAAATCTGTTTTCTCAATATTTATGTTTCATTTTTTTTTAAATGCTCTTTGCTACTTAATTTTTGATCAAAATTCATGAAACTGATAAGGAAGAATCCTGATATTGCTTTAAAAGAAACTGTGTATTCATTTTTAAATTCGACTTCAGTAAGACAATTAAATATGATTTTTAACTATATTATATTTTATAAGGCAAAATGTGGATGAAAATCGATATAAAATTCAGAAAAATATCTCTAAAAAATTAACTATTTAAGGGATTAAAAAATCTATACACAGATTTGTTCGTAATAGAGTTTTACGTGATTAAAATGCAAAATCGAGGAAATATCTAAAAAATTAAGACGCAAGGAGCATGTTAAAATTTCGTTTTAAAATTTAAAAAAATTTTAAAGATCTTCAAATTATAAAAAGATTAGAAAGTTCCTTTAAGGTGTTCTATATACTTATGGTGAAATGTATATTTGCGCATAATTTCAAATCTCTGTTATGAAAATTAAAAGAAATTTTTTTAAACGTCCACCCTCCCCTTAATCCATTCATTCTATTATTTAAAAATGTAGTAAAAAGGGTTAATTTCTACTATGAATTTTGTAATTTGGATATCACTGAACAATGTGTTTTCTCCACGGAAAAAAGTATTTATATAAATTATTCCGCTGTACTTTATTGTTTTAAAATCTGCCATTTTTTAATAATGTAAGTTCTGTGAGACCAAACATTGCTAAGCTAGTCGGGCATGCCAATCCTAAAACTTTCTTCTACATCATATAGGTTAATATTTCAAAATTCGCCATCATAGTGCCAAATTAAATGACAATCTATGCACATCATGAGGATTCTAAAACTCTATTTATGCGAAAGTGTAACAGAATATGAAGTTTGATTAAATTCCGTACTTTAGATTTTCAGACAGAGCTATCTCAAAAATCGTGAAAACTGCAGCATAGCAATGCCACCTGTTGGGCTATATATAACAAAGCCTAATCAGCAACAATTTATGTCAAAATGTAACTGAATCTGAAGTTTGATAAAAATACATGTCTTAGTTCTTGAGATAGTGCTATTGAGGAAATCTTGAAAAATGCAGCATAGCAGTGCCGCCTGTTGGGCTATATATAACAAAGCCTAATCAGCAACAACCTATGTCAAAATGTAACTGAATCTGAAAGTTTGATAAAAATACATGTCTTATTTCTTTAGATAGTGCTATTGAGGAAATCTTGAAAAATGCAGCATAGCAGTGCCGCTAATCAGAGAATACCTTTATCAGAATGAACCTATTTACAAAATTTGAAGAAAACAGAATGTTTCTATCAAAAGTTATCGCGCTACGTGCATGCAGAACCTGTGGGAACATTAGCTCTCAGACTTTGATAGCCTGTGAGCTAAAAACTGCAGTTTATTTTTATTTTATTTATTTATTTAATCTAAATATAATAAATTATCTAAATCTAGTAAAATTGCTTTTATCTATTTCGAAAATCATTTTATCCCTGCGAGCAAACGAATCAACTTTAATATCACATTTTTGCTTTGGGAGATAAATCAGAAACCTATTTTTCTTACTAAAAGAAAACTACAAAACTTCGAACAAAATCCCTTTTCGATGATTATTTTTCATACATTATAATTAAAATATAAAAGAGATATCACTATTATTGTGCGTGAATAGAAACAACAATAAATATTACAATAAAATAAATGCAATGATGCATTCATAAAAAGCAGATTATCAATAAATAAAAATTTGCGATTTTAAAATAAAAGTTCTGTATCATAGTTTTTCATATATTAACTAACCTTTAACAAGTAATCCACCGAGAGCTTAGTTTAAAAAATGCAGTTTATTTTCATTTTATTTATTTATTTAGCCTAAATCTAGTAAATTAGTATCTAAATCTAGTAAAATTGCTTTTTTCTATTTCGAAAATATGTTTTCCCTGCAAGCAAACAAATCAACTTTTATGTCACATTTTTGCTTTGTGAGATAAATCGAGAAGCTATTTGTCTTACTAAAAGAAAACTACAAAACCTCGAACAAAATCCCTTTTCGATTATTATTTTTCGTACATTATAAGTAAAACATAAAAGAGTTATAAATTTTATTGTGCGTGAATAGAAACAATAATATATATTACAATAAAATAAATGATGAATTAGAAAAAGCAGATTATGATTAAATAAAGATTTCTAATTTATTAAAAAGTTTTATTATACTTTATGTATACACACATATATACAGGGTGTCCAGCGAATAAGACCCTGATTTCAAAATTAAATATCTCAAAAACAAAGATCAAAAGAATTATGCGGTAAACGGTTTGTTTATTAACTAAGCTGTAAAAATGTTATACAGAAGCTTCAAAATTTAGATGCAAAAACCACTAACAGATGGCGCTGTAATCGCAATTCCTATACATTGTGTTTTGAAGTCGAGAGCACTAGCGTCTCATTCCTAGATGGCTTCCTATGGAAGAACGAAAATTGGGAAAGAACGCTTTTTGTTGAGGTGATGTGCAGAAGTGGAGACATCTGGTCACAGAATTATTGCATCAGCTTCAATTTTAGAGAATTTCAATTAATAGAATTTTCAATAAAAAGTTTAGCAATCATTATATAAGAACTTATTAAAATATTTTATTTGGGTAATGTTCAGAAGCGGAGCCATGTGTTGACAGAATTGAGATTTGTTTCAAATTTTGTTATAAGCTACTTCGGTCCGGATACCAGTATCTCTGTGGTACGTCTTTTCTCTCCTAATTGGTAGATCGTGGAATCGAATCCAAGTAGAGGAGGATTTGAAAAAAATGGAAATCTTTACTTTTTAATATTTATTTAAACTGTGAAAAAAAGTTTCAATAAAAAAATCCAAAGTTTCTGGTTTTAAAATTTAATTAAGCTAAAAGAAACCCCTTTTTTAAAAATCATTGAGCATTTATAATAATGATTCATAAATCATTTTTTTTTTAATTGTAGAGAATAGTTTGAATGAAAAAATACAAAGTTTCTATTTTTAAAAACTTAAGTTAAAAAAATAATTTTAATTTTAAAAACTCATTTTCATTTTTTTTCATTGAGCACAGAAATATGGTGCAGCTTCTAGCGATAGGATCCGAAGTGTTGGAAAGGAATACAGCATCCAAAATACTCTTGCTTTGACGTTGATGATATGACTTATCATCAATTCCTTTTAAAAAAGAAATAATTTAATGCATAATTTCTGTCTCTAAAACTTTGTTTACAAAGAAAAGAAATATATGTGTTGTGCTAAAACCAAAGTATTATGCCGTGATTTAAAAATAAATTAAAAGTGAAAAATTACTTTTTTATTTTTAATAATTCAGGTATAAACAATAATACCAAAATATTATGCCGTGATTTAAAATTATAAAAAAAAAAAAAAGTACAAGATTATTTTTCTAAATATATGCATTTTGATTTAAATAATTATATGGCATTAAAGATTGAATTTAATAAAATATTTAATAAGTTCTTATAATGATTTCTAAACTTTTTATTGAAAATTCTATTAATTGAAATTTTCTAAAATTAAAGCTGATGCAACAATTCTGTGACCAGATGTTTCCACTTCTGCACATCACCCCAATGAAAAAATGGACTTTCCCAATATTCGTTTCTCCGTAGGGAGCCATCTAGGAATGAGGAGCTAGTACTCTGGACTTCGAAGCAGTTTACAAGTATTGCGATTACAGCGTCATCTGTTAACAGTTTTTGCAACTAATTTTTGCAACTTCTGTATAACATTTTTACAGCTTAGCTAATAAACAAACCGTTTACCGCATAATTCTATTGATCTTTGTTTTTGAGATATTTAATTTTGAAATCAGGGTCTTATTCGCTGGAGACCCTGTATATATCTATTTCAGTTTGTCAACGTTTAGGATTTAAAATATTAGTATCGTTTGCTGATGATTAAATATTGTTTCTATAACTTCTATAGGAGAAATTAATTGGTAAAGTCTTGTCACCTTCACTAAGGCGTCAGTTTTATTCACGAATATATTTTTGCATTATAATATCGATTTGGTATTCCAGTATACCAAAAGCAGAATCATTTCTTTTTAGTTTAATTTTGAATAATTACATCAAAAACGAAGAAAGATCAGATAGAAAAGAGGCATGTTATTAACACATTAGTGCACTAAAACTTCAAGGGGCCCTGTACTGGGCCCCTTGCAAAGGTGCCAGGGTCTTAACTGAAAAATAGAAATGGGTCAGAAACTGAAAGGAGAATTTACACCAAAAACGAAGAAGATCGGATAGAAAAGAGGCATGTTATTATCAATTTAGTGCACTAAAACTTCAAGGGGCCCTGTACTGGGGACATTTTATTTTATTTATTTATTTTTTTGCAGTGACAGTTGGTCCTATCAAAAACTTGTCAATATAAAAGTTTAAGATATTATTAAAAAGATTTATAATAAGTTTAATTGAATTTGATACCTTAAGAATTGAAGAAGTCATGAATTTTTTTTCTCCCTAAAACCATATTTTTGCGCCCTTTGAGCCCATTTTTAATTTTATCAGAAATCTGTGATACATATATTTTTTGTACTTTTCCTAGAGGTAATAATAATTTTAAACTGATTGGATATGTATAAAAATTAAGAAGTTACAGGAGTTTTTCGGTTTTCACAAATCCCCTCCCTATTTCCACCCCCTTGGTCCGATTTTGCCCATTAACGAACGTGACTGAGATTTCTACCCCTTGATATTATGTATCAGTTTGGAAGATATTTGTGCAGAATTACGGAAGTCATCGTGTTCATAAAAAAGTGATATATCTACCCTATATATATAAAATCCTAATGAAACGAATTTATGAAACGGAAGTATGAAACGGAAGTATGAATCGACTGATTAAACAACTGATTATGTTTCACGGCGATTTCTCCTAAAATATGGAATATTTTGCGATGAAATTAACACCAAAAATCAGCATCGATTCGCAGATTTCAAAACTGGTATTAGAATTTTTAAATTCGAATTAGTTTTCGAAATATTAATTTTTTTCTAATTTTATATACATATTTCTAATGATGGCAACTCAAATTTTAATCAGATATTTTTTTTTTCATATTTCAGAAAAGGTTACCTTAAATGTATGCTAAAAAATGTATCATGCTACTTTTATTCATAATTCAATTTACTGGAACAATCTTTCGCCAAATCGAAAGATTCTGATAGAGAAACCACTTCTGAGGGTATTTTTATGTTAGTGAGACGCAGGTGATAATTCGCCAAACATTTTTCCCGTCGCATTTCTTCATATGTTGTTCATTTCATTTAAAATATAATCCTTTCATTCATTTTATTTAAAATACACAACTTTCATTTAAAATTGATGACTTTCACTTCTTTCTTTTTTAAAAAAACAAAACGAAAAGAAAAAAAAATAGGCACAGATGTTATCTACGCACCGGGGTACCTAATTGACGCCAAAATGGCATTATTGTGATTGCTATGGTAACACAGCTATTGTTGTTTATTTGATAATAAATGTTTATTTACTTTTATTTCTTTTTTTAAATGAGTATAAATTATTTTGCTCTATGATTATTAATTATTTTTTTGATATTTCCTTTAGAAAATAATAGAAAAAAAATCAAAAAATACGGTACTACTTGGAAATTCCGTCGACCAATTTCGCCAAATTATATAAATCGCCAAAACACTCGCCAAATTATACAAATTGACATATTTTTTATTTTAAATAACGAAAGAACAAATAAATTAGTATAACATTAATAAATATACAAATAAAACGTCGAAATAAAAATCACTTGACGACGTAAACACGTGTTACTTGCTTAAAGTCAAGTGAATGTGACATTTACGATCAACCATTATTGGCATTTAATCTTATAGTTTGGCGATAGATTTTTGGTCGACGGGATATCTAAGGAGTACCAAAAATGCATATGTAACCTGTATTTGTAAATGAGGTTTTCGTCAAATTTCCGTAAAAAAATAAAAATCACGCCAAACCTGTGGTGCGTATCTGGCCGAATATTGCCATTCGAAAAAAAAAATGCTAACTGGCGAGTTGAAAAAAAGCTATTGGCGAGATTTGTATCCGGCTAGCGTCACAGTACCTAGAATTCTTTGCGACCGTTGCAACTTTTATGTAGTTTTATTCGAAAAAAAATTTTTGATTTTTTAATCAAAATGGAAAACTTACGGTCCCATATTGGCGCGATTTTTTTCTGACGCCAATGTCATATACGGAAGGGGCACATAACTGGCGCCAAATTATCGTTATTTTGCTTGATATGGTAAGCCGGATGTTGCTGTTTATGCTGTTGATGTGTTCCCTAAAATAGCGTCGTTAAAAAATTGCGTCAATATGTGACGTATATGAGATATTTGCCAAACTTTCATATGAACGGCGAAGGGATCAGACCGTATTTGTTTATGGCAGTTGATTACTTGAACTATTATAATATGGATGAAATGAAGGAGATAGAATATTATTTGGCGACTTATCACCTGTGCCTGGCTAACATTAAAGTACCTAAATGACACCTAGAGTATAAAAAGCGAAGTGGTCCACCCTGAAATGTTGATGATAGTCACATGACTTTGGCTATTGTTATAGAGATTGTTTTAAAATACCGGGAGACAAAGACTCTGTATACTTAATTTATTTTATTTTTGCTTCTTTTCAAATGTTTAACTGACCCTCTTTAATCACAAACAAAAACAACCATGTCTTAACAGCAACTGAACCACCCTTAAATTTTTTAAATCAAAGGGACACCCGGATGGAAACCCGTTTACAGGGAGATCTGCACAGCTTTTTTCAGTATAATTCAATCTTCTCTAATATTTTTAAAACGCATCAGTTTAGCGTGTTTTTAGATTCTGCGGTGCCTGGACGACGGTTGGCGAGCGTAGCTTGCAGGGAGCAGAGCCCCCTAGTATATATATATATGGGAAGAGTCATATACAACTTTAACGATTATGCCAAAGATTTAAAAAACAGTATTGATAATAGTGTTTGCCATTTTCAAGAAGAAAAATTCGACGAATATATAGATCCAACCTACGGACGGTAGTTTGGATATAGTACAAAATAAGACATTGGGTGAAATCATGAGATAGGAACGAGATACAGAATTAAGAGAGTATTAACAAGAAATATAGCAAGAAAAAGACTGAATATGAATTTGGATATTTTTATTCAAAAATTAGTATATAAATACAATTTGCCTGCTAGTGTTTTCGAGGAGTGGAAGTATTGTATTTTAAAAGATTTGTGCAGAGATTTTGAAGGTAACTCTGAAAGGGTTTCAGGAAAATATTATAACGAATTGAAAGAATCTATAATAGAATTGCAGAATAATTTTATAATAACATATATAATAAAGCTAACGCAAATTATGCAATTATTTGTAAAACATTATATGGTAAATTACTCAAGGAGGCTTATGGTAATGAAATAAATTATGAAACTTTACAATCAAGTAAACAAGTTATTGGTAATAGAGTAAATGCATATTACAAGAAAAATTAAGATAAAACAAAACAGTACTAGCTTTCCATATTTGGTAATGGTTCCGAAGTTTCATAAAGATCCTGTTGCATTTAGAGCTATAGCATGTGGTTTCGGTTTATATTTGGAAAACGGTAATACAAAATTGTTAACCCAGGAGAACGCGCGCATACGCAGGGTATGAATGGTTTTTACGTTGCCACCAATAAATACAAATAATAATCTCCACCTTATTTAGTCAGAGACAATTTTGCGATAGAAGGAGTTGAAGATTACTTTTAAGAAGATAGTGGTGGCAATTGTAAAAACCGACTCTCTCAGGTACGGCGCGCGTCCTCCCGGGTTAAAGTTATTAAAAGAGATTTTTGATGAAGTACTGAAGTTTAAGCCGGCTTGTATAATTAAAAACAGCTTTGAGCTAGTTAAGCGTTTAAATCAAATGAAAAACATTTCAAGCTTAACAACGTACGATTTCGAAGACTTGTATAACAGTATGGATTTGGACAGTCTTAAAAAAAAAATAGGGAGTTTTTCAATAAATATAATTCCTCAAATATCGGATAGGATTGGTTTACCAATTTGTTTAATTTTGTACTGAGTGAGAATTACTTATATGATGGTAAAATTGTTTACAAACAAGTTAGAGGTATTCCTATGGGGGGAAGTTATAGTTCGATTTTAGCCGATATCTATTCATATATGTATGAGGGACATATTGATACGAACGAGAATACGAAAAGTTTTCGGTATATTGATGACATTTTAATAGTCAGATGCAATGGCGTGAAAAAGGAAAAATTCGATTGCTATCCTAATGGTTTAAATTTAAAATTGGAGCCGAAAAGTCAAAATATGGTCAATTATTTAGATATTAATACCGGGATAAAAAATGGTGGGTTAAAAAGAGATATATATAACAAACAAAAAAGCTTTAACTTTGAAACTATAAAAATATTACAATTTGGTTCAAATGTGCATATCACAATATATAGAAATACTTTTGTTTACTGGTTAAACCGTATAGATAGATTGAATTCAAATACGGGGGAAAAAATTGAATATGCAAAAGTTATAGTCTGGCATTGCACCAAGGCTATCCTGAGAAATTTTTGAGGAGTTTGTTGTGTAATTTCGTAAAGTATAAAACTTATCGCAGGGATTTACAAGTATTGTGGATGCGAAGGAAGGAGTAACTGTAGATTTGACTGTTTAAGGATTAAGTGCACGTATGTTGAAGTTTAACGTAGGTTCTGCCTTTTTTCCTCGTGAAGGAAGGTTGCTCCAAGGAAATAACGCCATTTTGAGATCATTTGAGGTCATGCCGGCAAAAAGCTGTAGCGAATACCTCATAGCTTAAAATTAAAATTAATTAAACGTTTAGTTGATTTTGTTTTCGATGGGTCCAATCAGCTCATTTGATTTGTTAGTTTTTACTTACCCATCATACGTAGTATAGTGTAAGTCTTGTAATCGTTTTAAAAATCGAAAAAAAAATTGACGGATTTACACGTTTCAGACACTGAAGATTCCGAAAAACATATTTTTAGAAAAAAATTTTTCCTTCCATCTGTATGTGTGTGAGTCTGTAAACGCTCTTTCTCCCGAACAAATTGAGATAAAGACTTGAAATTCGGTGTGTATTTAGGGAATAATAATGGAAAGAAGCCTATTGAATATCAGTAACCTCGATTAAACGGAACTATTTTTTTTCGGACTCTTGAAATATTCGTTCTGATAAAAGGTATACAAAATTTTCGAAATTGTTTATTTGAAGGAGTGAATATAAAAGACAATAAAAAAACATAAATTTTGCATCAGGAATGAGCTCAATCGGATAATTAGTTGCCGATATATTTGTAATTCTATTTTTCACACTCTTCGATTTTTCATGACCCTGTATTTAATTCAAATTTCAATTCAAAGATATATTTTAATTGGAAATGAGACGCTTAATCCGACGCAGTAAACTGTTAGTTAATAGGATTATAATTTTTCGAGTTATAAGGATGTTTCTTTTACGCAATTCGGTACTACTCTATTATCCCGCCGACCAAAAAACTATCGCCAAAATATAAGATTAAATGCCAATAATGGTTTATCGTAAATGTCAAGCATTTAATGCCTCTCCATGCCTATAAGGGGGAAGCAGGACGTTTCGGTCCCAACACTTCGGTGCAGCCATTTCAGTCCCGCCGTTTCGGCCTTCAGACATTTCGGTCCCGAGACATTTCGGTCCCAAGACATTTCAGTCTCGAGACATTACGGTGGAAAGACATTTCGGTCCCGAGTCATTTGCTGTCCCTAGGCATTTCAGTCCCTTGCAATTTTGGTCCTTCTCCAGCAAGCTGAAATTTTTCGCACTTGAAATAGGTGACATAATTTTATAGGGGACATTGTAGAGTTTTTTAAATAACGCAGGGGGGGGGGGGGATTGACATTTTCTATATTTTAGTGTAAGGTCTTGATAAATTA
The DNA here is from genome assembly GCA_963932465.1 of Maratus speciosus. Classification (NCBI taxonomy): domain Eukaryota; kingdom Metazoa; phylum Arthropoda; class Arachnida; order Araneae; family Salticidae; genus Maratus; species Maratus speciosus. The sequence continues at coordinate 51,271,441 of OZ010786.1, read as the reverse complement.
AAACATTTATAACTCGATCTATAATTATCGCAAAACACTCATATTTTGTTTGGTAAGTGTAATCTTTATAAAAGGAGGGACATTATCGGATTTTTTAACTGAACTCCCTAAATTTTAGTATAACCCGAATATAAGGACTCGATAACGCAAACACTTATAACACAGATCAAAATTGTCGCAGCCCACATAAATTTCCTATGATAATCGTAATCGTTTTAAAGGGGGGGGGGGGGCTCTGTTGACTTTTTCTATATTTCAGTGTATCATAAGTATAAGGTCCTGATAAATTAAAACATTTATAACTCGATCTATAATTATCGCAAAACACTCATATTTTGTACGGTAAACGTAATATTTATAAAAGGAAGGACATTATCGGATTTTTTAGCTGAACGCCCTAAATTTTAGAATAAACCGAATATAAGAGCCCGAAAACCGCAAACACTTATAACTCGGATACAAATTGTAGCACCCCCATGCAAATTTCATATGATAATCGTAATCGTTTTAAAAAGCAGAGGGGGGGAGGGTGCTCTGTTGACTTTTTCTATATTTGATAAATTAAAACATTTATAACTCGATCTATAATTATCGCAAAACACTCATATTTTGTACGGGAAACGTAATATTTATAAAAGGAGGGACATTATCGGATTTTTTAACTGAACGCCCTAAATTTTAGTATAACCCGAATATAAGGATTCAAAAACGCAAACACTTATAACACAGATCAAACTTGTCGCAGCCCACACAAATTTCGTATGGTAATCGAAATCGTTTTAAAAAACCGGGGGGGGCGGGGGTGCTCTGTTAACTTTTTCTATATTTTAGTGTATCATAAGTATAGGTTCTGATAAATTAAAACATTTATAACTCTATCTATAATTATCGCAAAACACTCATATTTTGTACGGTAAACGTAATCTTTATAAAAGGAGGGGCATTATCGGATTTTTTAACTTAACCCTCAAAATTTTAGTATAACCCGAATATAAAGGCCCGAAAACCACAAATACTTATAACTCGGATACAAATTGTAGCACCCCATGCAAATTTCATATGATAGAAGGAATCGTTTTTAGGAGTGAGTGGAAGGGGGAGTTCTGTGGATTCTTTATAGAAGCTCGTCATATTTTAACCTATAATAAATACAAAGTCCAGACAATTTAAAAATATTTATAAATCGAGCTTTAATTTTCATATGCAAATGCCCATGCACGGCACATTTTCAATTGCATACAATTTGGACATTTCATTTTAAAAATTATTTTAATTTACTATTAAAAAAAAAATTAATGTTGCATTAATCTTTTTACATGTAATATCAACGCTTTTTCTACCGGTGTCGAATGACACCTTTAAAAAGATTTCGATTTAATGTTTTTAATTCGTAATTTTTAAATTGCAACAATTACAAATCCTTTTTAATACATTTAAGACTTTTTATACTTATTACATTAATATGTTGTTTATTTATTTATTAGTTAATTTATAATATTTTTCTTGCTCTTTAATTATAATTAATTAATATCTTGCTTTTTGCGAATTGTAAACTATAACCGTGCTTAAAAATAAAAAAATTAAAATCTGCATCTGGACAATAATGTTACCTAACACTGTTAAAAATTATTTTTGTGTATTTGTACAATGTTGCATTATTATTATTGTTACTATTATTATGTTTAATTAATTAATTATTACTTAGACTTTATGTTTTTGACTGATTTTTCAAAAAATTTCTATTTTATTTTTTTTTAAATAATAAATCAAAAATTTTGAATGAAAACTTTAAGTGATGAATAATTGCTATTAATTAATTCTCAAAACAGTTAGTAATTTTCGTATAAAAATTAAATTAATATTTTATTAAATATATATTTTTAAATTTAATGTATCCTTAATTTATTGAATTAATAACATTATTAATATACATTATAAATTTCTACTTTAAAATAAAATTGATACACAATATATTTTATATTCGATTTAACATTATATTTTATAGTAGTTATAAACTGAAATTTATCCTTTACCTGTTTATTTTTATATTTAAAGTTACTGAAATGTAAAACTATCAATATAATTATTAATAAAAGTAAAATAAAAAAATATTTTTTTTTTCCCCTGGGAAAGTTCGAGGAAAAGATTAATATAAAAAATAAATTAATAAACGACAAATATAAAAAAAAGCTTAGTTTTGTCAGTTAAAATTTACAAATAAAATTAATTAAAATAATTGTTACATTATTATATAAAATTAAAAATAATAATCTTATTACAGAGAAATAGGCCCAGATTCAATAAAATTAGCTCACAAAAATCGTCTTCAAAGGGTGAGAAGACTTAAAAAATTGCAAGCAATAATTAAAAAAAAAAAAAAGAAAAAAGAAGTGGTGGGTGGAGTTTCTGAAAACAAAATATTTTTCCTAGCACGCCTAGTTACCAAATCAATATTGTTTTCCCAGTGCTTATAATAGTAAATTAACTTATGAAAATAGATTTGTAAGATGCAACTTTGTATGATAAAAATAATAAGAAAAATTAAATTTGTGCTTCAATAAATATATCTCATTTCTGAATTATTAAAGGAGAGGATGTAGAGGGGTGATTTGAGGAAATATTTGCATAAAATAGCTTATAAGTGTCTAATTGAATTATTGAAGACATTTATGATTAATCTAATTGGAAGAAGAAAAAAATAAGCACAGTTTAAATACTCAATTAATGATAATTTAAACGTTCTAAAAAATGTATGAAAACAACAACAACAACAAAAAAAACATTTATGGCAGTTTATAGTATATATTGCTAATAATAATACCTAATAATAATAATAAATAACAAAACTTAAAAAATCCATTCTGTTAAATAATAATAGTTAAAAAAAAGACAATGTCCCCTGTAAAATTATATCACATTGTTCAATCAAACAAATTTTCAGCTCGCTGTGATTTCATAATCACGAATTATAAAAGTTTAAATTATCGGACTGTTATATTCAACTTTTTATAAAATTTGAGGGGTGGGGGGCGATATTTTTTAAAAGGGCCCAAATAATGTTCAAATTACAGCGTTTGGCGGGTCCACGATAATTAGAATCCGAGTTATAAGGTGGTGAGCAACAAATGGTTACAAGGGACCGAAATGGTTAAGGACTAGAATAGTCAAGGACCGAAATGGCCAGGGACCGAAATGGCCAGAGACCGAAATGTCTCGGGACCGAAATGTCTCGGGACTGAAATGTCTTGGGACCGAAATGTCTAGGGACCGAAATGTCTTGGGACCGAAATGTCGTGTACCCCAATAAGGGGGTTTACCATAGGGGGTACCGTGTTCTGTCACCAAATACCGCCACGTTTGTCGCCAACTTGGCGGTATATCGCCAAATTTGGCGGCCAAAATGAGTCGCCAGAAGTGACGCCAAATTGGCGGTATCTCTAATATTTCACCAAATTCCCATAGACTTCCATTGTAAACCAATAGCGTTTACTTGCTTACAGAAAATCAACAAATTGAGATATTTTAATGCAACAAAAAGTAATATTAGCTTAAGAGGTTATATTAATTATATTTAAGGAAGCCCAAATAAATTATGAATAAAAGTAACATGGTACAATGCTTAGCAAATATCACATGTTTTATTTTCACATTTTATTTTATCTATATCCATGATGGGTAAGTATTACGGTGGTCCCCAACGACCAGTTTTCATTTGCTTTCAGGGGGGGGGGGGGAGCGTTGTGCACTTAAAACTGATTTAACCCCGCTGAGCATGTTGCAAGTCATGACGCCTGTCTCCATTGGTTTAATTTCTTCGGTTTTAATATTGCATATTGTTTGGGGCTTGCTGTTTCTTAAAGTTAGTAGTTTTTAAGTTGATTTAATTGTTGTCATTTGGTTTAGTTTATTTCTTATCTTTGGATCAGTTCCGTGGTTTTGAATTTTTTGGTTTGGTTTTTGGATATATATATATATATATATATTGATCGATAGATAGATAGATAAAGCTTTTTACTGGGTTGGTTTTAGTTTCTAGGGGTCATGATCGGTATAGATATGCACCATTTTTTTCAGAAATTCCAACATAGGAGGGATCGCAATAGGTAGTATTTCCGACGAAATGTACCTAAAAATTCAAAAATTGTACTGTGAAAGATCCAAACGCACCCACTGGTTTTAAATATTTTTATCACATTAAAAAACCAGCATTTTTTAAATTAACGAAAATGAGACTTCGCTGAGTCTTAGATGCAGTAATTTCCAAAAAAAAAAAAAAAAAAAGAGAAGAAGGCACAGCATGTCCAAGAAAAGCAAATAGCCGTAAAATTCTTCTGTCATCTTATTAACAGAAGGGTGTGTTCATACTGATCAAAAGGCAAACAATATAATCAATAGAGTTGCATCAACTTGACTCTGAAAGCCTCTTTGTCGCATAATATAAGACTGTTTGATTAAAGGGAGTGGCATGAAGACACCATTTAATACAATAGTTATTAAAAGTTGCAACCTTTTCTTTTTACCTCAAAAAATTGCGTTTAATTATATTTTATATCAATTTTTTGGTAAATTAATAAATAAGAGAATTAAAAGTGAAATAAATTCATTTTTCTTATTAATTAAAGGACTATAACAATTTTTGTACAATTTACAATTTTAGCACAATTTTAAAATATAACGTGTGTTAGTACTATTTTATGCGAGTTCTGAAAAAGTAATATAAAATAACTAGGGGGCTCAGCCCCTTCCGATCTACGTCCGTAAACCCCCGTTCAGGCTTCGTAGTCTCTGAAAATATACTAATGTGCTCTATTTAATATATATTACCAGACTACGGAAAGGTGAATAATATTATCAGTATAACAGCGGCTATCTTTTGCAATCGCGTTGCCTTGCTTTTCCGTTTGAATGGGCATTTTTCGGTTAGCATGGCCTCATTCATCGCTGCGTCTGTTTTTGGATTGATAAGTAAGATCAATTACACCTTTGAAAATTAGCTTGTATAAAATGATTAGGTTAAAAATGACGCTATCTTTCTGAGTTTTATAACGGCGCTATGGACAATATTCTTCCTTTAGGTTTGAGTTAAAAATCTCCGTCTCCTTGGGGAAAGCTTTCAGATCCACGTATTGGAAAGTATTGTGTTGTGAAATTTTACGCTTAAATTTTATGCCTTGTTCGAGTTTTAGATATTTCAAGAACAGGTATAGCTTATTCATGAATTATTTTCTCTATTTTAATACGCCATCATTAATATTTTCAAGTTAATTTAACAATTTATATTTTTTTATAGTACTACTTGATTATCCCGTCGACCAAACACTATCCCCAAAATTTAAGATTATATGCCAATAATGGATGATCGTAAATGTCGCATTTACTTGACGTTAAACACGATACACGTGTTTGTTACGCCATCAAGTGATATTTAATTTGACGTTTAATTTGTACTTTTATTAATGTTTTGCTAATTTGATTGTTCTTTCGTTATTATTACATGATTTCTTTTACAATTATGTTTGTGTGTAGCAGTCAAATTTTGCGACTCACTTTTCACCCACTCAGTATTGTAGTCGTAAAAAAATCAAAGGTATACGCTATAAGTAGAGGATATAAGCTAGAGTCCTGAACATCCATGGAACACGCCAGTGCTTTATTTGAGAAACAGAGGGTATACGGAGCCTCTATAAAAATATAGAGGGTATACGGTGTATCCTCCGTATACCCTCCACTACACCTTTTCACCTACTTCTTGTTGGCATAGAGCTTTGAAATTTGGTATATATGTGTATTTCTGAGTGCAATACATGAATTGGACATTAATTCTGTTTTAATACGATCCCTTATGGAAGTTAACGAAGTGGGGGTAATGATTGATTCCCTATGGAGAAATCAGTATCAGCTTCAACAATAAGTAAATGTTGAAAATTGCTAATGGCTGGGTTGCCACAATACTGCCAAATTTTGCTCCATTGGCGCAATATCGTCAAATTTGGTGGTATTGCACCGAATTTGGCGACAAAAATAAATTGCCATATATAAAGTCAACTCGGCGATAGCTATCTAATTTGGCGAAATTCCAAATTCTCTTTTTACTACATTAATAAAAAAAATCTACATTTTTGTAGATTTTATAGAAAGTATGAAAATATTTTTTTTTCTCGTATTTATACATATTAAAAAAAATATATATATATGTAAGTTTGTATAATTTAGCGAAATTGGTCTACGGGATAATCAAGTATTGTATTAATTAATCAGAATATTCGAATTTTCTAATATGTATTTATTGAATAGTTATTCATACAAAATAAATCGAAAGTATTTTTGCGCATACATTTACCTGTATTTATGCTGTATCAAGAGATTTAATATAATATACAAATTTACTTGCCGCAATAATTTTATACCATTTGACGTTAAGATTAAAAATCTCCGGAATAAAAATCATTTGAAATGTCGCGTTTTAATATATGACATAATTTTCCCTATTAAATGAATATCTCATGTAATAATTTATTTATTTTAAATTTTTTTCTGATTTCAGATTCACGGGTACATATATTATTTAACTTAAAAGCATTTGGAAATATTATTTGAGTTTTTTAAATATGACCAAATATTCATCATTAAAAGTTTTTCACGTGTACAAATTTAATCATTTTAGGCATTTTGAATTGAGGCACTTCAATCTTACGATATTTAATGTTTGGACACTTTTACAAATGACGCAATTATCACCTTTAAATGTGTTTTGCGTGTGATTATTTTATTATTTTAATTTTTTCGTACTCCATGTGTAAAGATTTTGACTAACTTTCCTTATTTTCGGCTTTTAACATGTGATGATTAAATTCTTATTTTTAAATTTTCTTTCTGTTGTTAAGATTATTGATGTCATTTTCTCTTTAGAATTGAAAAGGAAACCTTTCTTTCCGTCTATTGGATTTGAAATTGACAGGCGATTTTCGTTTCTGTACTTTAACTAATATTTAATTATAATAAATTGATTCTGGATGATCAAAATGTTAATTTTTTTACTTTAATTTTACTGGAAAGCGTAATTTAATCTCAATATTTTTTTCTATCAATTTAAGCAAAGGATATAATTTCAATTATCAATCTGAAATTGACGAAAAAGAAGAAATCTAATAATCCCCATGGAGGAAAGATATAAAGATATATATGTAGCATTTTGCTACCGACTTTCAGATATTTAGACGACACCAGTACACCTGGACATAAAATGTAGTAGAGCAATCAAAACCATCCATCCGTTATATTGAAAATACCGGATTGCAGTCAGGGTGGCGAGAAAGACAGGCTTGAAACACATTGATAATTTCCCTTACGTAATGAATATAGATAGTCATTGTCACTTTTTAAACTTGTTTTATTGACAAAAACATAGTAAAACACTTCCAGTAGTTATTCCATCCACACACAAAAATCGATCATCACTTCATAAGACTTTAGATGTTATAAGAATAGGATCTACACATTCGAACGTTCACTCCAAGCGACGCAGCTTAATTAGACAACCAGAAAAACGTAAAAATCTTCTCTCCATCGCCGATGTAACGGTATTTGTACGCCGAACAACAACGCGCGGACGATTACAGAACAGTAACAGACCAATGCTAGAAGAGAGGAGGGGGAGGATGGGACATAGAACAAATTACGATTCGATGGGACGTTGATAAAGAACTCTTTATATGGCGTCAGAATAAAAGCGCAAATAGCGCTGGCGGACGCATGGAATTGTGGGTATAGAACACGAAAGAATAAATGATATTAAAACGTTCGAAAGAAAGAGAACTTAGTTTTAGAATAAAATGAAAAAGTAATTTAATGGGTTTTATAAGATTAGGCGAATGGATTAAGGTTTTTTAGAATAATAAAAGAATACGCAACTATGCATGAAATAAAAGACAAAAGATATTAAGATATTATTAAAGATAGGTAAAAAAGGAAAAATATTAAGAATTTGGAACAGTTTTACTAAGAAAAAAAGGTGAAAATTTTTATTATTACACATATATATATATATTAGCATCGGGGGCGATACTAATTTCTGAAATAGCAGAATTACTGTCTTGTAATTTTTCCACGTTCGAGGAACGATAATATTGTAGAATTAACTAATTATATTAAAAACATATTACTGATTTATAGCTCACCGAATTATAATTGTACAAATAGGCTAAGTGCCTTAATCCTTTATTGCATGGAGAATTTTCAAAAAAATAAATTTTGGGAAAAAATCAATGGTAGCGCAATTTTCATATTAAAAGGAAAATCCCAAATTTTGGTTCTATTTTCACTGTGGTTGAATGCATGATGACAGCAACAGAGTTTCGTTAAAGACGTTAGATGTTTCCCTTTGACATCAAACTTTCTCAATTCCGATCGTGTATTCAAACTTATATACAGGGTGTATCTGAAATGCTTCAACAAACTTAGGTGGATGATAATACTCATCAAGACGAACAAAAAATGCAATGGAACATGGGGTCGCAAAACCCTTATTGACTCACAAATACAGGGTGTTTCACCCTAACTGAAGTCGGCTTGTCGGTAATAATTTTGCGAAAAATTAAAATATTGTAATAGAAATGTAACGATATGTACCTTATTTTGTATGAAATGTGATAACATCACAAAAAGTTCTGGAAAAACAGGGCACTCACACAATCGACGATACCGTATGAACTGATAATCACAGTCCAAAATGGGAAACATCCAATGCTTACTGCAGAGATTCCAAAAAACATGTTTTTACAAAATGTCTGTCTGCCTGTATGTGACAGAAATCTTGTGGGCGCTCTATCTCAAGAACTAATGCATGGAATTTAACAAAAATTTATATTCAGATAGTCCCTGATAAAGCTTGGTGCCGATTAGTTTTTGGTGGAAATCGCCCCGTAAGTGGCTCTGCTATTCTGCATTTTGCAGGATTTCCACAATAGCTCTATTTCAAGAACTACCGCACTCGTTTTTATAAAACTTCAGATTCAGTTACTCCTTGATATGAGTTGGTGCTGTTTATGTTTTGGTGTAAATCGCCCAACAGGTAACGCTGCTATGCTGCATTTTGCAGGATTTCCACAATAGCTCTATCTCAAGAACTACTGCACGGATTTTTATAAAACTTCAGATTCCGTTACTCCTTGATATGAGTTGGTGCTGTTTATGTTTTGGTGTAAATCGCCCAACAGGTGGCACTGCTATGCTGCATTTTGCAGGATTTCCACAATAGCTCTATCTCAAGAATTACTGCACGGAGTTTTATAAAACTTCAGATTCCGTTACTCATTGATATGAGTTGGTGCTGCTTACGTTTTGGTGTAAATCGCCCAACAGGTGGCGCTGCTATGCTGCATTTTGCAGGATTTACACTATTTTCGCAGTAGTTCCATCTCAAGAACTAACACGCATATTTTCATTAAACCTCGGATTTAGTTAGTCCTTGATATGAAATTATGCTGACTACGTGTTGGTGTAAATTGCCCAATAGGTGGCGCTGCTATGCTGCATTTAAAACGATTTCCTCAATAGCTCTAACTCAAGAACTAATGCACGAATTTTCATCAAACTTCAGATTCAAGTATACCTTGATTAATATTACTACTGATTATGTGTTGGTGCAAATCACACAATAGGTGGCTCTGATGTGCTGCATTTGTCATGATTTGCGCGATAGCTCTATTTCAAGAACTAATGCACGAATTTTCCCCAAATTTCATATTCAGTTAGACGTTAACATAAGTTGATGATGATTAGGTTCTGGTGTAAATCACCCTATAAGTGGCACTGCTAAGCTGCATTTTACTGGATTGACACGATTTCAGCGATAGTCATATCTCAAGAACTAATGCACCGAATTTCATCTTTTTAGAATCCTTATGATGAGCATAGATTGCCTTTAATTTTAGCAAAGTGATAACGAATTTTGAAGTATTGACATGTATAAGATAGAAGAGAGTTTTGGGATTGGTACATCCGACTAGTTTTTCATTGCAATTAAATAAGAAATATATTTTTATTTGAATATACTGTGGTTAAGCATAAAAGTACATATATAAAGTAATGTTTGAAATGTTTACGACGATGACGTTTTGCTTAGTTTGAAATGCATTTTTACATTTAAAAAAAAACAAGGAGAAAATTTGATATGATTGAGTGAAAATGATGAAATTTTTACTGATTTTTCATTTCTTAGTTCCAAAGATTAGAATTGGAGTCTTTATGGATCGTTGAACTATTTCAGGAATTGAATATTGAATAAAAAATGCCCCCATCATTTGCATCTGTAGATATCGTTTGTCACTTTTAAAATTCATTTTTCTACAATACAAACCTTGCAGTAATGAAATATTCATGCTACTTGTTTGCATGAAGACTTATGAAAATGAAACTCAAATTAACATTCCATCATTTATTGACGGGGATTATATACTAGTTTATTATAAAATTTTTTAACATTTTTTTCAGGTATATACCTTATAGATAATTTAATTTCTTTATTAATATATATATATATATATATATGCAAATCTGTTATTTTTTTCAAAAATTATCGTGGCAAAACCACAGAAAAACAGTGTTTGTGACAATCGAGCTTAATATTTCGGCCTTCACAAGTATCGGCCGGACAGCGCGGCTCAAAGTTTAAGGGTTCCTACAAACGTAACTTTTGGATTTTCACTGTAAAAAAAAAAAAAAAAATCCGTAACGTTCCTGGGAAAAAATGGGCAGCTGAGTTGCCCATTATTTCCAAGAAACATTTGTTGAAAATGACTGGAACTTTAGTGTATAGCTTTGAACTTTTCCACAGAAATGCCAGTAAGCTTCCTGCGAAATACCAGGAATGTTTCTGTTAAAAACAAAACATTACTGATATTTCACAAAAAGCTTACCTTATTTTCTAAGGAACGTTTCAGAAGTGTTCAATAAAGTCTGTTCAATAAAGTCTGTTCAATATTGTCAGAAGTGACAATAAAATCAACATTTATCGCTGCTACAATAGTAAAAAATTTACTTTAAAAAATGAAATCATTATTTATTTCTCACAAAATATAAATGAATAAATATTATTAAAGTTTATTTTTTATAAGCAAAAAAAACTGCGTAAAAAAGAAGAGCTTACTGAGCAACACAAATAAAACTGTACAACTGCATGTTATATAGATAGAATAAAAATGAAAAAAAAAAAAAAAAAAAAAAAAAAAAAAAAAAAAAAAACCGTCAGAAAACAATAGCGTAAATATAGATAAATATTAACTTTAAATCTTAGACATAAATGTATAGTTCTTAAATGGAAACTCATTAAAACATAAATAATATTAATACACATATTTGTTAAAACAAAATATTTCATGATTTTTTTTAATACTTTTTTTAAAATTCTTAATTTGACTTTTTTTATTTCGGATATTTGGTTTTGTAATTATTACCTACGTAATAACAATTTTCAGCAGCTCAGTGTCTTTTCAGAACTTATTTTTAAGCAAAATGACAGTTATTCTAACTATAATCATAAGAATCCAAGATTTTTAAAAATCAAAAGTTATAAAGCTAGTTGGTAAAAAATGATACATTTATTTCACTGTGAAAAGTAGTAGCTAATTTAAGTAAATAATAGTAAATAAATTTTAAAATTAGCTTAATTTTATGGTCGATAAAAGTTCTAATTGTATTTTTTTTTTTTTTTTTTTTTTTTTTTTTTTGTTCGTTATTATTATTATTTATTTATGTTATATTTACTTTTCATTAAATACATAAACATGCGAAGATTCACACTTAAAATTTTATTTATGTAATTAAACTGCATTATATAAAAATATTAAACAAGAAAAAAAATGATTCCCGAAAGAAATTACTACGTAGACACTTATTCTAATTAAAAATCAAGAATCCCAGACTTTAAAAAATCATATTAAAAATATAAAACCATATTTTTCAAACCATGAATATTTGAAGTATTTGAATGAGGAAACAAAATGAAAATAATATACTTGTTCACTTATTTTAATTTATTTCTCTGTTAAAAGTTATAGATATTCATTGAAATAACTGTAAATAAACAACAAAAATATTATGTTAGAAGTAAATTTCAAACTGGGCGAAAAATGTCCGGACCAGGATTTGAACCCGGGACCTCCTGGCTGTAGCCGCCAGTGCTCTGCCATCTGAGCTATCCCGGACGATTCTGGTCGAACTTTTTCACCCAGCTAACTCAGATGGCAGAGCACTGGCGGCTTCAGCCAGGAGGTCCCGGGTTCGAATCCTGGTCCGGCCATTTTCCGCCCAGTTGGAAATTTACATCTAATATGATTTATTTACCAATTAGAATAATTGTGCTAATATTAATCTAGAAAAATATTATGGTCTATAGCCATTAAATATGCGGTTTTTTTTTCATTATATATTTAAACATGCAAAATTTGGTACTTAAAAAAGCACTTATATGCTACAAAAGATACATTTAATTCGCATTTTTCGTAAATTTTATGTATTATACACATTTTTTCAATTGCGGTTCGAAAATGATTGATAAAAAATTTCGTTCCAAAAAACAAGTCCGAGCCGGGTTTGATCCCGTGTAGAAAAAAACTCAAATCCAGCATGTGCTGCCAAGCACATGCCACGGAGCCGCGTACGAATGACTGAAATTTATCCGGTTATAAACTATAGCTTAAATTTGCGACTTATTTTCTCATGACCCCTTGTGAGTTCCGCTTTATGGCAGTCATATATTTATATACAGACTATACTCTATCGAAATACAGATGTCCATCGCATTCGGTGAGATCAACCTCGGGCCCTCTCCTTGTTAGCGATGTCACAGAGGTATTGCATTTTCATCTCAAAGACCTTGACAATAGAGACGGAAATGATTATACCCTCTATTCATTTATTTGCATTCCACAATGATTTTTTGACATTCGTATAAAGAATTCATTTTCGGCAGTCGAACGCGAGCGGCGGACAATAATAAAGTAATAAAATGGCTGCCGCAGCATTTTGCTGTTGACAACTTTTGTTCAGGAACGTTTCAGATATGAAAACTAGAATTTCACAGGAAAGAGCTAAATTATTCTGAAAACCTGAGAAAAGGCGAAATGTTCCTGGAATTTAAGTGGAAAGTTACCACTTTTTTTAAAGTGTTTTTAGACAGCACTGTTCAAAATTTGCAGCGAAATGTCCAGTTATTTGACAATTTTTATAGAAAATACTAGATAATAGTAATTTAACACCATTCAGATCATATTAATGCTCATACTATGGTCAGAATAGAGTTAAATTACAGTTATGTAACCTTTTCTCTCTATTCTAAAAAAAAAAAAAAAGTCCTTCCGGCCAGTGCCGGGAGAAAGAGGTAGCTTTCATATTCCTTATTTTAAAAAAGCCAACTTATATTATTCAAACACACGAAGCTCAATTAAGTGGAAACCGAATGTAGGAGATTCAATACTAATTTTTATCAATACTAAATCATTATGAATGAGAATTTCGCAAAATTAGTCAGCTGTATCCAAGCTGCTTTTATTTAAAGTAACTTATATTTCGCTGCCAAATTCGGCGATTTCTTAAAGTGCCTGCCATTTTAAGACAACATGGTGGATGAGGCTAACCAGTGAACTTGGTCGAGACCTTAGTAATTGCTGTGCACATGCTCACTCACATCGGAATCGGTTGATACATACGAGTGCTGTCGCAGGCAAAAAATCAGATTTTTCAAAATGTCACCCACATTAGAAATTGAAACTGCTATATCTGAGCCATTTTTTAAGATAAAGACAAACAAAAAAATGCTCCTCAATCCTTATATCAACATCAAATACTTAAGAAAGAAACCTTTTTCAATTTCTAATTTTTTTGCATCTCACTTTAAATATATATATTTTTTAATTTAATGGCCGCCATTTTGAAACAAGATGGCTCATGAAGGTGGCCAGCGATCTTGGTCGAGATATTGATGTATACTATCCACATGCCTTCTTCCATCGAAATAGGCGAATACGTGTGGAATCGCGAGACAAATACAAGATCGTTTCAAAGTGTTAGCCATGATAGAAATTCAAAGTGCTATAATTCAACCACTTTTTAAGATATAAACAAAAGAACAAATTTTCAGAAACAAAAACTGCTCCAGAATCTTTGTATCAAGGCCAAACACATAAAAAAAAATCTTTTTAATTTTCCAATTTTTTAATACCTCATTTTAAATTTTAAATTACATTTTTTTAAAAAATGGCAACCCTTTTGAAACAACATGGCGAATGAAGCTGGCCAACAAACTCGGTCGAAACATTGGTATGTACTATGTACAGACCAAGTTACATTCAAATCGGTTCGTAAATACGCCTGTTATCGCGTGACAAAAATCAGGACGTTTCAAAATGTCAGTCACGCTAGAAATTCAAAATGCTATAACTCAGCCATTTTTTAAGATATAGACGACAAAAACTGCTCCTGAATCTTTTTATCGAGGTCAAACACATAAGAAAAAAATATTTTTTCAATTTTCAATTTTTTGGTACCACATTTCAAATTTAAATTTTTCTAAAAATTTAAATGGCCGCCATTTTTAAACAAAAGGGCGGATGAAGCTGGCCAACGAACTCCGTCGAGACACTGGTCTGTACTATGTATAAACGAAGTTACATCCAAATCGGTTTATAAATACGCCTTTTATCGCGTGACAAATTTCAGGACGTTTCAAAATGTCAGCTTCGCTAGAAATTCAAAATGCTATAACTCAGCCATTTTTTAAGATATAGACGAAATAAAAACTGCTACGGAGTCTTTGTATAAAGGTCAAATACATAAGAAAAAAATATTTTTCCATTTTCAATTTTTTGGTACCACAATTTAAATTTAAATTTTTTTTAAATTTTTAAATTTTGAAACAAAATGGCGGATGAAGCTGGCCAACGAACTCGGTCGAGACATTGGTATGTACTATGTACACACCGAATTACATCCAAATCGGTTCATAAATACGAGTGTTACAGTGTGACATATGTCAGATATATATATATATATATCAATTTTGAACGGAGGGTGGTTTCGGGGTCTGGGGATCATGATCGATGAAAATATACCAAAATTTTTTGAAATCGCTTTCCTCCGAACGGCTGCAATAGGTAGCTTTTTGTAAAGAAAGCTACCACAGCCGCAGTAAACGAATATTTTGGTGACCTAGGGTCTTTTTTCGCTAATTTAAGAAAATTACTGCACAAAAAAATATGAAAATTAGTAGTATTATATAGAAATGTGTGATAAAATGATGCAGCCAGTTTTTTAATCGAAGATTTATTTTAAGAGATATTTAATGTTAAAGTTGGTCAAAATCTTTCCATTAAAAAAGTTTTATAGGAGCAAAAACTATACATATGAATATAATAATTTTTTTCTAAGGGTATACATTAAAAGCTCCCGCTGTGCAGAACGCCTTTTTTTAAAATTTTTTTTAGGGTTTTTTTCCCCAATTTTGTATTCAAATTTTCATCATTTTAAGATTTTTTTTCACATTTAGAAATGGTTATTATTTTAAATTGTTGCTAATAGTACAAAGAGCACAAAGAATAATATTTCCTTGAAATTAAAAATTTATATACACGTGACTATTATAAACAGGAAAAAAAACTTTCAAAATAGAATTAAATGATTATGTATTAAAAAGCAGGAAAATATTGAAAATTATGTCATAAAAACTATATTTACGCGCAAGTATTAAAAGAGAAAGAAAATTTTAAAATAATAAATTAATTAATATGCGTTAAAAGCCGTAAATGGAGGAAATTACGTCATATTTAAAATGACCAAATAATAATATTGCAAAACAATTTAAATTAAAAAGTCCTTCCGGCCAGTGCCGGGAGGAAGAGGTAGCTTTCATAATCCTTATTTAAAAAAAGCCAACTTATATCATGCAAACACACGAAGCTCAATTTAGTGGAAACCGAATATAGGAGATTCAATTACTAATTTTTATCAATATAATGAATGAGAATTTCGCGAAATTAGTCAGCTTTATCCAAGCTGCTTTTCTTTAAAGTAACTTATATTTGGCTGCCAAATTCGGCAATTTCTTAAAGTGCCTGTCATTTTAAGACAACATTGTGGATGAGGCTAAGCAGTGAACTTGGTCGAGACCTTAGTAATTGCTGTGCACATGCTCACTCACATCGGAATCGGTTAATATATAGGAGTGCTGTCGCATGCAAAAAATCAGATTTTTCAAAATGTCACCCACAATAGAAATTGAAACTGCTATATCTGAGCCATTTTTTAAGGTAAAGACAAACAAAAAATGCTCCTGAATCCTTATATCAAGATCAAATACTTAAGAAAGAAACCTTTTTCAATTTCTAATTTTTTTGCACCTCACTTTAAATATATATATATTTTTTAATTTAATGGCCGCCATTTTGAAACAAGATGGCTGATGAATCTGGCCAGCGAACTTGGTTGAGGTGTTAAATGTATACTATCCACATGCCTTCTTACATCAAAATAGGCGAATACGTGTGTTATCGTGTGACAAATACAAGATCGTTTCAAAATGTTAGCCATGCTAGAAATTCAAAGTGCTATAAATCAACCATATTTTAAGATATCAACAAAAGAACAAATTTTCAGAAACAAAAACTGCTCCGGAATCTTTGTATCAAGGCCAAACACATAAAAAAAATCTTTTTCATTTTCCCATTTTTTAATACCTCATTTTGAATTTTAAATTTAATTTTTTTTAAATGGCAACCCTTTTGAAACAAGATGGCGAATGAAGCTGGCCAACGAACTCGGTCGAGACATTGGTATGTACTATGTACAGACCAAGTTACATCCAAATAGGTTCATAAATACGCCTGTTATCGCGTGACAAAAATCAGGTCGTTTTAAAATGTCAGCCACAAGAGAAATTCAAAATGCTATTACTCAGCCGTTTTTTTTTTTTAGATATAGACGAAAGAAAAACTGTTCCGGAATCTTTGTATTAAGGTCAAACACATACAAAAAAAAAAATCTTTTTCATTTTCCAATTTTTTGGTATCTCATTTAAATTTTTTTATTTTTTAATTTCTTTAAATGGCCGCCATTTAGAAACAAGATGGCGGATGAAGCTGGCCAACGAACTCGGTCGAGATATTTGTATGTACTATGTACACACCAAGGTACATCCAAGTCGGTTCATAAATACGCCTGTTATTACGTGAGAAAAATCAGGACGTTTCAAAATGTCAGCCACGCTAGAAATTCAAAATGCTATAACTCAGCCATTTCTTAAGATATATACGAAACAAAAACTGCTCCCGAATCTTTTTATCAAAGTCAAATACATAAGAAGAAAATATTTTTTCAATTTTCAATTTTTGGTACCACATTCAAATTTAAATTTTTCTTAAAAATTTAAATGGCCGCCATTTTTAAACAAGATGACTGGTGAAGCTGGCCAACGAACCCGGTCGAGACATTGGTATGTACTATGTATAAACGAAGTTACATCCAAATCGGTTCATAAATACGCCTTTTATCGCGTGACAAAATTCAGGACGTTTCAAAATGTCAGCCACGCTAGAAATTCAAAATGCTATAACTCAGCCATTTTTTAAGATATAGACGAAACAAAAACTGCTCCGAAATCTTTGTATAAAGATCAAATACATAAGGAAAGAGTATTTTTCCATTTTCAATTTTTTGGTACCACATTTCAAATTTAAAGTTTTGAAAATTTTTTTAAATGGCCGCCATTTTGAAACAAAATGGCGGATGAAGCTGGCCAACGAACTCGGTCGAGAGATTGGTATGTACTATATACACACCGAATTACATCCAAATCGGTTCATAAATACGCCTTTTATCGCGTGACAAAATTCAGGACGTTTCAAAATGTCAGCCACGCTAGAAATTCAAAATGCTATAACTCAGCCATTTTTTAAGATATAGACGAAACAAAAACTGCTCCGAAATCTTTGTATAAAGATCAAATACATAAGAAAAGAATATTTTTCCATTTTCAGTTTTTTGGTACCACATTTCAAATTTAAAATTTTGAAAAAAATTTTAAATGGCCGCCATTTTGAAACAAAATAGCGGATGAAGCTGGCCAACGAACTCGGTGGAGAGATTGGTATGTACTATATACACACCGAATTACATCCAAATCGGTTCATAAATACGCCTTTTATCGCGTGACAAAATTCAGGACGTTTCAAAATGTCAGCCACGCTAGAAATTCAAAATGCTATAACTCAGCCATTTTTTAAGATATAGACGAAACAAAAACTGCTCCGGAATCTTTGTATAAAGGTCAAATACATAAGAAAAAAATATTTTTCCATTTTTAATTTTTTGGTACCACATTTCAAGTTTTAAATTTTTTTAAAAATTTTAAATGGCCGCCATTTTGAAACAAAACGGCGGATGAAGCTGGCCAACGAACTCGGTCGAGACATTGGTATGCACTATGTACACACCGAATTACATCGAAATCGGTTCATAATTACGGGAGTTACAGTGTGACATATGTCAGATATATATATATATATATATATATATATATCAATTTTGAACGGAGGGTGGTTTCGGGGTCTGGGGGTTATGATCGATGAAAATATACGAAAAAATTTTCGAAATCGCTTTCCTCCGAACGGCTGCAATAGGTAGCTTTTTTGTAAAGAAAGCTACCTAAAAGTGTAGTTACACAATACATTTATTTCATATTTTGAGATGATGTTTTAAATATTGTTGTGAATTCTACGAGAGCGCAAATAATATTTCCTTTCTAACAACTAAAGTATTTTCATGTGAATATTAAAACGAGAAGAAAACTTTTGTGAAAAACCCTTTCACCGTCCGAGGGTTTACCAGTATTTTTATAGGAATGCTTGTAAATTCCAGGCTATATACATATATATATATATATGTATATGTATATATATATATATATATATATATATATATATATTATATATTATATATAAATATTAATTGCAGTTGGATGCTATAATATCTTTAATATCACTTATTTCTATATAGGGTTCAAAATAGAATTCAGTTTAAAATATTTTTGTCTACAGCCATTTTAACATGATTTATAGAAACGGAAAAATCCGGGCCAGCCGGTTCAAGGTTAAAACGATACATTTAAAATGTCCTATTTAAAACAATTTTCTTATACCATTGTTAAAAAATACCAGGAGGAAAAAATTATGTGTATTTCAATTGTTAAACTGATCTCGTTTAATCAAACATGAAAACAGCCAATAGATGTTTAACAGCAGCTGATCCAGCCTTAATATTACCCAATGAAAAGGAAATTAATGGAAACCCGTTTACAGGGAGTTTTCCACTACTTTTTAAAAAAATTATAGTTCGATCGTCCGCAATCTTTTTAAAGCCGATCAAATTACTCTTTTTTTAGAGTTTGCTGTGTCTCAATGCGGGGTTGGCGAGCGTAGCTCGTAGGGGAAGAGTTCCTTACTTAAAGAAAAAAAAAACTGTCGAATGACTGGACATATATATATATTATACAATAGCAGAGCAACTGTACGATATTTTTAAAGGTTTAAAAATAATAAAAATAATAAGAAGACTTTTTTTTTTTTTTTTTTTTTTTTTTTTTTTTTTTTTTTTGTCATTACAAACTTTGCTGCTCCATTTAATAAAGCGCAATCATTCATTTAAAAATCCACAGTATTAAATTCAAATTAAACATTAAACAGTAGCATGACCGTTTCTATTTTCCGCAGACACATTAAAATTACATTTTTTTTGTATTGCCTGATATAATGCATATTTATTAAATATAACTCCTATAAAAGATGTATTAAATTTATTTTCATTCGTTATTGATTAGAAACAACTTTAACATTCTCTTTTCGTATCATTTTTCTACCTCTGGGATATTAAAACACCCCGACATGGCCATATATTCTACTTCTTTATCACGACACATCAATTTATTTATTTTTGAAACTTCTGATTTATCCATGAATTTATTTCTTTTATTTGTGCATTTACTGATCGTTTGGGATTTAGTCAATTGCAATTGCAACAAAGAGATTTATTCTTCTAGAATGATACAGATAAGTGAAATAAGATATTTTTCCCGATAATATGGATTATGAATTTGCAATTTGTTGAAACAATGTATTAATTTTTAAGCGATATAAAAAAGGAATGGTCTATCTTTTATAAAATAAATGCAGAAGTTGGTTGCTATATGAAAATCAATTTCATTCGGCATTTTTTTTTCTTTATAAACGATAATTAAATTAAATTTAATAAATGACCTTTTTTTAAAAAATAAAATACACGATTTTTAGAAATCTAAACAAAATCAACGGTGAATCCTATGATGTTAAGATTTATTGCGCAAAATATACAACTCCCCAACTTGAAAATTACGACTTTATTTCTCTACTTTTTTTTACTTTTCTATGATTTTGTTACAGATTTGGTTGAATTTTGAGGCAAATAATTTTATGCACCATCAAACTGTTAAACGTTCGAAAATTAAGATAGAATGCAATAAAAAATTCTGTGAGTTTTTATATCCTATGCTTAATTTTCCTAGTGTCAAATATTTAAGAAAAATTCTGGAGAATATATTTTTTTTTTTCCTGTAAAAATGGATTTAAAAAATAGCTATCCTGTTTAAACATTTCAAAAGTCTTCTTCAAACAAAAGTAAATTTTCGAGAAAGTTGAAAGATAGCCAAAAGAAAATAATAATTTCTTAAGAAATGACGGAATAATTCTTCAATTATCAAAATTTAATTTAATAATTTTAAGTCCACATGTCAATTTATTTCTAAACTTAAACACATGCACTTTCAAATTGAAAATGATTTGATGGCATGTGGAATTATTTACACACTTCTAGAGAGGATATGAATGAAATTTTAATGTGAAATTAATGTGTAAAATCTCCTTTTCAACTAAATTTAAAAAAAAAATCGATTTCTTACCGAAATAAAAATTAAATTTAAAAAATCAAAAAACCCGACTGCGTAAAAAGCGAACTAATTAATTAATTCTCATCAATGTGAAACTATTTTTTATATTTCTTAATTATTATTTTTTTCTTTTTACGTGCATTGATGACTTTTAAGCTGTGTTTAAATGTTAATTCCTATCTATAAACACTGTTTTGATGAGGCCTATAGATGTCTATGAAGGTTAGAGTTGCAGTAAAGCTAGAGATCCTACCTACACAACTTCCAGGTTGTGTAATATTTAAGCGGAGCTTCTGACTGTAAAATAGCCAATGAAACATCGTCTTCATTTTGAAAGACCTATCGAATGATATGACACTCAATATGGTGCGCGTAATTTTTTCTTGTCTCTACCGCCATTTTTTTTACGGCCACTATTTTGAACTTACAAAAACAAAACTTAGCCTATAACCATCGGACGGTTAAGACGTATCGATAGAGACCTCATTCATTAAAATCCATCCAGCCGTTGGGATGTTTCGAGGGTGTGAAGAAATCCACATACCCATGAAACACATAACCCTGCCTGGCAGTCGGGTAAAAAGGCCATTTTCCATATTTATTGTAGGAATATAAATTTAAAAAGCCGTTTTGAAACAATCGTTATATTGTTAAAATAGTAAAGTTTCGCAAGATTCCTTCTCTACTAATGTTTTGTTTGCTGTTACTTCTGTTTGTTATTTTAAGTGTCGATCATTGGTATTTTAGAAAAAAAAAAAAAAAAGAGAGACGAGAGAGCATTAAAATACCATTACCAGTATAAAAAAATAAACTTATTTTGTTGAAAAAAAGAGGTCGTATTGAAGAATTGTAACGGATCTTTCAGAATGTTTTTCTTCGGATTCCTTTTTAACACTCTCTAACAAAGTTGAAAAGTGCTTATAAATTTGGCTTGTATGTCTGTCCGCTTATCCGAGCTCTAACTCCCCTAAATATATCTGGATTATCATGCACATTTGATATGAAATTGATCTTTATTATAGAAAGTTCGGTAATTAAAAATGAAGTATATAACATTTATAGTTCGTTTACCGGAGCACACAAAAGATTTATTGTAAGATTGTCACCTATAGATAAAATTCATTTGCGGTGTATTTAATTGATGTTATGATATTTCAAATATAATGATATTGGTATGAATTACTCAGGTGGACTACAACATACTTTCTCCGGAGTATAGAAAAGTAGCATGTACAGTTCGTTCAGAGGGAGGCACTACAGAATTCCAGCACATTATGTACAAGAAAATATTTGTCGCTCTACTAATAATGTTGCCGTACTTCCAACATGATGAAATTAAAAGTGAGCACTAAGGTATAAAACAACATGTTTTCTATACATGATGGAGTGCGTAGCATTTATTAGTCATTTACAGACACGCACAAATTTGTCGGCTACAAGACTGACTATAACACTGGCTAATGAATTTGAATTTTTGCTCTTTCGCAAAATCGAAATTACTTATTTCTTATGCGTATCTTTGTGCTGATTCCGGATATAGTTTTAGATTTGCTTCATCAGGTCTTGTTTTTTTTTAAATATTTGCATATTTTGATTTATGCAAATTTTGTACAACATTATCCTAATTTAAAGCATAAAGTATTATCAGACTGGCTGTTTTGTTTTATGTTATGATTACTGTTTAGTTTAGTTTACAAAAACGTTGTTTCTGAGATTATGTGACCATGAAATACTGTGTCTAATTTGCATATTTTTCAGGTTTTTTCTAATAATGTTTCTTGGCGTCCAAATATTTCTGCCACACGAGTACGCTAATATGTTTCTAAATAAGTTTTTACGCTGATTTCAAGACTGGTACCTGTTTTCACCTATCACGTCTAGTTTTTTTAAAAAGTGAAATTTCATCATTTGGTCAAAAAAGCCATAAGTCACTTTTTAATCATTTTGTGATGTACTTCAACAAGTTAGGATAGATTCTGCTACATTTTTCAGGGTTTTTTTTTTTCGATTATATAAATTGTTGTTTATACCCCTGATAGGAATTGGACACTGTTCGCCCTTTCGACAATCAGATAAACACTCTTAAAAAGCATCTTATATCAAACTTGTGTCAATACCTTATAAAAGTAGAAATTCATTTTCCTCAAAAACTAGACGTGATATGAGGTGTTCAGAAGACAATCCGACTAACTCCATTTTAAGTGGCGTTTTTTTAGACAAAGGAACATTGGAAATTTTCTATATATTTATACAGTGATAAAAAGTTACCCTTGATTAAACGAAAGTTAATTAGTTCAATCAAAATATCCCGAGAAAAAATATTATATAGATACAATATTCTTAAAGTTACAATAACTTTAACTGTTTATACGGAACATTTTCATTTGATGGAGTTAATCGATTTGTGCACTGAACGGCTCATATAAGGAAACACATTCCAGATTTGAAATCTAGTCTAGAATACATAAAATCTAATCTAGAATACATTAAATCTAATCTAGAATTCATTAAATCTAGTCTGGAAAAACATTATGTGAATTATGTGGCAACTACTTTAAAGTTGATAGTAATGTAAAATTACACCATTGAAAAGTATGTAAATTAAACTTAATAACTGACAAATAAATATTAAGAATATGCAGACCGTGACATTTATCTGAAGTAAATAGACCAGTAGTCATTATCTAGAAAAGTTAATTAAATCTGAAATTTATTGTATCTAAAATTTGCATACAATATCACAAAAAGCTTAAATTTGCATAAAATTAAATAGGGAAATTTCTCAAAAACTGAACCACATAAAAAAAAAAAAAAAAAAAAAAAACGGAAAGCATGTTCGGAATCAATGCAAAAAACTGGTCTATAATCAACTAATTTAAGTTCTGTGACAGTACCATTGTTGTCCAGTGTAATCTATAAATGCTGGAAGAGCATCTTCCGCGTTGTTATGCATTCTTATTGATTTTTAGTGTATTACGTGACGTGTATAAATTCTATAGATCATATCGCTTACCTCCAAGAAGAGTGACACACCTAGAAAAAAAAATAAATTTCACAGGAGAGGCAAGCGGGGGAAGATTCGCAAGTTTTAACTCCAATATGAAATTATAGCACTTATCTCTGCATACAGCGGTAAAAACGTGCATAAAAGCATAAAACTCGTAAGAATGAAGACGTGGGTGAGGTTTGAAGGGTTCAGTAATTTTACCATCGCACACAATTTGCCCTCCTTCTGTGGTCACGAATGATACATAGCGTAATAAAGGGGTTTTCCGGATAACTACACTTATGAAACTTTCCTGTAGCCAAGACGCACCAATGACAGACATATAAGTGGAATAAAACGCAAAATGAATTTTAGCGAGTTGTGTCACTTTTCTTGCAGGTGAGCAATATATCCGGTTGCATGACATATTTTGCATACATTATCGCAAATACTGAAAATCGATTTTCATTGAGGGTTCTTATGTGTTTTTTATATTACTTATTTAGAAGTCTCATTTAACTGTTTGAACAAATAAAATTTCTCAATGTTATTACGTTGTTGGTGGAACGTGTTTAATAATTTATACCTTGACGAACTATTTCGTCCTTGTTTTTTAAATGATATAGACTAGATACTATAGATGCAGATTTACGGTCGCCAGTCACCACGTGGCGACTAAATTTTATGCTGTGGCGACTAACTTTCAGTTCCTTAGTAACCAGAGATCAATTTCCAGTGTTCCCAATCCCCGTCGCGGAATTTTGATATTTTTTTATTTTGCAAATAGAAAAGCACCTGCTCTTTTCACTGGCCGAAATCTAGTATGACTTTGATAAAAAATTAGGGAATTTTTAAGGGTTTTGAATCATGGAGTCTCGAAGATAGGGGATTCCGAACTCTGGAGAAAAAAGAACAAAAAGAAGAAGAAACTCGTACGAAAAAAATACTTAACGCGAGGTATATTCTTGCTCTGTAAAAGTTTTCTGCAAGTGCGAGATTTTTATAGTGCAAAATAATCTTACACATTCCTAAAATTTTTTATATGTATACTTTTATATGACAAAATCAAAATAAGAAATAAAGTTTTCCTAATATTTCCCATTATCATGACTGCTTAGCTTACACATGTTTTGTTATTCAATTGTATCTTGTGCATCTTTATCTTCTTATTGTTCTAGATTTATATTATACTTTTTTAATATCAAACTTTCAAGAATTTTGGGATTAAATTAAATATAAACATTTGTTATAATTAGTCGGTGCTTTGTTGTACATGTGTATTTATTATTTAAACTATGTTTCATTTTGAATTCCTGAGTTTTTTCGTTAAGTTTTTTTCATATAAACACTATTGTTTTATGAGTTTGTTTTACAATGAGGCCACTAGATTTTGGTTAGGAGTCAAAGTGGCGACTGGATTTTCGGGATTTAGGAGCCACTGGCTCCTTAAAAAATTTGGGAATCTGCACCTATACCAGATACAGGGTTGACAAAACTTTTTACAGCCGAGTTCCAATGTTTTGTCCGAAACTATTTTAAATGACCTTGACGTGCTAATAAACCAATTTAGTGGATTGAAAATTCATGAATATAAATTACTTAAAGTTAAAAATGCTATAAAAAGTGATAGAAAATCTTTATTAAGATTGACGATCGTTTCGTTGCACAAACGGCGACATTTTCAAAATCATTCAACGATAGAAAATATTTTCACATAATTTAAAAACAATAAACATAGTAAACAATGTCACGCGACATGATGCATAGTGAAAAACATTGTAAACATAAAATTAATTTAAAAGATTAGATTAGCTATTGGTGAGTGTGGATTAATTTTCAAAACAATAACATGGTAAACATTGTCACGAGACAACATGCATAATGAAAAGCATGGCAAAATATAAAATAAAAATAAAATTATCTTGGCTATTTGCGAGCGTGGATTAATTTTTACTATTGTTACTAAAATTACATAGCATCTCTTTCCAAATTTTAGGTAATTCTATGGACACTGAATCATTGCAAATATTCTTGTTGCGTAAAAATATCTCTATTGATTCTCGGATTATGGATGGTAAATAAAATCTTCATGTGTAAATTAACTTGCTATTTTTAAAATCGATCTGCAAAGGTTCTTCGCTGTATAATCTGTCCAAAGCTGTGGTTCTTCTGTTGTATTTGATGTCTGCTATATGTTCTTTGATTCTAGTTTTAAGTTTTCTAGTTGCCATACCTATATAAAACTGCTTGGTTCCATCTTCTTTGGTGAAAGGTATTTCGTATACTCCCTATAACTGGTTTGACTCAATTGGATCTATTTTCTTGCATACTATATTTCTTAATTTCATAGAAGGTTTTGCGACTAGGGAGATATTGTATTTATTGAGTTTATATTTCAGACGTTCGAAGAAACCAGGAAAATATTGTAAAGTGGATAACATGGAATTTTGTGGATTGAAATTTCTTTTCTTGTTATTCTTTAAGCTCTTAATTAATTTTTCTATGGTACTTTCTTTGTATCCATTGTTTCTTGCAATATCATATATTTTTATTTATTTCGTTATTTAACTGCACGGGGGTAACTACAATGATTCAGTGTCCATAGAATTACCTAAAATTTGGAAAGAGATGCTATGTAATTTTAGTAACAATAGTAAAAATTAATCCACGCTCGCAAATAGCCAAGATAATTTTATTTTTATTTTTATTTTATATTTTGCCATGCTTTTCATTATGCATGTTGTCTCGTGACAATGTTTACCATGTTATTGTTGTGAAAATTAATCCACGCTCACCAATAGCTAATCTAATCTTTTAAATTAATTTTATGTTTACAATGTTTTTCATTATGCATCATGTCGCGTGACATTGTTTACTATGTTTATTGTTTTTAAATTATGTGAAAATATTTTCTATCGTTGAATGATTTTGAAAATGTCGCCGTTTGTGCAACGAAACGATCGTAAATCTTAATAAAGATTTTCTATCACTTTTTATAGCATTTTTAACTTTATCTATTTATAAGTGATTATTATACATGTGTTTATATAAATTACTTATTAACATACATGTAAGCTATAAAACTGTAATAATCATAAAAGCAATTATACTTTAGAAATCATTAAAATAATTATGCTATTAATTATGTCTTTGCATCTTAGAAGAAAAATAATAAATCTCAGGTTCATACTCAGTTAATTTCAACAGAATGCAAATTGAACTGGATTTATCTGACAATTGTTTTTTATTTGATTTATTGTATTATTCATTTGCGAAAACAACGAGCTTGCGTACAGAGATGGAAAAATTATTAAAAAGGCAAACGCCAGTTCCTCTAAACGGTTCTGAAATTAATTTCTAAGGTGCCATAATTGTACCATTGGTACTTATACTAATGCGGTAATTTACGGTATTTTAAAAAACCGCAATTAAAATTCTTCAATTTCCAATTAATACAATTTAGCCAAGATCAGATGATCTAAATTTGTGCACTTTGTGCAATATCACTGTATATTGATTTAGAGACACAAGTAACACCGTGCCAAAAGTATTCTTTTGCGTGCCAATTTTGGCACACGTGCCATAGATTCCCGTACCTGGCTAGAAAAATGCATCGGTTTATATGAAAATATACTCGTACAAAAAGTGAAAACGTTTAATCTTGATTCGCCAATCTAGTGGCATATTTGTACATAGTGCAGCTTAATTGAGATTACTTTCAAAACCTAGCGAGGTAGTTGAACATAATTGCTTTTCATAGTAGTACATCTTTTGCAATTTTACATAGAATAATTTAATACTTACGTTGTTCTGATCTGTCCAGTAAAGAAAAAATCCATTTGCATCTACTTTTAAAGTCACCGGAGTACCACTTGCTGAATCCTATAACAGAAAAGAATCGTTCAATAAAAGTTTATGTTGAGTATAATAAACATAAATATTAAAGAAATATAAAACATGACGTTAAAAATAGTGCATTTTATTTATAAATATTTTCCCTAATACTGAAGAACAATAAAAAATTATCTTGCACTGAAAATAATTTTATATGATCATTTCATCTACTCGCTTTGAAGAAAATTATATAAAAACGCTCTTTGTTTACACTTAGTTCGTATTATGTTAAATAAGAACATTCCATTTAAAAATATAAGATCAAACATAACTTTTTAGAATATTTGCCATAGGCACAACTTTAAAGTTATAAGTTAACGAATAATTGAGGTTATTAGAGATGACCTGTTTAGGAATTTTATTTAACCGGCAGTACAAGCGCAGAATATGATATTAAAAATGAGTACAATTAACTTAGAGCATGATGAATAATCAATGTTACTAGAGATTATCTAGATTAATTTTAACACAATTATTCTAATTGGTAAATGAATCATATCAAATGTAAATTTCCAACTGGGCGAAAAATGACCGGATCCGGATTCGAACCAGAGATTTCTTGGCTGAAGCCACCGGCTTCAGCAGATTATACTTTATATTTGTTTATTTTTGCCTTATTGTGTTTGTAGAAATTAAAAAAAAAAAAAAAAAAAAAAAAAAAAAAAACTAGAAAACAGGAATTCTGTATTTTCAGAATTTAGTGTCGCCCCCGATGAGAAAAAAAATATATGTATATAAATATAGATACAGAAGAGTCCCGATTATCCGAGTTAATCGAACTGATACCTTTGGAATAGATCATTTTCTTCTGATGGACTGATGACTTCTATTATTATGAAATAGTCATTATAAATGAAGTGTTAGGTGAAGATGAAAGAGCAGTCGTAAAAAGTTAGAACTCAGTTTTCTGGTCAAAATGGGGAAAAAATGGCCATAACTTTTTTGAAAAAAAAATTATGGCCAATTTTTTATTTTTTAGGATTCCGCACTTAAAAAGTAAAAACGGAACCATTATAAGATCACTCCCTTGTCTGTCCATCTGTCTGTCTGTCTGTCTGTCACAGCCATTTTACTCGTAAACTATGGAACGTGGAAAGTTCAAATTCGGGGACGTAATAAAGACCATTGACCCACATATTTTCAGATTAATAAATATTCATAAATACATTTAGTAAAAAAGTAGAGGGGATAATTAAGCTACTTGAAAAAAAAAATCTTTTCCTTGCATATCATGTGGGGTATCCTGAGAAAGCTTTTGTAACGCTGAACTCAAAAATACATTCCTTTTAATTTTATGTATTGTATTTTCAAAGATATTGTTGAAAATGTAGCGCAAAAATATGTCCCCCCCCCCCCATCTAATTCCGAATCTACTGAAACTAAAATTATGAAAAAATTAGAGGTAGTAGACGTTAATATAAACCTTGCCGGAAAATTATAGCGATTACCGTAGGTCACATAGTTTGAGTAATTAGCATTTTTCTGTTATACATAAATTTCGATTTACGGGCATTCAGAAAAATTGTTGAGCATCGCTGAATAGACCTATCGTTGAAGAAGAATAAAAGCATAGTTGATAATGATTTTCGAAAAAAATAATCGGTAATTAGCCGAGATATTAACCCTTAAAGGTAAGGTCAGTTTGGACATACACAAGGACAGGGGCGGCGTACTCTATGCCTAGTTAACAACTTTTAAAGATATATATGTGTAATGTAATGTCCAGTAACAGTATAAAAGCAATAAACGTCAAATTGTTAAAAACATACTAATTTAAGGGATCTCGGGACTCTAAAAAGTGGAAAAAATGAAAAAAAGACCATTTTCAACATTTAATGTCTTAAAATGTATCTTGTTTTAAAACACAATTTTCATTGGGATGAAAGATATAAGTATGTTCTTTCTTTTCATGTATTTAAAAAATCGCAAGATACAGAATTAGTATTTATAGGGGGCTCGAAACTGTTAGACATTTGTCAAACAAAAAATTGGCATAACAGTTTACGCGTAGGATTACAAAATAAATATTGCAAATAGAATGAAAATTTTGGTGCTTAATTATACTCCAGATTCTAATAATTTCCCTGAACTTAAATAAATTTGTATATAAAGCATTTTTATATTTTTAATGCAATGTTGCATTTAGCTAATACAAAATTTTGAAAATTTCAACAGTAAAATCACCTAAAAAAATATTTTTTTGAACAATAAAAAGGAAATTTTACGTTCAGTTTATACAGACTAACATGAAATACATGTTTTGAAAATTTCATAAAAAAATATCCAGAAGTTTTTGAGGTATCCTGCGCGTTATGCCCCAAAAACGCCATTTAGAAAATAATGACTTTAAAGTTTCGGAAACGCCGCTTCAGCTATTGAGCGAGTATAATTCTAAAAGCCAAAACTTCTGTTCTAATGGGAATTTCAAGGAAACAATTATATCAAAATATTCAGAAAAGATAGAAGTTTAACATCTAAAAAAATTAAAATTTCTTAAATTTTGAAGCTTTAAGAGTCTTGCGACCACTTAATCCTTTCCGGCACGGAGTATTTCTATTCATAAACTTATGAAATAATGGACTGACACCAGAATTTATAAACGAATTTATTAGAAAATGCGAACTTGCTTATTTTCACGTACATGATAAAAGGAAAATTTTAATTAAATATTCTTAGTGCCGTTTGTCTGTTTTGGAATTAAAATTAGGTGTCCGTTTTTTAAGGGCATCGCCCTCGAAAGATTTAATTAGAATGAATCGTATAAATACTGTGGGATTCGCGATAGTTTGCATTGATTGTATCTCTCAATACGCCTCGAGTGACTTTAAAAGTTAATTAAACACCTATCTGGAAACACGCGGAACTGACCAAGGTGGTGTTGCAACTTTGAGACCTCAATTCGACGCGCGCTTAGCACAATACCAAATTTAAACGTTGAACAAAGGTTTTGTTTTAGCTACACTGTAGAAATAAAGGTTATTACTATGCTGAATTTAGTTTCATGAAATGCCAAATGAAGTTTAATTATGCACTGATTTTATTGTCAGTACCGAATTAAGTTCATCACAAACAGATTAGGATAATATTAAAAAAAGAGTTATACAAATAGCTATATTTGATATTATTTAGGTTCCACATCTCTTTGAACTTTCATGGTATACCCATTTACACTTTTCTAATATATACAGTTATACCTAACGCTACGGTGTAATTTTTTTTTAGAAAGTGTTAGTATTCTTTTAGCAACTTTTTTTTTTTTTAATACAATTACAAATACATATATTTATTCTACGGAACCCTCTGTACGCGAGTAATGCTCGCACTTGACCGTTTATTTTAATTTATGCTCATTTATTCCCCATTCTCACCAGAAAATCAGTGTTCTAACTTTTTACGGCTGCTCTTTCATCTTCACCTAACACTTCATTTATAATGACTGTTTCATAATAATGGAAGTCATCAGTCCATCAGAAGAAAATAACTCGGTCAAAGCGGAAACTCCGATAATCGGGACTCTACTGTCGTTCAGTTTTTACACTTATAGCACGCGATTTTATTTTACATAAAGTGACGTCATCCACATCCGCTGAAGATTTCGTCATTTGCGATCCTGTGTTAAACAATATCTACAGTAAAATATGCATAGGACGTCACTATCGCTGAATAGTACACAAATCCAAAATAAAGAGATTTCGTCATTCCAAAAACTCGACAAAAAAATCGGCTATCTAAAGATTCTCAGGCCTTCATTTGTTTGTATTATAAATATAGATATTTAAAATTAAAGTTAGTTTCTAATATCCACATGTTTTGTCAGAAATCCTTCATTTATATTTTCTTAAAATAGCACATATTTTAATTTTTTTTTTAATTCAGTTTTTATGGGAAAATGGCAACCAAAAGATATAACTGCTATTTTTCTTTCACTTTCTACAGAAATGGAGTTCTTTCGTTGCCAATATTAAGCAAATGGCTCTAAAAACTACAAAAAAATTAATATTTCAAAAATAAATGGAGATACAGTTTTCAAACAAAATGCATTTAAAAGAACTTTTTTTTTCCCAATACGACGGTATAAAAATCGAAAATGTGCGATGCTTAGAAGTTTAAAAAAATTGCTAAAGATTATTTAATCGTACTGCTTTGTTTTTCGGCTGGCTTCTGTAAGGTAACGGAATATACAAAATCGGAATCAAAATATTTTTCGGAATATACAAAATAACCTGGGAGAAAGAAATAGCATACCGTACCGGGGGCTAAAAACAGTTGATAAATGTACGCAATTTTTAATTATTCGGAATCGTCATTAATTTCAAAAGCGCGCGTTTCGAGTTCAATATGTGACTGCTTTCAAGACAATAAAAGTGAGTATGGTTTAGATATCTGAATCTAAGAGCCATTCAGAACAATGCTAAGTTCCAGTATTCAATCACAGAATGAATGGATATCCGAATCCTGTTTGCCTGCCATACCAGGGAGTTTGTTGCCACAGCAACATCGCACAGCCCGCTGTATTGTCAAATGAATGACAGTTCTTACTGTTATCTTGGCACACAGGCAGTCGCCTGTAATCGGGTTGCCATTTATTATACTTGCCTTTGATAATAATAATAATAAAAAAACAATTTAACAAATTACAACGACCATTTGGAAAATGATTTTTTCGAAGACTAAAATTTAAGACATAAAAAAATCGCACGGAGTTGATCATACATTACGTACGCCATGAATTAAACATTAACATTCAGAACCCATCATGAACAAATTTTAAAAGAAATTTCAGTTTTACAATTTTCGGTACTGTAAATTTTTAAACTTCTACGGAGCTGGTCATACATTACGTACACCATAGATTAAACATTAATATTTCTGGACCAATTTTAAATAATATTTCATACATTACTTATGCCATGGATTACATTTTTCGGTACTGTAAATTTTTAAACTTCTACGGAACTCGTCATACATTACGTACGCCATGGATTAAACATTAATATTACTGGACCAATTTTAAATGAAATTTCATTCTTAAACATACCACAATATTAATTTTTACATCGTCGTATAGAGAAAAAAAATGTACTTTTAAATGCAATTTGTTTGAAAGCTGTATCTCAATTTGTTTCTTAGTTATTAATTTTTTTTTTGTAGTTTTCATTACTTTTTTGTCATAGTGGCAACAGAAGTAGCCATCTCTGCTGAAGGTAAAGGGAAAATACAGATTACTGTATTGACTCAGAAAACGAATGAAATACGGATTCAACTAATAAAACGCTTCAGATATTTTTTTGATTTCCTACCTTGTCAGAAAATAATAACCGTTTTTCCAAATGGTTAAAAATGTTATTGATATCATTATCGAATTAGAATCAAGCAATGTAATTTAGAATTGAAAATATTTAAGAAAGCATAAAGTCGAAAATTTTTATTTCTCTATTGAACAACCAAACATTTTTTTTTAATTTAATTCTCACTTTTAAAATAATTTCCTTTTTTTTAATTTTATTAATATTTATTAGTATGTTTACAGGCATAACTATTAACAATTTTTGTTTCTTAAGCATGATTTCACATAATAAATTCTGTAAGCTATACTCAGGCTAAAATTATAAATTTTTAAGAATGTCAAGGAGTGAAATATAAAATTTCAGGAGACTTTCGACGAATATAATTTAGTCCGAAACGCTTTTATACGTAAATAACATATTAATTATTTAGTTTATTTATTACCCTCTGACGTATTTAATATTTTGTGAGTTCAAAAAGTTATTGTTATCTTAAAGAATATTGATAAATTTATCCTTAAACTCTATGCAAGCAATATTTGAGAGAAATTATTCAAAATGCTCCTATGCCGCTTTTTCCTTTTCCATTATCATTGGATTGGTTCGAAAAATAAATTAGAATTAAATTATTTAGAACTAAGAATGTTAACAAAGTTTCAAGTGGAATAATTTTATTCACTTTTTAATCAGTCAAACTTTTTAAAAATTAATTCTAAAATTTAACGAATAATTAAAAGAATTATAGTATTCTGAATATTCTGAAAATTTTTAAGATGATGTTTGCATATATAGACATGATTATTCTGATTTCTTTTGCATACGTTTTTACAATTGCAAAAGAAATTCGAGCTAAAATTTTACATTCTCTAGGAATACCCAGGAATAAAATATTAAAGGAAATTTTCGATGAAAATAATTAGTCTAAAATACTTTTTATATGGAGATTACGGATTATTATGTGGATTAATATACGGATTACTGTGATGTTTTATGTAAAATGAATACATAATACCAAATAATTGTTAATATCTTAAAGCATATTTATATATTTATCATCCACACAGTACGTAACAATTCAGATATGACCAGCTTTGAAATATATCAAGCTCTTACATATCTGATCATCCCATACCATGTGGGCTTTTATTAGATGGTACAGAGAGAATGTGGCAGTCAAATAATGCTTCGTGAAATGCATTTAAACCCATTTAGAAATGGTTTTAAAAACAGAAAGTTGATTTTCGAAATGGCCCAATTGATGTCCAAATTTGAATTCCATAGAAAACCTTTAGAGTACTTTAAGTGGCAGAGTTTATGTTAACAACAGATAGTTTTCTTCTGAGTATTAACTTGAAGATGCCCTTGTAAGTAGAGTATTCTTGAAATAGAACTTTAAAACGTGGTCACATCAATGAAACAAAGATTCCTTGAGGTTATTCGAAAAAACAAAGTACCGATATCGAATTCATATTCATACCTTTATTGCTTTTGGAATAGTCGTCTTATAACATGTTAACAGAGTATTTCCCATTTATTTATAGTATATTAAATAGTTTATTTATTTATTGCCTTATTGAAATTTACTTAGATATAATGAAATATATTGTAATAATTATGTTATAAAATCATATTTACAAATTTAACACCTATGTTATTCTTTCACAACTCTTTAAATGACGTGCATTCTATGCAATATTTTTTTCTTATAAATCTCCTTCACATCTTTTTTAGATTCCATTACGGTTCGGACTGAGAATAGTTCTATTTCCCTTTTAAACAACCAAGCTGTTCAAAGTTAATTTTTAAATTTAATGTAAAATTTAACATTTTTGTGTTTTATTAATATATTTTTTTAAATGCTTACAAATATAAATATAACAATTTTGGTTTCTTATGCATAAAATGTTATCATTCTAAGAGAAATTCGAGCAAAATTTGTAAATCCTCTACGAATATTCTGAAGTAAATTATTAAATTAGTGCGAAATTTTGAATAGCATAAGTCAATCTAAAATGCTTCTGATACTTACATAATCCTCTAGTTTTAATATACTCTTATGTTTTTACTATATTGTGAGGTTTAATATATGAGAACAAATAATAATTATTATCTTATCGCTATTTATAAATTTAACACTAGTATTACTTCCAACTCTTTAAATGTCCTTCAATGTTTGCGCTAAATTTTTTGACAAAAGCTCCTCCACCCCTTTTCCAGAATCCATTATCAATGGATTGGTCCGAGAAGCTCCGTTTCCCTCAACAAGTGCGAAAAATCGATGCACCTTTACTGGGTTAAGAGAAATGGTTCTATAGTGAAACGTGAGTAATCTCAGAATCAACAGGTAATGAAAGCTATTTTAGAGAATTCTGAATATGCTTTTAAAAATAAAGCTTCTGAAACACCGAGCTATATGGGAGAATCATTCATCTCTTATGATGTAATTGAAATGTTTGACACATTCAATGATAGAAAGCACAACGGTACCGAATGAATACAAATAGAGAAAATAATCGACACAAGAATATGATAAACAAAAATAAAATTTGAAAAAATACCTTAAAATGGTTTTGAAAGGAATAAAACACAAACACGTATACACTTATATGCTATAGAAAAATAATCTTTAAAAACAGTTGATACTATATGCTTCTGGCTCATTACTCTCACTTCTCAAATATTCATATTTATCACTTATTTACAAAGTCTCACTCATAGACTAATCGGGACAATCCGTCGCTTAGGAACAAATGCTTATATAAATTGACCGCGACAATCCCGCTGGAACAAATGCTAATAGCAAATAGATTGAGGTTCAGTTACTGTTGAAATACAGCCTATACCAGCCATTATTTACAACGGCCCACTCATAGATTGATCCTGACAATCTGGCGCAAATTAGATAAATGTTTATAACCAATAGGTTGAGGTTCAGTTGCAGTTGCAGTTGAAATACAACCATATAACAGCTATTATTTACAATTCCGCACTCATAGATTGACGGCGACAATCCGGTGCTTAAGGGCAAATACTTTTAACCGATAGACTGGAGTTCCGTTATAGTTACAGTTGAAATACAGCCATATACCAGACATTATTTACAACGTCCCACTCATAGATTGACTGCGAAAATCCGGTGCTTAGGGATAACTGCTTATAACTAATAGGTTGAGATTCACTTACAGTTGTACTTGAAATACAGTCGTATACCAGCCAGCTGCGGATAGTTTATCTGTCAAATAGGAAGTGTTCTTGTTTTTGGTTCCTATATAAGATACTGTTTCAACGCCATAAGATTCCGCCTAGTAGTATCGACCAACATTGGAGCTCATCGCGAAGGAAAGTATGTCCGAAGATGATAAATAACCTTAAGGATTCATAAAAATAGACCAACATATAAGGCGTTCCAAATCAAAGCTGATCAAATCCATAAAGCATAATCCAGAGCTATTTGAAGGTAAAGATAATGTATTTCCTTGCATTGCAATCATAAACATAAAGAAACTAGCATAGCATCATTTGTCGCAGGTATTTTAAATAAATGACTTCGTTTGTTACGACACCGAACAAAATTATTGTCTATACAATATTGTCTATAAGAATTCATCTTTTTGAATGAAAGAATGCACATGAGCCAAATTAATGATAGTTAGTATTCTGTTAATCCTAATTTACATTTCTTTTGAAACTTTCTACTTGAAATTGTAATGCAAAGTTATCACATGATTTTATAAACGCTTGACATTTATAATTATTTGAGATTAATTACGGTTTAAATGAAATTATTGGTGGCAATACACCTACTCATAGTTTATGTAAGATATTCTCTTTCTGTTATGAGAATTACATGCAACAAAATCAGGGCACACTTCTTGCCTGAAATCAACGAAATATTGAAACAGTAATTGATTACTTACTTATACCTGTATTAACAGTTAATGAGGATTTTTTTAAACATAAAACTATTTTTATAATTAACATAAAACTTACTGGCGTGTTTGGGACGAAATATATCGCCATGAAATAAATAGCTACGATTGATTATACTTAAGTAGATAATGAGAAAAGAATTAACAAATTTACAGATCTGAAAACTAAAATGAATCGATTTGAGATAGATAAAAATTTGAAATTACAACAACTAAAGCAGAAATTTACGAATATGTCTATAAAGAGAAATAGATATTTTAATGTTGAAATGAATAAAATAACAACTCAGCAAGCAACATAAATTATGAAAAAAGGAACACATTACAATCCATAACCAATTATTGATATTAAATTGATTAAAAGTAATTGGAAACACATTTTCATGTTTTGCGACGTACAGCGATATTAAAAGCTTTTTATTAAGGCAACTCTCTCCAGGCCCATCCCGCCAAATAAACTAGCAACCAAAACACGAATTCATTGAAGTATAACATGGATCATGTTACAATATACATTGAAGGCACAAATTTATATATATATAAAAAAACTTCAAAATTACTAAGATTGTATCAGCACTACAGAAAAGCATTTTGGAAATTATGTGTACTGCAAAAGAAAGTCGTTTTGTACCCCTGACATTTTCTCAGAAATCGTAGAAACAACTTCAGTGACACAGTCAACATTTTGCAAAATATAACTCTCAAGATCTACTTTAATCATATAAAAATTATTTAAATAATAAACGGCATAATAGCCCAAAAAATTCTTTACTAAATTAGTCACTTGAGAAACAACTATTTTCTTAAACTGCTATTTGTAAAAAAAATATTTGTGAACAATATAAAAAACAAGACCTGAATTATGCCTATAATTTTTAATCTGCTCAGTAATAACAAAATATAGCATTTCGATGTATTTTAAAAGATATTAACTAAAAAGAATGTTTTGATCTCTTGGAAAATTCTAAATATGCGAGATTTGTAAAAACTTCTGATATAAAATTGAATTGAAAGAACTTTTAAAGAAAAACAGCTGAGCTGAACGCCATTCTCATAAACTCAATCTGTAAAAAAAAAAGTGCAAATATATAATCAAGGTTTGTAGTCATTCCAAAACCACTCATTAGTGATCAAAATGATACTGGAAAGAGGGAGTAGTGCCAAAGTTTTAAAATCTGGATTACGAAGAAAAACTAGTCGATGGGGGCCACAGTAATACTTATCCATCATGGATATAGATAATATATAATATGAAAATAAAACATGTGATATTTGCTAAGCATTGTACCATGTTACTGTTATTCATAGTTTAATTTATTTGGACTTCCTTAAATATAATTAATATAACCCCTTAAGCTAATATTACTTTTTGTTGCATTAAAATATCTCAGTTTGTTGATTTTCTGTAAGCAAGTAATCCCGATAGGTTTACAATGGAAGTCTATGGGAATTTGGCGAAATATTAGAGATATCGCCAAGTTGGCGCCACTTTTGGCGACTTATTTTGGCCGCCAAATTTGGCGATACACCGCCAAGTTGGCGGTATTTGGTGACTGAACTGTGCCCCCCCCCCCCCCTACGGTAACTCCCTTATAGGTATGGAGATGCATTAAATGCTTGACATTTAGGATGAGCCATTATTGGCATTTAATCTTATAGTTTGGCGATACTTTTTTGGTCGGCGGGATAATCGAGTAGTACCGAATTGCGTAAAAGAAACATCCTTATAACTCGAAAAATTATAATCCTATTAACTAACAGTTTACTGCGTCGGATTAAGCGTCTCATTTCCAATTAAAATATATCTTTGAATTGAAATTTGAATGAAAACCAGGGTCAGTAAAAATCGAACAGTGTGAAAAATAGAATTACAAATATCTCGGCAACTAATTATCCGATCGAGTTCATTCATGATGCAAAATATATGTTTTTTTTTATTGTCTTTTATATTCACTCCTTCAAATAAACAATTTCGAAAATTTTGTATACCTTTTATCAGAACGAATATTTCAAGAGTCCTAAAAAAATAGTTCCTGTTAATCGAGGTTACTGATATCCAATAGGCTTCTTCCCATTATTACTCCCTAAGTCCGAACCGAATTTCAAGTCTCTATCTCAATTTGTTAGGGAGATAGAGCGATTACAGGCACACAGACATACAGACGGACGGACAATTTTTTTTTCTAAAAATATGTTTTTCGGAATCTCCAGTGTCTGAAGCGTGTAAATCCGTCAAAATTTTTTTTTTCAATTTTTAAAACAATTACAAGACTTACCCTATACTACGTATAATGGGTAAGTAATAAAAAATCATTAGGTCAGATGAATTGAGATTTACACTGTTTCCAATTTCTGCCCCAGTTTATTTCTACACTATAAAAATATACAAACTTTTCCTAATCTAGCAATAAGGTTTACAAAAATATAATATAACCTCTTCCAAGTTACTCCCAATTCTAAATACTTTTCTTTAACTTTTGAAATTTTAAAAATTAATCTATTTCCGAGATTTAAAGAAGGATTTGCAAAAAAAAAAGTTTATTTAGCTGCCTGTAAATTTCTGAAATATTTGGGTGTAGTTTTTACAGTTCAATAATCGGTTTTTCAACCCGGAATATAGATTTTTTTAATGTTATTACTTCTCAAGTAAGAATTTTTAATTGCGTAACAGAATATATACATGGAAGAATAACGAAATAATGATAATTTTACAATTAATGTCCATGTAGTTAATTTAACGTGTTTGTATGTTGAACATATTTTTTGTCTATCATGAAAAGGTTTACATGAGTATTAATAACATCCGAAAACTGATATTCAGGGTTGATCAAATTGACTAAACACTGTAAAAAGTACTCGGGAAATTTTCCGAAATTAATATAAAAAAAATAAAATAAACTATTTCTTCAGAAAGGCTCTTTAGATCTCGGCAATCTATTCGTTTTTGATGATTCTGATAACAAAGGAACTATCGGAATCGTTGATAACTCAGAAGAGGTATATTATATTTCCGTAAATCCTCTTGCTCAATCAATATATATATATTTTAACCCTTTATGTTCTGAATTATGAATTCATGAATATTTTATCTTCTAAAGCATTTTTCGTGAATTTTTCAAACTGCATTAGAAGATTTAGATAATCATTTATTAAATTTTAGAAGGATTAATTAAATTTGATTTTATGGGGATTTTGTGCAATTTTTATAACCCCACTCAAATTTTTTATTTTAAATGTTTTCCTTAGTATTTTGTCGAATTAGGAAATGTACAAATATAATGTTCTTACAATAGAAATATAGCAACATTTCCGAATTGAAAAATCCCCCCCCCCCCCAAGCCAAGAAAGCTGAAAAGAGGGAAAAGTAAAAGAAATCATTCTTTTAAAAATATTTTTGTTTTGTGTAATCAATAATGCTTTTGGAATAAGTTAAAGTAATGCATCTATAACTCATTCTAAACAGCATTACTACTAATCGATGTATTAAACGAATTTTATAACAAGTTATTTTAATGGTACTTATAAGTACCGTTAGTAGATAAAGGGTTAATATATACAGTTGGCTCTCTGTTTAACGACTTTTAAGAAACTTAGAAAAATCGTCCTTAAACAGAATTTGTGAAAAAATAATATTTGAAAAACATTTCCCTTCATAGTTTACAGGCTTAGAATTGTCATGTCAATACATTTCTCAATCTATTGGCGTGCTTATGAATGTTTTATTTATTTAAATTTATTTTATGTTTTATTTCTTCTTTTTATTGATGCATATATAATACTACATATTTGTATTGCACAAATACAAATTGCATTAATTATATTGCATATAAGAACACCATTACAGTAAACAATGTTACTTACAATACAATAAAAATATTTATATTACATTTAATTAAACAAATTAAGTTTTTAAAAAATCAAAAAATGTACATTGTTTCAGTGGAGGTCTAGTTTTTAGTATCCTTGCTTCAAGCTTCTTAAGAAGGTTGAATGAGTCATCTACCATATTTGATGAAACAATGTACTCACGAAGAATATCCAGGGCAGAATTTGCATCTGAGTAACTAGGAGTTGCTGTCTCGCTTTCTGTATCATCAGCTTCATCACCATCTTCTGCATCTGAAGTTGCATTTTCATTTGCGATGTCTTCATAAATTTGATGTAAATTTCTGAAGTCTGTTGTTAAAACGTCTTCGTCACAATCGATAAAATCTTTTACTGAAACATCTTCATTTCCAACAAGACTTTTCCATTCTTCGGTGATGATATCTTCTGTATCAAGTTCTGCATCTGTTATATCCATTTGTTCTTGAATGCCAATTCCAGATACCCGAAAGCAGTTTTTCATTGTGTAAGGACAAACTTCTTTCCAGGCTGATGTAATCATGTGCATGGCTTCCGAAATTGTAATTTATTAAATTTCTTTTTTGTCAGCAAAATTATTTAATAATTTCCTAATTAAGGATTTCGGTAATATACTTTTACACTACGAATGATCCTCAGGTCTAATGGCTGCAACTTACTTGTGCAATTAACAGGTAAAAAATGAATTGACACATTTGTAAGTCCTGGAATATTTGGAGGATGTGCCGGGCAACGATCGATCAAAAGTAGAATTTTTCTTTTTTCCTTGCGCATTTTCGCATCAAACTTTTAAACCCAATCAATAAAAATGGATGATCTCATCCATGATTTGTTGTTTTTATATTCACAAGGTTTTATTTTAGTATTCTAGCCCCTAGGTTGCTTTGATTTGCCTATAACTAATGGGGGAAATTTCTCAGATCCATCCGAATTAGTGCACAGTAAAACAGCCAATCGCTCCTTACTGTGTTTTCCACCAAATAATTTTTCATTCTTATATTTCAAAGTTATATTCCCTTGTTTAACATGTTTAAAGGGATCGGAAAAAAAAACTACGTGAAAACCGTCGTTAAATAGAAACAATTTCGTCTTTAAATAGAGATTTTTTTTACTTAAAGGAGCCGGAACCGCAAAATATCGTTCTTAAATAGAGATCGTCGTTAAGTACAGCGACGTTAAACAGAGAGACGACTGTACATATATATATATATATATATATATAATATTATAAAATTTACTTATATTATTGAATTTTAAAACTTTTTTTTTTCTTTACCTTTAAGCGAATTGAGATATCAGTTGTATTCTAATTTTTTTTTACAAATCCTTTTATCACTAACATAAACATATATTTTAATGGTACTTATAAGTACCGTCAGTAGATAAAGAGTTACTAATGCAGAGAACGCCATCTCACTATTAGGAACTGGCTTGTTTGCTACCAAGAATTTATATGGCGGGATTCAATCATAGTAAGATTAGATGTAAATTTCCAACTGGGCGAAAAATGTCCGGACCAGGATTCGAACCCGGGACCTCATGGCTGAAGCCGCCAGTGCTCTGCCATCTGAGCTATCCCGGACGATTCTGGTCGAACTTTTTCACCCAGCTAACCTTGATGATTACAGCATCTGGTCTGAAACTTGGTTCAGCTCAACAGAATAAATCTCAGGTAATGGAACTCTAGAAATCACTGGATACGAAATTACACTAGAAAATTAGTATAATTTCGTATCCAGCGATTTCTGGAGTTCCATTACCTGAGATTTATTCTGTTGAGCTGAACCAAGTTTCAGACCAGATGCTGTAATCATCAACGTTAGCTGGGTGAAAAAGTTCGACCAGAATCTTCCGGGATAGCTCAAATGACAGAGCATTGGCGGCTTCAGCCAGGAGGTCCCGGGTTCCAATCCTGGTCCGGACATTTTTTGCCCAGCTGGAAATTTACATCTAATATGATTTGTTTACCAATTAGAATAATTGTGTTAAAATTAATCTAGGTCAATCATAGTAATTTGGAGCTATACCGTAATTTTCTTCCACTCTTATCATTTCCGGACAAGTTCACGTGACTGGTAAAACACGACGTAATATAATGAGTTTGAGTAGTCAGATACACGCGCATGTAGCAAATATTATTCTCTGATGATTACCTATCTTGATAGAACCTATCAAGATGTCAAAGTCCCTCTTCGCACACAGATATTGTGTAGGGCTAGATTTCTGCACAACTTAACAGTTTAATATCTCCAGTGGATACACAATCTTTCGCTATCAATATCATTGAGTGGTTGTGTTCCGAGTACGTCATAATATTCGAGCACGCAATTTACTTCATTTTCATTAACGGATCTTACCAAGGTTTTTCTGTAAGCATGCTACAAAGTTTCACTAAAAACTATAATGGATCTCTATTTATTTATTCCAAGAATTTCTGAATACCAAAGGTTCCCATGTACCCCATTAATCAACGTTATATATTCTTTATTGCTAGCTTTCACACACACACACATATAACCCTTCAAAACTGGAAGATTTTGGGTGGGAATGAAAAGTTTTGGTGGTTTACTGTAATTAATAGTACCATATTTAATTGAAAAAAACATAAAAAAATACCCGATGTCAGGTTACGCCAAGGGAGGATCTTCTGTTGGTACAGGCTCGACTTTAAGTCGCACAAAAAGAGGAAATGTTTTTTTCTTTTTCTTTGGGATCACCTACTCTATTGTGTGGGTCAGGTCTTAAAGGGATATATATATATATATATATATATATATATATATATGCGTATGTATGTGTATTACAGTAACAAACTTCGAAATTAGAATTTTGTGAAACTTTAATGTAATCTACAGTCGAGATATTTCAAAAAGATATGCTGCACTTCCAGCGCTTTGTGAGAATTCCTTTCTTTGGGGTTTTGAAATGCAAATTTGATTGCGCTTCGATAAGATTACAAGAGCTTTTCTTAGCAGCCTTTTTGTATAAAAATAGTGAATAAATGAAAAGTCTACACCTTTTATTTGAAATTCTTCTCAC
Organism: Maratus speciosus; assembly: GCA_963932465.1. Classification (NCBI taxonomy): domain Eukaryota; kingdom Metazoa; phylum Arthropoda; class Arachnida; order Araneae; family Salticidae; genus Maratus; species Maratus speciosus. The sequence goes on along the minus strand of OZ010786.1, from coordinate 51,227,479 downwards.
TTTTGCATTTCATTATTTATTGCATTATACAGATTCTTATAGACCATTAAATTTACGTTATCGGATGTGTTTTGAAAGATAGATCTGGCTTTTTAAAGAAAAACTATTGATATCTACTGATGAAATAAAAATTCCATGCCATATACAAACATAGATAAAGCGCTAAGTTATTAAGGGAGTCAGCTAAAATTTCAAAACGTTGCATTTAAACAAAGCATATTTATCTGTTGAATATGTTAAAGGATTGTATTTGCACAATAATTACACATAATTTCCTGTATGTTGAGAAAACAGATATTTTAATTCAACCATTCAAAAATTTGCAAAGTGCGTTCATCTAAATTTATAAAGGAGGTGGGTTGATAAGGGCTATTTTTCGCCCATGATGCACGTGAAAAAAAAATTTCGGATTCCGACAATTGTTCAGTGTTTTTGTAAACTTAAAGATATGTATTTTTGTTTAATATAAGATTTACGTGATAAATAAAATAGTAAGTCATAGAAATTATAGCCCGAAAATAGAGTGTTTTGGCTTTTCCTTCTTCACTTTTGGCGTTTTTTGTACCTTTTGAATCCTTTTTTTTTAAAGAAGCATTCCATGAACTAACTTAATTTTGACTTGCAATGATACTACTCTTTATAAGCTTTAATATGGACATTATTTTATTTTGGTTCAGTGTGTGGTTCTAGCAATTAAAAAAAAAAAATGCTTCATGCGAGAGTATCGGTTGCACTGCTATCGGAGCGCGTTAAGATTTGTTTGCTGCACTGAAAACTATTTACGTTGTTCAGATGTCAATGCTGTTTTCTAAAACTCTCGTTGTAAATATTTATTGAAGAACTTAATAATAAATAGTGCTTGGAAGTAAGTGTGATTGTTGGAAAACCTGGGGAAAGACAAATAGGGATTTTTGTATCTGTTCTAACAGAAAGTGTATATCGATACATAGATGTTATAAAAACTGCGATCTACAGAGTCGTTCTAATTTGTACTCTAAATGCAGATCATCTGTATTTCGTGTGCTTCGGGCTCGAAATACTCCTATTCCTTCTTCTGTAGTAACAATAAGCGATTATGCGTCAACGAGTACTGCTGACGACTCCACAAATAAGATATCTAATATACATTTATCAATACCTCGCTGTCACAAGTCTAACACTTGCTGAATAATATGTAAGACTAAGAACTGCCTCGTGACTGTACCAAAAGCAGCTCACACTCAAGCTTTTATAGAAACTAGAATCTATATTTCGTCTGTAAAATCATATTGCGGGATCGGTATTCAGTGAGTTGGCTCTGCAAGCTTTACGCCCTCGAAGTCAAAATACATCAGTTTATGAAAAAGATATTGAAAGCCTTTTAAACAATATCAGAAATGTAGCAAAGTAGAGAGGTCCCGATTTTAACACACCGGAACACCTTTCCGAGTTCGTTTATTATACTCTAATGTGTATATCCATGCCTGCTTTTAACTATATTTTTGAACTAAAACAGACCAAAATGCGTTCCTCGAAAAAGAGGTCATCTCATACTGGATTGGAAACGTTACTTGTAAAATTTAGAACCGGCCTCTCTAATGGTGTTCTGTCCACATTATTGAATATAAGAAAAATGGTAATATCCTCAGTGTAACATGCAAGCCAGGTTTTGATTGAGAACTTTGTTCCAATATAAATTGGAATGGAACACGTCACAAGAACACATGTTATTGAAAATATGCAAGGTCTTTAGCAAGAAGATTATTTATTCCGGATGACGACAATGATACTGTGATACTTGTTGCTGATGACACGTACATTTATATCCAGAAGAGTGCGAACTATTCCTTCCAGAGACGATCTTTCTCGTTACATAAAAGAAGACCTTTGGTTCAGCCTAAGTCACTACTTCAAGTTACACTTTGGGTGTCTTCGGAACTTACTTCGCGGATTCAAAGAACAATAACGGTATTATACATATACATACATCGAAAAAAGATGTACACAATATTAGAGAGTGGCTGAAGCCAAATAATGCTATGATTATTCATAGATGCTTCCGGAATTATTTGGAACTTCTGCAAGAAATGGATCTCAAAGATGAAATGCCTAGATTCCTAAATAAACAACAACAGTTTTCAACAGAGGATGCAAAGGAGAGACGGTTTTGTGACTAACGTTCGATTGTTCGAGACACAAGTGCTAAAAACTATATTATTTAGATAAAAACAGAGCAAAGCAACATCACACAATGGAACTGTCAATGTAAAGTAGTCGCAAGGGTCGTGCACATGTTTCTTCCCTATTAGGCGCGCCACACACCAGGGAGGCATGCGGCAGAAAAGCGTGAGGCATGCGACAATTTCGCTCTGTTAACAAAGAAAAAACCGGTTTTAACAGCAGAATTTGCCTCATGTCTCACGATTATTGTCGCATGTCTCTCTGGTGTGTGGCGCGCCTTATGGTTTCTGGTTTACTGGTGCCATAACTCAACCGAAGTTAAAAAAACAAGATTTGAATATGCTCATATATTATAAGACGTCGCCGTTGGATGCTGCAGAAGTGATTCGGCTGAAGAAATCAAGGTGGAAGACTAATCTAAAACACATTACCAAAAGTGTCTGAAACTGTATGATTATTTTCGGTTATTGATTATGTCCGATATTTCATATATTGAAATATTAGCCTTAATAAGCTTCATTCCTCTTAATTTTTTTCATTTAGTGCTGTATTTACTATTGATCATATGGTTTAAAACTAATGACAATAGTGTTTATGATCATTCATGTACATAATACTTACTTAATTATATATTTTATTTTTACCATCAATTATTGAATTTTCGTTCGAGATATAATTTTTTCTTATTTGTTATGAGGTATACTAATGAAAAAAATGTATGTCACACAAAGGGGCTGATGAGCGAAAAATGGTCCTTATCGACCCACCTCCTTTGTCGTTAAAAAACATTCGTATTGGAGACAAACCGTTTCAAAGTTTAAAAGAGAGGATTTTTTCCCACTAATTTTCGAGATTATTTTAAAATATTATTATAATAACTTACTCTGTGACTTACTGTGTACCTTATGGGCATCTCCTTTTTGAGTGAACAACATATAGAAATTCAAATAAAGCTTTTTAAATACAAATTTAAACAAGGATAAGTCGTTTAATCCAAAGCGTTTGAACTGTTATTATTATATTTGAATTCATAAATTTAAAATTCATTAATGACTTTTATTAAATTTCATATTATACAAAGTTTTATTATTATTGCACAAGGAAGCTACAAGTAAATAAACAAGCCATATTTATTTTTTTTTTTTTAAATGGAATTAATAATAATAAAAAAAAAAATTGCTATATTCTAAAATTATTATAACATAATGAATAACGTTAAAATGTTGAACTAATTGGTGTGATACATTAAAGAAAAACTTTAATAACAGCATAAAAAGGAAATACGGCGGCCTTTCGAAAATACTCTGTTTTTCTTTTTTAGGCACAAAAAAGACAGCTTTTTTACCACTTGAAAAACAAGAGCAAAAATCAATGTGTTGTTATTGACTTCCAAGTGGTAGCACTAGCACGTCTTCTTTGTGCCTGAAGAAGAAAGACAAAGCTCTTTCGAAAAGCCTAGCGCATTTTTAATTTTTATGGCGTTACTAAGAAGTATTTCTACTTTAGTTTGAATAAACCTAAAATTTGAAAAGCATGATGCTGTGAAGACGCTAAAAGAACGTCGAGCTGCCACAAAAAGTGACTCAAATCCAAACAAAGATTTGGAATTTCTTCTTCTGGACAAACGCCAGATTTTTTTTTAATGTTTGTCTGGGCCGATTACACCAGGCAGCAAAATTCGGGTTGTGTCATGTTTCTTAGCATTTGTTGATTTATTATTATGCATTTTGTAGCCCTGAATCCGAAAAAGATCTTTATTTTTAACCATCACGTGAGACTCTTTCGAAAATTGTAAATTTCAAAGTTAAAAATTCAAAAAATAGCAAAAATCTGATACTATAAAATAAAAGTGATGGTTGTGTTTTTTAGCTTTTGATAATTGATTTTTATGTAATTTGTAGTGCTGAATCCGAAAATGACATTCGGTTTTTACCATCACGTCAGGAGTTTTCGCAAATTGCAAATTATTTAAATTTTTAAAAGTCGAAATATTGCGAAAATCTGATGCTATAAAATAGATGCAAAACTTTTTTTCATAAAAAATTTATTAATTTTTTCGCTTATACTATGTATTTCTGCAGCTAAACGTGTAAAATATTGTGTATTTAAATTTCTTACAATTTTATTCCATGTGTGGAAGTTTCTTTGGACTGCTCATGATCTGCCTTGCACTTTTCCTTTTATATCCTCTATGGGTTTCATCTCAGTATCCTCTTTTATTTTGGTGGTTTATAAGGCTGTAATTTTGTCGCAGATGTATTTAAAATGTTTGTCTTCTTTTGGTAAGGCTTTAATAAATTGCTTTGACAGATTTCTGTCATTTCGTTTACTTTGTAATTTTGAAATTCACGATTTGCGAAAAAGCCTCAGATTTAGCGCTGACAAATACATAAAAATCAACTATCAAAAGTTAAACGACACAAATATAACTTTTTTTTATAGTTTCAGATTTTCGCTATTTTTTCACTTTTTGTCTTTGAAATATACAATTTTCAAAAATTCCTGACGTGATGGTTAAAAATGACGGTCATTTTCGAATTCAGTGCTAAAAAATACATAAAAAAGCAAAAAGCAAAAGTTAAAAAATACAACCATCCAGGCTTGCGTTATCTGTGCAAGGGATCGGGTAGCAGGCCGTGGGAGAGTTTTAAGGCATCCTAATACATAGGATCGTAATACCTCGTTCAGGTAAGATGTTTAAGATATCTTAGACCGCCATTTTTGTGGTGGTACCCTCACGGAATTGAATGCCTGTTCCCATCACGAAACTCATCTATGATAACCCAGTGAACGTCATTTTCTCTGATATCCGAACAAATGCAAAGTACGCGCATGCGCATAAAATAAAACCGGCCACAAGAGCCAATCAGTTAAAGCTAAGCTTTATAACCAATCAGTGTGAGTGGTAATGGCTGCATCTAGGCGAAGAATGTTGAAACTCACTGGAGAGTTTTTGGAACACTCTCAAGGAGTTCGGCGTTCTAAGATATCTTAAATATCCGATCTGAACTGGGTATAAGTTCTCCTGAGGACAAAGAAAACTACACAAAACTCAGAATGGTTACTGAAATTCCCTCAACGAAATTAAAATTAACCTCAACATACTTTTCTCAATTTCCTGAAATAAAAATTATTTAATAACATTTTTGCTCTTTTTAGGGTTCCGTACTTAAAAAGTAAAAACGGAACCATTATAAGATCACTCCTGTGTCTGTCCGTCTGTCTGTCTGTCTGTCTGTCACAGCCATTTTACTCGTAAACTATGGAACATGGAAAGTTCAAATTCGGGGAAGTAATAAAGACCATTGACCCACATATTTTCAGATTAATAAACATTCATAAATATATTTAGTAAAAAAGTAGAGGGGATAATTATGCTACTTGAAAAAAAAAATATTTTCTTTCTATACCATGTGGGGTATCCTGTGAAAGCTTTTGCAACGCTGAACTCAAAAGTACATTCCTTTTAATTTTAGGTATTATATTTTCAAAGATATTGTTGAAAATGTAGCGCAAAAATATGTCCCCCCCCCCCAATCTAATTCCGAATCTACTGAAACTAAAATTATGAAAAAAATTAGAGGTAGTAGACGTTAATATAAACCTTGCCGGAAAATTATAGCGATTACTCTAGGTCACATATTTTTTGAGTAATTAACATTTTTCTGTTATACACAAATTTCGATTTATTGGCATTCAGAAAACATTTTTGAGAATCGCTGAATAGACCTATCGTTGAAGAAGAATAAAAGCATAGTTGATAATAATTTTCGAAAAAAAAATAATCGGTAATTAGCCGAGATATTAACCTTAAAAGGTGTGGTTAGTTTAGACATACACAAGGACAGGGGCAGCGTACTCTATGCCTAGTTAACAACTTTTAATGATATATATGTGTAATGTAATGTCCAGTAACTGTATAAAAGCAATAAACGTCAAATTGTTAAAAACATACTAATTTAAGTATGTTTTTAACGGGTCTCGGGACTCTAAAAAGTGGAAAAAATGAAAAAAAACCATTTTCAACATTTAATGTCTTAAAATGTATATGATTTTAAAACACAATTTTAATTGGGATGAAAGATATAAGTATGTTCTTTCGTTTCATGTATTTAAAGAATTGCAAGATACAGAATTAGTATTTAAAGAGGGTTCGAAACTTTCAGACATTTGTCGAACAAAAAATTGGCATAACAGTTTACGCGCAGGATCACAAAATAAATATTGCAACTAGAATGAAAATTTTGGTGCTTACTTATACTTCAGATTGTAATAATTTTCCTGAACTTAAATAAATTTATATTTAAAGCATTTTATATTCTTAATACAATGTTGCATTTAGCTAATACAAAATTTTGAAAATTTCAACAGTAAAATCACCTAAAAAAATATTTTTTTGAACAATAAAAAGGAAATTTTAGGTTCAGTTTATACAGACTAACATGAAATATATGTTTTTAAAATTTCTAAAAAAAATATTCAGAAGTTTTTGAAGTATCCTGCGCCTTATGCCCAAAAAACGCCATTTGGAAAATAATGACTTTAAAGTTTCGGAAACGCCGCTTCAGCTATTGAGCGGGTATAATTCTAAAAGCCAAAACTTCTGTTCTAATGGGAATTTCAAGGAAACAATTATATAAAAATATTCAGAAAAGATAGGAGTGTAGCATCTAAAAAAATTAAAATTTCTTAAATTTTGAAGCTTTAAGAGTCCTGCGACCACTTAATCCTTTCCAGCACGGAGCAGTTCTACTTATAAACTTATGAAATAATGAACTGAAACCAGAATTTATAAACGAATTTATTAGAAAATGCGAACTTGCTTATTTTCACGTACATTATAAAAGGAAAATTTTAATTAAATATTCTTGGTGATGTTTGTCTGTTTTGAAATAAAAATTTGGTGTCCGTTTTTTAAGGGCATCGCCCTCGAAAGATTTAATTAGAATGAATCGCATAAATACTCTGGGATTCGCGATAGTTTGCATTTATTGTATCTCTCAATACGCCTCGAGTGACTTTAAAAGTTAATTAAACACCTATCTGTAAAAACGCGGCATTGACCAAGGCGGCGTTGCATATTTGAGACCTCAATTCAAAGCGCGCTTAGCACAATGCCAAATTTAAACTTTGAACAAAGGTTTTGTTTTAGCTACACTGTAGAGATAAAGGTTATTACTACGCTGAATTTAGTTTCATGAAATGCCAAACGAAGTTTAACTATGCACTGTTTTTATTGTCAGTACCGAATTAAGTTCATCATAAACAGATTAGGATAATATTAAAAAAAGAGTTATACGAATAGCTATATTTGATATTATTTAGGTTCCATATCTCTTTGAACTTTCATGGCATACCCATTTACACTTTTCTAATATATACAGTTTTACCCAACCCTAGTTGTATAGTTTTTTACAAAGTCTTAGTATTAAGACTTTGTAAAATAGTCTTTGTAAAATAGACTTTGTAAAAAAGTTGCTTTTAGCAACTTATATATATATATATATAATACAATTACAAATTCATATATTTATTCTACGGAACCCTCTGTACGCGAGTAATGCTCGCACTTGACCGTTTATTTCAGTATTAAAATGCATTTGCCTAATGACTTTAAAATATTTTATACTGTTTTAATTTTATAAGCGTCCAACTAAATTTATAATTCAAAGCTAATTATTAAAAAAAATATTTATGATATAGAATAAATAGGAAAATCCATTTCAGGTTTTTGCGGCTTTGAACTATATATGGCTGTATATTACATTAAAATATTGTGAGCAAATGCATCCTAATTTTTCTTTTCACGGCGACTCATTTTGAATACTATTACATAAATAGTTTTAAAATGCATAACTCTTAATTTTCAGGCAGTCACATTTGGTTTTACTTTTAGAGTTTTGAAATGAAATTCATTCAACAAAATTAATTTCAACTCATTTTTTATAATTAGCTTTTGCAAATTTCGATGAACTATTTTAATATATTGCGGTTAAGTTAATATGTTAAAATACGTACTTTGGATAGAGTTACGAATGGCGGGTAAAATAGACTGTGTAATCTGAAGTAACATAAAATTTAAGCTTTTTATTTAATTCCTTTGGGTTTTAACGTGTATTTATAGTGGCAATTTCTTTTTCATCTCTTATAACATTCCCTTCCTTTTTTGTATTTTCATTTAAAAAGGAAAACAGTCTCCACATTCGTCACCTTTTAGTGTTAAATGCTATGCTGATCTCGGCAAAAACAGCTATTCTATCTATATTATAAAGGACAAACATATCTGTGCGTAACGCATACGTCATTTTGCGAATGGCAACACTTTGAAATTTGAAATGAAATTTTGACTTTAAAATTTTCTCTACTGCAAAATTTTAAACTTCTAAACATCGCACATTTTAAATTTTTACACCGTCGTATAAGGAAAAAAATGTACTTTTTAATGCAATTTGTTTGAAAGCTGTGTCTTAGTTTAATTTTGAGATATTAATTTTTTTGTAGTTTTTAATACATTTTTTGTAATTGTGGCAACTGAAGTACTCCATTTCTGTTGAAAGTCATTGAGGGTTGAAAGTAGAGGGAAAATAATCACGGAAGAAAGAAAATAATATATTACTGTACCCTTTGTTGCCATATTCTCATAAAAACTGAAAAAAGAAATTGAAATTATAATGTGTGCTATGTCAGCGATTTTTTAAATTTCTAAAATTTCTTTAAATTTTTTCAGTTTTTACACCGTCAAATAGAGACAAAATTCTACTTTCAAATGCAATTTGTTTGAAAATTATATCTTAATTGACTGACTTATTATAGTTTTTAAAATAATTAGTCGCCCGTGGCCACCAGTTTGGTCTCCCTTAAGTGTATGCTAGGCATTGTATCATGTTACTTTTATTCATAATTTAATTTACTTGCTCAATCCTTTGCCAAATCGGAAGATTCTGATAGAGAAATCAAGAACTCGGTACTTTTATGTTAGTCGGGCACAGGTGATAAATCGCTAACATTGTACCCGTTGCATTTTTTCATATTTCATTAATTTAGATTAAAATATAATCCTTTCACCCATTTTAAAATGGATAACTTTAATTTAAAACTGAAACTTTTCAAATTCATGAATTTCACTTTAAAAAAATTCTTTAAAAAAGAAAAGAAAAGAATAAATACCATAAACAATTTAATTTCAACATCAAAGCATTGTTTTAATTTACCCCTCGAAAAATAAAAAATGCTATTGGGAGAATTGCACCCAGCTAACATAAAAGTACAAACTTTTTGCGATCATAGCAACTTTTATGTAGCTTTGTTCGAAAAAAATATTTTGATGAAATAGGTTGCCAGAAAATAGGTTGCCAAATTTCTTTTCTCGCCAAGGACCTTTTCTCTATTTCGCCAAGTACCTATACTGGAAAAATACCTTTATTTATTTATTTATTTATTTACTGTATTTTAAATGAGATGAATAAAAGACGGCACAGATGTCATATACGCACCACGTTGGCGTGATGTTTTTCTGATGCCAATGTCATATACGCAACGAGGCACTTAACTGGCGCCAAAGTGCCGTTATTTTGCTTGATATGGTAACCCGGATGTTGTTGTTTATTTACTTTTATTTTATTTTTTAAAATTATATAAATTGTTTTGTTCTATATGTATTAATTAAAAAAATTTTATTTATTGTTATTCCCTTTTTAAAAATATTGCACAATAACCAATGAGATGCGTTTCATTCAGGTGTTGCCATTAAACAATTAAGAAATAATCGCGATTTATGTGCCACGTACGATAGCATAATATATATAGATTTTCAAGCATGAATTATTTTTAAATTTATCTATCACGTGTAGCTCGATTACGAAAGATTAATCCGTTTGCTCTTAAATCAATGCAAAATGTTCAGCATTTGTTTCCGTCTAATGTTCCATAACAAAATTAAAACTACCTCTATAGAAAAATAAATAAAATAACGCAAATAAGAAACAAATTTAACAGACATGTTATTGAACCACGAGCTTAAAGCACTGAAATGATCGGAAAGACTGCCGTAAGTCGCAAAATCTTGGGCTAATAACTCCTGGCATGCGGTGGCATGTGAAAGTATAGCTTTTTATAAATTTTAAAACTTTATTTGATTGCATAATTGATATTTTTCAAATAAAAATTCTTTTTTATGTTATTGGACAATCTAAAATATATATTACATATACAAAAATAATTACAATTAAAAAGAAAAGAATGTTTTTCACCTATACTCTGTAACCCGAGGAGCTCGGGTTCGATCCCCTAGTATATATAAAATTGATTTAGCTGACAGATCATGAGATAAATCCTCCTCTTTAATTTACTTCAATTTGTTTTGAAATGAAATATTACTCTGTAGATATGTCAAATTTTAGTTTGGTGAACGTAATTCCTATTAATTAGCAATAATTTTCAATTAAACGTTATTTGTTTGAAACTGGCTTTCTTTATTTTGTGATTTTATTGAGAAGTTTCTTTGGTGATCTTTTCTTAAATTTATGAGATGAAGAGTAATATTATACTCATGAAAGGACCCGAGATTATATATTTCACTTTGTTTCGTATTGTATTTATAATATCCAAGGCAGGTATCGCGAAATCTGGTTATTCGCTGCAAATTTTAAACTCTTTTGAGATATTTTGCATTTTAAATTTCATTATTTAAAGTAATATCAAACTTTATAAAAGAAAATAATTTAATTATGCATATCAAATTATTAAAATGCGAACTACAAATATTCTATATTGCAAAACTACGCGCTTGCTTAATAAACATAAAATTCACAACACATTTAATGCAATGGTGAAATAAAAGCAGGAATTAAACACGCTTTAATTTTGTAAAATAAAAATTCTCAAAATATGTTTACGTGAAAACTTTTTTCTTAAAAAATGTTAAGATCTTTTTAAGGAAGTTTCTAAAATGGAGTGAAAAGTGTAAAAATGCTTCGAATGTGAACAAAATGTTTTTATAAAATTTATTAAGTCCATCTAGAATATTTATTTAGAATAGTACTCGATTTACAAGGATAACATATTTCCAAATATATAAATGTAACGTTGTGTTATTACTAAAGGAATTTATTATGAATTTTTTTTTTATGATAATCTGAGAGAATAATTTATTATCACTCTTGAATGTGATAAATATTTTTTTTTACTTATATTTATATAAACGACAAAAAACGACAAAAAGTTTTTTTTAATTTTTGCAGCTGAAATTTAATTTCAAATTACTAGAATTACACTCATGTCCAAAATTAAGGCCACAAACATAAAATTTGTGAAAACTGATGAACTATTTACTGTGTTGCCTTGGAATTTATGGAAAATGGAAATATGGAAAATATGGAAAAGATTTTATTTGTGAATTAAGATACAGAGTATATCAAAAAGTGTTAAATCATGAATGAGAGATAAAGCATTTATATCAGGAAAAGTGTGTTTAATATGGAGTGTGACCACCGTGCACTGCTAAACAAGCCTCACAACGAACTCTCTTACTATTTATGAGGGTGTCAGTAAATGTTAGTGGCAACAAAGACCATTCTTCCAAAAGCGCGGCTTTTAACTCCTGGGGGTCCTGGGAAGGGCATTACGCTGTGTAATGGCGTTTCCTAGACCATCCCAAACATGTTTAGTGGGATTGAGGTTCGGAGACCTCGAGGGCCAGTTCATACGGTGGATATCTCTTTCTTCAAGAAAATCATCAACAATGTGAGCTATGTGTGGCTCCGCATTATCGTCCATAAATATGAAGTCCGGGCCTACAGCACCCGTAACAACCTCACATAAGCTCCAAGGATCTCATCCCTATAAAGATGTGCGTTGACAGTAGCCGCATCGAAGACGCGCAGCGGTATACGAATGCCCAGCATTATCCCGCCCCAGACAAGGATTCCTTTCCCACCAAATCTGTTGATTTCTTTTACGTAGGAGGAATGAGAACGAACTCCACGTTCTCTTCAGATGAAGAGTCGACAAGAATCACTCTGCGTGGTGAATCTCGACTCATCACTGAAAAGAACATGTCCCCATTATTGTTGTGTCCGAAACTGATGTCTTCAGCTCCACAATAACCGGGGTTTCCTGTTGGATGCAGTGAAAGGGACACACAGGACTGGACGCCATATGTTAGGGATGAGGTTCTTGAAGCCTATGTAAGGTTGTTCCGGGTGATGTAGGTCCGGACTTCATGTTTATAAACGATAATGCGAAACCACACAGAGCTCAAATTTTGATGATTTTCTTGAAGAAGGGGATATTCGCCGTATGAATTGGCCCTCGAGGTCTCCGGATCTCAATCCTATTGAGCATGTTTCGAATGGTCTAGGAAGAGAGCCATTGCACAGCGTAACCCCCCCCCCCTCCCCGCCAGGAGTTAAAAGCCGCGTTTTTGGAAGAATAGGCCTTGTTGCCATAAAAATATTATTGACAACCTCATAAACAGTATCAGAGCTCGTTGTGAGGCTTGTATAGGGGTGCACGGTGGTTACACGCCGTATTAGACAGACTTTTCGGGAGGTAAATGGCTTATCTCTGATTCCTGATTTAACACGTTTTGACATACCCTGTATCTTAATTCACAATTAAAATTTTTTCCATATTGTTATGTTGCTATATTTTTTCTCCCATAATAATATACCTCTGTGCCAAATTTCGTGGTAACACAGTGATTAGTTCATCAGTTTTCACAGATTTTATGTTTGTAAACTTAATTTTGGACATGAGTGTATTTTTCATTTCTTAAACCACGTAAATGGTCTTTTATTAATCAATGTTCCCTATAAAATGGATTTTTTTAAAATTCAGTAACAAGTAAAGGGTGGCAATTATTGAAGCTCTTGTTGCAGGAGAGTAATATGTAAAGTCAAATATTTCTTTACTACGCTTCCTTTTTTTCCTTCTAAGTATTACCTATAGATGGCGCTACACTGTTTCAAACTGTCAATTTCCCAGAGTAACGTTGAAATTTTTAAACTCAACATATTTTGTTTGTACAATCCAGAGCTAAACAAAATTAAACATAAACAATGGATGAACTTCGATATAGTTGTGTACGTTAGTTTGAATGTTCAAACAGATCGAGACAACACAGTTCCATATATCGGAGATATTTTGAACTAAAACAAGAAAGCGCAGTAAAGACATTTAAGACTTCAAACATTAATCTACTACAATATTAACTTCAATATCTGGTGTAGTTCACTTGTTACTGAATATGAAAAACAATCAGCCCCTTTTAGCCAATCCTGCATTTATTACATGCGTCTAAACACTCTTCTGGTTAATTGCAAAATCAAACAACAAATCAATTAATTTTTATAAAATGCATTACAGAAACATAAATTCTGTCCTGTTTATTATCGTTCGTCAAATAACGTTATAGTACTTTCCAAGATCCTTTTCTTGTTGTTGTTGTGAATCTGACAAAATTCCGTAATCCCCCCAAAAAATCAAAAAAAAAAAAAAATCATTCAAAAATTTTCACAGAAATTTTATACTAAATAGTGTTTATGCACAGGGCCGGCACTAGTCTTTTTTGCACCCGGGGCCAGCATGGATTTTGCCCCCCCCCCCTTCCCTCTTCCAAAAAGTATATTTACAAAGAGAATTTTAACCGAGTTTTTTTTCTTTTGATGGACTGATGGCTTTCATTATTATGAAACAGCCGTTATAAATGAAGTGTTAGGTTAAAACGAAAGAGTTGTCGTAAAAAGTTAGAGCTCTGATTTTCTGGTTAGAATGGGAAAAAAATGGCCATAATTTTTTTTCTCAAAAAAAAAGTTCTAACTTTTTACGACACCTCTTTCATCTTCACCTAACACTTTATTTATAATGACTGTTTCATAATAATGGAAGCCATCAGTCCATCAGAGGAAAATTATCCATTCCAAAGGTATAAGTTCGATTGAAAAAATATTTAATACTTTGAGCAGAAAGAAGTGGCTACATCTGCAATTTTCATGACACTAATTGTATCACATAGTTGCCAATGTGTAGGGTTTAGTTACCTCTAACATTTATTACAAATTTTTGCCATATTTAATCGTTGACAAATTTTAGATTTTTTACACTGAATTTCCGGACGTGACAGCCAATTGTTCCCCTGCGATGACATTTCTGTTGCGGTCAACTCGTAAAACTTGGCTAAAAATGCTAACGTTGACAACATTTTCTGATTGAATCTTTGCCTTTATAAGAAAATGGGAAACTCTTTAATTTCTTTTGTTGTTGTTATGAATCTGCCCAAATTAACGTAATCGCAAAAAAATTTCATTCAAAAATTTTCAAAGAAATTTTATGCTAAATAGTGTTTATGCAACTAGATACTAAAAATGAGATAAAGAAAGTGACTCATTTTATAGTTCAACTATCTCGAAGAATTACTAAGAAAAGTTAGTTTTAGCATTTTTAATACATCAGATCTCGGCATGTGGAAATTTATCTTTGTCTTTTAAATAAATTAAGCTGTTAGCCTTTAAATTTCAGCTTACGTAGCATTAAACTTCTTAGAGAAAATTAAAATTTGCTTCATCCTTCAAATATCTCGGAGCAATTCTGCATTAATAATTTGGGAGAACGCTATGTTGCAATAAAACGAATTTGCGTTTTTGTAAGATCTATTTTTATTGCCATAAAGTAGAAGCTCGTTTTAAATAGAAATATAAATTTGTAAATTTTCATTGTAAAAGTGGTATGCTTTATCCAATACTTGTAAAAATATGTGTGCAAAAATGTATTTGTTAAAACTTATGGGAACATCCACGGCAATAGAAAATTTTTGCTGAATTTTTTTAAAACCGGAAATATAAGTGTGATACATCAATTTAAAGCTAAAGATTTGCTGTATAGGAATTTGTAAGTTTTAATTTCTTAAGAATAAGTCTACATCGAGACCGAGCTAGAAACTAGTACTAGTATTAAAATTCATTTAAAGTTGAGCATAAAAATCCACTTATTGAGTTGTATGATTTTTTTTTTACTTCTGTTCTTTAAATGAAATTATTATGCCTTTTATATAACAAGCTATTATTACATCTGTCAGATATACGTAGTTAAAGGGTTATATCTAAGGTATTAAATGCAATTTTAATTTTATTTATTTGTTGATAATTAAATGTCACAAGAGTAACAGAAAACATATAAAAGTTTTAATTTCATAAAAGCTACTTGAAAGTTTTACCCAAAACTTCTAACTCTCTGATTTCGAGGTATAAAACAAATTTTACATTGAATATTTTGTTTATGCTATACATGGATGAGGCTCTGGGGAGTTGTCACAAGAGTAACAATCGTCTGTGTCACAATAGTAACACATAACACTTTTGTCACAAGAGTAACAAAATTTTCATTTATTATCTAGGCAAGTAAAATGCTTTTTGTTACAAATTGTATATGGTTTATTAAAGTAGAGTACATGTATTTTTAAGTAGTTGCATCAAATTTATCCTAAATATATATTGTAATAAATGAAATTGAATTTTTTTGGAAATTTGCTCTCACGGTCACAAGAGTAACAGTGGACGTTCCCTTATGAAAGCTGGTATATAACGAATTTCCCGTACAATGTTTCACGTGTTCTTGATCACTGTCACACTCGGTTTTGACGTAATATTCCGGAAAATCTGTTTTAAAAAAGGCGTGCCTGAAAAACAGCTTGACAAGTTTTTCTTTGCGATGGGGATTCTGACGAACATTGTCTCCAGGTACACACATAATCATGCAATGTACCAGTGCTATCAAAATTTGTAACAAATTTTATTACCACTACAGGAGTTTCTTTAGACAGTTTGAAAAGTGATCGATTCTGGTACATCATTATTTTAAAGAAAAACAAAAAAATACTTACAGAAGCATCATCTTATGAGCTTAAAATTGTTTTAGATTCACCATTCTTTATTCTTATCAAAAAGGACTGTATGGATAGGATGCAGCATTTTTTTTTTCAACCTAATTTTGGTATTGACAGCATAGTATTATTTATTTATTTATTTGGGGTTTTTGTATGCGAAAACATATTAAAACTTACACCGTTAAAAGTTTTATCAACATTTTTTCCAACCGTGTATTTTAACAATATTTTATATTTGAAACTGAACGGTAGATACAACTCATAATTCATGAAGTTTTAATTATAAATCTTATATTAAAAATTTAGTAATATCACTTTCAATATTACAATAAAAACAGCATGTTCCTCCTGTTTATAATCATTTCTTTAAATATTTTGCTTAAACTTCCAAAAGACTTAATGATTTAATTATTAAATTCAAACGTTCCACTCAGACAACATTTTTTAAATTTTACTCAACAACATATGAACTACATTTAGAATACTTGTATAATTAGTTTTTGATCGTAGTTTTTGATCAAAATATACTTTTCTCTTTACACACTCTAACTTTCAAAAGCTCACATATAACACATTGGGTAAAAGAAGAAACAAAAGTTTCAGTTAAAAAGATGCAAACGTTATTTTTATCTTTAAGAAAACAGATTTTTAATGAAAAGAGTGAGTTTCTAAAACTTTTATTAAACTTTTTTTCGTGCTAACCAAGCAGAAATGCAAAGAGAAAATATTTGTTTAGTCTTAAGAAAGAATTCTAGAAATAATTAAACCATAAATATTTTATTGTGTATCCATTATTTTTTAACTTTTTTAATATAAAATTGTCGTTAACATCTATAAAGGCATTTAAGATATTCAAAAGCAATAATTGCTTTATTTTAGCTTTATTGCTATATATTACTGTATTTAGTCTAAACGGAAAGTATCAAAAAACGATGTATTTATAAATAGATTTTTCTGTGTCTTTCTGTATCTATTCTCTGTATTATTCGTTACACAAGCCTGCGATGGTTGTGTTTTTTAATTTTTAA
The DNA here is from genome assembly GCA_963932465.1 of Maratus speciosus. Lineage (NCBI taxonomy): Eukaryota > Metazoa > Arthropoda > Arachnida > Araneae > Salticidae > Maratus > Maratus speciosus. Next base: position 51,210,412 of record OZ010786.1, on the reverse strand, counting down.
TAATTGATTGTTATGTATTTTTAGCGCTAAATTCGAAAATGACCTTCATTTTTAACCATCACATCGGGATTTTTCGCCAATCGTAAATTTCAAAAGTAAAAAGTTAAAAAAAAATTCAAAAATCTGCTACTACAAAATGGAAAAGATTGTTGTGGTTTATAATTTTTGATAAATTTATTTTTATGTATTTTTTAGCGCTGAATCAGAAAATGACCTTCAATTTCAACTATAGGCAATAATAATTGATAGGCAATAAAATTTCGTGATTGCGAACATTACACCTCGGACGATGGGGTGAAGGCAGCTGACAAGTCCAGGATTCCTGAAAATTGGAGGGATATTTCAGTGACGCAATAATAAAATTCGTTACTCGTTTTCAAAATGTGTTAACCTTAACAGCGACCATGTTGAAAAATAAATATACGATTTTGAAGCTTAAGAATTGTACTTGATACCCGATCTTGATATTTGTTTTTATTCGTGTTCTACAAGCATGTGTGCATTTCTTTTCATCCTACCCTCGTGTGTCTCAGACAAGTTAACAAAAGTTCCTCTTATATTTTCAATGCCGAATGTACATAAAGGTCGGATAAATTTATCTTCGATTATCACAGGTAAAATCAATAACATGCCAGTTGTGATGTGAAAGGAAATAAAAAACAGAAATGAAAAATCAAGCGTCTGCATAGGATAGGGACAACTTTCCATATTACGAGAATATGTTTAAGGAGCCAAATTTTGGTTAAAAGGTATTAAATTCGATGAAAGGCAGTAAAAAGAGATATCTATAATATATTACAAAGAAAAAAAAACATCTCTATGAGTAAAGCGGGCGTGATATTTTATGTGGCAACACCTGAACCTAATAAATATATTTTAATGATATTTACAGTATTTTTCTTCTTATTAAAAAACGTACCTTATTTAGAAAAAAAAAACACTCCCATATTGCATATCCTTCTACGTTGCTTAGTTATAGAATTGCGAAATAAACTTCTATTATCAGGAGATCCGATTTTGAAAATTTAGCCTTTTAAAAATGTTCAGAAAAATGAAAAGTTAGATAATTTTTCAGGAATGGTTTTAGGATATATTGCATACAGTATTATCGTACTTTACAAATCCTACTATAAATGACCAACTGGTGATCCTTAACAGCACAAATTTTCTCTGACACATTAGATAATTTAGTAGCGTAATGTCATATTTTTTCAGTAATGCGGAGAGACATTCAGATAAAGGTCCATATTCCTTAAAAACACAAAATCAAATTCACCGATATATATCGCTTGATTCAGGGTTTGCTTGGTGAAACCGACCAGGGCACAGTGGAGTATTTGGCGCAAAAATCTGCCCCCAAAATCAAAAACTAAAACTTGCTGAATAACTGTAAAACGCATATTTTATAATAGCTGACTAACTGGTGCATCGTTGAATAAGAAGTTTCTTTGTGAGAAGACGTGCTTTATTGATACCTTTCAACTTTGTTATTATGTTTAATTATGTTTAAATGCATATTTTTGGGGACTTCATGAATTGTTGAACTCAATAGTTTTTTTTTTTTTATGCAATACAAAAAATTAAAAATGTGTTCTTTTTAAGCCTTTTTATCTCTTATTTATTTATATTCATTTAAATATATAGCTTTCTAAAGGTGTGCCGGGGTTTACCGGACCATTTTTGAAGTATAGTCCTATCCCTTATAGTTTTGAAGGCCAATTAAAAAAAGTCTTCCACATGTAGTTGCCATTCGTAAATAAAAATTGTTTTGTTGATCTATTAAAAACCAGAATCTCTATACCAAAACTGAACTTTGGAGGCGCAACTTTGCTAAATAATAAATATAAATAATATATATATTAATACATTCATTTGTATAAATAATTAAAAGTTTACATATAGTGTAATTAACCACATTTTATTAAACATTACTTGTAAGTAAAACAACTCTATCAAATATTACTTTCCTATTATAAACAGTAAAAAGTTAAGTAAACTTTGTATTATATATATATATATATATATCTATATTATAAAGGACAAACATATCTGTGCGTAACGCATACGTCATTCTGCGAATGGCAACACTTTCAAATTTGAAATGAATTTTCGTTTTGCAATTTTCGCTACTGAAAATTTTTAAACTTCTACACATCATACATTTTCAGTTCTTATACCATCGTATAACGAAAAAAATGTACTTTTAGATGCAATTTGTTTGAAAGCTGTATCTCAATTTATTTTTGAGATATTAATTTTTTTATACTTTTTAGTACCAATTTTGTAATTGTGGTAACAGAAGTACTCCATTTCTATTAAAAGTAAAGGGAAAATGTAATGGACTTTATTTATCCGTATTGATGCCACTTTTTCATTGTAATTAAAAATAACATTTTTTCCAGTCTGAACAGAAAATGACGCCACGCTTTGAAACACGCATTTCCCACCATAAAGCTATGTTATATTTCAATATATTTTCATTCCGATGATACAGAGTTTGAGACACTTGGCGCAAATCTTCAGTAAGTGCCATATTTAAAAGAAAATAATCCTTTTCTTAGACAAAACTGAATATTTTGCCACGGATGCATCTAAAAGACGTCAATTTCTGGAATTTGTACTTGGCGGTACTGAGATTAGAACCTCAAGTAAAAAGAATGATTTTTCACATGCAAAGTTGTAACTGACAAACGTGACTTCAAATTTGAAAATCTATATCTACATTATAAAGGAAAAATGTGTCCGTGCGTTACGCTGACGTCATTTTGAGAATGGCAATGCTTGACGATTAAATTTCAGTATTGCAATTTTTGCTACTGTAATTTTCCTTAAGTGGTAAGCATTGCCCATTTTCAATATTACACAGTTATTGAGGGGAAAAAATCTATTTTCAAATGCAATTTGCTTGAAAACGTTATCTTCATTTATTTGTTTATTATGGTTTTTTAAATAATTTTCAAGCATAACTTTTTAAAATCTATCTTCATTGCTTGCAGGCTCCATTACGAAATAACCCATTTTCACTTAAAACAATATAAATAGTTGAGCATTCGTCTCCGGCTAATTTCCATAGCGAAATTAAAACTTCGCCAGTCTATTATATTAAAAAGTGACTTCCCGTTTGTATTTCACAGCTACTCCTCCTACAAAATGGAGCGTTGTACGATCAAATTAACGCCAGTTATTCGCATTGATTCGAGGTGGTCGTAGAATTTTAAAATTTGAATTAATTCTTTAGATATAATTTTCTTCGTTATTTTTAATGACATTATTAATGTTGGAAACTAAATGGCTCCATTTTGGTGGATAAAAGAGAAAAAAGAGAAAATTATAGGGATTATTAGATATCATTGTTTGACATCATTTTTAAATTGAAATTAACTTTTATTTGAATAAATAGGGAAATTAATATTGTCATTGAATTGTATTTTGAAAGAAAATTTCAAGAAATACAAACTTATTTTCACATATTCAAGCTTCAGGAATCAGTTTATTTTGAAAAACAAAAATTCCGACTGCCAACTGGAATATTGAGATATTTTCTGTTGACGCCAAAAGAAAAAAAAAACAAAACATCGTAAGTTATTCTTATCTAATTTAAAGTAAGGAAAATAAATTTTCAACTATTGCCTTAAGATGGTGATTAAAACTTTTCAGAAGCGAACTTTGTTAAAAACAAAATGTTTCAGCGAGAAAAAATATATTTCTCTAAGTATTTATTTTAATTCACAAATACAAAATGCTTTTGAATAAATTCGTCAAAACAAAGCAATTTTTGTATAAGTTGACCCAAATGACATCATTTCTACCATCTCCGAAATTCGAAGCCAAATCTTGGAAAAGCGAAAAGCTTTTGAAAAATAAAGTTATAGAACATGTGCACTTTTATTGGGAAAGCTTTTTACTTAAATTGTAAACATAATTTATTATTTGAAATATTGTATTTAATAAAATTAATACCATAATTGCTTTCTAAATTTACTATTTACTTAGATTTCATTTTCCGTAAAAGAGTCGTATAATCTCATGCGATTCAAAAGCAACACAACGGGTTGCTTATGCAACTAGTATTAATAAACGCATAATTTTATACGTATATAACATTAATTAACTGTATTTACTTATAGTAAGTCCTTCAGCAATGATTTTAAGTGTAAAACTCATGAAAAATAATTTTGGCCAGGATTTTGATTGAAATACTCCGCAGTGCAGCATAGCGGGTGAAGCCTGCTAATTATTTATAAACAAATAGAAATTGCTTTTATATAAATTCAGTAGAGATAAAATTAAATTGAAATATTTTAAATTTAAAATAAATGTTTCAAAATTGTAGAAGACTAACACGGAGTTTAATTTTCAATTACTTATTTCGCAGCAAACCCAATTAAGTTTGACAAGAATTTCACAAACAAAGCCTGACAGAGTTTTCCGAGCCGGAGATTACAATTTAATCTACTTTAGGACGACGACTGCAAAACTATGCAAACGACGTGACTTTTAAAGAATTGCTATTAAAAGTTTACGATAAATTAAGCAATAAATGGATAGTAGTTACAAAACCTCAGAAAATTGTAATGGAGATTCATTTTAACTTTCTTCTGTCTTTACAAGAACAAAGTATTTTATCGCGAAAAATTTCGACTTCCGTCTTTCGATGGATTAATACGTTTTAGAAGGACCCGAACAAGATTTGATGGTTTTTAGAAAATGGTTTTTAGAGTATGTCTGTCACTCTGTTTCATATTGATAAAAAAATTGTGCGCGCTCTATCTCAAGAACTAATACACAGAATTTCACAAAATTTAGATTGAGTTAGACCTTGATATAAACTGAAGGTAATTAGTTTTTGGTACATATCGCTCAAAAGGTAGCGCTGCTGTTTGTACAATTTCCGCAATAGATCTATATCTCAAAAACCAAGCGCGGATTTTCATCAAACTTCAAATTCAGTTAGACGTTCCCGTAAGCTGTTACTGATTAGGTTTTGGTGTAAATCGCACAACTGATGGAGCTGCTATGCTGAATTTTTCACGATTTTTACTATATCAAAAGCTAATGCAGGCAATTTAATCAGACATAATATTCTGTTACATTTTCAAGTAAATAGATCCTTATTAGACTTGGGTGTATATTGAACAACAGGGTTGATTGTATACTCTTTGGGTTGGAAATTTTGGTTGAAGACATCTAAGAGGGTGGGTTCCGAAATTCAATAATTTGTTTGAAACAATGGGATACTTATATCTCCTCAGATGACACTGCCTGACTGGCTAACTTACCTGCTCGACCGTCCAGTTCTCCTGCAACGTATAGCGGATTGTATGAAATTTTTAGAAGACAACGAATTTATATTTACCAATCCCCTCCCTTTCTGAGCTAGCTGAGCAAACTCATTGTTTTTAGCTCCCATTTCAGACAGGAGCCCCTGTTTTGTACATAATGTAAATATTTGTCTTATTTCCTATGGTTTGTTTATTTAGTATTTTCATTATATTTATCAGCATATGCATTTCACTTAAAGTTTTTCAGCTCTAATATTCAAAAAACATGTCTTGTAATTGTTTAAGCATGTATACAACATATCGCAATTGCTGTCAATGTATGTACTGATGACACTCCTTGTGAGTTTCAGAGTCAAAAACAGCAAACTGAATTTATTTTTCTGTATGTTATTAACTGTTTTAAAAATATTGTCATTGTTAATGTATCTTACCATATGCAGTGGATTTGAGTCTCCCCCCGGGATTGCACTTATACTCTAAAGCGAAAGCTGGGTTCCCGGGGCGGTCATCCCTGTCATCCCTGTTAAATGCATCCAATTCATGGGACCTATATTCATTTACAATCCACATGGTGGGTGTAGATTGACCTTTAATTTTGGCACTGTGATAGCGAATTTTGAATTATTAGGTTGAGCAAAAAGTTCTGGGAAATTTTTAATCCAATATTTACCAGAATTTGTATCGCATATAAGAGTACTAAGGGTATATCTATAGGAGTTCTGGAATTCCAGCTCCAAAATGCCCATTGAACAGTACGATGTGCGCGTGTTTATCCGGCATTATTGGAGAAAAGGTCAAACGATTCTGAAAACAGTCGATGAGATTAATGGTTGTGTTCAGGTGTTGTACGGCGGCAAACTTCGTACTTCCAGCAAATCCGGAATTTAGCAGAACCATGACAGAATGTCGTGGACTGTGATGGTCTCCACTTTGAAGGATAGTCTTTGTTGCTTTCAGTGTTGCCAGTGGGCTACTTTTTTAAAATTCAGATTTCTTCATTGGCACCACTTTTCTGAAATGGTAAAATCCCCCTTGTTTTCGCCTTACTGACTTCTGACAGTTTTTCGAGGAGCCTGGGGCCACTGCCCCACATCCCCGATAGTAATACTAAGGGAGTACTAACAGGAACTGAATCATGATTAATATGTCTTTACATAAGGCGAATTTTACTATTTGAAAAAAGTGGTGCCAGTCATGAAATCTGAATTAAAAAAGAGTAGCCCACTGGCAACATTGGTTGCTTTTGTTGTGAATTTGCACGTAACAACGCAACTTTCACAAATTCCCCAGAACTTTTTGCTCAACCGTATTAACATGTATGAGATAAAAGAAAGTTTTGGGATTGGCACATCCGAGTAGTTTAGTTTGTAGTTTGTTTCAAAGAAATTTGTGAAAGGTTTATTAATAAAATTATGTATTTGGAGAGTGAGCGCGATACACTGGCAGTTACTTTGCATCTCCTTATTTCATATGTTTTTGATTATTTTTGACGAACTATGTTTTTAAGTTAATGGTATTAAGAGATCCAACCTGGTATTCTTAGGTTACAGAATATAGAGGTTAAAATATTTTTTTGTTAATTGAAACTCTAATAGAGTTTTATATTTAATATAGTTTTTTTTGCACTTCTCCATTATCCTATCGATCAGTTTCCGTTAAAAAAAAAAAAAAAAAAAAAAAAAAAAAAAAAAAAAAAAACAATCGCCAAACTATTCACCAAATTGTAGCGTCCAGTAAAGAAGAGCAAGAATGTCACCATTGGTATTTTAAAAAATACAAGAATTTCTGAAAAAGCATACTCAATAACAACTAACAGTAACTTTAAGTAATAAAATTTATTAAACATTAATTAAAACAGAAAAAATAATCGTGGATATTTATTTATTTACATTATTTTCTTAATTGTCCCTCTTGGTTTGTGCATAAATTTTGTCAGCTGAATTGTACGTGACTATGCATCACGAAATTTTATCAATACTTATTCTATTTTAATATCATGGCATCGCCATTTAAGGGCGTAATTGTTATTTTGATTAATCTTATAACTAATAAAACAGTAAAACATCATTAAAATACAAATAAAGATCTAATTAAAACTCATTTGATTACGTAAACAGTGCAGCGCATTTGACGTCATCTGAATGTGATGCCACAATCATGTATTTTTGGCATTAAATCTTATAGTGTGGCAACATATTTTTCTTTAATGAAAAGGGGTCGACGGGATAAAGGAGAAGTACCGTCTTTAAGTAACTTCGTAATTATATACATGCGTAGCACCTATAGTCACCGTCTGGCCCTTCTGCCTGCTTCTCTGTCTGTCCGCCCATTTTCCGCATAAAACAGCGCATAAACTACCCAACCGAATGGTTTGAAATTTAATATACAATATACGGCCATTGATTACACAGGCCTGCGAAATTGAAGTCTTTGAAAAATACAAGAGAAGTTTTCACTGAATTTTATGTTATTTGATGTGCTGATTTCGAAAATGACCTCCATTTTTTTCCCACGACGTCAGGATTTTTTGTAAAATGTATATCGATATATTTGCCAAAATCTTATTTGAAAAGGAATTCTCTCGAACAATTTTGCATGTACTATCTGGCAACAGTGGTTTTTATCCATTTAAATGTGTGTAAAGTAATAGATTCTTGGGGACGCTAATTGACTTTTCAGTAATCGATTATTTTTTACATGTATGAAAATCACTTTTGTCAGACGGCACGAGCCGCTTCTGGTCGAGAGAAAAACTAAAAGTTCCCTTGAGTTTAAGCTATTTACGTCAAATTATGGTGCAGTTTCTAGAAAAATAATCATCAACATACTATTTTAATTTGTTTTTATTAAGGTAACGTACATTAAATATACGATTAACCAAGAGAAGCAAATATTACGTATGTGTACATAAAAGTTTCAAACGAATTTCATACTGAGCCAAAAAAAAAAGTACATATTTTTTTTTTTTTTTTTTTGAAACTTCTTTTTGACGTTCTTCTTTTACGTTCAATACCAAGCCTATCTCGTGTTACCATCCAACAGCAGTCGTCTAGAAAGTTCTTTTTAGATATTTGCGCTCCATATGTTTTATGTCTTGATGGAACTCCACATGTGAGTGAAAGCAATGCCTTTTGACACTCATGGAGCAACCCAACGCTTGAAAAATTTTAAGCTAATTCATTACAATTGGTTGTTGTCAGAATACTCGTAATTACACAGAAATTTACTGACGACATCTTTGAAGGCAACTGAAACTTCTTTTTCCTTTGTTGTAATTCTACTCTCAAATTCTTTATCCTTCACAAGATTTCGGATATCTGGACCTACAAAAATTTCCCCTTGCAACTTGGCTTCAGATAAACCTGGAAACTTTTTGCACGGGTATTTGAAACAATTGCAATCTTTTGGAACAATACAATTTTTGACTCAACTAAGCTGTTACGAATCACATTCTTGGGGCCTGTTTAATGATTTTGTCTTTCCAGCCATTCTTTTTTGACCCAATGTTGAGTCTTATCACGTCTGTCCCACTCGCAAATGAAACATTGGTACTTTGAGCATGAGGTCCATGAGGTATGTCCGATGAAATTTTCATAAAAATCCAAGTGAAATTGAATTTTTCAAGAAAACGTGACGTGACAGAATTTTTTCATTATTTTTTTTTTAATTTAGCACCAAAAAATACATTAAGTTCAGCTATCAATTCTCTTGTATTTTTTCATCGCAGGCCTGTGTTATCGGACACTTTCAATTTTAGACATTTTGTGGATTATTTAAAGATATATTTATCGGATTTTTCTGAAACTTCAGGATTATGAAGAATATGTTCGACTTCATATTTATAAATGACGATTTGACCAGAAGGACAATCAGGGGTCAACAAAAAAATCAAGGAAAAATAATAATGTTTGGGATCACCCTGTAAAATAAAATGCACGAAATGATCTATCTCTATAGCCTATGATTATATGGATATTGTACAATATATGTATTCATTTGTGGAAGAATAGAGCTTATATTCATAGAGATATATCGATTTTTTTTTTAAGTTCAAAACATTTTTTCATATTTTTTGTTTATATCATGCAGGACTTTCTACCAAATTTAACGCCAATTTAAAAAAAATTGACAAAATGTAGCAGAAATAATATAGTGTAATTGGAATTTAAATATATTAAATATTTGATAAAATATGAGCAGTTGAATGAAATCATGCGCGCACGATAAAAAAGAAAATCATGATTTGATAGTCAACTCTATGAAGCAATTCATAAAAAAAAGCCAATCAAATATCATGAAAATTCAGTAAGATATCGGCAATATAGTGAACGAATTTTTAGTTGCTCACTAAAAGCTGATGAATGATAAGGGATTTTCCACAAGTCGTCATTTTTTTATTATCTGGCTTTCAGCAAAGGAGTTTGTACTTAATGAATGTCAACGAGTAGATTTAGAAGAAATGCTTAGATTTTCATACTTCTTTTTTTCTTGGAATAGGCTCGTTCTGATTATTTTCCAAAAAGATCTAAAGCATCCATAAAAAATAAAAAATAAAATCAAAAATTAAAAACGACAATTTATGGGAAACCCCATATCATTTGGCTGTTTTTAGAGAACAGCTAAAAATCAGCTCAGTCTATTGCCGATATCTTTCTGAATTTTCACGATATTTGACTGGCTTTTTTAGAATGAGTTGCTCCATAGAGTTGACTATCAAATCATGAAAAAAATATTTTTTTATTTAGTTTAGAACTATAAAGAATCAGTAAATTCAGATACTGAGTAAATTTTCAATAATGTAAAGAAAAAAAAATCAGAAATATATATATTCTAAAAAGATTCAGTCACCATAAGAAATATCGTATAGACACAAAAAAATAATCCCATGTTTCTACACCAATTAAAAAAAAATGTGAAACCAATAAAAAAATAATTTTTTCAACATACATTTTATGAAATTCAAGAATCTTTTGAATCGATTGAAGAAAAAAATTTATTTTTCACAAACGCAAAGAAATCCTAATTTGACAGCACAGTTACAATTAATATTTAAAATGAACTTTCTAGAAATTTCTTATGAATAGTTATCAATTCATAACTAAAACATAATCGAAATTTAAAATTAAATATGTTAATCGGATTAAAACTATTTTAAGCAAATTTAAAGGTATTTTTTTCTTTTTCTATTTTTTTAACCATAAGAAATATTTTCATCAAATTTCGCCCATCGCAATATTTCAACTTAATCAATGGGATATTTTTATAAAAAATATTGCAAATTACCTAGTATATTTTGCAAAATTTGAATTTCACCATCCGAAAGTGGGCGTCAGATAATAAAGTACTACGTTTTTAAAAATTGTCTCCTTAAATTTTAATAATTTTTGAAAATATAATAAATTTTGAGTTTTTTACATAAGGACAAATGGTAGAATTTACTGCTTTGTTTAAATATACTATTAAAGGTAATTACTTAAAGCATTTAAAATGTATAGTACGTAAGCACCGGATGCCAGCTTAATGATCTCCAACACAAAACTTAACTTGGTATTCTGTAACATCTTTTTAAATTTCAACATAGTTTAGCACTGGATTTCGCAATCTAAACTTTTAAATATTTTGACAAAAAATAATCTACTACACAACAACAGGCATCTCGATAGAAATATAAAAATAAGGTTTGTATTTGTATGAAACCTTAAATTTGTTACATAGTTTAAAGAACTAATATTCACAAGGAATTTTAGGAAGATTAATTGAAATTCATGCAAAAATATGGGTGACTGAGAAATATCTAGCATCATTAAGTTTAAACTCGGTTAAAGAATGTCAATAAATAACTTTAGCCACTTATACATTTGCGTTTTTGAGCAAAAAAATCTAAGTCTTTAATTTTCATTTTTAAAAAAGATACTTTATGATCCGATAAACGAAATATTATTTTATTTCATTCTGAAAAAAGCTTTGAAAATATTTATATATTTTTTAATGTTTAAAGCAACCCTTAAAACAAACAGCTACCAATATTAGAAGAATTTTTAAATGAAAGGCTGTTTTATGTTCCACATAACAAAGTGATTGTCATGATCCCTGTATTCAATGTAAAACAAACAGCAAACAGGCTGACAGATAAATTACCTTATAAAAAGTTACATTATAAAACTGTGTTACAAGTTTCATGCAACATTCAAATTTCTTTACTTTAATAACGTTTGAGTTCTTTAAAATACACTTTAATAAAAATTGTTACCTCATAGAGCTATGTTAGAAATTAATAATGCAGAATAATAAAATATGTGTATGCATTCTTCTGACAATTATTTGTAAGATAGACTCTGTAATTTAACACATACCGTAAGATGAGGTACTTTGTGAATGGTGGGTTACTTTGTGACACCTGATCTAGTTTTCGTATTTCAAATTTCCCGCTTCGTCCGGTATGGCAGGAAAGCAAATAGCAGTGCCATATCCTAGTGCGGTGTGCCACATCACCTAACGACCATTGCCTGAAGCTACGTTTCTTACACCTCATTTGTTCTCTCTGGCCGGTGTAAGGTTGGAGGAAACTGAAGTCTAAAATGTATGACAATCATCTAACACCGGTAAATATTCATTGTTGTTATTGTGTTAGTTAGAATGTGTAGTAAATTAACCTTTGTCAAGTCCTATTTCTATGAGATATAGCAGCATAATGGAAATATAGACACTTCATGGGACTACGGCGCCAGACACGGAGAATTACATGAATACTCCCAAATTCAAGTAAACAGACGAAACAAAATAAACATATACGGACAATTACATGAATAGCTACACTGTAAAAAAAAATAATAATCTGTGAAGATACGGAATATGTACTGGCAGAAAGGTTGCTGTTTGTTCACCGTTTTTTACGACTATCTAACATAGTTGAAGACTGTTTAGGAATTCAATTATCTGTCTGTCTGCCGGTCAGTTCTCTAACACACGTAAATATACTCGGATTGCCATATAATTGATAAATGTTATTGAGGCCTACTATCGCATCTTCGGTATTGAAAATGAAGTGTGTAGGCATTTATACTTCATTAACAGGGACACTGAAAAAAATTCCGTTACATTACGGTCTATGAGGAGAAATCGTCTGCGGTGTATTTTAATGATGTTACAGTATTTCAAACATATTGAAATTGATATAGCACTCAGGTGTACTATATGATGCTTGCAATCGAATATGGTATAAATAGCATCCATTGTTCAATTACAGGGATACACAAAATAATTCGGTTACAGAAAGATAATTGTTGAAAGTGCGTTTTTAGTTCTGGTACGCTTTTTAGAATTTAACTAATTCTTGGATTATTACTTGCTATGTAGTAATTCTATAATAGATCCTATACAGAGCAGAACAAAAGATCTCGAGTACATTTTTATTTATAGTATTTATACAAATCTTTACATCGTATGCGGAGCTTCACAAAAGAATTCGGATATTTTTCCGATTATTACTGGGAATTCCCAAAATTGGATTTTCAAATGTGTTTTCTAAATGTTTTCCTTAGACATCATCTCTGATCTTATTAAACGGTTAAGATTTGCTAAAGATTTAACGATTAAGATTTCTGGAGCTTTGGAAAATGTTTCGTAATCTATGCTTGACAGAGGATTTTCCGTTCTTGTTTTTACAAAACTTCCGTTTTCGTATTCCTCCAGTTTCAAAATGGCAGTTTATCACTATTCAAGACTGAAATGTTTATTTTTAGAAATAAGTATGAGCAATATTTAAAAAAAAATCAAAATAATAATTATATATACTGAAGCACTTTTATACCCATAATACATACCTATATACCTTTTATGCATATAAACACCTGTATTGCACGTTATCACACCCTCTCTTTATCACATTTTCTTCCTCGGGATTCGAACTTCACTACTCGCCATTAGAAGATACATGCATACGGCCTGGTTATAAGCCAAAACATCAATTACGAAAATTTAAATGGATATTTACCGTTTTCTCTCAACTGATAAGGAGTATTTCCATTTTTATCTTTTAGAAGGAACATTTTGGTTTATAACATTTAGCATGTAAGAATAAAAGAGAAATTATTCCACGAAGACGTACGATTTACAATTAAAATATTAAAAGAAAATCCGTTAACAGACAGAAATTTCACATAAAATCATTCATATATATACGGAATTATCTTTACAGTTTAGGCATTCATATAAAATAAATTACTTACAGACTTTAATTATGTTGAAAAATGGTGTTAAATATAATATTAATATACCTTATTAGAAAATTAATTGCAAAAAGAACTATGGAACAATAACTGCTTAGATGTAAGAAGAAAATATGACATTGTAAATAATTTTTGTGTTACTCTTGCTCTTGTAAAAACAACGCAGTTTCTTTTAAACGTTCTTCACATTGTCATTAAGTCTGGTTTGCACATTAAAAATTCTTTTAGAAGAATTTTCAAAACGAGAAAAAAAATTGTTCAGAAAACTTTTTGGAAAATATCTTGTATCTCCGAAAAGAACAAATGTTTTATTTATCCTTTATGAGACAGTGATGATCCAACAGCTGCTACTGTTGGAAAGACCAGCCTGTTAGCTAAGCCACTAATCGATCACAGAAAGTTATATTAGACCTTAAAAATTTGGACGTCATATTTCTTTTATTTTCAAACTATTTTGTCTATTCCTGCATGATAGCTGTTTTGGACTTGTTCTTGAATTTTTAACTAACATCTTTTATGAAACAAAAAATGTTTTTCCTAAAAACACGTAAAACTTCAAAGCATTAAAAATTAATCAGATACTTATGTAGAAAATAAGGTTAATTCAATTCGTTTCTTTTTCCTTTAAAATTGCCAGTAATAATGTAGTAAGTAATTGATAATGTATAAATATAAATATAAAATATTTAATTTTAGACAACGTCTGTTTTATAATATATATTATAAAACAAAGAGATACAGATTTCAAACAAATTGCATTTAAAAGTACATTTTTTTTCTATACGACGGTGTAAAAAGTAATATTGTGGGATGTTTAGAAGTTTAAGAATGAAATTTCATTTAAAATTGGTCGTCAGATTTCTTGGAAATCTGACGATAGAAAAGCCTTTTCCCGAACAGCCAATGAAATGCTTAGATAATACGTAAGTTTTAGGTGGATAATACGTAAGTTTCAGGTAGATAATACGCAAGCTTCAGGAAATCTGACGAGACGCAGGCGATTTTTGTCGCTTGCAATTTTTACGTGTAATAACACTATTAATGTTTCATTCATGGCGTACGTAATGTATGATCAACTCCGTACGATTTTTTTATGTCTTAAATTTTAGTCTTTGAAAAAATCATTTTCCAAATGGTCGTTGTAATTTGTTAAATTGCTTTTTTTTTTGGCAAATTTAAATATTTCTAAATACCGCATAATTTAAATTTTTATTCCGTCAAATAGGGGAAAAATATATTTTTAAATACATTTTGCAGTGAGATACACAAATTGTACCGCAATATTCTTTGTTTTTAAAATAATTTTGAAACACGATATTAAAAAATCAATAAAGCATGCAGCTTGATTACGTAAGTTTAACCCGCTTGCACCTGAAACAATATAAATAATCCGTCGCTTGTTTCCGTCTAATATTCCATAACAAAATTAACACTTCATCAATAGAAAAATAAATAAATGAAACGCAAATTTGAATCGCGACATTAAAAAATCAATATCTCATGCAGCTTGATTACGTAATATTAACCCACTTGCACTTGAAACTATACAGGGTGATTCAGCTCGTCGGTGACAAACTTTAAGGATCGATAGAGCACACCTAGACGAACATTTTTGAATAGGGAATGTAGGGTCCCTGACGCGATGGTAAGGCGCTAGGCGCTTTCGAAAATTTGGGTGCCGAAATTCGAAACGTCATAAAAACTAGGGAAATGGTTAGATTTTCTTGCTTGTTGCGTCGAAATGATTCTGTTTGTTTAGACTTTCTTCAGTACCAATTTGATAAGCGTATCTCTTAAAACATGGATAGGGGGCGCTGCAGACTTTGGAGAGCTAGACAACAACTTTAAGCCCGTTATTTTGATAATTTAACACATGCTCGCCAAAGTTTATACTCTAACTTAAAGTTTGAACCCAAAAGTAGAGCCCTGCAAAAAGCGTAAGAGCCGGAATAAAATGTCAAAGTACAGGGTGGTCGAAACTCGAAGGCTCCTAGGAGATAAACAAACAGATTTCTTGACTTATGGCATGCATTTTCATGATTCTGTTTGCTGGGGCTCTCTGAAACTCAGTTGAACGGTACAAAAAGAAACATCGATAGGGGGCGCTTTGGGCAAAAAACATAATTCGTTGACATTTCGGACGCTAACTGGAAACGGGGCGCTACGATCAGTTAGAAACAAAACAAGAGAGTAATTTACTTATCATAAGAAGCTATTAAAACTGCAGTTTGTTTGTTTTTTTTAACAAACATAGCTGGTTTCAATCATGCACAATGCGCGCAATAAAATTTACATAAGGTGCTTTTTGCTGATTTATGCAAAAGATATCGTACCATATCGATATGCAAAAGATACGTAATGCGTAGACGACAACGCGAGATGACGTAGTTGTATGCGCAGACACGTCTTTTGAACGTGCGGTACCTACTTAAGCTTCGGGTTACTTGTCTGCAGATCGGTAGTAGGATGGAACGGTACACAAACTCTGAATTGGCTGACATGCATTTGGCGTATGGCGCTGCTGGTTGTAATGGACGAGCCGCTCAGCGGTTGTACGCCGAGCGTTACCCCAACAGGCAAATCCCCTGCCATGCCTTCTTCGCTCGAGTACACCAGAGGTTGTCCACAACGGGATCTTTCGACGGAGGCAGGCCTGAACGGGAGCGATCAGTGAGCACCCCCGACAACGAAGAGACTGTGCTTAACCTGGTTGAGGACAACCCAGGTCTTAGCACGAGAGATATCGCCAGACATGTTGGCATTTCGCAAGCAACTGCGTGGCGCATCTTACGTTCCCGGAATCTGCACCCCTACCACATCCAGCGGGTGCAGTTGCTCAGAGAGCAGGATTTTGGCCCTCGAGTGGAATTCTCAAGATGGTACTTGGCGATGAGATCCAGGGATCCCCGTTTTGTAAACAGCATTTTGTTTACGGACGAGTCCACCTTCAGCCGGGAGGGAATGTGGAACGCCCACAACAGTCATGTGTGGTGTGATGAAAATCCACATGAAACCAGAAGCCGAGCAGCCCAGGAGCGTTTCTCAGTAAATGTGTGGGCCGGCATTCTGGGGGATTGCCTCATTGGCCCTTATTTGTTACCTGAACGGCTGACAGGTGGAAATTACCTGATTTTCCTGGATCAAGTGCTGCCGCAGCTTCTGGATGAGGCGCACGTACCCGAAGGTTCGCGTCGCCAGATGTGGTTCCAGCACGATGGAGCTCCGGCCCATTACACGAACGACGTGCGTCTCCATCTAAACGCAAGGTATGGCCAGCGGTGGATCGGGCGTGGGGGTCCAGTTCACTGGCCTGCCCGATCACCAGACCTCACCTGCTTGGATTTCTTCCTTTGGGGTTACCTGAAGGCCGAGGTATACCATACACCTGTCAGCAGTGCTGAAGAACTTGTGGCGCGCATTGTGGCAGCTGCAGGGCAGATCAGAGATACTCCTGGCATTGTTGGAAACACACACTCCTCAATGCGACGGAGGTGCGAAGCCTGCATCATGGCCCAAGGTCGAAATTTCGAGCATCTTCTGTAGTGTTATTTTTTGTAAATAAATTTCCAGTATCATTGATGTTTTTGGTCTAAATTTATTCAGAAGTGTTGAGCAGAGGTAGAAAATGTGTTTTCATTATTACTAACTGATCGTAGCGCCCCGTTTCCAGTTAGCGTCCGAAATGTCAACGAATTATGTTTTTTCCCCAAAGCGCCCCCTATCGATGTTTCTTTTTGTACCGTTCAACTGAGTTTCAGAGAGCCCCAGCAAACAGAATCATGAAAATGCATGCCATAAGTCAAGAAATCTGTTTGTTTATCTCTTAGGAGCCTTCGAGTTTCGACCACCCTGTACTTTGACATTTTATTCCGGCTCTTACGCTTTTTGCAGGGCTCTACTTTTGGGTTCAAACTTTAAGTTAGAGTATAAACTTTGGCGAGCATGTGTTAAATTATCAAAATAACGGGCTTAAAGTTGTTGTCTAGCTCTCCAAAGTCTGCAGCGCCCCCTATCCATGTTTTAAGAGATACGCTTATCAAATTGGTACTGAAGAAAGTCTAAACAAACAGAATCATTTCGACGCAACAAGCAAGAAAATCTAACCATTTCCCTAGTTTTTATGACGTTTCGAATTTCGGCACCCAAATTTTCGAAAGCGCCTAGCGCCTTACCATCGCGTCAGGGACCCTACATTCCCTATTCAAAAATGTTCGTCTAGGTGTGCTCTATCGATCCTTAAAGTTTGTCACCGACGAGCTGAATCACCCTGTATAAATAATTCAGCACATGTTTCCGTCTAATATTCCATAACGAAATTAACACTTCATCAATAGGAAAATAAATAAATAAAACGCAAATTCAACACATACGTAATTGAAGTACGTACTACCATGTGTACATTATTGTTTTTTCGGCGGGTTCAGCTCCTTAATAAAGGAAACCGGGAGGGACATTATGCTCCGCAGACTTGGTTTCCTCGTCTGAGGAGTCTCTCTTACGCTATCAAATTGAACTATGCACTAAAAAAATACGCACACTCTTAAAAAAAACCCAGAACAAAACGTGTTGCTATAAATAGCAAAATCTTTTATCATTTCGTCAGCTATTAACCTCTTGCATACGGCTAATATGAAAATATAGTTTTAGTAAAATTTTAAACTTTTTTTGAATGCATAATTCATATTTTTCATATACAAATGCTTTTTGGTGTTGTTAGTGGGCGATCTAAAAAATGTATTTAATGTAAATGTTTTTCAATGTTGTAAACCTTTTTCAATAAAAAAAAAGGTAGTACTTTATGTTCGCCTTATAGTAGCCTAGTTCCAGCTATTGCCAATTTTTTTTTTCTTATCGCGACATCTCTTTATTTCTTGCCAATCTTATAACATTAGCATGTAACAAATAGCAAATATTTTAAAATTGCAATGGCAGATATAACTCCCTGTGAATGAATGAATACGTTAAAATATTTTCACAAATAATAATTAAAATTAGTTACAAAAAGTTCGATAATTTCTATTATAATATCTTTAAAAACATTTCTAAAAATAGCTAAAAAATAATGATAAAATACGTAAACGCAAACATGTAAATTATAACAAAAGCTCACGTGATCGGGACTGTTAATGGTTAGGCTTAGTCAATAACAGAAATGTTTAAATAAGAAATAACATAAAATAAAAACATTTTATTTCATAACGAAACCATCCTATCTAATTTTATATACACAAAAAATGGAAGCTTGCGTTATTTAAGGACCCAAAACCTTTTACTATCCTTTAGAATTTTTTTAAAATAGATCATTAGTTCGTCTTCTTTACATGAATTCAACCAAGGGTTACCAATTCAAATGATGAATTGAAACAAGATTTCGGGAATTATTACTTGCGCACGGATACCATAAAAGATCCAAAAAAGGTTTTTATCTATGCTCTGTTCATTGGGCAATATGTTCTGTTACGCTGAAATTTCTGTTTAGGTCCGATGACTATCATAAAGTGAAAACTAGTATGTTGTGGCCATCACAAAACTTTCTTCTATATAAATCACGGCAATTAAATCATTTAAATAGTACAAGAAATAACAACGATTTAGCACCAATTCATATCAAAGTATATCTGTATTTGAAGTTGGATGAAAATTCGTGTATTAGTTCTTGAGATAGAGCTATAGTGGAAATTCTGAAAAAATGTAGTATAGCAGCGCCACCTGTTGAACGATTTACACCAAAAGTAAACAGCACTAAACGATATCAAGGTATACCTGAATCTGAAATTTTTTGTAAATCCAAGCATTAGTTCTTGAGATAAAGCTATTGCGGAAATCGCAAAAAACACAGCATAGCAGCGCCACCTGTTGAGCGATTTACACCAAAAATTAAACAGCACTAATTTATACGTCAATTCATGTCAAGGACTAACTAAATCTGAAGTTTGATAAAAATCCGTGCAATAGTTCTTGAGATACAG
This sequence comes from Maratus speciosus, assembly GCA_963932465.1. Classification (NCBI taxonomy): domain Eukaryota; kingdom Metazoa; phylum Arthropoda; class Arachnida; order Araneae; family Salticidae; genus Maratus; species Maratus speciosus. Next base: position 51,190,933 of record OZ010786.1, on the reverse strand, counting down.
CTCTTGTGGAATTCGTGAAAAAAGCAGCACAGCAGCGCCACCTGTTGGGCGATTTACACCAAAAATTCAACAGCACTAATTTATATCAGGGACTAACTGAATCTGAAGATTGATGAAAATTCGTGCATTTTTTCTTGAGTTAGAGCTATTGCGATAATTATGAATAATGCAGCATACCAGTGCTACCTTTTGGGCGATTTTCACAAAAAAGTAATCAGCACCAAAATATATCTTGGACTAACTGAATCTGAAGTTTTATGAAAATCCGTGCAGTAGTTCTTGAGATATAGCTATTGCAGAAATCGTGAAAAATGCCGCATAGCAGCGCCACCTGTTGGGCGATTTTCACCAAAAACTAATCAGGTCCAGTTTATATCGAGGTCTAACTAAATATGAAGTTTTGTGAAATTCCGTGCATTAGTTCTTGAGATAGAGCGCCCACAAAATTTTTGTCTCATACAGACTCACAGACAGAGTGACAGAGTGACAGAGTGACGGAGTGACAGAGTGACAGAGTGACAGACAGACTCACAGACAGACATTTTCTAAAAACCATCAAATCGTGTTCTGGGCATTCTAAAACGTATAAATCCGTCGAAAACCGAAAGTCGAAATTTTTCACGAATCCAATACTTTCTTCTTGTAAAGATAGAAGAAAGTAAAAAAAAAATGAAAGAAAGAAGTAGTACTCCCTTTTTAAAGCGGCTTTGCTGCAGCCTAGATTTAAGAATGTGTTATTGCTTAACAAATATTATGACCAACCACGAAGAGGAAAAGACGCAAATGACAAAATTTCCAAACTGCACGTTTTTGTGTTTCTTTAGCACGTGAGGCACCACCAGTGGACGAGAGGTTCTGCTCTCGAAGCTGGTAGACGAGGAGGTGCTGGGTTCGAACCCAATCGCGCCCGTCGGCCTAACCGTTCGGAGTTTTCCGTGATTTTCTTCGAACATTGGATTTCCTTGCGTCAATACGGTTTAGGTTCCCTTAGAAAGACCCACCTACCTACGGAGGGCGCTCCCCACACCTAGGTCCTATATCCCTCGTGTTTATAATTGGCCGTCATAAACACAACCAACCAACCTTTAGCTCGTGAAGAACAAAAAAGTAAAGCTGGATGAAACCCCCTGTTATTGACACCTAACCACTAATTTACTCTTCAATGAAAATATAACCCAAACAAGCATTTTCATGTAAAATTTTGCAAATTAATGCCATCTAGTGGTAACTTAATTGTCTTAACTGTTATAACTTATGTGTCAGTTATTAATTTTCAAAATAGGTATGGTGGTAGTTACTGGAGTTATGGACCATATTTTGAAAAAAGTTTCAGTAATAAAAATTATAATTTTTCAAAATTTTATCAACGATAATTTTTTAATGTATCTCTACTATACTTTCAAAAACAAAGATAAAAAAAATCCAAAACCTTGTAACAGTGATTTGGACAAGAAAGAACATTTAAGGAGTCAGTTACTTGTGGGTTTTCATCCTAAATATTAAATTTATTTTGAATCATGAAGGAACAAGAATTTGAAACTGACTATGTTGCCCATATGTTATTGCGTTACAATTCCAGGGAGGTCATGACTTTCAACTTAACTTTTAATCCATTGATGTTTTTAATTAGGGGATTTTTGAATTCCTCCATAGAGACGCTGTCGAGGGTAACAGTCTGGATGCCAGAACGTTTTGGCTAACTCAATAGTTTAGTAACTCAATAGTAACTCAATATTTGACTTGGCTCAATAGTTTAGAACAAGATTTAATTTTCATCGACATGGACAACTTGCTGTCCAGCTGGAATAAATGTGTGTGTAACCGTAGCAACTATGTAGAATCATAGTGTGATACTGTATGCATAGAATGCAACTGTTTTATATTTGTATTTCTTATCATTTCAGAATAAACTGATTATTATATTAACCATAAGTTTTCATTCTCTTTTGTACAGCCGGTCACAAAAAAGAGCCTTACTTCCCCCACACTATTTTATTACCGAATTGTCACAGAGAGGTGCCATTTGACAAGGAATTGTTCTTTTATAATTATTATTAATAAATAAAATTTAGAAGACCGTCTCCATGTTTAAATACATACAATCTTTAAACATATTTATACGAAACAGAATATTATATTTGGAAATTTTTTTGTAAATTTTATCTTCGGTTAATAAAGAAAAGTCATTCGATGAAGTAATTTAGGTATTGTGCGGATGTAAAGTTCCGAATTCCTAATACTAAATTTAGTTATAATAGTTGCAAAACAAACTGCAATCCGGGTAATTTTTTTGAAGCATAACAACCTGGTGAACTAAGCTGAAATTTTGGATTAGCATTTTTTCAGATTCTAAAAACTTTCTTTTGTTAAATCTTTATATCGTTTACCACATATGTTTTTTCAATTATTAATTTCATAAATTTTTTTTGACGGACTATGCACATATTTTGCATTCAAAATCTCAAAATCATTTTAGCATAACCGTTTGCAACATGAAAACCATATTTTGTGGGTTATGATAAATTTTACCCATGAAATTTATACATTAAATTTTTAAACATTCACATTTTCACATATTCTAAGCCATATGACTAAAAAACATGCTTAAATTCTTTCTATTTATCAAAATAGCAAAAAACAATTCCTAAAATACTTGAATCTAAACCATCTGGTGCAAAAAAAAAAAAAAAAAAAAAAAAAAAAAAAGCAAAGCATTTTAATTATTTCATCTGTACTCTAAACTATCTGATAGAAAAGTGATTTTTACTTACTTTGTTTTGCTCAAACTGCAAAACTCAACAATACACATACATTTTATATTTACATACCGAAATAAGAATAAAAGTAAAGATATATTTTTTAGAATACACTCTCTTATAAACATTCAATTATTTTCTTGAGAATCACGTCTAATTTCTTGTCTTCAATTCCCGATTTTTCCAAAAAATTTCCTTTACAAATTGTTAACTTAACGTGGTCACCGAACCCGATAAAGGAAGTTCACTGGTTGTTTTTTTTTTTTTTTTTTTTTTTTTTTTTTTTTTTTTTTTTTTTTACACTTTGCAGGGCTCGCAGCGTTCCTAAAATTTTCACTCTTTGCTACCACTAAATTAAAATGATAATCTTTGTTGTGTGGATCTATTATAGATGTTAAAGGAATGTACCACGAAGAATTCTTATTTAAAATACTGGTAGCAAAGTGCGAAAATTTTAGGAACGGTGCGAGCCCTGGCTTTGTAAGGAAGAGCGAGCTAGATCGAGCGAAGGAAGAGCGAGCTCATATAAAAAAAAATATATATATGTTTGCTCTGTCATTTTATATTTTAGATATCGCAACGGTACAGGGAATTTTTAGAAATTCTAAATTAATTTCTCAACACGTAATCATAATTTAATTAAAATAAAACTAATAATAGATTAAAGCATTAAAATATATATATATATATATATATATGAGGGGCTCACAATCATAGTAGACCAAGTCCATTTTGAAAAAAAAAATGTTATAGTCCATTTAAGAAGGTGCCTAAAATCTTTTTTTTATCCACTCCCACAGTAAACAGAGTCTGTAAACAGGCGACAAATATGAGAAATTAATTACATACATTAGACAGACTTGACTACACTTAAATTAAAAAATATATAAAAACATTTAATTAAAAATTAAAAATACAAAAAGACGTTTCGCTGTGTAAACACACAGCCTCATCAGTAAACAATCAGCTACAGCAGAATATCGAAACATGTCCTGGACACAGTCAAAATCAAAGTTAAAGTTAATCATTTAAAAAACAAAAAATATTCCATCGGAATCGCACCAGGTTCGTTGAGTGTATAAAGCTATAATTTTGTAAACCAGCTCTCCATGAACAATCTGTAATGATAAATGTTGGAATTTCTCTTCAAAATTAAAGAATTTTCGAAGGCTGAGGTGTGGTCTGTTTCATACGCTTGTTGTGTACTAATTTAGAGTTTAATCTTCCATTTTTGAAGGCGCCGACATGTTCTTTAAATCTGATATCCAACGATCTGCTAATTAATTAGCAAATTCAAAAGTGGAAGATTGAACTCTAAATTAGTACAACATGCGTATGAAACAGACCACACCCCAGCCTTCGAAAATTCTTTAATTTTGAAGAGAAATTGCAACATTTATCATTACAGATTGTTCATGGAGAGCTGGTTTACAAAATTATACCCTTATACACTCAACGAATCTGGTGCGATCCCGATGGAAAATTTTTTGTTTTTTAAATGATTAACTTTAACTTTGATTTTGACTGTGTCCAGGACATGTTGCGATATTCTGTTGTAGCTGATTGTGTACTGATGAGGCTCAGCGAAACGTCTTTTTGTATTTTTAGTTTTTAATTAAATGTTTTTATATATTTTTTAATTTAAGTGTAGTCAAGTCTGTCTAATGTATGTAAATTAATTTAAAGATTTTAATTCAGACGTTAAAATGTGTGTGTATCTTAAAAATGTGAGAACGTATGTGAAAACAGACTTGGTTTACTGTGGGAGTGGATAAAACAGATGTTATGCACCTTCTAAATGGACTATCTCATTTTTTCCCCCAAAATGGGCTTGGTCTACTGTAATTGTGAGCCCATCATATATTACATGCTTTATTATTTTATTTGCATAATCTTTTTAGTATTTAAAAAATTTCGTTGTTGCTGCTTCACAGCCAGTTGAATTTTTTGACTAGCGTGGTTTGACGCATAATTAAATCCACTGTTGTGTTAACCGGTATACAATTGTACCCCCCCCCCCCCCCCAAAAAAAAAAAAAAAAAAAAAAAATGGAAATTTACACCTGCGACCGGCTAAAAAAAAAGCCTTAAAATTATGTTTTAAATTTATAATTAAGTTCTAAAAATATTAAAATGTTAAATTGTCATCGCAAACACGGCTCTCTAAATAATTTTCGTTACTTCTGGCATATAAAAAAGTGGGTGAAAAATTGATTTCAAAATTCCATCTTTACATACAAAACTAAGTTAAGCTAAATAACAGATTGTAAAAGCTGTATGTTTCATGTTGGAAGTTCGGTGTATGCTTTTATACTTAATTTAAACCACTCAAGTATTTATTAAAATAAAAACAATAACGAAGCTTCAAACATTCCATAGTTAACACAATCTCTGCGCAGAAGCAGTCTAAACAAAAGAACTTTAGAAATGTTAATTTGTTGTCAATAATTATTTTAGATGTCAAAACATTAATATTCCTTGTGTTTTAAAAACTATTTTAGATAAGCGTTGAATGCAAAGTTCTTTTAGACATACTTTGAATTCAAAGTTATTTTAGCACATTCAATTTTAATATGAAAATTGTGTTTTGGGTATTTTTCACTTTTTCCTTGAACTGTTTCATTAAGTTTACACGTATTCTAAGAAATAAAATACAAAATCATTTTTAGCACAGTCCAAAGTAACTTAAAACTGTTAATGACTTCGGTTTGTCAGCCTGCATCTGTTCATACTCTAACTTTCGTAAATGTACTCAGACAGATGGATATGTAATTTATATCTGTTTACTGTAGCATGCTCGGTACTGAAATGGAGCATGTAGCATTTATAGCCTGTTTACACGGACAGTCAAAATAGTCCCGTTACATTATGGTCAATTGAGAAAAATCGTTTGCGGTACATTTTAACGGTGTTACTCTATTTTAAAGATACTGAAACTTTTATGCATTTATGAGTGCACTAAAACGTATTTTGTAGAATATAATATACTAGCAAACCCCGCGGCTTTGCTTGCGTAATAGTTGAAATATACCAAGTGATATTTGAATTTCTACTTTTTATTGGAAGAAATTATACTTTTAGGAATAATTCAAAAATTACTAATTAAGACACAGTTTGACTAAATTTCATTATTATACTGAATTAGGCATAAATGACACTTAAATTAATAAGAAAAACTAAACCTAATTCTAAATAAATGATAATTTAGAAAGTATTTTGAAACTTTTATGCTCATTTCATCCGCTTATTTCAGTATTCATTTGACATTTTGAATTTTTTAGAAACAATCTTTCTTAAAACGTTTTTATATCTTAAAATTAATCATCGTGTCAAATTCCAAGCTTCTTATCAAACGGTCTACTACCTCTCTGGTGGTAGTGGCACCAACATTAAATGCTTATCTTGAAATAGGGATTGTCACCATTAATTTGCAAACATTAATTTTGAAATCGGTTTAGTATTTCCTAATATTCCATAGAAAACGTAATTTAGAAAGTTTTAAACACTTTTTTAGAACGTTTGTTGTTCCTGCCAACCCAAGATGGTAGTGGCACTGGCATAAAGTATAACCTCTGTAGGATCAGAGACTGTCACTATTGATTCGCAACCATTACTTTTGGAATCGGTTCATTATTTCCCGAGATTGCATGGAAATCGTAACTTAAGTCTTTTTTAAAACGCTTTTCACTCATTCCCTTCGTTTCACACTTTTTAACTTTCAAACTTGTTTTTGACTGTTCATAGAAGGCATTTATATTTTATAAGTAACTACCATGTCATATTTCAAGTTTCTAACCTCTTCAGTATCACAGAAATCGCAATTTAGAATATTTTTTGCTCCTGCAACCCTCTAGTGGTAGTGGCACCGACATAAAATATAGCTTATATTTGAGCACGTTCTATTACCACAAATTTGCAACTATTATGTTTTAAAATTGTTTGGTATTTCATAAGATTGCATAAAAATCATAATTAAGAACGTTTTTAGAATGCTTTTCGCTCACTCCTGTTAAATCGCTTTCTCCTGTTAAATTTGGAATTTTCATTCAACGGTACATAGAAAGCCTTTGCATCTTTTAAGTGCCAAATTTCAAAATGTTAGACCCCTCAGTATCACAAAAAATGCAATCTAGAACATTTTTTGCTACTGTAACCTCCAAGTGGTAGAGACAACAACACAAAGTATAGCCTATGTTGTAGCATGGACGGTCACCATCAATATGCAACCATTACGTTTGAAATCGGTTTGATATTTCCTGAGATTGAGTAGAAATCGCAATTTAGAACGTTTTGCGGAACGCCCTTTTTCACTAATCATCTTTTTCATTTTATATTACGAATTTTTTAGAAAATATTCTTAGAGATCATTTATAGCTTATAAGTAACTACATACATAATTTCAAGTTGCTAGCCCTTGCAGTATCATAAAAATCGCGGTTTAAGATTTTTTTGCTCCTGCAACGACCAGGTGGTTGTGACGCCGACATGAAATAGAGCCTATGTTGTAGCAAGGGCTGTCACCATCAATTTCCAACCATTACTTTTGAAATTGGTTTGCTTTCCGAGATTGCCTAAAAAATCGCCATTTAGAACATTTTTAGAACGCTTTGTGCGCATTTTCACCCCTTTTAAATTTCGAATTTTAACAGAAATATTCTTAGAAATCATTTATATCTAATAAGTAACTACCATGCCAAATTTCATGTATCTAGGCACTTCAGTAACACAAAAATCGCAATTTAGAAGGTTATTTATTCCTGCAAAGCCTAGGTGGTAGTGGCACAGAATAAAATAGAGCCTATGTTAGAGAAAGGGCTGTCACTATCAATTTTCAACCATTAGTTTTTAAATCCGCTCGATACTTCGTGAGAATTCGTAGAAAGTTCTATTTAGAACGTTTTTCGAGCATTATCACCCCCTTTTAAATTTCGAATATTTTCAAAAATGTTCTTAAAGATAATTTACATCTAGTAAAGAACTTCCATGCCAAATTTCACGTTTTTAGGCTTTTCCATAATGCAAAAATCGCATCCATTTTTAGTAAGTTTTTTGCTCCTGGGTAGTGACACCCATATAAAATATAGTCTACATTAGAGCAAGGGCTATCACCATCATTTTCAGACCATTATTTTTGAAATCGGTACGGTACTTTCTGATATTGCGTAGAAATCGCTGTTTAGAAAGTTTTTTAGAACGTTTTTTGTGCATTTTCACATCTTTTAAATTTCAATTTTTTAAAGAAATGTTCATAGAGGTAATTTATATCTTATAAGTAACTACCATTCAAAATTTCATGTTTGTAGGATCTTCAGTAACACAAAAATTGCATTTTTAGAACTTTTTGCTCCTGCACCCCATTTGGGTAGTGACATGGACATAATATATAGCCTATGTTGGAACAGGGAATAACACCATCATTTTGATACTATTACTTTTGAAATCAGTTCGGTAGTTCCAGAAATTACCTCGGGCAAAGAAAGAAAGAAACAAACATTACTTATTTATAATATTAATATAGACAAACCTTTCACCATTTATTCATCAGGACACTCAAAATAATTCGGTTACATTATGGACTACGGGAAAAATAATTTACAGTATATTTTGCTAATGTTTCAATATTTCAAAAATAATAAAATTTATATATATTATTGTGGTGCACTAAAACTTCCTTACTGAAGGCGATGGTACGCATACAACAGTTACCGTTCATTTACAAGGACACACAAAAGATTTCGGTTTCAGGTGAGATTTCAAAGGTGAAGTTCGGTCTGAAAAGATTTTGGAGTATAAATATTAAAAACTGGTTTTGCGTTTTCCGATGTGGCATGCGTTTTTATGTTTACCTGAAATTTTGCATACTATATGGTACATGTAAATACTATAGATCATAGTGGTTTCACAAAACAGTTTTACACAGATTAAGGCGTAATCATTATTGTGTATGAGCGCGAATTACTTAAGGGTATTTTTTACGTGAGCTATGTATTTTTCAGCTGAACTATATTTAGTATACTAAGAGATTTTCGTGAATCTAAATAAATTAATATACAGGGCTACGCAAAGAACTAGATAAATTGCCGTCTACGGATTGTAATTTCTGAAAGTAAGTTTTCAGCTGTGTCATGCATTTTTTTAGCTTAATTTTTGTTTAATATTAGGAGTGTATAAAGAGCTGCACAAAATTGTTCCAGTGCATTTCTGTCTGTTTGTGGAAATTGCTGAATGGGAACTTTCGACTTTGATATGCGTTTTGCATTTAAGCTAAACTTTAACACACTATGTAGAATATATGCAGAGTATATAGACATTATAAAGGGATGCACAAATAAATTCAAGCACTTATTCGACTATGGACAGTAATTGCTGAAATCTGGTTTCACCATTTTAAATAATGAAACTCCGTATCAGTATTTTGGAAGTGTTGGAATGTGTTTCATAAACTATGCTTGACGTATGATTTTTCTTTTTTGCTTAATCCTTTATCGAAACATGGGGATAAATCCGTGATTCCCGCGTAGAATATAGGGAAAAACCCATTATTTTTTAATTGTAAACTCTAAAAGACTTTTTAAATTTAATATATTTTATTAGAATGCCCATTAACAATACCAAAAGTCAATTTTATATGAAAAATAATAATTATGCATTCAAATAACGTTTTAAAATTTATAAAAAGCGATACCTTCGTATTGTCCTCATGACAGAAGTTAACATCCAAAGAAAAATAAACCGCTAAATATCGCTATTTACAACAGCCTTTTTTTATTCTGATAATTTCAAAGATTTAAGCGTGGAATTCGATTACATGACTTAAAGTTGTGTTTTATTTATATATTGTATTTTATTTATTTCTTGGTGAAGTTTTAATTTCGTTATTGAATATAAGTCGGAAATAAATGCTGGTCTAGTTAAATGTAAGTGAAAATGGATTTATCTTTCGCAATCGTCTGCACGCGATAGAGATCGATTTAAAAAAAAGCATGCTTAAAAGTTATTTTAAAAACCATAAAAGGTGAGTAAAGTGCGATACAGTTTTAAAACAAATCGCATATAAAAGGAATTTTTTCCCCTATTCGGCTGTTAAAAAAAGAAAATGTGCATTGTTTAAAATTTTTTTTAAATGCAGTAAAAGCTAATTTTAATAGTCTGTTGTTGCCACCATCAAAATGACGTCAGCGTTACGCACTGTAACGTTTGTCCTTTTATAACATAAATAGAAAAGCACTTCATATAAATATTTAAAAAAATTATGGGCATATATCTAAAGAAAATCATATATTTGGAGTTTCCATTAAGGAAACTATGTATGCTTTTATTCTACGTTTTTACCACTTCCAGATTTCTTTAAATAGAAAACATAATGTAGCCTCAAACATTTCCTCCCAAATATAATGCCTGCTCTTAAAATATATATGCGCTATAAATGTTTAAAAATTTATAGGTCTATATCTAAATAAAATCATACATTTGGAGTTTCCATTAAGCAAACTATGTATGCTTTTATTCTACGTTTTTACATCCCTCAGATTTCTTTAAATAGAAAACATAATGTAGCCTCAAACATTTCATCCCAAACCCAATCTTTGCGCGCAAGCAGCCAATCCAGAAGCACTTTAGAAATGTCAGCTTCTGTACATAAAACAATTAGCTGGAAGGCTCTGTATGAAGCAAGTCCTGAGATGCCCCAAAGAATGACAAACTAATGTACTTCGAAAGTGCCAGGGGATTTGCTGGATTTGATTTTGATCAGAGAATATTCCCAGATTTTCTCGGCTTATTTATTATGTTATCTGCAGAAGAAGTTTTGTTGCTTTTACGACACTCTTGATTATCATTAGCAAACATTTATTGCAAAGGAATAATAATTAATAAGAAAATATAATTATTAAATGTAATTTCGACATGGTTGGGGAAACAAATGTCTTTTATTTCATATTCCAAAAAAAAAAAAAAAAGAAATTAAATGAAAAAATCGAGTAAAAAATTTAAGGCAAAAAAAAGGGGGGAAAATGAGCTTTTTTTTTTTTTTTCCGGGGAAGTAAAGAACTAAAGAGTAATTTTGGGCAGGAAAAATTTTTGATAAGAAACACAGGTTTAGAATTAAAAATTGCAATTGTTTTATTATTCATAAAGTATACAGTATAGGGTTATGTATGAAATAGCATATCGGGTAAATGTCCTCCCGGCTTGGTAGGGTGGCCCAACATTCAGGCAAAGTTTGAATTTTGCGCCATTTGTGCTTAAATTTCCTGAGCCTAAATTGCAACATACGGATCTGAACTACACGTGGTTTCAAGAAGACGGTGCCACATATTATACATCCCGAGAAATATTTCAATTACTGCATGAGTCATTTTTGTTCGTGTAGTTTTCCGTTTTGGTGATCAGAATTGGCCGTCCAGATCATGCGATTTAATGCTGCTGGATCTTTTTTTACTTTCTTCTACCTTTACAAGAAGAAAGTATTGGATTCATGAAAATTTTCGAATTCCGGTTTTCGACGGATTTAGACGTTTTAGGGGTCAGAGATTCCAAAAAACATGTTTTTACAAAATGTCTGTCTGTGACTCTGTGAGTCTGTCTGTCTGTCTGTGTGTATGTGACATAAATTTTGTGGGCGCTCTATCTCAAGAACTAATGCACGGAATTTAATAAAAATGTATATTCAGTGAGTCCCTAATACAAATTGATGCTGATTAGGTTTTGGTGTAAATCGCTCAACAGGTGGCGCTGCTATGCTGCATTTTTCACGATTTTCACAATAGCTCTATCTCACGAACTAATGCACGGATTTTTATCAAACTTCAGATTTATTAGTCCTTTATATGAATTGATGCTGATTACGTTTTGGTGTAAATCGCCCAACAGGTGGCGCTGTTATGTTGAATTTTGCAGGATTTACACGATTTCCCCAATAGCTCTATCTTAAGAACTAAAGCACGGATTTTCATCAAACTTCAGATTCAGTTAGTCCTTGATATGACTTGCTACTGATTATGTGTTGGTGTAAATCGCCCAACAGGTGGCGCTTCTGTGCTGCATTTTTCACGATTTTCGCAATGGCTCTATCTCACGAACTAATGCACGGATTTTGATCAAACTTCAGATTTAGTTAGTCCTTTATATGAATTGATGCTTATTACGTTTTGGTGTAAATCGCCCAACAGGCGGCGCTGTTATGATGAATTTTGCAGGATTTACACGATTTCCCCAATAGCTCTATCTTAAGAACTAAAGCACGGATTTTCATCAAACTTCAGATTCAGTTAGTCCTTGATATGACTTGCTACTGATTATGTGTTGGTGTAAATCGCCCAACAGGTGGCGCTTCTGTGCTGCCTTTTTCACGATTGCCTCAATAGCTCTATCTATAGAACTAATGGACGAATTTTCATCTAACTTCAGATTTAGTTGTATGTTGACACAAGTTGTTAATTAGGTTTTGGTATTAATCACCCAATAGGTGGCGCTGCTATGCAGGAATTTTCACGATTTTCGCTATAGCTCTATATCAAAAACTAATGCACGGATTTTCTCCAAACTTCAGATTCAGTCAGACGTTGACATAAATTGTTGCTGATTAGGATTTGTTATAAATCACACAATAGGTGGCGCTGCTAGGCAGCATTTTGCTGGATTTAGACGATTTCAGCGATAGTTATATCTCAAGAACTCATGCACGGAATTTCATATCTTTAGAATCCTGATGAGATGCATAGATTGCCATTTAATTTTGGCAGTGTGATAGCGAATTTTGAAGTATTAACATGTATGAGATAGAAGAAAGTTTTGGGATTGGTACATCCGACTAGCTTTTTAAGTTTAAAGTTTATGCTAATAAGCACATAGCCACCCACGCGTTGAAGGAGGAAATTGATCCTGAATAACGAAATGCAGCCGCATTTATGCAAAACGGTCATGGAAAAAAAAAAAAAAAAAGCTTGCGTATGTGCCAGCAAAGCCGTGAAGCCATTTACTCGATATGTTATTCCATACATAACCCTATACTGTATACTTTATGAATCAATAAAATATTTACAATTTTTAATTATAAACCTGTGCCTTCTATCAAAATTATTTCTTGCAGGAATTTTGGGACACCGGTTAGATTCGATATGGCTATGAAAGTGGACTTATGGCGAATATTAAAAAAAATTATAACTTTTTTTTAATTTTAATTATTGTACAGTAGAGTCCCGACTACCCGAGTTAATATGGACCAAGCTCACTTTGGAAAATCAAAAAACTCGAATGAACCGGATTTACACAAATCGTCACAAACTAAGGAGATGGAATATAAATTTTCATTTAATTCATTCATTTTTATGCTACTAGTAACTTCTCTTTGATGCACATTTCCGTTACTTTAAAAAAAAACGGGGAATGAAATTGCTTATTTGAAAGAGCCCTTGATAGATTTTTGTTTGTTGAATGTCAATTTTGCTCCTTTATTTATTTATTTATTTATTTATTATTATTATTATTATTATTATTATTATTTTAGTTTCAGTATTACTCTACTGCATAGTTATCAATTTCTAAGATTTTTTCCTTACTACATAAACTTACCAGTAAATTTTGCCTAATTCAATCGCCGAAATCTAACAATTTTCAACGATTAAATATGGCAAAAAATTTTATTAAATTTTAGAGGTAATAAAACCATACAAATTGGCAGCTGTGTGATTCTTTTAGTGTCATGAAAATTGCAGATGTAGCCTCTTAATTCTGCTCAAAGTACTAAACAGTTTTTTTAATCGAACTTATACCTTTGGAATGGATCATTTTCTTCTGATGGACTGATGGCTTCCATTATTATGAAACAGCCATTATAAATGAAGTCATCTTCACCTAACACTTCATTTATAATGGCTGTTTCATAATAATAGAAGCCATCAGTCCATCAGAAGAAAATAACTCGGTTAAAGCGGAAACTCGGTTAAGCGGGTCTCGGAAAATTGGGACTCTACTGTAATTCTTTATTATATCTATTCAACATGACATAGTATTTAGATTCACTGCAATTTTTAAACAATTTTTTTTTTTTTTTTTTATGGCGAAACATGGCTAATTTCTTTGACACTTAAAAAATATTTTTTAACGTTTTATCTAATTTATTCCACCACAGTAAACGTGGGCACCAGTTTGATTTTGATATATGTTTATCTTAGTAATGCAGGGATTTATAAAAAATTAGAATACAATTAATATCTCAATTTGCTTAGAGGTAAATATAAAAAATATTTTAAATTCAATAATGTAAGTAAATTTTATATTATAAATATATATTAACCCTTTATCTACTGGCGGTACTTATAAGTACCATTAAAATAACTTGTTATAAAATTCATTTAATACATCGATTAGTAGTAATACAGTTTAGAATGAGTTATAGATGCATTACTTTATCTTGTTCGAAAAGCATTATTGGTTACAAAAAGCAAAAATATTTTTAAAGGATGATTTCATTTGCCTTTGCATCTTTTCAGCTTTCTTAAAGTTGGGAGGGGGGGGGGATTTTTTAATTCGTAAATATTTCTATATTTCTATTGTAAGAACATTATATTTATACATTTCCTAATTCTACAAAATACTAAGTAAAATTTTTAAAATAAAAGATTTCAGTGGGGTTATAAATATTGCACAAAATCCTTATAATTTCAAATTTAATTAACCCTTCTAAATCCTCCTATCGTTCTAAAATCCTTCCAAAATTGATTAAATGATTTTGTAGATCGTCTAATATAGTTCAAGCAATTCACGAAAAAGGCTTTAGAAAATAAAATATTCATGAATTCAAAATTCAGTAGATAAAGGGTTAAGTGATATAAAAAATAAATTGCATTTTTGTACTGCCCATAAATGAATAATTTTACTGTAGTATGAATTTATATTCTCATAATTAATACATAATATGTGTAATATAATACGTGCATTTAAAATTCTTTCTACTCCGTGTTCTTTGTTTATAGTTTTTCTATGAAACACATAAAATTTGCGTGAATGTTACACGAACCCATTTTATATTTTTATCGATCCAATTACTTTAAAAATAGAACAAGGCCAAAATAAGGCTAAACAAAATCACCTGTTGACTTTCCGAATATTTTACAGAATATCTCCTATTTCGATACTAGGGACGCTATCTCTTAGCTATAAATGCTTGACTACATTTCCGTAATATTTATCATTTACACTCTGTCCCATTTCTTTGGTGATTTTTTCACAAAATGATTTTAAAATGTATTCATAGTTGGAGCAGCACAGTTGAGGTCTATTCCAACTGAGCGAAAACAATGTCCAGATCAGGACTCGAACCTGAATACCTTGGTATGCCGTGCAAATGCTCTACCAATTTAAGCTATCCGGAGGTACCTGGCTGTCATAATTCACTCTTTTTTTTCTTGGACATGGCTGCGAACTGCAACGCTAGTTTTATTCATCCGAGCTATAACAATACCATTTCCATGACGAAAGTGTTTTTTATAACACGAAACCCATGTATACAATATACAGTGAAACCTCTTTGAACGGTCACCTCTAAATAACGACAACCTCCGAATACCGGCCACATATCAATGGAACCAAACACGTTTCATAGCATTAACATTAGTACGAACCTCTAAATAAGAAATTCTGAACAACGGCCGCACAAAAGTCGCGACGGAAAAAAAATTAACAGATGCTGGTTGAATTTCATATTTATTTCAAACCGAAATGTGAAGCAGATCAAACAAAATTTACTTGATATGTTAACAAAAAGACATTTAATTTCTTAAACACTTAATCCTTTTTCAAAAACTAGATATAGAAAATGAAGACATTAATAATGATGGGAAAAATCCAGATAATATTCGTAGAACGGCAGCATAACTAACATGAAGCCCAACGAGTTTGTATGTCTGGATAAAGATTTGACAATTACTGCCACATTTGATTCCATACAGAAAATGGTGGAAGATAGGAGAGAGGAAAAGAAAAGTGATGAGGAAAAAGAAATGGGAGAGATTATAGAATCACCCAAAATTTACAGCATTAACATATATAATGAAGTTTTGACGAACCTTCGTGAAATCCAAAATTTTGCATTAAATCATAATGATAATGAGCTGAATAGCAAGACAACTCATAAAGTTATTTCTTTGGAAAAATATATTTGCAACAAGAAAAACGAAGCAACTGTAAAACACTGAAATTTTTAATGTATTAAAACAATGAGGATTAATTAAAATGACTGTGTATTTCTACTTTAATTTACATAATTTTGCCTTTTTAAAAGTGAAACTTCTGAATAACACCCACCTCTGAAGAGCAGTCACTTTTCACCGGTCCCACTAACTATCGTTATTCAGAGGTTACACTGTAATTGGGTTATAATAATTAAGAGAAGGAAGTTTTTTCAACAGGATAAATCATATTTATAGTAAGTAGCACAGTTGAGGTCTATTCCAACTGATTGAAAAAATGTCCATACCAGCACTCGAACCTGGATACCTTGGCGTGACGTGCCAATGCTTTACTATTTAAGCTATCCGGAAGGTGCCTGGCTGACATAATTCACTCTTATTTCTTGGATATGGCTGCGAACTGCAATGCTAGTTTTATTCGTCCGAACTACAACAATAGCATTTATATGACGAAAATGTTTTTGATAACACGGAAACCCCTGTATGCCATGTAATTAGATCATAACAATTAAGAGAAGAAAGTTTTTTCAACCGGATAAATCATATTCATAGTTGGAGTAACATAGTTGAGATCTATTCCAACTGAGTGAAAAAAATGTCGCCGTGAGAATGCTCTGCCATATAAGCTACCCCGAAGGTACATGGCTGACATAATTCACTCTTATTTCTTGGACATGGCTGCGAACTGCAACGCTAGTTTTATTCATCCGAGTTATAAAAATAGCATTTACATGACGAAAGTGTTTTTGATAACACGGAAAACCCTGTATACCATGTAATTAGGTTATAACAATTAAGCGAAGAAAGTTTTTTCAACCGGATGAATCATATTCATAGTTAGTAGCACAGTTGAGGTCTATTCCAACTGAATGAAAAAATGTCCATACCAGCACTCGAACCTGCCAATGCTCTACTATTTAAGCTATCCAGAAGGTACCTGGCTGACATAATTCACTCTTATTTCTTGGACATTTTTGCTAACTGCAACTCTAGTTTTATTCATCCAAGTTATAACAATAGCATTTACACGACGAAAATGTTTTTGATAACACGGAAACCCATGCATACAATATAGTTAGGTTATAATAAAAAAAAGAAGAAATTTTTTTCAACCGGATAAATCATATTCATAGTTAGTAGCACAGATGAGGTCTATTCCAACTGATTGAAAAAAATGTCCATACCAGCACTCGAACCTGGATACATTGGCGTGACGTGCCAATGCTTTACCCTTTAAGATTTCCCGACAGATTGAAACAATTTTATAAATTGTTTAAATACCGAATTCGCCGGCCAAATTGTGCGAAAAGTCTAAACAGTTCTTGCGACAGTGGTCTATAATGTAATCGCCAAATGTTAGATGAATGGGAAATACCGTTTAAAAGCTATCGTGTTCACTCGCACAGATAAACACAAAGTCACACATACATACACACACATGAATACATATACACACAAATACATATACATACGTCACGTTTGTAATACCTTCCTTACCCTAATTTTTGGGAAAGTAAAAATGGAATTTTATAGTTGACTCTGAATTGTTTCATAACAAAATTTTATTTCACTGACATAAAAAACCCAAATTATATAATTCCAAAGAAGATTTAAATAAAAAGATATATTTTATTATTCTAAACATATTTACCCATTATTTAGGTATTAATTAAGCGTAAATAATTTAAATTTTAAGTATTAGTTAAATATACCTATATTCTACTATTAGGTTGAGCAAAAAGTTCTGGGAAATTTTTAATCTAATAGTTACGAGAATTTATATCGTATATAGGAGTACCAATGGTATATCTACAGGAGTTCAGGAATTTCGGCTCCAAAATCCCGATTGAACAGTATGATTTGCGTGTGTAGATCCGGCCTTATTGGAGAAAAGGTCTAACGATTCTGAACGAATGAAGTTCAAGAAGCATGTCAAGAGTTTTTCGATTCCAAGGAGCCGCCATGCTACGTCCAACAAATCCGGAATCTGGAAGAACGATGGCAGAAAGTAGTGGGCTATGATGGTCTCTACTTTGAAGAAAAGTTCTTGTTGTTTTTGTTGTTAATTTGCGCATAACAACGCAACTTCCACAAATTTCCCAGAACTTTTGCTCAACCTAGTATTTTAAATAGTTGAGGAAAAATATTTTGTAAACAAATAATTAATAGAAGATGATTTAAACACTTAAAGTTTAGTGTTAACTTCAAATTTCGCAGTCATTCACAATTTTTGATTTAATTATATAATCATGAATATTAAAACAATTGATTAAAAATATTAAATTTTCAACTTACGGATTGAAATTTCAAAATATTTTATTCAATATAGCTATGATACACTGCTGTCTAGACTGTGTTTAAAAAAATTTATTTATTTATTATTTCAAGTAAAAAAATAATAAGCTGCAATAACAGAAAAACCCTTCTAAGCTGAATTAAACTACATATTTGGAATATAATGAATTGTAACATTTTATAATTTCTAAAAAGGGAAAGAAAAAAATTTATTTTGTAATACTTGTTTTAAATAATCATAGTTTTCTTTCTTCATTTAAATTAATAGTAAACATACTTAATAATAACCAGAGAATTATAACATAAAAGCATATAATAAAAAGACTAAATTGAAAGGATTGTTTCTGACATTGTTGCACTGATATTTAAATATTTTTTGCCAGTTAGCATATTTTAATGACAGAGATTTAGAACAACAAATTGTTTTTCGTCAACCGTTTAATGATGTGTAAATTAATATTAAATGGCATTGTAAGCAACATCGCTCCTTATGAATAGAAGTAGACGATCATATTTTAAAACATTTCTTGTGCACTTGTAAAATAAAGAAAAAAAAACGTACACTATGCGACGAATATTTTAAAAACATAAAACAGCACTTTATAGTGCGTACTTTGACTATGTATTCAAATTTCGTGACGAATGACCAATTTTTACCAAAATTAGAACCCATAAAGAACAAAAGAAGACAGGATTACAGAAGGAAACAAAAATATTTTTCACTTGGATTTTAATGAAATTAATACGAAACTACCAACAAAACAGGCTTGTATAAAAAAAGAAAGAAATCTGAAAATCGAAGCATCCATTCAAAAGGCATGCGCAGATATGAATTAAATGTGTACAGTCATACACCGACTTACGTCATCCCGCATTTACGTCGTGCGGCCTGGAAAAAAAAATCTTAATTAAGATGCACTTTGAACTTTTTTGCAGACTTTTGGTTCTATGAAAGGAAATTTTCTCGCGACAGTCACGTGATAGGGATAAACAAATAAAAAAACGTGAATGGAAAACCTTAAACTACTGGAAGTTTTAACTTCCAGTGATTTGGAAATCAAATTCCAAAGCTTGGGTAACCACCTCATTGCTTGAAGATTGGTTTATTCAAAATTTTATCCCAGAAGCTGAGCGTTAATGCCTCTTCTAAAATTTACCCTCTAAGTTGATGTCGATTATCGATAACGTACCTGGTACTCAGCGAAAATTTTGAATTTTGACCAAAGAGTAAAAGTTGTCTTTTTACCTCTAAATATCACCTGTCTACTTCAATAGATGGACCAGAGATTGGTCAAGACATTTAAAGCATATTATATTATATGAAACGTTCGTTTGCCAATTTGAATGCAGCAGTGACAGAAATTGCAGAATTAACAGTAAAAAAGTTCTGGAAGAAATTTAACATCTCAGATGCAGTCACAGTCATAGGAAATTCAGCAAAAAACAATGAGAGATGCTTGGAAAAAACTGTGCCCCTTTTTCTTCGCAGAGATCAACGCAACATCTGAAAAACGTGATTCTGTATTTATCTCAGTTGATGAAATTTTCGAAAATGGAAGAGAACTCAAATTAAAGATGGATGCTGAAGATATTGTTGAACTCATAAATCCCCCTGATCCGGAATTAACCATCGACGAACTTAGTGAATTAAAGAAACGAAGTACTGTCGAACAAATATATGAATATTAATACTTGAAAATATTCCAGAGAGAATCATTCGCCTTGCATACAATAATTCAAATGAAAGTCAAATTTCAAAGTAATTGCTTAAGAGACGCAAAGGGCCAATATAATGAAAACGATTCCATGCCGGGACTCGAACCCGGGCCATCAGTACAGCGCACTGACGTTCTACCGACTAAACCACAGGAAACGATGCCTGGATTTTTTTTTCACTATTATACGTTGGCAAGGCCACAAACGCAGCACAAGATGGAATATTGATTGCAAGATGAATGCTTCTCTCTGGAATATTTTCCATGTATTAATATAGTTTCTATCGATGCTGGATTTAATTAAGTTTCGTGTTTGTCCCATGTCGGTGGCTTGCTATTAATAATCCATCTTGTGCTGCGTTGTAGCCTTGCCAACATATAGTGAGAAATTTTCCAGACTGGGTATCGTTCCATGTGGTTTAGTCGGTAGAACTTCAGTACGCTATACTGATGCCCCGGGTTCGAATCCCGATATGGAATCTTTTTCACTATGTTGGCCTTTGCGCCTCTTAAGCATTTACTTTGAAATTTGACTTTCATTTGAATTATTATACAAATATATGAAGATTTTTAGTTTACGAAAAAGATTATGATGTTTGCAACATTAACCGAAGGACTAAACCTTACTGAAGCTGGATTGACGGTTCTAGAAGATATGGAATTGGACGTGCAAATAGAAGCATCGACCAGAAAAAGCTTAGAAAATTCACTCTCGGTTATAAATGGCTTCTATGAGGGGAAAAAAAAGAAAATTTGTCTATGTTCAAACTTAATTGCAAGATTTTTTTCACATACTCAAAAACTCGAACGGGGAAGCTAGAAGAACAATAAATTGTGATTTACAAACTCATCGATTTATTCCACATTTTTGTATTGCAAACGCATTTTTTTCTAATATTAAATTGATGTAACATAATCGCTAAATACAATAGAACACTAGATAAATTTTAACACATTTATTCGAATTGGTAAATAAATCAAAGCAGATGTAAATTTCCAACTGGGCGAAAAACGTCCGGATCAGGATTCCAACCAGGGATCTCTATGCTGAAGCTGCCAATGCTCTACCATGATAGCTCAGATGGCAGAGCATTGGCGGCTTCAACCAAGAGATCCCTGTTTCGAATCTTGGTCCGGACATTTTTCGTCCAGTTGGAAATTTACATCCACAATAGAACACTTTCATTAGATTTTGGTGAATTTTTATTGTTTATCCTATTATGCTTATCTAAATGTACCTTGACTTACGTCGCTAGTCAAAAATATACACATAATATTTGTGTCGAGGATTGAAAATCTGCTTGAAAAATAGAAGCATATGTTTGTCGAGATTGTCGAGAATGAATTTTTTACTGTATGTACAGGGTGTGTCTACGATCTTGGGACAAACTTGGAGGGGTGGTGCAGCTGACTAAAACAAGCATGTTTTGTATAGCAAGGTATGGTCAGAAATGAAAAGTTTTGGCGAAAACCAAGAAATACGGAATTACACTAAGTGCTCAAATGTGCAATTGGAAGTGTCTAGCAAGTGATTGGCTTACTTTTTCAGAGATTCCAAGGGTTTCAAGAACATTTCCAGCAAAGACTGAAAGTCCTGCAATGAGATCCTCATCAGAGTCAACTGGTGTCATGTGACATAGATGAGACATGTGGAACCTTCGAAAGGGTACACCAGTCACTTGCTAGACGCTGTCAGGTATGTATCGATGCTAGTGGTGGCAAACAGGTGTAAAACATATCAAGGTAGCCTTCTGTGCCTTTCCCCTTTACAAATTTTCAAAATTGTAGGATCAAAATTGAAAATAAAAGTGGTAGCCGGTATTTGGACCTTTTCCTCTATATGAATTACTTTTTGGCAAAGTAGCTTACAATTTTGGCCTGTTTGACATGCGGCCTTGCCATCCGAATATATTTTCAACCCTGTTCATGTGATAGTAAAGCTGGCTCGCCAATGGACGTTTGTCCAGTGACGATGCATATTGTCTGATAAAAATGAACGCCTGCGTAACTTTGGATAATAGGTATGTGGAAGGAGGCGCAGATCTATCCTCTTCTTTCTCCTCATACAATTTATCAGCCGCAGCTACATCGGCGATGATGTCATCCAGACTTCTGAGCTCGGAGGTGACTAGATCTTTCTCGATATTAACGAATGTGTCTAAATCGATAAAATATTATCCTACAGTTACTTGTGATAAAAGCCAGCCAGATGGTGCGTTCGCTGCCTAAGGCTGCGAACGCAACATCCTTCTAACTGTTATCAGTGTCGGCATCGTTTGTTGTGGCCAAGCGGTATTTTTGGTTTTTAATGACTTTAGCAGGAAAGGGACTGATGTCCTGCAAAAGAGGAACCTTTCCTTCAAGTAGGGTCGAGCTCCTTATATCCTGACCCATTATTGATTCCCATCATTCTTTTGTGAATAAACCGCAGAACCCTTCAGAATAAAAGATTTTCACGAAAACTGGAGAAGGAGGCAAAACACGCGTCTGTACGCAGCCTAAGTCTCCGTTCAGAAAGGAAAAGTTCATCCTGTCATGGTAAAGCAATAAAATGTGGTTTTGAATAAAAGGACGCGAAATTCAACAATGGGTTCAACAATGAGTTCAACAATGAAAAGAAGGTAAGAAGATTAGATAGAACTTGATGTAAACTTCTCCCTTTCGCAGGATGTCTAGCACTTTCCCTGTAAAGTCATGAAGGATGAAAGACGCCGCGTAAGAACAAGAAACCAGAACAGAAAGAGAATAGAGAACGAGTAAAATGATACGTCTATCTGGAACTTAAATTAGGAGGGAGTGTTACATCTTTTGTCCATCATGGGTGAAATGTTCGTTTTTCGCATCTTATCGGAGGAGGCATCACCCTGCTTTTCTGGTCAGGGGAAAAACAGTATTTTTGCTTATTTTAATGTGCTCTCTAAAATTTACTTTGCTCCTTTCCTGTACTGTTACACTATACGAAGTAATCGACCCAGGAAAAAATTCTAATTTAACCGGGAGAAGTTGAAATCGATATTTTTAGTAAACTTGTTGACAGTTGCGAAAAAAAAAGCATTTATAGTTTAGGCATATTCCAAGAGACCAAAGAAAATTCGCGTATTAAGCAGTTTCGCGTAATAACGGGATTTGACTGTACTTTTATTATGTTATATTGTATACTTTAACACAGGGATTTAATGATTTGTTGAGAGTTATTTATTTTATGCAGTGAAATCTAACCAAAAATGCTAATTTAAAAAGGCCTTTCAATAAATAATTAATAATTAATTTTCAGGTTCACTTAGAAAGAAAATGGTCTGTTATAATACGTGAATCAGGTTACTCAAACTACTCTAAAAATTCTAGACCTCTATATTTCACCATTTCTGAGAAAAAGGTACATAAAGTTGGTGTATTTTAACATGACGGAGATAGAGCTTACTCGGTCCCCTTAAGTGCCGAAACTCATTGCCATTTTTAGACATAGAAAATGGGTACTGCCCCTTTTCCATGTTTCTTCTTTGCTCCCTCTATTTTTTTCAAAATATTTTTCCTTTTATTTATTTTTTTTAATTGTGACATTATTTTCTTTACTTAAAAATAACCTATGCACGATTTCTTTCCTGCATAACGAAACATCATATCCATACAAAGCTGATAATCTGATTTTGACAACGCTTTTCTTCCGACTTCACGGAGTTAAAAAAACAAAACAAACCTCAGATAGCCCCTCTATTTTTTTTTCAGTTTCTCTACAGGGCACTGTTTTGCGGGATGCTCGAATTTTCTAATAACATATTAGTATATTTTAATAAAAATTTGTTATACAACGCAATTATTGTCACTTGTTGAAAATTTGAACGAAATCAGTCAATTAAAAAAGGAAATATCAAATTATTTATATTTTCTAGTAAGAGAAGAACAGGTCCCGCTTTTAGATATTTCTCTTTTAATTATATATTGTTTTGCTTTCTGTTGCAATGGTTTCTTTATCCCGCACTCAAACAATGCGAACTTGCTTATACATTCACGCAGTCTTTTTATGCATGAAAAAAAATAGAATGCTTTTCACCCTTTAAAGAGGAAGTATTATTATTTAGAGGATAATTTAATTATTATTTTTTGTTTATTTTAAAATTTTTAAAACATTCTTAGAAAATTTTATTTTAAATAATTATGGAATATACTTTATCGTGTATCAATTAAGTTTGTTAATAAACATTAATATGAAGAGTATTGGGGAAAATTTCAAGAAAATTGTGTTTATAAATCCCCTCCTCACTTTTGCCAATACTATTGCATGTTTCCAAATATGGGGAACAAATTTTCGGAAATTTACGATATCTTTACGGTATTACGAGTAACAGTCAATACGAAGACTTTTATAGTTATTTTGCATATGTCATTAGCCAATACATATCTCTATATATATACAGGGTTAGCCTAAATGATTCATCGGGTTTCAAAACATTGCGTATTGAGAGTTATAGAACCTACAAAGACGGATGATACAGGACAAGAAACATGCACACACCAAGTTTAAAATCCCACCTCGTGGCTCGCGTGCAGGAACGCATCAGTGCTGCTGTGATTGACATTGACAGAAACATGCTATTGAACGTATGGACGGAACTAGATTACCATTAGGGTGTCTTCCGAGAGAATAAGGACTAACACATTGAACATTTGTAGTATGTACCAGAAACTTCGTGAGTGTACGTATCTCTTCATGTATCACCTGTGTTTGTACGTCGTATACTTGTAAATAAACAGTCTTTTGAAACTTGATGAATAATTTATGCTAACCCTGTATATGCATATAGACAAATGATTTGTATAAATTCCTTTCATGGAAACCGTTTAATAAACTCAGATAAGATTTGTTCTTCAAGATGTAAAATTGTACTTCTTTTGAAGTAATTTGAAAATGCTTTTATTCACTCAAGCATATTTTATTATATACAAACTTTTAAATGTGTATTAAAAAGTAATTAAACTAAACATGAAGCTAAAGAAGCACTCTTTCTTTCTTTTCTTCACAGGTTCATGTTTAAAACACTCCCATTTTCATTAGCAATTAACTATTACTTTAACTTTGGAGATAGTATATTTTTCTTTGAACCGGAGTTAAAAGTCCTTTTAAACATTATCCAAGACTGTCTCTTACTTTTTAAAACCGTTGCTACAAATTTTCTGTGTTAAATTTAGGGAAACTTTACAGTTTGTCCAAGACCGTTTATGTTTGTGTCTGCGTTTTCAAATGAACGCTAAATTTTGTAAAATTATTTCGAAAAATAAATGGTGGGCTGAACATGAATATTTTCTCGTGTTCTTTAATTCTACTCGTAAAATATAATACTAAAAAGAAATTATACAGTATGGGACGACAGAGTACAGTATGTATGCTTTTTAAATCAACTTATGATGTTTATTCTACATACTGTAACTTAAAGTTTCGTGTAAGCAGCTGCGACTTACTTGGACCTACCTTTATAATACAAAGTAATGACATTAATTCTCTAAACACAGTAGACGCATGGCTGATTTAAGACACTTTCCAACACAGTTGAAATGAGCTTATGAATTCGGTTTGTATGTCTGCCGTCTGCCTATTTGTCTGTCATTGGTCTATCTGTCCGCGATTTATGTCTCTTAAATATGCTCGGACTGCCATTAAATCTTTATCCGTTATTGACGTTTACTACAGATTTCTCGTTATTGAAAATGAAGTGTGTAGCATTTATGGCATATTTACAGGAACACACAAAATATTCATAATTTTGAATGTATAGGTGGTGTGTATAAATTCCATCGATGGCTTAATGGAATACACGATATAATTCTCAAAAATAGCGACATTGCGATAACATCTGTTGAAAACGGTCTTTTACTGAGACATACGTTTTTTTTTTTTTTTTTTTTTTTTTTTTTTTTTTTTTTTTTTTTTTAAGTTACTTATTTACATATCTTATTTCATTTTAGGAAAAAATGAAATATCTTAACAATAGTTTTGCTTGTTTGGAGTTCAAGTAGCACCCCGATACACTGTAAAAAAACCACTGTAGATTTGCCAGAACAAACTCGATCGCAGTGAATGTGCTGTATCTTTCTTTGGTTTCCTGACTATATAAACATGGAAAATACAGTAGTTGCGTAAAATTAACAGCACAATGTGCTGGCAATTTTACGCAACTACTGTATTTTCCATGTTTATATAGTCAGGAAACCAAAGAAAGATACAGCATATTCACTGTGATCGAGTTTGTGCGCGAGATGAACAGTACTTTGTACTGTAAAAATGCCTTTTTTTTACAGTGTATTCAAGAAACACCAATTTACTGCACCGTGAATAACGGCAAATGATTTGAGAACAAAAAATGTGGATACTAAAGAAGTATTAAAAAACCGAAAATGCGGAGCAGGTACGTACAGAATGGATGGAAGCATTTCGTGCTTCCCCGCGAACACAGCAGACAGTTTACGAGGATTTAATGCTACGATGTCTTTTAAGAGATTTTCGAAGTCTTTTGGTTGAGCTCCGAAATTTTTGATGCATTGATAGTAGAGCTACGAAGTCGTTTATTGTTGATAGCTGGACATAAAAGTAATTTACGAAACTTTGACTCCTCAATTTTGGAATAGAGGAGTTATGTCGGTTTACGAAGATATGAAATAAGGACATCGCCCCATCCCCGCGGATTTTGAACTTTAATAAACTAAATATACTTTTTCTCCGATTTTCACAGACATGTGCATTTTTTTTTCTTTTGGAGTAACTTAAAATAGTTAAACACTAAGAGAAAGAGGCACTAAGAATTTTCCATTTAATGAAGGGGGGGGGGGGGGAGGGGCATTAATTTTTACATCTTGCAAAATTGCAATATACAGACTTTTTGTGCACAAAACTGCACATTTTTTGCAAAATAGTATAAATTGCTATCTTCTTAAAAGTATTTATATTTAAGTGTGTTAAATATAAACACATTTTATGAATTTTATATCAAATATAATAATGTTTTAGAAAACTAGACTTTTTTTACAACAATAACATGAATATTTGAAAAGTTATTGGTATAGAAAGAAAAACAACGCTGAAAATTACCGAAAAACTTAACACGTTCACGCCGGCGCCGATATTCCTGTTTTTCGCAGTGAGACGGTGTTCGAATTCATATTTCGCTTCATCTGGCGGCGCGGTACTGTCGCTTATTCAGACACTGAATGTAATCATCCGCCCCTCTCATATCTATTGAATTGAACTCGAATATAACAAGGAGAGTTAATTGTGAATGTCTGAAAGTTCGTAAGGAGTAAGCAAACTACTTAGAGACATGATTTTAATGACTACATATGTACGAATTTAATATAAAATGTCTTACAATATAAAGAAATATGGACAGCATGATATAAAAGCATTTCTGTAAGGTAGAAAACACGCCCTTAGTCAATGATATTTTTTGAATGAAAACGAGTTCTCGATTCCCGTCGTGAATGTATTAAGTTTATAGTAATGAATTGTTTTTACTACTGAATTTCCGGAAATTCAAATGTGACCCACCTGTAGTGCACGCCGAATATAGCTCAGTCGGGTGTGGCCCACCTGTGGTATTCGCCTTTTATGGAACAGTCGAGGGTAACCCACCGGTGATGCACGCCGCCTGATGTGACAGTCAAGCGTGACTAACCGGTCATGCACGCCGCCTGATGTGACAATCGAGCATGCCCCACTGGAGATGTACGTCGGCTTGAACGTGTTAAAGAATTCATAAATTGAAACTGTGTAACTCATAAACTTTTCAATAAATCTGCATAAGATAGTCTACTTTACTTTGAATATATATTTAAAAAGTAATTTACAAATTTTGTGGTAATTGAACTATTATTTATTGAATTATGACAATTTTTCCAACAAAATTTTATAAAAAAGTTTCTTGATTTTTCTCAAAAACCATAACTTTCAACTTAGTTTTTTAAAATTTGTATGAAATCTCTTTTGAACACTTTCCAACATAGTTGAAAAGTGTTTATGAATTGGGTCTGTCTGACTGATCGTCTGTCAGTCTGCCCGTGCTTTAACTTGCATAAATATACTCAGATTGCCATGTAATTGGTATACGTTATTGATGTTCACTATGGCATGTTCGGTATCTAAAATGAAGTGTGTACAATTATAATGCATTTACAGGGACACTTAAAAGTATTCCGTTGCATTATGGTCTATGAGGAAAAATTATTTGTGGTGTATTTTAATAGTGTTACAGTATTTTAAACATAATGAAATTTAAATCCATTGTTACAATGCACTAGAAGATGGTTACTATAGATTTTCTTGCATGTAGTACTTACAGTATGCTTTCAGGAGAACTCAAAAGTATTCCGTTATATTATTCTCTATAAAAAAAAATTGTTTGCGACGTGTTCTAATGACATTATTCTGTTACAAACATAATGAAATTGATATGAATTTCTCAGGTGTACTAATACATGTTTTCTGTAGAACGTGGGGTGCAAAGCATTTATCATTCATTTATAAGGTCACGCAAAAGACTTGCTTATATAATAATCTACTGGACAAAAAAATGTTCGCATTGTATTTCAACTATGTTGCATTATTTGAAACATGGTGTAATTGATTTACATTACTCAGGTTTACTACAAGATGCTTGCTCTAGAATATGATGCGAATTACATTATCATTCATTTAAAGGGACCTCAAAAAGATTTCGGAAACAATATTGTATCCAAAGTGTTGTGTATATAGGGATGGTGTCTGAAAGTAAGTTTTCAGTTATGGTGTGAGTTTTTAATTTTAACTAAATCTTTTAATGCACATGGTGTGCATAAATTCTATTGAACAGAGCTACACAAATGAACTCGTAACCATTACTGAGTATGAACGTGAATTGCTTAAAGATGTTTTTTAATTTCAATTATACAACTTCAAGTTGACTTTCAAATTCAAATAATTTTGTTTAATACTAAGAGATGCTTGCAGCGTATAAATAAAATCATATAAAGGGCTATGTAAAGAACTGGATACATGGCCGTCTGTGGGTTGTAATGCAAGGAAGCTAGATTTCAATAGTTTTAAGCGTATTTTTCCCTAAATTAAATTTCAGCATAATATGTAACGTACATAACAATTTGCAGTTAATATACAGGGATGTACAGAGGAATTCAAGTACGTTTCCGTCTATTGGTAGATATTGCTGAAGAGGAATTTTCAACTATGTCAGGCCTTTTTCTACCAAAATAAATTTTAGCATAATATGGAGAATTTCTGCAAATCTATAGATCATATACAGAGCAGCACAAAAGAATTGGAGCACTTTTATGCATATGGGCGGTAATTGTTGATACGTTTTCTAAAATGTTGCTTAGGTATCTTCTTTACCATATTAAAAGGCGGAATTGTGTTAAAGTATTCTGGAAGGGTTGGAAAGTGTTTCATAATTTAATCTTGAAGCATGATTTTTCTTTCTTGTTATTTTCTAAAACAGTAAGTTTCAGAATTGAAATTTTCATCGAAATTCACATTTTAAAGTCACACAGATACCTTAAATATCTTAATATACTTAAATACTTAGAGTATTTTGTATTAAAATAGATTTTAAAGTATTGTGATACTATGGTTTTATCAAGATATATTTCTTTCGATCGAATAAAAATGAAAACATTTAATAGGCATTTTAAGACAATTATTTTTCTTAAGATAGATAACGCAAATGTCAAGAGCTTTCGATTTTTCCCAGGCTTAAAAGAAATTTATTGACCGGCAGCTTTATAAGAAAAATCCGATTAAGTGACAGGAAGTTTCATAAAAAATGTCTTTTTTTTTTCATTTAAAATTTTTCCGCCATGAAATCGAGTTTAAAATAAAGTAGCAAAGCGCATTATTTTTTTTTATTTTTTTAGATTATAGAAATGAAAAAAGCATTTCTTATAATGAATTTAAATGATTTTTTGCAACAGTTGTTTAATGGGACTTGAATCGATTATGCTTTCAAATCTGATTTATTGAATGTTCAAGTGTGTATTATGAAACTTTTCAATTAAGAACTAAAATTGTAATTAATATACGGTATTTTATTACAGTTAAAAAGAAGTGGTATTATCTAATTTTCTTTTAAAAGGTTATAATCAAATACAGTAAAACTCTTTTTTTAAAATGTCGAAAAAGTAAATGCAGCTTTGTTTTTGCTTTTAAAAAAATATTTTACGAATATTTTACACAGGTTGTCGCCAAATTCATGGGCCAAACTGTAAGGGAAGGCAATGTAGACATAAAGTAGCAATTTTGGTATTGCATTGTGGTGTCAGAAATGAAAAATTTTGGGGGCAAAACAAGAAATACGGAGGAAATGGAGACAAACATTTTATTGACATAACAATTACACTAAGTGCTCAAATGTGCCACCACCAACATAGATATATACCTGGCAGCGTCTAGCGATTGGCCTTTCGAAGGTTCCAGATGTCTCATCTATGCGACACCAAGGGACACAAGACACCCAGCAGGGACGCCAACCGGAAGGTTTATGGACCAAATGTCCCGGTGGGAAAACCCTATCCACAATCCACCACCTGCCCGGGAACGAGCCCAGAGCAGCGACATTTACCAAACCAATAAATCGCACCATATTCCCATTAGGAATAGGGAATCATAATCTATGCGACACCAGTCGACTCTAATGAGGACCTCATTGCACGACTTTAAGTCGTTGCTGTAAAAGATCATGAAACACTTGGAATCTTCAAATAGGTCCACCAATCACTTGCTAGACGCTGCCAGTGGCCCATTTGAGCACTTACTGTAATTGTTATGTCAATAAAACTCATGTTTTCATTTCCTTCGCATTTCTTGTTTTTCGCCAAAACTTTTTATTTCCGACATCACACTGCTATACCAAAATTGCTTCTTTATGTGTACATTGCCTTCCCTTACAATTTGGCCCATGAATTCAGGGACACCCTGTATTTATTTTTATGTTTTATTCTGGTGTGTTTAGACATAAAGAACGCTTTTCAGAATTAGTATAATAACTCGGGAGAGAATATTGTATGTTTGCGTTTGGGGTTATGTTTTATTTTCATAGATACATCTGTCTTTTAACTTTCTTCTATCTTTACAAGAAGAAAATATTGGATTCGTGAAAACTTCAGACTGCCGGTTTTCGACGGATTTTCACGTTTTAGGGGTCAGAGAACCCGAAAAACATGTTTTTACAAAATGTCTGTCAGTCTATCTGTCTGTCTGTATGTGACACAAATTTTGCGGGCTCTCTATCTCAAGAACTAATGCACAGGATTTAATAAACGTGTATATTCAGGAATTCCCTGATATAAATTGGTGCTGATTAGTTTTTGGTGTAAATCGCCCGACAGGTGGCACTTCTATGCTGTATTTTTCACGATTCCTGCAATCGTTCTATCGCAAGAACTAAAGCACAGATTTTCATAAAACTTCAGATTCAGTTAGTCTTTGATATGTATTGGTGTTGTTTATGTTTTAGTGTAAATCTCCTAACAGATGGCGCTGCCATGCTGCATTTTGACAGATTTACACGATTTCCGCAATAGCTCTATCTCAAGAACTAATCCACATATTTTCATCAAACTTCAGACTCAATTAGTCCTTCATATGAAATGATGCTGATTACCTGTGTAAATCGCAGAATGGGTGGTGCTGCTGTGCTGCATTTTGCACGATTTTCTCAATAGCTCTATTTCAAGAACTACACGAACGCCACGTGTTCGGCGATATATACAAAAACCTATTAAGCAACAACTTCAGCCAACTTCGTAACTGGATCTGAAGTTCGATTGAAATCGGTGCATTACTTCTTGAGATAAAACTATTGCGGAAATCAGGAAAAATGAAGCATAGCAGAACCACCTGTTGGGCAATTTACATCAAAAGGTAGTCAGCACCAACTCATATCAAGGATTAACTGAATCTGAATTTTGATAAAAATCCATGCATCAGTTCTTGTGATAGAATAGTTGTGGAAATCGCGCAAATTGCTGTATAGCAGCGCCACCTGTTGGGTGATTTATACAAAAATATAGTAAACACAAACTCATATCAACGACTAATTTAATCAGAAGTTTCATTAATATCCGTGCATTAGTTCTTGAGATAGAGCCATTGCGGGAATCGTAAAAAATGCAGCTTAGTAGCGTCACCTGTTGAGCGATCTGAAGAATGATTGTTATGTAGTATTATGCAGCATGATTGCTCGGAAATTTACTACACTGCGGAATATATTGACAATGTGGCAGATCGGATTTCTATTCTGTTGAGTTTTTTATTTAAAAAGAGATTATTGGTTGATATTATAACAAAAATTAAAAATTTAGCCACTATCCGTGTCGAAAATAAACATTTTCTTTGCTAATACATTTGCTAACAAAGTAGATAAATTACATTATTATGCATTTTCAGATTTGTAAAGTAATAGAAAAAAAATATTTCGTATATCTTCTAGTCTTCTAATTCTCTTATGTGAGAATTTTAAAGCGGTATTTTTGTTTTCAAATTTTCGTTTACAATTTTTCTTTGGGAGTTAATACACTTTTCAATTAAAATGTGTCAAGAAATCAGAAATGGATTTTATGATACCAAGGGTACAAAACAAAAATAAAAAGAAAAGTGCCCAGTTAAACTGATGGCATTGAGCTCACAAGCTATTCACACTAATGGTATATTACACTCTTATTTCAAATAATAATGTCCATTGATCACTATGAATAATAATGTCCATAATTTCAAAGAATAATAATAAATAAATAAATTAAGGGAGATTTCCACCCCCCCCCCCATGTCACATCTTTAAACTTAACCAATGAGACTAAAAATCTCATCAGGGAAGCGCCTTATTAGAATAAACCGGTGTAAGAAATTTGAAGCAAATCGGATAGAAAAACACATTTATCTAAATTAAGGGGAGGGGGGTATTAGTTTCCTGTTCCCCTTTTTATACTTAACAAATGAACCTACAAATCTAATTAGGGAAGCGCCTTATCAGAATAAACCGGTATACCAAATTCGAAGCAAATCTGATAATTCTGCAGGCAAAACCCATTTATCTAAGTTAATGGAGGATTAGCTCCCGTCACCCCTTTATATTTAACCAATGAACCCACAAAACTAATCAGGGAAGCGCCTTATAAGAATGAACGTAAAAAAAAAAAATAAGCAAATCGGATATTCCTATCAAGAGTTATCGCGTTACGTGCATACAGCTGCAGGCACGTTAGCTCTCAGGCTTTGATAACCTGTGAGCTAAAAATAACAAAATACATGTACTATATTTCTGACAAAAGCTTAAGCAATTTTAAACACGAATGCAAAAAAGAAATAGCGAAATTTAGGAGAAAATGTAAAAAGGCCATCATTTAATAGTAATAAAGCGATGGAGACAGCAAAATGAAACACGATATGTAAAAGCGCCTAGTTGAAATAAGCAATCTTTGTTTATTTTACTTGTACATAGAAAAAAATAAGACCTAAAACAGATAGAAGATACCCGAATTGTGTTGAAAGATTCTTAGGTATGAGGTTACCCAATTTGGGTTTTGAACTTTGAAGACCACCGAAGTGGGAATTGCTTTGGGGCCTATAGCTACAATGGCTGTCGCCTCGAATGATCCTTTATTATTTTTATACACAGAAATAATTACACACTTTTTACATAACAAATTCGTCGACATACAAAGACGAGATACCACAATGAAATTTACAACACCAGATATAAACAGCCGGGAGCTCCGCAAAGAATGTGCAACGGAGCCAGCGGAAGTCGAATCCAGCAAGCCCTACGCTCCCAAGCGATTAGCAGCGTGGTTCCTTAGCCACTCGACCATGGAGCCCCCCCCCCCCCCCCCAATTTGTGTTTATATGCCTGTTTTGGTTACCACTGTGTATGCATTTTGGGTGCTGTTAAATACCCATTTTGGGATTTAAAAAATATATATAGGGTAACTCCGGGAGAGTCGCCGCATACGGGATAGATGCCGTACCCCTTGTATTTCTTGTAATTATCGAAGGATGATCGTCAAACGCACAGTATAGGTGCGCAATGAGATTACTTTAACCAGTGTATAGCGTGAATCCCATTTCGATGTTTACTTGTAGTAGTACAATCCTTAATTTGACGTAAGTGCATGATTTCACTGTCCAAACTTTTAAACACGTTATGTTTAAATGCTTTTCATGCACTAATTACTAAATGCATGCATGATTTCGAAGTCAAAACTAAATGTAGCCTTTGTATAGAGTGTGCTGTGTGTATGTTTACGACATTCCCCTTAGCGATTGCAGGTAACTGTGATGGCTTATGTCTGCACAATGAAAATGGGATACATGCCGCACTGCAATTCCGGTATACATGCCGCAGATTCTCTTGTAGGGGATGATTAAGTGTTATTAACTTTTCCTTTTCTTTTTGCACAGACTAACCATGTTAGGCATGTTATCAAGTTTTATAAAACCAAAGGAGAAAAAGGGGGAAATAAAAATTGAAAAGGGCAAGAAAGATGCAAGTCACGATGATAATAATGAAAAATTGGATTACGCGTAACGCCGACGTTCTTTGCAAACTACTCCAAAATGCTTTGCAAAGTACTTTGCAGACTACTCTTTACGCGTAATTAGCTTCGTTGTATTATGTGTTTAAATGTAGTAACTTAAAGACTGTACATTTTCGACACTTTTTCTGTAGATTGTAGTCGAAAAAACAGGTCTCTTAGCCCATTCGGGACCGTAGGTGCATATAAGCACCTTCATAAAGAGTTTACAAAATTTATTCTGGCACCAGTAAAAAAGTAAACTAATATTTGCTTTGTTTAATTAGAGCATTTTCATGATTATTTAAGTAAAGGGAACTTCGTTTAAAAAAGTGGTGCAAACCAAATAAAATTTTTGTAAAAGCCAACGGTCCCGAAAGGGTTAACAAATAAATTATGTAAACACAATTTTATTTTTTATTTTCCCTTTCTAATACATTGGTGTTACATTGTTGCTGAAATAATAATTAAAATTTAATGTAAATAAATAAGTCGATAATTTTAATAGTGAAAGTAGGCAAACAATTATTAATTTGAATCTCATAGTACGTTTCATTGTACTCATTTAGTTTCAGTTTGTTATTACATCGTTAATTATAGCCCAGATATGAATTTTTTTTTTAAATATTTTTATTTATAATTCCATTCTGTTCTTATTATAAGCGCGGCATAACTATCGCACAAGTGCGGCGTCTCAGCCTGAATGCGCGCGTGACCCGCCGCAGTGCAATGTTTTAGAAAAAAATTATTAAAAAACATTAATAATTTGTTTTGAATTTTTTTGTCGCACTACACGCGTTGTATATTTAACATTAAATAGCACAACATGATTTTTTTTTTTTTATGTCCACCATGGTACTTTATACACAAGTTCAAAAAAAAGTGCGGCATAAATCCCGGAATTACCCTATAAATTTTTAAATTTTAAATTATTTTTTTTTATTAAATTTTTAATTCAAATTCAAATTAATTAAAATTGGATTTTTAAATTAAAATTTTTTATATGCCAAAACAGGCATATGGACCCAAATTGTATACCCTCATACCTAAGACTATTTCTACCCAATTCCTGTATTTTCTACCCATTTTAGGTCTTATTTTTTCTGTGTACCCGCATGTATCATGTATACACCAATAATTTTAACAATTAGGAATGTTTTTAATACTCCTTTTTTTTCCTCTATCATTTAAAATGTTAAAATAATTTTTATTTAATGTTAACATATACTTCCTATAATATGTAAATTGACTGTCTACTAAATTTAATATTTTGTATAGCACTTTATCATATTGTATTCTAACAATTGTAACTTATTAAGAACGTATTGAAAACATAAGCGGGGTTAATAAAATTACCATGACCGTGATTTTAGGTAGGTTTTGAATTATATTAAGATTATAACTATGCATAGATTTTCAACATCTTTTATGCAGCAATTTAAGTAAATTATCTTGCTTATTAGTTTTCATCAGAAGTCTTTTTCTTCTTCGAAGGTAGAAAAAGAAATACGAAAAAAAAAATTATTTTTACGAAGACATAAAAGATGAACAATTGCTCTTAATGAATAACCCAGAATATATATGAAACAAACTTAGGATTTTTTTTAAACAGACACATTTTTGCTACTGCTTTGACTTAATTAAAATATGTAAGATATTATAAGATATGAAGAATCGTATTTTTAAATATATTTTCCTAAAACTGCATATTTACATTGCAAGTTGTTATGGCTTTTCTTATTTAAAACAGTCAGATATACCTGAATATTTAAAAAATATAATATTCTGAAAATTCCCACTATATCTATACTAATATTATAAAGTAGTAAAATTTGTTTGTTTGTTAGAGGTAATCTCTGTAGCAACCGAACCGATTTCAAACGTAATGGTATCAAAATGATGGTATTAGTCTAACTTAGAACATAGGCTATATTTTATGTCGGTGGCACTACCCCAAAGTGGGTGCAGGAGCAAAAAACATTCTAAAAATGCGATTTTTGTGTTACTGAAGGGCCTAGAAATATGAAATTTGGAATATTAGTTACTTATAAGATATAAAAGATGTCTAAGAACAGTTCTTAAAAAATTCGAAATTTAAAAGGGGTGAAAATGCACAAAAATCGTTCTAAAAACGTTCTAAATGGTAGTTTCTACATAATCTCAGGAACTACCAAACCGATTAAAAAAATATTGGTGTCAAAATGATGGTGATGACGCTTGCTCCAAGACAGGCTATATTTTATGTCCGTGCCACTAACCGAAAGGGGGTGCAGGAGCAAAAAACGTTCTAAAAATTCGATTTTTGCGTTACTGAAGGGCCTAGAAATATGAAATTTGGAATATTAGTTACACATAAGATATAAATGATATCTAAGAACAGTTCTTAAACAATTCGAAATTTAAAAGGGGTGAAAATGCGCGAAAAGCGTTCCAAAAAACGATCTAAATCGTGGTTTCTACACAATCTCAGGAAATACCAAGCCGATTTAAAAAATATTGGTGTCAAAATGATGGTGACGACGCTTGCTCCAAGACAGGCTATGTTTTATGTCCGTGCTACTACCCGAAAGGGGGTGCAGGAGCAAAAACGTTATAAAAATGCGATTTTTGCGTTACTTAAGGGCCTAGAAATATGAAATTTGAAATATTAGCTACTTATTATATATAAAGAGGATTTATAAGAACACTTCTTAAACAATTCGAAATTTAATAGGGGTGAAAATGCACAAAAAGCGTTCTTAAAAACTTTCTAGATGCAGGAAATACCAAACCGATTTAAAAAATATTGGTGTTAAAATGATAGTGACGACGCTTACTCCAAAATAGGCCATATTTTATGTCGGTTCCACTACCCCAAAGAGGTTACAGAAGCAAAAAACGTTCTAAAAATACGATTTATGCGTTACTGAAGGGCCTAGAAATATGAAATTTGAAATATTAGCTACTTATTAGATATAAAGAATTTCTAAGAACAGTTCTTAAAAAATTCGAAATTTAAAAGGGGTGAAAATACGCAATAAGCGTTCTAAAAAACTTCTAAATGGTGGTTTCTACACAATCTCAGGAAATACCAAACCGATATAAAAAATAATGGTGTCAAAATGACGGTGAGAACCCTTGCTCCAACATAGGCTATGTTTTATGTCCGTGCCACTACCCGAAAGGGGGTGCAGGAGCAAAAAACGTTCTAAAAATTCGATTTTTGCGTTACTGAAGGGCCTAGAAATATGAAATTTGAAATATCAGCTACTTATTAGATATAAAGAGGATTTCTATGAACAGTTCTTAAACAATTCAAAATTTATAAGGGGTGAAAATGCGCGAAAAGCGTTCTAAAAAACATTCTACATGGTGGTTTCCACACAATCTCAGGAAATACCAAACCGATTTAAAAAAATAAAGGCGTCAAAATGATGTTGTCAACCCTTGCTCCAACATAGGCTAAGTTTTATGTTGGTGACAATACTCCAAAGGGGTGCAGGAGAAAAACATTCTAAATTGCGGTTTTTGCGTTAAGGAAGGGCCCAGAATCGTGAAATTTGGAATGGTAGTTGGTGATAAGATATCAATGATCTCTAAGGATATTTCCTAAAAAAATCTAAATTTAAAAGGGGGTCAAAATACGTAAAAAGCGTTGTAAAAAACATTCTAAATTGCGATTTCTATACAATCTCAGGAAGTACTGAACCGATTTCAAATATAATGGTGTGAAAATGATGGTGACAGATCTTGCTCCAATATAGGCTATATTTTATATATGTTTCCACTACCCCAGAGGAGATGCAGGAGCAAAATGCGCGAAAAGCGTTTTAAAAACGTTCTTAATGCCGATTTGTTAGTAATATCTCAGGAAGAATCAAACTGATTTCAAAGCAATGGTAGGAAATTGACGCTGTCAGCCTCTGCTCTAACATAGACGCTATTTTATGTCGGTATCACTATCATCTAGACGTTGCAGGAACAAAAAAGCGTTCTAAATTTTGGTTTTTGTGATCGGTAGGGGCTAGCAACTTAAAATTAGGTAAGGTACATATTTATTAGATATAAATTATCTTTAAGGACAATTTCGAAAAAATTAGAAATTTAAAAAGGGTGAAAATGAGCAAAAAGCGTTCTAAAAACGTTCTAAAGTGCAATTTCTACTCAATCTCATGAAATACCAAAGCTATTTCAAAAGTAATGGTTGCAAATCAATGGGGACAGTCCCTGCTATAACATAGGTTATATTTTATGTTGCTCTCACTACCACCTGAGGGTTTCAAAATCAAAACATGTTCTAATTTGCGTTTTTTGCACAACTGAGGGGTCTAATACTTTGAAGTATGGCACGGTATTTACTTACAAGATGCAACTGCTTTCTAAGAACAGTCGAAAGAAAATTCCAAAGTTAAAAAGATGAAGTGAGCCAAAAGCGTTATAAATTACAATTTTTATGCAATCTTATGAAATACCAAACCGATTAAAAAAATAATGCTGAGAAATTGTTGGAGATAGAACCTGCTCAAACATAAGCTATATTTTATGTCTGTGCCACTACCACCAGAGAGTTGCAGAAGCTAAAAACGTTCTAAATTGAGAATTCTGTGATACTGAAAAGGCTAGAAACTTTAAATATGGAAAGGTAGTTACTTATAAAATATAAATTCCCTCGAAGGACAGTCAAAAATAAATTCGGATTAAAAAGATAGGTGCGAGAAGCATTCTAAAAAAGTCCTAAATTACGATTTCTATGCAATTTTAGGGAATATAAACCGATTATAAAAGTAATAGTTGCGAATCAATGGTAACAGTCTCTGATCCTTTACAGGCTATATTTTATGCGGATGATTCTACCACCTGGGGTTCACAGGAACAACAAACGTTCTAAAAAAGGACTTTAAAAGTTTTCTAAATTACGTTTCTATGGAATATTAGGAAATAACAAACCGATTTCAAAATTAATGTTGGCAAATTAATTGGTACAGTTCCTATTTCAACATAGCCTTTTTTGTTGAGAGAAGTTGTAGGACTTGGAATTTGACATGATAGTTAATTTTAAGATGTAAGAAGATGGTTTCTAAAAAATTCAAAACTTCAAATGAATACTGAAATGAGCGTATTAATTGGAGCATAAAAGTTTCAAAATATTTTCCAAATTATCATTTATTTAGTTTAATTTTTTTTATTAATTTCAGTCTCATTTCTGCCTAATGCAGTGTAATAATGCTGTTTAATCAAACTGTGTTTTAAATAGTAATTTTTGACTTATTCCTAAAAGTAATAAGTACCTTTTAATAAAAAAACTTTTAATAAAATAAAATATTACCTTTTAATAAAATAAAAATTTAATTAGTACCTTTTAAGAAAAATTAGACACATAAATATCACTTGGCATATGTCAACTATTACGCGAGCAAAGCCGCGGGGTTTGCTAGTTAAATATAAAGCTAAAGAAATCATATGGTTCTTATATTTCTATTTTAAATTATAAGAGCAATAAAGAAATTTTATTTATTACAAGAACAGGCATATGTTAAATTATAATATCTTTAATCGACTTCAAAAATAGCATCTTCTGTTTTTGGTCGATATATGTTTGTGTATCTAAGTATGTATATGTAGAAAGCGTTAGGCTAATTGAAAAATGACCACTTATTATCCGATCAGAGTGATATTTTTAGCTCACAGGCTATCAAAGCCTGAGAGCTTATGTGCCCGCCGATTCTGTATGTACATGTGTACGTACGTACGAACGTACGTATGTACGTAACGCGATAACTCTTGATAGAAAAATCCGATTTGCTTCAATTTTTTTTCTAGGTTCATTCTGATAAGGTGCTTCCTTGATTAGTTTTTGGTGTTCATTGGTTAAGGATAAAGGGGGAAAAGGGGGCTAGCCTCCCCCCCATAATTTATATACATTGGTTTTTCATGCAAAAATATTCGATTTGCTCCAAATTTGGTACACCGGTTTAATGTGTTAAGGAGCTTCCCTGATTAGATTTGGAAGCTCATTATTTAAGTATAAAGGGGGGGGGGGAAAGGGGGCTACCCCCCTTAAATTAGATAAATCGGTTTTTCATGATGAATTACTCGAATTGCTCCAAATTTGGTATACCGATTTATTAAGTTAAGGAGCTGCCTTCATTAGATTTGGAGGTTCATTAGTTACATATAAAGGGAGGAAAGGGGGGGCTATTCCCCCGTAATTCAGATAATTGGGTTTTTCATGCAGAAATATGCGATTTGCTATAAATTTGGTATACCGGTTAATTATGTTAAGCAGCTTCCCTGATTACATTTGGAAGATCATTATTAAGTATAAAGGGGGAAAGGGGGGCAATTGCCTCTCCCCTTAATTTAGATAAATGCGTTTTTCATGTAGAATTATTCGATTAGCTCAAATTTGGTATACTGGTTTATTATGTTAAGGAGATGGATTGATTAGATTTGGAGGTTCATTAGTTAAGTATAAAGGGAGGAAGGGCGGCTACCCCCCCCCCCCTTAATTTAGGTAAATGCGTTTTTAATGCAAAATTATTCGA
The DNA here is from genome assembly GCA_963932465.1 of Maratus speciosus. Lineage (NCBI taxonomy): Eukaryota > Metazoa > Arthropoda > Arachnida > Araneae > Salticidae > Maratus > Maratus speciosus. The sequence goes on along the minus strand of OZ010786.1, from coordinate 51,149,907 downwards.
TTTGCTCCAAATTTGGTATACAGGTTTATTATGTAAAGGAGCTTCCCTGATTAGATTTGGAGGTTCATTAGTTAAGTATAAAGGGAGGAAAGGGGGGCTAGACCCCCACCCCTTAATTTAGATAAATGGGCTTTTCATGCAAAGTTATTCGATTTGTTTCAAATTTCGTATACCGGTTTATTATGTTAAGGAGCTGCCTTCATTAGATTTGGAGGTTTATTAGTTAAGTATAAAGGGAGGAAAGGGGGGCTAGATCCCCCCCTTTATTTAGATAAATGGGTTTTTCATGCAGAGTTATTCGATCTGCTCCAAATTTCGTATACCGGTTTATTATGTTAAGGAGCTTCCCTGATTAGATTTGGAGGTTCGTTAGTTAAGTATAAAGGGAGAAAAGAGGGGTTAGCCCCCCCCTAATTTAGATATATGGGTTTTTCTTGCAGAGTTATTCGATTTGCTCCAACTTTCGTATACCGGTTTATTATGTTAAAGAGCTGCTTTGATTTGATTTGGAGATTTATTGGTTAAGAATAAAGGAGGGACAGGGGCTAGTGACCCCTTAATTTAGATAAATGGGTTTTTCATACAGAATTATTCGATTTCCTTCAAATTTGATACATCAGTTTATTACGATAGGGCTTCCTTCATTTGATTTGGAGGTTCATTGGTTAAGTATAAAAGAGGGGAAAGGGGGGCAATTGCACCTCCCCTTAATTTAGATAAATGGGTTTTCATGCAGAATTATCTAATTTAGTTTAATTTTTTTTTCTACGTTCATTCTAATAAGGAGCTTTTCTGATTAGATTTGAAAGTTCATTGGTTCAGCATAAAGTGAGAAATGGGGGAGCTAATACTCCCCCTTAATTTAGTGAAATGGTTATATCATGCAGAATTATCTGATTTGCTTCAAATTTGGTATACCAGTTTATTATGTTAAGTAGCTTCCCTGATTATATTTGGAGGTTCTTTGGTTAAGTAGAAAGGGGGGCAACGGGGACTAATCCCTTCATTTATTTTTCGAGGGGCACTATTCTTTGAAATAAGAGTATAATATACAATTAGTGTGAATAGCCTATGAGCTCAATGCCATCAGTTTAATTGGGCAATTTTCTTTTTATTAGGTTTATTAACGCATAGCCCTACCCAAACCCGAAAAATAAATTACAACAGACCGTACCCCGATCCCAGCAAGACAAAATAATTTCAGACTACATGCAACCCAACCCGAACCTGAGAGTTCCATTTGAAAAAACCCGAAATCCCGAACCAAATCTGATAACCAACAAAAATCTTCCAAAGATGCATAACCGGATCCGAACAAGACAAATTAGTTTCCGTGGACACGCAACGCTACCAGAACCTAAAAATTCCATTCGAAGTCAACCTGAAACAAACCCGAACAAAATCTTAACCGACAAAAATATTTCAAAGAACTATAACCCGATGCAAGCCAGAAAAAATAATCCACCGGCAACCCGATCCGAACCTGAAAATTCTAATTGAACTCAATCCGAAACCTGGTTGTGGCCGGTTTTCGGGTTGACTTCAAATGAAACCTTCAAGTTCAAACTAAATTAGATAATTCTGCATGAAAACCCATTTATCTAAATTAAGGGGAAGGGAAATTGCCCTCCTTTACCCCCTTTTATACTTAACCAATGAACCTCAAAATCAAATGAAGGAAGCCATATCGTAATAAATTGAAATATCAAATTTGAAGCAAATCGAATAATTCTGTATGAAAAACACATTTATCTAAATTATGGGGACACTAGCCCCTGTCCCTACTTTATACTTAACCAATACATCTCCAAATCTAATGAAGGCAGCTCCTTAACATAATAAACCGGTATACGAAATTTGGAGCAAATCGAATAACTCTGCATGAAAAACCCATTTATCTAAATTAAGGGCGTGGGTTCTAGCCCGCCTTTCCTTCCTTTATACTTAATTAATGAACCTCCAAATCTAATCAGGGAAGCTCCTTAACATAATAAACCGGTATACGAAATTTGGAGCAGATCGAATAACTCTGCATGAAAAACCTATTTATCTAAATTAAGGGGGTGGGGGTCTATACCCCCTTTCCTCCATTTGTACTTAACTAATGAACCTCCAAATCTAATCAGGGAAGCTCCTTAACATAATAAACAGGTATACGAAATTTGGAGCAAATCGAATAACTCTGCATGAAAAACCCATTTATCTAAATTAAGGGGGGGGGGAGTCTCTAGCCCCCCTTTCCTCCCTTTATACTTAACTAATGAACCTCCAAATCTAATCAGGGAAGCTCCTTAACATAATAAACCGGTATACGAAATTTGGGGCAGATCGAATAATTCTGCATGAAAAAACTATTTATCTAAATTGAGGGGGTAGCCCCCGTTTCCCCCCTTTATACTAAATAATGAGCTTCCAAATCTAATCAGAAAAGCTCCTTAACACAATAAACCGGTATACCAAATTTGGAGCAAATCGAATATTTCTGCACGAAAAACCCATTTATATAAATTAGGGGGGGGACTAGCCCCCCTTTTCCCCCTTTATCCTTAACCAATGAACCCCAAAATCTAATGAGGAAAGCACCTCATCAGAATGAACGTAGAAATTTTTTTTTGAAGCAAATAGGATATTTCTATCAAGAGTTATCGCGTTACGTACATACGTACGTACGTACGTACACACGTGCCTACAGAATCGGCGGGAACATAAGCTCTCAGGCTTTGATAGCCTGTGAGTTAAAAATATCACCCTGATCGGATAATAAGTGGTCATTTTTCAATTAGCCTAATGCTTTCTAGGCTCTTTGCAATAAGCCTGAACAATATCAGGCTAATTAGAAAAAGGGAGATGGATTCTCCAACTAGCCCGGATCTTTGCAAAGAGCCTAGGCTGTTTGCAAAGAGCCGGATTTCTCAATTAGCCTACGACATATATATGACCGCAATTCACAACAAAAACTGAAGTAATTTTTTATAGTACAATTTTTATTGTACTGTACTTTATTTTTAACTTAAAAGGTACACGAGAGTATGTTTTAGGTAAAAATGGGAAATTTACTATTTTGTATTACCACTTTTTTTAATAGTAAAATATACTTTATTTAATCGTTGAGTCCCTGCGAATAAATAAGCTAAATTTTGCTGATCAAATATAACGGTAACAAAAAACGCGTATGTGCTTCGTATATTGTATAGTTTTTTCACAGAAAAAACATTAATATGTAATTGTCTCTTGTGCGTCAAACATGAGCGGTGCAGACAGCTAGAATGCCTTTATTAAAAAGAGAGTGGTGGCATACGAGCAATAACATAATTGGCCAAGAGGATTTTGGAGAAAAACAAGTCATAATCTTACCAAGGCAAGGCTGCTATTGTTACAGAGCTAACGTTTCATGAAGTCTCACTCATCTTATCGAACTCTTATTGCAACATTCTGGAATGCGGGTTGTTGCAGTTTGGACAAAAAACTCCAATTCGAGCATGTGCGTGTATGCAATTATTCACTTTCTTTATATATCAGGGGCTCACAGCCATAGTAGACCAAGTCTATTTTGAAAAAAAAAAACAGATATTCTATTTAGAAGGTGCATAAAATCTGTTTATCCGCTACCACAGTAAACAAAGTCTGTAAACGGATGACATATATCAGAAAGTATGTGAAAACAGACTTGGTTTACTGTGGGATCGATAAAATAGATGTTATGCACCTTCTAAATGGACTATCTCATTTATTTTTCAAAATGAACTTGGTCTACTATGGTTGTGAACACTTTATATAAAGATACTCTACTGGCAATAAAGTCGATTGATTTATGTGTTTAACAATAACGCGTTGTAACAGAAATCACTCTATTGTACAAAACCACTATCGCTAACATATGCCGACTGGCGCATAATAAGTTTTAAAAAAGGCAATGTTTATAAGGTATGGTTGTGAACACCTTATATAAAGATACTCTACTGGCAATAAAGTCGATTGATTTATGTGTTTAACAATAAAGCGTTGTAACAGAAATCACTCTATTGTACAAAACCACTATCGCTAACATATGCCAACTGGCGCATAATAAGTTTAAAAAAGGTAATGTTTATAAGGTATGGTTGTGAACACCTTATATAAAGATACTCTACTGGCAATAAAGTCGATTGATTTATGTGTTTAACAATAAAGCGTTGTAACAGAAATCACTCTATTGTACAAAACCACTATCGCTAACATATGCCAACTGGCGCATAATAAGTTTTAAAAAGGCAATGTTTATAAGGTATGGGTCTGAACACCGTATATAAAGATACTCTACTGGCAATAAAGTCGATTGATTTATGTGTTTAACAATAAAGCGTTGTAACAGAAATCACTCTATCGTACAAAATCACTATCGCTAACATATGTCAACTATAACTTGAGCGTTTTTTCACAAATCCAAGCATGGCGTAGATTAAAACAGTCGCTTTAAGTCGCTTTCATTTTTGGTTCTAAAAGTACCTGTTTATATTTAGCGAAACCAGTTACATAATGCTGACCACTGAACTGTCCTGTACGCTCGAAAAGATATATGTTTATATTAGCAACTTTTACATGAATATATGTGTAAATTTTTGTCATAAAATTTACACTCTTGTCGCAAACATTTACTCGTATTTATGTGTGTTTACCGGCTTAATGGAAATGTGTAATTTGTTATCCCTTCAAACACTCAAGCAAGTGTGTAAATGTAGAAAATAGTACGGACTAATTACGGGTTTGCGTGTTATTGTAAATTTACACATTTTTCATATTACTCAAATACCTGTGTATTTTGCATATTACGCAGAAATATGTGCAAGAGAATATTAGTACATAGAAATATGTGTAATAATACTGTACAGATATAGATATATGTGTGTAAGAACTGAATATTATACAGAAATACGTGTAACAACAAAATTTGGAAATGGTACAGGAGACACGATTTCCGTATTTTACAGAATTTGTTTAGTGTATTTATTCAGATTACACAGGTTATGTTCATAAATTGTGACTATACGATTTTAGTACTTCAAAAAACTTTAACAGAGTGATGACATACAGAAAAATATAATTTCAGATGATCCCATTTGTTATAAATTAAAGGTACACTTTAAACTGATTTTGTGATCCTAAAACTAATCTTTTTCAAAGAGAACAAACACATCAAACACATGAGATTGTTCTTCATGCAATTTTGTCCTACGACCTATTATAAACATTTAGTTCTCAATTTAAATCCCAAATATAAGAATAAGCTACGTGCACAAAAATCTGTCGTTTTTGCATACTAAACATAGATATGTGTACTCATGTGCAATTTAAACATTAAACTGTGTATTTTAGAGTTATCTGATAACTTTTTTACACACTCCCCAGCTTAGTGAGTTACCATTAAAATACACAGAACAATGTGTATTTTGAAACTGACACACAATGTATTTGGTAAATTTAACTCCACTTTACACGTTTAAACAAATCGTTTTTATATCATCAGTATACTTAATGTGTAAATTTAACGTGTAAATATTCGCTTTTTTAACAGCGTATAAATTCTAAATTACAGATTATAATTTGGAATGTTATAAATGAAAATAGTTTTTTAGTTTTGCTGTGACTTTTCTGCTATAATTCACTTTTGGACGATTCTTTTTATGTCAAATCTCATTCACTTCAACTATCTGGAACACACTTTTTTTTTTAAATAAAAAGCAATTATTTCCAGTCTTGATAAAACTTGAATAAATTTTTTTATGAAATAAATAATTTTGCTTAACAATTGTACTGACTCTTAATGCAGTCACATTTTCGAACACTTTAAAATTCTAAAAACTGCCCAGCCTTCCTCTCGCTATTTTATCTGGTTCAGTTGTTATGTATTGCTGATTTATTGCTTACGTGTAGACTTTTTCTTGTTGAAGAGAATACAACATGCATAATTTTTGTAAACTAATACTGCCCTTGAATTTTCAAGAAACTATTTTTGTTTTATACTTTCTACATATATAAAACGCTAAGGTACGTGGCGGCGAAAAAGAGGTTATTTGCCAATCTCAAAAGGGATTTGTGACAATAAAAATTAGGACAATTTTCACCAATTGGCTAAAATTAAGAAAACTAATCAAGATAACGATTTGAAAATTTCAGAGCAAATGTTGAATTTTTTTACATCCGAATTTCCGATTTTATTTTAATCCGTTGGTTAATTTTTGCAAAAGAATTGAAGGTGTCAGTAGGAAAATTCGGAGAATAAAACCAGACATGCACGAATGACTAACTTTCAAATATTTGACACTTATATAAAGAGTATAAATATTAGTAAGTATAGAAAGCAGGCGAATATAACGTCATTATAAGAATTAAAAAGAAATTCATGCAAAAAGTATAAGTGACAATTTCGAATATTTGACAGTAATACACTGAGTATAAATAAGAATAAGTATAAAAAGCAGATGAATATTACGTCATATTTAAAACGAATATATGGTTAATGTATGGCTTTTACAAGAGAAAGTGATGTCATGAATAGCTTTTCATTTCTAAAACACGAATTTTCACTTCTCTTTCATCTTTTTTCAAGAATTAAGATAACATTTATTTAGGCTTAGGAAACATTTTTTTAAGTTCTGCTATAAAAGTAAACTTTTTTAAAGCTATCAATAAATGAATACATAAGTTATTGGCCCAAGATTCATGTGCTGAAGGGAAAAAAATATGTTTACATGCATTAGTCTGTACGGAGTTTAATTTTAAATTTATATTTCTAAACACACATTCTTAAAATCCCGGGCAACGCCAGGTAAATTGCTAAAATGTATAAATTGTTAAAATGTATTTAATAAGGCTTATAAAAACAGTAAAAAAGGGCTTCAATAAACTTTCTGGAACACATTTTAAAAAAAATAAAAAGCAATTATTTCCGGTCTTGACAACTATATAAAACGCTAAGGTAGGTGGCGGCGAAAAAGAGGTTATTTGCCAATTTCAACGAGTGGTTTGTGACAATAAAAATGATGACAAAAATTATTTTTACATTCTTTGGCTCCATCGAAGTTATTATTAAAACAAACAATCTATTTATATAAAACCCAAGTCTCTGTGTGTCCCTCACTATTCCGGTAGGACCGCCTCATTAAAATGAGTAATTGTTGAAAAATATTAATGCAGGGTTACCACAGTAGCGCCAAATGTTAGCCAACTTGGCGATATCTGGCTAATTTGGCGAAATTCCCATTTAAAACCATTAATCTTTCATAATGGAGGTCATCGAAATTTAATTTAAACTCCACTCTTTTAAAGATATTTTTTCGAAATCTATGGGTGAGAATTTAAAGTATATCTTTACATCTTCCTCCCGATGCTACTAATAAAATAACCGCCAATAGACAAAGGTGTACTGTGTGAGCTCCTAACTGCGCGATTTTAATGTGCTTTAGGTACTTTTCCAGTATAGGTGCCTTGGCGAAAAAGGAAATTTGGTAACATATTTTCCGGAAACCTATTCACTGTTTCATTTTATATACACACGCATTTTTTTCGATATTTATACGATTTATTTAACATAAAAAAGCCGTTTCTCTAATTTTATACAGAAACAGATGTATTTTGTACATAAGAATATCAATAATATACATATAAAACAAACAAAAACGCTCATCAAATTTGTTTTCATAGGTGTTTATATGATTTGACAACAAATCTCGATATTTTTCCGTTATACGGACACCATGCCAAAATGTATGCTAATGCGCCAATTATTTCAAAATGCTAAAAGATATTTGTAATTTTATACCAGCAGTTTAATATGAGTTTTATTTTAGTGCTTTATTCTATAGCAGTTATTTGTTCACTTATTTTAAGTATATATTTGTGATTTGATGAAATAATTCGTAAAAGTCTGGAATTTTCAAATGTTATATTTTTTAAATGCTCACCTTAGTATCGACAATGGTTTTTCTTTTATTTTTCAAATGCTTCAATTCACGATTTTGCGCCAACTATTACGCTTGGTGACAATGGTGTCCGGATAACGGAAAATTACTCAAATCTCACTTTCTGATGCCCAAATTACACCAAGCTTTTTTTAAAAAAATGCCAAAGCCCCTACAGTGGAAAAGTACCAAACTGTCTATTATTTTGCGCTATCCGTGTTATAGTTTGTACTATATCCAAGGGGAGTGGAGCGAAGAGTTTAAACATTAAATATTAAAGTTTCGGCACAAATGTCATATATGGCCATATTGGCGCGATTTTTTTCTGACGCCAATGTCATATACACAACGGGTACTTAACTGGCGCCAAAGTGTCGTAATTTTGCTTGATATGGTAATCCGGATATTGTTGTTTATGCTGTTGATGTTTTCGCCAAATTGGCGTCGGAAAAAAATCGCGCCAATATATGATAACGTATATGACAACTGTGCCAAAATTTCTATAAAGCAGTATAAGACTAAAAAATTAAGAATAAAATAAATGCAAAATAAGACTAAAGAAGAAAGAAAAATCATGCGTTAAGCATAGAATATGAAACACTTTCCAACACATCCTGAATGCTTTAACAAAACTTCGTTATTTAGGGAAATAAGGTAAATAAGATAACGTTACTTCTTAGATATCCAGTCGACCAATTTCGCCAAATTATATAAATCGCCAAATCAATAGTAAAACATTGACAAAAATACAAATAAAACGTCGAATTAATTGTTTTATTGGCCATTATTGGCATTTAATCTTACAATTAATTTATTAATGGCAACCATTATTGGCAATTAATCTTACAATTTGGCGACAGTAATTTGGTCGACGGGATAACTAAGAAGTACCAAGATAACTAAGTAAACATTTTAGAAAAGGCATTAAAAAAATTTGATTTCAGCAGTTACCGTCGATAGCTAATAGTACCGTTATTACATGCCACTATTTAGCTAAAATTTAATTTAAATTACTCTTAAAACTACTGAAATCACATTTCCAGATATTATCATCCATAGACGGTTATGTATCCAATTCTTTGCGTGACCATGTATATCATTTTATCTATATTCTATAAACATTTCTTAGGAAACTAAATGCAGTTCAGCGTAAAAATGCATAACTCCTTTAAAAACCACCTTTAAGCAATTTACTCTCATACTCAGTAACCCTTATGAATTCTTTTGTTTAGCCCTACATATGAACTGTAGCACTTATACACACAGTATAGTATGCATAAATGTAGTGAAACATAAAAGCGCATATCATAATTAAAAATGCATTTCTAGCATATGACATCTGTGCCATTTTTTTTCGGTTGCCAATTTTGCGAAAACATCAACAGCATAAACAACATAATCCGGGTTACCACATCAATCAAAATAACTACACTTTGGCGCCAGTTAAGTACCCGTTGCGTATATGACATTGGCGTCAGGAAAAAATCGCGCCAATATGGGGCGAATATGACATCTGTGCCATTATATATATTTAGAAACGATTTTTTTATGTATATAAGTGCATATACAAACAAAGATAAAAGTTCATTAGATTTGTTTTCATAGCTGTATATATTTTCGCAACATATCTCACTTTCTGATGCCCGAATCGCGCCAAGCTTTTTTTGAAAAAGCGCTATAATGGAAATGTACTTAAATAAATAATTAACAGAAATAACAAATTATGGTACAGATGTCATATTCGCCCCATATTGGCGCGATTTTTTTCTGTCGCCAATATCATATAGGCAACACGTACTTAACTTGCGCCAAAGTGTCGTTATTTTGCTTGATGTGGTAACCCGGATTATGTTGTTTATGCTGTTGATGTTTTCGCCAAATTGGCAACCGAAAAAAATCGCGCCAATATGGGGCGAATATGACATCTGTTCCCAAATTATACAAACTAAAACTTTTTATTTCGAGAACAAAGCATTGCTTTTAATTTCGATTAAAAATACATATATCCTTGGCTAACTTCAATTGAAATCAGGTTCACAGCTTAATATCTCATTCCAGAAACCTAAACAAACACAAGTGATTCATTCATCGTGAAACGTCAAAAATATTAAATCATTGAGGTAATCATTCACAAAGTAAGTTCTCCAACAATCAATGGGCAATATTCTAATGACGTCATAGTAGGTAAAATGGTGTCGGTATCGTTTGTTTATGGTTTGTAATCACAAAGATTTAATTTTGCAATATCTCTTAGTTACATTATTTTATTGTCATACACTCTAAATTAAAATGTCTGAAATTCAGACAATTAAGTGTCTGAAATGGAGTGTTCAATTTTCAGACATTTTAAAATGTCTGAATTTTTTCAGACACTTTTTGCGTCTGAATTTCAGACACTTCAAACGTCTGAATCGCATCCATTTTTTGTAAGCATCATACGTAGCCATGTTTGACCACGTTGAATCCTGGAAAAATATTTGGCTGTGGTCCTGCCCCTCCCCCCAATACAGCCTGATTTTTTTGGTGCTCTCAGTTTTGGTATACAATTTTCGTTACGTTGATAATTTAAATCTTTTACGACATTGTACTGATTATAATCAATATCTTGAACTTCAGGAGTAGAACAAGATTAAAAAACAAAAAATATTTATCTAAATATTAGATTTTTTAAAATTTATTTTGTTTTTAACCTTATTTTACTTTAAAAGTTCAAAATATTGATTATAATCAGTACAATTTCGAAACAGATTTAAAATATAAGCTTTACAAATATTGCACATCAAATTTGGGGGCACTACAGTCGTAGGGGGACGGGGCACTTCCCAGTTTGCCCTTCCTTTAATCAAGAAGTACTTTTGCAAAAAACGCAACCCTGCATTATAGTTGTCTAAATTGAGATGTCCGGTATTCGGGAGTATCCGTTGTGGAGGTTAATGGACATTCTCGAATAGCGAACACCTCTATTTAACGAATACTTTTTTAATCAGCAGACATACATATTTGTATATTTTTACCTCAAAAAAGTAGACATCTCCAATTATCGGACAAATTCCGCGGTCCCGAAGTGTTCGCTATTAAGGGCTTTTAAGGTACATAGATAAATATATATATATATTTTATAATCTTGTCCTACTCTAAAAGTTCAAAATATTTATTATACTCGGTTGAATGTGGAAAAAGATTTAAAATATCAGATGTACGAAAATTGCAAAAATCCCCCCCCCCCCCCCCCAAAAAAATGAAAATATAAAAAAATATATTGCCACATAGGCAATTTTACATATACATCACTTGATAATCACAACAGCCATTTAACTATGAATAATGAAAATAAATAAATAAATATTCTACTTTAATAACATTGGGGAAAAAATGACTTTGGTATTTTGTTAAATATATTTGCGTTTTTATACTTGTCCTACTCTAAAAGTTCAAAACTTTCATTATAATCAGTGCAAGATTTAAGATATCAGCTTTACAAAAATTCATGCAAAATCCCCCCCCCCCCCCCAAAAAAAAATGAAAATACTTATTTAAAAATTATGTTTTTAAAAAATTTATATTTCCACATGGGCAAGTTTTCATGTAGATCAGAGGGTACTCACAAAAGCTATTCAACTATCAATAAAAACAAATAAGTACATATTCTATATTAAAAACATGAGGAAAAAATAACTTATGATTTCCAAACTTCTTTCGTCTTAAATATATACAGTAACATCTGTCATTTTTGTATTTTTCGTATAAGTGCATATAAATAAAGTTACCACAATTTTAAATACGAAATCTAGTTAGAGGTTTTTACTTTTTCCCATTATAAATTTCAAATTACTTTTTTATTAAAAATAATAAAAAAATCAGTTTTAGAGTTGATTGCAAATCAAATACATATGTATATTTTTACAGGCAGCTTCATATAATAGACCAGTCTCATTTACTTTATTTATCTTTTTTTAATCTGCGGTTTTATGCCAGGAAGTAAGAAAGCATTAGGTCATCTTTCAAAGTTTTTTTTTTCTTTACTTCCTTGTGGCCGTCATTTACTGTGAGATAAAAATTATCCATTGAAACTAAGAACTGACATTGAATATATAATTCGTAATAAAAAAGAATGTCATAAGTTTAAAAATATATACTTCTAGAATTAGTGGGGTTTTTTGCGAACAGATTCAAAACTAATTAAATTTCATGCAGGATTTTGTTTAGTACAATTAATAAAATCATAAAATACACTAATTTTACTACTATAAAGAAATTTACTTGAGTTGCTGCAAGAGGTAAGAAATATTCCTCGATTTGAAATTTTAAAAACTACCACAACCACAGTGAGGGAGAAAGACTTTCATCAGTTTAAAAGGTAATCCCATAATACATCCGACTAGCCATATTTAAAGAATGAGATGTTTCATCCTAAAAACAGGACCCGCCAGACAAAAGTTTCCTTTTTTTTGCCAGCTTTGACAGGACGAAGATGAATAACACAATATTATTGATATAAATTGATACGAGTTAACACTAAGCCCATTGCACACGCTTTGTAGAATTTCCGGGTGTAATCTTCAACCGCGTCGTCTACTTCTGTTCTGTGTCTATCCCGCCCTTGTATCGACGACAGCTTCTAAGAGACATTTGATGTCGAGCACACACGTCAGATGTATGTATTCAATAAATAAATACTCCAAGTTAATACGAATTAAAATCACAGTACTTCACATTTCGCAAAAAACGAATTAAAATACACGCGTAGATAAAAACAAACTTTGTTTGAATTACAACGTATACCACTTCGAACGAAGACATCTAAAACGCATGCGCAACTGGGAGTGCTAGTGCCCCCTGGTGGTTATTGCGTCGGAAGAATCAAAACGTCTTAAATTAAGACACGTTTAAAGCAATGAAGTGTCTTAAAATAAGACGTTTGCGGATATTTTAGACATTATTCTCAGTTCGTTTACACCATGGTCATAGTAAGACGCTTATGTATCTTAAATTAAGACATCTATAGTGTCTTAATTTTCAGATTAAGACACTTAAGTGTCTAAAATTCTTTTTCAGTCACATATGTGTCTAAATTTAAGACGCTTCTATTTGCAGTGTATTTATGAGCTCAGAACAAAAGCCTATTTTTTCCTTATTTAGTTATTAAAGACGGGAAAAAATCATAAATGCATGATTTAAAAATTTTAAATAATTTTCTTTTTTAATACTAAAAAATAACATCGGGAAGTAACAGTGGATTTAAGTTAAATAAGCTTAACTGTTTAATTCTGTTGTAATATTCAAAATAACTGTGTTTATTAGATTTCAGTACTCAACATCAGGACCCGATTAAACTTTGAAGTTAGAGGAATTACAATGTCATTTCAGGAACTTTCTTTTGGAGAAACTTTTCCAAATACCATATATACATGGAAAATCTTCAGTGTTAGAAATATTATTCCTAGGACTGACATAACACGAGAACGGCCTGCAATTTTACACAAGTTTTTGAAAGCTACTTTATATCAGAAATTTTACTAAAAACTGGTTACTTTTTTGTTATAGCGGCCCACACTATTAGGATTATGACAATTTGCAGCCAATTTCGCCAACGTCGTTTCCAAGATCGTGAAGCGCACACATATAATACCATATAATACCATTTCATGAAATCGTATACGATAATTTAATAGTTTATAACCTTACTTTCCTTTATTTATTTATTTTTAAGGCTCAACAATCTAAATTGTCCAATATATGAATTTAAAAATATGTAAACAAAGATTGAATAGACATGACCGCAAAAAGCCTCAAATCTGCATAACACTTGGAACCAAACTGTGCAGATTAGTGGTCTTCTACTGTACACAGTTTTTCATAAATGTGTTTCGCTCTTAAAATGTGTTATTTTTATCTATCACTGCGGAACAAGCGAGAAAACTCATATTCTTGCACATGAGTTGTATATATCTTTATATCTAAATTTCCGTCATTTTTGACGGGCTATCTTTCTAGCAAACAATAATATTCTGTAGTAGCAGGATCTATTATAATACACTGATTTTAAACTCCGTCATTAAATTTTTTACGTATTCTCTTAAATTACGTACATTAGCTGAAACAGTTAAACAATTTATTAAAACATTTTTTTATTGCTTTTATAGTTTTTACTTAACACCTTTTTGTAATGTAATGTGAATATGTAATTTCTAGGCGTTGTGATTTGTTATATATTTACATATTTGTTGGCTTATTTTTTTTAATTTTATTCTAATGCAAAAATATCCCATTACAACATATTATATATTTAAAAAATTACTATATTTTATCTTAATTATGCGCAAAATTAGAAATTAGTGGCTTAATTTCGAAAAATTCATGTACTCACTCTTCTTTGACATTTCTTGAAATCTGCTAAGGCTTCTTCATGCTGTGTTTAGCCATTTGACTGATTATACCCCCTTTTGTAAAAAATTATTTCATGCATATTTTTTTAATAATGAATTCTTTAACCTTCTTGGCACTATTTTTTTTTTTTTTTTTTTTTTACAATTTTGGGAAAAATTACTTTTACGCTAACAAAATTAAAATTAGCGATCGAAATCACAGAAGTTACAGTTTATTGAAATTTAGCGAATGTGTCCTAGAAATCTTTCAGAAACCTAACGAATGTAGTTATGTTGCGCGTTTGTCATGTAAAAATAGTCTAAGGAAGAATTTTTAAAAATGTTTGGAAAATGTCCTATTACAACCAGATTAAACAAACATAAAAAGTTTAGTAGTATTTTTTTTAAATCTTTTATCACAAATTACTAATTCGGAAAAGGAGTCCCTAATTTAAATTTAAAGAGTGAAACATATGTTTGAATTAAAAGAAACGCCAACGTTTACAAATAATTAATAAAGCTTTTATTAATATTATTATTATTAAATGCTGAAACATAAGTAAAATCATAATAGTAAATGTATCGACATATGCTATCACTATTAGGTGCTGGAATTAACAAAAATATTTTTTTTCTTTCAAATATTGCAATTCGAAGTAGAAGCTTCATATGAGGCTAAGGGTGACGAGAGGTTTAAACAAAAAAATAATGTTTTTCTTAATTCAGATTTTTTTTCTTTAACAATTTTTTCAATACATTGTATTAAGTATTTGCACACTGCTAACTTTTATTCTAATTATGCACAAATCATTTTAGAAAATCCAAAAATCATTTAGTTTAAGACAGTCCTTGGGGGGGGGGGGGGGGGGAAGGGCAAACTTTTGTAAAAAAAAAAAAAAATCTGATTTTCATATTTCTTGCTAATAAAATATTTCAAAGTTAAATAAATTAAATAAAACAAACCACGCATTTGTGCGATGATTCCATCACCATATATAGCCATTTATGTGTTGCAACTAATGTAAGAGTCGTAAGCGCAACTAGTTGTAACAGTTTTGCCTTCACCGCAACTAAAACTGTAAGTCCACTTATCTCAGAATGGATTTTGTCATAATTAGTCATGTTTAAAATGTTATACCTAAACATACTTTCAAGGTATATGTATGAAATTTCGTAGAGGGTTTTATTTGTTTTTAATAAACTGTTTTCGGGATCTTTAATTGCATGTGAAAATTTTGAAAATATATTCCTGGAAGTAAAAATCACTGTAAAAATCATCTTTTATTTTTACTTTTAAAATTATTACAATCTTTGTAATTATTATTATTTTTTATTTATTTATTTTTTTAAATCATGAAGTTGAAATAATAGCAAATCTTTTTCTGCACACAACAGGGAAAAAAAATAATGGAATTGGGCTAATAGTTTATGAGTTATATCAAAATTAAATAAGTTTAAATTTTTTTTAAACAAATTTTCAAAGTTTAATTTTTTTATCGGAAAAGTAATATTTAAATTTTATCTCAGAATGGATTTTATTATCATTTTTCATGTATGAAACGATATATCTAAATATTCTTGCAAGATATATGTATGAAATTTCGCA
Source organism: Maratus speciosus (assembly GCA_963932465.1). Classification (NCBI taxonomy): domain Eukaryota; kingdom Metazoa; phylum Arthropoda; class Arachnida; order Araneae; family Salticidae; genus Maratus; species Maratus speciosus. The sequence goes on along the minus strand of OZ010786.1, from coordinate 51,133,999 downwards.
GTAAGTTTTATAAGTTTTTAATAAATTTCACGCAAAAATTTTGAAAATATATTACTCGAAATAAAGATTGCACAACAAAATCTTCTATTATTTTTACCTTTAAAATTATTATAAATTTTGAGGGTTTTTTTTTTAAGTAATATTTATATAAAGGTGCATTGAAGGACAAAAATTATTAAAATATCATAGGAATAAAGAAAAAAAATATCGACCACCTAACCCCTTAATTTCGAAAATAGAAAGATTAAATTTCTAACTAACCAAACACATTGTATATATAAGTGAACATGAATAATGAATCAAATATTTTTGCAAATTATAATTATGTAAGAGACTACGACTCTTGTAGAATTATAGTTTTATTTTGTTCATTTTTATTCTAAGTTATACAAACTCTGAAACAATGTTCAACAGACAAATCTAAAATCCTTTCAACCGAATTCAAAAGAAGTTTATCGGAAACTTTTTTTCTTCCGAAATTTAAGCATAGAAACTTTTACTTTCAAACGTTATTCTGGAAATAAAAGAAATAATACTGGCATTGTTTTACAGATTTTTATTTAGAAAAGATTCTGTATTGTAAAATAAACTTTCGCTTGTTTTATATACAAGGTATGTTAATTTTAGCGACAATGTAAAGCATTTTATTTTGCTTTCTTCTTCATCTCAAGTATGTGCTTATAAGAGTTCTCTTTATGCAGAACAATTCTAAGGAAAATATTTTATGGTCCCAGAAGAGAAGCACGAGATAGAATAAAAGTCAGCATAATGAGGGAAAAAATACAATTTGCACTCTGTATATTTAAAGCGCTTTTAACATTAAAATATGTATTTGAAAACTGCATAAATATTTTATTACTAGTCGCCTAGTAACCAGTTTGATCTCCCTTAAAGGCATGTCCCCCCTAAGCACTGCATCCTGTTACTTTTATTCGTAATTTAATTTACTTGCTTAATCCTTCCACAAATCGACAGATTGATGAGAGGAATCTTCATGGAAGGCTCTTCGCTATCATGTCAGCATCTTTTCTTAAAATACCGCTTTGTTCGCTTAGCCTTTTATGCTTCATGACCTTTTGCTTATTAGCCCCAGGTATGCTGTTTCTTTCTCCCAACTTATTTTGTGTCGTCTTCAAAAATAACGTTACCTTGTATAAGCCAGCCGTAAAACAAAAGCCGATGTTTCATTGTGCGATTAAATACTCTACAGCATTTTTTAAAACTTCTAAGCATCGCACATTGTCAATGTTTATACCGTCGTATTGGGAAAAAAAGAAGTACTTTTTAATGCAATTTGTTTGAAAACTCAACTAATCGTATTGGATAATGTGTCATAACCGGACAGTAAACTGCAGTTTTCGTAACTGCGTAACTCACTGACACTGATAATTATGCTTAATATCTGCTGATTTTTAACATCCGTACCACATTAATACAACTCGCAAATAATAACGCTTATAATATGTATAACTATTATATAATGTATTAATATAATATATATTAGCTTATTAATATGTATACTATTTGCAGTAACCCTTTTTTGTTCTTTCGATATTATAACTGTATAGTTAATATTATGTAGTAGAAATCTGATGTTACGTGTTTAACAAATGTATTGTACTAAAAATATTCTTTTGAAAGCGATTGATAGTTGAGAATGGTAAATATGATTAGCGATTAACAAGCATTGTCGGTGATCTATCTTGCTAGCATGGATACGGCACCTAGTCTGGTCTCTTTTGACCTCCAGCGTCGAGCTGCGAGGGGTTCCGCAGGTTAGCGGAGAGATTGGGCGAAAAACCCCAAACTAGAGTTATTACTTCGTCTCCTCGGGGTCCGTTAGGAGCACCTTCATGATCACCCGAGCGAGGAGTCGTCTTTGCCGTCAGGAGGGTTTTTCTCCGATCCTCCGGGGCTAACTAGCTAGGAGCACCTCCCTCTCCTATCGGTTGACTCACATATTTGTCCTTGCCGGATAATGGTAGTTGATCTTGTGAGCCCTCCGTAAAGTAACTCCAGCTCGGGAAACCTCGTCAAGAAAATATAGGTTCTTTTATGTTAGGCAAGAGCAAGTGATAAATCGCCAAATATTGTTCCCATTTCTAGCATTCGTGTTGCATCAATTTTATTTAAATGTACAAATTTCATCTTAAATATATTTAAAAACATATATATCATACATTTAAAATCCATGTATTTCTCTTATTTCATTTAAAACACAAAATACATAGATAAAATATGATTTCATACACAAAACATTCAGTTTCAAAGCATTGTTTCTAATTTAAAATCGCAAGAATAACTACTGTTATTTGCAAGCAATAAAAGGCTAATGGCGAAATTTGCGCTCGGCTAACATAAAAGTATTAAACACCGTGAAGGAAGTTGAGTTATATCCCACAACACCTAACATAATTATGCTAAACTTTGATTGACCTATAGGTGCGATTTTTTTTCTGAAAACAGATAGTGCTTCAAAATTCATGGCTTGAGAACTTGCTTTTGGAATGATTAACTTCATTACGTAAAATTTCTATCGTTCACTATGAATGAAGACTTTGTGCGTATTTGCTTTGATGGAATGAGATATCGGGCAGTCAACTTAATTTCATTATTTTCATTTCAAAGTTATCTCGCAATATAAACTATACGTATTTACATGTAATCCATCTCTCAAACATTAATTTTTTTGAAAGATTTTTATAAAAATGCAAATTTATGCAGTTTTATTTGAAAACACAATTTTTATTAAAAGTGGCCGCCTGACTTAAGAAAGCAAAGAGGTCTGTCCGTACTTGTTTATGACAATCACATGACTTATGCTTTTATTGTATAGATAAATAATCGTTATTTGATTAATAACGTTTTGAGTGCCAAATTTACACATATGTAATTTTGTTCGTGTTATTAAAAAACCTTTTGCCACATACTTTGTGAATCTAAAATTTCACAAATCATAAATTATGAGGTAAGGAAACCCCGATGAAAATTTATTGTCCTAGTGTATTTTGATTACGTTGCTAATGATGGGATGCTTTTAAAGAGAGCTCTTGTACGGAAAGTAACCGAAAATATTACTTTCGTACAAGGAAATCCTTCAAAGAATTATCAAACTCAAAATCACAAGAATATAAAATATTCAAAATTATTTTTTAAACATTTTCTATCAAAATAATAAATGCATGGAAAAAGCTTTATGGATGGACAGTGTGCAGGGCAATTAAAAAGTAGGGTAGACCGGGGCTAGTTAGCCCGCTTTTTCTTCTAATAATTTAAAGAAAATTACAATTCAACATTTTAAATTTCTTTTTATGTTACCACTATCAGCGTATTTTCAGGAAGAAGTAACAATAGTAAAGTTTGAAAATATTAACTATAAGTATTAGTTTAGAAGCTCAAATTGACACCAAGTCGCTTGGGCCAACCTGCCCCGATTGCGGGGTAAGTTGGCCCACGTCACTTTTTAATGTTCTGATAGTGTAAAAGTTTAAGAAATGATCAAAATTTTACCTAATCTTAATTTTTATTTCTTTCGAACGAAAACACAACATAGCCTCCTAAATTAAAATAAAAAATTTCGTCAATTCACAAGATATCAAATTCACTTAAGTTTATCATAAATCCTCTTAATATTATCCAAAATTTTTGTATTGACAAGCTTTTGATGGGAGCAATTCTTACAGCAAAAAGAAATTAAAAACAAAAAAGTGTGTGTGGGGTGGGACAGGGAGGTTGTATAAGAAGAAAAAATCACATTTCCTTTAATCCGTTGCGGGCCAACATGCCCCGTGCCAAATGGGCCAACTAACCCCGTATCGCCATTTTTGTTTTTCATGACTGTAGTGAATTATTCTGAAAGTATTTCAATAAAAAAACATGCCCTACAATAACTAAGAACAATTATTTTTCTGAATTATTATATATCAAAATCTAAAATGTAATTTACAAACAAATAAAAAACGATTATTTATAAGAGAGGAAATTTCCTCACTTTTGCAAAATTTTGAAAATTCTCAATAATTCTTTAACGGACGCTCCGATTTCAATGGTGCTTATGTTATAGGAGGAAAGCGAAGAAACGCATACTTGGGTGGACGACAATGTTATCTAACGCAAAGTTAAAAAAATATTGCGACTGGGCCAACATGCCCCTATGGCCAACTAGCCCCGGTCTACCCTATAGCTCTTAAAAATAATAATATATAAAATTTCACCCCCAAAAAAATTAACTTGGTTCATATTATTTATCTTCTGCTTGTATGAATAAAAAACGTTAAAATAAATGTCTTAGCGTCGCATGAAATTGATTAAAAACCTCAAGCATTAGCACATGAGAATTCTCTTTCAGTCAGCTAAAACTTTAACAATTTTTTTGAAATATTTTCTATTATATAACTAATTAAAATTTTTCTTTATTAAGAACTATAGATCTTTTGCTTTGAAAAAAAATAGATTGACTTGAAGTCAGCAATCTGAATACTTATTTTTCAGATAATTAACTGTCTTTTTGTGAAAAGTTAGCAAAATCATTATTTTATTTTTAAGCAATAATTTGTTTTTAAAAAGGAAATTAAATATTAAGCAATCCCTTTGAGTCTTTGTTTATTTCTCTAAATAAATTTGAAATTGCGCAGTTTTCATTTAACTCTAAAAGGAAAATAATAACTTTATGAAAATTTTAATTTAAGGTTTAAAACCTTTTGATTTTCTTCTTAAACATCCGAAATTTTAAAACATTCAAAGTACAAATAATTTCATATACATGATTATTGTGATTCTTCCGCTGTTTCCAGTCGCAAATTTGTTTTTTATACAAATGATGAAAAAGTTATTTTTTAGAAAAAATTCTATAGTATCTAAAGATCTATATATTTTGTTTCCGCAATAGAAGTGAAGTGAAAATACGTTATAACTATTTATATTATAAATTGTTACCGAACATTTGTTTTGAAAGAATGACACTTCTGATATTTGTTGTTGTTGTTGTGGCTTATTATTTTTTTAATATAAAATTATGTATATATATATATATATATGATATATACTTTATAGATTAAGTTCTAATTGTGTTTATATTTATAGCTATAATAAGATAAATTAAAAATAATAGAGGGGAAGGGAAAAACAGAAGAAATTCAAGACATAAAATGTATACGATAATAACATTTATGAAATATGATAACTATATCATAAGAATATTAATGGGACATTTCATTAACCTTTAAATTTGTTACAGCAACACTATACAAAAGCGTATGTTTGTGCATTTAACCGTGTTAAAAAATTAATTTAGATGTAAAGTTATTAAATAATATATCGATATAAAGATAATCTATTACAAAATATACGTATTTTTAAATGGTAGAAAATAATTTTTTATTAATACGTGTAGAAAAAATTGCTACTTTGAAGTCAGGAAGCAGAATATTTATTCTCACATAATTAATTGTTTAATTATTACCTGTTTGCAAAAATGTATTTTATAGACATGCGATAGCTTCTGTTCAAAAGGAAATTAAGAATTAAGCAATTCCAGTAATTGTTACTTTATTTCCTTAACCATATTTCAAATGCGTATGCTTTTTTTAACTCCGAAAATAATATTAATAATCTTCTTTGATTTCACTTTAATGCTTTAAATGTTTCGTTTTATTTTGTAAACATCAGAAAAAATAAAACAATTTAAGTATAATTGTTTTTATCTATATGAAATTGACAAACAAATGAGCAAATTTCAAGATATTTTGTAAAAGAAAATGAACGTAACATATTAAGAATTTTTCAACATCAATTTTAAAAATTTGAAACGACTTTATAAATATTTTTTATACGCACGAAAACGTATAACTGAACTTCATGTATTATAATATTAAATATGTTAATTTTATATATAAATGTAATAAATTATGAGTGTGTATCGATAGTTTTTATTAAAATGTAAAATAAAGTATTATTATTTTGATTTTATATAATATTTGCATTTATTAAGCAGAGAATAGTCTTTTAATATGCAAAAAAATTATAAAAATTTGAGAATTCACATTTCTCCTATATTAGATAACTAATTAAATATTTTTCTTTTCTTTACTAATTTCCCACTATGAAAAAGAAAGATTAGTTTGATGTCAGATAGCTGGATTCTTATTTCCCAGATAATTAACGGTTTTATTATTGAAATTTTGCAGAAAGAAAAAAGCAATTTAACAAATTACAACGTCTATTTGGAAAAGGATTTTCTCAAAGACTAAAATTTAAGACATAAAAAATCGCACGGAGTTGATCATACATTAGGTACGCCATGAATTAAACATTAACATTCATGGACCCATCATGAACAAATCTGAAAAGAAATTTCAGTTTTACAATTTTCGGTACAGTAAATTTTTAAACTTCTACGGAGCTGGTCATACATTACGTACGCCATGGATTAAATATTAATATTCCTGGACCAATTTTAAATGAAATTCCATTCTTAAACTTCTAAACATCCCACAATATTACTTTTTACACCGTCGTTATACAGAAAAAAAAATTTACTTTTAAATGCAATTTGTTTTAAAGCTGTATCTCATTTTTTTTTTTTTTTTTTGAGTTATTAATTTTTTTTGTAGTTTTTTGTAGTTTTTATTACTTTTTTGTCATAGTGGCAACAGAAGTATCCATCTCTGTTGAAAGTAAAGGGAAAATACACCGAGGACAATAGCCATTTTTCCAAATGGTTTTAAAAAAAATGATTTTATTGATAAGCAACAGCTTTTAAATAAGAAATTTTTTTTTCAAGCAACATATTTGGAATTGTGCATGTTTCATTTATCTCTGTAAAGAATATTAATAACTTTTCTTTGATTTCAATTTATTATTTTAAACTTTAATTTTTTTTATGAACATCTGATAAAACAAAAAAAAATTGAATAATTAATTCCATATATATTATCATTGTGATTATTTCGTTATTTTCGGTTCATGAACGAATTTTAATTCATTTAATGTTAAAGATTAAGCAGTGATTAATATTTTTAATTTTATTTTAGTAAACTGCAATTCCATTCTCATAAACCGATATTTTGTTATATACGTTGTTATATTTTTTCAAATTATTATATAAAATATAGAATAATGTTTATATAAATTATTATAATTATTATACAGAATAATTATAATTTCAAAAACTAATGTGTAAACTAAAAAATAATCACTAATAGAAATAAGCTGTTGTTTATCAAAGTATCTGAAAAAAGCAATGCTTACAAAAAATAACAAATATATATATATATGGTTATATATATATATATATATATATATAACCCACTAAACTATAATTATGCCCACATAAATACTAAAAATACACTACAATCATATCTTGATTATCTTTATCGATAAAAATAATACATAAAAAAGTTTTACTTGAGCAACAAGTAAAGAAAACTCTAAAGCAAGACAAATAAAATAAAATAGACCCCAGGACTCTAACGTTAAAAAATGAGGGGAAAAAATGAATGTCAGAATATATAAAAAAGATAACTGCTAAAGGAGTATAGAATAACACCAGTAAAAAAGATATAAGAGGTTATATTCACATTATTATAGAATATTATTATATGTGTTATATATTAACCTTTTTTGCTAAATATTATTACGTGGTTATTAAAGAGTTTCTAATGTCTTGAAGGGTTTTCTGATTCATAAAATGGTTTAAGCTAATTATTCTCGGGATGTGAGATTGCACTTTTGTATTCAACAGAATGATTTTACATAGCATTTAATAAATAAACCTTTTGATTTTTACTTTAGATAAAATTTCTGAAAATATCTCTCTAATTATAAAATACCTAAAAAATGAAATACGTTTTTAAAATATTTTAATTCAACCTTCTCCAAAAAAATAAAAGGAGTACAAACTTGAAGATGAGGCACAAATCAAAAACGATCGTAACTTTTTGCTTCGAATATTACTGTTACATAGTATACATGAGTAATTGTTCGCATACAAAATAGAAAAACTTTCAATGTGTTTTTACATATTAAGAAAAATCGTTATAAAGGGCTAACTCGCAAAACACAAGCCTCGAGAATCAAGCACTTTAAATGCACACATCTACCGCTATCGTCTGTTTATTAGGTGCGTTCGTAAGTATATCAATGCGTAGAACCTACAGTCGTCGCCTGGTCAGTCCGTCTGTTTGTCTGTCCATCTGTCCGCATATAACAGCGGAAAAACTACCAAACCGAATGGTTTGAAATTTAATATATATAATCGTTGCAGAATTTTGTCGAGTCATTTCAAATTTTATAAAAATCGAATCAAAACTTAAAAATATATTAATAATTTTTTTTCATTCTATTAAATTTTATCATATATGATTAATTCAAAGATATCCCGTGATAGGTAATGATTCTAGATTGCCATGGGTGATTATGTAAGATTTAAGATGGAGTCATATTATTTCCGTATTACTGAATTTAATATATATGATTGTAATAAATTTTGTATTCTTGTATTTTTGCGCAAGAGTACAAAAGCAATTGCACCAAGATCTGAATATTTATGAAACTAGTTGTAGTACGATCGCAACTCATTTGCCACGTTTGACGTACAATTTCCTACTTCTCTGTTTCTGAAGTGTCGAATTTCAGAGTATTAGAGACGCTCTGGACCATGTGAGAGATTGCGCCATTTACTACAGCTTACTGTGTTATGTGTAAAAACAATATTTAGGAAATTGATCTTAGTCGATTCACCCTTAAAATTGGCAAATCCTGAAATATGTATTTTTCAAATGCAGAAAATAGAAGACAATAAATGGCCCAAAGAAAAAACCTCAATCGATACAGATTTTAATCACTTACAGTTTCTAAACTAAAATGTATATCTTTAAGATTTGAACTGAATTTTTATCAAAATAGTTTACGTTCAACAAAATATTATATTTACCGGAAATTATCATTAAAGATACCGAATATTCTGTTTCTGTTTCGTTTTCGGACCAAATCTGAGCTTCGCCGAACATTCGTTTACGTCGAAAATGCTCCCACGTTTCAGTTTCGACCGAAACTATCTGTATTCCACAAATTTCGTTTCTACCTTCGGAAATTTTCACCATTACTCATTGTTTTGAGATATATAACACTTTTTATTTATTGATGATACAAATGAGACACTTTCTATTTATTGCTTTGTACTTCACTTTTTATAATTATTAGTTATCACTGACTAAAGAAGTGAGTTCAAATTGTAAAGTTCAAATTTGTAAAAGTAATTGCATATATGACTAAACTTTGAAGACGCTTTGCACTCGCTCATTAAAAACTGCAGTAAAACAGGTGAAGATCATTCACAAAAATCATTATAAATGATAAATCGAGGTATGCATACTTAAAACATTTTTTAATTAGATGAAATTCTTATAATTGGAAAATCATTCTGTGTTGTTTATGAATTAATTCATTGCAAATAAAGGCGTCTTAAATTCAGACACATATGTGACTGAAAAAGTAATTCAGACACTTAAGTGTCTGAATATGTAATTTCAGACATCATAGGTGTCTGAAATTAAGACACTTAAGTGTCTTACTATGATCATGGTATAAACACTGTAAACTGAAATGTCTGAAATTCAGACACTTAAGTGTCTGAAAATGATCTCATTTTTCAGACGTTTTAAAGTGTCTTAATTTTTAAGACACGTGTATCCGTCTGAATTTAAGACAGTTCAAACGTCTGAATCGCATCCATCTTTGATCAACCTGCCTGTTCAGCAATAGGCAGCCGTTTTTTTTTCACTTTTTTGTAAGCTTTATACACTGTAAAAAGTATCTGTTAAAATATGGAAATTGTACTGTCTATTCAGACACCAATTTACGTTATTTATTTTAATGTAATTTTTTTTCCGTACATTCCAGAAAATTTTCCATTTTTTTTTTTTTTGCATATTTCTGTATTTAAAAAGTTCCATTTAAAAGATAAAATATAACTTTCCTAGGACAAACCCATATAATTCAATCCCCTTTTCAAAAATCACCTATATTAGACAGGATTTATTTATTTATATTCATACCAGTGTGTTATTTCCAAGAAATCATGAAATTTTTCATTTCAGCCATATTTCCGTTATACAGAGGTTTACTTCAGTTTTATTTACTGTTTATTGAGTTACAGTTAGCAAATAATTTTTAGTAGTATGTTTAAAAATATACGATATAACCATGCTGAAAGCGAAATTTTGCCCAGTCTCATTCGATTCCTTCTTAAAAAGTTTGATTGCATAATACTTGCGTTACCTACTGTTATAGAAACCTGTTTAAAGAGGATCGCTTATAATTCGATAGGTAATTTATTCATCAAAAAATAGAAAACTTATTTCGATCACATATTATCTGAATAACATCATCTGCCAATTTCATGATTTAAGAACAAAAATGAATTAAAATTTATACATTTCCAATTTGAAGGGGAAATTAAACCTTCAATTTTTGAAAATGAATAGTGGCGCCATCTCGTGTAGTCAAAGTAATCTATCTGGAAATAAAACTACAGCGAAAACTCGATACAGGACGTTAATGACTTTAGCGTATACCAGTGGTTCCCAACCTTTTTTTGGCCGTTCCCCACCTAGGCATCTCTAAAATCATGATGCCCCCCCCCCTCCCTTCTATATTATATAAATATTGTCACATAAAAAATAAACTTCCATTTTCCCAGATGGATCCGAAAATAGCATTAACTCCATCATAAGTGATTTCACATTCTTTAATTTATCAAAATCATATTTTTTTTAATTACAAATATGCTTTTAACCTAACTCCATGAATGCAGTGATGCCATGGATCTTCGCATTTACATCGTTTTATTGTTTTTTGGCAACTTACCTCAAATTTTAAAACTGATAAACAGTCTACATTTTTATTTTCGCAAAATTTCTTGAAAACGTTTTCATATTTTGTATAACATCTGATAGAATTGATACATTTTATAATGGATTTTAGTACTTCATTAAGAATAAGTGATATTTGTTTATCGCCAAGACTGTATGGATAACATAATTCACAAGTAGCATTTCCGGGTTCACACTTTTATCCAGTTTAAGTTACTACTTACCTTTCCTCCCATAACATACTTCTTTGATAGCGGATTTTTTTCCCCATTATTATTATTTGGGCCCCATGTTTTCTCCAATTTAAAATTTTAAAATGCATATGTCATGAATTTCATATTCTGTATGTGGTCTGCAGAAGAGCCATAAGAAGTTTACTTTCAACACTTTCCTTCCGTGATACACACGGGGTTTTATTAATTTCATAAATGTAGCCCCTTATTTTTATCATTCAAAACATTTTTTAGATTAAACATGCCCAAATAGTCAATTTTAGATATACTCTACAAAATTTCCCATGTAAAATTTCCCTCGTGGGGCATATTACACTATGAATATATGTACAAGTTTTTTTTTTTTTAATAAATAGTAAAAAAAAGAGGTGTGATTTACTAAAATAGTATTAAAACCAAAGAAATTAAATAATCCTTTATTATATAAAAGGTTTAAAATTATAGAAGATAATCCATATAATTATTTTGGTGTCAGTGTATTTTTGAACTTTTAAATGGGATCGTTTCGGAAATTAATTTTTATTCAGTTATTTTTAAATTTTTTCATCTATTATTTCTATTTTTAGACTAAGACACTACTTTCATTAGAAAAAAATGACAGAAAATTTGTTAATAAGAAATCTGAAATTGCCCCCTTGAAAAGCCATATTGACCCCCTGTGGGGCGTACGCCCCACGTTGGGAACCACTGGCGTATACCCTCTACCATACGTATACCCTGTGTTTTTTTTACGACTACAGCACTGTGTATAAACTGTTCAGAATGATACTAAATTGGAAAAAAACTTACTACTACTTAAGGGGACCGGGAAAGCAAAATTCAACCAAAAAATCGATTTTTACTTTTTTATATCATTAAATATCCAACGATGTGTCACACATATTTATATATGAAAAAATAAGTGTTGAAATTATTCATTTATTATTCATTATTTCATATTTCACGACTTTTTCTCAAAATTTGGATTTTTCATGTTTATGTTTCTTTTTTTCAAGATCTATTAAACTTAAGAACTGAGATTTTTTTTTTAATACATGTGTTATGTTATATTGTATACTTTAACTCTGGGATTTAATGATTTGTTGAAAATTATTTATTTTAGGCAGTGAAATCTTACCAAAAATGCTAATTTAAAAATGATTTTCAATAAATAATTAATAATTAATTTTGAGTTTCACATAGAACGAAAATGGTCTGTTAAAATACGTAAAGTATGTTATTCTGTCTACTCTAAAAAATCTAGATCTCTATCTTTCACAATTTCTGAGAAAAAGGTACATAAAGTTGATGAATTTAACATGGTCTTTCAAGACTTTCCCGGTCTCCTTAAAAACATTGCTTGTGCTTGATGAATAACATTATTTTGAAAAATCTGCCGACGAAATCGTAGCCGAATGGTTAGCGCACTCTTCTCCTACGCAGAGGACTCTGGATCGAATCCCACCCGGGGTAAGTAGCAAAGTTTACTCTAGTTTGGAATGCGTACTATATAATTCAGATGGCCTTTGGTTAGTGGTTGTATATAAAATATGGAGATGGAGATTAGTTCTTGAAAAATTATATTTTATCTTTTAAATGGAAATTTTTAAATACAGAAATATGCAAAATAAATGGATTTTTTTCTGGAATTTACATCAGAAAATTTCAATTAAAATATGTAAATTATACTGGAGTCTCGAGGGGCTACAGCTCCATATTTTTAGGGATATATATATATATATATATATATATATATATATATATATATATATTTTTTTTTTTTTTTTTTTTAACACCGTATAATGCTTACGAAAGAAAAAAAAAGGTGAAAAAATGTTTGTGGAAGTGCTCAAACATGGATGCAATTCAGACATTTGAAGTGTTTGAAATTCAAACGCATACAAGTGTCTTAAAAATTAAGACACTTTAAAACGTCTGAAAATTGAACACTCCGTTTCAGACACTTAAATGTCTGAATTTAAGAAATTTCAGTTTGCAGTGTTCAATTTTATTTTATATGAAAATGAAAAGTTTTAGTCAGAGGCACAGAGAGAAAACTTTAGCACCGCAGATAAAATGTCCAAACAGACGCACCATTTCTAAACTTTCTTAGGGTATAAGAGGGGAGGTCACTTTTTTACTGGGGGGGGGGGTGAAAATACTTATTTTAATCTTGTTGTCACATCTCAGAAAATTCGCTACACTTTTATTCTTAAATATATTGACGAGAAAAAATTAAAATCAGATATTTATATACAATCAAATAAAATGGCTATATAAAAAGCACTTAAATTACACTAAAATACAAAGACATGTCGTGACACACCGTGTCACATCCTCAGTTCAAACATCTGTCGACTGTCGAAAATCTGCCGACAGATGTTTGAAGAGAGGCTGTGACACGGTGTGTCACGAAATGTCTTTATATTTCATAAAATTTAAGAACTTTTTATGTATCTATTTTGTTAGATTATATATAAAAGTCTGGTTTTAAAATCTTGGTCTTTAATTAAATTTCACAAACTTGCTTTTATATTTTAAACTTACATATAATTTTAAATTTAGTTATAGTACTCAATATTGTTAAGTTAAATATTTCTATTAATAATTTCTAGTCTTAAAGAGTTGTCTTTATGATAGTGTCAAATTTAACAAGTTATTTTCTCTTTTGTGCATTTTTTAAATCGACCTATAATGATTCTACATTCTTTTAACATTTTTTGAAGGAGCAACTGCCGACCACCCGCTTGTTTCAAAAATGGCACACACATGCCTATGATTACAGTGATACACAAAAATTGACTTTTTATTATTTTTTAATTTAAAGCTGATATTCCAATTATATACACACTTGAGTAAATAAAAATGATTTTAGAAATTTTTACACGGTTCTTATTTTTTTTTTTTTTTAAACGAAGGATATGTATTTATATGTTATTACGATATATCACAATTTAGGAGATCGTACAATAATGCATAACAATAATACATAAATGTTAAATTTACCAACAGTATATTTGTACACATTTTACACAGCTGAATACAATTTGATTGTATTAATTTGAGTACATTAGTACCTATTTTTGCATTTATATTTATGTTCAGTGTCTTCTCTCTTGATGAACCAAAAGTAATCGGCAAGCACTGCTGCATTCCATTGCGATCGATAATGAGACTCCATAGCAGAAATTTGTTGGGAAATCGTTGACCATTTTCGTCGCTAATTGCTCCCACATTTTCTGGGGAAAAGGTAATGTGAGAGTGCAAGAAATGTCAATTTAGCTTTTTAAAATTGTTTAGCATATTTTGAACAATACACTAGTAATTGGTAGCTTTGTTATTCCCTAAGAAATTATGCACAACGTCCTTAAATGAAAGCCATCAAACGCCAGATTCAGGTATACCTTGATAGATATAGAGGGTGATTATGTTTTGGTGGAAATCGCCAAACAGGTGACTCCGCTATGCTGAATTTTTCATGATTTCCGCAATTGCCCTATCTCAAGAACAAATGCACGATTTTTCATCAAGCATCAGATTCAGTTAGACATTGACACCAGTTGTTCCTTATAAGGTTTTGGTGTTAATCACCAAATAGATGGCTCTGCTGTGCGCATTTTCCCCGATTTTCGCAATAGCTCTATCTCAAACATTAATGCACGGTTCTTCATCTAACTTCAGATTCAGTCAGACGTTAAAGGGATTCTTCACGCACTTGAAAACACCCGCTCCGTAATGTTAATCCTATGGGCAGGTTAATTTCGAATTTCTCGTTTCAATTTGAATATTTTTAAATATATATGTATGTATATATATATATATATATATATATATATATATATATATATATATATATGTATGTATATATATTCATAGGATAGCTGAGTTTAATCTTTAATATGACTCTTTTTACTTTTTCGATTTTGGTTGCAGATTTTTTTTAAAAGGTACTTTCAGTTTCGAAACCGGTTTGGAAACTGAAAGTACCTTTTTAAAAAAAATCTGAAACCAAAATCGAAAAAGTAAAAAAGAGTCATATTAAAGATCGACCTCATCTAGCCTATGCAAAAAAAATCGTTTAAAAATATTTAAATTGAAGCGAGAAATTCGAAAATAACCTGCCCAAAGGATTAACATTACAGAGTGGGTGTTTTCAAGTGTGCGAAGAATTCCCTTAACACAAGTTGTTGCCGATTAGGTTTTAGTGTAAATCACCCAACAGGTGACGCTGCTATGTTGCATTTTGCAGGATTTACACTATTTTAGCAATAGTCATATCTCAAAAACTAATGTACGGAATTTCATATCTTTAGAATCCTCATGAGGGGCATAAATTGCCATTTAATGTTGGCACTATGATAGTGAATTTTTTATTATTAAGATGTATGAGATAGAAGAAAATTTTGGGATTGGCACATCCGACTAGTTTTTTCGTCTGCTGTATTTGTTATTTTAAAATTTTCTAAATTTCTACTGCCATACGCTGAAATCCCCCCTCCCTTCCCGGCCATTTGAATGTTTAAAACTTGTATTTACAAAAATGAGACCCTTTATTAAAAAATGCATATTATAATTTATTAGTTTATTTAATTTGTAGGTCCTTACTTTTTTTGTGTGATTTTTATTTAAAGAAAGGTGTACGAATCCTGTATTAATCTATCGTACATATCTATTTCTGTTTTCTCTTTCCCATGTAAAAAGTATAGGGAGTTAAAATAGTCTTTCATATGAATTGGTGCTGACTATGTTTTGGTGTAAATCGCCCAACAGGTGGCGCTTCTGTGCAGTATTTTTCACATGGACGACACACATCTTACTGTCACCTAGATGTATTATAAGTAACAAATATTTGTTAACTTTCAGGATCATTAGCCTGTAGAAACAAAGTACTTTATACGACAATACAATAACATAATGAGATATATTTAAACACAGATATCTCTGAAACGGTAACCAACTTCACTTTTTAGTGAACATTCCCTAAATTCCCAAGGGTATGGATACGTTAAAATTTAAGATCTGTTAAAATTTTCCAAGAAAAATTTCTTGTTTATCAGTGTCATTGATTGTCATAAAGTAATAAAATATAAAAGTTGTGTTATTTTTATGTTTTTTTTTAACTTATACACACACACATAGTGTATATGTGTGTGTGTTTAAAATTATGTACTTTTTTTTGTTGTTGTTAGACTAGGGGGCTCTGCCCCTGCCAGCTAAGCTCGCCAACCCCCGTTCCGGCACCCCAGATTCTAAAAGCATGCTAGTTTCATCGGCTTTAAAAAGATTGAATTATAATTTTTAAAAACATTGGCTATCTCTCTGTAAACTGGTTTTCATTCATATTCCTTTGATTGGAGATTTTTAACGCGAAATCAGCGTTTTGCTAAAGGATACAATGTCTGTTTTTGTCTTTGATTAAAAAAAAAAATAGTTAAAAATTTGAAAATAAGCTAATGTAAAAGGAATTAAGTTAACAGAGTCTTTGTCTCTCGTTTTTTTTTTTTTTTTTTACAACTCTAAGAAAGTTCTCTTAAATAACACATTTGAAATGCATCGTTTTATATCTGACATAATTTTCACCAAAGTTTTCGTTCTCTTTTTAACATTCACGTGAAAATTGTTAGAAAGGAAATATTATTTGCGCTGTCTTAGAATTCACGATAATAGTTGAAAAGATTATCTCAAAATGTGAGATAAATGCCTCGCGCAAATATATCTTTTAATTTACTGTTTTGTCAACTGTGTATTATTTGGCCTTTTTTAAATATGACATAAATTTCCTCCATTTGCGACTTTTAAAGCATAATAATGAATTTATTATTTAAAACTTTTCTTTCTCTTTTAAAATTCATGTGTAACTATATAGTTTTTATGACGTATTTTTCAATACTGTCCTGATTTTTAACACGTAATAACTTAATTCTCATTTGAAAATTTCTGATTATAATAGCCAAGTGTAAATAATTTTTTAATTTGAAGGAAATGTTATTCTTTGCGCTGATTTTCAAATTGGCAACAGTTTAAAATAATACCCTTTTCTAAAATATGTAAGAAATATCTCTGCTGAATATTTGAATTTAAAATGAAGATAAATTATCAAAAAACGAGAAAAAAAAATAAATAAATAAACGCAGTCTGCACATCGGGAACCTCTAACGTATTAAATGATGTAAAAATGTTTAAATTCCTATGTATAGTTTTTGCTCATATAAATTTTTTTAATGAAACGATTTTGACCAATTTTAACATTAAATATCTCTTTAAATAATTATTCGATTTAAAAACTGTCAGCATCAGCGTATTTATCAAACTTTTCTCTATAATAGCACCAATTTTCATATTTTTATATGAAACAGTTTTCTTAATATTAACGAAGAAAGACTCCCGGTCGTAAGAAATATGGATGCCGATCTAGGAGTGTACCGGGAAGATTTACGCAGATTTTTATTTGTCCATTTCCAGATCGTTACTTTTTAACACTTTCCAACAAAGTTGAAAAGTGTTTACACATTCTGTTTGCCTGACCGTCTCTCCGTCTGGCCGTCTGTCCACGCTCTAACTCCCGTAAATATACTCGGATTCTTATGCAATTGATAATCCATATTTAAGGTCTCTTAACCATGTTTGGTATTGCACATGAAGTATGTGGGATTAAACTTTCATTTACAGGGCTACCCAAAAGACTTCCATTACATTATGGTATATGGGGAAAAATCGTTTGTAGAGTATTTTAATGTCATTACGCTGTTTCAAATGCATTGATACTTATATAAATCACTGAATTTCACTACAAGAGGATTACGTCAGAATAGGGTATTATTATTTGTCGTTCATTTACATGGACACACAAAAGAAAACGGTTAGAATATTATCATTGAGTAATACTTGCCGAAGTGCGATTTCAATTTCGGCTTGCGCTTTTTAACTGTTTTAATCCTATACAGTGCTGCTCAAAGAATTCGGTTACTTTTCCGATTGTAGTTAGGAACAGCTGAAATTCGGTTTTCAAATGTGTTATGAGTTTCCATATGGTTGAATTAGACATAATATTTTAACTTATTAAACTATGAAGTTTTGTTACATTATTCTGAATGTGTTGGGAAGTGTTTCATAAACTATGCTTGACGCATGATTTTTCTTTCTCGTTTTCATATATAGAAGGAAATGTGATTCTATATGCGCATAATTAATTAATAATTACATATTTTTACTTTCTTCTATCTTTAGAAGAAGAAAGTATTGGATTAGTGAAAATTTTCGACTTTCGGTTTTCGACGGATTTACACGTTTTAGGGGTCCGAGAATCCGAAAAACATGTTTTTATAACATGTCTGTCTGTGAGTCTGTGACTCTGTCTGTATGTATGTGAAATTTTGTGGGCACACCTTTTCAAGAACTAAAGCACGGAATTTAATAAAAAATTATATTCTGTTAATCCATGATATAAATTGGTGCTGATTAGTTTTGGGTGTAAATCGCTCAACAGGTGGTGCTGCTGTACAGCATTTTTCTTGATTTCCACAATACCTCAATCTCCAGAACTAATGCACGGATTTTCATCAAACATTAGATTCAGTTAGTCCTTGACCTGAATTGACGTTTTACACATTTTGGTATAAATCGCTCAACAGGTGGCGCTGCTATGCTGAATCTTTTGTGATTCCCACAATAGCTCTACCTCAAGAACTAATGCTTTGATTTTCAACAAACTTCAGATTCAGGTATGCCTGGATATGAATTAGTACTGTTTACGTTTTGGTGCAAATCGCTCAACAGGTGGCACTGCTATGCAGCGTTTTCACGATTTCCACAATAGCTCAATCTCCAGAACTAATGCATGGATTTTCATCAAACTTCAGGTTCTGTTAGTCCTTGACATTAATTGACGTTTTATACATTTTGGTTTAAGTCGCTTAACAGGTGGAGCTGCTATGCCGCATTTTTTGAGATTTCCGCAATAGCTCTATCTCAATAACTAAGGCACGAATTTTCATCAAACTTTAGATTCAGGAATACCTTGATATCAATTAGTGCTGTTTATGTTTTGGTCTAAATCGCTCAACATGTGGCGCAGCTGTGCTGCATTTTTCAGAATTTCGCTATAACTCTATCTCAAGAACTAATGGGCGAAATTTCATCAAACGTTAAATTCAGATATACTTTGATATGAATTAGAGCTAAATTGATGTAATTTCTTGTACTATTTAATTTATTTATTTTACGTGATTTATACAGAAGAAAGTTTTGTGATGGCCACAACATACTAGTTAAGTAATGATATTATTATTTAATGTAATTATTCATACATTCATACATTTTAACATTCCTTGAAGGAGCAACTGCCGCCCACCCCCTTGTTTGAAAAATGGCACGCACCTGCCTATAATTATTGATTGTCATAAACTAATAAAATATAAAAGTTTTAAATAAAATCATAAGACGAAACGCAATTTTTCACCTTGATTCAACATAAAATATATAATGTGAACTATAAAGTAATGAAAAGTAAAGTAATTAAAAAGATGTTACAAGTTTAAAATATACATTTTATTTAAAAACTTCTTAGTACTTTCAAGCTTTCCAAGCTCATCATCAGAGAACATTTTAATAACTAAATGACAATAACTAAATAACAACTGTAGTAATTATTGGCTCTCTCATTTTCAAAACAAAGTGACGGATTTGTATAAATAAACAACATTTAGTTATTAAAATATTCTCTGATGATGAGCTTGGAAAGTTTGAAAGTACTAAGAAGTTTCTAAATAAAATGTATATTTTAAACTTGTAACACCTTTTTCATTACTTTAGTCGCCTTTTAAGCAAGACTGTGGACTTTTTAAAGCTCACATTACCTATTTTATAAAAGTTATATTATTATTTATGTTTTGTTTATGCTTGGAACTTTCAAACACCCACATATATTACATATGTGTGTGTGTTTAAAATTATGTATGTTTGTTTGTTAGAAATGTGTTTCTATATACTTATAATTAATTAATATTTATATGTATTTATGTAATGATATTATTATTTAATGTAATGTAATTATATTATGTAATGATATTATTATTTAATTTCTGTAATTTTTTAGGACAGTTTTGTTTTGTTTTCGTTTGCGGCCGAAACCAGGAAAATTACCGAAATTCGTCTTCAGTCTGAAATAGCTGTTTCTGTCGAACATTAATTGTCTCCTTATTAGAAGCGTATTAAGTTATGTAAAGGGGGGAAAAAAATAAAAGTCGTGGAAAAAAAATAACACCCCTTCTAACTATGCAACTACTTATAATAGAAGTTTTTTTATTATAAACATTACATTTTTAGAGCTTCTAATGTTAAATTACATTAATATGAATTATAAAATTTATATTCGAAAAAAATATGAATTGCAATCTACAATGTTTTGATAATTTATATTTATTATGTCCTGCTTTATACGAATTCTCACTTTCAAAATTTCTTCTAAGTAGTTTTCGGATTATGACTAAAAAATTCAGTAACATGGTTTAAGGGGTCGTCTATGATATGTAGAGAAGTGTGACTTTAAACATATATATTTTATTCATTTTATTGAAACATTTGGGCTGGCAACAGTCGAAACATATTAAGGGAGTGAAATGGTCCTTTTGGCAAGAAATAATACATTAATAGAAGTCACATAGTCTTGCTGCAGCATTTCAACAATCGAGTACCGAACTTTAATTTGGATACAGCCCCTAAAACATGCTCATTTTAAAATAATTTATCTTAAACTAATCGTACAAATTTCATGAACATTTCTATTTATGCTAATTGAAGGTGTAGAATTTATTTATGTTACCAAACTTGGGTATTGCTATATAAAAAATAAAGTTCGGGTATGTTTTGATATGTAGAAGGTTCCCTAAGCAAATTTTATGTACATCCTTTAAATTTAGGCTTTATTTTCAATCGTTTTGTACCAATAACTTTCATCTACAATAATTTGTCGCAGAGTTAGTAGGGGTGTTTACGTTTTTTTTTTTTTTTTTTTTTTTTTCCCACGACTCTACATTCGCTCTTCAAATACAACATCGACAACAACGGATTACATATTTTTAATTTTATATATTTGAGAAATGATTTTTTTCCAAAATTAAAGAATTTTATAGCTGTATAATTAATTGCTATACCTTCTTTTAATTACGAAAAAGACCGTTTTTTAATGAAACATATTTTTCTTATATTTTATATCCCCTGGATAATTTTTTATTGATATATGTTTCTTAAAAGCTTCTGAAATGCGTAGAAAATAAATGACATTTGTAAACTCTTAGTTGAAGTTTCTACCATTTTGCATTAAGTAAAGAAGAAATTAATTAGATGCAGTTTTAAGTACGAAGATTTTAGTAATGAGTTTAGATTACCTCAAAGCTGAATTTCTTTGCGTATGTTGAATTAATATTTTTTTTTTTTATTAGTATTTATTTATTTACTTTTGGAGATACCATTAAAATAAAGTTGTGAGTCACTGAAACGGAGTTTTTGAATGACAAAATTAGTTTTTCTTAATTAACAGTCATTATTTTTAAATTGGGAATAGGAAAGTGGGGTTTACAACCGAATAAGATTTATTTTTACGCATCTTAATTTTAAAACCAGATTTTATTTTTTAATGAAAACTAAATTTCATTGAAAAACTAAATCTTTTACGAAAATAAATTAATGTCGTGTTTTAATTTTATGACAGAAAAACTTTAAAAGTTGGACTTATTTGTTTTTTGCAGTTGTATAAGATTAAAAATCGTTTTAAAAATAATACTCTCTTTTACAAATATTCAACATTTACCTTGTAAATCATACCTAATTTAATGACTGCAATTCATCATTTTTCCAGAGAATTTGCGTTATAATACATTAATTTGAGGTGTGTATCAAATAACCCATTTATAAAAATCATCGCTCTCTTTTAAGCTCTGTGGGTAGCGAGTGAATTTATTAATTTATATATATATACATATATATATATATATATATATATATATATATATATATATATATATATATATACAGGGATTGGACAAAATAATATTAACACTTGAAAATAATATTAACAAAAAATAGCACTCGAAAAAAATCTCTCGCATACTCCTGCCCTCTAGCAGTGAAGGGTGCCACCTGAAGGATGAGAAAGTACACACATCAGTCTGCGAAGAGCAGTGATAGAAGTCAGATGCGAAATATATTTCTGTGTTAAAATTGCGTAATGGCTGATTTCTCTGATTTTGAAAGAGCCATGATTGCTGGGGTACGTCTTGCTGGAGCCTCAGTAACTATAACGGCAACACTTCCAGGCGTTAGGAAAAGTATAGTGTCAACTGTAATGTCAGCGTATTTGAAAAACGGAAAAATACCTTCTAAAAAGCACAACAGTGGTTGAAAGTTGAAGCTGAATGACAGAGGTAGAAGGGTTTTGAAGCGTATTGTGGCAAAAAAAAAAAAAAAAAAAAAAAAAAAAAAAAAAAAAAACACTAGACAACAGCATTGCAGATAACATCTGAGATGAACACACATCTACAGGAAGCAGTTTCATCAAAAACTATCCGTCGTGAACTGCATATGGCAAATATTCCAACGGTCGATTAATAAAAAAAAATTCTCTTTTCACAGGTGTTCACATTATTTTGTCCAACCCCTGTACGTGTGTTTTGTTCTGTTTCTTTTTTGAGATATGGCAACAGAAAGTAACAAAAATCATAATAAAGAATATTTATACTCTAAGACGTACAAACTTGCTGTATAGAACACATAAACAAGAACTTCTATATGAACTAGTACAAATAAAATTAACGTTAAAGCATAATATCGACGTTGGAACTGCTTCTGCAGTTGCCTTCAGGATAAATATGAAGTTGAAATGTTTAAAAGTCTAGAGACGAAAGTTTCCTGTCAAGTATGGATCAGTTATATGAATGGAAAACTGCAGTGAGTACATCATAAAATTTTTGAAATGAAATAAGTTGAGATGAATCAAAAGTTCACTTGAAGACCATGGAGTGCACCAACTTTGAAGGGGCACGGATTACATAGCTGCCGACACTCCATGGTCTTCACGTGAACTTTCGATTCATCTCAACTAAATTTTTAAAATGAAATAAGTTGAGATGAATCGAAAGTCCACTTGAAGACCATAAAGTGCCACCAACTTTGAAGGGGCACGGATTACATAGCTGCCGACACTCCATGGTCTTCAAGTGAACTTTCGATTCATCTCAACTAAATTTTTAAAATGAAATAAGTTGAGATGAATCGAAAGTCCACTTGAAGACCATAAAGTGCCACCAACTTTGAAGGGGCACGGATTGCATAGCTGCCGACACTTCATGGTCTTCAAGTGAACTTTCGATTCATCTCAACTAAATTTTTAAAATGAAATAAGTTGAGATGAATCGAAAGTTCACTTGAAGACCATAAAGTGCCACCAACTTTGAAGGGGCACGGATTACACAGCTGCCGACACACCATGGTCTTCAAGTGAACTTTCGATTCATCTCAACTAAATTTTTAAAATGAAATAAGTTGAGATCAATCGAAAGTTCACTTGAAGACCATAAAGTGCCACCAAGTTTGAAGGGGCACGGATTACATAGCTGCCGACACTCCATGGTCTTCAAGTGAACTTTCGATTCATCTCAACTAACTTAACTTAAAAGTTTTCTGATGTACTCGATCAGGGCTCGAAATGTACCGGAGCAAACCGGAACGATGTACCGGTTCGTAAAATTCTGACAAATATTGTTCCGGTTCATGAAAATATGGAAATTATTGTTCCGGTTCGTGGAATTATTAAAAAATATTATTACAGTTTCATAGATATAGCTTCTATGCCCTCTGTAACGTTTTTTTCTAATTATTTATAATCTTGAATGCATTTTTTTAAATTGGTTTTTCTACGGTTAAATATAAATTTGCATACAGTAAAGTCCCGATTATGCGAGTTAATAAGGACCAAGCTCACCTCGAATAAGGAAAAAAACTCGTATAAACCGGATTGATACAAAATCGTCACCAACTAAGGAGATGAAATATATATTTTCACTTAATTCAATCCTTTTTATGGTACTAGTAACATTCCTTTGACGAACATTTCCGTTACTTTTAAGAAATACCGGGAATGAAATTGTTTTTTTCAATCGAACTTATACCTTTGGAATGGATCATTTTCTTCTGATGGACTGATAGCTTCCATTATGATGAAACAGCCATTATAAATGAAGTGTTAGGTGAAGATGAAAGAACAGTCGTAAAAAGTTAGAACTCTGATTTTCTGGTTAGAATAGGAAAAAAAATGGCCATAATTTTTTTTTTTTCAAAAAAAAAAAAAAAAAAAAAAAAAAAAAAAAAAAAAAAAAGCCTTTTTTTCCCCCCCATTCTGACCAGAAAATCAGAGTTCTAACTTTTTACGACTGCTCTTTCATCTTCACCTAATACTTAATTTATAATGGCTGTTTCATCATAATGGAAGCTATCTTTCCATCAGAAGAAAATAACTCGGTTAAGCGGGAATCGGATAATTGGGACTTTACTGTACTTTCAAAAAAAAAAAAAAAATAGTTGACAATAATTTTGAAATATCGTTCCGGTTCGTGGATTGTTCCATTTCGAGCCTTGTACTCAATGCAGTTTTTCCTTCATATAATTGATCAAAACTCAACAGGAAGCTTTCGTCTATAGAATTTTAAACTTTTAAACATCATATTTATCCTGGACACGACTGCAGAAGAAGTTCGAAGCGTCTATATTTTGCTTTATCATTAATTTTATTTGTAAGTTTATATAAAATTTCTTGTTTATGTGTATCATTGAGCAAGTTTATGTGTCTTAACGTATAAATCTTATTTATTACATTTTATGATGCAATTGTCCTACATATGTTAATAAAACAAAATCTGTTATTAACAGTCATTTTAGGATTTCTCAATTTTAGTCGCAACGTATAATAAAAATTTTATTAATCTGAAACTATTAATTGATTAATGCATACTTAAAAGTATACATATTATACTCTTTATTTTTTATATTTTCTACTTTTTAGTTTTAAAAATTTTTCATTGTTAAAGCTTCAAGATGATTGCCCTTTTTTTGTCGTTTGTCGCATAATTAAATCCATTGTTGTTGTAAATTGTGTGCAATTGTATCCATAAAGAATAGTGGGAAAGTTAAGCCTGTGACACTTTAATGTAATAATACGTTTTAAACAAAGTTATTAATTTATAATTTTGTAAAAATATTAAAAAGTTGTATTGTCATCGGAAAAACACCTTTGTACATATAATAAAACACTCATACTACAATATATATTAAAACACACATACACACATAAATAACGCCTGCATTCAACAGTTAAAGGTATATATAAATATTATACAGACATACAAACAATAAATACAATAAACCGAACTGGAGTGAAAAATTAGCCAGAGCCAGGAATCGAACCCGGGACCACTAGTCTACTTGTGGTCCCGGGTTCGATTCCTGGCTCTGGCTAATTTTTCACTCCAGTTGGGTTTATTGTATTTATTGTTTCTATGTCTGTATAATATTTATGTATACCTTTAACTGTTGAATGCAGGCGTTATTTATGTGTGTATGTGTGTTTTAATATATATTGTAGTATGAGTGTTTTATTATAATTATCGTAGATCGATGTGATAGTAAAATCTATTCATCATTGTCCGGTCATCCAAGGCTGTCGTATAGAAGGCTGGTGACTTCCCCAACATGGTTTATTAGTGAGAAATTTCAGACTCAGGCATCGGCCGGAGTAGCTCAGTCGTTAGAGCAGCAGTCTTGTATACTGTGGTTTCGGGTTCGATTCCTGGCTCTGGCTAGTTTTTCACTCCAGTTGGGTTTACTGTATTTATTGTTTGTATGTCTGTATAATATTTATATATACCTTTAACATTTGTACTATCAGGGAGTAAGTTAAAACTATATTATAAAATTCTATTTTCACATACAAAAACAATGTTCGCATAATAAAATAGCGTAAAAATTTATAAAGAGAAAATTTAAATTGCTAAATCAAAAGTACTACACAACTTTATGTATTCAACTGTATTTTTACGAAGCTCGATATTTATATGCGAAACTACGAGATATAAAAGTTTATATTTGAAAAGAAAGAGCACCGTTTTTTATTTCGATGAAATTCAATAAAAAACATATCTACTAATTTTTATATTGTATAATTACATCTGTAATGAAATTGAAAAAAAATTATTTTAGCAGAATACAGGTCGCCAAAATTATTCCAGTTTATTCTGAACAGATATACAGTAGAGTCCCGGTTATTAACCCAGTTTCCGCTTTAAACGAGTTATTTTCTTCTGATGAACTGATGGCTTCAATTATTATGAAACGCTCATTATAACCTGAAGGATTAGGTGAAAAAAATGGCCATAATTAAAAAAAAATTATGGCCATTTTTTTTTCTATTCTGGCCAGAAAATCAAAGTTTTAATTTTTTACGACTGCTCTTTCATCTTCACCAAACACTTAATTTATAATGGTTGTTTCATAATAAGGGAAGCCATCAGTCCACCAGAAGAAAATGATCCATTCCAAAGGTACAGGTTCGATTGAAAGAAAAACTATTTAATACTTTAAGCAGAAAGAAGAGGCTACACTTACAATTTTCATGACACTAATATAACATAGCAGCCAATTTATACAGTTCTGTTCCCTCTAATATGTAATACAAATTTTTGCAATATTTAATCGTTGACAATTGTTAGATTTCGGTGATTGAATTAGGCAAAATTTATTGGTAAGTTTTAGGGGTAAGGAAAATAAATCTTAGAAATTGATAGCTATGCAGTAGCGTAACACTGCAGCCAAAGAAAAAAAAACTGCAGCAGAATTTCCATTCAACAAACATAAAACTATCAAGGTTTTTTCAAATAATCCATTTCATTCCCCGTTTTTCTTAAAAGTAACGGAAATGTACATCAAAGAAATGTTACTAGCACCATAAAAATGAATGAATTAAGTGAAAAATTACATTTCATATCCTTAGTTGGTGACGATTTGTGTAAATCCGCTTTATCCGAGTTTTTTGCTTATCCTAGATGAACTTGGTCCATATTACCTCGGATAATCGGGACTCTACTGTACTTTGAAGAATTAATATTTCGTTAGTAGCAACCTTGAAAGTTTTCACATTTGAGGGGTTTTTTCCGTAATTACTTCTTTTTTTAAATCATTCTTCATCCCTTTATTTCTTTTAATTGAGCAGATTTTTAATTGCAGGAGAGATTTCATTAATCATTCTAGTACAATGACTTTCGCATCCAATTATTATATAGATTAATGGCCGCCAATATCTGTAATCAGATTTTGCTTGTTGCTGGCTAAAAAAGTTAACTCTCACAATAGAACGCATTTGTACTGCTCATTTTCTTTAATTGAGAACAAGTATAGTGTCCTTACTCATAAATTATGTGCAGAAAATAATCCTGTATTAACTTAATTGCTTGCATAATTCACGACTAATTTAATATCAGCATAAAAACATATTATTAACCCTTTATGTGCTGAATTATGAATTCATGAAAATTTCATCTTCTAAAGCGTTTTTCGTGAATTTTTTAAACTGCATTAGAAGATTTACATTATCATTTGATAAATTTTAGAAGAAATTCAGAAGGATTGAAATATTTTGAAGGATTAATTAAATTTGAATTTATAGGGATTTTGTCTAATATTTATAACCCCATTCGAATCTTTTATTTTAAATATTTTTCGTAGTATTTTGTAGAATTAGGAAATGTACAAATATAATATTCTTACAATAGAAATATATAAATATTTCCGAATTGAACCCCCCCCCCCCCCCCCTCCCAACGCTAAGAAAGCTGAAAAGATGCAAAGGCAAAAGTGATCCTCCTTTTCAAAATATTTTTGTTTTGCATAACCAATAATGCTTGTGGAACAAGATAAAGTAATGGATCTGTAGCTCATTTTAAACTTATATTAAAACTAATCGATGTATTAAATGAATTTTACTTATAACAAGTTATTTTAATGGTACTTATAAGTACCGTCAGTAGATAAAGGGTTAAATGGGGTTTCAGCCTATTTCTTCACAACAAATGCTGTAAAACTTTCAGAGCGTACAATTATTTTTCGGCAGTGTATTTAAAAATTTTGGCTTTTTACGGCAACGAAGTGCGACTAGATTTTTATCAAAATTTAGCCAGTTTAATATCAGAAACGAAATTTTTGTATACATTTAAAAAACAACAAAACTCATTCTATTAATAATACTCTTAGATTTCGATTTCAATTTCTTACACTTTTCAGCATTCTCTTATCATCGCACTAGCAAAATAAACATAAATAGGGGGCTCAGCCCCTTACGAGCTACGCTCGCCAACCTCCGTCCAGTCACCGCTAACTCTAAATGCACGCTAATTTGATCGGCTTTAAAAAGATTTCGAAAGATTAAATTATAATTTAAAAAACAGTGGCGATCTCCCTATAAACGGATTTCTATTCATTTCGCTTTGATTGGGGAATTTTAACGCCAAATCCGCCGCGGTACTACTTGATTATCCAATCGACCAATTTCGCCAAATTATATAAATCGCCAAATTATACACATTGACATAATTTTTATTTTAAATAACGAAACAACAAATAAATTAGTACAACATTAATAAAAATACAAATAAAACGTCGAAATAAAAATAACTTGATGACATAGACACGTGTAACAACATTTCAAAATAAGCTAATATAAAAGGAATGAAGTAAACAGAGTTTTTGTCTCCTGGTTTTTTTTAACAAAGCGAAAAGAAAGTTGTTTTAAATGAGACATTTTAAATTAATCGTTTTTAATCTGACGTAATTTTGACCAAGCTATTCTTTCTCTTTTAAATATTCCCGTGAAAATACTTTTGTTAGAATTGAAATATTATTTGCGCTTTCCTAACAAAAATAGTTGAAAAGATCCTCTCAAAATATCAAATAAATGTCTAACGCACTTTCTAAATTTAAACTGTTTTGCAATATTATTTTGTGTTCATTTTATGTAATAACTGTAATGTGACGTAAATATGACGTAATTTCTCCTATTTAAGACTTCTAACGCATGTTAATGAATTTATTATTTTACAATATCCTTTCTCTTTTAAAATTCACGTGTATATTTCTTATGACGTAATTTTCAATAAATTCCTGCTTTTTATACGCAATTATTTAATTTTTATTTGAAAGTATCTTTTCTATTTATGATAGTCACGTGTAAATATTTTTTTAATTTGAAGCAAACATTATTGTTTCCTTTGTTTATGCAGTTGACAACAGGTTAAATTAGTACAATTTTCTAAAATAAGTAAAAAATATCTCTCGAAATGCTGAAAATTTGAATTTAAAATAGAAATAAAACCTCAAAAAATGAGTCAAATTAAAAAAATTAATTAATTCTGCACACCGGGAACTTCAAACGTATAAAATGATCTAAAAATGATTAAATTCCCATGAATAGTTTTTGCTGCTATAAAACTTTTTTAGTGGAACGATTTTGTCCAACTTTTGCATTAAATAGTATCTCTTAAAATAATTCTTCGATTTGAAAACTGTCTGCATCAGCGTGTTTATCAAACATTTCTGTATAATACTACCGATTTTCATATTTTTGTATGCATTATTTTCCTTAATATTAACAAAGAAAGACCTCCGGTCACAAAAAATTCAAAACCGGCGGCGGCGGTGACAGCGGTAGTTACTTTTTTTCAGAATAGAGAGATACATGTCATCTTGGCATGCATTTTTATTTTAGGTTATATTTTGAATAATAATATGGAATTTACTCAAACAGTAAAACACTCTCTGTTATAAACTACGGATAAATTATCTTGGTATAATTATGTAACTGACGTGCAATAAATAAACAAAAATTAATTGATTTAATATGAAATAAATAATTATTAAAATAAATCTTCAATTACCTGTAAGGGCCCTTCGAACGCACTGGCGTTAGCTTGTGTCAGTCATAAAAAAAAAATTTCAAAACAATTAAACCAGTTTATTATATGATGTAACCTGCCTTTGAGAACTTTAAATTTAACACTTTTTCGGGATTTTTTTTTTCCTAATAAAATGTAAAATGTTTATAAAAATCCATTTTCACTGATTTATTACACACATATTAAAGTAGAAAACTGAGTTGATACATTGAAAAAAGGCAGTTTAACAACTGATTAATGAAAGCCCTCCGAAAAAAGATGGTCAAGCATTGTACCCGTTAACACATACCTTCACTTAACATAGAACAATCAGGCAAAACAAAATAGCTTATTTAGTCCAAAAGGTAGTTAAATACGTTGCCGTATTAAAAAAGTATGCATTTTTAGTCAAAAGGCATAAGTTCAAATAAAATGGGTATTTTTGACCAAACATTCCGTTACTTAAAGATAACCAGAAAAGCGAGATTTCAATATGTTAAAAAAAGAGTCCTTCGATATATAAAACTAGTTGGATGTGCCAATCCGGAAACTTTCATCTATCTAATACATCTTAATATTTCAAAAACTAGTTACACGTGTTAATACTTCAATATTATTAGTTCAATACTATACCCACTTTCATTATCATCTTAAATTTCTGTTTCAGTCAGATAAACGGACTAAAAACGAGTTAATCTATATCATGATATTTGTTAAAATTAATTGTTTTTCCTTATTCTGTTGTTATCAGCTGTTTGCGAGCAGCCGGCATAGCAGGAAGAGAGTTCATGTCGCTGCACGAGCTGCGATGGACAATAGAACTACGAAAAATCCAGAAAAGTATAGAAAAATCGCTATCACAGAGCCCCTTTACCGCGCAATATTTCCAAATTCAATGAGGACCTGTTGACCAAAGCCAAAAATATGCACACAAAAAAATTGGCTTATTTGTATGCTTAATTTTATACACTTTTCGATGGTACAATAAAGAAAATGGCACAAACACCGCTATTACAGCTTATTACAGCTCCTCCCTTCCGGCAGATTTTTTTTCAAATTCAGGCAGAACTTGCTTGCCAAAGCCAGAAACATACACAAAAAAAATTGGTTCAATTCTATGCATAACTTCATACACTTTTCGATGGTACAATAATAAAAATGGCACAGAGATCGCAATTATAACGCCTCCTTCTGGCGGAATTTTTTCAAGTTCAGGGAGGACTTGGTTGTCATAGCCAGAAACATACACAAAAAATTTGGCTCAATTATATGCATAACTTCATACACTTTTCGATGGTATAATAATGGAAATGGTAAAGACATCGCAATTATAGCGCCCACTTCCGGCGGAATTTTTCCAAATTCAGGGAGAACATTCGTGCCATGACCAAAAACATACACTAAAAATTTTGTTCAATTCTATGGATAACTTCATACTCTTTTCGATGGTACAATATTCAAAATGGCACAAAAATCGCTATTACAGCGCCCCCTAAAGGCGAAGATTTTCCAAATTCAGGGAGCACCTGCTTGCTATAGCCAAACACTTAAAATAAAAATTTGGTTTAATTGTATGCATAACTTCATACACTTTTTGATGGTACAATATTGAAAATCGCACAAAAATCGCTATTATAGCGTTCCCTACCGGTGAATTTTTCCAAATTCAGGGGGGACCTGCTTGCCATAGCTAAAAACTTAAAATAAAAATTTGGTTCAATTCTATGCATAACTTCATACACTTTTTGATGGTTCAAATATGGCGACAGACACACGGACAGACGGACATACACACGGACAGACAGACATTTTCTATAAACATGTTTTTTGAGATCTCTGACCCCTAAAACATATAAATCCATCGAAAACCGGAAGTCGAAAAAAATTTCGATTACAAAACTTTCTTCTATTGAAGATAGAAGAAAGTAAAAACGTAACAATTTGGAAAAGTGCCAAAAGTTTTGGAAATGGACCAAAGAAAATCTGCGTAGATACGGCGAAACGCATCTGATTGATCAGAGCTTTCTGTCTTTTCTTAGCGGGAATTGTGTTTGGCGAAAACCATGAAAGTAGAAAATTTAGATAGGATGGCCGGGGAAAGGGAAGAATCTTCTGCATTTTGGTAGACTTCTTTTTTTGGGGCGAGGGGGGAGGGGGGTGTTAAAGGTCGATGGCAAAAGTGATTTTTACAGAAAGAAATTAATTTCCGTTTACTAATGAGAAAGAGGGGGGGCGTCATCTGTGTTTAGAATCTAAACATTGAATGCATAGAAAATAGGGGATCGCGAAGCGATCCAGAATGGAAACGCTAAACAATAACGCCTGGGGTTGGCTAGAAAATAGAGATTACTTCGCGATACCGAACAGAATCGCGAAGCAATTACGAAGGGGGTTGGTGAGCGTAGACAGCAGGGGGTACGCGCTCCCCTAGGGTTTGAAAAATGATAAAATAAAAATTTTAAATATATTTCGTTAGAAAATATGTGACAATTATTTTTTAAAGGATCAAGTTGATTGATTGGAAATTGGCGGAGGTAGTGTGTCCACTGATTTCTAAAACTCTGTTAAGAAAAAAAATACACATAATGAGTTTGTCATTGAATACTCACTATGGTGCGCAAGACTTCCTGTAGTTCTTAAATTGATCTTTCTCGATATCGATTTTTAACTAATGAAATACGATTTTCTTGTGCATAAATAGTATTTTAGTGACAAATAAAAAATCGAAATTTTAAAGCTATGAGTGGTGTCACCCTTACAATAAAGAGAATCTTGCTTGGATTTTAACTAAAAACTACTTTTGCTGTTACTATGAACAAGTCTTCTAAAACAAAAGTGTATGTTTAACTTAAAGTAATAGTTAAATTTCCTGGTTCAAAATCAAATTAAATTTGCAAGTCAACAAAAACAACCAGCACGATTTTATCACCTGTTTCACTACATTATGTTAACGCATACGAAATACAATGCTTTAACCTTTTTATAGACTGAAATAATTTTTATCAGAAAATGGCGTGAATAAAGATAAAAATACCTCATTATTTCTCTCCTGTCTGCTATAATGAAAGCTATCTAATTTTCATCATTTTGAAAAAAAATCATAAAATGCATTTAAAATTAAACTATAAATGTGGGGATATTAAAAAAAAAAAACAGATAGTGCGATCACATCTACAAGTGAACAGCTTTCAGTTTAAAAAAAATATTAGTAAAATTGGTTCAGCAGAAAGATCAGGGCAGATGACTAAATAACACACTTGTGATTTAAATATATAGATTATAAAAAATTATGAAAAATTAAATTATGCAAATTATCTTATTTTGATAAAGTTATAGTAGAATGTCTTAAAGATTAGCCGTAAAATTTAGTATTCGACAGAATTTTGGACAAAAACTTCAGGAACATGATATTATTTTAAACCTCGAATTATTTGTTTGCTTGTCTAACTCGGCGAAGCAAATCCATCCGGGCGAGAATCATCAATTTCTGTAATATAAATCGCTATTATTTGCATGTCACCTCTCTTTTATACAGACACTCTAAATTTTTGTAAAACATTGCGTTTTATCCGTGTGTGATTTCGATTACATTATTTTCAAAAGTGAAGCATTTTCACCTGTGAAGAATTTCAAAGCATCTGGGCTGTAAAAATGACGCACTTCTACAAAACATAATTCTGTTTTATGAATTAAAATACACGCTTTTTTTATAAAATGACATCATTAGCAATCCACTTTTACAACGCAGTCTTAAACTTCGTCTATAGAAAAGTATGCATATGACGTCATTATCACGAAATGACAGACAATATTCCTGACATAGCCCGTATTTTAATTTCAACTTTTCTTTCAGGTTTTATGAGAAAATGGCAACAAAAAGATACAGTACCTCCTATTTTTGACTACTTTCCGTTTACTTTCAATAGAAATGGGGTACTTTTGTTGCCACGATTAGAAAAATGGTATTAAAAACTACAAACAAAAATTAATATCTCAAAAATAAATTGAGATACAAAATGAGCTTTCAAACAAATTGCATTTAAAAGATCATTTTTTTCCTTATATGAAGGTGTAAAAATTTAAAATGTGCGATGTTTAGAAGTTTAAAAATTTGCAGTAGAGAACATTGCAAAACCAAACTTTTTTTTCAAATTTCGAAGTGTTACCATTCGCAAAATGGCGTATGTGTTACGCACAGATATATTTGTCCTTTATATTATAGATATTAAACCCCCTGTATCAGCAATCACTGACTACTTGAAATATTTTCTTTAATATCAGCCCTCTATATATACCATTTTTTTTTAAAAGGTACATTTATAAAACATCAAATATAGGAAGATAATACATTTTCAGTTTTCATTTTTGAGTCGCCGTCCATTTATGCTTAGTTTTGGAGTATTGCTAATCAACCAATTTGTTATCTTCATTTTCTCAATTCAGCAACTTTTGTTAAATCTACCATATCACCAGACAAAAAATGCTGTAAACTGGTTTAGCATATGATAATTTCGCAAAATTTACACACTATTCAAGGTAAGAAATCGTTTTACCATTTTTGTGTTGGGCGGAAGAATCAATAACTTAATCATTTCTACTTGCTATTCATCTGAAATAAATAGCAAATACTACAAACTTTTGCGTCAATCTAATAGATAATGTTTTGTTGAATCAGTATTGAGTAAGATTTTTCATTAGTCGCTATTATTGGTATTTGATGAAGAAAAAGTTTCTATATCTATTATTAAATATTAAAAGTTGTTGTACAGTAGCATGTATTAGTGATGGGCGATTTCGATTTTTTTAATCGATTTAATCGATACTATGGCCAACTCGATATAATCGATACTATAAATTTTTTAATCGATGTCTCTAAAGGTCATATTTTCATTTTCCTTCTAAAATTTAAGGTCTAGTAGTTGCATGTGCAATCCCAAAACTTTCTTCTGTCTCATAAATGTTAAAACTTCAAAATTCGCTATCACAGTGTCAAATTTAAATAACCTATACCCATCATGAGGATCCAAAAGTATAGGTTCGTTGAAATATGTGTATATAAAAATATATATAAGAATCCCATTTTCCTAACAAATCACTGAATTTCGGCCCACACCCTCTTAGATGTCCGCAACGGAAAATCCTAGTTCAAAGGGCATAAAAGCGACACCTGCTGGGTAGTATACACCCAAGCCTAATAACGATCTATTTATACGACAGTGTAACAGAATATGAAGCTTGATTAAATTCCGTGCATTAGTTTTGAGATATGGCTATCATGAATATCATGAAAAAAGCAGTATAGCAACGCAGCCTATTACATGATTAACACGAAAGACTCAGAAAAAACAACTTACGTCAATGACTAACAGAATATTAAGTTTGATGAAATTCTGTTCATTACTTCTTGAGATGTTATCGCAAACATTGTGTAAACCCTGAAAAACAGTGTTGAATTCAGGGGCTGGTACGGGTGGACCCCCCCCCCCGGAACATTGAAATGTCCCCTAGGGAGATTTGAGATTTTATGCTTAATGGACGAAAGTCCAATCCTTCCCCCCTCGTAACTCTAGAATGTTCCTCGCCAGAACCATAGAAATCCCCCCCGGAGAAAAATGTCTGAATTCAACACTGTTGATAAAAGCAGCATGGCAGCACAATTTTTATATCATTTACACAAAAACCTAATCTTGGATAACTTATGGCATTGTCTAACAGAATATTAAGTTTGATGAAATTTCGTTCATTAGTTTTTGAGATATTATCCCTAAAATTGTTTAAATCCTGAAAAACGTGTTGAATTCAGGGGGTGGCCCGGAGGGATGACATTCCTCCCCCCCGCAACAAAGCATAAAATCTCAAACTTTCTAAGGGGCATTTGAGTGTTTCGGGGGGAGGAGAATGTCACCCCCCCGGGCCACCCCCTGAGTTCAATTCGTTTTTGTACATTAAAAATTGATGAAATTTCGTTCATTAGTTCTTGAGATATTATCCCTAAAATTATTTAAATCCTGAAAAACGTGCTGAATTCAGGGGATGGCCCGGGAGGGTAGCATTCCTCCCCCCCTCCCCCGCAACATTCAAATGCCCCCCAGAAAGTTTGAGATTTTATGCTTTTTGTACATTAAAATGTACTAAAGTCCAATCCCCTCCCCCTCTGAACTGTCCCTCCCGGACAAAAATGTCTGAATTCAACTCTGCTGATAAAATCAGCATAGCAACGCCCCCTGTTGGGCGATTTATACCGAAACCTAATAAGCAGCAATTTATGCCAACGTCTAACTGAATGTGGTTTTATGAAAATCCGTGTATTAGTTCTTGAGATAGAGCTATTGCGAAACTCGGGGAAAATGCAGCATAGCAGCGCCACCTGCCGGTAGATTTACATCAAAACCTAATCCTCAACAACTTATGTCAACGTCAAACTGAATCTGAAGTTTGGTGAATATTCGTGCATTAGTTCTTGCGATAGCAATCTTGCGGAAATCATGAAAAATGCAGCATAGCAGCGCCACCTGTTGAGCGATTTTCACCAAAAAGTAATCAGCACCAATTTATATGAAGGTCTAACTGAATCTAAAGTTTCAACAGATTCCATGCATTAGTTCTTGAAATAGACCGCTCACAATTTTTTTGTCAGAGACAAACAAACAAACAGACTGACAGAAAAAATTTATAAAAATAGTCAAATCGTATTCCAGACAAGAAGTTCTAACACTATAAATCCTTAGAAACCGGAAGTCGAAAATTTTCACGAAAACAACATTTTATTTTTCTAAAGACAAAAGAAAGCAAGAAAAGATGAACGCATCGATTCTGCCCTTGGATCAGAAACGGTGAATCGATTCAGTTCAGATTCGATACCGATGTCGATCTTCAGATGCGATCTTCAGAATCGTCACTTTTTTGATTTACTTCAATTCTTTAGATGCAATGTCGAATCGTTATATTCTGATTTACTTTCAATTCTTTAGATGCAATGTCGAATCGTTATGCTTTGATTTACTTCAATTCAAATCGCATCGCGGTCGATCCACGATTCGGGTTGAATCAATTCTTCCAATTTTGCTGTTTTAGTGCCAGAATTGCTGTAAAATTTTGTATAAGAGCCTTTTTTTACTTTCTAGGTTAAATCAGTGTTGAATGCAGGTATTTTTCTCAGGGAGGGATTTATGCGACTCCGGTCGGGATTGGGGTGGGGGGGGTTATTTCATATTTCCGTAATGAGGGGCGGTGCACATTTGTCCATTAAAAAGCATAAAATCTCAAAACTTACGGGAGGGACATTTCAATGTCCCGGGAGGGATGTCCTCCCGTGCTACACCCTGAATTCAACGCTAGGTTAAATCGTTATACTTTTGTTTAGAATCCTAGTTATTCAGGTTACTAGTTTATTATATTGTATTTTTCAAGTTCGTCCCTTCTAATCTCTCCACCCCCCTCTCCCCTTTTCCTCGCTAATCTTAATTTACAGGGCCATTCAAAATTTGCATGCAATTTTTAAAATGTCCAATTCTTGTTCTATTTTATTATAAAGCCACATTTTGAAACCTTGACCAAAGATACTTTTGAGGTCGCCCCTCCGACCGTTTGGGGCTTATCTGCTCCCTCGGGGGGGGGGGGGGGGATATTTTTTGTTTCTTCCAAACCATATCGTATAACATATCTTTGGAAAGCTTTTAATGTGATCTTTCATTTTCTGTCTCTAGCCTTCCTTCTTTTTGGTAAGGGTCAATCGTGCTCCAACTTTTGTATTGATATTTTTGACAGTAATTTCAAAGGAATATATATTTATTCTTTCGGATTTACTGTTTTAAAGGCAGAACTGCTGTCAAATTTCGCATAAGAGCCTTTTTCTTTCTAGGTTAAATTGTAATATTTTTAGTTTAGGAGCCAAGTTATTTGGGTTACTAGTTTATTAAGCTGTACTTTTTCAGTTCGTCACCTATACATCCCCCCCCCCCCCCGAACCCAATTTTCTTAATTATGGTCCAATTTCAATGGGACCTTTTTTGACATTCTTCCCGAGTCATTTGTTTACCAACTAAACACTGATATTATATCTGCAGCTCTTGGTGAGCACTATTTATGAATGGTAATAACAAATTTCGTCTCTTTTCCATTTTAAACTTATCATTCTTGGTTTAAAGCCACGTGACTCAAGGTTCTCGTTAGTTAAGCCGTATTTTCACCCGTAAGTTTGTCAAAGTGTTTGTGTAAGTTGTATTATAAAAAATTCAGTCGTTTACAACCAAACTTACTGATTTATGATACTTTGAATTTTATGAAATTTCGGAGCTTTCCGAAACTAAAGGATCCCCTGTATGTTAATTTTTTTCAAGGGTGTAGGTATGAAAATACGTGTTAAAATGCTTTAAAACCTTTTTTTTCAAATAATATATTTAACAATTTAAACAAAGTGATTCCCGAGAATTTTGTACTGTTTTAAAAGGGGACCACATCTTAGAATGTAAGGGGCGTAAAAATTCGAAACTTGGACAGGGCGATGCAAAAAAAAAAAAAAAAAAAAAAAAAAAAAAAAAAAAAAAATTCTCCTTTCAGAAATTCGAAAAAATATTATCTTAATTACAAGCTGAGATATTAATTATTATTTCACTAATTGGTTTATTTCTATTAAATGCTTTTTTTTAAAGGCAGTCACGTGATTTTTTATAGCAGCATTAACGTTTTCTACCGTTTAGCGTGTGGTTCTTTGACGGCGGGCTGAGATAATTACTACTTTTTCAATATCAAAAATTTTATAAGTGTTCATACCACTATTTTCGAATAGTAATTTCACAAATATCTTGAATTCTTGCTTAAGACTACCACCCCCTAGACTAATGTATCTTCGGATAGGTTGTATAAAGGAGTTTCGTTTAGATACACTTTTGTTTTGAATAGACTGCGCTCCCTGGTGGTGGAATATTGAACTAACAGACCGCGATTTCATTTAAAGTAGAAAATCTAACAAGGCGATCTGTTCGAAACTTTAAAGATAGTTTATAACACATAAGAAAAAGTTTAAAAAAGAATGGTGCGAAAATTTCGGGAGGAGGGGGGAGGCCGCTAGAATTTTTTTTAAACCTTAGCGTTCCTTACCGTTTTAGGTGGGGTTTTTTGACGGAGTCCTGAGATAAATGCTACTTATTAAATATAAAAAAGTCAAACGTTTAGTTACCACTATTTCCGTATAGTAATTTCGGCAAATAGCTTAAATTTTTTATCAAGATTGCCACACTCTTGAGTAATATATCTACTGATAGGTTGTTTAACGGAGTTTCGTTCACAGTTTTGTTAGGAATAGAGTGCGCACCCTGGTGGTGGAATCTGGAACCAACATAACGCGATTTTGTTAAAATTAGAAAATCTAACAATGCGATCTGTTTTAAGCTTTAAGATTGTTTATAATACATGATAAAAAATTATAAAAAAGAATGGCGCGTCACATTTCGGGGAGGGGGGGGATAGAGAGGAGGGGCAGAACAAAATTAGAAAATATAACAGGGCGATTTGTTTGAAATTTTAAGATAGTTTATAACACATAATAAAAAAATTTGAAATGATGAATGTCAAAAATTGGTGGTGGTGGTGGGGGGGGGGGGGAAGTGAGCGCGTTTTTCCAACCCGGTGGGCAAAGCACCTATACGATGCTGTAGGCAGCGGGAACCCGGTTCGCGGTTCGTTCGCTTCGAGATTTCATATTAGGCGGAACCCGCTAGTTACTAGCTATAATGTTAAAGATTTCCAAGCAACATACATGTGCGTCCACTATCCTTCTAAGACAGTAAAATTAATTGATTTTTATTTCTTCTGAGAACACTAAATTTTCACGTCTTGCAGCGACGATTTTTTTTTTTAAATAAAAGAACTTTAATAAACTTTGCTAGTTACATTATTAAACTCAAATTGTAAGAATACTAAATCGGTTCTTATGGCAACGTGAATTATGTCCCTGAAAATTTAAATTTTAATTCAGGCTGGAAGAAAATCACAATGATTTAATTACAGGGACAGTCAAAAGTTTTCCGTTACATTACGGCCAATGGAAAAAATTATTTCAAGTGCATTTTAAGGATGTTACAGAGTTTCGAACAGAATGAAATTGATATGCACTTATGAAGTGCACTGTACGAGCGCACCACATTTGCCCCATTTGACGCGCAATTTCCAACTTGTATTTAACCGAGGCCTTTCTTAAAAAATAAATTAAAATAAAATCTAAATTACAATATTAGTAAAATTACATCTTAAAACTAATAATTTAAAAGTTAAAAAACTTTATTATTTGACTCAAAGGTCTGTAATAGCTTACGACTGGGCCCCTGACTTTGTCTACCCTCTAAATGTGAGGTATGGGAGGTGGTCGCTACGGCTCTGCTGATTCGCTAAGTTTTGAAATTAATATTTTTGAGCTTATCTGTGCGAATCTGTGACTATCGAAATATCGATTCAAGTATCGATTCTAGAATTTGGGAATCGATTCTTATTGTGATCGATTCAGTTTTATACGATGTCGATTTTAATCGATTCCTGAATTTTCCAGAATCGCCCATCACTAGCATGTATGTACAGTCGTGGAAAAAAAAAAGTAAATACCCCTACTAACTCCTCAACAAATTATCGTAGAAGAAAGTTACTGGTACCGAACGATTGGAAATAAAGTCTACTTTTAAATGATGTATATAAAATTTACTTAGGAGGCCATCTACATATTAAAACGAACCATAACTTCATTTTTTTCAATGGCAATACCCAATTCTGACAGCATAAATGAATTCTACACTCTTCAATTAGCCTAAAAACAAATTTTTATGCAATTCGTACCATAAGTTTCCGAAAAATTAATTATTTTAAAACGAGCGTATTTTAAGGGCTGTATCCAAATTGAAGTTCGTTACTCGGTTGTTAACCGAGAGAGCCCCCTTCTTGATCAAGGCACCTTATGAAGCCTGTTAGGTAACAGGACAGCAGAAGAAATGTCAAAATATCTACTCACTTCTATCATAGACGACCTCTTAAACCATCATTTTGCCGTTTGTTAAGCATAATTTGAAAACTATTTGGAATAAAAATGTGAAATTTCGGATTTTCATAAAGCAGGACCTAATAAATCTAAATTCATCAAAAAAATTGTAGGTTGCAATTCATAATTTTTTCGAATATTAATTTCATAATTCATAATTCATATTATAAAATTATAAAAATTGCAAATTCAGCGTATTTATGTTTGGGCACATTAGCATTATTGCTACACAAAAAAAATAGCACATTAGGAGCATAATTTCAGGAGATATAAATAAAAATATGAAAATGTAATTTAACATTAGAAGCACTAAATTTTGAATGTTTATAATTCAAAAACTTATCATTCAAATGACTTGAAATTTGGTGTCTAGGCATAGTTTGAACCAAAGATTTGAAATATCGCGTTAAAATTGGGTATTGCCATTGAAAAAAATGAGGTTTGTGCTCGTTTTAATTTGTAGATGGCCCCCTAAGCAAACTTTATATACATCATTTAAAAGTAGACTTTATTTCCAATCGTTCGGTACCAGTAACTTCCGTCTACGATAATTTGTTGAAGAGTTAGTAGGGGGTGTTTACTTTTTTTTTCCACGACTGTACGTTAACAGAAGAAATTTCTACATGATCCCAAAGTCGAGAAAAATTTTAAAAATTAATAATTCACAAAATAATAAAGATAGAAAGATGCAGAAATGACCGAATTTTTTACCAGGATACCACTATTTATTGGCTGAGTGGACATTCTCTATAACCAAATGGTGCTTCATTTTTTTAAAGTTAAGCTTTATGTATGTATAGCTTTCACAGGATCATTAGGTTTTTCATTTTTTAGCTTCAAATCTGTCAATCAAGCCACCTACTTTGATCACTATATCATTTAAGAAAAAAATCTATAATTATGGCAGACAAATATTGTTTTATGGTTTCATTAAATGTTAAAAATTATATTGTTTTTTGGCGATGGAGTTATAACTTCAAATATCACCAAAGCAAAAAATCCCAATGTGTCATGTCACGAGATCAGAGTAACCATTTTCAGTATCGTTTCAAATAGATATGTACGGTGTTGATGAATTTGTCAAACACAGAAAGAGAGTACTGCTCTTTATCTCAAGAATAACATATAAGACGGAGTTAATCACTCATTTTATACCGTTGAATACCAAAACTATTATCCGAAATCGCAATTTTTGGATCTAATACAGAACAACTGCAGCATTACTATTTAGAAATTTGAAGTAAAAAACCCAGTTTCATATTTGAGTACGTGAGTTTCAAAGTTCGCCTTATTCAAAATTTAAAAAAATCGAGTTTTTTCTATCAATCTATTCTATTTGTGAACCTGCATCTAAAAAAACTACAAACTGCAAAATCTAGTTTTATCGTGTATTTCTGGCATTAAAATCTTAGTTTACAATGAAAACAGTTCTCAGAACTGAACGCAGCCAGAAGTTTTTTGTGATTTCCACACATTTGATTTTCTGGATAAGATGAGTTTTGAAAACTCGCCTCCACATTTATGCTTTCATTGCAAACTACATCCTTTTATCTTCACTATTAATTTTTAAAAAAATCACGACTATTGAATTATTCGATCCATAAGATTGGTGTAAGCATGTGAAATGCATATATTTAGATATATAATTAAAGAAAGGATTATGTAAATATTTAGTGGTCAGGAATGGATGTTATTTTAAAAATATAACGTACTTATTAACACTAACCACTTTGGCACGTAAATAAAATCTGTCCATAAAGTAGTTTTCTTTTGTTATATTACTGACTGTTAAATAATCTTATTTAAATTAGCCCATTAATATTATGAAATATTTTAAGTAAGTGTACACAAAATACCACTTTACGTCTTTAAAAATGAATGTGAAAATGTTTGTCATGAATGATATCACAAGAAACATTTTTTATCAGTTCTGAGAACTGTTTTTCTTTTCATTAACTATTAATTATTATCTTTTAAGAATTTGTTAAGTATGTTCTGACCTTTAGGAAACTCCAGATAAACTTTAATAAGTTTTTATATTTCTACTTTTCACAGCAGACAAGTTTTATTGATTTCGTCTTCAAATTCTCAAGAAGCTTTGGATGACGTGCCAAAATTTTGCATGATGTCTGCAATTACATTCATTGAAAAAAACGACGTCTGAATGATTTTCATCTCAGGATTTTTTATATCGGTGTTTAACGTTTTAGAAATTTACGCTAATATATATTCTAACTGATTTCTTTATTATTTTTTCACGTTCATGCTAATAATGAACTTAATATTACAGATATGTTATGCAATCATTTATAACGTCATAGTTTTCTTTGCTGAGTATGATGAATGACTACAGAAATTAATATTTCGTATGAATGAATACTTAGATAAGAATAAAAGTATTTTTAATATAGTCTAAATACTTTTTTTCCATTGACGATTAATTAGATTTTTTTCTGTATTTGTTACGTATGTTCTGACCTTCTATAAAATTCCAATTAAACTTTCATAAATTTTTATATTTTTAG
The DNA here is from genome assembly GCA_963932465.1 of Maratus speciosus. Taxonomy (NCBI): domain Eukaryota; kingdom Metazoa; phylum Arthropoda; class Arachnida; order Araneae; family Salticidae; genus Maratus; species Maratus speciosus. The sequence continues at coordinate 51,090,400 of OZ010786.1, read as the reverse complement.
TTTTATAGGAAAGAAGTTTTACTAATTTGTTCTTTAATCTCTTTTGAAAATTCAGACGAGATTCGAAATGTTTGCATTTTGTCTGCAGTTATATTCATTAAAAAATTGAGAGCAGAATGATTTTCACTCCAGAATCTTTTATATCTGTGTTAAATATTTTCGAATTCTACTTTCGTGCATATTTAAACTGATTTCTTTTTATTTCACGCTCAACCTAAGAATAATTTTATTATTACAAGTACATTTTAAAATCATTTATACCATCATAGTTTTTTCCGATGAATGAGTTAAGTGTATTAAGTAAAATAATACTATAAAGTGATAAAATATCATTTATTAAGATGACGATCGTTTCGTCGCACCAACGGCGACATTTTCAGAATCATACACGATAGAAAATATTTTCACATAATTTAAAAATAATAAACATAGTAAATAATGTCACGAGACATGATGCATAATGAAATATTGCAAACATAAAGTAAATTTAAATTAGTTATTTGTGATCGTGGATTAGTTTTCATATAATTTAACAAAACAATAACAGAGTAAATAATGTCACGAGACAACATGCATAATGAAAAATATTGCAAAACATAAAACAAAATATAAAATTATCTTGGCTATTTTCGAGCGTGGATTAATTTTTACTATTGGTACTAAAATTATGTAGCATCTCTTTCCAAATTTTAGGTAAATCTAGGGACACTGAATCATTGCAAATATTCTTGTTGCGTAAAAATATCTCTGTTGATTCTCGGATTATGTCGGATTATTATGATTCAGTGTCCCTAGATTTACCTAAAATTTGGAAAGAGATGCTATATAATCTTAGTGCCAATAGTAAAAATTAATCCACGCTCGCAAATAGCCAAGATAATTTTATATTTTGTTTTATGTTTTGCAATATTTTTCATTATGCATGTTGTCTCGTGACATTATTTACCCTGTTATTGTTTTGTTAAATTATATGAAACGATCACAAATAACTAATTTAAATTTATATTATGTTTGCAATATTTCATTATGCATCATGTCTCGTGACATTATTTACTATGTTTATTATTTTTAAATTATGTGAAAATATTTTCTATCGTGTATGATTCTGAAAATGTCGCCGTTGGTGCGACGAAACGATCGTCATCTTAATAAATGATATTTTATCACTTTATACTTACCATTATTTTACTTAATCTGTTTATATGTGATCAGTATACATGTTTATAGAATTAAATGTATATAAACAAGTTGGAAATTGCAAGTCAAACGTGGTAAATGAGGTGCGTTCGTATTATACCTAGTTTTATAAATATTTCTTGCACCGCATATTGTACTGACTGTATGTTTTAGTGCACTTCATAAGTGCATATCAATTTCATTCTGTTCGAAAGGCTGTAACATCATTGAAATGAATTTGAAATATTTTTTCCCATTGGCTGTAATGTAACGGAAACTTTTGACTGTCCATGTAATTAAACTATACATGCGATTTTCATAAAATTTGAAATGACTCGACAATATTTTACAACAATTATATATTTAAAATTTCAGACCATTCAGTCGGGCAGTTTTTGCTCTGTTATATGCGGACGGACAGACCGACTAAGAAGACTATATGTGTACGACGACTATAGGTGCTACGTATTTATATAATTACAAACGCACCTAAAAATGAGTATTTACTGTATGAATGAAAACTTTGATGAATACAAAACTATATTTAATAATTTCTCCAAACTTTTATCTGTTTTTTATTAACGATTAATTTTTATGTTTTCTGTATTTATTAAATATTTTCTGCCCTTTAATTCTGTAAAATTTAATGTTTTCTATTCTTACTTTTCAAAGAACTATAATTGATTTCTTCCGCAAACTCAGAAGAAGCTTCAGATAACGTACCAATTTTTTTTAATGATGTCTGCAATTACATTCATTGAGAATTAGAGTGATTATGTTCTCTTCATTTTTTTTTTTACTTCTGAATGATTTTTTTTTACGTTAATATACAGTGCTCGATTAACCCCGTTAACACTCATAATACATTAGACTCAGGTCAAAATTTAAACAGCTTTTTGTTGCCAGTTCAAGTAATTTCTCATATTCCTTGTTACGGTTTATAAGCTTATTTATTTTTTCTGCGCTCTCAGGCTAATAAGCTAATAAGCCAATGATTAACTTAATATTAAAGGTAGATTATGTAATTATTTACACCACCATAATTTACTTCGATGGATAAAAAAAACTAACACATAAACGACATTTTGATTGAATGAATATTTCTATAAATCCAAAACTATTTTTGAAAATAGTTTAAAAATATTTCCTTTCTTTTCAATCTTTTACTTAACTTTACTTGTTTTTTGTATCCATATAATCGTTTAATTGATGCTTTATATAGCACTGCAATTACACAAAGTTATGTACAGAGGTCTGTTTTGGATAACAATACAGCATTTTAATATTTTTAGAACATAATTTTAAATTAATAGCTTAATTTTAAATCATTTCTCCGTTAGCCGACAGCAGATTATAAATCTCCAACTAATCTTTATGGTTAGAACACTTTCAGAAATACTTTCTTCAATTCACGGAAATTTTCCTGACAGCAGTGCTACTGGGATTTTTCCGTTAATTGACAAATATCCGCTTATTTTTTTCTCCGTTACAGAAGGCAAAATATACGTCAATTGAATAAAGTGGAGATAAATAAAAGTCACTGACCTTGGCGTTGAACCAGCTACCTTAGTGTTACGAGCCAAATACTTTAACCACTCTGCTTCAATTGCTCAGTAGTACAACAGTTTGAAGTAAATATGTTTGCTTCATATGGGTATGGCTTGATTAATTTCTTTAAAAAGCTTTGGATTTTGAAGTTAATTTCCGGAATATTTCGAGTCTAATGAGATCGTTGGCGGAGTTTTAATATTTTAGTATTAATATAGGATAAAAATGTGAATTATAAATATTTTTAAGTAGATTGCTAGATGTAAAACATGAATATTATATTGTTATTCCTTTTTATTTTCAGTAAAATCGATTTTTTCCATTTCAATTAATATATCTATTTTAAATATGTGTGTACAATATATTTTAAATGCGAATATTTTTTTATAAGTTAAAAAAAAAATAAATTACAAGTACTATTAAAAGAAAGAGAAAATTAATTGTTATTTATTTTCAAATTCGAAAACGTTTATCTTTTTTTAAATCTTTTTAAATTAAATTAGAAATCTTAATTTATAGAAAGTTTGGTTTTTCATTTAAAAATAAATTCGAATTTTAGTATTAATAGAACCAATACGCATGCGTGCTAGGAATGAACGGAATTTCTCCCTCTTTTTCAGACTTTTGGAAATAATTCATGGATAAAACATGTTTTCCAGAAATGTGGAAATTATTTGTTAAAAAATGAGAAATAATTTAGCATATATAGATGAGTTTTTCTGAAAGTTTATTTGTCAGTTATGGTGGTTTTAATTACGCACAAAATCACGCTCGCCAAAATATGTCAACGGTCTTTGAAACTACGAAACGAAATTTTTTTTTAAACTGAAAAGTAGAAAATATAAATAAATTTAAAGAGTGCAATATTTTTTTAAATATACTTTTATCATTTTACAGCTTAATATTAATTAAGTTATGATTAAACGTTGAGAAAACTAACTAGAAATTATGTATATATAGTTTAAATAACGCTTTTATTTACTGTTGCCATATCATAAAAAAGAAACAAGGCAAAAATAATATATTTTTAAAAAATTCACTTGCTCGTACGTTCTATCAAATGTAAATAAAACCGGTGAATTTTTAATAATACCATGCCAGACTAGGACTTCCCTCAGAGGGATTAGTCTGAGTGATATTGCTGAGAACATAGATTTAATAATAACATGTGGAAGCAAAGAAATTGAGATATTATCTTTAATTGTCCATATACTGCGATAAATTGAAATGATGAAAATAAAAGAATCGTACAATTACAAAATCTTACATATAAATTCATATACACTGTTTAAAAAATGGGAAAGCACACCATGCAAGATAGCCATGCATGGATATAAAATTGAGAGTACGCAATATATTAAATGTAAAATAGAAAATGAAACACTAAATTATCTTATATCGAAATTTTAACTGCATAAAATGATGTCAAGAACATAATCAGACGCTCCGCACCAATTTGACTAACTTTAAATGACAAATATATGATGTTTAAAAAGAATGGACTATAATTTATATGGTGTGTGCTCCCCCGGAATAATATATTGTACAACATCGGTTTTCCACGGATGCAATGAGGTTGTCGATAAGAGATAAGGAATTCTCTCTTCAAAATCTGAAGTACCGAATCTGAGTATCAAAGTACCGAACACATCAACGGTGGCATGCAATGCGTCGTTAGGGCGTGTTTTAGATATGCTCGATTGGATTTAAATGAGTGTATGCTGGCCACTACATACGCTGTATTGTTTTGTTTTCAAACATATTCTGCACAAGTTCAGCTGTATTTAGCATGAATTAAATAAAAGAAATCGGCAATGGTTGCAGCATAAAGTATGACAGAAGATCTGAATATATCGTCTGCATAAACTTTGGGCTGTCTTTTGAAGTAACTTACAAATCCATACATATTTTTTCAGCAAATCATGTAAGCTAAAATGCGCCAATATGAAGCAGATTATGAAATTTCACCAGAATAAGTTAACATATAAAAAATCTACTAATGACTGAGAATATGACCTTATGATAAAATGTCTAGAAAAATGAAACAGAAAAAAATTCATATCCAAATTAATGGTAATTGAGATAGATTTTCATTCATTTCATCGTTTTAAATTTTAAATTTTTTAGAAACCATTCATAGAGACAATTTTATATTTTAAAACTAACCCGAAGCAAAATTTCATGTTTTTGGTTTCAGCAGTAACACCGAAATAGAAAATTTCCGAAAGTTTTTTTGTTTCTGCAGTGTTTTATATAGCGACATTTTTAGAAATTGTTCTATTGCGAGAATTTATGTCATGATAAATACAACCATGTCAATTTTTATGTTTATATTGCTAACAATTCCATGTACTTTGTTACTTAGATCATCTTTAGATCTTTTTCCACTTTGTTTAGTCTTTCGATATTAGAATTCGTTCTACAACGAGCATTTACATCTTATAAATTACTACCATGCCAAAGTTCTAGTTTCTAACCCCAACAGTATCCCAGAAATTTCAGTATTCCAAATAAATCATAATTTAGAACCTTTCTAGAAATTTTTACATTTATCTGTCAAATTGAATTTTCGAACCTTTAGAGAGCGTTCATAACGAGTATTTACATCTTAAAAGTAACCACCACATCGAATTTGAAGTTTCTAACCCAATCAATATCACAGAATTCGCAATTTTAGAACTTTTTTGCTCCTGCAGCGATGTAGGTTGTTGCACTGACATAAAATACAGTCTTTTTTTCGGAGCAGAGATGGTCACCAACATTTTTTTTTTTTTTTAATTTGGCTATGTAGTTTCAGAGATAACACCTCACAAACGTACAAACATTAATAATATTGTACACTTTATAATATTATAACGCTTTATAATATTAGCATTAGATATACAGATACAAAAGCCATTTATCTCTTACAAACTAAAGTGCCCGACGTTGCCCAGAATTTGAAGGATGTTTGTTCTGAAAAATCAATTTCAAAATTTAACATACAACATAAAACAAACATTAAAAAAAGCAGCCGAAGTGTTGTACGCATGAATCAAATGAAAACGCAATATAAAAATGTATAAATGTATATAACAGACGCAAAAGAATACAGTTATAAATGAACTTATTTCAATTTATAATTGGAGCAATAATGTTAAAATACGCCAATATTTCCATAATCGGGTTTTTATCATGCTTCAATGCGTTTTTTCACACTCATATGACATTATACTATATTCACCACGTCCTTTATATTTCCAATATGACGTAATATTTTCCTCTCCCACGTGGAAACTTTGAAATAGAAAAGTTATGAAGTTATATTCGCTCTCATTTAAATTCGTCAAACTATTTATTTCATTTTCATTTTTCATGTGAGTATCTTGCAATAGAAATGTTATGATGTAATATTCACCTTTTTTTAAATTCGGCAAACTATTTATTTCATTTTCACTTTTCAGGTGGAAATCTTGCAGTCGAAAATTAATTGTTGTAGTAAGAATTTTATTGTGTATTTTAATTGTTGGCAACTGCTATAACGAAAAATGTTTAAATTTGATAAGAAATTGCTCTTAAATTGGTAGTTTTTATTAATTAAAAATTAACTATAAATTATTTCGATTCTGGATTACTTTAGTTGCCTCGGCCGTGTTTTAATACACATGTACGTATCTTTTCACAATTTTGGCTTCCAAACTGTCGATTTGTATAGAATTACAAACAGACTGATAGACAAATTTTCATTTTTATATATTAAATTATATACAAACATAAATAACTTATCTAATAAGTGTTAGCAGATGCATTTTTAAATATATATGTATAAACCCGTATAATACTTATTCTGTTTTATTTTCATAGTCATTCGGCAAAAAAACTCACTTTCTTAACCCCGAATCGCTTGCTTTTTACAAAATCGCCAAAGTCCATATAACAGAGAAGTACCACGAGAAGCATTAAATGTATAGTAATAAGGTACTTAGAATGCGACATTTACGATCAACCATTATTGGCATTCAATCTTATAGTTTGGCGAAAGAATTTTGGCCGACTGGATAACTAAGTAGTGCCAAATACTGCATTGCAATTTAACTTCAATTTAATTTAATCTTCTCTATTCTACTATTTTAAGATTTTTAACTCCTAAACATAGCACATTTTCAATTTTTATACCGTCGTATTGGTGAGAAAAAGTACTTTTAAGTGCAATTTCTTTAAAAACTGCATCTCAATTTACTTTTGAAATATTAATTTTTTTTTGCAGTGTTTAGCGCCATTTGTTTAATTTTGGCAACTCAAGTACTCCATTTCTGTAGAAAGTAGGAGGAAAATAGTTGGAAAATAGTAATTATACTTTTTTGTTGCTTTTTCCCCTTAACAACTTAAAAAAAGTTAATTAAAATACGTGCTATTCTGAAAAAATATAAATGAATGATTTCTTTTTCAAAATTTAATTTTAAGTATCTATATTAATATTAAAAACAAATGAGTGCATATGAATCATGAGATAGCCGATTTTTTTGTAAAGTCTCTTGAATGACAAACTTGGATTTGTGTATTATTCAGCGATAGTGACGTCCTAAGCGTACTTTACTGTACAAGTTGTTTAAGAATTTATCGTAAATGAAGAATTCTTCAGTGGATGTGGTTGACGTCATTCTGTACAAAATAAAAGCATGTATTTTAAGTCTTAAAACTGAAAAATGTTTTGTACTATCCATATTTATATATTTTATTTTCATCGAGAGTGATACTGAATTCTGAAAAAACAGACTTCTCGTTTTCTAGTTTTTTTTCCAATCTTTGTGCAGTTTCGCCTCAAAAAGTGAGATTTGTTACAAAAAGATATAAATATCTATGAAAACAAACCTGATGAACGTTTATGCTTATTTTTACAAGTAAATATGGCACAGATGTCATATACGCACCGAGGTACCTAATTGGCGCCAAAGTGGCGTTACTTTGCTTGACATGGTAACCAGTGGCGGCTCGTGGCTGTCATATTTTGAGGCACTAAATGCATGGCGGACATTATTATTCTTTTCTTACCATTATTTTTTGAAAGAAAAATATTATCTCGTTTAATGGTCGAATATTCTGCCAACAAATATGGCAAAGATTTCTTTTAAAGCAATAGAGAAGAATAAATTTGGCAGCTATGGATTTACTGCCCATCTCCCAAATGCCAGTAACGAGCCACCACTGATGTAGCCATATATAACGCTATTATAAATAGTTTTGTTCTATAATTATATCATTTATTGATTATTATTTCCTTTTAAAAATAATAGAAAATGTTTTGTTTATCACTTTATTTTGTTTTCATATTGAAATAAAAAATAACGTACTATTATAGCACGCCATATGTAACTGGTATTCAAAAACGACGTTTTCGCTAAATTGGCATAAAAAAATTCACGACAAACCCGGTGCGTTTATGTCATCCGTGCCATAAATATAAATATTTTATTTATATATGTAATACCATTGCTTTTTATATACAATTTACTTTTGTTTGCATATAAAAATAGGTAGGTGGATTTTTAACACAAAATAAATTGCATAAATCTTAAAAAAAATGCTTGAGTATATGAAATAATGAATAAGTTGCACGAAAATACGCATAAAAAGCTAACTTGCCTCGCCAAACCCATTTTCTCTACCTCGCCAAGTCCCTTATACAGGAAAAGTACCAATTTCATTTTTAAAGACTAAAAAGAAATTAATATAAATGGAAATTGTTTTTTTGAAAATCATGCTTTCATTAAAATTCACAAATATTTAGAAAATATATGTTTTTAAATGCACTAAAAATTAGAAAAGTGTTGAAAAAAACCTTAAATGCACGGAGTTTAAATTTAATTCAGTGAGTTCAATTGTGGAATTTAAATGGATTTAAATGGAAATTTTGCCAAGTTAGCCAGCTATCTCAAAGTTGGCTTCATATATAGAAACTTTTTTGTCGTCAAATTTGGCGATATTTCGCCACGTTGGCCAAAGTTTGTCGATATCGTTGTAACCCTGTCATTAGTACTTTTCAACAAATACTCATTGTTGAAGCTAAAGCTGATTTCTCTATAGAAAATCAAACGTAACCATTAAGTAATTCACCCACCTCACCGTTGCCCCCTTAGGGATTGAATTTAAAAAAATCAATGTCCAATTCATATATTGACCTCAGGAATACATATATATATTCCAAATTTCAAAACTCTATATCAACAGGAAGCGGGTTAAAATGAATCGCAAGATTTGAGGGCCATAGACAAATATAATTGTAATTTAAAAGAAAGCATGTAAAAAAAATAATAATAAAAAAAACATGAAGAAATGATGCTATGAAGCGAAATATTTTAATACACATCATATAATTGTTTCAAATTTTTCACACGCGAAATATAAAATATGCTTTTGGTGATTAAAAAATGCTATTGACAGATTATCGCAAAATGTCAAATCAAAGTTTTTATGCATTTTTTTTCTTTTAAATGGAAAAACAGATTTATTTTCCTGTTTGGTTAAATTTAAATATGTTTTATGGCACTTCAATATTACTGCGTGCGTATTTTTTTTAGTTTGCTCCATGTGTTCAAGCCATTTGTCAACGAAAACATCAACCGGTGAAAGTGACGCACACCAAATTTCTGTGACGTATACAGATAAATTGTGCTTTTTATCAGTTTTTTCTATATAATTTTTAAACGGTTTGGAACTTATTTTTCATAGTAGGTGCATTCAGTAGGCGACCCTCATAGGTACCTTCTGGTGCAATCAGAAACGAAATTCGACAAATATTTTTTGAGTTATGCTTGACGAAAGGTTTTTATTAGGCTTTTTATTTAGTTGGACATGGCGTTAATATCCATCGTAGCTGTATGTGTCGTTGAGTATTAGCCTTTGCTTCGCTCAGACAATTAACGTATTGTAACGAGAATTTTTTGAAACAGCATGAATTTCAATCTTGAGATTAGGCATAATTTTAAGATAAACATGCATGGTTTTGCAATTTTTAATTATAAAAGAGTTTAAAAAAATATTTTTTCTTTTATTTTGAAGAATAAGTATTAGCTTTGTACCTTTTATTAGGTGTCTTCAGATCTTGTTTTTATATTCTTACATTTCATAGCGGACAAGTTTTATTTACTTCTTCTACACTCTTTCCAGATACTTCCGATGATGCCAAAATTTTGCATGATGTCTGCAATTATATTCATCGAGAAATCGATGGCGGAATGTTTTTTGCTTCGGAGATTTTTATTTCTGCATTGTTTTAGAATTAATATAAATTTAAATTGAATTTATTTTTTCAGTTCTACTCATAAGCTAGTAATGAACGTAACATTTGCATGCACAAAATATAATCCTATATCTCGTCAAAGTGTGGTATAGCAAAATACAACTCATATAATGTCAAGGAGACGTCACCTTTTACGAGAGTAACATGGTCGATCATCCTTTGTAATTAAGGTTTTTTATTATAGCCAAACATAAACTTAACAATTAAAACATTAAAAAAAAAAAAAAAAAAAAAAAAAAACAGGAAAAGATTACTAAAAACCTAACACCGAGACACTTCCCAGAGTACATACGTAATAAATAATCTCAGAATCGTTACTGAATTCGCTAATCTTTCCAAAGTACTAAGATTTCAATGTGAATTTCGTCATCTCATCTCTAAATTCTCACGGAGTTCATGCGTTTCTTCACCAGGAGCTTGTACCGTCACGTCTCTTACTGGTCAGTCTTGTCACTTTTACGTGGTACGATTCTCCTCGAATGTAGCAATTGTGGCGCAAAGCTACTGCAGCTGACCATCAGATTCACAAATGACCCACACCCATCGCTGACGAGACTTTTTTTTTTGGACAGCGAGACAATGCAAAAAGAAAACACCAAACATGCCAACCAAGCTACAGTCTAGAATGCATCAATGCCCTGGGTAAAAAACGTTGCTCTGTGACAAAAGTTTTCTTCGAAGAATTACTATACAGTGTCATCAAGTTTAACTCTGCAAAGGTTTCGTTGATAAATATTGAACTAATTCTTCCCCATTTATTAATTTAATGTCTATAATTCAAAACAGGCAAAATTTTCACAAATATAAAATTGAGAATAATATTAAATAATCTTGCGTTTTGTTATTGGATTTTTGTAAATTTTGCGCGATGTTTTGTAGTTTATGTTTTATCATCTGATAAAAACGTTTAATAATAAGGGACTAATACAGGGGACTGTCCATTATTAAGCGTGTAAAACTATTAATGTTGAATATTAGATAATCTATATATATTACGCTAACGTACGTGGCACAGAAATCGCGTTTATTTGTTATTGTCTAATGGCAACGCCCGAGAAAAGCATCTCATTGGTTATTGTGAAAAGTCCTTTGGCTTTTGGCAGGATTTAGGGCGATCGGGTTTATTTACATTTCGCCGTAAAGGAAAGAGCTCCATGATGTTTTTCTCTTTCGCTGCTATAATAGAGCTTCAAAATATCATTTGAAATGCCCGTAGAAGATCTCGGCGAATGCTTGAAAGTGAAGAAGAAGCCGAATTAAGAACAGAAAATCGAAATAGATTGAATCGGGAATAAAGTTAAACACAGAGCATAAGCGATCGCTAAAATAGGCTTAATAACCGCAGAGTGCACGCGTTGCGTCTGAAATCCAAATTATTGATTTAAACGTTCCGGGAATCATAACTGTGAAACTTTGAGTAAAACGTGCAATTTCTGCAAAGCACTATATTGGAATTGCGAATTAATCACCAGCAAGAAATTTAAAAATGTTGTCATGACGTTAAGTAATTTTGTGTACCCCCTCTGTACGGATCTGCGATACGAATTTCAGGTTCATTTAAGAATATTATTACGGGCCCACCAGAAGTAAGATACAATAAAATCTGCTTAGACGGAAACAACCAGTGATAAATTCCGTTTTATACAGATTATTTAAATTGAACAAAGCATAATAACATTTTTGGGGAGAGAGGGAATCCGGAACTTTTTTTTTTTTTTTTTTTAATTGCAGGATTACATTAGAAACAGGCTTTACTCTATTAGAAAATAAATTTGCTGGATGGTACTTTTTAAAACATTCTATATAGTAATATTTGCTTACAATTTTATTATTTCTTTTTCAATTATTACAGTTTATGTTGTATTTGTAATTGCTTTTTCATCCAAAGATTTTAAATAAAAAATTAAATTATTGAAAATATAATTAAATTTTAATTGAATTCATCAATTAATTTGAAATAAAAAGAGCATGAGGCATATAAAAATGAAAAAAAACTTAATCTGTGAATTTACACAACTTTGGAAATGAACAAGAGTCGGGCCCTGGTAATTTGCACTGTCTCCACCCCCACTCCCCTCTGTACGCACCTGCGATAAAAGTTTCAGATTCATTTAAGAATATTATTAAGGGCAACGCCGGGCGGATCAGCTAGTATTTAAAATTTTATTTTCCCAAATACTTTTAAATTAAATAACATATGTACCCGTGAATCTTAAAAGAGAAAAAAAGTTTAAAAGAAATGAATTATTACATGAGAAATGCATTTAATAGTGAAAATTGTGTCATATATTAAAACGATATATTTAAAACGATTTTCATTTCGAAGAATTTTAATGTGACATCACATGGTATAAATGTAGTGCGACTAGCAAATTTGTTTATATAATACATCACTTGATGCAGCGTAAATACAGGTAAATGTATGTGCAAAATACTTTCGTTTTATTTTGTACGAATTACTATTCGATAAATACATTTTATAAAATCCACATATTCTTATTAAATAATACAAACAATATACATTATAAAATATACATGATGGTGTATTACATTAAAGAAAAGAATTTATGAATAAGCTATATCTGTTCCCGAAAATGCCTAAAACTCAATCAAAATATAAAGTATGAGTATAAGCTTAAAAATTTCAAAATAAAATGCTTTTCAATACCGTAGTTTTGCAAGCTATTCCCAAGAGGCGGAGCTTTTTAACTTCGAAACTAAAAGAAGGATATTGTCCATAGTGTCGTTATGAAAGTCAAAAAGATAACGACATTTTTAACCTAACCATTTTATACAAGCTGATTTTCAAACCTGTAATTGATATTACTTATCAGTCTTGAAAACCGCCATCAGTTGTTACAACAGCGATGAAAGAGTCGAATTATTGTAATCGAATAATACTCCATTTAAACGGAAATGAATGACAGCCCGATTACAGAAGATAGCACCGCTATAATAATATCATTCAATCTTCCGTACCTGGTAATATTTTTTAAACAGAGCACCTTACCGGATTTTTGGAGTCTGTGAAGCCTGAACATAGCCTGGCATAGTTCCTTCTGCATGGCATAGCTCGCAGGGAGCAGAGCCCCTAGATTTTTAAATAATATTTTAGCACTATTATGACCTAATATGTAAATTTTATAGCCAACTTTTCAATTTTTTAACTTTTGGGACTTCCATGGTTTATTCAATCGAAACTCTGCCTCCTACTTTCGGATTAGTCAATCCAAATTTATCGACCGTTCCTATTCTCCTAATACAGTAGAGTCCTGATTATCCAAGTTAATATGGATCAAGCTGACCGCGGATAAGCAAAAAAAATCGGATAAACCAGATTTACACAAATCGTCACAAACTAAGGAGAAATATAAATACTTTTAAGAAACACGGGAATGAAATTGTTTATTTGAAATAGCCCTTGATATTTTGTTGTTTGTTAAATGTTAATTTTGCTGAAGTTTTTTTTTTCTTTTGCTGCAGTATTACGCTACTGCATAGCTACCAATTTCTAAGATTTGTTTCTTACCACTAAAACTTACCAGTAAATTTTGCATAATTCAATCGCCGACATCTAACAATTGTCAACGATTAAACATTGCAATTTTTTTAATTAAATTTTAGAGATAACGAAACCGTACAAATTGGCAGCTGTGTTATTTTATTAGGGTCAAGAAAATTGCAGGCGTAGCCTCTTCTTTCTGCTCAAAGTATTAAATAGTTTTCTTAATCAAATTTATACCTTTGGAATGGATCATTTCTTTCTGATGGACTGATGGCTTCCATTATTATGAGACAGCCATTATAAATGAAGTGTTTGGTGAAGATGAAAGAGCAGCCGTAAAAAGTTAGAACTCTGATATTCTGGTCAGAATTGGAGAACAATTAACCATAATTTTTTTTATATCCATTTCTTTTCCCATTCTGACCAGAAAAGCAGAGTTATAACTTTTTACGGCTGCTCTTTCATCTTCACCAAACACTTCATTTATAATGGCTGCTTCATAATAATGGAAGCCATCAGTCCATCAGAAGAAAATAACTCTGTTAAAGAGGAAACTTGGTTAAGCGGGACTCTGATAATCGGGACTCTGTTGTATCTTTGTCTTCTATCTCTCTCGAGATGAAAACCTTTCCTTACGTTTTTCACTCTATATTTTTGTATTTTTATTGAATTACATCTGTTGTCTATTCAATGTGTACTCTAAGATGAATGACACAAATAATCACCCAAAGTGAGTAGAGTTGCCTTGCAACTAAGTATCCCTCAAAGTATCATTTGTTTAACTGTTTAACTGTTTTAAAACTCCTTCCTTCAATAACATTTTTCATATGAAACATATTTATTTGTGATAATAAAACGATAAAGTGACTAATTTCAATCTCTTGATCAGAAGTCATTTTTTTTTCTTCAAAAGAATACATAATATTACTTACGGTAACTTCAGTTATTTTTTTATGCCAAATAAGCTCCGTATACATTTTCTTTCAACCTAATCATTCGTTTTTCTTATTATTATTAAAATATTTGTTGTACCAGATAAAAGGTCGCGTGTTCACAGCCGTTACCTTCTTGGTAAGTCATACGTAATCGTCTAACATCATGAAATCCTAAAGTTACGCGAAAAAATTATTGAATAATTTCGACTGCAAATTTGCACGTTAGTAACCCAGATAAGATAAATATATATATTTCATATATTACAATTCTGTTATCTCTTTTCTTGAATTCTTATTTTATGTAATGTATTTTTTAAACTTTTATTTTACTTTTTACGCAACAAATAGCTTTCCAGAAAACGACTTTTCTTTACAGCTTTTGAAAAATGCTTTTCGAAATATTTCTGAAATTTTCAAGTTAAGTATTAAGCATATAATCTTGGGACATTATAGAGCTTCCTTTCAAAAATTTCGATCTTCTAAAGTTATTTTTAGCACCACTATATGATAGAAACTTGTAAGTCTTTCAAACTCGTCTGGTCGATGGTTGGAAGTACAAGAAAGGCCTCTTCTGATAAATTGTGATCAGTGGAAAACACCGAGAAACTTTCTTCCTATCATTTAAATAACTTTAAGAAATTTTTCCAGTTTTTTTTTTTTTTTTTTTTTTTAATAAAACTTTCGAAAATGTCCGAAGTAAAATTTTTTGAATTTGATAGCTATGTCGTTATCAAGATATAGCTGTTAAACTCCTTATCTGCCAATTCAAGATAAAAGTTAGTTATTTCGATTTGTCTTGTTTAGTGCATCCAATCGTTATTTTCCATATTTTTATTTTTAGTTTCATCAGTCTACTGAATTATATTTTTTATAATTATTTATGTTTATCATATGTTTCATTGCGTTGTTATCATCGCGATTTTCATTTTTAGCACTTTTTAATGTAGTTGAAAAGTATCTTTTATTCTTCTTTTATTTATTTATTTATTTTTAAATTTGTTTTTTTTTTTTATTTCCTTTGCTCTTTTTTTTACTGTTATTTTTTTCTATCATTTTGGCAACACCTTCCACTTCTACATGTTCTCCTATGTGATTGGTATTTACCTTTTAGCTACTGCCACCTGTCGCATTCTTTGTAAGCTTTCCTCGACTTTTCATTTGTGACCTTGTCTCCTTATGAACACGTGTTTACATTGGCTGAGGACGGGCTGTTAAAATTTCCAACCCAAAACGCGCCATGTGTGTTCTTTTGTTTCATGGTGATTCATACAAAGTTTTATTATTTAAGTAAGATTTATAGCCAGTTGTTCGATGCTGTTTCATAGCTGAATAGTGTTTATGAAATCGGTTTGTCTGGTCGTCTGCCTGGTCATCTCTCTGTTCATGCTCAAACGCACTTAAATATACTATAATTGCCATATTATTGGTATGTGCTATTAAGATTTACTCTGCTGTGCTCTTAATTGTAAATAAAGTGGTAAGCACCCAGAGCAAGATTAAGGTTCTAAGGGGCCCTAGGCCCAGTATCTTTTTTTGGCCCCCTCGCACCAAAATAGTAGCTAGATTTTTTCCCCAGGGAGTATTCGAGGGGTTATCATTGGATTATCATACGGTTGACAAGTTAACCAAAACCATTTTTGTTTTTGAGAAAATAATAGCAAGGAACTGCAATTTAAGAAATTTTTTTCTAAATCATTTTATTAAATTTGTGCCCCCCTTAGCAGTGGGCCCTAGGCCACAGCCTAGTTGGCCTGTGCGGTAATCAGGCCCTGTAAGCACCTATAGTTCGTTTACAAGAGTACTCAGAATAAATTACATTATGGTCTATGGGAAAATATCGTTTTTAGTGTATTTTACTGACGTTACACCATTTCAAAATATTGAAACTGAATACAAAGTGGCCATAATTAAACTGACAGTACTCAGCGTGTTCTGTAGCGCGATCTAATTGAGAGAATGACGCCAAATTTTGTAAAAAGATTGAACTAGACGGGGGACGAAGGAAAAAGAATAGTTCTAATAGGAATATGAGGCGCTGTGTAACAGAAAAGAAAGTTCTAAAAAATGCAGAATCAATGCTAAAATCGTTAAATGTGGTACATAAAAGGTAATTTTATTTCAGTATTGATTCTGCATTTTTAAAAATTCTCTTTTCTGTTACACAGCGCCACATATTCCCCCTAACGATGACTTATGGAACAAATTTTTCTTTCTAGGAATCTTTCGTCACCCGTCTTGTATAATCTTCTTAAAAATTTGGCTTCATTCTCTCGATTAGATCACGTTACAGAACACTCTGAGTTTAATTATCTCTCAGTTTAATTATAGCCACCTCGTATTTCACTGAGTTGCACTACAAACTTCTTACAATACAATAGTGTGTGCAAAGCATTTATCGATCATTTACAGTGACAAACGAAAGAATTCGGTTACAGTACTGTCTATGAACAATAATTGTTAAAATTGCGTTTTCATTCGTGATATGCGTTTTTAAATATTATTATCTGTTTGAATATTCTTGGTATGCATCAGTTCCATAGATCATATGAGAACTGCACAGAAGCATTTGAGTACGTTTTCGCTTTTTGACGAAAATTGTTGAAAATAAATTATAAATTTCCCCATGCGTTTCCTATCATAACTAAATTTTTTATATTGTACCCTTCTATATATAAAAAAAAGTTTTGATTTGGAAATGGAGCAATGAAAATCTGCGTAGATATTCCCGGCAGATCGGCATCCAATTTGAATGCTTAAGCATGGCCTTTCTTCGTTAATATTAAAAAAACTGTTGCATACAAAAATATGAAAATCGGTAGTGTTATAGAGAAATGTTTGATAAACACGCTGATGCAGACAGTTTTCAAATAGAAGAATTATTTTAAGAGATATTTAATGCCAAAGTTGGACAAAATTGTTCCCTTAAAAAAGTTTTATAGGAGCAAAAACTGCACATAGGAATTTAATCATTTTTAGATAATTTTATGCGTTAGAATTTCCAGGTGTGCAGACTGCATTTAGTTTTTTAATTTGACTCATTTTTTGAGGTTTTATTTCTATTTTAAATTCAAATTTTCAGCATTTCGAGAGATATTTTTTACATATTTTAGAAAATTGTATTAATTAAACTGTTGCCAACTGTATAAACAGCGCAAACAATAATGTTTGCTTCAAATTAAAAATTTATTTTACACGACAGAAAATATTAAATATAATTTTATAGACAGAAAATATAAAAAGCAGGAACTCATTGAAAATTACGTCATAATAACTACATTTACACGTAAATTTTAAAAGAGGAAGAATATTGTTAATAAAAATTCATTAACATGCGTTAGAAGTCTTAAATAGGATAATTGACGTCACATTACACTTATTACGTAAAATGAACAAAAAATAATATTGCAAAATAGTTTAAATTTAAAAATTGCGCGAGACATTTATTTGATATTTTAAGATGGTCATAATATTTCATTTCTAACAAAAGTATTTTTACGTGAATATTAAAAAGAGAAAGAAAAGTTTGGTG
The DNA here is from genome assembly GCA_963932465.1 of Maratus speciosus. Taxonomy (NCBI): domain Eukaryota; kingdom Metazoa; phylum Arthropoda; class Arachnida; order Araneae; family Salticidae; genus Maratus; species Maratus speciosus. The sequence goes on along the minus strand of OZ010786.1, from coordinate 51,072,428 downwards.
AAAATTACGTCAGATTATAATTGTCAGATTCAAATTATAATTCAGTCTTCCGAAATCTTTTTAAAGCCGATCAAATTAGCGTGCTGTTAGAGTCTGCGGTGTCTGAACGGGGGTTGACGAGCGTAGCTCGTAGGGGGCAGAGCCCGCTAGTAATATATATATAAAAATCAATACATTTTATACAAAGCTGCACGAAAGAATTGGAATATTTTGCCGACTACTCATGTTCATAGTTGAAAATGAGTTTTCAAATGTGGTATGTGTTTTCTAAATTGTTTAATTGGTCAATTTTTCACTGTATTGAGCGATGAAGTTTTGTGATAATGTTTTGAATGTGTTGGAAAGTGATTCGTAATGTATGCTTGACACATGATTTTTCTTTCTTGTAATGTTTTGATGTCTTGTAAAAATTGAAACAGCCTATAAATTTCGCATGTTCATTTATATATAAAAAATTCAAACTAATTTAGCTAATTTTTGTATCGGATTACTGTTTGCACGGTAAGGTATGTCAAAGAATCAGATTTTTTGTGACAAAAATAAGATAGTAAAAATTTCTACACTATCACAATTTCTACACTACAGGTACACTATCAGAAATACGTTCTTCAATTCACGGAAATATTCCCGGCAGTCCCGCTGCCAAGCAGCGACGACCCTGCCCCACTGCTACTGGCACATATCCGAGAACTGAAGAAATGTTCGTTCTTTTTTTCCCGTTCTAAGACACAAAATTTTCGTAATCTGAAAATAGGAGTTTTTAAAAAAATATGTCTCTTGTTCTTTCGCAAAAAAAAAAAAAAAAAAAAAAAAAAAAATGTAAAAAAATTTCCGCTAAAATACAGAAATTGTACTGGCAATGGAAACGCCAGTACTATTTCCGTATTTTAACGGAAAATTTTTCCCGTAAATTGCAGAAAAATTTCCGTTTTTCTGTAATTTACTGGGAAAATTTTCCGTTAAAATATGGAAATAGTACTGGCGTCTCGATTGCCAGTACAATATCTGTATTTTAATGGAATTTTGTTTTCTTTTACTGTGTACACTTGGTTTTGAAGCTGGAACTGTGCTTTTCGAATCGAGCATTATATCCCCTCGGACACATAGCGCTTGGTAGAAGGCGAGTTTAAAATGAAGATAGGGGTTTATTTCAAATGAGGGTAAGGTTTTGTAAGGATTGCTAAGGCTTGTAAAATTTCTTGTTCCGAAAGCTCGGAAAATTAAACTCTATTGCAGAGACATTTCGCCGTTATGAAATGATGGTTGGTGCTTTAACAGTTATTCAATAATAAAAAAGAAAAATTATTACATATTAGAAATATTTTTAATAAGATATAATTTGTTTGTTATGTAAAAAATGAATATTACATTTTGAATTAAATTCGAGAAGAAATGTTTGCTTTTTAACACTTTCTAACAAAGTTGAAAATTGTTTATGACTTCGGTTTGTCTGGCCGTCTGTACGTCTGTCCGTCTGTACGCGCTCTAACTCCCGTAAATACACTCGGATTGCTTTGAAATTTTTGGATGTTATTGACGTTTACCATAGCACGAACCCATTTCAAATGAAGTTTGTAGCATGTTTAGTGCAACTGCAGGGTCAGTCAAAAATATTCCGTTACATTACGGCTAATGGGAAAAAATAATTTCAAATGATTCTTAATGATGTTACATGCATTCAAACATAACGTTCAGACCATATTTTACATGTCAATATATTTTTTAATATTCTAAAAAACAAATTGCGAATAAGTTTAAATGGATGAGTATACTGTTAAGTTATTATATTCGAAAGCATTATTTTTGATAGTTTATTTTTAAATAAATCAGAAATTTTCATTTATTGAATTTTCGGTTTTTCATTTTTAAAATGAATTCAAACTTTGGTATTAATACAGTCAATACGCATGCGTGCAAGGAATAAACGGAATTTCCCCCTTCTTTTTCAGACTTCTGGGAAGAAGTAACGGAAAATAATGTTTCCTATTAGTACGGAAATTATTTGTTTAAAAATGACGAATAATTTAGTGTATAACGACGAATTTTTCTGAAAGTGTAGGTAGCACTAGTCCACGTTATTTAAAGTAAAAAAAAAAGAAAAAAAAAAAGATTATGTGAGATATTTATTTGTAATTGACAATATAAATTATTTCCTTACCATATTACGGGGATATTCAAGTGTGAATAAATACGTGTTGTATAACCTCAATATCTTTTATGTTACTTAAGGGGACCGGGAAAGCCCTATCTCCGCCAACTTCATGCACCTTTTCCTCAGAAATGGTGAAAGATAGAGCTCTAGATTTTTTAGAGTAGTAGAATAACATGATTTATGTATTTTAACAGACCATTTTCTTTCTAAGTGAAACTCAAAATTAATTATTAATTATTTATTGAAAGACATTTTTAAATTAGCATTTTTGGTAAGATTTCACTGATTAAAATATATAATTCTCAACAAAAAATCCTTAAATCCCAGTGTTAAACTATACAATATAGCATAATATAAGTATTAAAAAAAATCTGAGTTCTTAAGTTTAATAGATGTTGAAAAAAAGGAACATAAACATGAAAAATCCAAGTTTTGAAAAAATAGTCCATTAAAGATCTACATGGCCATTAAGCTGTGAAGTACTCTTAGAAAAAAAAATGAATAATTTCAACACTTACTTTTTTATACATAAACATGTGTGACACATCATTGGAAAGATAAAAGTTTAAACTATTTAAAGATATAAAAAAGTCGATTTTTTGGTTGAATTTTGCTTTCCCGGTTCTTTTTTCCTTAAGGAGGAGTTTGGTTGTAGAATGTCGAAAAAAGAGTGTTTTTCAGCATATTTTTATTGAATAGGAATGAAGATATTAGATCCGAGTTTTTTGTGTGCTATTTGTTATCATTTGAAGAACATTTCAGAATTGTTTTTAATAAAAAATTGATGATATTACTCATTTTGAGTAGGTGGATGCCTTAGCGTGCGCGATGAGATCCGATCGAGAAGTATCATAGATCGCCAGAGTAATTTGCAATCAATTTCCGTCAAGGATTATTAAAGCAGATAATACTGTCTGGAGCTTCAACAACTTTGACATCAAAAGTTAAAAATCAATAAAGTAGCAGCGATTTGAAAATAAGGTCTATTTCTGACCTTATTTTTTTCGCACTTTGGCATACTTCTAAAAGTATTTATTTTTTATAATACAGTAGAGTCCCTATTATCCGCGTCCCGCTTAACTGAGTTTCCGCTTTAAGCGAGTTATTTTCTTCTGATGGACTGATGGATTCCATTATTATGAAACAGCCATTATAAAGGAAGTGTTAGGTGAAGATGAAAGAGCAGCCGTAAAAAGTTAGAGTTCTGATTTTCTAGTCAGAATAGGAAAAAAAGGGCCATAATAATAATAATAATAATAATAATAATAATAATAATAATAATAATAATAAATTGAAGAAAATGAAGACATAAGAAAAGAATGACATCAGAAGAAAATGATCCATCCCAAAGGTATAAGTTTGATTGAAAAAACTATTTAATACTTTGAGCAGAAAGAAGAGGTTACACCTGCAATTTTCACGACACTCATACAATCATATAGCTGCTAATTTGTCCGTTTTTGTTACGTCTAAAATTTAATACAATTTTTTGCCATATTTAATCGCTGGTAATTGTTAGATTTCAGCGATTGAATTGGACAAAATTTACTGGTAAGTTTGAGTCGTAAGAAAAATTAGTAGCTATGAAGTAGCGTAATGCTGCAGAAAAAAAAAGAACGAATGAAAAATTGGCATTCAACAAACAAAAAACTATCGAGGGATTAGAAAAAAAACAAACAATTTAATTTTCCGTTTTTCTCAAAAGTAACGAAAATGTACATGGAAGAAATGTTACTAGTATACTTTGAAAATGAACGAATTAAGTGAAAAATTATGTTTCATCTCCTTAGTAATTGACGGTTTGTATAAATCCGATTTATCCTAGTTTTTTGTTTATCCGAAGTTAGCTTGGGCCATATTAACTCGGATAATCGGAACTCTACAGTAATGGCTGAAAATGGTCTAAACATCAATAAATTATATCACCATTTTACGAAAAAAATAGCGATATTAGTTTAATAGTTTTTGCGTTCTGATCCCGCCCATCATCATAAGTTTGAAAAAAGTCAATTCGCGTAAAAGGCATTTATAATGCTCCCAAGCAGTGTAAGCCTACGGACGTGTAGTGCTAAAGCACGAAATAACTACTAAAGGACTTCGAATTCGGCCAAATCGCTATACACGGATCAGATACATACGATAGGGAATAAAAAATTGTAAAAAAAGAAGAAAAAGAAAAATCGATTTTTTCAACCGGAAAAAAGCAAACCCCCTTTAATAACATATAACATAAAAGTGCCATCTATCAAAATTATAAAATTGAACTGTCTCTGCCTCAAAAAAAAAAACGATTCTTCGACAAGCCTTATCGTACAAACTGCTGGAGAATTCGATGATTTGTTACATTTCTGAAAGATTTAATAGTGAACGAAGTATAGAGAAACATGTTATTTACAGAAATGTACCAGCTTTCAATAAAACTACGTTTCATTATTTATTGTAGGATAATTCAAAAACATTACAGATTAACGAAATTTTTTTAATTAAAACTTCATTTGTAAAAAAAATGCGAGGAAAAATATAAAAAAATAAAACACTGGTTGGTTAGCTAGTTGTATGGGGTTTTAAGGCGAAAAATCCCTTAAGGGACATGCTGCGCCAAAAAAGTAGATTAAAACATCAAAAATGAGAAAGAAACAATGACACAAATAAAAGAGCAATGAAAAGAGCAATTTGGAGGGGGTAGCCCATCCAGATGTAGTCAAACAAGTGCAGAAAAACACTAAATTTTAAATCCTAAAAACAGTAGAGGAAAAAAATAAAAGTAATGCAATAAAAAGTGCAGTCAGATATCACAAAAGTGTAAAATATAAAGCTGAGTCGTTAAATCAAAGACACAAAACATTATATTTCAAAGTAAAATCCTGCATGTTTTAAAAAAGTAAAGAGTGCCCCATGAGGTTTGTCAAGATTGGTGATGATGAATTAAAATAAATTCTATACAAATGCCGCAGGCCATTTAAAATATTGTAAAAGTGGAACATTTAAACATTGTAAAAGTGAAAAAAAATGAGAAGCATTATACAAAAGTATGTATGAAAATCAATCACAATCATCCCAACTAAGCTAAAAGTGATAAAAAAAATACACTTAAAAGGCATATAAATACCTTTATTTAGATCGACACATGTTTCATCGTTTAAACGGCAACATTCTAAAGATATTTATAGATACAAATATTTTCGAAAAAATTTTGAAACAAGAAATTGGTAAATAAAATCACGAGACCTTATGTACAATGTAAAACAAGTGCAAACATAAAATAAAATAAAAATGTATATTGGCAAACGTGAATTGACTTCTACTATTGTTTCTAATGCTGAAGAGCATCTCTTTCTAAATTTTAGGTAACTTAAGAGAGGCAGAATCATTGCAAATATTCTCACTGCGTAAAACGATCTCAATTCACTATAGATCTTTTACAGAGAGATAAATAGATATCTTTTAACGCAGTGAGAATATTTGCAATGATACTGTTTCCGTTGAATTACCTAAAATTTGGAAGGAAATGCTCTGCAGGATTAAAAACGACTTTATTTACCAATTTCTCGTTTAAAAATATCTGCGAAAATATTTGTATCCACAAAGATCTTGAAAATGTCACCGATTATGCGAGGAAACATGTGTCGATCTGAATAAAGGTATTTATTTGCCATTTAAGTGTATTTTTTTTATCCATTTTATCAATTTTTAGCTTAGTTTGGGTGGGAAGTATGATTTCGTATATTCAGTACTTAAAAATAAGGAACTCTATACATAGATGTTTTGAAGATGGTGAAATTATATAGTCCCTAGAACCTTCATTAGTATAAGTCATACAATGTTAATATCATTGTCACTGTTATGCCGAAGTTACAGAAAAAATTTGAAGTGTAACAAATAAAAGTTAGTAAGTATTTCAGAGTGATAAGGGGTATTTAAAAAATCTCGTCGTAAAATATCAAGCGATGCAATAGAGCTTTTCTTACTTTATGTCGGAAAAAAAGGGCGCGGCAGGACTTACTTTGACGGAAGTTTTACAAGGCAAAATTTTCTACAAATTTACTTATAATTCAAACCACATATTAAACACCAAAAATTAATCCGATTTTTTCCAACTAGTTTCAGTAGCGTGCTTACTACTGGGTGTCCCAAAAATGACCGATGATTTTAAAATTCAATACCTTGTAAACGGTGACATATATTTTTAAAAAATCTTGCAGGAGAGTTATGTATGGTGTCTGGAGTTTGTTTTAACTGTGATTCTTGATTTTAGTCCGAATTTCAAAAAATTGATGGCGCCAAGCGAAATAGGTGCTAATTCCAGACCCGATTTTTGATACTTAGGGATCCATTCGAAACATTTTAATCTCTTTTTTTCGGATGGGAGAAAAAAAAGGCCGTAAAATCGAGACTGGATTTAACGCCTATTGCTTGCAGTGCCACCTATCTCTGCTATTTCAAACTAAAATTGGGAATCGCAGCATAAAAACTCCTGACATCTTACATTTTTAAATAACTGTCATCGTTTGCAAGTTGATGAATTTTAAAATCATCGGTCATTTTTGGGACACTTTGTATCATCATCATTGCAAATGAATAGAACAGGGAACTTGCTTCCTTTTTATCGACATATAGATAAAGTGACGAGTCCGAAAATAGATGCTAAAATCAGAGTGCTGGCCAATCCTATATTAGGTAAAACGTGGTTTTAAAAATCAGCAGTTTTGCTGATTTATTAATTTCCTGTGAAATTGAGTGGAAATACATGGAGAAGAACAAGTACATTTTTTTCAAAGACTAGATGTAGAAAAGAAAATTTCATTTCTTTGCCAGGCTGTAATTTGCGGAAATGGTTGCATTGCTAATATTTAAAATTTTATTTGTAGTCATATTTTTCACAAAACTTTAAGGTAGTTTTCCATATGAAAAACATTTGAAAGTAACCATATGAAATTATTTATAGGTCTATTATAAAGAAATTTCTATGGCTAACGCTTATGTTATATTGTCGGTGTCAATAATTTTCGCTTTTATTGCAATTTTTTAATTTAGAAACGTCACAAAATTTCAATTTTTACACCATCGAATAGGTAAAAAATGTTTTTTTCAAATGCATGTTATTTTAAAACTGTATCTTAACGTACTGATTTTTTATTAGATAAAAGTAATTTTCAATCATGATTTTTTAAAAGCATATCTTTATTTTGCGCTTCCCGATTTACGACGGAATAACCCGTTTGCACTTAAAATAATATCAATAGTTCAGCATTTGTTCCGGGTAATATTCCACAACAAAATTAAAACTTCATCAATAAATAAATAAATCCACAAATTTAACAGATATACGTACAACGTGCTTAAACTAATGAAATAATAGGAATTAAAAAAGTAGCGAATCTTTGGTGATTTCTTCTGCTACTAATTTCTGGCTCGGACTAATACACTGTAAAAATAATCTGTAATTCTACAGATGTAAAGTTACATGCTCACTTAACTTTCATCTGTAAATGTACAAAAAAAATCTGCAAATCTACAAAACTAGTTTTTGTAAAGCTATAGAAATCTGTAACTGTACAAATGAATCTGCTAAAATTACAGTAATCTTACTAAAATTTTAACTGTAAGCCTGGTTGCAAATACATGAAAAGTTCTAGGCATCCCAGTTTCCTAAAAAATTCTAAGTAACCTTACAGATCTTTTGATTTTCAGCGCAAAAGTTTTTCTGTTACAGGAATTTTTGTTGTTGCCGTTTAAAAAGTTAACCGCATAAAAAGTTCCAGGAATCCCAGTTTCCTATGAAAACTTTAGCAACTTTACAGATTTTTTTTACAGTGTACGGACTTATCGCTTTTAACAAAATTCAAAACATTATAATTACATAATTGATATTCTTCATATAAATTGCATTTTGGTGCTTCTAATTGACATTCTAAATAATTATATTAAATGCAAAAATCTATTAGATTTTTTAATTGAAATTATAGTTTTATCTGTGTTTTTTCGACTATGGCAGCATGTTCTAGAACCCTGGAAGGCCATGTTGGTTAATTTGATAATTATAACAATTAAAGAACGTGAAAGTTTTTCATCAAATTAAAAATATCTTGAAAAACGTACCGCTATAAATGTCGTCCTGAATGTAAATTATCGATGTATTATGTGGTTTTGTAAAATAGAATAATAAAAGTAATTCTTCATTAATTTTTATTTTAATAACTTATACTTAATATACAGATTAATAGTAGTCTGGTCTAAGTTTTCTGACTGATAAAAAAAAAATATTGATAAAATATTTAATCTAAAAATGTAATGTCTTCACACAGTCAATGTACAGTGCTATTGAGTCACAGCTGTTATTTTAAAACCCTTGTGTCAACACTTCTACTAAGTTAATTCGATTCATGAGGGTTATTTTTAGCATCAATTGTTTTATCCACTAAATATACAGTGAGAAGCGTGTCGCTATAAATTTTGTTCTGAGAATAAATTCCCTCTTTTTCTGTGGTTTTCTACTGCAAAATTTTATTTCATATCCAACACAAATTTCAATATTTTAGTTTTAATGAACAGTGCTGCATTTTACTATATAATATCCCCCCCCCCCCCTTATAATACTTCATACTTATCGAAGAATTAAAAAAAAATCTATATATAATATTTAATCTGAAAATTTTATGTCTTCACACAGTCAAAGAAACAGTGCTAGTGAGTCACAGCTGCTCATTTTAAAACAAATGTGCGAACACCGCTTCTAAGGTAATTCGATTTATGAGAGTTATTTTTTGCATCAATTGTTTTATCGCACTAAATATACAGTGATAAGCGCGTCACTAACTATTTTGTTCTGAGTATAAATTCCATATTTATTTTCTGGATTTCAACAGCAATTTTTTTTTTTAAATATTTAACACAAATTTGAATATTTTAGTTTTAATGAACAGTGCTGCAGATTAAGGTCTAATCTTTTATTTTTAATTTGACTAAAATACTTCATACTAAAAATCTAAATCTAATATTTAGTCCACAAGTTTTATGCCTTCACACAGTCAAAGTAACAGTGCTAGTGAGTCACAGCTGTTTATTTTAAAACCCTTGTGTCAACACCTCTTCTAAGATAATTCGATGCATGAGAGTTATTTTTAGCATCAATTGCTTTATTGCACTAAATATACAGTGAGAAGCGTGTCCCTATAAATTTTGTTCTGAGAATAAATTCCATATTTATTTTCTGGTTTTCTACTACAAAATTTTATGTCATATTCAACATAAATTTCAATATTGTAGTTTTAATGAACAGTGCAGCAGATTAAGATATAATCTTTTTTTAATTTGACTAAAATACCCTGTACTTGTAGAAGAATTGAAAAAAAAATCTAAGTATAATTTTTAATCTGAAAATTTTATGTCTTCACTCATTCAAAGAAACAGTGCTAGTGAGACACAGCTGTTTATTTTAAAACCCTTGTGTCAATACCTCTTTTAAGATAATTCGATTCACGAAAGTTATTTTTGCATCAGTTGATTAACGCAATAAATATACAGTGAGAAGCGTCTCGCTATAACTTTTGCCCTGCGAATAAATCCCCTACTTATTCTGTGATTTTCTACTATAAAATTTTATTTCTTATTCAACATAAATTTCAATATTTTAGTTTTAATAGAACACTGTGTTGGAGTTTAAGTGGCCTATCAAGCCAAAAGCACCCCATTCTCGATAGCAGGAATTCGCTGTCTCATATTTAAACAATTAGAAAAAATCTCTTGTGGCTATGCTGCTTTTTGAAATGGAAATAGGTAAAATGCTCTTACCTGGGATTCATCAATATCGTGATGACGTATAACTTCATCGGTGTGGCGTGGTCAGGGATTTATCCAAAAGCTTCTTGAAGAAATTATTTTTATTTTATTTTGTGAAGCATTATTTATCCTTTGAAGTATCCTTTGAGAGCTTAATATGAATCGCTAAATCCATGGGAAGATATAATGTAATATGAATTAGTATTGTGTGTTTTTACGATAAAGAAAGATTCAACTTTTAGCTTTAAATACTTATAATTAAACATATTACTGGAGTATAAGAAACTCCGTCTTAACAGAGAAGCTACATGATTAAGAGTGATGAAATCTTAGTTATTAGAACATATGCTTTAGAGAGTTACTCAAGTGGTCTGTAATAGCACTCATTATCAAATGCGGAAGTAAAGAAACAGTTCGTAAATTTGCTTGTTAAAATGATCTGTGTTTAGTAACAAGTTCTTTCTTTTCCTTTTTTTAATCACTTTTGGGAGTTGCCGAAGAACATCTGGGGAATTAAATTTAACACCCCTCCTTAATCTCCTCAGATGGATAAGGTAACAAGTTCATAGTCTTGATGTCACACAAAAGTTGAGGTTTGGGTGTGGGCTTCGTCAAGCAGTCAGCAATCATGTATTGCGTGGGACAATATTTTAATTCGATAATTTTATCCTCCTTTAATTGTCTTATGGCGTGAAAGCGGATATCAATATGTTTTGTCCGCTTCGAAAATTTTTCATTTTCTATCATCTTTATACTGCTTTGGTTGTCATGGTAAAGTAAAATAGGTTTTACTTGATACAAGTTAAGATCTTCTAGCAGTTTTAATAGCCATAAAATTTCTTGTCCTGCGGTTGCTGCAGCAACATATTCCGCTTCAGCGGAAGAATATGCAATGCTTGACTGTAATTTTGTAGTCCATTGAATGGGATTATCACCCAGAAAAAAAATATTGCCGGTGGTTGATTTTCTATTTTTAGTGTCCCCAGCCCAATCAGCATCAGCATACGCGATGAGTATTGGTGGTTTATTTTTGCTTATTGTTAGGCATAGGTTTTTTGTGCAATTGAGGTAAATAATAATTCTTTTTGCCGCTTTCCAATCCTTCTCGCGTGGCGTTGCACTTCTCCTACTAAGTATATTTACTGGTGCCATAATGTCGGGTCGAGTGACTGTGGCAATATATAAGAGCGAACCGATCGCTTGCCTAAACTTTGTATTTTTCGGAAGTAAATTGTCGCTATCTTCTAATTTATAGAAACCTACTTCCATTGGTGTACCAATAGGTCTTGCATCTGTTAAATTTAACTTTCTAACCAAATCTTCTATTTTTGACTTTTGGTTTAATTTGTAACCTTCATTCGTTTTGATTATGTTGGTTCCTAGGTACTGACTTATTTCGCCTAAGTCTTTTACTCCGTACTCATTTTGCAATTGTTTTATTACATCTTTAATTATTTCACTTTTACTCGCGATTAAAATATCGTCAACGTAGACGATGATATAAGTGAAATTTTCCTTTTCTTTTCTAGTAAACAAACATGAGTCAGCAGTGCTTTGCACAAAATTCATGTTTTTTAATGATTCTGCGATCTTTTTGTGCCAGGCTCTAGCTGCCTGCTTTAAGCCGTAGATTGTTTTATTCAGTTTACACACTTTGTTTTCACAATTTTTTTCTATAAAACCCTCTGGTTGTTTCATGAAAATTTCTTCTTCTATTTCGCCGTGAAGAAATGCAGTGTCGATGTCAATGTGTTGAACAGAAAGATTTTTATATGCCGCTGAGGCTAAAAATGTGCGGATTGTTGTGTGTGAAACTACGGGTGCGAAGGTTTCATCATAATCTTCGCCGTACTTCTGATTATATCCTTTCGCTACTAAACGGGCCTTGTATTTTTGTACATTTCCTAAATTATCTAACTTTCTCTTAAAAATCCACTTACAACCAATAATTTTCTTATTTGGTGGGGGATCCACTAAGTCCCAAGTTTTATTTTTCTTTAATGAGTGGATTTCTTGTTGAGCGGCTTTGAGCCAATTTTCTTTTTCTACTGGGTTGTTCATGTTTGCTATGTCATAAAAATCGGATGGTTCGAATGTGTCATTTGTTTTTACGTGACATACGTATCTGTCGGGTGGTACTCCTCTATTTGACCTCTGAGACCTTCTCGGTTCTACGTCGGGTTGTTTGGACGCGGTTGGTTCTTCGTCCGAATTACTTAACTCTGTTTGAATGTAGTTGTTGTCATTGTCTGAGTTTTCTACCTCTTCGCTTTCTTTTAAGTTGTTTTCACTATTTTCTATAAATTTAACTGTTCTCGCTATTATTATTTTGTTTTCTTTTGTGAATATACGGTAACCTTTTGATTTGTTGTCATACCCCACAAGTATTCCTTCCTGCGCTCTATCATCTAATTTGTTTCGCTGATGTTTCTGTATATAGGCATAAGCTTTACAGCCGAATGTACGCAGGTAGTGTAAGGTGGGTTTTCGGTTGAACCAAATTTCGAACGGTGTTTTGTTTGTTATTTTGGTTGGTAGCCTATTCTGCAGGTGATTGGCGGTATTTATGGCTTCTCCCCAGAATTTTTGAGGTAAGCCTGCTTCGGAGAGTAGACTCCTAGTCATATCTAATAATGACCTATTCTTTCTTTCCGCTACGCCGTTTTGGCTCGGACAAAATGGTACCGTAAACTGGTGTTGGATACCTCTTGCCCTTAGGTATTCTTCCGTTTGTTTACCTAAATATTCCCCTCCATTATCGGATCTAATAGCTTTAGGGAATCTGCCGAATTGGGTTTTCACCATGGCTACATAATCTTTTAACTTTTCGTGAACTTCATTTTTATGCGAAAGTAAGTAAATTACTGTGAACCTTGAATAGTCGTCTATAAAAGTGACGAACATTGTTTTTCCCCCGATAGTAGGTGTAACGATAGATGTGCACACGTCCGTGTGTATCAGATCGAGCACTTTGCCTGTTTTGGGACAGTTTGTTGATTTCGGATATGGGGCATCACTTATTTTTGTTTGGATACATATTTCACACAATGCATTATGATTACAGTTATTTATTTTTATACCGTCTGCTAAGTTTTTATTTATTAATTCTTTTATCGCATTATAGTTACGATGGCCAAGTCGTTTGTGCCAAACTTCTATGCAATTTTTATTTTTACATTCATGTGCAATGTTTACTTTATTAGTTTCATCGCTTTCTAATAATTCGACTTGATATAAATTATTTTTCATTCTTGCTTCAAGATAAATATTCCCGTTTCGGGATAACGTGCATTTTTCTTTATCGAAAATTAATTTATAGCCATTCTGTGTTGCTTTGCTTACCGATATGAGGTTCGATTCTAATTCTGGTACATATAATACTTCTTTTAATGTGATTGTGTTTATCCCTCCATCGGATGTTTTTGTTTTAAATGTCGTTTCACCTGTACCGTGTGAATTCAGCGTTTTTCCATTGGCAATGATGACTGTCGTCTTTTCAGTGTCGTTAAACTTAGTGAATGCATCTTTACTGTTTAGAATGTGTGTCGATGAACCTGAGTCGATTATCCAGGTTTGTTTTCCTGGTTTCTGGACTAAAAAAGCTGCGTCGCTGCCTTTTCCTGAATTGCCCTGTGTTTTGTTAATCCGAATTGGTTCTGTTTCACGGTTTTTGTTTTCTCTATAATAGTTTGCGTCTTCATAACATAACGATGATGTGTAATACTTGGATTTGTGCGGCTGTTGTTTTTGTGACGGTGAGTAAGTGTTTCTGTTCTTAAGATGCCAGCACTCCCTGTATGTATGGTTTTTTAATTTACAGTATGTGCACTGTTTGTTCTTTTTATTATAGTGTTCAGCCGGAAACCTTTTATGCGTTTTAAACGCTTTTGAGGAATTCTCGCTCTGATCTGTGTTTTCTAAACGTCTTGTATATTCATCAGTGAGTTTTCCTTTTATAAACTCTGAATTAAGTTCATTTTCTGGACGGGCCTCGAGGGCTATAATTAAGGTGTTGTAGCTAGGTGGTAATGAACAAAGTAACAGAGCTGAAATGTGCGAGTCATTAATAGTTTCGCCTATGGCTGAAAGTTTATCAACAAGTTCTAAAATATGTGTAATGTGTTTTATTAGATTGCCGTTTTCTGGGAGTTTTGCTCCGTATAATTTTCTCAGCAAATATAACTTGCTTGAGAGATTAGCCCTTTCATGAATTGTTTTTAAAGCTTGCCAGGTTTCTCTGGCAGTGTTTAAGTGCTTTACATGCACGATCTGTGAGTCTTCAATACTCAAGTTGATAATTGCACGTGCTTTACGGTCCCTCTTCGTCCAGTCCGTGTTAATTGGATCTGGGGGATTTTGTGTTATTACATCAAACAATTCTTCTTTTATTAAAATCATTTCTGCGCGAAATTTCCAATTTGAGTAATTTGTCGAATTTAATTTTTCGACTATTTGAGTTTCTTTTATCCCTGCCATGTTTATTTTTATTTGTTTATGCGACCAACCTATTTCCTTTTTATTTATTTATTTACTGTAAAATGTAAAATGAACGATTTCTTTTTTTATTATTATTATTACTCACAACCAACAAATTGTTCATTCACTAATTATTTAAATGTTCATTACATAAAACATAAATATATAAATGTTTCTTTTTCATTCACCTTTATATTTCTGGTACAATAACATTCATAATTTTATTCAATGCAGCATCTTTTTATTTTTTTATTCAGAACATGAATATTTTTAATATTTATAATGTAAGCCACTATATAAAATTTTTCTTCTTTTCGCTAAACATGAGCACTTTATCAGTCTCATAATCTTTTTGTTGGAGTTTAAGTGGCCTATCAAGCCAAAAGCACCCCATTCTCGATAGCAGGAATTCGCTGTCTCATATTTAAACAATTAGAAAAAATCTCTTGTGGCTATGCTGCTTTTTGAAATGGAAATAGGTAAAATGCTCTTACCTGGGATTCATCAATATCGTGATGACGTATAACTTCATCGGTGTGGCGTGGTCAGGGATTTATCCAAAAGCTTCTTGAAGAAATTATTTTTATTTTATTTTGTGAAGCATTATTTATCCTTTGAAGTATCCTTTGAGAGCTTAATATGAATCGCTAAATCCATGGGAAGATATAATGTAATATGAATTAGTATTGTGTGTTTTTACGATAAAGAAAGATTCAACTTTTAGCTTTAAATACTTATAATTAAACATATTACTGGAGTATAAGAAACTCCGTCTTAACAGAGAAGCTACATGATTAAGAGTGATGAAATCTTAGTTATTAGAACATATGCTTTAGAGAGTTACTCAAGTGGTCTGTAATAGCACTCATTATCAAATGCGGAAGTAAAGAAACAGTTCGTAAATTTGCTTGTTAAAATGATCTGTGTTTAGTAACAAGTTCTTTCTTTTCCTTTTTTTAATCACTTTTGGGAGTTGCCGAAGAACATCTGGGGAATTAAATTTAACACACTGCTACAGATTAAAATCTAATCTTTTATTTTTTTAATTAATTTCACTAAAATACTCTATATTTATCGAATAATTGAAAAAAAATCTAAATATAATTTTTAATCTGAAAATTTTATGTCTTTACACATTCAAAGAAACAGTGTTAGTGATTCACAGCTGTTTATTTTAAAACCCTTGCGTCAACACCTCTTCTAAGATAATTCCATTCATGAGAGTTATTTTTAGAATCAATTGTTTTATCGTACTAAATATACAGTGAGAAGCGTGTCGCTATAAATTCTGTTTTGAGAATAAATTTCCTCTTATTCTGTAGTTTTCTACTATAAAATGTTATTTCATATTCAAAATAAATTTCAATATTTTATTTTTAATGAAGAGTGCTGACAATTAAGATCTGATCTTTTTTTTAAATTTGACTAAAATACTCTATTCTTATCGAAGAATTGAAAAAAAAAAAAATCTAAATACAATATTTAATCAGAAAATTTTATGTCTTCACGCAGTCAAAGAAGCAGTGCTAATGAGTCACAGCTGTTTATTTAAAACCCTTGTGTCAACACCTCTTCTGAGATAACTATCTGTTTAACCCGTTCTACACACGGTAGTCTAAAATTAAAATCCGTAGTAAAAAAGTAGTAGTACGTAAAAAATTCACATCAAATAGACAATAATAATCGAATATGAATCGAAAATTATCATAAAAACGCAATGACAATATACAACTTTAAAATATCTAAATAAGAAATAAGAATTCTCCTGTTAAAGTGTTGAGTTGTTCAATAACTATTCGATTTAGAAAAATATTTTCCACTACTGTGCATTTTTTTTATTGAAATTTAATTTAACAGAAGATAAAACGATATCTTTGGAATCAGGGAATAAATAGAATAAAAAGTTTTGTTGATGTTTATGATAAAGTGTTTTCCTTTACTTAAAAACAAGTAATATAAAAACTTTGTTTTTAAAGTCAATTCCTACTTAGGCCATCAAAGAAAATTTTAATATAATCAAGCTAATATGAGTTTTTGTTGCATTAAAATATCTCAATTTGTTGATTTTCTATAAGCAAGTAGGTTTTACAATGGAACTCTATGGGAATTTGGCGAAATATTACAGATATCGCCAAGTTGGCGTCACTTTTGGCGACTCATTTTGGCCGCCAAATTTGGCAATATATCGCCAAGTTGGAGACAAACTTGGCGGTATTTGGCGACAGAACAGGGTCCCTCTCCTATGGTAACCCTTATTGAAAATAATTTCATTGAAATTCAATAACCAATGGTGGCCATTTTGTTTCCCATGCAAAACTAAAATTAATTAATTAATTAATATTTGAAAAAACTTTATTAACATCAATTGTTATCCAGTACAAGTTTAAAAAAATTTATTTCAACCTGATAGGATGAATAATGAGTATTTTATTAACGATTGAAAATTTGTACAAGATAAATATATAAATATATAAATAAATATAGGGAGAGTGTGAGCTAATAGTAGGAATTGAAAAAATATAATAATTTAGTGCATTTGAATAATCTCTAATTATTTGCATGCGAGATAAAAAAAAATATCGTAATACACGCTACAGCTTCTCAGTATTGCAGCGTTGCGTACGTAATATGCATATATAACATTGCAGTAAACATTTAGAACTGCTTAGAACTCGCGCGATTATAAATAAAATATAAATTCGTAAAAAAAAATATATTTAAAATTTTCGAATTTTTTGCCCCAATCGTTCATGAGTCCTCTACCAGCAACCTGTGCGCCAAATTTTGTAGCCCTGCGCCCTGTAGTTTTCGAGTTTTTGAGGTTACATAGATACGCGCAGGGATTTTAATAGGGTAGATTTCATTCATGAGAGTTATTTTTGCATCAATTGTTTATAACACAATAAATATACAGTGAGAAGCGTCTCGCTATAACTTTTGCCCTGTGAATAAATTCCCTACTTATTTTGTGGTTTTCTATAGCAAAATTTTATTACTTATTCAACATAAATTTCAATACTTTAGTTTTAATGAACAGTGCTACAGGTTAAGATCTAATCTTTTTTCTTAACCCTTCAAGACCTGATCGTATGATAGATAGATGAAGATAAGCGATCCTATACAAAAAGAAAAAAATATTTTGCTCTTTTTGTGAGATTTAATGTCGTACGTGCACCCACAGAATTGCGTAGATCCTCCCTTGCAATAACCTGACATCGGTATTTTTTAAATGTTTTTTTTAATCAAATATGATCCAATTATTTAGGGGAAACCACCAAAACTTTTAATTTATACCAAAAATCTTCCGGTTTTAAAGGATTAATTTGACTAAAATACTCCATACTTAATATAAGAAAAAATCTAAATATAATATTTAATCTGACAAATGTATATTTTGAAGGAGTCAGAATAACAGTGCAATTGAGTCAGGGCTGTTTATTTTAAAACCCTTGTGCCTACACCTCTTTTAAGCTTCTTTAAACAAAGTTTCGGCCAAAGGTGCGTAAACGCACCATTTCAATAATTTTTTTTTTTTATTAATACTGTGACGAATATTTTTCACAATTTTTATTTTTCTGCTGTTTCTAAGGGTTCTGGAGACATCTATACAATAACAGTAATTCCATTGGAGTAAACACTTTCTGTTGAGAAATTTACAAAAATACACTAGTTTTTTTTTTTTATTATTATTGAAACGGTTATTGACAAATTCGACTTTTTGAAAATGTATAATTATTCCACTTGAGATTAATTATATGTTTTTATAATGGATTAATGTTGCAAGTTCTGTAAATAAAGTAACAATAAAATAAATTTCATAAAAAAATTTTAAAATTATATTAATTTTTAATTTAATGGTGCGTTGGCGCATCAATGACCGAATGCACGAAAATGCCGAATGCATTTTATTTCTCAACTAAAATATTATTTCTCATGCACGAAACTTTTTTATCTCTTAATGAATGTAATTTAAGCATATTTCAGTGAAAATAATACCACATTCTATAAAATTTTTACTTTCTTCTATCTGTACAAGAAGAAAGTATTGCATTCGTGAAAATTTTCGACTTCCAGTTTTCGATGGATTTATACGTTTTAGAATGCTCAGAACACGGCTTGATGGTTTTTAGAAAATGTCTGTCTGTGAGTCTGTCTGTCACTCTGTCACTCTGTGAGTCTGTATGTGACAAAAATTTTGTGGGCGCTCTATCTCAAGAACTAATGCACGGAATTTCACAAAACTTTATATTTAGTTAGACCTTGATATAAACTGGACCTGATTAGTGGTGAAAATCGCCCAACAGGTGGCGCTGCTATGCGGCATTTTTCCCGATTTCTGCAATAGCTATATCTCAAGAACTACTGCACGGATTTTCATAAAACTTCAGATTTAGTTAGTCCAGGACATAGTTTGGTGCTGATTACTGTTTTGTGAAAATCGCCCAACAGGTGGCGCTGCTATGCTGCATTATTCATGATGATCGCAATAGCTCTAACTCAAGAAAAAATGCACGAATTTTCATCAAACATCAGATTCAGTTAGTCCCTGATATAAATGAGTGCTGTTTAAGTTTTGGTGTAAATCGCCCAACAGGTGGCGCTGCTGTGCTGCATTTTTCCCGATACCCGCAAGAGATGTATCTCAAGAACTATTGCACGGATTTTCAGCAAACTTCAGATTTAGTTATTCCTTGACATGAATTGACGTATAAATTAGTGCTGTTTAATTTTTGGTGTAAATCGCTCAACAGTTGGCGCTGCTATGCTGTATTTTTTGCGATTTCCACAATAGCTTTATCTCAAGAACTAATGCTTGGATTTTCAACAAACTTCAGATTCAGGTATACCTTGATATCATTTAGTGCTGCTTATTTTTGGTGTAAATCGCTCAACAGGTGGCGCTGCTGTGCTACATTTTTCAGAATTTCCGCTATAGCTCTATCGCAAGAACTAATGCACGAATTTTCATCCAACTTCAAATTCAGATATACTTTGATATGAATTGGTGCTAAATCGTTGTTATTTCTCGTACTATTTAAATGATTTAATTGGTGTGATTTATATAGAAGAAAGTTTTGTGATGGCCACAACATACTAGTTATACTTGGCCTAAAATGGGTTAATGGGACCGTGGATCGTTATTTGAGCAGAAATCAACACTAAAATCGAAAATTATTTTTGTGCATATTACTATTCTCCATTTTGTTTTGAATCATTTGCGAAAAACCGCATGCAGATGCGATTATGTTTCACAAAGTTACAAGCGTCTGAATTTTGTACGCAAACAATTTTTCGACCCTTTAACACACTTTAAATCTGTTTTTCTCGTATCTGCTTTTTCAATTTTTTTAGATTTTTGAAATGCTCCGTGCGTCATAATTTTTCATCAAAACTCGTGAAATTGATAAGGAAGAATCCTGATATTACTTACAAAAGAAACTGTGCATGCATTTTAAAATTCGACTTCATTAAGATGATTAAAATTAACTTTTAACTTATTAAAGGCAAAATTTGGATGAAAATCGATATGGAATTCGGAAAAAAATATTTAAAAAATTAACTATTCAAGGGGTTAAAAAAGCGATGCATAGTTTTTTTTTTTCTAATAGGGTTTTAAGTGATTGAAATGCAAAATTAAGGAAACGAGTTGGAACCCGTCGAAATTCGACGAACTAAAATGTTAGAAAGGAACTAACTGTCAGATCGAATTTATAATAACCTACAAAAATAATTACAATAAATAAATTCATCTTACATTGGTTGTCTAACTCTAAAAAGAAATAATATTTTTAATCTAAAATTACCAAAATATTATTCCACAAACTTCAACTGCTTAAATTGTTGATAAATTAAACTGTATTAGAATACGTAATCAATGTGAGTAATTATGATGAAGTTATCGATTGAGGCTCTTATGTTTGTTTTTACGGCATGAAAAATCTGTAAAAAGGATTTCTCTTTATCACATCATAAAATTTTCTTCCATAAATTCCAAACTGTACGTTATTTTCACGTTCACATAATTTACATACGCACAACTCAAATTCAAAATTTGAAAGTAATTTAACGCACAATAGATTATTAATGAATGCATTTCCAAACTTAAAGTCACGTTTGTCCGATGCAACTTTTCATGTGATCATTCGCACAAACTTTAAGTTCTAATCTCAGTACCCGCGGAAAAAAATTCAGAAATTTGCCTTTAGTTGTCATAGTATTGATCATTTAGTATTGGTCAAATATTTAGTTTTATCAAAGAAAAAAAAATAGAAAAGATCGTTTTGTTTTAAATATGACATCATTTTTACTCACAGAATCATTTTGCCTAGCGTCTCAAGCTCAGTATCAACCTAATGTAAAAATATTGAAATGTAACTGATTTATGAAAAAGAATGCATGTTTTTTTTTTTTTTTTTTTTTTTTTTTTTTTTAATGTCTAACGTCGTTTTTTGTTCAAAAATTACAAAAAGTTACTTTTATTTGTAATGTGAAATTGGCATCAATAAGGATATAATCAATAGAAATAATAAACAATGACTATTTTCCCTTTACTTTCAATATAAATGGAGTTGCAGTTATAAATGCTAGTTATAAAAGTTCAATATTAATGCAGTTGCCACGATTACAAAATTTGTATTAAAAAGTACAAAAAAATGATATCTCAAAAATAAATTGAGATACAGCTTTCAAAAAATTGCATTTAAAAGCACATTTTTTTCTTGTACGAAGGTGTAAAAATTGAACATGTGCGATGTTTAGAAGTTAAAAATTTGCAGTAACAAAAATTGTAAAACCGAAATTTCCTTTCAAATTTCAGTGTTGCCATTCGCAGAATGACGTATGCGTTACGCACAGATATGTTTGTCCTTTATAATATAGATATCTCAAAAATTATGACACATGGAGCATTTTAAAATTTTGTTTTAAGATATTAATTTTTTTTTAATCTTAAAATTATGATATGGTTGGAAATTTTTTTCTAAATGTTCTATACACTTATGGCGAAATGTATGTTTCCATAAAATTTCATATCTCTTTGGTGAAAAAAAAAATTAAATCCATCATCCCCTTATTCGCACTAAAAATGTAGTGAGAAACGTGACACTATAAGTTTTGTTTTGAATATAAATCCCTCACTTGTTTTGTCGTTTTCTAATACAAAATATTATTATTTATTCAACATAAATTTCAATATTTTAGTTTTAATGAACAACGTTGCGGATTAAGATCTGAGAACTTTTCTTAATTTGACAAAAATACTCCATGCATATCGAATAATTTGAAAAAATCCAAATATAATGCTTTATCTGAAAAATATTCAAACCGTTATAATAATAGTGTAAACAATGAAGGGCTGTTTATTTGAAAGTTCTCGTGTCAACACGCCGAAAGTTATTCCCGAAAGTTACTTTTTATCCTGAATTGTTTTTTCTCATTAAAAATACATTGAAGAACGTGTCGCTAAAAATTTTATCCTGACTGTAATCTCTCAATTTTGTTTAATGGTTGTTTAATACAAAATCTTATTACTTATTCAAGGTTCATTGTAATTTTAATATCGTATATTCAATGATTAATACCACGATTTCTGATAATTTTGATTACTTAATTTGACTGAATAAATCTATATCAAAGACGAAAATAAAAAATCTAAACATAGCATTTGACAACAATTCTATCTTCAAACAGTCAAAATAAAAGTGCAAGAAAATCTCAGTATATTCACTATCTTATGCAACCGCCTTTACATCCAAAACATGGTAGAGAAATTTATCAATTTTCGCGAAGGAGAATTTCTTTTATTTCTAAGTACAAATTCTTTGAGGTAAGGCTGTTTATTTGAAAGCCTTTGTGTCAACACCTCTTCTAGGATAGTTCGATCCAGAAAAGTTATTTTTAGCATCAATAGAAGGTCCGGGAAGTTTAACCTTTCCCCCATTCTTTCTATTAAACATGCATTTATACATGGCTGCTGTTGGTTATTCAATAAACTCGGTGGTTGTCTCAACTAGATGTCATTTTTTATTCAATTAAGAGGTAAGATAAAATTGTGCCCCGTATTTCATGTAGTTTTTAATTATGTTTTTCCTGATAAAGCACCGTATTTTTATCTTCATGGGATAGAATATGCAATGAGGTTTTTCTCACTTAATAGATGATTTTGGTGCAAGGTTAATAAGAATGTTATTTATGGCAGTAATGGCGTATTTTATTTTATCATGATGTTTAATAAATGGGTGTTATAAAACTGCAACAAAGCGATATAAATTACAGTTTGCATCCGTTAAATCAAAATAATAAAATTAATATTGATGTTGGAATTATTCTTATAACAATAAGTCCTATATTACAGCGGACTCTCTTTAATACATTTCCACTTAAGACGTATCTCCTTTTAATCAGAACAATTTAATTTTCCTCATAATTTTTTATTTAATTTTTTTTAAAGAAGAATAAGTACAACTCATAGAATTTTGTGGACAAGTTTTCCTCAAATCAACTGGTTAAAATCTAAAGACACTCGTTTTTCCCATTACTTTTTAAAAAGCAATTTTAGTGCCACACCTTTTACTGAGCAATCAAGCCTTTATTAGCAACGCTGATGAAAGGGAGGATAACATTCCACAAGTGACAATGTGAGAGTGTTCAACAATGCTGTTCAAATAATGCTGTCAGCTTATTGTCGATATTGCAAATGATGCAATATCGGCGTTTGATGCAACATATCGAATTTTGGATTGAGTTGCGCAATTAGAAAACAATTTAATAAAAATATAACTTGTTCCACTGTCACAAACAAAAGTGACTTTTAAGTAGATTTAAAATATGTCAGCTGGGCAATTTATTTGAATATTTTGTTTTTCCTGAGAAATTAGTTTTTTTTTTGCATTTATAAATATTGATATTAAATTTAGATTTTCTACTAAAAATGCACTTAAGACGTATCTCCAGTTAATGAGAACAATATCATTTCCCTAATAATTTTTTATTTAAAAATTTTTTAGGAGAATAAGTACAACACATAGGATTTTGTGGGCACGTTTTCCTCAGATCAACTGGGTAAAATCTAAAGACACTCGTTTTTCATATTACTTTTTAAAAAACAATTTTAGTGCCACACCTTTACTGAGCAATCAAGCCATTATTAGTAACGCTGCTGAAAGGTAGGATAACATTCCACAACCGGCAATGTGAGAGTGTTCAACAATGCTGTTCAAATAATGCTGTTGGCTGATTGCCGATATTGCAAATGATGCAATATCGGCGTTTGATGAAACAGATCGAATTTTGGATTGCGTCGCAAAATTAAAAAAACAATGCAGTAAAAAGATCACTTGTTTTACTATCACAAACAAAAGGGACTTTTAAGTAAATCTAAAATGTGTCAGCTGGGCAGTTTATTTGAATATTTTGTGTGTCCTGAGAAATTAGTTTTTTTTTTTTTTTTTTTTTTTTTTTTCATTTATAAATATTGATATTAAATTTAGATTTTCTACTAAAAATACTAAATTAAAATAATATTGCTTCTTTTTTGCATAAAGCCTTAACATATATATATATATATATATATATACATATTTTAAACTGAATTCAATTAATTCGACGGAAAGGATTATTTTAACGAATTTAATTGTTTACATCCTTTAATTGGACTGAGTTTAGTGTGATTGTGATGTGTTCTCACTTCGAAGTCCGCAATAACGGGAGTTCACTGTAGTTTTTATGTTAATAACTTTTTAATTTAATGAATTACAATTTAATGACAAATACAGGAAAAAAAATCGAATTGAAATCACTTAAAAGAATCAAAGCAGAAAAAAATGTCATTATATATTCATATCTAAAATTACTTTATGATAAAACACCATTTTTTTTTTTTTTATCTTCTTACCAAAGACTATGTGATAAAATTTTCCTCTGCTGCATAATGAACCATTTTAGTGCAAATTTAATAAGTTGGCAATATAATAATGATGTAACAAAATGAATTAGCATTTTTTTTTATCAGTCTTATCTAATGTGTTGTCTCAATTACGAGAAAATGTTCACAACTTTTCATCTTAAAATATAATATTTTTAGAAACATCAAGTTAATTTAACTATATTTAATGAGCTATAACAATTTATTTTGTGTTTTACATTATTGTATTTATCACAGAAAATATGATAGAAAAGTTTTTAAAAGCGACTGATTGTAGACAACAATATTGGAAACAACAATATATATTTAAAAAATAGTTTTGTAATTACAATTTATAAAGAAATATTATTTAATTTATTTAGTTTCTTTCTTTCTCTTTTAAAATAAAATTATAAAATTTATTACGGTAGAAACTCCAGTTTTTGTTCTTTAAACTGGAAAAAAAATAATTAGTAAACAGTAATTTAGTGATGAATGAATTATGATAACTTTTAAGTAACAACAACAAAAAAGAGAAAGAAAGACTTACAATTCAACATTAAATACAGAAAACTGGATCTACATAGAAAAATTTAAAACAGAAAAATTTATTTAAGTAGTAGGGTAAAGTGCCGATATTTCGTCCCCTTTCCTAATTTTGATCCCCTTAACTTCTCCGCTTCTGCGAAAATGGCGCCACTTATGACGTAAGGCACAAGGGACGAAAGGTAAAAGGTGTCAGTATTGAAAGTTTCGTTCGCCAAGACACATACATAAATTAAAGATGCAGAATTTCCTATCTTTATAAGACCTGAGTTCCTATTACGTTGTTTGCAGAACGTTATTTACTGTACTGTAAGTATTTATTTCTTATTCATTGCATGTAATTTAAATAGGTAAGATGCTGACAATAGCATACAGTGAGTTTTAGGACGTTCAGTTCATCTTCAGAACTGAAACTCCGCTGTATTGGGAAGTAGAGTAGTCCTGATTTCGTCCCCCTTGCAGTACTTATTTTCGTCCCGGAGACGAAATTAGGAATGTTTTTTTCATGATAATTTTTTAAAAATTTTCCCCATGTTTGGATGGCTAATGTTTCGTTATGTTATTCTTCCACTGATAATTAGTACATTTCTTTGTGACCTACTTTAATGTAAATTATTTAATCATTTAGAAATAAATTTTGATTTAGTTATAAGTTAAGCCTCGGCGTATTGGATTTTTTAGGGGGGCAAAATTGGTACCATTTTTTTTCTTTTGTATTTTTTAGATACTTTTGATACTTATTTTTTAGATACTTTGGGGGAAAAATGGCCATATTTTTTTTTTTTTTCAAAAAAAAAAAAAATTAATGCCATTTTTTTTCAAATTCTGACCAGAAAAAAGAGTTAACTTTTTGCGACTGCTCTTTTATATTCACCTAAACGCTTCATTTATAATGGCTGTTTCATAATAATAGAAGCCACCAGTCCACCAGAAGAAAATGAAGTAATTTAAATGCCGGGGGCGACACTAAATTCTGAAAAAGCAGAATTCCTGTTCTCTAGTTTAAATTATGTTCTTGTAACCGTATCGCTAACGTTCTGCTAGTCTCTCCAATATATATTACGTCACACTGCTTACAAGGGATACCATAGTTGTTCCTTTCTACTTAGAACTGGGGTATTTAGATTTAAAATTTTAGAAAGAGCCCTGTAAAGAGTTTTGTGCGACAAAAGGTGTAAATATTTGATTTTAAAATATTCAAGATTTTGTCCGATAGGTTTCTGTAACATGGTATGGGCATGAATGGATTGGATAGATTGAAATAAATACATAAATACCTTTACTTATTTAGTTGCTTTTAACATTGTAATGTTCTGCAGTAATAGCGCAATAATTGGATCACCGTCTTTTCATGATATTTAATAACAGCGTACTGTAGTACTTTGAGCAAGTGAAAATTGTATTGTTTGTGTATCAAGTGTAGAATATTAAAATTTATATTAGAGTTTAATTGATATTATTAACAATAATTTAGTATAAAAATCCTATGCAGATAATTAAAAAGTGAGAAAGTTTGAACAATAACTATTATTATTATTTTTTTTAATATAAGCTTTATTTGCTTTAAAATTTATGCAGAAAAAGTTTCATTTCCCTTTTTTTTCAGATAAAACATATTTTTATCTTCATATGAACGAAATATCACTTGATGTTTATCTAAGTTTAATAATGAGTAATTTGGGAGAAAAATTAACAAGAATGTTAAATTTAGCAGCAATTACGCAGTGAAAACTATTTCTAATTTTTATGATATTCACTAAGTGTATATTTTAAATAAGCTATAAAACGACATAGCCTTCCGTATAGACATCCTTTGAGATATTTTTAGCAGCGAGGTTGTTCGAAAAATTTAATGAAATCTTAAATTTTTATTTGATTTTTACCTTTTTCATTTATAAAATATGAGAGAAATGTTTCCAAAAATTTATTATGCGTAACAGTCCTGCAGGCTGTGATGTTTAATTATGGAAATATTAATATAAATAAAAGTAACGCCATAAAAAATATTAATAATAACTATTCATTGTAGTTGGAGGTCAAAGTTAATAGCTTTTCTCCAAAAGAATAAAAATTAGGCCAGGATGGAGAGCTGTTCGAGAAAAATCCAATTTCATGGAAATGTTATTTAAATAAATTTAAAGAATAAACAAAACCAAAACATGCTGTATAAATGTCTATATTAAATAATACAATATAAAATGCAATTAAAAGGAATTTCGAAAAGCAATTTTCATTTGAAAATTGCATTATTTAGTGTGTACAAAGGGATTATCTATATCTATAGTCTATACTCCTATTATAAAGAGGAAAAAATTGTTTATTTGTAGGAGGTAAGCTCTGGAACTACCGAACCGATTCCAAAAGTAATGGTATCAAAATGATGGTGTTAGTCCAACTTAGAACATAGGCTATATCTTATGTCGGTGCCACTACACCAAAGGGGGTGTAGGAGCAAAAAACGTTCTAAAAATGCGATTTTAGCGTTACTGAAGGGCCTAGAAATACGAAATTTTGAATATTACTTACTTACAAGATATAAATGATGTCTAAGATCAGTTCTTAAACAATTCGAAATTTAAAAGGGGTGAAAATGCACAAAAAGCGTTCTAAAAAACGTTCTAAATGGTAGTTTCTACACAATCTCAGGAAATACCAAACCGATTTAAAAAATATTGGTGTCATAATGATGATGACAACGCTTGCTCCAAGATAGGCTATGTTTTATGTAGGTGTCACTACCCCAAAGGGAGTGTAGGAGCAAAAAACGTTCTAAAAATGCGATTTTAGCGTTACTGAAGGGCCTAGAAATATAAAACTTTGAATATTAGTTACTTATAAGATGTAAATAATGTCTAAGAACAGTTCTTAAACAATTCGAAATTTAAAAGGGGTGAAAATGCACAAAAAGCGTTCTAAAAAACGTTCTAAATTTTAGTTTCTACACAATCTCAGGAAGTACCAAACCGATTTTAAAAATATTGGTGCCATAATGATGGTGACAACGCTTGCTCCAAGATAGGATGTGTTTTATGTCAGTGCCACTACCCCAAAGGTGGTGCAGGAGCAAAAAACGTTCTAAAAATGCGATTTTAGCGTTGCTGAAGGGCCTAGAAATATAAAATTTTGAATATTAGTTACTTATAAGATATAAATTATGTCTAAGAACAGTTCTTAAACAATTCGAAATTAAAAAGTGTGAAAATGCGCGAAAAACGTTCTAAAAAACGTTCTAAATGGCGATTTTTGCGCAATTTCAGGAAGTACCAAACCGATTTAAAATATATTGGTGTCAAAATGATGGTGACAACGCTTGCTCCAAGATAGGCAATGTTTTATGTCGGTGTCACTATCCCAAAGGGGGTGCAGGAGCAAAAAACGCTCTAAAAATGCGATTTATGTGTTACTGAAGGGCCTAGAAATATGAAATTTGAAATATTTGCTACTTATTAGATATAAAGTATTTCTAAGAACAGTTCTTAAACAATTCGAAATTTGAAAGGGGTGAAAATGCGCGAAAATCATTCTAAAAAACGTTCTAAATGGTGGTTTCTACACAATCTCAGGAAATACCAAACCGATTTAAAAAATAATGGTGTCAAAATATTGGTGTCAAAATGATGGTGACAACGCTTGCTCCAAGATAGGCTATGTTTTATATCGGTGTCACTACTCCAAAGGGGGTGCAGGAGCAAAAAACGTTCTAAAAATGCGATTTATGTGTTACTGAAGGGCCTAGAAATATGAAATTTGAAATATTAGCTACTTATTAGATATAAATGATTTCTAAGAACAGTTCTTAAACAATTCGAAATTTAAAAGGGGTGAAAATGCGCGAAAAGCGTTCTAAAAAACGTTCTAATGGTGGTTTCTACACAATCTCAGAGAATACCAAACCGATCTAAAAAATAATGGCATCAAAATGATGGTGACAAACCTTGCTCCAACATAGGCGATGTTTTATGTCGGTGCCACTACCCCAAAGGGGGTGCAGGAAAAAACGTTCTAAATTGCGGCTTTTGCGTTACGGAAGGGCCTAGAATCGTGAAATTTGGAATGGTAGTTAGTTATAAGATATCAATGATCTCTAAGGACATTTCCTAAAAAAATCGAAATTTAAAAGGGGGTCAAAATGCGCAAAAAGCATTGTAAAAAATTCTAAATTGCGATTTCTATGCAATCTCAGGAAGTACTGAACCGATTTGAATTACAATGTTGTAAAAATGATGGTGACAGATCTTGCTCCAAGATAGGCTATATTTTATATCTGTTTCCACTACCCCAGAGGAGATGTAGGAGCAAAATGCGCGAAAAGCGGTCTAAAAATGTTCTAAATGCCGATTTGTCGGCAATATCTCAGAAAAAATGAATCTGATTTCAAACGTAATGGTTGGAAATTGATGCTGACAGCCTCTGCTCTAACATAGACGCTATTTTGTGTCGATATCGCTATCACCAAGACGTTGCAGGAGCAAAAAAGCGTTCTAAATTTCGATTTTTGTGATCGGTAGGTGCTAGCAACTTAAAATTAGGCAAGGTGCATATTTATTAGATATAAATGATCTTTAAGAACAATTTCGAAAAAATTGGAAATTTAAAAAGTGGTGAAAATGCGCGAAAAGCGTCCTAAAAACGTTCTAAATTGCGATTTCTACTCAATCTAAAGAAATACCAAAGCTATTTCAAAAGTAATGGTTGCAAATCAATGGTGACAGTCCCTGCTATAACATAGGTTGTGTTTTATGTTGCTGTCACTACCATCTGAGGGGTTGTAAAAGCAAAACATGTTCTAATTTGCGTTTTTTGCACAACTGAGGGCTCTAACACTTTGAAGTATGGCATGGTATTTACTTACAAGATGCAACTGCTTTCTAAGAACAGTCGAAAGAAAATTCCACATTAAAAAAAAATGAAGTGAGTGAAAAGCGTATAAATTACAATTTTTAAGCAAACTTATAAATGACCAAACCAATTAAAAGAATAATGATGACAAATTTTGGTGATAGAACCTTCTCAAACATAAGCTATATTTTATGTCTGTTCCACTACCACCAGAGGGTTGAAGGAGCTAAAAACTTTCTAAATTGCGATTTCTGTGATACTGAAAATGCTAGAAACTTTAAATATGATATGGTAGTTACTTATAAAATAAAAATGCCCTCGAAGGAACGTCGAAAATAAATTCGAATTAAAAAGGGGTGAAGCGAAAGGGAGGTGCGAATAGCATTCTAAAAAAGTCCTAAATTACAATTCTATGCAATTTCAGGGAATATAAACCGATTATAAAAGTAATAGTTGCGAATCAATAGTAACAGTCTCTGATCCTACACAGGCTATATTTTATGCCGGTGATTCTACCACTTGGGGTTCATAGGAACAACAAACGTTCTAAAAAAGGGCTTTAAAAGTTTTTTAAATTACGGTTCTGTGGAATATCTGGAAATAACAAACCGATTTCAAAATTAATGTTGGCAAATTAATGGTGACAGTTCCTGTTTCAACATAGCCCTTTATATTGAGAGAGGTGGTAGGACTTGGAATTTGACATGATGGTTAATTTTAAGATGTAAGAAGATGGTTTCTAAAAAATTCAAAATTTCAAATGAATACTGAAATGAGCGTATTAATTGAGCATAAAAGTTTCAAAATATTTTATAAATTATCATTTATTTAGTTTTATTTCATTTTATTAATTTAAGTCCATTTCTGCCTAATGCAGTGTAATAATGATGTTTAATCAAACTGTGTTTTAAATAGTAATTTTTGAATTATTCCTAAAAGTAATAAGTACCTTTTAATAAAAAAAAACTTTTAATAAAATAAAATATTACCTTTTAATAAAATAAAAATTTAGTTAGTGCCTTTTAATAAAAATTAGACATATAATTGTCACTTGGCCTATTTCAAATATTACGCGAGCAAAGCCGCGGGGTTTGCTAGTCTATACTCCTATTATAAAGAGGAAAAAATTGTTTATTTGTAGGAGGTAAGCTCTGGAACTACCGAACCGATTCCAAAAGTAATGGTATCAAAATGATGGTGTTTGTCCAACTTAGAACATAGGCTATATCTTATGTCGGTGCCACTACCCCAAAGGGGGTGTAGGAGCAAAAAACGTTCTAAAAATGCAATTTTTGCGTTACTGAAGGGCCTAGAAATAGGAAATTTTGAATATTAGTTACTTATAAGATATAAATGATGTCTAAGAACAGTATTTAAACAATTCGAAATTTAAAAGGGTTGAAAATGCAAAAAAAGCGTTCTAAAAAACGTTCTAAATAGTAGTTTCTACACAATCTCAGGAAATACCAAACCAATTTAAAAAATATTGGTGTCAAAATGATGGTGACAACGCTTGCTCCAAGATAGGCTATGTTTTATGTCGGTGACACTACCCCAAAGGGGTGCAGGAGCAAAAAACGTTCTAAAAATGCGATTTATGTGTTACTGAAGGGCCTAGAAATATGAAATTAGAAATATTAGCTACTTATTAGATATAAAAGATTTCTAAGAACAGTACTTAAACAAATCGAAATTTGAAAGGGGTGAAAATGCGAGAAAATCGTTCTAAAAAACGTTCTAAATGGTGGTTCCTACACAATCTCAGGAAATACCAAACTGATTTAAAAAATAATGGTGTCAAAATAAGGGTGTCAAAATGACGGTGACAGCCCTTGCTCCAACATAGGGTATGTTTTATGTCGGTGCCACTATGCGGGTGCAGGAGCAAAAAACGTTCAAAAAATGCGATTTTTACGTTACGGAAGGGCCTAGCTAGAAATATGAAATTTGAAATATTAGCTACTTATCATATCATCATATATATTATAAAGCAGTAAGATCTAAAAGTTCCGCCCGAATGTTTTCAAAAACTACCCGGTGGATTTTTTTGCAAATAGTGTCATTCGATAGCGAATATTCACGTGGTGGTTTATGAGTAAAATATACACGGATTATACACTACGGATTATACACTATGATTTTTGGTTATAAATTTCGCATTTTATTGTTATTTTGAACGAAAATGTTGCCAGAGGTTATTTTTTTGGCGACAAATGAATTGGAATCGCTGTATCCGTTAGAAAATAAATGAAAAAATAATTACTGATATTTAATTGTAAAAAAAGAAAGAAAAATCCATTTAAATGAGGGATTATGTTAAAAAACGAATATATTTAATTTAAACATAAAAGAAATATTTGTAATTTAATTTAAACCTGAAAGAAATATTTGTAATGCTTAAAAATTAATTTAATGTGAAAGATTACAATTGATACGCAATATTTGGCTCATTATCGCTTGCGTTAGATTATAGAAATGAAACTGAAAATTTGATTAGATGAATTTTTAATGACTTTTTTTCTTTTTGTTCTTTTCTTTTTATTTTTATCTAATTGCCCCATCACGTAAATTATAGGGAAAAAAAGCAGATGTAATTGTGAGTCACATGTGTAATTATTATTTATTTCTTTATGATTTTTTATTTTACTTTTGGTCGCCAAATAACGTGATTTTAAGTCAAAAATGCATAAGTGTGACACTATCTTGAGGATATTCTCATAAATGGTGTTTTTTCAAGTGAACGAGATCTTTTTTGAGTACATTTTTATATTCAATTGTAACTTATATAGATATCAGTTAATATTTTAAAAATGGAATCAAATACTTAATTTTAGTGTGAATTTCTGCCACACATACATATTGTAAAATAATTTCATATTTTTTAAAATGTTTTTCACCGTAATCCCGAAAGCATGTGATATTTATAAACTCGAACTCAGATCAATGACTATTATCCATTTTTTTAAGCATATATTATCTATTGTTTATTTCATTTTTTCTTAAGACATATCGCCAATATCATTATAGGAAAATTCACACCTTCGAAATCTAGGAAATGAAGATAGTTTTTAAGGAAATTTATACAATCATGCGTTATTATTATCGAAAATTTCAACATTTTGAAAAAAAAAAAAAAAAAAAAATGCAAGTCTTTTGTAATTCGTCATTTCTTCTTCGTCTTTCTTCGTATTTTCTCCTCTGTTATGTAATATTTCAAATGATATTGGACTAATTTTCGATCATCGAGTCACCGCCAAATGGCATATCTATATAGTATCGCTAAGAAAGGATTTTCTAAAGTATCACCCCTAACGGCGTTTTTGCAAGGGGAGAGAAAACATTTCCTTAAAAATCTGATATTATAATTATGCGTCAGATGATAGCATAATTTAATGTATTTTTGTATGCTGAATCGATTGGTGCCAAGTAAATTCTTATAAGTCCAACAGTTCATGACATTTTTCATATTTTTCTAATTTGGCGGTGTCTTTGGCGTCTAAACCTCAAAATATCTAACATTACATCCGTTACTCTAGCAACGAAAAAAATTCAAATTAACTCTTTTGGATAAAGAACAAAAACGGCTCTATGAGTTTGAAAAAAAAAAAAAAACGAACATCTTAATAACAAGTAATATAAAAATTTTGTTTTTAAAGTCAATTCCTACTTAGGCCATCAAAGAAAAATTTAATATAATCAAGCTAATATGAGTTTTTGTTGCATTAAAATATCTCAATTTGTTGATTTTCTATAAGCAAGTAGGTTTACAATGGAACTCTATGGGAATTTGGCGAAATATTACAGATATCGCCAAGTTGGCGTCACTTTTGGCGACTCATTTTGGCCGCCAAATTTGGCGATATATCGCCAAGTTGGCGGCGAACTTGGCGGTATTTGGCGACAGAACAGGTCCCCCCCCCCCTATGGTAACCCTTATTGAAAATACTTTCATTGAAATTCAATAACCAATGGCGGCCATTTTGTTTCCCATGCAAAACTAAAATTAATTAATTAAATTTAATTAATGAATTAATATTTGAAAAAACTTTATTAACATCAATTGTCATCCAGTACAAGTTTTAAAAAATTTATTTCAACCTGATAGGATGAATAATGAGTATTTTATTAACGATTGAAAATTTGTACAAGATAAATATATAAATATATAAATAAATATAAGGAGAGTGTGAGCTAATAGTAGGAATTGAAAAAAAAATGGTACTACTTAGTTATCCCGTTGACCGATTTCGCCAAATTATATAAATCACGAAACCACTCGCCAAATTACATTAATTGACATAAGTTGTATTTTAATAATGAAAGAACAAATAAATTAGTATAACATTAATAAAAATACAAATAAAACGTCGAAATAAAAATAACTTGATGACGTAAGCACCTGTAACTTCCTTGAAGTCAAGTGAATGTGACATATACGATCAAGCGTTATTGGCATTTAATCTTATAATTTGCGATAGATTTTTGGTCGACGGGATAACTAAGTAGTACCAAAAAAAATAGTGATTTTATGCAAAATAAAAGGAACAATTTTACTAAGAAATTAGCGTTATAGAACGAAAGGGTACGACTTAGATATTCCGTCGACCAAAAATCTATCGACAAACTATAAGATTAAATGCCAATAATGGTTGATCGGAAATGTCAAATTCACCTGACTTTAAGCAAGTTACACGTGTTTACGTCACAAAGTGATTTTTATTTCGACGTTTTATTTGTATTTTTATTAATGTTATAATAATTTATTTGTTCTTTCGTTATTTAAAATAAAAATTATGTCAATTTGTATAATTTGGCGAAATTGGTCGACGGGATAACTAAGTAGTACCAACGAAAATATTTAAATATGAAAGCAATGTTTGTAACGACTTAAAAATTATTTTCAAAAAAAGAAATTGGAATTGGAATAATATTTGCCGATTTATAATTTACTCCTCGATAAGAAGAAAAAAATGGGTACATTTATAACAGCCGTGTGCAGATCTCGCCAATAGCATTTTTAAAATTGCCAGTTGCAGTAGTTACATTTTGCGTATGTAAATTAAAAATAATTCTTTGTTTTTAATTATGGAATTATTTCCTGTTATTGTTTATCTTTTCAGTTTTTTAAATGAAATTAGTGTAAGGCATGCATTTTAAATGAAATGAGTGAAAGGTTTGTATCTTAAATGAAAATAATAAATATAAGAATATGGTATGAACACAATCTTTGTTGATTTATTACCTGCGCCCGGCTAACATAAAAGTATCACAAAAGCCACATATTCACTTGGTAGAGATGTTATATTCGCCCCATACTGGCGCGATTTTTTTCGGTTGCCAATTTGGCGAAAACATCAACAGCATAAACAACATAATCCGGGTTACCACATCAAGCAAAATAACGACACTTTGGTGCAAGTTAAGTACCTGTTGCCTATATTAGGTGTAAGTATTAGGTGGTACAGACGCCATATTGGCGCGATGTTTTATCGACACCAATTTGGCGAAAACATAAACAGCATTAACAACAACTTCCGGGTTACCATATCAAGCAAAATAACGACACTTTGGCGCCAGTTAAGTATTGTTGCGTATTGCAATGTTTCTGACATTGGCTTCAGAAAAAAATCGCACCTATATGGAGCATGTATGACACCTGTGCCCAAGTGGTTAGGTAATAATTTTGGAAAGGTTTTAGTGTATACATAATGTTCAACGCTACTTAGTCATAGAGCGAAAAAAAAGTTAAAAAATTAAGTGAACCTGATTATGAAAGTTTAGCCTTTTTTTAAAAAAAATCTACCGAACGTATTTTGATACAAGTGGCACTGTTACATAACGTTTCAGGAATGGTGTTAATATATAACATTTCATTATATGTTGATCAGTTATAGAGCTATTAATTCCTGTTGTCATAACGGTCTCATTTCCCTACCAAAAGTGCATTGTTAGAAATCAACTAAAAGAATTACTTCTTAATAGCTAAATTTTGACCAACGCTTTAGGTAATATTATATGACAATGGCGTTCGCATCGTTTTCAGCAATGAGTAAGGTCCAGGTGAAGGTCCATATTGTTTAAAATGAAAATTAAAATTCACCAATGTTCATTTGGAAAAATTGACCAGCGCAGCGGGCATAGACTGCTAGTCATACTCCTATTATAAAGAGGTAAAAATTGTTTATTTGTCGGAGATAAGCTCAGGAACTACCGAACCGATTACAAAAGTAATGGTATCAAAATGATGGTGTTCGCCCAACTTAGAACATAGGCTATATCTTATGGCGGTGCCACTAACCCAAAGGGGGTGCAGGAGATAAAAACTTTCTAAAAATGCGATTTTTGCGTTACTGAAGGGCCTAGAAATATGAAATTTGGAATATTAGTTACTTATAAGATATAAATGGTGTCTAAGAACAGTTCTTAAACAATTCGAAATTTAAAAGGGGTGAAAATGCACAAAAAGCGTTCTAAAAAACGTTCTAAATGGTAGTTTCTACATAATCTCAGGAAATACCAAACCGATTTCAAAAGTAATGGTATCAAAATGATGGTGTTAGTCCAACTTAGAACATAGGCTATATTTTATGTCGGTGCCACTACCCCAAAGGGGGTGCAGGAGCAAAAAACGTTCTAAAAATGCGATTTTTGCGTTACTGAAGGACCTAGAAATATGAAATTTGGAATATTAGTTACTTATAAGATATAAATGGTGTCTAAGAACAGTTCATAAACAATTCGAAATTTAAAAGGGGTGAAAATGCACAAAAAGCGTTCTAAAAAACGTTCTAAATGGTAGTTTCTACATAATCTCAGGAAATACAAAACCGATTTCAAAAGTAATGGTATCAAAATGACGGTGTTAGTCCAACTTAGAACATAGGCTATATTTTATGTCAGTGCCACTACCCCAAAGGGGGTGCAGGAGCAAAAAACGTTCTAAAAATGCGATTTTTGCGTTACTGAATGACCTAGAAATATGAAATTTGGAATATTAGTTACTTATAAGATATAAATGGTGTCTAAGAACAGTTCTTAAACAATTCGAAATTTAAAAGGGGTGAAAATGCACAAAAAGCGTTCTAAAAAACGTTCTAAATGGTAGTTTCTACATAATCTCAGGAAATACCAAACCGATTTAAAAAATATTGGTGTCAAAATGATAGTGACAACGTTTGCTCCAAGATAGGCTATGTTTTATGTCGGTGCCACTACCCCAAATGGGGTGTAGGAGCAAAAAACGTTCTAAAAATGCGATTTATGTGTTACTGATGGGCCTAGAAATATGAAATTTGAAGTATCAGCTACTTATTAGATATAAAGGATTTCTAAGAACAGTTCTTAAACAATTCTAAATTTAAAAGGGGTGAAAATGCACGAAAAGCGTTCTAAAAAACATTGTAAGTGGTAGTTTCTACACAATCTCAGGAAATACCAAACCGATTTGAAAAATAATGGGGTCAAAATGATGGTGAAAATCCCTGCTCCAACATAGGCTATGTTTTATGTCGGTGCCACTACCCCAAAGGAGCTGCAGGAGAAAAACGTTCTAAATTGCTGTTTTTGCGTGACGGAAGGGCCTTGAATCGTGAAATTTAGAATGGTAGTTAGTTATAAGATATCAATGATCTCTAAGGACATTTCCTAAAAAAATCGAAAATTAAAAAGGGGGTCAAAATGCGCAAAAAGCGTTGTAAAAAACGTTCTAAATTGCAATTTCTATGCAATCTCAGGAAATAATGAACCGATTTCAAATATAATGGCGTTAAAATGATGGTGACAGATCTTGCTCCAAGATAGGCTATATTTTATATATGTTTCCACTAACCCAGAGGAGATGCAGGAACAAAATGAGCGAAATGCGTTCTAAAAACGTTCTAAATGCCGATTTGTCACCAATATCTCAGGAAGAATGAAACTGATTTCAAAAGTAATGTTGAGAAATTGATGCTGACAGCCTCTGCTCTAACATAGACGCTATTTTAAGTCGGTATCACTATCACCTAGACGTTGCAAGAGCAAAAAAGCGTTCCAAATTTCGATTTTTGTGATCGGTAGGGGCGAGCAACTTAAAATTAGGCAAGGTACATATGTATTACATATAAATGATCTTTAGGAACAGTTTCGAAAAAATTGGAAATTTAAAAAGGGGTGAAATGCGCGAAAAGTGTTCTAAAAACATTCTAAATTGCGATTTCTACTCAATCTCAGGAAATTCCAAAGCTGTTTCAAAAGTAATGGTTGCAAATCAATGGTGACAGTCCCTGCTATAACTATATTTTATGTTGCTGTCACTACCATCTGAGGGTTGCAAAAGCAAAACATGTTCTAATTTGCGTTTTTTGCATAACTGAAGGGTCTAACACTTTGAAGTATGGCATGGTATTTACTTACAAGCTGCAACTGCTTTCTAAGAACTGTCAAAAGAAAATTTCAAATTTAAAAAGATGAAGTGGGCGAAAAGCGTTGTAAATAACAACTTTTATGTAATCTTATCAAATACCTAACAGATTAAAAAAATAATGATGACAAATTGTCGGTGATAGAACTTGCTCAATCATAAGCTATATTTTATGTCTGTGCCACTACCACCAGAGGGTTGCAGTAGCTAAAAACTTTCTAAATTGCGATTTCTGTGATACTGAAAAGGCTAGAAACTTTAAATATGGCATGGTAGTTACTTATAAAATATAAATGCCCTCGAAGGACTGTCGAAAATAAATTCGAAGTAAAAAGGGGTGAAGTGAAGGGGATGTGCGAAAAGCATTCTAAAAAAGTCCTAAATTACGATTTCTACCCAATTTCAGGGAATATAAACCAAATATAAAAGTAATAGCTGCGAATCAATGGTAGCAGTCTCTGATCCTACACAGGCTATATTTTATGCCGATGATTAGACCACCTGGGGTTCACAGGAACAACAAACGCTCTAAAAAAGCCTTTAAAAGCTTTCTAAATTACGTTTCTGTAGAATATTAGGAAATAACAAACCAATTTCAAAATTAATGTTGGCAAATTAATGGTGACAGTTTCTATTTCAACACAGCCATTTATGTTGAGAGAGGTGGTAGAACTTGGAATTTGACATGATGATTAATTTTAAGATGTAAGAAGATGGTTTCTAGAAAATTCAAAACTTCAAATGAATACTGAAGTGAGCGTATTAACTGAGCATAAAAGTTTCAAAATATTTTCTAAATTATTATTTATTTAGTTTTATTTCGTTTTATTAATTTAAGTCTCATTTCTGCTTTATGCAGTGTAACAATGATGCTTAATCAAATTGTGTTTTAAATAGTAATTGTTTTAATAATTCCTAAAAGTAATAAGTACCTGTTAATAAACTAAAATATTACCTTTTAATAAAATAAAAATTTAGTTAGTACCTTTTAATAAAAATTAGACATATAAATATCACTTGGCATATTTCAAATATTACGCGAGCAAAGCCGCGGGATTTGCTAGTCTATACTCCTATTATAAAGAGGAAAAAATTGTTTATTTGTCGGAGGTAAGCTCTGGAACTACCGAACCGATTCCAAAAGAAATGGTATCAAAATGATGGTGTGAGTCCAACTTAGAACATAGGCTATATCTTATGTCGGTGCCACTACCCCAGAGGGGGTGTAGGAGCAAAAAACGTTCTAAAAATGCGATTTTAGCGTTACTGAAGGGCGTAGAAATATGAAATTTTGAGTATTAGTTACTTATAAGATATAAACGATATCTAAGAACAGTTCTTAAACAATGCGAAATTTAAAAGGGGTGAAAATGCACAAAAAGCGTTCTAAAAAACGTTCTAAATGGTAGTTTCCACACAATCTCAGGAAATACCAAACCGATTTAAAATATATTGGTGTCAAAATGATGGTGACAACGCTTGCTCCAAGATAGGCTATGTTTTATGTCGGTGTCACTACTCCAAAGGGGGTGCAGGAGCAAAAAACGTTCTAAAAATGCGATTTATATGTTACTGAAGGGCTTAGAAATATGAAATTTGAAATATTAGCTACTTATCATATCATATTATAAAGCAGTAAGATCTAAAAGTTCCGACCGAATGTTTTCAAAAACTACCCTGTGGATTTTTTTGCAAATAGTGTCATTCGATAGAGAATATTCACGTGGTGGTTTATGAGTAAAATATACAGGGATAACTATGATTCTTGGTAATAAATTTCGCATTTTATTGTTATTTTGAACGAAAAGGTTGTCAGCGATTATCTTTTGGCGAAAGGTTTGTTGATTAGAGAATTGAAATG
Source organism: Maratus speciosus (assembly GCA_963932465.1). Lineage (NCBI taxonomy): Eukaryota > Metazoa > Arthropoda > Arachnida > Araneae > Salticidae > Maratus > Maratus speciosus. Next base: position 51,032,473 of record OZ010786.1, on the reverse strand, counting down.
GCTATATCCGTTAGAAAATAATACAAATACCTCGCAAATAAATGAAAAAAAATACTGATATTTAATTAAAATAGACAAAAAAAAAAGTTTTAATGAGACACAATATTATAAAACGAAAGTATTTAATTTAAACATGAAATAAGTATTTTTAATGCTCTAAATATAATTTATTGTGAAATTTTACAATTGATACAATATTTGGCGAATTATCGCCTGCGTTACGTTAAAAAAAATGAATCTGAAAATTTGGTTAGACTAATTTTCAATTACATTTTTTTTTTTTTTTTTTTTTTTTTAAATCTAACTCCACATCATGTGATTTACAGTATAAACAAACAGATGTAGTAAAAGTTACTATAATTGTGAATTACATATTCTTTCTTTACGGTTTCTAATTTGCATTTGTCGCCAAACAATGTTTAGCCATTTTTTTAAAGCCAAAAATGCATAAGCGTGACATTAGCTTGAGGATTTTCGCAATAATGATAATTTTTTCAATTGACCGAGATCATTTTTGGAGTACATTTATGTATTCAATTATAAGTTATATAGATATCAGTTAATATTTTAAAAATAGAATCAAATATCTGAATTTTAGTGTAAATATCTGACACACATACATATTGTAAAATAATTCCATACTTCTTAAAAAGTTTTTCGCCGTAATTACGGAAGCATATGATTTTTACCCATTTCAACTCAGATCAACGAATATTATCCATTTTTTCTTTTCTTTTTTTAGAAAATATTATTGTTTATTTCTTTGATAACGCCAGTTTCACGTATAGGAAAATTCTTTACTGCTTGGTTATCCCATCGACCAAAAATCTATCGCCAAACTATAAGATTAAATGCCAGTAATGGTTGATCGTAAATGTCACAATTTGACTTTAAGCAAGTTACACGCGTTTACGTCATCAAGTGATTTTTATTTCGACGTTTTATTTGTATTTTTATTAATGTTATACCAATTTATTTGTTCTTTTATTATTTAAAATAAAAATTACGTCAATTTGTATAACATGGCGAGTGGTTTGGCGATTTATATAATTTGGCGAAATTGGACGACGGGATAACTAAGTAGTACCGAAAATTCACAATTTCAAAATTTAGGAACTGAAAATTATTCTTAAGGAAATTTATGCAATCATGTGTTATTACTATAAAAAAATTCAACATTTTAAAATAATAATTGCTTGCTGAAATAAAAGTACAAATATTTTTTAATTTGTTATTTCTTCATATTTTCCCCACTGTTAGGTAATATTTTAACAGGTATTGGACTAGTCTTAGATACGTAAAACAACATAAATTAACGTCTGAATTTCAATTTTATATTACTATTATTATTTATTAACTGTTATTATTTTTATGATTATTGTTTAATTTATAATCTTCGATAATCAAGTCACCGCCAAATGACATATTTACTATACTATTGGAAGTTTTGTTGGCACAGATGTCATATACGCTACATGGTACCTAATGGGCTCCAAAATGGCGTTATTTTGCCTGACATGGTAACCCGGCTATTGTTGTTTATTTATTAATAAATTGTTTATTTACTTTTATTTTATTTTTTACAATTATATAAATTGTTTTGTTCTATAGTTATTAATTACACTTATTTTTATTTATTGTTTTTTCCTTTTAAAATAATAGAAAATAATTTAAACATATATATGTAACTGGTATTCGAAAACGATGTTTTCGCCAAATTGGCGTGAAAAAAAGCACGCCAAACCCGGTATGTATATGATGTCTGTGCCTAACAGTTATTTACATTATTGTGATTACTTAGTATCAGACAACAGATTGAAAAGTATTTGGTATATTTTTATTATATGGGCTTTGGCGAGATAGAGAAAATGGCCTTAGCGAGTGAAGGGATTTTTTTGTATATTTACTGGCAGCCTATTTACTTTTCATATACATGTAAGCATTATTTTCAATATTTATGATATTTATTTAATATAAAGAAGATCTATTTATCTACATTTAAATTCGAACAGAAATAATTTGTGGTACTACTTGATTATGCCGTCGACCTAAAAAGTATCGCCAAACTGTAAAATTAAATGCCAATAATGGGTGATCGTAGGGGATGACAAACTTACTTGACATTAAACACTTTACACGAGTTTGTTACGTCATCAAATGATTTTTAATTCGACGTTTTATTTTTATTAATGTTTTACTAATTTATTTTTTCTTTCGTTATTTAAAATAAAAATTATGTCCTTTCCATAATTTGGCTAATAGTTTGGCGAAATTGGTCGACGGGATAGTCAAGTAGTACCTAATTTCTTTATAATAATAATAATAATAATAATAATATGTAAAAAAAAAAAATGTTTTATATATATGTGTGTGTCTTACAAGAGAAACTGGCAGCAGTAATTGTAAAAATGGATATACTTGTGAGTTGCATTCTATTCGTTTATTACCTTGGTCACCAAACAATGCGATTCTAACCAAAAAGGCAGAAGAGTGACATAGCCCCGAACAATGCTCACAATAATAGTGTTTGTGTATGAGCACATTTGGAAGTAAAGTTTTATATTCAAATGTAAATTATATAAAAAACAGTTAACATTATGATTGTTAAATAAAATATTTAAATTTTAGGCTAAATGTGTGCCCCCCCCCCCCCCCACCGCCTCTTGCACATATGATTAAATCATTTAGATTCAGACATTTAAAATATTTTTCAATATGCTTTACAGTAAAAATACGTCGGTTTGTTGTCCTATTAGTTTGTTGTCCTATGTTTTCGATTCTATTTAATCTGCTAGAATAGACAGATGGCAAACTGTAGCAGACCTGCCAGAAGAGGACGTTTATTAAAAAATGTAATGCAACATGTAATGAGATTGAATTTAAGTTGCCAGAACCTCACATAGCGCAAGTTGAGAGGCCGGGAGTTCAACAACAAAAAAAACGAAAATGAACGGTCTGAATGTTCTTAAAGTTCAATAATCAATCTCTGCAATCATTGTAATGCTCTCTAATTTAATAGTGTTATGACTAGAGAAAGTTTAATTCCTGTTGTCATAACTGTATCATTTCAGTACCAAACTCTACTTTAAATGATCAGCTAAAAGAGTTGTTTAATTGACCAAATTTTGTCCAAGGCATAGGAGAGTATAATATCCCAATGGCATTCGCATTGCTTTCAACAATGCGGAAGGACATTCCAGGTGATGGTCTTTACTGCTTTAAAATAGAAGGTTAAATTCACAATTTCGTTTGATTCAAGGAATCTTCCTTTTTGGAACCCTTTTTCCATTTAGTTATTCTCACGTCTATACATTCCAGTTAAGACACTAGGCCCCAATGGTCCCGTAAGGCCCGAGGGTCAGGTACAGGGCCCTTGAACTTTTTGTGCGCCATGCATATTGCACCAACTAATTTTCTCACCTTTCAGTGCATAATTTTAAAGTTGAGTCTTGGGCTCTTCTTCCAGGACCAACACACTCATATTTTTATTGGGGCCTTTGAGCCTTTTTTTAAAAGCATTTACTCAATTTTTATTACGCATTTAATTAAAATATTATTCTAACGAAAAATTAATACCGTATGCTGAATTTTGACTATCTATAGATCTAAAGCGTTAAGTACTGAGACATTTTAACATGTTTCATGTTAGGGCCCTGCTTTTAACTATCAGTTAGCCCCTTTTTGGTCCCTCTATTATAGCCACCTTAAAAATGCTCCGATTCTCAAGCTTTTTTTTTTCTAACTTCTTAAGTCCTCCAACTACTACATGAACGACAAAGAATTTTCAGTCTTCAGCTACCACCAATTTTGAATATTAATCGCCTTCTTGGGCCCCTGGTGCAGCTTCTTTAAAAATGAACCGAATTGCTTGCAATTTTCTATAACATAGTTGTAGCGTCTTCTGATTACTTTAAAAACTACTCAAAAGTATCTTTTTACCAAACTATATGCCACTTAAGTCACTGACCCCTTGGGGACCAAACACCTTGGGGACCGGTACAGGGCCCCTTGAAGATTTTTCAGTATAAATTGTCAATAAATTGCCCCCCTTAACATTCATTTTTGGCTGCTTCATTTTTCCATATAGTTATTCTCCCGTTCCCATATTCCAGTTAAAAACTTGGGGCAACCCAGAGTCCCTTTTGCCCGATCCGGGGCCTCTTGAACTTTTTTTGTGTCAAGTATTTTTCACCCCCTAATTTTATCACCTTCTCATTGCATAATGTTAACATTGAGTCTCGAACTCTTCTCCCTAGATCAACACCCGCATATATTTATTGGGCCTCTAGGGCCCTTTTTAAGCATTTACCCCATTTTTTGCGCATTTCCTTAAAGTATTATTCTAATTATGTCTTTCTTTATGCCTCAACTATCACATTTTTCGAACATTAATCTCCTTTTTCAGCATCAATTTACGTCTACTCGCCACAGTCGTAAATTAAAAATCGCGTTAATTTAAAGGTAACTTTAGGAAAGGGATTTCATCTGTTTATTAAATTTCATGTTAATGTTAAGAGTAATTCATGAAATTTACAAGGGGTGGTGGCATCTTTCACCGCTTGGGGACGCATTCTTTACTCGGGTTCTAAGGAGCCCATTTCAACGGGATTTGGTTCATTCAACTTAAATTACTATTCAGCTACTTTCTGTATTATGAAATTTTATCCTTAGACTTCAGTTATTAACATTTTCTAACATTAATGATTAATGGAGCATTATTATTTTTTATTCTATTGGCTTGATTAGTGCGAGGTTTCGCTCACTCAACTTGGTTTTCGACTGTCTCCGGCACGGGCGGACACTTCCGGTAAATGCTGCCATACGTAGCGGTGACCCAGGTTACAGGTTCGTTGGGAAAGAAGTTTGTTTGGAACACACTAGAAGCTGTAGAAGGCAATGAGGTCTCCAAAATTAGGTTCATTTAAAAGAATTTCAAAAGATATAAAATCATAACTTTAGTTCGGTTTAAGGTTATTATTTACAAATTCCGGGCAACGCCGGGCGGGTCTGCTAGTAATATTATAAAGAGGTAAAAATTGTTTATTTGTAGGAGGTAAGCTCTGGAACTGCCGAACCGATTCCAAAACTAATGGTATCAAAATGATGGTGTTAGCCCAACTTAGAACATAAGCTATATCTTATGTCCGTGCCACTGGCCAAAAGGGGGTGCGGAGCAAAAAACGTTATAAAAATGCGATTTTTGTGTTACTGAAGGGCCTAGAAACATGCAATTTGGTATGTTAGTTATTTATTAGATACTAATGATCTCTAAGGACATTTCATAAAAAAAATCGAAATTAAAAAGGGGTGTAAATGCCCGAAAAGCGTTCTAAAAAACGTTCTAAATGGCGATTTTTACGCAAACTCAAGAAGTACCAAACCGATTTAAAAAATAATGGTGTCAAATTGATGGTGCAACCCTTGCTCCAACATAGGCTACATTTTATGTCGGTGCCACCACCCCTAAAGGGGGTGCAGGAGCAAGAAAACGTTCGAAATTGCGATTTTTGTATTACTGAAGGGTACAGATGTATGGAATTTAGCAGGGTAGTTACTTATAAGATATAAATGATCCCTAAAAACATTTCTTAAAAAATTCGAAATTTAAAAGGGGCTGAAAATGCACAAAAAGCGTTCTAAAAAACGTTCAAAATGGTGATTTTTACGCATTCTCAAGAAGTACCAAACCGATTTCAAAAATAATGGTGTCAAGATGATGGTGACAACCTTTGTTGTAATATAGGCTACATTTTATGTCGGTGCCACTACCCCTAAAGAGGATGCAGGAGCAGAAACAATTCGAAATTGCGATTTTTGTGTTACTGAAGAGACCAGATACATGGAATTTGGAATGGTAGTTACTTATAAGATATAAATGATCTCTAAGAGCATTTCTTAAAAAATTCGAAATTTAAAAAGGGATGAAAATGCTCGAAAAGAGTTCTAAAAAACGTTCTAATCAGCGATTTCTACGCAATCTCAGAAAGTACCCAACGTATTTCAAAAGTAATGGTTGGAAATTGTTGATGACAGCCCTTGCTCCAACATAGGCTCTATTTCATATCGGTGTCACTATACCACCTAGGTGTTACAGTAGCATAAAACGTTCTACATTGCAATTTTAGTGTTACTGAAGGGACTAGAATCCTGAAATTAGTCAGGGCAGTCATTTATATGATACAAATGATCTCTAAGAACATTTATTAAAAAATCGAAATATAAAGGGGTGAAAATGAGCGAAAAGCGTTCTAAAAATCTTTCTAAATTGCGATTTCTACGCAATCTCAGGACGTACCGAACCTATTTAAAAAATAATGGTGTGAAAACGATGGTGACAGCCCTGGCTCCCACATAGGCTGAATTTCATGTCTGTGCCACTACCCCAAACGGGGGGAAGGAGCAAAAAACGATCTAAATTGGTTTTTTGGTAATACTGCAGGGGCTAGCAACTTAGGCATGGTAGTTACTTATAAGATATAAATGATCTCTAAGAACATTTCTTAAATAATTCGAAATTTAAAAGGGGTGAAAATGGTCGAAAAACGTTCTAAATTGCGATTTCTGAGCAATCTCAGAAAGTACCCAACCGATTTCAAAAGTAATGGTTGGAAATTGATGATGATAGCCCTTGCTCCAATATAGGATCTATTTCATGTCGGCGTCATTTACACCTTGCGGTTGCATTTTAAGGAAACGTTCTAAATTGTGTTTTTTGTGATAGTGAAGGGGCTAGCAACTTGAAATTTGGCATGGTAATTACTTACGAGAAGTAAACACACTCTGAGAAGAGTTCCTTAAAAATTTTAAATTTAAAAGTGGTGAAAATGAACGAAAAGCGTTCTAATAATGTTCTAAATAGCGATTTCTATGCAATCTCAGGAAATATAAACCGATTTCAGAAATAATGGTTTCAAATTGATGGTGACAGTCCCCGCTCCAACATAGCCTATATTTTACGTTGTTGTTACTACCACCTGGGGGTTACAGGAGCAAAAAATGTTCTAAATTGCGTTTTTGTGTTACTGAGGGGTTCTAACATTTTAAATTTGGAATGGTAATTACTTCAAATATGCAAATGCTTTTTAAGAAAGAAAATTCCAAATTTAAAAGGATGAAGTGAGCGAAAAGCGCTCTAAATTACGATTTTTATTCAATCATATGAAATACGAAACATAATGGTTTCAAATTGATGGTGATAGAACCTGCTCAAACATAAGCTATATTTTATGTCGAGAGTTGCAGGAGCAAAAAACTTTCTAAAGTGCGATTTCTGCGGTACTGAAGAGGCTAGAAACTTTAAATATAGAACGGTAGTTACTTATAAAATATAAATATCCTCTAAGAACGGTCGAAAATAAATTCGAAATTAAAAAGGGGTGAAGCGAAGGGAAGTGTTGAAAAGCATCCTACAAGAGTCCTAAATTACGATTTCTATGTAATCTCGGGAAATAATAAACTGATTACAGAAGTTATTGGTTACGAATCAAGAGTGTTAGTCCCTGATCCTATACGGAGTATATTTTATGCCAGTGTCTCTACCACCTGGTTGGCAGGAACAACAAGAAAGCCTTTAAAAACATCTAAATTCCGTTTTCTATAGAATATTAGGAAATACCAACCGATTTCAAGGTTAATGTTGGCAAATTAATGGTGACAGTCTGTGTTTCAACTTATTTCAAGACATTCTATTTCAACTCTGTTTCGGCATTTTACGTTGGTGCCACTAACACCAGAGGGGTGGTAGACTATGTTAAACAAGAAGCTTCGAATTTGACATATGGTTAATTTTAAGATGTAAATGTGTTAAGATGGTTTCTAAAAAATTCAAAACTTCAAATGAATACTGAAATGAGAGTATGAAATAAGCATAAAAGTCTCAAAATACTTTCTAAATTATCATTTAATTGGAATTAGTTTTAGTTCTTCTTATTAATTAAAATCTCATTTCTGTCTATTGCACTTTTATAATGAAGTTTAGTCAAACTGTGGCTTAATTTGTAATTTTTGAATTATTTCAAAAAGTATTCTTCTAACAAAAAATAGTCATGCAAATATCACTTGGCATATTTCAACTATTACGCGAGCAAAGCCGCGGGGTTTGCTAGTCTATTATATATATAAAATCCAAATGGAAATTTCGTTCCGAACGCCGAGATTTCGAGTTCTACCGCATGGATTTTTACGGAACTTATACCGTTAAATAGGTATCGTTCCAGGGAAGGTTTTAAGCTGTAACACATCATTCTACCTAGATTAGTTATAGAATTATTACGGAAAATTCTATTATTTTGGACTTTGTTACTTCATATTTCCTTAAATATCTGGGCTCCTATTGGTCGTAGAGCTTAGATCTCGCGCCAAAAGTAGCTCCGAAGTAACCAAGCAAACTTTTCCCCGCGATTATTTTGCCGTCTTCCAATTTCCTCTAACTCTATTAGGGGCCCGCGTAGAGCCCCTTTAAAATATTTTTCGTAGTAATTTCAGCAATTATCTTAAATTATTGGTTAAGACCGCCACCCTCCCGATTAATGTATCTACGGAAAGGTTGCATGAAGGAGTTTCGTTCAGATACGCTTTCGTTAAGAATAGAGTGCGCTCCCTGGTGGTGGAATGTGGAACTAACATAACGCGATATTGTTAAAATTAGGAAATCTAACAATGCGATCTGTTTTAAACTTTGAGATAGTTCATAACACATAAACTATTATCTATTCTATTATAAATATATAAAATCTATTATCTATTCTATTATCTATTATATATATAAAATCCAAACGGAAATTTCGTTCCGAACGCCTAGATTTCAAGTTCTACTGCTTGGATTTTTACGGAACCTATACCGTTAGATAGGTATTGTTTCAGGGAAGGTTTTAATCTATAACACATTATTCTACCTATATTAGTTTTAGAATTACGCCGGAAAATTCTGTTATTTTGGGCGATAAAATTACCATTTTATTTCTTGGCGAAATTCATCGTTGATAAAAAAAATTGAAACGGCTATTAAACCTAGAAAAATAAAAGAAAAACTGTTACTAATTTTATTTAAATGAAAAAAAAAGAAAAAAATAAGAAGAAAATTCGTTTTAATGAGTGATAATATTAAAAAACGGAAACATTTAATCAAAACCTGAAAGAAATATTTGTAATGCTTAAAAATTAATTTAATAAGAAATATTACACTTGATACGCAATATTTGGCTCTTTATCGCTTGCGTTAGATATGGAAACGAATCTGAAAATTTGATTAGACGAAATTTTAACGACATTTTCTTTCTGTTCTGTTCTTTTCTTTTTTTTATATATTTAATTGTCCCATCACGTGACTTATAGAAGAAACAAGCAGATGTAATTGTTAGTCACATGTGTAATTACTATTTGTTTCTTTACAATTTTTTATTTTTCTTTTGTCGCCAAACAATGTGATATTAAGCCAAAAATGCATAAGCGTGATATTAGCTTGAGGATGTTCTCACAAATGGTGTTTTTTTAGGTGAAAGAGATCATTTTTTGAGTACATTTTCATATTCAATTGTAACTTATATAGATATCAGTTAATATTTTAAAAATGGAATCGAATACTTAAATTTCAGTGTGAATTTCTACCACACATACATATTGTAAAATAATTTCATACTTTTTAAAATGTTTTTCGCCGTAATTCCGAAAGCATGTGATATTTATAAACTCGAACTCAGACCAACGAATATTACCCATTTTATTTAAGCAAATATTATCTATTTTCTCAAGTCATATCGCCAATTTCATTTATAGGAAAATTCACAGATTCGAAATCTAGGAAATAAAGATAATTTTTAAGGAAATTTATGTTTTAATACGTTATTACTATGGAAAAATTCAACATTTTGAAAAACAAATTACAAGTCTTTTGTAATTCGTCATTTCTTCTTCGTCTTTCTTCGTACTTTCTCCTCTGTTATGTAATATTTCAAATGATATTGGACTAATTTTCGATCATCGATTCACCGCAAAATCGCATATCTAATATAGTATATAAAATAAAGTCTGGATTAGGGGACTAATTAACGCACAGCGCAAACTACGGAACCTAAAATCTTGAAAATCGTGGTAAAAATACTTCTTATGACATAAACTTCTGCTAAGAAAGGATTTTCTAAAGTGTCACCCCTAATGGTTTTTGCACGGGGAGGGGAAAAAAATCGAATATCAAAATTATGCGTCAAATGATAGCATATTTTAATGTAGTTTTGTATGCTGAATCGAATGCTACCAAATAAATTTTTATAAGTCCAACAGTTCATGACACATTTCATATTTTTCTAATTTGGCGGTGTCTTTGGCATCTAAACCTCAAAATATGTATCATTACATCCGTTACTCTAGCAACGGAAAAAATTCAAATCAACCCTTTTGGCTAAAAAATAAAAACGGCTCTATGAGTTAGAAATAAAAATGCAAGCATCTTAATTTTTTAAAAAAATAGTGATTTTATGTAAAATAAAAGGGAAAAAATTACTGAGAATTTAGCGTTATAAAACAAAAATGGAAAAGGTACTACTTAGATATTCCGTCGACCAAAAATCTATCGTCAAACTATAAGATTAAATGCCAATAATGGTTGATCGTAAATATCAAATTCACTTGAATTTAAACAAACTACACGTGTTTACGTCATCAAATGATTTTAATTTCGACGTTTTATTTGTATTTTTATTAATGTTATACTAATTTATTTGTTATTTCGTTATTTAAAATAAAGATTATGTCAATTTATATAATTTGGCGAATGGTTTGGCGATTTATATAATTTGGCGAAATGGGTCGACGGGATAACAAGTAGTACCAATGAAAATATTTAAGTATGAAAGCAATGTTTGTAACGATTTAAAAACTATTTTCATATATATAAACTCGGTTTATGGCGTCAGATGCCGTCATCCGAAGAATCTACAAGAGTCTTTTTCCATTTTTTCCGGTCATAGGTTCCTCAATGAAAGAAATTGGAATTGGAATAATATTGTGCGATTTATAAATTGCTCCTCGATAAGAAGAAAAAATGGGTACATTTATAACAACCGTGCGCACATCTCGCTGATAGCATTTTTAAAATTCCCAGTAGCAGTCGTTACATTTTGCGTATGTAAATTAAAAATATTTTTTTTGCTTTTAATTATGGCATTATTTCCTGTTATTGTTTATCTTTTCAGTTTTTTAAATGAAATTAGTATATGGCATGCATTTTAAATTAAATGAGTGAAAGGTTTGTGTTTTAAATGAAAATAATAAAATAAGAATATGCTATGAAAACAATCTTTATTGATTTATTACCTGCGCCCGGCTGACATAAAAGTATCACAAAAGCCACATATTCACTTTTCTTTGAGTAGTTGCTCATGATAATTCAAGTTAACCTTCCGTAATCGGATACTTCACATATTGGTGTATTAGCTTGTTGAAAGCATCGTTTTTGTTTGAAACGAAAACTTTACTATGAATTCTATTACACAAAATCGCATCATCATCATCTACTATATATTTACAACGGAAATTTGTATTTCATTCCGATTGTTTATAATACTTTCGTAGGATATACCACAATTAGTTAGGTAATAATTTTGAAAAGGTTTTAGTGTATACATATTGTTCAAGGGTACTTAGTTATAGAGCAACAGTAAAAGTTCAAAAATTAAGTGAACCTGATTATGAAAGTTTAGCCTTTTTAAAAATATCTACAGAACATATTTTGTTACAAGTGGCCCTGTTGCATGACTTTTAGGAATGGTGTTAGTATGTACGATTTCATTATATGTTGATTAGTTACAGAGGTATTAATTCCTGTTGTCATAACGGTCTCATTACCCGACCATAAGTGCGCTGTTTATAATCAACTAAAACAATTACTTCATAATTGCTAAATTTTGTCCAACGCTTAAGATAACATTATATCGCAATGGCGTTCGCATCGTTTTCAGTAATGTGCATGGTCAAGCTGAAGATCCATATTGTTTAAAATACAAGTTCAAATTCACCATTTAGTTTAATCCAAGGTTCATTTGGAAATATTGACCAGCGCAGCGGGCATAGCCTGCTAGTATATATATAAAAGAAAAAACTCCGCCTATATATGAAGACCTAGCAATCAAACTGTTCAAGTTAATTGAACGAAACTTGAAATGTGGGTATTTGAAGGTATTTGTTCAAGAACGCAGTGGAAACAAAAGCGGTTACAGTTAAGACAAAAATTTAAATAATTTTCTTGGTGCAGGAAAAAAACCTACAAATGGTGTTGAAATGGTGCCTGTAGCTTTAAGGCTCAGCAAAAAAAAAGCAATGAATGTATCACGTGTGCACTCACGTGGCGTGACCATGCTCGCCATGTTCACGGGATTTCGCTATTGCAGATACAAACTGTACGCAACGGATCAGTAAAATGTGTTTGACTTAAAAGTCGCTAAGAAACGTAAGATTCTAAAGATATCATATTTTTCATGCCATAATATCCGCACGTAACATCTCATATTTTGGGAAAGGAGATATTTGAAATTTTTAAATATCGAAGAAAATATTTTTTGTCTTTAAATTGCGTCTCCTCATTTGTTATTCATATTGCTTTCCTTCCAATCGTTTCTTATCCATTTTTGGTTTGACACTGAGTTAATTATTTTGCGATACGTAAGACTGGGTGTTACTTTTTGAAATGTCTGCACTTTTGTCACAGTAACCCTAATAATACGTTTATATCCAATACGTGATAGATACTTCATTCTTGGCCACAATTTCCCGCACATAAGAATCGTTAGGGAAAGTAGCTCCTTTAAATTTTTTAACCCCTCCCCTCCCCCAAAAAATTTTTCCTTTAACTTGCATCTCCATATTTATTGTTTAAATTGCTCTCTTCCAATCGTTCCAATTCAATTTACGGTTTATCACTGCGCTAATTGTTTCGCGATATGTAGAAGTAGGTGTTATCTTTAGAAATTTTCCAAATTTTGTCACATTAATTATAATAATACATTCATATCCAAAATGTAATAAGTGCTTCATTCTTGGCTATAATCTCTTGCACGTAACATCTCATAGTTTGAGAAAGTAGCTCCTTGAAATTTGTGAATTCCGATTAGAAAATATATTTTTTTTTATTTAACTTGCCTCTTTCTGTTTGTTGTTCACATTTCTCTTCTTCCAACTGTTCCTAAATCAATTTGTAGTTTATCACTGAGCTGATCGTTTTCCGATACGTAAAAATAGGTGCTATCTTTGAAAATTTTCGAAATTTAATCACAGTAACAATAACAACATTTTGTATATTAATGTCCTTGATACATTCCCAAGCGCATACCTTGTAATACCTGCATCCCAAATTGTCTTCAAAATTCCCTGAAGGACATGATTTCTAGGATTTGATATATCGGCAAAGTTTATTACGACCACTCTGTAATTTCTTATATAACATACCTTATTTTTTATTTCAATAAAAGTGTGAGGATATTTTTACTTGGTAAATACTGAATGAGGCTAATGCACAAGGTTAAAAACACAAATTTGGAAGGGAATGATATAGTACTTTGTGACATAAGTCTTTGATGACTAATTGATAATACCGACAAATTGTGGTTTTTCCCTTTTAAATTTAGAATATTATAATGAATATTAATATTTAATGAATACTTCAAACAATAATTTCGTGTAAAAAAAAAATCTGTTAAAAGTACAGAAGATTTAAATATAGAGATACAGAAATGTTCAAACATTTTACTTTACTTAAAAAATTAAAACAGGAAGAGATTCATTTAAAAACTGCATTTTTAGAATTTATAATTATAGAAACAAACATGCATTTTAGTAAAATACATAAATAAGTAGTTCTCGCGCAACCCTATTTTAAATGTTATCTTTAACAGAAATGTTGCTGTAAAAAATGTAATTGTTCAATATTATTTAAGGTGATATTCATACGAAAGTTCTATTAATATATGAAGCAGCGAAATTTAACAATATCTTTTTTTTTTTTTTTTTTTTTTTTTTAACTAAATAGAAAATCAGAAGAGAATAGTAAAAGAGTTGGACATTTACACCATGAAAAGTTCTATATAAGCGTTAAAATAAAAATCATAAATCTACTAAATGTTTTTTACAAAATGTTGTAAAGTCAAAAACTAAACAAACACTAACCCTTTAGTGCGCAGCTTTGCATATATGGAAACAACTGTGTTTTGAATTTAATAGATTTTTTAATTCATATATACCTAATTCACACCAGAAAATTAAAATATCAATATTTGCTTTAATTAATAACAGCCATTCCGTATTTAAATAAAACGAAATGAGCCATTAAAACTTTCTGGTGTAAAGTCATATTTTCTGAACTACGTAATTTCTAGAACGTATTCTATCATGGGAATTAAAGGATTAAAGTTTTAGTTTTATAAAATAAATAATTATATAAAATAAGGTATTTGGAGACATACTTATAAAAATATTTATTAATTTGTAATATTTTATCGTAAAACAGCCACACGACATTAGTTTTTACTTGTATTGCAGATGTGCAACAGAAGAAAAGATTGACGTATTATATGAAAAATGCATGTCTGATTTTTTTTTTTTTTTTTTTTTTTTTTTTTTTTTTGATGATCTAGAAAAGTGTTGTTACATTGCTTTTAAATTTTTAAAGAACAAAGCTAAGCCGACTTAAATTTGAAAAATTTGTTAAGTTTCGCAATTTTTTTCCTGAAGATGGCCATAGATGATGATCGAAACTTCGGCTATTATAAGTTTATTTTAATGTTTGTTTAGTTTCTGACTTTACAGCATTTTGTACACACCATTTAGTAAATTTGTGATTTTTATTTAGTCTTTCCAGACCAATCTGAATAGTAGATTGATTTCTTTATTATTTTTCTATTAAAATCAAAATACTCAATAATTGCTATAAGTGATAAACATAAATTTTAAAAAAGGGCAAAATACCTTTATTTATTTACATTTCGACATGTTTCATTGCATCAGATGGTAACATTCTCAAGAAAATAAAATGATAAAAATATTTTCGCAAAAATTCAAATTGAAAAACTAGTAAACAAAAACAAAAATCACGCGAACGCAAGCATAATGAAATTAACTGCTGTATTAAGAATGGAAGTTTGTAAACGAGAATTATTTTTCATTGTTATTTCATGATTCTGTGTAGCATTTCTTTCCAAATTTTTATCATTTTATTTTCTTGAGAATGTTGCCAGATGTTGCAATGAAACATGTCGAAATGTAAATAAATAAAGGTATTTTGCCTTTTTTAGAATTTATGTTTATCACTTATAGAAATTATTGAAGTATTTTGATATTTTGAAGGTATTTTTATATATAGTTTATATTTTTATATTATTATATTATTAGTCTTACTCCTTGTAAATTCGCTACTTTGGCGAGAAACGAAATTAGCAAGTAAATTTTAAATTAATCTTAACATATGTCAATACACAAGTCAAACATAAATATTGTTTCCTAACACAGTTATTCAAGTGGGACACTGGATATTTTAAAGCGATTTATAATTATTCGTAGTATTCGATAGTAAAGGCAGTGAAAGAAATCGTTTAAATAGTTACCCTTGTTGATGTAGATTTTAGGAGATAATATGATACCAAGAAATTTACTATACATCAGGTTTAAGCATAAGTATGATGCGCATAAATATTTACTTGCTATTCATATCATAGTTGAATATTATACTGCTTATCATACATTTACAAGATAATTTATTTTCTAAGATTAGGCAATAAAAATGTAAATATAAAATAAGTAATGAAAAGTATTTAGTAATCTCATTTAAATACAGTATAGAGTTGGGAAAACGGAGTCACAAATGCCTGAATAAAAAACTTACTCATATTAAAACAACAAAAACAGTACAATGCAGAGCAGTTTGAAAAAAAAAAAAAGAAAAAATAAATGTTTTTACATATCCCGGGAATGTTAAAAATTCGTAAAACCTACTGAAGATTTTCTGCCAAAAACATATTGAGTTTGATTTAAAGGAGAGATATTATCAAAATTATAAAATATGTTCAGAAACGACAATTTTTATTACATACATTTTACCATTTCTACTTGTTGCATGAAATTTAAGTTTAAAGCTCCTTTCCAAAGATTTCTTTCCAAACGTACCTAATTTAAATCTTCATACTTCCTAAGATTTGGCTCCGTATTTTAAACAAAATAGACATGCTTACCTCAAAACTCATCAAAATACACAAAATCCAAGGTCTACTTACCTATAAAGAGAATAAAAAATAGTTAGTAATGAAATTATTAGTAATCCTGGAGTATTTAAATTTTACAATTAAGTTTAATACATTGAAAACTGCTATACGAAATACAATGCTTAAGATTCTTATGTTACCCTATGTAGCTTCTTAAACTTTTAAAATTTATAATTGAGCCTTTTTCATGTATTCGGTAGTAATATGGGGATAAATACAATTCAAATTATGTAAAAAAATAAATAAATAAATAAATAAAAAATAAACACTTATTATGATATTTTTCCATGGCTAAGCATTTTTTTAAAACAAATTATATATTTTTATATAATCCATTTTATATTGTGAAGCACCGCTTTGTTTCAGTCATTTTATCTACATCACCTAACTGTTTTAAGATATATCACAGGACCACGCATTATTGTACTTTATACAAAATATACATTAAGATATTGATAGAGTTAGATATAATATACTTAATTTTAGTCAGATATTAAAAATATATTTCTACGTTAGATCTCGAAATAACTATCTAATAATGTCGTAATTCCATTTTTTTCTTGTCTTTTTTTTAAGTACAAAGAAAAGAGATATCACCTTTAGATTTTTTGCTTTATATTCATTTATATTTTAATTATACATTCAATTCTTTTGTGTAAAAAGAATTGAATATTATGATTTGTGCGGCAGCATATACACTATATAGCCATTAATGACCGGCAACTTTCAATTTTAGACATTTTGACGAATATTTAAAAATATACTTGGCAGATTCTTCTGGAATTTCAGGATTAAAAAGAACAGGTATGACCTCATATTTAGCAATGTCGATTTGCTAAGGTGGACAATTAGGGGGGCAACAAAAATCAAAGAAAAAAATAATACTTGGGATCACCCTGCAAAATAAAATGCACGAAATGGTCTACCGCTACCGAATATAAATAAACAGACATTATGCAATATCTGTATTCTTTTATGTAAGAATCGCACGTATATTAATAAAGACAAAGCGACTTATTTAATAAAATAAAAAAATTCATGCATGTTTTTTGCTTATAACATGCAAGGTTTTCAACCAAATTTAACGTCGGTTTCAGAAAAATTGACAAAATATAGTAGCAACAATATAGTGCAATTGGAATATAAATATATTAAATATTTTAGGAAATATGAGCAGTTGTGTGAAATAATTTTTATCTGCGCATGCGCGAACGATGACAAGGATCATTTTACACAATTTAATAGTCAACTCTATGGAGCAACTTATTAAAAAAAATTTATTCAAATATCGTAAAAATTCAGAAAGATTTCGGCGTTTAAGTGAGCAAATTTTTAGTTGTTCTCCAAAAGCAGCTGAATGATAAGGGATTTTACACAAATTGTCAATTTTTATTAACTGACTTTCAGAAAAAAGTTAGTATTTAGTGAGTATCAACGAGTAGATTTAGAAGAAATGCTTCGATTTTGATACTTTTTTTGATCATGGTATAGGCTCGTTCTGGTGGTTATCCAAGAAGAACTAAAGCATCAATAGAAAAAGAAAATTAAAAAAAATTAAAAATTAAAAATTACAATTTGTGGAAAATCCCTTATCAGTCAGCTGCTTTTAGAGAACAACTAAAAATTTGCTCACTCTAACGCAGATATCTTTCTGAATTTTTACGATATTTGACTAGATTGTTTTTAATAAGTTGCTCCATAGAGTTGACTATTAAATTATGTAAAATGATCCTTGTTACCGTTCGTGTATGCGTAGATAAAAATTATTTCATACAACTACTTATATTTCCTAAAATATTTAATATATTTATATTCCAATTACACTATATTGTTTCTACTATGTTTTGTCAATTTTTCTGAAACCGGAGTTAAATTTGGTTGAAAACCCTGCATGTTATAAGGAAAAAACATGCAAGAATTTTTTATTTTTTTTTAAATAAATCGCTATATCTCTATTAATGTACATGCTATCCTTACACAAAAGAATACACATATTGCACAATGTCTGTTTATTTATATTTGGTAGCGATAGATCATTTCGTGCATTTTATTTTACAGGGTGATCCCAAGTATTATTTTTTTCTTTGATTTTTTGTTGGCCCCCTAATCGCCCCCCTTATCAAATCGACATTGCTAAATATGAGGTCATACCTGTTCTTTACAATCCTGAAATTCCAGAAGAATCTGTCAAGTATATTTCTAAATATTCGACAAAATGTCTAAAATTGAAAGTTGCCGGTCACTAATGGCAATATAGTGTACGTGCCATGGACTTCGAATCAGGCGACCGCTTTTTTTCCAGTCACCAGCATCTTAAACAAATTTGATTACCATATTATCAAAGGGCATTAGATTGCTTAGAGCTGATACTAACACCTAATTTAAAAAATTGATTTTTGACAAAATGATGGTTATTTAAACAAAAGAGATAATTTTTTGGCCGTTTTTTCTTTTGCATTTTGGATCTCTAAAAAATATTTCGCCATTTGTTTACATATCGGTGGTATAAGCTCCAGAAAAAATTATTAGATTGCTTTTAAATATAAACATGCAAGAAATCGGTGCAAGTTCTCAAACAAAGTGGTCGCCCGTTTGAAATAAAGGGTTCGTGAAAAACAAGTTTAAACTTTAACAATAACATTACATTCCACGAATGGTGTCAAATTAAATGAACAACGACAACAATAACGTAAAGAATTGATTATCACGAAACCGGTTTAGGGTAATAATCTACACGTTTGACGAATGCAAAAAAATCGAAAATTTTGACCCAATGAAATAGAACCTCCCCTTAACAATGAAGTTCTAAAATCGGTACATAATTCTTAAAATAATTTTAGTGTGAAATAAACTGTTGCTAAAAATAATCGCAAATGATAACTCAGGTTTTCAAAAAATGTTTTATTTTGTGCTTCGTGGATTTTATTTTTTTAGTATTCGTAATCATAAAAGCGCAGATAACAATGGGTATCTGAAATGGTACGTATGTCTAAAAATAATTTTGACAGCTTCTAAGAAAATTAAACTGTTAAGGAAATTAATCACAAATGATAAAAAGCAAATAAGAGTTTCAAAAAAATTAACATGTTGCCAATCATCTTTGTTGCGAATGCATATTTTAGAAAAAATGAAAAATATTGTTTATTTGTAAATATTTCATCAATTTTAATTCTTATCCGTTAGTAATAATAATAATAGGTGGAACAAGGCAGTTCTACAATCTTTATAGTTTGTAAGAAGGAAAAAATAATAGCATTTCTAAATAAAATTTATCCTGATATAATTCATCTTTATTGTAAACGCATATTATGGACGAAATGAAAAATTAAATATATCTCAATTTTTAATACTTTCATAATTTTTACATTTTTGGTGATTGCAGTTATAATGATGTCTGTAATAATGAATTTCTACAACCACTAAGTATTTCAAAATACAATTTTAATAACAATTGAATCATTAACAAGAGTAGGCCCCAGCAGTGGCCGAGAGGTTCTGCTCTCGAAGCTGGTAGACGGGAGGTGCTGGGTTCGATCCCAATCGCGCCCGTCGGCCTAATCGTTCGGAGTTTTCGTGGTTTTCTTCGAGCCGTGGATCTTCCATGCGTTAATACGGATTAGGTTCCCTTAGAAAGACCCCCACGGAGGGCACTCCCCCCGGGCCTATATCCCTCGTGTAGATAATTGGCCGTCAAAAATCAACCCAACCCAACCCATTAACAAGAGTAATAACAAATAATAGTACAATTAAGGACTTAAAACATAATAATTTATTTTAACCGATCCTCTTCATTAGTACGCATATTTTAAATGACAAGTTTATTAATTTGTAAATTCTTCATTTTTAACTCTTTCGAACGAAGTTGAAAGTGTTTATGAATTCAGTTTGTCTGGTCGTCTGGGCACGTAAATATACTCGGATTTTCATGAGCTTGAAATACGTTAATGATGTTTACCATGGCATGTTTGGTAGTGTATATGAATTGTGTAGCATTAACCTCTTCGGGACGAGCGTCTTTTACAGAATTTTTAATCTTTTATCACCGGTTTTTCAAAACAGAAATTTTTGCCTTACTGAATTTGCCTAAACGCTCGGATTAAATAAGGCAAAATTTACAATAAAAATTTACTGGTAAGAATAATCCCGGATTCTGAGTATCTTACGCGACGCATATACCGGTTGCTTGTTTCAAAGGTGTTACTAGTTCATTTACAGGGCACTCAAAAGAATTCCATTCCATTATGGTATATGGGGAAAATTCGTTTACACAGTACTTTAATGTCATTACGCTATTTCAAATGTATTGAAACTGATATAAATCCTTGAATTTCAAATACAAGATGATTACGATAGAATAGAGCATTTGCAGATTTATAATTCTTTTACACGGACACACAAAAGAAATCGGTTACAGTACTGTCTTTGAGCAATAATTGCTTGAAGTGCGTTTTCAATTTCGGTATGTGCTTTTAAATTTAGCTAATTTTTTGTATGTTATTCGATGTGCATAAATTCTATACCTCGTATACAGGACTCTACAAAAGAATTCATGTACCATTACCCTTATTAACGGAAATTGCTGAAGGAGAATTTTCAACTGAGGGATGTATTTCGCACTGAACACAATATTTGCATGCATGTAGTTAATAGATACAAATTTTTATATCATATAGAGCAGCTGAAAGCTGCTCAGAGCTGCATCAAGCGGCTCAAGATCAGGGCTGCTCAAAGAATTCAAATAATAATCTGATTGTAGATGGAAATAGCTGAAATAGGATTTTCAAATGTGTTAAGCGTTTCCATATAGTTCAATTAGGCGTAATATTATTAAACGGTGCTAATTACGACATTAAAACGACT
This sequence comes from Maratus speciosus, assembly GCA_963932465.1. Classification (NCBI taxonomy): domain Eukaryota; kingdom Metazoa; phylum Arthropoda; class Arachnida; order Araneae; family Salticidae; genus Maratus; species Maratus speciosus. The sequence goes on along the minus strand of OZ010786.1, from coordinate 51,011,372 downwards.
TATTAAACGGTGCAGCTTTGATACACTATTCTAAATGTATTGGAAAGTGTTTCATAATCGAGGCTTGACGCATGATTTTTCCTTCCATGTTTTATTTTCATGTGTTCGTAATCAGAAATAAATATATCGCATAGGGTCCTAAAATCATTAATCTCTATCAGAAAATGAACGTTTAAATGAAATTAAAGGATTCTAACCAGAAGCTGCATTTTTCGAAATCTGCGAGTTTAAAATATGCTAATGATAAAAATATGGAAAGTTACCTCATTACATAAAGTGGAATATAATTCAGTAGAGAAATATGGATCTTAAATATTTCAAAGGCTCGGTAAGACATGTATCGCGCATGAAATGTAATTTCTTTAAAATGCTAGTACAGTGTAACCTCTGAATAACTTTATTCGTGGGACCGGTGAAAAGTGACTGCTTTTCAGAGGTGGGTGTTATTCAGGGGTTTCATTAAAAAAAAAAAAAAATCAAAATTGCATAAATTTGAAATACATACAGTGAGTTTAATTGATCCTCATTGCTTTAATACAGTTAAAAAAACCAGTGATTTGTAGTTGCTTTGTTTTTTGTTCCAAATATCTTTCTATTAAGAAATAACAAGGAGTTGTTTTGCTATACATCTCATCATCATTATGATTTAATGCGAAATTTTGGATTTCACGAGGGTTTATCAAATTTTCGGTATGTGTCTTAATAGTGAAAATTTTGGGTGATTCTATAACCCATGGTGATTCTATAACGGTATGGAATCAAATGAGACAATAACTACCAAATCATTGTCCAGACATGCAAACTCGTTGGCCTTTATGTTAGTTATACTTGCCGTTCAAAGAATATCATTATTAATATCTTCATTTTCTGTTTCTTGACATATTAATTAATCGCTTTCACATATTCACTGTTTGATCTGTTTCACATTTCAGTTTGCAAATAAATAAGAAATTGTTCCAAGAGCTGTGTTTTTTTTCTCGTAGGTTTTGAGTGGCCGTTGTTTAGAACTTCTTATTTAGAGGTTGGTAATAATGTTAATGCTATGGAACGTGTTTGGTTCCATTAACATGTGGCTGGTATTCGGAGGTTGTCGTTGTTTAGAGCTGACCGTTAAAGGAGATTTCACTCTATATTTATTCTTAAACTAAGGAGAAACGAAATGAAAATATTTACGTTCGTCAGCCTTAATAATATAAGCAAGGATCATTGAGACAATTTGGAATATTCCCATTCGAAATTACTGTAGTAAAGTATTCTGTAATTTAATTAAAAGAAAAATACCCAGTTAAACTGATGGCATTGAGCTCACAGGCTATTCACACTAATTTTACATTATACTCTTGCTTATGCCTATTAATCATAAAATCACTCACTCTTTTTGAGAAAACTGGTAAATAGTCAGGGAAGCGCCTTATCAGAATAAACCGGTTTACAAAATTTGAAGCAAATTGGATAATTCTGCATGAAAAACACATTTATCTAAATTAAAGGGGGGATCAACCCCGACACCCCCCCCTTTTATACTTAACTAATGAACCTCCAAATCTAATCAAGGAAGCTCATTGTCAGAATAAACCGGTTTACAAAATCTGAAGCAAATCGGATGATTCTGCGAGAAGAAAAACACTTATCTAAATTAAGGGGAGATTACCCCTCTCCGACCCCTCTTCCTGCTTAATCAATGAGCCCCAAAAACTAGCGCCTTATCAGAATGAACCTAGTTACAAAATTTGAGGCAAATCAAATATTTCTATTATCGCGTTACTTACATATACATACAGCACCTGCGAGCACATTAGCTCTCAGGCTTTGATAGCCTGTGAACTAAAAAGCTTGATTTATTTTACACAACTTTTCAACCCAAAAAAATTTTTTAAGCAGTTTACTTTAAGTTAGTTTACTGAACGTAATTGATTTTTTTAATGAAAGTTAAATTATGCATATTGTGCATTTTAAACACTAGCAAAGGATATAGTTCTTTCTCTACATGTTTCATTTATATTTTGCTGAAACTTAATTTCCATCTCAAAAGATTAAATTATCGTTAAGTTATAAGATTTTTTTAACTTAAAGAGAATTTTTTTTTTTTTTATGTATTTTCCGTTCTATGTTCTCAATTGTGAACGTCAGCCTCCTAAATTTAACAAAAACAGACCATTTATTTATCGAATAAATAGCATACAATTGAAGAAATCTTTAACTTTTATCAATGACACAGAGTAAAAAGTATGTAAACTGTATTTTGCGTTCAAATTTAATAGCAACTATGACTTTAGATTAGCAATAACACATGTTTATTTTAGATGTGCAAGAAGTGCTACGCGCCGATTTTGACGACAGAGGTATCGTTAGAACGATCTCATCGTGGGAGCAAAAAACTAAATGGAATTACCCGTGCAGTTCAGCCGTTTCGAGATATCCCACAATTTATAGCACACAATTTGTTTATTTATTACTATGTATTTACGCTGTTACATTTGCCATATCGTTAATTTATAATTTTTGCTGTTAAATGACTTACTGTTAACCTAATTATGTTACTTATGTTTAGAAATTAAATATGTAAAAAAAAAAAAAAAAAAAAAAAAAAAAAAACTTGGAAAAAATGAAGATAAGTTAATGACTGTAAATGCAGTGCTGCCACGGCCGACTATTTTTATATTCTTTTAGCACCACTATTTTTAAAAAAATTTATTTTGTTGTACATTTCTCTTACACATTTTATCAAAGTAAATATGAAAGATTTTAATTTGAGAAAATGGTGCGAGATGAATTAAAAAATAGTTCTCAATGGTAGCTTTGTAAATGTATTGTTTCGTGTGCTGTTTGTGTGTGTTTGTTGGGGCTGAGATTCTTAGCATTTACTGCTGATTGTGATCTTCTATATAGAAATGCGCAGGAAGTTATTTAAGGGAGCACAGGACCTTTAAATTTTCAAAAAATCAGTTTTCGGTTTTTGCTTAATTCTGAATGTTTTAAAAAGGTTTAACAATATGCAAAAAACCGCATTCAAAAATCTGCATTATTTCTTGAATTATAATCATTTCTAGATGGTGAGTATAATCGAAGGACCGTAGATATTGAAACTTTAAAAATCGTTTTCTCAAATTAACAAATTTGGAGTCTGCGCGCAGTGTTACTTTTAAACTATCTAAGCTACAGCTTTAAAAAATTTAACCAAACATGCGTTTCTTTATAGTCTACAGGCTAAAACCAAAAAAAATTCACACATTTTGTTATTTATTTTTTTGCATTTGAAAAAATTGTAAAAAAAATTGAGATTTTTGAACTTTTTTTTTTTTATTTTGTGCTAAAATTAAATTTTAAACAAAACTTTTTGCGTATATTTTGGTTTTAAATTAGAAGTAGGTATGTTATGATTCTATTTTGTTCAAAAATTATTTTCTCTATGCATCATTTAGAGTTTTATCATGCGCGCAGCACTTAATGATTTTAATTCATGCATTAGTGAGATTAATTTTTAAATTTAAAATTTAAATATTAATTTTGTACATACGACATTTATTTCTCTGGATAATGTAGTTAAAGATATATATTTTAGGCAGGAGGGTGAAAAAAGATCTTAATTGCATATTGTTTGCGTTTTGGTACTTTGGAGAAGGCGATATTTCTGATTGTTTCGACAAACTCAAAGGTCCTGTGCCCCCTTAACAGCAAAAACTATAAATTTAACGACATAACAAATGTTACATACAAATGTTACATAATGCATAAATACATTATAATAAATAAAGAAATTGCGAGACATAAATTGTCAGAATCTCAAAGACGGCTGATTTGCGGCTGGTAGTTCCTTTAGGTTTTTAACTCGGATATCTTTGCAACGATTACCACTCTCGTCATACTTTTTGCTCTTTCCTAGTGAGTGGAACACATTGAGGTTAGACTGAAATTTAATGACAAAAAACCCAAACAATTATGTCTTTATATTTAAATATATAAATATATAATCTGCATATATCGGATGTCCCAAAAATGACTGATGGATTTTAAAATTCCATAACTTGCAAACGGTGACAGATATTAAAATAAATTCTTGTAGAAGTGTTATGTAAGATGGCAGGGGTTTTTATGCTGCGATTCTTAGTTTTAGTTACAAATATCATCAATAGATGGCGGTGCAAGCAATAACTGCTAAATCCATGCTCGATTTTTCGGCCTCTCTCTTCTTCCATGCGAAAACAGGAGATTAAAATGCATTGAATGGATCCCGAAGTACCAAAAATCGGGTCTGACTGAGCGCCTATCGCTCTCAGCGCCATCTATTGGTTGGAATTCGAACTAAAATCAAGAATCACAGTACAAAAACTCCTGACATGATACATAACCCTCCTGCAAGATTTTTTTTTAAATATCTGTCACCGCTTGGAAGTTATTGAATTTTAAAATCCATCAGTCATTTTTGGAACACCCGGTATCTGTATCTAAGTATGTAATCTGTACTTACAAGGGAACCACTTTAGGTGTTCCTCGCACCTAGTATTGAAACCTGGTGCATTTTAAAGCTCTATATTAGGAAGTTTGGGAATCGATAAAATTTTTTTGTTAAAATAATATTTTTTTGATTTTACAGCAGATTAACTTTCTGAAAATGCAATTTTCGAGACCACTTTTCGGGCTGTTAAAGTAAAAGTTTTTTTTTAAAAAAATAGTTAAAAATATAAATTAGTCAATAATAACTATAAAATGTTGGAAAAAGTTTTAAAATTCCTTCATGAACCTACGAATTTCATTTTTAAAAAATACAATATTATATCTACATATTTGACGGGGAAAGATTGGCGTCTTTTTCATCCCGTACATTTTTCCGGCAACCCTAGCTCAGTATTTTCGCTACGCACCGTGTTGTAATGGTTTGGACGTAAACCTATTACAAGTGTAAAGCTAGTGAAAATTTTGAAGTGCCATATTTGGCGACTTAACTCTCTTTTGGTGTAAAATTAACAAATAAAAATCCAATAATAAAAAATTATAAATATAAAAAAATATATAAAATATGATTTTAACAAAGAATTTTTATCGGATTTCTAACTTTTATGCATAGGGGTACAAAATGCACCAGGTCTCGATTCTAGGTGCGAGCAACACCTAAAGTGGTTCCCTTGTGAGTGGAATACATTGAGGCTCGATTCAAAATTAATTACAATATATATACATATATATATTTATATATAACACCAATATTCAAGAAAAAGCAATTTTGGTCCAGATTGTCCAAGTTTTTTTCTTTTAAATAAATATTTCTTGGGAAAAAAATATATTAATAGATCGGGAGCCGGCAGCACAAACGATCACCTCATCAAGTTCACGGATGAAATTCTCGGATTAGTTAAATATTGATTCGCATATTAAAACGCAATCGGTCAGCCGAGTCATATCTGGGTGGAAAACACCTCAAAACCCGATTTTAGCGGCTGACTCTTAGGTTTATCATTATGTTTTCATACCTTTTGGAGCAGGAAAGCATAATGGTAAACCTACGAGTCAGCCGCTAAAATCGGGTTTTCAGGTGTTTTTCATCAAGATATGACTCGGCAGACCGATTGCGTTTTAATATGCGAATCAATATTTAACTAATCCTAGAATTTCATCCGTGAACTCGATGAGATGATTGTCTATGCTGCTGGCTCTCGGTCTATAAGGATTAAACAACTTTTTAAAAACGGTTCTTTTTATTTTATTTTAATAACAATTATAAATGTATACCTGCATTTTTTAGAATGATTTATTTGGAATGAATTTTTATTAACTATAACTCTTATTTGTGTTTGCTATTTTTGTGTAAAAGTGTCGAATTTCTATAAAATACGGTACACATTACATTTTTAAAAATCAATGATTGTTTTTTTTTTTTTTTTTTTTTTAATAAAAAAGTTTATTTTTTATAATAAAGTCTGACTAAACAGAAAAAATTCGTGTTGTGGGTAATCATGGGTCATTTAAAAGAATCTAGTCGCTGGCACATTTTCACCACAAGAAAAGTAAAACATTTCTAATTAAAAGAACCAGCTAAGAAAATAAATTATGTAATCTGCTTGAGAGAGTGCAAAACTTTATTTGCGACTTACTAATGTTCGGTATCTTGGGAGGTAATTCCATTATCTGATGAAGAAAATTACCGTTTGATGGGAAAAACTGTTCTTCCAAATTAGAATTTTAATGGTGTTTTAGTCACTTTAATTTCTTGAGAAAATTTTCGCAGATCGTTATGGCGTTAACAGGAGCTTTCACCATTCAATTCCTCAAAATGTTAAAAATATAAATTCGTTAATGATAGGAAATTATACTTTGATGGAAGTTTTAAATAAAAAATTTCTTCATTAAGCACAATTATGCAGTTTAATGATTTTTTAAATAAATGTTGCGATAAATCATTTTTATCTATCCATTTATTCATTTATATTGGCACACACACATACATACATATATGCATACATATGTCTTATATATATATATATATTTATTTATTTATAGATAAATAATACCTTTGAAATTAAAAATGAATCTGACATGTTCGCATAGCAATAATGACAAAATCTCTATTTCAAGATGGCATGTTATAATATTATAGTACATTAATTGTTCTAGTAAAATAAAATATATATCTAAAACATATTAGCAAATATAACAAGCCATGCAAATACAATACATTAAGAATCATAGATAATTTTAAGAGATGGATCAAAAATCGAAATGAACATGAAAGAAAAATCATGCGTTAAGCGTAGATTATGAACACTTTCCAACACTTCCTGAATGCTTTAACAAAACTTCGTTATTTAGGGAAATAAGGTATATAAGTTAGCTAAGTAAACATTTTAGAAAACTCATAAAACATTTGAAAAACTGTTTTCAGAAGTTACCATCGATAGCAAATATGTATTCAAATTCTTTTAAACAGCCCGGTATTTGATATGTAGATTGGTATATATACTATATAATGGGGAAATTTAGTTTAGCAAGAAAGCGCATAACAGGTTGAAATTTCTCTTTCAGCAATTTATGCTAATAGATGGAAACATACTTGCATACTTTTGTACAACCATGTTGTAACCTAGTATGTTTATTACACGCCACTATTTAGCTAAAGTTTAATTCAAACTAAAACACTCTTAAAACTACTGAAATCACATTTCCAGAAATTATTATTTATAGACGGCCATGTATCCAATTCTTTGCGTGACCCTGTATATCATTTTATCTATGTTCTACAAACATTTCTTCGTAAACTAAATGCAGTTCAGCGTAAAAATGCATAACACATTTAAAAATCACCTTTAAGCAATTTGCACTCATACCCAGTAACCATTACGAATTCTTTTGTGCAGCCATGTATTTGAATTATAGCATTTATAACACACCATATAATATGCATAAAAATAGTAAAACATAAAAGCGCTCAACATAATTAAAAATGCGTTTCCAGAAATCATCGCTACCGTACAGTACTTCGTATACAATATAGCATCTGAAATATTTTGTGTGTCCCTGTAAATGCTATGCACTTCATATAATACACGAAATAAGTTATAGTAAACCTCAGCGACGTATATCAATTTCATTATACATGAAATAATTTAACATAATTAAAATGCACCGCAAACAATTCCCTCAATTCTTATATCATTATGTAAAGGAATTCTTTTGTATGGCCCTGTAAATGAATAATAACTATTCTTTGCACCGCATATTCTATAGAATGCATATTTTAGTGCACTTGTTAAACGGATATCAATGTTATTATGTTTGAAAACATGTAACATCATTAAAAATTGTTTGAAAACTTTTTTTTTTCCCATAGGTCGTAATGTAACGGAAAACTTTTGACTGTCTATGTAAATGAACTAAACATTCTACAAACTTCATTTGAAATAGGGAACGTGCTATGGTAAAGCTCAATAACATCCAAAAGTTTCAGGGCAATCCGAGTATAGTTAAGGGAATTAAAGCGCGGACAGACGGACAGACAAACTGAAGTCATAAACACTTTTGAACTTGGTTGGAAAATGTTAAAAAGGATTTAATCACAAAAAGAACAAAATGTAATAGATAAAATGGTATATAAATCATATACTAAAACATAAACTGAGTTTTTAATCATTTTTGTAGCTATAAATACCAGCTTTAAACGCGAATTAAAATATACTCTTGTAGCTAACAATAGGATGTTTCATTTTGAATATGGTGTTTAAATCATTTAATGTTTTATTTTAGAGAATTCACACATATAGAAGAAAAACAGAATACTTTACGATCTATAGGAAGTTTTTTTTAACTACGATATAATAATGGTATAATACTTCAAAATCAACGAAATGTTCGTATGTAATTCAGGTGCACCGCAGCATGTTCTCTTGATTTAAGATGCTCACAGGCCTACTGGACATGTAATCCTAGACCTAGATGGATGCTGAGTAGATTAACAAATGTTATCCATTAAAGCTAACACTCGAGGCGTAACATATTTATCAAAATACAATACAATCTGCGTTAAGATTCATGTATATTTAGGTCTGTAATGCATTTAACTGTGAAATGATTCAACGACATGATTTGCTTTCAACAAGAGGAACAATCAGCGTCGTTCGCAATTACTCATTTAAAATTTTTCGCCCATTATCGTTTGCAAAATAATATATATTTAAGATACTATTTTGTTTAAAAATTTGAAATTTAAAAGGTTAAAAATGCACGAAAATCGTTCTAAAAACGTTCTAAATGCCGATTTGTGAACAATCTGAGGAAGAATCAAACTGATTTCAAAAGTAATGGTAGGAAATTGCCTGCCAGCCTTTTCTTTAACATAGATTCTATTTCATGTCGGTGTCACTACCAACTGCGGGTTGCAGGAGCAAAAAAAACGTTCTAAATTGCGATTCCTGTGATTGTTAGGGGTTAGTAACTTGAAATTAGGCATAGTACATATTTATTAGATATAAATGATCTTTAAGAACTGTTACGAAAAAATTGGAAATTTAAAAGTGGTGAAAATATGCGAAAAGCGTTCTAAATTGCGATTTCTATACAATCTCAGGAAATATCAAACCGATTTCAAAAGTAACGGTGTCAAAATAATGGTGACAGTCCCTGCTCCAACATAGTCTATATTTTATGTTACTGCCACTACCATCTGGGAGTTGCAAGAGCAAAACATGTTCTAATTTGTCCTTTTTGCACAACTGAAGGGTCTAACATTTTGAAATTTGGCACGGTAATTACTTACAAGATGCAAAGGCTTTCTAAGAACCGTCGAAGAAAATTCCAAATAAAAAAAAATGAAGTGAGAAAAAAAGAGTGCTAAAAATGTTTTTAATTACAGCTTTTATGCAATTTTATCAAATACTAAGCCGATTAAAAAAATAATTGTGATAAATAGTCGGTGATAGAACCTGCTCAAATATAAGCTATATGTCTGTGCCACTTAGAGGTGTGCACGGGCCCCTGCTTGGCCCGAGGCCCGTACCCGCGCCGGCAAATTTAGGACAATTTTTTCAAAGCCCGGCAAAAAATTGAACGGTCCTGAAGGGCCGGGCCGATACAAAAATTAATCGGGCCTATCAGCCCGATATAAGAATTCAAGCGAAGCAGATAAAATACGAGCCATTTTCAATGAATATGGTTTTTTCAAGAAGTATAAATGTGCGTCACGAGTCAATGCGAGTTTAACAACATCAATACAGAAATGTAAGATGTCTATGGTAGACATCGGCATCGTACAGTTACAAGATGTCTGAATCTGGGTTTAATTGTTTTCAGCAGACTCATACCGGGACGGAACTGGTCTTAATCGATCTCAGGATGTGTAGGACAGGCATTATGTTTTGTAAAAGTATTAATATTGATAATAAACTTCTGTTAACAGTATCTTTGGATATATACCTTAAGGTGGTTCTCATATTCGAGAAAAAAACGGATTTTTTTAGTATAAATTGAGTCGGGTCGAACTTTCACTTTTTACACCGGGCCGGGCCAAGATAGTTTTCGTTCGGGCCGGGCCTGGAAATTCCGGCCTGTGCAGACCTCTAGCCACTACCACCAGAGGGTTGCAGGAGCAAAAATCCTTATATATTGCGATTTCTGTGATACTGAAGAGGCTTGAATCTTTAAATATGTCATGGTAGTTACTTATAAATTATAAATGCCCTCGAAAGACTGTCAAATATAAATTCGAATTAAAAAGGGGTGAAGCGAAGGGGAGGAGCAAACAGCGTTCTAAAAAATTCCTGAATTACGATTTCTATTCAATCTCAGGAAATATAAACCGATTATAAAAGTAATAGTTGCTAATCAATGATGATAGTGTCTGATCCTACACAGGCTACAGTTTGTGCCGGAGACTCTACCACCTGGGGTTGGCAGGAACAACAAACGTTCTAAAAAAAGCCTTCAAAAGCTTTCTAAATTACGTTCTTGTGGAATATTATGAAATACCACACCGATTTCAAAATTATTGTTGGCAAATTTATGATGACTGTCCCTATTTCAACTAAGCCTTTTATTAAATATATATATATATATATATATATAGTATTTTATGTTGAGAGAAATGGTAGACCGTTAGACAAGAAGCTTCGAATTTAATATGATAGTTAATTTTAAGATGGAAGATGGGGGTTTTAAAAAATTTTAAAATTTCAAATGAGTACTAAAATGAGCGTATTAATTGATGATAAAAGTTTCAAAATGTTTTCTAATTTATCATTTATTTAGTTTTAGTTTTAGTTATTAATTTAAGTCTCATTTCTGCCTAATGCAGTGTAATAAAGAAGTTTAGTCAAACTGTGTTTTAAATAGTAGTTTTTGAATTATTCCTAAAAGCATAATTTCTTTTAATAAAACTTAGACATATAAATATCACTTGGCATATTTCAACTATTACGCGAACAAAGCCGCGGAGTTTGCAAGTATATTAATATGGCTACTTTTTTAATTTGTTGTACCAAGTGTGAATCGTGGGCAAAAATGTTGTAGACAGGTTCAGTTCATAAGCTAAAAATATTTAACTAAATGTAAGACACATTGTTAAAGATGAGATTAAAAACGTACAGTCAGTATGTAGAGAAAAGAATGATGCTTTAAATAAATTGAAGGACTATTAAGTCTTGAAATTAACAGGACAAATATAATAAAAAAGATTTACTAAAAGACATATAAAAGTTAACATTTTCAAAACATTAAATAAAATTTTTAAAGTCTAAAGCTGACAAGTTTCAGCCCCCCCCCCCCCCCTTGTGGCCATCATCAGAGTCTCTGATGCTTTGAACATTTGAAAAATATCATATGCATAACATTAATAAGCGGTAGCTATCTAGTATTGCTACAATACTTGAGAAAGATCTGCAATGCCATTATACAATATTGATTAAATTTAGCCATTGGGGCTTGCAAATACTTGAAACTAGCGAATCCAACCTGGACTTCCCGCATTGCTAATAACCCTCAATTTTACTGAAAGCTCTAATACATTTCTTTACATTGGATATATTTTGTAGATTGGTCACTGAGAACAGTAAAAATTAATTTTTGATGTAAAATATCAATTATATGTTCAAGTAAAATTTTAAAATTGATTAAAAACTGTACTTTCTTATTAGCCGCTTGTAAAGATTCAATAACAGAAAAAATCATTAAAGATTTTGATGATTTCAGTGAATTAAGCACGTACTTCGATTAAACGCCTGTTAAATTTGTGTGTTATGTTTAAATAACTTTATTTAGTTATTGATGAAGTTTTAATTTTGCTGCGGAAAATTAGCCGAAAACAAATGCTAAACTATTTAAATTGTTTTTAGTGTAAACATAGTAATCTTTTGTCGCCATAATGACAATTTAAAAAAAAATCATGTTTGAAATTTGTTTTAAAAACCACAAAAAGGGAGTAAATTGAGATACACTTTTAAAACAACTGCATTTGATAGAAAATTCTGTTTCTTATCCAATGATTAAAAATTTGTATTGTGCGATTTTTAGCTTTAAAAAATGCAATATAAGTGAAATTAATTGATAGATGATATGGGTATATCGAGAATATTGTCTGTCACTATTTATACCTTACCGAAAAAAATTGCACGAACATTGAAATATTTCGGATGGAACACCAATATTTGAAAAATAGTTTGAATAAAATGGAGTGTTTTGATAAAATACAAGTTAGCGTTTCTTAACAAGAATTTTTCTGGTTTTGAATGGTAAATACTGCTATAATATAATTACAATGTTTTCAATATTTTCATAGCATAATATTAAATATTTACAATACTGATCCATTTGCGCTATACTGCTCCAATCTTGATTCGATTTCCGCATATTTCAGCAATAACAGCTGCATGCAAATAAATATTATGTTAAAAAATTATCCTCTCCATAACGAAAGATGGTTGCAGTGTAGCAATTATTATATTGAACAGGGTTTTAACTAATAAATTTCGTTAAGTTCACATAAAGTGCAGAAAAGTAACAGTATCATAAATGTATATAAGGTAATTCGTAGTATATATAATACCTTTTATGATATAACATTAGTGTAATAATATTTTCTCATACTTATTTTTAATCTACATTATCAAAATATTGGTAATATAATCTAAACATTTTTAGTAATGTATACAGATTTACATAAATTTTATTTTAAAAATAAGATTATAAAGTAGAAAAATACAAATTGTTCATGTGAAGGTGCAAAAAATATCATTTAAGCTACTTGGAAAAATAACTGTTTCACGACGCATAAAAACTATATAAACTTTTCAAGGAAAAAATATTAAATAATAAATTAACAAGTGCAGTCGATATTTCTTGCGAGTGATTTTCCTTAAACAGCTTAAAGTATATTTTTCTATTTATTTTACTTTTCAGCTTTCTAACATCTGATGTTTACTTAAAGTTTCCTCAAATCTAAATCCTATTTAGAACTGAAAAAAAGTCCCATAAGTCATGAGAAATAGGATTTAACTTTGCTTCTCGTTTGGAAATCGTCTTTGAAATAAATTTTATTCAAAGCTCAAATAAAAGAGATTGAAAAAAAAATTACAGTTCTATCAAATATATTTTGAAACCGAATTTTATATACTTTGCCGGGTTTCTTTTTCTATCGTCGAATTATTTATGCTTATTCACTTTCAACCTTTTCATGTATTTTTCTAAACTGTAAATCAAATTTTAAATTATAAATGCATTGGTTATTTCTGAATCTGAAATATTGTACGCATTTCTGTGTAAATTATTTATAAAAGAATTTGTATTTTTCACCTAACACTAAAGAGACATATACCAGAATTTATAAAAAGAAAAATTCTATAAAGTGGATTCCTATAAATGTAAATTAATGATTATGCAAACAAGGTTTTAAAAATCGCAAAGTGTTTCAGTTTTTAACCCTTAAATGCCTGATTTCTCAAAAATAATTGTAATACTGATTTTCGGCTTTCATTTTTTAAATAAATCATGGGAAAAATACTATAAAAAAATCATATTTTGTTTTAAGTATGGTTTACGGCTAAAAAACAGTTTGTTACTAATCGGCAATACTGGTCTTTAATTGAAAAAATAAATTTCCTTTATAAAATTCTATAATATTAAACACACAAGAATTTTAGGAACTATAGTAAGAAACAAAATTTACATGCTCACTGCAGACCAAAATAGGGTATTTCGCAAGCTTCGAAACAAAACAAAAAGAACAAGTAGCAACAATTGAAAAAATAAATCTATCTTTATTCTTAAACAGCACAAGTGTTGCCATCTACATGTTGAAAATCGATTTAATAATATTTTCAAAATGTATTTTATTGGCAACATTAGACGTTATAGCTTCGATATTATTCTAATAGTATTTTAGAGCCTAAATTAGGTATGTTGCCGAAAAGCAACACCCGGCATTTAAGGGTTAAGATACCACGCTTTGGTTAGTAAAGAAAAATACGCCTGTGGTGGCACCTTTAACGTTTTCAGATCGTAGTAAATCGGGAAAAAGTAAATAATGGATATAGCACATCCATGCTTTTTGGTATCGGTAACGTGTGCCTGGACATAGCTTATTTTGCGTTCAAATTTTCATATAGTATCTGTGAACATGAAACTTATGCACACTATCTAAATTGGATTGCAGGGGGGTAGCTGTTTACTGTTTTCTTTATTTTTCTTTTTTAGTTTGTTATTACAAATTGAACATAGACCTTTGTTGTTTTGGTTCTACTTCTAAAGTATTACCAAACTATTCCGGTACCGTCAAACCTGTTTTTGTGTGGGGTTTTTGTGCGATTTGTTTCTGCGATTTTTTGTGCGATTTTTCTTATGCTCTACACGTAAACATACATAATATGAATACTCCTCTATGCAATGGTAAAACAACATAAGTAGGGTTACGAGTCTATGTTATTGAAACAATTTTATACGTTTGATAAAAATAATTTAGTAAAGAGGGAACTCTAGTATCGTCAAGTGACAAAAGCGATTCTGAACAAGTTCATCTTAAGAAAATGCGCGTTCTTCACTAAGAAAAAATATTTAAATATGAGCGTTTTGAAAATTGTTGCAAGTCTAAAATCTACCCTATAATATAAAATCCTAATGAAACGCATTTTATGAAACGGAACTATGTAACTGAAGTATGAAACGCAAGTATGAATCGACTGATTAAACAACTGATTATATTTCACGGCTATTTCTGCTAATATGGAATACTTTGCGATGAAATTAACACGAAAAATCAACATTGATCCACAGATTTCAAAACTGGTATTAGAATTATTAAATTCGAATTAGTTTTCGAAATATTAATTTTTTTCTAATTTTATATACATTTTTCTAATGATGACAACTCAAATTTTAATCATAACTGATATTTCTTTTCGTATTTCAGAAAGGGTTATTATTTTTAATTAATTTGTGACCAGTTTGGCCTCACTTGAATCTATGCTAAGAACAATGTTTTTTTTCTTTTTTTTTTTCTTTTTATTATCATTTTATTTAATACAAAGCTTTCATTTCAAACTGAAAAATTTAAAATCAATGGCTTTAACTTCTTTCTTTTTTTAAAATGAAACGAAAAGAAAAATATGTCATATACGCATCGGATTACCTAAATAGAGCCAAAGGGCGTTGTTTTGCCTGACATGGTAAACCGGCTACTGTTGCTTATTTATTTACCTTTATTTTCTTTTTATTTAAAACAAAAAAAAAGTTATAAATTGCTTTGTTCTATAGTTATTATTTTTATTTATTATTAGTTCATTTTAGAAATAATAAAAAATTATTTAAAAATACATATACACATGTAACTGGTATTCGAAAACGAGGTTTTCGCCAAATTGTCGTAAAAAAACCCCACGCCAAACCCGATTAAATATTGCACGAAATCCTGACATTTAATTTCAAATTCAAAGCAATGTTTTAAATGTACTCTTAGTTATCCAGTCGACCAATTTCGCCAAATTATATAAATCGCCAAAGCCTCACCAAATTATACAAATTGACGTAATTTTTATTTTAAATAACGAAAGAACAAATAAAGGCACAGATGTCATATACGCCGCATATTGGCGCGGTTTTTTCTGACGCCAATGTCGTATATGCAAAGGTACTTAATCCTTAACGTGGAATCGTGGGTCCATTTTGACCGGACAACGGCAAAAAAAAAACCCGTTTAATTTTGAAACGCGCGCATCAACACTTAAAGAACTAAATTAAAATATATATATATAATTTCAAGATATATATGAATAAAAATTGATTTATATAGTACATGAAACTTTTTTCAATGTGCTTATAACCCATCTACGTGGTAATTTCATATATATTAGAAAATAACTTTGATTTTAATTAAAGGGTCCTTTTGGACATAAGATTCCACTAATGTGGAACAATTTAGCGATTCCGGTTAAAGGTTAACTGACGCGAAAGTATAATTCTTTTGCTTGATATGGTAATCCGGATGTTGTTGTTTATGAAATATATGATTGTTTATGCTCTAAAAGACCATTAAAACAACCAGTTTCATACATTAATTTATCTGAAAAAAAAAATTTAAGCGAGGAGGAGGACAGGATTTTAACTCTTGGCCCAAAGTATAGTTTTGGTAGTAAATTTGATATAAAAACAGTGGTCGCAGAAAGTGAAAGGATTACTCATTTAGTTGAACCTAGTGCGAGGGATGAAATGCGTAATATACTCCATAACAATATTAAGAAATTTTCGAAAAGGCCACTAAATTATAAAGATAAATGTCATAAAATAATCAAGCAACTTAAATTGGAAACAAATATTACGATTATCCAAACCGACAAAACCAATAAGCTTGCAATCCTTAATAAAAATGACTATATTACAAAAATGCAGAAATGCATCTCAGATATGGGTTGCAAGCAATTAAATAAAGATCCAAATACCACGATAGAAAGAAAAACAAAGGAATTAATTAAAAATGGTACTTGGCCTACTGATATGAAGAATAGTTTGAGAATTAACAAGACCGCAATCACGCCTAGGTTAATAGGAAGAGTAAAGTATCATAAAGACAATTTCCCTCTTAGACCTATTGTTACGAAATGTGTGGGACCTACCTATAACATTGAGAAAGCGTTTGTTGTTTTCCTTAAAACAATCCTTCCACCGTCTAACCATGCTTTGAATTCAACTGCAGACTTCATTAACAGAATCAAATATATTAAATTAAAAGAAAATAGTATAATCGCAAGTCTGGATATCATATCTTTGTACCCCTCAATTAATCTAAATGAGGTGAAGAATTTTGTTATAGACTCCATAGATGCCAATAGCACTTTTAACAAGGATATAAAAACAACTTTAAAATCTGCATTCAATTTGATCTTAGAAAATAACGTATTTGTATTTAACCAGGTATTCTATAAGCAAATAAAAGGCGCCCCAATGGGGTCACCTATATCGGGTTTACTAGCAGAGATTAAACTAAGACCGTTAGAGCATCGTATTTTAAATACATGTAGGTTAAAGCCGGAGGTTTGGTTTAGATATGTCGATGACGTGTTTATCATATGGAATTATAGTATTGTTGAATTAAATGAATTTCTACGGGAAATTAATACAATAGACGAAAACATAAAATTCACTTTGGAAATAGAAAATAAAAAGACCTTACCGTATTTGGATGTTGAGTTAACGAGAAATGAAGGAAAACTAGATAGAAATGTTTATAGAAAAATCAACAGGTCAAACCATACCATACCGTATAACAGCGTTTACCCTTTTGGATACAAGATAGCAGCCTACAATTTTTATGTTAAGCAAGCTTTTGAAGTATGCACTGACAATTTTCTTGATAGTGAAATAAATAAAATTAAATGCATCGCCAAAGAAAATGGTTTCCCCCTTCATTTTATCAATAAACTGGTCTACGAAATGAAATATAAAGTAAAGAAGAACAATCCAGTTAATAAACTTAAATTTTGTAATTTTTCCTATATTCCTGGTTTATATGAGAAATTAAGATATGCAGTAAAAAAGTTCAATATCAATTTAGTAGCTAAAACAACAAATAAACTCAAAAACGTTATCCATAGCAAGATTGACCCTGTTCCTAATGAAGAG
The DNA here is from genome assembly GCA_963932465.1 of Maratus speciosus. Classification (NCBI taxonomy): domain Eukaryota; kingdom Metazoa; phylum Arthropoda; class Arachnida; order Araneae; family Salticidae; genus Maratus; species Maratus speciosus. The sequence goes on along the minus strand of OZ010786.1, from coordinate 50,993,786 downwards.
ACCGCAGGCATTTACATTATTCCATTGTTAACGGAAGAACAAGAAGAAAAAGTTTATGTCGGAATGACGGGAAGAAAATTCAAAGATAGATTAAAAGAGCACATGAGTGACATTAAGTTTAATAGAGCCTCCACAGCGTTAGCAAGACTTAACTTACAGCATAATTTAAATATCCGTTTTAATGAAGCAAGAATAATTATTCCTTCATCCCATTATCATTTGTCGTTGATAAAAGAGTCCATTGAAATCTTAATATTGAATAATAAAGCTATTAATGATAATATGTCATATAACATTCCAAATATATGGTTAGATCTTTTGAAATAGATGTTGTTTTGGTTTGTAACGCTCAACTTTTTGTCCGTCTCACTTCACCCCCCCCCCTCTATTTTTCGGAACTGTTTTGCTGTCTCCCCTCCATTTTTCGGAACTGTTTTGCTGTCTCCCCTCCACTGTAAAGTTGACTTGCCCAGTTGTTCGACCGAGGATGAAAGTGCGTTAGAGACGTATCAGTTGTACTCAAAGCGGCCCAGAAGATGATCAAGGTTTTGATCGAAAGCGCTCGGCGCGTGTATTATATTTGTAAACTCTTTTTAAGTTTTTAAAATGTGTAATATGTGTTAACATCTTTTATATTGTGACATCTGTTGTATAAAAATGCACCTTTTAAGCAAGTTTTTTATTTTATTTCGATAAAAATAAAACGTCGAAATAAAAATCCCTTGGTGGCGTAAACACGTGTAACGTCCTTACAGTCAAGTGAATGTGACATTTACGATCAACCATTATCGGCATTTAATCTTATAGTCTTGCGATAGATTTTTGGCCGATGGAATAACCAAGTAGTACCGTTTTAATTTACCACTCGAAAAATAAAAAAATGCTAAATGGCGAGTTAAAAAAAAGCTATTGGCGAGATTTTCACCCGGCTAACATAAAAGTATCAAGAATTATTTGTGATCATGGCATCTTTTATGTAGTTTTATTCGAAAAAATAACTTTGATTCTTTAATCAAAATGGAAACCTTTCTTAGGAAAAGCGAAGTATTGTAATTGTTTATGGCAGTTACATGACTTGGACTATTGTAATATAAGTGAAATCATGGCGATAGAATAATATTTGGCGACTTATCGCCTGTGTCTGGCTAACATTAAAGTACCAAAATGACCGCCTGGAATATAAAAAGCGAAGGAATCCGCCCAGAATTGTTGATAATAGTCACATGACTTAGGATATTATTATAGAGATTATTTTCAATTCTAAAAACAGCGCAAAGAATAATATTTCCTAACGATTAAAAATTTATTTATACGTGACTTTTAAAAACAGAAAAAAACCCTTTAAAATTACTATTAAAAGTGTACGTGTTACAAGCAGGAAAATATTGAAAATTGCATTTATACGTGAATATTAAAAGAGAAAGGAAACTTTAAAATAATAAATACATTAATATGCGTTTAACCCTTTCAGGGGGAAGGTACTTCTATTCGTAAAATGTTGAAATCAGTAAATGTCTCCAGAATTTACAAACAAATTTCGAAATACGAAAATGCTTTTGTTCACTTAATAATAAAAGGAAAATTTTCATTCCAATATTCTGGTGCATTTAAGAATTAAAATTAAGTGGTCCAAAAATGAACTACCGCACTTGAAGGGGTTAAAGCGGTAAATTGTAGTAATTGTAGTAAATTGTATTATGAACTATTATTTTAACACAATCAAACTGACTGGTAAAGTAATAATAGTTCATAAATAAGTAATAAAGTAATAATAGTTCATCTACGTATCCATCGTTTATATGGAGGTCCTTTACCTGCGGTTTATTCTGTTGAGCTGTCTACATGACAGACCAGAAGTTTCTACGAATAAGGTAATCTGAGCGAAATATGCTGGCTGGTTGCCGGCCCAGTTAGCTTAAACGGAAAAGCATTGGCCTTGTAAGCCAAGGATCTGGGTTCGATTCCCAGCCTGGGCATTTTTTCGCTCAGTTGGAATTATTAAATTCGTATAAATTGTATTATGTCAATCGTTTTATAACGCTGTTAAAAAATACCGGGAGGCAAAGACTCTGTTTACTTAATTAATTTTATTTTAGATTCCTTTCAAATGTTTAACTGGTCTTCTTTAATCAAACACGAAAACAACCGTTGGATGTCTTAATAGCAAATGATTCGGCCTTAAATTTTTGCAATCAAAGGGAATTGAATGGAAACCCTTTTACAGGGAGATCGCTATAGGTTTTTTCAATTATAATTCAATCTTCTCTAATCTTTTTAAAACCGATCAAATTAGCGTGCTTTTAGATTCTGCGGTGTCTGAATGGGGGTTGGCGAGCGTAGCTTGCAGGGGGCATAGCCCCCTAATAAGTAAATAAATATTTAAAAAAAATTATGTGTATGATTCTTTTTTATTTGGTTATGAAAAGCAATTTCCAGCTTCACCATAAGACTTAGACATATTTTCTATGTGAGAGATTTTTATGCGGTCCCTATCTGGTGCATATTTTTTTTTTAAATGTATTGAAAAAATTACTTGTTATATCTAATTGCGAATTTTTTGTGGTGTCTTTCTTCAATGTGATCCATATCATCCGCACAAATATCGGTTTGACTCTATTGCCAAAAGTTAAGAAAATGCACACATCTGTGCTTTTAGATATCCTTGTACCGTAAAACCTCCATAACGGGCACTCCCGAATAATAGACTCATCAATTTATTTTCTGTATAAATGCTGTGATCAGCAGGAACCCTTTATAATGATCGCCGAATGAATAACAAATAATGAAAAATAGATTCGCATTCGAATTTCGAGTTTTCTGAGATTTATATACAACAAATATTTCTCGATCCCTCCTCCATTTTTTTTGAACCAATATCGGGTAAACGTTTTCAAAGACGTAATTTTTTTTTCATTGTTCGTTGTTTCGAGTGTTTTTGGAAGCGGATGAGTAATTTAATCATTTGCTCTTTTCCTTTTCCTATGTCGCTCTTTTTAATTTTGCTGAATATATATATATATATATATATATGCGTGTGTGTGTATTAATTTTTAATCATAGGTTAAAATATAGGCAAATCTTGTATCTATGTGTATATGTATAGATGCAAAATTTATCTAAAAAACGGCTGCAACGATTTTGACTAAATTTTGTATCCTGCCATTTTGTGGTGCGAGTAGACATTGGGCTAGATCACGTGTTCGAGAAAATTCGATTAGAGAGTCATTTTAGGGTCACTACGGGTCGAAGCATTTCAATAGGACCGAAATTTGATGCAGTTATTAAGTTGTTGAACAGTTTTCAGTAAACGAAATCGCAAAGTCTGCAACATTTCGCTAAATTTCGCGATATTTAGCGATCTTTGGCTACATTGGCAAAATTTGGAGCGAAATAAACTTTCAAGATTACCAATTTCAAAACACAGGCTACGCGCCAAATGAAAGTATTTCGCCAAATTTGAAAATATTTGGCGACATTTGGCAAAACATTTGGCTTTCTCTCAGAATCTGAAGAAATTTTCTATACATATATATATATTACAAAATTTAATTTTTTTCACCAAGTTTAAAGTATTTTATATAAATTTTCCTTTTTCAGTAATATTCCGTATATTATACCGGCTTATTAAATTAAAAACCTAGTCTATTAATCTCTATAAGATCTTAATCCACATAATAATATTTATTCCAAATTGCGTAAAACTAAAAATGGCTCTAACTATTTATATTTCTTTAATAAAACTTTTATTATTTAAATTCCTATTAAATTCCGATTTAATCCCGGTATATCATATTCCCCTAAAATCTTTATTTAACTGCTAAAATATTATCCCGTCTTTAAAAAATAAAAATAAATAAATAAATAAATAAATGAAAAAAGAGCAATTTAACAAATTACTACAACCATTTGGAAAATGATTTTTTCAAAGACTAAAATTTAAGACATAAAAAATCGCACGGAGTTGATCATACATTACGTACGCCATGAATTAAACATTAATAGTGTTATTACACGTAAAAATTCCAAGCGACAAAATCGCCTGCCACTCGTCCACCTGCCACTCGTCCGCCTGCCACTCGTCCACTTATCCACCTGAAACTTATGCCTTATCCAAGCATTTCATTGGCTATTCGGGAAAAGGCTTTTCCATCGTCAGATTTCCAAGAAATCTGACGGTCCATTTTAAATGAAATTTCATTCTTAAACTTCTAAACATCGTACAATATTACTTTTTACACCGTCGTATAGAGAAAAAGTGTTCTTTTAAATGCAATTTGTTTGAAAGCTGTATCTCAATTTGTTTCTGAGTTATTAATTTTTTTCGTAGTTTTTATTACTTTTGTGTCAGTGGCAACAGAAGGTATCAATCTCTGTTGAAAGTAAAAGGAAATACATTTTACTGTATAGACCAATCAGAAAACGATTAAAATGATGATTAAACCAATAAAAACCTTCAAATATGTTTTTGATTTTCTACCCTGACGAGGACAATAACCAGTTTTCCAAATGGTTAAAAAAAACAAAAAAAAAACCTATTTATTTCAATTTATTCTTTTCTTAAAATATCCAGGTGCCAGCTAGAATATTTCAAAGATTAAAACTTACGCAGTAATAAATTCTTTTATCGTCTGGTGAGGGGAAAAAGGTATTTTTAGCACAGTCTCGACAACAGAGATTAAAGTTTGTTTACACTTAACACATCTGGGGCTAGGCTATAGAATACTCTCGAACAATCTTTTGGCGGTAGAAGAAATACTGATGGCGGCAAACAGAGAAATGTAGTGTAGAGGTAGTAGAGAGAGAGAGAAAATGTGGTAGATGGGACTTCATTCTGCAATGACACTTCAAAAGCAACCTACATTGGTCTATGGTAATGAGTGTTCGGAGTGATTTGCTGTTTTTTTATTGAGTTTTCATTTATACAATCGCATTGGATAGAAAATTTTGGTGGATTAGGCAATTTCATCTCAAGTAAATATGAAGCACATGAAAAGAATGTGTAAAATAACAAGAATTTTCTTTTTTGTGTAAAGTAAAACTAATTTTTTTTTTTTTTTTTTTTTTTTTTTTTTTAATGCGGCTTTTCTTAAGTACATTCACGATATAATTCCTATCCTTCCGCAAACAGAAGTTTAAACTATTCTTATTTTACTTAGAAAGAATTGATCAGAAGTTAAATTAATTTTTGTTTTAGACAATAGTAATAAATTCAATATTTTAACAGTATTTTAGACACAAAAAACAAGAAAAAATTCACCAGTTATTCATAATCCATTCTACAGTTTTATGCATAAATGTAAGTTAATTTGATTTGATAAGTAAAATTATAATTTAACTTGACATAAATCAATCAGGCCCGTGCGAAATTGGGGGGGGGGAGGGGTGCAGTCGTCTCAGGCGGGGAGATTGAAGGGTGCGACTACCAACACAAACATTTATTTTGATTGTTACAAGAAATTATATATACATATCGAGAATGTTTTTTTTCAAAATGAAAGTACATACATTTTTTGTTTCAAAGTTTCACCGTGCCTTAACCCATACTCGAATACAAATTTCTGATTAAGGACCTTTATAAACTTGTTTCGACATTTTTATTTTTTTATTTTTTTTTTTTTTATTTTTTGCATTGGATAGCTGAGGTTTATCTCTGCATCTCTCTTTTTTTTACTTTTTCGATTTTGGTTGCATATATATATATTTTTTTAGAATGACACTTTCATTTTCGGAACCGGTTTCGAAAGTGAAAGTAACTTAATAAAAAATAACTGCTACCAAAATCGAAAAAGTAAAAAAAAAAAAGAGCGATGTACAGATCGACCTCAGCTATACATTGCAAAAAAAAATTAAAAATTCCGAGGTGCAAACGAGATATTAGAAAATAACCTCCCCATAGGGTTAGCATTAGTTCGCGAGTGTCTTCGCCTGTAGGGACAACAGCCTTACACGCGAGTTAATGTTAAACCAATGGGAAGGTTCTTTTCTAATATCTCTTTTGCATTTACACATTTTTATTATTATTTATTATTATTATTATTATTATTATTTTTTTGGATGGCTGAGGTCCATGGTCTACATTCGCCCGCTGCTGAATGTAAGTATGAAATAAGCTAAATAATAAAAAAAAAAGACAGAATTCTCCATTTAAGACAATTTTTAAACATACTCAGAAGCAATAAAATAATACAACAATTAAGAAATATTAAATGTTCAAAAATAGATTTCTACAAACATTTAACCAAAAAAAAAAAAAAAAAAATCCCGCCACAGGGTCTCTGATCCCTTTTGGATAAATTAAAAACACGTGAATGTAAATAGAAAATTAAAGAAAAAGATTTAAAAATTCTTTGCCACGGTAGGGGTTGAGGAAGGCAAGGCAGTTTTCTATCTTTCATTTTTAACAATCAGAAATGAAGAAAGTTCGTTTAAAATTAATTTTCAAAATCCAGAGAGAGGCGGCGGCCCTTCCTGGCCCCTCCCCAGCCGGCGTCCCTAAAGGGGATTTTTCGTTTTTTTTTTTTTTTTTTTTTTTTTTTTTTTTTTTTTTATAATTTTATTCTAAATGTATTTTGGCTGTCTATCATCAACCGGGATTCTTTCAGGAATCTAAAAAATATCTGCGTGGAACGGGAAAAAAAACAAATTAATTGGTAAATTCAACTCGCGCAAATTTATTTCTCCAAATAATGATAAACAGCCTGGAGATCCAAGAATATACTTCAGCAGTAAACAAATAATATAAATTAAATCCGAAAAAGGATTTTCTGCGAACCAAACTCATCGCTATATCTCCCAGTATGGAAATCCTACAACGCCAGAGTCGGTAAAAGAGCTCGCTCAGTATAATCACCATTGACAAGTAAGGTCTTCCCGAAGAGTAGTTTATTTCTTAAATATGCAATTGAAGAGATAATTTCCATAACCTCTGTTCTGAGTCACATTATAAATGCGTGTGTGCATACACAAGCACAAATGTGCAGAAAAGGAAATATATATATATATATATATTTAGCTTTACACATCAATAAAGTCTTAAACAAAGAAAAAGAAAATTGCAAACTCTTTTGTATTTAATTGTACAGAAAAATCACAAGAATTCAAGTATTGCGAAACTTGTAAGGCATTGTTATATCGGTCAGTGTATTTAATTCTTATGTCATTTGTCCAACTTGAAATTCAGAAGAAATCTAAAAGCAAAATTATGAAAGTTTAGGAAATCACTTCTAAATAAAAATCAGAAAAATAAACTACAGTGAAATTTTAAAGCCTGTGCGATAATTAAGAGAAATAAAATATTAAATTAATTAAAACATGACAGAATTTTCTATAACATTATTTAAATATAACATGAATAATCATTGCTTTCCAAATTTTGGAAAGTAGAAAATCGAATTAAGCGTAAAGTAAAGAAGAGTTTTAAACTCGTACATATTTATTTATTTTTGTACTTAAAGATCCTTTTTATTTATAAGAGAAAAACTAGTTGGATGTGCCAATCCCAAAACTTTCTTCTATCTTATACATCTTAATATTTCAAAACCTAGTTACACATGTTAATACCTCAATATTATTAGTTCAATACTATACCAACTTTGATTTTCATCTTAAATTTCTGCTCAAGTCAATTAAACGGACTAAAAACGAGTTAATCTATATCATGATATTTGTTAAAATTATTAATTTTTCCTTATTCTGTCGTTATCAGCTGTTTGCGAATAGCCGGCATAGCAGGAAGCGAGTTCCCGCCGCTGCATGAGCTGCCGATGCACAATAGAACTACGAAAAATCAAGAAAAGTATACAAAAATCGCTAGCACGGAGCCCCTTTACCGCGCAATATTTCCAAATTCAAGGAGAACCTGTTGGCCAAAGCCAAAAACAAGCACAAACATTTTGGTTCAATTGTATGCATAATTTTATACGTTGTTCGATGGTACAATAATGAAAATGGCACAGAGATCGGATTTATAGCGCCCCCTTCTTTCGGAATTTTTTCAAGTTCGGAGAGGACTTGTTTCCCATAGCCAGAAACATGCACAAAAAATTTGGTTCAATTATATGGATAACTTCATACACTTTCCGATGGTACAATAATGAAAATGGTACAGACATCGCAATTATAGTGCTTCCTTCCGGCAGAATTTTTCCAAATTCAGGGAGGACCTTCGTGACATGACCAAAAATAAACACATAAAATTTGGTTCAATTCTACGCATAAATTCATACACTTTTCGGCGGTACAATATTCAAAATGGCACAAAAATTGTACAAAAATCGCTATTACAGCGCCCTCTACGAGCGATTTTTTTACAAATTAAGGGAGGACCTCCTTGCCATAGCCAAGAACTTAATTTTTTTTTTTTTTTTTGGTTCAATTCTATCTATAACTTCATACACTTTTCGATGGTGCAATATTCAAAATTGCACAAAAATTGCTATTACAGCGCCCTCTAACGGCGATTTTTTCCCAAATTCATGGAGGACCTGCTTGCCATATCCAAAAACTTAAAATAAAAATTTTGGTTTAATTCTATGCATAACTTCATACACTTTTGGACGGTACAATATTCAAAATCGCACAAAAATTGCTATTACAGCGCCCTCTAACGGCGATTTTTTCCCAAATTCAGGGAGGACCTTCTTGCCATATCCAAAAACTTAAAATAAAAATTTGGTTCAATTCTATGCATAACTTCATACACTTTTCGATAGTATAATATTTAAAATCGCACAAAAAACGCATTTACAGCGCCCCCTACCGGCGAATTTTTTCCAAATTCACGGAGGACCTGCTTGTCATATCCAAAAACTTAAACTAAAAATTTGGTTCAATTCTATGCATAACTCCATACACTTTTGGATGGTACAATATTCAAAATCGCACAAAAATTGTTATATCAGCGCCCCCTACGGGCGAATTTTTTCCAAATTCCGGGAGCACCTGCTTGCCATAGACAAAAACTTATAATAAAATTTTGGTTTGATTCTATACATAACTTCATACACTTTTGGATGGTACAATGGCGACAGACAGACGGACAGACGGACAGACGGACGGACGGACAGACGGACACACAGACAGACAGACATTTTCTATAAACATGTTTTTTGGTATCTCTGACCCCTAAAACATGCAAATCCGTCGAAAACCGGAAGTCGAAAAAAATTTCGATTACAATACTTTCTTCTATTGAAGATAGAAGAAAGTAAAAATCTATAGAGGTGCGTTATTCCGATAACTTTTTAAGCAAACTGATCAAAACATAAAAATATTTTCTAAGGAAAGAAGACTTATTTGATAAATGAAAAAAATATTTTGTAATGCTAAGTTAAATATCAAACCTTTTGTCAACATACCTGTAATCTGTTTAAATAAAACTTTTATATTATAAGTCGTTTTATAAGTATTTTTAACAATATAATAGATTTCAGAAAAAAAAAATCTTTTTAAGTCATGCTTTCTATTTTATCACATTTCACATTGAACAACGAGTTGTGATAAGGTCTGCTTCATGCAAAAAAGAAATTTACTTAATTAAAAATTTTCAAATAAAGAAAAGCTTACCTGGTTTATAGAAAAAATATCTTAATTTAATTATTCATTCTTCGTAATTAACTCTATCATGTATTAACCATATAATTATAACGAAATCCGTTTAATTCCAAAATTAAATTTCATTTAATTAAAAATAGTGAAAGCAATAAAAAGATTTTTGTGATTTAAACAGAGTCACAGACACTTGCTAGTGTTTCCCGCGAAGCAAAAGAAACCACAATACAATAAAAAACAATGAAACGGAATTTGCGCCAATTGATGATAATCGATTTTAAAAGATTAGTTATTAATACTCTGTTTAATTTATATCTTGCAGGCTGAACAAAATAGGATTTTCCATAGCTCGCGTTCAACTTGTCATTGAAACAAATTTTGTTCTGTGGAATGGAGTGACTAAGTAACAAAAAGCGAAACGGTTGGTTGGTTGTATTTATGTCGGCCAATTATCTGCACGTGGGATATAGGCCCTAAGGGGGGGAGTGCCTTACGTGGAGCTCTTTCTAAGGGAACCTAACCCGTATTAACTCTTGGAGAACCAAGGTTCGAAGAAAACCACGAAAACTCCGAACAATTAGGCCGACGGGCGCGATTGGGATCGAACCCAGCACCTCCCGTCTACCAGTTTCGAGAGCAGAACCTCTCGGCCACTGGTGGGGCAAAAGCGAAATGGAATGTGACGAATAGGTTTTAGGTAAATGAGATTTTAAAAGTGCATTTTTCACTTCTATTTAACTTGTTTTTCAGCTCAAACCTTTAGACATAGCTACAGAGATATTTAATTAAGCTGCGTTTTCGTTGTTTTTGAGAGTATTGTATGTGGGAGCCTACCATGGCTGAGTGGTTAAGGCACTAGTCGCTTGCGAGCGTAGTAGAGCCGCCTGGCTCTACTCCCGGTGACTCCGTTGTACTCTCTTGTTGTACTCTCTCCGTTGTACTCTCTCCGTTGTGCCCAGCTCCAATCTTAAAATGATGTCAAGCTAGTGAACTGAGTTATAATTAAAAGTAACATGTTGCTATGCTTACCATACATTTAAGGGGGACCTAAGTGGAATCATAACTTACTTATCGCTATCCTAAAATCAAATGAAAATATACATAAAAAATATTGTTGAAAATTTAATTTGAAGTCAAAATTAAAAAAAAATAATAAAACATTTAAAATAATAATAATAATTTTAACTTCAAATAATAATAATAATAATAATTAACCAAAATATACCTCTTTTTTTAGCGTGTACATTATGAAGATGCGCACATGTGGCTAATTTTTTAAAAGACACGCTTGTAGAGTTGACAAATGTAATCTTTCAAATATGACAGGATTTTAGCTTATTCAGGCATTAAACCAAGCTACAATGAGAAGAAATTTAAACGTTCCCACAGTTAGAAATCGCATGTGATGAGATCAGGTGAGAAATGTGTTGAAACTGTCGGGAAATTGCGATTTATTATCTGCGCGCTTATAGTAAATATTAAACGTAACAGCTGTTAATCCCTATATTAGGGGAGTCTTGTCCTATATCGTGAGGTGCATAATTTTGGGCAAAAATTTTTCGCTGGACTATCATGCTTCTGCTTTTGTAGGATGAAAAAATATATAAAAACGCTCTTATACTTTACTCTAGTGACAGGATAAGTTTTACAACCTTTTCGAATAACTTATTCAATTATCACTGTTTCAGCACTTTGAGATAAACTGAACTATACTGCAAAGTTTACACGATGTAAAGGTACTTACTTACAAGGAGACCACCAAACATGGTGAGCACAGTTTTTGATCATTTTAAAATATGTTGTAGGGGTTATCCTCATTAATTATTCTGCTAAAAAGATTTCTTCAAATGGGCCTTAGGTTTTGAGAAATTGGGAGATCAAAGTTCAGCATACGCTTCAAATACCATTAATTTGAACGGTGTACGTGGGCTTCATAGCGAGGAGATTCGCATACGCGCTTCCTGTTCAGGAGGTTGCGGGTTCGATCTCTCCTTGAGGTTTTCTTCTTTTTTAATTTTATATTTTTTCACTTGAGCTTTTATTTTATAATTATTTTTTATAAATTACATTTTAATTTGCGACTTTGTCATGAAATTTTTTTTCTGCAATTTTTAAACTAATATTTCTATTGATAAATCTGCAAAGTAATTTCTGTTTAGTAATTTTTTTTTAAATTTATTATTATTTACTTTTTTTATATTTTAAGCACAATTCTGAATTAATTCTTTTTTTTCCTTTGTTCTTTTTTTTATTTTATGAAATTTTAAATGAAAATTTATCATTTTTTGTATAACTTATTCAAAACATTTTTCAAGTCTAAGCTCTGAAACGTATTTATAATTAGATAACTTGAATCGCATATCTTCACGAGAGTAAAAAAAATATTAAAGCAGTAATGCAATCTAAGTTTTCACAAGATTAAAAAAAAATGTCGTCTAAATACATTTATCTGTCAAGTTCAAACGGAATATAATTTTTCGTTTGCACATATAAAAAATTAGAGATTATGTTAAAAAAAAAATAATTCTCATTCTAAGAAAAAAAAGCATTTTCTAAGTGATAGATAAAAATTTAATTCAACTGGAAACGCAAAAATCGTCTGTAAATGAGATAAAATTTGCTATACATAAAAAAACACATTTAAAAAATCGTCTGCTGGTCTTTTCACGGTAATATCAAAATAAATAAAATTTTCTTTTTATTGATCTTGTTTAACTTCTTTTGCGGACAAACAGAAGAATTGAAATAGTGCTACATATGGTTAATGTTTTTTTTAAATACGTATTTATCACATATCAAATATTTGAAATATATAAATCACGTTAATTTATACAAGCTTTAAAAAGATGAGATTTCTAGACATAAATTCGTTTCGATTTTCGATCTCAGAAATATTAGTTTAAAAATTCCAGAATAAATATTACTTTTATGAAAACTTCATAAACGTAAATTTAATTTAAGAAAATATAAAAAGTTCAAAACGGCAGAATTCACAATTCTATTTAAAAGTTTTAAAACGAAAAAAAAAAAAAAAAAAAAAAACTAGAGATCAGGAATTCTGCTTTTTCAGAATTTAGTGTCGACCCCGACATTTCCATTACTTCATTTTCTTCTGGTGGACTGGTGGTTTCTATTATTATGAAACATTCATTATAAATGAAGCGGTAGATGAAGATGAAAGAGCAGTCGTAAAAAGTTAGAACTCTGATTTTCTGGTCAGAATGGGAAAAAAATGGCCATAAATGTTTTTTGAAAAAAAAAAAAAATTATGGCCATTTTTTTCCCCATTCTGACCAGAAAATCAGAGCTCTAACTTTTTACGGTTGCTCTTTCAACTTCACTTAACGCTTCATTTATAATGGCTGTTTCATAATAATAGAAGCCACCAGTCCATCAGGAGAAAATAACTCGGTTAAGCGGGACTCGGATAGTCGGGACTCTACTGTAGTGCAAAACATATTTCAATTTTAAGACTTAAAGCACACGATTTTATTTTACGTAAAATGACGTCATTTGCATTAATATAATACTTAAAATTAAATATAGTTTATAATAGTTCCATGTTTTATTATAAATCATTCATTTATATTTTTCTCAAAATAGCACATATTGTAATTACATTTTTTTCAGTTTTTATGGGAAAATGGCAACAAGAAGATATAATTGCTATTTTTCAACTATATCTTCTTTACTTTCTACAGAAATGGAGTACTTGAGTTGCCAAAATGAAACAAATGTCGCTAAAACTACACACACAAAAAAAAAAAAAAAAAAAAAAAAAATAATAATAATAATATTTCAAAAATAAATGGAGATGCAGTTTTCAAAGAAATTGCATTAAATGTACTTTTTTTTTTTCAATACGACGGTATAAACATTGAAAATGTCCGATGCTTAGAAGTTTTAAAAAATGCTGTAATTTAATCGCACGATGAAACATCGGCATTTGTTTTACGGCTGGCTTATATAAGGTAACGTTATTTATTGGAGACAAAATAAGCTGGGAGAAAGAAATAGCATACCGTGGGCTAATAAAATTAATTAGAAAAGAAAAAAAGCCTCAACATTAAGCTGATCCCACAGCCTCTTGGACAATAAGCGGACATGCTACCTCCGCGCTACGAAGTCCATATGCGTTCGTTAACCCCTTGGGGACGAGCGACACGCGTACGTGCCACATGAAGCACTCAGAATCCTTGTTTTTTCTCACCAGTAAAATTTTACTGTAAAATTTGCCTTATTTAATCAGCGCATTTTCTCGATTCAAGAACACACAAATTTCTGTTTTTAAAAAGCGGTGACAAAAGATTAAAAATTTCTTAAAAGGCTCCCGTCCCGAAGGGGTTAAATTAATGCGTATTTGAAACGAATACTGAATTTTAACCCCCATTTTCTCAAAAACTAAGACATGACTGAAGAAAACTTTCATCAAAATAATTAGAGGTATGACCCCTATAGATTAAAATCATCAAAATGTGTGTGCACTATGTTTGGTTGCCCCCTTGTTAGTGAATTCCACATGAATATTCTGTTTCCCAAGTGTGAATGTTAGGTACAGTGGCGTAGTCGTAAAAAACAGAGGGTGTACACTATAGATAGAGGATATATAACAGAGAGTATACGCAATAGCTACAGAAGGTATACGGTGATATTCAGAAAGTATACGGCTTATACCACCGTATACCCTGCACTACATCCCTGGTTATTTGTACTCAGATAAATTGAACGTCTTATGGTCATTACGGTAAGAATGTCTCACTAGCAAGTCCTTCAAGGTCAGTATCAGGCTTCTTATTTGTAAGCAGCAAAGAACCATTTCTTCATTCTTCTCAAATCCATCTAGCAGCTGATTTTGTGTATTATTTTTTAAAAATCATCCAGTACAATCTTAATTATGTGTTTTTCGAAGTTCAAGCCATTACATATGCACTTTAACAGCCATTTGAGTCGATAAAACACAGTTTCGATAGCATTATACGTTAGTTTACTTTTAATACTTAAAACATATAAATAAATCATAATTATGTAGTTATTTGAAAGCAAAAACCCTTTAGGAGAAGAAAAAAAATTCTAGAAGAGTTGTAGTTTTCTTTAAATTTCTTCTTTGCAAAAGTTTATCAAAAACTTCTTAACTAGAAAATGATTCAGAAAACTTTTCATATTTCATTTCGAAATCTAAACAAAGTCAATAACGAATTTTTTCCCCCAACTTTTAACAAATATTTTGTTGCGTGTGTTATAATTTTTTTAGCCCCCGGTACAGTATGCCATTTCTTTCTCCCAGCTTATTTTGTGTATTCCAAAAAATAACGTTACCTTACAGAAGCCAGCCGTAAAAGAAAGCAGTGCGATTAAATACTCTATAGCAATTTTTTAAACTTCTAAGCATAGCACATTTTCAATATTTATACCGTCGTATTGGAAAAAAAAAAGTTCTTTTAAATGCATTTTGTTTGAAAACTGCATCTCCATTTTTTTTTTTTTTTTTTTTTTTTTTGAAATATTACTTTTTTTTAGTTTTAAAAGCCTTTTGCTTAATATTGGCAACGGAACTACTCCATTTCTGTAGAAAGTAAAGGAAAAATAGTTCTAAAGTAGTAATTATATATTTTTGTTGCCATTTTCTCATAACAACCGAAAGAAAATGTAATTAAAATACGTGCTATTTTGAAAAAAATATAAACCAATGATTTCTGCTAAAACAATGGAGTTATTATAAACTATATTTAATTTTAAGTATCTATGATATGAATCATTAGATAGTCGTTCTTTTTTGTCGATTTTCTTAAATGACGGCATCTTTTTGCTGCATTTGTGCATTATTTCGCGATAGTGATGTGCTATGCATGCTTTACTGTAGATGTTTAAGAGTAGATCGTAAATGAGGAATTCTGAAGCGGATGCGAATGACGTCATTTTACATAAAATAAAACGTGTGCTTTAAGTCTTAAAATTGAAATATGTTTTGTACTGCAGTAGAGTCCCGCTTATCCAAGTTATTTTCTTTTGATGGACTGGTGGCTTCTATTATTATAAAACAGCCATTATAAATGAAGTGTTAGGTGAAGATGAAAGAGCAGCCGTAAAAAGTTAGAACTCTGGTTTTCTGGTCAGAATGGAGAAAAAAAAAAAAAAAAAAAAAAAAAAAAAAAAAAAAGGCCATTTTTTTTTCCCATTTTGACCAGAAAACCAGAGTTCTAACTTTTTACGGCTGCTCTTTCATCTTCACCTAGCACTTCATTTATAATGACTGTTTCATAATAATAGAAGCCATCAGTCCATCAGAAGAAAATGAAGTAATGGAAATGCCAGGGACGACACTAAATTCTAAAAAAGCAGAATTCCTGTTCTCTAGTTTTTTCTTTTTATCTTTTTTCTTTTTTCCTTTTTTTTTTTTTTTTTTTTTTTTTCAATATTTCAGAGAAAGATGAAATCGAAAACATATACAAGTCCAGGAGAAAATTATTAAACAGGACAGTTTTAGCGAAGCATCCATAAGTTGAAAATAAATATCCAGAATGAATTATATATTTAATAATGACATATTGAAAACAGATAAAATCAATTCGGTTCAAAATTAGAACTCAATATTTGATATCACTTTATAGGATATGCAAAATTTACATTAGCAAACAATTTGTCTTAATGTTAGATATTTTATCGCCAAAACTTACAATCTAAAAATAATTAACGCGGTTGATCTCATTGTAAAAATCACTTTTATTTATGCGTTTTTTGTAAATAGCAACGTTAATATTTTTTATTCACTAACAAAAGTCCTTCTGATGCCCAGCCACATTCATATAGGTTACATTTGCCCAATGTACATTATCAGGAAGTAAGTGTCTTTTCAAATAAATATTATGTTGTAAACTTAGTGATTGAAAGTGGATATAAGATAATATGAATAAAAAAAATAGCCATAATTTATTTTTTCGAGAAAAAAAACCTGACCAGAAAATCAGAGTTCTAACTTTTTACGACTGCTCTTTCATCTTCACCTAACACTTCATTTATAATGGCTGTTTCATAATAATAGAAGCCATAAGTCCATCAGAAGAAAATGATCCATTCCAAAGGTATAAGTTCGGGATTCTACTTTATCTATATATATATATATATATATTTTTTTTTTTTTTTCATCGGGACGACACTAACTTTTAAAAAAGAAGAATTCCTGTTCTCTAGCTTTCAACTTATTTCCTTTAACCTTTTAGTGCGCAGCTTCGCATATATGTAAAGAACAGTGTTTTGAATTTAATAGATTTTTTTTTATTCGTATATGCCTAATTCACACCATGAAATTAAAATAGCAATATCTGCTTTAAGTAATAACAGACATACAGTATTTATATAAAGCGAAATTAACCATTGAAACTTTCTGGTGTAAAGTCAGATTCGCTAAACTACGCAGTTTCCAGAACGTACTCTATTTAGGGAATTGGGTTAAAAGTTTAAGTTTTATAAAATAAATAATTATATAAAATACGATGTTTGGAGACATACTTCTTAAAATATTTTCTAATTGCAATATTTTAGCGTAAAACAGCCAGACGATAGTAGTATTTACTTATATTGCAGATGTGTAACAGAAGAAAAGTTTGACGTACTATATGAAAAATGTATCTCTGATTTTTTTCATTATTTTTCCTGTGTAATAAACATTTCAGAGAATCATATATATTTTTTTCGAAACAAAATAAAAAATCGCGCATTTAAGGGTTAAGATGATTTTTTTCTATTCAATCAAGACTAATGTTGTTTATTGTAAAATTGTAATTTATTGCAATTTTCGAATAAAAAAAATATTTTGAAAACTCGTAATTAAAATTTTCTTTTTGCTTTGTTACATTTCAATATTCTTTATAAAATGAAGGAAATACTTAGGAAATACTTAGAATGAAATATTTATTTTTGCTATTTACCAATTAAGTAAAATGATTTCCTGACTTTCTATGGATATTTTTTTTTTTTTTTTTTTTTTTTTTTTTTTTTACAGAAAACAGGAAAGTATTCTGGTACCAAACTATTTTTCTTGAAAGGAGGTAAAAAAGTTTTGTATGTTATGAATAAAATTTTATTGATAAAAAAAATTATATAATTTTTCATTGAAGTTAATAAAAATTAATAATATTATTGAAATAATTTATTTGCGGAAACCTTTAAACAAATTATGATAACCAGATACTATCTTTAATAAATTGTAAAATTATACAGAGGACACTGTCAATCTTAGTATTATATTTATGATATAAAAAGACAATCCTCCTCATTGACATAAATATGTTCCTTTAGAATAACAAGGAAATAAACCGGGACTTCCCAGATTACAGATTGAAGAAAACCATCATACATATTATTTCTGATGTTAACATCCTCTTTCCCTGCCCCTAAAAGCACAGAGATCAATGAGGTATTTTTCAAAATGTTTTGACATAGTATATTTATACGACGGTGGTTGAATAATAATCGTCCCGAGTGTACATAAAATTTTTGTATTGCGGTGGTTGGTGTGGAATATTGAAGCGTAAGTTCTTCGATGCCTATACGCTCAATTTCAGAACCGCAGCTGCTATATTGACATATTTTTTCCCGTTTTAGGAATGAGAGGTGGCACTAGCTTGAAAGGAAAGGGTAAAGACTGGTTTGGAGCTTATGGGGCCAGACTTGAAGCAGTTGTGTGATACATTTGTGACAGTGGATGAGACTTGGCTGCATCATTAGGATCCGGAGTCCAAACGACAGTAGCCACGCCTCATTCACTGACACCCCCCCCCCCCAACCCAGCCCCTTTCAAGCTAGGTGCGACCTCTCACACCAAAAACGAAAAAAAAAAATATGTTAATAAAGCAGCTACAGTACTTAAATTGAGCATATAGGCATCTAGACATTAGGTTTCAATATTCCACATCAACCATCGCAGTACAAATATTTTATACACACTCGGGACAATAATTATTGAACCACTCTCGTATATCGTTAAAACACAATGTTTGATAAAAAGAATTGCAGTTAATAAGAAATTAATGAAAAAATGTATAAGCAAATAATCTCAAAGATTGCGGCGATTTTGTTTTTTTCTAAATTGATAACTCTAATAGATTTTTTACATTTAATATATTTTTTTAGAATGCCCACTAACAATACCAAAAATTATATTTATATAAAAAATATCAATAATGCGTTCAAATAAAGTTTTAAGCCGTTTTAAAAGTGATATTTTCCTATTGGCCTCGAGTCAGGAGTTAACAGCCGGAGAAATCGTCAAAGATCGCTATTTAAAATCAGCCATTTTGTTTTTGTTCATTTCAAAGGTTTAAGCGCGAAATTCGATTACATGTCAAAATTTCTGATTTATTTATATTTTATTGTTTTATTTATATTTTATTGTCTTATTTCTTGATTGAGGAATGTTTTAATTTTGTTATGGTATATAAACTAGAAATAAATGATGAGCTAATTATATTAATTTAAGTGAAAATGGATTTACCTATTGTAATCGTCTGAACGCGAAGGAAATAGATTTTTCTTTAAATCATCCTTGAAAATTATTTTAAAAACAGTAAAAACTGTGTAAATTGCGATACAGTTTTCAAACAAATTCCTATATAGTTTTCAAATAAATTGAATTTGAATGCACATGTACATTTGTTTTCCTATTCGACGGTGTAAAAGTTGCAAATGTGCGGTATTTAGACGTTTAAAAATTGAAATAAAAGTTAATAAAAGTTAAAATTAATCGTCTGCCGTTGCCACCGTCAAAATGGCGTCAGCGTTACGCATGGACAAGTTTGTCTTTTATAATAAATATAGTAAATTACTTCGAAATTATAATCTGATGGAATCAAAATTTATAATGGAATCATTACTCTTTCTATGATATACAAATGATTGTTGATTTGGT
This sequence comes from Maratus speciosus, assembly GCA_963932465.1. Classification (NCBI taxonomy): domain Eukaryota; kingdom Metazoa; phylum Arthropoda; class Arachnida; order Araneae; family Salticidae; genus Maratus; species Maratus speciosus. The sequence goes on along the minus strand of OZ010786.1, from coordinate 50,974,333 downwards.
CACGATCATAGCACGATTTTCTACTGCGAAATTGTAGCCTACCAAATAGCCAAAAATTGAATGCAGTAATAATTTTATTCCTCATAGCATTAGAGTACTGCGCATAGATGGCTAAGAATATCGTTACGAACCCTTTGAATACCTTATCCATAGATAAACAGATTAGAGAAAAACCAAATGTAGTTTTATAGACAAATGTAGGATAAACACGTTGAAGCAAGCAGTTTTAAAACGCTATTTAATGTTGAAATGGATCAAAATAGTTCAGTAACATAAGATTTATAGGATCAAAAACGATACATGTCATCTTAGCCAACTTTCGTAGGTTTATTTGACTACACTGTAAAAAAAATTCCGCAACGTTCCTGGGAAAAAATGGGCAGCTGAGTTGCCCATTATTTCCAAGAAACATTTCTTGAAAATGACTGGAACTTTACTGTATATGTTAAAAACATTCTACAGAAATGCCAGTAAGTTTCCTGCGAAATACCAGGAATATTTCTGTTGACAGCAAAACATTACTGACATTTCACAGCATGCGGTATCCGCAGACGATTTTTACATTTCCAGTTGACAATTTTCGCTTTATTATCATTATTTGTTGGAATGAAAAAATATTTTGAAATTGACATCAAAATTATTATTTATAATTTACACGAAAAAATAAATTTTCAGTTAAAATTCAATAAAGTAAATATATATATGATATATTGTTTCTGAACTTTGCTTAAAATATAAAAATATATAAATGTAAATAATAATTAGAAAAAAAATCTAGACATAAAATATTTTGGATTTTCGTCAGTAATTATGTTAGTTTACAAGTTAGATAAAATACATATAAATTTTCATGAAAAAAAAAAAAATCCTAAACGTAATTGTATATTTTTTCCGAAAAAAAAATCAAATTTGCAGCAATTCAAAGTGTCAAATATATATCAAATTTAAATCAAATTGTAAAGTGTTAAAATATAAAATTAATTAAAAAAGAAAAAAAAAAGTCAGGAGGTAGCATCGAACTCGGGGCATACGGGTGGCGTGCGAGCCTTCGGCGTCCACACCACGAAAGACACGTTAATAGCTGCAAACTAATGGGTATTTGAAACGTATGCTAAACATCGGCATCTAATTTCTGAAAATCTAAGGCCCATTTGAAGAAATCCTTTCACAAGAATAATTAGAGATAAGAACTCTAAAACATACTTTAAATTAATCAAAATCGGTGAAAATCATGTTTGATGGTCCCCTGGTTAATGGAGATCCAAATAATAGGTGTATTTTTTTTACACGGTCTACTCGTTAAACATTCCACAGACAAGTACGAGAGATAATCTCTTAGCGATGTCACAGAGGTATTGTATTTTCATCTGAATGGTTGACAATAGAGACGTAAAGGATTATGTCGTCTATTGATTTATTTGCATTCCATATTGATTTTTTTACATTCATTTAAGGAATTCGTTTTCGACACTCGCGCGCGAGCAACGGGTTATAGCAAAAAAATAATAAATGGCGGCCGCAGCGTTTTGCTGTTTCCAACTTTTGTTCAGGAACGTTTCAGATAAGAAAACCAGAATTTCACAGGAAAGAGCTAAATTATTCTGAAAACCTGAGAAAAGGCGAAACGTTCCTGTATTTTACATGGAACGTTACCATTTTTTTTTACAGTGTAGATTGAGGTGTGCAATGTCCAGTAATTTTTTTAATTTACCTCTTTTTTTTTGGGGGGGGGGAGAATTAAACAATTTTATTCAGATGTTCATTATCATAATAGAGGTTTAATTCATATTTTGAAATTTCCAAATTTTACCTATTTTTGCCAATTTTAAAAAGCTAAAATTCAGTGTGCCAATTATTTTTTAATATATCTATTTTTTTATTTTTTCAAATTTTCTATCCAAAATTTCATTATCTCAATTGAGATTAAATTCATATTTTAAAATAGCCACCTTTTATCTACTGTTGCCAGATTTTAAAAAGTGATCTAACCCGACTTTGCACAATTACAGAATATAGGTGAAAACGATTTTTTAATTAAAATCTCCAATATATATTTTTATTCCATGTATTTTTCCGGATTACTCATTAACAACAACAAAAAATAGTTTTATTTTAGAATATCAATTATGTATTAAAGTTTTGAGATTTATTAAAAACGTTACGCCACGTATCAGGAGTTAATAATCGAAGATATCTATCAAGATTTCGCTATATACAAGAAGGCATTTTTGGGTTCTGATAATTTCAGTGGTTTAAGCTTTTTTGTTCGACTACATGTCTGTTACATTTGTGTTTTATTTATATTATTTTATTAATATTATTTTTTTATTTATTGATGAACTTTTAATTCCACTATGGAATAATAGCCGGAAACAAATTCTGAATTATTTATATTAATTTAAGTACAAACGGGTTATATTTCGTAATCGTCACCACAAAATAGAGATGATAGATTTTTAGAAATTTTACGCTTAAAAATTACTTTTAAAACCATAAAATGTTAGTAAATTGTGATAGAGTTTTAAAACAAATAGCATTTGAAAGAATTTTTCTTTCCTATTAGACAGTGTAAAAATTCAAATTGTGCGATGTCTAGAGGTTTAGCAAGTCAGAAATTGTACGTGAAACGTGGCAAATGAGGTGTGTTCCTTCTATAACTAGACTTATATATATTCAGATCTTGGTGAAATTGCTGTTGCATTTTTATGGAAAAATACCTGAATACAAAATTTATTAAGTTTATATATATTAAATTTAATAATACGGAAATAATATGACTCCATCTTAAATAGGACGTCATCACCTTGCCAACCTAGAATCATTACCTATCATGGAATATCATTGAATTTAATAGATATTTATGATATGATTTTTGCATGATAGAATTTAATAGAATGAATAAAACTTTTATTAATATCTTTTTAATTTAGATTCAATTTTCATAAGAATTTTAAATGACTCGACAAAATTCAGAAACGGTTCTATATATTAAATTTCAAACCATTCGTTTTGGTAGTTTTTGCGCTGTTATATGCGAACAGACGGGCAGACAGATAGACAAAGGGACAGACAGACGGACGGACCAGGCGACGACTATAGGTGCTACGTATTTATATTATTACGAAAGTACCTAAAAATTGCAGCACAAATTTAATTTAATTCTCAAGTGTTGCCAACGACAAAATGACGCGAGAATTCATGACGGACACGCTATAATATAGATTGCATAACATAACACATTATGGTTTCCTTTCTCTGTAAAACTGCTACTGAATAATAAGTTCGCTGCGTATGTTTTTGCTGCTATAAACTAAAACAAAGCTGCGTGGAAAGGACGCATTCTGCATGTAAATACAGTTATTACAAGTTAGAAAAGATGCTCATTTAGAGAATGCGTGACAAGCGACAAAACATTACATGTCTTCCGGTTACTTGCATTTTTAGGTCCGTTCGTAATTATATAAATACGTAGCACCTATAATCATTGTCTGGTCAGTCCGTCTTTCCATATAATAACAGAGCAAAACTACCCAGCCGAATGGTTTGAAATTTATTACATATAATTGTTGCAGAATTTTGTCGAGTCATTTCAAATTTTATGAAAATCGAATCATTATTATACGTTCATTTATACGGACAGACAAAAGTATTCCGTTACATTACGGCCAATCGGAAAAATAGTTTCAAATGCCTTTTAATGATGTTACACCCTTTCGAACATAATGAAATTGATATGCATTTATGGGGTGCACTAAAATATACATTTTGTAGAATATGCGCTGCAAAGAATATTTATTATTCATTTAGAGGGCCACACAAAAGCATTCCGTTACATAATGGTATAAGGGGAAACATTGTTTGCGGCGTATTTTAATTATGTTAAACAGTTAAACTATTTCACATGTAATGAAATTAATATACGTTGCTGAGGTTTACTACAAATTACTTCCTGTATAATAAAAGTGCATAGTATTTACAAGGATACAGTATCGTATCGTTTCGGATACAGTATAGTATCCGAAATACTGTATAATAGTGTTGATTTCTCGAAGTGCATTTTTAGTTGTGATATGAGTTTTATACATAATACGGCCAAAGGTGACCGGTCACTTGCGATTTTAGACGTTTTGATAAATGTCTAGAAAAATACATGAGGAATTAACCTGAAACTGCAGGTGTGTAAACAGTATAGGTCATATATTTCCGCGAATTTTTTTTTTTCCGAAACCCATAGCGATCGTCAACAAATTGACAAAGAACGAATATCTTTTGGATAACCCTGTAAAAACTAATGCAGTAAAAGCGGACACGCTAATGCATTGCTTCGTTTTATTAATAAGTGGCTTATTGTAATATATTGTGTTCATTTTTATGAGGATAGCATGTATACTCGAAGAGAAATTAATATTTTTATAAAAACAGTCCCAAATTTCGTCACTTTTTTTGCTTATAATTTGTTCTTAACATAAAAAAAGTTATTTTCAGAAAATATGACAAACAACATTGTACACAACACACTGCAATCAGAATTTAAAAAAATAATAATAAATGGGTGAAAAATGAGCAGGTTTACTGAAAAATGTTTCACTGCGCTTCAAAAGTATACTAATGACAGGGTTACCACAATAGCGCTAAATTTTAGCCAATTTGGCGAAATATCACTAAACTCGGCGAGAAAAATAAGTTGCCATATATTAAGCCAACTTGGAGATAGCTAGGTAATTTGACTTAATCTTCCATAATCGAGCTCACCGCAATTTAATTTAAACTCGGTGTATTAAAAAGTTTTTTTTCCTGACTTTTCCACTTTTTAGTGCATTGGAAAAAAAACATAATTTTTCTACATTTTCGCGAGTTTTAATGAAAGCAAGTTTTTAAAAAAAATTACATTTATACTTATTTATGTACTAAGTTCAAAATCTAATAGCCAAGATTAAACATTAGACAATACAACCCTCCACGTAAATATCCCCTTTCTACATTCTGGACGTTGGAAATGCATTCTGAATATTCAGCTACTGTAAACAACTTTAAAATTGCGCTATTTTAAAATATAGTAAAAATTTTAGTTGCAAAGCTTTTACTAAAAGTTTCCCAATTCACTATAACAAAAAAAAAAAAAAAAAAAATTGTGTATTTGAGGGTTGCAACAACTTTATGAAAGGCATGTAATTAAATGTGCCAAAGAAAAAGTTTAGATAGGAAAAACATTTTTGAAAAAAAAATCGATATTTAGTGATATAAAAGAGAGGCTGGGACAAATATAAACTATTCAGTTCTTAATAAATCGAAATATTATACCATAAAATTTAAAACAGGAAATGACAGAAATTATAATTCACTATACTTAAATAAATTGCCCGTGTATAACACAAAGATAACACGAAAAACTCATCCCTAATAAAATATTTTTCTCTGTAACTACAGAATTGTTCTTATCTTTTAGGTTCACCGTATCTGTTAAAAGTGCTGAAATTTCCTTATATTAATAACATTTTATCCCTTTGATATAATTACGCCGCAAAAGAGATAACGGTTATTTTAATAGCATTTCATGTAATAAGCATGGGAAATCATAAAAGCCTTTAAAATATTTAAAGTTGAAATCATATTTAAATAAATGGCGAATACAGTAAATCAATGTTTGAAATATTCAGTTTCTTAATGAAGATTTTATTAATAAATATAGTCACATTAATCATTCTACTTGCGTATTTTATTATTCTTAATAAAATTTCAATGTTTATTAAAGCTTGCAAATTTCGAAAATTAAACTAAATTTTATTTCAAATAACATTTATTATAAGTATTCATTTATGCTATAAATGGATTACTTTAATAAAACGTAAATATAAAAATAAATTTTAATAAATATAAATTAAATAAATTTTTAGTCTTCAGCTTGAGGAATGACAAGAAATAACTCGAATTTTATAATACAGTGTGACCTCAAAAATCCGGCATTCGAAAATACGGCATCAAAGTCATCTCCCGCTACATTTTTTTTATATTTTTAACAAACTAGAGAGTACAAATAGCATTTTGTTTTCGAATTAAAAACTTTTAGATCGAAAGCTATGCATTATTGACAGATATATTGCTGGCGCTGTGCTATATAGGACCGCCGATCATGCTGGTAGCAGTTCCAAGGAACCAGGAGACACAGGGGAAACACTGTAACTAGAAAAATCCATATATTTGACTGTAAAATTAATATCTGCTTTAAAGAAAATGCACTATTTAATCGTATAAAATCAAAGAAAAACTTGCTAAAGAAAGGCCGAAAAAATTGACGAAAATAAAACTGACATGGATGTTTTGGAAATTACACGAGACAAAATAACTTTTATTAGAATTTTTTTTTTTTTTTTTTTGTAACATAAAAAATATCAATTACAGTAAGTTTCTTTTTTAAATATTTAATTTTCTCTTTTCCACATATTTCCGAGAAAGTTTGTGTCTCTCTTTTTTACATATTTCACATATTTTCTCTTTTTAAATTGGCGGTGAATTAAACGTTAAAAACGGCACCATTAAGAATATCGGAAGTACTTTTGATGTTCTTTCAGAATTCCGGAATTTTTAAAAATCCGACTTTGTCTCGGTCTCGGCGATTCCAGATTTTCAAGGTTATACTGTATATATTTAACACATTATATGTATTATATATGAAGTATGTTACCTGCAATAAATTCCTTTAATTATGTTATGTTTTTATTTTTAGCACATATCTTTTGATTAAGTTTTTAGTTAAGATCAGTGATATCTACACTATACATAAAAAAAAATAATTATTTTAATAACATGCATGCTATTTTTATAATTTCTTTTGGTCACAAAGAAAAGAGATACCACCTTCCGAACTTTTTGTATTCTATTTATCGACATTTTACTTGTGTAAAAAAAATAATAATAATACGCCTTCTGCGACGTGAAGTGCCTGCACGTGAGCGCGATGAATTTACCATTAGGGGACCGTTGTTCTTTATTTTCAAGCATCTGAAACAAATTGTGTAGCCAATGTAGGAAAAGGCACTGAATTCGCTGCAGCTTATACAAAAATTTAGTTTAAAAAGTTCATAAACTTTACAACATACTTACAACTACTTAAAAGGTGACACAAATTTATAAAAACATTATTGTATTAAATAATATTTTTATATGTTTGTGCCATCTTTAAAGTTGTTATAAGTATGTTGCAAAGTTTATTAATAACAATGTAAAAATTTCCTTCACGACACTAGTTTTTTAATATAGTGTTTTAACCCTAATGAAAGTTTATTTTTTTGACAGAATGGAGAACATTTGAAGAAAATAATAATTTCTTAGCCTTTTGTTATTTTTACTTTTCGCGAGATTGAAAATGTAATTATGCAGTGCAAATTATCTTTCGGTGGTTAAATCTCCAGAAAAGCTATTCTTTTATTTCTAAACAAGTTGGAACTTGCACGTCAAACGTGACAAATGACGTTCATACAGTATATAATGGTGCGTTCATACAGTAAGTAGTTTTATAAATATTTTTTGCACCGCATATTGTTCTTAATGTATATTTTAGTGCACTTCATAAATGCATATCAATTTCATTCTGTTGTCATTATTTTTTTTTTTTTTCTGTAAACAATTATGGCCACCTTTTTTTTCCATTCTGACCAGAAAATCTGAGTTCTAACTTTTTACGACTGCTCTTTCATCTTCACCTAACACTTCATTTACAATGGCTGTTTCATAATAATGGAAGCCATCAGTCCATCAGAAGAAAATAATCCATTCCAAAGGTATAAGTTTGATTGAAAAACAAAACTATTTAATACTTTGAGCAGAAAGAAAAGGCTACACCTCCAAATTTCATGGCACTAATAGAGCCACATAACTGCCAATTTGTACGGTTTTGTTGCCTCTAAAATTTAATACAAATTTTTGCCATGTTTAATCGTTGACAATTGTTAGATTTCGGCGATTGAATTAGGCAAAATTTACTGGTAAGTTTTAGTGCTTAGGAAAAATCGCTATGCAGTAGCTATGCAGCTATGAAGCTATGCAGTAGCGTATGATGCTGCAGCAAAAAAATAATAATAAAAATAAAAATAAATAAAAAAACCTGCAGCAAAATTGACATTTAACAAGCAAAGAAATATCAAGGGCTTTTTTCACAATTTCATTCCCCGTTTTTTTTTTTTTTTTTTTTTTTTTTTTTTTTTTCTAAGTAGCGGAAATGTACATGTAAAAAATGTTACTAGTACCATAAAAATTGATGAATTAAGTGAAAATTTATATTTCATCTCCTCGGTGACGATTTGTGTAAATTTGGTTTATCCGATTTTTTTGCTTATCCGAGGTGATCTTGGTCCATATTAACCCGGATAATCGGGACTCTACTGTATATGTATTTTGTTAGATGAAATTTTATCCAACATTTTGTAATAAATGCCGGGGTTTCGTGGTTGATAGATATGTCAGTATTTTATTAGGATAAGAAAAAAATCTCCTTTTCAACGCTTATCGTAAATAAATGTATAGTTATAAAAATAAGTGTACGACATACATGTAGTTTTCAATGTTACATCTTTAATAGAATGAACAAAAACAAATAAATTCTAAGAGTCAAAATTTTGATTATGACATCTACTTTTTATTGCAATCAGTAGTTTTTTAAAAACTTTTAACAATAACATAAAATGTCAATTAACTCATTAACAATCGTAATGACAAAACAAAAAAGTATTCGACAAGTAAATTTGAAATTATTTATTTATATTATATGATAATGCTAATACCTTACAGCTTTCCCTCGGCGGCGAATCACATCCTGTAAATGGTTTGGTATCGATGTGACTAACTGCAAAGTAACATTTTTGTCAATATTTTTCCATTCTTCTATCAACACTTCCTCCATCTCCGTTTTAGTAGAAAAACGACATTCGCGTAATTTATTTTCGAAATGATCCCATAGGTGCCCTATGGAGTTTAAATATGGAGACTGAGCCGGAGTTTTAATGACATTTGGACAGTTGTGTCTTGTATAGCAAACAAATTCATGTGTTCAGGGAAGTATGCTTAGGATCCTGACAATACTTATAAGTTTATGTAAGATCCAATTTATCTAGTGTTTGTGGCAAATTTTCTTTGAGGATATGTATGAGTACGGTCATGGTAACTGCTATTACAACTTAATTCCCGACACCCGAAGCCCCCATACATCGTCATAGCAGCATTTCCCCCACCACCGTGCTTTACCATGGGCAACACATTCTTTTCCTCGAGCTCTGTATTTGGTTTTCTGTACGCTAAAAATTTTGCTATTACATCCGAAAAGATTGAACTTCGATACGTCTGCAGATATAACATCTATCCAATAATTTACAGGCTTATTAACGTGCACTTTACAAAAATCTGGTCTAGTCAGCCTGTTTTTTTTTTTTTTTTTTTTTTTTTCCATTTCTTCCGGGCAGATCTTGCATGAAAATTGTATTTTTTCAAAGTGTTTCAAAATGTTTAAGGAAAAATTCTAATGTACGTGTAGTTTGGTGAATTGATTTGAGAATCTTTTTGAACTTCTCGCACAATATTCATCTTTCATCAGACTCAGAGAGTTTCTTAAGCTGACCACTTCCAGGCTTATTTTCCACTGTTTCATCTAATTTATACTTTTTCGTTACATAGTGGATAGTTATTCAAGTCTTTTTCACAATTTGAGCATAGCCTTGAAGAAAATGGTGAATTTTAATATTTTTGAGTTCAGTTAGTGTATCTTTGCTTTTTCGCTCCATTTTCACAAATTCTTAAATAAAATGCATCAAACAAACACAAATTAATCATGTGAAACAACATGCTAGTAATTTTCAAAACTTTAAAGATTGATTTCTGGCAAAGAGCCCGGAATTTTGAAATATATTAACGCTGTCCGAATACTTCTTTGATTTCGTAATGATGGGTCTTAATGGATAAACTGCTATTTTTCGTTAAATTATTATTATAAAATAGATCGAAATAGAAAGCAGCTATTGTTTGCTAATGTACATCAACTGGAATCTACAGGTTTTTCTCATTATTTATTTAGCTATAAGATAAAAACATTGGAATCTTCATGTATGTCGAATACTTATTTTAACCATTGTAGTTTGTCACGCGCTTGTGGACATACTGAAAGCTTGGAATAGCATAATTATTGGCAATTACAATCATAAATTCAATGAGATAACGGGTGTTCTCACTGAAGATTCATTCTGTTTCCAAAGTATTCTAACAATAAGCATTTGAAGAGCATAATTGCATAGAATCCTATTTAATCACAGTTAATAAAATTTAGATCTTCTGAATCTTTTTGAATTCTTATATATCTAATATAATTAAATTGCGGAGTTCAAGATGTTAGAAATTCTATGAAGCTAGATGAAACATAAAATGTCTTGCAAAACTGACGTTGAGGCCCCTGATCTGAAGATTTAGAATAATCCATCAATCATAATGCAATCTGTCACGATTATATTCCTAAAAATGCTGTATGTATAACGACATGGCATCATTTAACTTGTCAAAATTATGGTTCGATTTACTACAAGGTAATAATTATAAAGATAAACATCAAAGAAGAAATAATAATAAAAGAAAACTAGAGATGGCGCTGAACAGCAATGCGTAATCGAGGGTTCTCTAATGTATAATAGCTCATACAGCATTTAAACATATTTTCAGTTGTCCTGTAGAAGGCTTCGGTAGGGCCGAAATATGTAGACTAAGAGAGAAAAAAAGAACCTTCTAATATTTTATATAACACATCTTACCATATAACGTAAGACTGTTGAATAATGATATTTCGATTTTTTAGCTACAAAGTTTTACGTAAGTAAACATGTTTCTCCGGTATTTTTTTCATTTATATTAATTAAAAGTTTTAGCAAAGTATGCAAACTCACGTTAAACGAAAATTAGAATAGTCTCTAAAGATAGCGCTACATTTGTTGCGATAGCCATGAAATTTTTTTGTTGTTGCTCTAACTGTTGATGAACTTTTTAGAACAATGCTTCGAATAGAAAACACTAAGATGGAATAAACAAATGTTATTTTTAAAAATGTCAAAATCTATTTAAAAAATTTACTGTGCAGCAAAACAACAGCGGCGTATTATGTTTTAGCTCTAAGTATCCATAAACAGTGTATCATTTTTTTTTAGCAGCAGCTGAAAACAAACGATCGCTTGATGCAATTTTTAAAACCATGCTTCCAATAGAAAATGATAAAGTGTAATAAAAAATAAATAAAACATGACATTAAAAAAATGTGCACAAAATAACATATAATGCTTTACCTTTTAAAACGCTGCTCTTAATATTTCAAGTTATGTCTTTTTACCTAAAATATCCAACTCCTCCCACAAGTAATACAAAAAAAAAAAAAAAAAAAAAAAAAAAAAACTTATTAAAAATTTATTATAAGTATATTCGTAACGCAAAATGCTACCAATATTAATTATAGCCTTAGTATAATTTAACGTTAAAACGAAAGTCAATATTTTGAAGACAAATTATACTTTACAATTTAAAGCTTTAACTAACGAAAATGGAAAATAACGCAGTTGACAATTTACTCTGAGGTAAAACGCACAACTCAGAAATTAAGAGTAAGATCTTATTGCCCAGGGAAAGACATTCTTATCTTTGACGTCATTTTGCTTTATGAACTGAGTAAACTCGTATTCATAATTGGTTTTTATTTATGATGCAGAAAAGACGACTTTTACGTTTGCTAAATTGCTCTAGTTATTCTTTTGGGAACTGGCAATTCCAAAAGTTAATAATGTCACCTACAACAGATTAATTTGTAAGTTTTTTTATATAACGACGACACAATATGTAATTGTTTGTAGTCTTCGACTAACACGGAAGTCTTTATAGCATTACCAGACAAAGGTTTTTGATGTGAAATCCTTATAATTAGTCTGCGTTGTTTTATAAAAGTGTATTCGCAATATATTTGAGACACGTGTTTTAATTTTAGAGCCAAAAAAAGTTAAAATAAGTAGATTACGAGATTAAATAAATATTACAATTTTGAAGTAGCAATTTCTTACTTTCACAATAAAGTGTACAAAATATCTGAAAACTTATAATAAAATAGATCTTGAATATACAAAATTTGATTAAATCAATAAAAGTAGGAAAGGGTACTACAAAACAAGATATTGGACAAGTCTCCTGGAATTTGTAGAAGATTTACATGCCATAAGAAGATTTACATACTATGCTGCAGTGAAATTTATAAACATGCATTTCTAAATTCAATTAGATAAAATAAATACAGGATATCGTTTACGATGAAAATATGGAATATTTCCAATGCTCAAAATATTATATTCAAAAACTTTCAAAACATATCCGTCTCCCTCTATATATCTCGATTTGGTTAAATGACTTCCCGATTGGTAACTACTGCTAAAATCTGATGATGACTCCAAATATTATGTCAAAATTAGGTGTAAGTATTGAATTTTTTCAAGTTTTCTTTTTACAATTTCCATATGTAGGTGATCTTCGAAGCAAAATTTAAGTAAAACATTAATTAATAGATGCTATTACTAGTTGATTTGTAACAGATAAATTTTTATACGATGATTTTTTAAAAAATTATTAAGGTGCGACTAATTCTTTTGACGAGACAATGTCTTACAGCACAGATCATTATGTTTAGAAAGTGTCGTGAAATTTTGCTGTGCGGTCCGTGGCAATTACAGTAGTTGAATATGAGCAGTGCGCTTGAACTCATACAAATCGATTTCCTATATTTGATATCATAATTCTTGTACCACCGACCAATACTGAAATCGTTTGTACACCCCAGCTGCACTTCCTTTTCCTTTGCATTCTGATAGCAATTCCTTATAACAATGATAGTCATAATTGGTTTAAACAAACCCACACAGTCTATCGCTTTTCTCCTCTCACCACCACACAGACATCATCACGTAGAAATATCTATACGACACAGCCCGCACCGTTTTATCCAATGTGATACAACTGCTCTTGCAAGACAAAAAACAACGTCTCTTGTCTCTCAAATTAAATCACCTGAAAATTAAATAATATTTGCTTTTTTAAATTTATCTAAAACAGTCAGTGTTCTTGATATTTTTTTTAAATGTAGGTCTTTTGAGCTTTAAAAATTTTACATATCGCTAACATTATAAACTTCTTTGACACTCTTCGCATCAATAGTTTATGAAATATTTGATATTTTGAAATTGGGATAAAAATAGCAAAGGAGTCGGGTTGATAAGGGCTATTTTTAGCCCATCATACACGCGAAAATAAAAGTTTCGGATTCCGAATATTTTTCAGTGTCTTTGTTTACTTAAAGATATGTATTTTTTTACATGAGATTTACGTGGAAAAAAATAGTAAGTCATAGAAATTATAGCCCGAAAATGGAGTGTTTCGGCTTTTTCCTACATTTTTGTCGTTTTTTTTTTATATTTTTTAATTTTTTTTTTTTTTTTTTTTTTTTTTAAGAAGCGTTCCATGAACCGAATGAATTTTGACATGTAATGATACTACTCTTTATAATCTCTATATGAGCATTATTTTATTTTGGTTCATTGTGCGCTTCTAAATATTAGAGAAAAAAATATTTCATGCGAGTATCAGTTGTATCAGTTGCGTATCGGTTGCACTGCTATCGGAGCTGTTTTGCCGCGTTCAAAAGGTATTTACGTTGTTCAGATGTAAATGTTGTGTTCTAAAACTCTATGTTGTAAATATTTATTGAAGAATTTAACAATAAATAATGCCTGGAAGTCAGTATCATTATTGTAAAACGTGGCGAAAAACAAATAGATATTTTCGTATCCGTTCTAAATATAAAAGTTATATCGGTACTTAGAAGTTCTAAAAACTTCGATCTACAGAGTGGTTCTAAGATGTGCTATAAATGTAGATCATATGCATTTCGTGTGCTTCAGGCTCGAAATACTCCTATTTATTCTTATGTGGTAGCAATAAGAGATCATGCGTTAACGAGAAATGCCGACGACATCACAAACAAGAAACCTAATATACATGTATCAATACCTCGTTGTCACAACTCCAACACTTGTTGTATAATATGTAAGCGTAAGAACAGCCTCGTTACTGGACCAAAAGCAGCTCAAACTCAAGCCTTTATAAAAACTGGGATCTACATTACGTCGGAAAAAAAGATACTGTAAAACTCATATTGTGGGATCGGTATTCAGTGAGTTGGCTCTACAATCTTTGCGTCCTGTAATTGAGAATACAATAACGTATGAACAAGATATCGAAATTCTTTTAAACAATACCAGAAAGATAGCAAAGAAGAGAGGTGACGATTTTGGTACACAGGGACAGCTTTCGGAGTCCGATTATTATACTCTCATGGGTATATCCATGTCTGATTTTAACTATATTTTTTAACTAGTAAAGTACAAAATGCGTTCCTCGAAAAAAGAAGACATCGCGTACTTGCTTGGCCATGTTACTTGTAGAGCTTAGAACTTGTCTATCTAACGGTGTTCTGTCCACATTATTCAATGTAAGAAAAAGAGTATTATCATCTTCTGTGCAATGTGCATGCCAGGCATTCATTGAGAACTTCGTTGCACTACACCTTAGAATGGAACACGTCACCAGTTCACAGGTTATCGAAAAATATACGAGGCTTTTAGCAAGAAGATTATTTATTCCCGATGACGACAATGATTCTGTGATACTTGTTGCTGATAGCACCTACATTTATATCTAGAAGACTGCGAACTATTCCTTTCAGGGACGATCTTTCTCGTTACCCTAAGGAAGACCTTTGGTTAAACCTATGATGTTAATCACTACTTCAGGTTACATTTTGGATGCCTTCGGATCTCACTTCGCGGATTCAAAGAACAATAACGCTAACGTACTTGCAGATATATTAAAAAGAGATCCACACAATATCAGAGAGTGGCTGAAGTAAAATGATGGTATAATTATTGATAGAGGCTTTCAGGATTATTTGGAACTTCTGGAAGAAATGGGTCTCGTACATGAAATGCCTTGATTCCTAAATAAGCAGCAACAGTTTTCAACAGAGTATGATAACGAGATGCGTATCGTAACTAAAGTTCGGTGAGTCGTTGGAGCTCTTAATGGACAATTGCAAAACTGGGGGGGGGGGGCATCGGATAAATTAATACCGAGTGCGCAAATACCTTATATTGGTGACTATCTGAGAATGATATGTGCTATTCTCATTGGCTTCCATCTTACAAGGATTAAAAGCACGGAAGATGACGAAACAACGGATGCTTGATTTATATAAAAAGTCTAATTAATTAAAACAGATAGTCGAAGAGAAAGAATGGGCAAGAAAAAGGGACATGTAGGATAAACTAATTGATACAGATCTTCAAGATTTGCCTCTCCTAACTTGGGATGAGCTGCGACAAATAACTCTTGGAATACACCAACATAAACAGAACCAATCTTACACTCAAGAGCCCTTGAATTAAGGTTTTGAGTCTCTCTACATACATCGTGGAGATAATTCTGTTCTTCGAGTTCAGTTACGTTCACAACACCCAATTGCTAAAATCTATAATATTTCAATAAAATCAGAGCAAAACAACATCACACAATAGTACTGTAAATGTAAAGTAGGCGAAAGGGTCGTAGGGTGCTGTGCTCATGTTGCTTCCATATTATGGTTTCTGGGTTGCTGGCTCCACAACTCAACCTAAGTTAACAAAATCACAAGTCTTGAATATGCTCATACACTACAAGACGCCGCCGCTGGATGGTCTAGTAGTAATTCGGCTGAAAAAAGCAAGGAGGAAGATTAATCTAAAACACAAAATCCTAAAGTGTCTGAAACTTTATGATTATTTTCCGTTATTGATTATTTCCGAAATTTCATATAAAGAAATAATAGTCGTAATAAGCTTCATTTATCTTAATTTTGCATTTACTGTGGTATTTATAATTGATTATATCGATTAAAACTAATGACAATTGTGTTTATTTTCATTAATGTACATAATACTTACTTAATTATATATTCTATTTATCCCATCAATTGTAGAACTTTCATTCAAAATATTTTTTTTTCTTACTTTTCTTACTTCTTATGAGGTATACTAACAAAAAAAAAATGCATATCACATCAAGGTACTGGTAGGCGAAAAATGGCCCTTATCAACCCACCTCCTTAGTGTAATATATTTAGTTATAGTCTGTATCCAGTGTGTTTCTAAATTAATGGGGAAAAAACTATCCCTTATGAAACAAATCCACTTATTCAGTCAAAAATACCTTATATTTTAGACTGATTAATTGGATTTGAGATCTCACTTCAAGAAAACTAGTTTTTTTGTTCAAAAATTTGAAAATAATGACGATATTGTAATGATGTTTTTAACAGACGTATTTTGATTTCCCGAAAAATGTGCTGAAAATTGATAACATTCGGGCCCAAATAACAATTTGCTATAAGTTTTATAATTCAGATAATAGCTAATGGCATATATCTTTTTATTCGCCAATTTACAGTTAAGTCTAGCATTTCTAATATTGTTAAGAGATTTCATAGAAATCAAAATTAATCTGTCGAAAATCCCGCTGAAATATCTTAATTTTTTTTTTTTAAGTTGTTACCGAAAATTCGATTAAGTTTCGATTAAGATAGCCAGCATATTGACCATAGCAAGTGAATTGTGACCTTTGCTTCCAATACGAAAACAAAACAAAATAAAATTGACGCGTATTACCATTTTTGAGAGTATCACCCCTTAAACAGCCTATATATTCTAATTTGTTTACAAAATTATTAAAAATGTATTTCTGTATGTTCTACAAAGCACAACAAAAACATTTTTGTCCTTTGTAAGACTCAAAATTTTTGTAGAAAATATGCGAAAGGATAAAATATGATATTACTTGATTTTTCGAGTTAATGTATTATAATGCATTCCGTTTAATATTTTACGCTTTATGTGGAAAATATATAGGAAGGAAGAAATTTATTGCCCTACTCCCTTCTTTGCTCTGCTAAAAATAACTGCAGTAGATCGAAAGGCTTTGTGATAGATGTCAATATAAGAGTTTTCCAGTGAATATTTTTCTCGCAAGAGTTAAAACCTGCATCTCAAGAAAGATTTGATGACTTGTCAAAAGAAGGATGAAAATATTTCGGATAAAATGTTTATAAGTAAAACAGTTTTTTATGTTTTTGAATTAAATAAAATGTAAAATCTCATTTTTGGTTCTACGGAAAACTAAAAATATTTTTGAATGCATACATTCTCTACCTGAACATCGTAATACATACATAAATATATATGTAGATGTATATGATATATTACATGTATAAATAAGTGTATACATTTTTGTGAAAGTATAAATGTCAAGTAGAAAATAAGTAAAATATGTCATGATTTCGTTCTAGTGATATCAAAATATATCATCAGCTTCAAAATAGACACAATGCAGTCGTTCGAAGGATCAGTCCGGCCAACAAAGATAAAAACCCTAAAAAAAAAAAAATGCAACGAAAATCGAAAAAGTAAAAAAAAATAATCTGTTAGAGATCGATTCCTTAAACAAAATGCAAGATAATATTTAAATCAAGCGAGGAATTTGAAAAAACGCTGTCTGTGATCGATTACTCTTTCGATTTTAGTTGCATTTTTTTTCTTAGCACACATTTGATTTCGGAGCTCGTTCCGAAACTAAAAGAATCTTCATAAAAAAAAAAAAAGAGAATCAGCAACCGAAATTGAAAAAGTAAAAATACACCCAATTAGACACGGACATCGAAGGTACTATAAACAAATTGTTTCAAAATATCGAAATGATGAATGCTCTCATAGGTTTAACATTAACTTCCGAGTATCCTCACTGAACTTGCGCAAGTTCTTAAGAGAGGCGCCAGTTTTTCCAAAATAATCCCGAACTATGAACTTTATTTCGACGTTCAAACTGTTGTCTTCTCTTAGGCAATCGTTCCATATTAAAAGCAAGTGCTTCTGGCTCAATCAGATGAGTAAGTTGATTTTTTTTCTTTACGTGATACACATGAGATTTAACACAAATATGTCTCACTCCTTCCCAACTTGCTATTTTGTCAAGAAAAGTAATTTCGAGGGAAATTTTCAATTTGTCTTACCAAATGTAATTCAATGAGTATGATGCAATTGTATAAGAAACGTTAATTTTTTTTTATTATAGTTTAAGATCATCCATAGGCTGTAACGAATCGGAAAGAAGTTCGGGCTCTTTTTTCTTGAGTCTCGGTAGAGCAAGGAAAATTTTGTATCAGCAGAGCCTGAGCCCGATACCAAAAGCATGCAATAAAAAAATGCATAATATAAAAAAAATCTTTCAAAGAAAAAAACCTCATATTCATATTTGAAGTATCACAGTTGAGGTTTATACCAACTGAAGGAAAAATGTCCAGACCAGAACTTGAATTTGGATACCTTAGCGTTCCGTGCCAATGCTGTACCATTTACGCCTACACGATGAAATAGCTATAGTTATAGCTCGGATTAATGAAACTAGCGCTACAGTTTGCAGCATTGTCCAACAAATATGCAAGAATTATGCCAGCCGGTTACCGTCTGGATGGCTTAAATGGTAGAGCATTGGCACAGCACGCCAAGGTATCCAGATTCGAGTCCTTGTCTGAACCATTTTTCACTGAGTTGGAATAAACCTTAACTGTGCTACTTCAACTATGAATATGATTTATCCAGTTGAAAAACATTTCCTTCTCTTAATTATTATGATATAATACCTCATTTTTGAACACCTTCTGGCTTAGAAATAACTATTAATCCCTAGCACACAATTAATTTTATGAAAATTTATATTCCATTTTTAGCCCAGTAGCAGAAGAGGAAAAAAGGCTGAATTCGGAATTAATTAGGGGAAAGCTGGAAATTATTTTAATCCATTTAGTTTAGGTCTAGAATGAATATGCTACCCTCCACCCCCGTAATAGGTGAGCGTTAGAAAATATGTACAGATTTATAGTCAAGAAACACGTTTTTTTAAATACCATAACAATATCTCAAAACAGCTAACTCTGTCAAAAACATTGTCAGTGCAAATGTTGTAGAGCTTAAAATTCTGAGTAAAATGAGTACCTACACTTAATATTTGTGTTGAACATTAAGGTCACAATTCTACTTTAAAGTTTTAGGCCCGTATGGTCAGGGGGTTGAACTCGAATTAATTAGGAGAAAACTAAAAATTGTTTTAATCCCTTCAGTTTAGGTCTAAAATGAACGTACTATGTTTTCTTCCTCGTACTTGGGTGAATGTTATAAAATACGTACAGTACATATTTATTTTCGAAAAACACGTTTTTTTTAATTACCTTAACAATATCTCAAAACAGCTAACTTTATAAAAAACGTTGTCAATACAAATGTTGTAGAGCTTAAAATTCTGAATAAAATGAGTACCATCATTAATATTGTTGTTCAACATTGAGGTCGCAATTCTATTTCAAAATTTTTCAAATCAAGAGCTTGAAGCCAGGAGTGACCATGTTAACTTAACAATATCTCAATATTCCGACCTTAATATTGAACAAAAATATTAATGTGGGTTCTCAATTTATTCAGAATTTTACGCTCTACAACTTTTGTACTGACAATGTTTTTTATAGAGTTAGCTATTTTGAGATATTGTTAATGTATCTTGGTCTCTCCTGGCTTCAAGCTCTTGATTAGCGATTAAGGCAAAGTTTTGAAATAGAATTGCGACCTTAATGTTGATTAAAAATATTAATGATGGTACTGATTTTATTCGGAATTTTAAGTTCTACAACATTTGTATTGTCAATGTTTTGTATAGAGTTAGCTGCTTTGAGATATTGTTAAGGTAATTAAAAAAAACGTGTTTTTCGAAAATAAATATGTACATTTTCTAACATTCACCCAAGTACGAGGAAGAAAACATAGTACGTTCATTTTAGACCTAAACTGGAGGTATTAAAACAATTTGCAGTTTTCTCCTAATTAATTCTGAGTTCAACCCCCTGACCACGGGTCTAAAACTTTAAAGTAGAATTGTGACCTTAATGT
Source organism: Maratus speciosus (assembly GCA_963932465.1). NCBI lineage: Eukaryota > Metazoa > Arthropoda > Arachnida > Araneae > Salticidae > Maratus > Maratus speciosus. Next base: position 50,954,258 of record OZ010786.1, on the reverse strand, counting down.
TCAGCAAAAATATTAAGCGTAGATACTCATTTTACTCAGAATTTTAAGCTCTGCAACATTTGTATTGACAATGTTTTTGACAGAGTTAGCTGCTTTGAGATATCGTTATGGTATGTAAAAACATGCGTTTTTTTTACTATAAATCTATACGTATTTCCTAACGCTCACCTAGTATGAGGGGGAAAACATACCCTATTCATTCTAGACCTAAACTGAAGGGATTAAAACAATTTCCAGCTTTCCCCTAATTAATTCCGAATTCAACCCCCTAACCACTGGGCTATTTATCAAAAGAGAAGTTTAGTATCAACTAGAATTGTACCTATTACTTAAAATGATTCTCATATTTTTCCTCCCTCAACAAACAAATGTGATGAACACGTTAAAGAAGTGCGTTTTATGAATAAATGCGTGAAATTGGCACATATTACTATTTATATGTAGAAGAATCAATCAAAGTTTTTTCTATTTCTTATAAAAGGTGTACGCGTTAAATTATGATCGATTTCTTTCTCATAACAATTTTTTGTAATTCTCATGTTCCTGAAAATCAGCTTAGATTAAAAATTTTACTCTATTATCTAAATAATCTGGCGCTTTTATAGGAAAAGAAGAAACATTGCTCTATTGCTTTCCATCGGAATAACAATATATGGCAATTATATCTACTTAGAAAAAGTTCTTTTTATATTTTTTATACATGAATAAATAAAATTTTTAGTTTCAGAAAGTAAAGAACTTAATAGTTTTCTTAATCAATAATAAAATTTTCGAAAAGAAGAAATGTTTTCCAGTTAATAAGCATTAAAATTAATAACGCTTAAAAGGTTATCGACTTAGATTGATTAAAGTCAAATATTGATAAATTTCCAGTTTTTAACTGTTAATAATACATGACGTTAACAACAAACAGTAAGTAAAATATTGTATGCCTTAAAACTATCAAATGTTGCTAGTAAAAACTGAAATTGTGCACATAAATATTTTAAAATGCTTCATAAACCTCCTGTTACCACCCTAAATACCAAGAATAAAAGTATAAAGAGCTTTACAATAAATGACATAAGAAAATCGATAAAACTAAAAATAGTACAAATTTGCATTGCATAAATAAATCAGTTTTTGTTTTCTAGAAATTAAAAATGTTTTCTTTACAAGTTCGATTCAGTTGAAGGCTTTTTATATAAAAGCGGAGAATAATTGCTTCGCTTCATCCTATGCATTTCTAAAAATAAATCTGATGGAATGAAATGTTCTTTGATAGATGTCAATATAAAGTTTTTCCTTTGAATAAGCATCCTTTAGCGGTCGGTGTTCACAAAAAAAGACACCTGATTTTAAGAGTGCTGACACCCGGAATATTTAATTAAAATTTTCCATTTATAAAGTACGGAAAAATAAGCAAGTTTTTATTTTCTAATAAATTCGTTTGTAAATTCCGATGTCAGACCATCATTTCATCATTTTACAAACAGAAATACTCCGCGCCGGAAAGGGTTAAAGATGCACAGGAATATTTGAGTCTGTCGAAACGATTTAAAAAATCGCTTTTTTCAAAGTTACAAAGCACAAATAATATGCAATTAAGATCTTTTGTTTCCCTTTCTGCCTAAAGTATGTTTTCTTAACTATTTTATCCAGAAAAATAAATGTTGTACAGTGGCGGCCAAAAGTTTCCGGCCAGTTAGTTTTTCTTTTATTTGTTTGCCAGAATGTTAAAGCGAAGAAGAAGTGCAATCACTCCAAAAGTTAGCAATATGCAAATGACCTCTGACCTCGTGACCATTTTGATTGGATACTGGAGACACTTGATGCAAAGGGGAGGAATTCGAAATTCGCATGTGCAAAAGTTTCCGGCAATTCGTCATTCGTTAGCTGTTGCTATCGGCAAAGTGTCTTTTTGGTCGTCTTTGTTATTTAATCAACGTGAATAACGTAGTTGAAATTCAAGAATGAAAAGTTCAACAATTATTGTTCGTAAACGAGTGATATGTTTGTCGCTTAAGGGCCAATCCTCTTGTGAGATTGCGGCAAAGTTATCGATCGGAAAATCTACTGTGAACGATACTTAAAAAATATATATAAAGATGGCCATGGCCTTCTGGACTTGTCACGGTCCGGGAGATCCCGGAAAACGTCTATTTGTACGGATAGAATTATCAGGAGAAAAGCAGTTGATGACTCGCATAAAAATACCGCTGCAGTATCCCGTGATTTAAGGAGCGAAAATATTGCTAAGTCGGTCTACCGAGTCAAGACGCTTACGTGACGTAGGACTTTATGGAAGAATAGGTGTTAAAAAAATCTTTCACAAAGAAAAAAAAATCAGACGGCCCGACTGGTGTTTGCCAAGGAACACAAAGACTGGTCAAGCGAAAACTGGAAAAAAGTACTATTTTCCGACGAATCGAAGTTCAACCTTTATGAGAGTGGTGACAGACACTACGTCAGATGATCTAAAAACAAAAGATATGATTGAAGATATCTTGTTCCTACAATGAAGCAAGGCGGAGGACACGTTATGATGTGGGGAGCATTTTCTGGAAAAGGGGTCGGTCCGTTAGTTGAAATCCAAGGCAAGATGAATGGTACAATGTATAAGGATATCTTGCAAAATCATTTGCTACCTTATTGGAGGGCAAATTGTGGTCGCAACTATTTGTTTCAGCAGGATAACGACCCAAAGCATACATTCAAGCACGTGAAGCAGTGGTTTTCGCACAAAAAATTGCACTTTTAAAATGGCCGACTGAATCACCCGATCTGAATCCAATAGAAAATCTTTGGAACGAACTTGACAAGCGTGTGCGTCAAAGGGTCTCGGTAGGTGCATAGCATGAATAAGTGGCCATAGACATTTCCAACGATATGTTAATGTGGGGGTCGGTAAAAGTTAGAAAAATGCTCTCCTTTGTGTTTACAATCGCGCTTCCTGGAATACATTCTCACCCCTCTCTTTGAAGTACCCTTTTCTGAAATTTGCTACTGCGCATGGTGACGATATAGAAAAGGACTAATACAATGTAGCAATTTCATAAATTTCATTCAATTATTTCTATGTGAGGGCAAAAACTTATTGATATACCCTCGTATTCTTTTTCTCTGACATTTACACACGATATTGGAAAATTTGCACATCTTAAATAGGGGACAGGACCTTTAAAAGTTAAAAAAAAAATAGTTTTCGTTTTCTTTTTATTCTGATTTTTTTTTTTCTAATTTCTCAACAATATTCAGAAATCTGCGTTATTTCTTGAGTTATAATCATTTAATAGACGGTGTATATAACTGAAGGTTCATAGATACTGAAACTTTAAAATATGTTTTAGCAGATTAATAAATTTGGAGTTTGTGCGCGCTTTCAACTATGTAAACTAGAGCTTATTATATATGTACGAATAACAGGAAATTAATTTCTAGAAAAAGGATGATGTTGCCGATAAAAAGAAATAGAAAAACTTCAGCATGTGGAAGATTAGACAAAAAATTATCTATAATCTATTTTAATAAAAGTAAAGTAATGTCTACTTTCCATTTTCTTTACTTTTTATTATCCATCAATTATAAGGGAATTTATCTGGATTATGACACGTACAAATAAAGTATGTAATAACACGGCACCTTTTAACTTGTCAAAATTATGGGCTGAGTTACAATGGGTTAATAATTATAAAGACATACATCAAAGAAGTGAAAACAGCCATCATTATGAATCTTATATCATCTCTATATACACTGTAAAAAAATTTCAGAAACGTTACCGAAAGTAACGGAGACCTGTGCTGCACGATACTAACGGAAAGGTTTCAGATTCGAGCAGAAAACTGTTTTGGTTATAATACGGAACATTTCCGATTCGCAATGAAAGATTTCTGAATATATCGGAAACCTTTCATTACGGATAGGAAAAGTTTCTGAATACATATGAAATCTTTCTGGAGACTAAGAAATGTTTATGAATGCATAGGAAACCTTTTATTACGAATCGGAAAGGTTTCTGAATGTATATGGAACCTTTCTGGAGGATTATTTCAAAATTTACATAAAAAAGCACAAATAACTGTACTAAAATTACTTGCAGGTGCATACATATAGTGTAAAATCATTTAAAATACAATAGAAATATCTCAAAAATGCATTAAAATTTTTAATCTATTTTTAAGATATTTCTAATATATTTTAAATAATCTTACATTATGTGCAATGCACCTGCAAGTAGTTTTAATACATTTATTTGAGCTTTTCTATATGAATTTTAATTATTTACTCAAGTTGAATTTAGCACTAGTATTTAAACATTCAATTATTGAAGATTATTTTGTGAAAGGGGCTTAGTTTAGTAAAATGGATTTTGTGAAGAAGCGAGTTTTATTAAATGAATTTTTATGAAAGAGTCTTATATGGAAGTTCATTTCTGAATGATTTTTTCTGAGTTTTTTTTTTAATTATTATTATTATTATTTATATATCTGCTTGGATTTATTCTGAAAAAAAAATCAATATTTTTATACCTTTTTCATAATTTAGATAAAATTTATTGCGTTTTAACATCTTGCAGTAATATTTTTTTTTTGACCATGCGGATTAAGAAGTAACATTAAAGTTCCTGAACTGTATTATTATTGAAAATGGAATGATAAATTCTTTCGAAAAGCGTTTTATTTATTTTTTTAATCATTTATAGCATTATTTTTACTTATTATTTTAGTTCTTTATTAGCGTTTCTTTGTTGCACAGACATTTTAAAACACAACATTTTATTATTATTAGTGCATGTAAATAAGATATGATTGCAATTTATGTAATTGTTGATTCAATATCGTATTATGCTTTTCACAGAATAATATTAATAAATTAAAATGCCTTATAACCTAAAGTAAGAAATTTTGTGTACTATATTTTCATAAAATAAGCTGATGGTTAATAATCTTGAAATTTTCAATTCTGTTTACTGTAAAGTGCATAAGTTAAATAACAACAATAGTTTCTTTTCTTTCTTTTTTTTTTTTTTTTTTTTCCACAATTCAGTCTTGCAAAATCAGAAGAAAACATTTTTCTTTTCAAGCAAGAACATTTAGATGAACAAGTAAAATTCAAATCGCAAAAAATGCAATGGTTAATTTTTTCGAAGCATTAAAAAAAAAAAAAATCCCTGCCGGCTCGGGCCTACAGGCGGAGGTAGATTTCGAAGTTAAGTACTAAATTCACCAACAAAACTTAAATCAAGATTAAAGATAAACCCAGTTCCTTCGCTAAGAATGAGCTCTAGGGAGCTAAACATTTTGTGAAAATTCTAATATACACAGACGCATGTATATGGAATGTGTTTAAAAATGGCAAAATCAAATTCAGAGAACCTCAAAGTGTTAAAATATGTTAATATCTCCATACTCGGGTTTTTATCATGTTTTAATACGTTTCTTCAAACTCGATGACGTTACATATTCACCTGCTGTGGTCCATTATATTTTCAATATGATGCAATATTTTGTTGTTTTTTTTAATTCGTCAAACTATTTATTTCATTTTGAATTTTCATGCAGAAATCTTGCTCTAGAACACTTATGGCGTAATATTCAATTTGTTTTCAATTCGTCAAACTATTTATTTCATTTTGAATTTTCATGCAGAAATCTTGCTCTAGAAAACTTATGACGTAATATTCAATTTGTTTTCAATTCGTCAAACTGTTTATCTAATTTAATTTTTCACGTGAAAACACTGCATTAGAAAAGCAATTGTTGTGGTGAGAATTTTATTGCTTTTTTTATTAATTGTTGGCAACAGCTATAACGAAAAATATTTATTTTTTCCTGCCATTGTTGTGTAAAAGCTGGTTTTATCAGAATCATGTTAAGACGGTATTCAAAATTTTAAACCTTCCCCATTCCCATTCCCTTGGACCGATTTTGCTCATTTTCAATCCCCGCCGAGAAATTAGCCATGTTAAAGTTGTTGGCGAGTTTGAAGACGTTCCGTGTATAATTGCGACTTTTATCGTGCGGACAAAATTTAGTACATACATACATACATACATATATATATATATATATATAAACTTTTTAGGTGGGGGTGGTTTTGGGTTCCTGGGGTCATGTAATGAAAAGTTATGAAGGAATTTTTCAAAGGTCGCACCATGGTAACGACTGCAATAGGTAGTATTTCTTACGAAATCTACCTAAAAAAAGGTGTGTGTTTGGAGGGGGGGGGGGGAATTTACATATCTGAGCCTGAGTACTAAACAAGTTAATGATCTTAAAACGATTCTTTTTATTTTTCTATCAAAAATTTGAGGAGAAAAAAGGTGAATATAAAAATGAATTTTTGAAAGCTTTTTAGGAAACAGCAAAACAAATGAATCAATTTTATTTACTATAATGATTTATAAAAATAAATCCTATAACTGTAAGAATAATTTACTGTTTATTTTTACTCACAATACTGTATTTTTTACATAAAAGCAATCAATAATAAAGAAGTAAAATGACAATAAACCTTCAGCTTGTTTGATTAAAATATAATACGTAAATATTCTTTTAAGTTATAACGCATTTAATAATTTGTTAAGAACACGCTGTGAAAAGGAGAATACGATACCGCAATCAGTATGAACATCAAGTTTAACTACATTATTCTATTTTCATGCACACATGTATATATATTATAATAAAAAAACAGACTAAACAAAGTCTGATCTATTAAAAAATAAATAGGTTATTAATTTCTTTTCGTGTATTGCAACAAAGAAAACTAATAAAGGAGTAAGTAATAATAAATAATAGTAAGTAAAAGTAATACTGTAGATGATTAAAAAAAAAAACACTTACCCAGAATTACGATCTTTCCTTGTTCAATAATACTAAATTTCCAAAGCTCTGAAAAAGTCCATTGATAATATCCAAGGTACATTTCTTGCATAATTTTAAAACGCAATAAAAAATACCCATAAAATATAACAAAAATGTTATAATATTGGGTTTTTTTTTCAAAATAAAAGCGAATTCAAATACACGTGGTAAAGCGTAAAGTTACCTACGCCGCCATCTCATTTCTCATACACACGAAGGAGTTGACTTTCACTTCAGGCGATTGCTTCTGGTTGCAGCGTAAGGAGAAATAGTGGTGAAATACTTGGAGCGCATGCGTACAGGCGCTTTCACTGTTTCACTAAAAGTAAACAGAAACACCCAGGAACATTCCCGGTTGTATCGGAAAATAGAAATGGCTCTCACATATCCGATACTATCAGAAATGTTCCTGTTAGAATAGTAAACGTTCCCACTATTTTTTACAGTGTATCATTATATTATCTTCATCCATCTAATGAATATACTTCCTAATCTCCTTTAAAAACTTAGTGTGTATCGATCAGAGCAATACGTCTGAATTCAATGGATAACTGGAAGTGACTATGCATTGCAATACATAACATATCATAAAGAAGTGAAAAATATTTTCAGTTGTCTTGAAGAAGGCTCCCTAGGGGCCGAAAAATGTAGACGGAGAAAAGAAAACCAGCCTTTTTAACTTATATAGCGCCTTTTAGCGTATAACGTGAGATAATTATGTAGTCTTCACTTAAAAGTATTTCATTTCTTTATTTTTTTAATAAGAGTTTTTGCTTTATTTGATCAATGCCAATGACGACAAAATCATTAACTATGTTGAGTTACCATAGAAACGGCTACAGACACATATAACATTTCGGAGTGTTCTCTGTTAAATTTAAATTTACCGATTCCCAAAAGAACAACTATAGAATTTTAACAAGCTGTAAAAGAAACAGTTTCAGCATTAGAAAGAAAAACCTATAGTGGAAGCGTACGTGCTCGATTCATAATGGTAATATGACGTCAATGCTGAACATTTTTATCCGCGACAGAACGATCCAACACTTTATTTTTTAGTAGTAAACTTTCTTGCGAAATAAATTAATTACTTTTTTTTTTTTGACATTTATAAATCTTTTAAGGCAAAAACTATGTTTATTATAATTTGAAAGCTTTTTATTTTCATAATGGTTATGTGAAAAATGTTTATTGCTATAATATTAAGTATATCAATGCAATTTCTTGTTTTAGAGGGGGGGGGGGATGTAAGTTTAGTTTAATTAAAACTAATTAAATTACATGTGAATTGAAATTTTAAAAAGTACTTTGTTGTTCCATCTTAACAGGTTAGCTGTATCTGGCAGTTTTCTTTAATCGTATTGAATATATGTGAATTATACGTTATCCATAAGGGGCTGGTATAACATTAGTTAGCAGAACTAGAATTTTTGAAATAATCAACAATATTTTTGACAATAATGCTAACATTATAAATACTCAGCGTTTTATTTTTTTCCATTTTCTTTGTATTTCAGTCATTTGTTAGGAAGCACAATTATTAATGCATATAGAGGGTGTATCTGAAAAGGTGGACAAAACTTTATGGGGTCATAGAACGCAGTTATACGAGCAAATTTCGTCACAGAATGTATGGTCTGAACGCAAGCAGTGAGACGTTAAAAGGCAGTTTTCCATTGTCGCAGTTATAGATTTAACACAAGAATGAGAGGAGATACTTCAGAAAACATTTTATTAACAGGAATGAAATTAATGTACAGGCTCAAACAAATTTCTCAAAAGATCTTCCTCCAGTTGAAATGCACGCTTTACATCTGCGTGATTGGGACTGACGCATATTTGTGTAGACACCACGCATTTCCCGAATATTGCCGGCAACAATGGCAATCCTGGCGACTAGATCCATATCAGTTTCAATGGGACACACGTAGATTAGGCTTTTCATATGGCCCCACTGGGAAAAGTTTAAATGCGAGAGATGCGGTGAACTTTGCGGGCTAGCTATAGGAGCACCTCGATCAATCCATCTCCCTGAGACTGTGGAAAACTACCTTTTAACTTCTCACCGCTTGCGTTCCTACCATACATTCTATGACGATATTTGCTCGTATAGCTTCGTTCCATCACCCCGTAATTTTTTTCCCACTTTTTCATATACACCCTGTATAAATTGAAAGAGTACAGCCTGACTTTTCGAGTTTTGATAGGATACAAAATTTCAAATTTGAAATTGAAATACAAAATTTCAAGAAAAATGTCAATGAAATGAAAAGTTCTAAAATAGCTCAGAATATTAAAGTGCGTATTTTAGTATTAGTTGAATCACAAAATTCATGATATTAATTCAATCTAATAATGCAATAAAATTAAATTTTAAAGGAAGTCGGTATTTCGATTTATGCGAATTTTCTACCATATGTCTTACCTAACTCCTAGTTTTTACAACAGCCCTGCTCGGATGGAGTTATGCCAGACCCGAACTCGTCATAACACCTGTTAGCATATGGCTTAAGATAATTATGTAGATTGTACTTACAAGTATGAAATTTCCTTACACTTCTAATAAGGGTTTTTGCGTCATTCGATCAATGCCAGTGACGACAAAATCATGAACTATGTCGAGTTGCCATAGAAACAGCTACAGACGCATATAACATTTTGGAGTTAAATTTAAATTTACCAATTCCCAAAAGGACAACTATAACATTAAAACAAACTGTAAAAGTCACCTTTTCTGCGTCAGAAAGAAAAACGTATAGTAAAAACGTACGTGCTTAATTCATAAAGGTACAATGACGTCAATGCTGAGCATGTTTCCCCTAGGCAGTGCAATCCAACACTTTATTTCATAGTAGTAAATTTTCTTGTGAAGAAAATTAATTACTTTTTTTATTTTTTACACTCATAATCTTTAACAGAAAATTTTATTGTTATTATAAAACGATTGTATTTTCATAACGTTTACTGGAAAAATGTTTATTCCTATAATGTTCTGTATATCAATGCGATTTTTTTAAAGAACCAAAAATGTAAGTTTAGTTTAATTAAAAATAATTAAATTAAATTAGATTTGAAACCAAACTTCAAAAATATATGTATTACTTCTTTCTGCAGTGAAATGAGAAATGTTTATTTTAAAAGAATATTACATTTCGATATATTAAAAAAAATTATTAACATTAAATTATTAAAAGTATCAAAATTAATTATATCTTTAAATTTTCTGAATATGTTTTACATTGAAAAATTATTCTTTATTAAAATGTAATCGACACTCTTCTCCTATATCAAGAGTACCAACCTCCCTGCTTTTTAAGATACATAAACACATATGGAACCAGAAATTTTATTTAATAAAAAAAATCAATAAGTACCACAGCGGTAGCTGCGGCGTAGACAAATAGAGCCACCCTACGACTTTCTCCGATAATTGCAGAATATTTCTTCCGATTAAATAAGGTAAAAATTACTATTCATAAAATGTGGTAGCATCCGCTCTGGTTATGCTTTTGTAGCACCGCAAAACAAGACATATTTTAATAAATACATTTTCTATTTTAGTACAAATTTATTTGACTTTGAGCAATTTGATACAGTTTTTAAGGAAGGCTACTAGAATTTAGCAAAAATTACATTCTTTATAAATTCATTTACTAAAGAATATAGAATATCACACTTTCACAATAGAATATCACAAATCCTCTTAAAAATCTTTTGTAAGAAATATTCAGAGAATATTTATGGAATTTATTATTTTCTTATGACGTGCTAATCCGAAAAGATTTATCTTTCTATGTTTATTGGAATATTTGTATAAAATGCTTACAATAAGTCTAAGAGAGTATCCAGATAATCATGAATATTTATATTTTATGTGTTTAAATGAGTACAAAAATTTTCATTTGAATCATCAATAATTATTAACGCATCAGATTATATAAAAATCATTTTTAAATTAAAATACTGTATAAACATGCATACCAATGTCTTCTCGCTCAACTTTTTTTGGTTTGTAATTTTACACTGAAATATAATGAAGCTATATTAGCATAAATCTTAAAGGTTTAAAATTTGTTTAAAATCAACATGTCTTCTAAATTCACCTCAATAAAGTAGCATATTTTCATTTATAAATTTCCTTGAAAAACTATAAATTTTATCGATTTCCAGAATTTTAAACTATTTAAATCATACAAATCTTGAATTTCTGTGAAATGTTATTCTTTAATTTTTAGTTGAAAAAAAAAATAATCATACACATTTTAATGTAATCGAAATTTACTTTTTTTTTTTTTTTTTTTTTTACTTTCTAAATTTTAATCAACAAAAATCAAGACTAAGTCGGTATTAATTATGCAAATACATTAACCCTTAAATGCCTGATTTTTCAAAAATCTTTGTAATAATGTTTTTCGGCTTTTATTTTTTAAATAAATCATGGGAAAAATACTTAAAAAAATCATATTTTGTTTTAAGTCTTGTTTACGGCTAAAAAACAGTTTGTTACTAATCGGCAATACTGGTGTTTAATTGAAAAAATAATTTGCCTTGATAAAATTCTATAATATTAAACACACAAGAATTTTATGAGCTATAATAAGAAATAAATTTCACTTGCTCACTGCAGGTCAAAATAGGGTATTTCGCAAGCTTCCAAACAAAACAAAAAGAACAAGTAGCAACAATTGAAAAAATAAATCTATCTTTATTCTTAAAGAGCACAAGTGTTGCCATCTAAATGTTGAAAATCGATTTAATAATATTTTCAGAATGTATTTTATTGGCAACATTAGGTATTATAGCGTCAATATTATTCTAATAGTATTTTAGAGCCTAAATTGGGTATGTTGCCGAAAAGCAACACCAGGCATTTAAGGGTTAAAATGTACATTCTGTGAAAACTAAAGCAGAAGAAGGGAAATGCAAAGGGAATAATTTCAATAACGAAATAACCGGTGACTTTTCTTTTGAAACTAAATGACAAATTCTAATTTTTCAGCAACCATCATTGATTGTTTTTTGAAAAAGCAGGGAAAAGCATATGAAACAGAATTTTTAATATATCATTATTAAATAAAACAGTCTCTTACCGCATTAAAATTTCATTTTAAATATAATAATCTTATTTTATATACAATTTTTGCATATTTTAACGCATAGAAAAAGAAAAATTTGTAGTATATTCGAAGTATAAAATAAAAATATACTGTCACATAACACTTAATACGAATATTTGTTGCATTTCATTTCGCCTATAAAGAAGTAACATTTTATTATGACATCACATTTAATATGTTTTGAGAAAAATTAATGGATTCTGACTGAATCTATTTACATAAATTTTTGAAAATTTTTGAAAGTTTAGAAATATGAAATTTGAAATATTTAGTTACTTATTAGATATAAAGGATTTCTAAGAACAGTTCTTAAAGAATTCAAAATTTAAAAGGGGTGATAATGCGCGAATAGGGTTCTAAAAAACATTCCGAATGACGATTTCTACTCAATTTTGGTAAGTATCAAATCGATTTCAAATGTAATTGTTGTAAATTAATGGTAACAGAACTTGCTCTAACATAGGCTCTGTTTTATGTTTGTAACACTACCACTAGGGGGTTGCAGGAGAAAAAAAAAGTTGTAAATTGCAGTTTTTGTGTTATGGAAGGGCCTAAAATCATGAAAATTGAAATGGTAGTTACTTATAAGATATCAATGATCTCTAAGACCATTTCCTAAAAAACCGAAATTTAAAAGGGGTGAAAGTGCGCGAAAAGCGTTGTAAAAAAACGTTCTAAATTGTGATTTCTATGCAATCTCAGGAAGTACTGAACCGATTTCAAATATAATGGTGTAAAAATGGTGACAGCTCATGCTCCAAGATGGGCTATATTTTATATCTGTTTCTACAACTCCAAAGCAGTTCATGAGCAAAAATCTTTCTAAAAATGCGATTTTTGAATTATGGAAGGACCCAGATCCATGAAATTTTGCATGGTATATATTTATTAGATATAAATCATCTCTAATAACATTTCTGTGTATCAGGAAATGTATATCAGGAATTGACCCCCTAGAAGCCCAGATTTCCTATTGAGCACCTTTGGTATTCTTTTGAGAAAGGTGGTGCAAGTACGTCATGTAACACCAGAGACATTTACTGAATGTTTGGCAAGCCATGCCTGTAGAACAAACTGCCGCAAACTTTTTGAATCTATGCCTCGTCGTGTGGCAGCCGTTATCAAGTCCAGAAGAGTACAACTCGTTAATAACTTGCTAACCTTAATTCAATGACAATTGAGTGTATATAACTATGTCTTCATTTGACTCTTCAGATGCAACTTAAATTCACTTCCCAAGAACGATTTTCACTCTAATCCTCAGGCTAGGCTTCTACTATGGTCAATTTCATGTTTTGATAAACAAAAAAATTCACGCGATAGTTTTTTTTTATGCTAGCAGCATCCTGGTGGAAATTACATAAATACGCAGATTAAATTCCCTTCCTCCGAGTGAATTTTTATAATATCTTCAGAATAAGCTTTTGTCATAGTCAATTTTATGCTTTGATAAAAATAAAATTTAGTTCAGAGGATTTTTGTGCTAAAATAGCCCTTGGTACTTGCACAAATACGCCATTTAAACTCAATTCTCACAAACCCACTTCCCTCTATTCTTTAGAATAATGTCACGGACTATTTTATGCTTAGATTAAAAAATTACACTTGGTTGAGTTTTTATGCTAGTAGCGCTGTAGATGGAAAATTAAGTAACTACCGGAAATAAACTCACTTTCTGCGAACGAATTTTGCTCAGATCATCAGAATATGGTTCTGTCATGATTAAATACATGTTTTGATAAAATGTTTCACGTGATAAGTGCCTCAACGGTAGTAGCGCCCGAAGTGGGACATTGCATAACTACGAAATTTACACTCACTCCCCCAAAACAAAGTTTTCTCAACTATTCAGAATAAGCTTCTGGCTTGCTCAAATTTATGTTTTTATAAAAATTTTCTTATGATATGATTTTTTAATACTACTAGAGCTTATGGCAGTATTTTGGAAAGCTTGTCAATCTAATCTCATTTCTTACGAACGAATGTTTGTCATATCTTATAAGTGTCCTACATGATTTATATATTTTTTTTAACTTACACGTGATAGGTTTTTGTGTCAATTCAACCGATGGTGGAAAATTGATTAGCTAGGCATTTTACACTAACTTTCCGCAAACGCACTTTGCAAAAAATTTATATTACATATAAATATTTATTAAAATTCAAAGTTCGGTTGTACATTCGGGGACAATCGATATGTATCTGTCTGTCTGTCTGTCTGTTTTAGAAGCGTACACGGGCGGAAGACAAAGGGGACTAGTATTGTACCGCGTCTTAAACTGACAGGTTCTTACTTCATTTTAGGTATCTATACTTCCTATTATAAAGAGGAAAAAATTGTTTATTTGTAGGAGGTAAGCTCTGGAACTACCGAACTGATTCCAAAAGTAATGGTATCAAAATGATGGTGTTAGTCCAACTTAGAACATAGGCTATATCTTATGTCGGTGCCACTACACCAAAGGGGGTGTAGGAGCAAAAAACGTTCTAAAAATGAGATTTTAGCGTTACTGAAGGGCCTAGAAATATGAAATTTTGAATATTAGTTACTTATAAGATATAAATGATGTCTAAGAACAGTTCTTAAACAATTCGAAATTTAAAAGGGTTGAAAATGCACAAAAAGCGTTCTAAAAAACGTTCTAAATGGTAGTTTCTACACAATCTCAGGAAATACCAAACCGATTTAAAAAATATTGGTGTCAAAATGATGGTGACAACGCTTGCTCCAAGATAGGCTATGTTTTATGTCGGTGTCACTACCCCAAACAAGGTGCAGGAGCAAAAAACGTTCTAAAAATGCGATTTATGTGTTACTGAAGGGCCTAGAAATATGAAATTTGAAATATTAGCTACTTATTAGATATAAAGGATTTCTAAGAACAGTTCTTAAACAATTCGAAATTTAAAAGGGGTGAAAATGAGCGAAAAGCGTTCTAAAAAACGTTCTAATGGTGGTTTCTACACAATCTCAGGAAATACCAAACCGATCTAAAAAAATAATGGCGTCAAAATGATGGTGATAACTCTTGCTCCAACATAGGCGATGTTTTATATCGGTGCCACTACTCCAAAGGGGATGCAGGAGAAAAACGTTCTAAATTGCGGCTTTTACGTTACGGAAGGGCCTAGAATCGTGAAATTTGGAATGGTAGTTAGTTATAAGATATCAATGATCTCTAAGGACATTTCCTAAAAAAATCGAAATTTAAAAGGGGGTCAAAATGCGAAAAAAAGCGTTGTAAAAAACTTTCTAAATTGCGATTTCTATGCAATCTCAGGAAGTACTGAACCGATTTCAAATATAATGGTGTAAAAATGATGGTGACAGATCTTGCTCCAAGATAGGCTATATTTTATATCTGTTTCCACTAACCCTGAGGAAATGCAGGAGCAAAATGCGCTAAAAGCGTTCTAAATGCCGATTTGGCGGCAATATCTCAGGAAGAATGAATCTGATTTCAAACGTAATGGTAGGAAATTGATGCTGACAGCCTCTGCTCTAACATAGACGCTATTTTATGTCGGTATCACTATCACCAAGACGTTGCAGGAGCAAAAAAGCGTTCTAAATTTCGATTTTTGTGATCGGTAGGGGCTAGAAACTTAAAATTAGGCAAGGTACATATTTATTAGATATAAATGATCTTTTAAGAATAGTTTCGGAAAAATTGGAAATTTAAAAAGGGTTGAAAATGCGCGAAAAGCGTTCTAAAAACGTTTTAAATTGCGATTTCTACTCAATCTCAGGAAATTCCAAAGCTATTTCAAAAGTAATGGTTGCAAATCAATGGTGACAGTCCCTGCTATAACAAAGGTTATATTTCATGTTTCTGTCACTACAATCTGAGGGTTGCAAAAGCAAAACATGTTCTAATTTGCGTTTTTTGCACAACT
Organism: Maratus speciosus; assembly: GCA_963932465.1. Lineage (NCBI taxonomy): Eukaryota > Metazoa > Arthropoda > Arachnida > Araneae > Salticidae > Maratus > Maratus speciosus. The sequence goes on along the minus strand of OZ010786.1, from coordinate 50,938,396 downwards.
GAGGGGTCTAATACTTTGAAGTATGGCATGGTATTTACTTACAAGATGTAACTGCTTTCTAAGAGCAGTCGAAAGAAAATTCCAAATTTAAAAAAATGAAGTGAGTGAAAAGCGTTATAAATTACAATTTTTAAGCAAACTTAAGAATTACCAAACCGATAAAAAAATAATGATAACAAATTTTGGCGATAGAACCTGCTCAAATATAAGATATATTTTATGTCTGTTCCACTACCACCAGAGGGTTGCAGGAGCTAAAAGCTTTCTAAATTGCTATTTCTGTGATACTGAAAAGGCTACATGGTAGTTACTTATAAAATATAAATGCCCTCGAAGGAACGTCGAAAATAAATTCGAATTAAAAAGGGGTTAAGTGAAGGGGAGGTGCGAAAAGCATTCTAAAAATTTCTAAATTACGATTCTATGCAATTTCAGGGAATATAAACCGATTATAACAGTAATAGTTGCGAATCAATCGTAACAGTCTCATATCCTAGACAGGCTATATTTTATGCCGGTGATTCTACCACCTGGGGTTCACAGGAACAACAAACGTTCTAAAAAAGGGCTTTAAAAGCTTTTTAAATTACGTTTCTGTGGAATATTAGGAAATAACAAACCGATTTCAAAATTAATGTTGGCAAATTAATGGTGACAGTTCCTGTTTCAACATAGCCCTTTATGTTGAGAGAGGTGGTAGGTAGGACTTGGAATTTGAAATGATGGTTAATTTTAAGATGTAAGAAGATGGTTTCTAAAAAATTCAAAACTTCAAATGAATACTGAAATGAGCATATTAATTGAGCATAAAAGTTTCAAAATATTTTCTAAATTATCATTTATTTAGTTTTATTTCATTTTATTAATTTAAGTCTCATTTCTGCCATTGCAGTGTAATAATGATGTTTAATCAAACTGTGTTTTAAATAGTAATTTTTGAATTATTCCTAAAAGTAATAAGTACCTTTTAATAGAAAAAACATTTAATAAAATAAAATATTACGTTTTAATAAAATAAAAATTTAGTTAGTACCTTTTAATAAAAATTAGACATATAAATATCACTTGGCATATTTCAAATATTACGCGAGCAAAGCCGCGGGGTTTGCTAGTATGTATATAAAGGGCATGTAAGAGTAACATAACTATAATATGTACTGGACCTCACAATATCTATGAATTTGCGTGAGTGCAATATGAACCAATACAGCGTAATGCTTCTCATTAAACGACAAAGAATTAGTAGGTGACTGAAACGGTTATTAGAATGGCTTGTAACTATAATATGTACAGGACCTCACAATATCTGTGAATGTGCGTAAGTGCAATATGAACCACTACAGCGTTATTCTTCGCATTAAACGACAAAGAATTGGTATTAAACGACAAAGAATTAGTAGGTGACTGAAAGGATTATTGGAATGACTTGTAGTTATAGTATGTACTGGACCTCACAATATCTGTGAATGTGCGTGAGTGCAATATGAACCACTACAGCGTAATTCTTCGCATTAAACGACAAAGAATTAGTAGGTGACTGAAAGGATTATTGGAATGGCTTGTAACTATAATATGTACTGGACCTCACAATACCTCTGAATGTGCGTGAGTGCAATATGAACCAATACAGAATAATTCTTCGCATTAAACGACAAAGAACTAGCATTAAGAGAGTACGGGGTGATAATAATATTAGTTCACAAACAATTATACAACTTGAGAAAGTACATTCTAAGGCACAAAACCCTTATTTAAGGAAATTTGCGAAATTATCGGAGTTTGAACATACTTACATAACAAGTGCACAGGGGCATATATATTTAATTTTTAAATGACGCACTTTTAGATTATTTATGCGATAATGAATTGAGTACATAACAAAAGCTCTGAGCTAATTGTCGCTCAACTGTATGACATCCCAGTGCTAAATATTTCAGCAAAAAGTACTGACGAGTATTTTTCGCTAATCCAGCAGAGATATTTGTGTTATGAATACAAATTAATTAATTAAATATTGGGATTGAATTGTTGATAATTTTAAAAAGTAAGCATGTCCTGGCAAATGATGACACTTCATCTAATTAAGAGGTGACTGAAATGTTTATTGGAATCAAGGGCGTAGGAACCGGGGGAGCTGGGGGAGCTGTGACTCCCCCTGGAATATTTTAGACGGGCTCAGCTCCCCGGGACAAATTCTCGCACCACATCTGTTTACGATACATTGCTCAATTAAAAAATAAAGTATACTTTTTCTAGAAAATTCACACAATAAACGACAAAGAAAAGAGAGAGGGTGGTGAGCACACTTGTTTGTGCCTTCACCCTTTTTCTCATTGTTTACAACATTCCCGATTTCCAGAAAAAATGGGGTCTTATATAGGTCTACTACAAATTACCTGCACCGATAACACATTTATAAAGAGGTGACCTTTAAAATTGATTTGGAAGAGATTTGTAAAGAATTTGTAAGCAAAACAACAGAAAGCACTTTAATTTTTGGTAAATGGAAGTGGGAGAAGCCTTAAATTTGAATATTGTATTCGGGATTGCACAGAAATTAAGTTTCTATGTACCAAGTATATCTATTAAAAATTATTTTAACTGGATTAAAGAGTTGGTGATCTTTTGATATACTTCTATTTTATACTTCTGTTTGTGAAACGTGCAACACTATGAAGGAGCCCTCCAAAATGGACGAAATGATCCGCGCCACTAGCTTTCCGAATATGCCCCGGCTTCCCCTGTTTGTACAAAGTTCCTACGCCACTGATTGGAATGGCTTGTAACATTGTCTCTATCCATGTATAAAAAAAGTGATAGCGATAAATTTATCCATATTTTTTTTTCTTCAAAACTCTTAATTCTCATATCTTAGCATAACAATTCTCTATATTTTTCCAATATTCTAACAACGTTCTAAACTGAGCACATATTTTTATAATAATCGTGTTATGTTCCGATTGCAGGTATCACAAATAAAGTGTCATACACTGAAATATCTGCAGTCATACAAAACGCTCATGCATAAATTACCAATGTATTGATTTATTCTGTTGTATTAACCATAGATGGTCTCCGAAATGAACAGACATATCTTGTGATATAGAAATTATGATTTGGGATGCCCGACCAGAGCAAGTTATGAATGAATGTTTAGAAAGATTAATAAGATTATAAGATTACTAGGGAGCTCTGCCCTCTGCAAGCTACGCTCGCCAACCCCCCTGTCAAACACTGAAAATCAATTCAGAATCTGAAAATCTAAAAATCTAATGGGTTTTAAAAATATTAGAGAAGATTAAATTATACTCAAAAAACTGTGCAGATCTCCCTGTAAACGGGTTTCCATTCAATTCCCTTTGATTGCAAAAATTTAATGGAGAATCAGTTGCTGTTAAGACATCCAATGGTTGTTTTCGTTTTTGATTAAAGAGGATCAGCTAAACATTTGAAAAGAAGCTAAAATAAAATGAATTAAGCATTCAGAGTCTTCGTCAACCGATATTTTAAAACAATCTCTATAACAATAGCCTAAATAATGTGATTATCATCAACAGTTCCGGGCGGAACACTTTGCTTTTTATACTCTAGGTGCCATTTTGATACTTTAATGTTATCCAGGCACAGGTGATAAGTCTCTAAATATTATTCTATCCCCATCATTTCATCTATATTATAATAGTTCAAGTCATCAAATGCCATAAAAGAATACTATCTGATCCCTTCGCCTTTCATATGAAAGTTTGGAACAAATGTCATTGGCGCGATTTTTTTCCAACGCCAATTTGGGGAACGCATCAACAGCATAAACAGCAACATCCGGCTTACCATATCAAGCAAAATAACGATACTTTGGCGCCAGTTAAGTACCCGTTGCGTATATGACATTGGCGTCAGAAAAAAATCGCGCCAATATTGGGCCGTATATGACATCTGTGCCGAAAGAAAAAAAAGCCGGTGCAAATCTCGCCAATATCTTTTTTTCAACTCGCCAGTTAGCATTTTTTTATTGTTCGTGTGGTAAATTAAAACATTGATTTGAAGTTGAAATTAAATGTGATGGTTTATTACATAATTTAATATTTCGCCAGATGTCATATATGCATGTTTGGCATAATTTTTTTTTTTTTTTTTTTTTTTTTTTTTTTTTTTTTTTTTTACGAAAATTTGGCGAAAGCCTCGTTTTCGAATACCAGTTACATATGTATTTTTGGTACTACTTAGTTATCCCGTCGACAAAAAATCTATCGCGAATTATAAGATTAAATGTCAATAATGCTTGATCGTAAATGTCATATTCACTTACCTTTTAGCAAGTTACACGTGTTTACGTCATCAAGTGATTTTTATTTCGACGTTTTATTTTTATATTTATTAATGTTATACTAATTTATTTGTTCTTTCGTTATTTAAAATAAAAATTTTGTCAATCTGTACAATTTGGCGAGTGGTTTGGCGATTTATATAATTTGCGAAATTGGGTGGCGGAATAACTACTACATTGTACCGTAATTTTTAATTATTTTCTATTATTTTCAAAAGGAAATAGCAAAAAAATAATTAATTACTATAGAACAAAATAATTTATATAAATTTAAAAAAGAAATAAAAGCAAATATACATTTATTATTAAATAAACAACAATAGCCGGGTTGCCATGTCTATCAAAATAATGCCATTTGTGCGCCAATTAGGTATCCCGGTGCGTATATGACATCTGTGTCTAATATTTTCTTTTCGTTTTTTTTTTTTTTTTTTTTAAAGAAGTGAGAGCCATCAATTTAAATGTTTCATTTTTAAATGAAAGTTTTGTATTTAATAAAATGATAACGAAATACAAAAAAAAAAAAAAAAAAAAAAAAAAAAAAAAAAAAAGCATTGTTCTTAGCATAGATTTAAAGGAGGGCCAACTGTCGCCAAATTAATTTAAAATAGTAACCTTTTCTGAATTATGAAAAAAAAAAAATTCTATTATGATTAAAATTTGAGTTGCCATCATTAGAAAAAATGTATTTAAAATTAGAAAAAAAAATAATATTTCAAAAACTAATTCGAATTTAAAAATTCTAATACCAGTTTTGAGATCTGTGGATCAACACGGATTTTTGGTGTTAATTTCATCGCAAAGTATTCCATATTTTAGGAGAAATCGCCGTGAAACAAAATCAGTTGTTTAATCAGTCGATTCAAAGAATCCATACATTTCAGGCGTTTCATATATTCGTTTCACAAATTCGTTTCATTAGGATTTTATATATACTAGGGGATCGAACCCGAGCTCCTCGGGTTACAGAGTATAGGTAAAAACAATTCTTTTTTTTCTTTTTTTTTTAACTCTAATTATTATTTTTTTACGTGTAATATATATTTTAGATTGTCCACTAACATAAAAAAGAATTTTTATATGAAAAATATCAATTATGCAATCAAATAAAGTTTTAAAATTTATTAAAAGCGTTACTTTCACATGCCAGGAGTTCTTAGCCCAAGATTTTGCGACTTAAGGCAGTCTTTCCGATCATTTCAGTGCTTTAAGCGCGTGGTTCAATCCCATGTTTGTTAAATTTGTTTCTTATTTACATTATTTTATTTATTTTTCTATAGAGGAAGTTTTAATTTTGTTATGGGACATCAGACGGAAACAAATGCTGACATTTTTACATTGTTTTAAAGGCAAGCGGATTAATATTTCATAATCGAGCTACACGTGATATAGATACATTTAAAAATAATTCATGCTTGAAAATCTCTCTCTCTCTGTATATATATTACGCTATCGCACGTGGCACAGAAATCTCAATTATTTGTTAATTGTTTAATGGCAACCCCCTAATGAAACGCATCTCATTCGTTATTGTGTAATAGTTTTCAAAAGGGAATAACAATAAATAAAAAAAAAGTTTAATTAATAGCTATAGAAAAAACAATTTATATAATAAAAAAAAATAAAAGTAAATAAACAATTTATTAATAAATAAACAACAACATCCGGGTTACCATATCAAGCAAAATAACGACACTTTGGCGCCAGTTAAGTATCCCGGTGCGTATATGACATTGGCGTCAGAAAAAAATCGCGCCAACGTGGTGCGTATATGACATCTGTGCCGTCTTTTACTTATTTATTTATTTATTTATCGAACAACAAACATACGACTTCATCTGATTTAAAATACAATAAATAAAGGTACTTTTCCAGTATAGGTACTTGGCGAAATAGAGAAAAAGTACATGGCGAGGAAAGAAATTTGGCAACGTACTTTCTGGCAACCTATTTAATCAAAATATTTTTTTCGAATAAAACTACATAAAAGTTGCTATGATCAGAAAGAGTTTGTACTTTAATGTTAGCTGGGCGCAATTCCCGCCAATGGCATTTTTTAACTCGCCAGTACATTTTTTTATTTTTCGAGGAGTAAATTAAAACAATGCTTTGATGTTGAAATTAAATAGTTTAAAAAAGAAAAAGAATAAATAATACCACAAAGATTTTCTTTTTAAGTGAAAGTCATGAATTTTAAACTTTTCAGTTTTAAATTAAAGCTATCCATTTTAAATAAAATGAGTGAAAGGATTATATTTTAATCATGAAATATGAAAAACGGGTAAAATGTTAGGCGATATATCACATGTTCCCGACTAACATAAAAATACCGAGTTCTTGATTTCTCTATCAGAATCTTCCTCTTTGGCGAAGGATCGAGCAAGTAAATTAAATTATGAATAAAAGTAACATGATACAATGCCTAGGATACATTTAAGGGAGACCAAACTGGTCGCCACGGGCCGATAGTTATTTTAAAAACCATAATAACTCAGTCAATTAAGATACAATTTTCAAACAAACTGCATTTTAAAGTAGGTTTTTTTCTCTATTTGACGGCGTAAAAATTGAAAATGCGCGATATTTAGAAATTTAAAAAATGGCTGACATAGCAAGCATTTTAATTTAATTTTTTTTTTAGGTTTTATGGGAAAATGACAACAAAATATACAGTATCTCCTATTTTCGACTCTTTTACGTTTACTTTCAATGACTTTCAATAGAAATGGGGTTCTTTTGTTGCCACGATTAGAAAAATGATATTAAAAACTACAAAAAAATTAATATCTCAAAAATAAATTGAGATACAGCTTTCAAACAAATTGCATTTAAAAGAGCATTTTTTCCTCATACAACGGTGTAAAAATTTAAAATGTGCGGCGGTTAGAAGTTTAAAAATTTGCAGTAAAGAAAATTGCAAAACCAAAATTTTATTTTAAATTTCAAAGTGTTGCCATTCGCAGAATGACGTATGCGATACGCACAGATATGTTTGTCCTTTATAATATTTCGCAGAATGACGTATGCGTTACGCACAGATATGTTTGTCCTTTATAATATAGATAGGGTAGATGTAAAACGAAATTTTATGTCCTAATATTTAAAAATAAATTTAATAATTACAGTATTCTTTATACTTTAAGCTAATGTAGTTGAGCAAAAAAGATAACAAAATGATTTCGGCATCACTTCATAACCATACATTTTTCCTTAACGTGCTTTTTATTTTTAAATCATTTTTATTTATATAAACCAACAAATGAATTTTTATATACACTATTGTTGTATCACCGTAAAAATGCCATACGTTAACACTAAAAGCGCCAAGAGCAGTCATTTTGACTGCTTCCAAATGTGTATAATTCAGTTTGAACCAGAAAATTTTTTAAAGTTAATAAGCTTTAGATAAAAATTCTGGTGTACAATTTCATTTTTATAAAATTTGAAATTACCGGCGCTTCTAGTGCTAAAATAAATTGCTGCTTTATTCCACTGAAGAAGCTTAATTGCCCTCTTATAATTAAACTATCTTCATTCGTGACAAATACTTCACTTATTTAAATATTACTAGATTTCCTTCAACGGTTTCAGTTATAATTTCTTATTTTTTAATGCAGTGTTCTTAATGTTTTCTATTTCTTTAATTGGGGAACACTATTTTAATAATTTTCCCCTAAAAATTATTATTAAGACTGATTTTTTTTTTTTTTTTTTTTTTTTACATTTTGAGATTATTAGTATTAGAGATTATCTATGAAAGTATAATACTTGAAAATATTTTTAGAAAAACATAGATAGATGTTTTTTTGTCTTTTTCAGAATTTCCGAAGATTAGATATAATTTAGGAACTAAAACTGATTGCATTTAAGAATAGTTACGTCAGAATAATGTTAGAATATCTGGAAATACTCCTTACAGAAATTTTATATAACATAATTGCATTTCTTGCATAAATTATTTTCTGAAACATAAATTGATTTTCTTTTTATTATCAGAAGTTTAAAAATCATCTATAAAAAACGTCTTAAAAAAAATAATTATCCATATGCACTTTAAATCCCAGCCCTATTCACCAATTCGGAATTTTATAAAAAATTTGCGTTCTTCATTTATATAAATTTAAGTTCCATCTGTATTCATTTCGAATCGATATTAATTAGATTTGCTGCTTTAAAACATCGACGAAAATGCTGTTCAGTGTTATATTTAAATTCATCTCTTGAACCAAGCAAAGTTATACTTCCACAAATACTTTATTTTATTAATCTTCTGAACTTTCTGCAGTCTTTCAGTTGGTGGATTTCCATAGAGGGGTTCAAATTTGACACATTTACTTGTCCTTATAAACTCTTGACATATTCGGAATAAATTTCCATTTATTTAATTTGCTAAATCCTTCATACTTAGACATAAAATTCGTAAACATTTTGACAAGTTTATCTTTTTACAGCAAAACCGATATGTTATGCATTTTAGAGTGGATAAAATACGTAGCAATCACTGTTGATCAATCGAAAATCAATACAACGTTGATTAAATCAAACCAGTGCGTTACACTTTGATATTTCAATATATGTGTGCTTTGAAGTGTTTTATTAGTTTTAGTTGGGTTTACACACATATATAAATATAACATATTGCAATAATTAACCTATCTGGTATTTATTCTGCATTTTACAAATTTAATTTTATTAGATATCGTCTTAAATGTTATCCTTCTTCTTTTTTTCATCTCATAAAATCCTAATATATTTTTACATGTCATTCTTTTAATTTCATTTTGATAGTTCGCTAATAAAATTTCCCTTTCAATGTATTTCGAATTCGGAATATTTTATTCTGATGCAGACTGTTCTAGAAGCGTTGTTTCGCGCGCTTTTGGGGACCTGATTCCACGGAAATTGTACTTCCACGGCGGACATATTAATCTACACTTTTGATTGAGTATATTCCATATACAGTCGAACCTCGTTATCCCGACACTCTAATGACCAGACAAAAGTGTCGTCATAAGGGGAGTGTGGCGGTAACCCGAGTTGGAGAAAAATGTGTTTATAAAAAACTGCATTTGCAATCAGTTTAAGACAATTTTAAATTCATAACTGTTCTTGTAGTTTTAAGCAATAAAACTGTATTATTAAACAAAATAAACACACAAACAAAAATTTAAAAGAATAAAAATCAGATTTATGACGATTTGTTGTTTTATTGTTACATTAAATATTGATGAATTAAGGTTTGCTTATCCCTAGATGTGCTTCTTACAATTTTTTTTTCAATATTATACAATGAACAGTAATAAATATTCGTTGTTTCAGAAATGGATGTTAGATAATTTCTGATCGTTTCAATGCAATGCAATGCTTCGGTTTTAGTCGGATGACTACAAGATTACTGGATTAACCACAAGAAAGAGCCATCTGACCAGAGCGAAAAGACCTCGAGTAGACTCATACGTCTATCTGGAACTTAAGTGGGTTCATAGTGTGTGGGTTTATTTATTCAAATAAAGGATTGAAGTAAAATTTCTCATTTATCTCAATAGGTATTTTAGACGCTTTTGTGAAAAGTTTGGCTAAGACATTTCTTACCGCTTAATTTCCGTGCTTATAAGATGGATTATGAAAAAAAGGACAATTTTCCTAAACCGTCGGGATATCCGGAGTTGAAAATTATTCAACGACGTAAAATCTGGAGTTTATTTACATTAAAATTATATACAGAAAATCGGGACTTGATACTGGATTTGAAAACTGACGTGATAAGTGGATTGACGTGAAAACCGGGTATCAGGATAATGAGGCCCGACTGTATAGTGGGTATTTTTTTAGTCGCCCGCTGATTGACTTAAAACCAGCTGTGCGAGATCAGAATGTAACCATGTGTGTGTTTTCATCTTTAAAATATACTGGGTGTTTCAAAAGTTCGGTGCGAAAGCAAAACGCGATTAAAAAAAGATCTATGGGTCGGAGAGACAAGCGGTTTGCAGATAAGTAATCAGTGTGGTACGAGATTTTGTGTCACATCAACAAAAAATTCGTTCAAAATCTCGGCAATAGAGGGCGCTACTGCAGATGATTCAATGGGATAAGTCCATATAGCTCACACAACTCAAGATTTGGAAGCAAAAAAGTGTATATGCAGGATTCTGTAACGTTTTTGTATCCAAATTTAGCGTTGTGTGAGCAATATGAAATTATTCCATGGAATTAACTGCGGTAACGCACTCTATTGTTGAGATTTTGAACTAATGTTTTGTTGGCATCATACAAAATCCCGTTACCACGCTGAATACTTATCTGAAAACCGCATGTTTCTCCGACACATAGATATTTTTTTTTATCGCGTTTTACTTTCGAATCGAACTTTTGAAGCACCTGGTAACTGCTGCACAGAAGATTTTGTCTTAGAATCGATATGGAAATTAGCTAAACGTTTTTTAACGCTATTTACAAAAGGTTTTTTTTTCTTTTCTTTTTTTTTTTTTTTTTTTCTTCAGTGCTAGTTTATCAAAGTTTTGATAAGATACGAAAATTGCAATCCGCACAATAAAATTTCTATTTAATGTTAATGCAATTTTCTTTTTACATTCTAATAAAAAATATTCTTAGAAGTAATTTCAAGAGATATTATATTCATAATAACACAAAAATGAAGGAATTAAAAGACTTAAAATTTCAGATTGTCATTTTCCTGGCGTGTCACACTGTGATGTGTGCAACGTAAAAGGCTTTCTGCTATCATGTACAAATATCTTTTTCTAGTGTCTTATTTTTGTTTCTAATTAATAAATATACCTTATATAACACATATATGTGGAAGGTAACAAGTTCTGTATTTTACAAATAATTTTCCATAATTAATATGTGATTGTCACTGAAAATGTCATTGTCCTGGCCTGAACATTTTAGTTCTTTATGAGGTATAAAGATGGCACTGCAGAGTAATTCTTCTTGTTTTTGACATAGCTCAAGTCAGAAATAGTAAAATCATTGCTACCAGCAAGATCTTTTAGATATTTCTTTGAAAATAATGTGTTTAAAAGCTTTGTAAAAATTGAGTAGATTTTTATTGTCCTTTTCCTGGCTTTTATAAATTACAAATAAAACTGAAAATTACACGGAATTTGAGGTACTATAGAGGAAACCTGTTCCCTTAAACAAAATTAAAATATTAGATCTTAAAAAAAAAAAAAGTGTGAAAAATGTTTTAGAATGAAATTGTCATTATCCTGGCATACACAGGCCAAGAAAATGACATATAATTATATTTACATAAACATGAATTTAAGCTCTTCAAATTTTAACAATTTTACATATAAATTCCTGTATTCAGCTGTTCAACCAACATTTTTTAAAAAATCAGAAGCTTTGAAACGATTTAAATTTTCAAAATTTTTGTTTTCAAAATCTCACATTTTGTGATATTTACCAGTATAATGTGACTGCAAGAATAAACTGGCTTCGTTCAGATGCTTTAGACGTCAATTATTTATTCTGCTGAAATTCATTGAATATAGTCCATCTGTCTGTTTAGAGTTTCCTCTCAAAATTTGTCTGCATATTACGTCATGACAGCAATATTCTCGTCATAAGGGTAGTAATTTACTTGCTTCTTATCAAAATGTGTATGCGATTTTCCTTTAAATATCTAATCCAACTTCATCGATATCTTCAACCTGCTTAGTAGTGATATATGGGGCATTCTCACAAGCTTTTGACTTTTGGGAAAAAAATCTGGCGATATTAAACTTGCTAAAATAACGTTTTAATCTGATAGACGAATGCCTTAATGATTCAAAATAAAGAAAAAATGGTCAGCAGCGAAAAATGTATTATTTATCTGAGGTTTAGGTTAAACTTGCGAGTTTAATTTTCCTTACCATTTTACCCCTATAACTTTTTATTTTCTTCTAAATTTTTACTTATAATGAATTTTCATAGTACCCACAGGACATTCAAATAAGAAATAATACAAATGTAGTACTTTTAATACAGAATTTTTGTATAACATTGTCTTAAAGGGGTGTTAAAGAAGAGACGGTGAGGTAAAAAAAGGTACGAAATGGTAAAAAAAGAGACGGTAAGGATGGAACGGTAAGGAAAATTACCAGCTATTTTTAGGAAAATCATGTTAAGACTAAGTGATAGCCACGATGTTCATTGATTTTTCGAAACAGTTGTTAACATTGGATTAAATTAAATTTTCTTTTAATTTACCTCGAAAAGTGCAAGAATAAACCTTGGGGACGGTAAGACTACCGATAAAGCCACGGTGCTTGAAATTGATATTTAAATGCTGATTTATATTCTGCAGTAAATTTCCTGTCAAAGAATTTTAGATATTCTTTCTCTAGCATACTTCTGCATGAGCAAAAACTTGAAAAAAATTCTGTCGCTGCATTTTAAGTGATTTTCTGTATAATTTTAGACGAGGGATGGTAAAAAATCTAAAACCCAGGGACAGAGTTCAAAAAATAATATCACCCTAAAAATGTGTGCCGGTTAATTTTCAGCTACAAATTTATATAAAACAATAGTTCCAGTTTCAGAAAAAAATTACATCGAATTATTTTTATTGAAACAATTTTATACAGACAGCTCCAAACTTAAAAATCAGCATCAGCGACACGGGACGGTAGATGAGTTTTTCATGTGTTTGGACCCCCAACATCATCCAAAACTTATTTATCTCGTTAATATTGTTGTGCAATCAAGCAATGGGATGTTCTCAAGTATATGAAATAAAAAAAAACACAAAAAAGTGTATTAAATAAAAAAATATTATTCAGGGACATGAAAGTTAAAAGATTGTGAGAATGCCCCCTATAACCGGAGAAAACTTATTTAATTTTTCGTGGCAGTATAGGAAGTGGACATTAAAAGAATTCCAGACCTTCGTCCTCTCTTTTGCTTGATCTTGCTCTGCATTTTCACACGGTTTTATATGTAACGCAGTTTTAAATGAACACAGTTTTAAACGTAGAAACATGAAATTGGCAGATATGACAATTGAAGTTATTTGGAATCAAAAAGCATCTTTTATTTATTTTATTTATTTATTTGTTTGATAAACGCGTTACAACTTGAGTTATAAGCAATCGTTTTCTCACAGCGACTTTTTCCGGATGTCACTTCCTTAATTTTAATTCAAACTGTCTATGTATTTTGGATTTTCTGAAAGATTTTTTGACTTTATCGAAAAATGGGAAATACTATTCGATTTCATATTTTCTGAATCAGAGTACATACCAATTTTCTACGAATGAAAATTAATTTAAGCATGTGTCAGAAAATAGAGTTTGAATCTGGGAATAGCTTTCATATTAAACATAGAAAAAACTCTGAGCTGTCTTGTTTATTCGCCGAAACTTTTAGTTTGCTTAAAGGTCCTAATTTTTTTTTTTTTTTTAATTTCAGGAAATGTTTCCGTGCTCAAAGTATAGTTCTTTACCATTTAAATTGAATTTTTTTCGGTCTGAATGTACAGTGATTCAAATAATAAATACAATATAATAAAGTAAATTGTTTGCACCCCCTTTTTTTTTTATCGATATGAAAAAAATAATACTACGCATATTTCTGAGTTAAAGAATTTTCAAAAGAGTCTGTAAAGCAGCGTTACATAATAAAATAGAATTTTATAAGTAATATACTATACCTTCTTCCCACTCGTTAATCTTAAACAGGCGTCCATAAGTAAAAAAAAAAAAAAAAAAAGCTTGAAATCAGGAATTCTGCTTTTTCAGAATTTAGTGTCGGCTCTGATAAAAAAAAAAAATATGTATATGTATATACATATAGATAATGCAAAACATGTGTCAGTTTTAAGACTTAAAACACACGCTTTTATTTTATGTAAAATGATGTCATTCGCATCCGGGAAAAGAATACCTCATTTACAATCTAGTCTTTAACAACATCTACAGTAAAGTATGCATATGACGTCACTATCGCTGAATAATATACATACCCCAAAAAAGAGATGTCATCATTCAAAAAAACTCCACAAAATATCAGCAAGCTAATGATTCATATGCCTTCATTTGTTTGTAATATTAACACAGATGCTTAAAATTAATTATAGTTTATAACATTTCCATGTATTATCAGAAATCATTCATTTATATTTTTTCAAATATCGCGTATTTTAATTAAATTTTTTTTCTGTTGTTATGGGAAAATGGAAACAAAAAGATATAATTACTATTTTCCAACTATTTTTCCTTTGCTTTCTACAGAAATGGAGTACTTGAGTTGCCAACATTACACTGTTACAAATTTTGCAGCATTCTGGCAGGTCATTCGACCAATTTTTGAAAAAACGGTTTCATAACCATAATTTAATAATATTTTGACCATAAAATGGCCAATAATATGGTCAGAATAATATTAAAATTAAGGTTGTGTAACCGTTTTCGGAAAAAACGGTCAAATGACCTGCCAGAAAGCTGCAATTTTTTAAGTGTAGACAAATGTGCTAAAAACTACAAAAAAAATATATATAATAATAATATCTGAAAAATAAATTGAGATTCAGTTTTCAAACAAATTGCACTTCAAAGTACTCTTTTTTCACAATACGACGGTATAAAAATTGAAAATGTGCGATGCTTAGCATTTTAAAAAATTGCAGTAAAGTATTTAATCGTACAAAGATACATCTGCTTTGTTTTACGGAACGTTACTTTTTAGAGACAACACTTTAATTGCTGGCCGAAAGAAATAGCATATAGGGGGCTAATAATAACAAGTTGGAAATTGCTCGTCAAACGTGGCAAATGAGGGGCGTTCGTACTATAACTAGTTTTATAAATATTTAATGCACCGCATATTTTACTGAATATATATTTTCGGGCACTTCCTAAGTGCCTAACAATTTCATTCTGTTCGAAAGGCTGTAACATCATTAAAATGCACTTGAAATAATTTTTTTCCCATAGGCCGTAATGTAACGGAAAACTTTTGCCTCTTTCTGTAATTAAACTATGCATCCGATTTTTATAAAATTTGAAATGACTCGACTAAAATTTGCAACAATTATATATTTAAAATTTCAGACCATTCGGAAGGCTGTAACATCATTAAAATATACTTGCAATAATTTTTTCCCATTGGCCTAAATGTAACGGAAAAATCTTGACTGTCCCTGTAATTAAACTATACATCCAATTTTCATAAAATTTGAAATGACTTGACAAAATATTTCAACAATTATATATTTAAAATTTCAGACCATTCGGAAGGCTGTAACATCATTAAAATGCTCTTGCAATAATTTTTTCCCATTGGCCGTAATATAACTGAAAACTTTTGACTGTCCCTGTCATTAAACTATATATCCGATTTTCATAAAATTTGAAATGACGCCACAAAATTTTGCAACAATTATGTATTTAAAATTTCAGACCATTCAGTTGTGTAGTTTTTGCTTTGTTATATGCGGACTGACAGACAGCCAGACAGACGGACCGAACGACGACTATAGATGCTACGTATTTTTATAATTACGAACGCACCTAATAAAAGAAAATAAAATCCATTCCGAACTTTTCCAACTGTGATCTTGTCTGCCTTGAAATACTCGTAAAAATTCCGATGTAAAACAAACCAAATCTCTCCGATCGCGAAATTTTGACTCTACTACACCAGAACAGCAAAAGACGGCTCTTTTCGACCAGTTCAGCGATTCGATCACTCCAAAATAGACTATCAGAAATATTATGTGTATAGAAGAAACTAAAAATTTCAAAGCAATCGTTTTCATAAAACATAACTTTAAATATGTTATATTATGTAAAAATATTAAAAGATATTTTTGAAAAAAAAATTGTTTCAAATATTAACTATCATGTATGAAAAAAGTAATGATATTTGTAAAATGATCTTTTGTTACGGCCCATAACTGAGCAGCACACGTTTCTGTGCGTTGTAGTATCTTAAAACAGAACTGCATTTTTTTAATGGGGTCATATTGCAGTATACTTGCGGTGATGTTGTCAGTATCATGAATCCATGTACTGCAAAACTCCACTTTCAGATGAGAGAAACAGCAAAAAATCTTAATATTGGTGACACATCGTTATAAAGAGATATCTTGATATGTTTATCAGGATTTGAGTCTCGTATCAATTTATCAATATATCAGCGACATCTATATTGCATTCACACATTCACACACACATATATGTATATTAGGGTGGAGCGAAAAAAATAATTTTTTTTAAATCAAAAACGGGTATGTGCCAAAATTTGTCTTTATATTAGTACATTATCTGCGTGCAATATTACCGTTGCAAAAAAATGGCTCAAGTTTGCGCTTTTGGTGAAAAAGTTGAAATTTTGGGTAAAATTTGACATTCTTTCAAAAAATTCAAAAAACTTCTATAGAGATGGTTATTATTTAAAATTGTTATTTAAACCTTTATAATTAATGCCTTCACATATTTAAACGATAAAACAATATCTTTGTTCTGTATAACTGGAACAAAACTGAGAACTTTTGGTGAAAAAAAGGCGTGCTACTCTGTTGTGTCATAAAATTAATTGTTGTTTAGAGTACAGTACTTACCTAGTTGCTTTCAAAACTACCCAAGAGGTAACACGTGGAGGTGACTGTATTTCATGTCACAACAGTACATAGCTCAACCACCCTACCATCTGAACTCAATGTTTTATTTATACATTGAATTGTGATTTTTTATCAAAGACTGGCATAAGTTTTCTATGTATCAACCTAGTACATCTCTTCTTTGGATCCACAGACTTTGGATGCTGCTGCTGTGATCTCTTTTACGTATTTTCCTGCTGCTTGTGTAAGAGAAGGCAAACAGTGTAATGCAGTGCGGATGATATTAATGTAATCTATTCAGCCGTCTATTATCTTAACCAAGATTGCACCCGATAAATGCATATTGATTAGGGGTTCTGTTACCACAACACTTTTCCAATGAAATAGATTTGTATAATTATCCGCTTCAAAGTTGATTGTCGATATTTCAGATTTGCGTTTGCCATCATTTACTCTCATCTTTCAACTATTATGTGCTGAGCTGCTAGCTGTTTAATGTGATGGCGATCGTCAGAGAGAATTGAAATAAGAATTTCCTCTGCGTATGCAAAGCAACCATTATCCTAAATAACCTTTTTTCAGTATTTATTTTATTCCGTTTTATGTGTTGCTTAGTATCCGAGTAATTTCCCATAAGTTTTTAGATCCCTTCTTTAGCTGTGGATTACATTTTATTGTAAACTATCCAGGAGCCAAAGTTGGATTACATAGTACTTTTTGAGTGAACGTAGAGACTCTGATGGGCAGTGAGTGCTTATTTGAAGGCGGATAATTCTGTTCGTCGTTGTCATCCATTCTGTGAGGGACATGTTTAGAATGAACCATTACAATTGATCATCTGCCACTTCCAAGTCCAGTGAATTTCCTCTGCATCATTTATTAGACAAGATCGCTGGCAAAAATTAGATTCTAACCCCCAGGGATTCGCCGGACTAATAGGAAAATCTTTGTTCACGTGCTATTCCCTTCTTATTTCAAATTTTGAAGCCGTAGAGAGTAGTTTTGAAACATTATTTTATGAAATCAAGAAAAGGGTACTGAGCACAAACCAGAAATACCCGCTAAATATTTGAAAAGTTATTTCATCAAGATATTGCTCAGAAGAACTAGCGAATAGGAACCCAAAAAACTTGTCCTACGCAATGTGGGTCACAGAGGCGAATAAAATTATTCAGCTTTATATGAGCACTGATTGACCATCAGGTTCACCTGTAGGTTCACTCACAAAGTATGTAATCCAAGTTTATGCCGCAGGATGGTTTACATCAAATATAATCCACATCTAAAAAATTGATCTAAAAACTTATGGGAAATTACTCGGCTACTAAACATCACAGAAAATGGCAAAAAACAAATACTAAAAAAAATTATTTAGGACAATGGTTGCTTTTCACATTAAGAGCAAATTTTTATTGCAATGCTCTCTAGCGATCGCCACCACAATAAACAACCAGCTTATCAGCATATAAAAAATGCAAGAGGTAGAGTAAATGATGACATACTCAAAGATGAAATACCTAAATGTTTTAAAATGTAGGAACAGAACTCCCAGTCATTATGCAGTAACTGGATGCAATTTTGGTGAAGATAGTAGACGGCAGAATAGATTCCATTAATTTCACTACATTACTCTGCTTATCTTATCATACACAAGCAGTAGAAATATACGTGAAGGAGTGTCACAGCAGCATCACCCAACGTCTGTGGATACAAAGAAGTGATGGACTAGGTTGATACATAGAAAACTTATGCCAGTCTTTTATAAAAAAAATCACAATTCAATGCTTAAATAAAACATTGTGCTCAGATGGAAGGGTGGTTGAGCTGTGCTCTGTTATGTCATGAAATGCAGCCACCTTCACGTGATACCTCCTTGGTAGATTTGAAAGCAACTATCATCCTGGTAAGAGCTGTATTCTAAACAACAATTAGTTGTATGGCACAACAGAGTGGCAACGTCTTTTTTTACCAAAATTTGTCAGTTTGGCTCCAGTTATACAGAACAAAGATTTCGTTTTACCGTTTAAATATGTTATGTCATTAATAACAAAGGTTTAAATAACACTTTTAAATAATAACCAACTCTATAGGAATTTTTTTTATTTTTTTTTTAAAAAATGTCAAATTTTACCCAAAATTTTGAGGCAACTTTTGCCACCTACCCGTTTTTGATTTTAAAAAAATATTTTTTTTCGCTCCACCCTAATGTATATATGTGTATGTGTGTGTAATACGTAAAATATAAGCAACGCAAACTGTACATTAAAACATTAAAAAATACACTACAGTGTACTTTTGAATATTTATGCTTATCCTTTTACAAAAATGCATCATTTAACATGACGAAATTCCTATAGAATTTATTTAAGTTTGCTGTAAAACGAAAATTTTAGAAACATGAAACACAGTGTTATTTGAAGCTAATAATAGAAATTTTAAAAGTTCCAAATCCTTTTACTACTTCATGTAGTTTATCCAAAAAGATTTGTACAAGAGAAATAGAAAAGTAGAGTTCAAGAATGATAAATCCATTCTAATTTCCCAGAGGCATATAGACACAGTATATTTTTCGCCATAACAGTAAAACGTATCTATTGAAAGATACATTTCAATCTGTGTGTTATAATGCTGTATGTTGTTTGGTCATTCACACAACAGATAAAATAAAATTATAAAAAGAATATCGTATATTTTTTTAGAGAAAACTGTAACACAATTAGTAATGGGTTACAACTAAAAATCTGCTCACAGATTTTTTTAGCCATTGGGAAAAGATCTAACTTTAGAATCATCAATGTGTAGTAATATAGTATTTGCACCATAATTCTCTTTAAATATATAAGCCAAAAAAGTCTGAAAATAGTGATGTAAACAAACATAAATGCCATGAAAAGTAAAGATATTGCGTAGTCGTATTGTACCATATAATTCTATGCAAAGAATAGAAAAATATGAAAAAACATGTTACATTAAACATTTTTTTGCTTAAATTATGCAGAAATGAACTGTTTATGTACCAATTAGTAACGGAAAAACTGAAATAAAAACCATATTGTTGGTAAACAACAAGTATTATGATAAAAAGGAATAAGAAATAATGATTAAACAGAAACTTAATAAATTTTCGGTGAAAACTAAAGATATGAGCCAGAACGAAATTACCAGTTAGTTTAGCTATGAGAAATAATGCCTGTTATTAATAAAAAATCTCAAAACAAAGTGATTTTTTGTTTATTTTTCTATAGCAGAGTATTTCTGAATCTAATTATCTAATTAACTAGTTGCTTGACAGTAAATGAAGTAAAAGTCTACCAGAAGTCATAAAAGATTTTACTTTATCATACGATTCATCTGTTCTACCAATTTATTACAGACATTATATATCATTAAAATATGCAAAGATACAGTAATTTAAAATACACCAAAAAATAGTGTAGATGTCAAAAAGTTAAAAAATACATGTACTCTAAAACATAAATAAAATATCCGTGCTAATGTAAAATTATTCAAACATGTTTTCACCTCTCTTACTGAGGTATCTTCAGTTAATGTTGTTTTTAGTCTTATTTCTCGCTTATCATTGTCTTCGAAATTTTCCCTGTCACTTTTCGCTATATTTAACATGTGCCGCCATCTATTGCCAATTGTTGCGTGAACCATATCATTACACATTTATGATTTCATTGTGATTATTTCAATGAATTCTCTTAGAAATGTGTAATTTAGACTATTGAAGTTTGCTAATTTTTCATCATTTAAAAAATCTATTGTGATGGATGATTTATTATTTAATTTTACCATTGTAGTAGAGGATTTATTCAGCTGTATATCACGTTTATGTTCTTTTATTCTGTCTTCAAGTTTCCTTTTTGTTATACATAATATGTGAGATATCTTTTCCTTCATTATTTTTAAAATTGATTCTGTATATTCTCGATGGCTGTAAGTATGAAATTTTCTCGATGTATGTTCTGATTAATTTAAAGCTCGATTGGTCAGGGGTGACAGGGGTATTCATGCCTAGCTTTTTAAAATTCTGTTTTTAGTTTTAACGAAACCTCCTTTTATGAAAGGGAATGAATTTGTAAATTTAATTTCTTTCTGTGCTGGTTGCATTCTATTGTATCTTGCTGTTGCTTTCTCGATTAGTTTCTGTACAATTTTAGTGACATATCCTGCATCCTTGGATATTGCTTTTATTTATTACTGTTTGCTTTTATTTATTACTGTACTCGATTTACTATTATTTATTACTGTTTGTAGGAGATCCTCTCTGGAGCATACTTTTAGTGCTCTATGAATATAGGTATTTATTGCTGAAATTTTGTATGGAAAAGGGGTTCTTGAGTATTTGGAGATTATATAAATATTTGCATTTCTGTATACTGTATATTTGGTTTTCTGTATACTGTAATATGGAGATTATGTTCTGAACGAATAAGTACACTGCTCAAAACAATTAAAGGATATTGCAGTTTTAGGTGGATTTTGTATCTGGTAAACTGTTTAGCTGATTGATACAGGGTCGACAGACATAGTAGGTTATATTAGAATAAATTACACATGTTTGGCAGAAAAGAATGCATTTTATTGCGCATTTGTGTACTAAAGGAAAAAAACACAATTTGTGCATATGAGAAAAAGAGAATAAGAAAAGGTGTTATCTTCAAAGAAAATCATTTTCAGTAGGGGGTATGGTTTCCACGGGCGGCCAGCAACGTTGAACACCTTAGGCATGGACTCAATGAGGCTATTAATGACGAGTTGGGGTATTCTGCCCCACTCTTCCAGAAGAGCTCTTTCCAGTTCTTGGAGAGTTTGTGGGGGTTGTTGGCGGCCAGAAACTCGTCTTCCTAGAGCGTCCCAAACGTGCTCGATTGGATTCATGTCTGGAGAACACGCTGGCCATTCCATTTGAACGATTCCTTCCTCGAAAAGGAAATCCTCCACCATGTTTGCACGATGTGGCCTGCAGTTATCGTCCATTAAAATGAAGTTATCTCCGATTGCTGCAGCGGAAGGGACTACAATAGGTCTGAGGATCTCATCCCTATATCGGCGACCAGTCAGAGCTTTATCTCGAATGATGTAGAGGTCAGTGCGCCCGTCAATGGAGATGCCACCATACACCAACACTCCTCCACCGCCAAATCTGACACTTTCGTGCACGAACGCAGGATTATTCCTACTGCCACGGTCCCTCCAGATGAAAATACGCCTATTATCCGGATGCACAGAAAAACGGGACTCGTCAGAAAACAGAATATTGCTCCATTCATTTCTCCTCCAGTTGACATGCTCGGTTGCCCACTCCCTGCGGTCGCGACGATGCCTTGACGTTAATCTAACACATACCATCGGTCGGCGAGCATACAGACCTACAGCATGGAGCCGGTTTCGGACAGTCTGAGTTGAAATCGTGGTGCCTGTAGCCGAGCGAAGGTGTTGTTGGAGAAGAGTAGCGTTCATGGTTCGGTGTCTCCGAGCTGTTAACGCTAAATACAGATCTTCATTGGGCGTTGTTGCCCGTCTACGACCTTGCCCTGGTCTTAGGCCTGCACATCCACTCTCCAAAAAACGGTTCCAGATCCTGGAAATGACACTTTGTGACACTCCAATGGCTTGCGCTACTTCGGCTTGAGTTTGGCCCCCTTCTAACCTACCAACAATTCTCAAAGCTTCTGAATCTATCAAATGACTTCGCTGAGACATCGTACTCATCGAAACAAAGCAATCACTGAATGCCGATCATCCTTGTCTTCATTCTCTTTTATCCAGCTGAAAGTCAAATTTCATTCGCTGCCGCTGAAGCGACGTTTTTGACGTCGAACTCAAAATTTGCATACTCCACAGTTTGAAAACCAGAAAAATTTGCATTTGTGATTCTCTTCTTCTATTTTCGGCAAAAAAAATCTCGTTTATATCTTTATTTTATATAAAACTTCAAATATCCTTTAATTGTTTTGAGCAATGTAGAACTTCAAGGAATGTCAGGTTGTTGTTTTTTTTACTGCTTTTTTTTTTTTTTTTACTTCTACCGTAAACTATATATTTTTGTCATACGAATTAAGTTTTGCTGGTAATGGAGGAGGTCTGTTTATTTACTAGTTATAGCAAATATATCATCCACATATCTTATCCATATTCTGAATACTCCTTTGAAATATTTTCTTATAATATTTTCCCGAGTTCGCTTTTTGCATTCTGCCGCTACATTCTATATTGGAGATCCGATTGATACACCTTTCAGTTGCTTAAATGTACGATTATTGAATTTAAAGATTTTTTTCTCTTAATACTAGATTTGATGCACTGCGTAACGTAGTCTTGATATTGTAGTCACTGTTTTCTGTGTCAATTTTCCTATTAATAATATTGGCCTTTTCTTCTGTGCCTATAGAGCGGTAAAGGTTTATTACATCTAGGCTAATCATAAAGTCACTTGGATTCGGTTTATATTCTGAAAATTGTTGTATGAATTGATTTGTCGAAATTATTGAGATATCTGATGGTAGTACAAGTTTTTGCAATAGTCTTTTAGGTATACTTCCAGCTCATGGGTTGAACTTGGTCGTTTGTTTACTATTGGTCTTATTTTTACTGGATTTTTGTGATCTTTTAACGTTCCAAAAATTGTGGGAGTGTTTGGGGTGAAGCTCTTTCTGGCTGGCGTGTTTTCATCGGGAAATTTTCCATTTATCACTAATATTTCATATTTATTATAAATCTTGTTGTTTGGATCTTTACCTATTTATTCAACATCCATATCTTGTATTTTACTTTATTTTAAGAAAAAATATCATAAAGACAAAAATTATGATTTTCGATTGATAAAGCTTTGCATCATTATGCCAAAAAAGACTTGAAATTATCTCAATTCACAAAAAATAATCTTTGCAACTAAAGATGAAAATCTGAGAAATTTGCTTCAGCAATGGCTAATCCCTTTTTTTAGGGAGGAGAAGGATTTAGAATAAAAAGTTTAGAAAAATAGGTGTAAAGTAACCAATCTTAACGAATTTTAAAGAAGGATAGGGAAATATTTGATATTATATATTACACACACACACATATATATATATACAAAAATTGTGCAAAATGATTTTGCATCAATGGACGCAGAATAGCGGACTAAAACTGCAAAAAGACAATCTGGCAAGTGGTTTTTTCACTCTGTTGATCTTACGCGCCTTAAACCTTTAATGAATGATTTTTTCAATTTGTTCGAAAAGCATTATATTTGAGTCTACTTTTGTTAATTATCCACTGGAAAAATAGTGAAGAAATGGATTGGTGTTTCTGTTGAACATACTTTCATAAAGACACTCCTGCATTACATAAGAAAAGTTGCTCAAAAAATGATAATTTTAAATTATATACTTACTTTATATCGTTTGCACGTCACAATAACAACTATTCAATGGTATAACATTTTTTATAATGCTTGTAATAGTTTGCGGAATTAATAATGACTACCTTATAAAGACAAAGAAAAACGTCAGTTGAGCACATTGCAAGCATTATCAGCAAAAGATGTTATAACTTCTCGTGGTAACAAATCAGAATAAAAACAGACCCCGAGACCTTAAATTCATGTTATCATAAGTAAGAAACACATAATAGCTCATCAAAGACCAATGGAAAGCAACAAATAGCCAAAAAAGATCATGTAACTCCTGAGTTATACTATGCATTTAAAGGTTATGCCAAGTTGAATAAAAATTAAACAATAAAAATTTCAAAATTACACAATTAAAGATGTGTGAAATTTTCTGCAAAAATTTTCAAAATTATATATATGTTTCACTTAATTAATTTTAACACAATTATTCAAATTGGTAAATAAATCATAACATATGTAAATTTCTAACTGGGCGAAAAATGTCCGGACCAGGATTCGAACCAGGGATCTCTTGGCTGAAGCCGCCAATGCTCTTCCATCTCAGCTATCCCGGACGAATCTGGTGGAACATTTTCACCCAGCTAACCTTATATATACTAGATTAATTTTAACACAATTATTCTAATTGGTAAATAAATCATATCAAATGTAAATTTCTAACTGGGCAAAAAAATAAATTTAGAAAATAATAATAATAATCTAGTGTAATTACGCATCTAGCGACTTTTGGAGTTCCATTACCTGCGATTTATTCTGTTGAACTGAACCAGATTTCAGACCACATGCTATAATCAATAAGGTTAACTGGGTGAAAAAGTTCCATCAGATTCGTCCGGGATAGCTGAGATGGCAGAGCACTGGCGGCTTCAACCAAGAGATCCCTAGTTCGAATCCTGGTCCGGACATTTTTCGCCCAGTTGGAAATTTACATATCATATAACTTATATATAACCTCATATAACCATGTTTATCGTAGAAAGGACATAACAAATATGAGCTTATTAATTCTCTAAAAGCAAATGAAACAACCTATAATACAGAAGTATTAGCACAAACGACTATTTTTTAATTATTTTTTCTACCACAATGCCCCAACATTAATTCTCCTGGTTAATTTATAACATAAATTCAACAGCAGAAGTTCTTCAACTGATTATATGAAGAAAACTTATTCGCTAAATGATAATACGGAAGTTGTACCATTTATAGGACTCTGGTTGTTATAAGGTTAATAAAAATATCATTTCTTTCTCGAACGATAAACTTACAATCAATCAAATGAAAAAAATGCAAATACAATTTTGCAATGAAACTGGTGTATCAAGGTTATAAATTTATGAAATTTTTTCTTTTAATTCTAACTAAATGGTGCGTGTTAGGAAAACGTGAGAAAGGATTTACCCAAGAGAGTATTTAGGAAACTCATTATTTCCGTCTCAAGGGAAAGATCGAGACAAAACATCGTAGTTTTTGAAGACTGGGCTTAATCGCCTAAACATTATGGTTATTTTCACTGGATTAATATAATCGTTGAGGTGTTATAATAACTTGGGTTACATAATACAGGTAATTTTTTTTATTGAAAACTCTAAAAGGGTTTTTATATTTAATATTTTACCTGTTTGAAATACGTAAGCTAATGTAAATTCCAAAAAGGTTCAAAATAAGACAGGAATTAAGCTAATGTTGATGAAACAGTCTTGCCATTAATATTCAAAAAGTTACACTTTTTAAATTTGTATACGCTCTTTAGGTCCAATAAGTTATAAATAGAAATACGCTTTTCATGCTCTGGCAAGCACAACAGTAAAAATGCATTCTTATACGAGCCCCACCAGTGGCCGAGAGGTTCTGCTTTCAAAGCTGGTAGACGGGAGGTGCTGGGTTCGAACCCAATCGCGCCAGAGTTTTCCGTGGTTTTCTTCGAACCTTAGCGTTCCATGCGTAAATACGTGTTAGGTTCCCTTAGAAAGACCCCAACGGAAGGCACTTGCTCCTCGTGCAGATTATCGGCCGTCATAAATAACACTAACATTAAGCATTCTTATACGACAAAAAAAAAAAAAAAAAAAAAAAAAAAAACGAGTTAGGATATTTTATGAAATTTTGGAGCTTTTTGGTACTCGTTTATAATTATTATTATTTTAAGAGCCCGAAAGCAAACCAAAAGCACCGAATTCAAAGTACAAGAATTCGGTGAATTTCGGTCGTAGAAGACTGTAATTTTACTGTTATGCTGGTCAGATTACGGAGAAAATGTTTCTGATTACAAATTATGGTACCCAAGGATAATATGAAAGTCTAAAACATGCACATTTAAAAAATTAACAACAGCACTATTTCATCAACATAATCTTAAATTCTACCTTATTTTGAGCACTTTTGTTACTTACATTGCAAAAGTATATACAAAAGTGAGAATGAAAGTAATGCGACTTTTAGGAACATTCTGTAGAAATAAATGGAACTTTACGTGATATTTGAAAGATTAATTTAACAGAATTTGCATAAATGACTTAATTATATCTCTCAATTTCTTAAAGAAGATAATGATATTGATGTATCACACAAGATAATTATTTTGAAAACATTACAATTTAGCTGTAAATATAACTACATCAGGTTTAATAACAGGTTTGATCAGGATTTTTATCGTTAAACTATAGGAATACAAAAGGATTCAAGTTCCAGCAACTTTTTATCAATCAGGTATACTTACTTACATACATATGGAAATCAATGTAAAATACGAAATAATATAATCACATATAGTTATAATGATTATCTGATCGCATTCACCAAAAATTTAAGTTATTGATATTAAAACATCCTTTTATACTAATGATTTAAATCTATTTGGTGCAATTACAAATCCTTTGAAAGTGAACATTTTAGATTTATACCTAAATATGATTGCTAATGGCTTTATTATATTAAATTATAAAAAAATAATTATTTTGATTTTAAAGTGATAAAAGTGATTGGCAGCAATTCTAGTTTCAGCAAAACAGTATTCAGAAATGTTATTTTGCACGACATCAGTAGGTAAAAAAATAATGTCCAATACATCTAAAATATATATACATGGTGGTCCAGAAATATATGTCAAAAATGTAAAGGCAGGTAGAGAGAACCTAAATAAGCAGATTTCATATAGGAATGTGGGTGCGGAAATGCAGTGTTGAGGCAGTAGCGGGCGTTGTTGAATGCAGTGGATGAATGATCTTCTTTGGCTTGAATCGTCATTTCCCGCACGGATATCAAGGAATATGGATTATTACCCAAATACGGAGCTTGCCGACATGCATTTCATGTACGGGATTACGCAAAGAAATGGATTGTCTGCTCAAAGGACTTCGATTAACGATTCCCGGGTAGGATTCTGCAGGATCCCCGAACGTTTGAGCGTCTTCATTAGGAGTCGTGCGCAAGTGAATCGTTTTATGCTTCCAGGCGTGATAAGGGCACTGCAAGATATCGCAGAATTCCTACAGTGGAAAAAGTAGTATTACGCACAGTAAAGGATAGCACAGTAGTAGAGCTCAAAAGCTATTGGAGATGCTTTGGGTGTGAGCCATTTCCTTGTGCAGCCCCATACATGAAATGCGTGTCGGTAAGCTCCACATTGGTGTAACGATGCATGTTGCTCAAAATAGGTGAGGAAAAGGCAATTCAAGCCAGCAAATCACTTCCATGAACCGAATTGAACAGCGCCCTCTACTACCTCAGTATTGCATTTCTGCACCCACATTCCTATACAAAATCTGATTATTTAGGTCCCCTCTACCTGCCTTTACATTTTTGACATATATTTCTCGACCACCCTGTATATATTGAATATATATTTTTTTAATTTAGCAATAGTCAATGATTACCTTATAGGAATTTTACTTGCTTCCCTTATAGAAGGACATACATTAACACCTTAGGTTAATTAACTAGTGCTATTTTACATTTCGTTAAAATAAATATTTTAATTTAAGTGTTCGGTGCGAAGAGGAAGCCGTTCTATTTTTACAGTATTTCAGGAGACAGTTATTGCTACCTTCTACTTGCACCGAATTGATAAAGCGGACGTAAATATATATTCGTATAGAAATGAATGAGATCGAAACCGCCTTGGTTGTCCAATGTATTAAACACCCCAGAATACTTAGAAAATGCATTTTCCAAAAATTTTTATTTGCTAAAGTAAAATGCACTTTTATTTATATTTTGCATGACTATCCGAAGGCATATAAAAGGATTTTCCATAATTTTAATACAATAAAATGTGCTATTTTTTTTTCATATTACGTTGTGTGTATAAATGCTGTAGATCATATACATGGCTACACAAAATAATTCGCAAGGGTTACTGAGTATGAACGATAATCGCTTAAAGGTGGTTTTAGATGCCGGGCCTGTTTTCACTGATTTTTGAATGGGCCTAAGGCACCATGGCCTGCATTAAACATAACTGGATGCACGAATGAAGAGGATATCCGCGAATTATGTCGAATCAAAGGTTCAAGTTTAATGTTGCCAATGAAGAAGGACGGCTCCAGTACACTTGTGGATCCAGGGTACTCTCCAACCAAAGATCGCAGGTTGTCAGATCTAGTGATAAGGTAAGTCACGATTGCGGGAAATGTCGGCTTGACACGTGATTTACGCTAAATTATTATATTCTAAGAAGCTTTTCGCCTATCAGTATATCCAAAAACCTGTTAACTATCATTGTAGCTTTAATTTACCATATGAACTTACGTAAGATAGCCATTAGATGTTAATTTAATCGTTTAAATATACGATTTCCTAAAAATTTTAGAAAACAAAGTATGTTTCTGAGAAATGTTGCAAAATAAAGCATAAGAATGCAGTAGATTTTAGTCAAAACATCTTTCAAGCTGTGACCCTGAGTAATTTATGCCTATTTATTGTGGTTTGAATGAGAATTTTAAATTATTCAAATCTCATTGAATTATTTATGACAGTAAAATGATAATAGGATGAGTTTTAAAACTTACAATTTTTTAATCTAATTTATGTGTAAATTAGTTACTTTTACTTTCATTGCATTTTGCTGAATAATTTTTCTCTTAAAAAGGACATGTTAAAATATCTATTACAAGGTATCTGGTACATTCTAAATTACGATGAAATAAGATATATTTGTAATATGACTTTCGTTTCGCCTTAAAAATATCCCGAAAAGTAATATAAATACCAGCAAACCTACATCGTGCTTTATATTTTATCAACTTTTTTACTTCATACTTTTTTTAGAAGGAAAATGACAAAATAAAAAAGAATTTTGCAGGGCATAATTTTAATCAAGAATGTCTCACTTTGCCAGTATCCTTATAAAGAAGTAAAAAGATATGCCTCCTCTCCAAACAAGATCAATATCTATATTCACATTTCTTTTTTCTTTCTTTTTCGATATAATTAATTATCTTTGGAAGCATTTTTTATTTCTTATTTCCAAAGAACAAACTTTTTTTGCAGCCCGTTAAAAGTTTAACATAATAATTAAAATAACAAAAACATGTTTGCACATCTTGTTCTAAAAATTAATTAAAAAAGTCAGGAAATTGCCTTTTGCAAAAGCTCCACACTTTTTGTTCATTTTTATCCAATTTTTTTTTTTATGTTTAAACTGCTAAAAGAAAAAAAATAAATAAGTAAGTAATATATCTATACTTCTACTAATATTATAAAGAAGTAAAAATTGTATGTTTGTTCGAGGTAATCTCTGGAGCTACCGAACCGATTTCAAAAGTAATGGTATCAAAATGATGGTGCAATTTACACGAAACGTGTTTTCTATACTAATTCGAGCCCGAGAAACACATCTAGCTAGGTTTCGAATTAAAAAAAACTCGTTTTGATCTATTAAAACAAACTCAGCACTAAAAATGTTTCAATATATCGAAAACGGTTCTAACGATTTTCACAAAACATGACGTCTCTACCAATTCGAGCTAAAGAAATCGATATATCTAGCTCTCTAATTCGAGAAAAATCGTTTTTCGCGGTTAAAAATATGGTAAAACACGTTTTTGAGTAATGAGCATTACTCAAAAACGTGGTATCAATCGAAAAAAAATTCCGACAATTTTTATGAATTGTGATTTATTGATTACGAAAAACAATCTAACCAAGTCTCGATATCGGAAAAAAAATTCTAGGCTTACGCAATATTTTTATTTTCAATCTTCCGTAATCGGAATTCGTGCCAATACTATGGTCATTTATCATAAACATAATAAAAATCATCTAAAAGGGGACACTAACGGATTGCCTTCTGCACTAAATCGAACACTAAATATCGGACTATAAGTCAAAAATATGGTAAAATTTGTTTGAACTGGCTAGAAAAATTAAAATTAATTGATTTTACCAACTGTTGATTTCGTGAACTTAAGTATTTTCAGAAACATTTGGTAAATATGCTAATATTTTTATAGGTAACTCTGCTTATACTTTTGTTTACAAATATCGCTACACTCGTAGTTTGATGCAATGGCGTTACATATTGGTACAAAATTAGTAGCAATTTTAAAATTAAAACAATTTTTCTGACAAATTTACCTAATTGTTCCCAAAAAAGCTCATTTTTGGCGCCAAGAATTCACTTGAACAACGATTTTTAAAGAATAATCATTTTAATCTTTATAAAACGTTGAAAACCCCTCAGGATAATTCTGAGATTGTCGCACTCATATAAAAACGTTTATTTTTATAAATAGCAATCTAAATTTCTTGATATATAGGAAGGTTTTTTATTTTCATTAAAATCTGCTTTTTACGTACTCCAATGAATCCTTCGGTATTCAAAATTAAATTCTTCCACGCCCCCCCCCCCCCCCCCCTATCTCTCTGTCCTTCTTGGAATAAATGACATTATTTAAAGCGTATTTTTTGTGTTTAAAAGGCATTACATTTAAATGAAAGAAAGAATTTTTATATTTAAAACTTAAATATGCCATCACTTTTGCACCACTATGACATTTTTCACTGATTTTCGACCATGCTAACACTACGAGCCTTAGATATAAATCTATCCTTCATAGCTTATTGATTTTTTGCGTTTAGTAACTTTCACTTTTCTAGGTTTATAGTGGAATATAAGTAAAAATTGGGTACTTTTCCACTATCCCGTCGACTACTTTCCATTAAAAAAAAATAATAAAAAAAAAAAAAATAAAAAACTGAATCTACGATATTATTGTTGTTTTTACGCCACCAATTGCATGATCGTGGCGTCATATTTACTTTACATCAGATGCGCTACACGTGTTTGGTATGTTATTGGGTTTCAATTCGACACTTATCGGTATTTTTAATGATGTTTTACTGATTTATTTCTTATTTCGTTATTTTAGGGCTATTTCACTCAGGCGAAAATATCCGCTCGCTAATGTTAATCCTATGGGACATATTTTTAAAATGTCTCGTTTGCTTTTCAATATTTTTATTTATTTATTTTATTAGTTTTTTGCATTGGGTAGCTGAGGTTAATCTCTACATTTGGTGTTTATTTTTATTTATTTATTTTTTTTTTTAAATTACAGGTATTTTTTATTACATTCCGAAAGTGAAGGCATCTTTATAAAAAAAAAAAATCTGGAAACAAAATCGAAAAGGTAAAAAAGGATTTGTGTCCAGATCGACCTCAGCTATCCACACGGTAAAAAAAAAAACGACATTTTTATAGTACAAAGTACTGTTCATTTCGCGCACAAGCTCCATCACATTGAATGTGATGTATCTTTCTTTGGTTTTCTGACTATATTAACATGGAAAATACAATAGTTGCGTAAAATTAACAGCACAATGTGCTGGCAATTTGGAATCCAGCAGTTTGTGCTGTAAAAAAAAATGCGTCCAAATTGCCAGCACATTGTGATGTTAATTTTACGCAACTACTGTATTTTCCATGTTAATATAGTCAGGAAATCAAAGAAAGATACAGCACATTCACTGTGACTGAGTTTGTTCTGGCCAATTTACAGTGTTTTTTTTAACAGTGCAGTGAAAGAATAAAAAAACATTAATAATTATTGAAATGCAAACGAGATATTTTTAAATATAAGTCCCATAAGACTTAAGTAAGCGAGCGGGGTTTTTTGCGTGAGTAAAGTATCTTATTTAAATAAGAATTGTGTTCTTAAACGGTGACGACATAATTTTAAAAGAAAAGAAGCGTTAAAAAATGATGCGATGCATCGTTACATACAATAGATCAGTTTCTACTGACGTCACGAACTCGACGAATTCACTAGTCGAGAGCAATAATTTAGAAAAATAAACAAATAAATATTCAGGATTTTTTTTCATTAATATATTTACAGGGTGGCTACTAAATACTGTTACACTCCAAAAAATACGAATTAATTTTAATCGTTTGGTAAAACAATTTATTTCTCTATTTTAGGGTTTGGCAAGCTTCTATTAGTGCAGACGAATTTGGTTATAAAGCGAATATTTAAAATTATTTTAAAGAGGGAAGCCAAAAGAATGATGATTAAACAGCTTTTTGATAGCAGGTTTTCCTCAGGTAAAACCTTTAAGCAATTAAAATGCCCTGGTTTTTATGGAACATTTATATATAAAACTATAAATCGATTATTGGATACTAATAGCTATGTAAATATCGATCTAGGTCTGGTCGTCCACGCTCAGTTCTCACAATAGAGCGCATCAAAAGAATTCGCGAAAAGGTGTGAAGAAATCCACAACGTTCTGCAAATAAAATGGCTGCAGAAGAGAACGTGAGTTACAGAACTATGCAAGTTATTATAAATAAGGATCTGGGTTATTGCCCTTATCGCAAAAGAAAAATTCAAGGATTGACTGCTGCACAAAGTATTAAAAAATTACAAAGAAGGAAGAAATTGATGAAGCGGCACGGTAGGAAAAGTGTTGAAAAAATAATATTTTCTGATGAGAAGCTATTTTGCACTTAACAGTGTTATAATGCTAAAAATGATATCGTATATTTAGCAACCCTCGAGGATATACCTGAAACCTTTCGAATTGTTAAACGCTTTCAGAACAAGAATTCTGTTATGGTTTGGGCTGCAGTGTCAAACAATGGCAAATTGCCTTTGAAGTTCATCGATAAAGGGATAAAAATCAATGCGAATATTACAAACAGGACATATTGGCTACACATTTATTACCACATGCTGACAGGTTATATCCCAAAAAGAATTGGATATTTCTGCAAGATTTTACATATTCGCACCGAGATAAATCAACACAGGCTTGGCTCCCTGTCACCTGTCCGAACTTTATCATGCAAGAAGATTGGCCACCTTCTTCATCGGAACTAAATCCTTTAGATTATTGCGTCTGGGGGTTTTAGAGGCTAAAGTAAATAGCAACAAACACAGAAGTTTGGACTCTCTCAAAGCTTCCATATTGCGTGAATGGTACAGACTACCTCTTAAAATGATTCGTGCCGCAGTCGGACAATGGCATAAGAGATTATCTTTGGTAATCGATAAAGATGGCGGTCAATTTGATTAAAATTATTTCCGGTTAAACTTTCATCTCTGATGCTCATCATGTTAGTGTAGTTATCATTTTCTATTTTCTATTTGTAAAATAAAATGACTGAATATTTGTAACAGTATTTAGTAGCCACCCTGTAAAAAATATTTATAAAAATATTGATAGTTGACACTTTAATGAATGAAGCTTTTCCGATTTCTTATTTTCCTTTGAGATTCCAGTGCCAACATCCATCCGTTTGTTTATTTAATGGAGTTAGGAATAAAGGGGAGGAGACATTTCGTGTACTGTCTACCAGTTGCGATCGAAGTAACTGAGGAGGTTGTCACAAGATGGCGGCTGCTTTTTCTAAATCGAATCTACAGTTTCAGAATGCCGCCGGGGGAAAACTTCCCACCAGTAAAACTGAATAAAAAATTTTGCTGTATCTAAGCGTCTTATTCATTAAAATATTTTCTCACAAATATGGTAAAAACTTTTACTTGTTTTTACTGGTGTCAGTTTGACTGGTAAAATAGTATGTTTGTTTCACCGGTTGTCACAATATGGCGGAAACGAAGAGTCTGACTCCCGCAAAAGTAAACTTACACCAGTAAAATTAAAACTATGTTTCTGCCATTATTTATGACTGAAATTTTGTATTAATAATGCCTTTAAATACGGAGAAAATTTCTATATAAATTTTATTGGTGGAAGTTTTCACCGGATGTAATCAGCCCTTGCGAAATTGGTTACAGTTGAAGCTTCACTATTTTAAGAATATATCAGTTCTTCTTCATTAATAGTTCCATGGTTTATTTGGCGTTATAATCTGAAAATTAGTTTGGCGATAGTTTGTGTTATGAAAAGAGGCCGACGGCATAATGGGGAAGTACCAAAAATATTTTTTTTAACACTTATATTAGCAATCAATGGTTCTCTTGAAAATAGCGCCAAATTTTTTAACTGCAATTCATGTTTTTTCCTAAAAATATCAATTACAATACAGTAATTTTGCTTGGACAACGACCTCGATTATGAAAAATTCACTGCTTTTATTCACGTATACTAGAAAGCTCAAGGCAATGAATTTATTAAAAATATATACATTTTCCTCTGTTTATTTACCAAAAAAAGAGAACTAGAAAGAAAAAAAATGAAACATTATTTAAATTATCTTTTTAGTTATTTAAATTTATTTTTCATATTGTTAATTATGAATTTATTTACATTTAATTATTAATTGATAAAAGCGTATTATTTTATTACACACTTTTTTATTTGTAATTTATTTTACACTTTAACTCTTTAAAGTATTTTAGTGTTGCCGTTTCATAGCGCTTTGGCATATTTTGGTGAGAGCATTTATTGTCACATAATTAAATACATTGTTTTTTCCACTCCCATACAATTGCAGGAGTTATAGAGAATATTTGGCAATTTATCTCCTGTGGCCGAATGTTGTATTGTCATCGGAAACACACCTTTGTACATAATTTATAAAATTCTATGCTATATCATTAAGTGTGTTAAAAATCGATTGCAAAATTCTATCCATAAAAAAACAAGAAAGAAAAAAATCATGCGTCACGCATAGATTCTGAAACACTTTCCAATACATTCAGAATAATGTAACAAAACTTTACCTTTTAAAAAATTAAAATATTACGTCTCATTCAACCCTATGGAAACGCATAGCACATTTCAAAACCCAATTTCAGCTGTTCCCGTCCACAATTAGAAAAGTATCTAAATTTTTTCAGCACCCTTGTATAGCATATATAGATTTGAATCTATTAACTACATGCTTGCCAAAATTTGTTCACTTAAGAGATACATGTACTTCAGTTGAAAATTTAACTTCAGCATTTCCCTCTAATAAAGAGAACGGTACGTGAATACTTTTGTGCAGCCGTGTATTTGAGGTATACAATTTATATATAACGTCTAAGATGCAAAAAGTTAAATAAATTGAAAAGCGCATACCGAATTTCAAACCGTACACTTCAGCAATTATTTCTCAAAGACAGTACTGTACTGTAACCGATTTCTTTTGTGTGTCCCCGTAAATGAATAAAAATGCTATGAATGCCCTGTTCTAACGTGATCGTAGTGGAATTCAGTGATTTATATCAGTTTCAATACATTTGAAATAGCGTAATGTCATTAAAATACTCCGCAAAGGATTTTTCCCCATATACCATAATGTAATGGAATACTTTTGAGTGCCCCTGTAATTGAAGTATTAATTCTACATACTTCATATACAATACCAAACATGCTTGGGTGACCCTAAATAACCTTTATGAATTTCATGAAAATCCGAGTATAATTACGGGAGTTAGAGCGTGGACAGATGGCCAGACAAACCGAAGTCATAAACACTTTTCAACTATGTTGGAAAGTGTTAAAAAACAAGTTAAGTTAAATAAACTAGAAAAAAATTAAAAAACTGCCGAGCGAGGCTTGGTCTACCAGATACTTAGTATACAATGCTTAAGTCTTTGAAAGTTAATCCAATCTGTTGCGATTTTTAGCAACAATTTTAATTCTGAGTTTGGTATAGCTTTTAAAAATGGTTGAACATCAAGAGCACTGCATTTTCAAGTAGTATAAATTATTGATTTAAAAATTTAACAAATAACATATACTTCATGATCTCGGCAACAAACAAATAATAACAACAGTTTCCACGATAACAAACAACAAACGTAAATAATGCGAATATGTATATTATGCTGTTATAATAATGCGAATTACCCTGTAAAAAAAAGACGTTTCTTAATTTAGGAAAACATAATATAACCACGAGCAAAAATATAGAATAATCACTTGTTAGTCAATCATGATTCTGGAAAGCTTTTTTTTATAATTAGAAACTGAAAACCAATTAAAAGCAAAGTTTCTTTTCCTTCCACTGATTTTCGGGAACGTTTCCGACTAGCTTTTATAAAGTATTAATTAATTTTCTCAACCCAAAATATAGGTTTTTTGAATGCTATCCATTTGAAAACTCCATGGAGGCTGAATCATTGCAAATATTCTCACTGCGTAAAAAAACTATTGATTCTCAAATACTGGATTTCAAATAAAATCTTCATGGATAAATTATTCTACTACTCTTGAAATTAATCTGTAAAGGTTCTTTGTTATATAGTCTGACCAAAGCTGTAGTTTTCTTGTTGTATGACATCTGCTATATATTCTTGGATTCTAATTTTAAGTTTTCTGTTTGTCAAGTTGTTTTTCTGTTGTGTTTTAATTTTGTTTGCTTCCTAAAATTTGGAAAGAGATGCTCTACAGATTAATGAAAGAATACTATAAAAAAATTCACTTTCACAAATATCCATTTTTAGGTGCGTTCGTAATTATATCGTCCGAATCGTCTAATATTTTAAGGGGGTCCGGGACACAAAAATCTTCAAATTTTGCAAATATTTTATTTCGTTAAAAATGTCTGTTTTTTTTCTGCTTAAAATGACATTTAAATCATTTTTCTATCTGAATTCAAAAAAAATATATAAATTTTTTAGTTTTGGTTTGTTTTCAAAATTTAGCTTTTAAGCAATGGAAACGACTTCTTGTAAAAATGCGTTTTTCTTCATGATAGGTTTTTTTTACCATTTCTCATATTTAAATTCTTATAACTCGAGAACCATTAAAGATAGCGGGTTCAAACTTTGAACATATCTTTTTCAATTGTTTTACTTTAATTTTGATTCAGCATATTTGAAAAAATATTTCCTTTTGAAAATATGATTTTTTTAATAAAAGTTGCACCACTTTTATTTTAATTTTTTCGTTAAATATTTTTAATTTTTTTAATAAATTAATATTTTTAAAAATGCTGAATTAAAATTAAAACATGTATATTTCTGTTTATTTAAATGAAAAAAAATTGAAATTCTTTAAATAATATTCCGAGTTATAACGATTTTAATTTACCCCACTTTTTTAATAAATTTTAAATTTAAAATTTTTTCTAAAAAATTATGAGAAGTTTTATTATGTGATTTTTATACCAATGATAAGGTTAACCATCACAAAAAAAATTCAGAATTTTAACTCAATAACAAAAAAATATTTGAAAATGTGTCCCGGTCCCCCTTAAATACATAATTGCTGCCCAGCTTTGTCGAGACATTTGAAATTTTATGAAAATCGCATGTATAGTTTCATTACAGGTACAGTCAAAAGTTTTCCGTTACATTACGGCCAATGGAGAAAAATTATTGCAAGTGCATATTAATGATGTTACAACCTTTTAACAGAATGAAATCGATATGAACTTATGAAGTGCACTAAAATATACATTTAGTACAATATACTGTGCAAAAAATATTTAATAAACTAGTTATGGTACGGACGCACCTCATTTGCCACGTTTGACGAGTAATTTTCAACTTGTTAATATTGCAATTCATTTCATTATTCATGAGATCAAGTGATTTTTGTTTACCAGTTTTTCAATTCTCGCCATCAAAGCGATGAAACATGTCGATCTGAATAAATAAAGATATTCATTTGCCTTGTAAGTGTAGTTTTATCACTTTTAGCAAATATTAAGTTAGTTTTGAAGTTTCAAGTGATTTTCTTCTATAATTTTACAAAACATGAAGTTTATTATTATTATTATTAATAGTTATTATTTATCATTAATATTTATTAAACTAACAATATTAAAACTGGAGTAGTCGCATTTTTCGTATGTTTGAATTCATGCTACTTCCAAAAAAAAAAATAAATAAATAAATAAAATAAAAAGACAAATATCATCATACATATTAATCTTTTGTCGTCAGAGAGATAGTGTTCTGTCGCTTCTTTTATTTAATAAAACTGGATATTTTCCAACGGACATTTTTAATAACACACAATTCGGTGTTAGAGGAAAATGTCAAATATATTTTAAAATCACGTAAAAAACACAATCTAAAAATGTCTAGACGAATGGAAATGAAAAATGCTCATTGCAAATAGCTTTTGATATGATATATTGGAAACACTGAAAACGAACTTTGATAGTACCATCGATATTAAACAATTTATTTCATAAACATTTGCTAGGAGGTTTGATTTCAAATGTCACAGAAGTATAAACTGTGCGTCGAGTATGATTCTGTATTTAACAATAGCGACTTAATCTAGTTGAATGAGTATTCGACATCGATTTGTAAACAATTCAAAAATGTAATAAAACGGTATTCAAACAAAATT
The DNA here is from genome assembly GCA_963932465.1 of Maratus speciosus. NCBI lineage: Eukaryota > Metazoa > Arthropoda > Arachnida > Araneae > Salticidae > Maratus > Maratus speciosus. Next base: position 50,899,399 of record OZ010786.1, on the reverse strand, counting down.
TATCTTTAAAAAATACTAGATTTTGCATTAAATTTAAGTGTATAGACTTGTATATCAGTTAAATCATTTTATTTAATAATAATAGAAAAATTAATAGAAAATAATACATTGCATAATGATACGCTAAAATAATTCAAGTGTAACACATTTTCTTTTAACAGAACTCAAAAAGTTTTCTTAATTACAAATTAAAACTATATGAAAAACAAAAGCAAAGTGAATACTTGATTCAAAATACATTTATTACTAAATAGGTGCAAGTATATAGAAATTTAAAAACATTTAAAACTTTTCAAGATGTTAAAAAACATTGATGTCAGAAGATGTCAAAATACCTAGTGCTTTCAGCTAAACATTAGCCGTCCACAGGGGAATAGCTTGAAAGACATACGCTGGTTAAGTAGCAGAGGGTGAAACCAAAAACAACAAATAGGAGGGGGGGGGGAGGGAAGAAAATAGAGGGAACAAGAAAAAGAAAGAAAATAGAAAAAAACACAACCCCTCTTTAGCCTCTCTACTTACTACCTCCTCTAGGAGTTCTATAGCATTCTATATATATATATATATATATATGTATATATATTATGATATTAACTATTAATTTTCTATTATATGTAATCATTTTACAGGTTGATTTTTGTTCTTTTTAGCTCACAGGCTATCAAAGCCTGAGAGCTAATGTGCCCGCCCGTTCTGTATGTATGTATGTATGTACGTACGTATGTATGTATGTACGTACGTATGTATGTATGTACGTACGTAACGCGATAACTCTTGATAGAAACATCCGATTTGCTTCAAAATTTTTTCCTAGGTTCATTGTGATAAGACGCTTCCCTGATTAGTTTTGGGAGTTCATTGGTTAAGGATAAAGGGGGAAAAGGGGGGGTTACCCCCACCCCCTTAATTCAGATAAATGGGTTTTTCATGCAGAATCATTCAATTTGCTCCGAATTTGGTATACCGGTTTATTATGTTAAGGAACTTCCCTGATTAGTTTTGGGGGTTCATTGGTTAAGGATAAAGGGGGAAAAACGGGGTTAGTCCACCCCCTTAATTCAGATAAATGTGTTTCTCATGCAGAATGATTCGATTTGCTCCGAATTTGGTATACCGGTTTATTCAGGCTATCAAAGCCTGAGAGCTAATGTGCCCGGCCGTTCTGTATGTATGTATGTACGTACGTATGTATGTATGTATGTATGTACGTAACGCGATAACTCTTGATAGAAACATCCGATTTGCTTCAAAATGTTTTCCTAGGTTCATTGTGATAAGGCGCTTCCCTGATTAGTTTTGGGAGTTCATTGGTTAAGGATAAAGGGGGAAAACGGGGTTAGTCCACCCCCCTTAATTCAGAAAAATGTGTTTTTCATGCAGAATCATTCGATTTGCTCCGAATTTGGTATACCGGTTTATTATGTTAAGAAACATCCCTGATTAGTTTTGGGGGTTCATTGGTTAAGGATAAAGGGGGAAAAGGGGGGTTAGTCCACCCCCTTAATTCAGATAAATTTGTTTTTCATGCAGAATCATTCAATTTGCTCCGAATTTGGTATACCGGTTTATTATGTTAAGGAACTTCCCTGATTAGTTTTGGGGGTTCATTGGTTAATGATAAAGGGGGAAAAGGGGGGTTAGTCCACCCCTTAATTCAGATAAACAGGTTTTTCATGCAGAATCATTCGATTTGCTCCGAATTTGGTATACCGGTTTATTATGTTAAGGAACTTCCCTGATTAGTTTTGGGAGTTCATTGGTTAAGGATAAAGGGGGAAAACGGGGTTAGTCCACTCCCCCCCCTTAATTCAGATAAATGGGTTTTTCATACAGAATGATTCGATTTGCTCCGAATTTGGTATACCGGTTTATTATGTTAAGGAAATTCCCTGATTAGTTTATGGGGCTCATTGGTTAAGGATAAAGGGGGGCTAGTCCACCCCTTAATTTAGATAAATGTTTTTTTTTTTGCAAGATTATTCGATTTGCTCCAAATTTGGTATACCGGTTTATTATGATAAGGAGCTTCCCTGATTAGATTTGGAGGTTCAATGGCTAAGTATAAAGGGGGAAACGGGGGCTAATTCCCCTTCACTTATTTTTTTGAGTGGCATTATTCTTTAAAATAAGAGTATAATATACAATTAGTGTGAATAGTCTGTGAGCTCAATGCCATCAGTTTAGCTGAACACTTTTCTTTTTTATTTATCTTGTTCGCAACCTGATGTATTTGTTATAATTTTGTCATGAAATATATACTAGGGACTGCTAATTGCACTGAGGGAGAAAACATTTATTTGTCGCAGTCAAACAAACATCGATAATTTCCAATTTTGAAAGAACCATTAACGTTTTGTCGGCAACAATAAGTCAGCAATAGCTCCAGTAAACTTCATGACTATCAAAAATTGCATCCAACAGTTGGCAAATTGGAATCTTAATGTTATTGATATTTGTATTGTTTTTTTAAATATATTGTCATTTTTTAGGGGGGCGGGGGGGCGTTGACTTTTTAAAATCCCATTTTATATCACTGGAAAAAAATTAACGTAAAACTTAAAATACGTAAATACCTCATAAAGGGGTAGGGGAAGTTAAGTTCAATGAGAGAGACGAGGGTCAACCAGGTGCGCAGGCCTACCAAATGGCTTTCATAAAGGGAATGGGGGAAGTTAAGTTCAAGGAGAGAGAAGGGTCTACCAGAAGGGGAAGCCTATATATATATGGTCAACAATCATAAAGTTATTAAAATAATAAATATTTGTAAAAAATCACCATAAAATAAAAACAATACATAGTACGCGTTTCGAGCTAAAAATATTAACAGCTCGTCATCAGTTACAGTAAACACGTGTCCGTAAGGAGACAAGGTCAAAAATAAATTGAAAGGTAGAGAGTAGAGCTTGCAAAGAATGCGGCCGATGGCGCTAGCTGAAAGAAGAAAATGCAGAAGACGAAAGTTTTGCCAAAATGATAGAAGAGAAATTGATAGGGAAAAATGGAAATAAAAGAAAAAAACAACATTAAAATAAAATAAATTAAGTATATTAAAAAATATAAATATAAATAATAATAATTAATAAAGAAATATAAAAGAATAAAGCAAGAAAAAACCAAAAGATCATTTTTTTAACAAAATAAAAAGAAAAGAAACAAGGGAAGATAAAAAGAATTGCAAGAGTAATTTCCACGCTGGAGAGAGGAAAGGAGATGATGAGGGATCATTGACAAGATTATCAGAAGTTTTAGAAATAAAATATGCTTCATGAAAATGAGAGGGAGAGGCAGGGGAAGAAATAATTTGGCCGTGGAGAAATTGAAACAATGACAGGAAGACCAACAGTGAGAAGCAATATAAGGTTTAGAGATTTCTTGATTTGCAATATACCTCTGATGCTCGCCTAATCTGAATTTTAAAGCTCTCTTAGTTTGACCAATATAACCTAAATTGCAAGAGCAAGGGTTAAAATAAACACCCCATCTTCTCAGTAGGAATCGGATCTTTTAGAAAAGATAATTTTATTTTATTCATAGATTTGAAAATAACTTAAATAATATTGTCTTTAACGATATTTAGTAAATATAAGAAATAAGGTTCCTAAGCGTTCTCTCCTATAAATGTAACTTTTATTTAAAGCAATGTTCATTCTTTAATTGGTATAAATTATTCAGCTATATAGAATATAAGTTGAAACTGGTGTGAAACAATATGAACTGAAAGACCTTTTGCTGCTTTCATAGTAGAAGCACTTTTTCTCTGCGCCTGACGAAGAAAGACTAACATCTTTCTAAAGGCCCAGCGCATTAAATATTTTTATGGTATGTGAAGAAGATCCTTTAGTTCTTACAGCTATTTAGAGATTTGAAAGTGCTGAAATAGAGAAATAATTCAAGAAAAAGATTTTTATAGTTGAAAATTATGATTAACTCATATATAAACAGAATATATATAAACGGAACATAAATAAAAAGAATAAAAATAAACAAAATAAATAAATAGATTATTAATTTATTTAAATAGCGATTTATGAGAATAACGAATAAAGATCAGTGATATGTGAAAATATTATGAAATCAAATATGAAGCTTTAGCGTAGCAATTCCTTCGCTGAACAGGTTTAATATATTAATTTCTTCAATTATATTTCAATTACCTTACTAGAAGCTTCATTGAAGTCAGTAGCTATTTCAACATTAATCAATTTATTGAATAACTGACAATCGCTGATATACAGTTAAACTATGGATGAGGAACCCAATATCTTCCTAGAATCAAACGTGTATTTCCACAATCAGATACAAATTCCGCGAATAGAAAATCAGATATAGATAACTTGTTATCGAATCTGCATGACAGAAAGTGAATCGGCCTTCATCTCTGTTTCCTCTCAAATATTTAAAGCATCTCATTCAAAGTATTAAATAATGACTAAGAGATTTTTCTTTTATTTAACGCAATGGAATATGAGTATTGTTAGTTTGTTAATTTAAGGGTGATGAAATATAGAACAGGAAATTAACGCTGAAAATTAATCAATAAAATCCAATTCTTTTGAGTTAAATCTTACATAGCTAAATTTAAAATGCTTTTATAAGGATTTTAGACTTTTACAGCATCTTCTCTCTTTGACGTAAGCAGGGGAAGTATTTTTAACCCGTAACTGCTTTTCGCGATCTCACAGACCGCTGCATTTTTCAATTTTCACAAATTTTCAGTTTTTGTTTTATTTGGAGTCCTTTTACTTTCACTAAAGACCTTTGAATAGCTGAATTTTAAATATAATAGTCCTGTACATGAACTTTAGTACAAAAATACAGGGTGAACCAAAATATGCCCTGATTATAATAATTCATTACAAATTAGCCGTTTGTATAATAATGTAACATGCTGTATCATTAGATAGGTCAGTTTAAGAAGTTTTCTTGTGCAATAAATGGCGTGGTTGCTTCTTCAAGAGCGACCCACGGAAGGAGGACTTTGTAAGGAAGATATTTTCGGCCGAAGTGGAGCCCATTCAAGAGAAAGCTCAATGTGTGCTTTGTTTTCAAGAAACTAAATCGTCCATTAATGTTCTGCGAACATTTTGTCGTTGTTATGGATGCATCCTTCCTGATGCAAAATCAATAAAGTGACGGTATGACAGGTTTAAAGAAAGAGGCAGGCCTAATGTGAATGAAGCAATTTTTGAAAGTGTTCGACAATCGTTTTAGCAGAGTCCCACTCAATCAACTTGTGAACTTCAAATATCTGCTGCTAAAGCTACTGTGTGTACTGTAACAGAAGACATGTTAAGAACATTTGGAGGGAACAAGAATAACGCTTGGACATTCTCCGAGCTACCAAGGGGGCACATGTTGGAATTTGCTGAGGTACTTATAGTACCTCAGCTTTTTTTTGCTGAGGTGTCTTATAAAAAATGTATAACATTACTTACAATGTATCCAAACGAACATATGCCTAATTAAAATAGTTTGAGTACAATAAATATTTATAATCAAGGCAAGACTTTTCAATCACCCTGTAGTATCTTGAGAGTTAATATAGCATTTATTCATCTTTAGATTAAGTGGTCTGACAGACAGCTCATGGTAGTTATGCGGCAAAATTTGCCACTCCGGTTACGGGTTATTAAGGAATTGCATTGAAGTAGACAAGAAGGTGCTCCCTTTCAGTGAGTATGTTTTGATTACGAGTAATCTCTGAGAATAAGCCCGATGCTACCTTTGCTAAAAAAAGAAAACACCGCGAAAGCGAACTTTTGTAATATTATTGAGCAAGGTGCTATCCCCTACCACCTCCTAAATCTTTGAAAACCGTAAGTTATAACATGAAACATGAATGCTTGCATTGACCCTTTATACTTTAGCCTGGAAAACCTCGGTCGAACTCTCAAAGGGCATTCATTATTCTGAATGAACTTCGGTCCCCATCATGTCCAATGAGGTTAACCGTAAATTTCATTTGAGCGTTTGGCAGAGGTTTTCTAGGTTGAGGTAAATGGTGAATATGAGCATACGAGAATGCACCAACTAAGTGCTACTTCCTCTTCCATCCCTATGTAAAGAAAATTTTGCGCACGACGATGTATTTTTTCACAAAAATGACGATGTAATTATCTCGCATAAATTAAATGTGCATGATTTTCATTATAGCTTTATATCATTGAACGAATGTTACTTTGATTATCAGATTATGAATTTTCTTTTTAGGTTACGTTTGTAATTATATAAATACGTAGCACTTATAGACGTTGTATGGTCATCCGTCTGTTTGTCCGCATATAGAAGCGAAAAAAACTACCCAACAGAATTGTTTTAAATTTAACATATAGAATCGTTGCAGAATTTTGTCGAGTTATTTAAAATTTTATGACAATCGTATAAAAACTTAAAAAGATATTAATAAAAGTTTTTCTTCATTCTATTAAATTCTATCATACGTAATTAATTCAATGATATTCCCATGATAGGTAATGATCCTAGGTTGCCATGGTCATTACGTCCTATTAAGATGGAGTCTTATTATTTCCGTATTACTGAATTTAATATATATAAACGTAATAAATTTTGTATTCATGCATTTTTGCATAAGAGTGCAACAGCTATTGCACCAAGATCTGAATATTTATAAAACTAGTTATAGTACGAACGCACTCCATTTGCCACGCTTGGGGTACAGTTTCCGACTTGTTTTCTTTAATAAAGAAATCAATGACAAAAGAGGGTGGCTATTTCTATTTCTAAAATTTTCTGTAAATAAATTTTAGAAATATCTTAAGTTTTAGAAAATTAACTTCGAGAAAATATTAAAATGTACGCGTTCTTATAGTGCAGACATAAACAAGACAATCAAATTAATTCATCTATGTTTAACGTAAATTAAACGAACTTTTACTTATGTTATGGATTATAAAAGCAAACAAATCTTATATAATATTCTGCACAATCATGTTCTTGTTAATTAAAATTATTTATCCAGTATAATGCACAGAAAATTTGAAAAGACATGTGTATATTTTTAAAATATTCAGTTAAAAGTATAATAAATTAAGTATGGTGAAAATCGCTGTTTTTGCGTACCTTATCAGGTAAAATGAAAGCAGAAATAGCATTCTCGAATAAGCTTTTTTTTAAAAATTTGTGCTAATTGTATTTCAAAACCAATATGTACTATTATATAATGATATAACAGATAGTTTGTTTACAAATTAATTCAAATATTAACTTTATATTTCTTTTAATATTTTAGATTTCTACGTATGTTTAATACCCTTCAAAATTATTATTCATGGATAAATAAATGGTCAAGTGCGAATATTACACGCGCCCAGAAGGTTCTGTACAATAAATATATGAATTATTAACTGTATTAATAAAAAAAATCATTACTAAAAGAAAAATAGGATTTTGTAAAAAAAAAAAACTATACTACGTCGGGTTTACTAAGCTGTATATGTGTATATTAGGGTGTCCCAAGATACAAGCTAAAAATATTTTTTTGCAAAATCGAATACGCATACCCTCTATTTTTTTCTATTTCACCCCAGTAACATAAATAAAACGTATTATTGCAATCAGATAACCGTAACCCGTGCCGACTTTAGGTCAAACTTGAACATGGAATCTTGTATGGGGAATACTATGGAAATATTTTAAAATGTATGTATAATGGTACATAAGACATAATTTTATTTTAAGCAGATATCTATCAACATATTACAGTAAAAGAAATATTACTGAACTTATTTCATTTCAATGTAGTTTGCTTTTTACAGTCAGGATAGACCTTCGTGTGTTCTTGTACGCAGCATAATAAAAATAGTTTTTGTTCCTCCTCCACTGTTATTAAACCATGAAACTGCTGCATCAATTTTACCACTATTTCAGCTGTATTGTTCATTGCTCTGAGCATTGAGATCGTCTTTTTTGCGTCTAGAAATTAGGCGTTATTCTCCTATGAAGAGAGGCTCTTCAAAACTATCATCGATTTTGAGTCTAGAAAACAATGAATAGCTTTTGACAGATATGAGATCATCGATGCTTTTTTCTTTAAAGACTATAAATAAAATATCAGGCCTTCTTCCTACGATGGAATGAATGTTTTCATGGGTCGAAAAAATTTCTCTATGTAAATTGGCCACTATTTTTAATTTTGTTTCTTCGTCCACATCATTATCAAAAAGTGCTAATATTGCTATTTCATCAGTCAAATACTATAAAAGCTGGAGAAATTTCTGTAAAGCAGCTTTTGAGATACTTTCATTCACATTTTTGTAGGCTTTCAAAATTTTCAAAAAGTAAAAATTTTTATAGGGTGTTTTAACTTCCAAAATGCATTGAAGCCATTGTTTAACGTAGATTGTCACGTTAAACAAGCAGACGTTTAACAGTGGTTTCTTATCCTTGGTGTTTAATTTCAGATGAGAAATAAATAACGATAGTTTTAGGGAGTAAATTGCTTGGGCCATCCATCTAGCTTCGTACATGACACCCGGAGGTCTGATTAAAAAATATATATATATTCTGCATCTCCACCTAAAAATATGATAAAAAGTTCGATCAACTCTCGATAGTCCTCTCTGATCATAACATTTTAAAGCCAGAGCGGTAAAATTCAAGCAAATATTCGTTCGGATACGGCTCGGAACAATTCCACTGTTTCTCTATAGCAATGTATTTTAGTGGGATAGATATTCTTTCAATTCTCTTTGAGCAAGTTGCGCACAAGTACCATTAAAGCGATCTGTATTCGAAGCCGTACTATTACAACAGAGAATTTGGGCTTTGTTTTCGAGATTCCAATCTAAGATCGCCTTCAAAATAGCCTGCGCCTGTTCTTTGCCTGTATAATTCTAAAGTCTCGACACAGCAATAAGGTGTTCTTTAAGTCCATAAGAAATAACTATAAGCAAGCGTTCTTCTTTCGATTTTCGAGCTCTCAAAGTAGGCAATAGTTTGCCATCATTATGTAAGGTCACTAGATTTGATACCTTGTTTTGGAACTCAATTTTTATGTTTTCCGTGCTTTCCTTCCATGTTTCTGTTCGGATTCTTTGAATTGAAGACTTACTTATCGGAAATTTGTCAATGTTAAATCCAAGTGCATCCCCCCCCCCCCCTCCAATAGTAGCTTCAAGAATAAACACAGAATCTCACATACTTAATTGACACCTGTCTAATGCAGCAACAAACTTTGGAATAATAAAATATTTCCTCATTACTGATTTACTTGTCCCAGTTTCTGAGTTTTCGATCACTGTTGGGAAATCTTCTTTATCCCTGTTTTCATTAGAATTCGAAGAGGAATATTCCTGCAATGATTCATATGATGCCGAGGATGTTGAAGCGGAATCATATTTAATTCACCAATTTTCTTCCTTGACAACTCGAAGTCGGGCCCAAGTGACCGAGTCGGCACTTCATTATTTGAAATGCATCAGCGTGGTGCAATGCCGAACAAATTGTCTAGATTAGTTAGAAATTCTTGTTGTCGCCGCTTGAATACGTCTTGTAATTTATTTACATTCCAGTCTCTCCAAACTTGATACCTATTTACAAGCTTCCTCACACAATTTGGCACCGATTTCGTAGGTATGTGTGCCTCTTCCCAAACGATAATACTTTCACGAATAGCGAGATTTGCACTTTCATTAACAGTTAAATTCACTTCTCGAATATTGTAAAACAAAACTGCAAGAAATTGTCCATTAGACAGCAGTTTTGAACCCGTTATATGATGTTTAATATTCCCAATTAAAAAGATCACTTTTTTAAAACTACACAACTGACTGCCATGTTTTGCTCACTGATTAAAAACCATTCTAACATTTACTAACAAAAGAACTTGGAATTATAAGCACATTGACTCATAGATGTGCGCTGTCCTGAGTAAACTGGTACTGACACGTTTCACGGGTAGCACATTGTCACTGTTTCGTCACGGGTTGCGCATTGTCACAAAGAATCGAAAAGCTTTCTTTTTTTGTTTTGTTTTATCTTTTTTATTTGCAGTTGCTGTGTGCTCCGCTACAAACACGTGTCACCGTTCCCTCCCTAAGTACACAAGTACTGACTGGGAGTTTAAGCAAGTCGGCAAGGGTTGCCATGGTTCAAATCACATGAAACTTTATTTACAATTGTTTTCGCACAAAAGTAAAAAAAATAAAAGGGTATGCGAAAAAATAAAGCGATTTTAATTTTTGGGGGACACCCTAGTGTGTATATACTGGAAAAGTATGAATGAATATCAAAGAGATATGAAGCCTAAATAATATCAAATATTGCTATTCTGTATAACTCTTATTTAAATCTGTTTATGTGGAACTGAATTCGGCACTGACAATAAAAGTAGTGCATATTTAAACTTCATTTGGCACTTCATAAATCTAAATTCAGCGTCTAAAATCTAAATCCAGCTAAATTCAGCAATAATTTTCTCTTTTTGCAGTGTAGCTGAAATAATACCCTTGTTCAAAGTTTAAACTTGGCATTTTGCTAAGCACGCTTCGAAAGGAGGTCGCAAAGATGCAACACTGCTTTGGTCCGGGCCGCGTTTTTCCAGATAGGTTTTTAATTAACTTTTAAAGACACGGGAGGTGTATTGAGAGATGTACTCAATGCCAGCCAGTCGCAAATCCCATAGTATTTATGTGATTAATTGTAATTAAATTAGTCTGTTTTTAACAATTTGACGTTTATTGTTTTTATATTGCTACTGGTCATTGTATTACACAAATGTATTATTAAAAGTTGTTATCTAGGCTTTCAAAGCCGATGGTGCATAGAGTACGCCGCCCCTGTCATTATGTATGTGCGGACTGTACGTCTTTAAGGGTTAATATTTCGGCTAATTACCGAGGATTTGTTTCAAAAATCATTATCGACAATGATTTTATACTTCTGCTGCGATAGGTACCTCTCGCGCTCCTCAACACCTCTGCTGAATGCCCGCAAATTGAAATTTTTGTGTAACGGAAAAATGCGCTTTTCTCGAAAACTATGTGACCTAGGGATGTTGTAACTCTATAGTTTTCCTGCAAGGTTTAAATTAACGTCTACTCCCTCTAATTTTTTCATAATTATAATTTCAGTAGATTCTGAAATAGATCAGGGGAACATATTTTGCACTATATTTTCGACGATATCTCTGAAAATATAATACCTAAAATTAAAAGAAACGTATTTTTGAGTTCAGCGTAACGAAAGCTTTCACATGATACACCACACGATATACAAAGGAAATATATATTTTTTTTCAAGTAACGTAATGAGCCCCTCTACATTTTTCTTAAAAATATTTGTAAATATTTAATAATCTGAAAGTATGTGGGTCAATAGTCTCTATTAGTTCCCCCAATTTGAACTTTCCCGTTTCATAGTTTATGAGTAAAATGGCTGTGACAGACAAACACAGGAGTTACCTTATAATCGTACCAATTGTACTTTTTAAGTACAGAACCCGAAAAAAACCAATAATATTTAAATTTATAAAATGAATTTTTTTAAATCTTTTATCTTACAATAATTCCATAGAATTACAATTTATTTTTAGTTGTCTTCTAAAAATTGTGAAAGATATGTAACATGACATAGAATTTCAATCATATTTCGATGAATATAATCTTATCAATTTTCCTTTTTAAGATCAAAGCTATTAAATTTCCTTTTCTTTAATATGTACTGATTTAACAATTCTTTTATGAGTGTACAGTTCCGCTAGTTTAGTGGATTGTATTATTAGTGTAAATAGATGTAAGAATTTGATGGTAAGAAGATTTGCAAATAATGGCATACTTTTTTGAAGATTTCATAACTTATGTAGTCACATTGGAGATTTGTAATTTGTTGGAAGATATGTTTCGCATTAATATTTCCCAAATCTGGCATGTTTTGCTTTAGAGCAAGAGTAAGATGATCAGTAACAATTTGTAATGCAAAATTAAAGTTTGTACAGGGAAGATTAAGCTGATTGCAAAACTTATAAATTTTATGGTTGTTTATGAGTGTAGTTTCACTAATTTATTATATTGTATTATCAGAATAAATAGAAGATGTAAGAATTTGATAATAAGATTTGCAAATAATGGAATATTTTTTTAAGGTTTCTCAACCTATGTAATCACATAATCATCTTAAAGATTTGTAATTTGTTGGAAGATATGTTGCGTATTAATATTAAAATTCTATATGTTTATTAAACGAAAATAAGAGTTATTAGATAAATAAATCAGTGTCATATGTAAACTGAATTATACTTTTTTTTCTTGCAGAATTTTGAAGAAAATCGATTTTTTTTTTTTACCGTGGCCAGGCGTCGCAGCGTCCTGTATTTATTATATCCGTGATACTCCTATATCTAAACTATTAACTTCGTATTATATTTATTTAATATGTGCAATGACAAGCTACCAAGAAAATTTTATTTTGAAAATAGTAGTAGTTAATAATTAAAAATTGTATCGTAAATTAACACCTTGTAATAATGTACTAATTTCAAATTCTAAAAGGTGTAAATTAAAACTTTTAAACCAGTAAAAATACGTTTATTTCCACTGTTTACCTTTCAGCACTACCCGAGTCATTTTCAAAATAAATTAATAAAAATATTCTAAAATTGTACGGTCTATGAAACGCCATCATTTAATTTTCCACATTTTCTCTCATATTATGCACATTATGTTTTATTTTATTTGCACGTTTATTTTATTTTTATTTTCATAACCATTGAATAGCTCCAGCCATAATTTTGGTAAGTTAAATGCAGCTGCATCGTTACATACTCATTTTCTGCGCGTTGCAATCTCTATGGTTTCTCTTATAATGGATGGATAGTATAGACTGGAGGGAAAAATTATTTTACTTTCATTGAAATTTATTTGGATGGTTTCTTTTTGGTAAAATTTTGCTAGGGCTGCGATATTTCTATTATATTTAATATCAGACAGGGCCCGAAATGTACCGGAGCAAACCGGAACGATGTTCCGGTTCGTGAAATTATGACAAATATTGCTCCGGTTCGTGAAAGTATGGAAAATATTGTTCCGGTTCGTGGAATTATTAAAAAATATTATTACAGTTTCATACATATAGCTTACTATGCTCTCTGTAACGCTTTCTTTTTCTTTTTTTTAATTATTTAGAATCTTGGATACATTTTTTTAAATTGGTTTTTCTACGGTTAAATATAAATTTTCTATACAGTAAAGTCCCGATTATCCGAGTTTATCCACCACGCTTACCTCGGATAAGCAAAAAACTCGTATAAAACGGATTGACACAAATCGTCATCAACTAAGGAGACGAAATATAAATTTTCTTTTAATTAATTCATTTTAAGGTACTAGTAACATTTCTTTAATGTACATTTCCGTTACTTTTAAGAAAACGGGGAATGAAATTGTTCATTTGAAAAAGCCCTTGATAATTTTTTGATTGTTGAATGTCAGTTTTGCTGCAGTATTACGCTACTGCATAGCTACCAATTTCTAAGATTTTTTTCTTACCTCTAAAACTTACCAGTAAAATTTGCCTAATTCAATCGCTGAAATCTAACAATTGTCAACGATTCAACATGGCAAAAAAAATTACTGTCATTTTTTTCCCATTCTGACCAAAAAATCAGAGTTCAAACTTTTTACGGCTGCTCTTTCATCTTCATCTAACACTTAATTTATAATGGCTGTTTCATAATAATGGAAGCCATTAGTCCATCAGAAGAAAATAACTCGGTTAAAGCGGGACTCGGATAATTGAGACTTTACTGTACTTAAAAAAAAGAAATGTCGACAATAATTTTGAAATAGCGTTCCGGTTCGTGGATTTTTCCATTTCGAGCCCTGATATCGTCGGTACCATGTCAAACTATCCAATGTGAAAATAGCCACTTTTCAGGAGAACAAAAAAACAGTTTTAATTGTGGATTTAAAATCAGCGCCAAGCATAAGTAAACAATTATTATATATTTCGGGTGTTGTTTTATATCCTATTTAACCATGCTATTGAGATAAATCATTTGAATAATTTTACTCGCCGAAAAATCACATTAGATAGTTTGATATGGTATGCTTATTAGTACGTTTTTAGCTTTGTTGAACTTTTTCAGCTTCAAACTATCCAATATGCCACATTGGATAGCTTGACTTGTAAAAATTTTGTGTTTTTCCCAGGTTCGCCATTCCATAGTAGCGAATATGCCATATTGAATAGTTTGACTTGTAAAAATTTTGTGCTTTTCCAGATTCACGTTTCATAGTAGCAAATGTGACGTATTCACTAGTTTAATTTGTAAGACATTTGGTATTTACATATTCAATATAAAACTCTTAAGAATTTCTTTAATAATTTTAATAACGAATATACAGTAAATTAATAAAGAAAAAAGCTAATTTTTAAACATTCTGTTAATTCTATAAAATGTAAGAAAACAAAAATACCTCAAATAATGGGGCGGGCAACAACAGGCACCTTATACCCGTAATTATAAATAGGAATATTCGCGCTATTTTATTCTAAGAAACTCATGGGCCGCTTTCTACCACTATTTTCGAATAGAAATTTTTGATTTATTTAATCCCCCATTAAAAAAAGTTGGAACTAATGACGTTTGACTTTGAAGAAAATTTGGAAAAAATTTATAATAGGCACTTTTAATACAATAATTGCAAATGTTCTCCCGAACGTGGGGGATGATACTTTTCTGGCTTCTCACCGTGCTTTAACTTTCGTAAATATACTCGGATTTTCATGCAACTGAAAAATATTAATGGTGCTTACAATGGCATGTTCCGTATTGCATATTATGTGTGTAACATTAATAGTTCATTTACAGGGGCACTCAAAATATTTCCTTTACATTATGGTGCATGGGGAAAAATCGTTTGGAGAGTATTTTAATGACATTACGCTATTTCGAAAGTGTTAAAACTGGTATAAATCACTGAATTTCATTACAAGTATATTATGATAGACTAAGGTATGCCTTCATAGCATTTGCCGTTCAATTACAGGGTCACATAAAAGAAATGTGTTACAGTACTCTCTTTGAGCAATAATTGCTGGAAGCGCTGTTTTAAATTTTGGTATGCGCTTTAAAATTTAACTATTTTTTTCATGTTCTATAAAAATTCTTTATCTCGTATACAGTGCTGCACAAAATAATTCTCTAAAAAACAATTACCGTCCGCAGACAGAAAAAATTACTCGAATCAGTTTGTGAAACCGTGTAAATGATCTATAGATTTGTATATACTCTAGATAGTATGCAACAATTTAGTTGAATTAGAAAACGCGTAATGCAATTTGCATTTTCAACCTTTAGAAACTTCCACCAATAAACGGAAATATACTGGAACTTCTTGTATAGCCCTGTATATTATCTACAGATTTTTATACATGTTACGTAATATGGTAAAATTCAATTCAAACAAAAAAATGTTATAAACACACTTTCAGAAATTACCAGTCATAGCCGGCAGTGTTTTCAGTACTTTGCGTAGCCCTGCATATTAGGAATTTCTACTAACATATTTTAGTATAGTAAAAATAAATAAAAGACTCAAATTGCATGTCTCAGTTAAAAACCTCCTTTAAGAAATTCACGACCATACAAAGTAAAGCTTACAAATTCTTTTGTATAACCCTGTATATGATCTTTGAATTTATACGCACCATGTATTATTCAAATATTTAAAACGCACTTCAAACAACTATCGCTAATAGACAGCAGTGTAACCGTGATTTTTTATGTGTCCCTGTAAATTAACGATAACTATCATACATGTCATATTCTACAGTAAGAAAATTGTACTGTAAATCAATTTCACTTGGTTTGGAATATTTTAACATTATTAAAATATGGTTCAAACTTTATTTTTCTTTTACTATAAACCATTATACAACGAATTGTACTGTAAATCAATTTCACTTGGTTTGGAATATTTTAACATTATTAAAATATGCTTCAAACTTTTTTTTTCTTTTACTATAAACCATTAAAGAACGAAATTCTTCTGTATGAACTTATAAATAATAATAACAGGCTTGCACACCATAATCTGCATAAAACATATTTCAATACACTTGATAAATCCATATTAATTTCAGTATGTTTTAAATATCGTAAAAACATTAAAAGAAATCACTCTTTTTCCATATAGAGTGTCATGTAACGGGACTCTTTTGAGTATCCATGTAATGGAAACTAAAAAATCTCACATTCCATTAAGAATAGAAAACGTATGCTATAGTAAACTTCAAAAACATATATCAATTGCGCTAAATTTAAATTCATAACTGAAACAGTTTTTGTTTTTCTGATAAAAAGACTATTTTCATATTGGATAGTTTGACGTGGTACGGATGCTTAGAAAAATAAAAAAATCCAAACATTTGCGGCAAAGTATCGAATATGCCATATTGGACAGTTTGACATTGTAAATTTTAGAAAAAAGTGAATATTGGATACTTTGAAGCAGTCGTTATCTAAGTTTCTAAGCAAGCTAGAGACGTGACGATTTTGATTAGTACGTATCATGCACAATACAACAAAATGGCACAAAATATGAAAAATGCATTTTTTCACATTGGATAGTTTGACATGGTAGCGACGATATCAGCTATATGCTTCTTTTTTCTGTACAGCTAGTCATACCACTATAGTAATTCTTTGATCCGTCTTCTCTAATAAATGGTATTTCATAAACTCCTGAGTAGCCATGGCCCCATATATGAAGAAAATTTTAAAGGTAAATAAGCTGGCTGTTATTCCTAGGATTTTTGGAAGATTAAAAGATCATAAAAGCAATATGCCATTACACCCCATAGTTTCCAAGTGTTCAGAACCAACTTATATTTTAGAAAAGGCTTGTCTTGTGTTCCTTTTTTAAAAAGAGATTTTACCAAATTCTAGATGCACTATTAAACAAACGGAAGATTTTATTCATAAAATCAATCAGATACAATTACCGGATAATTATATTACGGCTAGACTTGAAACTCGGGAGTTTATGAAATACCATTTATTAGACCAGACGGAACAAAGAATTACTATATTGGTATCGCTAAAAGTAAAATTAAGTACAGAAAAAAGGAACATATAACTGATATTAAATATAATAGAAATACCACAGCCCTGACAAGATTTTATCAAGAAAAAACCATCCAAATAAATTTCAATGAAAGTAAAATAATTTTTCCGGCCAATCTATACTATCCATTCATTATAAGAGAAACCATAAATATTGCAACGTTCAGAAATTCAATATGTAACGATGCAGCATCATTTAACTTACCAAAATTATGGCTCGAGCTATTCAGTGGTAATGAAAATAAAAATAAAATAACCGTACAAATAAAATAAAAAATAACGTGCATTATATGAAAGAATACGTGGAAAATTGAATGATGGCGTTTCATAGACCGTGAAATTTTAGAATATTTTTTTTTATTATTATTTGTTTTGAAAATGACTCAGGTAGAGTTGAAACATGTAAACAGTTGAAATGAGCGTATTTTTGCTGGTTTTAAAGTTTTAATTTACACTTTTAGCATTTTAAATTAGTAAATTAAAAATTATGTTACGCTGCAACCACTACAAAACCCATTAGTTTTTTCAACGAATGCTCATTTGAAATATGAAGATTAGTTATATGTCCACAATCAATGTTAATATTTTGTTTAGAAAAGAACTCATCTTATTTAAAAAGAAAATTATTTAAAGCAAGTTTATTTTTTGAAAAGAAATTCTAGTTAAAATCTGTCTTCGAATAGTAACTGAATATCTAAAAGTTCTTGATGCTTAAAGATTATTAAAGGAAAAATGTCACTTATTGTTCAAATTAGTTTTATTAAAGACATAATTTGAAACAGAAATGACCATCTGAGTAATTGATAGAAAAGTAGATAGAGAGTAAATGACCATCTGAGTGATATTGCTAATTTTAAGTGCAAAAAATATGAATTAGGTTCTGAATTATTTCTCCTTTCATAATGAGTTCAAAATAAATATAAGAAAAAGGTTTAGTAAAATTCTTACTAATAAACACTAAAATACCTAACGAGATTTTTCTTTTAATTGCAAAGATGACATCACAAATTAATGAACATCTACATTAAGTTAAATACTTTTTTTGAAGAAGAAGATTGTGTATTATGTATTTATTACATTACGTTTTTTAATAGTAAAAATCTATTTCTAAGCATTTAAAACCCTACTGTTTTTCAAATGTTTCTTCTTGATTTATTTTTCGTAAATGTTGAAAGACGATGCTGTAATAAAAATTACGTTTCCTTTCTAAGAAACATGGAAAGAAACATTTTATTTCAACTATTTTCAATTTTATGTTTCTTTTTCAGATATTTTTTGCTTAACATTTTATTTTTCATCGAACTAAAACACATTTAACTGCATGCGAAGAGTAAAATTGTTCTTTCGAATTTTCAAACAAACAATAAAAGCACTGTAAAGTTCGATCAAATTATCATCTAGAAACGTTGATTGTTGGTAAAATTTTCTTTTATTTCTCATTCAAAAAACATTAGAAAAACAATGAATACATTTTGTATGTTTAGAAACAACGGCTGAATGTATATTTTGTGTGTATTTCTCCTGCTAAAGTGTTAGTATTTTAAAGAATTCCTTTGTTTCATTTGTTTAAACTCTCCTTAATATAATTTCCCTTCAACAAAAATTTAGGGAAAATGTTTTCCATTTTCAATTGCAAGGGTCAGTTTTCTTATTACAAAATCGCAGTTACAAAAAATGTAAAAATTAAATCATATTTTATGTTACTCGTAATATAGCATGATTTATTTTGTAGTTTATTTATTTATTTTTTACAAAAAAAAAAAAAATAAGTAGCATCTAGTCCGTTTACAAAATAAATACAAATGCATTTAAAGAAAAACGAGTAAGAAGAAAATGCGTATGTTTTATATATTCGTAAGAACCCCCGTTAATAATTACCTGAAAAAAATTATGTTTCAAACATTTCATGCCGGGATTACCAAGTTGACCAATAACCAATGCAAATGTTTAAGAGTCCCAACGCAGGTCGCAAAGCCTGCGTTTACTTCTCCTCGAAGTTGTAGGGTCGAATGAAGGTTGCATAGAACTAAGCAGAAGTGAACTTTGCATGCAAAATCTGATACACTGGCAATGGTCGAAGGACACAAGTGTCACCGAGAGTGTACTTAATGTACATTGCCGATGATACCGCATGTCACGTCCATGCAAATTCCAAGAGGTTTGAGAAAGCTCCTCCCAACTGGAAAACAGGACAGTGATCTGGGCGATCGAACATGGAAATTACCAACTTAACATATAATTAAACCCTTTATCTACTGACGGTGCTTATAAGGACCACTCACTTTAGGCTACACACAGACGCTTGTTTTTCGATCCTTCTCCAGTTTTCGTGGAAATATTTTGTTCTGCACCCTTCTGCGATTTATTCACAAAAGAATGAGGGGAATCAGCAATGGGTCAGGAGATAAGGAGCTCAACCCTACTTGAAGGAAAGGTTCCTCTTTTGCAGGACATCAGTCCCTTTCCCTTTAAAATCATTAAAAATCATAAACACCGCGTGGCCACAAGAAACGATACCGACACTGATGACAGTTTGAAGAATGGTGCGTTCGCAGCCTTAAACTTTCACCCCATAGTGAATATTACTAACATTTTAATGGTACTTTGCAAAAACACACTTTTAACTCCACTTTATCCGAATACACGACAGCAGTAGTTCTAGGTTTGTTATTTTAGCGAGAAAGGAGGCTATCTTTGAAAGACTCCCTGTGTTTTACCTACATTTTGTACAGATTGTCACGCTCGTCTTTTTATTGTTACAAACGCAGTAAAGGATGTAAGATAAGTGTTGGATTTTTTTATGTGCTCATTATGATCTTAGAATACAGTTTGACTAGCTATTTTAGGTGAACGGTGTATGTATTCGATTTAACAGTTGAATTAATCGATGGTACTTATAAGTACCGTCAGTACACTGGGTGTTGGAGAAAAACTTCTTGTTTACTATTCGTCTGTGTTGTTATCCATCGCTTTCATCTGCTTTAAAATGTAATTACTAAAATGTAGTGTAGTAGTAATTTTCCTAGTATTTCTTTCCTGTTTCATTATTATTTTTTATAGGAAATCGAAAAAGTTGTGTCACCGGCTCTTTTTTGCTATGCTAGACATCTGTAAAGTCATGTATTGCATATGTGGGCATGCGAGACCATGTTGTCCCCGGAATATTGATTTCTCTTAACAAAAGGACTTCTAACAAGAAACCTGGGAAAAAATAATAGTTTTTTTAACCCATTCAGGGGCAAAGCATTTGCAATGCTAAAGTGTCGAAATAAATGATTTGCACCGGAATTTGGCAAAAAATTTATTTTTAAATTTGTAAAAGGCTATATTTCGTATACTTATTAAATGGAAAATATTTTATGACAATTCTGGTGCCATTTGAAATACCTTGTGGATTTTTTGGTACGATATTTTAGTCATAGTGTACCGAAGGTACTTTAAAGTACCACTTAAATTAATTAACTATTGTTTATTATAAAATTGATAATGTAAAACAAAGCATTTGTGACCGACAACATTTCATATCATTCATAAAACATATTTCTCTTTTATTTTTATTAATAAAAATAAGTTATGATTTTGAAAAAAAATATGATGTATTTTCTCTCCGTTTTTACTTATTTTTCACTGTTTCGTGATATTTTTTTTAAATGTCGCAGAATATCTAATAAAATTTAAAAAACAGCAAATAAGTTCTCCTGCCATAATTTTTTTAAAATCACCGTGGGCCACACATAACATTACTCTTCGAATGAAAAATACTTCAAGCACTTAAAAAAAAAAAAAAAAAAAAAAAAACATAAGAAAAGGTACATTTAATCAAATAGAAAATGCTTTTTAAAGGTTAAAATGAAATGTAAGTAAATAAATAAATATTTTTATTAGGTATTCAGATTTTATTTTAATATTCTTAAAGTATTATAAAATAAAATATAAAACGTACTCATCGCATTAAAATATAAGTTTTCAAGAAATAGTTTATTAAGTGGAAGTTTATTAAGTTTATTCAAAGGAATGTTTGCAAAAAATGTTCAAATCTAATCGGTTTTAATTTTAAAAGATTTCACTGGATGAAAATATGTGCTCTGACGTTATTAGATATTTACATTTTTTAATGAAATGAGTGTTATGAAAGATTAATGTAAAATACACTTAATTATGATTTATTAATTTATTTCCAATCTAGAATAAATTAATGGGATTGAAAACAAGTTGAAATTAACAATTTTTTCATAAGAACAATATACTCAATCTTAATGATCAACTGGAACAATGGAACAATGGAACGATGTAAACAGCTGAATGGACTACCTAGTTGCGTACACTGTCAGAAAAACTCGTCTATATACACTAAATTATTCCTCATTTTTTAAGAAATAATTTCCGTACTCCTAGAAAACATGTATTATCCTTGAATTCTCCCCGAATGTCTAAACAAGTTGGAAATTGCTCGTCAAACGTGGCAAATGAGGTGCGTTCGTACTATAACTAGTTTTTAATTATTTTTTGCACCCCATATTGTACTGAATGTATAATTTTTTGCACTTCATAAAGCGCATAGTCTGATACATCATTAAAATGCACTTCCAATATTTTTTTCCCATTCCCCGTAATGTAACGGAACACTTTTGACTGTCCCTGTAGTTAAACTATACATCCGATTTTCCTAAAATTTGAAAGGGCTCGACAAAATTTTGCAACAGTTATATCTTTAAAATTTCAGATCATTCGGAAGGCTCTAATATCATTAAAATGCACTTGCAATAATTTTTCCCATTGGCCGTAATGTAAGGAAAAACTTTTGACTGTCCCTGTAATTAAACTATACATCCGATTTTCCTAAAATTTGAAAGGGCTCGACAAAATTTTGCAACAGTTATATCTTTAAAATTTCAGATCATTCGGAAGGCTGTAATATCATTAAAATGCACTTGCAATAAATTTTCCCATTGGCCGTAATGTAAAGAAAAACTTTTGACTGTCCCTGTAATTAAACTATACATCCGATTTTCATAAAATTTGAAATGGCTCGACAAAATTTTGCAGCAATCATATATTTGAAATTTCAGACCATTCGGTTGGGTAGTTTTTGCTCTGTTACATGCGGACAGACGGACGGACTGAACGACGACTATAGGTGCTACGTATTTATATAATTACGACGCACCTAAAAAGAGGGAGAAACTCCGTTCGTTCCTAGCACGCATGCGTATTAGGTGGGTCTATTGATAATAAAACCGAATTTATTTTTAAAATGAAAAACCAGAAATTCTATAAATTAGGTTTTCTAATTTAATTAAAAAAGACAAAAAAGTTTTCGAATTTCAAAATAAATAACAATTACTTTTCTCAATCATTGAAAAGTGCTCACAGTTTATTTTTTAAAGTTGAATAAAGTTAAATAAA
This sequence comes from Maratus speciosus, assembly GCA_963932465.1. Taxonomy (NCBI): domain Eukaryota; kingdom Metazoa; phylum Arthropoda; class Arachnida; order Araneae; family Salticidae; genus Maratus; species Maratus speciosus. Next base: position 50,876,910 of record OZ010786.1, on the reverse strand, counting down.
ATTGAATTTATAAAGTTAATTTATAAAGAATTTATAAAGTAATAAATATTCGCATTTAAAATATACTTTAAATGAACACACTTAAAAGATGTTTTAATTAAGAAAATTAAATGGAGAAAATCGACATTACTCAAAAAAAAAAAAAAAAAAAAAATCTTATCGGGGAAAAAAAATATAATATTCGTAATTTTACCTCTAGTAATCAACGTAAAAATATTTAAAATTCCCCTTTTTATACTATATCAATACTAAAGTATAAAAACCCCAGTCACAATCTCATTAAAGACGAAATCTACCCGAAATGAAATTGAAAGCTTTTTAAAGAAATTGATCTAGCCATACCCATCTGAAGCAAACATATTTATTTCAAAGCGTTTCGCTACTGTGTAACTATAGATCCGTACTATCGTGTTCGTCTCGTAACGCTAAGATGGCTGGTTCGAGTCCAACGTCAGTCACTTTTGCTTTTTCCCAACTTTCTTCAGTTGACGAATATTTTACCTCATGTAACGGAGGAAAGAAAAACGGATATTCGTCAATCCACGAAACTATACCGGCAGCACTGCTGCCAGTAGAATTTCCGTGAATTGAAAAAAGTTTTTTTGAGAGTGTAGCAACTTTACATCCAGTGGAAAGGTGATTGTGTTGCAAGGGTTAAATAAATAAAATTTCATAAATAGATGGAAAAGGCAATTTTTCTGGTTTAAGTTCAGTAATAAATTGACGTATTTTTACCTCATAGTTGATGAAATTTGATAAGGCAAATAGAAATTTCTTTGATGTGGAAACGTATTGCAATTCAGAAAATAAGCCATATCTAAATTGAGTTATACGAGGGCAAGTCAGCCAGTAGGTCACAAAAGCCAATAAAAAAGGGGGAAACCAAGATACATACTTAAAAGGCATGTTTATTTCTCTATATAATCGACATTTACATTGATACATATGCCCCATCTCTTTATGAGTTTTGTGATATATGCTGCATAAAAGTCTTTGGACTGCACTCTAAGCCATCTGTGTACCTCATATTCAACGTCTGCATCAGTCGGCTGTAGGCTAAACCGTATGAACACCCTGTTGCAGTTGCTAATGCTGGCTATTGTTGTTCGTCTGTCACCTCTAACCATTTCCTCAACCTTCCGCACAGTTTCTTCTGACGTAATCTCAACAGGACGACCCCTTCGTTCTTCGTCAACAACTTTTGAACGCCCCTGCTCATCACGTACAACTGTTTTCTCATAAATTCGAAATTGACATCTTACGTTGGACAGTGCTGCCACATATTGACATATATGGAAACAATTTACTGCTAATTTCCGACCTCTCATATCGGTTTATGACCTACTTACTGACTTTTCCTCGTATATTAAAGTCTGCATTTAATTATTAGTTGGTACAATCATTTCCTTAACTCTTTGACGAGTGAGGATTTGTTTATTATATGCGATAGCTAGCAGACATACATACACATTAGGGTGGAGCGAAAAAAAATAATTTTTTAAAATCAAAAATGGGTAGGTTCCAAAAGTTGCCTTTATACTAGTACATCATCTGCGTGCAATATTACCGCTGAAAAAAAATGACTTGAGTCTGCGCTTTTGGTCCAAATGTCGAAATTTTGGGTAAAATTTGACATTTTTTTAAAAAAATTAAAAATTTTCTATAGAGATGGTTATTATTTAAAAGTGTTACTTAAACCTTTATTATTAATGACTTAACATATTTAAACGATAAAACGATAGCTTTGTTCTGTATAACTGGAACAAAATTGACCACTTTTGGTGAAAAAAAAGGCGTTGCCACTCTGTTGTGCCATACAACTAATTGTTGTTTGAATACAGCTCTTACCTAGTCGCTTTCAAAACCTCCCTGGAGGTACCACGTGGAGGTTACTGCAATTAATGTCACAATAGTGCATAGATCAACCAACCTACCATCTGAACTCAGTGTTTTAGTTATACATTGAATTGTGATTTTTTTTGTTAAAGACTGGCATATGTTTTCTATGTATCAACCTAGTACATCTCTTCTTTGGATCCACAGACTTTTGATGCTGCTACTGTGATCTCCTTTACGTATTTTTCTACTGCTTGTGTAAGAGAAGACATACAGTGTAATGCAGTGCGGATGATATTATTGTAAAAATTCAGCCGTTTATTATCTTCACCAAGATTGCACTCGATAAATGCATATTGATTAGGGTTCTGTTAACCACACTTTTCCAAAGAATTAGATTTACATAATTATCCGCTTCAAAGTTGATTGTCGATATTTCAGATTTGTGTATGCTATCATTTACTCTCATCTTTCAACTATTATGTGCCGAGCATCTAGCTGTTTAATGTTATGGCGATCGTCAGAAAGCATTGAAATAAGAATTTCCTCTGCGTATGCAAAGCAACCATTGTCTAAGTAACCTTTTTTAGTATTTGTTTTATTCCGTTTTGTGTGTTGTTTAGTAGCCGAGTAATTTCCCATGAGCTTTTAGATCCGTTCTTTAGCTGTGGATTAAATTTGATTGTAAACTATCCTTGGGCCAAACTTGGATTACATAGTACTTTTTGAGTGAACATAGAGACTCTGATGGGCAATGAGTGCTCATTTGAAGGCGGGTTATTCTGTTCATCGTTGTCATCCATTCGGCGAGGGACATGTTTAGAATGAACCATTACAATGGATCATATGCCACCTCCAAGTCCAGTGAATTTCTTCTGCATCATTTATTAGACAAGATCGTTGGCAAAAATTAGATTCTAACCTACAGGGATTCGCCGGACCAACAGAAAAATCTTTGTCCACGTGCTAGTCCCTTCTTATTTCAATTTTTGAAGTCATAGAGAGTAATTTTCAAACATTATTTCCTGGAATCGAGAAAAGTGTTCTCCGCACATACCAGAAATACCTGCTAGAAAATTGCAAAGTTATTTCATCAAGATATTGCTCAGAAATACAAGCGAATAGGAACCCAAGAAACTTGTCCTAAGCCAGATGGCTCACAAAGACGCATAAAATTATTCGCCTTTACATAAGCACTGATTGACCTTCAAAGTCTGTAGGTTCACTCACAAAGTATGTAATCCAAGTTTATGCCGCAATATGGTTTACACCAAATGTAATCCACATCTAAAAAATTGATCTAAAAACTTATGGGAATTTACTCGGTTACTAAACATCACAGAAAACGCCAAAAAACAAATACTACAAAAAATTATTTAGGACAATGGTTGCTTTACACATCGAGCGCAAATTCTTATTGCAATGTTCTCTGCGCCATCACATTACACAACAAGCTTATTAGAACATAAAAATTGCAAGAGGTAGAGTAAATGATGGCATACTCAAAGTTGAAATACCTAAATGTTGTAGGAACAGAATCACTATGCAGTAACTGCATGCTATTTTGGTGAAGATACTTGGCGGCTGAATAGATTCCATTAATTCCACTGCATTACCCTGCTTACCTTATCATACACGAGCGTAGAAATATACGTGAACGAGTGTCACAGCAGCATTACATAACGTCTGTGGATACAAAGAAGAGATAGACTAGGTTGATACATAGAAAACTTATCCCAGTCTCTGACAAAAAATCACAATTCAGTGTATAAATAAACCATTGTGCTCAGATGGAAGGGTGGTCGAGTTATGCACTGTTGTGTCATGAAATGCAGCCACTTCCACGTGATACCTCCTGGATAGATTTGAAAGCAATTACGTAAGAGCTGTATTCTAAACAAGAATTAGTTGTATGATACAACAGCGTGGCAACCCCTTTTTTTACCAAAAGTTGTCAGTTTTGCTCCAGTTATACAGATCAAATATATCATTTTATCGTTTAAATATGTTAAGTCATTAATAATGAAGGTTTAAATAACATTTTAAAATAATAACCAGCTCTACAGGAATTTTCTAATTTTTTTGAAAAAATGTCAAATTTTACCCAAAATTTCGACTTTTGGCCCAAAAGCGCAGACTCAAGCCATTTTTTTTTCAGCGGTAATATTGCACGCAGATGATGTACTAGTATAAAGGCAACTTTTGGTATCTACCCGTTTTTGATTTTAAAAAATTGATTTTTTTCGCTCCACCCTAATACACATATAGAGGATGGTTATAATTAATCTTCCCCTATAAACGGCATCCTACAGCACAAAGTGGTGAACGGAATGCAACGAAATTTGGTATATAGACTATACACGAGATGCGCTCACGGCATTTCGAAAAAAAAATTTAGTTTCAAAATGCCCACCAGAGGGCGCGTTTTCCGGAAAAAAAAACATTAAATTTAGCACAATAAACGACCAAAACGGAATACAGAAACAATATTAACAATCCAGAACAAGAATTATGAGTAATAAAATGTAAAACTGGCTGTTTTGTCAGTTTATTGTGTTAAATTTAATGTTCTTCCGGAAAAGGCGCCCCCTGGTGGACATTTTGGATTTTTTTTTTTTTTTTCGAAATTCCATGAGCACATCTCGTGTATAGTATATATACCAAATTTTAGCGCATTCCGTTCACCCGTTTGCGCTGTAGGATGCTGTTTATAGGGGAAGTTTAATTATAACCACCATGCATATTCGGCAAAGTACTGAGCGAATGAATTTAGACACCTATGCATTCGATATAGTAGCATAAATCAGATACAACAGTACAGGATGCGCGCTATAAACTCTCAGTAACTTTGCATATCCTTAGTTTCTCATATTTCTTGTTAATTTTAAAAGAATACATTTTGCATTTGCGCCTTTTTGTGTCGATTTATCGTGCGTATTCTGTAGGCGAGAGTAGGGCAAAATGGGTACACAGAGATTTTTGACTATAAAAATCAAGAAACAAACTTGATAAGAGCACAACATAAAAATATGCATGCTGAAAAGGGGTAGACAGTTGTTTTGGCGCTTCTAAACGTCCATCACCAGTGCAATAGTTAAAAATACAAAACATAAATACATTAAAACGTAGAGGGAGCAAGAAATGCAGTCCTCGGTCAAGGATAAAATGGCGGTATGCGTGTAAACAGATAATTCAATAATTCATGGAGTTCATAAAATTTAGAGCAAATACAGAATACTCCAAAAATGAAACCGTATCGGGAGAACATCCCGTTATTTCATCTGCACATTACATCTATAATGATTAATAATAACTGATAGAAATAGAAAAAAAGAATTTATTAAAACACTGTTAACATTATTTAAAATATTTGAGAAAAAGAATTTTGATACTTCGTTTTATTCATATCACTTTTCAATTAAACTTCAATCGCAAAAAATCTAAATTTAGATTGAACTACTTTTCATATCATTTCAAGAAAAATATTTTAATCAAAATTTCAGAAACTCTTTTTTGATAACCCCACCTTTCTGAATGAATGTTTGTTGATGGGAAATCATGGATGGAGTGGAAGCGGGAAAACGAAGAATTGATTTTCTTTAGACAGAGATGGAAAAGGAATTGAAGATTAAGAGAATGATAATGCATGACTTTCATTTTTTCTAAGATTCATCAAATATCATTCAGCTTAAACTGCTGGTTCATTTTTAAATCAAGTACTAAAGAATATCTTCGTACAAGGAATTAATAATAGTAGTAATTTGAACAAGGAAACGTACGAGAAATCGTAAAAAGAAATATTCGCGAGTAAATACAAAGAATTTAACAGTAACTTGTTAAATTCAGAAATATAATTTTACAACTACTATTGCTTTAATTTAGAAATATTGATGAGTCTCTTTAAAACATACATATTTTTAAACTTACACTAAAATCCGCATAGTACAAAAGTACTTAGCCTCCCCATTTTTTTTAAATGTATCTTACTTATTGAATAATAATTATTGCTTATTAAGTAATAATTATATTTGTATCTAATTAATTAAATATAAATTGTTAACTCCATACAATTATGAATTTATTTTTTATTTTGTAAAAAAAGACAGAAAACGAACAACTCGTTTTTTAATTAACCCTTTTAAATAAACTATTTGCTTTAAAAGATGAGTTAAATAAATATTAAACTACTGTTATCTTTTTCTGGAAGATCCGTTGTTTAGTAAAGAAAATCGATAATTCTTGCAGAAAAGGCGAAAACGTAAAAAAATATAGCCTTTGGCAATAAAAATAATAAGGAAATTTATATTATGTTAAAGCAAAGAAATAAAGGAAGTATTTTTTTTTTCAGTTTACGTGTAATTTTTTATTACTAATATTTATTGTAACAAATATTCAAATGAAACAATTAAAAAATCACACTTTTAAAAAAATATATATATATATTTAAATCCTTTATTTGTACTACTGAAAACAGAGTTCTTTAAGTTGGCATTTTTTGTAAGAATTAGTCTAATTTTCGTGATTATCGGTTAATTTTCATAACACAACAACAAAAATTTTAGAAAATCAAAGTATAGATGGGGGCAAAATAATACGAACACCTCTGAAAAATTTTGTCAAATTTCAAACCTTTAGTACAAGCATGAACCCGGAACACACATCTGCCGCCTGGTGATCGTGAAAGAAAAGGTATCAGTCTCTCAAGAGCTATGATTAAGTATTGCATGCATGCATCACTTTTCTATGGGAAAGGTTGCAATCTGATACCTGAATGATTTTCAAAGAGACATGATTATTGGCGGACTTGTTGCTGAGTCTCGGTGGCGGAAACAAATAAATTTTGGGAAGAAGCACGGTATCAGCCATTAAGATAGCGCACACGAAATACGGTAAGATGGCGTCTTCAAAGCATAACTGTGGTCAAAAGACACAAATGTTAAAAAATAATGGACGGGTGTTGAATTGCAAAGTGGTTCGAAAACATAAGCAATCACCACCCCAGATAGCAACCGAAAATAACAGTTACAGTAGAGTCCCGATTACCCTAGTTAATATGGACCAAGCTCAACTCGGATAAGAAAAAAATTCGGATAAACCGGATTTACACAAATCGTCACCAACTAAGGAGATGAAATATAAATTTTACTTAATTTATTAATTTTTATGATTCTAATAATATTTCTTTGATGTGCATTTCCGTTGCTTTTAAGAAAAACAGGGAATGAAATTGTTTATTTAAAAAAAAAAACCTTGATAGTTTTTTGTTTGTTGAATGTCATTTTTTTTCTATTATTCTTTTTTTCTATTTATTCTGCAGTATTACGCTACTGCATAGCTACCAATTTCTAAGATTTTTCCTTACCACTAAAACTTACTAGTAAATTTTGCCTAATTCAAAAGCCGAAATTTAACAATTGTCCATATTTTTTGTTAAAACATTATGGCCATTTTTTTCCCATTCTGACCAGAAAATCAGAGTTCTAACTTTTTACGGCTGCTGTTTCCTCTTCAGCTAACACTTCATTTATAATGTCTGTTTCATAATGAAAGCCATCAGTCCACCAGAAGAAAAACTCGGTTAAAGCGGAAACTCGATTAAGCGGGACTCGGATAATCGGAACTCTACTGTATCTCCAAGACCCTGTTCACCAAAACTGTCCAAAGAAAACTTTATGTTGCTGGACATCATGACAGAGAGACGATTCGTAAAACGTTCGAGAATTCACAAAGTGCTTTCAAACGTCACCAATGCTTCAGAAGACACCGAGTCTGGGCCCCATAGCAGTGGCAATAAGTGATCTTGCCTGATTAATTTGCATTCATACAACCTATTTCACATCACTGGCCGCATTTTTGGAGTACGCATAGTGGTATGCCTGCATTGGAAAGCCTTTTGTAGACTGTAAAACGTGGAGCTGGGTTCCTATGTTGGCCTAGGGCGCGATATTTTGACGTGGTCTTTTTATTCGCATGAAAAGATCGAAACAAATCACTATCGGAACATCCCTTTTGTCCAGAATTTATTTCTATGAAGATCAATCGCTATTTCAAGGTGACAACGTCACGGCAGGACATTTTACCGCTCAATTAAAAAAAAATTAAAAAAGCAATTTAAAAAATTACAACGACCATTTGGAAAATGATTTTTTCGAAGGCTAAAATTTAAGACATAAAAAATCGCACGGAGTTGATCATACATTACGTACGCCATGAATTAAACATTAATAGTGTCTTGGAAAATTCACGTAAAAATCGTACAATCGTGTCTTGGAGACACGTAAAAATTGCAAGCGACAAATATCGCCTGTGATCCGTCAGATTTCTTAAAACTTACGTATTATCCACCTGAAACTTATGTATTATCCAAGCATTTCATTGGCTGTTCGGGAAAAGGCTTTTCCAGCGTCAGATTTCCAAGAAATCTGACGCTGATCTTGGTAATCTGATTTTCAGGTATTAGGTATTCTTTCATAATATGCACGTTACTTTATTATTATTTTTATTTATTTATTTATTTTTTTTTTTTTTTTTTTTACCTGGTTATAGATATTTTTTCGTAATCATTGAGTAGCTCGAGCCATAATTTTTGTAAGTTAAACGTCGAAACATCCCACAATATTACTTTTCACACCGTCGTATAAATAAAAAAATGTACTTTTAAATGCAATTTGTTTGAAAGCTGTATCTCAATTTGTTTCTGAGTAATTAATTTTTTTTTGTAGTTTTTATTATTTTTTTAACATAGTGGCAACAGAAGTATCCATCTCTGTTGAAAGTAAAGGGAAATACAGATTACCGTATAGACCAATCAGAAAACGAATAAAATGCGAATTAAACCAATAAAAAGCTTCAGATATGCTTTTGATTTCCTACCCTGACGAGGACAATAACCATTTTTACAAATGGTTAAAAAATAAACTCGTATGATATACTAATTTTAATTGCTAAAAGATGTAAATTAAAACTTTAAAAACAGTATAAATAAGTTTATTCGACTGTTTATATCTTCCGACTCTACCCGAGTCATTTTCAAAACAAATAAATAAAAAGATTCTAAAATTGCACGCTGTGTAACGCCATCATTCAAATTTTCAGGTATTAGGTATTCTTTCATAATATGCACGTTACTTTATTATTATTATTATTATTATTATTTTTTTTTTTTTTACCTGGTTATAGATATTTTTTCGTAATCATTGAGTAGCTCGAGCCATAATTTTTGTAAGTTAAATGATGTTGCATCGTTACATATTTAATTTTTGCATGCTACAATCTTTATGGCTTTTCTTATGATGCAAATGAATGGTATATGTAAAAATAGAAGTATATCTTCCATCGTTTAACCCTTTCAGGGGCAACGTACTTCTGTTGCTAAAATGTTAAAATGTAGGATTGACTTCAGGATTTACGAGTACATTTATATGAAAGTAAGTAAAGCCTTTTCTTCGCGTACATTATAAAAAGCACAATTTATTTCCAAAATTCTGTGTCAATGTGGCCTTTGGTAAGTGGTATATATAATATACCGCTGCTCTTCAAGGCGTTAATGGATTTCCTTTGCTTGCGGCTTATTCTATTGAGCCGTGTACTTTGCACACTAGGTGCTATTTCCAAAAGGTTGTCTGAGTGAATTGTGACTGCAGGCTGTCGTTCCAGGTAGCTCAACTGGAAGCGCTTCCGCAATTTAAGCCAATGATTCCGTGTTCAATTCGGAGCCTGGAAACTTTTTTATTCAGTTGAAAAAATTTAAACTCGTATGATATCTTTGCCAATCAGTATGTTTGTGTTAAAATAATAAAGTTTATGTACGTTTCCATCATTTAACAGATTTCTTTTACCTGCAAATTATACTGTTAAACTGTGTACAATGCAGACCAGTTGCTATTACCAAAAGGTTGCCGGAGTGAATTCTTTTGGGTGTCTGCCGTTTCCAGCAGCTCAATTGAAAGAGCATCAGTAATTTAAGCCAAAGATTCTGGATTTCATTCCTGGTCTAAACACTTTTTCACTCAATTGTATAAATTTCAACTCATATGATAGCTTTACATATTAATATGATTGTGTTTAAGTAATAAAGGGTATGTATGTTTCCATCATTTAATAGAGTACAGGCATCCCCCGAATTACGCAAGTAATGCGTTCCGTAAATGTTTGCGTAAATCGAATTTTACGTAAGTCGAATTTGTAAATTCCTTAGCTAAATTTCATCAGAAACTGCATTATTTATTATATATATATAATACATACATTATTTACACAGTATTATTTTATAAATAAAGTACCATGTAGCAGTATTTACTTGGATATACATTATAAAAGTATGAAAAAATATAAAAACAAACTAAAAGAACACTTCTCAAATAAAAAGTATCTCGGTGAACATGGGATTTATAATTTTAATATTGATGAATTAATTTATATCAGTTTTGAATCTACATCAAACAAACAACTCTGAAGCTGGAAAAAAAATACACTCGTTCCTCTTCACCGAAACTTTAAAATAAGATTTCGTTACGATTTGAATTCAGCTAACAAAATTGTAACGGTTTAACAGAGTTTTTTTTTTTTTTTTTTTTTTTTTTTGGCTCATTTTAATCAGATTTCTGTTTGTTTTGTTAAAGGTTTGATTGTATATCCCCCCCCCCCAAAAAAAATATATATATATATAACTATATCTAATATATAAAACTATATTATTATTGTGGTTTTTATCTGCATATTTTATTTATAAAAAAATTATCAAAAGTATGCAAATGCGTGTCAAACGCGCTAGTATGTTCATAAATGTAATTTTCGAAATTTCTTACGTAAGTGCGAATTTACGTAAGTCGAGTATTACGTAAATTGGGGGATGCCTGTACCTTTATCTGTAGCATATACTGGTGAGCTGTCTACATGGGAGAGCAGTTGCTGTTGCCAAAAGGTTGCTGCCTAAGTGAATTGTGTCGCCGCGTTGTCGTTCCTGGTAGCGCAATTAGAAGAGCATTGGCTATTTAAGCTAAAGATTCCGAGTTCCATTCCCGGCCTGGATGCTTTTTCAAATAAGAATATTTTCAAGTCGTGTGATATATTTAGCAATCTATTGTATTGTGTTAAAATAATAAAGTGTATGTACAGTCGTGGAAAAAAAAAGTAAACACCCCCTACTAACTCCTCAACAAATTATCGTAGAAGAAAGTTACTGGTACCGAACGATTGAAAATAAAGTCTACTTTTAAATGGTGTATATAAATTTTGCTTAGAGGGCCATCTACATATTAAAACAAACCATAAATTCATTTTTTTCAATGGCAATACCCAATTCTGACAGCATAAATGAACTCTACACCTTACAATTAGCCTAAAAACCAATTTTTATGCAATTCGTACCATAAGTTTCCGAGAAATTAATTATTATAAAACGTGCGTATTTTAAGGGCTGTATCCAAACTGAAGTTCCGTAGTCGATTGTTAACCGAGAGAGCCTCCTTCTTGATCAAGGCACCTTGAGCAGTCAATGAAGCCTGTTAGACAACGGGACAGCAGAAGAAATTTCAAAATATCTACTCACTTCTATCATAGGCCCCTTAAACCATCATTTTGCCGTATTTTAAGCATAATTTGAAAACTATTTGGAAGAAAAATGTGAAATTTCGGATTTTCATAAAGCAGGACTTAATAAATCTAAATCCATCAAAAAATTGTAGGTTGCAATTCATAATTTTTTCGAATATTAATTTCATAATTCATAATTATATCATAAAATTATAAAAATTGCAAATTCAGCGTATTTATGTTTGGGCACATTAGTATTATTGCTACACAAAAAATTAGCACATTAGGAGCATAATTTCAGGAGATATAAATAAATATATGAAAATGTAATTTAACATTAGAAGCACTAAATTTTGAATGTTTATAATTAAAAAACTTATCATTCAAATGTCTTGAAATTTGGTGTCTGGGCATAGTTTGAACCGAAGATTTGAAATATCTCGTTAAAATTGGGTATTGCCATTGAAAAAAATGAGGTTTGGGTTCGTTTTAATATGTAGATGACCCCCTAAGCAAATTTTATATACATCATTTAAAAGTAGACTTTATTTCCAATCATTCGGTACCAGTAACTTCCGTCTACGATAATTTGTCGAAGAGTTAGTAGGGGGTGTTTACTTTTTTTTTTCCACGACTGTACCTTTCTATCATATAACAGAGTACTTTTACCTGTGGCATTTATTGTTGAGCTGTCTACAAGCCAAGCAGACCAGTTTCTATTGCCAAAAGGTTGTTGCCTGAGTGAATTGTGTCGGCTGATTGTTGTTCCAGGTAGCTGAATTGAAAGAGTATTGGTAATTTAAGGCTCCTGTCCCTGCCGGCGAAGGCACTCAAAAGCTAATGCTAATCCTATAGGGAGGGTTTTTATTTATTTATTTATTTATTTATTTATTTATTGCATTGGATAGCCCAGATTCGCCTAATATCGCACCCTTTTCACTTTTTCGATTTTGGTTGCAGACATTTTTTTGAATGACACTTTCCTTTTCAGAACCGGTTTTGAAAGTGAAAGTAACTTTATAAAAAATAATACTAGAAAACAGGAATTCTGCTGATTCAGAATTTAGTGTCGCCCAGAGGGAAAAAAATGTATATATAAATAGTACAAAACATATTCCAATTTTAAGACTTAAAGCACACGCTTTTATTTTATGTAAAATGATATCATTCGTATCCACTTAAGAATTCCACATTTACGACCCCCTCTTAAACATCTACAGTAAAGTAAGCAGATGTCACTATGGCCAAATAATATACAAATGCAGCAAAAAGATACCGTCATTCGAGAAACTCGACAAAAAAAGGCTATTTAATGAATCATAGACCTTCATTTGTTTGTAACATTAATACAGATACTTAAAATTAAATATAGTTTATTATAGCTTCATGTTTATCAGGAATCCTCCGTTTATATTTTTTCAAAATAGCACGTATTTTAATTATATTTTCTTTCGGTTGTTATGAGAAAATGGCAACAAAAATAGATAATTACTACTTTAAAACTATTTTTCCTTTACTTTCTAGAGAAGTGGAGTACTTCCGTTGCCAATATTAAGCAAATGACTATAAAACTACAATAATAATAATAATAATAATAATAATAATAATGATAATAATATTTCAAAAATAATTGAAGATACAGTTTTCAAACAAATTGCATTTAAAAGTACTTTTTTCCCCAATACGTCGGTATAAAAATTAAAAATGTGCGATGTTTAGAAGTTTAAAAAATTGCTATAGAGTATTTAATCGTACAATGATACATGTGCTTGTTTTACGGCTGACTTATACAACGTAACGTTACTTTTTGGAGACGACACAAAATAAGCTGGGAGAAAGAAATAGCATACCGGAGGCTAAAAAATTTATGACGAAAATCGAAAAAGTAAAAATGGTGCGATGTGGAGGCAATGATAATGCAATCCAATGCCTTCCAATCGGCCTTCCAATGCAAAAAAAAAATAAAAAAAAAAATAAATAAATAAATTAAAATAAATTAAAAAAAATTAAAAATATCCAAATGCAAACGAGATATTAGATAAATCCCCCCCCCCCCCCCCCACACACACACAGGATTAGCATTAGCTCATTAGTATCCTCGCTGGCAAGGACAGTATCCTTAAAAAATAAAATTTCCGAGCTCGATACCCGGAATGAGCACTTTTTCACATATGAAAAATTTCAACTCGTATGATATATTTACCAATCAATATGAATGTGTTAAAACAATAAAGCATATCTATCTTTGTCTTTATTAGGAAAGTATGAAAATCGCACGAAAATATTCCACGCTTTTCATAAGAATTTAAAAAATTAAAGAAAATATTTCATCCGTAAAGAGTTAAAACGTTTTCTTACCATCCTGTTTTCAATCTTTTACAAACGTTATATTTTATTCTATAAAGCAAATTCCAAACGACCCTCCGGATAAAACTAATCAATAATGGAATTTCCCTTTGTATTTTATATTAATTCTAGAGGATAGTTTGGATGAATCGGCATGAACATTATAATATAAGACGTATTTATCTGTCTTGAACATCTGGTGATCTCATCGCGGATGAAAGTAAGAAAAATTAAGGAATCACTTATTTCATTTGTTGGGTGGAAATGAAAGAAATGGGAAAGAAAACACCGTATATTTCCATTGATTTTATTGTATTAATAGAGGAAATTATATTAATTTAGTTTCATGTTGTAATTAATCATAAAATATTTTATTTTACTCTTAGTGAACAACATATGGGGATACTCGAAATTACATTATTCTTTAATTTTTTGTAGATATTTAAAAAGTAGCATGATATCCGAAAAATATTCAACATTTTTATAGACGTTTGAAAAGGTTAATGGAACATTTGTATAGGCAAGCAATTATTTATCTTTGTTACCATTATTTTTGTAACTTTTTTTGAAATATTATGCTTCGTTTTATTTTATCAAATTCTAAGTCTCTAGATAAAACTAATCAAAAATGGAATTCTCCTTTGTGTTTTATATTAGTTTTAAGGGATATGAATCGGCATGATCATTTTAGAATAAGACGTTTTTATCTGACTTGAACATCTGGTGATTTCATCGCGGATGAAAGTAAGAAAAATTAAGGAATCACTTATTTCATTTGTTGGATGAAAATGAAAGAAATAGGAAAGAAAACATCTGCTATTTCTTTCATGTTGTAATTAAACATTAAATATTTTATTTTACTGTTAGTGAAGAACATATGGGAATACATTATTCTTTAACTTTATGTAGTTATTTAAAAAATAGTAAGATCACCTAAAAACATCCAGCATTTTTATAGACTTTTTACAAGATTAAAGGAATATTTTTATAAGCAAACAATTATTTACCTTTGTTACCTTTATTTTTGTAACTTTTTTCTAAATATTATGTTTTGTCTTCTATATGAAATTCGAAGACTCTGCATAAAAATAATATAAGATGAAATTTTCTTTTGTATTTCATGTTGATTTCAGAAGATAGTTTGTATGAATTGGTAGAAACACTATACTATAAGACTTATTTATCTATTTTGAGCATCTGGTGATTTCGATGGATATGAAGGTGCGATAAATTATGCAATCAAATAATTCCATTCGTTTTACGTACACTATCAGGCTTCGCCCGTTACGCTGGGCGGTTTCTCCAAAGGAATCATGAATCGAACGAAATATATCAGTAAATTCGACCTTGTGTTTTGAAGGGTGGAATGTCTTTTACATGGAAAGTCCTTTCGCATTGCTAAGAAATGTATAGCACAATAGCTTCCACAACAAACTATTTTCTCTAAATATCTTTTCTTAGTTATGAATTAGAAATTTTTGATTTAAAAATTAATTTATTTAGAAATACTTCAGGTAAAGTTATTGTATAAATTACAATGAAGTTGATCATCTTTTTTTTCCAAAAAAGTAAAAAAAATAATTTTATACCTTTTAAAAGTTTTTAAAAATGTCTGAACATTTTTTTTAAATTAAAATTATTATTAGATAAATAAATTGAAAATTATAAGATCTAAAATTTAGATTATATCAGAAATTTAGACTATTAAAACAACAGACTATTTCTTCTGAATGCATTTTCTTAATTATGAATTAGAAATTTCTGATTTAAAAAATTAATTTATTTAGAAATAGTTCAGATAATGTTATTGCATAAATTATAAAGAAGTTGATCATCCTTTTTCCCCCTAGATAGTGAGAAATATAATTTTATGCATTTAAAAAGTTAAAAAAAAAGATCTGAAATTTAAATTATATCAGGATAATGTCTGAAATTTAGACTATTACAACAACAAAATATTTGCTCTAAATGTATTTTCTTAGTTACGAATTAGAAATTTCTGATTAAAAATTTAATTTATTTGGGGGGAAAAAAATCAGATAATGTTATTGTATAAATTATAAAGAAGTTGATCTTCTTTTTTTTTTTTTTCCAGATAGCGATACATTTCATTTTATAGCTTTTAACAGTAAAAAAAATAAAAATGACTGAAATTTTCCTTAAATTAAAATAATTATTTAGATATCGAAAAAAAGATATTTTTTCCATATATAACCAAAATTTAATGAGACACTTTAAATGATGGAATTTTCACAGCTAGGACGTAATGTTAAATGAGAATATTTTACATTGTAAGATGCAAAATTTATCAAATTAAAATGTATCAAAGTTCGTTTTAATTCAAACAATAAATATTGTTAGGCGGAAATATTTTCCTCTATAAAATACAAAAATGTTTTCATATCGAGGGCGTAATTAATTAAAAGGTAAGACATTTTGTTTAATTTAAATTCTAAATATTGCTGATCTTGGGATGAATATTACAGTTAATTATTCTTTGTAAGATACAATAATATTTGTATATCAACAGTGTGAGTCACTTATAAGCAAGAACATAATTTTTAAATTAAATGTAATTTTATTTGCATCTTACAATAGAAAATTAATTGTAATTTTAATTGTAAAATTATTTAACAGCAATATTTTCACTTTAAACAAAACAAGATTTATTACATTTCAATTAGTTGCATCCTCGATATGGAAATATTTTTGCATCTTATAGGGGAAAATGTTCCCAATTAACAATATTTATTTTTTGAATTAAAACGAATTGTTTTACGTTGTAAATACTATTTTTGCATCTTACAAATTCCTCCATTCGGTATGATTAGCTAATCGGCAAAAGATCATAAAATATTGAAATGTACTCGGTAAAAGATTACCAAGTGACCAAATTATCGAAAACTAATACGCAAAGGCTTCAAAACCGACACAATTGTAGTCGGGAGGCGATGCTCGAAGGGTGATTTGCCTTGCGGACAAGAAGTCATATCTGCCGACCCCAGAAAATGAGATCGCCAGGACGAAATATAGTCGAGTTAGGACTTTCGGCGGAAGTTCGGCCAAGGATTATTTGCTGTTTGGGTAATACTTTTTAATGTGTCTGACAAAACTTTTTAGTTGATAATTTACAGAAGGATTTTTAAAGGAACCATAGAACTATATGTAATGTAATAAAACCTTCCGCAAAATTATCCAGCTAACAATGCAAGTATTATCAAAATCCAACCAGTAAAAAATTTTTTAAAGAGTCGTTCATAATGGAGTTCACCTGATTATAGAACTTTCCTCCATAAATCTACAACTAAGAAATCTTGAACAATATACAATATAATAAAACCTTCCCTAAAATATATACCTAACTAACAATGTAAGTTCCATCGAAATCCATTCAGCAGAGTGTATTTTAAAAGACAAAATTTCGTAATTGGGTTAATCTTATTATAGAACTTTTCTCCTTAATTTTAAAAACTAAGTAACGATATGTATTATATACCATAACCTTCCCTGAAAAAGTATCTAACTAACAATACAAATTTCATAAAAATGCATTTATCAGAGCTCACGCTGTGAGCAGCGGGCAGAAAATTCCTATTTTCATTTTATATATATGGTAGATATTAACGAATTTTTACTACTTTAATTTAATTTTATAATTAACCATAAACTATTTTATTTCACTGATAGTGTAGAAAGAACGGAAATATTCCAAATGGCATTTATAAAAGTCTTTAATTCTTTGTATTGTTGTTGACTATTTATAATAGCCACTTATTTAGAATGCAATAAAATGCAAGTTGGCTCAATCAGTAGATATACACACATTTATCACCCAATAAAACAGCCTTTTGAAATCCCATATCTAACATTTAACGTCGAAAGAAGAATCAAGTTTAGTCTGAAACGACGTAACGTATCGTATCAAATCTATTGTAGCTTGCCCACTCTTAGGTTAAACATTAGGACGTAAAAATTCTTGAAGGTATTCTGGAAGAAAAACAAGATGTGTTTTTGCTGGTGTATGCTTTTTCAGTTTAAAAATTTATATTTATTAAAAAATTATTAGGAATTTTGAGCATGGTTCGGGTTAAAATCTGCTAATGGATAGGTGCTAATCTTCCAGGTTTTTTTTTTTTTTTTTTTTTTTTTTTTTTTAAGTGAAATAAATATATTTTGAGCCAGAAAATTGATTTGAAAAAAATGTGTCTTATTTTTATGAAGTACTCACTAGATTTTATTTATTGTATAAAACTTCTGATTCAAAGTATGTTTATTTTAATTCGAAAGAGCCGAAATGTTGACAGAAATATTAATAACAGTTTACCTGGTGCCTCTATATAAAATGACGCTTTCTTGAGCTTAAAGGCAGCTAACGTTAGCAGACTAACGCTTTCACTTGACAAAAATATGTGTTAAATTAAATTAATATGAGTGATTGATTTATTTTTTCAAAACCTCTGATGTATGCATACAAATATGCTATATATAATGGGTGCGCAAAATTCCGCTACAACTTTAAAATTCATCTTAAAAAATGAATATTGACCATATGTGTTTAAATGATGCTGGTTATAAAATACAAAAAAGTAACGACAACACGGCATTTAATATTCGGCTAAATTAATGACAGATTAGCAAAGAGCAATATTACCATTTAAAAATAACCTGATAGCAACCAAGCAATCTGAAAAACATAAAAAATGACAATTGAAAACACATGGTTCGTGCGAGTGTTGGAATTTCCAGACCAGGAAGTTTTTCGGTACTGGTATTTTCTTGCAGAAAGTCTCTCCTTAACCCTTTATGTACTGAATTATGAATCTATGAAAATTTTATCTTCTAAAGCAATTTTCGTGAATTTTTGAAACTACATTAGGGCTATTTCATGAAAAATGAACAAAATGTCCTGCACATGACACTTGCATAAATACCTATATCCATCATTTATAAGTTGCTAAAATATAAACTATACATTAAAAATAACAAATAATCCTAGATTTTCATATTAATATAGTTGTTTTAATTTGAGCATATAATAGAATTGTTAAAAGAGCAGTAATATGCAGAAAAGCTGTCCCACACGTGACATATAGAATGGATAGAAGATTTACATAATCATTTAATAGATTTTAGAAGGATTGAAAGATTTAGAAGAATTAATTAAATTTGAATTTATGGGGATTTTTTTGCAATATTTATAACCCCACTCAAATATTTCATTTTAAATATTTTTCTTAGTATTTTGTAGAATTAGGAAATAAGCAAATATAATGTTCTTACAATAGAAATGTAGATATATTTCCCAATCGAAAAATTCGCCCCCCCCCCCCGCACACACACACACAACGCCAAGAAAGCTGAAAAGATGCAAAGGGAAAAGAAATAATCCTTTTAAAAATATTTTTGTTTTGTATAACCAATAATGCTTTTGGAGCAAGATAAAGTAATGTATCTATAACTCATTCTAAACTGTATTACTACTAATCGACTGACAAAATGAATTTTATAACAAGTTATTTTAATGGTACTTATAAGTAACGTCAGTAGATAAAGGGTTAAATAAGGCGAAGTTTAGCGCGTTTGATCTAGATATATTTTTCCATAAAAAAAATACTGATATTTGACTTGGAAAATAACGGAATCCGTACGAACCCTGAAACACTGGTTTATCATCCATGGTACCTTCCACGGTATAAGATGAATAATGCATATCACAACATTTCTGATAACTAAATGCATCATGAAGAAAATAAAAATAAGCACCTCATTTCAATCCAATGTCGTCATTTGCAAAGGGGCGTCTTATTTGTAGGCCATCTTTATATTCCTTATCGTACAAAAAAAAAAAAAAAAAAAACCCTTATGAAATCGATATGATTGGTCTACAAATACATTTCCTGTAATCTGATAGGTTTACGAATAATTCGTTCTGGATACGATTGGTCTATGCTGCTCTAACTGTTCCTGAAATGGACCCTAAAGTAAAAATGTAGTAGTTACAAAGATCAGTGTTTGTTTGTAAACGTTCCTTTTCCTTATCTCAGGGTGGAATTCATTTACAGGTATCCCCCGAATTACGTAAGTAATGAGTTTTGTAATGTTTTACGTAAGTCGAATTTGTGAGTTGATTAGGTAAAATTTTGTAAGAAACTTCAATATTTTTATACAGGGTGTCCGGTCTCAACGGTGTCCAATGGCTAATTCCTAAACCGTTAGTCATAGACATATAGTTCTAATTACAAAACTGTTTAAAATCAGGTAAAGAAATATTTCAAAAGCGACTTGGGTCAATAAAAACATTTCTTAAAAAATTACGAAATTTAAATTTTTATACGGTCCCCCGGTTCTATAAGTTATATTTAGCAAAATTTTCTTTTTACACTGACAAGTAATACACAAAAAGTCCCGTTATTCTACGATTAAAATTGACCGAGTAATAGCTGTTTAAAGTTGGAGCATATTTTTTGCTGTAAATTGGGGGTCATTCACAAATTTAGTCGAAATATAATTTCGTCAGATATATTAAAAAATGGCTGAGAGCAAAATTAACATTAAAAAAAAAAATAGCGAATAAAGCCTTTGTGCAACAAACAGTATTAAAAAGCAGAAAAAACACTGTTTAAAAATGCACAAATAATACATGAAAAGCAGCAAACAGCTGTATCGAACCTACTAGCGAGATTCTTCTTCAGTGCAAGATAGGGAAAAAGGAACAGCGTGCTAGAAAACTTTGACTCAGCCTTGCTTTTTCTATCACGCTGTTCCTTTTTCCCTATCTTGCACTGAAGAAGAATCTCTCTAGTATATTCGAAACAGCTGTTTGCTGCTTTTCATGCATTATTTGTGCATTTTTAAACGTTGTTTTTTCTGCTTTTCAAAATTAACATTGCAATATAAATTTGAAATCTTTAATCATTCTGACATATTACGGCAAAATATACAATTTGTAATAAAATTTAAGAAGAAAGAAAAAACAGAATTTTTGTTACATGAAATGATGCTAAATTAACAGCCTCAATTCTTTACAAAATGATACGCATTTTAAAATATTATTAGATTACACCAGCCTGCAAAAGTTGGGTTATATCATGTTTTTTAGCTTTTGATAATTGATTCTTATGTATTCTGTACCGCTGAATCTGAAATTGACCTTTATTTTTAACCATCACATCAGGATTTTTCCCAAATTTCAAAGTAAAAAAGGTTCAAAGTTAAAATTGAATCTCCTTCCTCATCTCATCGAACCACTCTGCTATTTAGCTGTAAGAATCCCAGGATGAGCAAAAATATCGAATAAATTATTGAATAAAATAAAATAAAACAAAAAAGTATTAGATATGTTTTATAGTATGAGATTTTCGCTATATTTAACTTTAACGTGATGGCAAAAAATGAAGGTCATTTTCACATTCAGCGCTAAAAAGTACGTAAAAATCAATTATCAAAATTTAAAAAACGCAACCATATCCTCTACTTTATAGTATCCGATTCTTGCCATTCTTTAAATTTGACAATTTATGATTTGCGAAATATCCTGACATGATGGTTATAAATTAATGTAATTTTCGGATTCAGTGCTAAAAAATACATGAAAGTAAAAAAAAAAAAAAAAAAAAAAAAAAAAAAAAAAAAAAAAAAACAATCGCAGTCTTGTATTATCTAATCTAAAACTATTTCTTAAACTTCTTGGCGGTAATCTATCCGAAGTTTTTCGTGTTATCCTGTAAAACAAGTATAAATGGTAACCACCGAAAATCATAATAATATTAGATTGTTATTGGATTTGCACCAGTATGTAAAATGTAATCTCGATCGGATATTTAAAAGTGAGTTAAAGTTCGAGTACAAATTTTGAACTGGAAAAACATACATACGATGGTTGAAGTAACATAAAAACTTCTAAAAAAAAAAAAAAAAAAAAAAAAAACATAATTTTTGTTAAAAGAAATCATAAAAGAAACAGTCTCAAATCCTGACAAAATAAAACATATGTTATTTCAGCCATTCTGAAACTTAATAAATGTTAACTTAACCGTAATACTTGTACAATTTTTTTCAAAGCGCAGATAGACATGAAATAAGATCTTCAAATACTTTAAGCACTTGGTATGTGACCCCTCAAAGCCAAGCCGAGCTCATTTGTTTTCAGAGCAGAAAAGTGGCATAAGCCATATATTTTTAAAGTTTCATAACTCCCTCAATTTTAGTGTTATATAAATGGGTTTTTTTGGCTTATTTGTCAGTGTAATAGGAAAATTTTACTAAATATAACTTATAGGACCGGGGGATCGTATAAAAATTTAAATTTCATATTTTTTTTTAAGAAATGTTTTTATTGACCCAAATCGCTTTTAAAATATTTCTTTACCTGATTTAAAACATTTTTGTAATTGGAACTATATGTCTATGACTAATGGTTTAGGAATTAGCCGTTGGACACCGTTGAGACCGGACACCCTGTATATATATACACATGTATATATGTATATATTATTTATAATATATGCATATATTATGCATATATTATTATTTACACCGTATTATTTTATAAATAAATCGTCTTGCGACAGTATTTACTCGTACATAAACTATAAAAGTAGTAAAAATATAAAAACTTAAAGAACTCTTTTCAAATATCTTGTGGAATACGGGATTTATAAATCTAACATTGTTGAATTCATTTATAACAATTGTGAATCTACATCAAACGACTATAAAAATGAGAAATAATTGGATAACTAACAATAAAGATTAAGTTGTTTTGTTATAGATTTGATTGTATATACCAATAAAAATATAACTTTATCTAATATGTAAACTATATTACGGTTATGGTTTATATTTATACATTTTATTTACGAAATAAATATCGAAAGTATGCAACCGCGTATCATGCACGCTAGTATGTTCACAAATGTAATTTTCTAGAATTATTACGTAACTGCGAATTGACGTAAGTCGCGTAATACGTAAGTCGGGAGATGCCAGCATAGCCAATTGAATATCATGTCTGAGTTATCTCAAGGAGGAAGTTTTCAATATCCCCTGAATTGAAATGAGCCTTTTTCTGGACTCTATTCCTTTCGTTGTGGTTCAGTTCTGATGCGCTGTTTATGCAAAAAATCTTAATCAAAAATGCTTGATCTGGTAATGATTGCATGATGTGGGCAATGAATTAAGACTTCATTGCATTCAGGTGTTTTATTTGGCTGTCCAATTTACAAAAATCTACTTCATACTTTGCATGCCATCACCATCTATCAGTGATTTTTTGCAACTACAATTTAAAACAAAAAATTCCAATTATCCTATCTTTCCTTAATCCCATTCCAGCATACTGCAATTTTTTTCATCATTTGTTTGACCTATTTTAATGAAATTTTAAAGATGTAACGAGCCGTTTCGGTTCGTACAATACTGGAAAAAATGAATATTCTCTTCTTATTTTGCCACGAGTAATCATAGAAAATTATACTCATTTCTATTTTATTGAGAGTTATAACTATCTTCTGACATTAATTATTCTTTTTTTTTCTCGATTTTCTTTGTTGATGTATTTACAATAAAACTTTAAAATTTCGATTTTCTTTCAAAGCGAAATCCCTCTTGTATCCCTCTTATATTCCTCTTGAGCGACTGAAAAAAAGTTGAGTTCTCCTCCTGTGTTAAAGTGCTCCCTTTCTGCTCCTTCCCCACACCGCCAAAAAACCCCCAAAAAACGATGAAACATTTATTCTTGGGAACTCATCACATCTTCATTTCTATTGCCAAAATTTGATCCAAAATTTTCGTGAATAGTCATCAGTAGTTTCTGTAAAAACCCATTTTTTCCTGCACTGAAGTACAACTTTCGGCTTTGTATTCATAAAACCTTCCGTAACTTTGTCACAAATAATCGTATCCACTTGCATAAAGATTCGACCCATCTGCATTCGATGCAGAAATAAAACAATACATAATATACAATACTCCACTTGACCTACTTCAAATTTTTTTATTCTACCCCCTGGGTTAACCTCAACTCAACCCCCATTTTTTTCCCAAAAAGCACAGTGAAACAACATTATTTTTTTTTAAATTAATCGAATCTTTATTTCTAGTGAAAAAACAATTTCTACCCAAATTTTTGTGAATGGCCATCAGTTGTCTAAAAGAACCATATTTTATTTGTATTTTATTTGTAGGAGTCAGAGATAGGATCAAAATTTAAATTTCGTAATTTTTATAAAAATTACTATTTTGGGTTAAATAGCTTCATATTTGTCTAAGAAAAGCATTTAAAGTATGTTTTCTTTTTAAATTGAAGTATACCTCTAAAATTAACTGTTTAAGAATTATATATTGGAAACCGATAAGAGAAGACAGCAATTAGTTTTTGTATGTTCATAATGGATTTTAAATTTCACCGGCCAAAAAATTACAAAAAAAAAAAAAAAAAAAAAAAAAAAAAATTGTAGTGCAAAATGCTTTTTCTAATAGTTTTAATTTTTTAATTTATTTATTTATTTATTTTTCAATTATCCCTGCTAAAGTGATAGTGTAACCAATTTATCATTTTTCCTTTAGATATACAACACGTATTTTTAGAATACCCTATATAAACTAAGCAAGTAATTAAATTTACGAAATTAAAATTTCTCATCTAATTAAGGAATCTTTAAATTAGTAGATGTGTATCTATAAAAAAAGTTTACAGTTGATTATCCTTTGATTATTTATTTAGTTAGTTTTTTGGCTTTGAAAGAACTAACAAACCAGTTACAAAATACTTTTTTAAAAAATTACTCTACTGCTGATTAAAAAGCATAACAGATTAAAATGTTTTTATTGTTATATTAATTAAGAGGACTTTCATATAATTTTAATAATCAGCAATCAATTTACAAGGCTACGTTCAGACTTTCGTGCAATATTTTTAATTAAAATTAATTCATCTACTCCCGAATGAAAAAACTACCATGCCCATATCCTTTAAAAAAATAGTATGCACGTTTAAATCATCAATGTGGAAAGGAATAAATTAAATAATTTAAATTTCTACCAATCAAACAGTAATTAAATTAGAATGAACATCTTATCTTAAATGATATTGTTTGAATGAAAAAAAATTTTAATGCACTTCAAATCAATAAAATTTTCTTCAAAGTTTATAGACACTTACAAACTATTTTGTTTGTGAAGGACATTTATTAAGCCCAGTAAAACTTAAAATTGTAAAAAATAGCAAAAAGAGATTAAATTTTAACAAGCATTTTTTTTTTCATTCAATGGATTAATACATCATATTACAATTTCAAAATAATTTCAGACGTGTGGCCACTGTGGCATTTTCAAATGAAGTGCATTCTGGTCGTCCAATATTGGTCGTTCCTTGTTCGCAGTTTGTCAAGACTAACACCAACAACGTTCGCTTCCAAGATGTCAATTGTTTTTGGTTATTTTGTAAACCATTAAATTCAAGTATTTTTACGAGAAGCAATTGGGAATAATTTCACAATCTTCGAGGACAATTTACTAGGTCCATTTCTCGAATTCAACTTATTACCAAATTTGCATTTCAATAAGTTGAACGTTTTGATCGTCGGGTATCATGTAGCGGCCATCCTTAATGATAGAAATAATTTTTAAATGATAATGCAAAATAGTTATCTTTCAGATCAAAAATGTTTGATTCGCTACCTGCAGTGCATGGTTTATGCTAATAAAACAACAACAATTGAGGCCTTATAACCCAACATTTTAAAACATTTATTCATGTTATTCTAAACTAGAAACTGTATGTGAAGAAAATACTTCATTCGAAAAAACTGCAATGGCCATACTCATCAAATAATTTTCAATTTTTATTGCCTTGTATTGATCTTTGGAAGAAAAAAAGTTTTTTTTTCTTTTCTATTATTTATTAAAATTTTAAGTTGTATAGGGCTTCAAAAAATCACCTTTTATTAAACAGCAAGTTTTACTGTTTCTATATTTCTTGCAGCCGGCTCCTGACATCACAATACATTTTCATTAACAAATCACTATCTACAATAGAAATTTCAAGAGTACCATATCCAACATTCATGTCGTATTGTAATGAAAAGTTTCTTCGGATTTACATTTTATTCTATACAAAACGAGATTTTTATCGAAACTTCAAGAAGCCTTTATCTCGTACACGATTTCTCTGACTGCCACAAACATCTGCTGATGGAAGACTAAAGTCGTAACAGGAAGAAAAGAACGGGCTGATTGATTTATTTCAGAGTGGGTACACCTTTTTTTACTTTCGATTCTTAAATAATTCATAAAAACTTAGAATACATATGCTTAAAAGGTTTATTTTTGAAATTGTTACCATAAGTAAATTAGAATTTTATACAATCTGTTTGTGGATATTGATGCAGTCTCTTAGTAACTTACAAAAAATACTTGAAATAAAAGATTAATTTTAGCTTCAATTTTTTTGTAATTCATTTTGTTAAACAAAGCATATATGAGGCATTCTCACATAATTTTGACTTTCAGGTCCATGAGTAATAATTTTTATTTAGTACATATTCGTGTTTTGTTTTTTTTATTTCTTATACAGGAAAACATCCCATTGCATGACTGTACAACAATATTAACGAGATAAATAAGTTTTGGACGATGTTGGGGGTCCAAATATACCACGAAATTCTTATACCGTCCGTGTACCTGATGCTGATTTTTAAGTTTGGAGCTGTCTGTATAAATTGTTTCAATAAAAGTAATTCGATGTATTTTTTTCCGTAACTGGGACTATTGTTTTATATAAATATGTAGAAAAATAATTAACCTGCACACTTTTTTACGGTTGATTTTACTTTTTTTAACTCAGCCCCTGGATTTTAGATTCCTTACCTTGCTAAAATTATACAGAAAATCACTTCAGATGCAGCCACAGAATTTTTTTCAACTTTTTTCTCATGCAGAAGTATGCTAGAGAAGGAATGGCTGAAATTATTTGACAGGAAATTCATTGCAGAATTTAAATATCAATTTGAAGTATCGTGGATTTATTGGTAGTCTTACCGTCCCCAAGGGTACATTTCGAGGTAAATTAAATTTCTTTTTTTTTTTAAATCCAATGTAAATAACTGTTTCTAAAAATCAATGAACACTGTGGCTATCACTTAGTCTTAATATGATTTGCCTGAAAGCAGGTGGTAATTTTCCTTTCCGTCCTTTTTTTCCCTCTCCGTCCCCCTTTTTAACACCCCTTTAAGACAATGTTATACCAAAAATGTTTACTAAAAATACTACATTGTTATTATTTCTTATTTAAATGTTCTGTGGGTACTATGAAACTTCATTATAAGTAAAAATTTAGAGAGATAAAACGGTAAGGAAAATTGAGTCGCAAGTTTAACTGAAACCTCACTTAAATAAACAAAAATCTTTACTGAGGACAATTTTTTCTTTATTTTGAATCATTAAGGCATTCGTCTATAAGTTAAAAATGTTATTTTGTTAAGTTTAATTTCACCATATTTTTATTCCTGAAAGTTAAAATTTTGTGAGAATGCCTAGTTGTCGTCTAAAAGTTGCTAAGAAAAGCCTTCTCGGTGAGTGCGTTCTAACTATGGGATTATCTCATGAATGTAATTAAACTGAAATGCACTTTTTTCTTAAATGTTATTTATTGAAGGAAGAAAATGAAATCAAACAAGTACAAAGAAAAACAAGTAGTAAATTGTACATCAAACGTGGCAAATGAGGTGCGTTTGTACCATAACTAGTTTTATAAATAGTCAGATCTTGGTGAAATGGGTGTTGCACTCTTATGGAAAAATGCATGAATATAAAATTTATTACGATTATAAGTTCAGCAATATGGCAATACCATGACTCCATCTTAAATAGGTTGTAATCATCATGACAACCTAGAATCATTACCTAACATGGGATATCATTAAGTATGATAGGATTTAACATAATGAAGGAAACTTTTATTGATTTCTTTTTAAGTTTTGATTCGATTTTCATAAAATTTGAAATGACTCGACCAAATTCTGCAACGATTATATACGTTAAATTTCAAACCATTAGTACAATTTGGGAAGTACAGAAGAGAAAATATTTTCTTTTCTATGCTTTTCTATAACTAACGTCTCACACAGCCCGATATTTTCACTAAAAAGTCACTATCTAAGATAAAGTTTTTCAGAGTACCATATCCAACATTCACCTTTTAAGGCAACTAAAACAAGGTTTTGATTTAAATTTTATACAATACAAAACGATATTTTTAAAGTACATGATTCCTCAGATGCCGTGAACATACACTGATGAGCAACCAAGGTCGTAAAAGGAAGAAAAAAAAACAAACAGGGTAATTGATTTATCTTGAATTGGAAGAAAACAAAAGATCATTTCTTTCTTCCAATTCTTAAATAATTCATAGACTTTGAATGCTTATACATTAATGGTATAAGCTAAGAATAATAATTTTATATAAACAATTTGAGGATATTAAAACTTATTTTTAATTAACTAATAATGCTTTTATTGAGGGATTACTTTCAGCAGCATTGAATGTATTTTTCTTTTAATCAGTCAAAACATATATGAACTCGCTACAATGTTATCGTCTAAATCGTGGAAAGTGAAGCAGAATTGGTGACATGTTTTCTAATTATGAATGAAGGCAAAAATGTACTAATTCAATTACAATGCCCATTTTGCTTAAGTGGTATTGTTTGAATGGAGAATTTTCGAATGCACGTCGAAACAATATAAAATGAAAATAATGGAATTTTTTTAAGTTAATAGATAAACAAATAATATTTCTTTCTTGAACAAATTAGAAAAAATTGCTTTCCTGTACTTTTTATACAACCGACTTTTAACAGTACAGAAGATTTTTACTAATAATTCATAATATATGATAAGATTTTCAAGAGTATCATATACAATATTCACCTTACAAGGAAACGAAAACTTTTTTTTGATTTGCATTTCTTTCATTACAAAACAGAATTTTTATTGCAAATCAAGAAGTCTTTACAAAGCACACTATTTCTCTTATTCCCTCAACATCTCCTTATCAAATTCAAAGTTCATTACTTGCAAAAATGAATAGGATAATTGATATTCAAAATGGAAGCATCATTCCTTTTTTTCAATTCTTAACTAATTCATAATGATTTCGCATTCTTATACACACAAGTTCATTTTTTAGGTAGATTTCGTATGAAATACTACCTATTGGGATCGTTCCTATGTTGGAATTTCTGAAAAATTTTTGCAAATCTACACCGATCATGACCCCTAGAACCCAAAACCACCCCCAGTAAAAAACTTTATCTATCTATCTATCTATCTATCTATCTCTCTCTCTCTCTATATATATATATATATCACTTTCTTCTGGACACGATAACTTTCGTAATTCTGCACCAATCTCTTCCAAACTGATACATAAAATCTCGGTCAAGTTCGTTAATGGACAAAATCGGACCAAGGGGATGGAGATAGAGAGGGGTTTTGTGAAAACCGAAACCCCCCCACAACTTCTTAATTTTTGTACATATGAAATCAGTTTAAAGTTTGTAATACTTCTAAAAATAGGGCCAAAATTTTATGTATCACAGATTTTTGATAATGTTAAAAATGGGCTCAAGGGGCGCAAAAAATAGGGTTTTTGGGAGAAAAAAATTCATAACTTCGTCAATTCTCAAGATATCAATTCCAATTAATTTTATTATAAATTTCCTTAATATTATCTACAACTTTTATATTCACAAGTTTTTGATAGGACCAATTCGTACCGCAAAAAAAAAAAAAAATTAAAAACGAAAACAAAAAATCCCTGCCGGCCCGGCCTACAGGCGGAGGTAGATTTCGAAGTTAAGTATACTAATTTCACAAACAAAAACCAAATCATGATTAGAGATAAACCCACTTTTTATCCACTTTTACCACAATTTTATCTGGCTGCTTTTGACGAGTTTTTATTCCATTTTTATATAATAACTGGTTTTATCACAATCACGTTAAGGCGGTATTCAAAAAAATAGTTTTCCATGCACAACTCGAAATTTTCTGGCATAACTCCAGATTCATTTTTAATAGGAGAAACATGAAACTAGTTGACGTGATTTTTGAAGAGATTTATAAGGGATCTGTGTTTTTAATTTTCGTTCAATTAATTAAAACTTGATATATAAACAATTATTTTCTCAGTAAGACAATATTTTTCGTTTCTAACACAATCGCTTCGGGAAATTCCGTTCAAAATGCCCAGTTTGACATCATTTTTTGAAATATATTCTGCCTGTGTCAAAAAATCGATCATTACGGTACATTATATAGTTTCTGAATAAGCGAATCTACCAATTGGATGCGTTTGAGAGCAAAAATGAATTTAAAAATGAGTCAGAAAATAAGCAGTTTGGATTTGAATACTCCCTTAATACGATGATTTTTCCAACACAATCCTCTTCGGGAAATTCGGTTCAAAAGGCCCACTTTGACAGCATGTTTTAAAATATATTCTGCCTCTATCAAAAAATTGACCATTACAGTACATTATATAGTTT
The DNA here is from genome assembly GCA_963932465.1 of Maratus speciosus. Lineage (NCBI taxonomy): Eukaryota > Metazoa > Arthropoda > Arachnida > Araneae > Salticidae > Maratus > Maratus speciosus. The sequence goes on along the minus strand of OZ010786.1, from coordinate 50,846,647 downwards.
CTGAGTAAGAAAAGGTACCAATTGGAAGCCTTTGAGAGTAAAAATGGATTGTAAAATGAGTCAGAAAATAAGCAGTTTGGATTTGAATACACCCTTACGATGATCTTTTTCTTCCACCGCTATGTATTTTTAATTTGTTTTTGCTGTAAGAATTGGTCCTATCCAAAACTTGTCTATATAGATGTTGTGGATAATATTAAGAAGATATATGATAAATTCATGGGGATTTTATATCTTTTGAATTGACGGAGTTATGGATTTTTTTCTTCTTCAAACGCCCTTTTTGTTTTCGTTTTTAATTTTTTTTTTTTTTTTTTTTTTTTTTTTTTGCGGTACGAATTGGTTCTATCAAAAACTTGTGAATATAAAAGTTGTAGATAATCTTAAGGAGATTCATGATAAAATTAATTGGATTTGATATCTTGAGAATTGACGAAGTTATGAATTTTTTTCATCTTCAAACGCCCTTTATGTTTTCGTTTTTATTTTTTCTTTGCGGTACGAATTGGCCCTATCAGAAACTTGTGAATATAAAAGTTGTAGATAATGTTAAGGAGATTCATGATAAAATTAATTGGATTTGATATCTTGAGAATTGACGAAGTTATGAATTTTTTTCTCCCAAAAACCCTATTTTTTGCCCCCCTTGAGCCCATTTTTAACTTTATCAAAAATCTGTGATACATAAAATTTTGGCCCTATTTTTAGAAGTAATAAAAACTTTAAACTGATTCGATATGTACAAAATTTAAGAAGTTATGGGGTTTTTTCGGTTTTCACAAAACCCCTCCCTATTTCCATCCCCTTGGTCCGATTTTGCCCATTAATGGACTTGACCGAGATTTTATGACCCTTGATTTTATGTATCAGTTTGGAAGAGATTGGAGCAGAATTGTGGAAGTTATCGTGTCCAGAAGAAAGTGACATATATAGATACACACATACATAGATAGATAGATAGATAGATAGATAGATAAAGTTTTTCACTGAGGGTGGTTTTGGGCTCTAGGGGTCATGATCGGTGTAGATCTGCAAAAATTTTTCAGAAATTCCAACATAGGAACGACGCCATTAGGTAGTATTTCATACGAAATCTACCTAAAAGGGGGTTTGAAGAAGTAAAAAATCCATAACTCCGTCAAATCAAAAGATATAAAATCCACATGAATTTATCATATATCTCCTTAATATTGTCTACAACATCTATATAGACAAGTTTTGGATAGGACCAATTCTTACTGCAAAAACAAATTAAAAATACATAGCGGTTGAAGAAAAAAATAATCTAAGTTCAAAATCATCATCTAAGTATTCAAATCCAAACTGCGTATTATCTGACTCATTTTACAATTCATTTTTGCTCTCAAAGACTTCAAATTGGTACGTTTTCTTACTCAGAAACTATATAATGTGCCGTAATGGTCGATTTTTTGATAGAGGCAGAATATATTTAAAAAAAAAAAATGCTGTTAAAGTGGGCATTTTGAACCGAATTTCCCGAAGCGGGTTGTGTTGGAAAAATCATTGCATTAAGGATGCACTCAAATCCAAACTGCTTATTTTCTGACTCATTTTTAAATTCATTTTTGCTCTCAAACGCATTTAATTGGTAGATTCGCTTATTCAGAAACTATATAATGTACCGCAATGATCGATTTTTTGATAGAGGCAGAATATATTTCAAAAAATGATGTCAAAGTGGGCATTTTGAACGGAATTTCCCGAAGCAATTGTGTTATCACTTTCTTCTGGACACGATAACTTCCGCAATTCTGCACAAATCTCTTCCAAACTGATACATAAAATACAAGGGACATAAAATCTCGGTCAAGTTTGTTAATGGGCAAAAGCGGACAAAGGGGATGGAAATAGGGAGGGGTTTTGTGAAAACTGAAAAAAACCCATAACTTCTTAACATTTGTACATATCAAATCAGTTTAAAATTTTTATTACTTCTAAAAATAGCGCCAAAAATTCGTGCATCACAGATTTTTGATAAAATTTAAAATAGGTTCAAGGGGCGCAAAAAATAGGGTTTTTGGGAGAAAAAAATTCCTTACTTCGTCAATTCTCAAGATATCAAATCCAATAATTTTATTAGACATCTCCTTAATATGATCTACAACTTTTATATTGACAAGTTTTTGATAGGACCAATTCGTACCGAAAAAAAAAAATAAATAAAAACGAAAACAAAAAAGCGGGTTTGAAGAAGAAAAATTTTCATAACTCCGTTAATTCACAAGATATAAAATCTCCATGAATTTATTATATATCTTCTTAATATTGTCTTCAACATTTATATAGACAATTTTTTGATAGGGCCAATTCTTACAGCAAAAACAAATTAAAAATACATAGCGATTGAAGAAAAAAATCATCTTATTAAGGGTGCATTCACATTCAAACTCTCTATTTTCTTACTCATTTTTAAATTCATTTTTGCTCTCAAACGCATCCAGTTGCTAGATTCTCTTATTCAGAAACTATATAATGTACAGTAATGATCGATTTCTTGATAGAGGCAGAATATATTTTAAAAAATGATGTCAAAGTGGGCATTTTGAACAGAATTTCCCGAAGCGATTGTGTTAAAAACGAAAAATATTGCCCTACTGAGATAACAATTATTTATTAATCAAGTTTTAATTAATTGAAAGAAAAATAAAAACACAGGTCGCTTATAAATCTTTTCAAAAATCACGTCAGCATGTTTCATATTTTTTTCTGAATCTGAAAATGTGCCAGAAAATTTCGAGTTGTTATGGAAAAATATATATATATATATATTTTTTAATATCGCCTTAACATGATTCTGATAAAACCAGCTATTTTATAAAAAGGGAATAAAAACTCGTCAAAAGCAGACAGATAAAACTGTTAAAGTGGATTTATATCTAATAATGATTTAGATTTTGTTGGTGAAGTTAGTATACTTAACTTCGAAATCTACCTTTGTCTGTATGCCGGGCCGGCAGGGTTTTTCGAATAGATATTATAAATTGGGGATCACAATTTTACAGTTTGAGAATATTTAAACAGCAACTTTAAAAGCGATATCAGACGGGGGAATAATAAACAACAAACATTTTTTTATAGCATGTTCACTTAGCTTTTTCGGAAAGTTACTGAAGGTGAGCGAACAGGCTTTTCCGAACTATTTGTAGGGTTTTATAGTGTGTGTTGAATGATTAGGTTTACGGGTTAAGGGGTCTCAGGACTCTTAAAATTGAAAAAAAAAGACCGTTTTCAATATTTAATATCTTAAAATGTATCGATTTTAAGACACAATTTTATAGTGTGATGAAAGATATAAATATGTACTTTCATTTCATGTATATAAAAAATTGCAAGTTGCAAAATTAGCATTTACAAGGCGCTCCAAACTGTCAGTTATTTGACGAACAGAAAACTGACATACAGATTACGTGCAGGATTACAAAAATAAATTTTGAAACTAGAATGAAAATTTTGGTGCCTGCTTATTATTCAGATTGTAATAATTACCCTGACCCTAAATAAATTTGTATTTAAAGCATTTTTTTTTTTGTTTTTAATGCAAAGTTGTAATTAGCTAGTGCAAAATTTAGAAAATTTCAACAGTATAATCATCTGAAAAAAAAAATTTTTTTGAACAATAAAAAGGAAATTTTGGATTCAGTTTATACAGACTAACATGAAACATGTGTTTTGAAAATTTCATGAAAAAATATTCTAAAGTTTTTGAGATATCATTCACGTGTTATGCCCAAACACGTCATTTGGAGAAAAATGAGTTCAAAATTTCGGAAACACCGCTTCAGCTATTGAGTGGGTATAATTCTAAAAGCCATCGAATTTCAAGGAAACAATTACATCAAACTGTTCAGAAAAAATAGGTGTTTAACATGTAAAAAAAATTAAAATTTCAAAAATTTTAAACCTTTAAGAGTCCTGAGACCCCATATGTTCGTAATCTTTCGGGTACTGAAATCCTTCCTTCTTTTTGGTTAATTTTTCCTAACATTGAATGAATGGACAAATCGTTGGACTTGATAACAGGAAAATTGTTTAGGCAAATATATGATCTCCTATTAAAGTATTAATTAAAGTTGCAAAATCAAGGTGATTCTGATGACCATGTCGCATTGGGTGAGATATTATGCATACGACTCCCACGTGCTACGACCATTAACACACTAGAAATGCTTCAAATGAAAGATTATTCTCAGCAGCAATTCTTCTTTCTTGCTTCTTTTTATGAAACAAAACATCCGTGTGCTCTACACAAACTTTTTTAAGGAACACCACATTATCCAAAAGGTAGAAAATAAACAAGTCTTGCTCATCTGCTGTCTAAATACTTGATAATTGCTTGTATGGTTTGCATAACAAAGAAAGATATAATATTATCTTTATCGAACCAAGTTGCTTTAATATTTTTATTATCAAAACAATATCTACGATAAAATTTTCCAGAAATAAACTTTCAGTAACAAAAATTCACTCTGTAAGGAAACGAAAACTTTTTTTAAATTTTCATTTTATTCAATACAAAAAGAAATTTTAAAGGTCAAGAAGTCTTTATCAAATACATGATTTCTATGAATGCCGCCAAAATCTGCTGATGAACGACCAAGGTCGTAACTGGTAGAAAATAAAGAGGTAATTTATTTATTTCGGAGTTGAAGCATTATTTGCTTCTTCCATTTCATTAATAATTCATAAAGATGTCCCATGATTACAGATAAAATGTTTCTATTTTAAATTAATTCTTTAAGTGGGGGAATCACAATTCATACAAACTGTTTGAGGATATTGACAGAGTAGATTTTAACACACAGGAAATTCTTGAAATCAGATATTACATTCAGAAGCAGTAACCTTTATTCCTCTTTTAATTGGGCAAATCATACTTGCCATTGCCACAAAGTTATAGTTTGCAAACGAATCGGGATTGGTGACGTTTTCTTTCAATGGACTGATTCTATGAATGCAATTCTAACGCTAATTTTCATTTATGATATTGTTTGAGTGAAAAAGGGATAATGCCCTTCAATCAAAAAAAAAAAAATCATAAAAAATTCTTTATGCATTTTGATAATGTATGATAAGCATTAAACATAACTTTTACTGTTCTGTATTTTTACAATCGACTTCCGTCATGCCTGACTTCTGACGTTTGTATTAACAAGTCAATATCTACATTAAACATTTCAAGAATACAGTATCCAACATTCGCCTTCTAAGAAAACAAAAACTTGTTTTTAATGTGCAATTTATTCAATTCAAAATGGCAGTTTTATCGAAGCGTCAAGAAGTATTTACAAAGCACGCAATTTTGCTGAATTCCGTCAGCATGTACGGATCAAACACCTAAGCTGTTACTTGTTGAAATAATGTGGTAAATGATTTATTTTAGAGTAGAAACGTCAGTCCTTTTTTCCATTTCTTAAATAGTTTATATAGATTTCCCATGCGTAAAGACAAAATATTTTTTCCACCAATTATTATAGACTACGTATCAGAATTTTACATAAACTGTTTGAAACAGTAACTTCTCAACTCACTAAAAATGTTTGAAATAAGTAACGTATTAGTTTCAATGGCAAGGAACTTCTTTTCATGATAGAACGCATACGTGTGTTCTTAACAGGATTTTCATGTAAAGTATGAAAAAAAAAAAGAAAGTTTGGTGATATGTATATGTAGTTATTGGTTATATGGTTTCCGCGATAAAGAAAAACAGCTAATATTAAGAACATCGAATTTAAAGGTTTCGAAATTTTTACTAACAAGCCGTTATACGATAAAATTTTCAAGAAGAAAACTTTCATTAGCCAAAATTCACCTCCAAAGGAAATGAAAACTTTCTTTTGATTTAAATTTTGTTCAATATAAAATGACAGTTTTATCGAAACATCAAGAAGTCTTTACCAAGTACACGCTTTCTCTATGCCATAGTGGTAACAGGAAGAAAAGAATGCAGTAATTGATTTATTTTGTAGTTGGAGAAAAGAAAACGTCATTGCTTTCTTCCAATTCCTAAATAATTCATAAAGATTTCACATGCTTATACATTATTTTTTTTAAGATGTTAATGTAAGCTGGAAATCACAATTTTATTCAAATTGTTTGAGAATACACTAAAAATGCTTTGTCTCAGCGCAATTTTTTATGCATCTTTTGATAAAGTAAAATATTTGTGCGTTCTACACAAGGATTTTCATAGCATGTTCACTCAACGTTTTCGGAAAGTTGCAGAAGTCGAATGAACAGGATTTTCCGAGATTCACTGTAAAAAAAATCTGTAGTTCTACATATGTAAAGTTACATGTTTACTAAACTTTCATCTGTAACTGTACAAAAAAAGCTGCAAATCTACAAAACTACTTTTTGTAAAGCTACAGAAATCTGTAACTTTACAAATGAATCTGCTAAAATTACAGTAATCTTACCAAAATTTTATCTGTAACCCTGGTTGCAGTTACATGAAAAGCTCTACTCTCTTAAAACGAATGAGTGGATTTGCCTACTCAAGAATGAGCACTAATTTATTGGATCGTGAATGAGTTGATTTTTAAACGCTTCACTCAACTTGATTTAAGCTCTTATTCTTCTATTTTACTCAACGAGAGCGACCGCAAAACAGCTCAACTTGATTAGCAAGCTAGTTTCCTGCCGCTCTTTTGCGAGTCGTTCTCAGATTCGTTCGCCTCGTCTTATCGTGTCTCTGGCCTGCTTCAAGATGGACGCTGATGTGTAGATAAATATGTAAACATTCAAGAAGTTTTCTTAAAGAAGGAACGAAAGGATCTGTTTTATTCGGCGAGTCTGTTTTATTCGGTAAGTTTTATAAAAGCATTTAATTTATCCTTACTTTTTAGTGGAATTGCATGTAATGATTTAAATTTATAATTTTTAATGCACGTTGTAACACATTCTCCCTCCGTCACGCTGCAGGCAGCTAATTTTAGAAATGCTTCTATATTTTAAAATTATTCTGCCTTTTTATTTTTTACTTATTTATTTTCGTTTAAAATGTCCTGTTTATTAATTTGTTAAGAAATAAATAAATAAGCTGATCATAGCGTCATGTTAAAGCAAGGGTCGGGGGAGGTGAAAATAATAAAAGTTTACTTTTTCGTGTGACGAAACTTTTTGTCAGATATAACAGTTCTAAGTATTTTGTAAAAATAATTTTTCAGATAAATCATATCAAACAAAAATACGTTTTATAATTTGTAGTAAATAATTTTGTGAAAAATTACTAGAATTCCTCCCTAAAATTTTCCAGAGAATTGTTTCTTTCTCCAAATACAGAATTTTAATTCAAGGTTGGTATTCACTTATACATTTTTTTCAATCTAATTATATTTTCAAAAGTCAATTTTATTCCTTAGAAGTACAATAGTTTATTTCTATACAATACTATTTGTGTAAAAGAATTCAAATAATTACATAAACAGTGTTCTACTGCATCCATTCACCATCACTTTTCAGCAATTCCCTTTCAATTTTCCGAGAGCTATATTTTCCAATTTACCTTCCTGACAATAGGGGTAGCCGGGGTAAAATGAGTATATTTTTTATTATTATTTTACCACACAAAATTTTTTGAAAAATTAAAAGTGTGAATGAAATGGTCACATATCTGGCAATATTTAAACTTTGTAAAAACAAACTAGCAGCATACTATTTTTTTTCTTTTCTTACTGGTATGGTGAATTATTCATTTGTCCCTCATTTCAAAAGATTTAAATAAAAAATAAGATAATTTTGGTATAACCAATCACTAAATTCTTTTCACAATTATAAACATGGGTGCAAGACCTTCAGTCTCGGAAAGATTTTTGGCTGGTTGTAAATTATATTTTATATTGAAATAATAGCAATTTTACTAGCAAAAACTTTTAATTGCTCTTTTTTATTGTAAAAAATCCATTTTCAGCCATAAATCAAGACATTGAGATTGTCTAGCCCATCGCCAGTAGGTTATACCTAATATTCGGAAAAGTTTTCAGTCTTGGCTTGGATGGACTTCTTGCACACATGATAAAATCATTTTTATTGTTGTTTTTCTGTATCTTTTTTCTCCCCCCCCCACCCCCCAAAAAAAATATTTATGCTGCAAAGAAAATATTTCTGTTAAAGACTGTATATATACAGGGGTCGGTGCCGGTTTTTATTCTTGGGGCCCATTTTGTGAAAAGTAAGTTAATTTTGTGAATTTTATAATATTTTTGTGAAAAATAACATTTTGCAATGAAAGTTGAAATCCAGTGAATCAAATTCGAACCAAGAATTTATGAATAAAAATATTCTTTAAATCCCCTTGCTACAGTTTTTGTTTTTCGTGACCTGATCTTATTTACAAATTACACATTTTTAAAACACTTTTTATGAAAAAGAATGTTACAAAAGAGCCTATTTTATTAAAAGGAATTTTGCGAAGGGGGCTGTTTTATTAAGTTCATTTTTATGAAGAGACCCATTTTATTAAATTTATTTTTCTGAAGGGGCCCTATTTTATTAAATAGATTTTTGTAAAGGGGCCCTAAATAGGCCCCAAATTTCACCTGGATTGACCCCTGATATATAATCTATTTTTGTAAAATCTTGTTTGATTTCATTTGTTAAATGCTTTATTATTACAAAAAGTTTGTCTATCTCTATATACATATTTATTAAATAAGAAAAGCAACCAAGTATGCTAAAAATCCACATAAAAAATTTGGCAATTTAGTCATAAACAAAGAAAAAAATTATAATTTAATATTTGATCAGTAAAAGAAATACTAAAACTAAAGTGTCTATCATTAAATAAAAGCGGTGCTGTATCTAGCTATACTAACAATTTTTTTTGTTGTTCTGAGCATATTTAAATATTGGTGTTTTTGACGCTTAAAATGCAGTTTAAACCTATGTCACGTCAAAAACTGGTTTTTGATGGCTTAAACCCAACCTTGATTTCTTGTCACATAGGGTAAAATAGGTATAGTCCATCTTTTTTATGAGAGTTTGTCAAGATATGAATGTATGAAGATGGATCAAAATTGAAAGACCTTTGAGAGCAAATTGTTATTGATCCTATGCTTAAATGTGAAATTATGCTATAAATAAGTCGCGAACATCTGTTATCTGCGCTGCATGTTGGAATGTAAGTAACATTAAAAATCGCTGTTAATTGACAATTTCTCAAAAATTACGTTAAAGTATCATATTTTCAGCCATAAATTAAATTAAAACACATGTTCTAACTATACTAAATTATTAAATTGGGTGGATTAAAAGAGGACAAATAGTAAAAAGAATAGAAGCAACCCATGGAAGTTAAACCAAAGGTTCTTGCTGTAGTGAATCCAATGTTTGGTGGCTGGGTCCTTGTGAAATTCGGTGTAAAGAAGTCTGTTCAAGAATTTACAGTTCTTATTATTGATATCCCTGATGAAGATAAATACACTGTAAAGTTTGCAACAAAGTAATCTGCCGGAATATTTTATGTCTTCCCTGAGAAAGACGACATTGCTGATGTGCAAGCATCCTGAATTGTTAGGAAGTCTCTCAACCAAGCTGCACCGGTCATTGCTGTATACATTTTGTATATAAATTTTCATTCACTTATAGCTAGTTAACTTTATAAATTGCTTTTGATTTAAAATATTTTTTAATTAATTTCTCATTTTTTCCTACAGATACTTATGCTGATATCTATCTGCTTTTAAACTGCATTAAATTAAAAAAAAAAAAAAAAAAAAAAAAAAAAAAAAAAAAAAAACTTTAAAAATGAAACACTATTAGGAACATGATTCAGAGCATGGACGTAAACAGATGTTGTGAAAATTGGGAGCAGTTTTGGGTGGGTGAGGAGGGGGCTAGGATAGGATTTGTCTGTACTTGCATCTTATTTCTATTAGTTTCATAAGTGTTTTTATTTGTAAAGAAAAAAATGTAAACAAACTGAAAGGGACAGGTTTTTGTCTTCCTACCTCACCCCAGTTTACATATATGATTCAGAGGATGGAAGTACAAAACTCTTAAATGGTTTACACATTAATTATATTGTAATTCAACTATAACCAGCATATATCCATTTTACTCTGAAGCACGGGGTAAAATAGGTATAGGTTTTTCTCTAATATCTCATTTGCATTTTGCAATTTGTTTGCGGCATTGTATAGTTGATCTTCACAGTGCCCCTTGTTGTTTACTTTAATCTTTGATTGCAGAATTTTATTTTATTTTTAGACAATACTTTCCCTTTTAGAACAGATTCTGAAAGGTAAAAGTAATTTCTCAAAAAAATAAAAATTCTGCAATCAAAATCGGAAAAGTAAACAGGTGCCGTGAGGATCAAGCTCAGATATACAATGCGCGACCACCACCACCAAAAAAAAATTCAAAATGTCGAAATGCAAATAAGATTAGCAAAAAAAAACCTTCCCATAAAAATATGAATAGTCTTAACTCGCAAGTATCTTCACATAACGGGGCAGGAAAAAAAAACAGATTTTGTCAAAAGTTAAAAAGCACTAATTTTATTAAAATGCAAATATCGCCAGAGAACTTAAAAAAATTTCAGTAAAGAATCATGAAAAAAAATTTTGTCAAAGGATCTCGGGGGGGGGGGGGGGGGAGACGACGACATAAAGTTTTTGCAGTAAAAACAGTCCTTTTATTCTAGTCAACACTAGGGATGCACCGAATATTCGGTATCTATTCGGTATTCGGCCATGTTACTGAATATTCGGCCAAACCGAATACTTAAGGAAAATTTTTTAAACATATTTTTAAAAACTTTATACAACTTCTACATTTAACAATCAACTTACAAAGATATTCAGAATAATTAGAAACAGAATCATATTTAAATAAAAGAGAATGTTATTACATTATTTATTTGCTGTTTGTTAAGTATTATGTAAGAAAATTAACCAACCACGAGGATTTTCATAGAAATTAATTATGTACAAATGCAAGTTCCTAAATTTTGTCTAGCAAATAATCTGTTTCTTGCTAAGATTTTAAGAACAATTTTTAGAATCTCTGAAAATGATTGTCCACTCCAGACACCTATCTAGGATGTATTTAAAAACTTCCTTGCTTAAATTAAAGGGAGTAGAACAATTATTCTTGCTAAGTTACCACCATATAAAATTTGAATTGATTTGTAATATTTGTTTACTTTTACTTCAGTCTCTTCCTGACAAACAAATAATATATGATACTGTACAATTTTTCTTCCAATTTTTTCACTATTAAACTTTGATTTTAAAATGTTTCTTTTAGAATTTAAGAAAATTTTATTTATCTGTATTAATTCTCAGTAGAAGCCACGAAATTTAAAATTTTACTAATTTAAAAAGTTTTATAACTATCCTCTTCTTAAATAACTCAAAGCAGATTTTTTTCAGTATAAAATTTACTTGTAATTGTAACTCTTGTTTATTAAAATATAAGTTTCTGTATTGAATAGTATGTAAAATTGTTTTAAAATTTAATATTTTAATGCCTTTAAACTTTGAAATATAAAAGTATTTGACAAGCCGAATATTCGGTATTCGGCTGAATAGTTACTATTCGGCAGGCCGAATATTCGGTATTCGACCTAGCAGTTACTATTCGGCTGGCTGAATATTCGGTATTCGGTTCACCTCTAGGCCGAATATTCGGTATTCGGCCAAAATCACTATTTGGTGCATCCCTAGTCAACACTGTCTTCGCTAAAATTTTTGGTATTTTTTCATGATGAAGCCACAATCACCCCCCCCCCTCCCTCCCCAGCTTATCAATTTAGCCATAATTTCATATTCTAAAAAAATTAATAAATGAAAATGATTTGAGAAATATATCATACAACAGTAAAATTTTAAAACATTTTACTTTTTCATATCATCAGGGAAGAAACTAGTTTCTTTCAGTAAGTGGCAAAAACTAATACTAATCCTGCAGTGATTCATAATTCATATATGTAGGTATTTGATATGTAAACAATTAAGCTAAAAATTAAAATTGAAGATTATAAATGTTGTTCAAAGTAGCAAGTCAGATTTAGAGATGCTCTGAATAGTGATTTTGGCCGAATACTGAATATTGAGCTAGCCGAATAGTAACTGTTTGGCCGAATACTTTTTATTTCAAGGTTTAAGGTATTAAAATTTATTTTTTAAAACAACTTTACATAGTATTTAATAAAACAATTACATTTTGATAAATAAGCTCTTTATAAGTAAATTTCATATTGGAAAAAAAACTTGCTTTGAGTTTATTTAAAGGATAATAAGACTTTTTATTAATAATGAAATTTTAAATTTAATGGTTTCCTCTATGAATTAACATTTTAAAATCAAACAGTAAAAGTGGAAAAATTGGAAGAAAAATCGGTTCAGGTCGATTTGAGGCTGGGTGTGAATTCCTGCAAGTTGGGTTCAGGTTAAACCCAAATTTTCAAAAGTTAGTTTGGTATATTTTTTTAAGTTTATCCCTGTTATAATAAACGTAGATATTTGTGTATATGTTGTTTTCTAAAGAGACTTCCGTTTTTTCTGCAACCCTTTGGCAAAGTTTGTTTTTTCTGCAACCAGACTTGTATAAAACCAAAAACTTTCTATGTGCATAAATATTGGGTCAAAAACTATCTGCACATTAATTTAATGTTTAATAACGTAAAATACCGTGTTATGTTATTTTAACAATATGAATTAAAAAGAGTATTTTTAAAATAATTACCATTTAAATTAAAAATAATTAGTATTAATCAAAGAATAATTATTTTGGTCAAAAAAAAAAAAAAAAAACCCAGCTAAAAATGCATAAGAAGGGCAGAAATAATGTGACATTGCTACTGAAACAACAAAATCACCTTTTCTAGGAAGAGGTATCCATTCATAGGTATCATCATTAGAGAGACTGGTGAGTTTTTAGCGCGCCCCTTTGACAAAAATTATGTTTTTTCCTTTTGTCTTTGACGAAATTCTCGTTTTTTCTGTGATCATTTGATAAAATTCTCTTTTTTTCTCGATTCTTTGATGAAATTCACATTTTTCTTCGATTCTTTCACGAAATCAGTTTTTTCCCAATCTTTTGACGAAATTTGCATTTTCCTACGATCTTTTGACGAATTTCGTATTTTTTCATGCATTTTTAACAAAATTCTCGCTTTTTTCACAACACTTTTGACGAAATTCTCGATTTTTTGAAGAAAGTAGTTTTTTACACGATTCTTTTACGAAATTTGCATTTTTTCAGACTCTTTTGGCAAAATTTAGGGCGTTTCCGCTATGCTTTTAAGAATTTTTTTTTTTTTTTTTTTTTTTTTTCTGAGCCCTTTTGCCGAAATTTGCATTTTTCTAAGATTCTTTGATGAAATTAGCTTTTTTTCGCGATCCTTTGACGAAATTAACGTTTTTTCTGCGATATTTTTACGAAATTTGCATTTTTCCTGCGATTTTTTGACGAAATACGTGCTTTTTTCTCAGCCTTTAGCGATATTCATATTTTTCCCGTAATCCATTGATGAAATAAGTTTTTTCTGCGATTTTTTGACGGAATTTGCGGGATTTTTTTTTCACGATCCTTTGACAAATTCGGGCTTTTTAGAAATGCTTTTAAGAAATTATTTTTTTTCTTTTTTTTTTTTTAACGATTTTTTGACGAAATTATAATATAGAGAATATTTTTTATTTTTTGGTATTAAAAAAAAAAAAAAAAAAAAAAAAAAAAGTTACAAAAATAAGTTTTTTTCTAAAAATTTTTCTGCAAGGTTCCGAATTTTTGGAAAATCTTCTGCGCGTGTGTCTATATTATACAACTGTGTCTGCAACCCTTTGGCAAAATTTGTGTTTTTTCTCTGCAACCCTTTGACAAAATTTGTGTTTTTTCTCTGCAACCCTTTGACAAAATTTGTGTTTTTTCTCTGCAACCCTTTGCCAAAATTTGTGTTTTTTTCTGCTATCCTTTGACAAAATTTTCTTCAACCCTTTGGTAAAATTTGTTTTTTCTGCAACCCTTTGGCAAAATTAGTTTTTTTCTGCAACCCTGTTGCAAAATTCGTTTTTTTCTGCAACCCTTTGTCAAAAATTTTTTTTTTCTGCAACCCTTTGGCAAAATTTTTTTCTTTCTGCAACCCTTTGGCAAAAATTTTTTCTGTACCCCTTTGGCAAAATTTTTTTCTGTGCCTCTTTGGCAAAATTTTTTTTTTCTGCAACACTTTGGCGAATTTCCCTAAATCAATTCATGAATCAGTCGCGGAAAAAAATTGAAAATTTCTTCAAATGATCATGGAAAAATACCAGATATTTTGTCATATATCTCAGAAACAAATGGTAATTATCTTCAATTGGTTGTTGAATAAAATTGCTATTTTCGTAAAGAGTTCAGAAAGAAATTGCGAATTTCGTCAAAAGATTGCGCAAAAAATAATCGGGAATATCGATAAACTTATTTGGTGAAGAATATTACAAATTTCGTCAAAAGGTCGCGACGAATAGTGAATTTTGTTAATTAGTCACAAAAAGATATCGCGAATTTTACTGTTCGATTGCACAAAACTCAAGAGTTTTGCCGTCAAAAATCAACCCAACCCAATTTATTGCTTGGGTAAATTGCAGGGAAATGAATTTCCGTTTTTTGTATGTTTCAGGCACTTTTGTATGAACTCATCATTACGTCTGTTTTGAAATTTTAAGTTAAAATCATTTAAACGTTTTAAATCGATAACATTGTTTTTGCACATTTTCATTTTAGGAACAATACTTTGATCCTATCACTCAAGCTGCTATGGTTGAATGGAGGTTATGGCAACAATGAGGTTAAATTTAACACCAGCCCAAAAGAAGTACCAACAAAGAGGACTATCAAAGAGACACGTGATAATCCTGAAGAGGTGTATTATCAGCAAGAAAGGTATAAATTTACATATTAATCTTAAATATATTTAAGTTTTGATTTTGTCATGGAATTTCATTTTTGTGTGTGTGTGTGTGTGTTTAGTAACTAACACTGTATTGGGCCAGTGTGACCTTACAGATACATATGTGGAAAAAAAAATCTGTTTTCATATTAGTAAACTTCATACCTAGCATCTATCTTTCCTATCCCAATAGCAGAAAATTTACTTTTAATGTTTTTAAGCATTTTACTAATTTTTATTAATACAGGGTGTCTACAGAATCTGGAAATCAGGGAATCATGGAAAAATCAGGGAGGTTTATCAATCTGGAAATATCAGGGAAAAATCAGGGAACTTTGTAAAAATATGCGAAAATCAGGGAAATTTGTAAAAATATGCAAAAATCAGGGAAATTTGTCTGTGTGTGAAAATATTTGCACTTTCATCTTGCCAACAAGACTGATTCGTGTATTTTATATACCATATTTTTTCACATACTGATTAGTCTTTCCCAATTTAAAAAAAAAAGATGCACATGGTTTTTGATATTTAACGTAAATTAACGTGATCCGATGTCCTCATTTTCTGTAGATAGCACTTATATTGAAGGCAATTTATCCATTTTTGAAAATTTTAAATGATACATTAGCATAACCTCACCAGACGGCTAGCTTAATCAAATTAGCTATCCCGTCAGATGTAGATATGTCAAGATTGAACATTTTTCAGAAAATGAGGAAATTTCCTGGTCACCGTATATCCATTGGCCACTATATAAAGTTGTTGGACTAAATTTTGAGTTTTGAATTATAAAACTGTCAATCAATACTTTATGAATATTTGGCAATTTTTATGTTTTTTCTTGTTTTTTCTTCCAAATAAGATACTAGCAAACTGGATTAGATAAGTGTGTTATATGAGGAAGAAGCATGCATGAAAAAATACCGTATGTGTATTATTGTTAATAATTAAATCAGGGAAGTCTGATAAAGATAATCAGGGAACTTTTTTTTGCAATTTCTGTAGACACCCTGTAATAATAATCTTAAGTTTTAGTAATAAATAATAAAGAACTAAACATAATATAAAGTTGGAAAAAAATCCAATGGAAAAAAAAATCTGCGACGCATGTCACCCGTCAGGAACTTTCTGCTACCAGGTTTCCTATGTGTTTGGAATGCAGTGCTATGCAGTTTTAGTTCATTTATTTAGTATCGTCTATCAGTCAGATACATTTGCCCAATAACATAAAACAGCATATAAAATTTGATTTTGTCATAACATTATGCAAGTTAGAAAAACAAGTCTGTATTTCTGAAATAGATATTCCTAACATGTATTTAATATGAAAACCATTTTTATTAATAGTTAAAAAAAAAAAAAAAAAAAAAAAAAAATTGCAATTGAATTTTCAAAATTCACTGTTTATAGAAAATTTTTTTACGTAAATTTCAATGAAAGTAAGCCTTTCAATATTACTTTTCATTTTCTTACATAATTATAACTTTGTTATTAAATTATGATTAAAGGTACCATTAAAAACAGTGAAAGTTTTGATTATCTTTGTGAAATCCAGAATTTTTATAAATCTAGTCTTAGTCCTGATACAGGATTTTCGAGGTTATACTGTATTAAATTAGACATGTATCTCTGACACATGACATGCATTTGACTGTTGGAAGAAAATTGCCGCCTGACTGCTTAGATTTTATGGGGTAAGGTTAAACATCATTGTTGTAATAAAACATTTCATATTTAGAATAAATTTAAATGTAGTTTCATCCCTCCCCCCCTTCCAATATATACATTTTGAAAATGGCAACAAAGGGGAATTTTCAACAATATTTTGTAATGTTGCTTAAGACCTTTTAATTTTGTTTTTAAAATAGAAATTTATTTTAAGATTGTATCAGAAGTAGGGTGTCAACGATTTAAATCATGATTTTAATCAAGTGATTTTTTTTTTTAAATCATTGATTAAAATCAAAAATTTTTTACTGTTTTAAATGACATAAAAAAGTATTCAAATTATTGTGACTTATGAATACACAAAACAAAGCTTTAAATAATTGTTTCCAAGTATAATTCCTGAGTATTGTGAAAAATTTTAAGTACAGTAAGTTTGTAAAAACCATGTTTTTTTATCTAACAAACATAAAAAGCATTTAATTTAAAAATATTTAAATCTAATATAACTTTCAATGTCATAATTTCCTTTTAATAATCAAGTTATTATTTTATATACAATAAACACAGCAATAGTGTCAATGATTTTAATCAATTGATTTAAATCAGATGATAAAATCACATATTTTCTGATTTTTTAAAATGTTGTGAAAAAGCATGATAATCAATAATGAAAACGATCACTAAATCACTTGTAAAAAATGTAATATTTGTTATTGTTAATTATAACAATATTAAACTGTGTAAAAAGATGTTATTATACATTTAAAAAAATCTAACTAAATGTTAAATAACTTTAATACATTATAATATTTAGTAGCTGTTCAAATATTTTAATGTTGTGGGGAAAAATATCTGATTTAAATTTCAAAAATACAATTTTTGTACTCTATTTATAAATTATGCGTAAGTTTGCTGTATACATTGCTACAATTTTTGATCAATTTGATAGACATACGCTTTAAAACCTGTGTAAAATTACTGGCTGCTTTATGAATTTATCAAACTATTATTTATCACCTTTTTTCAACCACTTTTTCAAAAATGTAGATTGTGTTCTTAATTAAACAGTTAATTGTTTAATAATTAAAAAATTTAATCTGTATCATCAATTTAAAATTAAATGCAATTTATCAATAACTTTAAAATATAAGCAGTATTTAATATTGGTTTACATAATTATTATAAAATATTAATGCACATAAAGCTGTATGTTACTAAAGAAATTTTTTATTTGCAGTTTTTTGTAATTTCTATAATTACATAATTAAAATTTTATTAATTAAAGCAAAAAAACATAGATTATGTTAGTAATTGGAGGGTTATTCATTTTTGAAATGCTTAATTCTTGGTAGATGTTAATATTTTAACACGGGAAAAAAAATAAAAAAAATCAGATTTAAATAAAAAAAAAAACAGATTTTTTTTATTTTTTTAAAAAAAATCATGATTTTTTTACACCCTACTCAGAAGTAACATGATAAACAAGTGGGTAAGTGTGATTGCACAGATAGTTTCATTTTCCATTTTATTCACAATTAGCCGAATTTTCAGTGGTGTAACTTTATATAAAGCTAAAAGTTTTAGTGTATGTTTTTTAAGAATATGCATGGGGAGGCGGTTTTGTGTGTGTGTAGGTTTTTATTTTTGGGGCCCATTTTGTGAAAAGTGAGTTATTTTTGTGATAAATAACATTTTGTAATGAAAGTTGAAATCATGTTACTCAAATTTAAATGAAGACTTTGACAAAACTTCTTTATATCCCCTTGGTAAAGTTTGTTTTCAGTGAGCTGGTTTTATTTACAATTTACACATTTTAAAACAGTTTGTGTGAAAAAGAATGTTACAAAGGGGCCTATTTTATTAGATTTTTGTGAAAGGGCCCTAAATTTTGCTTGGAACGACCCCTTATATATATATTCATATTTAGAATAAATTTAATTTTTAAAGTTTCATTCCCCCCCCCCCCCCCCGCCCAATTATTGTTTAAAAAGATATGTTTGTATATATTTTGAAAATGGTAACAAAGGTGAATGTTCAACGGAATTCAACAACCCTATCGAATCTCTCAAGGATCTTCAGCAGAGAATAATACATATTTTCTTGTCTTGACAAGAAAATGTTAAATAAAAATATTTACATGTCCAGTTAAAGGTGTTGTCAAAACACTCCATCTGTTGTTAAAATTGCTATCAATGCTACATTTGTTTTTTCTTTTTGTTCAATAAAATTGTTAGTAAATAATGTTGTTTCTTTCCCCAACGATATTCTAAATTCCATATTTGGCTCCTGCTTTTGGCATAAAAAGCTACAATCTTATGCCATTTTAAAGTTTTACATTTCTTTAAAAGTTAGTAGATTTAAGAAACATTGGATAAAATCAATGGTCAATTGCAACAAAACAAGATTAAAAAAGAATAACTGCAAGATAGTACCTAATAGGTTGGTATTTATCCAATCAAGACATTGTTCCTTCTAACCCAGTAGCTAAATTTTAAAGTTATACTTGAACATAATTTCAAGTTTCAACAAATGTTTTAAATGATATAAAGAATTAAGTTGATCCATTTCTAAAGTTATTTTGGTGCATAATTTATTTGTAAATATATGAACTGCTTTAAATTGACATTTAGCAAGTGCTAATTAATTAGCATAAAAAAGCTTAACAATTAATATTTCTTTAAAAGTTAGTCAATTTAAGAAGTAGTGTGAATTAAATCAAGGGATAATTACAACAAAGTATATAATGGGTTAGTGTTTATCTTTTTTGAAATATTTTGTTTTACTTATTACAGCCTAACAATAGCAGTGTGACAACACTTGTGATAATGTTAGTTCCACGGGGAAGTTATTTTCAAATATCTTGCTTGGATTTTAATATTTGTACAGGCTTCTTTTTGCATATGATAGCTGAAGACAATCTATATGCTGGCTAGTTTTTACTTTTTTAACTTAGGTTTTATATTTTATTTTAAATACTTTAATTTTCGGAACTGATTCTAAAATTGATATCTTAATACAGTAAATGCTCGATGGGACTCATATGTGTTCATAAAGTCAAAAGTTCGTAAATGGGAGTAACATTAGTTCAGCGAGATGCTGGGCGGGACCAGTACACCAGTTCGTAAAATCGTCTACTGTATTAAAAAACTAACCAAAATTGCAAAATTAAAAATAAGCCTGCATAAAGATCCTATGGCTGCCCCCCCCCCCAAAAAAATTATATGTATATATATATATATATATATATAAATCCAAACAATGTATTTGAAAATAACTTCTCCATAGGATTAACACCATCATTTCTGGGCGATTCCATGGAGAGTGTCACACACATAACGCAAGCTTTAATTTGCATTTATTCAATTATTTATTATTTATTAAATTTTAATGTTAATTCTGATTTTAAGTGGTATGGTAAATAAGTTACCATATTTTTAAATTTAAATGTGTGGCAATAAACCTCACAGAAGTATATTATTTAATTACATTACTCAAAATGTGCTTTTTTCCTACTTCGGAAAAAAGCACATTTTGCGTAATGAAATTTAATGATATATTTCTGTGAGTTTTATTTCCACACATTTAAACTAAAAAATATGGTTATAACTTATTTACCATACCACTTAAAATCAGAATTAGCATTAAAATTTGATAAATAAATGAAAATTAAAGCCCTCATTACATGTGACTCTCTGCACGGAATCGCCCTTCTATACTTTTTCAGCGACTAGTGTAGGATCTTAAGGCTGTTCTTAATGGCTCTGCTCAACAAGCACAAAACGTTTTGATACATTTACAAATTCATTTTTTAATGGAAAGATATAAAATTGGAAAGCCTGGTTATGAAAGCTATTTGGAATTGAATTTTCCATTTTTTTTAAATCAATAAATTACCTATTGAGTTATAAACGATTTTGTTCACATGACAAACACGTTTTCGCCCGCTCTTGAGTGTTTTTTCTCCTTTCATGCAGAAATTAAGTTTAAAACATCCACTTTGACACTATTTTCTGAAAGATGTATTGCGTTTGCAAAAAAATGAAAAAAGCAGCTTGATTACATAGTTTCTGAACACCCAGCTAGTTTCATGCATTTTCGATCAAAAATAAATTAAAACTTATGTCAGAAAGTTGCCCTTTTGGATTTGAGAAGTCAGCTTTTAAAAGTTGTCATTGGGATTTTTCCTTTCCTTGGTGATTTCAAGTTTACATTTAGATATTTTTTCTTTTTTTTTTTTTTTTTTTTTTTTTTTTTTTTTTTTACGTTAAATACTTAAGATTGGTTTAATTGTAATTTTTAGTTATAAATCATATTTTTTTTTCAATCAAAAAGTAATACAATTATATAAACCAGTATGAAGGAATATAAAATTAGTTATTTATCATTTTAATTTGAAAATGTGGCAAGAATTCTGTGTTATTTTGAATTTCATTGATAAAAATCAATCACAGGTTACTGAATTTCATTTAAAATGACATGATTTTATTTAATCAGTTAATTAGAAATCGCTCAAGGTTTTTTTTTGTAATTTTGAGCGAGTTCTTATGAATGAGTTTATTAAAAATCACTCGGGATTTTGCATTTTAAGAACATCATTTAAGAGTTCATTGCATGAACTCTTAAATGAGTTGATTTAGTCCATGTATGAATTGTTACAAATTGCCCAAGAACTACTGGATTAAATCTGAAATGACCTCATTTCACTCAAGTTTGAATTGATTATAAATCACAAGTGGTACTGGATTTAGGTTTAAATTATTTCATTTCACTCAAATATGAGTTGGCAACAGATCACACAAGTGTGACGGAATTTAGTCTCAAAGGGATTCCATTTCACTCAAGTACGACCAGATTTAGTCTTAAATGACTTAATTTCACTCAAGTGTGAGTTGGTTACAAATTACTCAAGTGCTATCTGATTTATTCTTAAATAACTTCATTTCACTCAAGTATGAGTTGATTACAAATCAGTCAAGTGCGACTGAATTTAGTCTTAAATGACTCAATTTCACTCAAGTATGAGTTGGTTACAAATCACTCAAGTGCTACTGGATTTTACCTTCATTGAGTTGATTTCACTCAAGTATGAGTAAAATAGAGATCACTCAATCAGGAGTTGCTTAAAAACAACTCATTCACTCGAGTTGTTTAAACTCTTTATGAGAAGCTGACTTTCAAGTCATGAGATGAGTGGATTTCGGCTCAACTTCAGTTATTTTGGCTCTTTCGTTTTAAGAGTGTAGGCACCCCAATTTACTAAAACATTCTTAGTAACCTTGCATTTTTTTTTCGGCGCAAAAGTGTGTCTTTTACATAAATTTTTGTTGTTGCCGTTACATAAAAAGTTTTAGGAATCCCAGTTTTCTATAAAAACTTTAGTAACTTTACAGATTTTTTTTTTACAGTTTACTTTATGCAGGGTTATATATTGTGTGTTCAATGGTTAGAGTTACGGGTAAAGTACGTATATCGTTTGGGTACTAAAATCCTTCCTTACAGTTTGTTAAATATTCCGAACATTGAATTAATAGACAACTCATTAGACTTGATCGCAGAAAAATTGTTTAAGCAAATAAATATTGTTTCCTATTAATCTTTTAATTAAAATCGTATGGTCAACGTGATTCTGCTGATCATTATGTCGTGTTAGGTGAAATATTATGCATACGATTACCATGTATTACGACCAGTAGCACACTATAAATGTTTGAAATAAAAGATTAGTTACAGCAGCAATTTTTATGCTTCTTTTTATTAAACAAAACATACATTACTATCTAGACTAACAAGGAAGGTCTCCTTACTGGGCATACTCAGAATATTTTGGAAAAAAATGCTAATTAAACTACTTGTGTACATAATAAATGATCAGTGAAATTTAGCGGCGGAATTACTATACAAAGCTTGTAAAAAAAATAAAATATTTTCGAGTTTTTGGCGCGAAATTTCGAAAGCGTTTTGGCGAGCAGCAGTTTTCTCGCCAAAAGCAAACGATTTTAATGCATCTGAAAATTGCTTGTTAATTGATTTTTAGAATGCGTGTAAATAGTGCGTCATGAATTTAAACAATGAGAGAGTTTAATGCATATATATTTTGTATTACATATTTATGTTGATTGTTTCTGCAGTTATTTATTTTATCACTGCTAAAATAATTTCACGTATAAAAAATATTTTCATATTGAAAAATATATTTTCATATATTTAAACGTATTCCAAAATAAAGGGCACGGAGCTCAGTTGGACTTATTTTTGAGATTGAAACAATTTTAATTAATTTAAATTTTGTTCTAATTCATATAATTTCATAGTTACTTTTATTATAAATGTATATATGACAAAAATATAGTTAAAACAAACTAAAACTGACAAAACTAAAGTTATTTAATTTAAATTTATTTAATCAAGTTCAACATGAAACGTTTTTACCTTAAAGAGTATTTGGCATAAAAAAGTATTTTTTGAAATTTTATTCCATGGCCAACCGGTGATAATTCGTCAAATAACGAAATTTTCATTATTTTTTTACGGACTCCCTATCGAATTCCCGCCAAAAAAAATTTATAAAAATATCTATCCTCATGAGAAGACATTCTATATTTTTTTCAGATTTTTCGAAGTATGCCCGTATGGAGATCTTCCTTGTAAGTTTTATTAAGGAACAAACACCACACGAGCTAAAAGGTAGAAAATAAACCAGGCGTAGTGATTTGCTATCTAAGTACGTGATAATTGCTGTGTGATTTACATAATAAAGAAACATATAATATTTTCTTAATCGAACCTAATCGCTTCAACATTTTTACTATCAAATCAATATCTGGGATAATTTTTTTAAAGAGGAAAACGCTCGTTATCTGACATTCATCCTGTAAGGAAACGAAAATTTCGTTTTTATTTGCATTTTATTCAATACAAAACGAGATTTTTATTGAAACGTCAAGAAGTCGTTACTAAGAACGTGATTTCTCTGAAACGCCAAGGTCGCAACTGGTAGAAAAGAATGATGTAATTTACTTATTTCGGGCTTGAATAATTATTTTTCTTCCAATTCATTAATAATTCATACAGAATTAGCATGCTTACAGATAAAAGCCTTTTTTGCTGTTAATTACTACTGTAAGCTGCGAATCGCAATTTATACGAACTGTTTAAGGATATTGATACATTATTTTATTAGCCAGCCAGAAATTCTTGCATTTTCTGTTGTTAGTTTGTTAGAGAATAAGTAAGAGTATCTGTTTGAGAATGTTAACCCATTAAGGACCGCACCTTATGTCCGACTTGGCATAAGTGAAATAAAATTTAATTTTATACTTATTATTGACTAAATAAGAGAAAAAAAAGACTAATTTTTTATGAGATATACGATAATGTTGCGAAAACGCAACGTCAGTACAAATCAACCACATTTTTGCCATATGAAAAGTCTTAAAGCATTTACTACACTGTAAAAAAAATCTCTAAAGTTACTAAATTTTTTCTAGGAAACTGGGATTCCCAGAACTTTTTATGTAACACCAATAGCAAAAATTCATGTAACAGGTACACTTTTGCACTGTAAATCAAAAAAAAATATGTAAGGTTACTAAGAATGTTTTAGGAATCTGGGATACGTAGAACATTTTATATAACTGCCACCCGGGTTACAGATAAAATTTTAGTAAGATTACTGTAATTTTTAGTAAATTATTTTGTAAAGCTACAGATTTCTGTAGCAATCCGGGTTACAGATAAAGTTTTAGCAAGATTACCGTAATTTTAGTAGATTATTTTGTAAAGCTACACAAATCTGTAGCTTTACAAAAACTAGTTTTGCAGAATTACATCTTCTTTTTGTTCAGAGTACAGGTAAAATTTTTCAGTAACTTTACATCTGTAGAGTTACAGATATTTTATACAATGTATGTAGCGCACTGTAAAAAAAAAAAAAAAAAAAAAAAAAAAAAAAAAAATTGTAAAATTACTAAAGTATTTCTGGGAAACTGGGATTCCTAGAACTTTTATGCTACGGCAACAACAAAACTTTATGTAACAGATACAGTTTTTCAAAGTAAATCAAAATAAATCTGTAAGGTTACTGAGAATTTTTTAGGAAACTAATGGGGTGCTTAGAACTTTTTATGTAACTGCAACCCGGGTTACAGATACAATTTTTGTAAGATTACTGTAATTTTAGTAAATTATTTTGTAAAGCTACGGATTTCTGTGGCTTTACAAAAACCAGTTTTGTTGAATTACATCTTTTAGGTAGCTTTCTTTACAAAAAAGCTACCTATTGCAGCCGTTCGGAGGAAAGCGATTTCAAAAAATTTTGGTATATTTTCATCGATCATGACCCCCAGACCCCGAAACCACCCTCCGTTCAAAATTGATATATATATATATATATATATATATCTGACCTATGTCACACTGTAACTCCCGTAATTATGAACCGATTTCGATGTAATTCGGTGTGTACATAGTACATACCAATGTCTCGACCGAGTTCGTTGGCCAGCTTCATCCGCCGTTTTGTTTCAAAATGGCGGCCATTTAAAATTTTTTAAAAAATTTTAAACTTGAAATGTGGTACCAAAAAATTAAAAATGGAAAAATATTTTTTTCTTATGTATTTGACCTTTATACAAAGATTCCGGAGCAGTTTTTGTTTCGTCTATATCTTAAAAAATGGCTGAGTTATAGCATTTCGAATTTCTAGCGTGGCTGACATTTTGAAACGTCCTAAATTTTGTCACGCGATAAAAGGCGTATTTATGAACCGATTTGGATGTAATTCGGTGTGTACATAGTACATACCAATCTCTCGACCGAGTTCGTTGGCCAGCTTCATCCGCCATTTTGTTTCAAAATGGCGGCCATTTAAAATTTTTTTAAAAATTTAAAATTTGAAATGTGGTACCAAAAAATTGAAAATGGAAAAATATTTTTTTCTTATGTATTTGACCTTTATACAAAGATTTCGGAGCAGTTTTTGTTTCGTCTATATCTTAAAAAATGGCTGAGTTATAGCATTTTGAATTTCTAGCGTGGCTGACATTTTGAAACGTCCTGAATTTTGTCACGCGATAAAAGGCGTATTTATGAACCGCTTTGGATGTAACTTCGTTTATACATAGTACATACCAATGTCTCGACCGGGTTCGTTGGCCAGCTTCACCCGCCATCTTGTTTAAAAATGGCGGCCATTTAAATTTTTAAGAAAAATTTAAATTTGAAATATGGTGCCAAAAATTGAAAATTGAAAAAATATTTTCTTCTTATGTGTTTGACCTTGATAAAAAGATTCGGGAGCAGTTTTTGTTTCGTCTATATCTTAAGAAATGGCTGAGTTATAGCATTTTGAATTTCTAGCGTGGCTGACATTTTGAAACGTCCTGATTTTTCTCACGTAATAACAGGCGTATTTATGAACCGACTTGGATGTACCTTGGTGTGTACATAGTACATACAAATATCTCGACCGAGTTCGTTGGCCAGCTTCAACCGCCATCTTGTTTCAAAATGGCGGCCATTTAAAAAAATTAAAAAATAAAAAAATTTAAATGAGATACCAAAAAATTGGAAAATGAAAAAGATTTTTTTTGTATGTGTTTGACCTTAATACAAAGATTCCGGAACAGTTTTTCTTTCGTCTATATCTAAAAAAAAATGGCTGAGTAATAGCATTTTGAATTTCTCTTATGGCTGACATTTTAAAACGACCTGATTTTTGTCACGCGATAACAGGCGTATTTATGAACCTATTTGGATGTAACTTGGTCTGTACATAGTACATACCAATGTCTCGACCGAGTTCGTACACAGCTTCATTCGCCATCTTGTTTCAAAAAGGTTGCCATTTAAAAAAAAATTAAATTTAAAATTCAAAATGAGGTATTAAAAATTTTGAAAATGAAAAAGATTTTTTTTATGTGTTTGGCCTTGATACAAAGATTCCGGAGCAGTTTTTGTTTCTGAAAATTTGTTCTTTTGTTGATATCTTAAAAAATGGTTGATTTATAGTACTTTGGATTTCTAGCATGGCTAACATTTTGAAACGATCTTGTATTTGTCAAGCGATAACACACGTATTCGCCTATTTCGATGTAAGAAGGCATGTGGATAGTATACATCAACACCTCGACCAAGTTCGCTGGCCAGATTCATCAGCCATCTTGTTTCAAAATGGCGGCCATTAAATTAAAAAAAATATATATATTTAAAGTGAGGTGCAAAAAAATAATAAATTGAAAAAGGTTTCTTTCTTAAGTATTTGATCTTGATATAAGGATTCAGGAGCATTTTTTGTTTGTCTTTACCTTAAAAAATGGCTCAGATATAGCAGTTTCAATTTCTATTGTGGGTGACATTTTGAAAAATCTGATTTTTTGCATGCGGCAGCACTCCTATATATTAACCGATTCCGATGTGAGTGAGCATGTGCACAGCAATTACTAAGCTCTCGACCAAGTTCACTGCTTAGCCTCATCCACCATGTTGTCTTAAAATGACAGGCACTTTAAGAAATTGCCGAATTTGGCAGCCAAATATAAGTTACTTTAAAGAAAAGCAGCTTGGATAAAGCTGACTAATTTCGCGAAAGTCTCATTCATTATATTGATAAAAATTATTATTGAATCTCCTATATTCGGTTTCCACTAAATTGAGCTTCGTGTGTTTGCATGATATAAGTTGGCTTTTTTTAAATAAGGATTATGAAAGCTACTTCTTCCTCCCGGCACTGGCCGGAAGGACTTTTTTTTTTGTACAATGTAATTAAGGTTTTAGTGAGCATACAGATTTCAGTAACTTTACATCTGTAGAATTACAGATTTTGTTCTTATAGTTTATGTAGCTCACTGTAAAAAAAAAAAAAGAAAAACAAAATCTGTAAAGTTACTAAATATTTCTAGGAAACTGGGATTTCTAGAACTTTTTATGTAACAGCAACAACAAAAACTGATGTAGCAGATGAAATTTTGCACCGTAAGTCAAAAAATCTGTAAGGTTACTAAGAATTTTTTAGAAAACTGGGATGCCTAGAACTTTTTATATAACTGCCACCTGGTTTACAGATAAAATTTTATTCAGATTACTGTAATTTTTAGAAAATTATTTTGTAAAGCTACAGATTTCTGTAGCTTTACAAAAACTAGTTTTCTAGATTTGCATCTTTTTTGTATAGTGTACAGATAAAACTTTAGTAAGCATTCAGATTTGTGTAACTTTACGTCTGTAGAATTGAAGTTTTTTTATAGTGCTGTACATTACATTTACAACACATAGTTAGCTACAATATCCGTATCTTGAATTGCTTAATTTTATTTCATTCTTTAAGTGCATCTAGGAACACAATCCAAAAAAATTATCGATAACAATTTTCAAAAACAATCCGTACTATTTCATTCATATTTCTAATTTTTTGCAACTCGAATAAATTAACAAACTTTATCTTCTGAAGATAAAAATCAAATATACAATATGTGAAAATAAATTTGTTGAAAAAAATATTCACAATAAAATATAAATAAAAATTATAAACATAATGTTGCGAAAATGCAAAGTCTGTCTTTAATGGTAAAAGATACTTAGTTCACTAAAACGTTTTGAAATAAGAAACTGGTTTCAGCTTGAGTAATTTTATGGTTATTTCCATTAAACGCAGTATACACTGTAAAACATTTGTGTAAATTTACTCAGGATTCTCTGTGTAACGTTACACAAATTCTGGAGCAACTCGCTCTGATATTTTAAAAACTCACAATATTGGAGAATTCTTTCACAAAGGTTGTGTAACCTCTCATCTCAGGCGTAGCTCTCGACATCTGCGGAGTGAAAACTGGTTTCAACTTAGTCGCATACGTCACGAGAGATCCACTGAAGGGGATTTCATTCTCCCTTGCAAGTTGTGATCTGGCGTTTAACCACATGTTGGAGCAAGAATAGCACGTGTTTGTTGTGATATTAAAGTTATTTTTCTTATTGAAAAAATTATCAAAGTACATATATGCCACCATTTTGTATGATATTTAGATGCCATTCTAATTACAAGAATTGACGGAAACACAAGCCGCATTGTTTTACGTCTCACTTAATCATTGCGAAAAATGTCTATCACCATTCACTGCAATAATTATAAACTCACAATAGTACAGTAAAATAAGAAAACATATAGTTATTTAATTTTCAAAGTATTATATATATTCAAGTTTTTCATTTATTAGTTTTATCGCATTATTTCTTTAAAAATTAAAAATCAAAAACGTTATGTTTTAGCATAGCAAATATTTTTTATATATATATATAAAATCCATATTTACACAGAATATGTAAAGTCTGAAAAATAATGTATATATCTGTGTGTGAATTATATTTATTGTTGTAGATTATTCTGTAGAAAATGCTGTATATTTTTATTTGAACAACAAAAAGGATAAATTAATTTAATTACTATTATTTAATTTATAAATATTTTAATAACTAGGTGTAACTATTTTAATTATTATTTCTTATTATTTTAAGTGTTATATATTCAATTTTTCATTTTAATCGCTTTAAATTTTTTTAGTGTTTAAATGAAGCAACATTTAAAGAACATTTTTTTTTTCTCTTATGAGAAACATTTTGTTTTAGTATAGTAATGTAGTACAGTAATAGTTAATAACCTTTTAAAAATTGATGTTTACAAAGAATATGTAAGGCATAAGAAAATTATATATGTGAATTATGCTTTGTAATAGTATATATGGCAGAAAATTTATTTTAAATATTAGTTATAGTAATTAAGTGAAACTATTTTGTTTATTATTTTTTGTTAATATTACATAGTCGAGCGTTTTAGTTATTCCTTTTTATCACAACATTTCATTGCAAGTCAAATGAAGATTATTTAAAAAAATCATTATTTAAGAATACATTTTGTTTTATTATGGTAAATTAAATAAACTTTTATAAAATTCATATTTACACAGACAATATAAAGTAAAAAATAATATATGGGAATTACATATTGTTGTAGAATATTCTGTAAATATATAGCCTATTTTTATTTCTGAATAAAGAAAGGATATAATTACTTATTTTAATTATTAGTATATTATTATTTAATATTTTATACTTATTATTATTGATAACTAAGTAAGCTTATTAAATTATTATTTATTATTAATTGAGATATCAATATAAGATCTTAAGCTTTTAAAATTTTACCTTTTTGTAAACAGAACAAAAAAAAAGTATGAAAAAGGAAATTCGTAATACTTTTAATTAAAGTGAATGTATATATCATACTTTAAATAAATAATAATATGTTTTGTTATCTTATTGTACTGTGTGAGTTTATAATTATTACGATGAGTGGCATATTACTTTTGATAATGATTCCGAAACACAAAAGTACTCAAAAAGGATAAGAGCGGAGGGGGGGAGATATAATTTTTGTGATATCCTGTCCTATTCCATCCTTTCAACAGATTGATGCAAAAACTACATCAAAATACTTATTCAGAAACACAAAAACTCTTCGGGAAATAAAACTAGTCGTTGGGGGCCACCGTAATACTTACCCATCATGGATATTACATAATATAAAATATGAAAATAAAACATGTGATACATGCTAAGCATTGTATCATATTACTTTATTCATAATTTAATTTACTTGTACTCCCTTAAATATAATTAATATAATCCCATAAGCTAATATTACTTTTTGTTGCATTAAAATATCTCAATTTGTTGATTTTCTGTAAGCAAGTAAACACTATAGGTTTACAATGGAAGTCTATGGGAATTTGGCTAAATATTAGAGATACCGCCAATTTGGCTTCACTTTTGGCGACTAATTTTGGTCGCCAAATTTGGCGATATATCGCCAAGTTGGCGACAAACTTGGCGGCATTTGGCGGCAGCACAGGATCCCCCCTATGGTAACCCCCCTTATAGGTTATAGAGATGCATTAAATGCTTGACATTTACGATAAGCCATTATTGGCATCTAATCTTTTAGTTTGGCGATAGTTTTTTGGATGGCGGGATTATCGTGTAGAATAGAATTGCGTAAAAGAAACATCCTTATAATTCCAAAAATTATAATAATATTAACTAACTATTTACTGCGTCGGATTAAGCGTCTCATTTCGAATTAAAATATATCTTTGAATTGAAATTTGAATGAAATACAGGGTCATGAAAAATCGAAGAGTCTGAAAAATAGAATTACAAATATCTCGACAACTAACTACCCGATCGAGTTCATTCATGATGCAAAATTTATGTTTTTTTATTGTCTTTTATATTTACTCCTTCAAATAAACAATTTCGAAAATTTTTGTATACCTTTTATCAGAACGAATATTTCGAGAGTCTGAAAAAAATAGTTCCGGATAATCGAGGTTACTGATATTCAATATACTTCTTCCCATTGTTACTTTCTAAGCACACACCGAATTTCAAGTCTCTATCTCAATTTTTTCAAGAGATAGAGCGTTTACAGTCACACGCACGTACAGACGGACGGCAAATTTTTTTTCTAAAAATAGGTTTTTCGGAATCTCCAGTATCTGAAACGAATAAATCCGTCAAAAAAAATTTTTTTTTCGATTTTTAAAACGATTACAAGATTTACCCTATACTACGTATGATGGGTAAGTAAAAAAGAGATTGCTAGGGGGAAGAGGTGGGAGGGGTTGTGTGGAAGATTTTAATTCCAGATGTTTATAAAATGTATTTTAGTGCGTATTTCTCATTTTGATTGCTAAATTTTTCCTACACATATTAATAATCATCTGGTGTATAAATATTATTTACCTAAAATAATTTTTTTACAAAAGAAAGTAACAGCTTTTAAAGGCAAAAGAAATGATTAAAAACACATTTTACGGAAAAATAGTATATATTAATAAACAAACCTTTAAAATCACATTTTTTAATTTTCTTCAATAATTTAATATATATGTACTAGGGGGCTCAGCCCCCTGCTTGCTGACGCTTGCCACTGTTTATGTCAACTCTAGCCAGAATGAGTGCTATCATAAATCATTACAACGTATTAATTTTACAAATATTTTTAACGTATAAAAAAGTAATGGAAACTGTTGAAAATGTAAATAAAAACGTACCTTGGAAACAGAATTAATTAAAAACCTTACTGAAAACACAATAAAAAATATTTTTAGTTGGGCCGCTAAGCCGAGCAAGCAACATATGAAATTTACAAATATTTTAATTCATAAAAAAGTAATTGAAAATTTTGATGAAAATATAAATAAAAATGCATTTATCAAAAGTTTGGCGCTGTGACTTGTTGATCAACATTGAGAAAGCAAGCGAACAGGAAATTGACGCCGTATTGAAAATCACGGCTTAAATTAATTTAAAACTATAATAAGACGCTATAAAAACATGCTACGTATCACGCTATCGAAATGTAAACAAAACGTTTCGCCTGTGTCTAAATACAACCTTGGATCAAAAAGCTACGTCACCGTAAAACGGACCAATAGCAATTGTCATTCATGTATTGCTCAAACGGTTTGCGTTAAAAGAGAGATCCTGTCTGGATTTTAATTTGCTGAGTGGGTTGGGGCATGTCACCGCAACTACCACTGAGAAACGTCGCTTTGGCTGTTGCCAAATAGCAAGCTACAAATACAGCCCTTTTTTAGCACTACGTAAGAGAAATATATATATAGATATATTTTTTCAAATATTAAAATAGCAATTTAGTGCTTTTTTAATTAAAAAAAATTGTAGAAATAAACATTATAAAATTGTAAATGTCGATTTTAAAACAAATTGATGCAAAAACTGTATTAAAGGTTTTAAAAAAGAAGAAAATTTTGAAAAAAGAGGGAAATTTTTATTCCTTATCTTAATAGATGCATTTAGAAATATTTTTCTATTTTAGATTGCTGGATTTTCCCCCTCTCCCACCATATTTAAACGCATATGTGCTGAAAGATATTTAAAAAAAAAAAAGAAAAAAGGAGCTGTTTATGTTTAAAAAGTAAACATAAAAATACTTTTCAAAAATAAAAAAAAGTAGCAGCTTAAAATGACAATTTAGTGGGTTTTTTTTATTAAGAAAATGTACAGAAATAAACAGGGATGACAGGGATGACCGCCCCGGGAACCCAGCTTTCGCTTTAGAGTATAAGTGCAATCCCTGGGGGAGACTGTACAGAAATAAACATTGCAAAATTATAAATTTAACAATACACAACATGTACAATTACACATGTTGTGTAACTGTACAGAAAAATATAGTGAAATTTTGAGCCTAATACTGTGTAAGGTTACAGATATTTAGTGTTACCTTTCACAAAAGTACTGCGTAACCTTGCTCACATATTATATGTAACTGCAAAGACAAATATGGAGAAAACGTATTCCGAATAATGTGTAACGTTCCAGGAAAGTGTGGTGAAAGCGTAATCCTACTTATGTGAAACCTTACACACAATTACTGTGTAAGATTACACATAAATGTGTTGAAAGTTTACACTGGTAATGGGTAACCTTCCAGGAAAGTGTGGTGAAAGCTTACTCCTAATTTATGTATAACCTTGAACAGAAATTTGTGATATGTTTCACAACATTAACCTTACACAAGAGCTGTGTAACGTTACACCAGTTATATCAGTGAAATACTACCGTAAGATTGGAGGCAGCAATGCTTCCTTCAGTTTTATGTAACGTTACACCGAATGTTTTACAGTGATGAGATCAACAAAAACTGGTGCCTTAAAGGTGCCTGATTTCTAACAATGTGGTATCAATAAATTATTTTCATGATAAAGAAAATTATAAAGTTATTAGATGTAAATTAGATGTAAAGTTATTAGATGTAAATTAGATGTAAAGTTATTAGATGTAATATGATTTGTTTACCAATTAGAATAATTGTGTTAAAATTAATCTAGTATAAAGTTATTGTTACCGAAACTAGTCACTTAATTAAGGCTTTTCTAATTTGTTAGGAAAATTTTACATTTTACATCTTGGTCCATGAAAAATAGTAAAATAAACAAAAAACAAATTTCTCGAAATAAAAAATTATATAAGTACCCCATTACCTATTAAATGTAATAAACTAAAATATTGCAGGCGCA
Source organism: Maratus speciosus (assembly GCA_963932465.1). Taxonomy (NCBI): domain Eukaryota; kingdom Metazoa; phylum Arthropoda; class Arachnida; order Araneae; family Salticidae; genus Maratus; species Maratus speciosus. Next base: position 50,812,993 of record OZ010786.1, on the reverse strand, counting down.
TGTCAAACTGCTTATAACTGAATTTCTTTTAATTTGCTAAAGAGCAATTTCATTTTATACAAAAAATAATAAGATGTCATTTCTATAAATTATTCATGTGCAGAGGGTACACGACAAACTAGTTAATTTCATTATTCACATGATTGATTTTTAGTGTTTTGAAAATTATAAATGAATTAGTATAAACATGTCACAAGTGTAATATTATAGATATATTTGCCCTCAATTCAAAATTTAACAAATTTCAAAATAAAGAAATCCTTATTTTTTTTCTGAAAACTCTATATGTAAAAGATATTCAGATGCATTTTTTATCAACCTAACCTGCTAGAAAAAATAGAAAATCATTTTAACTTTCTTTAAAAAATGCAACATATTTGAATAATATGTTTTATATTATCAAAAAGCAAACTACGTTTAACTTTTAAATTAATTACATACATTACCGTTTATGAGCATTCATTTCCTGAATTTCGGTTTCAATTATTGCATACCTCTTCCAACACATCACTAAACCATACACCGTAATTTTACTACGAGTATATTATATATATGTATTGTATTATCGGGGTACAAGGTCGCACAAAATTAACTAATAGGTTGATGGTCATACGTTATAACTGGACAAAACTTCACTTTTGACATAAACAACTGAACAGAACATTTCTCCATACACACTATTTTTTACATAAAAGTAGACTTAAAGATATTTGTGAATATAGAATACATTGTATTGACCTCGGTGACAAACTTGACGATAAACGTAACTAATTGGTGAACATGACAAGAATATTTAGCAAAAAATGCTCTTAATTCCAGAAAATTCCAGAATTTAACCTACTACCGCCGAAATATCAAGAACATTCTAGATTTTTGGAAATATTAAAAGCGGCACTGGTATTTTGCTTTTTCGTAAAATGAGAGGTATTGATAGTTAAATGTTTAATGTTTAGAAACTAATATTTGTGTCTATGAAATTGTTTGTGTTTTGCTTAAGGAATTAATGAATTAATGAATTTTATTATGAATGTGGCGCAAAATATCGAGGACGTTCTAGGTAGCTGGGAATATTAACAGCGTCACTGGAATTTTGCTTTCTTCGTAAAATGAGAAGGAGTGATAGTTAAATGTTTAATGTTTAGAAACTAATATATATGTTTCTGAAATTGTTTGTGTTCTGCTTAAGGAATAAATGAAATAATGAATTTTATTATGAATGTGGCGCGAAATATCGAGGACGTTCTAGGTAGCTGGGAATATTAGCAGCGTCAGTGGTATTTTGCTTTCTTCGTAAAATGAGAAGGAGTGTTAGTTAAATGTTTAATGTTTAGAAGCTAATATTTGTGTTTCTGAAATTGTTTGTGTACTGTTTAAGGAATTAATGAAATAATTTTATTATGAATGTGGCGCGAAATATCGAGGACGTTCTAGGTAGCTGGGAATATTAGCAGCGGCACTGGTATTTTGCTTTTTTGTAAAATGAGAGTTATTGAAAGTTAAATGTTTAATGTTTAGAAACTAATATTTGTGTTTCTGAAATTGTTTGTGTTCTGCTTAAGGAATTAATGAAATAATGAATTTTATTATGAATGTGGCGCGAATTATCGAGGACGTTCTAGGTAGCTGGGAATATTAGCAGCTTCAGTGGTATTTTGCTTTCTTAGTAAAAAGAGAATGAGGGATAGTTAAATGTTTAATGTTTAGAAACTAATATTTGTGTTTCTGAAATTGCTTGTGTTCTGCTTAAGGAATTAATGAAATAATGAATTTTATTATGAATGTGGCGCGAAATATCGAGGACGTTTCAGCTAGCTGGGAATATTAGCAGCGTCAGTGGTATTTTGCTTTCTTCGTAAAAAGAGAAGGAGGGATAGTTAAATGTTTAATGTTTAGAAACTAATATTTGTGTTTCTGAAATTGTTTGTGTTCTGCTTAAGGAATTAATGAAATAATGAATTTTATTATGAATGTGGCGCGAAATATCGAGGACGTTCTAGGTAGCTGGGAATATTAACAGCTTCAGTGGTATTTTGCTTTCTTCGTAAAAAGAGAAGGAGGGATAGTTAAATGTTTAATGTTTAGAAACTAATATTTGTGTTTCTGAAATTGCTTGTGTTCTGCTTAAGGAATTAATGAAATAATGAGTTTTATTATGAATGTGGCGCGAAATATCGAGGACGTTCTAGGTAGCTGGGAATATTAGCAGCTTCAGTGGTATTTTGCTTTCTTCGTAAAAAGAGAAAGAGGGATAGTTAAATGTTTAATGTTTAGAAACTAATATTTGTGTTTCTGAAATTGTTTGTGTTCTGTTTAAGGAATTAATGAAATAATGAATTTTATTATGAATGTGGCGCGAAATATCGAGGACGTTCTAGGTAGCTGGGAATATTAGCAGCTTCAGTGGTATTTTGCTTTCTTCGTAAAAACAGAAGGAGGGATAGTTAAATGTTTAATGTTTAGAAACTAATATTTGTGTTTCTGAAATTGTTTGTGTTTTGTTTAAGGAATTAATGAAATAATGAGTTTTATTATGAATGTGGCGCGAAATATCGAGGACGTTCTAGGTAGCTGGGAATATTAGCAGCTTCAGTGGTATTTTGCTTTCTTCGTAAAAAGAGAAAGAGGGATAGTTAAATGTTTAATGTTTAGAAACTAATATTTGTGTTTCTGAAATTGTTTGTGTTCTGTTTAAGGAATTAATGAAATAATGAATTTTATTATGAATGTGGCGCGAAATATCGAGGACGTTCTAGGTAGCTGGGAATATTAGCAGCTTCAGTGGTATTTTGCTTTCTTCGTAAAAACAGAAGGAGGGATAGTTAAATGTTTAATGTTTAGAAACTAATATTTGTGTTTCTGAAATTGTTTGTGTTTTGTTTAAGGAATTAATGAAATAATGAATTTTATTATGAATGTGGCGCGAAATATCGAGGACGTTCTAGGTAGCTGGGAATATTAGCAGCTTCAGTGGTATTTTGCTTTCTTCGTAAAAAGAGAAGGAGGGATAGTTAAATGTTTAATGTTTAGAAACTAATATTTGTGTTTCTGAAATTGCTTGTGTTCTGCTTAAGGAATTAATGAAATAATGAATTTTATTATGAATGTGGCGCGAAATATCGAGGACGTTCTAGGTAGCTGGGAATATTAGCAGCTTCAGTGGTATTTTGCTTTCTTCGTAAAAAGAGAAGGAGGGATAGTTAAATGTTTAATGTTTAGAAAGTAATATTTGTGTTTTTGAAATTGCTTGTGTTCTGCTTAAGGAATTAATGAAATAATGAATTTTATTATGAATGTGGCACGAAATATCGAGGACGTTCTAGGTAGCTGGGAATATTAGCAGCGTCAGTGGTATTTTGCTTTCTTCGTAAAATGAGAAGGAGTGTTAGTTAAATGTTTAATGTTTAGAAGCTAATATTTGTGTTTCTGAAATTGTTTGTGTTCTGCTTAAGGAATTAATGAAATAATTTTATTATGAATGTGGCGCGAAATATCGAGGACGTTCTAGGTAGCTGGGAATATTAGCAGCTTCAGTGGTATTTTGCTTTCTTCGTAAAAAGAGAAGGAGGATAGTTAAATGTTGAATGTTTAGAAACTACGATTTGTGTTTCTGAATTTATTTCTGTTCTTTGTAATGAATTAATGAATTTTATTACGGCAATGGCTCCGAAATACCGAGATGGTTCTAGATTACTAGGAATACTAACAGCATCAGTAGTATTTTACTTTTTTCGTAAAAAGAGAGGTACTTATAGTTGAATATTGGATGCTTAAAATCTAAGATTTCAGTTTCTGAAATTATTTCTATTCTGCTCATTGAATTATGCTGTTTCCACCATTTTGTGATACAAATTGTGATCAGTAGTTCATACCTGAAGAATATTCGACAAATAAAAAATGAACTTTTTTTTTTTTTTTTTTTTTAAGAAAAACTATGTTTACTCGCAAATTTTGTCTTACTCTACTAAAATATGAATATTTCTGGAAAATAGTCCAATAATGTAAGAAAAGTTTCACAATCAATGCGTGACGTTTGATTTTGCTTTCTAAATAAATGCCTTTCTTTGAAGAACCATAAAAGTACAATCCGCCTCCCAAAATTAACTAGGCATACAACAATTTTAAAGACACTAAGAAAATATGCAAATTCGAAACATATTTTCCGAGCCAAAAATTATAAATATTTTATTAGGCTCCATACGCGAAAATTTTAAACGCAGGTTTAAAATAAGTTTATATTTTCAAGGAGTAAAATGCCAATAACTTTGAGACAGTCCTCTATTACTTGAAAGGAAAATTGCAAATAACCTACGGCTAAACAAACTTTGGACAGCTGCTTCTTAGATTCCCCAAACTATAACGTCATCAGCTTTGTTTTACTTATTTATGTTTAGTATATTTCTGCCTTTCATACCCCTAAACATAAAAACAAATAATTTAACTAACTTGTCTCGAAAGTAAGAATATCGGTAAATTATTTTATAAGTGTAACATAAAGAATATTTTAATGTTCTTTTTAGCTGTGGGTGTATTTTTTTATTCGAATTTTTAAATAAAAAACATTTTAAATTCACCTTGTTGATTTCTTCTTTCTAAAGAAGAAAGTATTGTAATCGAAATTTTTTTCGACTTCCGGTTTTCGTCGGATTTACACGTTTTAGGAGTCAGAGATCCCGAAAAACGTTTATTTCAAAATGTCTGTTTGCCCGTCCGTAGGTCCGTGTGTCCTCTTTCTATCATCGAAAAGTGTATGAAGTTATTCATAGAGTTGAACCAAATTTTTGATGTATGTTTTTTGCTATGGCCAGTAGGTCCTCCTTGAATTTGGAAATATTCCGCCTGAAGGAAGTGCTTTAATAACGAGATTTTTGTTTTGTTTTGTTTTTTGCCATTTTCATTATTGTACCATCAGCAAATGTATGAAGTTATGCATAGAATTGATCAAATTTTTGGTAAATGTTTTTGCTATGGGCCATAGGTCCTCCTTGAATTTGGAAATATTCCGCCGGTAAGGGGCGCAGTAATGGCGACTTTTGTGAAATTTTCATTCTTGTACCATCGAAAAATGTATGAAGTTATTCATAGAATTGAACCAAATTTTTGGTGTATGTTTTTTGCTATGGTGAGCAGATCTACATTGAATATGGAAATATTCCGCCTGAAGGGGGTGCTGTAATAGTGGGGGTTTTTTTTGTCATTTCCATTATTGTACCATCGGAAAATGTATGAAGTTATGCATAGAATTGAAACAAATTTTCGGTGTATGTTTTGGCTATGGTCAGTAGGTCCACCTTCAATTTGGAAACAATCCGCCGAGAAGAGGAGCTGTAACAGCGATTTTTCTAAGGTTTTCAAAGTTCTATTGTACATCGGCTGTTCGTGCAACGACGGACAATTCGCATCCAGCTAACCCGGCGATTCTCAAGCAGTTGATGGACAACAGAATAACGAAAAACATTGACTTTATTAAACATTATGATTGAGATTAACACGTTTATACCCCGATTAGTAAAATGAAGCAGAAACTTAAGCTGAAAATCAAATTTGAGGTAATATTAAAGTAATAACGTTCAAGTATTAACACTTGTGCAACAACTTTTTGATACATTTAACATGTATGAGAAAGAAGAAAATTTTGGGATTGGCACATCCGTTTAGTGTTTAGTTCTATTCAGCGTGGTGTAAATGTTTTTTTTTTTTTTTTTTTTTTTTTCCTCTTGAAAACAAAATTGCATTATCATTTATAGTTTTTCATAAGGAACTCGTGAAAAAATTATATATTTATTTATTTAACCCGGGAGTATATGCTCGTTATTTTGACAATATCGACATGAAATATTGCGTCAACATTAGACTATTTATATTTTGCCGTTATTTTATTAATATTGACAAGAAATATCATACCATTTTTTAAATATTGGCAATATTTTCATTTCATTGGAAATATTTTCGCTGTGCAACGACAATAGTTAAGAAATATCAGTTCTTCATTGGAAGTATTTCCGAGTAATGCGATATTAATGCAGTAGTATACAGGGTGTCCGAAAAGCATTGATCTGGTCTTTTATTCCTTAAATATATATATACATATACATATAGAAATATATTATAAATTACAAAGTTACGTAAAAAAAGGTACAGAATTTTATGAAATCGATTAAATTTTTCAGGGGATTAAATTTGAAGAAATATAAAATTTAAAAATTTATATGATTCCGTACAGAAAATTTTTCAATGAGTAAAATGTGCCCCATACACTAATAAAGTCATGTACAAAATTTCAGCATATCATCATAAAAAGTCGCAGAGATATGTTTAAACAAATTTTGAGAGGGGTTAGTCATAAATATTAAAATGTAAATGTTTACATCTTGAATAGCGCAATCATTGTTGTCTTTTCTAATTTGTGCACCGCTCTTGAAACGCGATAATCAACACGATTTTCCTCATTACGAACTCATATCCGGGCATCGAAAGTGATTTAAATCAGCATTTATGTATTTTCATATCTCTGCGAGTTTTTATGATGAAATGCTGAAATATCGTGTATGACCTTATTAATGTAAGGGGAACATTTTACTCATTGGAAAGTATTTTTTACATGAGCCATATAAAAATTTAAATTTTGTATTTCTTCAAATTTAATCCTCTGAAAATTTTAGTTATTTTCCTAAAATTCTGTGCCTGTTTTTACATAAATTTGTAACTTATAATATATGTCTATGATCAATATTTAAGGGAAAAAAGCCATTTTGAGGACACCCTGTATAGAATATATAAATCCAATATAGCCAACATTCGTTTGATACTACAATTTTAATTGAGTTTTTTTTATTAAAAAATAATTATTTTAAAGAAAAAATTTGAGATTTTTCAAGAAAAGAAATTAAGTTTTTACAAGATAAAAATTTATTATTATTTTTTATTTTTAAGGAGTTTTCGGCCCGTACGCATTAAACTTAGATTATTTAAATATTAAATACGTTTAAATTAGCTTTTATCATTTAAATACTTGAAATTTCGTTTTTACTGCTTAAAATTCTTAAATACAGCTGCTCTAAATACATTTGAATACATTAAAACTTACTTTCATATATTCACGTTATTTTTATTTAAATTCAATTATCTGAACAAAAACAAATCTTTTGTCCATTATTGGAAGATTAATGTCCAAGCAAAACCTTTGCATCTGGCAGCGGTCCTTCAAAAGACGGATTGTTCTGTTCAGGGACAGATCCGCCGAAGTTCAAGTAGCTGGAATTAATGACCAGCCGAACAATACTGTCGATAACATCAGCACAGTCAGCTAGCGGGTATTATCTGTTTTCCACAGGATGTCCAGTAAAGCGGAAACTCACTAACCCTATCAACGATAATTGTGCATTTCCTTATCCGCATAGCGAAGCTTCTTCTGTTTACAATTATTCTGCATCAAGAGAAGTAAAACTATCTTTTTTGAAATGAATAGATTAATAAATTAATATTTTAATCAAAAGAAGTAAATGCGAATACAGGAATTGGTATGTAATTTAGATTGATAACTTTTACAAGTTAAAGATTCGGTAATATCAGTACAGAATTCTTCAGAAAATAATTTTTATACTAACAATACACGCTAATTGTAACAAGAATTTTTGGTTTTATTACTTAATTGGGTTATCAAAATATGGCTTCCGGGTTACAGAACATAGGTGACAGTCATTTTTATTAACACTTTCCAACATAGTTAAAAAGTGCTTATAAATTCTGTTTGTCTATATTAATTTTAACACAATTATTCTATTTGGTAAATAAATCATACCAGATGTAAATTTCCAACTGGGCGAAAAATGTCCGGACCAGGATTCGAACCAGGGATCTCTTGGCTGAAAATCCTTGGTTCGAATCCTGGTCACAAAAAAATTAATATCTCAAAAATAAATGGAGATGCAGTTTTCAAACAAATTGCATTTAAAAGTACTTTTTTTTTTGCAATACGACGGTATAAAAATTGAAAATGTGCGATGCTTAGAAGTTAAAAAAATTGCGGTATAGATTATTCCGTACAATGATACATCTCTTTTGTTTTACGGCTGGCTTATACAACGTAACGTTATTTTTTTTGGAGACGACACATTAATAGGTGGGAGAAATAAATAACATACCGGGAGCTAAAAAAAAATGTATTTTAATTTTTTTTAACTATATGCATTATACAAAAGTCAGTAATGAATTTTTTTTATCTTAATAAAATTCCGCATAATAAATCTTTTTATTAAATACTATATTATATTATATTATTTTATTAAATATATCCGTAAAATATTAATATATAGCTATTTAATATATTTCGATTATTTACATTTAAAAATCCATCATTAAATTCTATTATGTAATTTACCCTGGAAAGTATTATTTGTTTTACTCATTTAAGAGTAAGCAACTTAAACTTTCAGAAAAGGATTGTCAATATTAATTTGATTTTCTTAAGGCCATGTTTACTTACAATTATCGAAAAAATAGGCTAAATTTAGGACTTATTTGAGAAAATAGACGAGACTTACGAACATTCTTTTTCCACAAATGTTTATTAATCTTTCAAGAATTGAATAATATTTTTTATTTAAAAAAAAATCAAAATGGCGTTTAATATGGCGGTCTGAAGAATCTTGGGATTAAAAAGCGCGGCCGATCTGCGTAGGTCCCAGCTTATTCAAAATATGGTTTGAAATCAGAAATGCACTTCTTTATATTAGTTAAGACAATTTCTTATGGGATAAACCTAAAACAATTCACAATTTAACACGAAATGGCAAAACTGAAACTATTTGAAATTAGCGTTGATTTTTTAGCCTATTTTTTTTTTCTAGCATTTGACCTGCTGTAAAAAATAATTTAATATGGACAATTACTGCAACGGTTGAGCCGTTAGATTACTACATGGATCTGAAAATCTTGTTTCTACACAAATGCGTTTAAAGTTTTCGTAAACTCTTTGACCCATAACATATTTGCTGTTCGTTCGTTTTGCACAAAAAAGTATTTTCCGGGTTACCGAACACGAATTTAATGTCAGATTTTAAAACAAAAATGAAACAGGTAAAGAATTGTGCTTGTATAACATCATCAACAACAACAACAATAACAACCGCTTTCAATCCACTGGATGTAAGACTCCCCCATATTTTTCCATTGTTTCCTGTCTAGTGCTTTAGTCATCGAATTAACACTGACGGCTTTTTTGATTTCGTCACTATATTTTATTTTAGGCTGTCTTCTTGGTAGTTTTACATCTCTGTGATACCACTATAGGGTATTATTACTCCATCTATTGTCTTGTCTTATTGCACTGGGTCCAGCCCATTTTCATTTTGGCCGTTGAATTTTCTCGATGATGTCAAAAGCATTTGTTTGACTTCTTATGCAGGCTATTCTCTTTCTATCTCTACTATACCGTTATATATATATATATATATATATATATATATATATATATGACAAGTCTGGTACAGTCCCCCCCCCCTAATTTTTCTTTTTTATAATAATGATTTTTGCGGTACACATGTAACCTATCTACTCCAAATTTCATGTAGAATACAATAAAAAATGCTAATTTAATGTAAATACCAGGTAAAAAAGGATTTTGATTTAAAAAAAAAAACTTGATTTTGTGATCAAAACACACTACTTCAGCAATCAAAAACTTGAATTTGTTATCAAAAAACTTGATTTTGCAGACAGCATCAATGAATTTGGCCATTTATCCCGGGCTTCAGCGTTAGACACCGGACTTGACCGGGTTAGATGCCCCATTCGTAAAAGAATAGGAAGCATGAGTAATTAACATTTTTAGACAGCTTACTTTCCATAAGTAGACGCTACAATCTTTTATCAATCGTCTCATCACTTCAGAAAAGAAACACCACTCTATGCTTTAGTACAAAGTAAGGTTTAATGAATCTCTGCACTACAAGACATATTATTATTTACAGGAATATTGTGCAATATTTACATCGCCAAAACTCAGAAGAAATCCGTTGATTGCAAAACATTTTATCATTTCCCGCCCTCTCATAAAAAAGCACGGGAAAAAAAAAAAAAAAAAAAAAACAGAAAAACAAGCCGTTTGTGCTTCGAAAACCTCTATCTTCTGCATCTCAAAAACAATCTCTCCGCGTAAAAGCTAATCCGCAATGAATTATCGTAAAACATATTTGGCAGCCCGCTAAACTGTCGTGTGCTGCCATCTAGTGTATCGGTATTTAAATATTTGTTACACATTTATAAATCAAAAACTAGATTTGGATTTAACTTGATATCCTATTTACATTGCATTTAAGAATATTTTTAAAAAAATTGTATTAAAAAACCTTGAATAGAAACTTTTTATTATTTTACTTACACTTTTTTACTTTTCCTTTTTTCCCGAAAATATTGCAATTGATATTATGCATTGTGCATGTCTCTTGTCGACATCGGTTTACAGAGAGTTCCGGTTACACGAGAGTCGGATAATCGAAGTTCTGCTGTGCCATATATACTCGTGTGTAAAACTAAGAATTTTTTACAATTTTCTGCGAGTAAATTGGTTGGGAGGGGAGGTAGACTTATACGGGAGTCAATTACAAAAGCCGAAAAGAAAAAGAAGAAAAAAAAAAAACTTCGAATACTGCAAAAGTCTGCTTTTTTATGTGTTCTAAATAATAAAATAATATATAAAATATACAAATAATAATAATTTATTATTAAAAAATTTCAATGATTTATTTTTGCTTACTTAATAATTTTTCGCATTAGTAAGTGAACTCTTTGGTTTAATTTTGTGCGAAATTGAAGTAAAAAGTTAGGGGGTCGACATACGCGCGTTTTTGATTTTTTGCAGAATGTGCGTTCAAAAGTTAATGGATCGGCGTATATGCAAGTATATATGGTATATATACTCCATTTGTAGTTATTGATTATTATAAATTGTTACTATATAAATTTTTACTGTGCCAATAGCTAATGGTGAGGGGGAAGGGGTCTTGTTCTTGAGACGACCCCAGCCCTCGCCCCCCCCCCCCCGTCTTATTGTAATAATAAAGAAATTTTTATAGTCAAATAATAACCCGAATGATATATAACATTTTTGAAACATATTAAATGGCATAAAAGATACATATAATGCTTAGACAGTAACGGAGAACACCCCTACCCTTTCGTGCCTAGCGTCCCAATATTGGGACGTTTATATTTTTATACGTTAAATAAAAAAAAATTCAAACAGAATTTTTTAAATATTTTTTACGTTCATTTTACACCATTTACTATAATTAAGCCCAATATTGAGTTGAAAAAAAAATTCAGGCACTAATGGGTTAATCTTTCGAATTTTGCTGTGGGAATGATATACTTAAGGAATTTTGGATTTCTATTTTGTATTTAGATTTCTATTGAGTGCTTCTGAATATATTCGGATATAAAAAAAGTGAACATTCGGAACGTGTGGATATAAAATTTTCTGAGCACATCTATCAATGCAAAACACTTAAATATTTTTCACTTAAAAATGTGAGGGAATTGCAACTTTTTGAACCAACTTTCTGAAATTAAACAAATGAAGTGCTTAACCTATTTATGCCTAGCGTCCCATTTTTGGGGCGTTTCGAATTTTAATTTTTTTAAATAATTTTCTTCTTCTTTAACACATGCAAATTGTAAGAAGTAATTATGTCTATAAATATCTGTATCTATTACCGAGAGATGACAGCATAAGAGTGATATTTGTTTCCTTAATTGAAGGCCTTTTTTCGGTGTTTATAGATTTTTCATTTTTCAAGATAGTGAAATGCAAAAAGTAAGTTTATTTGTATTTTTTGAATCAAGGATCAAAATAAATAAGTCATAATCTTAGCTTGTAGACTTCTTTGAAATACGTATTTTTTTAAATTGCGAAATTATTTGTTCAAGACGATTTTTTATGCATGATTGTAACGTACAAAATATAGGGCAAATACAATAAAAGGGTACATATCTCTATTAGCCAATATAGGGACAGTTATTGATTTAAAGTCCTTTTCAAGATGTTTCACCCAGCTAACCTTGATGATTACAGCATCTGGTCTGAAACCTGGTTCAGCTCAACAGAATAAATCTCAGGTAATGGAACTCCTGAAATCGCTGGATACGAAATTACACTAGATTAATTTTAACACAATTATTCTAATTGGTAAACAAATCATATTAGATGTAAATTTCCAACTGGGACTTCCAACTTTTCTCCCAGTTGAAAATTTACATCTAATATGATTTGTTTACCAATTAGAATAATTGTGTTAAAATTAATCTAGTGAAAACATATATAATTATGCATTTTTTCAAATATGGATATTCCCATATTTAGTACGTTTACATTTTATCAAGTAAATACCAAAATATTTTAGCGTAATTTTTTTTAGTATTTTTCGAGTTCATTTTGCAACATTTTAAAGTGATTTTACCAACAAATTTGTGACAATAAGAATTCAGGAATAAATGGGTTAAATAGAGAATTTATCACTACTAACACTGCCTTGTGACTTGTTATGGAATTATCCCCCGAAAGTGTAATGAACAACCAAAATAAAAAACAGATTTTTTTCTTTATACACAATCCTGAAAAGCAAAGGTTTGAGAAATTTGTAACGTAGCCAGTGTTTTTTGCCAGACTCTAAAGAATATGTATGTTGCTTTTCATACAAATCAGTCAAACATTTTAGGTTTGTTATAAAAAATACACATATAAAACTTTGACTTTTATATACACTATAACGGATTTATTCTCTCCCTGTATCTCATAACTTATTCTTTGAAAAACAAACGTCACTCTTAAATAACTAAAATAAAAAAATAAAAATATTTTAAGACAAAAATTTACCCAGTAATGATACTTTGAATTTTTTTAATTTTCAGTATTTTCTGTCACTAACACCTTTCTTCCTGTAATTTGGAATACCTCCTTTTGCAAGATAACAAGCATTTCATGTTTTGTTTCAACCATGCCACAGTTTCAACTAACGATGGACGGACAATGATCTTTACATCATTCTGTTACCCTTGGGCGACCTTGACCAGAACTTGTACGAAAAACTCCAGCAGCTTGGAATCGGCTCCATAATCGACAAATTATACTTTTAGACCACACCAAAGTAATTTTTAACTTCCCTTTGTGATACACCGCTTTCCAGTCAGCCATTTGCTTCCCAAGCTATTCTCGTAATTCAAAACTTTGAGATATTGCGGAAAATATTTCAAGGAAAAGAAATCGTATATACATAATATTTCTCAACTCGAACATTAAAATATAGGATCCCCAGTATTTTGACGTCATGAAGGCTAATAACAATAATAAGTCATTTCCTTGCATATGAAATCATTTTAAGTCTTTCTAAACACTGCGTGCGTATTCAATAGCTTTTATTCAGATTTTTCACGTTTGTCAAAAAGTTTGAAACGTTCTTTAAGTTTTTCTCTGTTGGAGATAAGTAAGCAGTATAAATTGCAAAGGTGTTCAAAATTAGGTAAGAAACAAGATCATGTTAAGAAAATAGTTCTTTCATTATTTTCTAAAAAGTTACACTTTTTAACTGTTTCACGACCTCTATAGACAAAAGTGGTCAGTTACACATTTTCCTTTTGCTGTAACAACAACATTTCACAAAACTGCATACATGTATCTCAAAACTGTTTAATCGGATATTGATCAATCAAAAGTTGGACCGTATATAAAATTTAAGATGTAAATCTGTGATGTTTTACAAGAAAAGGAAACACGGAGGGTAATGCATACGCAGTTGACCTTAAAGAAAAGATAGTTGCTACAATCAATGTTTGCAACACTGTGAAAAAACGAACTAAAATAAGAAAATTGTACTGGCAGTACAGACGCCAGCACTATTTCCGTATTTTAACGGAAATTTTCCCCCCTAAATTGCAGAAAAATTTCCGTTTTTCTGGAATTTACGGGGGAAGTTTTACATTAAAATACGGAAATAGAACTGGCGTCTCGAATGCCAGTACAATTTCCGCTTTTTAGTCCGGTTTTTTTTTTTTTTTACAGTGAACAATAATAATGGAAAAGAGCTCCAAAATATTTACATGAACATTATGAGAACGTTCAATAACGCATTGGAAATGAGAAAAAACGCTTAAAAACGCTTTGTGATTTATATTTAGTTTTTTAATTATATTCTTTGAATTTCAAACTACACTGTAAAAAAAATATACTGCCAGTTTTCCGGTAGGAATCGGAAAAATAGTTGCCCTTATCGTACCGGAATAATTTCCGACCCAGCTCGGAATAAAATCCGTAAAAATAAGGAAATAGTCAGTAAAACGGTATTTTACGGATTTTATTCCGATTTTAAGGATTTTATTCCGAGCTCAGTTGGAAATTATTCCGGTACGATAAGGGCAACTATTTTTCCGATTCCTACCAGTAAACTGGCATTATTTTTTTTTTACAGTGTAGAGTTGTTCCTTTTCATTTTTTCTAACTGTGTATTGCTTTATTTATGCGTATTTGTAGCGTAATCTTTTTACACTTGTTAATATACTTTTCACCTAAAGAACGTCATCGCCAAGTTGTGAGTGTTCCCTAAATTTAGTGATTAAATTATACGAAAGGTATTACAAGTCAGTTTTTTTTAATCATATTTCTGCTCATTTTAATAGGTGTTCAGCTTTTCATAATGATGTTCTTAAAGCATAGGATAAAATTTCCTAATGGATAATTTTTGTTTAGGGGTGGGGGGGGGGGGGATACAAAAATTTAAAAAACATTCGACGGATTATTTATTTAACATAATTTTGTTTCTTCTTGATCCTATCTTCAAAATTCAAGAGTTCATTAGCTACAAAAAAATCAAAAGGAGATAAATGATGTTTTGTAAAATAGTTTAAAATTTTCGTATATAGGGGTTTTGAATATAGGTTACATTTTATTAACCCTTTCATGACTAAGGGAAACATATTTTCCCGTTATTAAATTTGTTATTGTCATATTTAATTATAACGTTATCTGCATTTTTTATACAGAATGTCAAAATAGAACGTATGCTGAACGCATTTTCGTAAAAGATGTGCAAATTCTGCTAAACGCCACATAGAAAATAGGACGCATAATTTATGTACTATGTGCAATGTTCACCTTTGCTTCACAACCAAAAGAAATTTCTTCGCAGAATATCATAATTAGCGCATCCTTTTGGTATGGTAATTTTATTCCATAATTTGTATTATTTTAGTTAGCATTTTGTTATAATAAACCAATAAATACAAGACATTGCTCAATAAGCCTAACTACAATTTGGGTTACCTTTACAGTCCATTAGGAAAAATATTTCCCATAAAATTAAAACAGCAACAACAACAACAGCAACAACTACGTATTGTTATGTATTTTTCTTATGATTGTTAATTATCTTGCGTCAAAACAAACTAAAATACACAGTTATACACTAATATTTACTCTAAGCAACCTTAGGGTCCTGTAATGGTTAACAGATGGCGGTGTGCTACATCTTCTTGTGAATTGTAATTTTCCTGCTTTATTCAGTTCGTAACTTTTTCAAATATTTGCATATAAAAAAAGCGCATTTTATATTCAAACTTCAAGATGCTGTTATTTTTATGTATAAAGAAAATATTTTTGCTAGTAAAATATAAAATGTAAAGCGTAAAATATTCAATATTCTTTTAATTCGACTCTGTGGAACAACAAACAAACGTATTTTCCTTTAACTGAATTTATAAGCTCCCCGAAGACCGAGGGTAAAATTTTCAGTTTATTTTATGAGCAGAGAAAAAAAGGGTTTTTTTTTTTTTTTTTTTTTTTTCTAAAAAAGGGAAAAGATTTTTCTATCAGCCGTTATAGATTTTCAGAAGATTTAAAACCAATGCTATTTTATTTGTTATAAAACAATTTATTTATTACTTATTTTATTTCGTTTGCTTTTATCCTCAATTTTTTCCCCTTCCATTTATTTTATTTTCCATAGATTTATTTATCAGATTACTAGTAAAAAAAATTTATTTATTGTAAATCTTAGAGCGAAAGAAAACACTTGGACTATAAAAAATGCTGTTCTTTGAACTTGGAAATCTTCAAAGTTATTTAAATTAAATGTATTTTACTTTTCGCTGCAATAAAATAACACAGAATTCAGTTTTTGAGCTACGCTTTTAAGAAAGGCTTTATTTTCCATATGTAACACAAAATAAGTTATTTTCGTGCTTTTCTGGAAAAGTGTTGTTTATAGATCTCACATAGACCTTACAATTTTGTATTAAACTACAATAGCTTTGACACTGAAATATACACAGCTTGTATCATAGCTTAGAAATATATTTAAAAATATCTAATACTGAATTCTGTTTCGGATTTACTTTCAGTAAGCTTTTAAACTCCAATCCCTTTTCGAGAAGTTCTTATGTGAACTAGGAAATTGTTTGCTAACATCAGTTTTGGACAAGGATTTTAGTCACTGTGCAGGATTTACATTTACTAAACATGCAAAGCAGCAAAATTACCTGACTGAATACTATCCCAAAAATCCGGAATAAAATAGCTCTCAGGGAAAATAAACTCAGTCGACAGTTAAAGTTTTCTTCTAGTGAATTGCAAACTTTCTGCCTTGTTCAATTCGTAACTTTTTTCAAATGTTTGCATATAAAATAGGCACATTTTATATTCGAACTTCAAGATGCGGTTTTCTTTTTTTTTTTTCAATAGATATACATAGAAAGAAAATATTTTTGCTTGTAAAATATAAATTTAGAGTGTAAAATATTCAATTTTCTTTTAATTTAACACTGTGGAGCAATAAACAAACGGAGTTTCCTTTCACTAAATTTATAAACTCCCTGAGGATTGACTGTGATATTTTCAGTTTATATTAAAAGCATTGATTTTTTTTTTTTGTTTGTTGTTGTTGTTGAATAAGAAGGAACAGAAATACGATTTTGAAAGTTAAAATTGCACCATCCTTTATAGATATTTCCAAGATTTAAAATATTAAATTTTATTTTTTAAAAATTATAGCTTATTTAATTAAAAAAATTTTTATTCCCAACTTTTATATTTCCATCCTACTTATTTTATTTTCCAATGTTTTATTTTTGAAATTTCCAGAAAAAATACATTTACGTTTTGTAAATATTGCAGTCCGACTTTTTATGTTTAAAAGAGTCTGTTGTTTAGGCTTTGGAAATTTACAAACTAATAGTTACTTGAGAATAAAATGTGCCTTATTTTGCTAGAAAATAAACCAAAAAAAGTAATTTTTTTTTTTATGATGATTAAGATTTTACATTAAAATTAGAATAGTTTTATTTTACATAAACCCTACAATGAAAGTTAGGAAGTAACTCTATATTTTTCTATTTTCTCTGAAGTATTTATTTTATAGACCCCCTGCCTTTAAAAACATTTATTTAACATTGATTTACCTTATTTCCTCGAAAATAAGATCTTACACTAAATTTTGCTCGAAAAGACGGTCTGACCTTTTGCTTCACACACCGAACAAATTGCATATTTATAAAAATTACAGCGATCTATAATTTTTCATACGCTCATTTGAAAAAAAAAAAACATATATTTACGCATGAATCTTCATTCTGCATCCTGCACAATCCAAGACCTCAAACGTAACACCCGGGCTGAAATTTTGGCCATGGATCCATTCATTCTGGGAAAAGTCATCGAAAATTTTGATATTCAGATAACGGTATGTAAGCGGAGCCTCGGTGGCCACAGTACGATATTGTATTCCATACATAAATAGCTTAGACCCACCTTCCATGTTCAATAAAGAATTTCGATTTTCAGCTATAAAAAATGCGTTTTCTTTCTTAATAGAAAGAAAAGAACCAACAGATGCACCACCCCATACTAAAATTTCTCTTTAACTCTAGTATTCTACTGAACGAATAGCCGTTGTTAAAGTACAATCTGGTATTGAATACCTTCCAAATGTTTTTTATTTGTTTATTTATTTATTTATTAAAATAAAATTCATATTGCGATTTGTCGCAAAAATTGTAATTTATTTCAACAAAATCTCAGCATTCCATCTATCTATATTATAAAGGACAAACATATCTGTGCGTAACGCATACGTCATTCTGCAAATGGCAACACTTTGAAATTTGAAATGAAATTTCGATTTTGCAATTTTCGCTACTGCAATTTTTTAAACTTCTAAACATCCCACATTTTAAATGTTTACACCGTCGTATGTAGAAAAAAAAATGCACTTTTAAAGGAAATTTGTTTGAAAGCTGCATCTCAATTTATTTTTGAGATATTAATTTTTTTATAGTTTTTAATACCAATTTTCTAATCGTGGCAACTGAAGTACTTCATTTCTATTAAAAGTGGTTTAGTTATCTTTATTGATTATATTCTTATTGATGCCATTTTCTCATTACAATTAAAAATATCTTTTTTAAAAATTTGAGCAGAAAATCACGTTACGCTTTTAAAAAAAGACACAATTTTTCTGATGATGCTATTATATTTCACACTATTTTTTTATTTCGCTGATATTGAGTTTGAAACAATAGGCGAAACATTTCAGCGACTGAAAATGACGCCATATTTAAAAGAATACGATAATTTTATTTGATAAAACGAGATATTTCCCCTTCAATACGTCTAAAAGTTATAAACTTCTGGAATTTTTACGCGCAGGTACAGAGGTTATACTAAAACCTCAAATCACGAGTGGGAATTTTCACATGGAAAGTTGTAATAGTTGACAAACTTACTTCAAGCTTGAAAATATATTTATTAATAGCCTATTGCGTGTTAAAATGTTTTTAAATAATTAATATGGATATAAAACGTGAAAAATGACTTGATTCGGTTTAGATTTAAAGGAGAGGGGAATTCTATGATTATGTCAAGGTGAAATCATTTTTGCTGATTTTTCATTCCGTAATACCAAGCATCAATTGATAACTTAATCAAAAATACTTATATTGATTATATGTTACTGATTACGTATATTAATAAAGTTTAATTTTTCAATAACTTTAACAGTTGAAGTTTATGGAAAAAGTATTTTGTTAATCTTAGGTTAAAATATGTCTTTGGAGAGTTAAACTAACAAGTGTAAAATGGATTTTTTATTGTAATTATTGTTGTCTATGTATTATAAATTTGATGCAACAGTTCCTTTGTAAACATTTTCTTTCGTCGAAATTCGACGGGTTCAACCTCGTTTATATAAAATCCAAGTCTCTGTGTGTCCCCCACAATTCCGGTAGGACCTCCTCATTGTAATGAGTAATTGCTGAAAATTACTAATGCAGGGTTACCACAGTAGCGCCAAATGTTGACCAACTTGGCGAAATTACGCCAAATTTGGCGACAAAAATAAGTTTTCATATATAAAGCCAACTTGACGATAGCTAGCTAATTTGGCGAAATTCCCATTTAAAACCATTAATATTTCATTATCGAGGTCACCGCAATTTAGTTTAAACTCCGCGCTTTTAAGGGGGGGGGGGGGTTCAAAATCTATAGGTGAGAATTTAAAGTGTAATATACGAAAATGTACGTCATTACATCTTCATCCCGATGCTACTAACAACATAACAGCCAATAGACGGCGCTGTACTGTCTGAGCTCCTAACTGCCCGATTTTAATGCGCTTGTACTTTTCCAGTATAGGGGCTTTGGCGAGATAGAGAAAATGAAATTTGGCAAAATACTTTCTAGCAACTTATTCACTGTTTCATATACACAAGTAATTTTTCAATATTTATACAATTTATTGAATATAAAGAAGCCATGTAACTATTTTTGTATACAAACTGAAGTAAATTTGATGAAAAATTTGATTAAATAAATAACTGAAGTAAACTGAAGTATTTACATATATAAAAAAACAACATTAATATAGATATAAATAAAATATTTATATAAATAAACTTAAAAGTTCATTAATTCTGTTTTCATAGTTGTTTATATCATTTTGCGAAAAATCTCACTTCTGAAGCCCAAACTATGACAATCTTTAAAAAAGTACGCCAACTCCCCTATACTAGAAAAGTGCCACCCTTTATATAGTCGGATATAAAAGTAAAATTCTCGGTACTTTTCCACTTTAGGGTCCTTGGCGAAGAAGGAAAATTGGCAACATATTTTCTGTCAACCTATTCGCTGTTTCATTTCATATATACACGCTTTTTTTTTCAATATTTATGCAATTTATTTAGCATAAAGAAGTCTAATTTTATAATCATATCTAATTTTATTTTTTTTTATTATTTTTTGTATTTTTATTTTTTTTTTGTGTTTTTTTTTTTCAATATTTATACAATTTATTTAGCATAAAGAAGTCTAATTTTATAATCATATCTAATTTTATTTTTTTATTATTATTTTTATTATTTTTTGTGTGGTTTTTTTCAATATTTATACAATTTATTTAGCATAAAGAAGCCATATATCTAATTTTATAATACAGACATGACCTGTAATCCGCAAAAAGCCTGAAATCCACACAACACTTTGAACCAAGCCGAGCGGATTAGTTTCTTCTACTGCATTACAATTTTTCATAAATGAGTTTCGTTTTTAAAATCTGTAGTTTTAATCTATCACTGCGGAATAAGCGAGAACAACTCATATTCTTGCACATGTGTTGTATATATCTTTATAGCTCATATTCCGTCATTTTTGACGGGCAATCTTTCTAGTAGTTAATAATTTTGAAACCCTTTTTAACACTTCCAACATAGTTGAAAAGTGTTTATGAAATGGGTTTGTCTGTCCGTACTCTAAATCACGTAAATATAGTGCGATTACCATGAAATTGATATAGGTTATTGGGGGTTTACTATGGTATGTTCGGTTTTGAAAATGAAGGGTGTGGCACTTCCGGTTCATTTACAGGGCCACTCAAAAGAATTCCATAACATTACGGTCTATGGGGAAAAATCGTTTGCGGTGTATTTTAAAGTTATTGCACTATTTTAAGCACATTGAAAATTATACATATCAATGAAGTGCAGTATAAGCGCTTACTGTAGGGTCTCGTGTGCGTATTATTCATTGTTCATTTACAGGGACACACAAAAGTGTTTGGCTACAGTACTGCATATGAAGAATAATTGCTGGAAGTGTGTTTTCAGTTGTGTTACGCGTTTTAAAATGTAACAATTTTTTTGCATAGTACTTGTTATGCATAAATTGTATAGATTATATACAGGGCTACACAAAAATCTCAAGTGCATTTTCGTTTGCTGACGGAAATTGCTGAATGGGAAATTTCAACTGTGCTACGTGCTTCATTGAACTATCTTTTAGCATACTATGTAATATGCATACGAATACATGAATCATATAGAGAAAATTCGGATATTTTTCGGACTATCCATGTTAATTCCCGAAATTGGGTTTTCAAATCCCTTTTGCATTTTCTAAATTGTTTATTTAAACAGCTTTCACCTTAATAAATTGTAAATGTTTTGTACAGTATGTGTGCTATGCATTTAATTGAACTAACTTTTATCATACGATGTAGTATAAATAACAGTCTATAGATCATGTACACGGATGAAGAAAAAAAATTCTGATGTTTTTCCAACTATTGATATACAGTATTATGAATGTGATGAAAAGTGTTTCATAATCTATGCTGAGCGCATTATTTTCCGTTCATTTTTCTAAATACGGCCAAACTTTATAATTTCGGGTTTTCACTATAAAAATATTACTATAAAAGCTGATAATATCTTGTTGATGGAGATCTTTAATTAAACGCTTCAAATAACGTAGACGATTTTATTCTCTTTATTAGTTATAATTAATGGGAGCTAAACACAAACTGTCACCCCCCCCCCCCAAAAAAAAAAAAAAAAAAAAACTCACTATACTTTTGTACAACTAAATGCAGAACAGACATTTATCATTATATTCAGTAAAACATTCGCATATAATTTTGAAATTTTAATTTATTTTTATATAAATTTTGTAAGTGTAAGATATTGGTTCAAAAAAAGAAAAAAAAACTTTCTGAGTTATTTATTGGCGATCCTTTGAAAACATTAAACGCATTGCAATGCACTTAATTTGGATTTTTTTTTCATTTTAATTATAACTAAATGAGAAATATGAAAACATATCAATGTCTGAATCCAGGTTACTCTATCGTCGGCTGAATTTAGACGTTCATTCGTAACGAACCTTTCAGAACGCGTCTGAAATAGCCCTGCTCTAGAAAACATTACTTGTGCAAACCACCTGCATTTAACCAGCTGCAGGCCAAGGATTTTATTACAGGAATAATTATTTTTCTTGTACACCATTAATTTGCTTTCCTTGTACTTTTTAGTTTTGTGTCGTGGCATTTTCTAGTATTTACTATGGTATGAAAATCATCTTGCTTTTATAACGAAAAAACTTGTTTATTATACAGTTGTTGTTTTTTTTTAGTGAAGGTGTCTATTATAATTATCATGCGTCTTAACATCATGTGTTGAATGAAAGAAAAAAAAATAGTAATTGAATGAGATCCTAACCAAATTTTTAATTTTAACTAAAAATTTATTTTAATCAATCACCATACTGAAAAAGTTTATGTGTATTATTTTAATTTTTTAAATGGAAATAGATTGATAGACTTCCGACAAAAATATTTTCCCTTTAAGACTGGGAGTTTTTTTTTTTTTTTTTTTTTGGTAGAAATTGAAAGTTTGAGTGGTTTCCTCTTATCAATAGGATCGCAATTAATTGAAAAAAATATATATATATTTAAAAAAAAATACCCGATGTCAAGTTATGCCAAGGGAGGACCCACACAATTGTGCGGGTTCAGTTTTAATGCAGCTGTTTTTGTGCTAAATCTACCCAATTATGTAGTTTGGGATTATGTGTGCAGATATCTAAAAATAAAAGTTTAAGCAAAAAAAGTTGTTGTTTATTGAGATAATTTTCATCAGCCCAATGAAAATGTTTGAAACAATTTTTGTTTTTGGACAAACCACTACAATTTCATTTTCTGAGACGAGCTCAATGCTCGCACCACTCTTAAGAGCCTTTGACAAATGGAATGCCCTTCACTCCGTTTGGATTGTGCCTGATCCTTCAATTTTTTTTTTTTTTTTTTAGTTTTTCCAGCAGCGATATTTTGTTGAAATACCGATCGAAGTACACAAAACTAGGTCTGAACCAGAGTAAGGACTACAGCAGTTCCTAAGCCTAGATCCTTGTGGACCAGGTCTGTACTTTCCCACTGGTATACTACAAAATTTTAAACTATCCCAGGTGATACTGTTACAACAGAGTGTGGTTTGTTTTTTATATACTGCTTTACTGAGGCACGTCCTAAAAAAGGGAATCGTCTGCTCATCTAGGGAAATTTTTCCCTGGTCTCCTGATAAATTCAAACAGACACTACGGAATCTGTCGAGCATTTGCTGAACTTTCCATAATTTATTACTTATTCCTGGTGGTTTACTTGCTGTGTCGACAAAATGGAATGAATATATCAAACTTTAAAATATATCTCGTGATATGCATGTAACTCATATAAAACTTATAAATCCTATAGGACATCTATAACTCAGAGCAGAAACATACAGTTCGTTACATGTGCATATTATATATGTAATACTATCAATTTTAAATAGAAATTATGAATACTACAAACCTATTAATTTAAAATTAATCCGCTTTAAAAATGTAATTAATAAAAAATAAATTGCTAAAAACATAAGTTTAAAAAAATCACTTAAAAATAAAAATTTTATATATTAGGAATTGTACCCATTTCGGAAGTGGTAAATGCCGGAACCGCACAATTGTGCGGGTCATTTGTTTTTCAACATTTGTAAAGCTTAATTAAATTTATCAAAGACTAAATCAATTAAAATCATGAATAAAGTATGTGAAAAGGAAAATTAAATCTAAGCAAACACTAAAAATCATATTTAAAAGAAATTACGACAGTACATACTTTTTGTCTGTTGCTGTCAGATGATATAGTCTTTTTAAAAGCAGAAAATCTAACCCAGTATTGTAGTTGGTGCCCCCTAGTTGTGTCTTATCAAAACATCTGAAGCCAATTAACTCATATAAATGTGCAGATTTGGTTTTAAATGTCACAAAAACAGGAAATAATCATTCTCTTTTATTTTAGTAACACCTGCACAATTGCGCGGGTCAGGGTTTAAAGGGTTAAATGCAAATTTGTTAAGAAAAAATATTTACAACATTTTACGGTAGAGAAATTGAAGTCAATTTCTTCTTTTACATTATTTAGTATATTTTCTAAATAAAAAGATTGCATCAATTATAAATTCATAAAAATATAACTTTTATATTTTTAAACAAATGATTTGATATCTACAGGGCGCTAAATAAAGTCCGGATACTTGCAAATAACTTCGGGACGTGTACAGTTAAATTGGTGGAGAAAATGTTTGCTTATAGTAAAACAACTACGTACTAGGCAGATCACACACTGAACAGACAAGCAGACAAAAGAGTGAGACACACTGTAAAAAAAATACGACCAGTTTTCCTGTAGGAATCGGAAAAAAAGTTGCCCTTATCGTATCGGAAAATTTTCCGATCCAGCTCGGAATAAAATACGTAAAATTGGAATAAAATCCGCAAAATACCGTTTTATTGGCTATTTCCTTTTTTTTACGGATTTTATTCCGAGCTGGGTCGGAAAATTTTCCGGTACGATAAGGGCAACTAATTTTCCGATTCCTACAGGAAAACTTGTCGGATTTTCTTTTACAGTGCAGGAGACAAATTGTAGAGTTCAAACCGGTATCTTCTTTGTTAACAGGGTGAAATGTCTCTTGACTTACGCTTTTTTGTCGCTTGTCCGTTCAGTGTGTGATCTGCCTTTATCATAAGTGAGTGTATATAACGTGCACTGTAAAAAAAAAATCCGACCAGTTTTCCTGTAGGAATCGGAAAAATAGTTGCCCTTATCGTACAGGAAAATTTTCCGACCCAGCTCGGAATAAAATCCGTAAAAAAAAAAGAAAATAGCCAATAAAACGGTATTTTACAGATTTTATTCCGAGCAGGGTAGAAAATTTTTCTGGTACGATAAGAGCAACTATTTTTCCCATTCCTACAGGAAAACTAGTCGATTTTTTTTTTTTTTTTTTTTTTTTTTTTTTTTTTTTTTTTTTTCAGTGTGGCTAGTGGTAAAATTTTGAAGGGATTCATTCTATATGAAACCCTAGATGTAACCGTATGTCGTAAAAAATAAATATATTTTATGAACTTCAACATTGTACATAACTGTGCTACTCTAGCTTTGAATATAGAATATAATATTCAACATTGTAATTTATAGTAAAAAAAAAGGGGGGGGGGAGGTTAAGATCACTCTTTTATCCTGCTAATTTTTACATTTCTAAGAGTTCCATATATTGATATATATATTCTGTGCTTCAGTTAAAATTACTAGATATTTTTTTTTTAATTATCTCTACGCATTATGGAACAACAAAATATTGCGTTTAGAAAATTTGTTCTTGCACACCGAAATGAAAGGATGGTTAAATTCAATATGCGCTCAAAATTGTGCAATATTGTTCGACGGTGAAATAGAATTTTAAAATTCTTACATTCTAGTGAAAATAGAGCTATTCCATATATCGATCGTAAAGTGAAAAAGCTTTCAAGTCGAAAGAATTTTTTTCATTGTACATAAATGTATATAAATATATTTTTCCGTTAGTTCCCTAAAATATCAACTAAAGTTCATTCCCTTCGACGAATAAGATTCTTTAAAAATAAGCAGGATGTGAAGAGAATTTTAAAGATTTATTTAACAAAAAAAAAGTTGTGGGTGTGTACAACGTGTTTAAATTCAAATTTACAAATGTTAAACTTACAATGCTTAAAATGTTTAAAAAATTATCCTTTATATCATCTATCAGTAACTATTTGAAACAAAGATGACTTAATATATTAGGGATTAACCCTTTGAATGCGGCACTACCTACTGTGATAAGTCTGTCAAGACTATATTTTACTGCAAAATGAGTAACACACAAAACGAACAAATGAATTTGTCTTTGGGGGAGTTTTAGGGATTGGCATAAAGATTTCACATAAAGTTGTGCTTTTTTTATTCAAATAAGTTACTTTTTTTGTAAATAATGTAAATAAATAATTTTAAATGGTAATTTTTTTATTTCATAATTTACCTATCTTAGCAAGTAAAATGCGTGTTTGTTGAAATTTGCCTAACTTCGTCTCACTTGTGTGGAGGCAACCCCTGACTTGAGGGGTCATTAGGTTTCGTGATATATGCTGGTCTAAGATTTTTAAAAATATTTTTTACGGTATTTAGAAGGGTAATTATGACTAAAAATAAAATAAATAAATAATAATATTCCACCCCGGGAGACATTCTGGTCAAATGGGCTCCGCGTTCAAAGGGTTAAAGTACTTTTTCTTTACAGCGGCTACCGGGAATAAATCGCTAGATTTACTAGATGTATTGCCAAATTACATGACATGTATGAAGTTACTGTCTAATATAACGTATCGAAGACGCGTGTATGACAAACAAAACGTTAGTATTACGTATATATGGGGCATCCTCACAATCTTTTGACTTATGTCCTTGAATAATAATTTTTATTTTAGTACATTTTCTTCTGGGTTTTTTTTTTTTATTTTTATTTCATATACTGGGGAACATCTCGTTGCATGATTGCATGTCAATATTAACGATATAAGTAAGCTTTGGATGACGTTGGGGGTCCAAATACCAGGGAAACTCCTATACCGTCCCGTGTCCCTGATGCTGATTTTTAAGTTTGGAGCTGTCTGTATAAACTTGTTTCAATAAAAGTAATTCGATGTAATTTTTTTCGGACACTAAGACACTTGTTTTACATAAATATGTAGCAAAAAATTAACCTGCATACATTTTTAAGGTTGATATTGTTTTTTGAACTCTGTCCCTGGGTTTTTCATCCTTACCGTTTCTCTTGCTAAAATTATACAAAAAATCACTTCAAATGTAGCCACAGAATTTTTTTCAAGTTTTTTCTCATGTATGCTAGAAACAATGTCAAAAATTCTTTGACAGGAAATTCACTGCAAAATTTAAATCAGCATTTAAATATCATTTTCAAGATCGTGGCTTTATTCGTAGTCTGACCGTCCCTAAGGTTTATTCCTGCACTTTTCGAGGAAAATTAATTTTTTTTTTAAATTTAATCGAATGTAAATAACTGTTTCTAAAAATTAATGAATATTGTGGCTACAACTTAGACTTAACCTGATTTGCCAAAAATAGGTGATAAATTTCTTTACCGTCCCTTTTTTTCCCATTTCGTCCCTTTTTTCCTATACCGTCCTCTTTTTTTACCTTACCGTCCCTTCTTTAACACCCCTTTAAGACAATGTTATACCAAAATTTTGTACTAAAAATACTACATTGTTATTATTTCTTATTTGAATGTCCTGTGGGTACTATGAAAATTCATTATAAGTAAAATTTAGAAGAAAATAAAAAGTTTTAGTGGTAAAATGGTAGGGAAAATTAAACTCGCAAGTTTAACATAAACCTCAGTTAAATGAAAAAATTTTCGCTGCTGACCATTTTTTCTTTATTTTTAATCATTAAGGCATTCGTCTATCAGATTAAAATGTTATTTTAGCAAGTTTAATTTCACCAGATTTTTATTACCGAAAGTCAAAAGATTGTGAGAATGCCCCATATGTACACTGCGCACGTATGATGCAAATTTGATATTTGTGACTTAAATATGAGTTATATGTGACGAATGTAATTTATATATATAAACGTTTCGTGTATTTACATTCTCTATACGTAAGCTTGAACTTGCAAAAAATAGTAACTGTATCTGGGCCTTACTCCTAATTGCGGGTGCCGCTATAGTATGGGAGTATGAGGATTCAGTTTAGGAATTTTTTTTATCATATTGTATTTTTTCTAACAAAGTACAAATAAATGTTTCATAGCTGTCCACACATTTTTGTTGACGACCGATATAGCTTCTGTAGTTGGTGTAGGCAAATCAAGTGTACAAAGAATTCTTACATAATATAATGCATTTCTAAAAGATCATCATCTCCAGCATGGTGATGAAAGTGTAGAGAAAACGAAAATCAACACCACGAACCTATGAAATTCTAATAATATTTTAATAATGGTATATAGTAAAATGAATCATACAAACACAAGCTCAGTCGGTCAAAGACATTTTCGTTGTTTACTGGTTTTGCTGTTAGTGATTGCTTGATTATCCTGTAAATTCAAGAGATTTATATTTTATAATTAACTTATGGAATATTTTAAAGAGACGATTTGGTAAAATGGACTGTACAACTTACGAACGCATAGAAATGAATGCTATAAAAGTGTGGTTATATGGTGATGATGATGAAGTCAAAATATGTTCACAAACTTAAGGCTGTTCTCAACTGCTCTGCACAACAAGCGCAAAACTTTTTGACACATTTACAAATTTATTTTGTAACGGAAAGATATAATATTGGAAAGCCTGACCATGGAAGCGATTTGGAATCGAACCATGCTTTTCATTTTTTGATAAACAAATTACCTATTGAGTTATAAGCGATTTTGATCACGGCATTTTTCTCCTCTTACTGACTGGATTTTCTTCTTTCGTTCGGAAGTTCGGTTCAAAATGCAAACTTTGACCGTATTTTCTGAAAGATCTATTGCGTTTAGAAGAAAACGGAAAAAAACAGTTCAATGACATAGTTTCTGAATAACAACACCTTCAAGATTCATGCGTTTCCGAACAAAAACTAATTAAAACTTATGGCAGAACGTTGACCCTTTGGATTTGAGAACAGCCTTAATGGAGTCAATACGAAGACGTATTCAAGATGTAATTTCTGCTACAGAAGGACATTCTTCATACAAATACAGGTATTATTCAGTGTATACAAAAGCATGAAATAAAATAAAGGCACAGTTTTTGAAAAAAGAGAGATTTTATTCTTTGCCCGAATTAATTTGCACAGGTGTGACACTGTCACATATGTTACATTATTATTTATCATTAGATTATGACAATTATCATTTTCAGCTTTGGTGTCCGACTAATAGTGTAAATATTTATGCAAAAAGTATCTAGTAGTGAAATAAGAAAAGTATGCAGGGTGTGTCACAATTCCCTCCGGGGTTTGGAAGGCCTATAAAAAATTACCAATACAGAAAAAAATTGACTTTACAGGTGAAAGGAACTTTACAAGTTTTGTTTCACAAATGAGTTAGTAGATGACGCCACTACTTCTGATAGAAATTGAAAATAATCGAAAAGCACACTTTTGAAAATTTTGCACATTAGATAATGGCATTTATAGGCTCACAGAAAGCTTATTGCTCGTTAGAATTTGCGAAAAGTCTATCTGTTGTGAGAGTTCAAAGAAAATTCCGTACAAAATGCGGATTGCAACCACCAATGGACAAAACAATTCATGCATGGTTTCGGAAATTTGAGAAATGTGGTTGCTTGCGTGATGGACAACGGACAGGTCGTACAGGCCTTTCGGCGGAAATGCTTACACGTGTTGTAGATGCGTTTGTGCGTGATTTACAAGATTTACGTCAAAGGATCACAATCGCATTAGCTACCGTTGATATTGACATGTTCAAGCAAGTGTGGGAAGCATTTGACTTTAGACTTCATATTTACCGCATTACCGAAGGTTCATACATTGAACATTTGTGAAACAAAACTTGTAATATTTATTTATCCAGTAACGTCAACTTTGTTGCTGTATTGGTAATATATATATATATATATATATATATAAGCCTTCCAAATCTCGGAGGGAATTGTAACACACCCTGTATTGAAATTTAGTTGAGCTGAAAACACGTACCACAATTTAAAATTAAATTTCAATAAATCCTGCCGCTGCAAGTTATTTGAATTCTTTTAGGAAATATACCGAAATCCATTGAAAATGCATAAAACAATTGTAAATGTACTTGGAGCAATTATCGCCATAGACAATAATGCAGCCGGTTCGATTGTTTGGTAAAAGAAACTTTAAACGTTATGCAATCTGTTTTGTATACGGAAGACGTTAGTGCATCCCAATAAGCTACATAAATTTCATAACCTACCATTCAAATAATTATTGCCTACTAGTTAATGCAATCGAGTTTATTTACGTATTGATGTAAACTAACAATAAATTCTACACACATCATTGCCTGTAGGAGAATTCATATAGCACATACCTCAATTTATAAGTTTTGTAATGTTTGTAGTAGTGTACCATCATTAAAAGGTAATTCAATCAATTATCGCTCATAAACTAAATTTATTTTTAGTATCCTTTTAACGAAATATAAATGCTACATACTTCATATTTAAAAGGCAACTATCTATATTATACATTAACAAATACATAAATCATAAATACATTTATAAATTTAATGTCAATCTACACATATATCGGTTGGGCCAAAATAATAAATAATTTTTTGCAATGTTGGGAAGCATAGCAAAAATTAATGTATGTTTGAAATAAAATTCTCTGTTAAAGTAAACAGAGCATTAAAAAGCTGTTAGCATAAACAAATGTATTATTATTGAAATTCCAGAACTCAAATTGATAAATGTCGTAAACTTATAAAATGAAAAATCATATTTATTTCTGCCATGTTGATGTAGCTGATTAGCATATTCTTTCAGGCTATAAAAATGTAAATTAAAAGCCTTTGAAATTTTATACTGACCGAGACCCAATATCATTGAAACTCGGCAGAGCTTCTCGCCGAGCAGAAGAAACAACTCAAGAAACGAATTTCCAACAACTGTTGCCAAGTGAATTTCAAGAATGAATAGTTCTTTATCTAGTTTATATTCCAGACTGAACAAAATGAGTTTTTGATATCTCTATAGCACACTTTCTATTTATAATAGAAACAAAATGCTTATTTATATAAAATGGTGCATGCCAAGTGACTAAGTAACAAAAGTAAGTTGGAATGGGTGTGAATGGGTGTTAAACAAATGAGATTTTTAAAGACCACTTTTTCACCTCTTTCTTAAGTTCGTTTTCAGCCCGAATCTTTTCACAGGGCTATAAAATGGGTAATTATCGGCTTCTACATCTTTGAGTGCATAGTATTTTTGTATGGGCAGTTGATCTGTTTAAGGCTTCAAGTAAAAATATTAATTATTGCTTTATATGAATTAAAAGTATTTTATTCTTATACTTACGAAGCAAAAAAAAAAAAAAAAAAATACTAAATTGCTTAATTTTTGTCAAAATGGTCATATACCCAATATATTAAGATATGTTAAGAGAAGAGACACCAGAAAGCTCCATAGTAAACAGACATTGCACCAGGTCGCTTACAAACTCACTCTAAAGATAGCGAATTCGTTATAACATATGGATATTTGCTGAATGAAATGTATTTTAAAGGCTTTATATTATTTCAATATCTGTAAAGTTGTATTATGTTATTTATAATATCCCAGCGGGCTCGGCCTACAAGCGGAGGTAGATTTCGAAATTAAGTACTAATTTCACCAACAAAAACTAAATCAAGATTAGAGATAAATCCAGGTTAACAATTTTATCTGGCCGCTTTTAACGAGTTTTTAATAGATATATATATATATATATATATATATATATATATATTATGAAACAATTTAATGGGTGTAGTTGAGATATCACGTCGTGCTTATTACGACATATTACTTGATTAGTATCACATATTAATCAGCCGCTGGTGATGTTGTATAGCAATCATACCACTTAGCACAAGCATCGCTAGGGGAGGTATCAACTCTGTGAAAATTTAGCAGCTGTAGACCGAAGTTAATATTGGTATAGTCCAATCAAACTCTTATTTCATTATGATGAAAACAAGGCAGCGTGAGTGGTGAAAAAAGGCGTATGAAGAAATATGGGGTTTTCCCAATTAAACACATGGAAACGTAGTCATAGGAAAACTGTTTATTCCATCAGAACATACCAAGACTAAACAATTCCAACAAGATGAGAAATCAGAGCATTCCAGTCGAGCATAAACTAGTTACTCATGCGAAATAGATGTTAATTCACGAAATGATTATTCTGTATGGCTTAGGACACCGGGTAACAAACTAAGTAAACTATCCAACAGCACAAAAAAATTGTTCTGAGTTCATGCTTGAACTATTTATTAGGATGCGCGGAGGAATTCCGATTGAAATGGAAACTTCAGGCTAACCCAACAAAAATGACGAACGAGCCTCGAAGTGAAACTGGGATCCGACACTCATCCAATGGAGAGCGATCAAGAAACTTCACAGGAAAGAATCCCGACGCCGCTGATGGAAAGATTTTCATGTGAAAAGGCTGTCTCCTAGCGGGCGGGAAAATGAGATGAAATAGAATTAAAAATGTAAAATTGGCTTTGATAAATATTCGAAAAATAAATAACTGCGTTCAGAACTTTGCAGCTTGGCAGACGATAAAAATTAATGAAGGGATAAAAAGTTTAGATTACGTTTTGGAATAAAACTATTATTAAGATACGCGTTTTAAAATTATAGAAATTTAATTAGAAATAAATAATAGAGCATATTAAAAAAAGGAACTAATGAATAGACCGGCAATTTAGAATAATTTAAATGAATAGTAAAAGTAAAAATTTTTTATATAACATATATATATTGTAAGAGGGGTTTCATTAGAGAGGCTTTATCAGAACCATGTTAAGGCGGTATTAAAAAAAATATTTTTCCACGCTCCACAACTCGAAATTTTCTGACACATTTTTAAACTCATTTTTAAAAGTAAAAACATGAAATTTGCTGCCGTGATTTTTTGAAGAAATTTATAAGCGACCTGTGTTTTTATTTTTCGTTCAGTTAATTAGAACTTGATTTACAAACAATAATTTTTTCAGTATGGTCGCTTTTTTTTTTTTTTTTTTTTTTTTTTTTTTTTTTTTTTGTTGTTTCCTGCACTATCGCTTCGGAAAATTCGGTTCAAAATGTCTAATTTGACAGCATTTTTTGAAATATATTCTGCTCTATCAAAAATTCGACCAGTATAGCGCATTATATAGTTTCTGAAAAAGAGATTTTGCGAATTGGATACGTTTGGGAGCAAAAATGAATTTAAAAATGAGTAAAAATAAGGAGTTTGGATTTGAGTACAACCTTAATACGATATTGTTTTCTTCAACACTTGTTTTTGTTTAATTTGTTTTTGCTGCAAAAGTTGGTCCTATCAAACACCTGTCAATATAAAAGTTGTAGATAATATTAAGAAGACGTATAATAAATTTAAGCGGATTGGATATCTTGTGAAATGATGAAGTTATAAATTTATTTCTTCTTCAATCCTCCCCTTTATTTCGTTTTTATTTTTTATTATTTATTTATTTATTTATTGCGTAAGTGTTAGTTCTATCAAAATCTTGTCAATATAAAATTTGTAGACAGTATTAAGAAGATTTATAATAAATTTAAATTAATTTGATATCTTTAGAATTGACGAAGTTATGATTTTTTTTCTCCCTAAAACCCTATTTTCTTCCCCCTTAGGCCCATTTTAAATTTTATTAAAAATCTGTGATACATAAATATTTGGCTCTTTTCCTATAAGTAATAATAACTTTAAACTGATTTGATATGCATTATAATTAAGAAGTTATGGGGTTATTTCGATTTTCACAAACCCCCTCCCTATTTCCATTCTCGTGGTCCCGAGATTTTCTTCCCTCTTGATTTTAACTGGGGGTAGTTTGAGGTTCTAGGGGTCATGATCGGCGTAGACCTGCAAATTCTTTTCTGAAATTCCAACATAGTGGAGAATGTTATGGGTAGTATTTCATACGAAATCTACCTAAAAAGGGAATATGAATTCAGTCTGTCAGTCTGATAATTTCATGACTCGTCCATCCAGTGCTCAGCTTTATTAAGGATGCTTCTATTGATATGAGCACGCTCCCTTTTGAAAATCCAATACTTATTTTTTGGCTTTTGAACACAAAATTGAGATAACATTTAAATGAAATTGAATTTCGCATGAAAACGCGATAAATTTTCACGGAAGTACTACGGATAATAAGTATTGCATAATTCCGTCCGTGTTCAACCAAGGCTGCCATGAATACATGTGTATTAAATATACTAGAGTATAATTTTTTCATGTGTGTGTGTTTATTTATAAACTAAATATAATTTTTTAACATATTTTAGCAGATTTGCTTTTAAGTATGATCGTGAAATCAATTATACTTTTATTTGAGAATTAAAAAGTACTGAAAATGTTTGAAACGCTGGGTAAGTATTTCTCCATCCTTCCCCCAAGCGCTGAAAGTGATGTCACGGCCTCTGGTATATCAAGATGGCCTTGGTAGATCCCCAACAACGCTGTAGCGCCGGTGGATCCCGGCTCGATCTGAGACAACATCGTCTCGATACATGATAAACGTCCCTTCTAAATGGTACTGCCTGAGGAGGGACATAATATGGTCAGTAAGAGAATGCCAGAATTTTTAATAACTACGAGATCATTTGCAGACAGATAAACAATTAGAGAGGACTTCCGGATGAAATTTGTGTATGTTACGAAAGTTCATCACTGCCATCGAAAATGTTTTACTAACAAGATTTGCAGTTTATTTACAATTTGAGTTAATAATAATTGAGTTAAATATTTGAGTTTTATAAACGATATCAAATATAGTCTCATGTGGGCGGTTACAACTGAGAACAGGTTTTATTATTTTCCTTTTACAAAATTGGCGAATTTTAAGTATTTTGATAAACGAAAACGTCGTCGATGAAAAATTCGAGGGACGAAAGAATCAGTTTTGCGTCCTAAAATAATATTGCAGGATAATTGCTTATCAGTGTGCTTCATATAAGTATTTAAAATTCTGCGATTTAGTGTTTCATATAGTTTAAAAATAAAATTACTTAACCTTTTAGGATAACATTTACCCGTTATTATAATATTTATTTTCACAATAGGATGTTACACGAATAATAAAAAGCCTTACAGAATACAATGAGACTAATAAAAGTTGAATAACTAGATTCGAATTTCTCTTTTCCGTGAAACAGACAAGGATAATTTATATAATGCTCAATCATATCCACATTGTTTAACGTAAGTTTTAACGCAGAACTTGTTCAAATACTTGCTCATGCGTGAGAAAGATGAGATGATAACAATCCTTAATGCATATATATGTCCTGGCTAATTGAAAAATCCGGACACACACACACACCATATATATGATATATAGCAGGGTTGGCGAAACAATGGCACGCGTACCAAAATTGGGACGGAAGACATTTTTTCTGGCACACAAAAAAATTTTAATTTGGTAATCGTTATACATACAATATCCATTTGTATTTTATTTCTGTTATAACCAATATCCATACGGTCAGATCAGAAATAATACAATTATTTTTCCATCACTTAACATAACAGAATAATTTTCTTTTCCTGTCATGCTATGCAGAGTTTTCGACATGTAAAAGATGCAATTTTCAAATGAATTTCATTTGACAGTCACTGCAATAAAATTGCAAATGGATCCAATTTAGTTATATATATTTGTAAAAATAATGAAATTCGAATCAGATATAAAGCATTTTTCATCGAATGAACAACAGCAAAAATCTCATCAATACATTATTAGTTCATTGTTTAATGCAACTTAGAAAATAATAACCAAGACGTTGCATTGATAATAAGTTAAAAATTAATTAAACAAAAAATCGTATTTTTCCCCACCCTTATTACAGTACCTACCGCATAAATGAACCCTATTTACTAATTAAATAATCATTTATTTAATGACTGATTCCAATATAGAGAAAAATCGCATTCTGATTTTTAATATTTTTTAATTATTATGGCATGACAGAAAATGATTTTATAAGTAGTGTTTCGTATAAACATCATACTCTTCAAAATTATTTTTGTATACTCCTATGTTTGGCACGTCCCATTGTTGATAGATATTTTTTTGTGAATTTTCGGTACGTGCACGTGAAAATAGCCTAGACTGATATATAGTATGTGCATATACATATAAAACTTTAATAAAGACGACATAGAAGTCATCGTACACAAATGGGAAACATAAATGTCATAAAAATGAAAGATGAAACTTCTACCTGTTATGAAAAATAACCATAACATATCCAACAAGAACGAAAAATCATGCGTCAGGCATAGATTATAAAACACTCTCCAACTTATTCAGAATGCTTTAACAAAACTTGGAAGGTTAATGATGATGTCTATGCAATCAATTTTAAATGTGGATAACACATTTGAAAACCTAATGCCAGAAAATACCATCTATAGCCGGAAACCTCTCCGAATTATTTTGTACTACTCTGTATATGATCTATAGATTTGTATATATACGAGGGGGTATCAATAAGTTTTTGCACTCACAAAGATATAATTGAGTAAAATTTATGAAATTGTTACATTATATTAGTCCTTTTCTATACAGTCACTGTGCACAGTAAAATACATTTCTGTAAACGGTATTTCAAAAATAGGGGATGATGCGCTCCAGGAGGCGCGATAGTAGACCCAAAGGGGGGCATTTTTCTAACTTTTGCCGACCCCCACACATATTGTCAGAAAGGCCTGTGACCACTTATTCATATTATGTACTCCCCCCCCCGACCACTTCCCCACAAATTTGCCACCGGAGGGCATGAATGTTGTCCGCAAAATTTAGAAAAGTTCCCCCCCCCCCTCCGGAGGGCAAACTGAGGGGAGGGGCTCAGGATGTGCATAACATAGATAAGTGGTCACAGGCTTTTCCAACAATATGTCACATGTGGCGGCCGGTAACAGTTAGAAATATGCCCCCCTTTGGATCTACTATCGCGCCTCCTGGAATACATCTTCCCCCCTCTCTTTGAAATACCGTTTGCAGAAATGTGTTTTTGTGCACGGTGACGATATTGTAAAAGAATAATACAATGCAGTAATTTCATAAATTTTACTCAATTATATCTATGTGAGGGCAAAAACATATTGATAACCCCTCGTACTACGTAGTATCATAAAATTTAGTTTAGTTACAAAATGTATAACACAGATGTAAATTCCTCTTCAAGAATGTCCGTGAATAAACGGGAATCTACTCGAGATCTTTTGTGCTTCCCACACATATGCACACGAAGTGATAGGCAAAAAAATAGTTTAATTTAAAATTACCTACAGAACTTAAAACGTACTTCTAGCAATTTTTGTTCTTAGACAGCACTATAACCGAATTATTTTGTATGTCCCTGTAAATGAACGATGAAGTAAATGAATGACCATATTCTATATTAAGCCTCTTTTACTGCACTGCAGTGCTATATATCAATTTCAAATATTTGAAATAGTTTAACATCATTAAAATACACCGCAAGCAAATTTACCACATAATTCGTAACGTAACGCAAAATTTTTGCGTGCTCCTGTAAATGAACTACATATGCTACATACATCATTTTAAATACTAATCAAGCCATAGTAAATCACATTAACATATGTCAATTGCATGGCAATATGAGTATATTTATGCGAGTTAGAGCACGGACTGAGAGACAAACTGAATTCATAAACGCTTTTCAACTATGTTCGAAAGTGTTAAAAAACATGTGATAAATGTAAAGAGATGTAATAAATATAATATACCTTTCCAAAAATAGAAAAGAAACATTAATTTACCATAGCAAATTTCTTTTTTAACCGAATTCCAATAAAGTGATATAATTCGTTCGCATTTATGAATATGTATATGTTTATGCATATATATTACGGATTAGTAAGCTATTTTTTTAATTCAAAGTTATTACATATATACGTAAACGTATGAGCAGGCATACTTTTTGATCTGATGTTCTAATATTGGTAGTGATTTTTAGTTAGAAAATTCCTATTTCGATATTGGTCCCGTGAAAATATCAGCAGAATATAAAAATTATGTTTGTCTACTTTTTTCTTTTTTTTTTACTTCCTAAGCTCTAATGTTTGTGAAAATTGCTGCCGCTGCGAGATTTTAAGTTATTGTTACGATACACAGTTCTATTATCCGTTTATCCAAAAGTCTTGGCATCACATTTTCTTTTTTTACAGATGTTAATCAAAATTTCAATATATGATATCATATACAGAAGAATTATCTTGCAAAAACAATGATATCTCATTAAAATAAATAAAGCTCCTTGTAAATGGTCTTGCCGAGCCATAAACTTAAAACGAATGTCTTAAAAAGAAGTGATATCTCATGTGAATACCGTGTGAAAATCTATCGTTATTCATGAGTATATGCAAACTGCTACAGTATATGCAAACTGCTTTGCGACTAGCAGTCATGTGTAAGCTGTGAAAGTTTCAGATAATGATTTAGAAATATTGATATGACCATAATATGTTTTAAAATACCAAAACTTTACATTTAACACGTTCGGATCTAGTGTTTTATAAACCCATTGCGTTTTCGCAATGTTATGTTAGTAATTTTTTTTCATTTTATAGTAAATATTTTTTTCAAAAATATTTTTATCAGATATTGTATATATGACTTTCATTAAAAAAAAAAAAAAATGCTAATTTCTTCTATTTGTAGAAAATTATACATATGAATAAAATATTACGGAATGCTTTGAAAATTATTAATATTAAATTTCGGATTATGTTCATAGATGCACTATAAAGAATGAAATAAAATTCAGCAAATCAAGATACGGATGTTGTAGCAGTCAATATATAACCTATGTGTAGTAAATGTAATATACCGCTACATAATAAATGCTTCAACGATTTTCATATGGAAAAAGTGGAAAAATGTAGTTGATGTGTAATGACGGTGCGTTTTCGCGACATATCATATCTAACATTTAGAAAAAAATGTAATATCGCCTTTTTCCTCTTAATTAGTCATTAATATGTATAAAATAAAATTTTATTTCCTTTGTGTCCAGTATAAGAAGTATCGCCTTTAATGGGATAATAGTTAATGTGCGTACAATAACTAGTAATTCGTATTAACAACAAATTTTGTTATTATCTGCGTGCAATATATGCCTATACATTTCTTATTATGACTTCATCCATGTTTCAATCTTTAGTAATAAAACAAGAGAAACAATAAAAAAAAGAGTTCGCTTACATGTTTTTTGTTGTCGGTGTTGTTGTTTTTTCCCTTGGTGATATTTTTACTTTATACATACATTTTACACTTTAAATTTAAAATAAATGCTATTTTTCGGGCTGAATAAAATAAGATAAAAAAAAAAGAAATTCTAGAAAATTATTCTGTCTGTTTAATTGTGTTGTAATACGCATTTTCAAAACATCTTCAAAAATTCTTCTTTAGACTATTGTCATATTCAAAATGCGCAAAATAAATATACTCATTGGATTTCAACAAATGTTAAATTTCAATAAACTTTAATTTTTGTTATTCTGGTAGCTTCTTTTAATTTTTTAAATGTAAAAAATATTTTTTAAGAAAATGAATAATGCAATCATTTTTATGAAATTGTTGCAGTTTTGAAAATTGAGCATTTTGTAACACGCTGTTTAAACATTTCTGTGTATACCATGAACCAAAAGGAATGTACCTATTTAAACGATCTATTAATATAAATCAACTTAAACACTTACGCCTTCAACAAAAATTATATGAAATAAATCTATTATCTTTATTAAAAAATGTCTCAAAAATAAAAAAATGGAACTTTTTATATGTTTTAGATTGGAGATTCATTAGCGCGTGTTGGTGTTATTTGTGACGGCCGATTATCTGCACGAGGGATATAGGACCGAGGGGGAGTGCCCTCCGTGGGGGTTTTACTAAGAGAACCTAAACCGTATTTACGCAAGGTTATCCAAAGTTCAAAGAAAACAACGGAAACATCGAACGATTAGGCCAACGGGCGCGATTGGGTTCGAACCCAACACCTCAATTCTATAAGCTTATTATTATTTTTTTTATTTATTTATTATTTTTATTTATTTATTTATTTATTTTATTTTTATTTATTTATTTATTTATTTATTTATTTATTTTTTTTTTTTTTTGAGAGCAGAACTTCTCGGCCACTGGAAGGGTTGGAATTTATTTTTTTGTTTTTCGGTTATTTCATAAAAATAAATTTACGTGTTTTATATCCATTCATTCTTTCAAAATTTAAACGGTCACAACACATTTTTCTGAAATAAATATACTTATTAGAGACATTGCTTTTTATTTTAATCGAATTATAATAAATTTCAGAAAACTGGGATTCCAACACGAATGCTAAGTTTAATAATATTTAGAGAATAGTTGTCTATGGAATATGTGTAGGAATTTTTTTCTATTACCAATTTTTTATCGATGCACACGTAACTTATTTTATATTATAGGTCTAAGATTTATTAAATGTGTT
Organism: Maratus speciosus; assembly: GCA_963932465.1. Taxonomy (NCBI): domain Eukaryota; kingdom Metazoa; phylum Arthropoda; class Arachnida; order Araneae; family Salticidae; genus Maratus; species Maratus speciosus. Next base: position 50,772,568 of record OZ010786.1, on the reverse strand, counting down.
CCTTGAGGGGAGCAAATTGGCAGCTTTTTAGTTTAAAATCCGCAACAGTTATTAAATTTTATTTTAATAATGGGCATTTTCAGATTGTTTAACGTAAACCGAGCCCCACCAGTGGCCGAGAGGTTCTGCTTTCGAAGCTGGTAGACGGGAAGTGCTGGGTTCGAACCCAATCGCGCCCGTCGTCCTAATCGTTCGGAGTTTTCGTGGTTTTCTTCGAACCTTGGACTTCCAAGCGTTAATACGGGTTAGGTTCCCTTAGAAAGACCCCCCACGAAGGGCACTCTCCCCATTAGGGCCTATATCCCTCGTGTTGATAATTGGCCGTCATAAACACAACCAACCAACCAACCTTAACGTAAACCGATCAGGGAAAAACTCTCAATAGAAAAAAAAACTAGAATGGTTATTTCTAAACATTTTTTAATTGAGAACTACAATTTCAGCTAGTTATTTTTTTCAAGCACTATTACGCATGTTATAGCTTATTAATTTGAATTATAATCTTTAAGTTTTACAAGTACAGCAGAATGTAACGGTACTTTTTTACTGGTGGTAAAAATACTGGCAAAAAGTATTATGATTCTACCTTTTACACAAGAGAAAGTTTGAGTGAAACAAAGATCTAATCTAAAGGTATTTCAATTATTAGAAGTGGTAAGTGGCACAGAAATTAAAAGACGCTGATTAAAAAAAAAAGTATGAATTTTGGTACAATAAGGTTGTTGCTTTATACAATGTTGTCAAATTTCAGGAAGCTTCAGGAATATATGAAGGAAACATTTTTAAAATAGCATCCTCATAAATCTCACAACAAAATTTAAGAGCTTCAAAATACCTCAGATGGACCTAAAAAACGGTGTAACGATGTTATATTATCGGTAATAAAGTTACATAAATTCATCTTAATTCTCAAAATATGAAAACGAATCTCTAAAAACTAATATCTTCCAATTAAGCAGCGATGAAATTGAGAATTTAATTTCTTTATTTTCTGATGATGAAAATAATATATATTCAATAACACATTTAATAATTGATAATAATAATATATATTCAATAACGCATTTAATAATTGATCATAATAATATATTTCTAAAAATTATTATTTTTTATTTTACATTTACCAAAGTTTATGAGAATAATATGAGTTTGCTGAGAATAATTCTCCCCAATCCTTTAATCTACAGGTTTGCTTGGTTTTTTTTTTCACTTTCCTTGAAATAAAAAATATAAATATGTTTAAATATACCAATATATACATATTTTAAATATTTTAAATCTGAAGCAAAAAGATCTGGCAACAGTATGAGTATATCAAATGCAAATCTCTGCTCATAGTAATCCAAATGCTTTTCTCTGCAGTTGTTGCACATTTCCTCTTTCTCATCCCTGATAAATAGAGCAGACGACCATAACCTTCAACTCCAAAGAGTTTCCGGACTTCCTTATTACCCGCTAAAATGTTTTAAGTGTCACAATTTATCTCTCGCTTTAAAAATATTCTCCGACCCTTCTTCGGTTTTGAGTGCATAATTTGAAGCACTTAACTGTTTACGAGTTTGCGTTATTGAAATGGAAACAGTCTCGCTCGAGTCTATATAGTAAATTCAAATGGTTAGAGGGACTAATCACTGAAAGTGACTAGCATTTTTAAATTCCCAACAATTTAGTTTCTTTTACACTTTCCGACAAAGTTGAAAATTGCTTGTGAATTCGGTTTGCCTGACCGTGTGTCTATCATCGCTCTAACTCGCGTGAATGCATCTGAAGCACTTAACTGTTTACGAGTTTGCGTTATTGAAATGGAAACAGTCTCGCTCGAGTCTGTATAGTAAATTCAAATGGTTACAGGGACTGATCACCGGAAGTGACTAGCATTTTTAAATTCCCAACAATTTAGTTTCTTTTACACTTTCCGACAAAGTTGAAAATTGCTTGTGAATTCGGTTTTCCTGCCCGTGTGTCTATCATCGCTCTAACTCGCGTGAATGCATTTGAAGCACTTAACTGTTTACGAGTTTGTGTTATTGAAATGGAAACAGTCTCGCTCGAGTCTATATAGTAAATTCAAATGGTTACAGGAACTGATCACCGAAAGTGACAAACATTTTTAATTTCCCAACAATTTAGTTTCTTTTACACTTTCCGACAAAGTTTAAAATTGCTTGTGAATTCGGTTTGCCTGTCCGTCTGTCTGTCATCGCTCTAACTCGCGTGAATGCACTCGGATTTTCATGCATTTAATATATGTTAATGATGTTTATCATGGCATGTTCGGTATTGAATACGAAGTGTGTAGCATTAATAGTTCATTTATAGGGGCACTCAAAAGAATTCCATTACATTATGGTCAATGTGGAAAAATCACTTACGGTATATTAAATTGTGTTGCAATATGTTAAGGGGTCTCATGATTCTTAAAGCTTTAAAATTTTCGAAATTTTAATTTTTTTAGATGTTAAACTCCTGCCTTTTCCGAACATTTTGATACAATTGTTTCCTTGAAATTCGCATTAGATCAGAAGTTATTGCTTTTAGAATTATACCCGATCAATAGCTGAAGCGGCGTTTCCGAAACTTTGAAGTCATTTTTCTCCAAATGACGTGTTTGGGCATAACACGCATGATATCTCAAAAACTTCTGAATATTTTTTCATGAAATTTTCAAAACACACGTTTCATGTTAGTCTGTATAAACTGAACCTAAAATTTCCTTTTTATTGTCCAAAAAAATATTTTTTAGGTGATTATATTGCTGACATTTTCTAAACTCTGCATAGCGAGATACAACTTTGTATTAAAAATATAAAAATGCTTTAAATACAAATTTATTTAGGTTCGGTGTAATTGCTACAATCTGAAGTATAAGTAAGTACCAAAATTTTCACTCTATTTTCAAAATTTATTTTGTAATTCTGCGCATAATCTGTTATGCCGATTTTCTGCTCGTCAAATGTCTGATAGTTTGGAGCACCCTATAAATGTTAATTCTGCATCTTGCGATTTTTTAAATACATGAAATGAAAGAAAATACTTATATCTTTCATTTCAATTAAAATTGTGTCTTAAAATTAAATACATTTTAAGATATTAAAGGTTGAAAAAGGTCTTTTTTTTCACTTTTTTCCAATTTTAAGAGTCCTGAGACCCCTAAAATTTATTTATATCATTGAGGTGCACAAGAAGATGTTTACTGTTGAATGTGTTATGCGTAGCACTTACGGTACGCGTACATGAGAACTCAAAAGTATTCCATTATATTATGGTCTATGAAGGAAAAGCGTTTGTACTGTATTTTAATGATGTTGCTCTGTTACAAACATAATGAAAGGCAGACGGGGCTTGCAAAACGTTACGCGTAGCACTTACGGCACACGTACAGGAGAACTCAAAAGGATTCCGTTATATTATGGTCTATGAAGGAAAAGCATTTGTGCTGCATTTTAATGATGTTGCTCTGTTACAAACATGATGAAAAGCAGACGGAACTTGTAAACTTGACTCTACAGATAGCCTGTCTGTCCATCTCCTCACGTAAATATATCCAGATTTCCAATGCAATTGATATATGTCAATGACGGTTACCACGGCATGTTCGGTATTTAATTTAAAGTGTGTAGCGTTAATAGTTCGGAAAGCTCGGAAATTTAAACTTAATTTTAGGGCCATTTCGTCGTTACGAAATAATCCTTAGTGTTGTAACACTTATAGAATAATAGAGGATAAATATTATTACACATTAGACATATTTTTAATGAGACATAATTTGATTGTTAGATGTAAAATAGGAATATTATATTTTGAATTATATTCGAGAAGAAATGTTTGCTTTTCTGAATAAAATCGATTTTTTAAAGTTGATTGAACTACTATATATTTTTTAAATGAATAGAATTAGAATACATTAGAATTCACTTTACATGCGAATGTTTTTTTAATACTCTAAAAGATAAATTCTGAATAAGTTTAAATGAATGAGAAAATTGCTTCTTTATAAAATTCGAAAGCATTAATTTTTGGTTGTTTCTTTTTAAATAAATTAGAACATTTAATTTATTGAATTTTTGGTTTTTCATTTAAAAAATAAATTGAAACATCGATATCAATACAGCCAATACGCATGCGTGCAAGGATAAACGGAATTCCCCCCCCCCCTTTTTTTTTAGACTTCTGGGAAGAATTAACGGAAAAAGCTTGTTTTCTAGAAGTACAGGAATTATTTGTTTAAAAATGATGAATTTTTCTGGCAGTGTAAGAACACGTAGTTGTTGGTATGAATTTTTCATTCTCGGTTCGTAGTCACACTTTCAGCAGCTTTAAAGTGACAGTGGCTCTAACTTTGCATCAATATCATAAAAAGCACATAATTTAGCATCGACATACATTGTTATATGTGTTGAATGCTGTATAGCAAATAGAGTGATCTTATCACACTAGACAAAATTGGATGCTTTTCATGCTTTAAGAAACGGGTTTTTTAAAATATCATAACTACCCTGTAATTTATTTTCGTGTTGTTTTACACATTTGTATAGTATATCTGTTGGCTTATTTTCATTAAAGTTAATAATGTAAAATTTTAAATTTTCGCTATACTGGTGTCATTTTTCATTATTTGAGAAACCTATGTGCTTGCATTCACGAAATGTTTTAAGGGGTAAGGTCACCTTCAGCAGTTCGATATTGCGTGATTTTAACACAATATAAAAAAAAAAATTGAGTTGTAAATATTTCTTCAAATTAAACAATTTTCCAGAATAAATTGCACATATCTTTTTTTTTTACGTATTACTTTTAATAATTCTAATGATACATAATTAGAATTTAGTTTAATTAAGGATTTTCAATGACATTCATGTGTTGCGCACAGGATTATAAAATACAATACGATCCAAAATTTAAAGTTTTTGTGTTATTTAGTTTTGGAAATAAGATGCGCGCAACATCAAAAATATCTGCTTTAAGAAAAACGACTTTAAAAGTTCAAATTTATCTTCATTTGGATACGTATCGCTCTACATATTTTATCATAAAACCGGTTTTAATTGGAGTATCGTTATATATATATATGTGTGTGTGTGTAACAGGTTCGGTAACAGGTTATTCTTTCATAATAGACAACAACGACAACAAAAATGACTTTTTAAAAATATTTTAGGTGATCTTTCCCCATCGCACAAAATATTTGAAAAAGTAAATCATTAGTGCAGTTTTGGTCATATAAGCGCATAAAAATGGAATATATTTCTTTCCTAATCAACTTTTGTATGCATTCTTTTGTACATTTTATATTTGCAAGCACGGAATTTGAGTTATAAATAAATGATAATATATAACAAACATAAAATTTTAGTAATGCTAAAATTACTAATTATATTTTACAATAATACTATGAGACAAATTTATGATTTTCATCGAAAGTTGTGGTAATACAAAAATGGGAGGAGTCTATTGTTGAAAAACTTTGGCGGAAAATATTCTTTCTGTATATTGTTTTATTAATATAACTCGAAAATGTTTTATGTGGAATAAATTAAATATTATATTCCCTGAAATTTTTAAGAAACGATTTCTCTCTCATACAGAAAATATTTTTTTAAGAATTCATACTTATATTAGTGTGTAGGATATAAGAATAAAATACGTCTTTCTATGTAACAAAGATATTACATATTCTGTTATCCATATAACCTCCTCAGACCCGATGTATGCTATAGGATATACATCTTTACAATTTTTTTTCACGTATATAAATAATGTTTTTTTAAAAAAAGGAAATTGGTGTGTATAGAACCTTATAGGTAGCAGAACTAAACAAAATAGCAATTTGTTTCTTATAGTGCTTTTTTAGCGAGATACATATTATATCGAAATGGCTTGCAGCAAAAATGCACGAAATGTACAAACACGAAAACGCAAATAGTTTTTCAGTACGTTGAGATACCATTTGTAGAGTCCATTAGAAATAATAAATTATTAAATGTATAATTATTTCACGCTTTGCATTGTTTTTTCAATGCAATGCAAAAAAAGTAAAATAAAAAATCCTAACAAATTGTCAAAAAATGTACTTTTTGGGTCCACATGTATCATCGAATTTTATGTACAAAAAATACATTTTAATTGTTTTCGCTTTTCAATCTTTCCTTGTTATCGGCTTGTTAATAAAAACTCATAACTGAAGTAAAAGAAAATATAATAATAAAGCCTGGGGTCCGAAGAGGTTAATATTTCTAAATAAGGATTTTCAATAGTAAACAAATATTAATAAATAACATCAATACAATTTTTGAATATATCTATCTATGGTTTTTACACTTTGGCATCACACCATGAAACATATTAAAATATTTCTATTGATTTACGTGATAATATTAAAATTGCTCGTAAAAAATACATGGCTAAAAATTGAAGGAATTATTACCCTCTTTAAAAGGGCAGTTGGAAATCAAATTCGTGGAAAAAATCGAATTTTAGGGTACCGTACTTAAAAAGTAAAAACGGAACCATTATAATATCACTCCCGTGTCTGTCTGCCACAGTCATTTTAGTAGTAAACTATAAAAAATCGAAAATTCAAATTAGTTGAAGTAATAAATACTATTGACGCACACCTTTATAGGTTATTAACCATTCACAAATATATTTTAGAAAAATGTATAAGAGCTAATTAAGTTACTTGGAAAAAAAATATTTTCTTTATATAGCGTGTGAAAGCTTTCGTACCGCCGAACTCAAAAATACATTTCTTTTAAATTTAGGTATTATTATTTTCAGAGGTAGCGTCGAAAAAGTAATGCAAAAATATGCCCCCCTCCCCCACCTCTATTTCCGAATCTACAGAAACTAAAATTATGAAAAAAATTAGGGGTAGTAAAGAAATTAATTTAAACCGTCCTCGAAAACTGTAGCCATTACCCTAACACTAGTTCTCATAGTTTTTGAGAAAATCGCATTTTTTCGTTGCACACAAATTTCGATTTCCGGGCGTTCAGCAAAAGAATTGAGGAGCACTGAATATATCTATCGTCGCAGAAGTATAAAAGGATTGTGGATAATGATTTTCGAAAACAATTGTCGGTAATTAGCCGAGATATTAACTTTTAAAGACACGGACAGTTTGGACATACATAAAGACACGGGCGGTGTACTCTAATGCGCCATAGGCTTTTAAAGTCTAAATAACAACTTTTAATGATAAATTTGTATAAAGCAATGCCCAGTTACAAATTCATGTATTTATTGTACGGAAACCTCTGTACGCGAGTAATACACGCACTTGACCGGTTATTTAATATTTTGAATTCGTTATTTTCTCCTTTTCAATGGGTATATTACTTCTGTTCTTACGACAACAAAAAATTCAAAATTTTTATTTAATTTAATCTGTTTACATCACGCATAAACATTACATACGTAAACTTTAAACTCAATTCTCCCAAAATGTTTCTTTTTAATCTTCGATATAACTCTTTGTCGAAACTACTACGTAATATTGTTTGCAATCTTGACAGAATATTTCACACATATCCCTGATCAATCTGAAGTAAATTTTTGTTACAAATATTTGTACAAAATTTTTAGAAAGTTTTCCTTTTGCAAAATGCAAGTTTTCTCTTACTTAAAAGTGGTTTTTATCCCAGATTTTTTTAAATGGGTCTCAGGACTCTTAATTTTTTTTTTCTTAAAGACCATTTTCAACATTTAATATCTGAAAATGTATACGATCTTAAAACACGATTTTAATTGGTATGAAATATATAAGCATGTTCTAAAAACATGTATAATAATCACTTATAAACAGATTAAGTTAAATAATGCTATAAAAATTGATAAAATATCTTTATTAAGATTGACAATCGTTTCGTCGCACAAAAGGCGACATTTTCAAAATAATTTACAATAGAAAATATTTTCACATAATTAAAAAACAAAACAATAAACAAAGTAAACAATGTCACGAAACATGATACATAATGAAAAACATTGCGAACATAAAATTAAATTAAAATTAAAATAGCTATTTGCGAGAGTGGATTGTTTACCATGTTATTGTTTTGTTAAATTATATGAAAATTAATCCACGCTCGCAAATACCTATTTTAATTTTAATTTAATTTTGTGTTTGCAATGTTTTTTACTAAGCATCATATCTCGTGACATTGTTTACTATGTTTATTGTTTGTTTTTTTTCTTTGTTTTTATTTATTTATTTATTTATTTATTTATTATGTGAAAATATTTTCTATGGTAAATGATTTTGAAAATGTCGCCCTTTTGCGCGACGACACGATTGTCAATCTTAATAAAGATATTTTATCACTTTTTATAGCATTATTTAACTTAATAAGCATGTTCTTTCATTTCAGGTATTTAAAAAATTGCAAGAAGAAGAATAAGTGTTTATAGGAGGCTCCAAACTGTCAGACATTTGTCGTGAAAAAAATTGATATACCAGCTCACGCGCTGAATTACAAAATAAATTTTGCAACTATAGAATGACATTTTTGTGCATAATTATACTTCAGACTGTAATAATTACCCTGAACCTAAATAAATTTGTATTTTAAGGTTTTTAATATATTTATATTTTTAATACAAACTTGTATTTAACTAAAACAAAATGTAGAAAATTTCGTCAATATAGCCGCCTGAAGTAATATCTTTTGAACTATAAAAAGGAAATTTTAGGTTCAGTTTATACAGACTAACATGAAACATATGTTTTGAAAATTTCATGAAAAATATTCAGAAATTTTCGAGCTATCTTGCGCGTTATGCCCAAAAACGCCATTTGGAGAAAAATGACTTCAAAATTTCAGAAACGCCGCTTGAGCTATTGGGCGGGTATAATTCTAACAGCCATAACATATGTTCTAATAGGAATTTCAAGAGAGAACTTATATAAAAATGTTCAGAAAAGATAGAGGTTTAACATCTAAAAAAAATTTAAATTTCAAAAATTTGAAGCTTTAAGAGTCCTGAGACCCCTTAAAATAACTAAAGAATATCTGCTTATAAATTTGACTTCACTTTATTATGAATTATTCATATTATGTATATAAAAAATTTCAAGTTAATATCTTTGGTAGTTTCTGAGAAAAGGTACATTAATTGAACATGGTTGATATAAGGACTTCACTGCAAATAAGGGCGTCTTAAATTAAGATACATATGTGATTGAAAAAGAATTTCAGACACTTAAGTGTCTGAATCTGAAAATTCAGTCACAATAGATGTCTTAATTTAAAACACCTAAGTGTCTTACTATGATCATAGTGTACACGAACTGATAAAATTGTCTAAAAAATCTGCAAGTGTCTAATTTTAAGACACTTTGTAACTCCGCTCCGCATTCACCAGGGGGCACTCTCAGTTGCGCATGCGTCTTCCTTTCGAACTCGATGTTCGTTTCTAATTCAAACTGAATGTTTGTTTTTATGTACGCGTACATTTTAACTAATAATTTATTTTGACTTGATTGTTTTTTGCGGAATGTGAAGTTCCGGGATTTAATTTCTATCGACATAGTGGTACTCCGTATTAATATTTATCTATAAAACTAATACAGTGTTCTTCATCTCGTCAAATTTGTAAAGAGAACTGTTGTCTGGCGGGCTATGTTTTCAGGATGGAAATTTTCCATTCTTTTAACAGAGCTAGTCGGATGTGCAAGGGGATTTTATTTTTTAAATATCCAAGTCTGCCTAACTAACGGATACTAACGTAGCCTCCAATCCGGACGTCCTCTGGGCGAATGTGCTTTTGGAATAATCAGACCTTTTCCCAGGTAAGTGAGGTCTTAACTATGTATTTAAAACTCTCTGTGATTGTTTTCTCTTTAAATGAAGACCTCACACGAGTCTATAGCTTTATTAGTTCCTGAGTTATGCCAAAATATGTTCAAAGCATTTTGCCTATGGTATTTCCATGTTAAAATTTTATTTTGCTAATATTTAAATTTCTACTCTTCAAATCATCTGCAATCATATTTCTGTATTATTTTCTATCCAATGTTATCTTTAAAATAAATTTTGGTGTCTCTGCATGGTGTATATTAGCGGTTACTGAATTTATTAATTTTACACCTTCCTAAGCCTTTTCTTATGTAGCCATTACTTTAAAAATCGCAGTGACATCGCCTGTTGATTGGCTCATACTTCTTAATTACCATCAAGACTACCTTAATAGTATTTTTTTGGTGTAATTATTACTCTGAAGTACCCTTTTTAATTATTTATTTACGTATACAAAATTTTTATAAGCATTTAATGCGGCAGCATTTGTAATGTTTACATCGATTTTTACATTTCTGATAGATTTATTATGTGTTATGTACTGGAATTCAAAAGCATTTATAGTAAACATTCCTGTTAATAGCTGCTTTTATTTATTATTTATGCTTTTCTTGTCTAATGAAGTTTTCTTCTGCCTCATAGTGTGTACATCATAAATTTAAAAAAAGAATATAGTTCGAACATCCTTCGATTCATTGACTCCCCCATATATTTAATACAGCGAATTACTTGTGTTCATTTATTTATTTTAAAATGTTTTGACTGATAAAACTCATTAAATCCGGTCATTCTAATTAAAAGATTTCCCTTTGCTATAATTTTAGTGTTTCCGAGTATGTTCCGAGTAGTGTTCCCATTTGCCATACTGAAAATAGTCAACATATAATCTTTTTATGATTCAAAAGTCAAAACCACAGCTTCACGATTTGATTGTTTGAACGGAAATTGACGTCACTAATGTAGACGTTGAAGGAGAAAAAAATTTGTTGATGTCAACAAAGATTTAGAAAAAAGGATCTCGCGTTATCTCTAGTCACTATGTTAAATTTTAATGATTATTTTTAGATTCTTAAATTCATATAATCATGTACCGTTAACGTAATTGTAAGAATGCGGTAAAAATATACAGATATATTTCAGTTGAAATAATTATGTAATATTGATTTTTTGATTACTTTTAGTTAAAAAGTACTTTGAAATTAAAAATGAATACAAAGTAAAGAGGTAGATTTTAATAAAATATTTATTTGCATATAGCTAGATTTTGCACTTAAAACTGACACGTACATTTATCGAATCATAATACAGGGTTGGACTTTTTCCAGAAGGAGGGCCTGATTAAAGCATGGGCACCCCCCCCCCTCCCCTCCCCCCCCTACGATTTTACGTGCTCCAAATTCGATATGGATTTTTTTTTAAGCTTATATTTTAAATGTGTTTCAACATTGTATTGATTATAATCAGCATTTTGAACTTTAAAAGTAGAATTAGATTAAAAACTAAATAAAAAAATAAATACAGTAAAAACTCTCAATCGCGGCCATCTCGCGAATTGAACGCGTTTTGGAACGTTGAATTTGCCTGCTATTCGATTGTGTTCGCTTTTATGAGGTAAAAAAAATGTATTTATCTTGAAAAAGGTCAGTGTTCGCTGAAGAAAATTGTCCTATGAAAGTTTTGTTGTAAAATCTCCATAACGGACACTCCTACATAGAGGACACAACTATTTAAGAAGCACATTTTTTATTAACAACATGCACATATTTTATATTTTTTTTACCTCAGAAAAACAGACACTTCCGAATGGCGAACAAATTCCACGGTTCTAAGGTGCCTACTATTGAGAGGTTTTACTGTATTGTGACAAATATTTTAATTTTTAATCTTATTCTACTCTATAAATTCAAAATATTGATTATAATCAGTACAAAGTCGAAAAAGATTTCAATTATCAGCTTTATGAAAATTGCATACCATATTTTGGAGCCCCTAAAATCAGGCTGTGTGTGTGTGGGGGGGGGGGGGGGGGAGAGTAGGGCAGAATAATGGCCATATACTTTTCCAGGATCAACGTGGTCAAACATGGCTACGTATAATGCTTTAAAAAAATGGCTGCGATTCAGACGTTTGAAGTGTCTGAAAAAATTCAGACATTTTAAAATGTGTGAAAATTGAACACTCCGTTTCAGACACTTAAGTGTCTGAATTTAAGACATTTCGATTTAGAGTGTTCAAACTGCCCTTAAAGTATTAAAATTCTTCGTTGTGAATATAGTTATCTTAACGGATTATATTTAATTATTGAAAGGAAATTCAGTACTAAAATTTTACATTTAAGCCGTTAAAACGCTCAAAACCCACGATGCTTCGTACAATTTGCAGAACAAGATAAAAAACGAATAAACACCTCGTTTTTAAAATTTGCTAAAAAGACTATCAATTTAAAATAACTGAAAGTCTTTTATACCGCTGTGTATTCATTAATTTTAACTAAGAAAACTGAAAAATTTTGTGACATCAAATGTATGATTTACGTTAAATGTATATCTATCTATTATATATATATAATCCAAACGGAAATTTCGTTCCGAACGCCGAGATTTCGAGTTCTACCGCATGGATTTTGACGGAACTTATACCGTTAGATAGGTATCGTTTCAGGGAAGGTTTTAAGCTATAACACATCATTCTACCTAGATTAGTTATAGAATTATTACGGAAAATTCTTTTATATTGAACTTTGTAACTTCATATTTCCTTAAATATCTGGGCTCCTATGGGTCGTAGAGCTTAGATCTCGCGCCAAAAGTAGCTCCGAAGCACCCAAGCAAACTTTTCCCCGCGATTATTTTGCCGTCTTCCGATTTCCTCTAACTCTATTAGGGGCCCGCGTAGGGCCCCTTTAACATATTTTTCGTAGTAATTTCAGCAATTATCTTACATTATTCGTTAAGACCGCCACCCTCCCGATTCATGTATCTACGGAAAGGTTGCACGAAGGAGTTTCGTTCGGATACGCTTTCGTTAAGAATAGAGTGCGCTCCCTGGTGGTGGAATGTGGAACTAACATAACGCGATATTGTTAAAATTGGGAAATCTAACAATGCGATCTGTTTTAAACTTTGAGATAGTTCATAACACATAATCTATTATCTATTCTATTATATATATATATAAAATCTATTATCTATTCTATTATCTATTATATATATAAAATCAAAGCGGAAATTTCGTTCCGAACGCCTAGATTTCGAGTTCTACTGCATGGATTTTTACGGAACTTATACCGTTAGATAGGTATTGTTTCAGGGAAGGTTTTAAGCTATAACACATTATTCTACCTATATTAGTTTTAGAATTATGACGGAAAATTCTGTTATTTTGGGCGATAAGGTCACCATTTTATTTCTTGGCGAAATTCATCGTTGATAAAAAAAAATTGAAACGGCTATTAAACCTCGAAAAATAAAAGAAAAACTGTTACTAATTTTATTTAAATGAAAAAAAAAGGAAAAAAAGAAAAAGAAAATCCGTTTCAATGAGTGATAATATTAAAAAACGGAAACATTTAATCAAAACCTGAAAGAAATATTTGTAATGCTTAAAAATTAATTTAATAAGAAATATTACACTTGATACGCAGTATTTGGCTCTTTATCGCTTGCGTTAGATATGGAAACGAATCAGAAAATTTGATTAGATGAAATTTTAACCACATTTTCTTTCTGTTCTGCTCTTTTCTTTTTTCTTTTATATCTAATTGTCCCATCACGTGACTTAAAGAAGAAACAAGCAGATGTAATTGTGAGTCACATGTGTAATTACTATTTGTTTCTTTACAATTTTTTATTTTTCTTTTGTCGCCAAACGATGTGATTTTAAGCCAAAAATGCATAAGCGTGACATTAGCTTGAGGATGTTCTCACAAATGGTGTTTTTTTTAGGTGAAAGAGATCATTTTTTGGGTACATTTTCATATTCAATTGTAACTTATATAGATATCAGTTCTTATTTAAAAAATGGAATCGAATGCTTAAATTTCAGTGTGAATCTCTGCCACACATACATATTGTAAAATAATTTCATACTTTTTAAAATGTTTTTCGCCGTAATTCCGAAAGCATGTGATATTTATAAACTCTAACTCAGATCAACGAATATTACCCATTTTATTTAAGCAAATATTATCTATTTTCTCAAGTCATATCGCCAATTTCATTTATAGGAAAATTCACAGATTCGAAATCTAGGAAATAAAGATAATTTTTAAGGAAATTTATGTTTTAATACGTTATTACTATAGAAAAATTCAACATTTTGAAAAAAAAAATTACAAGTCTTTTGTAATTCGTCATTTCTTCTTCGTCTTTCTTCGTACTTTCTCCTCTGTTATGTAATATTTCAAATGATATTGGACTAATTTTCGATCATCGATTCACCGCAAAATCGCATATCTAATATAGTATATAAAATAAAGTCTGGATTAGGGGACTAATTAACGCACAGCGCAAACTACTGAATCTAAAATCTTGAAAATCGTGGTAAAAATACTTCTTATGACATAAACTTCTGCTAAGAAAGGATTTTCTAAAGTGTCACCCCTAATGGTTTTTGCACGGGGAGGGGAAAAAAATCGAATATCAAAATTATGCGTCAAATGATAGCATATTTTAATGTAGTTTTGTATGCTGAATCGAATGCTACCAAATAAATTTTTATAAGTCAAACAGTTCATGACACATTTCATATTTTTCTAATTTGGCGGTGTCTTTGGCATCTAAACCTCAAAATATCTATCATTACATCCGTTACTCTAGCAACGGAAAAAATTCAAAGCAACCCTTTTGGCTAAAAAATAAAAACGGCTCTATGAGTTTGAAATAAAAATGCAACCATCTTAATTTTTTTAAAAAATAGTGATTTTATGTAAAATAAAAGGGAAAAAATTACTGAGAATTTAGCGTTATAAAACAAAAATGGAAAAGGTACTACTTAGATATTCCGCCGACCAAAAATCTATCGTCAAACTATAAGATTAAATGCCAATAATGGTTGATCGTAAATATCAAATTCACTTGAATTTAAACAAACTACACGTGTTTACGTCATCAAGTGATTTTAATTGCGACGTTTTATTTGTATTTTTATTAATGTTATACTAATTTATTTGTTATTTCGTTATTTAAAATAAAGATTATGTCGATTTATATAATTTGGCGAATGGTTTGGCGATTTATATAATTTGGCGAAATTGGTCGACGGGATAACAAGTAGTACCAATGAAAATATTTAAGTATGAAAGCAATGTTTGTAACGACTTAAAAATTATTTTCATATATATAAACTCGGTTTATGGCGTCAGATGCCGTCATCCGAAGAATCTACAAGAGTCTTTTTCCATTTTTTCCGGTCATAGGTTCCTCAATGAAAGAAATTGTAATTGCCCGTAAGGCATGGTGACGTCACAGCGACGTCGTTGTGAAGTCACACTGTGACTTTGTGACCGTCGATGTGACGTCACGTGACGTCGATGTGACGTCATAGTGACTAGAATGCGAGGTCGTTATGGCCGTTTTAGAGGTCGTTTGTGACGTCACATTGTGACCACTCTGTGAAGTCACAGTGTGACTAATTTGTGAAAAGTGTGACATTTGTGACTACTTTGGCATTAATTTTGTGACGAACATGTGACGAAAGCGACAATGCTTTGAAGTCACATTGTGACCAATTTGTGAAATATGTGTCATTTGTGACGAAATTGTCATAAACACTGTGATGATTTCAAATGAAAATCAAATTTCAAATTAATTTCTTAAAAGGCGCAAAGACCAACCTAGTGAAAATGATTCCATGCCGGGACTCGAACCCAGGCCATCAATATAACGCACTGACATTCTACCGACTAAACCACACGGAACGATACCCAGCCTAGAAAATTTCACACAATTACATGTTGGCAAGGCTACAAAAGCAGCACAAGATGGGATATTTATCGTGAGCCACCAACATGGAATAAACAGGAAACTTAATTCAATCTAGCATCGATTGAATCTATATTAATACTTGGAAATTTTTACAGGGAGAACCATTCGCCTTGCATACAATATTTCAAATGAAAATCAAATTTCAAATTACATGCTTAAAAGTCAATTTTAATTTGAAATTTGATTTTCATTTGAAATATTGTATGCAAAGCGAATGTTTCTCTCTGGAAAATTTTCGAAGTCTTAATATAGTTTCAATCGATGCTGAATTTAATTAAGTTTCGTGTTCGCCCCATGTCGGTGGCTCACGATAAATATCCCATCTTATGCTGCTTTTGTCGCCTTGCCAGCATGTAATAGCGAGAAATTTTCCAGGCTGAGTGTCGTTCCATGTGGTTTAGTCTGTAGAATGTTAGTGCGCTATGCTGATGGCACGGGTTCGAGTCCCGGCATGGACTCTTTTCACTAGGTTGGCCTTTGCGCCTTTTAAGCAATTAATTTGAAATTTGATTTTCATTTGAAATATTGTATGCAAACCGAATATTTCTTTGTGGAAAAATTTCCAAGTATTAATATTGTGATGAATTTTAAAATGGACAATTTTAAAATAAAGTTTTGTTTGAGATATAAAATCGTATCTTTTTACCGTATTTTTTAGCAAAATATAGCTATTTTGGAGTCCTATTCTTCTAAAATAGTTTTAATTTTTCCACTTAAAAAACAATGTTTGTCAACTAACATCTTTTTTTTATTAAGTTCTAAGCTTGATCTTGAGTTCAAGCTTGATATTAAGAATGTATAAGATTTTAAGGTGTTGAGGTTGTGATTAATCTTTGCTTTATTAAATACGACGTAAGCCATATTTATTTAAATTTTTTATTTCCGTGTAAATTGTATTTTGTGAATATGAGCTTAAATAGATTTGGCATGCTCTATAGGAAAAGACTGATCTGGGAAATAGAAAAAACAAGTAAGAAAAATCATGCGTTAAGCATAGATTATAAAACACTTTCCAACACTTCCCGAATGCTTTAAAAAAACTTCGTTATTTAGGGAAATAAGGTAAATAAGAGAACTAAGTAAACATTTTAGAAAACGCATAAAACATTTGAAAAACTCATTTCCGCAGTTACTGTCCATAGATAAATAGGTTTTCCAATTCTTTTGAACAGCCCTGTATTTGATCTGTAGGTTGATATATATATTATATAATGGGATAATTTAGTTTAGCAAGAAAACGCATAACAGGTTGAAACTCTCTTTCAGCAATTTATACTAATATATGGAAACATACTTTAATACTTTTGTACAACCCTGTAGTTGACCTAGAACCTTCATTAAACGCCACCGTTTAGTTAAAATTTAATTCAAACTAAAATACACTTAAAACAGCTGAAATCACATTTCCAGAAATTATAATTTATAGACGGCCATGTATCCAATTCTTTGCATGACCCTGTATACCATTTTATCTATATTATACAACAGTAAATTAAATTCAGTTCAGCGTAAAAATGCACAACTCATTTAAAAACCACCTTTAAGTAACTTGCGCTCATACCCAGTAATCCTTGCGAATACTTTTGTGTAGCCCTGTATATGAATTATAGCATTTATATACACCATATACTGTGCATAAATATAGTGAATCATAAAAGCGCATATCATAATTAAAAATGTATTTCCAGCAATCATCACAAATGAACAGTACTTCAGATACAATATACACTGTAAAAAAAAATCTGTAGTTCTACAGATGTAAAGTTACATGCTTACTAAACTTTCACCTGTAACGGTACGAAAAAAGCTGCAAATCTACAAAACTAGTTTTTGTAAAGCTACAAAAATCTGTAACTTTACAAATGAATCTGCTAAAATTTCAGTAATCTTACTAAACTTTTATTTGTAACCCTGGCTGCAGTTACATGAAAAGTTCTCGGAATCCCAGTTTCCAAAAAAATTCTTAGTAACCTTACAGATTTTTTGATTTTCGGCGCAAAAGTGTGTCTGTTACATGAAATTTTGTTGTTGCCGTTACATGAAAAGTTCTAGGAATCCAAGTTTCCTAGAAAAACTTTAGTAACTTCACAGATTTTTTTTTACAGTGTAGTATCTGAACTATATTGTGTGTGCCTGTAAATGCTATATACACTTCATATTCTACATGAAAAATTTATAGTATGTAAACCTCAGCGACGTATATCATTTTCATTATATATGAAATAGATTAACATAGTTAAAGTACGCCTCAAACAATTCCCTCCACCGCTATATCATTATGTATTGGAACTTCTTTTTAGCCCTGTAAATGAACAATAACTATTCTTTGCATCTCTTATTCTTCAGAATGCATATTTTAGTACGTTTCATAAATGCATATCAATTTTTTTCTGTATGAAAACGTGTAAAATCATGAAAAAACCTTTGAAACGATTTTTTCCCATAGGCCGTAATGTAACGGAATACTTTTGACTGTACCTGTAAATGAACTAAACATGCTACAAACGTCGTTACACATAGGGACCGTGCTATGGTAAAGGTGAATAACATCTAAAAATTTCAGAGCAATCCGAGTATATTTACGAGAGTTAGAACGCGGACAGACGGCTAGACAAACCAAAGTCATAAACACTTTTCAACTTTGTTGAAAGGTGTTAAAAAGGAAATATAAAAGTAAAATAAATGATTGAAAGGAAATATAAAAGTAAAATAAATGATTGAAAGGAAATATAAAAGTAAAATAATGAACTTTAAAAAATATATACTAAAGCAGTTTAATCTATAAGCTTCCTATCAGGCATGAAAAACACTTTATTTCAATGCTTAAATATAATATTTTATTTTTTAAGGGTGTATTTCAATCCAAACTGCTTATTTTCTGATTCATTTTTAAATTCCTTTTTGTTCTCAAACGCATCAAACTGAAAAATTCTCTTATTTAGAAACTACCTAATGTGCCGTGCTTCTCGATTTTTTGATAAATGCAGAAAATATTTTTAAAAAATGCTGTCAAAGTAGGCGTTTTGAACAGAATTTTTCACAGCGGAAGATCTGGGAATGAAAAAAAAAAGGTCTTACTGAGAAAATAATTATTTAAAACTTAAATTCTAATGAATTGAGGGGAAAATGAAATCACACGGCCTCTTAAACATCTCTTCAAAAATCACCTCAGCAAGTTTCATGTTTTTACTTTTAAAGATGAGTCTGAAAATGTCTCAGAAAATATCGAGCTGTTGAAGGTGGAAAAATATTTTTTCGAATACACCTTTAATGCCAATATTTATGTGTATCGAAAACGTAGAAAATGAGTTTACAATCGAAGAAAATTTAATAACTGATTCTGAATGGCTATAATTAAATGTTTGATTAAAATCGCAAATAGAAAAAAAATGCTTAGATACAATTAAAAATAAATAAATATACCAATTTGAAAAACACTAAAAATAATAATTAGTATTTTTAATTGTACTATTAAACAACAACTAACTAATGCATTTAATTCATCTATTGATGAATTAAATGCATTATTAGATTTAGCAATTTCTCAAAAATCTTTCCATATGTTATAAGGAATTCCTATTATTTTATAATTTTGGCAAATGTTAAATCTGAAAACATTGGTATGAAGATTCAGGATTTTAAATAATAATTTAAAATATTATTAGCAAAAAAAAAAAAAAATCTTTCAAAAGTTACGCTATTATAATATGTAAAAAGACATTTTCCCACTATAATGTTAATTTCTAAACTGAAACAGTTTCGTAATATCATACTATTCGAATATAATATTTAACTCCAAAACAATAATGACGATAAATACTGTTATATGAGTGTTAGTAATCAGAAAAAAAATAAGAAGCCGAAAAAAATTCCACATCACTGTCTCAATCTCAAGTAACTGCAAATTAATGTTTATATTCATCCCACTATGAATGTAGACATGATTTTTTTTTTTTTTTTTTTTTTTTTTTTTTTTGAGCGATGGCCGATTAACACATTTTACAAAATAGTGTCGATTAGGAAAATTTCGCTTCAAAACAATTCCAGATCAGTCACTTTCTATATGTATAATATAAAACTATTTAATTCATACTCGTAATATACAAACAGAAATAAAAAATTTAAATTAAATAAGACTTACCTTTTTTTTTGCTGTAAATTAATAATATCCGAGTATTTTTGCCCGAAAATGGCAGACGTCTTTCTCTTACATTTAAAAAAGCAAAAACAAAAGCTGACATTGTAGACTTGGTCATGTTCTTTTCCGGCGTGTATTACAAAAAGTTCTCTGTTTACCCTGCGGTTGCGGTTATATCCGAAGCAGACGATCTTCAGCAGCTGATTTTAATGTTTATTTTTGCAGTCCTAACTTTCAGGCGGAATAGTTTTATGAGTTAGTCTGTATTTAAAATTTTCTATTTGAAGAATTTTCCAATGCATTTTACCATTTCTTTTTTATCAGTTTCAAAAAAATTCATTTGAAAACGGAAGTTTATTAGATAAAACACTGCTTAAATTTTTAAAATGTGTAAAAATAAATTTAATGGTAATAATACCACCCCCCTTTTTTAGGTGCGTTCGTAATTATATAAATACGTAGCACCTATAGTCGTCGTTCAGTCCGTCTGTCTGTCCGTCCGCATATAACAGAGCAAAAACTACCCGACCGAATGATCTGAAATTTTTAATATATAATTGCTGCAAAATTTTGTCGAGCCATTTCCAATTTTATGAAAATCGGATATATAGTTTAATTACAGGGACAGTCAAAGGTTTTTCTTTACATTACGGCCAATGGGAAAAATTATTGCAAGTGAATTTTAATGATGTTACAGACTTCCGAATGGTCTGAAATTTTTAATATATAATTGCTGCAAAATTTTGTCGAGCCATTTCCAATTTTATGAAAATCGGATGTATAGTTTAATTACAGGGACACCCAAAAGTTTTCCGTTACATTACGGCCAAAGGGAAAAAATTATAGCAAATGCATTTTAATGATTTTACAGCCTTCCGGATGGTCTGAAATTTTTAATATATAATTGCTGCAAAATTTTGTTGAGCCATTTCCAATTTTATGAAAATCGGATGTATAGTTTAATTACAGGGACACCCAAAAGTTTTCCGTTACATTATGGCCAATGGGAAAAAATTATTGCAAATGCATTTTAATGATTTTACAGCCTTCCGAATGGTCTGAAATTTTAAATATATAATTGCTGTAAACTTTTGTCGAGCCATTTCAAATTTTATGAAAATCGAATGCATAGTTTAATTACAGGGACAGTCAAAAGTTTTCCGTTACATTACGGGGAATGGGGGAAATATTATTGTAAGTGCATTTTAATGATGTTACAGACTATGCACTTATGAAGCGCAAAAAAATATACATTCAGTACAATATGGGGTGCAAAAAATAATTATAAAACTAGTTATAGTACGAACGCACCTCATTTGCCACGTTTGACGAGCAATTTCCAACTTGTTTAAGTAAAGTTTGTTTCATGCGTAATAAATAAAAAATATCTTCTTAATAAATAAAAAAAATGTTTTCGAGGATAAAAAAGTTTTCTTTGTAAATCTGTCAATCTTTTTATGTTAATTTTCTGCAGAATAAAACAATTTGTAAAATAACTTTTTTAAAAGTCATACCTCTAAAACACAAATTGGAAATGCGAAAAATTAATTATATCATGTGTTTTGCATAAATTTTGTATATATATATATTTTTTTTTTTCGGAAAAGGCTAATTTTATTTAAAAAGGCTGAAAGAAGTAAATTTTTTTTTAAAAAAACAGTTACTAAAAATAGATTAACAGGAAAAAAAATATGACTTGAATGCAAATTATAAAGCAATAAATGCATATATGACTAAACTCTGAAGATTCTTTCTGCGTGCTCATTAAAATCTGCAGACTTAACTGTAATAGAAAATGTTTAGTTTGAAATCACAGAAGTGTTTCGACCAGTGGTCGCCAAAAAAGTTAAAAAATTTCCTCCCTGCAAACTAAATATGTAAAGTGTATAGATTTAATATTTCTAATTCTAAATATGTTTCAAATTGCTCCAGCACATAGCATTTTTCTGAGAAATACTTTTATAATAATAACAATCCGTGATGTATTATTATATTAAATTGCAATGCTAGATAAAATTGAAATCATGAAAAAAGTATACTTTCACTTCTTAGATATCAAATTGATAAAATATAGCATGGAAATCTAGTTTGTTGATACTTGTACCGTGCATTTTTCTTTTTCTCCCCCCCCCCCCCTTCTTTTCGTGTCCGAATTTACTATTTGCTGTCCATTAATATTCATTCCTTATGCCGCTGTAACTAGGGCATGTTTTAAATATTTCTCTTCATTTTCAAAAATTTTTGAAGTTAATATTTTTGTCACACTGTGATTTACAATATGGTGGTTTTTTTGTCACATATATGACGTGACGTACGTTACATGCAGTGACATAACAGTGACGTTACAATATTTTTTTAATTGCCGGAAAAATAAAATTTTACAATAAGTAACATGTTTTGAAGAATTTTTATAATTGTTTAAAGTTTTCTAAGAAGTTCACATCTCAGTCACAATGTGACATCACTGAGTGGTGGCATTTTAGTCACAGATGTGACGTGACCACAGTGACTTACAGTGACGTCACAATGACGTCACTGTGACCATGCATGCTATGAGGGTGGAATAATATTGTGCGATTTATAAATTGCTCCTCGATAAGAAGAAAAAATGGGTACATTTATAACAACCGTGCGCACATCTCGCTGATAGCATTTTTAAAATTCCCAGTATACTACTGCTACTGGGAATACACATTTTGCGTATGTAAATTAAAAATATTTTTTTACTTTTAATTATGGCATTATTTCCTGTTATTGTTTATCTTTTCAGTTTTTTAAATGAAATTAGTATAAGGCATGCATTTTAAATTAAATGAGTGAAAGGTTTGTGTTTTAAATGAAAATAATAAAATAAGAATATGCTATGAAAACAATCTTTATTGATTTATTACCTGCGCCCGGCTGACATAAAAGTATCACAAAAGCCACATATTCACTTTTCTTTGAGTAGTTGCTCATGAGAATTCAAGTTAACCTTCCGTAATCGGATACTTCACACATTGGTGTATTACCTTTAATGTTGAAAGCATCGTTTTTGTTTGAAGCGAAAACTTTACTATGAATTCTATTACACAAAATCGCATCATCATCATCTACTATATATTTACAACGGAAATTTGTATTTCATTCCGATTGTTTATAATACTTTCGTAGGATATACCACAATTAGTTAGGTAATAAAATTGGAAAGGTTTTAGTGTATACATATTGTTCAAGGGTACTTAGTTATAGAGCAACAGTAAAAGTTCAAAAATTAAGTGAACCTGATTATGAAAGTTTAGCCTTTTTAAAAAAAAATCTACAGAACATATTTTGTTACAAGTGGTTCTGTTGCATGACTTTTAGGAATGGTGTTAGTATATACGATTTCATTATATGTTGATTAGTTACAGAGGTATTAATTCCTGTTGTCATAACGGTTTCATTACCCGACCATAAGTGCGCTGTTTATAATCAACTAAAACAATTACTTCTTAATTGCTAAATTTTGTCCAATGCTTAAGATAACATTATATCGCAATGGCGTTCGCATCGTTTTCAGTAATGTGCAAGGTCAAGCTGAAGATGCATATTGTTTAAAATACAAGTTCAAATTCACCATTTAGTTTAAACCAAGGTTCATTTGGAAATATTGACCAGCGCAGCGGGCATAGCCTGCTAGTATATTATAAAAATGTATGTTTAATACACAAATAACATTGTTCATAAAAGCTATATAGTTTAAAATTTTTAATGTTAGAATTTATTAAATACGCTTACGCTACTTAAAACCATAAACTTATTTTTATTCATATAGAAAGTAAATTTAAACCAAAGAAAAAAGATTTATCAACAATGTCACACTCAACGGTTCTTAAAACACCCCTTTTCTCCCTTTACATACCAGTAAAACAATATACTTCACCCTAAATCAACTGTGTTACCAGAAAAAAAAGTAATTTTTAAAGTAAAGAAATCATTCATTTCTTCAAAACAAAAAAATAAGAAAATATGCTGTAGGCGATTTTTCACGGGTAGAAAACAAAAAGGTTGTACTCATTGATTTTTTTATAACCAATTTCCTTCGTACATTGGAAATGTTTAGAGGAAATCTATTATAAATTTTAAAGCATATGGAGCATAAGATAGTACAGGAGTCGCAGAATTCCTAAAATGTTTTAACTTTGCTACCGCTATCATGAAAAATTAAAATTACTTGTGTATTTGTGACTGATCTCTGACGTTAACCGACGTGTGTCTAATGATGATTACTATTAATTTTCTTTTCTTTCTTTATTGTATTTATATTTATATCCCTTTCTACGTACTTGAATTAGGGATATATTTTTTCATATCTTTCGGATTAGAATAAGTATTATTGTATTCATATCTTTATTGTACAAGAAAGCTATTTGTATAAAAGGAAATGCCAGAAAATTATCCTTTTTTACTTCGTAATGTGAATACAATAGTAAGCCAGATAAAGAGAAGAAAGGAGGAGGAACAAAGAAAATCTCCTGTGATGCCTGGTCAGTGAGCAAGCTGGTAGAAAAGTGCAGTTGAATTGTCTATGATTTGACAAGTGGAAATCGCCCTTGATTTTACACTAGGTGGCCTCATGTTTTTTGGGAAGGTAGAAGCTGAAGTGAGAGTAGTCAGTCTGGAGTCTTGAGCTATGCTTTTGATTTGAAAGGTGTTTTTTGGAAATGTGTTGACTTTTGTGGCGAGTAAAAGAGTGTTGGAGATAGTTCTGTGGTAATTCCGTTGAATAAGTCTAGCTGAGTACTGTAAATTGAGAAGGGAAGAATGTAATTTAATAATATATCCCAGTACGTAGATAATAGTTATTTTTCTATATAATAATGTTACTTTTTGAATTTTTGCTATTTGGATGTCATTTTTTATTATTAGAAATGTGCTTGTATTCACTAAATGTTGTAAGAAAGTACTCTGCTTTCACGACAAAATACTTGAAAAAATTAAATCTTTAGTTCAGTTTCGATCGTATAAAAATGGAATATATTTCTTTCCAAATCAACTATTGTAGTATGTATTCTATAGTGCATTTTATATTCTCGAGTGTGGAATTTGAATAATAAAAAAGTGATAATAAATAACCAACATAAAATTTTAGCAATTCTATATTACTATTATGTTTTACCATAATACTATGAGGTAAATTTTTGTTTTTCATCGAATGTTGTGGTAATAAATAAATTTGGAGGAGTATTTTAATGCAAAAATTTAGCGGAAAATATTTGTTCTGTATATTTTTTTTATTAATATAACTCGAAAATATTTTATGAATTCCTGCACTGCCCTCTAGAACTCATTTAAATATATTCCAGATTTCAAAGCTCTATGTTAACAGTAAGTGGATGAAAAATGAGTAGCAAGATTTGACTGCCACATACAAACAAAAAGGATTGTAAACTAAAAGAAAGTATGTAACAAAAGTACCTTGTCAGTATCTTGATACCAAATTACCATAAACCTGCGATTCCTGAACCATACATGACATCTTCCAGTGATCCAGCGATGTCATACTTTTCAATAACAAACTTATCGTGCATCGTAGTAATTCGTAAAAATTTCATTATATTTGTGGGAAATTTCGCAAGTGACACTTGCATTCAACGAAATGTTCCCTTCGATATTAAAAAGGTAACGAAACTGCGTGAAGTGAAAATTCAGAAAAAATAAATAGAACACAGAAAGATTCCGACTGTTGTGAAAAAGAACAGTAGAATCTTTTCGACGATATTAAATAAAAACTTTAACGAAGTATAAAAATCTTAGGAAATATTCAACGACGTTATGTAAATAAAGCCAAAGCTTGCTGCTTTTAAGCTAAATATTGATTGTGAAAACAGCTACTATCTGTATTTCTGTGTTGTCTCCGTCTTAATAAATGTCAATGTTCGTCTTAGAAGTGAGTTATGGTCTATAAATAGGATTTTCACCCAACAAAGTGGTGTTCAGAAGTGACAGTTAACCCATCAATATTATTCATTTGTCAGAATTACCCATTTTACAGATTCAATCCAGATATTATTCTAATGGTGAGTCCATTGTTATATATTTTATTATGAAGTCAGTTGACATACCTGGAACTTGCATTTAAAAATGAACGAACAAATAAAAATTAAATTACTACACAAATTCCTATTTGATGCTGAAGGTGATCGATCTAATAGAAACAGAATACATGATTTTACTGGTTTCGGTTTTCAAACCGACAGCACCGAGTTCAAAAATAAAATAACTAAAGTTCAAACTAATTTTTCTTTAAATGATCTGATTACAGTGCGTAATTTACTTTGTATTTCTAATGAAGGATCTTTAAATGATCTTGCAACCCGATTAGTTACATACCTTTCAGACTTGAGCTTACTACAAACTAGCATTATACAAAATAAAAAAAAACACTGACTCGGAACCCAAATTGCCTTCAAATAATATGACTTCGAGTAATAACATTGAATTATCAAATGTTGACAAAAACAAGCAACTTCCAGTTCAAAGTTTTGTGCCATCATCTATAGGTTTTACTGATGTTGAAAGTGTTGCACCTCCTTTTGACAGAACTTATTTTCAAGATATAAATGTTTGGCTCAGTAATTTCGACGATGTCACTAGTATGTTTAACTTATCTGACTTTCATAAATTCATATTTTGTAAAAGATCCTTACGAGGAAATGTCCAGTTGTTAGTACGGACAAAATTTCATATCAATTCATATGACAAACTTAAACAACTCTTAATTTCAGAATTCAGTACCACTTATAATTCTGCCGAGTTACATGATGTATTAAATAAACGAAAATTGCAAGGAAATGAATCAATAGAAGAATACTTTCTTGTTATGAAACGATTATGCTTGCGTGGTAACATCGAGGATTCCGCATTAATTCAATATATCATAAATGGCATACCCGGCCCTATTTTCAGAAAATCAATATCAATATTATATTATACTGTAACAAAAGTTCACAGTTTACTAAGGCAAAATATGATGTCTAAAAAAACAATTTGGAAGAAACATAAGGCATTTGAAAATCCAATTTCTGCTATTACCATGAATGGTTGGGAAAATATACGATTCTTTTGTACCGATCTGTATATGATCTACTGATAAGTATGCATACTACATAATATGCTAAAAGTTAGTTCAGTTAAATGCATAGCACTGATGAAAATTTTCATTTAGCAATTTTCGACAACAAACGGATGTTATTGAAAAGTTTTTGAGCAGCCCTGTATATGATCTATACAATTCATACACACCAAGTAATATTTATAAAATAATTAAACTTAAAAATGCATATCACAACTGAAAACGCACTTCTTAGCAATTATTGTCCGTAGGCTTCAATAGTTCAATTAGTGTTCATTTTCCATTGTAGCAAAATTCTTTTGTGTGTCCCTGTAAATGAACCACGAATTCTATGTTCACCCCATTCTGTAGTAAGAACCTTGTAGTACCCTTGAATGATATATATCCATTTCATTATGTTTAAATTAGTATAATATCATTAAAAAACGCGGAAAACGATTTTTTCCCATGCATATTGACGTAACGGGATTCTTTTGAGTGTCCCTGTAAATGAACCATAAATGCTACAGACTTCATTTTCAATACCGAAAATGCCATAGTGTAACCCAATAACATATATCCATTTCATGACAATCGGGCTATATTTACGCGAGTTAGACCACGGACAGACGAATAGAGAAGCCGAATACATAAACACTTTTGAACTATGTTGAGAAGTGTTAAAAAGATTTGGTATGTATTCAGTTTAGAGCACGAGGATATAAGTTCTGCAATAAAAAAAACAATTAAAATTTTTTTGACAGATGGCGCTATACAGGGTGATTAAAAAAACGTATACAAAATGACATGGCAAATCAGGCATACAGCAAGGATAAAAAATCCTATAGGAACATAGGATCGCAAATTACTTATTTAGTCGCAAAGACAGGGTGTTACATCCTAACTGAACCCGGGTTGACGGTCATAATTTCGAGAAAAATAAAACCATTGTAATGTAAATGCAACGACATGTACCTTGTTTTGTATGAAATGTGATAGCATCACGAAAAGATCTGGAAAAACATGTTGCTCAAGCAATCGATGATACCGTATGGATTGATAATCGCAGTCCAAAATGTGGGGCATCAAGTGCTTACTGCTAGTGCGTATAATGAAACTTCTACCACTTTTGTTTGGTGTTATCACATTTAAAACAATGGTGAGAATGTCTGTTAAATGTTTTATTATAATGTACTTCAGTTTTCTGAAAGTTATTACCATAAACCCAAATTAAGTTAGGATGAAACACCCTGTATTTGTGAGTCAATAAGTGGTTTGCGACTGCATGTTCCTATGTGATTTTAAATCGTTGTTGCATGCGTGATTTGTCATGTCATTTTGTAAACTTTATTTTCAATCCCTTTGTATATAATTCAAAAATAAAGAATTTCCTACCAGCTAAATTTTGAAACATTTTTAGGAAATATTTCACACAATAAAATGTTTATATCAAAATGACAGTAATTACAGCATTATTATGAAAGAATACCGTCGCCTCAAAAGATAGTGATTTAATATTGGTTAATTTTGTTAACATTTGCTAATAAAGCATTTAAGCGCTATCTGTCGGTAAAATTTAAAACTAATCATTTTTATTCTGTAATTCGTTTTTGCATACTTTAAACAGTATAAATACTAAAGCTTTTAAAAATATTCCAAATAGTTTATTTGTAAAGCACTTCAAACACGTGTACTTTAATTATGGGCAGCCTGTACCCCTTTTTCCCACATTACATACCACTAAAACAACATTCTTCACCCAAATTCAACAGTGTTGCAGGAAAAAAGTAAAATAATTTTTAAAGTAAAGAATTCATTCATTTCTCCAAAACAAGAATTGCTTCAGGCGGTTTCTTACGGGTAGAAAATAAAGTATAATGGCATTCATTGGATGTTTTAGAAACAATTCTCTTATCACATAGGAAATGTTTAGAGGAAATAAATCTTTTATACATTTTACATCTTTTATATATTTATCACAGCATATGGAGCTTACGATAGCAATATATCCTTCTTTACATAAACTATATTGCTTATTCTGCAGCACGTTTTATATTTTCAGGTAGGGTGTCTGAATAATAAATAAGCAATTGTATTTGAGTTCCTGATAAAATATTGAAATATTACTAATACTATGGGATCGAACCCAGGCTTCCTGATTACAGAAAATAAGTGAAAACCATTTTGTTTTAATTAATAGATTTTTTATATTTAATATACGTTTTTAAGTTGACCACTACCAGCATTAAAAAGAATTTTTTAAAGAAAAATGTCAATAATGCATTTAAATAAAGTTTTGAAATTTTATAAAAGCTATACTTTCGCATTAGCCAAGAGTCAATAGCCGAAGAATTCGCCAAAGTATTTGATACTAACAGCAGACTTTTTAATTAAATGTCTATTAAATTTGTGCTTTATTAATATTATTGTATTATTATATTTATTTATTGATGAAGTTTTAATTTCGTTATGAAATATTAATCGGAAACAAAGGCTGAACTATTTAAATTGGTTTAAGTGCAAAAGAGGTTATGTTTCATAATCGGGCTTCACTCGATACATTTAGATTTTAAACAAACATGCTTGAAAATTATTTTAAAAACCACAAAAAAATCAGTAAATTGAGATACAGTTTTCTATTAAATTGCATTTGAAATAACAGTTTTTTCTCCTATCCGATGGTATAAAAACTGAAATTGTAAATTGTTTAGAAGTTAAAAAAAGTTTCGTAAACTCGAAATTTATTGGTTAGGTGTTGTCACCGTCATTATGCTGTCAGCTTTTCTCACGGACCTTTATTTTTTGCTTTATATATGTGATATGGATTTATTTCTTCATGATTTAGACATTTGTTTTCATTCTATCGTGTTGTTCATTTACATGTTTCAATGTATTACTCTACGAATACCACACTCTAAAAATTAAATGCGTAAATTTACTCATTAAAACAGGTATGGTGATGATACAAAAAATATTTGTCTATTTGTGTGAAAAAGCGTTTAAATTGTCAAATACACGCTCTGGTGTGTCAATTTCAAAATGCATATTTTCCTGTGTATTTTAACAGCCCATTAAACGACTAAGTGTAAAAAATATTGTCAGAAAACTCAGAAATATACAGTTTAACGTGTAAATTTTACATGAGTACGCATATATATGTGTAATATATACAAAAACGATATATACAAATACGATATATACAAAAACGTAATACATAACCTTATAGCCTGGCACGTAAATTTTGAACTAAATATATTTATGGTCAAAAAACAAATTTTCGTGAAGAACAAACACTTGTGTGCTTGGTGTGTTTGCCCTCTATCCAGCAGATTTGTTTTTAGACCACAAAATAAAGTAACCTTAATTTACAAAAAAACAGGATTGCATGAAATTATATTTACTGCATGCCATTCTCTGTTAAAGTTGTTTTGAAACCCGAAAATAGCATAGTCATAATTTATGAATAGAATCTGTATAATTTGAATAAATACACTGTAAAATAAAATTTCGAAAAATACGGAAATCCTGACGCGCGCCGGTATTAATTCCATATTTTGTCGGATTTTTTTTTTCTAAAACTTTCAGTCACAAGTTTTGAAAGATACATCTACATCAAGAGGAGACATTCTTTATTTAATTCAATCTACAGTAAACAAGGAATACTTACCGAAACGGTATTTGAACTCACGATCTGCTATTTTCTAAGCCATTAACTTGACCATTCAGCTACTATTACACAAACCAAGTTTTTAAGTTTTGATATTTATTGTGTTCATATAAGTACACATATTTATGTGTAATATTCTATTCTTACACATATTTCTGGGTAATATTGTTACACATAATCCTGTGTAACATTCTCTTCTAACACATATTTCTGCGTAATATTGTTACACATAATCCTGTGTAACTTTCTGTTCTTACACATATATCGGTGTACTATTCTTGCACATATTTCTGTGTAATATGCAAAATACACAGATTTTTGTGTAATATGCAAAATTTGTAAATTATATTAACAAAACCAATTCACGTAAATCCGTAAAATTTTCTACCATTTATACACTTCTTTGAGTTTTTGAAGGGATAACAAATTGCGCACATCCATTAAGCTAATAAACACACATAATTACAGGTAAATTTTAACGACAAGAGTGTAAATTTTAATAAAAATGTGTAATCTTACAAATTTACACATATACGTATGTAAAAGGGACTAATTTACAGATTTATTTTTTAGAGCGTACTTACTTTCGTAAACATGCGAAATTATTATAAGAAAATAAACTTCTTCTATATTGCATAAGTAACATTATCCATATAAGCTATAATTTAAATTTTTAATGTTAGAAAAATTATAAATAAGCAGTTGAATTCTGAATGCGTCATAAATATTGAACGATTAATATTACTTAAATTTTTTTTATGTCTTGCAAAACATTTTTCTGTACGTGATATTTGTCATGCACATGTTTCCGTAATATCACAGTATTAATACCAATTTCGAAATACTACAAAATTACTGTTACGATATTCGTTATTTCTTTTTAACATCTGTAACGCTGTTCATAATTGGAAAGTTTTAATAATAAAAAGCTTGTAAGCTTTTTTATTATTAATATTGTTCAACTATGAACATCGAACATTTATGTCACTTAACAGAAAAAAAAAATGCTTTTTATTTGACTAGAAAAAAATATCAAAATCAATATAGAACAAAAAAGAAAAATCATGCGTTAAGCATAGATTATGAAACACTTTCCAACTTCCTGAATGCTTTAACAAAACTTCGTTGTTTAGGGAAATAAGGTAAATAAGATAACTAAGTAAACATTTTATAAAACGCATAAAACATTTGAAAAACTGATTTCAGTAATTACCTTCTATAGTCAAATATGTATTCCAATTCTTTTGAACAGCCCTGTATTTGATCTTTTGGTTGATATATATATACTATATAATGGGAAAATTCAGTTTAGCAAGAAAATGCATAACAGGTTGAAATTCATCTTTCAGCAATTTATACTAATACATGGAAACATACTTGAATGCTTTTGTACAGCCCTGTAGTTTTTCTAGTACCTTTATTCCATGCCACTATTTAGCTAAAATTTAATTCAAACAAAAATACTCTTAAAACTACGGAAATTACATATCCAGAAATTATCACCCATAGATGGCCATGTATCCAACTCTTTGCGTGGCCCTGTATATCATTTTATCGATATTCTACAAATATTTCATAATAAACTAAATTCAGTTCAGCGTAAAAATGCATAACTCCTTTAAAACTCACCTTTAAGCTTATACTCAGTAAGCTTTAAGAATTCATTTCTGTAGCCCTGTATATGAACTATAACATTTATACGCACTTTATAGTATGCATAAATATAGTGAAAAAAGCGCATGTGATAATAAAAAATGTATTTCGAGCAATTATTATTAATATACAGTAATTCGGATACAATATAGTATCTGAAATCTTTTCAAATACACCGCAAACAATTCCCCCTATACGATTATGAACGGAACACTTTTGTGTGGTCCTGTAAATAAACAATAACTATTCTTTGTACCGCATATTCAACAGAATGCATATTTTAGTGCACTTCATAATTGAATATCAATTTTACTATGTTTGAAAGAATGTAACGCCATTAAAAATCATTTGAAACGATTTTTTTCCCATTGGCCGTAATGTAACGGAAAACTTTTGACTGTCCCTGTAAATGAACTAAACATGCTACAAACTTCATTTGAAATAGAGAACGTGCTATGGTAGAGGTCACTAACATCCAAAAATTTCAGAACGATCTGACTATATTTACGAGAGTTAGAGCGCGAACAGACGGCCAGACGGCCAGACAAACCGAAGTCATAAACACTTTTCAACTTTGTTGGAAAGTGTTAAAAATCAGGAGAAGCGCGAGTAGAGCTCGCTCTCTGAGAGTTCTGTAACGTTATGTTATATTAGTGTTACAAAAAATTCCATTATAATGATTAAGTTGGTGTTACTACTGATTATAGAAATCCATGAGTTTTTCACGTAATAAATCGATATAGATTTATAATTTAATAATTTTCAGATTAGTTTTTGCTTGCATATGCCATAAGACCTTCCTTCGTGCAGATTTTGAAGGTTAACTCAACCGGATGTACCATAGGGTTCACTCTTGAAACCTATAGATTAATTCTGTTTAACCTATAACTTTGAAACTCTGCATGAAGAAAGATATTAAAGCATATGTAAAGAAAAAAGTCCGAAAGTTATTAATTTAGAATATTTCAGTTTTTTTTTATATGAATATTCTTTATGATAATTCATGAACTTTTAACGTAATAAATTGACATAGATCTATAATTTAATCATTTTCAGAATTTGCTTTCTTTGCATATTCCATAGGACTTCTTTCGTGCCAATTTTCGAGTTTCTAACTCAACCGGAAGTACCCTAGGTTTCAGAACATATAGAGTAATTCCGTTTGACATATAACCTTGAAATTTGGCACGCTTTATAGCACATGTAAAGAAAAAATCCGAAAAATATTATTTTAGAACATTATGTTGTTGTTCTTTATATATGATCTGTTTTTCTGATTATGAGAATTCGTGAATTTGTCAAATAATAAATCGACACAGATTTATAATTTAATGATTTTCGAAGATTTTCCTTTACACTAGCTATAGCCTTTAAGCCCTGGCCCGCACAATTGTGCGGGTGATACTAAAGTAAAAGAGAAACACTATTTCCTGTTTTTGTGAGATTTAAAACCAAATCAGCACATTTGTATGAGTTAATTGGCTTCAGATGTTTTGATAAGACACACCTAAGGGGCGCCAACTACAATACAGAGTTAGATTTTCTGCTTTTAAAAGACTCTATCATCTAACAGCAATAGACAAAAAGTATGCACTGTCGTAATTTCTTTTAAATATGATTTTTAGTGTTTGCTTGAATTTAATTTTTCTTTTCATATACTTTATTCATGATTTTAATTGATTTTGTCTTTGATAAATTTAATTAGGCAAATTTACAAATGTTGAAAAACAAATGACCCGCACAATTGTCCGGGCTTTACCACTTCCAAAATGGCACAATTCCTAAGATATAAATTTTTAAATTTTAAGTGATTTTTTTTAACTTATGTTTTTAGCAATGTATTTTTTATTAATTACCTTTTTAAATCGGATTAATTTTAAATTAATAGGTTTATACTATTCATAATTTCTATTTAAAATTGATAGTATTAGATATATAATATGCACATGTAACGAACTGTATGTTTCTGCTCTGAGTTATAGATGTCCTATATGATTTATAAGTTTTATATGAGTTATATGCATATCACGAGATAAAGTTTTAACTTTGATAAATTCATTCCATTTTGTCGACACAGCAAGTAAGCCACCAGGAATAAATAATAAATTATGGAAAGTTCAGCAAATGCTCGACAGATTCCGTAGTGTCTGCTTGAATTTACCAGGAGATCAGGGAAAATTTTCCATAGATAAACAGACGATTCCTTTTTTTAGGACGTGCTTCAGTAAAGCAGTATATAAAAAACAAACCACACTCTGTTGTAACAGTATCACCTGGGATAGTTTTAAATTTTCTAGTATACCAGTGGGAAAGTACAGACATGGTCCACAAGGATCTGGGCTTAGGACCTGCTGCAGTCCTTACTCTGGTTCAGACCTAGGTTTATGTACTTCGATCGGTATTTCAACAAAATACCGCTGCTGGAAAAACTAAAAAAAAAAAAAAAAAAAAAAAAAAAAAAAAAAGAAGAAGAATCAGGCACAATCCAAACGGAGTGAAGGGCATACCATTTGTCAACAGCTCTTAAGAGGGGTGCGAGCATTGAGCACGTCTCAGAGAATGAAATCGTAGTGGTCTGTGCAAAAACAAAAAAAAAATTCAAGTATTTTCATTGTGGCTGATGAAAATTATCTCAATAAACAAGAACTTTTTTTGCTTAAACTTTTATTTGCACACATAATTCCAAACTACACAATTGTGTAGATTTAGCTCAAAAACGGTTGCATTAAGACCAAACCCGCACAATTGTGCGGGTCCTCCCTTGGCATAACCTGACATCGGGTATTTTTTTTCAATCAAATACGGTCCTGTCGATAAGGGGAAACCACCCAAACTTTCAATTTCTACAAAAAAACTCTCCGTCTTAAAGGGTTAAGACATTCCTTCTAGTCAAATTAAAAATTTACGTCAACTAGTCATACGTCTAGTCATACGTCTAGTCATACGTCAACCGGAAGTGCATATAGATTTTACTCTCACATTAATTTATAATTCTATGCGACTTATTATGCGATTTTCCGTAATCGGAATTACCAAAGACAGATATAAGGGTTCCGCTTATTTCTTTTCGCGTACGGAACTCTAAAACGGTTGTCCAAACGCACTGAATCTTAAATCTTAAAAAGAAAAAAAAAAAAAAAAAAAAGCAATTTATCAAATTACAACGACCATTTGGAAAATGATTTTTTCGAAGACTAAAATTTGAGACATAAAAAATCGCACGGGGTTGATCATACGTTACGTACGCCATGAATTAAACATTGATAGTGTTATTTCACGTAAAAATTCCAAGCGACAAAAATCGCCTGCGATTAGTACGTATTATCCACCTGAAAATTATGTATTATCCAAGCATTTCATTGGCTGTTCAGAAAAAAGCTTTTCCATCGTCAGATTTCTTTTAACTCTGGAACCCATTTTAAATGAAATTTCATTCTTAAACTTCTAAACATCCCACAATATTACTTTTTACACCGTCGTATAGAGAAAAAAATGCATTTTTAAATGCAATTTGTTTGAAAGCTGTATCTCAATTTGTTTCTGAGTTATTAATTTTTTTTTTGTAGTTTTTATTACTTTTTTCCATAGTGGCAACATATAAAGTTTTAAGTTTGAGTTTCCATCTCTGTTGAAAGTAAAGGGAAATACAGATTACTGTATAGACCAATCAGAAAACGAATAAAATGCTGATTAAACCAATAAAAACCTTCAGATATGCTTTTGATTTCCCATCCTGACGAGAACAATAACCATTTTTCCAAATGGTTAAAAAAAAAAAATTCACTTTACACACCCCTAAAATAGCATCCTCGCCGTAAATGAAGTGTTAGAGAGAAAAAAAAAGTAATTTTTAAAATAAAAAATTAATTCTTTCCTTCAAAAGAAAATGCTTTATGTCATTTCTCACGGGTACAAAATAAATTAGTTGCATTCATTAATTTTTTTAGGAACGATTCCT
Organism: Maratus speciosus; assembly: GCA_963932465.1. Lineage (NCBI taxonomy): Eukaryota > Metazoa > Arthropoda > Arachnida > Araneae > Salticidae > Maratus > Maratus speciosus. The sequence goes on along the minus strand of OZ010786.1, from coordinate 50,736,296 downwards.
TTCACACGCAGAAAATGCTCAGAAGATAGGAAACTTTTATGCATTTTAAAGTATAATAAGCACGAAATCGCAACATAACGTCCTTTACATAGGCTATATTGCTTATTCCTAAGTAAGTTTTACAATTAAGGTTCAGTTTCTGTGTGATAAATAAGCACCTGAAAATTGAATACATCATAAAATATTGAAATATTAATAATATTTAAGTATTTTTTCATATCTTTCTCAATTTTAAGTTACGCTATTTTTCATGCACATTGCACAAGCTTCGTAATAAATTGTATGACTACTACTTTTGTAATGGTGTCGCAACACAGTTTTTCATAATATTATATTTTCCATGCACATGTTTTGTAAGTTCCTTAAACGCATACTACTTTCGTAATATTTCGATCATTTTAAATAAAATATTTAGTGGCATAAAAACGAAAAATTAATGTAGTTTAAAGAACCGTTGCATGCGACATTCTTGATAAATCTTTTTATTCTGGTGGCACGTTTTACCTTTTTAAATTCATATTCTGAGTGATAAATTAGCACACTGAAAAAGATGGGTATTCAAAACTAAGTATAAAGTACTCAATTTTAAGTACATCATATACTCAAAATAGCTCCGATCCAAAGGTACTCAAAATTGAGAAACACATGTACTCATTTTTGATTTTTTGGTTGTGTTCAAATATGAATCGCTACGAACGGCCCCCCTGAACATAAAAAATTAAAGTAAAAATGTACTGACATTTATTTCCCGTTCAAAGTTATAAGCAAGAAACGTTTAATTGATTATATATTAAGAAAAATAGCAAAATTAATAACAAGATGCCCAAATCGAATATTTTTTGACAAGTGCATTATTTGCAAGCACATTTAAATTATTTTAAAATACTGTGCATAATTTAATATTTGCATTAATAGACATATTTTATGCCGCCATAAATGAAATAAACCGGTACAAACCGGTACAGGGTACAAAATTATCGTTTTGTTTGGGTTTGATAACATGTGATGTTTCAAAATTGAGAAAACATAGCTTCATTTTTGATCCAAACACTCTCAATTCGATATGAATACATCGATATACTCATTTTTGAGTACTTCATTTTTTTAAGTGCAATTGACATTAGAATGCATCATAAAATATTGAAATTTTAAGAATACTTAAGCATTTTTTCATAACTTTTCTATGTATGCTATTTTCCATCCACATCTTTCGTAATATAATTGTACAAATACTATACATTCGTAATCGTGCGAAATTGTCATAACCAAATTTAATACTTCTGTATTATATAAATAGCATTGTTTATAAATGTTATAATTTAAATAGGTTTCAGAAGATTTTAATCTCATCATTAATTTATAATTCTATGTCAGTTTATTAAATGATTTTTCATAATCAGTATTTCGAATGACAGACTATAAGGGTTCGTTTTTTTTTCATTTCCCGGTACGGTACTCTAAAACAACGAATCTTAAATCTTAACGATATTTTTTTTTCACTTTATATATCAACTAGGGGGCTCTGCCTCCTGCAAGCTACGCTCGCCAACCCCCGTTCAGACACCGCAGAATCTGAAAATCTAAAAATCTAATGGGTTTTAAAAAATTAGAGAAGATTAAATTATACTGAAAAAGCTGTGCAGATCTCCCTGTAAACGGGTTTCCATTCAATTCCCTTTGATTGCAAAAATTTAATGAAGAATCAGTTGCTGTTAAGACATCCAATGGTTGTTTTCGTTTTTGATTAAAGAGGATCAGTTAAACATTTGAAAAGAAGCTAAAATAAAATGAATTAAGCATTCAGAGTCTTTGTCAACCGATATTTTAAAACAATCTCTATAACAATAGCCTAAATCATGTGACTATCATCAACAGTTCCGGGCGGAACACTTTGCTTTTTATACTCTAGGTGCCATTTTGATACTTTAATGTTATCCAGGCACAGGTGATAAGTCGCCAAATATTATTCTATCCCCATCATTTCATCTATATTATAATAGTTCAAGTCATCAAATGCCATAAACAAATACGATCTGATCCCTTCGCCTTTCATATGAAAGTTTGGTAAAAATGTCATATTGGCGCGAATTTTTTCCACCGCCAATTTGGGGAACGCATCAACAGCATAAACAACAACATCCGGCTTACCATATCAAGCAAAATAACGATACTTTGGCGCCAGTTAAGTACCTGTTGCGTATATGACATTGGCGTCACAAAAAAATCGCGCCAATATGGGGCCGTATATGACATCTGTGCCGAAGGAAAAAAAAGCCGGGGAAAAAAAAATCTCGCCAATATCTTTTTTTCAACTCACCAGTTAGCATTTTTTTTATTGTTCGAGTGGTAAATTAAAACATTGATTTGAAGTTGAAATTAAATGTCATGGTTTGTTACATAATTCAATATTTCGCCAGATGTCATATACATGTCAGCATGTTTGGCATGATTTTTTTTCTTTTTTTTTTACGAAAATTTGGCGAAAGCCTTGTTTTCTAATACCAGTTACATATGTATTTTTGGTACTACTTAGTTATCCCGTCGACAAAAAATCTATCGCGAACTATAAGATTAAATGTCAATAATACTTGATCGTAAATGTCATATTCACTTGACTTTTAGCAAGTTACACGTGTTTACGTCATCCAGTGATTTTTATTTCGACGTTTTATTTTTATATTTATTAATGTTTTACTAATTTATTTGTTCTTTCGTTATTTAAAATAAAAGTTTTGTCAATCTGTACAATTTGGCGAGTGGTTTGGCGATTTATATAATTTGCGAAATTGGGTGACGGAATAACTACTATATTGTACCGTATTTTTTAATTATTTTCTATTATTTTCAAAAGGAAATAGCAAAAAAAAAATTAATTACTATAGAACAAAATAATTTATATAAATTTAAAAAAAAGAAATAAAAGTAAATATACATTTATTATTAAATAAACAACAGTAGCCGGGTTACCATGTCTACCAAAATAATGCCATTTGTGCGCCAATTAGGTACCCCGGTGCGTATATGACATCTGTGTCTAATATTTTTCTTTTCGTTTTGTTCTTAGGAAAAAAAAAAAAAAAAAAAAAAAAAAAAAGAAGAAGTGAAAGCCATCAATTTAAATGAAAGTTTTGTATTTAATAAAATGATAACGAAATACAAAAAAAGCATTGTTCTTAGCATAGATTTAAAGGAGGCCTAACTGTCGCCAAATTAATTTAAAATAGTAACCGTTTCTGAAGTATGAAAAAAAATCTGTTATGATTAAAACTTGAGTTGCCATCATTAGAAAAAATGTATTTAAAATTAGAAAAAAAATAATATTTCGAAAACTAATTCGAATTTAAAAATTCTAATACCAGTTTTGATATCTGTCGATCAACACGAATTTTTGGTGTTAATTTCATCGCAAAGTATTCCATATTTTAGGAGAAATCGCCGTGAAACAAAATCAGTTGTTTAATCAGTCGATTCAAACAATCGATACATTTCAGGCGTTTCATATATTCGTTTCATAAATTCGTTTCATTAGGATTTTATATATATAGGGTAGATAAATTAACATCCTTCACCCCAAATCAACACTGCCAGAGAAAAAAAAATTAGTGTATTTTTCTAAATTCATATTTTTTTCTTTAAAAAAAGGCTTTATACGATTTCACACGGGTAGAAAATAAATTAGTTGCATTCACTGAATTTCTTATAAAACTGTCCTTTGCATAAACTATAGTACATTCCTTAGTATGTTTTACAATTTAAGGTTCAGTTTTGGTGTGATAAATACATAACTGAAATTCGAATGCTTATTCAATTTTTTCCATGTATGCTTTTTTTTTATGTACATTGCACATGTTTCGCAAAATTGTATGGATACTACTTTCTTAATCGTGCGAAATTCTCATAACAAAATCTATTATTTCTATATTATATAACTAACATTATTTAGAAAAATTATAATTTAAATATTTTAATGTTAGAAAAACAACAAGTAAGTAATTGAAATACGACTGTGTCATAAAACGTTAAAAAGTTAATAACATTTAAAATTTCTTCCTCTGTCGCAACACAGTTTCCCATATATGATATTTTTCATGCATGCATTTTGCGATATTGTTAAGCGAATACTACTTTTGTAATATTGCGATTATTTTAGGTAGCAAGTTTAGTGGCATGAAAACGAAAAATTAATGAATAGTTTAACTTTAAAGAACCGTTTCATGTGACCTTCTTGATAAATCTTTTTATTCTGTCAGCACGTTTTACATTTTTATAGTCATATTCTGAGTGATAAATAAGCAATTGACATTTAAATGCATCATAAAAAACTGCAATATTAATAATACTTAAGTATATTTTCGTAACTTACGCAATGTTTCCCATGTTTTCTGTTTTTCATGCACATGTTTCGTAATACAACTATACGAATACTACATTCGTACTCGTTCAAAACTGTCATAACCAAATTTAATACTTCTGCATTATATAAATAGCATTGTTTATAAAAGTTATAATTTAAATATTTTAATTTTAAAAAAGCAACAAATTAGCCAGTTAAATTTTAATGTAATAACCATTAAAAGATTATTAATATTTAAATATTTCTTCATCTCTTGCAACACAGTTTCCCATACATAATATTTTTCATGCACGTGTTTTGCAATATCACTAAACGAATTCTACTTTCGCAATATTGCGATTATTAAAAACTTATTACTAAAATATTCATTACTTCTATCTAAAAAAGTAACATTTTTCCTAAATTTGTAATTACATACAATTAAAAACTTAAAAGCAGAAACTTACTTTTAATTAAATTAGAAACCAAGCCTAAACCAGAAAAAAAAGATTTATAAAAAAATGCCACACGCAACAGTTCTTGAAAGTTAAACTACATTTATTTTTAACTCTTCATGCCACTAAAACAATATCCTTCACCCTAAATCAACAGTGTTCGAAAAAAAAATTAAGTTTTTTTTTTTTTTTTTTTTTTTTTTTTTTTTTTTTTTTTTAAGAATTCATTTATTTCTTCAAAATAAAAAAGCTTTAGGCGATTTCTCACGCGTAGAAAATAGAGCTGTTGCATTCATTCTTTTGTTTTATTTTCGGAAAAAATTCTATTCTCACGTTGAACATATTTAAAAGAAATAAATATTTTATAGATTTTACAGCATATGTAGCAAAAGAAAGCAATATATTTTCCTTACAGAAACGATATTGCTTATTATATAGTAAGTTTAATATTCTTGGGTTCAGATTTTGAATAATAAATAAACAAATGAAATTTTAAAGGGTCATAACAATAATGAAAACTTAAATGTTGTTCATTTTTTGAAAAATATACATGGTATTTTTCATGCGCATGTTTCGAAATATCATTGTACGAAATCTACTTTCGTAATTCTGCAACATTATTACATCATTGCTAATTATTATTGCAAAATTTATTATTTCTCTATAACATTAGATAACATTAGTTCATACAAGAGAAAATTTGTAATGTTATAAATTTGTAGATAACATGGAAATTGTTACTTTTATATAACATTTAAATAGAAAGAAAATCTAGACCAGAGTTATATAAATATACTCTCTAAAATTGGAAGGAGTGAAAAGTTCACTCTTTGAAAGAGTGACAGCTATTTTCACTCTTTTTGGAGTGATTTTGTTAAAATACACTCCTTAAAGAGTGGAATTTTTCGCTCTCTAGAAAGGAGTAAAATGTCTCACTCCGTTATCGAGAGTGAAATAGTCTCTCCTGAAAGAGTGACTTACGTATATATTGCTTACTAACTAATCAGAACAGCAAGGTGACGACGCCTTTGTGAGATAAGAAAAATGATCACTTTTTCGTCGGTCATCTTAGGATTAACAGATTAGGATATCATTAAAATGATTCTTTATGGAACACATAAAGGTAAGTCTTATTTAATTTTGATCATTTATTCGTGTAGATATGGGATGTTACCCTCATAGCATGCATGGTCATAATGACGTCGTTGTGACGTCACTGTGAGTCACGTCACATCTGTGACCGAAATGCCACCACTCAGTGATGTCACATTGTGACTGAGATGTGAACTTCTTAGAAAACTTAAAAAAAATTACAAAAATTCTTCAAAACATGTTACTGTAAAATTTTATTTTTCTGGCAATAAAAAAGAATTGTTATGTCACTGCATGTAACGTAGGTCACGTCACACTCACAAAAAAATCCCCCCATATTGTAAGTCACAGTGTGAGAAAAATGTGAACTTCAAAAATCTTTGAAAATGAAGAGAAATGTTTTAAAAAGGCCCGAGTTACAGCGGCATAAGGAATGAAAATATATTAGTGGATAGCAAATAGTAAATTCAGACACAAAAAGATGGTGGGGGGGGGGGCATATAAAGGAAAATGCACGGTACAAGTATCAACAAACTAGATTTTCATGCTATATTTTATCAATTTGATATCTAAGAGAGTGAAAGTATACTTTTTTCCTGATTTCAATTTTATCTAGAATTGCAATTTAATATAATAATCCTTCTCTTATTCTTATTATTATAAAAGTGTTTCTCGGAAAAATGGTACGTGCTGGAGCAATTTGGATAACATATTTAGAATTAGGAATATTAAATATATACACTTTACATATTTAGTTTGCAGGAAGGAAAAATTTTAATTTATTTTTACCGACCACTGGTATTCGAAACACTTTTGTGGCTTCAAATTAAAAAATTTCTATTATAGTTAAGTCTGCAGCTTTTAATGAGCACGTAGAAAGAGTCTTCAGAGTTTACTCATACATACATTTCTTGCTTTATAATTTGCATTCAAGTCATATTTTTTCCTGTTAGTGTACCTATTTTAAGTAACTATTTAAAAAAAAAAAATCTACTTCTTTCAGACTTTTAAAATAAAATTAGCATTTTCCGAATTAAAAAAAAATATATACAAAATCTATGCAAAACCCATGATATAATTTATTATTCGTATTTCAAATTTGTGTTTTAGAGATATGACTCTAAAAAAAGTTATTTTACGAATTGTTTTATTCTACAGGAAATTAACATGAAAAGAGTGACGATTGACAAAGAAAATTTTTTTATCCTCGATATTTATTTATATCTTATTATTTTTTAAGAAGATATTTTGTATTTATTATGTGTGAAACAATCTTTACTTAGAAAAAGGGAGGGGTGGGGTGGGGGGGGGGGTTAAAACTTATAAAAAGAAAAGGTAAAATACATTGGAAAATTCTTCAAATACAAAAATTTAAATACAGACAGTCTCATAAAATGATTGCACATGTAAGTTCCAAATCCACCTGCCCAAAATCGTCTGCCACGATACCGCAGGGTAAACAGAGAACTTTTTGTTCTAACAGATGCGGTAAGTTACTAGTCTAAAATGTAAGCTTTTGCGTGTGCTTTTTTTAATGGAAGAAAAAGACGTCGCCATTTTCGGGTTGGGTTGGGTTGATTTTTGACGGCCAATTATCTACACGAGGGATATAGGCCCGGGGGGAGTGCCCTCCGTGGGGGTCTTTCTAAGGGAACCTAATCCGTATTAACGCATGGAAGATCCACGGCTCGAAGAAAACCACGAAAACTCCGAACGATTAGGCCGACGGGCGCGATTGGGATCGAACCCAGCACCTCCCGTCTACCAGCTTCGAGAGCAGAACCTCTCGGCCACTGGTGGGGCCGCCATTTTCGGATACACATGGATATTAATAATTAATTTATGGAGCTTAAAAAGTAGGTCTTATTTAATTTAAATTGTTTATTCTTGTTTTGTATATTTGGTGAGATGAGTTAAATAGTTTTATATTATACCTATAGAAAGAGACTGGTCTGGAATTGTTTTTCAGATTAGAAATTAACATTATACTGAATGGGAAATGTCGTTTTGCATACTATAGTTTTGAAACTTTTGAAAGACTTTTTTTCATTGCTAATAATATTTTAAATTATTATTTAAGATCCTAAATCTTCATATCAATGTTTTCAGATTTAACATTTGCCAAAATTATAAAATAATAGGAATTCCTTGTAACATATGGAGAGATTTTTGAGAAATTGTTAAATCTAATAATACATTTAATTCATCTATTGTACTTTGTTGTTGTTTAATAGTACAATTATAAATACTAATTATTTAGTGTTTTTCAAATTGGTATATTTATTTTTTTAAATTGTATGTAAGCACGTTTTTACTGTTCGTGATTTTAATCAAACATTTAATTGTAGACATTCAGAATCAGTTATTAAATTTTCTTCGATTGTAAACTCATTTTCTACGTTTTCGATACACGTTCGATACTTCGCATTAAAAAATAAAATATGACATTTAAGCATTGAAATAAAGTGTTTTTTATGCCTGATAACAAGTTTCTAGATTAAACTGCTTTATTATAATTTTTAAAATTTGATATTTATAATATTTATAAAAAAATATTTATAATTTATAATATTTAGAAAAGTTGATATTGTACTGTTCATTAGCGATAATTGCTGGAAATGCATTTTTAATTATAATATGCGCTTTTATGATTCTCTATATTTATGCATAGCATATGGTGTATATAAAAGCTATAATTCATATACAAGGCTACACAAAAGTATACGTAAGAGTTAAGGGGTATGGGCGCAAATTACTTAAAGGTGTTTTTTAGATGAGTTATGGATTTTTATGTTGAACTGCATTTAATTTACTAAGAAATGTTTGTAGAATATGGATAAAATGATACACAGGGTCACGTAAGGAAATGGATATATGGCCGTCTATAAATTATAATTTCTGGAAATGTGATTTCAGCAGTTTTAAGAGTGTTTTAATTTGAATTAAATTTTAGCTAAATAGTGGCGTGTAATAAAGATTCCAGGTAAACTACAGGGTTGTACAGAAGTATTCAAGTATGTTTTCATATATTAGTATAAATTGCTGAATGAGAATTTCAACCTGTTATACGTTTTCTTGCTAAACTAAATTTTCACATTATATACTAATATATATCAACCTACAGATTAAATACAGGGCTATTCAAAAGAATTGGAAAACATATTTGGCTATGGACGGTAACTGCTGAAATTAGTTTTTCAAATGTTTTATACGTTTTCTAAAATATTTACTTAGTTATCTTATTTACGTTATTTCCTTAAATTACGATGTCTAGTTAAAGCATTCAGGAAGCGTTGGAAAGTGCTTTATAATCTATGCTTAACGCATGATTTTTCTTACTTGTTTTTTTTTTTTATTTCCCAGATCAGTCATTTCCTATACATCATACCAAATCTATTTAGCTCATATTAAAAAAATACAATATACACGGGAATAAAAAATTTAAATAAATATGGCTTATCTTATTCTTCTTTAAATAGGAAATATATTGATATCCGTTAGACTCCATGTTCCTATTTAATAAAATAATAACAAATCACAACACATAAAAACTTACACATTCTTAATATAAAGCTTGAACTCAAGATCAAGCTTAGAACTTAATAAAAAAGGATGCCAGTTGATAAGCATTGTTTCTTTCAGTGTAAAAATTAAAAGTATTTTAGAAGAGTAGGACTCCAAAATAGCAATACTTTGCTAAAAAGTACGGTAAAAAGATAATATTGTATATTTCAAACAAAACTTTATTTTAAAATTCATCACAGTGTTTATAACAAGAATCATCACAGTGTTAATGCTTGGAAATTTTCCCAGAGAGAAACATTCGCCTTGCAAACAATATTTCAAATGGAAATCAAATTTCAAATTGATTGCTTAAAAGGCGCAAAAGCCAACATAGTGAAAAAAATTCCATAACGGTACTTGAATCCGGGCCATCAGTATAGCGCACTGACATTCTACCGACTAAACCACATGGAACGAGACCCAGCCTGGAAAATGTCTTACTATTACATGTTGGCAAGGCTATAAACTCAGCACAAGATGGAATATTTATCATGAGCCACCGACATGGGGCAAACACGAAACTTAATTAAATCCAGCAGCGATTCAAACTATATAAATACTTGGAATTTTTTCCAGAGAGAAACATTCGCCTTGCATATTTCAAATGAAAATCAAATTTCAAATTAAAATTGCATTTTAAGCAATTAATTTGAAATTTGATTTTCATTTGAAATATTGTATGCAAGGCGAATGGTTCTCTATGAAAAAATTTACAAGTATTAATATAGTTTCAATCGATGCTGGATTTAATTAAGTTTCGTGTTTGCTCCATGTCGGTGGCTCACGATAAATATTCCATCTTGTGCTGCGTTTGTAGCCTTGCAAACATGTACTAGTAAGATATTTTCCAGGCTGGGTCTCGTTCCACGTGGTTTAGTCGGTAGAATGTCAGTGCGCTACACTGATGGCCCGGATTCGAGTCCCGGCTTGGAATCTTTTTCTCTATGTTGGCCTTTGCCCTTTTAAGCAATTAAATTGAAATTTGATTTTCATTTGAAATCATCACATTGTTTATGACAAGTTCGTCACAAATGACACATATTTCACAAATTAGTCACAGTGTGACGTCAAAGCATTGTCGCTGTCGTCACAGATTCGTCACAAAGTTAATGCCAAAATAGTCACAAATGACACACTTTTCACAAATTTGTCACACCGTGACTTCACAGAGTGGTCACAATGTGACGTCACAAACGACCTCTAAAACGGCCATAACGACCTCGCATTCTAGTCACTATGACGTCACATCGACGTCACGTGACGTCACATCGACGGTCACAAAATCACAGTGTGACTTCACAACGACGTCGCCGTGACGTCACCATGCCTTACGGGTAAGAATATGAGCTAAATAGTTGTATGTTGTATCGATAAATATTGATTGTGGAGCGTTCTCCTGTTTCCCATTCCTAGAAAATTGATTGTCTATCATATTTTTTCATGTAGCGGTTTGAAATATAACTGTTTTAACATTTGAATAACACACAATGCTTAGTAAAAAAAATAAATAAATAAATAAATAAAATAAAAAATTCCTTAGTTCGGCCAATGCGAATAAAAAAAAATTGTGTAAATATTTCATTCTTCCCATTCAATACTGTGATGCAAAATACTTTTGCCAACGATCTGGAAAAAAAGTTTTATCTGTTTCGTTTGCAAGGCTGGCTTACTCAGAAGATATCTGGATTTTTTCAATTCATAGCAGACACGATGTAAACATTAATTTGCCGTTCTATGAGTTTTTTTTTTTTTTTTTTTTTTTGCTTTATTACTAATTTCTGATTATATACATTTAGAGTATTTATCATCATTATTATTGTTACGGAGTTAAATATGATATTACGAAAAGGTTGGTATATAAATTTTTTTAGATTGCATGTAAGCATTTTTCTGCGGTTTCTGATTTTAAAATTTCGAGACTGAGTAATATAAAACAAATTATAGACATTCTGCATCAGATATTAAATTTCCTTCTATTGTAAACGTATTTCCTACGTTTTGATGCGTGCAATTTTTGGCACTAAAAAATAAAACATGATATTTCAACATAGAAATAAAATGTTTTTTATGCCTGTTTTGAAGTTTATCGATAAGACTACTTTAGTGTATTTGTTTAAAAAGTTCATATTTACTTACATAATATAGGACTGAATACTTTTTTAAAGAGATTAATAACTACTACTTTTTCATTAAATTTTTTTTTCAAACAATAAGAACATTCCACATGCAGTCATTTACTTTATTTTTATTAAAATTCATACCGATACAAATAAATGTAATGCGTTTATTTTTATATATTTTTTTCTATATTTTTTCCTAGGTCAATCTTTTCTATAAAACATATAAAATCTATTTTGCTCATATTCACAAAATACAATATCTACTGGAATAAAAAGAAAATAAGTTAAATATGGCTTACAGTGCCATTTCATTAATAAATATTGTATTAATTCCCTTTTTCAACAATAATGGGCGAAAATTAGAAATCATGACTAAGTTAAGGAATATGTTTAAAAGAAAAATATATGCATATTCCAGAGAACTTAAACTGAAGACTCCATGATCACATTAAATAAAACAAAAGCAAATCACAGCGGATTAAAAAAAAATTACGCATTCATAATATTTAAATCATGCTTAGAACTCATTTAAAAAAGATGTGAGTTTATAAGCATTGTTTTTTAAGTGTAAAATGAAAAATATTTTAGAGCAATAGGACTTTGCAAAAATAGCAATAATTCACTCGAAAAGTACGGTAGAAAGATAGGAATTTATATTTAAAATAAAAACTAAAATGAAATCAAACATTGCTAAACATGTAACATCCACATATTAAAAAGTTATTTATAAAACTTTAAAAGTAATATCTTTATAGGGCATGCAATAAAAGCAAACAAAAAAGATAAGATTGGAATAAAATATATTAGTTTATTTCTATCAGTAATCTAATTTAAATTCATATGTAACTTTAACTGCATTTTCCTTAAAAGTTCAATTAGTGTTACAAACTATGAATTAAATAAATATTGCTAATAAAGTATTTTATTCCAATCTTTACCACGCTTGTATCTATTTCCATTGCATGCCGTAAAAGATGCGATTCTTTTAAAATTATCATAAAAGCAAAATAAAAAAAGAATTGACTCCATAACAAAGGAACATTCACTCCTATGAAAGAGTGACTCTTCAATCCTTCCAGGGATGAAAAACCGCACTCCTTTAGCAAGAGTGAATAGTCACTCCTCCGAAAGGGTTAATATCCACCCCTGTTTAGAGTAAATATTCACTTCCCAGGAGTAACTATTCACTTTTGCTCCTAGTGAATAGTCACTCTAAAAAGGTTGGGCATATTTTGACTCTGCGATAGAGTGTAGTCGCTGCTTTTTACTTAAAATGTAGATACCGGATATCCTAAAATGCACTTACTGATTTTAAAATTTAGTAACTTGCAAATGGTGACAATTATTAAAACAATTCGTGCAGGAGGGTTATGTAAGTCGTCGGAAGTTTATTTACTGAGATTCTCAATTTTAGTTTAAAATAGCAGCAGTATAAGGAGCTGTAAAGGCGCTAAATCGGGACTGATTTTTGGTCTCTGTTCTTTGAGTACAGATATCAAAGAAGGAGGTTAAACATATATGGAAGGGTTCTCATTCGCCAGTGAAATTTTGTTCATATTGATTCACTCTATATATTTAATAAATTATTTAATACCTCCTACCTTCGCATGAATACTGAGAGAAGACAAAAATCGGGCCTCGATTTAGCGCCTATTGGTTGCAGCGTCATCTATCACTGCTATTTTAAACTAAAATCGGGAATCACAATATAAAAAAAACTCCTCATCTTACATAACCCTCCTGCAATAATTTTTTTGAATAGCTGTCACAATTTGCATGTTATTGAATTTTAAAATCAGTCAAGCTAGTTTAGGACAGCCGGTATATATATATATATATATATATATATATATAACCATTTAAACATTACCGAACATCATCAAAAACCGCAATATTGTGAATGAATTGACAATAAAAATGGATGCCACAAACCTATAATATAGTACTGTATGTATAAAATAAAGTACCTTAAACTTAATTACAAGAATTAATATGGAAGAAAAAAAGAAGAATATGGATTCCGAAAAAATTGAAAAACTTATATATTGAATTACGTTTTCAAGAGTACATAATTCAATGATATAAGCAAATCGGTTGTTTTCTGTGAGAAAAAATACTAAAAGCTGAAAATTTTTTTTCTCCTGTACCCAAACAACCAATATAACCAAAAGAATAGCTTCAAGATGAAAACAGAACATTATCAAATGGCATGAAATGGAAAAAGACTTCAACCCATGAAATATTTAATTTATAGCAATGGAAATCTTACACAACATACCGAATAAATTCCCAGTTGATTTTCAAAATATCTTCCTGCACATGGAATCCAAAAGCATGATAAGATTAAGGTGAATAAAACAGTTAAGTTAACACAGAAATTAAAACCTACGGATTCAGTTAATTCATTTTGAAATACCGTGATAAATTCAATTAATATATATATATATATATCAAAAGCGTCACATTCAACGGCTCTTAAAACTTAAAGCACATTTTTTCTAACTTTACGTACCACTAATACAATATATTTCACCCTAAATCAACAGTGTTAGAAAAAAATATTTTTTTTAAGTAAAGGTTTCATTGTTTTTTTCACAATAAAAAATAATCTTCTGAAAGATTTCTCACGGATAGAAAAGAAAGCATGTATTCATTGAATTTTTTAGAAACAATTTCCTTCGCACGTTCAAAATGCTTAGAAGAAAAAAATATCTTTTATACATTTTACAGACTATATGGATCCTCAGATAGCAATATATCTTTTTTTTTTACATAAATATTATTGCTTATTCTGCAGCACGTTCTGCATTTTCAAGTACAGATTGTGAATGATAAATAAACAATTGAAACTGGAATGCTCCATAACATATTGAAAGTGTATTAATATATAAATACAGGGTGTCCCAAAAAGATCAGTACAATTTCAAAATTTTATGAAAAAAAAAAAAAACTACGGCCATTTTTCTACGGCCATAGTAAACTTCAACATGAGATCCTTTTGTAACACGAAGACTATAAAGACGATACTCCAGTTTAATCCACGAACGTTTTAGCATGCTAACATCAACCGTTCGATTTAGATCGACATCAATCGTTCCATAAACCACTCGAGCCTTCTTGACGGAATCTGCCATTTTGACTAATTGTATTCTTTAATAATCGTTTACGTGTTGTGCAGCGCCATCTATGATCAGAAACACACCGTATAAAAAAACTTTTTGAGTTATTCTATCTATTGTTGTAACTAATTTCTCTGTAGGCCTATTCTTTTTTTAAAAATAAGATTTTGAAGTTATGCGGATATTTTTGGAACACCCTTTTCATCTTCTTAATTATTTTCCCATGTGTGATCTGTTTACAGTCGTGTGCAAAAGTTTAAGACTAGCAGCCGAATTTTGGAGTTTTAACAGAGAGCATCATTAACGCCGAATATTACGCCATCATATGTGTCGATTGCGACGGACTCGTTCGCCTGCTATAAATAACTACCCCCGTCTCATTCCTCGCCAGTTGTTTTGTGGATTTAACCGTAGACAGTGCTGTTTTTAAATCTTTCTAAAGGGTAAAAAACCATGAGTTTCCGTTGCAAAAAGGGCAGAAATAGTTGCCCTGCATAAAGTTGGCTTTTCTGAACGTGAAATAGCTAAGAGGGTACATGTGAGCAAGACTGCTGTTCATTAAGCAGTCAGTAAATTTAATATTTCGGGAAAGAACACTGACCTCAATAGAAGCGGTCGGCCAAGAAAAATTAGTGATTGGGATGATCATGGAATTTCCTAGCAGTTTTGTCGCATAATAAATCAAAATCTTTGGTCAAAGGTCTTGAAATAGTGCTCAAACTGACGTCGGTGGCCTTTGCAGACAGAGTATGTTTACCCTTATTGCAAGAAGTTGTTGGAGATCGCATTACCATCTTTCGGATCACGTGATCATCACAACCACTAGTCTTTCTTGGCCAACCGCTTCTCTTTAGGTCAATGTACTTTCCCGAAATATTAAATTTACTGACAGCTTGATGAACAGCAGAATTGCTCATATGAACCCTCTTAGCTATTTCAAGTTGAGAAAAGCCAACTTTATGCAGGGCAACTATTTCTGCCCTTTTTACAACTGAAAGTGACGATTTTTTACCCATTCTAAAGATTAAACAAGTAAGAAAAATCATGCGTTTAGCATAGATCATGAAACACTTTCCAATACTTCCTGAATGCTTTAACAAAACTTCGCTATTTAGAGAAAAAAGGTATATAAGAGAACAAAGTAAACATTTTAGAAAACGCATGAAACTTTAAAAAAACTGACTTCTGCAGTTACCGTATATAGTCAAATATGTATTCCAATTCTTTTGAACAGCCCTGTATCTAAACTGTAGATTGATATACATACCATATAATGGGGAAATTTAGTTTAGCAAGAAAACGCATAACAGGTTGAAATTTCTCTTTCAGCAGTTTATACTAATAGATCAAAACATACTTGCACACATTTGTACAGCCGTAAAATACTCTTAAAACTACTGACGTCACATTTCCAGAAATTATCATTTATAGACGGCCATGTATCCTATTCTTTGCGTGACCCTGTATGTACTTTTATCTATGTTCTACAAATATTTCTTAGTAAACCAAATGCAGTTCCGCGTAAAAATGCATAACTCATTTAAAAACCACCTTTAAGCAATTTCCAATCATACCCAGTAGCCGTTACGAATTATTTTGTGTAGCCCTGTATATGAATTACAACATTTGTACGCACCATATACTATGCATAAATATAGTGAAACATAAAAGCACATAACATATATAAAAATGCATTTCCAGCAATCATCGCTACTGTACAGTACTTCGGACACAATATAGTATCTGAAATCTTTTGTGTGTCCCTGTAAATGCTATGCACTTCGTATTATACACGAAATAAGCTATAGTAAACCTCAGCATACGCATATCAATTTTCATGTAATTTAACATAATTAAAATACGCCGCAAACAATTCCCTCCACCCCTATATCGTTCTGTAACGGAATTATTTTGTGTGGCCCTGTAAATGATAAATAACTATTCTTTGCATCGTATATTCTATAGAATGCATATTTTAGTACACATGATAAATGCATATGAATTTTATTATGTTTGGAAGCACGTAACATCATTAAAAACCATTTTAAACGCTTTTTTTCCATAGGCCGTAAAGTAACGGAGAAATTTTGACTGTCCCTGTAAATGAACCAAACATGCTAGAAACTTTATTTGAAATAGGGATCGTGCTATGGTAGAGGTCACTAACATCCAAAAAATTTCAGAACGATCCGACTATATTTACGAAAGTTAGAGCGCGGACAGACGGCCAGACAAACCGAAGTCATAAACACTTTTCAACTTTGATGGAAAGTGTTAAAAACAGCACGGTCTACGGTTAAATCCACAAAACAACTGGCGAAAAATGAGACGATGGAAGTTATTTATAGCAGGCGAACGAGTCTGACGCAATCGACACGTAAGATGGCGTAATATTCGACGTTAATGATGCTTTCTGTTAAAATGCCAAAATTGGGCTGCTGGTCTTAAACTTTTGCACACGACTGTATGTATGTGTTCACTAACATAACTGGTACTAAGAAAATATTGTTACTAACTACTTAAATTATTAATAATTTTATGTATAATCTTTTATCTGCATTACAAAGTACAAATGTTCCTGCTGTTAATATTAACTAAAAATTAACACTAATTGTCGTGACCGGCCAAATCACTTTGATTCCATATGTCTTTTTCAAAATATCACATAATTCAAATATGTCCTCTATCGAATAGATCGGAAAAATTGCTTTAAAATAAAGTTTGTATAAAAAATAAATCTAATTTAACGATTTTTGATTATCTTTTACATAATTTTTGAAATATAAAATCAATCAATGGCTGACATAAAAATAAATATTTGCTGATACAGTAATTTAAAATAACATATATAGTACCGTTGAAAACTAAATAGTAAAATAGCAAACTAAAGAATAAGGGACAAAATTATCAGAAATGGGGATTTATCACCCACGTTTGACAAGTTCACTTCTCATTATTTTAAATCTTATATCTATAACAATAAGGAAAGAAATTTGTCTGTCGGACCGTCCGCTATTTCCCGAAAAGACCGCTGAATAACAAAATTTTTTAGGAATTTGGATATTTTTATTAGATTATTTTAATTCAATTTTGTAGCGATTTTTAGCGTTTTTTTTTCCCGTTTCGCAGCGATTTTTTTTTTTTTTTTTTTTTTTTTTGCATTATTGAAAAGAATCCGATTTTTCTCTTTTAACCAAATGTAGTAAATTTTATCCCCTTTTCAATAAAGTTTATTCGGAATTCGTATCACAATTTTTTATTTTTTCGTGAATTTTTTTTATTCGATTTTTAAGGTTTTTTTTCGCTTTCCAGCCTTTTAGCACATTATACTAAATTTTGTTCACTGCGATGTTTGAATTTTTAGCGATTAGTTAATGCGATTTTTAACACGTTTTCAGTGTTTTTTCGCGTTTCGCGGCGATTTTTTACCATTCATTAAAGATATTCAGCATTGAACTTATTGCCTAATATAGTCCATTTTGTCTTTGCGATTCCTGAATTATTAGCAAATTTTAATGCGGCTTTTCGCGTTCCGCTGCATTTATTTGCCATTTCCAGAAAGAATTATCTTTCAAACATTTAACCTAATATAATACATTTTCTGTTCCGCAATTTTGCGGTTTTTTATCCTATTTTGAATGTGATTTTTACTACTCTTTTGCGTTCCGCGACGATTTTTTTGACATTAGTAAAATGAATTCGGTTTTAAGCATTTAGCGCAATGTAATACATCTTATCTTCCGCGATTTCTGAATTTTTAGAAATTTCAAAAGCGATTTTTAGCGTTTTATAACGTTGATCTCCGCGATCTTTTGACATTTGTGAAAGAATTCCGTTTACAATGTTCATGTATGTATGTTATGTAATTCACTAAACTAAATTTAATTATTTGCGATTTTTGAAGTTCTCAGCGATTTTTATGCGATTTTTAGCGTGTTTTTTTTTCTTCTCGCAGTGATCTTTTCCTCTTAGTAAAAAGAAATCCGGTTTAAAAATTGTAGTTCAAAATAGTAAATTTGTCCTCTTTTAATAGAGTTTATCCGGAATTCGTACAGCGATTTTTGAATTTTTCGCGAATTTTATGTCCAATTTTTAGTGATTGCTCACGTTCCGTCGAGATTATTTAATTTTCGTTTTAGAAATACTGTTTTAATCTTTTAGTCCAATTTAGTAAATTTTGGCGCGTTCGATTTTTCCCAATTAGTAAAATAATCCGGTTTATGTCTTCGAGCCGAATATAGTAATTTTTGTTCTGCTTTTAATAAAGTAATTTTTGTTCTGCTTTTAATAATGTTCATTCGAAATTCGTGCAGTGATTTTTAGATTTTTGTCTTGTTTTGTGCGATTTTTTGATGGGCTCAGAAAACGCCGGGTGGTTCACCTTCATCTCATTATTGTAAATCTGACATTACGAATGATTTTAGGTGGAATTGGCTGTGTAATATTCCGAAAACAAGTTGAAGCCTGACAGATATGCATTATAATTTAAATCAAAATTAGCACTTATTACAGTCATGCTATAAATGGGAGAGAGGTATTTTACTTCAAATACTTGTTAATATTAAAAGTGTTTAAAATACCGTCGAACTTTGGGCCATACTTTGGTACTGTACTTTGGACCATTTTTCCCGGTTCCACTCACAGATTCATTATTTAAAAATATTCTATGTAATTCTTCAACTTTGAAATGGAGTTGTAAACAATTAACATGAAACAATGAAGCAAGCTGTGCGGTTTTAAAGAAGATTGTTTTTATTTTTTTAACTATTTTTAAAGTTTTGGAACAAAGTAGCCCCTGCTAGGGGCTTCTTTGGTCCATTCACTTAGTTTCATATAAAATTAATACATTTCATATGTAAATGAATACATCTTTATGGAAAACACTTGAAATAGCATTTACCAATAAATTAACACTGCAAACCCAATAAATTTTTTTTTCATTTTAACACAATTAACCAATTGTTAACATTAAAGAAACGAGAAACAGTTTTCATTATGTATCCTCAGCAACTGGATCAAAAACAATAAATGTAACAAGAACAAAAAAACTTCTTGCTTCTATGAAAGCAGCAGAAAGACTCAAATGCTTTCATAGTCGAAGCACGTCTTTTTTGCGCCTGACGAAGAAAGACCCAGATCTTTCGAAAGGCCTAGCGCAATTAAAAGTTTTTGATGGTGTTTTAAGAAGTTCTTTTGTTCTTATTCATTCATACCAGTTTCAACTTAACTTCTTTCAATTAATGTAACATTTTGTTACAGTAATTTGAAAAAAAAGTTACTTAAAACATGGTTTAAGAGATTTGGTTGTATAAAAGGCATTTCTTAGTAATTGGGACTATTTTCGGACCAAAACAGACCTGGCACAAAGTAGCCCCGAAATACTAGTTTTCATGCTAGCTTTATGAAAACGTAAACATTTTCTGCTAAAATAAAAAGTTAAAGGTAAAACTATGATCCCACATGGGTTACAGGTTACTAAAGGTAATAATTTGATACTTACTTTATTTGTAGCTCTTATCAAGTTTGTTTCACAATAGAAAGTTTGGAGAGTTAAAACCTACACACGAAAACAGTTATCTGCAAACACATTCAGTATTGCCATTAAAAAAATTAAATTACCCCCAAACTATTCAAATACCCTATAGTAGGGTATAAATTATTTTTCAAGGGCAAAAACTCCAAATTATCTTGTATTGTTTGTTCAATACACAGAATAAAATATTTTTTTACGGGCTGGACCAAAGTCGCAAGGACTAAAATAATCGACGGTAACATATAATGCCAGTTGTTCAAAAATTAATTTTTTCTTTGTCATTAATATAGTTTTTATTAATTTCTTTAATATCCGTCTTTTAATGTAACAAAGAAGAGGGTAACTAAAAAAAATTATTCTTTTGACTCGCGATTAAGAGGCCACGTACTGTTTCATGAGTTATTACAGAGAATTAACATATATATGATGTACCGTTTATAAAGAAATAAAAAAATGTTATTTCCTTATAAATTATAACAGATATAATTTTCCTGGAAAGTTTCAAAAATCGTAAACAAGGTAACCGTGAATAAATTTACCAGATGATATTTACCAAATCGGAATGTAAAGAAATAAACAGTTAATCTTCATAACGGAGTACATAACAATTGTAAACTTCATATTTCATTGCTAAAGCTATTTTTTTTTTAATTTGTTTTCTGATTTAAACACGTATAAGGTAAAGGTCTTAAAGGTTTGCACAGAAAAAAAAAGTAGTTACTAGAATACATTTAATTTTGAGCCAGATCATACTTTCTATAATACATATAGGGAATAGGAATTAGCTAAGGACCCAATTACGGAAATTTTCCCGAAAGTTGGTGAAAATTATTCAAATGGTTAAACTAGAATCCGATGTTGTTTCTATTCTCTGCTAACAGACTCCAGCGTTTCTCAAAAAATATTTCAGTCATAAAACAAAAATAAATTAATCAAGGAATTTAATCTCATAATGGTAGGATGCTCCTTCCATTAAATTATCGTTTTCTGAAGAAAACAAAATGCATTTTTTTTTTTTCTCCATAAAACAAATATTTTACTACAATTGCATCATAATGACGTCATTTTATGAGATTTTCACACAACTGGTATTTATGTTAAAACAACATAAATTACGAAAAGCTTTTGCATAAAATTCTTAAATATAATATAAAAATAGACTTATTAAAAACCTTCACTACCATATAAATTTATCTTTTCCCGTGATATTTTTAAAAGTATTATTTAAAATGTAATTTTAATATTAAAATAAAACATAATAATTTTAATGCGAGCGGAGCCGCGGGTAACAACTAGTTTTCCGATAAAATAAGTTAAGAAACCTTTATGGATGACTGCTTTAATATTTCATTCGATATTTATCTCTTGCAATTCATACGATAATGCATTCAAAAGATTAATTTAACTAAAAAATGTTAGACTTATGGGTATCTAGTTTATGTACTAGCACATCCTGTGCTTTTAAGATATTTTCTATTTATTTTTTTATTAGAATAACACCTTTTATTTACTTATAAAAACAGGCACATATTTTCTTTTTATAATCATACTAATATTTTTCAACAAGCGAGATTATGTCATGCATATATTTCTTTTCTATCGAAAAAAACTCATATGTAAAAATTCAGGTGATACAGAATAAAATTGCTTATCCGCTCTTACTCACCTACTTCTCAACATCTAAATATATAAAGGTTCTTGAAGCAGAAAAAAATTCCAAGATGAAAAAGGTTATTCATATACCACGTTTTTTCATTTTACCTAAGAAATATATATTTTTTTCACAGGATTCTTATTCGTATAATTTATCTGAAACTTTGACGTATTCCACTTTAATTTTCATTCATAAAAGAACTATACATAAAAAAAAAAAGCTAATGAAAAACTGATGTACTTTATTTCATGTATATGCTGCTTAGTTTTTATTTCTCCAAAAGTTATTTTTTAAATCGTGGGACACATG
The DNA here is from genome assembly GCA_963932465.1 of Maratus speciosus. Taxonomy (NCBI): domain Eukaryota; kingdom Metazoa; phylum Arthropoda; class Arachnida; order Araneae; family Salticidae; genus Maratus; species Maratus speciosus. The sequence goes on along the minus strand of OZ010786.1, from coordinate 50,714,117 downwards.
GTACATGAAGGTTTGTCCTCTGCATTTAAAAATAAGTGACGATATAACATCGGTCATCGCATAAATCGTTAAATAAATGTTTTGTATCTCTCTATTCTAAAACTAGTATGTTGTGGCCATCACAAAACTTTCTTCTATATAAATCACGTCAATTAAATCATTTAAATAGTAAAAGAACTTACATCAATTTAGAACCAATTCGTATCAAAGTATACCTGAATTTGAAGTTTCAGGAAAATTCGTGCATTAGTTATTGAGATAGAGCTGTAGGGGAAATTCTGAAAAATGCAGCATAGCAGCACCACCTGTTGAGCGATTTACACCAAAACACAAACAGCACTAATTCATATTAAGGTATACCGGAATCTGAGGTTTGATGAAAATCGGTGCATTAGTTCTGGAGCTAGAGCTATTGTGGAAATCACAAAAAATGTAGCACAGCAGCGCCACCTGTTGAGCGATTTACACGAAAAGGTAAAAAAAACATCATTTCATGTCAAAGACTAACTGAATCTGAAGTTTGATGAAAATCCGTGCATTAGTTCTGGACATTGACCTATTGTGGAAATCGTGAAAAATGCTGCATAGAAGCGCCACCTGTTGGGCGATTTACACCAAAACATAAGCAGCACTAATTCATATCCAGGTATACCCGAATCTGAAGTTTGTTGAAAACCCAAGTATTAGTTCTTGAGATAGAGCTATTGGGGAAATCTCAAATAATGCAGCATAGCAGCGCCATCTGTTGGGCGATTTGCACCAAAACGTTACCAGCACCAATTCATATCAAGGATTAATGGAATCTGGAGTTTTATAAAAATCAGTGCATTAGTTCTTGAGGTAGAGCTTTTGCGGAAATCCTGCAAAATGCTACATAGCAGCGCTACCTGCAGGGCAATTTACACCAAAAACTAATCAGCACCAATCTATATCAGGACTACCTCAATATAATTTTTTATTAAATTCCGTGCATTAGTTCTTGAGATAGAGCGCCCACAAAATTTGTGTCACATACAGACAGACAGACGGACAGACAGACAGACAGACTCACAGACAGACATTTTGTAAAAACATGTTTTTTGGAATCTCTGACCCATAAAACGTGTAACTCCGTCGGAAACTGGAATTCGAAAATTTTCATGAAACCAATACTTTCTTCTTGTCAAGATAGAAGAAATTAAAAATACAGCATAGCAGCGCCAACTGTTGAGCGATTTGCACCAAAATGTATAAAACTTCAATTCATGTCAAGGACTAACAGAATCTGAAGTTTGATTAAAATCCGTGCATTAGTTCTGGATATTGAACTATTGCAGAAATCGTGAAAAATGCTGCACAGCAGCGCCACCTATTGAGCGATTTACACCAAAATGCATAAAACTTCAATTCATGTCAAGGACTAACTGAATCTGAAGTTTGATGAAAATCCGTGCATTAGTTCTGGAGATTGAGCTATTTGAGAAATCGTGGAAAATGCTGCACAACAGCGCCACCTATTGGGCGATTTACACCAAAATGCATAAAACTTCAATTCATGTCAAGGACTAACAGAATCTGAAGTTTGATTAAAATCCGTGCATTAGTTCTGGAGATTGAACTAATGCAGAAATCGTGAAAAATGCTGCACAGCAGCGCCACCTATTGAGCTATTTATACCAAAATGCATAAAACTTCAACTCATGTCAAGGACTAATTGAATCTGAAGTTTGATGAAAATCCGTGCATTAGTTCTGGAGATTGAGCTATTTGAGAAATCGTGGAGAATGCTGCACAACAGCGCCACCTATTGAGCGATTTACACCAAAATGCATAAAACTTCAATTCAAGTCAAGGACTAACAGAATCTGATGTTTGATGAAAATCCGTGCATTAGTTCTGGAGATTGAGCTATTGCAGAAATCGTGAAAAATGCTGCATAGCAGCGCCACCTGTTGAGCGATTTACACCAAAAACTAACCAGCACCAATTTATATCAGGGTCTAACTGAATATCATTTTTTATTAAATTCCGTGCATTAGTTCTTGAGATAGAGCGCCCACAAAATTTGTGTCACATACAGACAGACAGACGGACAGACAGACGGACAGACAGACAGACAGACAGACAGACATTTTGTAAAAACATGTTTTTCGGAATCTCTGACCCCTAAAACGTGTAAATCCGTCGAAAACTGGAATTCGAAAATTTTCACGAAACCAATACTTTCTTCTTGGGTAAAGATAGAAGAAAGTAAAAAAGTAACTACCGCTGTCACCGCCGCCGCCGCCGCCGGTTTTGAATTTTTTGTGACCGGAGGTCTTTCTCCGTTAATATTAAGAAAAATATTGCATACAAAAATATGAAAATCGGCGGTATTATCTCTCTATTCTAAAAAAAAGTAACTACCGCTGTCACCGCCGCCGCCGGTTTTGAATTTTTTGTGACCGGAGGTCTTTCTCCGTTAATATTAAGAAAAATATTGCATACAAAAATATGAAAAAAGGCGGTATTATAGAGAAATGTTTGATAAACACGCTGATGGAGACAGTTTACAAATCGAAGAATTATTTTAAGAGATATTTAATACTAAAGTTGGACAAAGTCGTTCCATTAAAAAAGTTTTATAGGAACAAAAAATATGCATCGGAATTTAATCATTTTTAGATCATTTTGTACGTTATAATTTCCCGGTGTGCAGAATGCACTTATTTTTTAAATTTGACTCATTTTTTGAGCTTTTATTTCTATTTTAAATTCAAATTTTCAGCATTTCTATAGATATATTTTACAAATTTTAGAAAGTGATATTAATTTAAACTGTTGCCAATTGCATAAACAGCGGTAACAATAATGTTTGCTTCAAAAAAAAAAAAAAAAAAAAAAAAAAAAAAAATATATATATATATATATATTAATTCAATGTATAAGCTTTTCAATTTTTGTCGGTGTCCACTTTTTTCGTTTTTCTTCCATAATAATTCTTATAATATATATATATTTTTTTAATACTTACAGCTTTAATTCATAATAATTGACGGTGGTAGGTTATGTTTAATTAATGGTAATATATATATATATATATATATATATATATATATATATATATATATATATATATATATATATACGTGTAATAAATTAAAAATTTATTTACACGTGACTATTATAAACAGAAAAAAACATTTGGAATTAGAATTAAATAATTATGTACAAAAAGCAGGAACTTATTAAAAATTACGTCATAAAATTATAATTACAATTGAATTTTAAGAGAGAAAGGAATTCGTAAAATAATAAATTTATTAACATGCATTAGAAGTCTTAAATAGGAGAAATTACGTCATATTTACGTCACATTACAGTTATTACATAAAATGAACACAAAGTAATATTGCAAAACGGTTTAAATTTAGAAATTGCGCTAGACATTTATTTGATATTTTGAGAGGATACTTTTCAACTATCTTTGTTAGGACAGCGCAAATAATATTTCATTTCTAACACAAGTATTTTCACGTGAATATTAAAAGAGAAAGAATAATTTTGTCAAAATTACGTCAGATTAAAACGATTAATTTAAAATAACTTTCTTTTCGCTTTGTTAAAAAATACCGGGAAACAAAGATTCTGTTTACTTAATTCCTTTTATATTAGTTTATTTTGAAATGTTTATCTTATTTTACTTAATCAAAGATGAAAACAGCGTTTGACATACGTATTTTTGGTACTACTTAGTTATCCCGTCGACCAAAAATTTATCATTCGCCAAACTATAAGATTAAATGCGAGTAATGGTTGATCTTAAATGTCACATTAACTTGACTTTAAGCAAGTTACACGTGTCTACGGCATCAAGTTATTTTTATTTCGACGTTTTATTTGTATTTTTATTAATGTTGTACTAATTTCTTTGTTCTTTCGTTATTTAAAATAACAAGTTGGAAATTGCTCGTCAAACGTGGCAAATGGGTTGCGTTCGTACTATAACTTATTTTAAAATTATTTTTTGCACCACATATTGTACTGAATGTATAATTTTTTGCACTTCATAACGTGCATAGTCTGATACATCATTAAAATGCACTTCCAATAATTTTTTCGGAACACTTTTGACTGTCCCTGTAATTAAACTATACATCCGATTTTTCTAAAATTTGAAATAGCTCAACAAAATTTTGCAACAATTATATATTTAAAATTTCAGACCATTCGGAAGGCTGTAATATCATTAAAATGCACTTGCAATATTTTTTCCCATTGGCCGTAATGTAAAGAAAAACTTTTGGCTGTCCCTGTAATTAAACTATACATCCGATTTTCCTAAAATTTGAAATGGCTCGACAAAATTTTGCAACAATTATATCTTTAAAATTTCAGATCATTCGGAAGGCTCTAATACCATTAAAATCCACTTGCAATAATTTTCCCCATTGGCCGTAATGTAAAGAAAAACTTTTGACTGTCCCTGTAATTAAACTATACATCCGATTTTCATAAAATTTGAAATGGCTCGACAAAATTTTGCAACAATCATATATTTGAAATTTCAGACTATTCGGTTGGGTAGTTTTTGCTCTGTTACATGCGGACAGACAGACGGACGGACAGACGGACAGACGGACGGACTGAACGACGACTATAGGTGCTACGTATTTATATAATTACGAACGCACCTAAAAATGATGTCAATTTGTATAATTTGGCGAGTGCTTTGGCGATTTATATAATTTGGCGAAGTTGGTCGACGGGTTAATCAAGTAGTACAGCAGCGGATTTGGCCTTAAAATTCCCCAGTCAAAGAGAAATGAATAGAAATCCGTTTATAGGGAGAACGCCATTGTTTTTTAATTTATAATTCAATTTTCCGAAATCTTTTTAAAGCCGATCAAATTAGCGTACTCAGAGTCTGCGGTGTCTGAACGGGGGTTGACGAGCGTAGCTCGTTGGGGGCAGAGCCCCCTAGTGTAAATTTAAAAAAAAAATCACGAAACAAACCTTGTGAAAATTGTTTCCATCTATCTCTATTATAAAGGACAAACGTGTCCGTGCGTAACGCTGATGTCATTTTGACGGTGGCAACAGAAGACGATTAAATTTAACTTTTATTAACTTTTACTGCAATTTTTTAAACTTCTAAATATCGCGCAATTTCAATGTTTACATTGTCGAATAGAGAAAAATGTGTTTTAAAATGCAATATGTTTAATAACTATAGCTCAATTTCTTTGATAACTGCATCGGAATTTACGCAATTTTTATTGCTTTTAAAATATTTTTCAGTCATGATTTTTTTTTTATCTCTATCGCGTGCGGACGATTACGGAAAATAAATCCGTTTGCATTTAAGTAAATATAAGTAGCTTATCGTTTGTGTCCAGCTTATATTCCATAACAAAATTGAAACATTAATCAATCAATAAGTAAAAAACAATATCTAAACAAAACTCAAATTCAATACATGAAATAGAATTTCACGCTTAAACCACTGAAATGAACACAATGAATGAGGTTGATTATAGGTATTGATCTTTGACGATATCTATGGCTGTTAACGCCAGGCCAATACGATAGGACAGCTTTTAATAATTTTCAAAATTCTATTTGAACACATAATTGCTATTTTTCATATAAATATGATTTTTGGTATTGTTAGTGGGCATTATAAAAAATATATTAAATGCAAAAAATCAATTAGAGCTATCAATTTAAAAAAAAAATCATTCTCAAATACATTCTGTAAGCCCGAATTTAACCCCTTATATTTTTAACAGTAACTGTTCGATTTTCTTACTATAAACTGTGTGTGTTTTTTAATCTTATTTTTTATCTGAAATGTTTATTTTTTTTTGTCAGATAAGTATTAACCCTTTCGGGATCAGCATCATTTACAGAATTTTTAATTTTTTATCACAGGTGATTAGGATTATTTAATTTTCAATAAAAAAGTACTGGTAGGAAATTTCATGAATTCTGTGTGCATTATACATCACGTATACGCGAAGAGAGTGAACGAGGTTGCAGCATATACCAAAAAATTACACTGCAGCATCTGTCGAATTTATATGTCATATAACAAACTAAATCTTTAACTTTTGCCGAGGGTTCGAATGGTGACAACCATACCGGACCACATGCCACACTTACTTATCTCGAGCTGTCATTAAAATCGTTAAATATAGTTGTATTGAATTAAGCTCTAAAATAGCAATTTGAATCTACGGGGAATTTTAATAGGTCCGAATAATATCGGGCGATTGCAAAAGTTTGTGCTATCCCGATGCATCGAGTTTCGCAGTGTACTCAAGTTGTTTTAAATGGCGAAATTTAGTTGAATTGTCAACATTTAGGCTTTCAGCAATCTCTTCAGTAGTAATCCGTGGATTATTATTCATTAAATCACGGTTTAAGACATTATCAATGCCAGAATAGTGTTTATAACCATCCGAACCGAAAAGATTAATTTTTTTTCATCTGAAAATATCACTTGTTTCCATTTTTTGTCACATGACATGACATTTTTAACCCATTTCAGTCTTTCGTCTTTATGAGGTTTCATTAAACTCGGTTTTTTGAACAGTTTCATATATTTTGCATTACTATTTGATTTCATACTCTTCCAAACTGTTACGTGTGAGGTTCTTTTGCTGAAACGGTTCGAAATTTTCCGAGTTGAAAGACCTTTTCAGTTGATAATCGAAATATTTGTCCATAATCCCGTGCTGTCAAAATCCTTTTTCTTCCTGATCATTTAATTTTATTTCAATCTTTTTTTCTATTTATTTCATTGTGAATGGCTGTTTTCGAAACCCTTCATTAAGCGAGCTGTTCCTCGCTCAGATTTACCTGCACAGCATCCTTATAAAACCAAATTTTTCTTACTTCAGTCGCAGACAACTCTTTATCCCAAGGCATCTTCAAATATATCGTAAATAACACTATCTAAACCAGCACTTTTGCTTCTTGGGAATACTTTCTCGATATACAAATGCGTACGTTTTATAATGATTCTGATGTTACATATAATATGCTAATCTCTTCAGATGGTCTTATAAATTCTCAACCGTTACCTTATTTACGTTTTAAAAAAAATAGACGATTTTAATAAAATGTAACTTAAATTTTAATGTAGCAGTTATATAAAAAAAGGTTCTACGATCAATTTTAAATACACACGCTAAAAATTTTCATATTCTGTCTTTTTCTTAAGAAGAGCACCAATTCGTTAGTGGTCTTATAATTTCTTAACGCACTGTAATCAAAACTTTTACAGTTTATTATAATTATAATTATTTCTATGTTTAGGCGAGTAGTTCGAATACACATTTGTTTAATTTATGTTTTCTTGAAGTTTTACTTCTAAATATAAGCTGAAAACAAATGATGAATTCCTTACAATGTTTTAAGCGCAAATATTTCACGTCAATCGGGCAATCGTCGGCAATCGAAATAATTTACTCGGGTGCATTCAAAAACTATACTTGAAATTATTTTAAAAATTATGAAAACTCAGTAAATGGAGATTTCAAAACAAACTGCATTTGAAAGAATTTTTACATCTATTCGAAATCTAAATATTGTCTAAAAATTGAAATTGTACGCTGTTTATAAGCTAATAATTTACCGAGAAAACGAAATTCGTTTCCCAGGTCGTTGGCTTTTTTGATATGGCATGAGATTTTCTCACAGATAAGTTTTAAGTAGAAATACTGCCTATTGCGATTTCCCCTATGTTGGAATTTCTGAAACATTTTTGCAGATCTAGCCGAACAAGATCCCTAGAATCCCCCCCTCCCCCGTTCAAAACTGTATCTATCTATGTATATATGTATATCACTTTTTTATGGACACAATAATTTCCGTAATTCTGCACAAATCTCTTCCAAACCGATACATAAAATCAAGGAGTAGAAAATCTCGGTCAAGCTCGTTGGGGAAAATCGGTTCAAGGAGGTGGAAATAGGGGTTTTGTGAAAACCGATAAAACCCCATAACATCTTAATTTTTATACGTATCAAATCAGTTTAAAGTTATTATTACTTCTAGGAAAAGGGCCACACATTTATGTATCACAGATTTTTGATAAAATTAAAAATGGACTCAAGGGGCGCAAAAAATAGGGTTTTAGGGAGAAAAAAATTCATAACTTTGTCAATTCTTAAGATATCAAATTCACTTAATTTTATTATAAATCTTCTTAATATTATCTACAACTTTTATATTGACAAGTTTTTGATAGGACCAATTCTTACTGCAAAATAAAATTAAAAACGAAAAAAATAGGGGGAGGGGGTTTAAAGAAAGAAAACATTCATAACTTCGTCCCTTCAGAAGATACCCAAACCACTTAAATTTATTATTCATCTTCTCAATATCATTTACAACTTTCATATTGACAAGTTTTTGATAAGATCAACTCTTACAGGGAAAAAAATGGGGGTTGACGAAAAAAATTATCGTATTAAGGGTGTACTCAAATGCAAACGACTTATTTTCTAATCCTTTTCTTATTAATTTTCGCTCTCAAACGCGTCTAATTGGCAGGTTCTCTTATTCAGAAACTATATAATGTGCTTTATTGGTCGATTTTTTTCATAAAGGCTGAATATATTTTTAAAAACTCTGTCAAAGTGGACATTTTGAACTGAATTCCCCAAATCGATAGTGCTGGAAACGAAAAAAAAAAAATAAAAATGGTCGTACTGAGAAAATACTTGTAAATCAAGTTCTAATTAATTGAACGAAAAATAAAAACAAAGGTCCGTTTATAAGCCTCTTCAAAAAATCACGTCAGCACGTTTCATGTTATTACTTTTAAAAATGAGTCTGAAGATGTGTCAGAAAAGTTTGTTGAGCGTGGAAAATATATATTTTTTTTTAAATACCGCTTTAATATGATTCCGATAAAACAAGCTCTTACATAAAAATGAAATTAAACATTCTTTAAAAGCGGCCAGATAAAATTGTTAAACTGGGTTTATCTCTAATCTTGATTTGGTTTTTGTTAGTTAAATTAGTACTTAACTTCGAAATCTACCTCCGCCTGTAGACCGAGGGATTTTTTGCTTTATAATATAACTGACTTAAATCGGTTTTTTATTTCCGTTGTTTTAACTTGCAATAATTATTAAGAGCAGAATTTTATAATCGATTTTTCACTCACTTTCTTATATGCTAAATATATTTAAAACTATGTATACAGGTGTGATACCGATGACAATACAACATTTTAAAACTTTCAGAAATTCATTATAAATTAATATGTTAATTTTAAGTCATTTTTTCCTTAGTCAGGTGTAGGTAATAAATCGCCAATTATTTTAATGGTTAGAACTGTATACATCATCAATCGAAGTAATTATGCAACAAGCAATGCTCGATAAAATATGCCAAATGCCTTGCGAAACTACAACAATGAAATATTTTAATCTTTAAAAAGTACAAAATAAAATATAAAGACTGTAATATATATTTTTTAAAAACTCCTTCATCAAAGAATAATTAAATTACATTTATATGATAAGAAAGCAATTTAAAATTTCTGAATAGAAAATTTAATTAATGTTTTGTTTTCTGCTACCATATCTTAAAAAAGAAACAACAAAAAATATTATATATACTTGTGTAGTCAAACTTTTTTTAATTATATACCATTTTCACAAATGAAAAATTGACCATAAAAATGAAGTCATTTATGATACCATAAAAATTTATTATTCAAAATGCTGTATATTAAGATGGAATAATTGAAAATGTATTAGGAAAAAATTACAAAAGGAATATAAAAAACATGAATAAAAATTTAAACTTATTTTGCGAAATTCTCGCCAGGGGCATTATTCTACAATATACGTAAAACACAGCTGATTGAGAATAGCAAGCTTAGCTTAGAAAGAAAATTCTCAAAATGCCCTATCAACTGTATCTAGAAGATTAAGATACAAACAAAACATATAAAACGGAAATCAAATAAACTGTGAAAGTGAATAACTGATATTTTGTATATATATACTAGGGGGCTCTGCTCCCTGCAAGCTACGCTCGCCAACCCCCGTTCAGACACCGCAGAATCTAAAAACACGCTAATCTGATGGGATTTAAAAATATTAGAGAAGATTAAATTATACTGAAAAAAGCTGTGCAGATCTCCCTGTAAACGGGTTTCCAATCAATTCCCTTTGATTGCAAAAATTTAAGGGCGAATCAGTTGCTGTTAAGACATCTAATGGTTGTTTTCGTTTTTGATTAAAGAGGATCAGTTAAACATTTGAAAAGAAGCTAAAATAAAATAAATTAAGTATAAGAGTCTTTGTTTCCCGGTATTTTAAAACAATCTCTATAACAATTGCCTAAGTCATGTGACTATCATCAACAGTTCCAGGCGGACCACTTCGCTTTTTATACTCTAGGTGCTATTTTGGTACTTTAATGTTAGCCAGGCACAGGTGATAAGTCGCCAAATATTATTCTATCGTCATCATTTCATCTATATTATAATAGTTCAAGTCATCAACTGACATAAACAAATACTGTCTGATCCCTTCGCCATTCATGTGAAAGTTTGTCAAACATGTCATATACTTTCCATATTGGCGTGATTTTTTAACGACGCCAATTTGGGGAACGCATCAACAGCATAAACAGCAACATCCGGCTTACCATATGAAGCAAAATAACGATACTTTGGCGCCAGTTATGTGCCCGTTCCGTATATGACATTGGCGTCAGAAAAAAATCGCGCCGATATGGGACCGTAAGTTTTCCATTTTGATTAAAAAATCAAAAATTTTTTTTCGAATAAAACTACATAAAAGTTGCCATGGTCGCAAAGAATTCTAGGTACTGTTACGCTAGCAGGATGCAAATCTGGCCAATAGCTTTTTTTCAACTCGCCAGTTAGTATTTTTTTTTTCGAGTGGTAATATTTGGTCAGATACGGTTATACAGGTTACAGATATACATGTTTGGCGTGATTTTTATTTTTTTACGAAAATTTGGCGAAAACCTCGTTTTCAAATACCAGTTACATATGCATTTTTGGTATTCCTTAGATATCCCGTCGAACAAAAATCTATCGCCAAACTATAAGATTAAATGCCAATAATGGTTGATCGTAGATGTCACATTCACTTGACTTTAAGCAAGTTACACATGTTTACGTCATCAAGTGATTTTTATTTCGACGTTTTATTCGTATATTTATTAATGTTGTACTAATTCATTTGTTCTTTCGTTATTTAAAATAAAAATTATGTCAATTTGTATAATTTGGCGAGTGTTTTGGCGAAATTGGTCGACGGAATAACTAAGTAGTACTGTATTTCTTAATTATTTTCTATTATTTTCTAAAGGAAATATCAAAAAAAATAATTAATAACCATAGAACAAAATAATTTATGTAATTTGTAAAAAGAAATAAAAGTAAATAAACATTTATTATCAAATAAACAACAATAGCCGGGTTACCATGTCAACCTTTTCTGAAATATAAAAAAAAATAATAACTGTTTGATTAAAATTTGAGTTGCCATCATTAGAAAAATGTATATAAAATTAGAAAAAATTAATATTTCGAAAACTAATTTGAATTTAAAAATTTTAATACCAGTTTTGAAATCTGCGGATCAATATTGATTTTTGGTGTTAATTTCATCGAAAGTATTCCATATTTTAGGAGAAATCGAAGTGAAACATAATCAGTTGTTTAATCAGTCAATTCATACTTCCGATTCATACTTCCGTTTCATAAATTCGTTTCATTAGGATTGTATCTATATAGGGTAGATATATACATCGGATGAGGAAAAAGTTCGTTAAAATTTTAAAAACTCATAAAAGAAGGAAGAAATTATGTTAAAGTAGTGCGGTTTGCAAGAAAGGGCTCACAAGGTAGTCCGATATTTTTTAGCAAAAAAAAAAAAAAAAAAAAAAAAAAGAAAAGAAATTAGTCAAAAAATCACATGTAGAGGACGCTGACGACCCGAAACACAATGAACAGGTAGCAATAAGCTTCATTCATTTGTTCTTCCAATAACATATGTTCAACATGACCTTCAGAACATTCTACCACACAATCAGGTTGTTTCGTTGTACCTGTTCATTGTGTTTATTTTCGTCAGCGCCCTCTATATGTGATTTTTCAATTATTTTTTTTCTGCTAAAAAAAAATAAAATTCGATAACCTTGTGAGCCCTTTCTTACAAACCGCACTCCTTTATCATAATTTCTTCCTTTTCTACAAGTTTTTAACGTTTTAACGAACTTTTGGCTCACCCGGTATATTAATAAATTCACTAGTTCGGGTTTTCAACCGAGCTTAAATTAAAGAGGTGGATTTTCCATATTTGGGGCAGGAGGCCGAATTGACGTATTGTAACGAATTTTATTACTTTTATCATTTTATTACTTTTATTTTTTAAACAACGTCAAATGCAGGCGTGAAATTATGCTTGATTTTTAAGATAAACACGGAGTGCTTATTAAAGAGTATTTTTGTTTTGTTTACTTTTACGTTTATTCTTTCGTTTTTGTAATGAGTTTTGAAATCGAACAGTAAATTTTATTATTCAAACTTACATTAATACAAAAGAAAATAAATATTGTTGTAATTATTCAAGATATCACATTGCTATTTAAAACATTAATATCACAAGTATCGGTAGAGATATTCGAAATTATTTTTAGTTGCAACTTTCAAGTGAAAAGTTCAGCAATTCGATAATCTTCGAACCGAAAAAAAAATTATGGCAATAGCATTAAGTTACGGCTTTTGAAGTCAGAAACTATCTTTTGAAATTTTCTTTAGCAGAATAATTTCAAGAGATACTTCTCTTTGAAGATAGGAAATGTCTCTTAAATTATCGTTTCAAAAATATCCTAAAGAGATTTCACAGTACGTTTTAGTAAAAATTCAAATGAGAGAAATATAGGATTATTTCTAAATAAATCACATGAGAAAATGGATATGAAAGGAATAGTCTAATAATTTTAATCCTATACATAAAGGAACTTTCTAAATTGCTGAGCGTAAAGAACAGTAAATATAAGAATGTATTTATTGTAAATAAAGCAGTGTGTCATAATCAATATCATATTGAAACATATTATGCAAGGATTCAGTATTTATTTAAATGATGTTTAAAGTAAACTTTTCAATATATATTTTGGTAGTGATGAGGATGTTGAAATTTAATATACAATACCAAGGACCGTGAAACACATTTAGAATTCAATATTATATTTACTACGAGAGAAGAATACAAATGATCGTCAGGATATATAATTTTATTTATGCTTTGAGACTTTGATATGTAAATAAATAAATTCCATTGTACATTTAAAACTGTGTCTGCTTAGTTATAAGATTTAGTTTCCAATAAAATAATTAATATTATTTGAAATATTCCCTACCTTATTTATTCTCAAAATTTATGCCCCAGTGCATGTCTTTAATGTCCCCACTTATGAAATATTTTAATATAATTATTATTATTTAAAAAAGGAAGCATATCGTGCACTTTTTCGACCAAGATTTTGAGTTACGTTTAATAACTGGGATGCTATTTCGTGTAAATCTAACCGCCCGTCTTTAAAAATGTTTCTTTTCCGACATGCACTCAAAATACAGGTAAAATAAATTGAATAATATATAACAACTGGTGGCCATTCTTCCAAATTTGGAAAGGACTTCATTTTGGCACTAAAAATGAAGATCCGATGGGTCCCCCCAAAATAAAGCTGTTTTACAATGTTTGTTTTTTCGCTTTTTTTTGTGGGGGGGGGGGGGGGGTTGAATAATATCCTACAACTGATGGCTATTCAAGAAAATTTGGGGAGAACTTCGTTTTGGCACTAGAAATCAAGATCCGATGAGTCCCCCCAAAATAAAGTTGTTTTACTATGGTTTTTTTTGTGGGGGGGAGGGGGGAATTGAATAATATCCGACAACTGATGGCCATTAAAAAAATTTGGGAAGAACTTCGTTTTGACATAGGAAATGAAGATCCAATGAGTCCCTAAAAAATAAAGTTGTGTTACTGTGATTTTTTGGCGGGTGGGGGTCAAGATGGGGGATTTTAACTCAGGGGGAATTCAACTTTTTTTAATATTTCAAGTGGGTTGTCGTTTATAATGTTTTTTTTTTTTTTGCAATTCTGTATAAAATGACACCATCCTGAAGTCGATACGATAATACATTACAAAAATATGGCAGGTTTTTTTATTACAAAGATATGAATGGTTTTATGAATGCAAAATTATGAATACATGGGTTTCGACATCTTTAGTGAACTTGATGAAGACTCAGATGATACTGATTTTGATTAGTGATATTCTGAGGACATTTTATAAATTTGAGATTTTTTAATATGATATAAAGATAAAGATCATGTTTTAAACGTAAATAAATGTGTGAAATCTGTGCTTAATAATAAAGTACTATAATTTTCGACTTTGTATTTATAAAACCTACATAAATTTATAACGAATCATCGTATCGACTTGCGGACGATTTCATTCTATTCAGAATTTTAAAAATCCATAATAAACGATACCTCAATTTCCCTATTTAAAAGAAGTTGAATTCCCCATGCCCAAGTTAAAATATCCCCTTTTTACCGCCAAAAAACACGGTAAAACAACTTTATTTTGGGGGGACTCGTCGTCTAGTTCCAAAATAAAGTTCTTCCCAAATTTTTGTGAACGGCCATCTGTTGTTCCTGTAAAAAACTATTTTGCCTGCAATAAAGTATAATTTTCGACTTTGTATTCATAAAACCTACCGTAAATTTGTAACAAGTGGTCGGATCGACTTGCGGATGATGTCATAGGATTCAGAATTAAAATAATATATAACAAATGATACCCCAATTGACCTACTTAAAAGATTTTGAGTTTTCGCGTCTTCTTAAGTTAAAAATGCTCCCTTTCGTCTCCAAAAGACATTCTTCTAAAACAACTTTATTTTGCGGGAAGTCATCGGATTTTCATTTCTAGTGCCAAAACGGAGTTCTTTCCAAATTTTGGTGAATGGTCATCAGTTGTTAAACAAAAGTAACTTTAAGAATAATAAGTACAGTTGTAAGAATATTACGTCGTTTAATATTTGAAAAATGATGTTAATTAAGGGAATTCTTAAATGTTTTAAGCTCAACTCTTGATTTAATTAGAGTCAGATTTAGTTACATTAAATTTTTCTGTGAAATTCTCTTAAAATTGTATCATCAATCTTGGAATAACTGTTTTTTCATTTCGAAAACTGAACGAAGACTCTATCCATGCTGTTTAAAAATTGTTGAAACTCTCATACATTTTACTTAATATTATATGTACATATGTTAAAGAGTTGCATTCTTCTAAAAATTAACTATTCCTTTTGCTATTCCACAACTTTTTCCAGAGAAAAATGAAACCTTCTAATTTTGGCTAAAAAAAAGAGCAGAAACTAAAAAAATTTAATTAAATACTGCTTTTTATAACATACCTTCTTTTTGTTAAAGCCTACTATCTAAAATAAAGTTTTCGTATAGATATGAAATTCAACTTAAAAAAAATTACATAAACTGTGATCAAGTAATTATAACCTTTTCTTTCAAATTTAACTTCATTTTCACCTAGATTTTAAATTCTCATAGAAAAGCATTGCAATGTCCGAATTATTTCACTTTCTCAAAATACAACTGGGTCAGTTGGGGGTAATTATGAACATTGGGTAATTCAGAACAAGAGCCACGATAATAGCGGATAGTAATGGGGAGTGGAAATCAAAGATTTACATCCCTGCTCATAGTATGAGAGCATTCCCGCCGTTTCTACTTCAAGTAATGGAGTTAGGAATGAAAAGGAGGAGCCATAGTGTTGCCTACCATTGCCTACCATAGGAGCCTACCATTGCGAGTGAAGTAACTGAGGAGGTTGTCACAAGATGACGACTGATTTTTTCACATCGAATCAAGAGTTTCTGATGACCGCCGAAGCAAATTTCCACCAGTAAATTTTAAATAGAAAATTTCGTCTTATTTTAGCGGCTTATTAATACAAAATTTCTCTCACAAAGTATGCTAAAAATTTTTATTCATTTTTATTGGTGGAAGTTGGTTCGGATATTTTAATCTCTTTCTCTGACACTGACAGAGAGTTGTTTACATTGTCACAATATGGCGGAAAAGGAGGGTCTGACTACCACCGAAGTAAACTTCCACCAGTGAAAATAGATATCTGTTTTTGGCCATAATTAGGAATGAAATTTTGCACTTATAAAGCGTTTAAATAAGGAGAAAAAGTCTATTCAAATTTACTGGTGGAAGTTCACACCTACTGTAATGAGCATTGCAAAACCGGTTGCAGTTGAAGCTTCAACATTTTGAGGCTATGTCAGTTCTTCTTTATTCATAGATCCCTGCTTCAAGGTTCGTGCTCTTGCTCGTGCATAACAAATTCCTTAACGGTTCAATGTGACAAACAGTTTTGCAGTGCCCCTGCAATATTCTTCGTTTCTATCAGATAAAATCGTTGTTCTGTTGTTAAGTTATAATTACTGTAACTGAATGTCCTTAAGCTTTTGCATCAAATTATTTTCAAGGACCTACAGAACCATGTTCATAATTACTTTCTACTATCTGTGATATGATATACAGTGTGTTTCACTACCAGACCGACAAACTTGCAAGAGGTGTCTGTAGAGGGCGCTGAGACGACATGGAATCACATAGCAATGCAGGGTCGGAAATGCAATCCTAACGAGATAGATGGGTTGTTAGGGTCTGAATCATAGTGAAAGCAAATTGACTTTTAAGGACCATAAATTTAAAATAAGTCATGACTTTCCTGATAATGAAGTTTCCCGAAGTTTTCTTGGCTTGTTCTTACCATCTACGGTTTTGCACACTTGAGGTAGTAGGGGAGTTTTGAAATGGCGCATCTTTGTTGCTATTGCAAACGTCCGAAACACGCCCGGCGTATTTCAAAATATCCGAGATTCCAGGTTAGGAATGTTTCATTCCCACATTACAAAACATCAGGCAACTTCATTATTTTAAGCTTATGTCTTTAAATGTCAATTTTCTATCATTATGATTCACCCCCTAACAACCCCTCTATCTCTTTAGGCTATCATTTCCGACACAGCATTTCTACGTGATTCCGAGTCATCCCTATGCCACCTACACCTCCTTCAAGTTTGTCGGTCTGGTAGTGAAACGCCTTGTAGGTATGAAAAGTTTTTTTCCCTAAGAGTTCTGTTCCATCGCATGTCGTGTTAAGAGTCGTATGAAGTCATAACAAATTCTACAGTTGAAACTTTAGCTTTTCTCAGAAACTTTTGCTCGGTATTGAAAGTTTAATAATCTAAAATATAGAAATTAAATAGGAATCATTATAATGGGGAGTTAGAAGATTTGGATAGAATATCGCTTTAAAATATAATGCCGTGGTGCGTGGAGCATTAGATTCGTATGGAAATATTTTTGTTTAAAAATATGAATTCAAAGCAGACGGAGATCACGTAGAAGGCCAGGTGTATCAGGCAGTGTGTATGTGTCGAGTGGGGGGTGGGGACTCTAGATTCGATTGGAGAGATATTCATTTGAAAGTATAAAATCATACAAATCCGAGGGTATACGCTGCTGAAGGCAGTGGGGTTCGCAACATTGCATTAACTTGGAAAGATTTTTGTTTAAAAACATAAAATAATTGAACACTTGATATATGTATATTTTTAAGGTTAATATCGCTGGCTCGTGCAATGCCGGGCAAGTCAGCTAGCTTTAGAATAAGGTGTGTATGAACTTGTTGTTGAACATTGTATGAAGTTGATATATATATGTTTTTATATTATACCATTCTGACACAAAAGTAGACGTTTACAATTAGCCCAGAGTCTGCGGGTTAATAATGAACATCTTGGGTGATTATGAACAGACACTTTCAGGTACTTTATTAACATGCCACGGCACCAAAAATTAGTTATAATTCAAGTACATGAGTGAGACAACAGCTTTATGGAAGTTTTATAAGTTATTACACGTTTCGTGTGCTTCTTAACCCTTTCCGGCACAAAAAAATTATGTTTGTAAAATCATAAAATGATTGCCTGACACCAGAATTTGCAAACGAACTTCTTAGAAAGTAAAAACCTGTGTTTTTAAACTTTCATTATAAAAAAAAAAATTATTAAAATATTCTTGGTGCCGTTTGTAGGTTTGGAATTAAAATTAGGTGATCCCGCTCTGTGATCACTCCGCTTGAAGGGGTTAAAGCTGTTAGTAGTTGACACTAGTAAAATCTATTCACATTTACCCTAATTAATCCTACTCATAATCCTCATCATAATCTTTAACCTTAAACATTAAAACTTATAATGCATGAAGCGCAATAATTTTTGAGAGTATGTATTTTTCATCTGAAATCAATATAAATTTAGTCTGAAGAAAGATAAAATTCTTCGGTATTGATTTTTCGATACACTCTATACCTTTTCAAACTACATAAAGAGGCATACGCTCAAGTATCTTTTTATGAATGTATGTAGAAGTATATGTAATTTAAAACAGTAATTCAAAATTAAAGATGTTTTGATGAATATCTTATTAACCAGTTTTTTATTTATCTGAAAAGTTTTTAAGTGCACATTTTAAATTTTAAGATATTTTTAGGAAATGATATTATTAGTTCAGTGATAATATTGATTACAATTTTAATTAGAAAGAGATTTAAGTTCGATTCGGAATATCGTGCAGAGTATAAATAACACTAGCCAGCACAATTTGGGTTTTTTCATGTTTTTAACTTCTGATATTTGATTCTTATGTATTTCATAGTGCTAAATCTGTAAATGACCTTTATTTTTAACCTTCATGTCCTAATGTTTTGGAAAATTGTACATTTCAAAGTTAAAAATTAAAAAAACATGTGGAAATCTGATACTAGATAATAAATATAATGCTTGCGTTTTTTAGCTTTAGAGCTGTGCATATAACGTTATCATTTTAGGGGGGAGGGGGGATCTGGCATATGATATTGTAAGATATCTCTAGGGGGGCGGCTGTTTGTCTTCTGATACCGTTATCATTTTTTTTACAACCAAAATGTTCTCTTTTTATTTGTAACATGGTCTTTACATGAAAATAGTATGCTATCTTTTTTTTAGTCTGTTATCTATTCTTATAAAAATGCAAAGTTATTATAAAAATTACAAAATTATTATAAAATTATTTAATTCCAAAGTATGGCGTACCCCAACATTTGGTATTCTTATTCTTCTTCATATGTGTTATGCTTATACAGGGTGTCCGGTCTCAACGGTGTCCAATGGCTAATTCCTAAACCATTAGTCATAGACATATAGTTCCAATTACAAAAATGTTTTAAATGAGGTAAAGAATTATTTTTAAAGCGATTTAGGTCAAGAAAAACATGTATTTAAAAATTACGAAATTTAAATTTTTATACGGTCCCCCGGTCCTATAAGTGATATTTAGTAAACTTTTCCTATTTCCCTAACAAGTACGGCAAAAAAAGTCCCATTCATCTAGCACTAAAATTGACAGAGTTATGACATTTTCAATTTTATGACTTAACCCACTTTTCTGTAACTGAAAACAGATGAGTTGGACCAAGCTTTCAGGGGTCGTACACGAAGGGCTTAAAGTAGTATAAAGGGCGTCCACTCCAAACGATGTTCAATGGCTAATTCCTAAACCGTTAGTCAAAGACATATAGTTCCAATTACAAAAAGGTTTTATATAATGTAAAGAAGTATTTTTAAAGCGATTTAACTGAAGGTGCTGCCCCCGTATAAATATTACGGTAGTGTTAATTTTTAGTAATTAACTTTCAGATTGGTTAAAATAATTGAAGAAGTGAGTTTCAAATCTCGCCTTATCGAGAAAATCAAATTTTGGGAAATCGCGTAAAGCCTTTAAATGCGTCCATTGGTATTCATTGAAAATTTGGAGATTGTAGTGCTTGATTGGTACATTTATACTAATAGAATAGATTGATAGAGAAACACGATTTTTTAAATTTCGGATAAGGCGAGTTTCGAAACTGACGTCTTCAATTGCATTTTGACCTTTTTTTTATGTAAGGAAATGAGTGTGCTTCTTTTGATGATTTTATTTTAAAAAGTTGTATTATTTTTATAAGGTTTTAACTTACGATGTTCGTATGTATGTCTTCCTAATTCAAAATTTGTATTCCAATTTTAACAATTTTAACTCACTTCCAAATATCCGATCAAGATTAAATTTTGCATAATTATGTAAATCCAATGGCAATGCAATATTAAGATGATTTTAGGTACGTACCATTTATATTTATGTTACCGGACCACTCCAAAAATTTCGTTTACGTTATTACCTACAAACAGAAATTTTAAAATTAAAATCAGTAACATTTATGTAAAGCACTAAGATTCACAATGTAATTTTTCCAAATGAAGTGCGTCCAAGTGCGTTACGTTTATATTTTTTATACAGTGCCGCACAAAAGATGTCAGATACATTACTATGAGCAGGGATTGCTTATTATACATTTTGATGATATTATGCTTTTTTCAAATTCAACTTTTTAGTTCTTTATAAAAACTTGTTTGAAAAAAATATTTTAGAGACCAAAATCAAAATGCAATTTATACTTGCTAAACAAAAAATAAATATTAAATGGAGTGAAAATTTTTCCTGTTGGACAAGGAAAATGAGGTAAACAACTTTATTTGTACAATAGATGTGCCAAAACACTTGCGGCCTCAAATCATGCACATACAAATACTTTCTAAGGTTTAAAATGCATATTTTTTTCCCAACCATGTTTTACCAATTTGTAATCTGATTGTTCAGAGGTTTTGGCGTCAAAGGGACTCATCTTGGCAGTATTCGTGCTTGGCAAGTGCAGAGGCAAGTGTTTGATGGCAAAAGTGATTTATGCTTTTGAAACTTGCTTAGCGATAAGAACGGCAAAAAAAAAATATGTATATATAAATTGTCAAATGTTAAAATTTAATAATTTAACATATGTTTTGATTTAACAGTATTTCCCCTCTAATTTTTAATTAAAAAATAATAAAAGAAATAACTGCTCTAATGAATATTTGCTGAGGGGAGAGACAGTGGAATTTTTAGAAGGGGTAATGTAATAATAATAATAATTACTATTTTTTTATCATTACAATAAAATGACAAATGGAACAAGATCTTAAAAAAAGAAAAGTTAATTAAAAAGAGAGAATGTGGGCGGTTATATGATGTCCGACCTTTAATGGATAAATCTGTGCTCTATTAGAACAAAATATTAAAATATTGTAACAATTTTGTTATGTTTATTTAAATCATCGAAGTAATCGCACCAGGTAGAATAACATAATTCAAATAATTGATGTTTAATGTAAAAGAAAATAAAAGTGATATGAGGATAATTTTCAAAAAGAAACATTTTAATTTCCTTAACATATTCAGAGCAGCCATTCAAAAGTTATCTATAAAAATATACGCATAAAAAAAGTTTTAGATTAGGTAATCTAACTATGTATCATTTTCTAAAGAGTTGTGACTGTTGCTTTTATAATCATTTAACAAAATTTCTGTTTTTTTTTTTTTTTTTTTTTTTTTTGTTGTTTTTTTTTTTTTTTTTTTTTTTTTTTTTTACTTATATTTTCAGTACAAGTTGTATATTTTGTTTTAATATGTCAGAATGAACAAAAATCTCAACATATATAATTGTAATGTTAATTTACTCTCAATGTTTAATGTTAAATTTTATATCTGACGATTATTTTTATTTCTAGTAAATTTGTGACTGACCCCTATTTTGCAGCAAAAAAGGTACTCCAACTTTAAACATCTATTACTCGGTCAGTTTTAATCGCAGAGGAATGGGACTTTTTTTGTATTACTTGTCAGTACAATAGGATATTTTTACTAAATATCACTTATAGGACCTGGAGACCGTATAAAAATTTAAATTTCGTAATTTTTTAAAAAATGTTTTTCTTGACCCAAATCGCTTTAAAAATACTTCTTTACCTCATTTAAAACATTGTTGCAATTGGAACTATATGTCTATGACTAACGGTTTAGGAATTAGCCATTGGACACCGTTGAGACCGGACACCCTGTATAGTCGCTGTTCGAGAAATCATATGCGAAGTATATTTGAAAAATTAAATTTGTCTTTACTAATAAATAAAAGAAAAAGAATGTTGTCCACCTGTTTTGTCGATAAGAATTTCTACCTGCCCCCCCCCCCCCCCCCCCCGTGAGGGCAAGTGCAAGAACACATTATTACCATTGAATGCATTATGTAACAAAAAGGTATTATAAAATACTTTTAAAAAGTAACTATTTCTTATAATTGTTATTTGATATAAAGTTATTCCATATATAAAGTGATATTTTATTGAATTCTATTTATTTGAATTAATAAAGTATGCGAAAAATAAATGTAACCATTTTTTGTATGTCACTCCAAACAAAAGAAATAAATTACAAAAATCAAAGAAATTTTAGAGATCGAAGACGATAACATTACGGATGGGGGGGTGGGGGGTGGGGGGTTCGAGGGATGATAACGTATTATATCGGAAGGGGGGGGGGGTCCGAAATTACCAAAAAGTTTATAACGTTTTATATGCACATTCCCTTTTGCTAATTGATTCTTGTGTATTTCGTGGCGCTGAATCCGAAAATGACCTTCATTTTTTTTTTTTATCATCATATCAGAATTTTTTGCGAAATTGCAAATTTTTAAATTTTTAAAAAACCGAAATTTTGCAAAATATGATACTACAAAATGTACGTAAAACATTTTTCTCTTTATTAATCTTTTTGCTTAAACTACGCACTTTTATAGATAAATATGTAAAATATTATGCATTTAAAATCCTTATAATTTTATTCCATGTGTGGGAGTTTCTTTGGACCTCTCATGCCTTGCCTCATACTTTACATTTCATGTTCTCTGTAGAGTTCATCTCTGTGTAACAGACAAAAGTAGTCCGCCATAATTTTCAGCCATTTAATAGAATCACCTCTACAATCTCGCAAAGGCCAGTTACGTCTAAGGTGTCGCGCTAATTACTCCAATCGTCTCTAGAGTGAATACTACATATCTCCACAGGGTCAATGTATCCTCCACTCCTCGCAGGCTCCTGAATAAATTATTATGAATAAAACGTTTTACATATACTTTATAGTATTCGATTTTTGCTGTATTTTGACTTTTTAACTTTGAAATTTACGATTTGGGAAAAATCCTGACGTGGTGGTTTAAAATGAAGATCATTTTCAGATTCAGCGCTAAAAAAAATATAATAAGTCAGAAATTGTACAGTCGTGGAAAAAAAAGTAAAAACCTTCTATTAATTCTCAACAAATTATCGTAGGAGAAAGTTACTGGTACCGGAAGATTGGAAATAAAGTCTACTTTTTAAATGATGTATATAAAATTTGCTTAAGGGGCCATCTACATATTAAAACGAAACCAAACTTCATTTTTTTTAATTGCTATACCCAATTTTAACACGATATTTCAAATCTTCGGTTCAAACTATGCCTAGACACCAAATTTCAAGTAATTTGAATGATAAGTTTTTGAATTGTAAACATTGAAAATTTAGTGCTTCTAATATTAAATTACATTTTCATATTTTTAGTAATATCTCCTGAAATTAGACCCCTAATGTGCTAATTTTTTTGTGTAGCAATAACACTAAAATACCCAAACATAAATAAGTTGAATTTCCATTTTTTATAATTTTATTATATGAATTATGAATTATGAAATTAATATTCGAAAAAAATATGAATTGCAACCTACAATTTTTTGATGAATTTAGATTTATTAAGTCCTGCTTTATGGAAATCCAAAATTTCACATTTTTCTTCCAAGTAATTTTCCAATTATGCTTTAAAAACATCAAAATTAGGTTCAAAAATGGTTCATCAAAAATGGTTCTATGATAGATGTGACTAGTACTTTTGAAATCTCTTATGCTATCCTGTAATCTAGCAGTCTTCAATGACTGCTTGTGTGGCGTTTAAGACGCCTTGATCATGAAGGGGGCTCTCTCGGTCAACAATCCAGTACCGAACTTCAATTTGGATACAGCCCCTAAAATACAGTCGTTTTAAAATAATTAATTTCTGGGAAACTTAACGTACGAATTGCTTAAAAATTTGTTTTTAGGCTAATTGAAGAGTGTGGGGTTCATTTATGCTGTCAGATTTGTGTTCTGCTTTTGAAAAAAATAAAGTTATGGTTCGTCTTATTATGTAGATGGCCCCCTAAGCAAATTTTATATGCATCACTTAAAAGTAGACTTTATTACCAGTCGTGTGATACCAGTAATTTTCTTCTACGATAATATTTTGCAGCGTTAGTAAAGAGTGTTTACTTTTTTCCCTCACGACTGTACGTCAAACGTGGCAAATGGAACGCGTTCATACTGTAACTAGTTTCATAAATATTTAGATCTTTGTGCAATAGCTGTTGCACTTTTATGCAAAAATGTATGAAAACAAAATTTATTACAATCATATATAGTAAATTCGGTAATACGGAAATAATATGACTCCATCTTAAATAGAACATAATCACCATGGCAATCTAGAATTTTTAGCTACCATGGAATATCAGTGAATTAATTATGTATGATAGGATTTAATAGAATTAATAAAACTTTTATTAATATCCTTTTAAGTTTTCGTTTAAAATCGTGGTCAAAGTGAGTGAAACCGCTATGGATTTTATTCAATAGGAACAAAAATCAGTTAAATTATTCTTAGGCTAACACTTACCAGAACTAGGATCAGAAGAAAAACAAGTCGGAAATTATACAGCAAATGACGTGCGTTCGCACTATAACTAGTTTTATACATGCTGAGAACTTGGTGCAATAGCTGTTGCACTCTTATGCAAAAAAGCGTGAATACAAAATTTATGTATTAAATTCTACGGAAATAATATTATTCCATCTTAACCCCTTCGGCCCTGGCGTTCTACTATTAGAACACATCTTTACATTGCTCTAAATTATTCATTTTTAAGAATTTTAAGTTTAAAACCCAGTGTTCTACTAATAATATATTGCAGATTAACAATTTAATCTCATTTGTAATCACACATGGCAGCACATGCCTCAGTAATCAGTAAAGTGGAGGCTTCTACCAGTTTACGGGCAAAACGCAAGCACGCATTTTTAACCTTCTCAATAAAAATACTAATAATAATTTAGTGACATTTTGTTAATTATATTTTATAAATTAAGGCCTTTTCTACCGAAATTGGTCATCTAACTTAGAAAATAATGATAAATCTCACTATAACTCAGAATAAAATATTTGTTCTAGTCTTAGGATATGAGGCCTTAGGGCTAACAAAGTGCGTGTAAAAAGTATCCAGAATTGCTACATAAAACACACAATTTTTTTTTCATCAAAATTTATTTTGCCAGCTTCAAAGTAGATCCCACTGATTTCAATACAACTATGCCAGCACAGGCCCCATACTTTTTAGATAGGTAAATTGGGGTATGACCTTTAGCTCCTTCTGCGAATTTTCTCTTATGGCCTCAATTGACTCAAAACATTTTCCTGGAAGTGATAATTTTAGCTTCGTGAGCAGAAAAATGTCACACGAGGCCATACCAGACGTGTTCGGTCCTTGGTTGATGACATTAGTTGCGTTTTTGGCCGAAAACTCTTGTAGAAGAATAAGAGAAAATTGACCTCTTTCGAAATCAGTCGTGTGACGATGCGTTTCAAGTGCAGATAATTGGTCATATCTTTATGAACGGACTTAAAAGATATGTGAGATATCTTGAGCCAACTGTTTTTAAGACACATACGATACTTTTCAAGCACCACACTGTAAACACAAACGGACTAAAATACGGACATTGTACTGGTAATCGAGACGCCAGTACAATTTCCGACACTAGCATCTACATTTCTGTCAGATAATGCAAAGGATATTATTAAAAGGTGGAGCAAAAAAGATTCCACTTATATTGACGTATATAGGCCAGAAATTGTGAAGTTCTATAATAAAAGAATGGGGGGGGGGGGAGTCGACAAATATGACTTCTTAGCGTAATTGTATAGAACTACTATAAAGTGTAAAAAATGGACACTTCGAGTAATATCTCATTATTTTAGTATGCCCATTATTAATTCTTGGTTAGAGTATAAAAATGATGCAAAGTGCTTGGAAGTTCCTTTGCATCAAAATCAAATGGATTTATTGGATTTCACATTTGAAATAGCAGAAACTCTATCACTCGAAGACCAGTCGGTAATCCGTATCTAACGTGGAAGGCCGTCATCAAGAAGCTCTGTTTTCCCAAAGAACGAAATGAATACTGCTGTTAGGCCTTCTAAAGATATTAGATTTGATGGAATGAACCATATGATTGAAAGACGTGAAAAGCAACAGAGATGCAAAATGGAAAGTTGTACATATAAAAGTACATGTTTTTGTGATAAATATGAAGTATTTTTATATTTTCACGCACAGAGAAACTGTTTTAAAGGATTTCATATGAAATAAAATCATGTTATTCATTCTCATGTCCTTTATATCTTACATAATTGTAAATGTGTACAGAAAATAAAATTGCTCATTTTGCGTAATTTAAGCCCTGGTGTCCTATTATTAGAACACTTTTTAATTAGTTTACTAATTAGCGAAATGATACAATACTTCATATTGCAGTTATTTATGTCTATTCAAGTTTATTTAATCTGCAACTTATTTTTTATTTGTCTCCAAATAAAATCAGGACCGAAGGAGTTAAATAGGACGTAGACACCCTGACGGTCTAGAATCTTTACCTATCATGGAATATCATTGTTACGTAATTCAATTGTAATCTTTAATTACGTATGATAGGATTTAATAGAATGAAGAAAACTTTCATATATTTTTAAGTTTTTATTAGATTTTCATGAAATGTGAAATGACTCGACAAAATACTGCATCGATAAAAGACGCTTTTATCAATTAATAGTATAATATTAATTACGTTGAGAAACCAATTAAGAAATCCTAAAATGTAGTTTAAATTATATTTATTTTTTTCTTTTTTGTTGCTCTATCTTTAAAAGAGAAATAGAGCAAAATTTATATAAATTTTTAATAAATTCACTTGATTGCGCTTTCTATTGAACATAAAAAAAATCATGGAGTTTTGAATAATCGAGTTCGGTGCCGATGCTAAATTAATTTATTGTAACGCACATTTTTTGCAAAAGACATGAATTGCATTACAAAAAATTAGGCATGATTTTCAATATGAACATTGAATGCTTATAAAATAGTGTTTTTAAGTGCGTCCATAATTATATAAATACGTAGCACCTACAGTCGTCGTTCGGTCCGTCTGTTTGTCTGTCCGTCCGTCCATCTGCATATAACAGAGCAAAAACTACCCAACCGGATGGTTTGAAATTTTAAATATATAATTGTTGCGAAACTTTGTCGAGTCATTTCATATTTTATGAAAATCAGATGTATAATTTAAGGGGTCTCAGGACTCTTAAAGCTTTAAAATTTTCGAAATTTTATTTTTTTTAGATGTTAAACTCCTATCTTTTCTGAACATCTTTATATGATTGTTTCCTTGAAATTCCTATTAGAACTGAAGTTATGGCTTTTACATTTATACACGTTCAATAGCTGAAGCGTCGTTTCCGAAACTTTGAAGCCATTTTTCTCCAAATGACGTTTTTGGGCATAACGCGCACGATATCTCAAAAACTTATGAATATTTTTTTCATGAAATTTTCAAAACATAGGTTTCATGTTAGTCTGTATAAACTGAACCTAAAATTTCCGTTTTATTGTTCAAAGCAATATTTTTTTAGGTGATTATACTGTTGAAATTTTCTTAATTTTGCATTAGCTCAATACAACTTTGTATTAAAAATATAAAAAAGCTTTAAATACAAATTTATTTTAGGTTCAGGGTAATTATTACAATCTGAAGTATAAGTTGGCACCCGAATTTTCATTCAAGTTGCAACACTTATTTTGTAATCGTGCGCGTAAGCTGTTATGCCGGTTTTTTGCTCGAAAAATGTCTAACAGTTTGGAGCCCCCTGTAAATGCTAATTCTACATCTTATAATTTTTTAAATACATGAAATGAAAGAACATATTTATATATTTTATTCCAATTAAAATTGTGTCTTAAAATCAAATACATTTTAAGATATTAAATGTTGAGAATGGTCTCTTTTTTTCATTTTTTCCAATTTTAAGAGTCCTTAGACCCCTTAATTACAGGGACAGTCAAAAGTTTTCCGTTACATTACGGCCAATGGGGAAAAATTATTTCAAGTGCATTTTAATGATGTTACAACCTTTCGAACATTATGAAATGCATAGGTACTTATGAAGTGCACTAAAATGTACATTCAGTACACTATACGGTGCAAAAAATATTTATAAACCTAGTTATGACACGAACGCACAGCATTTGCCACGTTTGACGTGCAATTTCTAACTTAAAAAAAAAAAAAAACTACGTTTACTTTCATACTAATTAAATATTTAAAACATGCCTGTGGAGTAATTGAGATTCAAAATTTTACTATAAATTATTTTTAATTTACAGTAAATTTAATTGAAACGATGAAATACGTCCGAAAAATAGTAAATCCGAAAAATAGTGAATCTATTAAAATCAGATTTAATAAATAATAATATTTTAGAAATGAACATACATATGCAAAAGTATTTGAGTTTGTGTGTGCGTGTTCGATTACACATAAATTACGAACATAAAATATACATAAATACGATGTATATACATAAAAAGAATTTTACTTCTTGTGATACGCTACATTATGCGACCTTACTCATACCTTCTCTAATTCACTTTTAAAATTTTTGCTCGGATAGGCTGTTTTAAGCGAGAAGTAGCATATTATTTAGCCTCAGTTTTTATGGATGTGACAGGATCAATTAAGGAAAATAAAATTCAGAGATCATTTACGTAATGGGATAAAAAAGAAACTAAACTAAATTCCCATTAAAATTCGCGATTGTTGCAAGAGATTTACACACAAAGTGGAGCCTCATTAAATTCCCCTGCTTCTTGGATAGCGCATTAATACCAAAAGAATGTCTTCTGCTTTCAACTTGAAGACAAGTTTTTCACTGCTAATTGCCGGCTTAGATGCTTTTTCTATGTTTCTTAAAGATCATTAAAATATTCTTTTTTGACAGCAATAGAAAACATCGAATTTCATGCGTTGTAGGAGAATAAAATTCACCAGCAACCAATTATTTAATCAATGTTTTAATGCATTGCTGACGTTAAGAAGTAATATTATTCTTTGGGAAAATGTAAATGGCAAGAACGAAAGGCAATTACAAATATTGCAAGTGATATAAAATTGTTTTTTTAATACTTGTTTTCCAACATAGTTGAAAAGTGTTTATGACTTCGGGGTTTTTTTGTCTGCCTGTACGTCCGTCTGTTCGCCGGTTCGTGTTCTAACTCGTATGTAAATATATTCAAATTGCCATTTAATTTTATACAGCATTGAAGTTTACTATAAAATGTTCGGAAAATGAACGGTTTTAGTTTGTTTACAAGAACACAAAAAAAATTCTTTTATATTATGGAGAAAAATCGTTTGCATATTTTATTGATCTTACGATATTTAATACATTATAAGGTTGATATGCAGCACTGCAGTGCACTAAACCATGTTTTCTCAGGGTATAGAATATGTAGCATTTAAAGTTAGTTTACAGGGAGAAACGAACGTATTTCATTGCATTATGATCGATGCGGAAAAAACTTTTGTTTTACATTGTAATGAATTTTTCATATTTTACAGCTCGTCGGTATATATTGGCGCTTAATTAACTCTGTTGTTTTTGAAACAAGTAAACAGTTGTAACCATAAACAATATTTGGCGATTTACTCCCGCAATCGACTAATGCAAAAATTCATTAAAATTATTTTATTACTTTAGAATTAGTTTATAAAGATATTCAAACGTTGTATTGTTATCGGAAACACACCTGTATACATTATTTTTACAGTTCTATCATATCAGAGATAAAACTAAACCTATGGATATAAGATCCCGGGGTGAAACGGTGGCTATACAGTCTACTGTGCCTATCCCTGCGTTCTTAATCCTGAGACGCCAGGTGCTATACAGCATACATCCCAGTCCGGTGGTCAGCCTATCATAGGAACCTCTTTGTTTAGTTCCCAAGCTAGCTTGGTACTTATTTTATCGACCACGAAAGGAAGAAAGGTTGAGTGGCCCTTGTTCAGCCTCGAAACCGCAGCTTGGTAGTCAGACCTGCTGACCACTACGCCACTGAGCTCTTTAGCATACAAGAAAGAGAGTAAAAAACCGATCACAAAGAAATAGAGAATAAAATAAAATAGTGTTAATGCTCTGAGGTGCTCTCCAACATGTTCTGTAACAGTGCGTAGCATTTATCATTCATTTACAGAGGCGTATAAAATAATTCGATTATAGGGATTTCTGTATTATATCTATATTATAAAGGACAACAAACCTGTCCGTGCGTAACACTGACGTCATCTTGCTAATGGCAACAGCAGACGATCAGATTTCGCATTTACTGCAATTATTTTAATTTTTTTAAACTTCTGAACATTGCTCATTTTCAATTTTTACACCGTCGTCGAATAGAGGAAAAAAATGTACTTTTAAATTCAATATGTTGGAAAAGTATATCACAATTTGTTTGAAAACTGTATCGCAATTTACTTATTTTTTACTGTTTTTTTATTGTCGTCGTCTGGCAACAGCAGACGGATCAGATATTGCTTTTACTGCAATTTTTATTTTATTTTGAACTTCTAAACAACGCATATTTTCAAATTTTACACCGTCTAATAGAAGAAAAAATGTACTTTCAAATTCAATTTGTTTGAAAACTGTATCGCAATTTACTCATTTTTTATTTTTTTAAATAATTTTTAGGCAAGAATTTTTTTTTTAATCTATCTCTATCGCGTGCAGACGATTGCGAAAGATAAATCCTTTGTACCTAAATTACTATAACTAGCTCATCATTTGTTTCCATCTTATATTCTGTAACGAAATTAAACATCCATTAATCTATAGGTAAAACAATAAAATATTTAAAAAAAACATAAATTTAAGACATGTAATTGAATTTCGCACTTAATCCACTGAAATGAACAAAATCAAAAAGGTTGATTGTAAATCTAGAACTTTGGCAATTTCTTCGTCTGATAAATTTTGCGCAAGACCAATATGAAAATATTGCTTTTAATACATTTCAAAACTTTAGTTGAACGCATTATTGCTGTTTTTCATATAAATATGATTTTTAGTATTGTTAATGGGCATCCTAAAAAATGCATTAAATGTAAAAAATCTATTAGAGTCATCAATTAAAGAAAAAGATACTCGAGCAGTGTGAGGCTTTATTACCACAATATTTGAGATAATTTGTTGATATGTTTTTTCATTAACTGCATTTTGTTTTTCCAACAACGCGTTTTAACGATTAAAAAGCCGCTTGCAGAACTTTTCGAAAAATACCTCATTCATCACTGTGCCACTAGTATATGCAGTGAAAAAGGGATGTTGACATCAGATACAATATATTTTATTTGTTTTGACCTGTATACTGTAACTCGGGAAGGCGGGGTTTATCACCTATTGATCGATAATTGCTGGAAGTGGACTTTGCATCAATCATTCGTTCAAGCATGCAAAAGAAAAAAAAATACACACCATCTTTAATAATAAATATAATGTAAGTAACCATAACAACATATTTCGTTGGGAAGGACGTCGAAATTCCAAAAATCCCAATTTAAAGCACTGCAAAAAAGTGTTTAATAATTCTTTACAAATATCGTTGCATCAATAGTGATTCACAGTCACATAACTTTTTTTTCTTCCGAATCGTGTAAAAAGCTCTACATGGGCTGCATTACATATATGAATCATTCTATAGGTGACCATAGCAACCTTTTTACTCCTGATGTCCTACGCGATCTGAAACGTGCGATTTAAACAGTTTTTTTTTTTTTTTTTTTTTTTTTTTTTTTTAACTTCAATGCTTTAGCTTATGATTTTACATAGAGAGGTAGATCGAGAACAGATGAATAAAATAATTACCACAAAGACTGACCCAAGCATAATTCATAATTTTTAATATGAATTTATTAAAATTATGCTTTTGATTAAAAAAAAAAACGCTTAAAATGTGTTTGGTGTATTCAATGTACACTGAAAAAAAATCTGTAAAGTTACTAAATTTTTTCTAGGAAACTGGGATTCTTAAAACATTTTATGTAACGGCAACAAGAAAAATTCATGTAACAGATACATTTTTGCACTGTAAATCAAAAAATCTGTAAGGTTACTAAGAACATTTTACGTAATTATAACCCGGGTTACAGATAAAATTTTACTAAGATTACTGTCATTTTAGTAGATTCTTTTGTAAAGCTACAGGTTTCGGTAGCTTTACGAAAACTAGTTTTGTAGATATACATCTTTTTCTGTACAGTGTACAGAAAATTTTTTATAAGCATACAGATTTCTGTAACTTTGCATTAGTAGAATTAGAGATTTTTTTATCTTTTTACGTGTATCTCACTGAAAATAAACCTATTAAACAGGATGATTTTTTGGGGAAGATATAAATTAAACTTTTTCACCTGAACTTAATAACATTAGCATCCTCAAATTTTGAACTCTTCTAACTCCATGAAAATTTAGCGCGCATGCATAAACGATAAACTTTTCATGACCGCAATGGAATTTTAGGTAGCTTTCATTACAAAAAGCTACCTATTGCAGCCGTTCGGAGGAAAACGATTCCGGAAAATTTTGGTATATTTTCACCGATCATGACCCCTAGACTACGAAACCACCCTCCGTTCAAAATTGATATATATATATATATATATATATATATATATGTATATCCATATACGAGGGTCACTCTGAAATTTTTGAGATACAACTAGGTTTTTAAAGTTATACTTACAAAATTTTAGGTGTGTTCAAAGTAGTCTCCTCCAGCATCAATGCACTTTTGTAGACGAATTTTTCACAGATTAAATGCCTCAAGCCATTCATTTCTCGGAATAGATTAAAATAATGCATTTATAGCCACATCAATCTCTTCTTCTGAATGAAAACGACGTCCACGTAAGTTCTTTTTTAGATTAAAGAATAACCAAAAGTGACACATAGCTAGATCAGGTGAATACGGCGGATGTTCTATCACTTTAATTCGTTTTTGTTTAAGAAACTCAACTGTTAATCCGGCTGTATGTGAAGATGCATTGTCATGGTGAAGCATTAGTCCCCTAACATTCACTTCTTGTAGAATTTCTGGAAGACATTTAGTGGTATACCAGTTTGCTGTTACTGTCTTCTGTCCTTCCAACTTGATGGCTTTGACCAATCCCGTACTTCTGAAGAAAACGGCATACATCACTTTTTTCAGTGCACGTTGTCTTTTCACCATTGTCGGCGTGGGATCATCTTCAAAGACCCATACTTTGCTTTTTTGACGTATTGGAACGTCAAAAAACGGTATGTACGTTTCATCACCCGTTACAATTTAGAAATCATGCGGTAGCCACCATCATTTAGCAATTTAAGAGTTTCTTTACTGATTCTGATACGCTCCTCTTTTTGGTTCTCAGTTAGATTATGGAGAACCCAACGGCAAACTACTTTTTTCATATGCAATTCTTCGTGAAAGATTTTGTGTATGGCTGCGGATCCAATATTAAATTCCTTCTGTATCATTTGATAGGTACAGCGATTATCATCCAGTAACATTTTTCGTATGGCAGACACATTATCCGGGATTACTGCCGACGGCGGTCTTCCTGTGTGTTCTTCATCCTGAAGAAAATTGCGACCTCTGCTAGATTCTTTAAACCATCTAAATACAATAGCACGAGCTGGAGATTCATAACCAAATGCTAATTTCAACCGTTGAACGCATTCTTCTTGATTTAATCCTGCTTTAAAATCGTAGAAAATCATAGCGCGAAATGTTCTCGCGTCAACTCTATTTTCTCTTCTGTTTAAAATTTATTCTACGCTAAACAAGTTGAAGTAAGTCAGTAAAAAATCATCTGCTATGTTTAAATACTTTGTATTTTAAAATTAAACCGTTATTTTTATTTTGTAAATTCTCGTCTGCGCGTATCTCAATAATTTCAGAGTAACCCCCGTATATATATATATATATATATATGATCTTTGTCGTACTGTAACTCTCGTATTTATGAACCGATTTGGATAAAATTTCGTGTGTACATAGTAAATACCAATGTCTCGACCGAGTTCGTTGGCCAGCTTCATCCGTCGTCTTGTTTCAAAATGGCGGCAATTTAAAAAAAAATTTTTAAAATTAAAATTTAAAATGAGGCACAAAAAAATTAGACATTGAAAAAGATTTTTTTCTTATGTGTTGGGATTGATACAAAGATTCTGGAGCATTTCTTGTTTCGTCTATATCTTAAAAAATGGCTGAGTTATAGCACTTTGAATTTCTTGCATGGCTGACATTTTCAAACAATCTGATTTTTGTCACGCGATATTACACGTATTTATGAACCGATTTGGATGTGACAAGGAATGTGCATAGTACATAGCAATGTCTCGACCATGTTCGTTGGCCAGCCTCATCCGCCATCTTGTTTCAAATGGCGGCCATTTAAAAAAAATTTAAAAATTTAAATTTAAAATGAGACACAAAAGTATTAGACATTGAAAAATATTTTTTCTTGTGTGTTTGGGCTTGATACAAAGATTTTGGAGCATTTTTAGTTTCGTCTATATCTTAAAAAAGTCCTTCCGGCCAGTGCCAGGAGGAAGAGGTAGCTTTCATATTCCTTATTTTAAAAAAAGCCAGCTTATATTATTCAAACGCACAAATCTCAATTTAGTGAAAACCGATTATAGGAGATTCAATACTAATTTTTATTAATACAAAATCATTATGAATGAGAATTTAGCGAAATTAGTCAGCTTTATCCAAGCTGCTTTTATTTAAAATAACTTATATTTGTTTGCAAATTCGGCGATACATTGAAGTGCCTGTCATTTTAAGACAACAAGGTGGATGAGGCTAACCAGTGAACTTGGTCGAGACCTTAGTAATTCCTGTGCACATGCTCACTCACATCGGAATCGGTTGATATATACGAGTGCTGTCGCAGGCAAAAAATCTTATTTTTAAAAATGTCACCCGCATTATAAATTCAAACTGCTAAATCTGAGCCATTTTTTAAGATAAATTCAAAACAAAAAATGCGCCGGAATCCTTATATCAAGGTCAAATACTTAAAAAAGAAACCTTTTTCAATTTCTATTTTTTTTTGCACCTTACTTTAAATATATTTTTTTTTTTTTTTACTGGCCGCATTTTGAAACAAGATGGCTGATAAAGCTGACCAGCGAACTTGGGCAAGACATTGCTATATACTATCCACATGCCTTCTTACATCGAAATAGGTTAATAGATACACGTGTTATCGCGTGACAAATATAAGATTGTTTCAAAATGTCAGCCATGCTAGAAATTCAAAGTGCTATAATTCAATCATTTTTTTAAGATATAGACGAAACAAAAACTGCTGCGGAATCTTTGTATCAAGGTGACACACATAAAAAAAATCTTTTTCATTTTCCAATTTTTTGATGCTTCATTTTAAATTTTAAATTTTAAATTGTTTTTTAATGGCAGCCCTTTTCAAACAAGATGGCGAATGAAGCTGTCCAACGAACTCGATCTAGACATTGGTATGTACTTTGTACACACCAAGTTACATCCAAATCGGTTCATAAATACTCCTGTTATTGCGTGACAAAAATCAGGTCGTTTCAAAATGTCAGCCGCAATAGAAATTCAAAATGCTATAACTCAGCCATTTTTCTAGATATAGACGAAACAAAATCTGTTCCGGAATCTTTGTATTAAGGTCAAACACATACAAAAAAATCTTTTTCATTTTCCAATTTTTTGGTACCTCATTTAAAATTTAATTTAAAAAAAAATTTTAAATGGCTGCCATTTTGAAACAAGATGGCGGATGATGCTGGCGAACGAACTCGGTTGAGACATTGGTATGTACTATGTATACACCAAGGTACATCCAAATCGGTTCATAAATACGCCTGTTATCGCGTGACAAAAATCAGGTCGTTTCAAAATGTCAGCGACACTAGAAATTCAAAGTACTATAACTCAGCCATTTTTTAAGATATAAACGAAACAAAAACTGCTCCGGAATCTTTGTATCAAGGTGAAACACATAAGAAAAAAATATTTTTTAATTTTCAATTTTTTGGTACCACATTTCAAATTTTAATTAAAAAAAAATTTAAATGGCCGCCATTTTGAAACAAGATGGCGGATGAAGCTGGCCAACGAACTCGGTCGAGACATTGGTATGTACTATGTATACACGAAATTTCATCCAAATCGGTTCATAAATACGAGAGTTACAGTGTGACAAAGATCATATATATATATATATATATATATATATATATGGATATATATATATATATATATATATATATATATATGGATATATATATATATATACAGTGAAACTCGTTTAAGATACGCCCGCTTAAGGTACGATCCCGCTTAAGATACGAATTGTCTTCGGTCCCTTGAAAAACGCCTATTAAACCTGTGTAAAATTACCCGCTTAATATACGTACGCATAATATACGATCCCGCTTAATATACGAAGAAAATTTGTCCCTTGATGAAAAAAACCCCGCGTAATATACGAAATGGTGTTTATGTAATCCGTTTTTCACGTGTCTTTAGGGCAGATTATGTAAAAAGAGCAACTGAATTGCGCTATTGAAAAAGTACTCAAGATGCGATGTTTACAATGTCGACGAGATGGGCCTTTTTTTAAAAAAAACTAATGCCTGATAAAACAATGGCGTTTAAGGGTGAGAAATGTTCTGGAGACAAACTGAGCAAAGAAAGTATAACTGTTCTCGTTGGATCAAATATGAGCGGAACGGATAAATTAAAACCCCTTGTCATCGGCAAGTCGTGGAATCCTCGCTGCTTTAAAAATGCTAGAAATTTGCCCTGTGATTATAAAAGTCAAGCCAAAACATGGATGACAAGCGACATATTTGTTAAGTGGATTCGCAAGCTCAATGAACGAATGAGAAAGAAGTCCAGGAAAGTATTGTGTCATGCCGAAAGCGGTCCCGCCCATCCTAAGGATATCCCTGGTTTACAAAATATGGAACTTGTCTTTTTACCACTCAATGCGACTAGCGTGGTTCAACCCATGGATCAGGGCATAATTCATGCTCTCAAAATGAAATACAAAAGTCGTGTCGTTGTACGTATAATCTATTTACCTCTTGGACTTATGCATTTCCTGAGTACGTCCTGGGAAGACGTAACATCAATCACCATTGTGAACTGCTTCTGTAAAGTCTTTGACGTCGACGGCACTTCGCAAAACGTTGAAATCGCAGAAGAGGAGCAGCATCAAGAAGAATGCAAAGATTAGGACTCATTTGTCAAAATTGACGGTCAGGTTGTAACAAGTGAAGTTCGTTCTATCGCGGAAGTAATCGCGGACGTCAAAAGTTCCGATGAACCTAGGCCTTCAGAAGAAGTAAAAGACGACGCGAATGAAGAAGCTGATGTACCATCCATACCATCTTTCGCATCTGTAATGATCTCGTTCAGCTTACTTCGACTGTACGCCTCTTCGATGGATGCTGGTCCGTCCGCCGAGGATTTTTTCTACCACATCAACTAGGCAAAAAACTTCGTGGTAAAATCTCGCCCTACGTTGCACCAAATCAAGGTAAATGACTTTTTTTCAACAAACTAAAACTATTTCACGTACTTTAATTTTGATAATGTATCAAATAATTATTGTTCCTTGCATATATTTAGTTTGTCTTTCTAAAAATAATTACGAAAATTTATTATTTTTCCTCTTTAAGAATGTAGTGTATTTTGGTTTCTGTTTTCTAAACATTAAGAAAAATTTCGTTTTATAGCCTTTTTTTTTTATTTGGCAGAGAGCATTGCATAAATGCGTTTTAATTTTGTTATTGTACAAACGACTCAATAAAATTTTGGAGAAAAATAAAGTTATTCTTTATTTCAAAATCTTAAACTCAAATTTTCTAGAATATCTAAAACTTGTTTATTTTGTTAGAAATGTTTAAAATGAGAGATAAATTGCTAAAATAATTTATTAACAATGCACACTGACTTTATACGCATTATTACTCGAGAATCTATGAAATCCGAATAAGATACGATCCCGCTTAAGATACGAAATACTATCGATCCCTTGATTCGTATCTTAAACGAGTTTCACTGTATATATATATATATAATGCCTTCAAAAAAATTTTTTTTAAACAAATAACCCAGTGCATCAGGCGCAACGCAGCTTCTTATATGCACTAAGTGAATATAGCTCTAATAAAAGTGAATGATTATGAAAATTATTATGAAAAGAGGGTGCAAAACAACAATAAAAATCCATGAAAATTTATAACGAAAAAACAACAAACAAACCACTCCCTGCTCTTCAGAAAGTGGGAGGAGTGAAAAAAGCAGGTATCAAAAACAGAAATTGGATCCTCACGGGTTTCGCAAGATATGGCCAACCCACATACTCCAAAAGTATAACAATAGATTTAAACTTTCAAAAACACAACATAAAAAAACTATTTTATAAAAAATTTTTAACGAATCAAAACTGCTTTAAAAACAAATATAACCAACCAATTCAAAATCCAAGAAAACCGATTTAGCTTATAAAACGTAAATAAAAATTAATAAAAATTTTAATATGACTAAATCATTAAGCAATTAGACGTATTGAACATGTGGGAAGGCCATATCCCCACCTTTACCCATGAAGACCTGAAAAAAACTTGCTACCTTTAAAACAATCACTACGCTCCACTTCTTTCCATCAGCAGGAGTTGCAAGCAAGGCCATAATCCAAGTTAGACCAGCGTCCTAAAGACTTGTCTTTCCATTATCCTCATAATCATTAATTTTCTTTCCAAGTCACCGCAGTTTCTACTTGAAGCACATCAACATGCAGACGTTCTTAAAGACTTTAATCCACACCCTTCATATATTCAAGCAGCTACCTTGGCATCCATTACGGTGTTTGGCCGCTTAGCTGTTGCCACTTTAGAAAACTCTTCTCAAGTTGATTTATATAATGAAAAATAAACTGGTATGGAAATAAATTATTATAAAAAAGATTAGCAGTAAATTTAAAAATCTGTGAACTCAAAAATTCTCTATTACTACAAATTCTATAAAATCTATTAATTTGTCCCACAATAATGTTATTAAAAACCTTCTTACTTAAATTTGAATACCAGTGTGGCATCGATTGAGTATTAAAATTAAAAAAATCCCGTTTATCAAAAACCTTAATTAGTATATTGCTATCTTTAATCAAAATGTCTAAATCCAAAAAATTAACATGTAAATTATCAACAGAAGCCTTATTTAATTTTAAACATGGAGGATAGATATCGTTAATCGATACCAAAAGTTTGTCATCGAATATTATTAAAACATCGATATACCTTAAAACTGAATAACACTTATTACTGTTTAAAACATAATTAAATTCATAATAAAAAAGAAACAGATTTGCAGCAGAACTCGAAAAATTAGTTCCCATACCGATACCACATACCTGGTAGAAAAATGAGCTATTAATGACAAATTAATAGATTTTATAGAATTTGTAGTAAGAGAGAATTTTTGAGTTCACAGATTTTTAAATTTACTGCTAATCTTTTTTATAATAATTTATTTCCATACCAGTTTATTTTTCATTATGTAAATCAACTTGAGAAGAGTTTTCTAAAGTGGCAACAGCTAAGCGGCCAAACACCGTAATGGACGCCAAGGTAGCTGCTTGAATATATGAAGGGTGTAGATTAAAGTCTTTAAGAGCGTCTGCATGTTGATGTGCTTCAAGTAGAAACTGCGGTGACTTGGAAAGAAAATTAATGATTATGAGGATAATGGAAAGACAAGTCTTTAGGACGCTGGTCTAACTTGGATTATGGCCTTGCTTGCAACTCCTGCTGATGGAAAGAAGTGGAGCGTAGTGATTGTTTTAAAGGTAGCAAGTTTTTTTCAGGTCTTCATGGGTAAAGGTGGGGATATGGCCTTCTCACATGTTCAATACTTCTAATTGCTTAATGATTTAGTCATATTAAAATTTTTATTAATTTTTATTTACGTTTTATAAGCTAAATCGGTTTTCTTGGATTTTGAATTGGTTGGTTATATTTGTTTTTAAAGCAGTTTTGATTCGTTAAAATTTTTTTATAAAATAGTTTTTTTATGTTGTGTTTTTGAAAGTTTAAATCTATTGTTATACTTTTGGAGTATGTGGGTTGGCCATATCTTGCGAAACCCGTGAGGATCCAATTTCTGTTTTTGATACCTGCTTTTTTCACTCCTCCCACTTTCTGAAGAGCAGGGAGTGGTTTGTTTGTTGTTTTTTTGTTATAAATTTTCATGGATTTTTATTGTTGTTTTGCACCCTCTTTTCATAATAATTTTCATAATCATTCACTTTTATTAGAGCTATATATATATATATATATATATATATATATCAACTTTTGAACGGAGGGTGGTTTCGGGGTCTGGGGGTCATGATCGATGAAAATATACCAAAATTTTTTGAAATCGCTTTCCTCCGAACGGCTGCAATAGGTAGCTTTTTGTAATGAAAGCTACCTAAAATGGCTGAGTTATAGCACTTTGAATTTCTAGCATGGCTGACATTTTGAAACGATCTGATATTTGTCACGCGATAATGCACGTATTTATGATCCGATTTGGATGTGACAAAGAATGAGCATAGTACGTAGCAGTGTCTCGACCAAGTTCGTTGGCCAGCCTCATCCGAAATCTTGTTTCAAAATGGCGACCATTTAAATATTTAAAAAAATTAAAATTTAAAAGTGAGGTACAAAATAATTAGAAATTGAAAAAGATTTTTTCCTTATGTGTTTGAGCTTGATACAAAGATTCCGGAGCATTTTTTGTTTCGTCTATGTCTTGGAAAATGGCTGAGTTTATAGCACTTTGAATTTCTAACATGGCTGACATTTTGAAACGATCTGATTTTTGTCACGCGATAATATGCGTTTTTATGAACCGATTTGGATGTTACAAGGCATGTGCATAGTACATAGCAATGTCTCGACCGAGTTCGTTGGCCAGCTTCATACGCCATCTTGTTGCAAAATGTCGGCCATTTAAAATTAAAAAAAAATTAAATTTAAAATGAAGTACAAAAAAATTATAAATCGAAAAATATTTTTTCTTATGTGTTTGAGCTGGATACGAAGATTCCAGAGCATATTTTGTTTCGTCTATGTCTTAGAAAATGGCTGAGTTATAGCACTTTGAATTTCTAACATGGCTGACATTTTGAAACGATCAGATTTTTGTCACGCGATAATATGCGTTTTTATGAACCGATTTGGATGTGACAAGGCATGTGCATAGTACATAGGAATGTCTCGACCGAGTTCGTTGGCCAGCCTCATCCGAAATCTTGTTTCAAAATGGCGGCCGTTTAAAAATTTAAAAGTGAGGTACAAAATAATTAGAAATTGAAAAAGATTTTTTCCTTATGTATTTGACCTTGATACAAAGTTTCTGGAGCATTTTTCGTTTCGTCTATATCTTAAAAAATGGCTGAGTTATAGCACTTTGAATTTCTAGCATGGCTGACATTTTGAAACGATCTGATTTTTGTCACGCGATAATATGCGTTTTTATGAACCGATTTGGATGTGACAAGGCATGTGCATAGTACATAGCAATGTCTCGACCGAGTTCGTTGGCCAGCTCCATACGCCATCTTGTTTCAAAATGTCGGCCATTTAAAATATAAAAAAAATTAAATTTAAAATGAAGTACAAAAAAATTATAAATCGAAAAATATTTGTTTCTTATGTGTTTGAGCTTGATATGAAGATTCCAGAGCATTTTTTGTTTCGTCTATATCTTAAAAAACGGTTAAGTTATAGCACTTTGAAATTCTAGTGTGGCTGACATTTTGAAACGATCTGATTTTTGTCACAAGATAACACGCATATTTATGAACGGATTTGGATATAACTTGGTGTGTACATAGTACATACTAATGTCTCGACCGAGTACGTTTGACAACATCATCCGCTATCTTGTTTCAAAATAGCGGCCATTAATTTTTTTTTCTATTTTAATTTAAAATGCGGTACAAAAAAATTAAAAATTGAAAGAGATTTTTTTCTTATGTATTTGACCTTGATACAAAGATTCTGGAGCATTTTTCGTTTCGTCTATATCTTAAAAAATGGCTGAGTTATAGCACTTTTAGCATAATTTCTAGCATGGCTGACATTTTGAAACGATCTGATTTTTGTCACGCGATAACACGCGTATTTAGGAACCTATTAGGATGTGACAAGGCATGTGCATAGTACATAGCAATCTCCCGGCCAAGTTCGTTTGC
The DNA here is from genome assembly GCA_963932465.1 of Maratus speciosus. Lineage (NCBI taxonomy): Eukaryota > Metazoa > Arthropoda > Arachnida > Araneae > Salticidae > Maratus > Maratus speciosus. Next base: position 50,671,573 of record OZ010786.1, on the reverse strand, counting down.
TAACTTCATCCGCCATCTTGTTTCAAAATGGCGGCCATTTAAAAATTAAAAAAAAATTAACTTAAAATGTGGTACAAAAAAATTAGAAATTGAAAAAGATTTTTTCCTATGTGTTTCAGCTTGTTACAAAGATTCCGGATCATTTTTTGTTTTGCCTTTATCTAAAAAAAGGCCGACATATAGCAGTTTGAATTTCGAATGTGTGTGACATTTTGAAAAATCTGATTTTTTTGCCTGCAACAGCACCCGTATATATCAACCGATTAAGATATGACTAAGCACGTGTGCAGGAATTACTAAGGTCTCGACCAAGTTCATTGGTGAGCTTTGTTGCACCCATTTTGTTGTTTTAAAATGGCAGGCTATCACCGATAATTCGGGTTAGTATAATTATTAATATAATTCGGGATATCACCGAATTTGGCGACAAAATATAAATCACTTTAATAAAACCAGCTTTGATAACGCTGACTAATTTGACGAAATTCCGTGTGCTTGAATAATATAAGCTGGCTTTTAAAAAATAAGAAATATGAAAGCTACCTCTTCCTCCCGGCACTGGCCGGAAGGACTTTTTACTGTTTTATTTGTCACATCATTGAGAAAAAAAATTTTAGTATAAGTTATAGGATCTAAAAACTCTATATAAATGTAAAAATTTTAACTTTTTAAAATTAGCGGCTGTGCAATTTTGTCCGCATAATCTTGTATCCAACTCTATTTTGAACACTTTTGTAATTGACATCGCCTTCGTATATGCAACAGCTAAAAATTTACAACGCATTTCAGTGTTTTTTAGGACATCCAATATATCAAGAAAAACAACTTTGGTATAAGAATTTGGAGTTTCAATAGATAAATTAAGTCAAAAATACAGGGATTTTCTCTTTAAGTTGAACCGGCATTTTCGTTTATAACTTTAACAAAAATGAAGATACGGGAACGAACTTTTCATTACTCTCATCTTGTTTTCATTGAAAAGTTCTAACGTGATAACAAGTCCAGAAAGTGAACGCCATCGATCTACAAAATACTTAGAGTAGGGGGCCCCATATTTTGAATTGTTGCTGACAGTACGTAGACTATTACCGTCCGAGTTATTTGTATTTCCATCACGCCTTCCAGTGTTATCATGCTGCATTTGAACCAATGAGCCAATGCAGATTTGTTGAAATGCCTACACAAGTCGCAATGCTTCCGTTTACTTTCCACCGATGTTTTGTAGTCGGATGATCTTTGTGCGTAGATGAGTAATCGTACTGCTCGTAAGACAACATTATGTTCATTTGACATTTCATTACATTATCTTCGCTCTACTTAAATTTATGAACGTGAATTTGGGATAGATTTGAAGTGAAAAACCTTGTAATTTTGATTGAACAAGTGGTGTGAGACCTCTCAATTTGTCATCACATTGCCTCAAATACCTGTATGCATAATTTAACATTAATGTACAAAATATGCATGTAAAAATAAATAAATAAGAAATAAGAAAGTATTCGATAAAAACATACCAAATTCTTCAGTGGTACACATAAAAAAGAGCTTTAATATGAACTTGTACAGTTAAAATTAATGTAAAAGCATAAAATCTACGTTTTGAGCTGCTTCTGCAGTTGTCCTCATGACCTAAGAACGATTGAAGATGCAACTCGAAACATAGAATTTATGTTTTTAAATTAATTTTAATTGTACGAGTTCATATTAAAGCTCTTGTTTATGTATACCACTGAGTACGTTTGGGTGTTTTTAAAGAATACATTCTTATTTATTATATTTTATGGTGCAATTGTCCAGCATATGTTAATAAATAAATAAATCCTTAAATAATTGCCATGCGTGAGATATTAAAAATCATCGCAATAGCATATAAATTGTTCTATATGAACAGAACTACTTTCATTCACTCTTCTGTCGGTGTAAGATAATAGCATCAATGTACATGTGACTTAATCATCATCATTTTCATAATTGTTGCTAGATGAAAAGGACAGTCAAATAAAGCCTCATTAAAGGATGTAACTTTAGCAACAATTAAAATCTCATAAAAAGGACAACTTCCATTAACTACCTGAAATTTTTATCTCGAGCTTAAATGCGTATTAAATATTCAACGGTCTTTCAAATGACTTCCTAAACAGAGCGGCAGATGAAGATGAAAATACTTCAACAAAAACTGACAATTAAACTATCGTATGAAAGATACCGAAGAGTTCTCTTTGTCTCAAAGAATAGGGGCATATTTTAAATTGCGCGACATTTAAAGAGAAGATAAAGCTTTTAACTGGTTTAATTACTTTAAAGAGGAGAATAAAATCAAAGACTTTCGAATAGTAATAAAAAGATGCGTCCTGCAAAATCTATTCAATCTTTATTAATTTTTTTTAAATTATGTTATATTATAAGATGGACGTTATTTTAATAGAGTAAATTGTATATTCTCATTTTGGCACAATCGTATGTTTATCTTAACGAGGAAGGTGTCCCTAATTGCATTCTCAAGAAAATTTTGGTAAAAGATACTCAAGCGGCAACATAGACGGATAAAAAAATGTGGCTGCAAACACATAACGTGTCATTTAAAAAAATGGATGATATTTTTCTCATTTGATAATTCATTGCCCCGTAAAAAAAAAAAAAAAATCAAAACTACCGATTGCACAATACATGCGTTTCTAAATAAATATCGGGTTTTTAACGATTGGTAATATTTATTACATAAAACTTAAAATTATAATTAATACATAAAATTCAAGAGCAACTCAAACAGTTATACCTACAAACTTACAAGAGTTCAATGTGAGCAGCTTTCGTCACACGTTACACATCAAGTCGATAGATCAGTTCTTCCTAAACGTTAATTAGTAATGAAGTTCTGTTGAGACGCTCACCCGATCTGACGCCATGTGATTTCTATCTGTGGGGGTTCATAAAGGATCGTGTGTATGTGCCTCCACTACCAGCTGACCATTGCAGCTGTTGCAACAATGACCCCACAAACACTTATCAACGTTTGGGAAGAACTGAGCTATCGACTTGATGTGTAACATGTGACGAAAGGTGCTCACATTGAACACTTGTAAGCTTGTTGGTAAAACTGTTTGAGTTGCTCTTTCATTTTATGTATTAATTATAATTTTAAGTTTTATGTAATAAATACTATCAAGCACTGAAACCCGGATATTCATTTAGAAACACCACGTATAATGATAAATGAGTTTTATTAGTCAGATAAGGAATACGGTAAACAAGCGGTAAATAAAAGAAAATGTTTTCTTTATCAGTATTAAAAGTAACATTTTCATTTAAATATAAAGGAATGGGGAAATCAAAGTATCATATGAAAAAAGGGATCGATGTATGGTGATTGTAGGTATGGATCTAATGTAGGCTAGCTGTTTCTGAAACTATGTTCATCTATTAGAAACACTTTCATGCCAGATTTGTATGCAATTGAATAAATGTAAAACGCGAAGAGTAACTAGTAAAATGTGCTTAAAACAATTGGTAATTTAATACCAATTAATTGTTCAGATTTTTTAAATTTTCAGACAATTTAATATGTTTTGGTAATTTATATACTTTTTACATTTGACCAACAACTTTTTTATTTTCCATTTTTGTACAATTTATTAGTCCCAATTATTTTAGTATTTTTTCAATGTCACGAAGACGATGTACTTACTCCTACGCCTACAGTTTCTATTTGCGAAGAAGAATTTACAAAAGGTTTAATTTTCAAATAAAAAAATAATAATTACGAGGATATCAGATCACTCACACTCAAGAAAAGTGACGCATCTCGGCAAAAGAAGATTCGCTTGTTTTTAATGTGACATGAAATTGTAGCACTTAGCTCTGCATGCAGCAGTGAAAAAGTGCATAAAAGCATAAAACCCTTAAGAATGAAGACTCAGATAAGGTTTGGAGGGTTTTGTAATTTTACCTTCCCACACAATTTGCCCCCATCTGTAGTCACGAATGGACATATAGAGTAATAAAGTATTTTCGAATAACTACACCTGTGAAACTTTTGCTGTAGCAAGACGCACCAATGTTTGACCGTTTAGTTGAATAAAACGAAAAATGAATTTTTGTGAGATTTGTCACTTTTCTTACGGGTGAGCGATATGTAAAATTAAGTTATGATATTATCCGTTATCTGTAAGATCTGTAGTACGATGAAGACACAGATAAAGCTTGGATGGTTAAGTAATTTTACCTTCCCACCTTCCTGACTTCTGTAGTCACGAATAGAGTAATAAAGCGATTTTCCGAGTAACTACACCTGTGAAACTTTTGCTGTAGCTAGACGCACCAAATCTGACCGTTTAGTGGAATAAAACGCAAAATGAATTTTTGCTATGTGTGTCACTTGAGAGATATGTAAAATTAAGTTGATGATGTTATCCGTAATCTGTAAAATCTGTAGTATAATCTTGGCTACTAATATATATATATATATATATATATGTATATACTTAAATCGTTTAAAGAATGAAAAAATATTTAAAACTATTTAGTGAACATTGTTATATATTTTTCGCTTTTTTATGTGCGATAACTTGTATTAGTATTTCTAAAAAGAATATCAATATTTTAAAACTGTTCTGGGTATTTATGGATATCAACTTTTGACAAATTAATAAAACGCATCATGTAAATTAAAACACAGAATAAAATAAATAACCGGATATCAATACAAATGTGAAACATTTAGAACCTTCAACATTATAACAAAGCACGTTCTACAATTGCAAATAACATTGAATGAGGAATCGCTATTTATCTTCATTTCGGTAACTTGTGAATTAGAATGACAAGGTCATACGTGGGCTGCTTAGTAATTTAAGTGAACTTGCTGTTTATTTTAACAGAGGGACTCTTAAATTTTTATCTCCCAGTTTCTATATATATATATGAATCTTTTATTTTTTAATTTTATATATTTTTTATTTTACAGTTTACTAGAAAATATATATATGTTCTCTAAAATAATTTCGTTATTAAAAAATAGTACTGTTTGTTATTGAAAATGAACTCAACTTTTGGAAAAAGTAATCATCAATCGACTTGTAATAGACGGCTTGCATTGACGTAACGTTGCTATTAGCAACGATTGATACTATTGCCTCTGGAGCACACACTGAACGTCAGAACTCCCCGTTTGCCATTAAAAGCACGTGTTATCTTTTTGTTTATATTAGATCTTTCTTATTTATAATATTATAGTGCAAATTGGTCTAATAATTCAAATGGAGAGCACAGCATTCACCTTATATTTGGACACCATATGAAGCGATGCCAGACATGTGACGACATGTACAAGTCGTCTATACGCAATATAAAAAAATCTAAATTCACAAATTATTATTAACATTTTTTCTTCGTAAAATTTCATTTTTTATACTTTAATGAAAAACAAGTTATATTTAGTTTCACTATTTTCAGTAACTAAATGAAACTTGTTGAAGGTAAATTTTCTTTTTTAAGTTTTACGCAACACATTAATAAAACAATATTTCAAATATCCTGCAAATTATGAAAATGCATGATGGATTTATAACCATTCTCAGATGAGCAATAAACAACGAAATATGAAATCAAAGGCATAATTTTCAAGGATACCATCTCTTTAATACTTATCAAAATAGATTAAACAGCAATCCATCATTGTGCAATCATCAAACTTTTTACATTACCTAAATTATGCTCATCGAAAAGAACAATTACAGCCATAAATAAAAAATATTTATATCATTCCACGCATGAAGCAAGAGCTTGACGTCATTACCAAAAAAGAACTCAAAATGACTTATAAACTTTATTATTATTAATTCAGTTGTTCCGTTGACTTGAATCCATGAACATGGAAATGTATAAAATTGCTGCTGCACAACGCAGCATAATATAGATGTAAAATTAATTGATTTAACACTGTAAAGCTAGTGATTTAATATAAGTTTAATATAAGGAAAGAAATCAGTCTCAGCAATGGACTTAATTCACATATGTAAAAAATATTAAAACCAGAACACTGTAAAAAAAAAAATCCGACCACTTTTCCTGTAGGAATCGGAAAAATAGTTGCCCTTATCGTGCCTGAAATTTTTCCGACCCAGCTTGGAATAAAATCCTTAAAAAAAAGGAAATAGTCAATAAAACGGTATTTTACGGATTTTATTCCGATTTTACTGATTTTATTCCGAGATGGGTCGGAAATTTTTCCGGTACGATAAGGGCAACTATTTTTCCGATTCCTACAGGAAAACTGGTCGTATTTTTTTTTACAGTGAACTTTTTTCTTTAATACACTATAGTGCAACGACAAAGTAACGGTATTGGATGAAAGGACACCTGTGCTGGATTAGACGATCAAACTGTCATGTGAGGATTGCTGTGCAAGAAACATAAAGGTAAGAAATTTACCTATGTTATTATGTTTGATTGTTTTACTAAGAAAAATCAGAATTGATATCTAAATATTAGCACACAAGTCGTACTGCGTATAACAGAGGTGGCTTTTTTGCCAACAATGCATAGATATATTTATATTACAACAGGAATAATCTTACCTTTCACTACAGGAAGAAAAAAACATGTACTTACCTAAAAAAAAGAGGAAGAGAAATAAATTTTAATATACTAACAGATTAATAAAAAATTCATACATAAAATTATACAGAGAAATTGTTAATATATATAAATTGAAAAATAAAGAAATATTCACATATGTAATAGAAACTTCATTAGAAAATGTAATAAGTAATTCAAAAATGGAGATTCAGTTGTTAAGCTTCGACATCTCGAAGCGCTATGGGAAAAGAAAATTTCATCTTTTTGTTGTTGAAAATTCGAGGTATAGAAAATAATTTACTAACAAGAAAGGTCTCCATAAGTGCATACTCAGATAAGTTTGAATAAAAATACATAACATTCTTCTTATGAGGATATAAAAGTTTACTAAATAATTTGTGTCAAAAGCTCGATATAGCGTTCCTAAAAAAATAATGAAAGTTCAGTTTTCTTGGCAATTTTGAACTGGTTGGCGACATAATGAAACTTTTAAAAAAATACACTTCTATAATAAATATACTCTTTAAAGAAAAACTTTTGGTATTCTTCATATTGAACTAGTTTAAGTAAATTTTACTTAAATAAAGGCAATTTATAACTACGGATTTGTCATATACATTTATATGTAATGAAATTTAACGATCGTTTAACGACGATTTAGAGGAATATTTAAATTGATTAAATTTACTTCAAACTTAAAATTAAGGTCCGAATTTGAGCACTGCCAATTTGACTTTTATATTGTAAGTGTCGGAAGCAATAAGAGGCATTAGCATTGGCCATGAGAAAGGGCCATCACAGAGGCCATGGGATTGCTGACATGGAAACAACGACTTATTCAATATCAAAATTTATAAGGAGAATATTCATAATCAGGCAGTTACTTTTAATATACACTTAAAAGTTATGCAGCCAGTGAAACCGTGAAAAATTAAATAACTTTAGCAACACGCAACTTATATATCTTATAAAAGCTTATTAAAAGAATAACAAACTGTTTTATCGTTTATTCATTAAGTACTGTGCATTTAAACACGAATTTAAAATAGCTTTTTCTAATTCATTATAATCGCTTGCATTTGGCGAGGTATCGCTCGCTAAACCAAGTGGAGCGTTCGTTTTTCGCGCCAAATATTCAACAGTATATATATATATATATTTTTTTTTTGCTGACTTTCTACTGAAATTCTACCGCTAAATTTGACTGATTCTTTATTGCATACATAAGTAGTTTCCTTTGTAATGTTAAAAAATATATTTTTTGAGTATGCGCTTTATAGAGACCTTCCTTGTAAATGCATTTTTCCTTCGAGAAATTTAGAAGTCTTTAAATATATTAAAAATTTGAGTTCTAAACTTCCTACTCTACACTTACAAATTTTAACATAAGAAGTGCCTAGAATATACACTGTAAAAAAAATAATGCCAGTCGGAAAATAGTTGCCCTTATTGTACCGGAATAATTTCCCACCCAGCTCGGAATAAAATCCGTAAAATACCGTTTTAGTGACTATTTCCTTATTTTTACAGATTTTTTTCCAAGCTGGGTCGGAAATTATTCCGGTACGATAAGGGCAACTATTTTTCGATTCCTACCGGAAAACTGGCAATATTTTTTTTACAGTGTAGTAGGCGACGGAAATCTTTGAAAACTACTTGGGAAATTTTGAAGTAAATAAATTTGCAATATGTGAATTCGGTATCCTAATAAAACTAGTCGGATGCAGCAATCCCAAAACTTTCTTCTCATACATGTTCGCTATCACACTTCCAAAATTAAACGGCAAACTATGCCCATCATGAGGATTCTAAAGATATGAAATTCCGTGCATTGGTTCTTGAGATTTGGCTATCTCTGAAATCGCAGCAAAATTCAGCCTAGCAGCGCCACCTATTGGGTGCTTTGCACTAAAACCTATATTACACCAAAACCACCAAGCAACCGCTTATGTCAAAGTCTAACTGAATCTGAAGTTTGCGGAAAATCCGTGCATTAGTTTTTGAGATAGAGTTATCGCGAAAATCATGAAAATTACAGCATAGCAGCGCCAGTTATTGGACAAGTAACACCAAAACCTAATCAGCAACAACTTGTGTTAACATCTAACTAAATCTGAAGTTAGATGAGCATTCGTGCATTAGTTTTTGAGATAGAGCTATTGCGGGAATCGCGTAGAACGCAGTACAGCAGCGCCACCTGTTGAGCGATTTACACCAACACATAATCACCATCAAGTCATATCAAGGACTAACTGAATCTAAAGTTTCATGAAAATCCGTGCATTAGTTCTTGAGATACAGCCATTGCGGAAATCTTAAAAAATGCAGCATAACAGGGTCGCCTGCTGAGCGATTTACACCAACACGTAATCAGCATCAAGTCATATCAAGGAATAACTGAACCTGAAATTTCATGAAAATCCGTGCATTAGTTCTTGAGATAGAGCCATTGCGGAAATCGTAAATAATGCAGCATAGCAGCGCCACCTGTTGAGCGATTTGCACCGAAAACTAATCAGCATCAATTTGTATCAGGGACTAACTGAATATCAATTTTTATTAAATTCCGTGCATTATTTATTAAGATAGAACGCTCACAAAATTTGTGTCAGAGACAGACTCACAGACTGACAGACAGACATTTTGTAAAAACATGTTTTTCGGGTTCTATGACCCCTAAAGCATGTAAATCTGTCGAAAACCTGAATTCGAAAATTTTCATGAATCCAACACTTTCTTCTTGTAAAGATAGAAGAAAGTAAAAAAGTACAAGGAAAACAGTTATGAGGCCTTTCATATTATTCCCATTACAAACATAATGACGTAAACGGTAAATCTTTTTTATTTTGTTTTTAAAACTTTTTATTATAATTTTTAACATAATAATGCATCTTAAAGTTATCTTTAAACTTAATTTTATTTTTTATCTATAACGTAAGAACGTTTTAGTGTGAATATTAAAAGAATTCATTTGACGCAATCTCAATAATAATATGTTACTTTACTTAAACTTAACTTTATTTATCACTTAAACACGTTTTAGAGTAAATATTTAACGATTTCATTTGACAAAAAATGGGTAATAATACAACACTGCTTATCTTCAACTCAACTTGATCTTTAGCTATAACTTAAGAACGTTTTAGTGCAAATGTTTGATGAATTTATTTGACGCAATCTGAGTAACACGTTGAATACGTTGCTTATCTTAAACTCATCTTACTCTTTGACTGTAAGTTAAGAATAATTTAGTGCGAATATTTGATGAATTCATTTGATGCAATCTGAGTACATATTTTGTGTTTACTTGATACAACTAACTTTTTAAGTACGTTCGTAATTATATAAATACGTAGCACTTATAGTCGTCGTTCGGTCCGTCTGTCTGTCAGTCTGTCCGTCTGACCGTCCGTCCGAATATAACAGAGCGAAAACTACCCAACCGAATGGTCTGAAATTTTAAATATATAATTTTTGGAAAATTTTGTTGAGTCATTTGAAGTTTTATGAAAATCGGATGCATAGTTTAATTACTGGAATAGTCATAAGTTTTCCGTTACATTACGGCCAATGGGGAAAAAATGTTTCAAGTGCATTTTAATTATGTTAAAACCTTTCGAACAGAATGAAATTGATATGCACTTATGGAGTGCACTATAATATACATATAGCTATCTAAAATACACATATGCGGTGCAAAAAATATTTATAAAGCTAGTTATAGTACGAACGCGCCTCATTTGCCACGTTTGATGTGCAATTTCCAACTTGTTCTAATTGTCAGGGTTTTTAAGAAAACACATATGATAATTCAAGTATGATGTACTGATTCTGATTCTCATTGATATTAGAGATAATTAATGATCTTTTTGTTTTTGTAAAGGTAGTATTAAAGATTTTGCATATCAGGAGCTTGAAAGAGCAAGGGCGAATCCGAAAAATCGATTTTTTGTTTTTTGTTTTTTCTATCTCAGATACATGTAAATAACACGTAGTAGGTAAGTCGTTTTGCCCTGGTTCGCCCTTAGTTTTCTCACAGAGTCGAGCTAAAGTGCGCAGTACCCTATATCACTACTTGCAAAGCTTTGAGCTTGATTTCCGAACACCTCAATTTTGGGGATTCGCTTTTACTCTTTCAAGCCCCTGTATTTCTTGCGTTCTTTAATATTCTACCATTTGTGTTTTAAGCATTAATTATAACACTTAAAAAATAGACAGCATATCTCATGGTTTTATTGAAAATTGTCATCAACATTTAGAAGCTATTTAAATAATGAATAAATAATAGCGTTAAAAATTTTTTTATATACATTTATACTGTAGAAGTTTCTACTTTCTCAGCAGAGATATGAAACTTAAATATAATATATAATCAGGTTAAAATTTTAAAACTATTTTGTTATAAACGAGGACCTATCAAAATTCGACGACAGAAAAGTTTTAAAAGGAACCGTTAGATTGAATTTATAATAAACCTACAAAAACAAGTAAAATAAAAAGTCAATCTTACATTGGTCATTCTAACTCTTAAAAAAACTATTTTTAACCAAAATTACCTAAATACTATTCCCACTATAACTTCAACTTTTCGAATTGTCGAAATTTCAAACTTTGTTTGCATAAGTAATATGTAATCAAGAACAGAAACTATAATGAAGTTATCAGTTAGGTTTTGATCCTTGATAATAAGGAATGAAAAATCGGCAAAAATAGCGTTCGCAATAAATTTATAGAATAAGAAAATCGCATATTTGACAAAGTGTTTCTACTAATGCTCTACAGATTTTACATTCATATATTTTTTCTTAACAAAAATGTCAACGATATCAAAATATCTATACTTAGTTTTGTCTCATAGAATCTAATGATGCATTAAAAAATTTTCAGAAAATTTTCCCAATTATAGTTAAAGCCACGTTGCAACATGTCGGACTGTTATGCACTTAATTTATATTGCTTTTTCCTACAATTCGGGAAGTAAAAAGAAATTAACGTGAAAGAAATAAGAATATTTGAAATTGAAAACATTTCAGTTATCGTTAAGTAAATAAATAAATAATGTATCCTTGCAAGTCTGTCTGTCTCTATACCTGTGTCTATGAATAAATTTTATCTTATATTATTAGCGTTATCATAAATAGCCCAGCGTAAACATAGGCCCATTTTATAGAAAAATACAAAATGGTCAACAAAGTCTTTAAAAAATCAATGGAAATTTAAAAATTTCAAAAATATTTATTATTTATATATTAAACCTACAAACTCTTACTTCATAAATTTACATTTTTTTAAATCTGTTGTTGAATTACTTGGCGGTTTTCAAGTTCTCTGCCCAACAAACGCGAAACCTCCTAACGCATCTTCTGATTCATTATTAAACTTAAAGGTATAACATTAGCCGGCCTAACTAGTTAAGTGATTTGATTCTATGAAATTGATAATGTTCCATTTTTAATAAATAAATTACATTTAGAGTTACAAACGATTTTTGCTTCGTGACGACAGTATCTCCTTTTCTCTGCTGCCGTGTCTGAAAATTCCGTTCAAAACACCAACTTCTACAGTATTTTCTAAAAGATCTTTTCCCTTTATAAACCACTCGGAAATTGTGCGTCAAACGCGACAAATGAGGTGCGTTCGTACTATAACTAGTTTTATGAATATTCAGATCTTGGTGCAATAGCTGTTGCACTTTTATGCAAAAATGCATGAATACAAGAATTATTACGATTATCTATATTATAATCAGTATTATAGAAATAATATGACTCCATCTTAAATTGGGCATAATCATCATGGCAACCTAGAAACATTACCTATCATGGGATATCATTGAATTACTTAAGTATGATGGGATTTAGTAGAATGAAGAAAACTTTTATTAATATCTTTTTAAGTTTTGATTCGACTATCATAAAATTTGAAATGACTTGGCAAAATTAAGCAGCAATTATATATATACTAAATTTCAACCATTAGGTTGGGTAGTTTTTGCGCTGTTATATGCACACAGAAGGACAGACAGACGGACGGACCTGACGACAACTATAGGTGCTACGTTCAACTGTCCGACTTGGCAACTTTATGCCTTTGCAGTTAAAAATGAGTCGGAAAATCTGTCAGAAAGTCTCGCGTGCTCAACTAGCGCAAAACGTTTTGACACATTTACAAATTCATTTCTTAACGAAAAGATATAAAATTGGAAGGCCTGACTATGAAAGCGATATGGAATCGAACTGTATTTTTTAAATTTTTTTTATAAATAAATTACTTATTGAGTTATAAGCGATTTTGGTCACGTGACAAACACGTTTTTCACTCTTTCTTGAGTGGTTATTCTCTTTTCGCGCGGAAATTCGGTTCAAAACGCCCACTTTTCTGAAAGATTTATTGTGTTTGCAAAAAAAAAAAAAGAAAAAGAAAAAAAAAAGAACAGTTGCATTAGATAGTTTCTGAACGACAGCACCTGTTAATTTTATGCATTTCCGAACAAAAATAAATGAAAACTTATGTCATAAAACACCCTTAATGTATATTTTCAATGATTTCATTAACGGAAGTTCATTATGACTATTACTATTTTTGCAAAACATACTGCTTGCCTGACACATCCTGGAAATAATTTATTTCAGTTCTACTATGTAGAAAAACAAATTTGATCCTGGTATGATCCATGTTCATGATATGTCCATGTAAGCTTCACGCATGTACTAACTCTTTTTTAAAGTAGAAGTACAAAATTGGCAGGTTTGACTATGGAAGCGATTTGGAATTGAAATGAGTTTTCCATTCTTTGATAAATAAATTATCGAATTCCAAGCAATTGTGGTCAAATGATAACCGGTTTTTCTATTCTCTCTCTGGCTGTTTTTTTTTAATCTGGAAATTTGGTTCAAAACGCCCATTTTGATGGTATTTTCTGAAAGATCTCTTACATTTACCAAAAACCAGAAAATGTCTTTCGATAACATAATTTCTGAAAAACAGCACCTGCCATTTCATGCATTTTCGAAAAAAATGAATTAAAACTTGTGTATAAAGTCGCCTTTGGATTTGAGAACAGCCATATACTCGTGAAACTCATATCCATTGAAAATGATTCATATGTTATCGGCTTCATTTAAATTTTTATATAGGCCCGATGTTTAAAAGACTGTCTTGATTCTTTAATTCAATGCTTGGCAAAATATCTTCCTCTCAACGCCAAGTAACACACGCGAGTGTTTCGTCAATTGTCCCCTCCCGCTTCACTATCTTCCAACTTGACCTTTGGGGAGGAAAACGCAGGAAAAGGTAATTATACCGTGCCCAGTGATGTTTCACGATGTCATTACGAACGCAACTAAAAACTAGATTACGGCATTCGATCACGCAGTTTCTGGATAAAAACATCTGCCGATTCAACGAGTTTCCAAATGGAAATGAATTCATCAATGTGTCAGAAACTAGCTCCTTTGGATTTGATAACAGCTTTAAACTTAGTGTGTAGCTGCGACAAATTCCACGCCATATTTTTCCTGTTCATTTCTAAATCTTAAATATCATTGCAAATCTTTTCTCCCTCTCCCAGGCATGGCTGTTGCATCTGCTTTAACTAATTAATTTAAAGAATACCAAATTTCATGCAATGCACTTCTTAAAAGTTCTAGATAATTGCAAAATGCCGCAAGATATTGATTTAAATGTGTAAAATGGGTTGCTTGCATTCTGGAATGCTTCTGAATTTCGAAGCATGGTTTTCGGGAGCTAGTTTAGCTTAAGAGTGTCAAATAATTCATCTGTTACGTATGGAGAATTTTTCCTAAACATTTTATTCTGTGCAGTGAGTGTTTCATTCAATGGAATTCCTTTAGATGAATTATAGCAAAATTAACATTCTAAGTTCTAATTATGAATTAAGGGGAAAGTTTGCTGTTGAAATTTACGAGACACAACTATTTAAATAATAAATATTAAAATATGCGGTGTAGGTTATTGTTAGGAACTTTTAACTCTTTAAGTATGTAAACTCTTATTTTTTTGTCAAGTAATTTCTGAATTCAAAGTCTGATATAACAAAATTTAGAAATTCATGTGGATTTTTTCCGGTGCATTAAAGTAATAGACCGGGAGGCAACAGCCTAGACAGTCACCTCATTGAGTTCACGGCTAAAATTCCAGAATTGGTTAAAAATTATTCGCATATTAAAATTCAATCGGTCTGCCAAGTCATATCTTGGTGGAAAAGACCTAAAAACCCGATTTTAGTGGTTGTCTCGTAGATTTACCATTGTGTTTTCCTGCATCCAAAGGTTTGAAAACATGGAGGACTGGGAGCAGGAAAACACAATGGTAAACCTACGAGTCAACCGCAAAATCCGGGTTTTCAAGTGTTTTCCATCAAGATATGACTTTGCTGACAGATTTTGTTTTAATATGCGAATCGAGTTTAAACTAGTTCTGAAATTTCAGCAGTGATGCTACAGCCTCTCGGTCTATAAATAATGTAAGATTCTTCATCCAAATATAACTCTTCATACTATTGCTTTTATCAGCCATCGTTTTATGAATAAGTAGCCGTTCTTCGCCTACCTAGATGGTCGCTTGGGGAAGGGTAAGTGCAGATGCTTTCTGAAGCGTAAAATCCGGAATCTGCTTGAAACCCACAAAATGCATTTTAAATACAAACAGAAAAATATAATTAAAATACTTTATTTTAAATTATACGACAATAACTAATAAAAATATAAAAGAATGTAAATAATGATTTCGCGACATAAATAATAATTTTTATTCATGAAATTTTGCACTATATTTTGTATAAATATTGAAATCCGTTAAAGAAAAAACGAAAAGCGCAAAAACAATTTATAAAATGTAAAATAAAAGTAAATAAATAAATAAAGTCTTAGGAAAAATATCTAATCAAAAACTGAGTAATATTTGTCTTAGTCGTCAGATTTTCTATTATACCATTCATAGCTGATATTGCATAAAAATCGCTAAAAGAGCCCTAAAACCGCTGAAATATGTGTTTAACTATTTTTTCAGTGGATTTGATATCTTGTATTTCACTCCAGTCTAAAACTGCTGCTGAGATCCAGGCGAAATGTAAATAATGTTCCTACGCATGATTTCCTCACGTTCTTTACATAAAACACTAATAAACATTAATTGACACTTCTAGATTAATTTTATAGATAAGAAATAATATATATAGATAAATATGCTGGACAGATAAAAAATCTTTAAACACGATTTCTGGAAAATCAATTTTTCCGTCATTTCCTAGTTCGATAAACTCCATTACATAAGAAGTTTTAAAAATATTTCAGGGAAGTAATGTCAGAATTCTTTCCATATTACTCACTGCGTTCTGAACTAGAATCTAAGCTCTATGTGATAATGTAATTATTTTATAGGTACTCGAATATATAAAAAAAGGGTACATTTTTAATATTTATTTTTTGACATATTTTGAAGTGTTTCAGTTAATTTTGAAGATAATGTAAAATTCCTAGCTCAGTGCACAGGTAAGTGTAATAATAGTATGTAGTGCAAAGGAAATTGAAAAAATATGTGTACTTAAATTCAGTGTACGCTTTTTGGCGTAATCATGAAATTTTCCTTAAAAAGTGACAAACAAAAAAAAAAAAAACAATTTTTTAAAATGCTATGAAAGTATTGTTGGAAATACACAATATGAACTTTAACTCCTTGGGGACAAGCGTCTTTTACAGAATTTTTAATCTTTTATCACCGGTTTTTCATAAGACACATTTTTGCCTAATTGAATCAAGAAAATGCCCTGCTTATATAAGGCAAAATTTACAATAAAAAAATAACTGGTGAGAATAATCACGGATTCTGAGCATCTTAAGCAGCACGTATACCGGTCGCTCGTCCCGGAGGGGATAAAAAGCTGACAGTTTTATCCGAAGATCCTTCTACAACTTCCCAATTAAAATCGAAGTGTCGCATATAGGAACAAAGTGGCGTATTAAAATGGATGGTACGGTAGTTAAATATTTTCCACTACTCAAGTTTCATCCGAAAAACTGCTACTTCTACTTCTGTCCAGCTAGTCATTTAAAATGGAAGTGACATATGTGAACAAAGTGACGTATTAAAATAAATAGAATAGCAGTTAAATATTTTTCTCTATATAAGTTCAATCCATGGCATTGCTACTTCTACTTCCGCCTATACCCTAATAATATAACAACTCCCATTTCAAGTAACTCTTATTTGAATGAATTGTATTTGAACAGCAATTAATAAAAATATTCCCTGACGATGACCGCGGGATTCCAACCCGCAAGTAGTAAGAAATTTAAATAAAATGTATATTTTAAGCTTGTTACATCTATATTATTATTACCTTTGTCACCTTTTAAGTAAAACGGTGAACTTTTTAATGTGAATCAAGGTGGAATATTGTATTTAGTCTTGTGATATTGATGGAATTTTATGTTTTTTCATCATTTTCTATCACAATTGAACTGAAACGGCGTATATTTATTCAATATTGTACATTTTTTTAAAAAGTGCTTCGGACATAAGTCGTGGAAAAAAAAGTAAACACCCCATGCTAACCCTGCAACAAATTCTCGTAAAAGAAAGTTACAGGTACTAAACGATTGGAAATAAAATCTACTTTTAAATGATGCATGTAAAATTTGCTTAGGGGGCCATCTATATGTTAAAACGAACCATAACTTTGTTTTTGTTTTCAATAGCAGTACGAAATTCTGACAGCATAAATGAACTCTGTCTCTCCAATTAGCCTGAAAACAAATTTTTATGCAATTCGTACGACAAGTTTCCGAGAAATTAATTATTTTAAAACGAGCCTATTTTAAGGGCTGTATCCAAATTGAAGTTCGGTACTCGATTGTTGACAGAGAGAGCCGTCTTCTAGATCAAGGCACCTTAAGCCCTACTCAGGCAGTCATTGAGGACTGCTAGATGACTGGATAGCATAAGAAATTTCAAAATATCTAGTTACTTCTATCATAGATGGCCCTTTAAACCATCATTTTGCCGTTTTTTAAGCATAATTTGAAAACTAATAGGAAGAAAAATGTGAAATTTTGAATTTCCACAAAGCAGGACTTAATAAATCTAAATCCATCAAAAGAAAAATATAGGTTGCAATTCATAATTTTTTCGAATATTAATTTCATAATTCATTATTCATATAATAAAATTATAAAAATTGCAAATTCAACGTAATTATGTTTGGGTATTTTAGTATTATTGCTACACAAAAAATTAGCACATTAGGAGTAATAATTTCAGGAGATATTAATAAAAATATGAAAATGTAATTTAACATTAGAAGAACTAAATTTTGAATGTTTATAATTCAAAAACTTATGATTCAAATGACTTGAAATTTGGTTTCTAGGCATAGTTTGAACCGAAGATTTGAAATATCTCGTTAAAATTGGATATTGCTATTGAAAAATATTAAGTTTGGGTTCGTTTTAATATGTAGATGGCCCCCTACGCAAATTTTATATACATCATTTAAAAGTAGACTTTATTTCCAATTGTTCGGTACCAGTAACTTTCTTCGACGATAATTTGTTGAGGAGTTAGAAGGGGGTGTTTACTTTTTTTTTCGACGACTATGTACCTTAAGACTTCTTTGTATACATGAACACATTGTAACGTTGTATTTACAGATTTGTATAACACTAATTGATTTTATTAAAAATTGTAACCAGTAATCTTTGTTTGAATACACCACATTCATCCACTAACCCTTTAAAGTTAAGTTACCCTTCAAGTTAAATAACACTAATTTAAATTGCCCTTAGCCTTTATTCGGTTTTCGGAGTAGGAGAAATGCTTTGAACGAAAATTGTTTTATTAATGTACATAATTTGTACATTAGCAAGAAACTATTTCGCAGACAAAAAATATATATATATTAAGGAGAAGGAAATCAAAGCTATTTAAAGAGGTTTTGTAATGAATGAGAAACAGCGCATTCCTCTGCTGAATTAACATTCTTTAAATTACTATAGGCAATCCCAAAATTATGTGGGCTTAAACATTCGTATCCTTTTAGAACATTACACTAGTTTTTACAATTTTCAACGTAAAAGTATTACTTTACTGCAGAAATTGCATTAAATTCATATTTGTGTAAAAGAAATATTATATTTTGCAAAATGATTTAATTAAATTAAGAATATATATATATTTCAAATAAAACTCTTATTTATTATATAGGGGCGCATCAGTTTTATACATTCCAAAGAATTGATTTTTTCTTTTTAATTATACAATTCCAAATCACGCTAAATAAATTGTATGAAGATATTCTATTGAAAAAAGGGTCAATATGAAATTGAAAATGAGTAACTTTTTTTCTCTACTCTAATTTATTTTTAACTTTTCATTAGCTTTTTTGAAAACTGTGTTTTTGCTACTTGGTCGTTGTGTAAAAAACATTTTTATCATTCGCAAAAGATATTTATTTTTACAAAGATATGTATAAAATTATCATGTCAACAATCTCAGCGTACTGTTTTTCTTTTTCTTTTTCTTTTTTTTTTTTTTTTTTTTTTTCAAAACGCAAGTCTTATTTGTTTTGATTAGAATGTGCTCTATAAGATGTACTTATCATGTTAAAAAACACATTCTAATTTTAACAAAATAAAATTTTAACTATTTAATTGATAAAACAGTAGGAGGGGATTGTACTATAATCATTTTATACATATATGTAAAAACGAATGTTTTTTTTAATTTTTTTGTTGTTTTCTTTTCAGTACGAGAAAATAGCAAAAATACAGTTTTGAGCGTGCAAAGTTTAAAAATCCGCTGGAATCCTGTGTTAAAGTAGTTCATAACAATTTTAAATTGACCTTTCTAATTTTCTTGCTATACGTTTGTCTCGATTCAGAACTGTATGATTTAACGGAAATTTATAATGTTTAATACGAAAATTATAGCAAAAAGTGAAGGTTTTAAGGAAAAGTGAAGGTTTGTGAAGGTTTTAAGGAAAAGTGAAGGTTTGTGAAGGTTTATCACTATGAGTCCACTTAAATGTACACATGTTTCACATGCCAAATGTTTCACGGTGGAAAACTGTGAGGGAAAAGACAGAGTAAATCATTTCATAACCCATCTGTTACTAATTTGAAAGATCCCAAACAGTTGCATAATTATGTGGAAGAGACATGGAGTCAGAATCTTATGACTCGAGTGCAGATGAGGAGGATACTGTTTTTTTAAGAGTTTGTGCCTAATTTATTTTACTTTTTTAAATTCTGTGATTTTTAAACTTGTTTTTATGTAGCATTTGTACATCATCTTATACTTTGTTTATTTTAACATTTATTACTTTATAATTTTTACAGTTTTTAATTATAATTATAATTATTATAATATTTTTGTGTCTTTTAACTAAGATCTTTAGTCTCTTTTAATTGATTTAATTATGTACATATCATTACTGTTTTCATTTAATTAGGTTGTTTTTCTCATCTTGATCTTAGTCACTTTTTACTCATACTTTTTGTACTCATTTTGACTTTGACTTGAATCTTGACTTGTCCCCAAAGGGACGCAGCGCAATAAAACGCAATTCAACTAATCAACCAACTTCAATTTAAAATATATACAGGGTGCCCACGAACTCGACGCAAAAACGGATGGTGCTACGCACCAAGATGTAGGAAATTTTTCATAAAACCTATGGTTGCATTGCACTTATTCACTCAAAAGTGCAGAACATCCTAGTCGTAGAGTCGTGAAAAAAAAAAGTAAACATCCCCTACTAACTCCTCAACAAATTATCATAGAAGAAAGTTACTGCTACCGAAGGAATTGGAAATAAAGTCTACTTTTAAATTATGCATATGAAATTTTCTTAGGGGGCTATCTACATATTAAAACGAACCCAAACTTCATTTTTTTCAATAGCAATACCCAATTTTAACGCGATATTTGAAATCTTCGGTTTAAACTATGCCTAGACACCAAATTTCAAGTCATTTGAATGATAAATTTTTGAATTATAAACATTCAAAATTTAGTGCATCTAATGTTAAATTAAATTTTCATATTTTTATTAATATCTCCTGAAATTATACTCCTAATGCGCTAATTTTTTGTGTAGCAATAATGCTAAAATACCCAAACATAAATACATTGATTTTGCAATTTTTATAGTTTTATGATATGAATTATGAAATTAATATTCGAAAAGATTATGAATTGCCACCTACAATTTTTTTAATGGATTTAGATTTATTAAGTCCTGCTTTATGGAAATCCAAAATTTAACATTTTTCTTCCAATTAGTTTTCAAATTATGCTTAAAAAACGGCAAATGATAATTTAAGGGGCCGTCTATGATAGAAGTGACTAGATATTTTGAAATTTCTTATACTATCCTATAATATAGCAGTCTTCAATGACTGCTTGTGTAGTGCTTACAAGCCTTGATCTCTTGCTTATAAGGATCTCTCGGTCAACAATCGAGTACCGAACTTCAATTTGGATACAGCCCTTAAAATAAGCTCGTTTTAAAATAATTAATTTCTCGGAAACTTATCGTACGAATTGCATAAAAATTTGTTTTTCGGCTAATTGAGGGGTGTACAGTTCATTTATGCTGTCAGAATTGTGTACTGTTATTGAAAAAAAAACAAAGTTATGGATCGTTTTAATATGTAGATGACCCCGTAAGCAAATTTTATATACATCATTTAAAAGATGACATTATTACCAAACGTGTGGTACATTTAACTTTCGTCTACGATAATTTTTTGTAGAGTGAGTGAGGGGTGTTTTCTTTTTTTTCTCCACGACTGTGCCTGAACTGAACTTTTCGTTCATAGCTTCAACAATAACGAAGACATTGTAATGAATATTGCAATTTATTTACTTTGTTTTTTACAAAATGTCACTAAAAGCACTCAAGTTTGACGCTCGTCATTTCGAAATTTGGGTCATCCTCACAATCTTTTGACTTTTGGAGAAAAAAATCTGGCGAAATTAAACTTGCTAAAATAACATTTTAATCGGATAGACGAATGCCTTAATGATTCAATATAAAGAAAATATGATCAGCAGCGAAAATTTTTTTTATTTAACTGAGGTTTAAGTTAAACTTACGAGTTTAATTTTCCATACCACTTTACCCCTAAAACTTTTTATTTTCTTCTAAATTTTTACTTATATTGAATTTGCATAGTACCCACAGCACATTCAAATAAGAAATAATAAAAATGTAGTACTTTTAATACAGAATTTTTGTATAACATTGTCTTAAAGGGGTGTTAAAGAAGGGACGGTAAGGTAAAAAAAGGGGATGATATAGGAAAAAAGGGACGAAATGATTAAAAAAAAAGACGGTAAGGATGGAACGGTAAGGAAAATTACCACCTATTTTTAGGAAAATCATGTTAAGACTAAGTAATAGCCACAATGTTCATTGATTTTTATAAACAGTTGTTAACATTGGATTAAATTTTTTTTATTATTATTATTTACCTCGAAAAGTGCAGAAATAAACCTTGGGGACAGTAAGACTTCCAATAAAGCCACGATGCTTGAAATTGATATTTAAATGGTGATTTAAATTCTGCAGTAAATTTCCTGTCAAAGAATTTTAGACATTCTTTCTCTAACATACTTCTGCATGATAAAAAACTTGAAAAAAATTCTGTGGCTGCATCGGGAGTGATTTTCTGTATAATTTTAAAAGAGGGACGGTAAGGAATCTAAAACCCAGGAACAGAGTTTAAAAAATAACAACCCTAAAAATGTGTACAGGTTAATTTTTTGCTACATATTTATATAAAACAATAGTTCCAGTTTCGGAAAAAAATTACATCGAATTATTTTTATTGAAACAATTTTATACAGACAGCTCCAAATTTAAAAATCAGCATCAGGGACACGGGACGGTAGATGAGTTTTCCAGGTGTTTGGACCCCCAACATCTTCCAAAATATATTTATCTCGTTAATATTGCTACGAAATCATACAATGGGATGTTCCTCAGTATATGAATTTAAAAAAAACACAAAAAGTGCATTAAAATAAAAATTATTATTCAGGGACCTGAAAGTCAAAAGATTGTGAGAATGCCCCATATGCGGTACCACTGACCAAATTACTCTGCACTTCCAGCTCTTCTTGTGATAAGATTTTCCACTAAACAGTGCAAATCTGTTTACATTTTTCGTTACAATTTCTTCATTATTGGTAATCTTAAGCACAAAATTCGAATTCAGTTTCAATTAAAATACTAAGATAATTGAATTGAGATCTTGGGTTCTATGGAAAATATTATTCGTGTTGTGCGTTCTATCATCGCCTATTTTTTCGCTAGAAATGTTCAAGAGAATGTTCAAGAGCAGTACATTCTTAGAAAAAAAATTGCGTGAAAAAAGGGAAAATTATTGACAGGCATCTATTCTCCGATTTATCGCAAGATTAAGATTATACATTGAGAAATCATTTTACAAATCACAAACAAGTAGTTTAAATTATGCCTTTTTAACCCCCGGTACGGTATGCTATTTCTTTCTCCCAGCTTATTTTGTGCATTTCAAAAAATAACGTTACCTTACAGCCAGCCGTAAATCAAAGCAGTACCATTAAATACTCTATAGCAATTTTTTAAACTTCTAAGCATCGCACATTTTCATTTTTTATCCAGTAGTATTGGGAAAAAAAGTGCTTTTTAATGCAATTTGTTTGAAACCTGCATCTTCATTTATTTTTGAGATATTAATTTTTTTGTAGTTTTTAGCGACATTTGTTTGATTTTGGCAACTCAAGTACTCCATTTCTGTAGAAAGTAAAGAAAAAATAGTTGAAAAATAGCAATTATATCTTCTTGTTGCCATTTTACCATAAAAACTGAAAAAATGTAATTAAAATACGTGCTATTTTGAGAAACATATAAATGAATGATTTATGATTAAACAAAATAAAAAATATTAAGCAATAAAGAAAAATTATGGCCATTTTTTTTCCCCATTTCGACCAGAAAGTCAGAGTTCTAACTTTTTACTACTGCTCTTTCATCTTCACCTAAACGCTTCATTTATAATGGCTGTTTCATAATAATAGAAGCCACCAAGTCATCAGAAGAAAATGAAGTAATGGAAATGTCGGGGTCGACACTAAATTCTGAAAAATTCCTAAGAATTCCTGCAGAATTACTGTTCTCTAGTTTTTCTTTTCTCTTGCTATATCTTCAAAAAATAGAGAAAAAAGTATCACTTTTTTAATAAATTCACTAGCTTGCGCTTTCTACCAAAGATAAAAAAAGCAGTGAAATCGGGTTGAGGAATCAGGCCAAACGTGTTGTAGGGGTGTTTTTTTGGAATAATAATGACTTGAAATCATAAAATTAGGCGTGATTTTCAAAACAAACATTGACTTTACCAAAAAGAAAAACTATTTTTACTTCTATACTTATTCATCAATGTCCTAACAAACAATTTCTGCATTTCTCTATAACCTGTCGAAGAAAAATAATATTTCCTTCTCTCGTAGACATTTTGTACGATACACAGACTTTTACTTTCTTGCCAAATCCAAAACTATTTAGTATTCCAAATAAAGAATACTAAAACTATGAAACCTGCATCATTTGAGTTAAAAAACAACATTTGTTCTAAAATTCAAAAAGATCAGAAATACAATTTGTAAACAAAATACCACGAGTTGTTTGTCAGAAACTGAATAAAAAAGATATGCTAGGACATTTTAGCAAGTAAATGTTTCCAGTTTTTATATCATCCAAAGGAAACTAATTCTATTTGAATATTTTAACGATGTCTCTTATCTAATAAAGTATGGCTAGTAATGTTACTTGAAAGAAAATTTCAAAAAATATTCTGAAAACATAAGAGTAATTCAACATCAGACAGAGTATTTTATTTATTCATGATGTCCTGTGTGGTTTGACATTTCGTAGAATAAGGAATTTTTCACTTTAATCAAATTATAAATAGCCTGAAACAGTTGAATTCATTTATCATGCCCTTTCTTTAGTATAATAAATTGCGTAAATTGGTTAAGACACTAACTCAATATGAATAATTGTTTTTACCTTGCCATTATAAAGTTCACAAGAACTCTAGTTCGTATGCGTTTAAATAATTGTTTTTACCTTGGAATTATAAAGTTCAGAAGAACTTGACTTCATATGTGTTTTAACAGGAGCAGGGATTTTAGTTCTTAATTTTTAATTGTCATAAATGTCATTTTAAAAGCATTTCCAAACCATATTTATATAAATAAGCAATTTCTAAAGCAGTTTCAAACCTTTTGTCTGTAATTATGTCACATGAAATAATTTTAAACTACAGAGTGTCCCAAAAGTTCCCGTACTGGCGACATCTCTATTTATTATTCACAAGAGAAGAAACATTAAACCAATTACTTTTAAGCTAATGATAAAAAGCACTTTTAACATCACGTAGGAAAAAATACTGAACTTATATTTATAATAAATGTTCAAAATATCCAACGCTTTCTAGGGGGCAAAGCTGAACTTTTTTGCGCATATTTGTAGAAACACGTTTTAACATGCTGGGAATGACTTCTTATATTCTTTGAGTAATGATAATTTTCAGATCATCTATTGTTTGAAGACTATTTGCATAAACGTTTATCTTTAAATATCCCAACAGAAAAAAGTCCGGGATACTCAGATCAAGGGCTCGAGCTGGCAAAAGATTTTCTGAAATGAGTCGATCGCCCAAAAATTCTTCAAGCATGTCCATGGTTTCATCAGCTGTATGGAATGATGCACCATCTTGTTGGAACAATGAATTTCTTTCATTCACTTCTAACAATACAACAAATTGCTGGATAAGTTCCCTGTATGCGAAACTATCAACAGTTCATTCGAAAAACAGAGGTCCAACTATCCTTTTGCGAAATACACCATACCGTACGCCAATTTTTTGAGAATGTAAAAGATTGGCGTAACAACTTTCGGCGTTCCACTCCTGTGCTTGTCTTCCAGCGAATCTGTATAACGAAATCATCGGACGAACCGATATAATGCATCTTTACTCGGTATTGCATCATTTGGATATTTATTTCGCCTAACATCTTTGCAACATTCAAACGATTTATATTCAAAATAAGTTTCGAGCAGCGCAATTCTCTGAATGCGTGATAAATTTATTTCACTGTGAAGAACAAAATAACATAGAACTTTATTCTGGCACCAATTAAGGGCGAAAAGAACCAAACAATAAAAAATCAAAAAATGATGCAATGTTAAGCAGGGGATAAAAATTTATATTTAAAAAAAAAATCTTGGACAATGAGTTCTTTTTAAGTTGGAGTACGGGAACTTTTAGGACACACTGTACTGCTTCTGTTGCACAATTATTTTAAACAGTTTTAATTTATAACGTAAAGAAAACATACAAAACTCTTCTCAATGTAATAATTTCACTATATTAATTAATCTCCCTTTTCGTCCAAATGAATTAAAATTTGATATCATTGCGTAAATATGCACGCAGAATAAAATATCTTGTATAAAAAAAAAAGAGTTGTCATTGAAAATTTAGAAGTTGCTTCAAGTTTTAATAGGCTCAATACACTACATTATTCCAAAGCGAATTATTGGTACAACATTATTGGTACCGCTTTTATTTCTACCCGATTGTTTGCGAAAAATTAAAAATTGGAATAATATAGAATACTAAATTTTAAAAAAAACCGACTGCGTAAAAAGCGAACTAATTAATTATTTCTCATCAATGTTAAACTATTTTTGATAGTACTTTTACGATATTACGGACCTATTTGTATATTTACTTGTATTGATGACTTTGAAGTTCTGTTTAATTGTTAGTTACTATCTATAAACACTGTTTTGATGAGGCCTATAGATGTCTATGATGGTTAGAGTTGCAGTGAAGCTAGAGATCCTACCTACACAAATTCCAGGTTGTGCAATATTTAAACGGAGCTTCTGACTGAAAAATAGTCAATGAAACATCGTCTTCATTTTTAAAGACCTATCCAATGATATGGCACTCAATATGGTGCGTATTTTTTGGTGTCTACCGCGATTTTGAATTTTACAGCCGGCATTTTGAATTTATAAAAACAAAATCTAGCGTATAACCAACGGACGGTTAAGACGAATAGATAGAGACCTCATTCATCAAAATCCATCCAGCCGTTTTGGATGTTTCGAGGGTATAAAGAAATCCACATACCCAGATACGCGTGAAACACACAACCCTTCTTGGCAGTCGGGTAAAAATTAGGCGTGATTTTAAAGATAAACATTGAATACTTATAAAAGTGTCCATAAAAAAGGCTATTTTTGCGTTTATACATATCATCAATGTCCTAACAAACAAGTTCAACATTTCTACATAAACTGTCTAAGAAAAATAATATTCCTTTTTCTCGTAGTCATTTTGTACAAGATATAGACTTTTATTTTCCTACCAGATCCAAAACTATTTAGTATTCTAAATAAAGAATACTAAAACCATGAAACTGGCATCATTTGAGTTAAAAAACAACATTTATCCTAAAATAGAAAAAGATCAGAAATGTAATTTGTAAACAAAATACCCTGAGTTGTTTCTCTTGAACTGAATAAAAAACCCTATGCTAGGACATTTTAACCAGTAGATGTTTCAAGGTTTTATAACGTCCAAATAAAACTAATTCTATTTGAATATTTTATCGCTGTCTCTTATGTGATAAAGTGTGTGGCTAGTGATGTTTCTTGAAGGAAATTTCAAAAAAATATTCTGAAAACATAGGAGTAATTCAACATCGGACGGAGTATTTTGTTTATTCATGATGCCCTGCGTGGTTTGACATTTCGTAGAACAAAGAATTTTTCACTTTTATCAAATTATAAATAGTCTGAGACGGTTGAATTCATTTATCATACCTTTTCTTTAGCATAATAAATTGCGTAAATTGATTAAGCCGCTAACTCAATATGAATAATTGTTTTTACCTTACCATTATAAAGTTCACAATAACTCGAGTTCGTATGTGTACAAATAGTTGTTTTTACCTTAGAATTATAAAGTTTAGAAGAACTTGACTTCATATGTGTTTTAACAGAAACATAGGTTTTAGTTCTTTATTTTTAATTGTCATAAATGCCATTTTAAAAGCATTTCCAAATCATACTTATATAAATAAGCGATTTCTAAAGCAGTTTCAAACCTTTTGTCTGTAATTATGTCGCAGAAATGATTTTAAACTACTTTAGCTTCTCTTGCACAGTTATTTTAAACAGTTTTAATTTGTAACGTATAGAAAACGTACAAAATGCTTTTCAATGTAATAATTTCATCATATTTATTAATCTCATTTTTCGTCCAAATGACTTAAAATTCGATATTATTGCGTACATATACACGCAGAATAAAATATCTTGTAAAAAGAAGAGTTGCCATTGAAAATTTAGAAAATTCTTCAAGTTTTAATAGGCTCAACACGCTACATTACTCCAAATCGACTGGTACCGCTTTTATTTCTACACGATTATTTGCGAAAAATTAAAAATTGCAATAATAAAATTAGGCATGATTTTAAAGATAAACATTGGATACTTATAAAAGTGTCCATAAAGAAAAGACTATTTTTGCGTTTATACTTATCACCAATGTCCTAACAAACAAGTTCAACATTTCTATGTCAAAGAAAAATAATATTCCATTTTCTCGTTGTCATTTTGTACAAGATATAGACTTTTATTTTCCTACCAGATCCAAAACTATTTAGTATTTTAAATAAAGAATATTAAAACTATGAAACCGGCATCATTTGAGTTAAAAAACAATATTTGTTCTAAAACAGAAAAAGATGAGAAATGCAATTTGTAAACAAAATGCCAGGAGTTGTTTGTCATGAACTGAATAAAAAACAATATGCTAGGACATTTTAACAAGTAGATGTTTCTATGTTTTACATCGTCCAAATAAAACTAATTCTATTTGAATAGTTTAAAGATGTCTCTTATTTGATAAAGTGTATGGCTAGTAATGTTTCTTGAAAGGAAATTTCAAAATATATTCTGAAAACATAAGAGTAATTCAACATCAGATAGAGTATTTTATTTATTCACGATGTTCTGTGTGGTTTGACATTTTGTACAATAAAGAATTTTTCACTTTTATCAAATTATAAATAGCCTGAAACAGTTGAATTCATTTATCATAGCTCCCTTTCTTTAGAATAATAAATTGCGTAAATTGATTAAGCCACTAACTCAATATGAATAATTGTTTTTACCTTAGCATTGTAAAGTTCAAAAGAACTTGAGTTCATATGTGTTTTCACAAAATAAGGTGTCTTAGTTATTAATTTTTAACTGTCATAAATGTAATTTTAAATGAATTTTCAAATCATAAATAAACAAGTAATCAATTTCTAAACTAGTTTTCAAGCTTTTTATCTGTAATTATGTCACATGAAAAGATTCTAAACTTCTTTAATTTCTACTACACAATTATTTTAAACAATTCTGATTTATAATGTACCGTAAAGTACCGAAAGTTAGACCCACTTTAGCAGACAGGAAATTCTAATGATTTTAAGTTGGGTTTGTAATTGGAACTTTTGTGAAAAGATTAGGAAAATTGGGAGGGTTGGGGGGGGGGGGGGCTATGTTTGGAATTTCTGAAATGTTACATCATTTTTTCAATTTTCAAAATAAAATCAGAACAAATTAACATTTTTTGGTTTTAAAATTCCCTTCCATAGAAGCTAATTAGTTTGCATTAATAAAAACAATAAATTAATGAAACAAATTTACATAAAACAATTAAATTAGATATTAACCCTTTATGTACTGAATTATGAATTCGTGAAAAATTCATCTTCTAAAGTATTTTTCGTGAATTTTTGAAACTACATTAGAAGATTTACATAATCATTTAATAAATATTAAAAGGATTGAAAAATTTAGAAGGATTCATTAAATTTGAATTTATAGGAATTTTGCGCAATATTTATAACCCCACTCAAATCTTTTATTTAAAATATTTATCTTAGTATTTTTTATAATTAGGAAATGTACAAATATAATGTTTTTATAATAGAAATACAGAAACATTTCCGAATTGAAAAATCCTCCCCCCAGCCCCCAACGACAAGAAAGCTGAAAAGACGCAAAGGAACAATGCTTTTGGAACAAGATAAAGTAATGCATATATAACTCATTCTAAACTGTATTACTACTAATCGATGTATTCAATGAATATTATAACAAGTTATATTAGATGTAAATTTCCAACTGGACGAAAAATGTCCGGACCAGGATTCGAACCCGGGACCTCCTGGCTGAAGCCGCCAGTGCTCTGCCATCTGAGCTATCCCGGACGATTCTGGTCGAACTTTTTCACCCAGCTAACCTTGATGATTACAGCATCTGGTCTGAAACCTGGTTCAGCTCAACAGAATAAATCTCAGGTAATGGAACTCCAGAAATCGCTGGATACGAAATTACACTAGAATATAACAAGTTATTTTAATGGTACTTACACGTACCGTCAGTAGATAAAAGGTTAAAGAAATATGAACAAAAATTATAAAACTTAAAGTCAATATAAAAATCTATTAAATCTTAGTGCACAAAAATCAAGCAAAACATTAATACTAGTATCCTTCGAAGGGAACATTCCTTTCGAAGGTCTGGTAGCGCGCACAGCGAAGTACAAGGTGACCATAATTAAACTGACGGTACTCAGAGTGTTCTGTATCGCAATGTAATTGAGAGAATGACGCCAAATTTTGCAAAAAGATTAAACAAGACGGGGGACGAAGGAAAAAAAATAGTTCCAAAAGTCACCGCTAGGGGAATATGTGGCGCTGTGTAACGGAAAAGAGAGCATTATTGCCGTATTGAACTTGAATTAAATCGTGAAATGTGCTAAATCTGAAGTGATGTTATTTCAGTATTGATTTTGCCTTTTTTTAAACTCTCTTTTTTCTTACACAGCGCCACATATTCCCCTAGCGATGACAATTGGAACTATTTTTTTTCGTCGAATCCTTCGCCCCCCGTCTTGTTTAATCTTCTCACAAAATTTGGTGTCATTCTCTCAATTAGATCGTGCTACAGAACCTTCTGAGTACCGTCAGTTTAATTATGGCCACCTTGTATGTCATTCTGATACAATGTTATATAAAGAGATTAGATAAAAATACATTGCATAAGATATATTCATTTAGGAGATATGGAAACGAAAAAGGGATTTCCTTAAAAAACAGAAGGATTGAAAGCATCGGAAAATAAAACTTGAAGGGTAGGGCATATAAATGCCACTTTTTCGAAAAAGGAAAATTTCATATATATGAAGGGGTTTGGGGGGTTATATTCGGAGGGGGGTTTACATTCTATACTTTCCGGCAAGTAAAAAATACAAAAAGTTTTTAAATGAAATGATTTCATGATATTAGATAATCTCACTTTCTTTCAAATGACTTAAAATTTGATACCTAGGTCAATATCACAAAATACGAAAATTGCAGTCCGCACAATAAAATTTCTATTTGATGTTATATAATGCAATTTTCTTTTTTACATTCTAATAAAAAATATTCTTAGAAGTATTTTCAAGAGATATTATATTCATAATAACACAAAAATAAGGCAATTAAAAGATTTAAATTTCAGATTGTCATTTTCCTGGTATGTCATCTTGTGATGTGTGCCAATTAAAAGGATTTCTGCTATCATGCACAAATATATTTTTCTAGTTTTTTTTTTCTAATTAATAATTATACTTTATATAACACATGTATGTGGAAGGTAACAAGTTCTGTATTTTACAAATAATTTTCCATAAAAAAATTTGATTGTCACTGAAAATGAATGTCATTGTCGTGGCCTTCTCATTTTAGTTTTTTATGGAGTACAAAGATGGCGCTGCAGAGTAATTCTTCTTGTTCTTGAAATAGTTCAAGTCAGAAGTAGTAAAACCATTGCTACCAGCAAGATGTTTTAGATATTTATTTGAAAATAATGTGTTTAAAGGCTTTGTAAAAATTGAGTAGACTTTAATTATGTCATTTTCTTGGCTTCTATAAATTACAAATAAAACTCAGCATTACACTGAATTTGAGGTACTATAGAGGAAACATGTTCCTTTAAACAAAATTAAAATGTTAGATCTAAAAATAAAAAAGCAAGAATGTGAAAAATGTTTTAGAATGAAATCGTCATTATCCTGGCATACATATGCCAAGAAAATGGCACATAATTATAATTACATAAAAATGAACTTAAGCTCTTCAAACTTTAACAATTTGACATATAAATTCCTTTATTCAGCTGTTCAACCAACATTTTTTAAAAATCAGAAACTTGAAAACGATTTAAAATTTCAAAATTTTTGTTTTCAAAATCTCACATTTTGTAATATTCATCCACCTGTGTGTAAATACAAACACAGAATAAAATATCTTGTACAAAAAAGAGCTCTCATTGAAAATATAGCAGTTGCTTGAAGTTTTAATAGACACAACACACTAATCTATGCATATCATTTAATAGTAGACATTATTCCAAATCGAGTGGTACTGATTTTATTTCTATACAACGATTTGCCGCAGATTACTGGAAATGTATTCTAATTTTTCCAAGTACTGTTCGAAGTTATTCTGATTTACAAAACAATGTATTACTTAGACTAAAAGGTATTTTAATATTTGGAAGTTTACTGCATTTAATTTTTTGGTTAAGAAAGAAGAAACACACTCTTTTAAAAATCAATTTACGAACATTGTATTCAGCTTTGTGGTCTTTATTTTGATACAATTTTTAAAACAAGTTATAGCTCCCTCTAAATTTATTTCTAAACATTTAAAAACTATGGATGTAAGATTAGAACTTATTTGAACATAAAATAAAAACGCGTACCGGAACGATATTCAAAAGAGTAATTTATTTTTACCAAATTCTAGAATATTCTATCTCTAAAAAAAAAAAAAAAAAAAAAAAAAAAAAAAATCCCTGTCGGCTCGGCCTACAAGCGCAGGTAGACTTCGAAGTTAAGTACTAATTTCAACAACAAAAAGCAAATCATGATTAGAGATAAACCCAATTTAACAATTTTATCTGGCCGTTTTTGACGAGTTTTTAATTTCATTTTTATATAAGAGCTGGTTTTATCAGAATCATGTTAAGGCGGTACTCAAAAAAATACTTTTCCATGCTCAACAACTCGAAGTTTTCTAACACATTTTCAGATTAATTTTTAAAACAAAAAACATGAAACTTGATGACTTTTTTTTTTCGTTCAATTAATTAGAACTTGGTTTATAAACAATTATTTTCTCAGTAGAACGATATTTTTCTTTTCCAACAGATTTGCTTCTGGAAATTCAGTTCAAAATGCCCACTTTGACATCATTCTTTGAAATATATTCTGTCTCTATCAAAACATCGACCATTACGATACATTATATAGTTTCTAAATAAGAAAACCTACAAATTGGATGCGTTTGAGAACAAAAATGAATTAAAAAATGAGTCACAAAATAACCAGTTTGAATTTGAGAACACCCTTAATACGATGATTTTTTTTTCAACAGCTATTTTCAACAATATTTTTTATTTCTTTTTGCCGTAAAAATTTTGGCGCTATCAAAAACTCAATCTAAAAGCTGTAGATAATATTAAGAAGATATATAATAAATTTATGTGTATTTTATGTCTTTTGAATTGACGAAGTTATGGATTTTTTTCTTCTTCACCCCCCCCCCTTTTTTTTCGTTTTTATTTTATTTATTTATTTATTTACTTATTTTTCAGTCATACTGTCAGTCTGTATGTGACACAAATTCTGTGGGCGCTCTATCTCACGAACTAATGCACGGACTTTAATAAAAATTTATATACAGTTAGTCCCTGATATAAATTGGTGTTGATTAGTTTTTGGTGTAAATCGCTCAATAGGTGGCACTGCTATGCAACATTTTTCACCGTTACCATAATAGCTCAATCTCCAGAACTAATGCACGGATTTTCATCAAACTTCAGATTCAGTTACTCCTTGACATGAATTGACGTTTTATAAATTTTGGTGTAAATCGCTCAACAGGTGGTGCTGCTATGCTGATTTTTTTGCAATTTCCGCAATAGCTCTATCTCAAGAACTAATTGCTTGGATTTTCAACAAACTTCAGATTCAGGTATGCATTGATATGAATTAGTGCTGTTTATGCTTTGGTGCAAATCGCTCTACAGGGGGCACTGCCATGCTTCATTTTTCAGAATTTCCACCATAGCTCTATCTCAATAACTAATGCACGAATTTTCAACAAACTTCAAATTCATATATACTGATGTAATTTCTTGTACTATTTAAATGATTTAATTGACGTGATTTATATAGAAGAAAGTTTTGTGATGGCCACAACATACTAGTTTATGTGAAAGTGACATTTTAAAGTAAAGAATATTTGTAATATTTCAGATGATAATCAAACCCTATTCTGATTTATAGGTTTAATTTCATTTTTGTCATTTAAATTTAAATCGAAGAAAAAGTAAAAATCCTTACAAAAATGTGTCGATTTGAATAGCCTCACTTACACTTTACATGTCTGGGGCAACGGAGATCTTTGGAATTTCGTGGTGTACTACAAGAATTATCAGCATTACTTCTTGCCAAATCCTTCTTTCAAATTGTACCATATGGGTTACTATTGAGCCATCTATTTATAATTATTGTGTCAAAAGAATAATCTTTCCTTCATACATAACCTCTTCAGACCTGAGGTATACAAATGTGGATATCTATTCTTTTCCTCACATAAATTGTTTAATTTTTTTTACATTTTGACTTTACTTCTATGTTGCTGAATATTTTTTGCTTTAAACGAAAACCAATAAATGGCAGCATCTATGCTGATTTCCTCATAAAATAAATTTTATTTTCATCTGATTTTGCAAAATGCTTTTAAGGCAGTGTGTCCAAGAAAGTAAGTAATTTTCATAATTATTTAAATTTAGTACTTAACAATAAAAAAAATGAGTATTTGTAGATCATTCACTTTTTTAGAGACCTGAAGTTTGTGATTGTGTGAATTTAGGTTATTGAAAATTGAATTGATATTTTTGGTGCCTAGTAATTTTAGATGCATATATGTAAATCTAAATTACCAGCCCCCTAAAGTAACAGTTCAGAAATTTTCTTTTTCCTGTCATGTATGAAGTCATTTTGTGTGTGTGTGTGTAAAAGCAATAAATGTGTAATTGTAGTATCATTGATTCAGGTCTCTAGAGGTTAATCAAAAGCTAATATGAGATATATATATTAATTTTTTCCTGAATTTTTTTTCTATCTGTAGTAATATGAAAATACGTAAGATGTACATTTTCTTTGCCCATTTTCACTCAATATAATTTAGTATATGCGCTCTTGAATACGAGATACCTTTAAAAACCGTGTACCATATTATTGTGCTTTTAATGTAAGAGTGTTGCCTTAAGAACGAAATTAAATATGGATTCATAAAGGATTTTCTAAAATATATGAAATTCGCATATCTCTTTTTGTAACGTCCGAATTCTGTAAGCCTCCGCTACGCTCTTTCATGATTGGGACTATCTGATTCGTCGGCATTTTAGACTGTAGCAGATGAGTTATCAGCTATACATCTTGGCAATTCCTAATAACAATTCAAACTTTCCCATGTGGATTTCTACTGAGACATTTGCTTTGTAATTAGTTTGCCGAAAGAGCAATCCCTCCATAATACCTAATCCAAAGGTAATATCGAGAGCTATACAATATATTATTCCTGAAATATATTCACTGAGCTTCCTAGAACAACACAATGTGAAAATGAAATCATGTATATGCTTTCACTTCTGTTCTCGGAAGCTGCATTATATGAGCTTTTCTAATAACAGTGAACATTACGGAACAATTTCATAGCATAGTTTCATCCTTTAACGCCCTGCTTTGAACGATCTAAAGGATAATTATGCTTTTAAGTGCAGCTAGTTTAGTAGTTATGGAATTTCGATTACCTTACGGCTATTAATTAGTTGTCAGATCATTCTGAAAAGCAGATTTCCGTATAGTAACTAGTTCAATATCTATTAGAAAAATCGTCCACTTGCAGCAATAATTGGAAAAAGTTCTGGTGTAAGAAAAATAACAAGGCAGTAATAGTAAAAGTAATTAATAAACCACAATAGTGCAGATGGTACCTTTTTAACAGTTATTTCTGAGCTCTTTATCAGATTTTGAGAATAGAAAGCACAACATTTTCACTTGAACTGTGTCTTGGAAATGTAAAATGTTTCTGTTCAACAATGAATATTTCATTAACTTATTAATACTAATATGACTAGTTGGAATATCGCCTAATATGATGGGTGAAAAACATGTTATTTCTTTTATTACGGAATTTTTGAAGAGAAATTTTGTGATAGGTTATTTGTCAGTCGATAAAGCTCAGGATCGTCAGGATCGGAAGTGAAATGTTCATTCGGATGCACTCAGGATGAAGAGCCGCGGATGAAGAATTGAGGAATGAACAGTCGAATGCAGCCGAGCGAGGATGAAAACGCTAAACACTTACACTCTAAACAATCCTCTAGATTTTGTTGAAACATCCTTGCAGCAATGCTACTAGTTTTCTCCTGTAATTTATGCAGATAAATCCTGTTAAATTTCTACGTATTTCCTTTGTATAAAACAGAATATCTTGATGGTACAAGCAAGGAAATTTTCTTAATTTGGGGCAAAGTTTCTTCATATGAAACCTTTTCGACAGTAACAAATATTTTCTTCATTAAATAGTTTTTGCTGCGTTACATACACTGTAAAACGAAGAGAGTATTATTATACTTAATTTGGGTTTGTGAAATGAAGAATGAAGTTTAAATATGCGCTACCTTTGGTATCAGCACCCTTTTAAGTGCTATCATAGATTGAAAATAGCGTTTTACTCTTTAATACAAATTACGGAAGACATACACCAGTTCTGGTGTGCATGAAATCCTCCTCGTGCTATGATAACGAAACACATTCAGCAGATGACGCCATTTTAAATCCCCGCTTTTTAATCAGTCCGTTTTCACTTTCAAACTTCTGCAAATGATCAAACACATGTTAAAGACGTAAATATAAGGTAAGCAAAGTGATTATTCTTTATTGTTTCACAGATGACTAAATAGTGTTTATTATATGATTTTTAAAATAATTTCATGCTTTCAAACATTATACTGACAATCTAAAAATAATGGCCACATGGTTCAATTTAATGCGAGGTAATGAATTTTTTTGCAGTGGTGCAGTCATTTTTAAGCAGCTTTTTTTTTTTTTTTTTTTTTGTTAACTGCTATATAGTTTAAGCACTTTATGATATATATTAAAACTGCTTTTATCGATCTAAATGTGAAAGCTTTTAGAG
The DNA here is from genome assembly GCA_963932465.1 of Maratus speciosus. Classification (NCBI taxonomy): domain Eukaryota; kingdom Metazoa; phylum Arthropoda; class Arachnida; order Araneae; family Salticidae; genus Maratus; species Maratus speciosus. Next base: position 50,634,595 of record OZ010786.1, on the reverse strand, counting down.
AAATTACAAACACTTTACATTGTCTTAAGAATTTTGATGAATTAAAACTACACTAATTTAGTCGAATGTATTTTATCTTTAGTTTAGTTAATTTTCATTTTGAAACACTTTCGCTACTTGTGTCCTTCATCAAGGACATACATTTTAGAAATCTTTTTAAGACGTTTAATTTAATTGAAAGTAATTTTACAAATTTTATTTGTATTTTTATACATCTTCCTATCAAAAGCACAAATATTTAGAAATCAAACCAATATACGAGAGAATATTTTAAAAGAAAAACCTTATCGTGAAATTTGTGAATAAAAATGAATGTTCTTGTGTAGGCAACAGTTATTAAAATTGTTTAATTTTTATATAATTTAATATCAGATGTAGCTTGTATTTCTTATTTTGTTAAGAAAACTAGAAACTTTGATTTAAACTTATCGTGATAGTTATAAGTAATTATAATTTTGTTATAGAATTATTTTAAAACGTATTTTCGCCCTCTAAAAAATATTTTCATTAGGAATTCTTTATTAGAATGTTTTAAGCTCATTGGGAGCATTAACATGTGTGAAAACTTCATAATTTTTATTTCACTTTTTTAATGTTGGTACTGAAAGGGTTAAATAATTAGGCTGTCATATTCCTACTGTGTTTATTAAATTGGTAAAACATAATTAAATTGATCATAGGCGCCCATTTGATTATATTTGGTGGGAAAGCTCAGTTCTTGCAGGAGGGAGGGAGGGGGAGATGCTAAGTAAGTATTTATTCGGATACACCGAAAAAAGCTTAACTTTAGTTCTAAAATATGAAAAAATTTTGATTACACCAAAATTTAGGGGAACTAAAATTTCTTTGTTTACCAACTAAAATGTTCAAAATATATGTTATAATAAATTATTTAAGTTAGGTAAATTTTACCAACCTCTCTGCGTAAAACTATACATTTTAAATTATGTCTATATTAGATTTAAAAAGTAATGTTTTAAATTATTTTTTATTGTAGTGTTAAAATAAATGAAATCAGTAGAGGTGTGAAATTACACCAAAAATAGTGGCAACTAAAGTGCCACCAAAAGTGGTTTTTCCTTACACCAATTTACTGGTGGTGTTTCGAGGCACTACTTTTGGTAGCAAATTAGTTGCCACCATTTTTGGTGTAAAGTCACACCAATATTTTTTACAGTGTAGCAAGAATCTTGATTAACCAACCAGGTTCTTTGCATAAGATCAGTTTCCTTTTCCTTTACAGAATTTTTGGTAACGATGGAATAATTAAAGCAAAGCCCTTTGTACGAGGTCACTTTGAGTCACGGATCAAATTTGTGATGAAAATTGATAAATCTTATCACCTTAAAACTTTCCGCTAGATATTACTCTTAAATTGCTTATCTGTAAAATAAACTATTATGGCAAAATATGATATAAGAAAGATAATTTGACGTCAATTCAACTATTTTCCCAAGACTTAATCTTGAAACTTAATTCTTATGGTAAATATTTTGGCTGTTTTTGTGTGATATTTATATGCTGCAATGAAAATATTGCAAAAATAACATTCGAAAACAAGAAAAACATTTCAAACTCACTGCAGTTGCGCTAGAAATGAAAATTTGTAATCAGTAGTATTCTTTTTGTAATTAATGAGTTAAATGCATAACGAATTGAAACTTAATTGATCTACTGTTTTAAACGAAAATGTTTCTTATCTCTTTAGTGAATTCATAGAATCAATTAATTATATCACATTAAGTGAAAAATTTAAATTGGAAAATGATTGGTCCGATTGAATTTCAAGTACAAAATATATCAGAAAAGAAAATATTTGTTTCTCTTAAATTTTAAATTTAAATTTATAAAATTCCAATATTAGATTTTGCTATATAGATCAATTTTATCAAAAGACCAAAATATTCAACTCAATACATCCGGGAAAATCTAAATTTCTAAGTGGTAATTTGTCATTGTCAAAGTAAGAAATGCCGGGTAAACCATGCATTTTGACCATTTTAATTAACGTGATTTTGTTCACCATTTATCAAAGGAGAGTCCAGCACTTGACATTGTACATGTAGTACTTTATTCTGTATCAGTTAGAAACCTTAGGATAAAGTACTTTGTTGTTAACTTAAAACCTGTTCAACGTGATCATTTCATACTTAATTACATTCCTCATTTTCCAAAGTGCTTGATGGATAATTACTCTTTAGCTTAGCAACTACTATATACTGACTGCTCTAGATATATTAAAATACAACACAACGAATATGCTCATGCAAAACAAATTACTGAAAAATAGAAAATATGAAAATGAGAAATGAACGTATTTAATATTTCAAGTAAAAATATAGATATTTGATGTATGAATTATTAAGAACATAAAATATTGTCAGTGTAACTGAAATAAATTTTTGGTTATCAGATCTTTTGTTTTTCAAGTTTCTAAAATATAGATATTTCGTTACTGAGAATCGGCAGTCTGTCTCATCTTTTGACCAAATTTAAGAAACTTCACCAGAAAATATGACTGTTCAGAAAATTTGGCTACCGCATCGTATATGTAAGTTTTCAGGAAAGTTACAGGAAAAGACATCACTTGCAAGATAATGGATGAATCAGCCGTTGCACATGTACAAAAATTCATCTCGAATTTAAAGCTTTGCCTTAGAAGAAAACTAATCTCGATCCTATATTTGGACAGTATAGCATTCATTGTCAAATAAATAAAATTGGAAACTACTTATGGGATTAATAAGTAATATCTAAAATTATTATACCAGAAAAGAAAATATATTTTATTCTTATTTTTTAAATTTAAATTGATGAAATTCCAATATTACATTTTGTTACGTAGATTTGTTTGATCAAACGATAAAGTAATCCATCTCTATATATCTGAAAAAATCTAAATTTACACGTGGTAATTTTTCACGGTCAAAGTAAGACACTACCCTTGCAGCACACATTTTGGTCATTTTAATTAGTTGGTTTTGTTCATCATTCATAAAAAAATGAGTCCAGCACTTGACAGAATATATTTATTACTTCACTCTCCATTAGTTAGAAGCATTTAGAATAGAGTAGATCGTAGCTAACTTAAAATATACTTAATATGATCATTTTATACTTAATTACATTTCTCATTTTGTAAAGTTCTTGGGGAGTAATTACTCTTAACATGGCAGCTCTAACTGACACTCTAACTGATCTAGAATTCTTAAAATGGAACTAATTTGCTCATGTCAAGAAAATTACTGTAAAATAGCAAATATGAGACGATAAAAGAAAGTATTAAAATAATACATTTTAAAATACTGAATATTTTCATGCGCTAAACCTTTAAAGTTACTGTAAATGAAATAAATGCTTTGATTACACACGTCTGCACTATAATACTTCAGTTTTTTAACCGTTTTGCGTGTGCTTAATTAAGTATTTTCAACGTCGTGAGTTAATTAATGGCAATCTTTTCTGTCTAACGTGATAAGGTTTTCTAAAAAAATGAGGATGAACTGGACATCCAGGAAAATCAGGTGGAAGATCTAACAAATTCAAAACACGTCTTTCTACAAGATGAGAATGAAGATCGGCAAAATCACGCGGAAGATCTAGCAAATTCTAAACGCTTTATTGAAACACATTTAAAATTGAACTATATATTACTATATTACTATAGTGTTACATTTTTTTGTAGAAGCCACAAAATCAAAAATCTTCAAAAATCCTTTTCTTCCCCTCGAATAAAAATGTGTCCTCTACCACTTTTAATACACCGTGTGACCACTTTCTAAACAACAAGCAACAATAGTCTACTGTTTTACTGATACGTGTCTGAATCAACAATTTCCCATCTTTATGGATTTATTATGGCTATCTTTATAATTTACCAACCAGAGAGAAATTATTGACTTTTGTCGAAGCTGTATCTGTTGGAACTTTTTTAGTACGCAATGAAGCAAATTCCGTCAAAAACGTAAAAAGTACTGGCCGAAAGTTGTCGAAATACACCTGTGATTGCAAGAGATTTTTTCTGTTATTTGAAGAAAAAAAAAAATCTTTTGAATGGAGAATCTTGAAATTTTGCGCTTAGGTTAGCGAATTTTTTAAGTTTTTTGGGGAAAATGGAGCCCAAAAATTCCTTTTCTAATACTAAAAAGTGACACGTAGCACAATTGCTGGAAAACTTGGTTTGACGAAAATGCAGCTTTAGACTGGCGGAATTCAGCTAATTTTTACGTTAGATTGGTAAAATTTTCTGCATTTTGAGGGAAAATGACCATATCAAAGCGAAAATCATCGTGTTTAAAAATAACAGCAACGGAAAAAAAAACACTTCACTTTTTTAAGAATGCATATTTCCCGGAATCAACATAAATGAATACGTAAGAAACAAAATTATAGCAGGCAAGTGTATTAGAGGTTTTTGTTTTTCAAAGTTCTAAGGTTCTGTTAAGGGACATTTCATTATCGCGAAATAGGCCCACCAGCGGCCGAGTGGTTCTGCTCTCAAAGCTGGTAGGCGGGAGGTGCTGGATTCGAACCCAATTGCGCCCGTCGGCCTAATCGTTCGGAGTTTTCGGTGGTTTTCTTCTAACCTCGGATTTCATTGCGTAAATACGAGTTAGGTTCCCTTAGAAAGATCCCCATGGAAGGCACCCCCACCCCTTCGAGCCCATATCCCAAGTGTAGATAATTAGCCGTCATAAAGCAACATCAACACCATTATTGCGAAACAGCAGTCCGTACCATCTTTCATCCTTCGAAAAGGGAATGTGCCTTTCTTGGACATTTTAATTTTAAGATATTGCGTTGCACATGAATTTTATATCTAAGCGTAGCAAAAAGTAGTAGGAAACGACAACATCCGCAGTGTAACAAATGATTCAATAAATGATTCAATAATAAATATTTTCACATGCACAGCAGTTGCTGTGCATGTGAGTGCATGTGAAAATATTGGTTCCGAATTTAAAGGTTTGGTGTTAAGTTATTCAAGGAGAAATCAATAATTTTAAATTAATATTATTGAATAGAATAATGATGAATGATATGAATATACATTAGTATAATCAAATAACTTTTTCAGTAATTTTAGGAATATTGGTTTTAGTCCCACAAGTGTAGGAAGAGAAAATTTTCTTTTAAAGTATTTTATACATCACAAATTTAGTGATATTGTAGAAAACTATATATACTGATGTATTCGAAATATTTTTAATCAGTAATAATAATATATATGTATGTTTGTTTAGGCACGATTAAAAATAAATACCCACAAATTGAACATTGTTATGTAACACATTTGTTATAAAGGACTTTTCCTTGGGAAAAGATTTATTTTTTTAATATTTTAGAAAAAGTTATTTTGCAATTTTATTTTAATTTAATTGATATAGCCAATAATTTTTAGCAAGCGTAACTTATAAAAAATATATAAGTATTTTCTAAAAATTTTCTTTGAATGTTAATCTTAAAATTATTATATTTTTCGGTGAAAATTTAATTTAAATTTGTCTATATACCATACATTCGGCGTATTACGTACACTTTTTATACAAGAAAATTGATTGAAATCTACAGGTGCACGCTATAGCGGTTATAAAAATTAAAGATTATAAATTAACAACAACAACAAAAATAATAATAATCCTCAAAACTAGTTTTTTTTTTTTTTTTTTTTTTTTTTTTTTTTTTTTTTTAAATAAGCGTGCAATGTTTTTCAAAAAATAATTTCAGAGTACAAGAAAAGTACACTGTTAAAAATTTGCAGCATTCTGGCAGGTCATTTGACCGTTTTTTCCGAAAACGGTTACACAACCGTAATTTAACATTATTCTGACCATATTATTGGCCATTTTATGGTCAGAATATAGTTAAATTATGGTTATGAAACCATTTTTTCAAAAAACGGTCGAATGACCTGCCAGAATGCTGCAAAATTTTTAACAGTGTAATAGTAGTTATTATAGCTTACAATGATCTTTATTTTTTTTTTTTCTATACAGGATGCCCACTCTCAACGGTATCCAATGGCTAGTTCCTAAACCTTTAGACGTAGACATATTGTTCCAATTACAAAAATGTTAATCGGGGTAAACAAGTATTTTAAGAGCGATTTAAGTCAATAAAAAAATTTCTTTAAAAAATTACGAAATTAAAAATTTTATACGCCCCCCCCCCCCCCCCGGTCGTATAAGTTATATTTAGTAAAAATATCCTATTACACTAAGAAGTAAGACAAAAAAAAGTCCCATTCTTCAACGATTAAAACTGATGGAGTAATAGCAGTTTAAAGTTGAAGGTCTTTTTTGCTGCGAAATAGAGATCGTTCACAAATTTACTTGAAATAAAATCGAATCGTCAGATTAAAAAAATAAATTAATTAAATAGTTAATAGTAAAATTAAAATTACAATATAAATTAAAAATTTATTTTCAATCTCACATATTAAAGAAAAATATACAACTTGTGCTAAAAATATGAGTTAAAACAGAATAAGTTAACAGAATTTTGTTTAAATGAAATTATGGAAAGTAACAATTGATTTCTTTAAAAAATGATTCATATTTTAAAATTGTATTGGATTAACTAATCTAAAGTTTAATTAATAAAAATTAAATTTGTCTTAAAACTTGCTCGGGGCGACTCACTTCAGCTGCAAAGCAGAAATGTACACCAGAAATAAACCATTTTAATATTTTAAGCACTTTATCTACGATTCCTGGAAGCATGCCCCAACTCATCAGTGTTGAGATGCAGAGACAGATAAGTTATGCAATTCACAGTTTCATAACTCGGTCAAATTTAGTGTTAGATAAATGGGACTTTTTTTTAGTCTTACCTGTTCGTGTAATAGGATATTTTTACTAAATATCACTTATAGGACTGGGAGGCATATAAAAATTTAAATTTCGTAACTTTAAGAAATCTCTTAATTGGTCAAAACGACTTTTATTTATTTATTTTTTTTACCCCATTTTAAACATTTTTGTAATTGGAACTATATATCTATGGCTAACGATTTAGAAATTAATCATTCGACACCGTTGAGAGTGGATATCCAGTATACCTGATGAAAAAATCTTTGCAAAGAAGAAGGTGTGCGTTATACAGTGAGTAGATCTAAAAAACAGAAAATTGAAGTCTTAAATTTTTAGGGGTGCGTTATACACCGGAATATACTGCATATGAATCTAAATAAGATTTAGGTATTGATTTATCCATCACCTAACATTACGCAACTACTGGCTTACCAATGAGCATATTGTTAACTTTTATATATAATACTAGATGAAATACCTGGCATTTCCCGGAGATTTAACCCTCTGACTGCTTAATTTTCTTTTTTTTCAAAATATATTCGACTAACATGTAATCTATCAGTATGTCTGCTATTATTACATATTTGAAATCATCATGTATTTGAAATATATAGTATATTTATCATTCGCATTTTAACCTTTTACTAAGGTAATTTTTTAAACAAAATTGCTTCGAAATTTGTATATCATATATTTTTTTCTACAAATGTCTTGCCCGTGGAAATTGCGGGGTGAGCAGTCTGAGGATTTTAAACATATTTGATTAGGAAAATCATTTTTAAATTTAAACACTGTACGGATTATAAATCTTGCACAAATATGCTCTCTTTTTTAATATATTGAAAGCCTTGAGAAATTTTGCTTTTATACCAGTATTTAAAAAAAAAAAGTTTCCTAAGCCTAAATAAATATAGTCTTGATTCTTGAAAAAAAAATTTAAAAAGAAATGTAAATTCTTGAAAAGCCTTTCATGATATCACTTTCTTTTATAAAAGCCATGCATCAACCATATATTCGTTTCAAATATGAGGTCATACGTGAATTAACCTATATTATTCACAATTAAAAAGAAATGGCGCATCAAGAATTAAATAAAAATCATGCACTCGTGACATCATCATTCACTTTTATATTTTAATAGAATAATATGGCTACTATAATTTGTGACTCGTGCTATAGACAGTATACACGTCAGTATACATTGCCGTTATCATTTTCATTTAACGTGTGAAGGTTTTGCTATAATACTCCATTGTAGAATTTGGTAATTTTGGAAATTCAATATTTGAAAAACATAATCATTAGACTTGAAATTTTTATTAGGAAAAATGCTATTTTTTTTTTACCTTTGTAACGCAGTTTGTCTGACAATTATCTGACAAATACTTTTCCAGATATTAATTTTTTCAGTAATTTCAAATGTTTCATTTTCCGAGAGAAATCTGTGGCAACGATTAGCGAAATAGCCTATCGTCAGCACCGCGTATCTTTTTATTAAAGAGGATTATTAAAAATGTTACAAAGGCACCTATATATATTTCATTTCAAAAGCTATTTTCAAGCATTAAAAAAGGTGCTAAATTAATTAAGTTACGTACTTCATATAACATTCCCTTCGCTTTCAAAATTCTTCACATCAGTCATATGCTATGTGATCTCATAAAAATGTGCCTTTTTTTAACATAACTGTGATACACTACCATGTGACACTCTCTGTAATGAAATAGTCTACCTGTGAGTGAGAAAAGAAGTTTTACACATTTTTTTTTCTATTATTCAAGTCTCTTCTAAGTTATGCCGGCTCTGATAAAGTGCCATGATTAATTCTAAAATGTCTGACATTATGTAAGAAAAATGATCCTCCATCGAAATATTTACTTGAAACTTCATACAGAATATATTTCAACCTAAAGAATAATCTACATATTTTAGAATTGCGAAGATATTATGAAGTTCCAAGAAGGCAATAATTTTTCGATAAAAAGTTTTTGAAGCTAATATAATAACTAAAAAAAGAGAGAATGGGCATATTTTCTAATTAAAATATTATATATTTTTGAAAGTTTGCATTTAACAATATGTAATCATTTACACGAGAAATAATTTACATAAAAAAGAAGAAAAGGTAATTAGTAACGGTTTTTAAATTTAATGAAATAACTAAAACAAATATTGAAAAAGCCATTTAAATTACACGACTTTAACTCTATCGTTCACGAATTGTGAAAAAAATGATTGAAAAAAAAACATTCGATGTATTACCTAATACCTTACTAAAGGAATTAATACTTACTCTCAACAAATATTATTTTTAATTTAAAGTTACCAAAATACTAATTCCATTAACTTCGACTGTTCAACGTATTAAATTAAAATGTATTAGTATACTTAACCGAGATAAGTAATTATGATGAAATTACCCATTGAGGATCTTATGTTTGAAATTACCGATTGAAAATCAGCAAAAATGATTTCACCATGAGCAATCATAGAATTATTTTTCGCATGAAATCTAAACTTAACGTCATTTTCATCGTCTCAAAATTTACATACGCAACTCTCAAATTTATATTCACCATTTCAAAAATATCGCAGTACGCAATAAGTTATTAATACATATATTTCCAAACTTGAAATCAAGTTTGTTAACTACGACTTTGCATGAGAACATTCGCACTCTTGACTTGTGATTCTAATCTCCGTATCGGCGAGTAAAATTCCAGAAATTTATATCTTTTAGAGGCGTTCGTTTTAAAATATTTCGTTTTATCAGAGAAAATGATGGTATTCACTTAAATATGACGTCACTTTGCTTCATTGAAGCATTTCACATAGCGTCTCAAACTCAGTGGAGTGAAAAAATATTGAATTGTAATAACTTTTTGAGGAAAAAATTGGTGTTTTTTTTTTAAAGCGTGACGTAATTTTCTGTTCCCCTTTTTCACAAAGTTAATTTTGAATTTTATGAGAAATCGGCATCAATAAAAATAAACATACTTTATTAATTTTCTTTTCTTTACAACAATGGAAGTAATCCAATTGCTACCATTTTGGAAAAAAAAATCTTAAAAAATTTTTAATTTTTAAATTTAAATATAACTAGTATGTTGTGGCCATCACAAAACTTTCTTCTATATAAATCACGTCGATTAAATCGTTTAAATAGTACCAATTCATATCACAATATATCTGAATTTGAGGTTTGGTGAAAATTCGTGCATTAGTTCTTGTATAGAGCTATAGCGGAACTTCTGAAAAATGTAGTATAGCAGCGCCACCTGTTGAGCGATTTACACCAAAACATAAACAGCACTAATTGATATGAAGGTATACCTGAATCTGAAGTTTGATGAAAATTCATGCATTAGTTATTGAGATACAGCTGTGGCAGAAATTCTGAAAAATGCAGCATAGCAGCGCCACCTGTTGAGCGATTTGCACCAAAACATAAACAGCACTAATTCATATCATGGTATACCTGAATCTGAAGTTTGTTGAAAATCCAAGCATTAGTTCTTGAGATAAAGCTATTGCGGAAATTGCAAAAAATGCCCAATAGCAGCGCCACCTGTTGAGCGATTTACACCAAAATATATAAAATGCCTATTCATGTCAAGGACTAACTGAATCTGAAGTTTCATGAAAATCCGTGCATTAGTTCTTGAGATAGAGCCATTACGGAAATCGTAAAAAATCCAGCATAGCAGCGCCACCTGTTGAGCGATTTACACCAACACGTAATCAGCATCAAGTCATATCAAGGACTAACTGACTCTGAAGTTTCATGAAAATCTGTGCATTAGTTCTTGAGATAGAGCCATTTCGGAAATCGTAAAAAAGGCAGCATAGCAGCGCCACCTTTTGAGCGATTTACACCAAAATCTCTAAATTGTCTATTCATGTCAAGGACTAACTGAATCTGAAGTTTCATGAAAATCCGTGCATTAGTTCTTGAGATAGAGCCATTGCGGAAATCGTAAAAAAGGCAGCATAGCAGCGCCACCTGTTGAGCGATTTGCACCAAAAACTAATCAGCATCAATTTGTATCAGGGACTAACTGAATATGAATTTTTGTTAAATTCCGTGCATTAGTTCTTGAGATAGAGCGCCCACAAAATTTGTGTCACATACACACAGACAGACAGACAGACAGACTCACAGAGTCACAGACAGACATTTTGTAAAAACATGTTTTTTGGAATCCCTGACCCCTAAAACGTGTAAATCCGTCGAAAACCGGAATTCGAAAATTTTCATGAATCCAATACTTTCTTCTTGTAAAGATAGAAGAAAGTAAAAATGGGAATATTTAAAAAAAATAGCTAGTGCCGCAAATATACAAAGAAACAGCTTTCATTTTAAAAAAGAATTATTAAAATTGGTTCAGAAAAAAACTCAAGGTAGATGTCTAGATCTTTCAAATAGATTTAAACGAGCTATGTTATCTCTATGGGGAAATTTTGAGCAGACATTTCATGCCGACGGGTTGGCGAATATTTATGATTTTCAATACGCACCGAGATTTTGGCTCTACCAACGTCCATTTAATTTTTTGTGTCGCTACGACAAATATTTTGGACACTATCGTGTTAACAATAAGTGTAATTTTTGCAGGGAAGCCGGAGCTGTGCTCCGACAATTATAAGACAACATAGGGATAATTGAATCTTAAGCATATTTTTGGTCATTTCTGTTTTTTCAAAACGCAATAACTCAAAAAGTTATGCTTAAAATGCAATGGAATTTTATGTGATTATTTTCTAAATATTATGAATGAAATAGACTTATGCTCTTGATAATAGATTAATAATATACTAAGTTAATTTTGCTATAAATTGAATATTGCAATATTTTTTAGGAGATTTTTCAAATTTACTACAATGTTGAAATTCAATCTTTTATATTTCAATGCTGATTAAATTTTGTTTCTAACTTATTTAGAACCGGATGTATAGATATTTTAAAATTATAAGATAGCATAGTAATAATTGCATGTTAAGAATATTTTTGATTTTTCTTCAAAATTATATTTTCGGCTGTTTTTGTTTACGCAAATCACTATATCTCAAACAGTTATGCTTAAATGCTATGAAATTTTATATGATTATTTTCTAAATATTATGAATGAAATAGACTTATGCTCTTGATAATAGATTAAGATTAATCTTCTTAATCTATTATCTTCTAATCTAAAATCTATTAATCTTCTTAATCTATCTCTAATTAAGATTCTTGTTATTAGATCTTGATAATACTAACAAGGGAACCACTTTTGGTGTTGCTCGCACCTAGCATTGAGACCTGGCGCATTTTAAAGCCATATATTATGAAGTTTGAGAATCGATAAAATTTTTCTGTTAAAATAATATTTCTTGATTTTACAGCAGCATAACTTTCGGAAAATGCAACTTTCAAGACCACTTATCGGACTATTAACATTGAATTTTTTTAAAGAAAAGCATTTAAAAATAAAAATTAGTTAATAATAAGTATAAAATATTTTAAAAAGTTCGAAAATTCTTTCAAAAACTCACGAATTTGATTTTGAAAAATTGCAACATTATATTCATATTTTTGGCGGGGAAACAGTTGGCGTTTATTTTCAAAAGTAGAGCTTTACGGCAACCCTAGCCAAATGCCATAGCTGAATTTGTAATGGCTAGAAATTGCAATGTCTGATATATTTAGCAAGAGTAATTTTTCTAAATTGTGTAAAAATATTAATTTACTTTATGATTACTTTTACCAAAGGACCATTTAATACAGCAACATTTCATTTTAAACATTCGAAACTTTATTCCATTCGATTTCAAAAGAAAATTGTTTGCTTTTCTATTTCACTAAAAAATAGTTTTCAAAGATCTTCGAAGCTTTTATAGGATTATATTTATTACTTATATATTTATCGTCTGCATAGAAAAAGAAATAAAAACCTAATATTTGTTTCTTATGCTATCAATTATTTAAAAAAAAAAAAAAATCGCAATCTGTATACTAGTAATATGTACTGTATATTTACTCTTTGGATAAAGCTGTCGGAAAAATTGTAGCGCCATATTTGGCGACTTAACTCACTTTTGGCGTGAAATAAACAAATAAAAATGTAATAATAAAAACTTAAAAGTACAAAAAAGTATATAAAATATGATTTTAACAGAGAAATTATATCGGTTCTCTAACTTTTATGTATAGGGCTACAAAACGCACCAGGTCTCGATGCTAGGTGCGAGCAACACCAAAAGTGGTTCCCTTGTAAGTTAATTTTGCTATAAATTGAATATTGCAATCTTTTTTTCGGAGATTTTTCAAATTTACTACAATGTTGAAATTCAATCTTTTATATTTCAATGCTGATTAAATTTTGTTTCTAACTTATTTAGAACCGATGTATAGATATTTTAAAATTATAAGATAGCATAGTAATATTTGCATGTTAAGAATATTTTTGATTTTTCTTCAAAATTATATTTTCGGCTGTTTCTGTTTACGCAAATCACTATATCTCAAACAGTTATGCTTAAATGCCATGAAGTTTTATATGATTATTTTCAAAATGTGTATGAAGGGAATAAACTATGTTATTCAGCTATGAATTATGAATTGCAATCTTTTTTCGGAGATTATTCTATACATTACTTACTAACCTTCTGTAGCATAATAAATAATTACTCAACAATCAAATATATTAGTCTAAGTCTGAGAGCAATTAATTATGAAAATGACTAAATTTACAAAATAAAGAAGAAAGAAAAATCATGCGTTAAGCATAGATTATGAAACACTTTCCAACACTTTCTGAATGTTTTAACAATACTTCGTTATTTAGGAAAATAAGATAACTAAGTGAACATTTTAGAAAACGCATAAAACATTTGAAAAACTGATTTCAGCAATTACCATCCATAGCCAAATATGTATTATAATTCATTTGAACAGCCCTGTATTTGATCTGTATGTTGATATATATACTACTAGCTAAAGAAACCCGGCGTTGTCCGGAATTTTAAGAATGTTTGTTTTGAAAAGCCAATTTCAAAATTTAATATACAACAAAAAAGAAAAGAAAAACAGTCGAAGGGTTGTACACATGAATCAAATAAAAAACCAATATAAAAACGTATAAATTTATATAACAGATGCAAAATAATACAGCTATAATTGAACTTATTTCTATTCATCATTGGAGCAATAATGTTAAAATACGCCAATATTTCCATAATCGAGATTTTATCATCCTTCAATACGTTTTTTCACACTTATAGGACGTTATATACTCACCATGTCTTTTATATTTCCAATATTCCATTTTTTCTATTTGTCAAATTAATTAAATAATTATAAATTTTCACATGCAAATCATAAAACAGAAAAATTATGACGTAACATTCACTTTTGTTTTACTTCATCAAACTATTTATTTTATTTTCATTTTTCACGCGGAAATCTTGCAGTAGAAAAGTTATGATGTAATATTCCCTTTTTTTTTAATTCGCCAAACCATTTATTTAATTTTTTTACGTAGAAACTTGCAATAGAAAAGTAATTGTTGTGGTAAAAATTTTATTACGAATTTTTAATTATTGGCAACAGCTATAACGGAAAATGTTTAAATTTGATTGGAAATTGCTGCTAAATTTGTTGTTCTTTATTAATTAAAAATTTACTATAAATTATTCCGATTCCAGATTACTTTAGTTGCCTCGGCCTTGTTTTAATACACATGTACGTAACATTTCACAATTCTGGCTTCCAAACTGTGGATTTGTATAGCATTACAGACAGACAGACAGATAGACAAATTTTCATTTTTATATATTAGATATAATTGGAAAATTTAGTTTAGCAAGAAACGCATAACTGGCGCATATCATAATTAAAAATGCATTTCCAGCAATCATCGCTAATGTACAGTACTTCGGATAAAATTTTTTGTGTGTCCCTGTAAATGCTATGCATTCCGTATTATACATGAAGTAAGTTATAGTAAACCTCAGCGATGTATAACAATTTTATTATATATGAAACAGTTTAACATAATTAAAATACGCCGCAACCAATTCCCTCCACCTCTATATCATTATGTAACGGAATTCTTTTGTGTGACCCTAAATGAATAATAATCATTCTTTGCACTCCATATTCTACAGAGTGCATATTTTAATGCATTTCATAAATGCATATCAGTTTATTGTGTTTGAAAGCGTGTAACATCATTAAAAATCATTTGAAACGATTTTTTCATATTGACCGTAACGTAATGGAATACTTTTGATTGTCCCTGTAAATGAACCAAACATGCTACAAACTTCATTTGAAATAGGGAACGTGTTAAGGCAAACGTCAATAACATCCAAAAACTTCAGGGCAATCCGAGTATATTTACAAGAGTTAGAATGCGGATAGACGGACAGACAAATCAAAGTCATAAACACTTTTCAATTTTGTAGGAAAGTGTTAAAAATTATTGGCTCATTTTTGTGTTATCATGTTTTACGGAAGTTTTAATTGCTTAGTTAATTTCGTCTGTTATTTTTCTTAAAATTAAATAATAATAATAATAACAGCTATTTTTTTTTTGTTCCTAGCTTTTAATTGAGTTTCATAATAAAATGCAGTTATAAAGTCAACTTTTTAAATTAAAATATTTTAGGCCCCGAAGGTGTGCAAGATACCTTAAATAGATAATTCCTCTTCCAATTACATCTGCTCAGCTTTCCTCATAAAGTTCATCCCATATTTAAAAAATGCTGGTATTCCATTGTATTTCCAATGTACGCGATTTCGGTGCAATATTGGTCCCAATATACCGAAAGGCCCCACCAGTGGCCGAGAGGTTCTGCTCTCGAAGCTGGTAGACGGGAAGTGCTGGGTTCGAACCCAATCGCGCCCGTCGGCCTAATCGTTCGGAGTGTTCGTGGTTTTCTTCGAACCTTGGATTTCCAAGCGTTAATACGGGTTAGGTTCCCTTAGAAAGACCCCCACGAAGGGCACTCCCCCCCCCCTTAGGGCCTATATCCCTCGTGTTGATAATTGGCCGTCATAAACACAAACAAACAAACAAACAAACCCAATATACCGAACGGACTAAACCATTGTTTCCAATTAAAAATACACTCATCATAAAAAGCATTAGAATAAATTTTGCATTATTTACCGTTATTTTTCATGGTGATGCAAAATTTAATTTGAATAAAATAAACAATACCAATTAGAATAAACATAGAAATGGATAAAAGAATAATGACATAATTATGACAAAAAAGTTATTCAACATAATTAATTTACTTAATTTTTAAGTTACATTCTGCATATTTACATTATAATGAGTAAAGAGCAGTTTCTTATTTAAATAAGAAAGACGTTTCTTTCCCTGAAATTCTGTAATATATTTTAGAAAAATTTTTAGTTTCAAAGATTTTTAGTTTCAAATAAAGGGAGGGGGGGGGGGGGGGAATAATCCAGAGGAACTAAAATTTCTTCGAATTAAAAAAATTTAGCTCTTTTCTTTATGCGTACAATAAATAATAAATAACTCATCTAAAATGAATGAGAATTGAATTAACCCTTTATGTACTGAATTATAAATTCATGAAAATTTTATCTTCTAAAGCATTTTTTTGTGAATTTTTGAAACTACATTAGAAGATTTTCATAAACATTCAATAAATTTTAGAAGGATTGCAGGATATAGAAGGATTAATTAAATTTTGAATTTATAGGGTTTTTGTGCAATGCTTATAACCCCACTCAACTCTTCTATTTTAAATATTATATATAATTAGGAAATGTACAAATATAATGCTCCTACAATAGAGATAGAGAAATATTTCCGAATTGAAAAATTCTCTCCTCTCCCCACTCACCCCCAACGCCAAAATAGCTGAAAAGATGCAAAGACAAAAGAAATCAACCTTTAAAAATATTTTTGTTTTGTGTAACCAATAATACTTTTGGAACAAGATAAAGTAATGCATCTATAACTCATTCGAAAGTGTATTACCTCTAATCAAGGTATTAAATGAATTTTATAACAAGTTATTTTAATGGTGCATTGTAAAAAAAAAAAAAAAAAAAAAAAAAAAAAAAAAAAAAAAAAAAAAAAAAAAAAACGACATTTTTACAGTACAAAGTACTGTTCATCTCGCGCACTAACTCGATCACAGTGAATGTGCTGTATTTTTCTTTGGTTTCCTGACTATATTAACATAGAAAATAAAGTAGTTGCATAAAATTAACAGCACAAACTGCTGGCGTCCAAATTGCCGGCACATTGTGCTGTTAATTTTACGCAAGTACTGTATTTTCCATGTTAATATAGTCAGGAGACCAAAGAAAGATACCGCACATTCACAGTGATCGAGTTTGTTCTGGCAAATCTACAGTGGTTTTTTACAGTGTACTTATAAGTACCGCCAGTAGATAAAGGGTTAAAATAATCTCTACTCTTTTAATATTTATTTTCATTAAAATTAGTTATTCCAGGAAATACATTTTAAATTCAATTTTTTAAAGCTTTACAAAAATTCTAATTGTTGAAAATAATCACAGCATTACATTAAATTCTTATTAATTTCTTTTTGTACAACTATGTTTCTTGTGATTGGTTGTTTAATGTAGCTTTCTTTCACGGCCGCCAATTCTCTGCCATGGGCCTTGCAAAATCTATAAATACCTGTAAATTTTCTGTTTTCTTTCAGTATGTTTGTGTAATTGTTCTTGTTAATAATCAAATATACTCACTTCGATCCACGTCTTTATGTCTGCCTTTTTATTTATTTTAACAGCAGAGCGTTGGTTAGCAAGTTTTGAAATGAGCTGCGAGACATACTGACGCCGTTATTTTTCTGTTTTTCATTTCTGCTGGGTTTTTGAGTGAAAAAGATTTTATCTTTCTTTTTATATATTTTATCGAGCAGAATGGATTCTTCAAAAGATGTTTACGGTATGCCTCTTTTTGAAGGTGATGGAAAAGTTTTTTCGGTATGGAAACGAAGAGTAACGGCAATTTTTGCTGCTAAAGAATTGGAAAAATTCCTGGAAAATGAAGCAGCTCTAGACAATGCCGCCGATGTCGTGAAAGCAAAAAAGGCTTACGCTTTATTATTATCATTATTAAGTGATAATGTTCTTGCGTCACTTCAAGATGAAAATACAGCTCATAAAATATGGAATAAATTAGAACGCACTTATGATACAAAGCGTGCAGTGAATCAAATTTTAATTCGGAAGAGATTGGCAACGATTAAGAAAGATCGTACAGTTTCTATGAGAAATCACATTGATGAAATAAATAAATTAATTTCGGATCTTAAGCTGTCTGGGGCAGAAGTTAATGAAACGGATACTATTGTTTATATTTTGATGTCATTGCCTCAGGAATTTGAAAATGTTAAGATTGCTTTAGAAAACCAACCGAATTCTGTTTTGACATTAGATTTCGTGACACAAAGATTATTAGATGCTGAAGCACTTCTTTTGGATTCAAAGAAAGAAAAAGTATATACTAAGGCTGCTCATGATAATACTGCATTTGTGTCGACTCGCAAAGAATTCTTTTGCAAAATTTGCAACTCTAAAGGGCATACAGCGAAATATTGTAGAAAGAAAATTACTTGCCATTCTTGTGGAAAATTCGGACACATAAAACGTAACTGTAAAGCTGTTAAAAATTCAAATGAAGAAAAATTTGCCTCTTCAGCTGTTTCTTTCGTTGCTGGAAATGCTTCCAGGAAAAGGAATGAATTTATAGTAGATTCCGGAGCAACTTCCCATATGTGTTCTAATGAGAATTATTTCGCATCCTTAGTACCTTCTTCAGGAACTATTAAATGCGCATCAAAAACAACGAATCTAGAAATCAAAGGTATTGGAAATATTAATGGAAAACTGTCAAATGGAATGGAAATTACTTTAAAGGATGTCCTTTATGTTCCAGACTTAAACGGGCAACTCATTTCCGTTAGGAAAATTGAAAGTGCAAATTATACAATTATTTTCAAGAACCAAAAAGTATTTATCGAAAAAGGGAGAAACCGTTTTTACTTCGATGAACGGGATTTGAATGGACAATACGTAAGTGACTTTGTCCCTGTTTACGAAACCGTTCTTACTTCAAAGAAAAATCATTGTGATATCTGGAATCGCAGACTTGGTCATCCGAGTGACAAAGTATTGAAAGATATGAAGCTTCCGGTACCTGATTCTTTTTGTGATATTTGTGCTCGGGCAAAACAGAGTGCAACACCAATGGGAAGAGGACCAAGAAAAAGAGAAACCAAGCCAATGACTTTGATTCATAGTGACATTTGTGGACCTATTTTTCCGACAACCTTTTCTGGCGAGTGCTATTTTATGACTCTTATCCATGATTTTTCTCGTTTTACTGAAGTACGTTTACTGAAACATAAAAGTGAAGTCTCAGAAGAATTAAAAATGTTCTTAAAATCCAACCCTACAGTGAAGAAAATTAGATGTGATAACGGGAAGGAATATTTTTCTAATGATTTAGTGAATTTTACTAGAGATCTTGGTATAGTGATAGATCCCGCTCCTCCATACACGCAATCTTTGAATGGAGTAGCTGAACGCTGCAATAGGTCGCTTCTGAATATAGGACGTGCTTTGATTGCTGAATCAAATTTACCAAAGACTTTTTGGGGTCAAGCTATCCTTTCAGCAGCTTACTTGAAAAACCGAATGCCAAGCAGCACTATTGAGAACAAAACTCCGTACTTCCTGAAATATGGAGAAGAAGCCGATTTCAAGCACATACGTGTTTTTGGATGCAGTGCTTACATGTTAATTCCTTCCGTTCATCGAAAGAAGCTTGACGATAGGTCTAAACAAATGATCTTCATTGGTTATTCTTCAATGGGATATAGATTACTAGATCCTGAAACGAAACGCATAACTGTATCAAGAAATGTGAAATTTGACGAAGAGAAAAAGGAAAATGTTCAGTCGAAACAATACATTCTAGAAAATTCAGAACCTGTCGATAATGAAATTGATCCAGATGTTCTAGAAAATACGAGTGATGAATTAGATGATCCTGAAGAGAAAGAAGACAAAACAAGAAAATCTGAAAGATTTAAAAAGCAACCTGTACGGTATCCAGATCCTGAAGTTTACGAAGCATTACTTTGCCAACAAGAAACATTAACGTTTGATGATATCAAATCCCTCCCTAGTGATGAACAACGCATGTGGAAAGAAGCTATGGACGCGGAGATTGAAAGTATGAAAATCAACGATGTCTGGGATCTTGAAAAATTACCACCTGACAAACGACCTATTTCCTGCAAATGGGTATTTACCATCAAAAGAGATGGTCGACATAAGGCGAGACTCGTAGCTCGTGGATTTATGCAAAAAGAAGGGCTAGACTATAGTGAAACCTTTTCCCCTGTAATAAGTATGCCAGCTTTACGTTTGGTTCTTATTTTGATTTTAAATGAAGACTTATATGCATCTGTGTTAGATGTTAAAACAGCGTTCCTGAATGGTAAGTTAAATGAACTTGTTTTTATGGATCAGCCGCAAGGCTATGATGATAAAAGTGGGCGAAAGTGTAAACTTAAAAGAAGTTTATATGGTTTAAAACAAGCCCCACGACAATGGTTTGAAAGGTTTCATGAATTTATTTCAAAGTTAAATTTTAAATCTTGTGATAATGAACCTTGTATTTTTATTCGGTATAATAATGATCATAAAATAATTATTGCTTTGTATGTAGATGATATGTTAATTGCAGGTTCAGATGTAAATGAAACTAATGTAGTTATTTCCCTATTACATAACGAGTTTCACATGTCAAAATCGCAAAGTGTTTCAGAATTTCTAGGTATTCAAATGAAATTCAATTCTGATAGTTTAATAATGGATCAAGAGTCTTACATAATTAAATTGTTAAATAAGTTTAATATGCTAGATTGTAAACCCAGTGACATTCCTATTTCTCCTAAGTCCACCCCATCTGATTTCAAAAATGGTAAACCTTTTAATGGCCCATATCGTGAACTTGTAGGTTGTTTATTATATTTAGCTTATATTTCTCGACCTGATATTTTGTATACTATTAACTGTTTAAGTCAATTGCAAGAAAATCCTACTGAAATTGCATGGAAAGCACTTAAGAAAATCTTAAGATATTTAAAAGAAACATTGTCTTTAAAACTTGTGTATAAAAAGCAAAATTCTGATCCTAAATTATCCATGTATGTTGATGCTGATTGGGGGGCTAACACAAATGACCGCAAATCAGTAACAGGTTATATTTTAATGTTTTGTAACATGCCTGTTCTGTGGTGTTGTAATAAACAAAAATCAGTTGCTTTATCGTCAACTGAAGCTGAAGTCATTGCTTTAACTAAAAGTTTGCAAGACTTGTTATGGTTTAAAAATATTGCTAGTGAAATTGTAAATATTAAGGATTTAGTAATTTTTGAGGATAATCAATCATGTATAAAATGTATCAGTAATGAGAGTAATTATGGTAGAATGAAACACATTGATATTAAATTGAAATTTGTTCGCAATATTATAAAAGAAAATAACATCAAAATTGAATATGTTCCTACGAATATGCAAATTGCTGATTTATTTACAAAGGCATTACCTAAAGTTAAATTTTATGAACTATTATTTCTTTGTTGTTTGTACAAGTAATGTTTAAATTGTGTCATATTATTATTAATGATTGATTTCAAGAAATTTCTTTGTTTTTCTGATGTAATGCTAGATTATGGGCGGGTGTTGAAAATAATCACAGCATTACATTAAATTCTTATTAATTTCTTTTTGTACAACTATGTTTCTTGTGATTGGTTGTTTAATGTAGCTTTCTTTCACGGCCGCCAATTCTCTGCCATGGGCCTTGCAAAATCTATAAATACCTGTAAATTTTCTGTTTTCTTTCAGTATGTTTGTGTAATTGTTCTTGTTAATAATCAAATATACTCACTTCGATCCACGTCTTTATGTCTGCCTTTTTATTTATTTTAACACTAATCATAGAATAAAACTTTTTTTAAATGAATATCAAACAATATCCACTGTACTGTAGCTTTGTGGTCCAATGAGTATTAACATCATTAACACTACAAGGCAAAATGATTGAAGTTATCTATTTATTACATACATGAATTTAAACTCAATAACATGTTAATCCTTATGAAAATATTGTTCTGTACCTGTACTATAAAGCATAAAAATCCTTGAATAACGCTGACGTCATACTAACTGTCACCACAACACAACAATAAGTCTATTTTTTTTCGTAAAGTAATTACTGATAAACATCACATAATTTTAATACTTATACCGTCGAATAGGGAAAAAGATACTCTTTCAAATGCAGTTTATTTGAAAACTGTATCTGTTTTGTTTTTGTTTTTGTTTTTGTTTTTTTTAATGTTTTAAAAAATATTTTTCCAGCATAGATTTTTTACAAATTTATCGCGTGCAATTCGATTACGGAAGAAAATCCTGTTGGAACATATAACGGAATAAATAGTAAAGCGTTTGCTTTCGGCTAATATTCCGTAACAAAATTAACATTTCACTAATACGTAAACAAATAAATTAAATAACAGAATTCAAACATAAACAGACATGTATTAGAACTACGTGCTTTAAAACTGAAATAATCCGAATCAAAAAGTAAAGTTGCTGTAAATAATGAAATATTGGTCGATTTCTCTCGTTTTAGCCACATATCAGCGGGTAATAACCCGCTGATATGTGGCTAAAACGAGAGTACTTAAATTGAATTTCAAAACTTTATTTAAATATACATAACACTCCATATATATAATTTTTCATATAAAAATGCTTTGTGGTGCTATTTGTGGGCAATCTAAAAAAATGCAGGATGTCTATAAAATATCTGACAAATTTTGAAGTTTAATAATTCATAAAAGAATGAAGATAGTTTTGAAATACAATAGAGTTCCGATTAGCCGAGCCCCGCTTAACCAAGTTTCCGCTTTAACCGAGAAAATGAAAGGAGAATTAAAAAAAAAAAAAATGGCCATAATTTTTTGTTAATTATGGCCATTTTTTTTTTCGTATTCTGACCAGAAAATCAGAGTTCTAACATTTTACGACTGCTCTTTCATCTCCCCCTAACACTTCATTTATAATGACTGTTACATAATAATGGAAGCACGGTTCGTTGATATATATATATATGGATATATATCTTGATATATATCATGATATATATCCTATATTTATTTCCAAAGTATCAAGGTTTTTGATATTTTCGATAGTTTCATTTTCATACATTTGATATTTATTTTTTAAATGCCGTATTTCTTGATATTTTCATACATCTGATATTTAATTTCAAAATATTTTCAGCCAAAAGAAGTGCAAAGGAATTCTTCAACTCTTATTAAAAATTAGCCCATCTGTAAATAAAAACTAACAAGAATAGCTCACAAAATAATTCTCTACACCCCAAAAACTAGTTTTGGACTGTACATGCAGCTTTCCCATTACCATCATAAAAAATCTATGTCTTTGAACAATACCTCCCTAGCCTGTCTCAATTCTTTTTGTACGCAGCACCTGCTAGAATGGGATAAAGGAGTTAATTGGGGATTAGATATTAGTAAAAAAAAATCTCAATTTTATAAGCTTTATATTTGAAACTGAATATTTAAATGTTGAACAAAAAATTTGGTAGGATAATATTAAATTAGAACAGCCCATAAAAGATGATTTAACTTATCAGTTGTTTACAGCTTCTCCTTCGGTAGATGCATTAGAATCTTTTCTAGTTTTGGTTTTCTTCAATCTAAATTGCACAGTACATTAGGGAATGAAAAAGCAGACAAACTTGCATTCATGTTCAAATTCTTCAATAGAAAAAAATAAAAAGTAAACTTTATTTTGTATTTCAGAATTTGTTGTTTATTTATTTTTTAACTGAATCCTGAATTCTGTGTTTTGATGAGTGAAAAAGCGACTTTTACAAAAAATTCTTTGTTTTCAATTATTTGATCATAAATTGTAAGAAAAAAATAAAATAAAAAGAAATGTGCGCAGTTAAACTGATGGCATTGAGCTCACAGGCTATTCACACGAACTGTATATTATACGCTTATTTCATAGAATAATGACCCTCAAAAAATAAATGAAGGGGGATTAGACTCCGTATCCCCCCTTTATACTTAACCAATTAACCTCCAAATCTAATCAGGGAAGCTCCTTAACATAATAAACCGGTATACCAAATTTTAAGCAAATCAGATAATTCAGCATGAACAAACCATATCGCTAAATTAAGGGGGTATCTAACTCCCTCCCCCCCCCCCTTTATACTTAACTAATGAACCTCCAAATCTAATAGGGAAACTTCCTTATCAGAATGAACATAAAAAAAATGAAAGTAAATTGGATAATTCTGCATGAAAATCCATTTATCTAAATTAAGGGAGGGGACTTGCCACCCTTTCCTCCTTTTATACTTAACAAATGAACCTCCAAATCTAATGAAGGAAGCGCCATAACGGAATAAGCTGGTATATCAAATTTGAAGCAAATCGAATAATTCTGCTTGAAAAACCCATTTAACTAATTTAAGGAGAAACTACCCCCTCCCCTTTATACTTAACTAATAGACCTACAAATCTAATCAATGTAGCTCCCTAACATAATAAACCGGTATACTAAATTTGGAGCAAATCGAATAACTCTACATGAAAGACCCATTTATCTAAATTAAGAGGGGAGTCTAGCCTCCACCCCCCTTTCCCCTCTTTGTACTTAACTAATGAACCTCCAAATCTAATCAAGGCAGCTTCTTAACATAATAAGCCGGTACACCAAATCTGGAACAAATTGAATAATTCTGCATGAAAAACCCATTTATTTAAATTAAGTGGGGGTCTATCCACACTTTCCCCCCTATGTACTTAACTAATGAACCTCCAAATTTAATCAGGGAAGTTTCTTAACATGATAAACTTGTATACTAAATTTGGAGCAAATCGATTAATTCTGCATGAAAAACCCATTTATTTAAATTAAGGGGGTTAGCCCCCCTTTCCCCCTATATACTTAACTAATGAACCTTCAAATTTAATCAGGGAATCTCCTTAACATAATTAACTGGTATACCAAATTTGGAGCAAATCGATTAATTCTGCATGAAAAAACCATTTATCTAAATTAAGGGGGGAGTACCCACCTTTCCCCCCTTTATATTTAACCAATGAACCCACAAAACTAATCAGGGAAGCGCCTTATCAGAATGAACATAGAAAAAAATTTTGAAGCAAATCGGATATTTCTATCAAGAGTTATCACGTTACGTACATACGTACATACATACACACAGAACCGGCGGGCACATTAGCTCTCAGGCTTTGATAGCCTGTGAGCTAAAAAGACATTTAGAATATTGTTTTATGTTTTCATACTAAATGTAATATGTTTTAGATTCTAATTGATATTAAGTCTAAAAATATTTATAATCAGCAGTAAGCTGATAATTTTGAAAATATCGGATATATATCGAAAATATCGGATATATATCAAAATATCGGATATTTTTGATATTTTCGAAAATATCACGATATTTACGAACCCTGAATGGAAGCCAACAGTCCATCAGAAGAAAATGACCCATTCCAAAAATATGAGTTCCATTGAAAAAAACTATTTAACACTTTGCGCAGAAATAGGAGGCTACACCTGTAATTTTAATGGTCGTAATAGATGCCAATTTGTACGGTTTGTTACCTCTAAAATTTAACAGAAATTTTTGCCATATTTCATCGTTGACAATTGTTAGATTTCGGCAAAATTTACTGGTAAATTATAGTGGTAAGAAAAAATCTTATAAATTTGTAGCTATGCAGTAGCGTAATATTGCAGAAAGAAAAAAAAAACTGCAGCAAAATTGATATTCAACAAACAAAAAACTATTAAAGGCCTTTTTCAAATAGACAATTTCATTCCCCGTTTCTTTTTTTTTAAGTAACGAAAATGTACATCAAAGAAACCTTACTAGTACCATAAAAATTAATGAATTATGAAAATTTATATTTCATCTCATTAGTTGGTGACGACTTGTGTAAATCCAGTTTATCCGAGTTTTTTGCTTATCCCAGGTGAGCTTGGTCCATATTAACTCGGACAATCGAGACTCTACTGTAATAACATTAATGATTAGATAGATTCAAAAAGCTTTATGGCCCTTATCGATAAATTTCCACATGTGCACCCTTCGTAACACGGAGAATATCCAGTAATTTGTCTGTGTTTGCGTTATTGATTTCGTTTCCGTAAACCACCATAAACCACCATGATTTCTCTTCTTGTGTTGTCATTCTCCTCAATATCGAATAAAACATCACATCGAATGAAACATCCAGAAAATACATCAAAAGTAAACATATCATTGGGTTTTAAACGTTGAGAAAAACAAAAGAGAGGAACATACAATTAATAACAGTCGCAGACGATATTTACAAAAGAAAAGACATTCAAACGTGGAAAGAAAATTGTATATGGAAACGTTCTCACTCTAAAAGAAAATATATGAGTTATTCTGTGCAAAAATGACATAGGTTTGTTTATATCTGCATTATTTTATGAATTCTTAAACATGAAAATAAGTCTGGTCTTTTATGGACACCCTGTATATTAATTGTAAAAACATAGTAAAGTTTGCAATACAGAATGTTTTTTACCTATGGGCAGAACATACCACCGGGCAGTATGTTCTATAGCATAAGTAGCCCAGTTTGGATCCTCTGGTTATTCTAATATATTTAAATAGAGTAATTACATACGAACAATTTTGAATATCAAGTATATCGCATTTCTTTAAAATTAACATGATACTGAGTAAAAGCATACAAAACAAAGCATGAGAGGACCCCCTATTCCCCCCCCCCCCTGTTTGATATTGAAACCCAAAATTCAACCGACATGTGTATTTTAAATTAATATTTGTAATTATTTAAATTAATTTCGTAACCTTAACCGGGGAGTTTTCTGAATTTCCATTCTATAAAAAGTGAGATGCAGCTGTAATGTCCATTGCAAAAATCATAGCATATAATAGTTAGTGCTGCCTGTCAAGAGATCAACATAACAAGCATCTTATATGTTAAATGCGGCGATATGTAATCAACATCTATTTAGATCAATGTCTAATTAAGTATGGAATTTCGTACACTAGCTCTGGAATTACAGTATTCATAAAACTTGTGTAACATAAGGATGTCACCAATCTGGAAAACAAAGAAACAGACAGACATCAGTCCAAACATATTCAAATTGTATGGACTTCCCAAAACGTGTAAATCCAAGGAAAACCAGATGTGAAAAATTTCTACCAATCCAATACTTTCATCTTGTGATTATAGAAGTTTTTTTTTTATTCCATTACATAATCAGTAAATAGAGGAACATATTGCATTATAATTTTAAAAGTAATTTTTTTTAACAAAACTAACACAACATCGCACTTTATTGAATCCTTATGTTACAATGAATAATATCATCATTAATACTAAACAAAAGTATTCTAGTTATCGATTTATTTCACACATAAATTTGAACTCATAAAACATACTAAACCTTCGAAGATGAATTTGCGTTCATCCGGTTCCTGCATGTAATTCAATTCTTCTATTATCTCGTATGAAATGCATTAAGCGTTAATTATTCAAGTGTGATGGCTTTATTTATCGAGGTCATAAATTATTTATTTATGATGCTGAGCCCGAAGATAATTCTCTCTCGTTTATTGAAACAAAAATAGTATGCAAAGTTTGAGCTTGTAAATAGAAAGAGTAAAATTTGGAAATTAATTTCTAATTTCCGTTGCTGTCTACTTTTTATAGGCATAATGGCTTGTTTTTAAATAATTTTAGTGTATTCAGAATTGTTAGAAAAGTACAACTATTTATGAAAAAGGGAATATATATTAACCAATCATTTAATACGGAAATAAATATTCTTTATTCTCAATATAATGATTAATGATGACGACTATAGTTTCGAAAGCAGTTGATTGTCAGCTCTAATCTTCCTGTGACGGTAGCAGAAAGTAGTTACCAAGGTGAGGATAGAAACAGCTCTTGTATAAGTCAAATATATTTTCATCCTCTACAGGTTAAATACTCTATGCTGCTATCACATGATAATGAGAATTAATAAGTAATTGCTATTTGAAGAATAGAAGATATCTTTAATCATTATAAGGAGAACAAGAAAGAAAAAATCATGTGTCAAGCATAGATTATAAAACCCTTTTCAACACATTAAGAACAATGATACAAAACTGCACCGTTTAATAAAGTAAAATATTGTCTATTCAACCGTATGGAAACGAATAACTTACTCTAAAACCCAAATTTCAGTTGTCCCCATCTACAATCGGAAAATTATCCAAATTCTTTGATCAGCCCCGTATATATTGCATTGCTCTATTGTATAGTAATCATCTTGCATCGAAATTCAGTGATTCATATCAATTTCAATACATTTGGAACAGCGTATATCATTAAATTACATTGCAAACGATTTTTTCCCATTAACTATAATGTAAAGGAATTCTTTTGATGTTCCCCAGTAAATGAGCTATTAATCCTACATACTTCATATGCAATACAAAACACGCCTTGTTGACCCTAAATAAAGTTTATCAATTGCATGAAAAACCGAGTATATTTACGGGAGTTAGAGCGTGGACAGACGGACAGACAAACCGAATGCATAAATTTTTCAACTTTCTGGGAAAGTGTTAAAAAAAGAAGATTTACTGCCGTATATTCTCCTTCTCCAAAGAATGCATTATTCCGAATAATTTTATATCAACGAAAAGAAATGCCGTCATATAAAATTGATCTATCGAAGATAATTCCCACCCGTTTATTGAAACAATAACATCATGCAAAATTTGAGCTTGTAAAGAAAAAGAGTAAAATTTGGAAATTAATTTCAATTTTCTGTTGCACTCTATTTTTTATATGCATAATGGCTTACTTTTAAGTAATTTTAATGAGTTTAGAATTATTAGAAAATCACCTTATGAAAACAGGAATATACATTAACCAATCATTTTATACTTAAATAAATATTCTTTTTTCGCAATATAATGACTAATGATGACGACTATAGTTCTGAGAGCAGTATGGTCATCAGCTCTCATACTCATGTAAAAGTATTAGAATGTAGTTATCCAGTGAGTATAAAAACATATCTCACATAGGCAAATATATTTTCATCACCTCCGGCTCTCTGCTACTATCACACGGTAATAGGAATTCATAAATAATTGCTCTTAAAACTATAAAAGTATATTTCATCATTATATGGAGAAAAAAAAAAAAAAGATTTACTGCCGTATGTTCTCCATCTTTAAAGCAAATAAACAGATGAGAAACTTGATTTCGGAGACAAATATTTAAAGTGGCCCCACGCACTCATTTTCGCACAAATCACCTTTTTTTTTGTTGCTGTTAATACTATAATATGTTTTCCATGCAATATAATATATAATTTTCATTAAACACTATATAATTAATTGATAATAATTTTTTTTATGTATGCTTTTTTTTAAATTAATGATAATGTATATAGCTTGCGAGCATTAGATTTAAAAATATCTATACCCTCTAGAACTAAAATCTAATGAATAAGCAAAAAATTTCTAAAGTTTTTTGATTTTCCAAATAATAATATTGATAATTTTTGTCACTCAAATACCCATACGTTCAGTAATTTTTGTTAAATCTCTTAGATTTAAATTCAATTTGAAGAAAATGATCTAGTAAAGATAAATATAAAGTTTCGAATCATTACCTTTAATACATTTGGAGTTATCGTGTGCGAAATAAAAAAAAATATATATCATTTTTGAGAAAAATTAATTTAAACATAAATGTTTCGCTTAAACAGACAAAAGCTAATTTAAATTTTTTGCTGTAACGATCACAATTTTACGAATATTTTGATGCGGTTTGTAGCAAATTGTTCAGAAAAACATCAGCTGTCAAATGAATTAAAAAACAAAAAATCGATATTTTAAAGATTTTAAGGGTTGTATGTCCCCTTAAGCATGTAAATATAGAAAATTTCGTTGTTTACCAACAAAAATGTTTAAAATATGTTATAATAAATTATCTCATTTATATAAAAGTTTACCTACCACTCCGCGTAAAACTATGCATTTTAAATTATGGCTGTATTAGATTTAAAAAGTAATGTTTTAAATTATTTTTTATTTTGGTGTTAAATTACATAAAATCAGCAGTGGTGTGACTTTACAGCAAAAATGGTGGCAACTAAATTGCCAGAAATGTGGAGATTCTTTGCACCAATTTACTGGTGGTGCTTCCTTAAACTACTTTTGGTGTAAAGTCACACCAATATTTTTTACAGTGTGGAAAAAAAAAAAGATTTGCTTCCGTATATTTTCCAGCTCCAATCATTGCAAATCATTTTATATCAAGTAAAAGAAATGCAATTTATATAAGAATGAATTTGAGAACAATTTTCGTGTAGTAATCAAGCAAAACCGGATGTATAAAATTGCAAATACAGCTCAAGAAAAAAATAATACACATTCCTTTCTTCTGTATCAAAGCGTAGAGACATCTGGGATCCCTGATCCCTAAAGCATGTAAATCCGTCGAAAACCGGAAGACAAAAAATTTTACGATTCCAATACTTCTTATTGTTTAGATAGAATAAAGTAAAAAATATTTTTTTAAGCATGACTGTATGATAGCCTTAAGATAAAAAAAAATATATTACTCAAGATAAAATTATGTAGTGCCACAGATTCAACACAATTTTCTTTTATGTTTGTATTGTCTAATGGTTAGTAAAAGGGTATCTAATTTTAAATAAATTGATTTTTTATGTTTGTTTTGCCTATAAAGTTTGTTTTGTCAAATTTATGTTTTGATAACAATTTTTACATGATATTTTTTTACGCTGGTAGCACCCCTGTTCGGAAATTGCATAACTAAATGGATTTTATGCATTAAATAGATTTGTTTATGTTTTTCAATTAGAAAAGCTACTTTAAGTTAAAATTATGTAATAAAAATTCAAAGCATTTTATTTTACGTTTATAGTGCTTCTGGGAAGAAACACGGTGATCACATTAGTAAAATTCATTTTTTTATGTTTCACCATATGGCAGCTATGCTGAAGTTAAAAATATGTAACACAGATCAACACATTTTTTGCATTTATAGAGTTTTATGGCCGTAAATAAAGACACCAAAATTAAATAAAATCGATTTTTTAAGTTTTCTGAACTGCCAACCATACTCCAAGTTAAAATTAGTTAAGCCAGTTTCAATTTAAATTTCTTTTATGCTGATAATGCCCCATATGCAGAAAAGTATTAACCAGATTTGATGCTATTTATGAATCACTATATGATAGCATTAAGATTTAATAAAAGGTGGTACTGATTAAGCACAATTTTATTTTGAAGTTACAGCGATCCCTGGTAGAAAATGGGCTATCTACAATTAAAATTGTTTTTGTTTTTTATGTTTAGACCAGTGAAGACATTTACGGCATTTATTTCGAATTTAATTTTCATAATGTAAACCAAATTTTTAATTGTAAATATGGAAATAACTAAAAATTAGCAATTCATTACTGATAGTAAACTATTAACTAAATTTTTACATAAAATAGTCGGACGTAAGACGTAAGGTACATGCATTAAATTTATCCTGCAGCGTGTTCATCCATACACAACTTAAATTTCTTAAAATGCTTTTAAATTCGAGAACTCTAAATTAGCTTTGGGGATAGATTACAGTGTTTTTCCTCCTATAGATTAATTAGGAACAAATTTACCATGCGAGAGTCTGCTAAAAGTCTGGAGGTTTGCGCACAAAGGGAGCAGGGATCCAGCCCCCTATACATAAAATGCTAAAAATCTCATTACTTTGATTTTTAATTTCAATGTATATTAATTTTTCTAAAATAGAATTTAAATCGTGATCTCCAAAAGACTATGTTTAAAAAATAATATGTTAATAAATTAACTTTATTACTATAACTATTTTTTAGGCTTGTTAAATTTTATTTGAGAAATTTCATCTAAACTGTAATTTTTTAATGACTTTGAACACTATGAAATTTTTTTTAAATTCTGCTTTAAATTCTGCTTATTTAGATTAACACAAAAGAAAAATGTGAACAAATATTTCTGTATCTTACTCGGACTTTTACAATCCTTTGTAGATTGAAAAAAAATGTTCCAAAGGAAAATTTTCTTTAAGATGCTTTTGTAACTGTATTCTTTTTTTTAAATCCTTTTGGTGAAAGTAATTTTTTAATGGACAAGGTGCTAGCTTAAAGCTTTTTCCTCTTTTTTGCTATGAACTGCAGCTTAATCATCTTTACTTTAGATTGGATTAAATAACATGCACAAGCTGAGATTTTTTTCTACGATAGATTTTTTTTCTTTATAATATTTCAAAATTTATTGAGAAAATTTTGAAAGAGAAATTTTCGTTCATATCTGATATTCTATCCTTTTCTCTCGTATTTTCAAAACTTGAAAATTCGTGTTAAAACTTCAGCAATTTTTGTGTTTATGCTCAAAGGAACTTTTCATTTTTTGCCTCATTTTAGGAATTAGGTACTTCCTCTTAACAGCAGCTTTAGAATTAGGGCTAAATATGGTTTAAAAATGTGCGATTTGGTTGTCAGATTTTTTAAACCTACAAATAATGAAACGACTGCAGCAATACATGTGTACGCTACCGATGGTGGGCACATTCATTACACTTAACTTGATTTTCTTCATAAAATAAATTGAATTTAAATTGCATGCGTTATTTTTATTAGTAAAGGCCGCGTGTCCCAAAAATAACTGGTAAAATGAAATTGAAGAAAATGATTTAGAAAATAAATTTTTAAACAAGTTGGAAATTGTACGTCAAACGTGGCAAATGAGGTGCGTTCGTACTGTAACTAGTTTTATAAATATTCATCTTGATGCAATAGCTGTGGCATTCTTATGCAAAAATGCTTGAAGACAAAATTTATTACGATTATATATATTAAATTCAGTAATACGGAAATAATAAGACTCCATCTTAAATAGGATGTAATCACCATGCCAAATTAGGATTATTACCTATCACGGGATATTATTGAATTAATTACGTATGATAGGATTGAATGGGAGGAAGAAAACTTTTCTTAATATCTTTTTAAGTTTGGATTCGATTTTTATGAAATGTGAAATGACTCGACAAAATTCAGCAATGATTATATATATTAAATTTCAGACCAATTGGTTTGGGTAGCATTTGCGCTGTTATATGCGGACAGATGGGCGGATTGAATGAGGACTATAGGTGCTACGTATTTATATAATTACGAACGCATCTAAAAATAACAAGCGATATAAATGTATCGTTTGTTGCAATGTACTAGCGAAATTGGATGAAACATAAGTAATATGAATTTAATATAAAAGTTGGAAATTGTACGTCAAACGCGGCAAATGAGATGCGTTAGTACTATAGCTAGTTTTATAAATATTTTTTACGTCACATATTGTACTGAACGAATATTTTAGTGCACTTCAATAAGTGCATATCAATTTCATTCAGTTCGAAAGGCTGTGACGTCATTAAAATGCGCTTGAATTTTTTTTTTTTCATTGGCCGTAATGTAACGGAAAATTTTTGAGTGTCCCTGTAATTAAACTATGCATCCGATTTTCATAAAATTTTAAATGACATGACGAAGTTTTGCAATAATTATATATTTAAAATTTCAGGCCATTCGGTTGGGCAGTTTTTGCTTTGTTATATGCGGTGCGGACGGATGTGCAGACAGATGGACGGAAGGGCGACAATAGGTGCTATATATTTATATAGTTACGAACGCATCTATAAATGGGTTAATAGGGGGCATGGTCCCCTCTTACAATTATACAGCTCTAACAATGTGAATTCATATAGGAATCAGGTAGTTGACGAGTCCCTGTAGCAGTTAGTCTCACTCTTCCAAGCAACGCTATTTTCAGGTCTTTTGGTTTTGGGAGGTGGAAAGCGAGTTCCAATTGTCCTACCCAGCGCGATCTAGACAAGCTCTTATAGTGTGTAGGTCTGGTAATCCGTCTGTCTAATCCATCAAGCAAATATCCTCACTTTCCAGAAATTCGTCGACCAGATGAGCTCTACCTGGACGCGTCTATTAAAATAAAATCAGGGCCAACTGCGTCCATGAAAAGGCGAACATAGGGTATCAAGATATCATCGCTATACATCAAATCAGTCACAGAACCTTTGCCAAACGCAAGGAAAGGTTTATACAACCATCCAACATTATACCTGCCCTGAACATCAAACCTCCGATGCCATAGCGGTCTCTTTCTCCGACGATAGAAGGCAAGTAGCGGATCCCTGGATTTCTTCAGATGAAAGTACGTCAAGAATAAGTGTTTAGGCTGAGCCGAGAGTCATCAGTGAATAGTATGGCCCGCCATTGATCTCTGGTCATCGACGATCTCTGCGCTATGTTAAACGCATTCTCCTGTGTGTAGAAGTGAGCGGGATGCAAACAGAAGGTCTTATTGCAAACACTCCTTAGTCATGTAGCTTTCTGTAAACAGTAACCTTTGAAACTCGGTTTCCTGTGGCCGCAAAAAAGGTCACGAGAGCGCTTTGAAGCAGTTGCACCCCTCGCTGTAATGAAAAAATAGCGATCTTCATTGGCCGTCGTGGATCTTGTACGACCTCGTCCAGCCCCTCTCTCTATGGATACAATATCCTTAAACTGTTTCCATAAGTCGCAAACGACGCTGAGCGTTACATTCAAGTCTTCTAGGAATCTGCACTTGAGACCGCCCTGTTTCCAGTCTCCCCGCGATTCGCCACCTCATCCCATCATCAAAACGTTGGTAGTTACTGATTCTTCTGTTTACTTTTGATTTTCACAAAATGTTGAAAAAAAACCAAGATGTTCGGCGTAGTGTGCGAGCAAACAAAACGTGAAAATTGGCCCGCTCGCTTATAAAGCGTGTTTCTCTACTCGCTCCGCCATTACACACGTGTGCACTTACGTATTTGGCACTAAAGAGTTGCTTCTTTGTTTCGAAGCATTAGTTTTATCTTTCGTTCAGTACTTTTGATGAAATTCGACAAAATATACTAATTCTCTTAATTTTCAGCATGAGTGTATAATTTGAAAACTAAGTGGAATGAGCTGAAATTTTAGATTTGCATGTTTGAATAAGCCTCTAGAAATCGATTTCTGTTGACATTCTTATAGTTTACAGAATTTTATTTTTCAAATATTAATATCAAAATTTGTATATTATATCTTTATAACTGTATAATTCCCAAACTACTTCATGGAATCACTTCTGTTTTACATCCGAAGGTAAAGTTTTCCGAAGAATCCAAATATAGTTTTAAAATTATATGTTAATATAGACAATTTCAAAGTTTGTTACAATTACAATTTGAAGACGTCGATTTAAGCTTACTTTTTAACATAAATTTAAAGAAGACAGAATGTGCAATCAAATGATTATTTCGTTTTCCACTACGTCTATTTATGATGTAAAATATGGGAGGTTCCTTTGTAATTATTTATTTATTTATAAATGGTCAATACAAAAGTATATTTTTATCAATACATATTTGACAGTCAAATGTTACTGCGAAAAATAATTAATTGAGTGTATATCAAATTAACACCTTGTAATAATATACTATTTTTAATTGCTAAAAGGCGTAAATTTAAACTTTAAAAACAATAAAAATAGATTTTGGTAAGTTAAATGATGCTAAACCATTACATATTGAATTTTTGCGTGCTTACATAGTAGATTAAGACATAGAGATAGTAACGCGCAAAAGTTCAATATGTAATGATGCAGCATCATTTAACTTATCAAAACTCTGGCTCGAGTTACACAATGATTATGAAAATAAAAGTAAACATCTAAGTAAAATTTAAATTACCGTGCATAATAAAAAAGGGTACGTGAAAAATTGAATGATGGCTTTTCATAGACCGTGCAATTTGACAATATTTTTTTTATTCATTTGTTTTGAAAATGACTTGCGTAGGGTCGAAACATGTAAACAGTTGAATAAACTTATTTTTATTATTTTTAAAGTTTTAATTTACGCCTTTTAACAATTAAAATTAGAATAATTTAGTTGTGTTTATAGATGAGTTGTTTTACATTTGATAATCTGTTAGAGGATTCACCTTTGATATGTAAAATGCTTATAGATATTCCGTTAACTAATAATTTAAAACCAGTGATATTAAACAAGCCTTTTTATCAATGTTACATAACTATCTAATCGTTTAACAGCCAAACTTTTTTTTATCCATTTAGAGTGCCTTTAAATAAAGCAACACATTATTTTTCTGATCAATTTAATGTAATTTTCCGGAATAGATTTTTTTTTTTAATTTAAAAGCAGAATTTTTTTTAATTAAAATGCATAATTAAATGGATATTTTACTCTAAAAGTATTTTCAAGCATGATTAACTCTTATGCATTATAATAAAAAAAAAAGAGATTTCCTTGAAGCTTTTAGTTCTTTATTTCTGAAAAGGTTTTATAAGACGGATAAATGTTAAAAAGCTATCGACTCTCCCATTTAGTTACATCTTTTTTTATTCCATAGATTAAAAAATCGTTCGTTTTCAGCTCCACACACGAGAAAAACATCATGCTGTGAAAAAAAATGTTCCATTTTTTTCTATGTTTTGAGCGATAAAAGCGCATAGTTCATGGATCCTTTATAGCAATAAAGTACTAAAAGATTTTACGAATTGTTGTGTAAATGGTTATCCAACTATTTTGATGAAAGCAGGGCTAATTAAAGGGCTTCGCTGAAAAGTTATTAGAGCAAAGCTGAAGTTAGTAATTTTAATATGCTGAATCTTTAAATATATATGCATGGTTATTAAAACAAATGATTTTTTCGTTGTTTAATGATCTAAAGAATTTATTGTTTTAAAATTTGACAAAAAAAAATGTGCTTTTTAAAAAGAAACTTCTAAAATGTAAATGTTAGTTTAAATATGTTATATATTTTTAAAATAAATATATTAAATATTTTAATAAGTAGGCATAATTATTTGTGTATTTTAATTGATAAAATATCTTTAAAAATGATCAATTCTTACACGTTGTGGTAAAAATGGAACTTCGTTAAAGCTTTTAGTTTTTTGTTTGTGCAAAGATTTTATATGAGGGCGAACTGTTAAAACGTTTATTACTTTCCCATTAATATGTAGTTTTTAATTACATGAATTAAAAAAATATTAGTTCGTAAGTTAACATAAAAGAAAAAAAAACATCACATTGCATTTTGTTACTTTATCATTATTTTTCTATTTTGAGGGATAAAAGCAATAGTTCATGGATCCCTTATCGCCAATAAACTACTAAAAGATTTTACAAATTGTTGTGTAAATTGTTATCCAACTACACTAAAACCCTGCTAATCCGAAACCCGATAATCTGGATTTCCGTTTGATCCGAACCAATTTTATTTTCGAAAATTATACTTAAGAGATTAAATTAAAATGTTAAATTATTGTACTAAAAACAAAAAAGTGTTTTTTACACTTTTTACTGCGAAATTTTTCGGATTAAAGGAATAATGTTGAAAAAACGTATAGAAGTTAGAACTAAACAAAAAATGGCAGTAAAGCATGTTTTTTATTCTTAAAACAGCTTGAATTAAGAAAAAAATTCAATAATGTAAAAATACAACATATGTACACAAATATAAAATGAAAACATGTACTGTAGGCCTACTCGTAGAAGCCACCTTAAAAAAATCTCGAATATCAGTTTGTTTGCCAGTCACTATAAAATTATTTTTAAAAATGCAAAAAGCATTTATTGGGTGTAGTAAGAAGTTTTAAAGCGTTTTTCAGAGAAATGAATATGCAATTAAAAACTTAGAATAATACCTTTATTCATCAAAATAACCTCCATCATTATCTAACACCTTCCGGCATCGGCGGGCAGTTGACGGATGTCAGCAGCGTAGAACGATCAGTCTTTTGACATGATGAAGTTGTCAACTAAGTTTCGCACTTCGTCCACTGTCCGGAAGCCTACAGAAGATAAGGCATTCTGCATCGACCTAAACAAATGATAGTCTGAAGGGGCTATGTCGGGACTATACGCCGGGTGTTCCAAAACTCCCCAGCCAAGAGTTACTAACGAGTCCTTGACTGCTTTTGCAAAATGAGGCCTATCGTTGTCATGGAGCAATTTCACGGGGCGCAAACCTTGGACGTTTCGACCGATTTCCTGATTCAATTGAAGCAAATATTGCTTTTAGCGTTCAGCAGTTACACTTGCACCAGGCTCGAACAGTTCATAATAGACCCTTAATATCCCACCAGATGCAGAGAAGGGCTTTTTTGCAGTGAATGTCTCATTTCGGTGTTGATCTTTTTGCTTTTCCGGGATTCAAACAAGATTTTTTTGCGTTTCGGATTGCCATAACATATCCATTTTTCATTTCCCGTCACGATTTCCCCAAGAAGGTTTTTTTCTGTTGCTTGTTTAGCAGATTCATGCACTACAAGATACGCTCATTCTTGTTAATCTGGCTTAATGCATGTGGCGCCGATCTTCCTGCCTTCTGAATCTTTCCCATTGCGTGTAAACGATTACAAATCTTTTTTTGTGATACTCCTAATGGTTCGGCAAGTTCTTTTTGCATCTGAGATGCTTCTTCATCAAGCAGTGCTTACAAATCCTCATGACTAGCCTTCAGTGGATCGCCGCTACGTTCTCGATCGCTAACATTAAAATCACCATCTTTAAAACGTTGAAACCAAAATTCGCATGTGTTTTTCGATACGATTACCTCTCCAAGAACAGAACAGATTGATTGATATGCTTTTGCAGCACTTTTTCCTTGGTGAAATTCGTGACGACTGGAGTGACGAATAAATGACTTATAATACGACATCTTTCACCTTCGAAATTTCAACTTTACTCTCACTTTTCTCCTAGCTTCTGCGTCGATTTAAAAGCGCTGAACTGTTTCTTATCACATGACGCAAACACGGTCTACTGATTGGTGAGCTATTTCGTCAGACAAAATTTGCTTTACAACTTCTTACTACACCCAATAATTCAGATGATAAAAATTTATTTTTCTTTTCAACAGCTTGATTTTGCAAATTACCTACAGAAATGTTTTTCTCTGCACCCCTCACCCTCCCATCGTTGACGTAGTGGACCGAGCTATTTATATATTCACGATTTTGTACTGTTTGTAATGAGTTGTTATGTAATTTCTTATTCTTAAGTTCTATTAGATTATTATAAACATAAAGAGTGATTAAACAAACAATACTTTTTTTTTTTTTTTTTAAGTCGTGCCGGATTACCTAGCGTGCCGGACCTTGGGATGCCGGTTTAGAATATGTTTGCTGTACTACCAAGTACTTATAACTTACATTTTTTTAGCAAACACATTTTTTTTCTATTTTTATCAGAATTTCGGGTAATCCGAACAGGCACAGGTCCCAATTGGTTCGGATTCGCGGGGTTCTACTGTATTTAGATTAAAGCAGAGTTGATTAAAGGGATTCGCTTAAAAGTTAATAGAGCAAAGCTGAAGCTGGTAATTTTAATATGCTGGATCTTTAAATATATATGTATAGTTATTAAAAAAATTATATTTTTCATTGTTTTATGATCTATAGAATTTATTGTTTTAAAATTTGAAAAAGGTGTTTTTTAAAGAGGAACTTCTAAAATGTAAATGTTAGTATAAATAAATTATATATTTTAAAAATAAATATATTAAATATCTTTATATCCAGGAATAATTATTTGGTATTTTAATTTACAAAATACATCAACAAGTTGGAAATTGTACGCCAAACGTGACAAACGAGGTGCGTTCGTACCACGACTAGTTTTGTAAATATTCAGGTCTTGGTGCCATAGCTGTTGCACTCTTATGCAAAAATGCATGAATATAAAATTTATTACGCTTCTATGTATTAAATTCAGTAATAAGGAAATGATATGACTCCATCTTAAAAAGGACGTAACAGCATGGCAACCTAGAATCATTACCTATCATGGGATATCATTGAATTAATCCCGGTATGATGGGATTTAATAGAATAATCACAATGACAACCTAGAATCATTACCTATGATGCGATATCATTGAATTTATTACGTATGACAGGATTTAATAGAATGAAGAAAACAACTTTTATTCGATTTTCATAAAATTTGAATTGACGAAACAAAATTCTGCAACGATTATATATATTAAATTTCAAATCATTCGGTTGCGTAGTTTTTGCGCTGTTATATGCGGACAGACAGACGAACGGCCCAGACGACGATTATAAGATTTACGCATTTATATAATTACGAACGCACCTAAAAATTATCAAATCTTACACATTGTGGTAAAAATGGGACTTCGTTAAAGCCTTTAGTTTTTTGTGTGTTGAAAGGTTTTATATGAAGACTAAACGTTAAAACATTTTTTAATCACCCATTAAGTTACAATTTTTAATTAAATGAATTAAAGGAAGTATTTTTGGTATTTTAACACAAAAGAAATAACATTACCTTGTGTTAAGTAATTTTATCACTTTTTTTTTTTTTTTTTTTTTTTTCTATTTTGAACGATAAAGGCGAATAGTTCATGGATTCTTTATTGTAAGTTAATTTAGTAAAGGTTTTCCAGAATTGCTGTGTAAATGGTTATCAAATATTTATACGAAAGCAGAGTTAATGAAAGGCCTTCTAGGCCAATAGGTTAATAGAGCTAAGCTGAAATTAATATTTTCAATACATTGTAACCTTTAAATAATTGCTTGTGATTAGTTAAGAAGTTGATTTATTTCTGTGTTTTATGATCTTTAGACATAACAGTTTTTATAATTTGTGAAAATACTTGTTTAGAATAATTCCTAAATATTAAATTTTACAATAGAAGTTTTAAATTTTTTAAATATAGTATCTGTTTAGTATTATAAAAATATTTAGATTTACCTAATTTGTTTAAAATGCTGACCTAAGATTAAAATCATAAAAACCTTTCCAATTGTCTCTCTCTCTCTGTTCTAAAAAGAATCAGATAACAGTGTTGCCGCCGCTGCTGCTATAATTGTATTTATTGTAAATTTTGACTTTCTTTGCTTATAAGTAAAAAAAAAAAAAAAAAAATTACATATAAAAATATGAAAAATAATAGTTTTATAGAAAAATGTATTTTAAGCATGCAGAAATAGACGGTATTTTAGTCAAAAAATTATTTGAAGCGCTATTCAATGTTAAAATTAGTAAATAAAATTTAATTAAAAAGTTTTATGTGATCAAAAACTATACAGAGCAATTTAACAATCTTTTGAAGGCAACTGGACTAGATTGTCGTGTATGCAGTGTGCAATCATTTTATTAATTTTTCTCATTTTTGAGGGTTTTTTTCCCAATTTTTAACACTTTCCAACATAACTGACAAGTTTAAAAAAATAAACTGCGAACTAGCAAACAAATTTCATATCTTTGCCTTATCACAGTAATATTTCGGAAATTTTTCACCCATTCTCAAGGATGTTAATATCAGGACTGCTTATGTTCCTTTGATACCTTGGCAATTTTTTCAGTAGCTTTAAACATTAATATCTGAAATTTGACCTGAGTGGTGTCCTAAATAAAATTTCTTACAAAAGTTGCAAGTTGATCTACATTGGTGAAACTGGATGCTCTCTAACTTCCCAACTTAAGAAACGTATTTTTTTTTTTTTTTTTTTTTTTTAAATAAAGGCACTTTATATTCAAGATTGGTTGCACTTGCACTTGAGTTCGACCATGCTCCCGACTTTGAGAATGCGCAAGTTGTAAAATCTAATTGATCTGTATACATTAGTCGTGTCTTTCTTAAGGGTTGGTTGACTGTTCTGGCTCAGCATTTATAGGGTGCTCCAAAGTGTCTGACATTTGGCAAGCAGAAAATTGGTACAACAGCTTACACGCACGACTACAAAATAAATTTTGAAAGTAGAAAAGAAATTCTGTTACCTACTTATACTTCAGACTGTAATAATTACACTGAACATAAATAAATTTGTATTTAATGCATTTTTATATTTTTAATACAAAGTTGTATTTACCTAATACAAAATTTTGAAAATTTTAACAATATAATCACCTAAAACAAATATTGTTTTGAACAATAAAAAGGAAATTTTAGGTTCAATTTATACAGACTCACATGAAACATACGTTTTGAAAATTTCATGAAAAAATATTCAGAAGTTTTTGAGATACTGTGCGCGTTATGCCCAAAAACATCATTTGGAGAAAAAAGACATCAAGTTTCGGAAACTCCACTTCAGCTATTGAGCGGATATGATTCTAAAAGCCATAACTTCTGTTCTAATGGGAATTTCAAGGAAACAATTATAACAAAATGTTCAGAAAAGTTGGGAGTTTAACATCTAAGAAAATTAAAATTTCGA
Source organism: Maratus speciosus (assembly GCA_963932465.1). NCBI lineage: Eukaryota > Metazoa > Arthropoda > Arachnida > Araneae > Salticidae > Maratus > Maratus speciosus. The sequence goes on along the minus strand of OZ010786.1, from coordinate 50,592,270 downwards.
AACTTTTGAAGCTTTAAGAGTAATGAGACCCCTTAAAGAGACACACAAAATAATTCGGTGACAGAGTTGAATCCGATCGATAATTGCAGCAATTGAGTTTTCGGCTGTGGTATGCATTTTGAAACTTATCCAATTTGGAGTGTACAATATAAATCATCATAATCGAACTAATGTGAACAGGAGTAATCCAGATATGCGAAAACACCGGACAAGAGAGAGGGACATTTTTTATTAAAAATGATTTATAAATGTATCTAATCGTCATAAAAAATCGTTTATTTTCACTTTTGATTATATTTGCACATTGTTTTTGCAATCTACCCTATTAAAATCCGTGCGCGTATCTATGTAACCTCAAAAACTCGGAAACCACAGCGCACAGGGCTACGAAATTTGGCACACGGGTTGCTGGTAGGGGGCCCATGAACGATTGGGGCAGAAAATTTGAAAATTTTAAATAGATTTTTTTTAATTTTATGTTTTTGACGAATTTTTGCCTTTTTTTATGTTCAACCCGTAATCGCGCGAATTCTAACCAAAGTGCGATATACATATTGCGTACGCTACGCTCCAATACTATAAGAAGCTGTAGCCTGTATTACGATAATTATTTTACCTCACATGCAAATAATTAGAGATATACATATTACGTACGCCACGCTGCAATACTAAGAAGCTGTAGAGTGTATTACGATAATTCTTTTACCTCACATTCAAATAATTAAAGATTATTTAATTGAGCTTAATTATTACCTTTTATAAAAATTAAGAAAAACATTTTATCAATATCAACAAAACGTTTTATTCTATTTATTCCTTTATTCCAAAGATATCGTTTATCGTTTGCTGCCATAGCAACATGATAAATTAAATTTTTTTTTTTTTTTAAAAGCACAGTAGTAAAAAAATATTTTTCTAAATCGAATAGTTAATTTTTACTTTGGTTTTAGAATTAATTTCATGAACTCCCGTGCGAACGTGTTAAACAGCTAGTTGCAATTACAATCTGAAGTACATAAATTTATTCTTTTAATATTGCATTAAATTTGTCTGTTTTGTTCTTCTCTCGACTTGCTGCTGAGTTACTACTTCACGCCAATGCCTCATTATAATTACGCCAGGTAGAGTTGATTAGGTGTGCTGTTCTATAAATCGCAAAGCAACCTTATAAAAAGAATTACAAATGAATAAATTCAGTGCAAACATTAAAAAGGTTAAAAAAAAAATTATGAAAAGAAAAAAATCACGCCTCTAATGCTTGATAATATGAAAAAACTATGCCTAAAACTTACGAGGATGGTTCAATAATTATTGTCTCGATTGTGTATAAAATATTTGTACTGCGATGGTTGATGTGGAATGTTGAAGCCTAATGTCTTAGATGCCTACATGCTCAATTTCAGAATCGTAGCGGCTATATTAACATATTTTTTTTTTTTGTTTTAGGTGTGAGAGGTCGCACCTAGCGAAAGGGGTAAGAGTGGGGGCATAAGTCTGGTTTGGAGCTTATTGGGCTAGATTTGTGACAGTGGATGAGAGGTGGCTACATAATTATGATCCCGAGTGCAAGCGACAGTAGCCACGTCTCATGCATTGTCCCAAATCAAGCCCCATAAGCTTCAATTGAGTCTTTCTCCCCCACTCCACCCCTTTTCCAGCTAGTTGCCTCCTCTCATACCTAAAACGAAAAAAAAAATGTTAATAAAGCAGCTACGGTTCTGAAATTGAGCATATAGACGTCTAAGAAAAAATAAAATGCTTAAATATTCCACGCCATTCATTGCAGCACAAATATTTTATACACATTCGGGAAAATAATAATTGAACCACCCTTCTACAAGACATATAGGAGAAATTAAGCTAGTAGTGAATATATGGATTCCTGGGCAGCAAAGATACCAAAAATTTGTTTGGCTTTCTTTCGTGACTATATCGAACAAGTAGATTGAACTTTAAGGGAGAAAAAATTACGTGTACAATGAAATGTTTTTTAATTTTTATTTGTCTGCATATGGGGGCGCCTAGTGCATATTAGGTTGTGCATATAAATTCTGTAGATTTCATACAGGGCTACACAAAAGAATTCACACTTATTACCGAGTATAGACAATAATTTCTGAAAATGAATGTTTACTGAGTTATCTAAGTTCCTTAATTAGATATCTAATTTCATTCTAGGAAAAACGAAATTTTTAGATAATATTCTGTTGTTTTGGAAAGTGTTTCATAATCTATTTCTGATAAATGATTTTTAGTTCATATTTATTCAAAATCTCATTATCTGAATATAGATTAAATTAATAGTTTTAAATAGCATTTTTACCTACTGTTGCCAGATTTTAAAAAGCGCAAATAATAATATTTACAAACACTTTTCAATTGTAAAATATATTTTCACAGGAACTTTTTTAAAAATGTAAAGAAAAAGAAAGCTTTAAAATACTTAAGCTATTACGTTTCAAAAGCATTTAATGATGAAAATTGCGTTTATACGAAATATTTAAAACGTCAGCTTTAAAATCGCTATTTTATAGCATTTCCAAACACTGTATTTTTTATTGAAATATAAATTTACACATGAATATTTGGGAAAAAACGACAGATTTAAAATAATTAAATTACTATGTGCGAAAAGCATTTAATAATATAAATTACGGCATATTTAAAACGATATACTTAAGATTTAAACAATTTTCTTATAGCATTTAAATTAAAAATTTTATTCTTAAAGTTATTAAAGTGCTAGAGGAATGGCCATTTTTTACTTAACCATTTTGTATAAGCTGGTTTACAAATGTATAATTGATATTTCTTAAGCCATAACACAAACGGCGGTCAGCTGTCGCGCAACTGTAGATGAGGGCTTGGGAACCGAAAAAATCCCCAGTTAAAAGGAAAAAAACGACAGCCCGATTACAGAATATAGCCAGTGGTCATGATAATATCATTTAATCTTCTGTAATCAGGTATTTTTTAAAAAACAGAGAAAATTAGCGTATTTTTAGAGACTGCGACGTGTAGACTTATGGTGGTTGGCGAGCGTAGCTTGTAGGCGTAATATCTCCTCAGTCCATAAAAAAAATTACATGTGTTTACTTTTTCAAAAATTAAATGTTGCATAAAAAAATAAAGTCATAAAGCGGAATGCAATATTCTACCTTGATTCAATCACAAGATACACAGTATGAACCTTAAAAAGCTCACTGAATGAATGGAGGAACACAAATTAATAAAAATATTCCCTGACGATGACCTCGGAATTGCATGCCGAAAGTTCTAGAAATAAAAGTTTAAATAAATTATATATTTTTAACTTTAAACATCTATATTATTATTATCTTTGTCGCCTTTTAAGTAAAACAGTGAGTTTTTCAAGTTCATATTGTGTATTTTCTGATTGCTTAAAACATTCTTAAATTCATTTTTGAAAAAGAAAAGCATTCAAAAATAAATGTGGAAAAAACACAAAGAGAATTAAAAAATTATAGAAAACAAATATTCGTCTTTTTTTTCTGATATTTGTGAACTATCCAATTAAAAAATTGTATTTCGATATTTATTAATCAATTAAATGACTATAAATAGAAAAAATTCCCGATTTTTTTTATTTCGACTGATTTACGTGCAAAATTTTTTTTCTGGGAAAAAACAAGAAAATTCGTTTAATTAGTAATTCATGAATATTAACACGAAAAAGGTCATGTCATCAGTGTTGCATAATTAATCAATCGTTTAATGGCAAAAGCGTCATCATCCTTTTTTAAATGCAGCATATTTGCATCTTTTTCTCAAACTATTTAAAAGCATTTTCTAAAACTGAATGTCACGAAAAAATTAAAATAGTGATATATTTAGATTAAAAAAATAATAATTACTCAATATTTTTATTCATAAAAATAATTGAAATGTAATTAACATTCAGTTAATGTAGCAAAAAATATTTGTAGTTTTCTCTTCAAAACGTTTTCCATGGTGGATAAATGTTAAAGATGTATCGACTTTTATTTCAAGTTAAGCATTTTTTTCGGTAAATTTGAAAACATTTTTTTTTCAAGCTCGTTATAATATTCTGTTTATAAATCTGGGTTATTATCTTTTATCCTCTAAAAAGACAAAAAAAAAAGACAAATGAGAGAAAAAAAAAAAAAAAAAAAAGAAAGAAAGAAAAAGAAAAAGGATTTTTCATGCTTACCTTACGGGCAGTAAAACAAACTACATGATGAAATTGGTGTCTAAATTAATGTCAATTACTGCAACGACATTGGTCACCATTTCCTTGAACGTTCACACCGTAGAATTAGTTTATCTTTATCTTCAATTACGCACGAGAATATTGAATTTTAATTGCATGAATTTTTCCATTGCTAACTAAGCGTACAACCAACAGAGTGAAATCAATAATAGACCTTAATAGAACATTTCAAATCAGATATTTAAAAGAATACAAATTTGAAAACAATATATTTAAATCACAGAATAAAATTATAGACTAGAATCGACGTTTTGCATTTAAGGTAAGACCCTCATCGGTGCAATTCTGTATGACTAAATATATATGATCAGCCCCTTTTCCTTCCTCAGCCCCTCTTTTACAGTTTTCCAATTTTAAAACAAAATTCCAGTTTACGATTATCAAAAACATTTTCTCTAAAACTCTTAGTTATTCAAATAAAAATAAGTGCGAGTAGTAAGTAAAAATTACGTCCACTACTAATCATATCACAATATTAAAATATTTATTTGCTTAAAAGACGTATAAAAACACATTAATAGTAAATTAAAATCTATATTTACATGTTTCAACTCATTTTCTGAGTCGTCATCAGAACGTATAACATAAAATTACAAATGCATATGAAAAATGGAAAAAATCATCGAATATAAACAAGTAATCATATAACGCGCGCTACAATTTCGCGATTGCTCGTGTTCCCTCTAAAATTCGGGATACGAAAAGATAATGTATCGTTATAGATTCCTGAACCTCTTAAATAAATTTCAATGGACTCTCTTATGAATAATTGTAAATAAAAATTAGACCTATAGATTATTTTATTCTCGTTAAAAGGTATGTTAATGTTCTCTATTTGATTTAGACGGGATAAAACATAAAATATAATAGGTGTAATACTGCTTTATCCCGGCTAAATCAAATAGAGAACATTAATATTATCATTATTAACATTATCACATTAATAATATCAGGATATATAAATCAAAGTACATTGTTCATAATTAGTTTTTTTAATAAGCAGAAAGTTGTGAAGTTGAAAATAGAAATCGTTAAGTTATTAATTGTATTATGTACGTCATTGTGTCCATTAAATTGTCTGGTATAAGCAAAGCTTTCTATACGGAAAAGAAAACTGTATTTCAAAACGTGAAAAGTTCCTTGAATTACAAAACGTCACAAAACTCGTCCTCACAATTTAAAGTACATGGATTCACAGCATAAAAATAAATCAAAGATATGTAAATACTATTTTTAATACTAACACTGTTACTAACATTAATAATAATAATAATAATTATTATTATTATAATTATAATTATAATTATAATTATAATTATAATAATAATAATAATAATAATAATAATCTATAATTTTTTATCTTAACTAATATGTAGCGTACAACGATGAGTGGGGTATCATTGGATAGGAATTTTTTCACACACTGAATTTAACTAATATGTAGCATAAAGTGGTGAATGAGGTTGATATGAGGCATATTATTTTGCCTACTTCTAATATTGCATACTGAATTTTCGTCAAAAGACTTTGTTGTTTGAAATTTTACTCAAATTAAAAGTTAATTATATGCGGGGATGCGAGAAGAGATACTGGAGGGGTTTGGAGGGGATAACGGGGCCGAAGGGAAGCAGCTAAGTGCAAATACGTCGCACTGGTCCACTTTATTTAAAAATACTGTACATTATTTAATATTTGAATCAATATGACCATTTTTTATGCCGCCATAAATGAAATAAACCATTACAGGGTTCAAAATTATCGTTTTGTTTGGGTTTGACAACAAGTGATGTTTCAAAATTGAGAAAACATGGGTTCATTTTTTATCCAAATATACTCGATTCGTTATGAGTACATCGATTTACTCCTTTTTGAGTACTTCATTTTTTTTCGTGTGGTAATAATAATAATGATGATAATAATAATAATGACAAAACCTTCGCAAAACCATTAACCGATTAAAAATTTGTATTTAGCAGTATAATGTAAGCTTCATTACATTTATATTGAGAATGTTTACAAATATAGGAAATGTATATTTTCAGAGGCTATATTTGCAATTAATAAGTCGCGCAATAAATGAAAGTCTCATCTCCTGAAGTTTGCCCTTATAAATATCTAAATCCGCAATATAAACATCTTCGTGAATTTTAAAATTCTATTTATTGCACTTAATAACACTAAAAGTAATACAATAATTATATTGGCATGCACTATTTCATTCTAAACATAAATTGTGCACAAAATCTAATCAGACATAAGAAAAAATTAATAAAGCACTTTATTTTTATTTTTAAATCAAATGAATCCAAACTATGCATAAACATATTCCTTAAGCAATGTATGAATTTAATCATTCTAAGTCTCAAGAGCAAGTGTATAACAATAACATACTATAAAGTAAATTAAATATATTACAAACACAGAAACGACAACTAAATATTGCAAGCCGTTAGTTAGATTTAGTTGTCGTTTCTATGTTTGTAATGTATTTTATTTATTTTATTGCATGCTAATATTTAATATTTTCATAGTTTAATTAGTTTTATATACTTGTTCTTGAGTCACGGAATGATTAAACTGATACATTGATTAAGGAATATACAATGTTGCATTTTTTAAGAGCTGTATTTTAGCGCCTATAGTTTCAATTGTTTTCATAAGTATATAAATAAATATATATATTATATAAACCATTAAAAACTAATACAAATTATCAACAACGAATGTGAATGTATAAATTATAAAGGAATTTATTTAAATTAAAAATGATGCATAAACCTAAATTAAAAAATTGAAAAATTGAAAAATTGAAAAATTTAAAATTGAAAAATTAAAAATTCTTTTAAACATATTCTTATACAAAATTATCATTCTTACATTCTTAGATTACATTCTTATATTACATTCTTGCATTCTTATTGAAAAATTAAAAAATTGAAAAATTAAAAATTCTTTTAAACATATTCTTATACAAGAGCAACATGGAATTAAAAAAACAATAAGCATTGAAAAAAATGGAACAATTTGTGGAACCCATGAAGAATCGCCAGGCCCTAATTACATTGATTATCACAAATAAAATCTACGGTCTCATCTTTGCATTAGCCATAACAAGCTAAAGAATGCATAAAAGGGGCTACCGCAAACAATAAAACAAGAAAAAATAAAGCCAGAAATAACTTAAGATAAAAAATATACCGATTGAAAAGGATTTTAAAAAAGCATATTACCATTTAAAAATCCAGTCTGGGGTAAAAAAACAAACAAGAGTAGGACCAAGGTGTAATAATGTAGAGTATAAGCAGGTAAAAGAAAAAAACAGTATTTCTAAGGGAAAAGAAATGGTGCTGCCATCCGTACTACACATAAGAATGAATGCCAATGTATTAACCAATGAAACAATAAAGTATTGCCCTCTGTCTTTAAATGAAACATTTAAAATAATTACACAAGAATTAATTATTAGGAAAATACATTGGTTGGAAGAAAAACTATTACATAATGAAAATAAATAGATTAATAAAAATTAATAACTAATATTCGATTAATCTTTCAAGCATAAACTGTATAAAGATATTATAAATGATAATTAAAAATGTGCAAAAATATACATAACAATATATAAGAATAAATAAGTAAATAAATTAATAAATAATAGTAATAACTAATATTGAATTAAGCATAAAACAGTAATTGTATTACGTTAATATAAGTGATGAATTAAAATATGTATATATAATTATATATATACATACCAAAATATAAAATTAAATAAGTAAATAAATAAAATGATGATATGGATGATTCATTAATTTATGTTTCAAATAAAAAACTGTACAATATTATAGCAGGTATTTAAATCTCTGTCACAGCAGTGCATAATATCTTAAATATGTAAAATATAAAAAATAATTTATGTTGCTTATTAAATTTAAATTAACATTTTAAGTTTTGAAAATAATAAATAACAATAATGTGTTCACACATAATTATGGGGGAGAGGATAGAACAAAGAATTTTTATTGTAATAGAATTTACTATGTATGAGATATTAATATGATATCCTTCGCATTGGGCTGAAATTTAAATAAAAATTAACATTGACTTTATTAGTACTCAATAATTGCTATAAGTGATAAAAAATAAATGTTTAAATCGCAAAAAATACCTTTATTTATCTACATTTCGACATGTTTCATTGCATCCGATGGCAACATTCTCAAGAAAATAAGATGATAAAAATATTTTCGCAAAAAATTTCAAATTGAAAAACTAGTAAACTAATACAAAAATCACGCGAACCCAAGTATAATGAAACGCAATGGTGCTGGAATCGATATCGTGTCGTTTTGAAGAGATTTTTATATGTAGTTTACTGACATTATTATTTAATAATATATATATATATAGATTTAATTTAAATTAATAAATAAATAAATAGAACTATATATTTAGACACTGCAGTGTGCCAAATCAACTTCCATAATAAAATACGTATTATTGCATTGTAATTCATAAACAAACTCATTATTTTTTAACCATTGCGTATATTATACAGACAATGCCACCCTCCTCCGTACTCTAACATCTTACCACCCATCCATTCTATTATAACATTTTTAAGGGTTTTGTTTTTTAGTTTTTTTTTTTAATATTATTTTATGCAATTTGTAAGATCATTTTTGTACTAATTGTATGTTAAAGGATAGATGATTTTTTTAAAGGAAAACCATGCTTTAATGCATCATAAATTAGTTTTTAATGTTGTTGTTAATAAGATGAAAAGAACATAAATTCTTTATTCTATATAAATGATTGAGGAGTACATTATGATATACTGATATATGAAGATATTGTTTAAAATGAGCAAATGTATTGGCTTTGAATTTAAATTTTATGGTATTGTTGGATAAGAGGTTTTCCGTTAATCCTGAATTAGTTGGATAATCTAAAGGAAATTGGGAAATATTAGAAAGATCAGTAGCAATTAAAATTATGTCATCAATCTAACGATATAAACGTTAGTATTAAAATAAGTACGTTTATAGTGATATAAGTATAAACCTGATAATAAACTTGCAGTACGTCCTCCTTGTGGTATATCGACTTTCTGTTGATAAACCTGTGTTACCTTGCAATATATATATATATATATATATATACATATATACGAGGCATGTTTTTTAAGTAAGTACCGTTTTGGAATTAAAAAAAGACGTGCAAAGATATCGCAATAATTTTATTTTTACATGAAAGCCTGTACCTTCATCTACTTTTCTACATAATTTCCGTGATTATTGAGGCACTTGTCATAACGTGGCACCAGTTTTTGAATACCCTCCTCATAAAATTCTGCCGACTGACTTTTTAACCACTGTATCACAAATGTTTTGACTTCGTTATCGTCTTGAAGACGCTGACCACCCAGGTGTTTATTCAAGTGCAGGAACAAATGGTAGTCGCTGGGCGCCAGATCAGGGCTGTATGGAGGATGATCTAGAGTTTCCCATTTAAAAGATTTGATGAGATCTTTGGTCCGATTAGCCACATGTGGACGGGCATTGTCATGCAACAAAACGATACCCTTACTCAACTTGCCACGTCTTTTGTTCTGGATTGCACGATGCAGATTGTTCAATGTCTCACAATAAGACGCTGCATTGATTGTCTCATTACGAGGCAGAAACTCCACTAGCAATACTCCTTTTTTGTCCCAAAAAACTGTTCACATGATTTTCTGGGCAGAAATTGTTTGCTTAAACTTCACTTTTTTGGGTGATGATGAATGTCGCCATTCCCTAGATTGTTGTTTCGATTCTGGTGTGACGTAGGCCACCCATGTTTCGTCACCAGTAACAATTTGGTCTAAAAAATCTTCACCTTCATTGTGGTACCGCTCAAGGAAAGTCAATGCACTGCCTAATCGTTGGGTTTTGTGCAAATCCGTCAACATTTTTGGAACCCAACGTGAACACAATTTCCGGTAATTCAAGTTCTCGGTCACAATGCGATACAAAACACTACGAGAATATTGAGGAAAGCAGTCGCACAATGATGAAATTGTAAAGCGTCTGTTTTCTCTCACCTTTTCGTCCACTTTCTGCACCAAATCTTCATTAACGACCGAAGGACGCCCACTCCGTTCTTCATCATGCACATTTGTGCGGCCATCTCTCACCCATTTCCTTACCATTCCATCACTCATAATGTTTTGTCCGTAAACTTCACAGATCTCATGATGAATATCGATCGGTTTTACGCCTTTAGCACTAAGAAATCGTATAACAGCCTGTACTTCACAATCAGCGGGACTCACGATTGTCGGAGGCATCTTAAACACTCAGTAAACAACGTATGCAATGAAGAATCAGACTGTAATGGCGTCAGTGCGTAGACAAGAGATGTAGGTAACCAGCGCGCATGCGCGGAACGCCGACCGTAGCGCTGCGGCGGCGGAATCGCAAAACGGTACTTACTTAAAAAACATGCCTCGTATATACGAGGTGGAAACCGTCGAATTTCAGTGAAAGAAAATGCTTAAAAAGTAACTGTTACATCGATTTGTAATAAAACTACAATATTACTTAAAATAAAAAAATCATCTTTCATGTAAGTCTTAAAACAAGTATTATTTTAAACTGAAATTACCAAAATAATATTCCATAAACTTCAACTCTTCAATTGTTAAAAAATTAATCTTTATTTGTATGCGTAAACAGTAACATATAACCAAGATAAGTAAGCATGATGAAGTTATTGGGATTGCGGAATAAAAAAAAAATGATTCCACTTAGACACAATCATAGAAATTTTTCAACATGAAGTCTAAACCTAACGTCATTTTCAGAGTCTCAAAATTTACATAGGCGGCTTTCATATTCATATTCACCATTTAAAAAAATTTTAACACGCAATAGATTATTCATAAATATATTTCCAAATTTGAAGTCGCGTTTGTCACCTATAATTTTGGATGTGAACATTTGTACTCTTGTCTTGAGGTTCTAATCACATTCCCGATTAGTATAAAATTCAGAAATTTATGCCTGTTGGATACATTCGTGATAAAATGTTTATTTTTATCAAAGAAAATGATCGTTTTCTTTTAAATATGACGTGATTTTTACTCACTGAAGCATTTCGCCGATCGTCTGAAACTCAATATCAGCGAAATGAAAAAAATATTCAAATGTGTATTTCTCGACATCATTTTCTATTCACTTTTTCGAAAGATTTTTTACATGAGAAAATGGCATCAATAAGTAAATCAATAAAATTAAATAAACCCCAATATTTCTCTTTTCTCTACAACAACGGAAGTTAATCCAATACCATCATTTGAAGAAAGTTGATAAAAAATTTAATTAAAATTAAAATATAAAAAGTGGATTTAAAAAAATAGACAATTTTGGAACATTTACAAATAAACCTCATTAATTAAAAAAAATAATTATTAAAATTGGTTTATTAGAAATCTCAGGGCATATGGCTAAAAAAAACAGCTTTAAATATATAGAATAATTCATTCCTATAATTTATGTATATATATATATATATACTTTTTCTATATTTTGATCACATGAATTTTGTACTTTGATGGGGTTTTTTTTTTTCCGTAAATGTAACGGAAAACGTTACACATTTAAATTGCTTATCAAGATTATTTTTTTTATGGAAATATAAGGAAAATAATAATTAACGTTCTTTTTTTTCATAGCATTTTCAATTTTAATGAATTGTAACCTAGACAGCAAAAAGTCTCATTATCAAAAAATTAATAATTTGGATTGATTTTCCGCGATCTCAACAATTAAATTAGAAAGCTTTACTCTCTATGAATACATGTTTAATTAATCTCGTTTAATGATGCGACGCTTTTTTAAATCGTCACAATTTATAATTAAGATTTACAATTTATAATTAATAAATATTCTAAATTAGTCATTATAAATTACATAAAGTTATTAATTAATAACTTTTTTATTCATAATAGTAATTTCTACAGAATTTTACCTTTTACAAGTGCGTGTCATAACAATATTTTTTCCTCTTTTTTAGTATTTTTAGAAGATTATTCCAACTATTATTCTTATTTTTAAATATTTTGTTCAATTGTTTATAAACAATTTTCAAGATGTTACTTTAAAAAATCCTCTCATATAACTCATAAGTTTTGAAGTTAAATTATTTTTTTTTCTCTACAAAACGTGATTTTTATTTAATTGATCTATTAGAAAAAATCCACGATTAACTTTAAATAGGAGGAAAAGGTTTTACAGAAGCTTCTATACCTGTGTAGGAATTTGATATAATTTTGTTTATTTATGCCTCATTAAATACAGTAAATTTATAAAATTTTAAAGTAATTTGTCCTATAGAGGTAAATTCCTAACATTAATGTATGTTAATGTAATTTTCCGATGTGATAGAGTTTATAATATGAACCTTCAATTTTCTAAAAATCTGCAAAAATAAGATTTCATATTATTTTTCATAAATCTGGTTTCTCACCAAAGTTTTTTTTGTATTCAAAATGATATTTTACTTAATAATCCTATTAAAAAGTAAACAGCAAAAAAAAATCATGCGTACAGCATAGATTATGAAACATTTTCCAACATTTTCCACATTGTCTATAATATAACAGAACTTCACATTTTACTAAGCTGAAAAAGGATGTCTAAATGAGCAATTTGGAAAACGCATTTGAAACGTATTTGAAAACTAAATTTCTGCAATTACCATAAATAGTCAAGAAAATGTACGATTTTTTTGTCCAGCCCTGTATATGATCTATGGATATGTATGCATACTACATAGTATGCTATAAGTTATTTCAATTAAATGCATAGCACAGTTGAAAATTTCCATTCGGATATTTCAGACAATAAACGAATCTTGTTGGGGAATTTTGTGCTCTCCTGTATATGACCTGTGTAATTCATAAACACCAAGTAATATTTTATAAATAGTTATATTTAAAACGCATACCACAACTGAAAACTCACTTCCAACTATTATTGTTCGTGCGTTTCAATAGTTCAAATACTGCCCATTTCCATCTGAAGCCAAAATTTTTTGTGTGACCCTGTAAATGAATGAGAAATTCTATGCACACCATATTCTATAATAAGAACCTTGTAGTATACCTCAGTGATAAATAGCAATTTCGAAATGTTTAAAATACCGTATTATTATTAAAATACACCGCAAACGATTTTCTCTATTACCGCAATGTAACGGAATTATTTTGAATGCCCCTGTAGATGAACCATAAAATCTATACACTTCATTTTGAATAGAGAACATGTCATAGTAAACACCAATAACATATATCAATTCCTTGGCATTCGTACTATATTAATGCCAGTTAGACCAGACAGGCGGACATGCAAACGGAATTTATAAATACTTTTCAACTATTTTGAAAAGTATTAAAATAGCAATTAAGGCCTTTGTGCAGGAATATTAAAAAACAGGAAACCAATGTTTAAAATGCGCAAATAATACGTGAAAAGCAGTAAACAGCTGTTTCGAATCTACTAGCGAGATTCTTCTTCAGTGCAAGAAAGGCAAGACACAGCGTGCTAGAAAAAACAGGGCTGAGCAGAATGACGGCGCCTGCTTATATACCCGATAAGGGTAGCGAATGCGCCAAAAAACCAATGACACAGAAGCAAATGAAACGACTGAGTGGACAAGTAGCGACATCTACCGAAGAACGAGAAAAAGAAAATAAAAAAGGGGAAATTAAATTAATGCTTTCCAAATACTTGGAAAATCAAGAGTACTAGATAAGTCATTGACTAAAGAGTGAGAATTTTTAATGATGTGGTAAGCTTCCCAAAAATCAAGGTCAAGGTTAGAAGAACATTTCTGGATAATGATGGCTGAGGAAAAATTGAACCTATGTTGAAAAGGCCAACAATATTGAGCAATAGAAGAACGTTTAAGTTCCTGATTTTTAACATAAACTTCATGCTCTTTTAAAAGAAATCTAAGAGCACGTTTAGTCTAGCCAATATAAGATAGACCACACTGGCAAGAGATTTGGTAAATACCCCAGTTATCTAGGCAGTCAATGGCGTGTTTGAGATCTGAAAAAGAGATTTTATTAACAGGAGAAAAAATAACATTAAAATCAAACCTTCTTAAGATTTTAGCAACTTGCTGACTGATTTTAGTAAAAAATGGCAACACAACTGAAGTATTGGACTTGGAATTAGAATGCTTTTCAGAATGGACGGGTTTCGCCAATTTCTTATAAATAGAATCTATACTATTAGAGGAATAGCCACGATCAACAGAAATAGCTTTGAGGTAATTAAGTTCAGCACTGAGTAATTGAGGAGTTTAACAAATATTGGTAGCCCGAAAAAGAAAATTATTGAAAGCAGCGAATTTCTAGTTGGGAGGATGAGAAGAATATCTGTGAGGTGGGAGACTGACAGCAAAAGGTTTACGAAAGACGGTAGTCTAAAAAATATTTTCACAACGAATAACAAGGACATCCAGAAAAGAAAGACAGTTATTGGTCTCAATTTCAGAGGTAAATTGAATGCAGGAATCAATGGAATTCATAATAGAGAGAATATGATTAATATCCGAATTCATTTCAGCCAGGACATAAACATCATCAACATAACGAACATAGAGCGGAAATTTTAAAATTTCAAAAAGTATTATTTGTGCATTTTAAACGTTGATTTCCTGCTTTTTAATATGTTGGAAAGTGTTAAAAAACAAGATAATCAAGAGAAACGTTTTCTAACGTAGCTCCATTACCTAATAAATAATTTTATTTAATTTTTATGCCGTAACAATTATTGACTTTTATATCCTTTGATTTAATTCATGACTATTTATATAAAAAAAAGGCAGCCACGAGTTTAGATAAACGGTCAAGTGCGAGTATTACTCATGCACAGAGGGTTCCGTAGAATAAGTATATGAATTTGTAATTTTATAATAAATAAAAAAAAAAAGTTGCTAAAATAATACTAAGACTTTGTAAAAAACTATACAAGGTAGGGTTGGGTATAACAGTATATATTAGAAAAGTGTAAATGGATGTATCATGAAAGTTCAAAGAGATATGGAACCTAAATAATATCAAATATAGGTATTCTGTATAACTCATTTTTAAATATTATCCTAATCTGTTTATGATGAACTTAATTCGGTACTGTCAATAAAAGCGGTGCATATTTAAACTTCATTTGGCATTTCATAAAACTAAATTCAGCCTAAAAATAATTTATATTTCTACAGTGTAGCTAAAACAAAACCGTTGTTCAAAATTTAGATTTGGCGTTGTGCTAAGCGCGCTTCGAAAGAAGGTCTCAAAGTTGTAACGCCGCCTTGGTCAGTGCCGCGTTTTTCCAGATAGGTTTTTATTTAACTTTTAAAGTCACTCGAGGCGTATGGAGAGATACACTCAATGCAAACTAATCGCGAATCCCACACTATTTATGTGATTCATTCTAATTATACCTTTCGAGGGCAGAGTCCTTAAAAAAACCACATCTAATTCCAAAACAGACAAACGGCACGAAGAATATTTAATTAAACTTTTCCTTTTATCATGTACGTGAAAATAAGCAAGTTTGTGTTTTCTAATAAATTCGTTTATAAATTCTGGTGTCAGTCTATTATTTCATAAGTTTATAAACAGAATTATTCCGCGCCGAAAAGGGTTAAGTAAAAGCTTGAACATTTTAGAAATTTTAATTTTTTTAGTAGATGTTAAACTCCTATCTTTTCTGAACATTTTGATATAATTGTTTCCTTGAAATTTCCATTAGAACAGAAGTTATGACTTTTAGAATTATACTCGCTCAACAGCTGAAGCGGAGTTTCCGAAACTTTGAAGTCATTTTTCTCCAAATGTCGTTTTTTGGGCATAACGCGCAGGATACCTCAAAAACTTCTGAATATTTTTTCATGAAATTTTCAAAACATATATTTCATGTTAGTCTGTATAAACTGAACAGAAAATTTCCTTTTTATTGTTCAAAAAGATATTTTTTTATATGATTATACTATTGAAATTTTCAAAATTTTGTATTAGCTAAATGCAACATTGCATTAAAAATATAAAAATGCTTTAAATACAAATTTACTTAAGTTCAGGGTAACTATTACTATCTGAAGTAAGCACTAAAATTTTCATTCTAGTTGCAATATTTATTTTGTAATCCTGCAAACTGTTATGCCAATTTTCTTTTTGACAAATGTCTAAAGTTTCGAGCCCCCTATAAATACTAATTCTGCATCTTGCAATTTTTTAAATACATGAAATGAAAGAACATACTTATGCCTTATATCCCAATTAAAATATTGTATTTTAAAGTCATATACATTTTAAGACATTAAATGTTGAAAATGTTTTTGTTTTTTTTTTCAAATGTTTTGTATCCTGTGACCCCTGAAATTAGTACCTTTTAACAATTTGAGATTTATTGCTTTTATACTGTTTCTGGACATTACATTACACATATATATTATTAAAACTTGTTTACTAGGCATAGAGTACGCCTCCCCAGTCATTGTGTATGTCCAAACTGGCCGTATCTTTTAAGGGTTAATATCTCGGCTAATTACCGATGATGTTTTCGAAATTCTTTATCAACAACGCTTTTATACTTCTGCTACGATAGGTACATCCAGCGATGCTCAACAATTTTTCTGAATGCCCGTAAATAGAAATTTGTGTGTAATAGAAAAATGCTATTTTCTCAAAAACTATGTGAACTATGGTTATCGCTATAATTTTCCGGCAAGGTTTAAATTAACGTCTACTACCTCTAATTTTTTCATAATTTTAGTTTCAGTAGATTCGTAATTAGATAGGGGTGGGGGGGACATATTTTTGCAGTTCATTTTCGACAATATCGTTGAAAATATAATACCTAAAATTATAAGGAATGTATTTTTGTCTTCAGCGTTACGAAAGCTTTCACGCGATACACCACACGATATACAAAGAAAATATTTTTTTCTTCACTACATTTTTACTAAATATATTTATGAATGTTTATTAATCTGAAAATATGTGGGTCAATTGTCTTTATTACTTCCCCGAATTTGAACTTTCCACGTTCTATAGTTTACGAGTAAAATGGTTGTTACAGACAGACAGACAGACACAGGAGTGATCTTATAATGGTTCCGTTTTTACTTTTTAAGTACGGAACCCTAAAAAGGAATTAAAAAAAAGAAAGAAAGTACCTTCATGATAAATGCAGCAATTCCATTTATCATACCTCGACTTACTTTTGCTAGAGCTGCCCAATTTTCATTTGGTGTCTACTATTAAATGCGACGTTGGCTTAGAAATAAATTTAAACTCGAACAGCATCAAGACGGCGACTTAGATCCGCTCGGACTACTCTCCCTCCTTCTCCTGACAAAATCATTAAGCAGATATCACGTTCCTTCGAAGATGACTGTTGTTTATTATTATATATCTTTGCATTAGATATAAACCTTCGTTGTCGTAACGGAGACCAACTGCTTACCTCTCGTAAGGCTCTTCTAACCTCTCGGACTCTTTCGGGGGTCCGGCGGGAGGTGGGATCAACTGGCATCTTCCTTCCACCGTTAATTCAAGGGTCTTGTCTACTGACCGTAGTCTGGTGGAAATGGCTTCTCATCTCGTGGACTTTTTGCTCCTACAGCTCACGGTTGGCTGTCCACGAGTGGGTTATTTCTGTAAATTTCCGTTAGTGCAATTGCATGAAAAGCGGGATTAACTGTTCTGCACAGTACAAAATTTGTCAGGGAGTAGCTTTCAGCAATACATTGCTTGAAAAAGAGGAGGATAAGGCGCTAACTGAAGTCGATTTTGACAACTTCGATGACCGTTAAAAAGACGCAGACTAATCTGATTTTGAATATTGCTCTTTTGAAGACATATAACGCCCTATTAAATACCAGTTAAATGTCGTAAATTGATCTGTGTAAGCATTTTAAAAGAATTTATATATATTGCCGTGAACTTCATACCTAACTGACATACAACACAAGCCTCCAAAATTTGGGTTGTGTCATATTGCTTAGCTTTTGATAATTGATTCTTTCGTATTTTGTAGCGCTGAATCCGAAAATGGCTTTCATTTTTTACCATCACGTCAGGATTTTTTGCAAATTTTTTACTTTTTAACTTTGAAATTTAAGATTTGCGAAAAACTCTGACGTGACGATTAAAAATGGAGGTTATTTTCAGATTTAGTGCTAAAAAGTACATAAAAATCAATTATAAAAATTTAAAAAACACAACAATGACATTTATTTTATAGTATCAGAATTTTGCTATTTTTTGACTTTGAAATTTACTATTTGCAAAAAATCCTGACTTGATGGTTAAAAATGAAAGTCATTTTGAAATTCAGCGCTAAAAATATATATAAAAATCAGTTATCAAAAGTAAAGAGACATAACCATTTCCTGTATCTTTCAGTATCAGATGGTCTCTATTTTTTGACTTTTTACCATTGAAATTTACGATTTGCAAAAAATCCTGACATGATGGTTAAAAATGAAGGTCATTTTCGAAATCAGCGCTAAAAAATACACAGAAATCCATTATCAAAAGTTAAACAACACAACTCTCGCAGGCTTGTGATCCATTAAGAATTATCTGAAATATTTTTTAACATACTTTCAGTACCACTTTGCCTTACGGTACAATTAAATAACGTAAAACTAAGAATTTATACTCTTCGTCTTCAATTTGTCAACATATTTATATAGACTTTATTAATTAAAAAAAAATTAGTTTTAATTTGTAAATAAATCACACGAATTGTAATTTTCCAACTGAGCGAAAAAGTGTCCAGGCCAGAATTCGAACCTGGGGCCTTTTGGTTTAAATCAACAATGTTCTAACAACTGTGCTATCCTGGACAAATCTCAAGGTTATCTGGGTGAATTGTGTCCGCCAGGTTTGTCCACGATAGTTCAGTTCTAATAGCAATAGTAGCTTAAGGCAAAAGGACCGTGGTTCGCCTGGATCCTGGGCTGGACACTTTTTTACTCAGCTGGGAAATTACAATTTGCATTGATATATCTACCCTATATACAGGGTGATTCAGCTCGTCGGTGACAAACTTTAAGGATCGATAGAGCACACCTAGACGAACATTTTTGAATAGGGAATGTAGGGTCCCTGACGCGATGGTAAGGCGCTAGGCGCTTTCGAAAATTTGGGTGCCGAAATTCGAAACGTCATAAAAACTAGGGAAATGGTTAGATTTTCTTGCTTGTTGCGTCGAAATGATTCTGTTTGTTTAGACTTTCTTCAGTACCAATTTGATAAGCGTATCTCTTAAAACATGGATAGGGGGTGCTGCAGACTTTGGAGAGCTAGACAACAACTTTAAGCCCGTTATTTTGATAATTTAACACATGCTCGCCAAAGTTTATACTCTAACTTAAAGTTTGAACCCAAAAGTAGAGCCCTGCAAAAAGCGTAAGAGCCGGAATAAAATGTCAAAGTACAGGGTGGTCGAAACTCGAAGGCTCCTAGGAGATAAACAAACAGATTTCTTGACTTATGGCATGCATTTTCATGATTCTGTTTGCTGGGGCTCTCTGAAACTCAGTTGAACGGTACAAAAAGAAACATCGATAGGGGCGCTTTGGGCAAAAAACATAATTCGTTGACATTTCGGACGCTAACTGGAAACGG
Source organism: Maratus speciosus (assembly GCA_963932465.1). NCBI lineage: Eukaryota > Metazoa > Arthropoda > Arachnida > Araneae > Salticidae > Maratus > Maratus speciosus. Next base: position 50,572,327 of record OZ010786.1, on the reverse strand, counting down.
GGCGCTACGATCAGTTAGTAATAATGAAAACACATTTTCTACCTCTGCTCAACACTTCTGAATAAATTTAGACCAAAAACATCAATGATACTGGAAATTTATTTACAAAAAATAACACTACAGAAGATGCTCGAAATTTCGACCTTGGGCCATGATGCAGGCTTCGCACCTCCGTCGCATTGAGGAGTGTGTGTTTCCAACAATGCCAGGAGTATCTCTGATCTGCCCTGCAGCTGCCACAATGCGCGCCACAAGTTCTTCAGCACTGCTGACAGGTGTATGGTATACCTCGGCCTTCAGGTAACCCCAAAGGAAGAAATCCAAGCAGGTGAGGACTGGTGATCGGGCAGGCCAGTGAACTGGACCCCCACGCCCGATCCACCGCTGGCCATACCTTGCGTTTAGATGGAGACGCACGTCGTTCGTGTAATGGGCCGGAGCTCCATCGTGCTGGAACCACATCTGGCGACGCGAACCTTCGGGTACGTGCGCCTCATCCAGAAGCTGCGGCAGCACTTGATCCAGGAAAATCAGGTAATTTCCACCTGTCAGCCGTTCAGGTAACAAATAAGGGCCAATGAGGCAATCCCCCAGAATGCCGGCCCACACATTTACTGAGAAACGCTCCTGGGCTGCTCGGCTTCTGGTTTCATGTGGATTTTCATCACACCACACATGACTGTTGTGGGCGTTCCACATTCCCTCCCGGCTGAAGGTGGACTCGTCCGTAAACAAAATGCTATTTACAAAACGGGGATCCCTGGATCTCATCGCCAAGTACCATCTTGAGAATTCCACTCGAGGGCCAAAATCCTGCTCTCTGAGCAACTGCACCCGCTGGATGTGGTAGGGGTGCAGATTCCGGGAACGTAAGATGCGCCACGCAGTTGCTTGCGAAATGCCAACATGTCTGGCGATATCTCTCGTGCTAAGACCTGGGTTGTCCTCAACCAGGTTAAGCACAGCCTCTTCGTTGTCGGGGGTGCTCACTGATCGCTCCCGTTCAGGCCTGCCTCCGTCGAAAGATCCCGTTGTGGACAACCTCTGGTGTACTCGAGCGAAGAAGGCATGGCAGGGGATTTGCCTGTTGGGGTAACGCTCGGCGTACAACCGCTGAGCGGCTCGTCCATTACAACCAGCAGCGCCATACGCCAAATGCATGTCAGCCAATTCAGAGTTTGTGTACCGTTCCATCCTACTACCGATCTGCAGACAAGTAACCCGAAGGTTAAGTAGGTACCGCACGTTCAAAAGACGTGTCTGCGCATACAACTACGTCATCTCGCGTTGTCGTCTACGCATTACGTATCTTTTGCATATCGATATGGTACGATATCTTTTGCATAAATCAGCAAAAAGCACCTTATGTAAATTTTATTGCGCGCATTGTGCATGATTGAAACCAGCTATGTTTGTTAAAAAAAAAAAAAACTGCAGTTTTAATAGCTTCTTATGATAAGTAAATTACTCTCTTGTTTTGTTTCTAACTGATCGTAGCGCCCCGTTTCCAGTTAGCGTCCGAAATGTCAACGAATTATGTTTTTTGCCCAAAGCGCCCCCTATCGATGTTTCTTTTTGTACCGTTCAACTGAGTTTCAGAGAGCCCCAGCAAACAGAATCATGAAAATGCATGCCATAAGTCAAGAAATCTGTTTGTTTATCTCCTAGGAGCCTTCGAGTTTCGACCACCCTGTACTTTGACATTTTATTCCGGCTCTTACGCTTTTTGCAGGGCTCTACTTTTGGGTTCAAACTTTAAGTTAGAGTATAAACTTTGGCGAGCATGTGTTAAATTATCAAAATAACGGGCTTAAAGTTGTTGTCTAGCTCTCCAAAGTCTGCAGCGCCCCCTATCCATGTTTTAAGAGATACGCTTATCAAATTGGTACTGAAGAAAGTCTAAACAAACAGAATCATTTCGACGCAACAAGCAAGAAAATCTAACCATTTCCCTAGTTTTTATGATGTTTCGAATTTCGGCACCCAAATTTTCGAAAGCGCCTAGCGCCTTACCATCGCGTCAGGGACCCTACATTCCCTATTCAAAAATGTTCGTCTAGGTGTGCTCTATCGATCCTTAAAGTTTGTCACCGACGAGCTGAATCACCCTGTATATAAAATCTTAATGAAACGAATTTATGAAGCGAGTATATGAAACGCCTGAAATGTAACGATTCTTTGAATCGAATGATTAAACAACTGATTATGTTTCACGGCGATTTCTCCTAAAATATGGAATACTTCGCGATGAAATTAACACCAAAAATATATATTGATCCGCAGATTTCAAAACTGGTATCAGAATTTTTAAATTCGAATTAGTTTTCGAAATATTAATTTTTTTCTAATTTTATATACATTTTTCTAATGATGGCAACTCAAATTTTAATCAAACAGATATTTTTTTTTCAGATTTTAGAAAAGGTTACTATTTTAAACTAATTTGGCGAGAAGTCTGGCCTCCCTTAAATGTATGCTAAGAAATGTATCATGTTACTTTTATTCATAATTCAATTTGTATTTCATTATCATTTTATTTAATACAAGCAGAAACATTTAAAATAAATGTCTTCTCTATTTTTTTTAAACGAAATGAAAAGGAAAATATTAGGCACAGATGTCATATACGCACTGGGGTACTTAATTGGTGCCAAAATGGCATTACTTTGGTTGACATGGTAACCCGGCTATTGTTGTTTATTTAATAATAAGTGTTTATTATTTTATTTTATTTTTTTTAATTACATAAATTGTTTTGTTCTATAGTTTATTATTTTTTTTTGTTATTTTCCTTTAAAAATAAAAAATAATAGAAAACAATTAAAAAATACGGTATTACTTAGTTATTCCATCGACCCATTTCGCCAAATTATATAAATCGCCAAACCACTCGCCAAATTATACAAATTGACATAATTTTTATTTTAAAAAACGAAGGAACAAAGAAAATAGTATAACATTAATAAATATACAAATAAAACGTCGAAATAAAAATTACTTGATGACGTAAAGACGTGTAACTTGCTTAAAGTCAAGTGAATGTGACATTTATCAACCATTATTGGCATTTAATCTTATAGTTTTTGCGATAGATTTTTGGTCGACGGGATAACAAAGTAGTACCAAAAATACATATGTAACTGGTATTCGAAAACGAGGATTTCGCCAAATTTTTGTAAAAAAAATCACGCCAAACCGGGTGCGTATATGACATCTGGCCAAATATTAAATGATGTAACAAACGATGACATTTAATTCCAACTTCAAAGCAATGTTATAATTTACTACTCGAAAAATAAAAATAAATGCTAACTGGCGAGTTGAAAAATAGTTATTGGCGAGATTTGCACCCGGCTAGCATAACAGTACCAAGAATTCTTTGCGACAATGCTTTTATGTAGTATTATTCGAAAAAAAGAATTGATATTTTTAATCGAAATGGAAAACTTTCGGCACAGATGCCACATACGGTCCCATATTGGCGCTATTTTTTTCTGACGCCAATGTCATATACGCAACGGGTACTTAACTGGCGCCATAGTATTGTTATTTTGCTTGATTTGATAAGCGGGATGTTGTTGTTTATGCTGTTGATCTTTTCCCCAAATTAGCGTCGGAAAAAAAATCGCGCCAATATGGGGCCGTACATGATATCTGGGCCAAACTTTCATCAGAGCGTATTTATTTATATGACTTGGACTATTATAATATAGATGAAATGATGGCGATAGAATAATATTTGGCGACTTATCACCTGTACCTGGCTAATATTAAAGTACCAAAATGGCACCAGGAATATAAAAAGCGAAGTGGTTCCCCCGGAACTCTAGATGATAGTCAGATGACTTAGGCTATTGTTATAGAAATTGTTTTTAAATACCGGGAGACAAAGACTCTGTACACTTAATTGCTTTTATTTTTAGCTTATTTTCAAACGTTTAACTGATCCTCTTTAATAAAACACGAAAACAACCATTGGATGTCTTAACAGCAACTGATTCGGCCTTAAATTTTTGAAATCAAAGGAAATTGAATGGAAACCCGTTTACAGGGAGATCTGCATAGCTTTTTTCAGTATAATTCAATCTTCTATAATATTTTTAAAACCCATCAGATTAGCGTGTTTTTAGATTCTGCGGTGTGTGAACGGGGGTTGGCGAGCGTAGCTTGCAGGGGGCAGAGCCCCGTAGTATCCTATAAAAAACCTGAAACAGTAAAAACACAAAAAAAGAAAAAAAAGAGAAATAAAGAAAAAGAAGCTGTATAGTAAAATTTATAATGCATTTTTCAATCTTCTTAAGTATCATAAATCTAAGAATTCATATTCTTCGCCATAAACCTGGTTTCTCATCAAAGTTTGAATAAAACGACTCGGCTTCCAATTCATTTCCGATTTACAATGAGAAAACGCAGGATCCTTGCGAAGGCAATTTTCACAAATGCTTCCCTTGGCTCTGATTTACTGCAAGAGACTCTCCAGACGTGACATAACTGCCTATCAACTTGCACTAAATTTATATCATCTTTAACTCGAAGTGGCTCATCTATTATTGATCCAAAAAGCTGACTTAAAAAGTGCGGCTAGAGAAATGATTTTATATAATGACGTAGGATTAGAGTTATATTTTTATACATACAAACAAATTTTCGATAAAACTAAGAAATTATATTCTTCGCCATGAATGTATTATTTTATTGATATCTTATTTAAGTATTGCGCGGCAGCGCAATGTATATTTATTTCCAGTGTCACTTCTTAATGTTAATTTAACATAGAAAAGCCTATGGAGCTCATAAATTTTTGACTTTTTCTTCCCACCTTTTTGTCCCTGACGCCACATTTTTTTTTTTTTTTATCCTTTGTAATTTTAATGATATTGTAAATTCTAAGTACGAAAATTTTTGCCTGACATCAGCGTCAAAACGGAGGATAAAATGCCTTTGTAACTGGGTGATTTATAATGCAGAGACTAATATAGCCTAAGCTTTATATATATTATTCAAATATTTTTATTAATAATTCTAAATTTCGCTTTTTTCATTGAGAATCAATGAACATTTGTGCTATAAAATTTAACATTTTTTTGTATTGTCGCAAAAAAATCAAAAGCCGTAATAATAATTTATCTACATTAATTAATTTTCAGTTAACATATTTCCGCGTGAGAAATGAAATTTGAAATAATTTTTTTACGAATTAAAAAGATGATTATGGCGTCATACAGGAAATAAAACTGATATTTTCAAACATTTGTTAGTAATACAAGAAGCATTAATGAGAATAAATACAGAAAGCAGGTGACTATGATGTCAAAAATTTGCAACATATTTCACCTATACTGATTTTTAATCATGAATATCAATTACATACAGATGTGCCAATTCAATTAAAAAGGTGTAAACTTTGTGATTTATTTATGTTTTCCTTTTATTTATATGTTGATGAGGTTTTAATTTCGTTAAGAAATACTAGCCGGAAAGAAATACTGTACTATTTATATATATTTATATATATACTATTTATATATATTTATATATATATTATTGATATAGACTGTGTAAAATTTGAAATCGTCGGATGCTTAGAAGTTAATAAATTTGCAAATAACCGAAATTTATTTTACAGGTTTCAATATCATTATGACGTTAGCGTTACACACGAGCATATAATATATATATTGTTCATATGCAATTTCTTTTTGCGATATTAAGAAATAAAATAATTATTTGTAAGTTTAAAAAGACAGAGACTTTTAACGTTAAGTAAACTTAACGAAGTAAAATTAATTAAGGAAACGTAACGTTATTACCGCATTTTTTATCTAAAATTATTCCTCAAGGTTTTTTGTCATTTTTTTTCTTTTTTTCTTTTTTTTTTTTTTTTTTTTTTTTTTTTTTGGTGGCCCGAAAACGATTGATGTTGATGATAAATATGTCAAGATTTAAGGATATTTTTGCATTCATAGCGTACCAGAGTGGAAAATGGGATAACTGAAATTAAGTAAAATTGGGGGGGGGGGGGGTATGTTTTTATTAAAGATTTTTTATGCTCAAACTGGCAGTTTTTGCCCAAACTTTGCACTACTGCACTGATGAAACATTTTGGATTAAATATTGATAAATACACCACAAATTGTGATGCGATACCTTGTGAATCAAACCTGATGATGATACATGTAGTTAATTTTTAAATGAGCTCGTCTGAATGCAATAGTTATTAAAAAACTTGACATATTAAACAAAAACATAATTTTCCGAAGAAATAATAATAAAAAAAAAAATTTTGCCTACATCATTTAAGCCCGAGAAGGGACAGATATTAAGATATTTTATTCAATTAGTTCTACATTTAATGTTAAATTTTTGTAACAAATTAGTTAAACCGAGTAAACACTAAAAATAAAAATGAAATCCAAATATGATACTTAAACACCCTAAAAATTTAGATTCCGTTCAAACGAAATCGAAATAAATCTTAGATTTTTTTTTGGAAGGTTTGTATTTTAGATGTGCCTAATCATTTGTTTTCACCTACCGTAAACATAATACAAAATCAGCAATACAAATATTTGCATCTTAAATTTGAAAAAAAAATCTAAGATTTATTTCGATTTCATTTGAACAAAATCTAAGTTTTTAGGGTGTTTAAGTATTGAAATTAAGGTATTGTTTTAATTTCATTTTTCTTTTTTAATGTTCACTTGGTTTAACCGATTTGTTATAAAAAAATAACATTAAATGCAGAACTAACTGAATGAAATATCTTAATATCTGTCTCTTCTCGGGCTTAAATAATGTAAGAAATATATATTTTTTTAATTTGTTCGGCAAATTATGTTTTTGTTTAATTGATATATTGGTATACTATAAAAAATCTGAAACAGTAAAAGTAGAAAAAATGAAAAAGCAAAGAGAAGAAAAGAAAAGTACAATTTATATTGCATTCTTCGATCTTCTTAAATATCATAAAGTTAAAAATTCATATTCTTCGCTATAAACTTGTTAACGTATTGATATGTATCCTATAAATATCTGAAACAGTAAAAGTAAAAGTAGGAAAAAACTTAAAAAAGCAAAGAAAAAAAAAGAAAAAGAAGCCGTGTAGTTCAATTTATAATGCATTCTTCAATCTTCTTAAATATTATAAATCTAAGAATTCATATTCTTCGCCATAAACCTGGTTTCTCATCAAAGTTTGAATAAAACGACTCGGCTTCTAATTCATTTCCGATTTACAATGAGAAAACGGAGGATCCTTGCGAAGGCAATTTTCAGAAATGCTTCCCTCGACTCTGATTTACTCCAAGAGACTCTCCAGACGTGACAAAACTGCCTAGCAACTTGCACTAAATTTATATCATCTTTAACTCGAAGTGGCTCATCTATTATTGATCCAAAAAGCTGACTAAAAAAGTGTGACTAGAGAAAGGACTTTATATAATGACATAAGATTAGAGTAATCTTTTTATACATACAAACAAATTTTGAATAAAACTAAAAATTTATATTCTTCGTCATGAACTTGTTATTTTATTGATATCTTATTCATATAATGGTATACTATAAAAAATCTGAAGCAGTAAAAGTAAAAAAATAAAAAAGAAAAGAAAAGAAAAGTACAATTTATATTGCATTCTTCAATCTTCTTAAATATCATAAAGCTAAGAATTCATATTCTTCACCATAAACTTGTTAACTTATTGATATATATCCCATAAAAAAAAATCTGAAACAGTAAAAGTAAGAGTAGAAAAAAGAAAAAAGAAAAAAAAACAAAGAAAAAAAAGTAAAAGAAGCTGGGTAGTAAAATTTATAGTGCCTTTTTCACTCTTCTTAAATATCATAAAGCTAAGAATTCATATTCTTCGCCATAAACCTGGTTTCTCATCAAAGTTTGAATAATACGACTCGGCTTCCAATTCATTTCCGATTTACAATGAGGAAACGGAGGATCCTTGCGAAGGCAATTTTCACAAATGCTTCCCTCGTCTCTGATTTACTCCAAGAGACTCTCCAGACGTGACAAAACTGCCTAACAACTTGCACTAAATTTATATCATCTTTAACTCGAAATGACTCATCTGTTATTGATCCAAAAAGCTGACTTAAAAAGTGCGGCTAGAGAAATGATTTTATATAATGACGTAACATTAGAGTAATCTTTTTTTTTACGCAGAAACAAATTTTGAATTAAAATCAGACATTTGATTGACGAATTAAAGAGAAGAATTTGTTTAGTAGTAATAATTTCATATTTAATAACAAATGATCTTTACTTTGAAGGAAATACTGCCTGATACACATTTGGGGTACCGTAGTCTGAGACCGTAGTACCGTACTATCAGAGTTGGGCAAATTTGTAATCTCAATTTTCCGCAGTGTAATTACAGGTTAATTGCATGCAATTGATTATAGTTACACACATTCAAACACAGGCATTTTGTCAAATAATGGAATGGAGGCAGTTCCGATTACAGTTTACTGGAATTTTTTACGACATGTAATTTCTAACTATAATTAATTATATACAATCAAACTGTAATTAAATTGCAGATAATTGGAATTACAAATTTGCCCAACTGTGGCCTGTATCAATAACGAGCTTTTATTATTATAATCGGTTTATTAAAACCATATACAGATGTTCCTAATTACTACATGTGCCATTACATAACTCATTCAAATATATCATTATTTCTTATCCTTTTTTAACATTTCCCAATATAGTACATGAAAAGCATTTATGAATTCGGTTTATCTGAAACCCTTGTAAATATGCTGCGATTTCCATGTAATTTTTATATGTTATAGAGGTTTACTATCGAATGTTTGTTATTAAAATGAAGTGTGTAGCATTTATAGTTCGTTTACAAGGACACACAAAAAAATCCATTATATTATAGTCTGTGGGGGGGGGGGGGGGGGTTCATTTTTGGTGCATTTTATTGATTTTAAGATGTTTCAAACTAATTGATATGGATTTGCATCCCTAAGATACAGTACACTTTCAGAAATATTTTCTTCAATTCACGGAAATTTCCTGGCAGCAGTACTTCCAGGAATTTTTCGTTAATTCGCAAATATCTGTTTTTTTTCCTTTCATCCGTTACAAGAGGTAAAATATCCCTCAATTAAAGAAAGTTGGGAAAAATGAAAGTTACCGAGTTAGGATTCGAACCAGCCATCTGAGCGTTACGAGGCAAGCACGATATCAACACTGGTCTATAGTTATACATCAGTGAAAGAATTGAAGTAAATTAAAGTACTCATAATTTATTTTTTAAAGTTGAATTAAATTAAATAAAGCTTAATTTATAAAGTTGTTTATAAATAAACATTCGCATTTAAAATATATTTTAAACCAACACATGTAAAGAATATTTTAATTAAAATATTAAATGGAAAAAAATCTATATTACTAAAAAAAAAAAGACTTATCGAAATAAAATATAATAATCATATTTTACATCTAACGATCTACTTAAAAATATTTAGCATTTATACTTTTCTCCTAACCTAATATTGAAATATTAAAAACCCAGCCACAATGTCATTAAAGTCGAAAACTTCCAGAAATTAACTTTAACCATGGCTTTTTAAAGAAATTAATCAAACCATGTCCATCTGAAGTAAATATATTTACTTTAAAGCGTTTCACTGCTGTACAACTGTAGTCCAGTTGCTAGCGTGCTTGTCTCGTAACGCTAAGGTGACTGGTTCGAATCCAAGATCTTTAACTTTTCCTAACTTTCTTCATTTGATGGATATTTTACCTCCTGTAACGGAGGAAAAAAAACAAATATTCGTCAATTAACGGACAAATCCTGGAAACACTGCTGCCGGGAAATTTCCGTAAATTGAAGAAATTATTTCATGTGCGAATGCTTTTTTAATACTCTAAAAAAAATAAATTGAGATTAAATTTAAATGAATAAGAAAATTGACGTATTTGATGTATGAAACTTATGACGTACTTCTTTTTTTTAAGACAGCAAACAAATAAATATCTGGAAGCATAATAAGTAAATGCAAAACAAAAACGGTTGAAGAAAATAATAATCTTAGCTAGAATCACTGCTAAAATGTATATTATAAAGAACAAACGTCTCTGTACGTAACGCTGACGTCATTTTGAGGTTGGCAACACCAGACGATTAAATTTCGGTTTTGCAATTTTTTATTAAACACCGTACATTTTCGATTTTCCACCATCTTACAGGAAAGGAAATGTACTTTCAAATGCAATTTGATTGAAAACTGAATCGAAATTTACCAATTTATTATCGCACGAATTTTTAAAATATATCTCCATCGCCTGCATGCCCCATTACGGAAGAATAATAACTTATTTGCACTTAAAACAATATAAATAGTTCAGCATCTGTCTCTGGAAAATTTTCCGTAATTAAATTAAAACTTCATCAATAAATAAATAAATTAAATTAATTAAATTAAATAAAACACAAATTAAACATATACAGGGTCTGTCCAGGAAATAATGTGATGATTATTTTCGCGCCAAGCAGAAAGCCGAAGGGGCGGAATTTGCAAGTAGTCCGTGCGGCGTTGCCTGTCAGCTACAGAGTTTGTCTGAAGTCAGTTGGCCTTGAGTCTTTGCAACGCACGGATCGCTCGTGAAGGAGGCGCGTGTTTGAAAGTGACGTTACGTTTTCAGAAAGCAACGGAGTGTCGAGCAGCGATACGCCATAAAGTTTTGTGTAAAACTAAACAAATCGACTACTGAGACTCTTGCCATGTTAATAGAAGCTTGTGGGAAGGACTCTTTCTCAAGGCTCAAGTTTTTTGGTGGCACAAAGTCTTTAAAGACGGAATAGAGGACGTCGATGACGAACAACGCGCTAGACGTCCATCAAGTTCTCGAATGTCAGACAACGTGGCTAAAATTAAAGTGCTTTCGGATTCTGGTCGTCAGATGAGTGTTCGAATGATTGGGGAGACGTTGGGATTTACAAAATCAATCGTGCATCAAATCGTCATGGAAGAACGTCAAATGCGGAAAATTTGTGCCAAGCTGGTTTCAACACATCCTTCAAAGTGACTCCGTTCCTGGCAAAACACAGCATCGCAACGCTGTCCCAAACAGCGTACAGCCCCGATCTGTCACTGTCGGACATTTTTCTATACCCTTGGTTAAAATCCAGCTTAAAAGTTTATCGTTTTGAAAACCTGGAGAACTTGCAGAAAAACGTAACGCTCATTCTGAACAGCATTCATGTTGAAGATTTCCACGCGTGTTATATATAATCGCAATTAATTTTGCATTCATGCATTTTGGCATAATAATGCCACAGCTATTGAACCAAGATCTGAATATTTATAAAACTAGTTATAGTACGAACGCACCTCATTTGTCACGTTTGACCGACTTGTCATAAGTTTATCTTGTTATAAGATTTTATTAAAAACATTCTTCATTTGAATAAAACGTGATTTTACAGAGATTTTATTGAATTTAAAAATTAAATACTTTCAATGCGAGTTAGAAAAACTACTACTCCATACTTTTAATTTTCTTGTTAATATTATTTTCTAAATAACCAAGCACAATTACGTCTGAATAAATTTCATAAACTTAACAAAACATTGATAATGATATTTAATTGAATATATAGATGTAATTTTTATAGCTATAAATTGAAGAGCTCACATGATAAAGGCGGTAAGTGACATAATCATCATTTTGACAGTGCAACAGCTATTGCACCAAGATCTGAATATTTATAAAACTAGTTAGAGTACAAACGCACCTCATCTGTCACGCTTGACGTACAATTTCAGACTTGTTTTTTTTTTCTTTGCAGAGATATTTTCAATATAATGCATTCTTGATGTTTATAAATACGCATTATAATGCATTCTTGATGTTTATAAATACGCATTATAATGCATTCTTGATGTTTATAAATACGCATTATAATGCATTCTTGATGTTTATAAATACGTATTTATTTTATTATTTATATATTAACTAGGGGGCTCTGCCCCCTGCAAGCTACGCTCGCCAACCCCCGTTCAGACGCCGCAGAATCTAAAAACACGCGAATCTGATCGGTTTAAAAAATGTTATAGAAGATTGAATTATACTGAAAAAAGCTGTGCAGATCATCCTGTAAACAGGTTTCCATTCAATTTCCTTTGATTTCAAAAATTTAAGGCCGAATCAGTTGCTGTTAAGACATCCAATGGTTGTTTTCGTATTTGATTAAAGAGGATCAGTTAAACGTTTGAAAAGAAGCTAAAAATAAAAGGAATTAAGTGTACAGAGTCTTTGCCTCCCGGTATTTTAAAACAATTTTTATAACAATAGCCTAAGTCATGTGACTATCATCAAGAGTTCCGGACGAACCACTTCGCTTTTTATATTCCTGGTGCAAATTTGGTACTTTAATATTAGCCAGGTACAGGTGATAAGTCGCCAAATATTATTATATCGCCATCATTTCATCTATATTATAACAGTCCAAGTCATGTAACTGCCATAAATAAATACGCTCTGATCCCTTCGCTTTTCGCATAAAAGTTTGGCCCAGATATCATATACGGCCTCATATTGGCGCGATTTTTTTCCGACGCTAATTTGGGGAACGCATCAACAGCATAAACAACAACATCCGGCTTATCAAATCAAACAAAATAACGATACTATGGCGCCAGTTAATTACCCAGCGCCTATATGGGACCGTAACAATCTGTGCCGAAAGTTTTCCATTTCGATTTTAAAAAATCATTTTTTTTTTTCGAATAATACTACATAAAAGCATTGTCGCAAAGAATTCTTGGTACTGTTACGCTAGTCGGGTGCAAATCTCGCCAATAACTATTTTTCAACTTGCCAGTTAGCATTTTTTTTTTTTTCGAGTGGTAAATTAAAACATTGCTTTGCAGTTGAAATTAAATGTCATCGTTTGTTACATCATTTAATATTTGGCCAGATGCCATGTACGCACCCGGTTTGGCGTGATTTTTTTTACGAAAATTTTGCGAAATCCTTGTTTTCGAATACCAGTTACATATGTATTTTTGGTACTACTTAGTTATCACGTCGAACAAAAATCTATCACCAAACTATAAGATTAAATGTCAATAATGGTTGATAAATGTCACATTCACTTGACTTTAAGCAAGTTACACGTCTTTACGCCATCAAGTGATTTTTATTTCGACGTTTTATTTGCATATTTATTAATGTTATACTATTTTCTTTGTTCTTTCGTTATTTAAAACAGAAATTATGTCAGTTTGTATAATTTGGCGAGTGGTTTGGCGATTTATATAATTTGGCAAAATGGGTCAATGGAATAACTAAGTAGTACCGTATTTTTTAATTATTTTCTATTATTTTTTATTTTTAAAGGAAACTGACCAAAAAAATAATTAACTATAGAACAAAATAATTTATGTAAATTAAAAAAAGGAAATAAAGTAAATAAACACTTATTATTAAATAAACAACAATAGCCGGGTTACCATGGCAACCAAAATAATGCCATTTTGGCGCCAATTAGGTACCTCGGTGCGTATATGACATCTGTGCCTAATATTTTTCTTTTCATTTCGTTTTAAAAAAAATAAAGAAGTGAAAGCCATTTATTTTAAATGTTTCTGTTTGTATTAAATAAAATGATAATGAAATACAAATTGATTATGAATAAAAGTAACATGATACTTTTCTTAGCATACATTTAAGGGAGGCCAAACTTCTCACCAAATTAGTTTAAAATAGTAACCTTTTCTAAAATCTGAAATAAAAATATCTGTTTGATTAAAATTTGAGTTGCCATCATTAGAAAAATGTATATAAAATTAGAAAAAAATTAATATTTCGAAAACTAACTCGAATTTAAAAATTCTAATACCAGTTTTGAAATCTGCGGATCAATATTGATTTTTGGTGTTAATTTCATCGCAAAGTATTCCATATTTTAGAAGAAATCGCCGTGAAACATAATCAGTTGTTTAATCAGTCGATTCAAAGAATCGTTACATTTCAGCCGTTTCATATATTCGTTTCATAAATTCGTTTCATTAGAATTTTATATATATAGGGTAGATAATCTAATTTTAGGCAACTCCTATTTTATTAAAATATTGTTTATTTTAGAAACCATTAGCTCTCTCGTCTCTTATTTAATAACATTACGAAACTACAGCAGAACTTTTAAAAAGGCCTTTCAAATACTTGTACATTTAAACGTTAATTTTTCGGCGTACTTTTGAATCAACTTGTAAATTAGCGGGCTATGATTCGAAAAATTTATTTAATGTTAATGTTAATAAAGTCCCATCTGTATGCTTCATATAACACTTATTTTAAAGGTAACTTTTTATTTCAATGGATTTTTATGATTGAATGCTTTATTTTTATTTGCTGCTATTTAAAAAAAATTCTAGCTTCAAATTTATAGATTAAATGTAAACACCTTTCAAAGGTAAATCGGTTGTGCTGCATATAAGATAATTTTTTAAAGATGTTATTACTAGATTAGAAGTAAGCATGAGTCATTATTGTATCTGACTACATTACGCTTTGGCGAAATTTCTCTCTCTCTCTCTCTCTCTCTCTCTCTATATATATATATATATATATATATATGTATATATATGTATGTGTGTGTGTGTGTGTGTGTTGGTGTGTGTGTGTGTGTGTTTTCTTTTGCAAGCTATTTACATCTGTATTTATTTTTTTCATTTAATTGTTTTTCCAATTTTTTGTTTTTTGTTTCATTGTGTGTTGGCAGCCCTAAATTCGTATTATTTAGCTTTTTTATGGCTAATACGAAGATGAAACCACAAACTTTATTTGTAGTGCCTAGGTTTTTGGGGCCTGAGGATTCTACCTTGGTTGTACAAATTCCCATTATATTCCTTTAAAATTCTTTTTTTAACTACGTTTCTTTGTGGTAATTTGTAATTGTTTCTAATGGTTTTATATATATGTTTATATACACACACACACACACATATATATATATATGTATATATATATATATATATATATATATATATATATATATATGTGTATATATATATATATATATATATATATATATATATATATATATATATATATATATATATATATATATATATATATTTATATATATATATATATTGTTTTATTTGTAAGAACAATCTTTAATACTCCAAATCTGTTTTAATTTTATTCCTACGATTAATAGAAAAGAAGTTATTGCAAATTTAAGAAACAGTAAGTAATGAGTCAAATACCGAAAGTGAGCAGGAAGGTCAGGAGAAAAGTAAAACGTGCTTCTAAACATGATTTTTTTTTTTTTTTTTTTTTTCTTTTTTGCATAAAAGCACTAATAAACCTTAACTGACGCTTCTAGCGAAATTTTATAGATAAGAAATAATACAGATAAGGAGTCTTTAAATGTCATTTTTGGAAAGCCAACTTTCCCGTTACTTCCACGTACGATAAACTTCATTACATAAAACGTTTTAACCGTATTTCAGTTAAATTTTGTCAGAATGCTTTCCTTATTACTCACTAAATTCCGAACTAGAATCTAAGCTCTATATGATGATGTAATTGTTTTTTAAGTACTCGAACATTAAAAGGAATGGTGATTTCTAATACAAAATATGTACTTGTTGACTTATTTTGAAATATTTCAATTTGTTTTGAAGATGTTGTAAAACTCCTTGTTCAGTGCTTAGATAAGTGTAATAGTAGTAAGAACAAAGGAAACTGAAAGAATTGATTGTACGCTGCCTGGCGTAAACATGCAATTTTGGTTTTTTTAAAATGGCAAAAAATCCCAAATTTTTAAAAATCTTTTAACGATATGGCTGAGATTTTATGTTTTTCAATCATTCTGTATTATAATTAAACTAAAAATATGTGTATTTATTCAATATTTTACATTTTCTTTAAAACAAGCGCTCTGAACGTGGGAAGATACCTTAATACAATAACATTCCTCTAAATAATTCCATTTAACGATGTTTCTTTTCGCCAACATGGACTTTTACAAATATAATTATATTTAACAGCTCTATTTTGCTATCTATTCTTTTCGACAACTGTGTCATATCTTTTGCCGTCTTCAAATTCAAGATATTATATTATTTCTTTTCTAGAGAGGAATTCACAATCGTTTAATCTTCATAAACGTTTTTCTTCTGCAATGCCTCAAGGTCAATTTCAATGCGAAACGCTTAGGAAATAACTCTATAAATTAAATGAAATTACTAAGGTTTCAAAATGAACCTTTTCTGAAGGAACACAGATAATAATTTGTGAGTATTGTTTTCAATTTACAGAGTCATTCAAAATTCCAAAGTTCCTAAAATTTTTGGGGTAAGTAGATCATACACAAACAACTTTTGTTTAGGAACAGAGTCGCAATTTTTTTAATCAGTCAAAAATACAGGATGTCTGCTCCAATCCGAAATTGCTTTTTTGTTCCTAAATTAATTAATAGTAAATATTTTTTAACAAACTTCTCATTTTGTAATACTTTTCAAAGTAGCTGAAACGGGTTTAGGATTTCAGATTCTGTGTCTGCCTGGTCGTGTTTTAACTCTGGTAAATTTAGATTACTATGCAATTTTTATGTGTTACTAAAGTTTACTATAGAATTTTCGCTATTGAAAATGAAGTGTGTGCATTTATAGTTCGTGTACAGGGACACACAAAATAATTCCGTTGCATTATGGCCTATGGAGAAAAATAGTTTACACTGCATTTTACTCAGTTAACGATATTTGAAACATAATGCAATTAAAAATAATCACTGAGGTGCAGAACATCTTTTTTAAGGTGCGTTCGTATTTATATAAATACGTAGCACCTATAGTCGTCGTCTAGTCCATCCGTCGGTCTGCCTGTCAGTCCGCATTTAACAGCGCAAAAGCTGCCCTGAAATCAAAGCATAAAAATATATTAATAAAAGTTTTGTTCATTCTATTAAACCCTATCCTACTTAATTAATTCAATGATATCCCGTGATAGGTAATGATTCTAGGTTACCATGTGATTGCGTCTGATTACGTCCTATTTAAGATGGAGTCCTATTATTTTTTATTACTCAATTTAATACATTGGATCGTAATAACATTTGCATTCATGCATTTTCGCATAAGAGTGCAACAGCTATTCCAGCAAGATCTGAATATTTATAAAACTAGTTATAGTACGAACGCACCTCATTTGCCGCGTTTGACGTACAATTTTCGACTTGTTTTATTGAGTATGGAGTACGTACAGTACAAAAATTAAATGTGTAAATTAGCCACTTTTACATACGTATTTGTGTAAATTTGTAAAATTACACCCTTCTCATAAATTTTACACACTTATCGTTAAAACAGACCTGTATTTTAATTTGTTGTTATGTAATTTACCTGTGTTTATTGGCTTAATTGAAGTGTGTAATTTGTTATATCTTCAAAAACTCAAACAAATGTGTAAATGGTAGAAAATGTTACGAAATTACCCGAATTGGTGTGTTAACGTAATTTACAAATTTCGCATATTGCGCAAATATCTGTGTATTTTGTATATTACACCAAAATATTTGTAAGAATATTACACAGATGCGTAACAACAGAACATTACACAGAAATATGCATTCAACTTTTACACAACTTTATGCGTAAGAACAGAATATTACACAGGCTAATATGTAGCAATATTACGCAGAAATATTTGTAAGCACAGAATATTACACAGAAATATGTGTACTTATATAAACGCAATAAATAGCGATACTTGAAAACGTGGCTTGTGTAATAATAGCTGAGAGGTCAAGTTAATGGCTGAAAGTCGCAGACCGTGAGTTCAAACCCCGTTTTGGTAAGTACGGCTTGTTTACTGTAAATTGAATTAATTAATGATTTCTCCTGTTGATATAGATGCATCTTTCAAAACTTGTGACTGAAATCCATAGGGGAAAATATCCGGCAAAGTACAGAAATAATACCAGTGTCGCGATTTCCGTATTTTCAAAATCTAATTTTGCAGTGTATTTATTCACATTATGTAGATTCTATTCATAAATTGTGACTATACTATTTTTAGGGCTTCAAAACAACTTTAACAAAGAACGGCTTGTAGTAAATATAATTTCAGACGACCTTTTTCTTTTTGTAAATTAAGGTTACACTATTTTGTGATCTAAAATCAAATCTGCTGGAAAGAGGACAAACACACCAAGCACACGTGTATGTTCTTCATCAAAATTTGTTTTGCAACCATAAAAATGTCTAGTTCAAAATTTACATCCCACACTACAAGGTTATGTACTATGTACACAAAATCCATCTTTTTGTATACTACAGATATAGTATATGTGCAACCATGTGCAATTTACACGTTGAAAATATGTATTTACGAGTTATTTTACACATTTAAGCTACTTAATGGGCTACACAGGAAAATGTGTATTTTAAAATTGACACACCAAGATGTGTATTTGGCAATTTACACACATAGGGGTCATACCACACAAAATGAGCAAAAATTCAAAAAAAGTCGTGGCTGCATAGTAACCGATTTTAATAAAATTTCACACACAGATTTAATTCATATTCAAATAGAGCATTGTAAAATATTTCGACACAAAAATTAAAAAATTTGGAAGTTCTGGATATTTAAAAAACTTGTGTCATAGAATGGCATGTGTACAATCGTTCAAAGTTGCAAGTTTGAAGTTCCGTATCTTGAAAACTATTTAACATAAATTAAATTTTTTTTTATAATATTGTAATCTCTGGAAAATTATCTTCACATTTATTTAATAAAAATAATTTGTTAACGCCATGATTAATCTTAAATTTGTTGTAAAAATTGAAAATTTGTCAATTTTGAGAAAATTAAAAACGTTATAAAAATTAAAGGAATTCAAAAACATCTGTGAAATTGATGCCTGATGTAGTGTTACATATTAAGATCGAATTGCTAAAGTTTTTAAGTTGCCATGTATTTCCTTTACCTTTAAAAAAATTTAGAAACTTAAGAAAAGTGACAAAACTGTAATTTTTCCTCTTATTGATAGGCAAAAAAAAGATATATATATTGAATGAAAGGTCAGACATTATAGTTATTGCACAGACATAAAGATCAATAAGTCCATGATATGCTAAAAAAATTTCAAGATTGCCTTTTGATTCCTAACGTCAATAATTTGGTTAAAAAAGTAATATTTGTTGCATTCCAAGAGCTTTACTCTTTGAATAAGCGCGCGTTTTTTTACACTGGTGAAAACAATTGAAGGGACAAGCGGTTTTTTAAAAAAACAAAACAAAACAAGTTATCCCTATATGCAAATAAGGTATCAGATGATAGTTAAGCTCGTCGCGGACACACCTGCACACTCAGTGGTCTGTGTGATCATAAGGCAGTGGCGCTGTGATCGCGTTTGTGCAGAGGTGCCTCCTTTGACCGCCGAAGCTTGTAGTGGAAGGACGTTTTGAAACAACGTATCACAACCCAATCGTTGTTTTTTGAATTTCTTTGTTTACCTAACGTTAGTATGGCTAGTCGACATCGTCTAGATGATGCCACAAGATAGCAGATTGTTGGAAGACTCGAGACCGGCCAATCACAGGCTACATGTTGTAAGGGCCTCGGTATTCCGTGAAATGTGGTGTCTACTCTGTGGAAACAGTTCACAGAGACCAAAACAGTGATCCCCCGACCTGGTAAAGGCTGAAAAAGGTCAAGAACACCGGCTAAAGACCATTATTTGAGACTTTTAGACAAAAGGGATAGGTCCGCGACAGCGACACTACTGTCTGGTCAGCTGTATAATGCTACAGAAGCATCCATTTCACGAAAAACAGTCACCAAGAGACTTATTGCAGGTGGCCTGTATGACAGGCGCCCTGCAGTCTGCATCCCTTTGACTGTGAACCGCAAAAAGTCCCGTCTACCATGGTACCAAGAACACCTTTCTTGGACAGAGGATAGTTTGGGGCGGGTTCTCTACAGTGATGAGTCGCGATTCAGTCTGGACAACGACTCGATCTGTGCTCTCATCTGGAGAGAACCCGAGAATCGATATCGGCCCTCTAACATTGTCGAAAATGATCACTATGCTGGAGGTGGTCTGATAGTCTGACAGGCACCAAGGCAGACGGGCGTACCGACCTTCATGTGTTTGATAGAGGTATTCTGACAGGTCAGCGGTACAGGGACTAGACCCTTGCATCCTCTTTGAGACTTTTCCGCGGAGCATATAGACCAAATTTCGTCTTTATGTACGATAACGTCCGTCCACATAGGGCTCAGTTGCTGGACAAATACCTCGAATCGTAGGATATTCAACGAATGGAGTTGCCTGCGATGTCCCCTGACCCTAATTCCATCGAACACATATGGGACGCCCTTGGACGATCAATTGCAGCTCAATGAGTGGCTCCAACGACCATCGATGAGCTCAAGGGTGTCTTGGTGCAAGAGTCGGTGCAGTTGCCACAGAGATTGATAAGGACCCTGGTAAGCAGTATGAAACGCCGATGCGAGAGTTGTGTAGTTGTTACAGACGATCATACGCACTATTAGGCATGTTTTTCTGTAATCGACAGGGTGCCGGTCAGCTGCTGTGCAGGACACGTGGCCAGTTACCTTATTTAGGGTGCAGGTTGTGCCCATTTTTGTTTTCCCATACATTGGTCTTATATAGAATGATATTTTGGCCAAGTTTAGTTTTTATTGCTTTGTTAGTTTTTTTTAATTGCAAAAAATATATTTGTCCCTTTAATTGTTTTCACCAGTGTACAATATTGCACGATTTCAAAGGGAAAAAAGATGCAGTGCTGCCATCTATGGATTTAGAGGATAAATATATAATTTTTTTTTGTTCAAAGTAATATATATATTTTTTTTTTTTTACTGTAGTTTAAAATAAATATATTAATAGCCAAAAATAAACTGAAAGCAAAAATTAAAGTTTCCATATTTAAAATATACATTTTTATCTATAATATGAAATAATTTAAAAGTTTAATAAAGCTTTTTTTTTTTCACTTAAAAAGAAGTGGTAGAAATATTGCATTTTACCCTCAACATTTTTTACTATTTATTTTTTTTTCTCATTAAGGAATAAAAAGGCAAGAATGAAACTTCGATATTTAAAATATATACATTTAGCTATAACGCCAAAAAAAAGTAAAATTATCAAAGCTGTCCTTCATGCTTAAATAAGCACTAGAAATATTGCATTTTTACTTCAAAATTTTTGAAAAATAATTTTTTTTCTCGTTACGGAATAAAAATACAATTACTAACTTACGCCAATCTGTTACTTATTATTCATTCCTAATTATAAATAATTTTTAATATAGTCTTTCCATTCCTAAGGCTAATAATCAGAATTGAAATTTTAAGCATGTAGACAATACCTGGATTTTGCATTCACTTTTAATGTATATTTTAATACTTAAATAAACAATCCTGAAATCTATTATTTTATATTTACTCAAAAATAGATATTATCTACATATAGACTGATTTTTATTAAAATCTGTGTCATATCTGCCACAGCTGATTTGCTCATTTTGCATGGAATGACCTATAGACGAATCGCTTTTTTATCCTCCGTATACCTGTTTCAACCCTTTATGTACTGAATTATGAAGTCATAAAAATTTTATCTTCTAAAGCATTTTTCGTGAATTGTTTAAACTACATTAGAAGATTTACATAATCATTTAATAAATTTTAGAAGGATTTTAGAAGGATTGAAGGATTCAGAAGGATTAATTAAATTTGAATTTATAGGGATTTTGTGGAATATTTATAACCCCACTCAAATCTTTTATTTTAAATATTTTTCTTAGTATTTTGTAGAATTAGGAAATGAACAAATATAATATTTTTACAATAGTATTATAGAAATACTCCGAATTGAAAATTTCCCTCCCCCCAACGCCAAGAAAACTGAAAAGATGCAATGGCAAAAGAAATCATTCTTTTCAAAATAAATTTGTTTTGTGCAACCAATAACGCTTTTGGAACAAGATAAAGTAATGTATGTATAACTCATTCTAAACTGCATTACAGCTAATCGTTGTATTTAATTAATTCTATAACAAGTTATTTTAATGGTACTTATAAATACCGTCAGTAGATAAAGGGTTAATGTGTAAATTTACGCATTAATTTTTTAGAGTGTAGCATTTATCGCTCATTTACAGAAACGAACAACAAAATTCCTTTACAAGACTGACTATGATCGATAATGTCTGGAAGTGCGTTTTTCGTTGTGTTTGCATTTTTAAATTTCTAATTTTTAGTGAATTACGTGGTGTGTTCTACAGATCATGTACAGTGCTCAAACGACAATATTTGCACACATTAACGTATATGGACAGCAATTGCTTAACATAGAACTTTATCGAGTTATGCGTTTTTTAAATTGTTTATTTATGTATTTCATTTCATATTATAGTATAAAAAATGAAGTTTCTTAATAATATTCTGTTACACTGTAAAAAAAGAAAAAAAAAAAAAAGATGTAAATCTACAAAACTAGTTTTTCTAAAAGCTACAAAAATCTGTTACTAAACTAAGCTTGCTAAAGTTTTATCAGTACACTGTAAAGAAAAAAGATGTAAATCTATAAAACTAATTTTTGTAAAGCTACTAAAATTTTAGCGGTAACCGGGGATAATTACATGAGGTTTTTTTTTTTTTTTTTGTAGTTTTATAAAAATATATAGGTATCTCAGTTTCCTCGAAAATTCTTAGTAACATTACAGATTTTTTTTTTTTTTTTTTACAGTGTAAACGTGAATCTGTTACATGATTTTTTTTGTTGCAGTTACATAAAATGTTCTAGGCATTCCAGTTTCCTAGACAATTGTTAGTAACCTCATAGATTTTATTTTTACAGTGTTTTGGAATGTGTTTCATAGTCTATGGCTGGTGCATGATTTTTCGTTCTTGTTTTATTTATATTTCTACGAACCTTAACGACATCAAAAAAATAGTAGAAGTGGTCCCCAATAAAGCTGAATAATGAAACCCGAATAATGCTGAATTATTCTTCATATTTTACAATGAAAATGAGATGCATACGGTTTTCTTATCAAATTTTGCACATTTCCATTACTTTATGATATCATTGTATTTCACGCAAAGCAAAATAAGTGTGTTGAAATTATACTTATAACAGCTTTAATTTAGTTAAAGTTATAAACAAAAGTTGTGTTCGGATTGTAGTTAGGAAATCTGTATTTTTTGATGGTTGAGTGAATTAAGACTCTGGTATCTTATACAAAATTTGTATGTTGTAGCTCTACAACTAAAATTTCCAGGTACAGTTTTGAATCAACTTGTAGCTTAGTGGAATTTGCGTCCTAATGATTCCAAATATTTATATAATGTTAATAAATTCCCATTTGTATTCTTTATTTAATATTATATTAGAAATATATCTTTTTATTTCAATCGATATTTCTTGATCGAACATCGCTGTAATTTTAAGAATACTATCTTGAAATTCAAAAATTAAAGATAATCACCTTTTGTACGGAAACCGACCACTAAAATTTGTACGCGTAGTTTTCAATCAATTTGTAGATTATTGAAATCTATATCCTCCTAATGACTCCAAACACTTATTTAATATTTATAAAATCCCGTCCATATGCTTTATGTAACATTTATTTAAAAGATATCTTTTTTATTTTAATGGATATTTTTCCATTGAACACTTTATTTTGAATTCCTGCTATCTAAAAAAAAAAAAAAAAAAAAAAAAAAAACTAGCTTGAAATTAAAAAATTAAATGTAAATACCTTTTAAACGTAAACCGATTTCATTTACATCCTCACGTAATTTAACTAAATTTTAAATAGTATTTATTCATTTTCGAACGTATATTAATTTGGTACAAATGCAAGCATTTAGCGTAATTGAATTTTACGATAATTAACTAACTTAAGCTTATAAACAACATTACGACGTAGATTGTAAGTACATTTAAGTTTCTAAAAAAGGCGATGTCATTAAAATAAACCTTTAATGGAATGGAATGCCATAAAAATACATAACGTGTTTTATTTTAATCATAAACGCTCGTAAAAATCTTTAAGGTAAAGTCTTTTATTCAGCGAAAAAATGATTTTTTTAATGTTCTGCATATGCCTTGAAGGAAAGACATTTTGAAATCCAAAACAGTCTATGAATTACTCTAAATAAAGTAACTGCCAAATAAAGGAGATAAAAAAATGGCGAGTCGCTTAAATATTATTTTTGATATTCATGAATGCTAAAGTATTCTTTTTGCCTAAAGTCACATTAAACGTAATCTTAGATTTACACTTTCTTAGTAAAAAGGAATATAGATGATGGCACTAAAAAAAAAAAAAAAATAATAATAATAATTAAAATTACGCTAAAAGAAAGTTGCCATTGTATTTTTTTTTCTTTTCAATAGACGATCTGCAATGTTCGTAGCTTCAGAACTAATTTATTAATTGAGTTTTCTTTCACTTCAAATAAAGTCTTATTAATTAAAATCAAGAAAGAAAAATTTATGCGCCATACGTATATTATGAAACATTTTCCAATACATGCCGAATACTCTAACGAAGCTTCACTATTTAATAAGTTAAAATAAGATATCTAAATAAACAATTTAGAAAACGCATAACACAGATGATTAGCACTTATATTAATTTTAGAAGTTAACGCCCATAGTCGATAAGGTATTCGAATTCTTTTTAATAGTCATGTACAGGGTCCGACAAACACCGGGCGCCGGGTCGGCCAGGCGACTAAACAATTGCTATTGGCGACTAACTTTTTTACCTACTTATTAATTTAATTTTTTTTGTTTAACCCCAAATATTCCATGTGCTATTGACAAATGGTATTTCAAATCAAAATTTCAAAGCGATTTTTAGTTTATGTAGATAATTTCTTGTTGAGAATTCAAGATAAGGATATTAATTTGTCTACTGTTTTAATATTAAAAAGCAGAAAAACCAACGTTTAAAAATGCACAAAAAATACAAGAAAAGCAGCAAACAGCTGTTTCGAATCTACTATCGAGATTCTTCTTCAGTGCAAGATAGGGGAAAAGGTATAGCGTTTTAGGAACAAGCAAGGCTGAGCCTTGCTTGTTCTAGAACGTTGTTCCATTTCCCCTATCTTGCACTGAAGAAGAATCTCGCTAGTAGATTCGAAACAGCTGTTTGCTGCTTTTCATGTATTTTTTGTGCATTTTTAAACGTTGGTTTTTCTGCTTTTTAATATTGTTGCAAAAAGGCTTTATTTGCTATTTTTATACTGTTTTAATGTTTAATTTCATAGTTTGTTTCTATTTAATTTTTGCAATGTAAAAGCGGTATTATCTAAAACTTTTTACCCAGTTTGATTTTTTTAATGAATTGCTAACTTGTTCGCTGTAAAATGACACATGCCATTCAAAATTAGCCGAATATGATTATGTTTAGCCAGTGTTCCATTTTGAACCGAATGCGTTAATGTCAGAGATATGATTCTTCAAGCTGGCTCCTAAGAATTTTTCCTGACGCCTAAGCATTTTCAACTTTTCTCAGTCTCTGGTCATGTATATGATCTATAGATTTGTATACACAGCATACAATTTACAAAAATTTAATTCTGTGAGAAAACGCATAAATTTATGAAGATTCAGTTTCAGCAACAGCCGACCATAGAAGGTAACACTATTTTTTATTTGCAGCCCTGTTTATGATCCTTAGAATTTTAAACACACCACATATTAAACTAAAATTCAATTCTGTTAGGAAACGCATAATTCAACTAAACACTCACATCCAGAAATTTACATTCATAGTCGGCAAATATCAAGTTCTTTTCGCAGTCCAGGATATGAATTTATTTATAGTCTATAAACATATCTTAATATTAATGTATGGTCAAACTGAAAATTGAATAACACAATTTAAAAAACTCTCCAAGCAAGGAGAGGTTGGGGCAAAATGGATCACTTTTTGGAAATTTGAACTGTGACAATTAATTGCAGAAAATGGACTGACTACATACTAATGTTTAATGTTATGTATAATTTTACTCAGTAGGTAGTTGTCTCTTGAAAAGTGTAAAGAATTATTTTCAATGTATCATGTTACCTGGTATGAGTATCTTTTTCAAAAAATACCTCTTTGATCCCAATTACCCCATGGGGTAATTGGCATAGGCGATTAAAAGTTCTCGGTGCGGGTTTCACAAGCAAGATATTTTTACCTTTACAACTACAACATTTCTCAGAGATACAGTATTGGAAAGAGAAGTACGCTGGGAAAACTTTTTAAGGGATTTTCAATAGTAATATATTTTACACTCTACGTACAAAACAAAATCAAATGCTTGTTGTATTACTAAAGAAATAATTTTTAAAGTGTAAAAAAATCAATTTTTTCAAAATAACACGAAATGCAAGCAACGGAGGAAAAAGGATCAGTCAAAGCTCATTGTGAAGTAGAAAATTTTCATTTACATTGAAAGTGCTGAGTCCTAATTGGTTCTAAAACATGCAGACATGGCTAAAATTTGGAATAAATGCAAAATAAAATTGTAAAATATTTTTTTTGCTAACACAAAATGTGCAGTAATGTAAACTAAACTAGGAGTTCATAGGATCTGAAAACTGGAAGATTAAAAAATGCATTCAAATCACAATTTGATATGAATAGAAAATTAAATTTTCGATTCCAATTTACCCTTAACCAAAAAAATCTGTGATCCTATTTACCCCGAAAGTGATATTTCTGGGGTAATTAGGATCGTACAGATTATTCACATTATGCTTCGTCTGTTGCAAAACGTAAACATTTCCTCTTAAAAACAATATTTTTCTAAATTAAAATCCATAGCTATATTTCAATATTCCAACAATTTTTTACACAGGACCTTTTTTAACTAAAATATTCTCACTTTGACGGACAACGCTTTTCTCTGTGTTCTGGGAAAACAGTGATTACTGCTACAGGTACATAAATGTTCACACTAAAAATATTACATATGTAGAATATTAGTCAGACTTCCTAATTAGCATAGTCATTTTCTTTATTTGTTACAGATTGCGCCTGAAATGCCCTTGATCAAAATTACCCCTACCTCCCTTATATGAGCTGTAGAATTTATGCAAGCAACCTACTTTACTAAAATTGGGCTAAGATTGAAAAATTATGCATACCACATCTGAAAACCCACTTCCAGTGATTATGGCTCATAGATGGTATTGCATCATAATTCTTTTTTGTACCTCTGTAATGAACAAACAACTCTGCACTCCACATTCCACAGTAAGCATATTGTAGTGCACTCCAACAATGCACTTCAATTACATTATGTTTGAAATAGTGAACATCTTTAAAGTACACTGCAACGGTTTTTCCCTTTAGGCGATAACGTAACAGAAATATTTTATGAGTACATATAAATGAAGGATAAATGCTTTGCGCTTATGTATTTTACAAAATATCTGTTGCATTGTATGTCAACTATGCATATTAGTTTCATTATGCTTTAAATGCTGTAATTATACTGCAAAGGATTTTCCACCATAGACAATAATGCAACGAAATTAAATTATTTTGTGTATCCCTGTAAACTATGTATGAATGCTGACCACTCCATTTTCAAAAAGAAATGGCCTATGTCAAACCTCAAAACATACACCAAGCTTATGGCATTCCAAGTATTATATTTATGTAAATTACGTACATATTGTATGTAAATCTATATATATAGTATACTAGGGGGCTCTGCCCCCTGCAAGCTACGCTTGCCAACCCCCGTTCAGACACCGCAGAATCTAAAATTACGCTAATCTGGTCGGTTTTAAAAATATTATAGAAGATTGAATTATTCTGAAAAAAGCTGTGCAGATCTCCCTGTAAACGGGTTTCCATTCAATTTCCTTTGATGTCAAAAATTTAAGGCCGAATCAGTAGCTGTTAAGACATCCAGTGGTTGTTTTCGTGTTTGATTAAAGAGTATCAGTTAAACATTTGAAAAGAAGCTAAAATAAAATGAATTAAGTGTAACAGAGTCTTTGTCTCCCGGTATTTTAAAACAATTTCTATAACAATAGCCTAAGTTATGTGACTATAATCAACAGTTCCGGGCGAACCACTTCGCTTTTTATATTCCTGGTGCCATTTTGGTACTTTAATGTTAGCCAGGTATAGGTGATAAGTCGCCAAATATTATCTCCATCATTTCATCTATAAATCTCCATCATTTCATCTATATTATAATAGTCCAAGTCATGTAACTGCCATAAATAAATACACTCTGATCCCTTCGCTTTTCATATGAAAGTTTGACCCAGATATCATATACGGCCTCTCATATTGGCGCGACATTTTTCGACGCTAATTTGGGGAAAACATCAACAGCATAAACAACAACATCCGGCTTACCAAATCAAGCAAAATAACGATACTATGGCCCCAGTTAAGTGCCCGTTGCGTATATGACATTGGCGTCAGAAAAAAAACACGCCAATATGGGTCCGTATATGATATCTGTGCCGATAGTTTTCCCTTTTGATTAAAAAATCAAATTTCTTTTTCGAATAAAACTACATAAAAGTTTCAATGGTCGCAAAGAATTCTTAGTACTGTTACGCTAGCCGGGTGCAAATCTCGCCAATAGCTATTTTTCAACTCGCAAGTTAGTATTTTTTTTCATTTTTCGAGTGGTAAATTAAAACATTGCTTTGAAGTTGAAATTAAATATCATCGTATGTTACATCATTTAATATTTGGCCAGATGTCATATACGCACCGGGTTTGGCGTGATTTTTTTAACGAAAATTTGGCGAAAACCTCTTTTTCGAATACCAGTTACATATGTATTTTTGGTAATACTTAGTTATCCCGTCGACCAAAAATCTATCGCCAAACTATAAGATTAAATGCCAATAATGGTTGATCGTAAATGTCACAATTCACATAACTTTAAGCAAGTTACACGTCTTTACGTCATCAAGTGATTTTTATTTCGACGTTTTATTTGTATATTTATTAATGTTATACTATTTTCTTTGTTCTTTCGTTATTTAACATAAAAATTATGTGAATTTGTATAATTTGGTTTGGCGATTTATATAATTTGGTGAAATGGGTCGACGGAATAACTAAGTAGTAATTATTTTCTATTATTTTAAAGGAAAATAACCAAAAAAATAATTAACTACAGAACAAAACAATTTATGTATTTATTTATTTATTTATTGTACAACAAACATACTACTTGTGTGCGCACACAAGAAAGCAATTAAATAATTAAAAAAAAATAAGAAAATAAAGTCAATAAACATTTATTATTAAATAAACAATAGCCGGGTTACCCTGCCAACCAAAATAATGCCATTTTGGCGCCAATTAGGTACCCCGGTGCGTATATGACATATGCGCCTAATATTTTTCTTTTCATTTCGTTTAAAACAAAAAATAAAGAAATGAAAGCCATTTATTTAAATGTTTCTGTATTAAATAAATGATAATGAAATACAAATTGAATTATGAAGAAAAGTAACATGATACATTTCTTAGCATATATTTAAGGGAGGCCAAACTTCTCGCCAAATTAGTTTGAAATAGTAACCTTTTCTAAAATCGGAAGAAAATATATCTCTTTGATTAAAATTTCAGTTGCCATCATTAGAAAAATGTATATAAAATTAGAAAAATATTAATATTTCGAAAACTATTCGAATTTAAAAATTCTAATACCAGTTTTGAAATCTGCGGATCAATATTGATTTTTGGTGTTAATTTCATCGCAAAGTATTCCATATTTTAGGAGAAACCATGAAACATAATCAGTTGTTTAATCAGTCGATTCATACTTCCGTTTCATAAATTCGTTTCATTAGGATTTTATGTATATGGGGTAGATATAAAACAACATTTGCCCGGAGGTTAGTTCGGCCATCTAGAGATCAAGATCGACTGCAGTAAGTAGCTTCTTACTTTTCGTTATAAAGTCTACCTAAAATGACCAGAAGGAACCAAAAAATTACTTTTATTGTTCTTTAAAATACCGTTAACCCCTTTCCTGTGACGCCCGAACTCAGTTCGGGCAACGCAAGCCCGCCAATTTTGGAATGCCCGACCCGAGTTCCGGCAAGAGAAAATAAGTGTTTCAATTCCGTGAAGCCCAAACTCAGTTCGCCCAATGCATAATATGTAATTTACCATTTTCCCAATAGATGGCAATACTTTCCTCCGAAAAGTTTGGCAGTTTCGCGCCATTTGTCGGATTTTTTTAATTTCGCACTTCTTCCCAAATTTCATTCAAACTGCATTACCATACTGTAAAGGATTTGTGAAATTCAAAGGAATCTGAGGCACATGGAATTAATGACAGTTGATATAAATAATAATATCTACCCCATATATATAAAATCCTAATGAAACGAATTTATGAAACGGCTGAAATGTGTATCGATTCTTTGAATCGACTGATTAAACAACTGATTATGTTTCACGGCGATTTCTCCTAAAATATGGAATACTTTGTGATGAAATTAACACCAAAAATCCGTATTGATCCACAGATCTCAACACTGGTATTAGAATTTTTAAATTCGAATTAGTTTTCGAAATATTAATTTTTTTCTAATTTTAAATACATTTTTCTAATGATGGCAACTCAAATTTTAATCATAAAAGATATTTTTTTTTCATAATTCAGAAAAGTTTACCATTTTAAATTAATTTGGCGACCAGTTTGGCCTCCTTCAAATCTATGCTAAGAAGAATGCTTTTTTTGTATTTCGTTATCATTTTATTTAATACAAAACATTTAAATTGATGGCTTTCGCTTCTTACTTTAAAAAAAAAAAAAAAAAAAAAAAAAAAAAAAAAAAAAAACCGAAAAGAAAAATATTAGGCACAGATGTTTCATACGCACTGGGGTACCTAATTGGCGCAAAAATGGCATTATTTTGATTGTCATGGCTATTGTCGTTTATTTAATAATAAATGTTTACTTACTTTTATTTTTTTTTTTATTTATATAAATTAATTTGTTCTATAGTTATTAATTATTTTTTTGCTATTTCCTTTTGAAAATAATAGAAAATAATTAAAAAATACGGTACAACGTAATAGTTATTCCGTCAACCAATTTCGCAAATTATATAAATCGCCAAACCACTCGCCAAGTTGTACAGATTGACAAAATTTTTACTTTAAATAACGAAAGAACAAATAAATTAGTACAACATTAATAAATATAAAAATAAAAATAAAACGTCGAAATAAAAATCACTTGATGATGTAAAAATGTGTAACTTGCAGAAAATCAAGTGAATGTGACATTTTCGATCAACCATTATAGGCATTTAATCTTATAGTTTGCGATAGATTATTGGTCGACGGGATAACTAAGTAGTACCAAAAATACATATGCAACTGGTATTCGAAAACGAGGATTTCGCCAAATTTTCGTAAAAAAAAATCATACCAAACATGCATAGTATATGAACAGGTATATGATATCTGGCGAAATATTAAATTATGTAACAAACCATGACATTTAATTCGAACTTCAAATCAATGTTTTAATTTACCACTCGAAGAATAAAAAAATTCTATCGGGCGAGTTGCAAAAAAGATATTGGCGAGATTTCCACCCGGCTTTTTTTTCTTTCGGCAGAGATGTCATATAGGGCCCCATATTGGCGCGATTTTTTTTCTGACGCCAATGTCATATACGCAACGGGTACTTAACTGGCACCAAAGTATCGTTATTTTGCTTGATATGGTAAGCCGGATGTTGTTGTTTATGCTGTTGATGTGTTCCCCAAAAGTATATGACATTTGTGCCAAACCTTCATATGAAAGGCGAAGGGATCAGACCGTATTAGTTTATGGCATTTGATAACTTGAACTATTATAATATAGATGAAATGATGGGGATAGAATAATATTTGGCGACTTATCACCTGTGCGTGGATAACATTAAATTATCAAAATGGCACCTAGAGTATAAAAAACGATGTGTTCCGCCGGGAACTGTTGATGATAGTCACATGATTTAGGCTACTGTTATAGAGATTGTTTTAAAATATCGGGAGACAAAGACTCTGAATATTTAATTCATTTTATTTTAGCTTCTTTTCAAATGTTTAACTGATCCTCTTTAATCAAAAACGAAAACAACGATTGGATATCTTAACAGCAACTGCTTTGCCCTTAAATTTTTGCAATCAAAGGGAATTGAATGGAAACCCGTTTACAGGGAGATCTGCTCAGCTTTTTTCAGTATAATTTAATAGTCTGTAATATTTTTAAAACCCATCAGATTACCATGTTTTTTTATTTTTAGATTCTGCGGTGTCTGAACGGGGGTTGGCGAGCGTAGCTTGCAGGGGGCAGAGCCCCCTAGTTGTAATGTAAAAATAGCAAATAAAGCTTACCACATCATTAAAAATTCTCACTCTTTAGTCAATGACTTATCTAGTACTCCTGATTTTCCAAGTATTTGGAAAGCATTAATTTAATTTCCCCTTTTTTGGTTTCTTTTTCTCTCCTTCTCCGGTAGATGTCGCTACTTGTCCACCCAGACGTTTCCACTGCTTCTCTCTCATTGGTTGTTTTCGGCGCTTTCACTACCCGCATAGGGTATATAAGCCAGCGCGTCTCTGTCTCTGATTTTGCTCAGCTTTGCTTTTTCTAGCGCGCTGTTCCTTTTTCCCTATCTTGCACCGAAGAAGAATCTCGCTAGTAGATTCGAAACAGTTGTTTGCTGCTTTTCATTTATTATTTGTGCATTTTAAACGTTGGTTTTTCTGCTTTTTAATATTGTATTAGTTTATTATATTTATCTTGAAAATTATGTCATTTGATTTATTTTACTATCATTTGAGCAAAAATTACTGTAATCCATTAACATTTCCCATATATGTGGAAATATTGAATATAGTAGTTATTTCGTTTATTTATTTATTTTTAATAATCTATTTCCAACATTTTGATGATAATAACGAACAAAATTCAAGAATTATTTTTTTTTCCATTCTTGGCATTTTTTTCTCAAATATATTCCACAGGCAAGGGGTTAAATTGGGTCTTAAATTACTTCAAATGAATCTTCATTTGGCGTAACACTTTTCTGACAACGTTTCTGAAAGTCCTAGAAGCTATCAGAAAAGGCATGTTTGGGAGTCGATCGTAATCTTAATGTAACAAGTTGTTGGGTAACCCAAATTTATTCAAACCTTTTCGCCTTGTATATACGGCTTTATGGGAGTAAACAGAAATAAGTCAGCGTCAGCTGCCGATCTCGTATACTCGATCATATTTGAGGTTCTGGTGGTCAACTACCAGCTAGAAATTGGTCATTCGCATTCATTTTATTTTTTTTTCTGCTGCGAAAGCGTTTGAATAAATCATACACACATTTTAAGGCTGAAGCTTCCATCTCATACACATGAACCAATATTTCACTCTCGATCGTTGATTTCTTTAATTTTTAGTAAAATCTGTTGTTAAACGGAAGCTTCGTTGCGATCTCCCATACTAATTACTTTCGAATGGCCTCATTGGAATTCATCTTGGAATCAATCGATGTGCCTATCTGAGTTGGTTGTCAGTGAATGCTGATACTCACCTCATGCCTGGCCAGTTTGTAATTCAGATATTATACCATTCATCGAACTTTTTAGACGCACCATTTTCTTCCGTGTAGTGTTTGCTGTCATGTTCCGTTTTATTCTGCAACCCATTCAGACACTTGATTAGTGCTGGCTACAGGTAAATGGAGTTCGGTGCAGGTGATCGCGGATATGAATCTGTGTTACTACTATAGGATTATTGTATAAAGAGATCTTAGATTACACAATCTTTCAAAAAACATTTGATCCAATTTAAAATCCAATTTTCCCACACATGAACTGAATAAAATAAGTGTATTTGGCGAGCAAAGGATTTCATAAAAACAGTTTTATAGTTATCATTTTTTTTTTCAGATATAGGTTTGTCATTCTAGAAAATGTTTACACATATTAGAATTTTCTCCGTCATTTAATAAATAAATCGGGAAAAAAGTTGATTATGCGAACACCTTTATGAAAAGTTGTTCATAAGAAATGTTGCTTATTCTGAGTTTTCCTTGAGAAAACGGGATAATATGGATCACTTTTTCTTCAAAGGTCTTCGTCAAGATATCCTACTTCAGGCAGCACGACCAAAAGAATCTTTCTAACCTAATAATGGTAGATATATTCATTTCTACTTTTTCCGTTTCTATCTTTTTGTTAAGGAGGCCCTAAATTAGCGAAATGGGATTTAGAATAAGAAAAAAGACAGAAATAAAACTACGCTAAGGGTATAACAAATTTCAGACCTGCACAAAAAGGCCGGGTGCGTGATTTTTATAAGGATTTTGAGGAAGTTGAATATATTTTTGATTAAGTTTTATTTGAAGTCAGACAGAATTCAAAAGATATGGCAAGGGTTATTGTATATTGAACGTTTCGAGGCCTACATATCACCATATTAAAAATATCATTCAAAATAAGTCATTGAGTCATAGAATCTATGCAAATTTTATGGATTTGTTGTGCAACTTTAATTGGGTAACCGGTACAGATGGCTACAGGTCGTAAAATTCAGATATAATACTTACGGAATTTTATATAAGAATGCAGAGAATACAAAATTTGTTTTAGGCAGTCGGGGCTTGCAATCGGGACCAATGTTTCTTTTGAAAGGATAAAACACGTAAACATGTTATAAATTTTGAGAGAGGAAAATGGTAATTTTTGCCACGCAAATAAATAAAAATAAAACTAATTTTCGGCCACAGAGCTTTAATAAAGGATCGAAAGGCTAGTTTGCCAGCGCAAGTAAATATTAAAGAAATATACCGTGGGTGAGAAAAACTAATGGGATTATCGTCATTATTTGAGGGAGAGCCACTGAGAATTCAATTTACAAGGGAGTAGATGTTCAAGGGATGGAAGTGTTTTCCATTTTCCGCGAAAGAGCGGGCCATTGAAATATATAGAATGTAGAACGTTATGTACAGGAGAGCATTGCAGTATTCAGGATTATCAGTATTATTATTGAGGATTGGATCAGTATTATTATTGAGGATTAGACCAGTTTCTTGTGAGAAGAATCATCTTTTTTTTTTTTTTTTTTTTTTAATAGTGTCCATTATGTGTTTCTGGACATAGGGTGACCCCGCCAGTAGTTGATACTCTTCCAGTAGTTGATCAAATTTTTGAAATATTGCACCATTTCATGCGGAAATGTGTTTTACACGTGGCACTAGACATGATATTTTTCAATTCCTACTATTAGTTCACACTCTTCCTATATTTATTTATTTATTTATATATTTATATATCGTGTTCAAATTTTCAATCATTAATAAAATACTTATTATTCATCCTATCAAGTTGAAATAAATTTTTTAAACTTGTACTGGATCACAATTGATGTTAATACAGTTTTTTCAAATATTAATTCATTAATTAATTTTTAATTAATTAATTTTAGTTTTACATGGGAGACAAAATGGCGGCCATTGGTTATTGAAGCATTTAATCCATCTTCATATCTATAAGGGGGTTACCAGAGGGGGACCCTGTTATGCCACCAAATACCGCCAAGTTTGGCGACCAGAATGAGTCGCCAAATGTAACGCAAATTTGGCGATCAAATTGAGTCACCAAATGTGACGCCAACTTGGCGATACCTCTAATATTTCGCCAAAATCCCATAGACTTCCATTGTAAACCTACTTGCTTATAGAAAATCATCAAATGTAGATATTTTAATGCAACAAAAACTAATATTAGCTTAAGGGATTATATTAAATTTTTCTTTGATGACCTAAGTAGGAATTGACTTTAAAAACAAGAGTTTTATATTACTTGTTCTTTGAATGTTGGAGCACCAGTTGTCACATTGTTGTCAGTTGTCTGCTGTGAGAGACGCCTTTTTATGAATTTTTATATTAGAAAATGTAAAAATTATAGTTTTTGATTAATTGAAGGTAATTACGGTAAGTTAAAATAATCCACTTCCATCTTGCTTATTTCAAGTAACAGTTTTATATGAATTAGTGTTAATCACAGCCCAAGCATGATATTTTAAAGATTAATTTTGAATTATCGACTGATTTCTTAGATTGATCAACTACTGGGAAAATGGCAATTTCCCAGAAACTATTTATTTATAATTTTGTTGTTATTTAATTTCAGCAGATTTAATTTTGCCCACTATAGGATATTCATTAAGGGTTGTAGCAATCATGTTAATTTACTTCTAAAACTTAAAAGGAAGAAAATATAATAAAAACTGCATAGCACTGACCTTATTTGATCAACTATTGGTTAGGTCACCCTATAATTTTGTGCCAGTGAAGATCAATCAGCATGTGGTTAAAGAGAAAATGTAAAGAATTTAATCCTCAATTTCACTCTGAGGTAAAATTTTTGTATTGTAAATTTTCAAATAACATTTAAAGTTGATTAAGCTGTTTCAGAATTAAATATATTTATCTGAAATTATAATTTATGATACCAAAATCGACAATCTCTTAATAAAGTATAGTATTTTGCGTATTGATAATTGGATTAAAATAAAAGTGTGTTATTAAAAGGTTAAACTTTTTATTATTAATTATGAGTTTTATTTCTTTAGAAACGGGTATAATAAAATATTGGTTTATGGGGTAATATTCAACTTTTTGCTAATTTATCACTATACGTTTTCGGCTAGCTGAAATTATTTTACAAATTTAAAGAATATGAAGATGATAACAATAGAACTAACTACATTGAGAGAACGTACCTTTGTTGATAAAATAAATAGTAAAGAATTGAAATATTTATGTAAGAGTAAGGGAATGGACGAGTACCCCAGTACGATGATGTCGCGTGTTGCCAGATTTTAATGGGTTGATACAATAAAAGTCATTTGTAACAAAATAAAATCTTAGAATCATATTTAAATATTTTTGCTTATCTACAGGCTGATTAACCATAATTTTTTTCTGCTATAATAGAATTATGGAAAAAGCAGTTGAAACATTTATCTTTTATATTTTATTTAAAAGTTAAAATGATAAAATATAACCCTCATTCATCGTTTTCTATGCATTTTTAAACAGATAGAAAACGAAATTTTTCATCACATGTTGATTGCTTCTTTATTTGTGATATATTTCATTTTTATTTTACGCTCTATATTAGAAAAAATTTTGAAATAATCGACTGTACTCTATTTTTAAATAGAAATTCACTTTTATTTATTACATTCTGTAATTGAAACCATTCACCGGATACTACTTTAGCATGCAATAATTAATTCAACTTGCATGAAAAGGGTAGCCTTGCTCCACATTTATTATAGCTTTTGTAGAGTGTCTCACTATTGAATAAAAGAAAAGCATTGTATAATTATGTATAATATTTTATATAAAAGTAATAAAATAAATCCTTTGATATTGTGATCTATCCACATTATACTAAAAATAAATCTTATAGTTAATATTATTTTATTAAGAACTGCATAAAACATAATATACAAAAAGAAAAGTCTTTTGGTTTCTTTTTTAAAGGCTTTATAAATCATTATTTTTGTCCTTCTTGGAAAGAGTGCTTTATTAATGAATGGAAACAGATTAATATTTAATGATATCACACAATGATATCGCGAATTAATTAAAGATCTTAAAGCCAATGTTACTTTATATATTTTTTATTATTCATAATAATATTTATTTTTAGACATAAATGGATAAAATTTTATTGCGGATTAATGCATATAACATTTTTATAAGGCCATATTCTCATTTAGTTTTATAAATAGTCGGGTTCTTTATGTTTCAAAAGGAATACATGTTGTACAAAAAAAAATTTAAACGCACTTTATTTTTCTTATTTTTTACCGGTTTAAGATAAATTGGAAATATAAAATAAAAATTTGTGTAAGATTACTTCGGAAAACAGATTATGCTAATGGAATAGTTCTGCCATTCGTTTTTAAAAAGTTATTATGCTTTTTAAATTTTTATTCAACCTTCTTGGTTATAATTGCTCGATTAGAAAAAAATTCCTTTTGCTCCAACAAGAATATTATAAAAAAAGAAAAAAAAAGAAAAAAGAAACTAAAACCTGTATCTTTAAAGTTAACTCGTTTACATTGACGGAAAGAAGCTGTCTTATAGTATCTTTTTGTACAATTTCAAATGCTATATAATAAGTGAAAATGAAACTGATAAGAATTAACGTTCTTCAGATCAAAAATATAGGGATGATTCCTTAATTTCGTTTTGCCTCGAATAACTGGCGAACCAAAAAATTACGTGGTGCGCAAGTATAGTAAATCGGATATGTACTTCTCTTTGAGGTACCTAGCAGCACCTCGCTGCAGCAAACTGCTGAATGAGCATACCTATCTCGAAAACGGTGAAAAAGTCTATTACAAAATTGTAGAGCATTTCCGATTTAGTATGCAGTTATGTCTTGTAAAAATAATTTTATTAGAAGCCCTGAAATGTATTTATTTTCATATTCAATCAGCCTCTTAAATACGGTATTAATTACATGCAGAAATATGACATAAAAGGCGGATGCGCATTTACTAATAAAACTAAGACATCTAAGTATGGTACAATTTATTTTAATAAAAAGTCCAAGTGTAATAGGCTGTATGTGCCCGCCCTCGGACGCAAGACAAATGCTAACTGCCGACGGTGGGCCATTGAAAATACTAACTGATTTTCATATTAAAAAAAACTGTATTTCGCTTATATGTGTTAATAATATATGTACACATAGACACGTTTATGATTATGACTAGATTCATAAGCATTTTGGGTCATACAGTAGTAATTTGCGTTACATTTAGAACAATTTACTTCAGTAATTTCAGTAATATACATAACTGAAAAAAATTTCAAAATGTAAAGTTTACATTAGTTTGTTAATTAAACCTATCACATGCTTAATTTAGATGAAAATTACCTAATTTTAGTGTTATTTCTTGAACTCTGGCGTTATTGACTTTACTGAAAAAGGAACGTACGTTACCGTAAAAAAATATAAGTTCCATTCTCATTTTTTAGGTAATTTTTATCTAAACAGACCTTTGGATAAGTTTAATTAAGGTATGTGACTACCCTCAAATCGCTGTTTGTTTTTCGAAATTTTTCGATTTCGATTTTTATTATTTGAAATTAAAGTTGAAACATTTAGGATTCCAAAAATGCAGTCATTCAGGGTAGCTTTGATCCGCATTTTCTCTATTTTCATATGACACACTCTTATTTTAAGAATATTGTTGCAACTAGAGAAGAAATGATCCTCAATGAATAAAAGAGAAGAAATGATCCTGAATTATTATTTGACTATAAAAAATTAAGGAATAATAAGGATAAAAGGAACAAAAAATGAATTTTTAGCCTGGTTCAAAGTTACCTAGCCATTTAGGATAACTTTGCACCATATGATAAATATTATCTAAAATAATTCATTATAAAAAAAGTATTATAGTTAGGACAACTTTAAACCGCAAAAAAATATTTTCAGATATGTAAAGACTCCGAATTTACATTTCCCAAAATCACAAGATTTGTATAATTTATGATATTACAACAAATATCAGGCATAAGAAAAGTGGAAGAAGAGAACCATGAACATTTATAAATAAAAAAAAAACTGTTTATTGTTCATATAAAACATAAAAATGCAGTGGAAAACAATTTTCAATGTTTTATCTCAGTAATATATCCATAGTTACAGTGATACATACTAGTACTAGTATTATTCAAACAAGAATAAAAATTATCGAATATATGAAATGACAAATTTGAATAGCTCCGCCCCTAAAAACGCCTTTAAATGAAATGTATGTATTTTACACATATTTGTCAAAATATTTATATGTTATATCTAATGTTCACTTTTGGCATTTATATAAAATATACATGCAAATATGGGAAATTTTTGACAGTAGCACCTGTAATCAGTATAACTTTGAGCCGGCTCAAAGTTACCCTGAAAATGTGATAAAATGTTAGTGCCTTCTTATTTTACGTTTTATTAACTATTAATAAATAAATAATCACATTTACAACATTTACACACTAATATGTCTGATAAATGAGTATATTGTTACTTACTATGGAAATTAAATTGGATTACAACTTCTTCAAAACAGCATTCAAAATTAGCTTGAAAACAGTACTTCACAAAAATGGTTAGATGATGCAATTAATAACGCATAATGTTGCTAATTTATTTTCTAAAATAAAGAGTGGAAATCCCAATTTAGAACCTTGCCAACAGAGCTCAGTTCGGGAGTTTATTTAGTATTTTGGAGTCAAAAATATTGAAAAATAGGAGGTGGTGCAAAGTTACACCCCAAGGTTCAAAGTTACCCTGAATGACTGTGCTTTTCTTTTGGTTCAGCGATAATAAGAAGCAAAGTTATAGCCCAAAATATAAACCGGAAATTAACTTTCTGAAACTGGAAGTGATTGTTTAAAGAGCCAGAGAAAGGTAAAGAATAGGTGCATTTTAATGCACAAATGTATGATCACATATGACATATACACAAATATATAAATCTCTATAACTATGGTGGATTTCAAAATTGCAAACTTTAAACATAATTTTTTGTGCTTTAGCAAAATCTTAATTTGCTTTTTCTGGAAAACTGCGTTTTTCATTGTGTACATTTACGGGAAACATAATTTCTTAAAAAGTTTTTAAGATATAAATAAAATTTTGTGACAACGTTCTGCTCTTCTATAGGTAATGTTATGAAGTAAAATATAGCTTGTAAGTTTGTATATGTTAATTTAAGAGCCATTTTTATTAAAAAATGCACATTTTTTAGAAAAAATCATGTTTTGTATACAAAATTTGGCATAAGTTAGTAAATTTAAGATGTTTTGCAAATATTTTGCTTCATAACACAGGTAAGTGGTTTGCTAATATATTGTTGAAAAAAAAAGTGAAATATATTGAATAGATTTCGTAGATTGGATATATTTCGAATTGAATAGATTTTCTGTTTGGGATAAACGCATTTTTTTACTAAAATTTGATTAAATAGTGCCTAAATTTGAAAAGTTAATAAAAATTCCTTTAAAAATTTGTATGAATTCATAGTGTAATTCCCTGTTTTAATTAAAAACACATGTGTTTGATAAAAATATTATATTTTTCAAAAAAAAAGTGCTCCGAAGGTAGGCACATACCTTAACAAATCATGTCAACTTTACTTTTGAATATTTTTTTGTGTTAAATTACTAAAATCATTGGAGTAAATTGTTCTAAATGTAACGCAAGTCACCATGGCATGACCCTTTTGAGAAAATAAGGAATTACACTTTATATTAACGAGTATGAAAAAATGCACCACGCATATATAGGGCATTCTCACAATCTTTTGACTTTCATGTCCCTAAATAATAATTTTTTATTTTAATACACTTTTTTGTGTTTTTTTTTTATTTCATATACTTAGGAACATCCCATTGCATGATTGCACAACAATATTAACGAGATAAATAAGTTTTGGACGATGTTTATGGTCCAAACACCTGGAAAACTCATCTACCGTACCATGTCCCTGATGCTGATAGTGAAGTTTGGAGCTGTCTGGATAAAATTGTTTCAATAAAAAGAATTCGATATAATTTTTTTTCTGAAACTGGAACTATTGTTTTATATAAATATGTAGCTAAAAATTACCCGGCACACATTTTTAGGGTTGATATTATTTTTTGAAGTCTGTCCCTAGGTTTTAGATTTTTTACCATCCCCCTTCTAAAATTATACAGAAAATCACTTCAGTTGCAGCGACAGAATTTTTTTTAAGTTTTTGCTCATGCGGAAGTATGCTAGAGAAAGAATATCTAAAATTCTTTGACAGGAAATTTACTGTAGAATATAAATCAGCATTTAAATATCAATTTCAAGCACCGTGGCTTTATTGTTAGTCTTACCGTCCCCAAGGTTTATTCCTGCACTTTTCGAGGTAAATTTAAAAAAAAATAATTTAATCCAATGTTTACAACTGTTTCGAAAAATCAGTGAACATTGTGGCTATCACTTAGTCTTAACATGATTTTCCTAAAAATAGGTGTTAATTTTCCTTACCGTTCCATCCTTACCGTCTCTTTTTTTACCATTTCGTCCCTTTTTTTTACCTTACCGTCCCTTCTTCAACACCCCTTTAAGACAATGTTA
Source organism: Maratus speciosus (assembly GCA_963932465.1). Taxonomy (NCBI): domain Eukaryota; kingdom Metazoa; phylum Arthropoda; class Arachnida; order Araneae; family Salticidae; genus Maratus; species Maratus speciosus. The sequence goes on along the minus strand of OZ010786.1, from coordinate 50,530,112 downwards.
TACAAAAATTCTGTATTAAAAGTACTACATTTGTATTATTTCTTATTTGAATGTCCTGTGGGTACTATGCAAATTGATTATAAGTAAAAATTTAGAAGAAAATAAAAAGTTATAGGGGTAAAATGGTAAGAAAAATTAAACTCGCAAGTTTAACCTAAACCTCAGTTAAATAAAAAAAATTTCGCTGCTGACCATTTTTTCTTTATTTTGAATCATTAAGGCATTCGTCTATCAGATTAAAATGTTATTTTAGCAAGTTTAATTTTGTCAGATTTTTTTTTTTCCAAAAGTCAAAAGACTGTGAGAATGCCCCATATCTAAATATAGCATTATGTAGGCAGAGGAAAAAGAAAACATTGTAATTTTAAATCTTAAGAACATAATTCGGAAAAAGGTACTCACAAAGCAAACTGTTTTCTATCAATTCCATTACATAAATCAGCTCTTCTGAACGCTTTTGTAAATATTTTGCAGTTCTTCGCTACTATTACTGTTGCAAGTATGGATTATCTTTTGTTTAATGTCGCATGCATTTGTGTATTCCGTCCGTGTTTTTCTTTATTTTGCAAAGTCTCACATATTTATATATGTAATTCGATAGGTTATCTTTATTAGCAATTGCTAATTAATTAATTATCTTTATTAGTAATTGTTAATTAAACATAATTCTAAACAAAGACACAATCTTGCTTAATGGTACACAAAACAAGAACTTTAATAAGCTAAAAGTTAAATTCTACGTTTCGAGCTGTTTTTACAGCCGTCTTCAGAAAAAATATGATGGTTAAATGACTTAAAAGCTCAGAGATGAAGGTTTCCTGTGCGAGAGATAATTTGTCGAACACTGACTAAAGATATGAAAACAAAAATGTAGCGGTGCCATCCAGTGAAAATAAATACTTATTAATGAAAATAGTTCGAATAAATCAAAAGTTCGAATGAAGAAACCACGAGTGTCGCCATCTACGCATGAGGGCCAGAACTTCATTCAACAAAGTTTTCATTCAAGATTTTGGCAACATGATGCAAGTTTAAATTGAAATATTGCAATTAGATACAGAATTATGACTTAATAATATCATGCCAGATTTTTGGAATATTATAAGATAAATTATCGTTACAAGGCTTATTCTCACGTGCAATGATTTCAACTGATTTTCTAATTTTACTTTCAAAGGGGTTATTGCACGGAACTATATAATTTTTGCCTCATGAAAGTTAACTTTGATGAGGCAAAAGTTATAGTTCCGTGCAATATTCCGTGTTGAATGAGGTTCTGGCCCTCATGCGTAGATGGCAACACTCGTGGTTTCTTCTTTCGAACTTTTGATTCATTTGGACTCATTTCATTAATAAGTATTTATTTTCACTGAATGGCACCACTACATTTTTGTTTTCATACCTTTAGTCAGTGTTCGACAAATTATCTCTCGCATAGGAAACCATCTCTGAGCTTTTTAGCCATTTAACTATCATATTTTTCCTAAATATGGCTGTAGGAACAGTTCGAAACGTAGCATTTAACTTTTAGCTTATTAAAATTCGTGTTTTGTGTACCATTAAGCAAGATGGTGTCTTTATTTATTATATTTTAATGTGCAGCTGTCCAGTATGTGAGATTAAACATAATTCATTCAATTTTAAAGATACATCTGTGCAGATTTTTGTACTGATTATTATACATCAAAAAGAAATGTTTTCCAATTGACAAATTTGGTTTAACGATGTTGTATAGAAATTTAAAAAGTGTACATTTTAAAAATTAATTGCAAGACTATCTCATTAGTTAATTTTATTTTCTGCATTAATTTGAACACTTTTGTAATATACATTGACTATTTACTCCCTATAAGTAAATAAATAAATCGCATTAAAATGTTTTTGGGACACCCTGTATACTAAACGTGAGAGAAAAATTAGGATTAATTATAAATTGTAATTTAATGGAGACAAAATAAACTCTTATTTGTACAAACCATATTTATAAAATATCATACACATTGTAAGAAAACCTTTTTGGGCAGCACGCCGTTCCAGAAAGGTACGTGGCTGAAACCCTGCTTATTGTTTTTAAACCTAGAAGGTGTGAGTTTGATTCCCATAAAGTGTATTCCTTTCTTGTGCGTATATTGAACTTCTCTGTGCTAGTAGATATCTGTCTTGAGCTGTCTATTCGTGATTTGAAGATAACTTATCGACAAATCTTTCAAATTAAGCTCACGGATCGATATATGCGTTGCGTTTGTAATCTATTTTTTTTCAAAATGAGAAGAGTGATACTACTCATCACAGGAAACAACTTTCATATAAGAAACGTGGGTGGCTACTTAATTATTTGGTCAAAAATACAGGATGTTTTACTTTAAACCGAACCCGTATTTTCGTTAATAGCTTTACGAACAGAAAAGGTAACAATATTTTCAACAAACTTTAGATGAGTATAGCATTAAGTGGGTCAAACAAAAATCTCGGTTTATCTTAAACTAAAACACCCTGTATTTTTGCTGAATAAATGTGACCCACATTTACTACACAAAAAAATGTCCGTCTTGATGGATAGCATTATTCCTTTCATTTTATAATATTAAAATCTTGTGAACAATTTGTATGAGCTAGACCCAAAAGTCATATTTCGAATGCACTTTGGTAGAAGTATTTTTGCAAATAACATTGTGTATATTTTATATTTTTCACGAGTTTACTCTAACAATGCTTTGAAGTTTTCCGGGTATTTCTCACATGAAACAGTAATATGGATCATTTTTACATCAAAAGTTTTCCTTGAAAGCATCCTACGGAAGTATAAATGAGATATTCTCTGTTGCCTAGGAAAAATGCACAAACCCTTTCCTATGCTACTTTTATTTTGTCTGGTTATATAATGTGTTGCCACATCGCAATGAGTTGATTTATTAAAAAAAGAAAAAAAGGAAAGAAAAATCATGCATTGAGCATAGATTATGAAAGAATTTTCTACACATTCAGGATTGTATCAAAACTTCGCCGTTTAATAAGGTGAAAGATGATATCAAAGTAAACAATTTTAAAAACCTATTTCTAAAGTCCTGTCCTGACGGTATCATTCCTAAATTGATATGGACAATACAGGCTGATCCTTAATCCTTGGCTGCACAAACCGCCATCTAAACAAGTTGATGGCTGAAATTCCTGGATTAATTAAAATTCGATTCGCATATTAAAATGCAACTGGTCTGACAATTCATATCTTGGTGGAAACCACTGGTTTTAATGATTGATCGGTAGGTTTATCATTGTTTTCCTGCACCCAAAGACATGAAGACATGGAGAACTGGGAGCAGGAAAACACAATGGTAAACCTACCAGTCAACCAGTAAAATCGGGTTTTCACGTGCTTTCCATCAAGATATAAATTAGCGGATCAGTTTCATTTTAATATGCTAATCGAGTTCTGTCTAATCCAAGAATTTTATCCTTCAACTCAATGAGATGATGCTCTTTTATTTAACTAGACCTGGTTTTTGTATTAGAAAGGGGAGGCGGCAGCACAAACTATCACCTCATCCAGTTGACGGCTGAAATTCCAGGATTAGTGAAAATTCGATTCGCATATTAAAATGCAACTGCTCTGCCAATTCATATCTTGGTGGAAACCACCTGCATAGCCAATTTTACTGGTTGACAGGTAGGTTTCCCATTGTGTTTTCCTGCTCCCAGTTCTCTATGTTTTCATGCCTTTGGGGGCAGGAAAATACTTGTACAATGATAAACCTACCGATCAACCATGTAAATTGGCTTTGCAGGTGGTTTCCACCAAGATATGACTTGGCAGGCCATTTGCATTTTAATATGCTAATCGAGTTGTGTCTAATCCTGGAATTTCAGCTTTCAACTGGATGAGGTGATGATCTGTGCAGCCGTCTCCTAGTCTATAATGAAGTCCCAAAAATAGTTGTTCATCTCGATTAAATCTTAAAGAGATTGCTTTTGTTAACATTGTACGTAAAAAATAATGCACGTTTTCTATTCACAGCTTTATAAATCATGATTTATTTTTGTGTTTATTAATGAAGGAACATATATTAATGTTTAATGATAATACAAACTTTAATTAAATATTCAATATCCGGTATCTGTTCTTATTGTTTTAAAGTTATTTATTATATTATGCATTCTAAGGCATCAAAAGATCACTAATTTATTTTGGATTAATTAATATAACATTTTGATAGGCTCATATAATATGAGCAATATTTAAAACAGCTAAAAAATTCCCATTAGCATGGCTATGTAAGTTCAATTTCAGTATTTATTTTAACTTACAAGTCTTAATCTTACCAGAAAGAAAATTCATTGAAAATTACTTCACAATTTAAAAAAAATTCTTTAGCTTTATTACGTTTTCTTTAGATCATGGTGTGATTTTTCACAACCTTTTTCTTTGTAAAATTTAGATTTGAGTTTTTATTTACTTTAAATATTTCTACTTATTTGAACGTATAGAATTCTATAAAGTGTCTGGAAAGCCTAGTTCAATCATTCCAGACATTTTAAGCATAAAATCAGTGTCATCAGTGTTTTTGTTTCTTCCTTTAAATCTTCATAAATCATTACGTTTTCTTTCTAACTGTAAAGAAAGTTTTATTAATCTAGAAAAACAGATTAATGTTTAATAATATCTCATGTTCTAATTAACTATTGAAAATATAAGCTATTCTAAGACATAAAAATATCATTATTTTTGGGGATAATTAATACGACATTTGTGTCAGCATTTTCAAAGGGAAAAAGATGACTGACTGAATAGAAATACATTTTAAAATCAAAACAAAACAGTACGCATGCGCAAGTGGAGTTCAGTCCATTTCTTTGCATAGGGGTGAAAAGATCAGTTCATATAATCAGGAGTTCTTGAAATGTTTAGGATATTGTACCAAATTGCAGGAATATTATAAGAAAGGACATCGTTACAAACATTATCACTTCTAAGTAAAATTTCAATGGATTCACGGATTATGGAAGAGCAATGGTTAGACATTGAAATGATCATTTTAGCTTTGTCGAAGTTTATCTTAATATTTTCTTATATCGTAAATCGTATTAACTAAAATACGCCCAATTATGGAAGATTACTTAATAGGTTTAAAAATCTTCTCATTAGCTAACGTATTGCAAGTGATAAGCAAAAGGACATTAAACTTAAATGACTAGGGAAATTAAGCGGTATTTGAGAAAAATATGAAATGCGTAATAACAAAAATATACGAAATGCATCCCATGATCGCAAAGAGTTCTTGATTTCTTTATCAGAATCCATCCATTTGGTGAAGGATTGAGCAAGTAAATTAAATTATGTATAAAAGTAACATGATGCTAAGCATACATTTAAGGGAGACGAAAGTGGTCGCCAGCGTCGGCTAGTAATTAAATAATTATTAATACTAAAACTTTATCAAATTTATGAAAAATTTATTAATGAATATTAATATTAATATTTTTCTATCTAGCTTTGTGCTCATAATTCATTAATAATTTTTAAACAATTTGATAAGATTTTAATATTAATTATTATTTAATTATCATCGTTATTTGGTTAATAATATTTTGGGCATATAAACTTTACGCGTATGTAACTTTGAGTTATTGAAAAAATCTTTTTGAGTTGTGCTTTACGAATCATTATTAAATAAATAACAATTATAATCAAATAATTTATCAATGAATTATATAATATCTGTCTAACTAACTTTGTGCTCATAATTCATTATTAACTTTTTTGTAAAGTTCATAAAGTTTTAACATTAATTATTATTTGTTTATGATCGTTATTTGATAAATAATGTTTTGGGTTGTAAATTTACGCATAATGTAATTTTGTGTTATTTAAAAAAAAAAAAAAAAAAAAAAAAAAAAATCAGTTCTGCTTTACGAATCGTTATTAATCAAATAACGATTAAAATCAAATAGTTAAAGTTTTTAAAATTTTAAAAAGTTATTATTGAATTATGTAATATCTATCTATCTAACTTTGTGTTCATAATTCATTATTAACATTTTTAATATTAATTTTTATAATCGTTATTTGATTAGGGTTGCATCTTTAAGCATATGAACTGTGTGTCAACAAAAAACTTTTAGAACTGTTACTTTAGGAATATGTAATATAAAGGAGTGGGTTAAAACAGATTATAAAATCTCATCTTTATGTACACACTGTAATAAAAATCTGTTATTCTACAGATGTAAAGTTGAAGAAATCTGTATGCTTACTAAAATTTTATCTGCACACTGTACAAAAAATGTGTAAGTCTACAAAACTAGCTTTTGTAAAGCTACAGAAATTTGTAGCTTTACAAAAGAATTTACTAAAATTACAGTAATCTTACTAAAAATTTATCTGCACTCTCAGACAAATCTGTAAATTTATGAGCGTTTGCACATCAATTTTCACGGGCAACAGCCTTATTTGATGAAAAACGGTCTGGTCCATTAAATAAGAGGCCTTATCCCTTATATACTTAGAAAAAAATTAAGGGAAATCCACATATTCTTACACTTCTAGCCCATATGTTAGCAAAAATACGGTACGATTGCATACATTTTCCTCCGCTAGAGTGTAACCCTTCATTTTAGTCGTGTTTCGAAAAATAATGTCAGTTAACCGCGACGTAACATACACTATGTAAAAAAAGTAGAAGGACACTCGACTTTTCTAATTTACTTAATTGTGATTTACATTTATGGTCTGATATTTTTAAGGCCTTCATTTTATAGTCATATTTTTGTTATGACATAAAAAATTGATTGCTACAGCAATTAATTTATAGAAAATTGAACATAGTTAATTATCGCACTGTAAAAAAAGTAAAAGGACAGCTCTGACAAATTGAATTTAATGGACGCTTCTGCTATAAGGTAAATAATCATGGCTATTTTATTGTTTTTGTCAAATATATATATATATCTTCATTTTTATGTTTATTTTATTTTTTGAATGCCTAAAGGAATACCTTTAAATAATTTTCAAAAATGCCAAGCCATACCATTTAGGAAAAAGAGTAAAAAGCATCAGAGAGATTGCTTAATTGTTTAATGTTAGTAAAACTGCAATATCAAACTATCTTAGAAAGCCAGATGTTCACGGTACTAAAAATAAACACAGGAAGACCCAAACCACTGACGCCTCGTGATGAAAGAGAGATTATCCGAGAGTAGAAAAAGAAAAATTCTACAATTTCAAAGGTCCGAATACAAGCAGGACTAAGACATGTGTCACGTCAAACTGTGTATAACTATATAAAAAATGTCCAAAGCCTTCATTTTTAAGAATTGACAACACCATCCAAGTGGACAAAAATGCATGTAGCTAACCGCTTATGTTGGGCTAGAGACCACGTGTCTTGCAGCACGGAATGGACTTCTGTCATTTACTCAGATGAAAAAAATGTGCAATTTATATGGTCCTGATGGATACCAGTCCTGTTGGCTTTGTTCGAGACTGAGAAAGAATTTTATTCCACTCGACATATGGGAGGGGGAAGTTTTGTGGCCTGGCTAGCAGTCGGATATTATGGAAGAACGAGTTTGATCTTTTTGAATGGTAGACAGAACCATAAAGATGACGTCTGATTGTTGGAATCTAAACTTCTTCCTTATGGTACAGATTTAGATGGATGAGACTGGATATTTCAACTAGATGGAACAGCGATTCCCACAGCTATTAATGTTAAAAGTTGTTTCCACACAAATAAGGTTCATGTTTTGCAATGGCCAGATTTAACACCCTGACCTGAACATATTTGAAAACATATAGGCGACATTAGTTCGTCACGTATACAATGAAAGAAAACAATATGAATGTGTTGTTGAGCTGCGGAATGCACTTAACAAAGTTTGGAACAATTTTCGCCAAAGTGAAATATAAGCACTCAATGATTCAATGCCAAACAGAGTATTTCAAGTGATAAAGGTAAATGGAAAGAAAACTTCTTACTAATACTTTCATTTTCATATAAAATACTTATGTGTTCTTCTACTTTTTTTTTACAGAGTTTCATGTAAGCAACAGAAACTATCTTATGAAAATCAAATTCTTTTCGTAATTTATTTTTGACAAGTCACAACAATTTTTATTTTCCATTACATATATTGTATAACTACAAATGGGACATTCACAATTACATCCATGTCTTACCCAGGGACTCGAACCCGGGCCCTTGGGGTGACAGCAGCCTCCGCTTACTGACCACGCCACCGGGCGACATCATCACGTTTATCCCTCTGTTTTTCCTAAAGAAACAGCGTTTCACTGTTGCCACTACAGAAGAGTGAAATACATGAATCATTGATATGAATCAATATTCATATGAATGATTCATATGAATAATCATTAAATAATGTTTTTAAAAATATTTATTCAATAAATTACGTATTTCATATGTATGTCGTAAACTGACTGCTTGTAAATGTAAACAGTCGTACATAAAATTGCTGCTCATTTCAAAAAACTTAAAGGCTTTAATATGCTTTAAAAAATATATTTAAAGCAGAATGAGATGTTAGCCGTATTTTTATTTTTTTTTTTTTTGATGAATCGTCAAAGAGTCATTCATTTGTTTCTTAATTTGCTGGAATTTGAATCTGATTGGCAACAGTATCGTTTGTTTAGATTTGATTTCTAATAGCTTAATTTTAATTTAGAACTTAATACATTATAAATGGATATGATACACATGTTTTATATGAAAATATGCTGAACAGACATGATTTTAAGTAGAAAAAATTATCATTTAGCTGTCATATGTTAAGATATGTTTTTCATTAAGCCTAACATGGCGTTTAGCTACGGTCGTTTCGCAGACCAGAGTGGTTCGCACCGGCATCGTTCCGCCGGTCACATGCACTCAGCTTTTATTATAAGTAGATTACTATGATTTTATATTCATTTAGTTGTAAAATGTTACGCAAATAAAGAACTTTGCGCTAACTTACAGTAAAATACGTTTAAAACGAAACTAAGGGGACTGAAAATTTTTTTCGTGTTAAAAAAATTCCGCGTTAAGAGAACCGTGAAAAAGAACAAAACTTACAAATATTTTCGACGTTGTCAAATTTTATTTCAATTTCCTGTTAAACTACTAGTAAGTCGCATCTATTAGGATAAAAAGCAAGTGAAAAAAATATTGTTTTTTTGAGGAAAACGTCAGATATCTTTTTTAGGGTCTTTTTCAGCATTCTGAGATCTAGCTTGTTTGAACCAAGTAAGCAAAGCTCTCTCTAAATCATCGTGCTTAGCAGTTTGCATACGTTTTCTCTTTGGCTTAAACATACTGCGCTTAGACCTTAACGTAATGGGATCCTTGTTTTTTACTATTGTTTATAAAGTAGAATTGGCAATGCCAAACTCTTTGCAGATTTCTGTTTTCGTCCTTCTGTTTCATCAACTGCATTAAGCAGCTTCATCTTCATTTGAAGCGAAATAGCAGTTTGTTTTCGCACTGATTTCTCAGCCATTGCGCTAATAAAACATAAGCTAATGTACAAAAAATTTCACTACGAATTCACTGATTTTCACCCAAAATTCAGTTTTTTTTTTTTTTTTTTTTTTTTTTTTTTTTTTTTTAACACAAAATTCACCACAAACTAACTAGCTTGAAAGTGAATTGTTTTCATGTTAAACGATTTTTGTTTCGTGTTAAAAGAAAAAAAATGCATTAACTTACATAGTATGCTGTTCGGACCGCAATGTCATTTCGTGTTACCGATTTTTCATGCTGAGCGTTTTCGTGTTAAACGTGTTTCACTGTAATTAGTTGTGCTTTTCCTAGAAAAAAGTCTAGTGTCCTTCTACTTTTTTTACGCAGTGTATTTTTAACTTACCAAAAAAGCGATTCTGTGATGATTATCTAACATGCAACGTGCTACGTAACAGTAAGTAAAGTGTTATTGTGTTTCAAAGTGCATCATATCATCCTATTTTACGGCTGCACAAAATGATAGGCATGGATTTTTTTTTTTTTTTTTTTTTTTTTTTTTTTTTTTTTTTTTTTTTTTTTTTTTTTTTTAACGGGGTGTGGCTGGAATCTCTGCTGCTGGCTACTGTCCGTAATTTTTCAGGGATATTTTTAACAGTGTGTAACTCCGGTTGCAGTTACATAAATAGTTCTAGGCATAGTGCAGTTCTAGAACTACACTAAACAGTTCAAGGCATCCCAATTCCTAAACAATTCTTAGTAACCTTACAGATTTTTTTATTCACCGTCCAAAGTGTATCTGTTACATGATTTTTTATTGTTACCGTTTACATGAAAAGTTCTAGAAATACCAGATTCTTCCTTCCCAGATTCTTCCTAGAAAATCCCACTCCTTTATTGTTCCGCGCATTTTAAAAGATACTGAGAATAACATTTTTCATCCTATTTTAATTGCTTATCCATTTATGACGGATTGCATATTTGTTCTAGACTCATTAAACAAATATTTCTTATTAAAAGAAAATCAGCCTCGTGAATGGAAAATTTAAAAGTAATCAATAGCAACCCTTTATTCTTCCACTTATTCCGACTCTTTTGCGGAAGCAAGTTGTATAGGTCCCCAGCCACGTCCCGAGTAAGAGACTCTCTAGCAAAAGCGAGATTGAAAAAAAAAAAAAAAAAATCGAAAATTGAAACCGGACAAATTTAAAAGGGAAATTACACAAATTAAAGACACCGAAAAGCGGGAAGGGAGGGCTCGGGGCGATGAAGCTACCGAAAGACTCCTGCTGCTTCTAGCTTATTATTAGTCTTGGGGGTGGGCGGGGGGGTCAACCGCCGCGGCGAGCGGCCCATCTTCGTCCGCAACCCTTTATTCTTCCACTTATTCCGACTCTTTTGCGGAAGCAAGTTGTATAGGTCCCCAGCCACGTCCCGAGTAAGAGACTCTCTAGCAAAAGCGAGATTGAAAAAAAAAAAAAAAAAAATCGAAAATTGAAACCGGACAAATTTAAAAGGGAAATTACACAAATTAAAGACACCGAAAAGCGGGAAGGGAGGGCTCGGGGCGATGAAGCTACCGAAAGACTCCTGCTGCTTCTAGCTTATTATTAGTCTTGGGGGTGGGCGGGGGGGTCAACCGCCGCGGCGAGCGGCCCATCTTCGTCCGCAACCCTTTATTCTTCCACTTATTCCGACTCTTTTGCGGAAGCAAGTTGTATAGGTCCCCAGCCACGTCCCGAGTAAGAGACTCTCTAGCAAAAGCGAGATTGAAAAAAAAAAAAAAAAAAAATCGAAAATTGAAACCGGACAAATTTAAAAGGGAAATTACACAAATTAAAGACACCGAAAAGCGGGAAGGGAGGGCTCGGGGCGATGAAGCTACCGAAAGACTCCTGCTGCTTCTAGCTTATTATTAGTCTTATATATGTTTAAAGAATGCACTTTTATTTATTACATTCTGCATTCAAAAACATACAAAAATACTATTTTACAATACAACAGATAAAACTATTTGTACGAAAAAAATTGGCTCGAAACATATTAATCGTCTTTTAATCGTTTTCTGAAGCGAAACTCATTAATGAATTGGAGAAATAGTCTTGTTAAAGTATATGCAACGTTTCATTAAAAAAAAAAAAAAAAAAAAAAAAAAAAGCAATCCTTTGTTATTGTGGTCTATCCTTATTAAATTCAGAAAAAATTTAAACAGAATGCTATTTTTTGAAGCATTACATAAAACATTATGCATAAAATGTCATGTGCATTTTCTTTTTCTTTTTTCAAAGCTTCATAAATCCTTTTTTCTGTCTTCTTGGGAAGAGAGTTTTATTAATGAAAGAAAACAGATTAATATTTAATGATATCGTGTGCTTTAATTAAAGATTCACGATCTAGCATTTTTTTTTTTTATTGTTTTACAATTATTTATTATATTATTCATTCTAAGACATAAGCAGATTACTAATATATTTTTACATTTTTATAAGGTAAAATTTTCTTTCTGCTTTTAATTTAACTATATTTGTTTATGTAAAAAATTTCATAAGGAATATGTTTAATATGGAAGAAACAATAAGTTTACATTATATTTTATAAATTATTTAATGCAAAAATAAACATTTATTTGTATGAATTATGTTTATAATTTGCGATAGGCATTGTAAAATGCATGCAAAATGATGCAAGAATATATTATTTTGGTTGAAAATCCTTTAAGGGGGAATTTGTAAACTTTGGGCTTTTTAAGCAGTTTTGGGAAACTCTGCCCCTGCGAGCTACACTCGTCAAACGCTGTTCCGACTTCGCACCCTCTAAAAAAAAATAATATAAAATTATACAAATCTGCGTTTTATTCACAGTAAAAAAAATCTGTAAAGTTACTAAATTTTTTCTAGGAAACTGAAATTCCAAGAACTTTTTATGTAACTGCAAGAACAGAAATTCATGTAACGGATACCCTTTTTCACCGTAAATCAAAAAATCTATAAGGTTACTAAGAATGTTTTAGGAAATTGGGATGCCTGGAACTTATTATGTAACTGCAACCCGGGTTACACATAAAATTTAATACGATTGCTGTAATTTTAATAGATTCTTTTGTAGAGCTGTTTTGTAAAGATTTCTGTAGCTTTGCAAAAACTAATTTTGTAGATTTGCATCCCTTTTTTTTGTACAGTGTACAGATAAAATTTTAGTAAGCATACATATTTCTGTCACTTTACATTTGTAGAATTACAGATTTTTCTTTTACAGTGTTTAAGAATATTATCACGGGCCCGGGCAATGCTGCGTGCATCAGCACAAAAGCATCTTTGTAATAATCTTTTTATTTAAAAGTATTGAAATAATTAAGCATTTTAACTATAAGTTTTCACATAATTTCGCATAAAGCTTCTTACATACAATTTCAACATTCCTAACTATATTACATGTAATATGTGATTATTGTTGCCTTCCTTATATTTAAAAACTTTTAATATTTTTAGTACTAAACTTTTAGAAATGCTATGGATAATTTTATTGGTTTGTTGCAGCATCAAAAATGACAAAATAGATTTACAAAAGTGTGCATTAAACATGAACGACCCTGGCAACAGAACTGTTTTAAATTGAATGCGGATAACAATAAAAAATCTGATTGCCAAACCACTGTGCCTAAAATACGCCAATTTGAGAGAAATACGAGTGAGTGAATGAAACGAAATAGACAATTTTTTTAATTGATTGTTTTAAGGTTTGAAACAAAAGTTATATAAATTATATTCTATTCTGAATTTACTCATACAAATATTATAATGTTTGAAAAATGAAAGTTTTAAGAAAGCGGTGAGAAATTCGTTGTTTTTTAACTATCATGGGGAAAAAGTGTTTAACAAAATTTCAAGCTGATTTTCCATGATTTTTCTTCATTTGAAGCGAAAATAATGAACACCACAAAATTGTAGAAAATAATTATAATGGGACTTTTGAATTGTCTGCATTTATTATTATTACAGAGAACAACAACCAATGTAATCTAAAATTGTCTCTTTTTTTACTGTTTTAGAGAAAGGCTCCGCTGTTTTTCAATCGGATGCTATTTCTTAACAAGTTGGGAATTGCACGTCAAACGTGGTAAATGAGGTGCGTTCGTAGTATAACTAGATTTATAAATATTTTTTGCACCGCATATTATACTTAATGTATATTTTAGTTTACTTCATAAGTTCATATCAATTTCATTCAGTTCGAAATGTTGTAACATCATAAAAATGCACGTGAAATATTTTTTTCTATTGGCTTTAATGTAACGGAAAAATTTGACTGTCCCTGTAATTAAACTATACATTCAATTTTCATAAAATTTGAAATGACTCGACAAAATTTTGCAAAAATGTAAATTTTGCAACATATTTAAAATTTCCGACCATTCGTTTGGGTAGTTTTTGCTCTGTTATATGCAGACAGACGGACCGAACGACGACTATAGGCGCTACGTATTTATATGATTACGAAAGCACCTAAAACGCATAAAAAATGAGAAATTGTAATGAGAAAATTAGAAAAAATGATCATTATTGACGATACAGATAATTGAAAACTTTGCAAGTTGAAATAGTAGGAATAATATCATTTCAATAAGCGATTTTGTTCCTACATACCGAGACTTAAAATAATATATAAATCTGTGTGAAAATAACTTGTATTTGGAAGATTCGTATTATTTAAGAACCACAGAATAAAGGAAAATCAAGCAAATCAGATAGAATACAGGTCTTTGGCTATCCACCTGTTACTTATTCACTGTTTATGTTGAGAAGACATTGTATAAACACCTGGGTATTACGTATCTGAAATCATAGCTTGTTGACTATCAAAAAAGCAGGTGAAGATCCAAATAACTTTCGAAATCAGGCAATGATTTTATTTTCTCGATATATGCTTGTTGCTTAGCTTGGAATACAAATTTAACTTGACGCGTTTTGTTTTTTTAAGTTTTGCATGAAATTTTAAAGTTTGCTATTTTTTTATCAATTTGAATCGTGCAGGATCAAAAACAATATGCAGTGTTACTGTATAATTTACGATCAACATTTTGATAACAGACACTACTTCAGGAAAGAAATTTCTGCGTAATACAAAGATTTGCATAATTTTTGTACAAAGAATGAGACCTGATCTTCTTTAACGAACAAATCTTTATGAACCTAACAGCATATGACCTAAGGATATTCATTTCACAATCTCATTTAAAGCCATGTTTCAGTTTGGCACAGATGCAAATTTAATTTTTTGCTTTCAATGATTTTCCTTTTCATCTCGTTAATAATGTAGATTGGTTTCAAACACATAACTTTACATCAAATACATTGCATATAAGAGTTCCTCGTGTATTAACAATATAAGGTTTAAAAAAGACAGCTTCAGAGCATATTTTTAAGTTAAGTAATTTTATTTGATTTAATAATAGCTATAAAATTGACTTTGGTGTAAATAAAACGCTTATTCGACAAAACGCAAAAAAAAAAAAAAAAAAAATGTGAAGTAAACAAACTAAGTAAAAGCGCAAAAGAATTCACAGTTCCAAATATAGGAATTAGTGTCATATAAAGCCCAAGGGCCAAGGGGTCAAACGGCCAAGTGCGAGTATTACTCGCGCTCAGAGAGTTCCGTATAATAAATATATGAATTATTAACCGTATTATTAAATACAACATGTATTATTAAATACATGTATTATTAAATATTGTTAAAACAATTGTTGATAAAAGAATAATAAAACTTTGTAAAAAATTATACAACGTAGGGTTGGGTACACCTGTACATACTAGAAAAGTATGAATGGGTACACCATAAAAGTTCAAAGAGATATGAAGACTAAATAATATCAAATATTGCTATTCTGCATAACATTTTTTCTAATCTTATCCTAATCTGTTTATGAGGAACTTAATTCGGTACTGACAATAAAAGTAGTGAATATTTAAACTATATTTGGCATTTCATAAAACTAAATTCAGCGTAGTAATAATCTTCTTTTTACAGTGCAGCTAAAACAAAACCCTTGTGCAAAGTTTAAACTTGGCATTATGCTAAGCGCGCTTCGAAAAGATGTTGCAAGGCCTTTATCCGTGCCGCGTTTTTTCAGATGAGTTTTTAATTAACTTTTAAAGACACGGGAGGCGTATTGAGAGATCTACTCAATGCAAAGTAGTCGCAAATCCCATACTATTAATGTGATTAATTCTAATTAAATTAGCCTGTTTTTAACAGTTTGACTTTTATTGCTTTTATACTGCTGTTGGGCATTGCATTACACAAATATATCATTAAAAGTTCTTACATAGGTTTTAAAAGCTGATGGCACATAGAGTACGCCACCCCTGTCATTATGTACGTCCAAACCGTCCGTGTTTTTAAGGGTTAATATCTCGGCTAATTACCGACAATTTTTTTCGAAAATCATTATCAAGAATGCTTTTATATTTCTACGATAGGTATTTCTAGCGTTCCTCAACATTTTTGCTGAATGTCCGCAAATCGAAATTTGTGTGTAATGGAAAAATGCGCTTTTCTCAAAAACTATGTGACCTAGAGTAATAGTTTTCCTGCAAGATTTAAATTAACGTCTACTACCTCTGATTTTTTCATAAATTTAGTTTCAGTAGATTCGGAATTAGAGGAGGAAGGACATATTTTTGCACTACATTTTCGACGATATCGCTGAAAATATAATACCTAAAGTTAAAACAAATTTATTTTTGAGTTCAGAGTTACGAAAGCTTTCACACGATACTCCACACGATATACAAAGAAAATATATTTTTTTAAATAGCCTAATTAGCCCCTCTACATTTTTCTTAAATATATTTCTGAATGATTAATAATCTGTAAATATGTGGTTCAATTGTCTGTATTATTCCCTCTAATTCAAACTTTCCACGTTCCATAGTTTACGAGTAAAATGGCTATGACAGACAGACAGACACAGGAGTGATCTTATAATGATTCCGTTTTTACTTTTTAAGTGCGAAACCCTAAAAATTGCAATTAATTTAAAACAATTGTTACTGGCGGTAATTCCTATTACAAATTCATTTCATTTTCTATGATTTCTGAATTTCTGGCGATTTTTTTATGTGATTTTAGCATTTCGGAGCGATTTTTTTTATAAGTGAAAGGGATCCGTTTGTAATCTTTCAGTCCAATATAGTAATTATAATTCTATTTTCAATTAAGTTTATTAGAAATTTGTACAGATATTTTTGTACAATTTTGCATTTTTAAACTTTTTATTCGAGGCTGTACGCTGCTGAACGCATTGCTCTCCCAAGAGTAGGTTCGTTTCGAAATATTTTTGCTTGAAAATATAAAATTATTCAACATTAATTTTCGGTAGGGTAGATTAGGTGAAGATGCTGTAGTTTTTAAATTAATTGTTTTTAAAATCGCCTCTTGTTTGTACACGCTATTCCTAGATTTCTTGCTAAAGTTTATATAAAGTTTATTTGAAAACTCAGATCATTTTACAGATATTATAGAAAGGAACGGAAATTTTGTTTTTGTAAACGCTTGTATTTCGGCATCTTAAACCAATCTTGGGGTAAGATGGCAAACTATCTAGGGGTAAGGTGCCTTCTGAAGTTTCAATGTATTAAACAATAATTTTTGTGAAGTAGAGTAAAACATAATGTGAAGAATAAAAGTAGCATTAATATTTTTGATATACTAAAGTTGGTAACTTACTTAATATTATGAAATTACTGAAATATGAATTAAACAAACGTTGGCAATTTAATAAAAACAAACTAATATTTGAAAAAAAAGGTTGTGTTCTATTCAACATTAAAAAGAATTATGGTTCTTGAGTATGGCAACGGCGGGCGGGTCAGCTAGTAGATAAATAAAGTTTTATCAAATTATACTTATGTACAATTATAAACTTTAAAATGTTACTAGAAATTCATTAGATTACAAGCAAAGTACACGAACTTCGTACTGAGAAAAAAAAAATCGTTTTTTTTTCCTATTTCTCTTGATTGCAGTAAACATAAAAAAAAAACAAGAAATAAATAAATGTATGAAAGTATTTTCTATATATAAGTTCAAAGCAATATTTATTTAATTTTTTTATTAAAACCAGTCTCTAAAGAATATGACTAAGTAAATTCCTCGTCATAAATAAAAATAATTATTTCATGTAACAATTTTATTTGTTGTATTTTCAAAATCATATTTTTTCCAAACAACAACTTTTTCTTTTTCTGTTCACTTTTCCAAAACTAATCTACATATGCAGCAAAATATATAACACTAAGTAAACTCCCGATTATCCGCGAGTGGATTATCCGCTTTGCGGGTTATCCGCGAGTCTAAATTTCTTTCTTTTTTTTTCTTTTCCAACCGTGAGGTGGAACTTATTTCTGCAATGTAAGATGAGTTTTCGACCCTTTTTACTAAACATAAATTCCATTTCAAAATGTGGAACAGTCACGTGCACAAAGCAGAGCAAGTGGCGTCTCAAAATTTACCCCCAGAAAGCTGTATTGCTAATTGACAACATCCCATCTCACCCTGGAGAATTACAATTGAAATCGGAAGATGGAAATATTTTTGCAAAATTTTTGTCTCGCAATGTCACAGCTTTTATCCAGCTTATGGAACAGGGCTTCAATTAAGAAAAAATACAGATTGAAATTACTGGCAGAAAGAATTGGAGGAAAAAAAAGAAAAGATGCTTGCAGAAAAGAGGGAGAGGATCTTAAAAGCTTCCTCAAAGATTACGCGATTCTCGATAGTATTTACGATGCAAACACTGCTTGGGAATCAATTGAGAAATCAACATTAGTGAAGTCCTGGCGGAAGATTTTGCCTAGTGTAGAAAAATATCTAGTAGAATCTGGAAAGGAAGAAGAAGAAGTTTCCGTTCATGATTTAGCGAATTTAGCAATATCTGTTACTAGTGGAGAAAATGTCGATGAAGATAATATTATTGAATGGATTACTTGTGACACTAACGATCCAGGTTTCGAGCATGTAACTGATGAACAAATTGTAGAAGAAGCATTAGGTATGAATTTGGAAGGGAGTGATGAATAACATGGTAAGGTACAAAAGAAGGTGAGCCACGACGCAGCTTTAGCTCACGTTGAAGGCCTTTATTCAATATCTAGAGGAAGAAGATGACGCGTCAATTTGTGATAAAATAGTGTTAAAAGAACTTCAATCCCAAATAAAGAAGTAGTGCTTCTATACAAAAAAACAGAAACTTTTGACTTATTTTCTGAAGAAGTAAATCTACAAGTTTGTAAGTAGTGAATAATTTTATTATTTGTCGAGTAATAAGTATGTTTACGTTACCCATTGTGCGTATAAATTATTCAAATGTATGTTTATGTTACCTATTATGTGTATAAATTGTTCAAGTACCTATTTGTGTTGATTTGTTCCCTTTCTTTCAAAATTTAGTGGATTATCCGCGACAGTCGCGCCACTCAATTCCGCGGATAATCGGGAGTTTACTGTATTTTCTTAGAAATGGTCCATTGAGTTTATCCTCGCCAAAACTTAACAAACCATCTCTTCCTATGTTTACCAAGGGCCCTTCATTTATTTCACTCCTTAAAATATTAGCCAGTACCACAGTAACACTTAAAAAGCTAAATTGTTGCTTCCTCATCAGCTATTTTTTAATTACATTTTCATAGGATATCTTCTTTTGCCGTTTAAATGTGCTTCAAACATTTTAGCAAATCATTAAAAGAAGAAGAAAACAATAATTTAAAATTTTTATACTTTATAATAATTTTCTCCTGTGTTTCTAAGAAAAGTTTAAGAGGCAGAAAAATAAAATTTCGCTAAATATGCAAATCTTTCTTTCCAAAACGTTAGTTTTATACATTCTATGTCGACTTAAAAACTGACAAAAGATTAGTCGACGATTGCAAGTAACATTATTCGATCTGCAATTTTCTTTCTTTTTTTTTATGGAAATTAGTTTCTGTAATCTTGGAACATAAGAAAAGTCTAGAGGAGAGTAGCCCTTAAACGTTGCCACGAATTCTAGTAAAAAATAATGAATTAAAAAAAGAAATGCATTCTATACCCATATTTAGTAAAGTTCTTTCAAAAAATATTTTTTCTTAATTTTTATCAGCTTCTCCTTGATTTATCTCTTAATCTATTTTTTAATTTTATCAAAAAATAATTTTTGATAATTAATAATTTTATCAACTTTTCCTTTTTATTTTTTTTTTAATCAATTCTTAGAATTTTTATCAAAATTTTACATGAATACATCTAAACCCATATTTACTTAAGTTGTGCACCCCTCCCCCAACACATACACACACCATAAACAGATAATAATTGACTTTTATTATTTTAAACTCTTTTATTTATCTCGACCTGGTTTTTGTATTAGGAAGGGGAGGCGGAAGCACAAACCAACACCTCATCCAGTTGATGGGTGAAATTCCAGGATTAGTTAAAATTTGATTCGCATATTAAAATGCAACTGGTCTATCAAGTCATATCTTGGTGGAAAACACCTGCAAACCCGATTTTAGTGGTTGACTGGTGGGTTTACCATTATGTTTTCCTGCTCTCAGTTATCCATGTTTTCGTACCTTTGGGTGCAGGAAAACACAATGATAAACCTACTGATTAAATAAAATTGGTTTTCCAGGTGGTTTCCACCGAAATATGACTCGACAGACCAGTTTTATTTTAATATTCTAATCGATTTCTGTCTGATCTTTGAATTTCAGCTGCCAACTTGATGATGGTCTGTGCAACCACCTCTCGCAGAGTTCGGCAAATCTGTAGTTGCAATTATCTGCAATGTAATTATAATTTAATTGTACGTAATTAATTATAGTTAAAATTACATGCTGTAAAAATTTCTTGCAGCATTGCAGCCGGAACCGCACCCATCCCATTACTTGACAAAATTTCTACGTTTGAATGTGTGTAACTATAAGCAATTAGATGCAATTAACTTGTAATTACATCGTAGATAATTGAGATTACAAATTTGCCCAACTCTGCCTAACGGTCCATATGTAAAGAATGAATTTTGCAATAGATTTTTAACCCACTTCCTGATGTGCTAGAATTATAAAAATTATGCTTAAAAGTGTGTTTCCGATGACAATACAACATTTTAATAGTTTAATCATGCATTAATACATGAATTTTAAGATCTTTTCTAATTAACGCGTCACAAGTGATAAATCGCCAAACATTCTGTGTAACTCGAACAATTGTATAGAAGTTATATATATATATATATATATATATATATATAAAACAATGGATTTATTGATGCGCCAAAAATGCTCGTCAAGATATTCCAAAACGCTATGAAACAGCAAAAATGAAGCATTTTTAAAACAGAAAAGTAGAAAAGAAACAAGAAATAAGAAATGAAGAGTATAGTATTTTTTATATACGCTTTTATACGTTAAAATTTTATTATTATTTATTTATCATTATAATTTGAGAAATCAATACAACCACAAAATTTCAAAAAACTTAGAAAATATCTTTTTTCTTACCTTTATATTCAAATATATCAAAATCGATGCACAGTTTTATTTATATCTAAAAAAACAAACTGGGGGCCTATATAAACCCTATTGGGGATTTTCATTGATATGCAATTCGCATGGGGCGAATTGTTTCTAAAAACAATTCGCCCCATGCGAATTGTTTTTAGAAGGAAAAACAAAGTTCTAAAATTGAAAAGTTCTAAAATATTACGGAAAATTCCTTTTTTTTTTCCCTTCAAAACAAAAACAAAAAAAAAATAATAATAATTTTTTTGTGGTAAATATATGCCATAATGCATATAATGTACGTTTGAATAATATTTAAAGTGAAGTTTACAAAAAATAAAAAAATTGATTTTAAAGGTCCCTCGTCCCCTTAAAACATGTAGCAGGGAATAGGTGCTAAGATTTCTTATGATTACAGGAGAAACATTAACATATTTCAGATGTCTCTATTTACATTTCTTGTTATTACATTACAAAAGGCATTATTTCTTAATTTTTGTCACATTTCTCCGAAAATAAAAGCAAAAATAAATTTATTGCAGCATGATAAGAAACTCGTATTTAATCTACTGTTTTTTAACAAAATAAAAGGAAATTCTAACAAGAATTTAAATAATCAAATTTAGCTCTTATTAATTTTAGAAACTTAAACATTCTATAAAGTTAAAAAAGAAAATAGCACCCCTTCATTAGATTCATTCTGTCATTTACTTAACATAAAAAAGTAAACTGCAATAATGAAAACTATTAAAAGAATACTAGAGTTGAACTGTTTTCTCTTTTGTCGTGTTTATTTTATTACATTCAATGATAATTTCTTAGGAATTATTGCTGTTATGTAGAATTATTATTTAATTTTGTTATATGATTTAAAATATTTTTTATCTTTATTTGAGAAAAATGGTCTTTTTCTGCAAAATAAACAAGAATCTTTGCTTTGTTTTAATTTTGTGATATATTATTGATACTTTTAATGACAAAAATATTTGCATTTACTTCCGAAATTATTTATTCATACCGTGGCGTAGCTACATATTTTGCGTTATAGAGAAAGAAAAATTATTGCCCCTCCCTTGTCTCTGGGAAAAGTTCTGAAAACTTCGCTTTATTTAATGCTTAAAAGTCATATACAAGTTTCATACAGGTGCTTACTTTTGGATACTACAAATTCCATAAAGAGAATTTTGCTTTATTTAATCGCAGAATCGCAAAAATTTCAAGAATGCATGCCAAAGTAAGAACACCAACCCTCTTATATGTATATGCATTTTAATTTAAAGTTTGCTTAATTTTTACGAAATTTAAGGCATTTTAACAATAAAATATTTAGCGCAATAAATATCTATATTAATAAAAGAAAGATGTTTGTCAGTATGATTGTATTTTAACAATAGGTTATGACCCGTCGTACATAGAAATCTACAAATTTGAATAAGGATAGACGAAGATAAGTTCGAATGCGCCTAATACTCAGATTTTACATGTTTTCATAATTAGACGAGATATAAAATTAAAATCCCCATCGAACACTTATGAACGAGCTTCAATATTTCACATTTCGCCAGCGTTATGATAGCTGCCACACATGTCCGGAGAAAACGTAATTCCTCATCCCCAGAGGTAGTAAACATTCCGTTTATTCTACTTTTGAGATAGCAATCGGCGAGTCCCTATGAAGTTACAAAGGAAAAAATTAGGGAAAAAAGAATAATATGTCCATGTTTACTGTATCTATCTGGTACTAATGGCATTTAATTTTCATTAAAAGGTATGAATATGTACTATCGCAAAAATCTTATTTATTAAATTTCGAATAGCTAAACATGTTACTTTTCAATCAGAATTTTAAATAAAAAAAAAAAAACCCTAATATAAGACTCCTTTAAATGAAGCATGTATAATTCCATCAGAATATGTGTTCCTGCTATGACGTATACTCTATGTCATTTATTGTCTCAAATAGATATTTTAAAGTGTATATGCGTATGTATAAACAATAGTTTTGTTTCCGATTGACAATTGTACTGGTGAAGAGCTTGAAAAAGAAAAATGCATCCATTTCACTGTACTTATCTGGTACTGATGACATTTAATTTCCATTAAAAAATATGGATATGTACTATTTCAAAAAGCTTATTTGCTAAATTTCGAATAGCTAAACATAATACTTCTCAATTATAATTTAAAATTTTTAAAAAAGACCTAATATAAGACTCCTTTAAATGAAGCATGTACAATTCCATCAGAATATGTGTTCCTGCTATGACGTATACTCTATGTCATTTATTATCTCAAATAGATATTTTTAAAATGTACCCTGTTAGTCAAAAGTTAGTTAAAACTTTAAAAACTCAAATTATGATAAAGGAGTGCGGTTTGCAAGAAAGGGCTCACAAGGAAGCCGGATTAAATTCATAAGTTTAAAAAAGATAAAACAAAAATAGTTAACAAATAACATGTAGAGAGCGCTGACGACCAGAAACACAATGAGCAGGACAACAGTTGTGTCGTAGAACGTTCTGGAGGTCATTTTCAACATTTTTTATTGGAAGAACAAATAAATGGAGCAAATTGTTGTCCTGTTCCTTGTGTTTCGGGTCGTCAGTGCCATCTAAATGTGAATTTTTAACTTTTTTTTTTTTTTTTTTTTTTTTTTTTGCTGAAAAAAAAAAAAAAAAATGACTACCTTTTGAGCCCTTTCTTGCAAACCGAACTCCTTTATCATAATTTCTTCCCTTTTTTATGATTTTTTAAAGTTTTAACGAATTTTTGGCTCACCCGGTATATGAGCATGCATAAACAATAGTTTTGTTTTCGATTGACAATTGCACTGATGACGAGCTTCCTTAAAGTTTGAAATGTCTAAAGTAATTTATTACTCCCCTAGGGTAATTTTTATACTTCCCGCTGTAGCTTTCCAATTGCGTCTGCAATTTTTGTTTAAAAAGTGTTAACATTTACCCTTTATTTTTTAATACTATTCCATTCCATTAATATTTCAACTTTTTTTTCTTTGGCTGAAAAGTTGCCGCAAATTCTGGAAAAAATTATTGAAATTTTTAAAAAAGCAATCCCGATATGTATATCTATAAAAGATATATATATTTTTTAATTCCCCTCTTAATTTTTATAAAATTTTCCGAATATTCAAAGAATAATGATTTTGATAAAACTCGAGGGAAAATATCTTTAAACGTTATGAGGAACTCAACATAACTGAAAGTAAATTCCACATCATAAAAAAAAGTAATAATTTCAGGTAACAATTTTATTTGCTCTATCTGCACAGCCAGATTAATTCCAAGCAACAACTTTTATTTGTTCTATCCAGCAGTTTTCTTCATTCAGCAAAACTGTTTTGCATATGCAGCAAATTGAATACTATTTCCTTCGAAATGCTTCATTGTGTTTATCCTTCGCAAAGTTTAACAACAATATTTTCCTTGTTTATTATGAGTTCTTTATTTATTACTGCTACTGCTTTTATTATAATTTTGCCTAAAAAAATGACTTTTACTTTATTTAATTACCTACGAGGGATTTAGCATTTATTAAACTAAATTACACGACATAAATAACAAATATTTCTAGTAACAACTTTTTTTCTTTTCTATGTGCAAATTTGATGTTTTTCAAGCAATAAATTTTTCTTGTTCCATGCAGTTCGGTAAAACTGTTTTGAATTATAAATAAACGAGGTAGAACCCGTCGAATTTCGACGAAAGAAAATGTTTACAAAGGAACTGTTGCATCAAATTTAAAATACATCGACAACAGTAATTACAATAAAAATTCCATCTTACACTTGTTAGTTTAACTCTCCAAAGACATATTTTAACCTAAGATTAACAAAATACTTTTTTCATAAACTTCAACTGTTAAAATTATTGAAAAATCAAACTTTATTCGGTACTACTTCGTTATCCCGTCGCCCAAAAATCTATCGCCAAAATATAAGATTAAATGCCAATAATGGTTGAGCGTAAATGTCACATTCAATTGACTTTAAGCAAGTTACACGTGTTTACGTCACCAAGTGATTTTTATTTCGACGTTTTATCTACATTTTTGCTAATGTTATACTAATTTATTTGTTCTTTCGTTATTCAAAATAAAAATTATGTCAATTTGTATAATTTGGCGAGTGGTTTGGCGATTTATATAATTTGGGGCAATTGGTCTACCGGATAACTAAGTAGTACTCTTTATTCACATACGTAATCAGTAACATATAATCAAGATCAAGGCCTCCTGTATGATAAGGGAGTCTTGATCAAGATAAGTAATTTTAATTAAGTTATCAATTGATGCTTGGTATTACGGAATGAACAATCAGCAAAAATAAGTTCATCTTGACATAATCATAGAATCCCCTCCCCTCCCCCCTTTAAATCTAAACCGAATCAATCATTTTCCACGTTTCACATCCACATTAACCATTTAAAAACATTTTAACGCGCGATAGGTTAGTAATAAATATATTTTCAAGCTTGAAGTCACGTTCGTCAACTATTACAACTTTCCACGTTAAAATTCCCACTCGTGATTTGTGGTCTTAGTATAATCTCTGTACCTGCACGTAAAAATTTCAGAAATTTATAACTTTTAGACATATTCAAAGGGAAATATCTCGTTTTATCAAATAAAATTATCGCTTTCTGCTAAATATGGCGTCATTTTCAGTCGCTGAAATATTTTGCCTATTGTTTCAAACTCAATATCAGCAAAATGAAAAAATGGTGAAATATAACAGCATCATCAGGGGAATTGTGTCATTTTTTTAAAGCGTAACATTATTTTCTGTTCAAATTTTTTTAAAGATATTTTTAATTGTAGTGAGAAAATGGCAGCAGTAAGAATATAATCAATAAAGATAACTAAACCACTTTTAATAGAAATGAAGTACTTCAGTTGCCACGATTAGAAAATTGGTATTAAAAACTATAAAAAAATTAATATCTCAAAAATAAATTGAAATACAGCTTTCAAACAAATTGCATTTAAAAGTGCATTTTTTTCTGCATACGACGGTGTAAACATTTAAAATGTGGGATGTTTAGAAGTTTAAAAATTTGCAGTAACGAAAATTGCTAAACCGAAATTTCATTTCAAATTTCAAAGTGTTGCCATTCGCAGAATGACGTATGCGTTACGCACAGATATGTTTGTCCTTTATAATATAGATCGATAGTACAATTTCTTAGTGATGCTTCATTGAGTTTATCCTCGTCAAAACTTAACTTTTTCGCGTGTTTACAAGCATCCTTTATTTATCATTTCTTACTGTTCTCATACCTTATAATGTTCTTATTTTTATCATTCCTTAATGTAATGTGTTGTTTGTAGTTCTCACCATTGTAATCCTTAAAAAGCTAAATTATTGCTTTGTCAGTCATACAGTTTTTACAAAAATTTAAATTTTCATAAGATATTTTACTTACTTATTTAAATGTACTTCAATTGTTTTAAATTTCAGGAGAAAAGATCGTTTTAAATATTTCATGTGTCATATAATTTTCTTCCATGTTTCTAAAAATTGTTTAAAATATTTCATGTGTCATAGAATTTTCTTCAATGTTTCTAAAAAATGTTTAAAATGCAGAGAAACCGAATTTCGCTAAATATGTAGGTTCTTCTCTACAAACCTTTATTTTTCTATACATTCTATGTCACCTTAAAAAAAAGACAACAGAATATTCGACGATTGCAAGTAACATTGTTCAGCTCTACAATTTGTTTTTCTCTTTTTTAAAAAAGAAATACGTTCTTACAATCTTGGAACATAAAAAATGCCCAAAGAATAAATAACTCTTAAAAGTTGACAATAATTATGTGAAAAATAATAATTTTTTTAAAAAGTGGGGCCTATATTTATATCTTATAGTAGATTCATTTGAAAATTGGAAGACTTATTAATGGAAAGCTAAAATAGTTATATTGGTGTCGAAATAATGAAAAAATACTTTATTGACTATTTAAATTTTAAAATAACTTGACATATTTTAAAATATCCCATGCCATTTTTTATTTGCATAAAATATATGTCCATTTCTGAGATACATATTATATATTACAGTGGAAGTTGGCATGAACTGTAAAAGTGCATGTATATTAAGCTGTTGTTTTATAATTAAGCTTTGTTTTTAAGTAGCTCTATGTATATTTTCATATGCATAAAAATTTTAACGTACATGCATAAAAATTTTAAAGTACAACTTTTTATTCTACCATTTATTTAGTATTGTATAGAGAATATACAGTATAAATTTCAAAAGAATTTCATAATTGCGAGTGCGGATAGAAACTTTCAGAAGTTAGAAAAGTGCGAAATTTTTAATTTTGAGCGATCAGCATTTTAAGAAAAAACAATTGCACAAATATATAAAATTTTTACAAATATAAAATCTTATATCTCTGCAAAGAAACCTCAGAATTGAAAGAATCTTTTTGCATTAGATAAATTTGAGCATCTATCTTCGTAATTTTCAAAATTAAAAAAATCGATTTTTTAGTCGAATTTCATTATTTTGAAAGTTCACTGTCCCAACAATTTTATGTGTTCGGTCTTCACAGTCAGATTATTTGCAAGAAACAAATTTTCCGTGTTTTTTACAGTAGTTTTCTTGTTCAGGAAAAATCTTTTACATATACAACAAAATAAATAATACTTTATCCTTAGAAATGCTTCATTGAGATGGACCTAGCCAAAGTTTATCAACCATATTTACTATATTTACCATAATTTTTTTACTGCATTATCAAAATTAGCAATTCTTCCAAAAGCCTAAATTTGAGGTTTGTCTGCAATACTGCTTTTTAATTACAGGTTTAAGAAATATAGTATCTTCCCATGGAATATGGTATTTCAAATGAACTTCAGAACAAAAACACTATTTTAAATATTTTATGTATTGTAGAAACTTCTTCTCGTACGCTTTAAGAATTTTTCGAGAGACAGAAGAACACAATTTAGTTAAATATTAAAATTTGTTGTTCAGTTACCTTGATTCTACGCCAAATTAAGAACAGACAAAATAAATCTTTGACAATTGTGAATACCGTTGTTAGTACTACTTTCTTTTAAGATTAGTATCTACAGTCTTGGAACTTAAAACTTATACCAGGGATAGCCGCTAAAACGTCACGATTTCTTCAAAAAAAGTAACGTATTTCAAATGTCTCTATTTTAGTATCTTGCGATTACTTTAAAAAAAATACATTACTTCTTCATTTTCATGAAGTTTCTGAAAATATTTAAAGTAAATATATATATGTATATATATATATATATATATATATATATATATATTTAATAAATTACAACGACCATTTGGAAAGACTAAAATTTAAGACATAAAAAATCGCACCGAGTTGATCCTACACTACGTACGCCATGAATTAAACATTAATAGTGTTATTACTACGTATTATCCACCTGAAACTTACGGATTATCCAGGCATTTCATTGGCTGATCGGGAAAAGGCTTTTCCATCGTCAGATTTCCAAGAAATCTGACGACCCATTTTAAATTAAATTTCATTCTTAAACTTCTAAACATCCGACAATATTACTTTTTACAACGTCGGATAGAGAAAAAAATGTACTTTTAAATGCAATTTATTTGAAAGCTGTATCTCAATTTTTTCAGAGTTATTAATTTTTTTTGTAGTTTTTATTACTTTTATGTCATAGTAGCAACAGAAAGTATCCATCGTTGTTGAATGTAAAGGGAAATACAAATTAGTGTATAGACCAATCAGAGCACGAATAAAATGCGGATTAAACCAATAAAAACCTTCAGATATGCTTTTGATTTCCTACCCTGACAGAGAACCATAACCATTTTTCCAAATGGTTAATAAATAATTTTATTATAACATGACAAGAAACTCGTGTTGAAGCACAGTTTTTTAACAACAAAAGTACCACAACTTACATGAGTTTAAATAATCGAATTTAGGTTTTATTAAGGGGTCTAATGCCTTTTAAAATCTCCGTCGCCAGTTCAAAAGTGATCTGTGGTTTTGAGATCTACATAACAATTTAAATACTTACTGAAATTTCATAAAACTTTATAATCTATTTAAGCCATATTTAATGCTTTATAAACTATAAACAGTTATAATATAAAAAATATAATAATATATAATATAATATATAATATAATATAATAAAAATTATAATTAAAAAAAAATACAGCTCAATTAATATTGCAAACTTTTTCACATGATATGTCACAATGATGGTATGTCACATAGTATGTTGGCGACACGGGTACATATTGACACGTATATACGACACGGGGGAATTCGCGGTCGGGAGTTTTTTTTTTTTCTGCATGTGGGAAGCTATTCGTTTAGAAACATCAACCTGCCAGACATATTTAAAGTAATCCTGAAGAACGGTAACGCAATTTTTGATATATTTAAAGTAATTATTCATGTCCAGGGTGGTATACTAATTAAGCAATAAATAATCAGCTGTAGAAATTCATTAAGGTAACATGTATCCCATACAATATAAACAAAACAGACGACTAAATTGCATGACGTATTTTTGTTTTAAATGGATTTATCACCAAAGCACCATCTTATTTATTAGCCGGTTTTAATTTCTTTCCTTTCTTGAAATTTCCTTTACCTGAAAACTTTAAATTTTACGAAAAAGGCATTCAAATTCCAAAGCAGGATATTTGATAGGAAAACGCTCATTTGAATTTAAATGTAAACTTGAACAAAAAAAGATTTAAACACCTTTAAAAGTTCTATCCAAAAAAAAAAAGAAAAAGAAAAGAGAGAGTGATAATGAACAAATAAAAATTTATCCTTAAAACCGTACTGGAAATGGATGATAGACTTTCTTGCATGTTGCTAATTCGGTTTAAATAAGTGAAACTATGAATTGCATATAAATTCAACGAAATCAGCATACGTAGGAGCATAAGACATTAGCATAAGACATAAAATTAAACAAATGAAGTAGAAAATCATAAAAACGTAATAAAAAATAAATTATAAAAAGTGGGACTAATTTTTATGTCTTCATTTTCATTTGGTGTATTTTCTTGCCAAATACATTTTGAATCATATTTATAAATATATATATATATATAGTAATTCCGGGATTTATGCCGCATATTATTTTGAATTTGTGTATAAAGTCCCATGGTAGGCATAAAATTAAATAAAATCATGCTGTGCTATTTAATGTTAGATATACAGCACGTGTACTGCGACAAATAATTATATTATTTAACATTTTTTTTTTCTAAAACATTATATTGCGGCGCGTCACCCGCGCATTCAGGCTGAGACGCCGCACTTGTGCGGTAGTTATGCCGCGCTTGCAATAAGAACAGAATGAAATTATAAATAAATATATTTAAAAACATATTCATATCTGGACTATAATTAACTATGTAATAACAAAAATAAACTAAATGAATACAATGAAACGTATTATGAGATACAAATTAATAATTATCAACCTACTTTTACTATTAAAATTATCGACTTATTCTTTACATTAAATTTTAATTGTTATTTCAGCAACAACGTAACATCGATGTATTAGAGAGGGAAAAGAAAAAAAGTAAAATTGTGTTTACATAATTTATTTGTTAACCCTTTCGGAACCGGCGACTTTTAGGTAGCTTTCTTTACAAAAAAGCTACCTATTGCAGCCGTTCGGAGGAAAGCGATTTCAAACAATTTTGGTATATTTTCATCGATCATGACCCCCAGACGCCGAAACCACCCTCCGTTCAAAATTGATATATATATATATATATATATATATATATATATATATGACCTATGTCACACTGTAACTCCCGTAATTATGAACCAATTTCGATGTAATTCGATGTGTACATAGTACATACCAATGTCTCGACCGAGTTCGTTGGCCAGCTTCATCCGCCGTTTTGTTTCAAAATGGCGGCCATTTAAAAATTTTAAAAAATTTTAAAACTTGAAATGTGGTACCAAAAAATTAAAAATGGAAAAATATTTTTTTCTTATGTATTTGACATTTATACAAAGATTCCGGAGCAGTTTTTGTTTCGTCTATATCTTAAAAAATGGCTGAGTTATAGCATTTTGAATTTCTAGCGTGGCTGACATTTTGAAACGTCCTGAATTTTGTCACGCGATAACAGGCGTACTTATGAACCGATTTGGATGTAACTTCGTTTATACATAGTACATACCAATGTCTCGACCGGGTTCGTTGGTCAGCTTCATCCGCCATCTTGTTTAAAAATGGTGGCCATTTAAATTTTTAAGAAAAATTTAAATTTGAAATGTGGTACCAAAAAATTAAAAATTGAAAAAATATTTTCTTCTTATGTGTTTGACCTTGATAAAAAAATTCGGGAGCAGTTTTTGTTTCGTCTATATCTTAAGAAATGGCTGAGTTATAGCATTTTGAATTTCTAGCGTGGCTGACATTTTGAAACGTCCTGATTTTTCTCACGTAATAACAGGCGTATTTATGAACCGACTTGGATGTACCTTGGTGTGTACATAGTACATACAAATATCTCGACCGAGTTCGTTGGCCGGCTTCATCCGCCATCTTGTTTCAAAATGGCGGCCATTTAAAAAAATTAAAAAATAAAAAAATTTAAATGAGATACCAAAAAATTGGAAAGTGAAAAAGATTTTTTTTGTATGTGTTTGACCTTAATACAAAGATTCCGGAACAGTTTTTCTTTCGTCTATATCTAAGAAAAAAGCCTGAGTAATAGCATTTTGAATTTCTCTTGTGGCTGACATTTTAAAACGACCTGATTTTTGTCACGCGATAACAGGCGTAATTATGAACCTATTTGGATGTAACTTGGTCTGTACATAGTACATACCAATGTCTCGACCGAGTTCGTTGGCCAGCTTCATTCGCCATCTTGTTTCAAAAGGGTTGCCATTTAAAAAAATTAAATTTAAAATTCAAAATGAGGTATTAAACAATTGGAAAATGAAAAAGATTTTTTTATGTGTTTGGCCTTGATACCATGATTCCGGATCAGTTTTTGTTTCTGAAAATTTGTTCTTTTGTTTATATCTTAAAAAATGGTTGATTTATAGCACTTTGAATTTCTAGCATGGCTAACATTTTGAAACGATCTCGTATTTGTCACGCGATAACACACGTATTCGCCTATTTCGATGTAAGAAGGCAGGTGGATAGTATACATCAACACCTCGACCAAGTTCGCTGGCCAGATTCATCAGCCATCTTGTTTCAAAATGGCGACCATTAAATTAAAAAATATATATATATTTAAAGTGAGGTGCAAAAAAATTAGAAATTGAAAAAGGTTTCTTTCTTAAGTATTTGACCTTGACATAAGGATTCAGGAGCATTTTTTGTTTGTCTTTACCTTAAAAAATGGCTCAGATATAGCAGTTTCAATTTCTATTGTGGGTGACATTTTGAAAAATCTGATTTTTTGCATGCGACAGCACTCCTATATATTAACCGATTCCGATGTGAGTGAGCATGTGCACAGCAATTACTAAGGTCTCGACCAAGTTCACTGCTTAGCCTCATTCACCATGTTGTCTTAAAATGACAGGCACTTTAAGAAATTGCCGAATTTGGCAGCCAAATATATGTTACTTTAAAGAAAAGCAGCTTGGATAAGGCTGACTAATTTCGCGAAATTCTCATTCATTATATTGATAAAAATTAGTATTGAATCTCCTATATTCGGTTTCCACTAAATTGAGCTTCGTGTGTTTGAATGATATAATTTGGCTTTTTTTAAAATAAGGATTATGAAAGCTACCTCTTCCTCCCGGCACTGGCCGGAAGGACTTTTGAAAATATTTTATTCGGTTAGTACCACTTTTCTAAAAGAAGTTACCTTTACTTAAATAATCATGAAATTTCTCTAATTAAAGAAAGCAAATATCACTTTTCTTTTTTACTGGTACGAGAAACAAATTCTGTATGCTCTTTTTGAAGGTGCATATATGCATGCACCCAAAATGTCCCGAATGTGTTAATAGACCTGTTTTTTCGACCGCAATCCACAGAAAAAGTGTCGAAAAAGTACAGTCTTTATGCAACTACATTTGACACATGATGCAATAAAGTCAATTACACTTCCTCTTTTTTGGAGCAGTTTTCTAAACATTCCTTGCAAAGAACGTCTGCGTTACGCGTAATCCATTTTTTCATTATTATCATCTTGACTTGCATCATTCTTGCCTTTCTTACTTTTCATTTTTCCTTTTTTCTCCTTTCGTTTTAGTAAACTTGGTAACATGCCTAACTTGGTTAGTCTGTGCAAAAGGAAAAGGAAAAGTTAATAACACTTAATCATCCCGTACAAAAGAAACTGCGGCATGTATACCGGAATTGCAATGCGGCATGTATCCCATTTTGCATGGTGCAGGCGTCACACATCACAGTTACCTGCCGTCACTAAGGAAAATGTCGTAACCATACACACAGTACTCTATACAAACGCTACACTTAATTTTGACTTCGAAATCATGCTTGCATTTAGTTATTAGCGTATGAAAAGTATTTAAGCATAAATATGTTTAAAACTTTGGATAGTGAAATCATGCATTTACGTTTTGTACAGCTACAAGTAAACATCGAAATGAAATTCACGCTATATACTGGTTAAAATAATCTGATTGCGCACCTATACTGCGCGTTTGGACGACCATCTATAGATAATTACAAGAAATACATGGGGTGCGGCGACTCTCCCGGAGTTACTCTATGTTATTAATAACATAATCGGAATAATAAAATAACGAAGTTCCATTATACTGAATAGAAATTGCTACAAAGTGACAACGTCTCTTTGAGCTATTTTGAAAACAAAATAATAAAGTAAATCCCTACTTATATACCATGCTTGACGACAAACAAAAAACGCGATATATTGGAAAGCGTAATGTAACCAAGCGTAGTAAAAAAGTAAGAAAAATGATAAACTATCAGCAAATATTTTATATTTTTCCCCAAACCATTAGTTTGCACATATATTACAATTTTCTTAATAAAATTAAATGTTGATAATGATACTTATGTTAATTGAGACATTTATAAGCTTATTTAAAAATGGGACTAATGCACAATTGAATAATAGATTTAAGGTACTATTTTCAACGCAGAGACAAAAAAGGGCGACACATCTGAATTAGCAATATAACAAAGGAATAAAGTACTTCAGAATATTTTATAATTCACTGCGTCAAATTTGCGGAACTCGCAATCAGTTTTTTAAGGCACTACTTTGAAAACATCTTACTCTAATTTATATTTTCAATTGTTCATAGCTTAAAGCGACATTACATTTAGCTTAAAATGAAAAGTAATTGATAATTCAGAAAATGTGTCGAAATGTTATACGATTCATAAACTTTACATTCCAAATATTTTCAAACTATTTCCTCTACTTTCATCGAAAAGGTTAGTTCTTTAAATGCAGATCACTCTATAAAATAACTGACCTGGAAAACATGGTAGAATTACTGGCATAAGCTTAAAGTAATGTAAATTTTAATAATTCATTTACTTCTGACGTTTTGTATAATAATATTCTCAGAACACACACAATATATATATATATATATATATATATATATCTTTTCAAACAACCCAATATAGCAATTTTCATTCGCTTATCCCAATTGACCTCTTAACTGCCAACGAAATCGGATGCGATTTCCATCTCCTTATTTAATAACATAATTCTACCAATAACCCTTTAAGACCGGACTGCTTTTTGAGTTTTTTTTTAAACAATGATATAACTGAAATTTGTAACTGATAATTCTCTATCTATTGACAAAATTCACATTGTATAGTTTCTGTTAACCAGCACAATCACTCGATTCCGGCATTTATGGAATAGATAACCCAGGAAGGCAAAATTTTAGTTAATGCTTAACCGGCACGATCGCGCTGGTCCGGTCTTAAAGAGTTAAATAAGGCGTCGATTAGATTTCTCAAATAACAGCATGAAAATGCACACGTTATAAGTGTGCAAAACACGACTCTGCTGGTGAAAATTGTCACCCGATCAACTGTCATCCGAGTTTTCCATTTCTATAATATATTCAGGCATTCTCTAAAAGCGTATGTATACGTCCGTGGCAGTTAAGGGGTTAAACAATCTTACATCTGTGAGTCATAAAAAGAGAACTGTCACACATTCTCTAGAAAAATAATAATAATACCACTCGTACGATTGCAGCTAAGCAAACTTTATGTTCAATATTATAGAAAATTTAGATTTTTTTCCATAGTGTCATAGCTTTTAAAAGAGAACAGATAATTTATTTTCTTAAAAAATAAAGAATTTATTTTTAAATCTTTGTAGCGTATTTTGGTTGTCTAACTATTTCACAATGTATTACGACGTCTTTAAAAACATTATGAAGTTTGGTTTAATTCTATGCATAATTTCACTCACCTTTCGAAGATACACAGAGAACACACGGACAGACAGACATTTTATAAGAACTTGTTTTTCGGTATTTCTAACCTTTAAAACATGTAAATTCGTCAGAAATTTTTTTTCGAGTAAAAACCTTTTAAATATAAATAAAAGTATTTGATTTTACAATTCTCCGAACATCAAACATGCTAACTAAGAAATTAAAAAAGAAACCTGTACTTTTTTTGTATCTGTTGATAAATATTAAATATTTAATAAAATTTTAAACTATTAAATGCTATACAATTGATAATAGTTCAGATTTTGCGTACTTAACAGTTTTTTTAAAATATCCGCCTGTTTTGGGATATTGAAATTTCTAACATTCTGCAAAAGATACATAACTGTGTGATCCTATAAATGTAATATTATGCTTATTATATATATAAATACACCTTAAAAATTAAATTAGTTTCAAGTCAATACCATTCTCATTTTGTCAATCAGTTATGGTTATCGATACATAGATTTATAGATCTGTGTATTTCCTTTGAAAATATATAGTAAAACCTAATTTCGATATTGATTACAAGTAAAGATTGACCCCTCCCCGCCTCTAAAAGTTCTGTCAATGTACAACCATTGCTTCAAAGCATAATATTGATAATCTATATGCCTTGGACAGAATCTTACCTGAATTTGAAAAAGCGGTGCGGAACTGCAAGTGAAAAAATTTAAATTAAAAATCCTTATTTTGTATGGTTTAAAGTAAAAAAAAATCCCTGCCGGTCCGGCCTACGGGCGGATGTAGATTTCGAAGTTAAGTATATTAATTGCTCCAACAAAAACTAAATCATGATTAGATATCAATCCACTTTAACAGTTTTATCTGGCTGCTTTTGACGAGTTTTTATTTCATTTTTATATAATAGCTGGTTTTATGAGAATCATGTTAAGGCTGTATTAAAAAAAAAAAATACCTTTCCATGCTCAACAACTTGAAATTTTCTAGCACATTTTCAGATTCATTTTTAATAGAAAAAATACGAAACTTGCTGACGTGATTTTTGAAAAGATTTATAAGCGGCATGTGTTCTTATTTTTCTTTCAATTAATTGAAACTTGATTAATAAACAATTATTTTCTCAGTAGGACAATATTTTTCGTTTCGAATACAATCGCTTCGGGAAATTCTGTTCAAAATGCCCACTTTGACATCATTTTTTGAAATATATTCTGCCTCTATCAAAAAATCGATCATTACGGCACAATATATAGTTTCTGAAGAAGAGAATCTATCAATTCTATCAATTGGATGCATTTGAGAGCAAAAATTAATTTAAAAATGAGTCAGAAAATAAGCAGTTTGGATTTGAATACACCCTCAATAAGACGATATTTTTCTTCAACCGCTATGTATTTTTAATTTGTTTTTGCTGTAATAATTGGTCCCATCAAAAACTTATCTATTTAAATGTTGAAGACAATATTGAGAAGATATATCATAAATTCATGGGGAATTTATATCTTGTGAATTGACGGAGTTATGGAAACTTTTCTTCTTCACCACCACCCCCTTTTTTTTTTCGTTTTTTTTTTTTTTTTTGGTACGAATTGGTCCTATCTAAAACTTGTGAATATAAAAGTTGTAGATAATATTAAGGAGATGTATAATAAAATTAATTGAATTTGATACCTTGAGAATTGACGAAGTTATGAATTTTTTTCTCCCAAAAACCCTATTTTTTGCGCCCCTTGAGCCCGTTTTTAATTTTATCAAAAATCTGTGATGCATAAATTTTTGGCCCTATTTTTAGGAGTAATAAAAACTTTAAACTGGTTTGATATGTACAAAATATAAGAAGTTATGGGTTTTTTTCTGTTTTCACAAAACCCCTCCCTATTTCCAGCCCCTTAGCCCGATTTTGCCCATTAACAAACTTGACCGCTATTTTATGCCCCTTGATTTTATGTATCAATTTGGAAGAGATTTACGCAGAATTATGGAAGTTATCGTGTCCAGAAGAATGTGATATATATATATATATAGATAGATAGATAGATAGATAGATAGATAAAGTTATTTACTGAGGGTGGTTTTGGGTTCTAGGGGTCATGATCGGTGTAGATCTGCAAAAATTTTTCAGAAATTCCAACGTAGGTCGACGCCAATAGGTAGTATTTCATACGAAATCTACCTAAAAATTAAAACCCCTCAAGACGAAATTGAAAAGAAAATGCAGCATTTTAACACCGCAGTATTATTATTTTTTTTCAATCTTTTCTTTTGTTTTCTAAACAGAAATCATCTCCAAAATACATGTATTAAATATTCTAGTAAGAAAGTTTTAAAGAAAAGCTTAGTGCTAATTCAATATAAGAATTAAATATTTTATTGACGTTAAGTTTTACGCTTTCTTAATAGCAATAATATTGTTCATTTAAGTCTTTTAGTTCTTTATTTAAATTGTTTATTTCTTGTGTATAAGTCTTTACATAAAAATATAATAATTTATTGCCCTAATTTATTGCATTTCAAAAAAATTTTTAATTCTAACTCAATAAATATATATATATTTTTTAATGTGTCTCCGACGCCCATAAGTAGATTAAACATTTTTTTTTTCATTACAATTAGATCAAACTCTTTCTTTAACGCACTTTTAAAATTTATTGAACATTCAGTTGTCACAAATTGTCAGTTGCTGCTTTTAATTTGTTTAGAAATATCTTTTTATATAAGGATGGTTAAGTAAAATTAATTAAAGGAATTAATAAGTGGTAATGATTTGACTAATAAAATGTTAGTACGACTAACAAGGAAGTCAAACGTTGAAAAGGTCTTGTCATGAGGGTCAGGAAAAAAATAGGAACTATCCTCCCGAATTCAATCATTCGCTTCTGTGAATTCATACACAAAGAAAAATAAAAAATATATCCGATTTTGTCAAGTTGGTATCATTGAGAAGGTCATACCCGAGGATAAACAAGTTGGAAATTGTACGTCAAGCGTGGCAAATTAGGTGCGTTCGTACTATAACTAGTTTTATAAATATTCAGATCATTGTGCAATAGCTGTTGCACTCTTATGCAAAAATGCATGAAGACAAAATTTATTACGATTTTATATATTAAATTTCGTAATACGGAAATAACACGAATCCATCTTAAAAGTACGTAATCGCCATGAAAACCTAGAATCATTACCTATCATGAGGTATCATTGAATAAATTACATGTGATAGGATTTAATAGAATTAAGAAAACTTTTTTTTTTCATATACTTTGATTCGATTTTAATAAAATATGAAATGACTCGACAAAATTCTGCAAAGATTATCCTCCTGAGACACAAGACAAATTTGAAACATTTTATCTTTGTCTTTACTACTTTATTTTCATCAAAATAGTAAAAAAATATTATTTTCAAAGATTTTTAATTTTTTTTTTTCTTTTTTTCTTTTTTTTTTTTTAATTTGGTAAAGACCATAACCATTTTAATGGATGTTCAGGTCTTAAATATGAGGAAATGTAATTACAGTTCATTTCAACTTTTCACATGTAAAGTGATACTGAAAAGCACTAAATTAACAATAAATTGAAACATATATATATTTATTATCAATTTAATGAAAAACACTGAATTATTTTACACATTTTTAAGCCAAATATAAATCTTTGAAAAAATTTCTTTCACTAGTAATGAACAAAAACCTATTGCAACTTGAACATCTAAGTTTAGTTTTCTTTTAAAAACATGTTATTATCAACGTAATGTCTAAAATGTGCTTTAAAGATATGTGCGCTTTTGCTTCTTATTCTAGCTGTTGTGAAAAGGAGGTTATGGAATATTTAAGCGAACCTAAAAGAAAACATAATTAAAACCAGATATGATGCTTGTAAAAATTAGTCTTTATTGTATTAATTAATTTTTTTCTTTATATTTATGCATTTCTAACAAAAGAAAAAGTTACCCGAAATAATTGTCTTAATGTACCTATAAAAAATTTTTATGTGTACATAAATCATAACTTGAACTTATTGCAAAGATCTCTTTCAAATCAAATGTTGGGCTTTTGATATTTCGCTATTTCACTTCTGTTAGTTTAACTAACTGAGCCATCAGCAAAATTATTGACTGATTCTTTAGTAGCCTTATTTTCTGCTTCAGAAGAATCTTCATAAATTTTATTAATATTAAAATATTCATCATTAGAATTACTAAAATCAAGACCGAAGTCATTACCATTTGCTATTATTTCTAATGTTGTTAATCTTTTAGTTAATATAAAAATACTACATATGTATTTGTATGTATACTATATATGTATTTTTATAAAAAGTAATTAAATTACAAAGAGATTAAATAAACATCAAAAAATTGGAAATCTTGCACATGATTAAAACCAAAACTAATGTTAAAACTGACTATATAACTTTACTCAAGTAAGACCCAACATCCATTTTAATGGATGTTTTTTAATTGAACTTTAAAGCAATAAATAATACCAAATTACAGTTAAAAACTAGCTAGGGTACTACAAAAACATTAACATTAACATATACACTCTAAAATATACTTAAAAAAATGAAATGAGTAAAGAAAAATTGGAACTTACTAACACCTGGTCGAATGCCACGTTGACTCACCAACTTACTAACCGCCATATTACAAACAAATGAGAAGCCGTTGCCAGATCCTAAAAATTTTAAAGTAATCTTTGAAGTATATATTATAATGGAGTATCACGACTTGCTTCCAAAGAAATATTTGATGTGATTAGTAGGTTAAAACAAAACATCCATTTTAATCGATGCGGGATCTCAGGAGGTTACATATATTAAATTTCAAACCATTCGGTTGGGTAGTTTTTGCGCTGTTATATGCGGACAGACAGACAGACATAAGGATGGATCCGACGACAACTATAGATGTTACTATTTATATAATTACGAACGCACCTTAAAATGCACTTCCAGCAATTATCGCTAATATACAGTATTTCGGGTACAGTATAGTCTTCGAAATCATTTGTCCCTATAAATACTATGCACTTTCTATTATACAGGAAGTCACTTGTAGTAAACCTCAAAAACGTATATCAATTTCATTATATGTGAAATAGTTTAACATAATTAAAATTCGCCGCAAACAAAGTTTCCCCCTATACCATTATGTAACGAAATTCTTTTGTGTGGCCCTGTAAATGAATAATAAATATTCTTTGCACCGCATATTCTACAGAAAGTATACTTTAGTGTACTTCATAAATACATATCAATTTTATTGTCTGTCATTAAGTAAAGAAAAAATTACTTTTCTGAATTTTTGGTATGAATTAAGAATTTCTTAATAAAAAAGGAATTCCTGAATCGACGCATATATACGCTAATGATGCAAATGGGTTAAACGTCTATCATTAAGTAAAGCAAAAATTAATTCTCTAAATTTCTGGTATGAATTAAGAATATCTTAATAAAAAAGGAATTTCTGAATCGTCGCATATATATGCTAATGATCCAAATGTGTTAAAAGAAAGGAAAAATTTTTATTTTATGTGAGATTAACATATCCATGTGGATTCACCCCGCCGGTGGGATAAGACTCAATTATTTGAGTTTTTTTTATAAATAATCGTTTATTAATTAAAATGTGCTGCACTGATTCCAATATTAAAATTACATTATAGTATAAGGATAACTGTGAGTAAGTACACAAAGTTATATTAAACTAGCTAAAGAATTCGGCGTTGCCTGGAATTTTAAGAATGTTTGTTTTGAAAAACCAACGATTGCGTGTTAATTTTCGTAAATTTCACTCTTTTATTTCAGTTAATCCGGAGGACAGATTACCTATTTACTTAGTAAATATAATCTATGATCTGTATGGAAACCGAGATTAAAACCTTTTGATAAAAAGTAGTTTCCGATTATTTTGTTATTTAAATAATTTTTTCTGATTAAAGAAAAATGGCAAGCACAAAAATTCTATTTATTTTTTAAAAATCTTAAATCTTTATTTCTGTTCTTTACTAAGAATGAACTCTAGGGACTTAAAACTTTGTGGAAATTCTAACGTACACGCTTGCGCACACTTATATATAAATATATGGAATGGATTTAAAAATGGCGAAAACAAATTCAGAGAACCTCAAAATGTTAAAATATGCCAATATTTCCATAATATTTCCATCATGTTTCAATGCGCTTTTCTCAAACTCATATAATGTTATATATTCACCTGATGATGTCCTTTATATTTCCAATATGACGTAATATTAACTTTTTTAAATTCGTCAAACTATTTATTTCATTTTCATTTTTCACGTGGAAATCTTGCAATAGAAAAGTTATAACGTAATATTATTTTTTTTTAATTCGTCAGACTATTTATTTCATTTTCATTTTTCACTTGCAAATCTTGCAATAGAAAAGTAATTGTTGTGGTAAGAATTTTATTGTGGATGTTTAATTGTTGGCAACTGCTATAATGAAAATGTTTAAATTTGATAGGAAATTGCTGTTAAATTGATGGTTTTTTACTAATTAAAAATTAACTATATACATTATTTCGATCCCAGATTACTTTAATCGCCTCGGTCGTGTTTTAATACACATGTACGTAACATTTCACAATTCTGGCTTCCAAATTGTGGATTTGTATAGAATTACAGACAGACAAATTTTCATTTTTATGTATTAGATTCTGTTCTTCATCGTGACGTCAAAAAGCAACTAATAATAAAATATGAGATTTCATTCCACTTTCCTATACGTTATAGAAAATTTTGTGCAAAATAAACTTTCAAAACAAAAGAAACACTATAAAATGAATCGTAAAGGCAGAGTTTTATGGAGTTTGAAAAGAACAGGTGTATATTCTACGTATTATAGATCTCTTTAAGAGCGCATTTTCTTTGTGAAATTGATTTTACCTTTCCAGCAAATATTTTCTACTAAAAACGCTATCCTCTTGTGTAACAGCAAAGGTCAATACATTTTATGTTCAAAAATATGGGCAAAGCAATCAAATTCAGGAAATGTTATTCCGGATGGGAAAACAATTTTTGAACTCATCTCATAGCATCTCAAAACCTTTGTTTTGCACCGCACACCATTAACATTAAAATAATGTATCGATCAAAGCATTCGACATGACCAGATTTAAAATTGTATGAGCTTACGATGATTATATTAAAACCAAAAGAAATTTTTAAATGAGTTTGATGTTTCATTTGTGGATGTAATTGCAGCGCAGCTGTTATAAACAAAAGTTAAAGCTGTTTTAGTCCAGGAATTAGGTGCTCAAAAAGGACAAATAGGGGAAAGTTTTGGTGTAGTTTTGATATTTGGTGCCTTTATGTTTTGTGGGTCGCTGAACACGAATCTGAAGTTTGCCAACAAAATTTATCCCGGGAAACACGTTTTTTTGGCAAAAAACGGAAAAAAACGGGATTTTCTTTGTTTTTTTCCAAATAACTCCAAAATTATACATTTTACGTAAAAATCCTCAATACGCAAATTAAAAAGGATAAAATTTCCTACATTTTAGGTATTAAAAGTTTTTTTCTCTGATCAATGGTTTAGCCGTGACAACGCCACAAAAATGGGAGTGAAAATCAAAAAATTCAAAGAAAACGGGAATTACGCCGCTGTACGTAGATTTAACATGAAAACTGACCATTTTACACAAGCATTGACTACAAATTATACTAAAGGTTATATGAATGACTACATTTTACAAGGAAGTTGCTGGTAATAAACAAGACGACTCATTATGAATCATTCTTTAATTATAAATAAACATGTACATTAGAAAGTACATTTATTTAAAAAACAAAAAAATATTATTTCCGCTTTCTTTTACTTGAGGGTCCCTGCTTTTCACCGACATCTACAGCATAGAAAATAGACGTATGGAATTAGTGGGTGTTTTTATCACTACCAACAGTATAAAATAAATGTTTTTTTAATAAAAAATATTTGATACCTTCTGGCATGACTTTTTCCTGACATTTTAGTTCAAGTACCATTTTTTTTTTAAATCAAAGACAGCAGAATTTAAGTTAGTCACATAAATAAACTTTTGCACCATTATGCAACGGCAACAAGATTTAAAATGTAACGAAAATGTGAATTTGGTTGAAAATATTTTGTTTATTGAGGAAAATTACAATGAAGAGCACATGAAACAAGAGCGATATGTTTAAATTTATGACCAAATTTGGACAAAAATTGTCAGTTGTATGTAGATATATCGGGACAAAATCATTTAAAATATATTACTTGGCTGCAAATTCTGAGTGGTTACAAAATTGATCCAGACAAATTCTCCAAATTCAGATTTGATACAATGCAAAACATAATGTAGGCATTTTCTCATGATAAATTAATCATGATATCTTATGATTCCCTATCTTTACATAAGGTTCCTGTTAGGTTTCCTGTAAGGTTTGTGCAGAAATAAATATGAATATACAACAGAATATGCAACGAGCAATTTTCATTAATGCTATCGAATGTTTGTCCCGTACCTTAAATTTTAGAAAAAGAAATTTTAGAATTTGTTATACTAATACAAAAATAGTTTTATCACTTTAGCTTCCATACCGTTAAGAAAGTATCATTAAAATTATCAAGAAAAACGTAAAATCATGCATCAATCAGATTATGGAAAATTTTTGAACGCATTCGGGCTACTATAATAAAACTTCATAGTTTAATAACGTGAAAAACGATGTCTAAGCAATAATTTGTAAAACATATAACACGTTTGAAAACACAATTTCAACCAAAATCGAAAAAATAGCTGAAAATTTCGTACATCCCTATATATGAACTATAGATTTATCATATAATTCACAATATGCTAAAATTTAGAACTGTTAGTGAACGCATAGCACAGATGAAAATTCCTCGTTAGCAATTTCCGGCAATAAGCGGGTATATAGATGTCTTGTGCAGCCCTATATATGATTTATAGAATTTATACACGCTAAATAGTATGCAATTTTAAAAAGTGTTCCACAACTGAAAACGCACTTCAATCAATTATTGTTCATACAGAGAAAAATATAACTGATTTATTTTGTGTGCCCCTGTATATGAAAGATCAATGGCACATCATATTCAATAGTAAGCATCATATAGAGTACGTTGGAGATATATATCAATTTAAATACTTTTGAAAAAGTGTAACATGAACAAAACACACCGCAAACAATTTTTCTCCATAGACCGTAATGTAACATAATTCTTTTTAGTGTCCCTGTAAATGATCGATAAATACTACCCATACCATATTCTATAAGAAATCATCTTGTAGTGCCCTTCATAGATATGTATATAAATTTCAAAGTGTATG
The DNA here is from genome assembly GCA_963932465.1 of Maratus speciosus. Taxonomy (NCBI): domain Eukaryota; kingdom Metazoa; phylum Arthropoda; class Arachnida; order Araneae; family Salticidae; genus Maratus; species Maratus speciosus. The sequence goes on along the minus strand of OZ010786.1, from coordinate 50,485,348 downwards.
AAATTATGAAACATTATTAAAAACTACCATAAACGATTTTTCCCCATAGGCCGTAATATAATGAAATACTTTTGAATGTCCCTGTAACGAGATTATGACTGCTACACGCAACATTTTACAATACCTAACATTCAATAGTGAATATTAATAACATTTTTCAATTTCATGGCGATGCGACTATATTGACGCCAAAAATAATTTTAACCAACTAGAATCGGTAAATCACCCACCGTGCGCTGCCGTAATTCCCGTTTTTTCAGAATTTTTTTATTTTCACATCCATTTTTGCAGCGTTGTCACGGCTAAACCATTGATCAGAGAAAAAAACTTTTAATATGTAAAATGTAGGAAATTTTATCCTCTTTAATTTATGTATTGAGGACTTTTGCGTAAAATGCATAATTTTGAAGTTATTTTGAAAAACCAAAGAAAATCCCGTTTTTTCCAGTTTTTTGGCCAAAAAAACGTATTTCCCGGGATAAATTTTGTTGGCAAACTTCAGATTCGTGTTCAGCGACCCCAAAAACATAAAGTCACCAAATATCAAAACTACACCAAAACTTTCCCCTATTTTCTACCAAATGACTGGACTATTTATCATTTAATGTAAAAGAGGTTTTAATATATTTATTTTTCAATTTAAATAAAATTGCAAATCGTTTAAAACCTATAATACCACTATACAGGCAACGATTGTTACCAAATCTGGCAGGTTTTTTTATTCAGAAATTTCCAGTTCACACCAGAAAAATTTTAATACTAATTTTATTTTATTTTATTCACGATATATTTATCATTGTATTAACCAAAGATAACTGTTCAAACTTTCTTGGGAAAAGTTAGAATTTCTTAACGATAGTTTTATAAATGACGAATAAATACGCGTCAGCTTCTCTATAGTGTTAATTTATACCAGTAAAAGGGGTCCCCGCCAAGTTTGCACGATAAATATCACCAATTGTTTTAACCCTGCCCCTTTCAGCCTTAGTGAGCCATATTTCAATAGAGCCCTACATATATTTAGGATATTGAAAACTTTATTTTACGTTACTGTAGTAAGCAAGTGTTAAATGTTGCTGAAAGATTATTGAAAATTATTTTCAAAACACACAAATAATCGGTAAATTATTGAATTACAGTTTTCATTTTTCGCTCGATTAAATAGAGCTGAAAAAAAAATTATGCGATTTTTAAAATCGATAATATATGCGATAAAAAAAAAAAAATGTCATCTGATAGGAATCCGAGATTTTTTTTTTTTTTTTTTTTTTTTTAAAAAAAGCCTGGGCGCAACGATTTGAAATACGATCCCGCCGGACTCGAAAAAATGTATATCATCAGAACTCGACCCCAATTTCGAAAGTGCGCAGTAGAAAATTGTTAATAACACTTTTATATTGTTTCAAGATTCTCATTTAAAAGTCTTTTCCTATATAGAAATAACAATTAATCCTAAACGCTCTTCCATGACGATGTTTCGTGATTTTCATGTTCCTAAAAATATGTTTAAAACATTATTGTTATTTATTCAGAACCGTCCGCAGAAATCTACAAAAGTCTCAATTTTTATTCTTTTAAAGTATCATTGTACAGCTATGGCTGAAAAACGTGAGGTCTGTTTTCCAGTATTTCTGAAAAAGGACTTCAAACATAAACAGAGGCTAGACAAGGGATATCGCATGTCTTCTTTATGTTATTAATACTGGTAGTAGCAACACTTTAGAATCACATACAATATTTTTTTTTTTTTTTTTATATCACGTGAATAATAATTCAATTCCCTTACCAAAGGGTTTCTGGAGAATTTTAATAAACTTTACGAAACTTTATCAACTGCGTTCTTTTTTTTTTTTCTTTTACAATTTGCTATTAAATAAAATTTTCACTTTCAGTCCGAAAGAGAAAAGTAGTATAAAACGTTTCGGGCCTGCACTCTGGAGACTGAACCCGTCTCATCTGTGAAAGCTATAGAGTATATCGAGCAATTTAGTGTTACTTTTAGCTTAGCGTTACTGACGGATAGGTTTGTACTTTATAATACGGATAGTCAAAACTTCGGACCGTTTTTAGGTGCGTTCGTAATTATATAAATACGTAGCACCTATAGTCGTCGTTCAGTCCGTCTGTCTGTCCGTCGTCCGTCTGTCCGTCCGTCTGTCTGTCCGTCCGCATATAACAGAGCAAAAACTACCCGACCGAATGATCTGAAATTTTTAATATATAATTGCTGCAAAATTTTGTCGAGCCATTTTCAATTTTATGAAAATCGGATGTATAGTTTAATGACAGGGACAGTCAAAAGTTTTTCTTTACATTACGGCCAATGGGAAAAATTATTGCAAGTGAATTTTAATGATGTTACAGACTTCCGAATGGTCTGAAATTTTTAATATATAATTGCTGCAAAATTTTGTCGAGCCATTTCCAATTTTATGAAAATCGAATGTATAGTTTAATGACAGGGACAATCAAAAGTTTTTCTTTACATTGCGGCCAATGGGAAAAAATTATAGCAAATGCATTTTAATGATTTTACAGCCTTCCGAATGGTCTGAAATTTTAAATATATAATTGCTGCAAAATTTTGTCGAGCCATTTCAAATTTTATGAAAATCGAATGTATAGTTTAATTACAGGGACAGTCAAAAGTTTTCCGTTACATTACGGGGAATGGGGAAAAAATTATTGTAAGTGCATTTTAATGATGTTACAGACTATGCACTTATGAAGCGCAAAACAATATACATTCAGTACAATATGGGGTGCAAAAAATAATTATAAACTAGTTATAGTACGAACGCACCTCATTTGCCACGTTTGACGAGCAATTTCCAACTTGTTACTTTTAAGTATTGTGACATAATTGCATGTTAATTATGACCTTAAAAAATATTTTGTAAGGAAGAATGCTATTTATTGGAAGCATAACTTGTTTATAATTTAGATTCAAGCTTACAGTGATACTAGAATTCGGACATCGGCATTCTAATGTAAAGTTGCAGTTAACATGATAGAAAAAAAATAAAAATACAAATAGTGAAGTTAATATATCGCTCACCCGCAAGAAAAGTGACACATCTCGACTAAAGTAAATTTCACAGCAGAGGCAAAAGAAAATTTGCATTATTTTACTGTAATATCAAATTCCAGTAGTTAGTTCTGCATGCAGGAATAAGAACGTGCATAAAAGCACAAAACCCTTAAGAATGAAGACAGGATGTGGTTGGGAGGGTTGGGTAATTTTACCTCCCCACACAAGCCAACCCTCTTCTGTGGTCACAAATGAACGTATAGCGTAATAAATTGATTTTTCGTATAACTACTCTTATTAAACTTTTTGTGTAGCAAGACGCACCTATGACAGACCTATTAGTGGAATAAAACGCAAAACGAATTTTTGCGAGATGTGTCACTTTCCTTGCATATGACCTATCCTTTCACACACACACACACAAAAAGAAAAAAAAAAAAAAAAAAAAAAAAAAAAAAACAGAAAAATGAATAAATAAATAAATAAATTTAAAAGAAATAAAAAGGTTATGTAACATAGTTATGATATAAAAAATTATATTAATAAAATATTATATCAAAATCATATATTACTAAAATCTCCCTTTTCAATTTATTTTATATTCCTAAAATTTCCTCTTTTCATTTAATTTAACTTGTAATTCTATTCAAAATCATGTAATCGTATCTTAATAAACCTATGGCATAACCAGATCTATTTAAATAATTTAACTAATTTAACTTCTCCATTTTAGAATGAATATATCATCCCCATTCACTCCTAGAACTTAAAATCCCTTCTTTCCGCAACTGTCGAAATTAATCACTTATCCTTATATGGTTACGCAGATAGCAAAGCAGGCCTTAACGTTCTTTAACAGATGCAAAATCTGCTTACATCGACATTTTATTTTAGCCTGCTATGATCTAATGAACTTACCCATCATTTATCTCATACATACATTTCCTTACATGGCATGCGATCCTATGTCAGATGCTTACTTCAAGAGCCCCTCTCTATTGTCGAAGTGCAACGTTCTAAAATTTCTATGTGACTTTAAAAATGAATTCAAGGCAAAGGCCAATATATTCAACATAAATATCTCTCTCAGAAAAAATAACCCGCCAATTGTAACCTTTTGGCAAATTTATTGGCGAGACAGTAAGCACGCAAAAATTATGGGAAGTGATTTCTTATCACTCATTTTCGCTGCTGTTTTCATACTAATAGCTTGCTCTGACCCCCTGGTCATGTTCGTCCTCACCTCGTACTAAACCATTTCTTTTTCATCGCACCTGGAATTATGTTTCTGTTCATGGCCTATTCAATGTTTCTAATAAGTATCTGGCATACACAGAATCTACGTGTATTACGAACCTAATACCATAAATTTCTCATATTTTGATAGACAATCAGTGTTGTTTTTTTTTTTTTTTTATGTGTAGCACTTTTTGTGATTGTTCGTACAGTTGAATGTTTACAGACTAATCACCATTTCTATTAGGTTTTAATTCCCTATGGGATATCTATGTATTTTTTTTTTTATTATTCTTATCTGAAAAGACTGCATCACAAGTTCTGAAAAGACTAATTTATATCCTGCAATTATAATACTTTTCCTGGGCTCAAAATAATTATTAAAATACTCAGTCCCAATAACAAAGTTGTTAGCAACTTCAGTAGACAATTTTAAATTACTTGCAGGGATGACCGAGCTAAGCTCGGTCAAAATTATCCTTGTGTTCAATTCGATATTTTATTCTCAATGTATCATTCTTGCTGTTTAGACACAATTGGCATGATCCTGAGACATACGACCCAAAACGACCCACTAATGGAATTTTTTCGAACATGCGACCTAACCAATGCTCTTCTCTAACCCGAAAACGATAGAATACAAAATTTAGTCAAAATCGTTATAGCTGTTTTATAGATAAAATTAGCTTGTCCCACGGTAACTCAGAAGAGACCCACTAATCTAAATTCATCAAACGTGTGACCTATCCCAATGGTCTTCTCGTGATGGGAAGCGATGTAATAAAAAATTTTGTCAAAATTGTTTGAGCCGTATTTTACATAAATTAGCTCGACCCACAGTGACCTAAAAATGACACACTAATCGAATTTCTCGAATATGCGAATTAGCGTACACGTCTTCTCATGCCCTGAAGAGGTATAATACAGAATTTTGTGAAAATTGCTTGAGTCGTTTTTTAGATACAATTAGCTTGACCCACAGTGACCCAAAAATGACCTACAAATCGAATTTTCTCGAACATGTGACTTAGTCCAATGATTTTCCCATGCCCAGAAACAGTACAGTACAAATTCGTTTGATTCGTTTTTTAGAAGCAATTAGCTTGACCCACAGTGACCTAAAATGACTTACTAATCGATTTTTCTCGAACATGTGACTTAGCCCAATGGGCATCTGATACCCAGAAGCGATATATTACAAAATTTTGTCAAAATATTTTGAGCCTTTTTTAGATTCAATTAGCTTGATACCTGACCCATTGTGACCCAAAATGACCCACTAATCAAATTTTCTTGAACATGTGACCTAGCTCAATGGTATTCTCGTGCCCGAAAACGATAGAAAGAAAAATTTCGTCAAAATCGTTAGAGCCGTTTTCTAGATAAACTTAGCTTGACCCACAGTGACCCAAAAATGACCCACTAATCGAATTTTACTTAACATGTGACTTAGCCCATTGGTCTTCTCGTAATCCAAAACAGTAGATTACAAAATGTAGTAAAAATCGTTAGAGCCGTTTTTTAGATAAAATTAGCTTGAGCCGAAGTGACTCAAAAACGTCCCACTAATCGAAATTTCTCGAACATGTGACCTAGCCCAATAGTTTTCTCGTGCCCGAAAACGGTTGGATATAAAATTTAGTCAAAATCGATAAAGTCGTTTTTTAGATAAAATTTACACACACACACACACACAATTTTTGCTCCTATTATAATATAAGATTAAATCTGTCTATAAATTCATCACTCACTCAATTAAATAACAAAGCAACTTTCAGACTCACGGTTTATTTATCTTTTCTGAAGCTTCTAAATGGACCAAAAATCGTTGCTTAAATTTCAACCAGTTTTCGGACAAATTATCCTCTAATTTCGTACAGCTAAGCGGTTTTACCTCCATTTCAAGTAATAACTATTAGATTCAAAACAAACTGTACTTATGGTTTTATTCGGAACGCTTCAGATCTTTAAAATTCTATAAATTTTACATTAAAATAGTATCGCTGCCACCATGTGACATAATTACTTGTTAATTATTTACTTTAAAATATTTTGTAAAGAAGAATATTATTAATTCAGTTATTACTTATTTAAAATTTAGATCCAAACTTACAGTGATACTAGAAGTTGGACATCGGCTATCTAATGCAATGTTCAGTTAACATGACAAAAAAAAAAATAAGAATTCAAATAGTGAAAGCCATAGTTAATATATGGCCACTATGACAGAGCTTGGTTAAGATGAAGTGTTAAGCAACATTTGTTTAAGATTTGTTGACATAGGTAATTAATTTAAGATGTACTTTACAAAGCCGTTTTTCAGTTTTAAAAAAAATACATTTATGAAATACATTTTTAGGAAAACTTTTGATTATGCAACTCAAAATACAACTCCAACGCTTTAATTTTTCTATAAAAAGCGCGAATTGCCAGGTCTGATACTCTTTTTTTGTCATCGTGTGCATGCATGAAAAATGCATTTTGAAATAATTCTAACATACCAGCAAAATCGACCTATTTCGAGTACCATAATTTTAAAATAGGAATTTTCGCTTTATTTGTTGGCAGACTAAAATTGCTGTTTGGAAATAGCGCTACTTGATTGGAGACATGACAGGTATGCGTTAGTAAAATCGATGAAACACATAATTAATATGTTCTGTGTCAAATGACTGAGCTACCACTTAAGGTCTTAAACCGTCTTAAGGGGGTAGAATACCTTTAAATGATCAAAATTTTCGAATTTTTTTTAATACATATTTTTATTCTGTAATCATTTCTGAACAATATGCAAAAAACCGCATTAAAAAATTCCCATTAGTTTACTAATTATGGCAGTTTTATTATGACTACATATTAAGACTAGATAGGATAATTAAACTTTGCGTTACGTTTGTTCAAAACGATGAATTTTGATACTGCGCGCAGTGTTACTAAAAAACTATGCATGGAAATCAAAATAAATTTTTACCACATGTTCATTTCTATATTATCTACAACTTAAAACCAGAAAAAGGTAAAATTTTATTTTTTTTCTATTTTTGTACTTTGAAAATATTTTTCAAAAAGTGAATTTTTTTTACTTTTTGTTAATTTTTTAATTTAGTCAATATTTTTTGCAAATATTCTGGTTTTAATGTCTCTATTGTGTATTTATTTTCACAAAAATTTCCTCATTATATGCATATTTTCAGATTTTATCATGCGCAGATTTTATCAACTTATCATTTCAATATTTATTTATGAATTTACAAGTACATATATATTTTTAAATATAAATTTAAATCTAAGCTTTATGTTTAAATAAAGTTTGATTTTTATTTTTGACTTATTAGGCAAGTTTTGAAGCTTGGAACATAATGATACTTTTTACTTTTTCGACGTGTTCTAAGGTATCCTACCCCCTTAAAGCGTTAAACCTGCACATAAAGTGACTTATGGTGATTCAAACATAGAATATCTGTATTATAAAACAAAAACATCTCAATTAGTAACGATGGCGTTACGCCGATGGTTGCAACAACAGAAAAGCGACCTCCCCTATTGACAAGAAAGGTGATCTTCCGCTGCTAACTATTCCGCAAATCATCGTATAAAAATGCGCCTGTTAAAAATAGATTAGTAATAAAGCCTATTTTTCTTACGAGGTCGTTTACATATAGAAATTTTAATAAACTTCACAGTTTTCAATATTTTATTAATATCTAATTTTGACATGCATACATGGATTCTTCGTAAATTTTATATCAGGATACCATTGGACAAGTCATTCGGTGTAGTGGTTTAGAAATTATGCAAATTTAAAGTTTAGAGTTCCTAATTTGAAATTCCTATTTAATAGTAGCAAAAAAACATTGCAATTCTGGTTGTTTTTAAGCATAAATCAAAAACTATTTGACGGAATTAGCTGTAATTTTGGATCCGCACAGTAGAAGCTTTTATAAACCAATTTCAGTTAAAATATTCATAGGTTATAATTGATATATCTTTTTAATTTAATTTTGAAATTATTGTTCGAAAAAAAAATATGAATCATAACATAAGACTATTTTCGCGGAAAAAGATTTTAGAATCTTCAAGTACCGTATATACTCGTGTATAAGTCGACCCTAAATTCGAGAGGAATAACAGGCTGAATACCAGTATTTAAAAAAAGTTATCTTCTTGTTATCTAAATGCAGAATTTGCTGACATTAAATAAGACGAAGATAGCTACGAGAAAATATTGGTATGAAACATATTTTTTCCACGAATTTAGGGGTCGACTTATACGCGAGTATATACGGTATGCGAATGAAAAATTACATCTTATTCCCCCAATCATTTTTGAATTATACCTATAACATTATACGCATTGCAATCTGTTTTGCAATGAATAAAAATGAACTGAACATTAGATGTTCCAAATGTTAAACACGCATATTTCCTAAACGGCTTGACCGAAAGACTTCCCGTTTTGTATTCGACTGTATCGGAAAATTCAAATATGATGCTAAAATTAGGTATCAGTATTTTAAATTTTCAAGCTTGGTGCAATTTATCTATGCCAGGTTACCTCTAAGATATTTTTCACTATTGCATTAATTAGTTGACAATATAACTAATCTATTGGTACCAGTCATGTTTTTGTACGATAGTTTGCGGCACAATTGGTAGAAGTGATCACTTTCTTTTTGGTAAGGTAGTACAATTCCATGCATTTTTGTATCGTTCTTCCTAAATCTACAGTTGAATGGGAGTTTAGAAGTAGGGACTATGTTACAGATTTTATATTTTACAGACTTGGGGAAAAAAACAATTAATGTTATTGATTACAGATTTTCTGAGCATCTATAGTACAACATAGATCCTTCTTCCGATCTCAATTACTCTCCATGTTTCATCTTAATGCTGAACATTGACGAGTAATAGAAGAGTAGTTAGGTGGAAAAGGAAAGCAATAACACTTTTTCTAGTTTTTTTTTAAGTTAAAGTAAACAAACTTGTACCGGGTGTCCCAAAAATGACTGATGGATTTAAAAATTTAATAACATGCAAACGGTGACAGATATTAAAACAATTCTTGCAGGAGGGTTATGCATGGTGTCAGGAGTTTTCTTACTGTGATTCTTGATTTTAGTAGGAATATAAAGCAATAGATGGCGCTGCGAGAAATAGGTGCTAATTCCAAACCCGATTTTTGGTACTTCGGATCCATTCAAAACATTTTAATCTCCTTTTCGCATGGGAGAAGAGAGAGGCCAAAAAATCAAGCCTGGATTTAGCACCATTTGCTTTCAGCGCCATCTATCGCTGCTATTTGTAACGAAAACTGGGAATCGCAGCATAAAAACTCCTGACATCTTACATAACCCTACTGCAAAATTTTTTTAGTTATCTGTCACCGTTTGCAAGTTATTCAATTTTAAAATCCATCAGTCGTTTTTGGGATACCCGGTATATAATAAAATTGCAATTTATTTTAACACTGGACATTTTTTAACACTGAACATCACTGGACTGAAACCTGGTTCAGCTCAACAGAATAAATCTCAGGTAATGGAACTCCAGAAAACTCTGGATACGAAATCGTTCAGACCAGATGCTGTAATCTTCAAGGTTAGCTGGGTGAAAAAGTTCGACCAGAATCGTCCGGGATAGCTCAGATGGCAGAGCACTGGCGGCTTCAGCCAGGAGCTCCCGGGTTCGAATCCTGGTCCGGACATTTTTCGCCCAGTTGGAAATTTACATCTAATATTACAGTTATTGTACAGACATAAAGATCAACAAGTCCATGATATGCTAAAAAAATTCAAGATTGCCTTTTGATTCCTAACGTCACAAAATTGGGTTAAAAATGTAATATTTATTGCATTCCAAGAGCAAAAATCGAAAATCTTTGAATCTGCGCGCGTTTTTTTTACAATATTGCACGATTTCAAAGGGGGAATAATGTAGTGCCGCCATCTATGGATTTAGAGGATAAATATACAATTTTTTGTTCAACGTAATACTTTTTTTTACTGTAGTTTAAAATAAATATATTAATAGCCAAAAATAAACTTAAAGCAAGAATAAAGGTTTCTACATTTAAAATATATACTTTTATCTATAATATCAAATAATTTAAAAGTTTAATAAAGCTTTTCTTCACTTAAAAAGAAGTGATAGAAATATTGAATTTTACCCTCAACATTTTTTACCGTTTATTTTTTTCCTCATTAAGGAATAAAAAGGCAAGAATGAAACTTTCGATATTTAAAATATATACTTTTAGCTATAAGGTCAAGCAATTTCAAACTTGTCAGTGCTGTCCTTAATGTGTAAAAGAACATATATTATATATATATGTTCATATATACATACAGAAGTATTGCATTTTTACCTCAAAATTTTTCAAAAATAATTTCTTTCTCATTACGGAATAAAGATACAATTACTAACTTAAGCCAATCTGTTAATTATTATTCCTTCCTAATTATAAATAATTTTTAATGTAGTCTTTCCATTCCTAAGGCTAATAAGCAGAATTGAAATTTCAAGCCTGTAGACAATACCTAGATTTTGCATTCACTTTTAATGTATATTTTAATAGTTAAATAAACAATCCTAAAATCTATTATTTTACATTTACTCATAAATAGATATGATCTACTAGCAGACGGATTTTCATTAAAATCTGTGACATATCTGCCACAGCTGATTTGCTTATTTTGCATGGAATGACCCATATTGCATATCGACATTGCTCAGTTATAGAATTATGGAGGAAAGTTCTCTAATAAAGTTAATCCGATTATGAAAGATTAGCCTTTTTATAAAATTCCACTGAACGGATTTTGTTGGAAACTTTCTGTGTTAGTTAGATAATTTTTCAGTGATTGTTTTAGTATACTGCATATCATTCTATCTTTCTTTAAAAGATCGTATTATAAATCATCAACTAAAATTGTTTGTACTTAATAAACCAAATTTTCTATCGCGTATTAGAAAATATAATAGCGCAATGTCGTTCGTTCCGTTTTTGGCAGTGCAGGGACATTTCAGTAAAGGTCCATATTTCTTTAAAACAGAGGGTTAAATTCAGCGATAAATTTAGTTTGATTCAAGATTCGCATGGAAAAACTGACAGCGTAGCGGGCGAAGCCTGCTATTAATGATAATAAAATATCTTTCCAATCTGTTTATGTGGATAAATGCATGTAATAAAAAATAAAACAAGAAAATTGAAAACATTTACTTTGTTTCTATTCAAAAATTCCCAATCCAAAAATAGTTCATATTTTCGCTGTTTATAAAAACAAAAATAAATTAAGTTATCATTAAGAAAAAAGAATCTACAAAAAGTTTTAAACCTCGAAGCTAATAACAGCTCTTTAGGGACAGTACAAATAAACTATTTTGCTATATGCCGGTGTTTTTTTTATAAAGTTTTTATGTAAATGTTTAACAGTATTACAATTTATTTAGCTTGCTCATTTCTTTTCGATCTTAGTAAACAAATTAAGTTACAGTTTTATGTTTATTCCTGGTATGAAATATGACGATTTTAACCAATAACGAAACAAGAAATAAAAAATATTTTCAGCTTCTCTCTATATTTCTGGTTTTATTGAACTACTTTAAATTTAACAATTTTCATTTTTTTTTCGTCGTAAATTCAATTAGTTTGCAAAAGGAAAAAAAAAACTCATAAATCTTTCAGAATGTTTTTGAAGCTCTTCTTAATTATCAATTCTTTTGCATAAAGGACTTTAATTAGAGAAACCTCATGAATTTTTTATAAATTATTTATTTTAAAAACTGACAATAGCAAACCCATAGAATTCCATGGGGGAAGAAATTGCATTTTCTACAGGAGATAAAAGGTTTTCAAGTATTCTAAATCTAGAGATAACAAAAAGAAAATTCAAATTTGCAAATATAATAATTTTTTACGGAAAAAAGTTTAAAGATATTATATATTTTAAAATGTTCTTAAGATGTATGTTCGACAAGCGTCATTAAAATTATTTTCAATTCTAAGTTTTCAAGGTACTTAATTTTTAACTTGTATGTGTGAAAAGCTTACAAATGTATTTCAGAATTGAGTTTATATATTTTTTACTATCAGAATGTTTTTCGAATCTCTATTTAAAAATCAATTCTTTTGACTAATTAGAAGAATACGATGAATTTGAATAGTGTATTTATTAATTTTCAATAAGAGAAGTACATTTTCTGAAGAAAACAAAATTTTTCTAATGCTATATAATGAAAATGTTGTTGTTTTCTTAAGTTCAAAAATATCTTTAATAAAACTTGTTTAGAGATGTTATATTTTTCATACATTCTAAATTATGTATTATCCAACCCTTACTAAAATTAGTTTCAATGTTTAATTATTTCTTTTTCAAAATACTTAATTTTTAGTTTTAATATGTTTGAGGAAACACTTATAGATGTACAGGATCTACAAATGTAGTATGTCAGGACTGAGTTTATACATTTTATTATCAGAGTGTTTTCTAAATATTTTAATAATAATCCTTTTATATAAAAGACTTTAATTAAAAATGTTAAAAAATGAATTTCCCATTATTGATTCTTAAAAAGTTAATAAAAATAAAGCTTAGATCAAATTTTGTGCAAATTTCAATAAAAAAGCCAAAATCTTTAACAACGATTACAATGATAACAACGAGCACAAATAACTTTTTTTTATATTTTAAATGGTTAATGATATTCAGACTAAATCCACGATCGATGGCAACTGCTTTTATATAGTTAATTTCACTATTAAATAACTCAGAATTTGAACAAATTTTACGTTATTTGTGCGTAAAATCGTTGTTAAAGATTTTGGCTTTTTTATTAAAACTAAAGATTTTGAATCAAAGTAAATTCTGAAATTACATATTCTGCGAAAGATTAAATATATATTATAAAACAAATAAACGTGAGTAATACTGACGTGTGACGGTGGCAGAACATGACTAATAAATTCCGTTTTAACAGCAATGTTTTTAACTCTAAACATCGCATAATTTCAATTCTTGCACCGTCGAATGGAAAAAGAAATTTTCTTTCAGACGCAATTTGTTTGAAAACTGTATCTCAGTTCGCTACTTTTTTATAGTTTTTAAAATAAATTTCAAGCGTGATTTAAAAAAAAAAAAAATCTATCTTCATCGTGTGACGCCCGAAAGATGAACTCGTCGATCTCGATGGCTCTCAATGTATTTTTACATATTACAGTAGTGAAATATTTGAAAGATTTTTCTTTTAGTGCTAATAATATTTTAAATTATCTTTTAAAATCCTAAATCTCCAAACCAATGTTTTCAGATTTAACATTTGCCAAAATTATAAAATAATAGGAATTCCTTATGCCATATGGAAATATTTTTGAGATATTGTTAAATCTAATAATGCATTTAGTTTATCTCTTGTAGTTTGCTGTTGTTTAATAGTACAATTATAAATACTAATTATTATTTTTAGCGTTTTTCAAATTGGTATATTTATTTTTTTAAATTGTATGTAAGCATTTTTTCTGTTTGTGATTTTAATGAAACATTTAATTATAGACATTGTGAATCGGTTATTAAATTTTCTTCTATTGTAAATTCATTTTCTACGTTTATGATACGCGTAATTATTGGCGCTAAAAAGTTAAATATAATATTTAAGCATTGGAATAAAGTGTTTTTAATGCCTGATAGGAAGTTATAGATTAAACTGCTTTAGTATATATTTTTTAAAAGTTCATATAATACAGGATACATAATATAGGACACAAAGTTGAAAGGTGCTTATGACTTCGGTTTGTCTCTCCGTCTGTCCGTCTAGCAGACTGCCCGCACTCTAACTCTCGTAAATATACTCGGATTGCCCTGAAATTTTTGGATGTTATTGACGTTTACCATAGCACGGTGCCTATTTGTAATGAAGTTTGTAGCATGCTTAGTTCATTTACAGGGACAGCCAAAAGTTTTCCGTTACATTACGGCCTATGGGAAAAAATCGTTTCAAATGATTTTTAATGATTTTACGCACGCTTTCAAAAAGAATAAAATTTATATGCATTTATGAAGTGCACTAAAATATGCATTCTGTTGACTATTCGATGCAATGAATAGTTATTGTTCATTTACAGGGCTAAAAAAAGGAATTCAAATACATAATGATATAGGGGTGGTGGGAATTGTTTGCGGCATACTTTAATTATGTTAATCTATTTCATATATAATGAAATTAATATGTGTCTCTGAGGTTTATATACTATAAATTATTTCATGTATAATACGAATAATACGTATATAACATTTACAGGGAAACACAAAATATTTCAGATACTATATTGTATCGGAAGTACTGTTCATTAGCGATGATTGCTGGAAATGTATTTTTAATTATGATATGCGCTTTTATGATTCACTATATTTATGCCTAGTATATGGTGTTTAAAAAGGCTATAATTCCTATACAGGGCTACACAAAAGTATTCGTAAAGATTACTGAGTATGGGCGCAAATTGCTTAAAGGTTGTTTTTAAATGAGTTACGCTTTTTTTCGCTGAACTGCATTTAATTTGTTAAGAAATGTTTGTAGAATATAGATAAAATGATATGCAGGGTCACGTAAAGAATTGGACATATGGCCGTCTATATATTATAATTTCTAGAAATGTGATTTCAACAGTTTTAAGAGTGTCTTAGTTTGAATTAAATTTTAACTAAATATAACGTGTAATAAAGATTCCAGGTAAACTACAGGGTTGTACGAAAGTATTCAAGTATTTTTCTATACGTTAGTATATATTGCTGAAAAAGAATTTCAACCTGTTAGGCGTTTTCTTGCTAAACTAAATTTTCCCATTGTATAGTATATACAGTTAAAAAAATGGGTACTCAAATTTGAGTAAAAAGTACTCAATTTTAAATGCGTCACATACTCAAAATAGCTCCAATCCAAATGTACTCAAAGTTGAGAAATACATGTACTCCTTTTTTATTCCACGGTTGTGATCAAATATGAATCGTTATGTACTGCCCCCCCCCCCCCCAAAAAAAAAAAAAACCTAAAATTTAAAGTAAAAATGTACTGACATTTATTTCCCGTTCAAAGTTATTAACAGGAAATGTTTAATTGATTATTTATTAATTAAAATAGCAAAATTCTTAACAAGATACTCAAATCGAATATTTTTATGACAAGAGCATTATTTCCAAGCACTTTTAAATTATTTTTTAAATACTGTGCATAATTTAATGTTTACATTAATAAACATCATTTACGCCGCCATAAATGAAATGACAGGTACAAAATTATTCGTTTGTTTATTTATAACATGTGACGTTTCAAAAGAAAAAGCATAGGTTAGAGAAAGCATAGTATTTAGAGAAAGCATAGGTTCATTTTTGATCCAAAAATATTCAATTCGATATGAGTACGTCGGTTTACTCATTTTTGAGTACTTCATTTTTTTCAGTGTATCAACCTACAGATCAAATACAGGGCTGTTCAAAAGAATTGGAAAACATATATTTGGCGGTACCTGCTGAAATCAGTTTTTCAAATGTTTTATGCGTTTTCTAAAATGTTTACTTAGTTATCTTATTTATGTTATTTCCCTAAATTGCGATGTCTTGTTAAAGCATTCAGAAAGTGTTGGAAAGTATTTTATAATCTATGCTTAACGCATGATTTTTCTTACTCGTTTTTTCTATTTCCCAGATCGGTCTTTTCCTATAAAACATACCAAATCTATTTAGCTCATATTCACAAAATACAATATACACGGGAATAAAAAATTTAAATAAATATGGCTTATCATGCCGTTCTATAAATAATAGTTGTATTAATATCCGTTAGTCTCCATGTTCGTATTTAATAATGTAATGACAAATCACAACAAATTAAAAAACTTACACATTCTAAATATCAAGCTTGAACTCAATATCAAGCATAGAACTTAATAAAAAAAATATGTCAGTTGATAAGCATTGTTTTTTAAGTGGAAAAATTAAATGTTTTAGAAGAATAGGACTCCAAAATAGCGATATTTTGCTAAAAAGTACTGTAAAAAGATAAGATTTTATATTTACAACAAAAGTTTATTTTAAAATTCATCGCTGTATTAATACTAGAAATTTTTCCACAAATAATCATTCGCCTTATATACAATATTTCAAATAAAAATCAAATTTCAAATTAATTGCTTAAAAGGCACAAAGGCCAACATAGTGAAAAAGATTCCATGCCGCGACTCAAACCCGGGCCATCAGTATAGCACACTGACATTCTACCGACTAAACCACATAGAACGACACCCAGCTTCTCACTATTACATGTTGGCAATGCTACAAACGCAGCACAAGATGGAATATTTAGCGTGAGCCACCAACATGATGCAAACACGAAACTTAATTAAATCCAGCATCGATTGAAATTATATTAATACTTGGAAATTTTTCCAGAGAGAACCATTCGCCTTGCTTACAATATTTCAAATGAAAATCAAATTTCAAATTAATTGCTTAAAAGACAATTTTAATTTGAAATGTTATATGCAAGGCGAATGGTTCTCTCCGGAAAAATTTCCAAGTATTAATATAATTTCAATCGATGCTGGATTTAATTAAGTTTCGTGTTTGCATCATGTTGGTGGCTCACGCTAAATATTCCATCTTGTGCTGCGTTTGTAGCGTTGCCAACATGTAATAGTGAGAAATTTTCCAGGCTGTGTATCGTTCCATGTGGTTTAGTCGGTAGGATGTCAGTGCGCTATCTGATGGCCCGAGTTCGAGTCCCAGCATGGAATCTTTATCACTATTTTCGCTTTTTAAGCAATTAATTGGAAATTTTATTTTCATTTGAAACCATCACAGTGTTTATGCCAAGTTCGTCACAAATTACACATATTTCACAAATTTGTCACAGTATGACTTCAAAACATTGTCGCTTTCGTCACAGGTTCGTCACAAAGTTAATGCCAAAATAGTCACAAATGACACACTTTTCACAAAATTGTCACACCGTGACTTCACAGAGTGGTCACAATGTGACGTCACAAACGACCTCTAAAACGGCCATAACGACTTCGCATTCTAGTCACTATGACGTCACATCGACGTCACGTGACGTCACAAAATCACAGTGTGACTTCACAACGACGTCGCCGTGACGTCACCATGCCTTACCGGATGTTCGTGAACTTACCACAAAGTATTGTACAAGACGCCGGTCCCTCCACTGACGTGAAGAACCGGGTACCGTCCGCCATTTATAATTTGCAGCAAGGCCAGGTGATAGTACTCTCCAAAAACACCAGATGTATTTCTCTGGTGATTAAATAATGACTTATACACTATGACGCAAAAGTTTAGACAATGACGTCATTCAGCTTTAAAATGTAGAATTATGACGTCAGAATTACAAAAACCTGTAAATATATTCAAAAACTGATTTAAAATGCTATGTACAAAAGACAGTCGTTTTATTTGCTATAATACTAATTTTTTTCATAAAAATTCAAATGTGCTTGTCGCAAAAGTTTAGACACTATTCTAAATTTCTTTGAATATTCGCTGGCATATGCAAATTTAGAATCGATGATGTCACAAATTTGGAGTACTTAAGTTCTGCAAACGATTGCGCTTCATAGTCGACATGCCGAGAGCTAAAGAAATTCAAGTGAATGAGGTTTCAAGGATTTGGCAGTTGAAAGGTGAAGGGAAGAGCGTTTCTGAAATTTCTGCTATTATTAATAGGTCAAAAAAATCTATTTATCGAGTTTTATCGAGTGGTTCCGAATATAAAGCAAAATGTCGGTCTGGGAGGCCACGTGTGACAAATGTACGAGAGGATCGCCTGATACAAAGACTAGCGAGTACTCAACAAATGAGCGTACGTGGAGTTCAAAGCTCATCGGGACTCTCTGTATCAAAGGATACGATTCGTAGACGAATTTTGGAAAAAGGAACAATCGTTTATAGCAAAATGCAGAAGAAACCAGCTCTGAAACCACATCATAAGTTACAAAGACTTATGTGGGCTCGAAAGCATATGTCATATGGAGAGAAATGGCAGTCAGTCATATTTAGCGATGAAAAAAAGTGGAATCTGGATGGTCCAGATGGTTGTTTATCGTATTGGCATGACTTGCGGAAGGAACCTCGACGTTTTTTTAGTCGCAGACAAGGAGGGGGCTCGGTGATGGTTTGGGCAGCCTTTTGCTATAATGGACAAGTATCTCTGACCTTCACCAGTGGTCGTCAAACTTCACAGCATTATACACAGACATTAGAAGAAAACCTACTGACATTTGCTGAGCTTCTAGGGGGTCCTCAGTGGGAATTTCAGCAAGACAATTCTTCAATTCACACTGCAAAACATTCAAAATCTTGGTTTAATTCCCATAATATAAGAGTTCTTGACTGGCCAGCATGTAGCCCAGATCTTAACCCTATAGAAAACCTTTGGAGCATCATGTGTCGCAAAGTTTATAGCAACGCTAGACAATACTCTTCTGAAAAGGAACTTAAGACATCTATTGAGAATGCATGGTACGATATCGATCCACAAACTATGCAAGATTTAGTTTCTTCCATGCAATCTCGTGTATATGACGTAATACATAAGCATGGATGCGCAACCAGGTTTTAAAAATTGTTTATTTCGATTTTATTTAATTTGTGTCTAAACTTTTGAGACAGCAGTTTATTTTTGCTACCATTTAATTTATTGCAATATGCACAATTCCACTTTTCTTTGTTATAAATATTGTTTATATGTACAGCACATTAATTTCAAGCAGTGATTTGAAAATTGAATAAATATTTTTCAAAGTATGTAAGAATTTCTTCATTGTCTAAACTTTTGCGTCATAGTGTATAGGCAAATAAAGAAGTCACGTAAATGATTTTGGACACTTTCCAGAAGTGTTAAGACAAAATAGCAATATAAACGCACCACAAAGAAAGAACGCAAACCGAAATTAAAGTATCAGTAGGGAACCCGCTTCCTTACAACTCAGCAGCGTTTCTCAACAGCATCTGCGTATATGGAAACCACGCGACACAGCATCTAGTCCAACACGCCATCTCACACCAAGTTACACTATGAAATATAAAAATTCTATTATGAATCTAAAAAATCTATAAAAAGGGTTTTTCACCTATATTCTCTAACCCGAAAACAAATGGATCCCCTATTTTTTCCTTGTGTTCGTTAATAGAAATATTTTTGAAATTCATTTTTTTAACCTAACTTGTTAATGAGATGGTATATATACATTTAATTTTCTTCGTGCATGCATTCAACAAGCATCATTAAGATTAATTTCAAGGCTTAATGACTTCTGTTTCAAAGGTTCTTTATTTTTTTTTATTTATTTATTTATTTATTTATTTATTTATTTATTTATTTTTTTTTTTTTGTATGGTAAAATGCTTGAAAGATGTATTACAGAATTGATCTTACTGTATATTTATTATAATACTGATTTCATTTATATTAATTACTCTAAATAGTTAACACGTACGGATCATTTTTAATACATAAGATCAAAATATGAGATAAGACACAAACAAAGCGAAATTCTACAAAATGGTCTGAATTTTATGTTTCCTAATATGTTCATATTTATTTCTCTTTAACTAAAAAAAAATTAACAACGTCACACTAAAAAAAAAAGGAGAAAAAATAAAATAATAAAATTAAAAATTAAGAAATTATTCTTAGCAAAATAATAAAGTAGAATTTATTTCAAGGACATGTTTTCATAAATAATCTAGCAGTAAATAGTTGTATTGTTAAACAATCTTCAGAATTAGTCTGCACAATGACGTGCATTTCAAACTGCCTGATTATTTTGACTTCACTTAGTTATATTATATCATTTATCATTGTCACAATACAACGTTCATGTACTCTTCAAAACTTCCTGAAATTCTCAGTCGCTTTATCAAAGTGCAAAGACACAATCTAAAATAAACTAAACTGTAAATGAAATACGCTTATTTTACACTTTCTAAATAATATTTCCCAATGTTCAACGAAACCGATATTATTTTTATGGCTTCCTCCTTTTCGAAATAAGATTACGCAATTTCCATAAATAATGGCTTCTAAAATCATGCAGAATATATTGAAACTGTTGTTATATCATTTTTAAGTAAAATAGAGCTATATCTACTATATATTATAAATGCAAATGGAAATTTCGTTCGGGATGCTTATAACTTGAGTTCTGCTGAATGGTTTTTGATTGGAGTTGAATTGTTAGTTATATATCTTTTCAGGAAAAGTTGTAGTATATAACGTATCGTTCTACATTGCTTAGTTACAGAAAAATGGGGTGTGATAGTTACAGTCAAGTGAACCCGATTATGAAAGAATAGCCTTTAAAAAGTAATGCTGAATGAATTTCGATTTAACTAGATTGTTAGATAAATTTTCAGGGAAGGATTTAGTATAAAACCTATAGTTTTACGTTAATAAGTTATATAAATATGGGAGAATATTCTACAGGTTGTTTCACTAAAGAGGTCTGGAGGGCACAGAGACGACTCGGAATCATATAGCAATGCAGGGTTGGAAATGCAGTCCTAAAGAGATAGAGGGGTTGTTAGGGTCTGAATCATAGTGATAGCAAATTGACATAAGCTAAAATAAGCCATGACTTTGTGGAATATTTTCACACAAAAATTTACTATGGACTATCATATGAAATGTTACCATTTAGTATAAATAATAAGTCAACGTAAAATTTTATATACGAGTTTTGATGATTTTTGTCGCAAGGTGGAACTTCTTAGTGTGTAATCGTATCATGGTAATCATTAACACCTATTCAAGAATTTATTATTGTTAAATTATTGTTATATGTTATTGTGTAATTATTAATAAATTGTTGCGAATCGTTTTAATAAAATCTTTAATTTTCATTTTTTATTTATTTATTTATTTATTTTTACGTACGAGCGAACGTATTGGATTTCCTTTTATGCATGCATTTAAACTCACGTATTTTTATTCCCGTTTTATGTGCTTACCATTTTATCATAGTAACTGAAACTTTTTAAATAATCTTAAATAAAATATGGAAATTTACAGTTTCTATCACTAGTTAAATTATTATCGATTAAAGTGTATTTTAAATAATTATAACTTTTTCTTTATATTCAAACTATAAAATATATTGAAACAAGTCGGGAATTATACCTCAATCGTGGCAAATGTGATGCGTTCGTACCATAACTAGTTCTATAAATATTCAGCACCTGGTACAATAGCTGTTGAGCTCTTGTGCAAAAATGCTTGTATGCAAAATTTATTACGATTCTATATATTAAATTCAGTAATACGGAAATAATATGACTCCATTTTCAATAGGACGTAATCACCATGGCAACCTAGAATAATTACCTATCATGGGCTACCACTGAATTAATTACGTATGATAGGGTAGAATGAAGAAAAGTTTTAACAATACCTTTTTAACTTTTTATTAGATTTTCATAACATTTGAGATGACTCGACAAAATTCTGTGACGATTATATAGTTTAAATTCCAAACCTTATCTTTTTTTTTTTCCCCAGGAATACAATATATGCATCCTAAAAGAATTTCTATTTTCTCATAGAAAGAGGAGTGGAAGATATTTCACGTGCAGAAATTTCCAAAGCATCTTTATCTGATCTTAGTGGCTCAATAACGAAGTTCCGATATATTGAAGTATATGTTTTAATATATAGAATTATGAAATAAATAACCAACCGCCAACTAATCTTCCGTAATAAGGCAGTTAAATTGACCCAGGTTTAATAAGTTTCGAACAAGAATTTTTTTTTAAAGAAATGTAATCAAATAAGTTCCACGTAGAAGCATGAAATTAAACCGGTTAGGTAGATTTTGCGCTGTTACATACGGAAATACGGGCGGGCCAAATGACGACTGTAGGTGCTACGTATTTATATAATTACGAACGCACCCAAAAAGCCTTAGGGGCTCACCACCAGGATTTTCAAAATTCTTAGTTGCTTTTGAACCGTTTTGTTGTTTTTAAAGTTTAAAGTTATGTCAGTTTTCAATTTCGTTGGATGTTTCGCGTGGCGGCTACACGATCCACGATTTATTGTTTAAGCACCGGGTTGTCTTGCCGTCCACGTATGCTTTACTCATCAAAGAATTACTTTCAACTCTTTAAACAATTAAAAATTTCATATATACCGGGTGTCCCAAAAAGGACTGACTGATTTTAAAATTCAATAACTTCCAAACGGTGACAGATATTAAAAAAATTCTTGCAGGAGGATTATGCATAAAGTCAAAAGTTTTATTACAGTGATTTTCGATTTTAGTTCGAATTAGAAACAATAGATGGCGCTGTAAGCAATAGTCGCTAAATACAGGCTCGATTTTTGGTCCTTTCTGTTGTTCCATGCAGAAAAAGGAGATGGAAATGTATTATCCGGGCCACGAAGTACCAAAAATCGAGCCTGAATTTAGCCTTTATTGATCGCAGCGCCATCTATTGTTTGTAATTCGAACTAAAATCGAAAATCACTGTAAAAAAACTTTTGACTTTATGCATAACCCTCCTGCAAGAATTTTTTTAATATGTGTCACCGTTTGGAAGTTATTGAATTTTAAAATCAGTCAGTCCTTTTTGGGACACCCGGTATATTACTCTATCGTACGTGGCACAGAAATCTCGATTATTTGTTAATTCTTTAATGGCAACGCCTGAATGAAACGCATCTCATTGGTTATTGAACATAATTTAATGCATCTCTATACATATAAGGGGGTTACCATAGGGAAGAGGTTCTGTCGCCAACTTAGCGATACTCTAATATTTCGCCAAATTCCCTTAGACTTCCATTGTAAACCAATAGGGTTTACTGGCTTACAGAAAATCAACAAATTGAGATATTTTAATGCAACAAAAACTAACATTAGATTAGGGGATTATATTAATTATATTTAAGGGAGTCCAAGTAAATTAAATTATGAATAAAAGTAACACGATACAATGCTTAGCATGCTTTTCCAAGCATTAATTTTAAGGGAGAAACTGGTCGCCAAAGGCGGCTAGTAATAAATATTTCATTTTAAAATTTACAATCTACGCTAAACTAATCTTCACACCTTTAAACAAAGAAGTGAATTTAGCACAGGGGAAGAAGTTATCACTATCATTGTCTTCTAGAAGATGTTTGAAAGAAGAAACAAGCCATGTAGGAAAAAAAGAGTAAAGATTACTAGCTTCACGCCGGATAGGCTTCCGTTTAGATAAGACATCCGGAATAGAAATTCTTCTTTCTTTTATTCCAAATTTAATTAACAACTCAAATGTAGAAAGACCTCAAATACATTTGCGACAAAAGCCGCAGTCACTTCCTGTGGTGGGATACTTTATTTAAAAAAAAACCCAGGAAAAGAAATATACGTAAAATCTCCAATTTAGAGAGGTGTTTTTATTTCCTACGAAAGAGGTTATACAATTCGTTTATGAGGGTTTTTTTGCGTTTGTTGTTGTTGTTGCTTTAATGTATGTTCACGCATAATAATTGAACCACTAGTTCCGATCTCATACTTTAGTTTTTACAGAGTTCGTAAATATCACTATATATTCGAAAATATAAAAGATTAATCGATATTTTTATATTTATCCGATATTTTTATATATGTATATCCGACATTTTCAAAATAGTAAACTTATTGATGAATATAAATCATTTCGGAATTAATATAAATTGGATATTAAAATGTATTGCACATAGCATGAAAACTTAATAAAGCAATATTCTAAATATAAAATACACAATATGAACTTTAAAAAGATCACTGTTTTACTTTAAAAGTCGACTAAAATAATAAAAGAAATGTTAGAAGTTAAAAATATACATTTTACTTAAAACTTCATAGTACTTTCGGGCTATACGTATTTTCCAAGTCCATCATCAGAGAATAATTAACTAATAACTAATTACTTTTTTATTTATACAAATACGTCACTTCGTTTTGAAATGAGAGAGCCAATGGTTATTAGAGTTGAAAGTAGAAGTAGCAGTCCCTTGGATTAAAATATGCTCTGATGATGGGCTTGGGAAATATAGACCAAAAGTACTAAAAAGTTTTAAATAAAATGTATATTTTCAACTTGTAACATTATCTTTTATTATTTTAGTTGCCTTTTAAATAAAAAAAATGAGCCTTTTAAAGTTCATATTGTATATTTTTTGTTTAAATCGAGGTGAAATATTGCGTTTCGTTTTATGATTTTATTTATTTTAAACGACTTTTTCAGTTTTTTCGCTTAAGAGATGCACTTTGTAAATGGACAAAAAAAAAAAAAAAAATCGATTAAATTAAAACCCAACAGAAATGCTGTTTTTGATTTTAATTTCCCATTGATCTATGCTCATCTGTTATATTTTATCTATATTCCTCTTAAAACAGTCCGACTGTGATTTCAATCCAATAAAGTTTTTAACTGGTTTTACACAGTTTTAAGATGTCACTTGTAAATAATGGTTAAATGTTACATGCTAAATATTTTTCCTCCAATCATAATTATTTATTAATTCCTGCATAAGTATTGGTTCTACATTTAAAAATTCAGCTGCAAACGTAAAGCCTGGAAAAGGATTTTTATTTATTATTATTACTATTATTTATTTATTTATTTATTTATTTATCTATTTATATTTTGTACTAAAAAGTCACTGCTAGAGCAAATGCTCCTAAATGATATTTTGAAATTAAATATCAAATGTATGAAAATATCAAACATCATGATATTTTGAAGATGTATATTCATTGATATATATCATCGAAACCTACTTTTTTTGTGAAGAAAGTCATGCTAATGGTCATATTTCAATTTCATTGCCATCTAAATATTATTTTTCTGTCTGTATGTTTTCCTGCCTTTTTTAGCTACGTTTTAACCTCTATAAAAATTGACAATCGTCAAGAATTTCGAATAAGGTACTAATTTAAGTTTTTATAATAATCTTCAAATGATGTACTTTTTTTTTGGGGGGGGGGGGAACCGGGAAAAGCGTAAACTTTATAGATCACGTAATCTATGCGTCAAAATCAACGATAATGGCAACAACGAGGTTTTAAAATAATGCATTGCATCGGGTTGAATAACCTGATTTTACACAAATCTGACCTGTTCAGCGGTTTATGTCGTGTTTTGGGTTGAGTTTAAACAGAATTTTTGGCTCGAGGTCAGTGGTGAATTCAAGAGGTGGCCCGGAGGAAGATTTCAATCCCGAAGCATCGAAATGTCTCCTGCGAGAGGAAGATTTGTGATATTATACTTATTAATGTTGTAGAAGTGAAAATTCTCCACGGGATTATTGTTCCCTTCCCCGCGCAGTATCAAAAAGTTCTCACGGAAAAAATATTTCTGGAGTCAAATTGTTCGGACCGTAAAATAACCGTGAAGGACGTCGATTGCAACAAAAGATTGACACAAAACTAAAAGTAAGAAACAATCACTCGAAGTCTTTTTTCTTTTCCCTTAAAAGTTACTTGTTAAGAATGGTATACAGTTCTCCAAAATAACATAATAATAAAATCCAATGTTTTAAAAGGTTAGTAAAGTAGGCTAAATAAAACAATAATGCCCTCAATTTTGCGAATTTAGAATTTTCCAGGATGTAGTTAGGACTAACAAGGGAAGGTCTCGAGGTTGGGGCCACCGAATGCGGTGAAAGTTTGTGTACCGATAGAGTATAGTTAGTACATAAATATATGATAGCCTTAAAGCGCAATACCCAGGGGGTCTTGAGAAAATAAGTCGCACAGTTTACACTACAGTTTATAATCGAAAAAATGTTTGTCTTGGGCAAGCGGCTCAGTAGAATGCCGGATTTGAGATTTATCTTCGTAAGTTTGAATCCCTTCGGACTTATTTTGTAGAACGAAAATTTTCATCAATTATTTTCGAACCGCAGTTAGAAAAATATGTATAATAATTGAAATTTACGAAAAATCTAAATTAAATGTATGTTTTGTAACATATAAGTGCAATTTTAACTTTGCATGTTTAAATATTTAATGAAAAGTAAAAGAAAAAAAATGTAGGCCAATTTATATGTGCATAGACCGGAAATTTTTTGTTGTTATTTAAAATTATTTACAGTTATTTCAAAGAATAATCTACTATTTTTCACAGAAAAATAAATAAAAATAAATAAATAAATAAATAAAAATAAATATTAATACGTGAATAAATTTATTATTTATTTCTTTATGAAAAAATTACAACAATAGTCTGATTTTGTAAAAATATTCTTTTAAATTTTTAAAATGGATTTTTTTTTTCGGATTCTTTATTTTGTAGTTACTGCCAACTTAATAACTATTTTCAGCATTTCATTATCTTTTTAGAACTTATTTTTAAGTACATAGATAGTTATTTTAACTATAAGCATAAGAATCCAAGATTTAAAAAAATCAAAAGTTAAAAAGCTATTTGTTAAAAAAAGATATATTTTTATATTATGACGATAATCGTAAAATTACAACTTAAAAAACAAAGCAGAATGTTACAATTTTATATAACGTATTTATATTTATTTCACTATGAAAAATAGTAGCTTATTTACGTAAATAACAGTAAATAAATTTTTGTAATTTGCGCAATTTTATGGTCTATAAAAGGTCCAATTGTTGTTGTTGTTTTTTTTAGCTTTTGATTATGATTATTTATTTATTTTACCTTTACTTTTCATTATATATATAAACATGCAAGATTTCACCAGTTAATATTGTACTTATATAAGCATTATATAAGCATATTAAACAAGAAAAAATAATTGCTAAAACAATTACTATGTAGACACTTACTCAAATTAAAAATCAAGAATCCTAAACATTAAAAAAGCATATTAAAAATATAAAAACACATTTTTAATAAACCGTGAAATATTTGAAGTATTTGCATGAGGAAACAAAATAAAAATAGTATATTTTTTCACGTATTTTTATTTCTCTTTTAAAAACAGTAGACTTTCATTGAAATAACTGTAAATAATTTTAAGTAACAACAAAAATGTCTCATCTATAGACATGTAAATATGCCTTAATATATTTTTTAACTTTTCATTATATATTTAAACATGCATGATTTCGTATTTAAAAATACACTTGTATGCTACAAAACCTACATTTAATTTATATTTTTCGTAAATTACAATTATTATTCATATTTTTTTCAGTTGCGGTTCGAAAATAATTGATGAAAATTTTATATCTGAAAAATAAGTCCGAGGGAAATCGAACTCACGATGAAAGATCTCAAATCCAGCGTGCTATTGACCATGCTACTGAGCCGCATGACAAAGAATGAAATTTATCCGATTATAAACTTAACGTAAACTTTTCAACTTATTTTCTCAAGACCCCCGGGTATTGCGCTTTATGACTGTCATATATTTAAATGCTAACTATACTCTATCGATACACAAACAATCACCGCATTCGAAGACCCCGACCTCGGGAAATTCCCTTGTAAGATGCCACCAATGAAAATTTAATAGACTTATTTATAACATTTTTATTCGTTTTTCAACATGATGTCAAGCAATCCAATTTATTTGAAAATGCAAATAAATAAACTAGAAAAATAGAAAAAAAGCCGTCTTTTCTTTATTCGGAATTCAATTAACAACTTAGATGTGGAAACCTCATAACCATTTGTGACAAAATTCACAGACAGTTCCTGGGTTGTGACACTTAGTTAAAAAAAAAAAAAAAAAAAAAAAAAAAAACTTGTAAAAGTACTTGTACGCTAAGACTTCAATTTAGATGGGAGTTTTTATTTTTAAATAAATTTCTTCACAAAGTAAATAAATATGCAAAATTTGGTGAGAATAGAGTGCAGTTTATTGCCTCTAAGAACTAAAAAAAAATAGTAAAAAAGGATTTTAAGAGACCTAAAATTCAGGTTACTGATGAAAACACGACTAAAAATTTTGAGAAACTCTATTTTTTTTTCTATGATAAAATATTAATTAAGATGCTCGCAATGAAAACTTATTTCCTTTATTCATTTTTTCAAATTAATTTTCTACATGCTGCAAGGTTTCAATATGGAAATGTAAATAAATAAAATGTGAAATGAGATAGAATGGTATGCAAATTTAGGTATTCTTTATCATTTTAAAATCATTTATATTTCTCTGGTGTACAGTCGGGGAAAAAAAGTAAACACCCCCTGCTAACAAATTATTGTACAAAAAAGTGACTGGTATCAAACGATTCGAAATAAAGTCTATGTTTTAATTATGTATATAAAATTTGCTTAGAGGTTGTATTTCTCTAACGAAGGCTATGTTTATAGATTAAAGTATTAAGAGGAATTAAAGTAATTTAACAAATTTTTAAATATTGTCGCATCTTTTAAATATTTTGCACATAGTGTAATTTTAAGTTTGAACCTAAGACCTTTGATTTAATCATTTGTATCACCGCGTTGCATACCTGCAACATACTCAAAAATCAATGTTACTTAGTATCATACAGCACGATAGTGCTATATAGTAGAGCTCAGCCGCTTCTTTAACATTTTGAAACATGATGGAAAAGCAACAATTCAATTACAATCCAAACCAGTTAACATTCAGTGATTAGTAATAGCTTGTTAGAAAGCTTTTAATTTAGCAATATGCCCTTCGAAGGTCGGGTGAAAAAATATCCAATATTAAAGGAATGGCAACCATTTACACTTTACATGGCGCTATATCTTCCATAATTTAACAATATAGAAATATTTTCTTTTTTAATTTTCTAATTCAACCGTTCATTCCTGTCACCACACCCTAAAAAGCGGCAAAGAACAAAAAAAAAAAAAAAAAAAAAAAAAAAAAAAAAAAAGATAACACGTGTATTTTGTTTTTACGAGCCATTTAAAGTTCATTTACGGTGACACGCAAAAGAATGCTGTTACATTACGGTCTACGGGGAAACATCGTTTGCAGCGTATTTCTATAATATTGCAGTATTTTTAACATACAGAAATTTATATCTACCCTATATATATAAAATGCTAATGAAACGACTGAATTGAAACGAATTTATGTAACGATTCTATGAAACGACTGATTAAACAACTGATTACGTTTAACGGCGATTTCTCCTAAAATATGGAATACTTTGCGATGAAATTAATACCAAAAAATCCGTATTAATCCACAGATCTCAAAACTGGTGTTAGAATTTTTAAATTCGAATTAGTTTTCTAAATATTAATTTTTTTCTAATTTTATATACTTTTCTCTAATGATGGCAACTCAAATTTGAATCAAACAGATATTTTTTTCATATTTTAGAAAAGGTTATTTTAAATTGATTTGGCGACGAGTTCGGCCTCCCTTAAATGTATGCTAAGAAATGCATCATGTTACTTTTATTCATAATTCAATTTGTATTTCATTATCATTTTATTTAATACAAAACTTTCATTTAGGATTGAAACCTTTAAATTAAATGGCTTTTACTTCATTCTTTATATACGCAACGCGGTACCTAATTGGCGCCAAAATGGCGTTATTTTGTCTGACATGGTAACCCGGCTATTGTTGCTTATTTATTAAAAAATGTTTATTTGAATTCAGTTTATTTTTATTTACACAAAATGTTATAAATTGTTTTGTTCTATAGTTATTATTATTTTTTTTATTTATTGGTATTTCATTTTAAAAATAACAGAAAATAATTTAAAAATACATATGTAACAGGTATTTGAAAACGAGGTTTTCGTCAAATTGTCGTAAAAAAAAAAAATCACGCCAAACCCGTATGTGACAATGCAACAAATCATGAGATTTAATTTCCACTTCAAAGAAGCGTTTTAATGTTATTACTTCTCCCGTCGACCAATTTCGCAAAATTATATAAATAGCCAAATTATAAAAAAACTGACATATTTTTTTTAATAAGAAAAAAACAAATAAATTAGTATAACATTAATAGAAATACAAATAAAACGTCGAAATAAAAATCACTTGATGGCGTGAACATGTGTAACTTCCTTAAAGTCAAGTGAATGTGACATTTACGATCAACCATTATAGGCATTTAATCTAATAGCTTGGCGACAGATTTTTGGTCGATGGGATAACCAAGTAGTTGCGTGTTAATTTACCACTCGAAAAATAAAAAAATGCTAACTGGCGAGTTAGAAAAAAAGCTATTGGCGAGATTTTCACCCGGCTAATATAAACGTACCAGGAATTCTTTGCGATCATGGCAACTTTTATGTAGTTTTATTCGAAAAAATAATTTTGATTCTTTAATCAAAATGGAAACCTTTCTTATGAAAAGCGAAGGAATCAGCCCGTTGTTTATGGCAGTTACATGAATTGGACTATTATAATATAAACGAAATAATGGCGATAGAATAATATTCGGCGACTTATCACACCTGTGGCGGGCTAATATTAAAGTGCCAAAATGGCCGCCTGGAATATAAAAAGCGAAGGGTTCCGCATGGAGCTGTTGATGATAGTCACATGACTTAAGCTATTATTATAGAGATTGTTTTCAATTCTAAAAACAGCGCAAAGAATAATATTTCCTAACGATTAAAAATTTATTTTCACGTGACTATTAAAAATAGAAAAAAAAACTTTAAATTTACTATTAAATGAGTACGTGTTAAAAGCAGGAAAATGTTGAAAATTATGTCTTGAAAATTGCATTTACACGTGAATATTAAAAGGGAAAACTTTAAAATAATAAATACATTAATATGCGTTTAACCCTTTCACGGACAAGGCACTTCTATTCGTAAAATTTTGAAATCAGTTAATGGCGCCAGAATTTACAAACAAAATTCGAAATACAAAAATGCTTTTGTCCACTTACTTAATAAAAGGGAAAATTTCATCCCAATATTCTCGTGCTAATATGGCATTTAAGAATTAAAATTAAGTGGTCCAAAAATGAACCACCGCCCTTGAAGGGGTTAAAGCAGCAAATTTTAGTAATTGTAATAAATTGTATTATGTCAATCGTTTTATAACACTGTTAAAAAATACTGGGAGACAAAGACTCTGTTTACTTAATTCATTTTATTTTAGCTTCTTTTTAAATGTTTAACTGATCTTCTTTAACCAAACACGAAAACAACCATTGGATGTATTAACAGCAACTGATTATACCTTAAATTTTTGAAATCAAAGGGAATTGAATGGAAACCCGTTTACAGGGAGATCGCTACAGGTTTTTTCAGTATAATTCAATCTTCTCTAATCTTTTTAAAACCGATCAGATTAGCGTGCTTTTAGATTCTGCAGTGTCTGAACGGGGGTTGGCGAGCGTAGCTTGCAGGGGGCAGAGCCCCCTAGTATATATATATATATCTGAGGTGAACTACACGGCGCTTACTGTAGAATAGTGTATGCATAGAATATATCGTTCATTTACAGGGACACTTAAAAGAATTTGGTTACACAAGAAATTGAACTATTGAAGCCTATGAAGAATAATTTCCTGAAGTGCGTTTTCAGTTGAGGTACGCGTTTTTAAATTGAACTATTTTTCGAAATATTACTTCGTGTGAATTCTATAGATCATATACATGGTTGCACAAAATTTCTCAAGTACATTTCCTTTTTTTCACGGAAATTGCTGAATGGAAATTTTGAACTATGCTGTTCGTTTCAATGAAATAACTTTGAGCATACTATGTAGTATGCACACAAATATATAGGTTATATACAGGTCTGTACAAAAAAAGATATTTTTCCCGAGTATTGGTTGTAATAGCAGAAATTGGGTTTCAAACGTGTTATGAGTTTTTCAAATTGTTTATTTATACATCATATTTCACATTAATAAACTGTGAAGTTTTGTTACTGTATTCTGAATATGCTGGAAAGCATTACATAATCTATGCTGGACGCATAATTTTTCGTTCTTGTTTCATTCTAAAATGGTTCGGGAAACAAATGTATCTGTTAACATATATAAACAATTATGTCCGTTTACTCCCGTTTTTAACAAATACTTCAGAAACCGTGGCAGAGTATTACAATATATTTTTTGTGGGAGAATGAGTGCTAAAATAAAACTTCACACAATTTTGCCAATTCGTTGTTTACATGATGATGAAAATGATACTACATCGTTAATAATTGTTAAGCCCAGCATTACTAGTATTCTATGATTGATTGTTCTAATAAACTTTATGAGATCAATGTCTTCTTTTTTTTCTTGTGCAACAAGATATTGTCGGAGATAAAATATAACGCCAAGCTGACTGTTTCTCAAATATATTTTTGATATGACTACTCATGAAATTGCATTTCCTAACAAGATTTCAGATTAATAGGAGCTAAAGAACTTCAAGGAAGAAATCGGTCATATATTACAAAAATTAATGTTTTTTTTTTTTTTTTTTTTTTTTTTTTTTTTTTTTTTAATACAAACTGTATTTACCTGTCTGTTTAACTCTTCTAAATTAGATCTAATTGAACTTGGCACAAAAAATTCTGTTACATTGACATAATATATATATATACATTGTCATTCTAATATGGTTCGGCAAACAAGTATATCGGTTAACATATATAAACAATTATATTCGTTTACTTCCATTTTTAATAAATACAAGAGGAAACGTGACAAAATATTGCAAGTAATATATTTTTTGTGGGAAAATGCATGCTAAAATAAAATCTCAGGCAATTTTTTCAAGTCGTTGTTTACACGATGATAAACATGATACTCGATTATAAATAATTGCTAAGCCCAGCATTACTAGTGTTCTATGATTGATTGTACTAATATACGTTATGAGATCAATGTATCTTCTCTTTTTTTTATTGTGGAACAAAATATTGTCGGAGATAAAATATAACACAAGCTGACTGTTTCCTAAATATATTTTTATATGACTACTCATAAAATTACATTTCCCAACAAGATTTCAGATTAATAGAAACTAAAATTGGTGAACTTCAAGGGAAAAATCGGTCATATATTACACAAGTTAATGTTATTTTTTAATGCAAATTGTATTCATCTGTCAGTTTAACTCTTCTAAATTAGATTTAATTGAACTTGGCATAAAAAATTCTGTTACATTGGCATAATATATTTTTATTTCGTCATTTTAATATTGTTTGGCAAAAAGTATATCGGTTAACATATATAAACAATTATATCCGTTTACTTCATTTTTAATAAATACTTCAGGAACCGTGACAAAATATTGCGATTAATATATTTTATGTGGGAGAATGCGTGCCAAAATAAAATCTCAGGTAATTTTGCCAAGTCGTTGTTTACACGATCATGAACATGATACTCCATCATTAATAATTGTTAAACCCAGCATTACTAGTGTTCTATGATTAATTGTACTAATAAACGTTATGAGATCTCAATGTCTCTCTTCTTTTTTTATTGTGGAACAAGATATTGTCGGAGATAAAATATAACGCAAGCTGACTGTTTCCCAAATATATTTTTGATATGACTACTCATGAAATTGCATTTCCTAACAAGATTTCAGATTAATAAGAACTAAAATTGGTTAACTTCAAGGAAGAAATTGGTCATATATTACAAAAAAGAATGTTATTTTTTAATACAAATTGTATTCACCTGTCAGTTTAATTCGTCTAAATTACACTGGTGTCCAAAATTAAGGACCAGTCACAAAATGCTAATTTTTAAGTAAGCGAATACTCAAAAGGAAATAATATAATTCAAATAATTACTATCCCTACAGTACAGCTAGTCCATATAGCATCTCATTCATGTCACACATGGTCACAAGTGTCACAGTCAATACGGTGAAACAAAAAATAGGAAATTCTACACGTCTCATTATGAGTCTCAGATGATCACTATATGTGACTCCACTGAGACGTCAATCTGACTGCTGCCTTGTGACGAGTCACTAGGTGACTTTACGATGTAGGTACATTGTGACTCTCGTGTGACTGTCATTTTTAGACTCAATTTCAAAGTCATCATGAACGTTTCATTATAATAAGTCACCAAATATATTACATTATAGTCACATGGTGACTTTTCACAAAAGAGCACAATGGTGACTTCACAGTAGTCTCTCTGTCACTTGAAAGTCAACATGTGACTTTAATGTGACATTATTTGGTAACTTATCACAATGCAGCGTTCACGATGACTTTGAAATTAAGTCTGCAGATGACAGTCACATGAGAGTCACAATGTAACTATATTGTAAAGTCACATGGTGACTCTTCACAAAGCAGCAGTCGCAGTGACGTTTCAATGGAGTCACATATAGGGATCATTTGAGACTCATAATGAGATGTATGGAATTTCCTTTTTTTTTTTTTTTGCTTCACCGCAGTGACTGTGACACTTGTGACCATGTGTGACATGAATGAGATGTTATATGGACTAGCTGTGCAGTTGAGATAACAATCATTCGAATTATATTATTTCCTTTCGAGTATTCGCATGCTTGAAAATTAGCATTTTGTGATTGGTGCTTAATTTTGGACATCAGTGTAGATCCAATTGAACTTGACATAAAAAATTCTGTTACATTGGCATAATATTTTCTTTACTTTTCTTTTTTTTTTTCTTGTCATTCTAATATGGTTCGGCAAATAAGTATATCAGTTAACATATATAAACAATTATATCCGTTTATTTCCATTTTTAATAAATAAATAAAAACGTGACGAAATATTGCAAGTAATATATTTTTTGTGGGAGAATGCGTACTAAAATAAAACTTCAGACAATTTTGACAAATCGTTGTTCACACGATGATGAACATGATACTCTATCTTTAATAATTGTTAAGCCCAGCATTACTAGTTTTTTATGATTGATTGTACTAATATACGTTATAAGATCAATTTTTCCTCTCTTCTTTTTTTTTTTTCTCTCTCTTTTTTTTTTTTTTTTTTTTTTTTTTTTTTTTTTTTTTTTTGTGAAACAAAATATTTTCGGATATGAAATATAACGCAAGCTGACTGTTTCACAAATATATTTTTGATATGAATACTCATTAAATTACATTTCCTAACAAGATTTCAGATTAATAGAAAATTAAATTGGCAACCTTCAAGGAAGAAATCTGTGACATATTACAAAAATTAAAGGGGGGGGGGGGGTCGTACAAATTGTATTCTAATGTCAGTTTAACTCTTCTAATTCAGATCTAATTTAACTTGGCATAAAAAATTCTGTTATATTGGCATAATATTTTCTTTTATTTTTTTTTTCTAATATGCTTCGCCAAACAAATATATCGGTTAACATTTATAAACAATTACATCCATTCATTTTAATTTTTATTACATGGTTTCTTTTAACTTACAGTTTATGTTTGCGTGTGGCAGTCAAATATTGTTACTCATTTTTTTTCCACTTCTTGTTAATATAGATCTTTGAAATTCGGAATATAGTATATGCATTACTGAGGGGAATACAAGAATTGGACATGGATTTATTTTAAATTCGATCCCTAAAAGAGGATAACATAGGCAAATTTATTTAATGGTTACTCAGGTATAGTTTGATTTTCTATGGAGAAACCTGTATCAGCTTCAATAATGAGTATTTGCTGAAAACTAAAAATGACAGGGTCACCACAATAGCGCCAAATGTTTGCCACTTGGCGATATACCGCTAAATTTGGCGAAAAAAAAAGTTGCTGTATATGAAGCCAAAATTCCCATTTAAATCCATTAAGCTTTCATAATAGAGCTCACCGCAATTTAATTTAAACTCCGCGCATTTAAGTTTTTTTTACAAGACTTTTCTATTTTTGAGTCCATTTATTAATAAATACTTCAGAAAACGTGACAAGTATTGAAAGTGCTCTAAGTATTGAAAGATTGTGCATTATTTTATTTTTATTTATGCCGGGCCGAGGTTGAATTCAGCCTTTAATATGCGACGTGAGCAAATAAGAAAATTTGAACTATTTAGTTTTAAAATAATTTCTTAAGATATCAAAACCGCCGAAGCCACCACTGTCATAAGATGTATTAAAAGCCCCAGCCGTTCCGAAATCTTTGGTCGATGTCTTCAAGTTAACCCTGAGTAGCACCGCGTTTCATATCTACAACATACCGGAAAATAAATGTTACAAATAAGCGATATGAATACCTAATTCATAATGCATTTCTTTACTAAGTAGGTGTAAACATGCATAAGTTTTAAAAACATTTAAAACAATCAAGATGTTAAAAACCCGAGCGCTTTCAACTAAAACATTAGTCGTCATCAGGGGAACTGCTGCAGCCTGAAAGACAACCACTGGTTAAATACAGAGGGCGAATCCAAAAACCACAAACAGGAGGGTGGGAAGGAAGGAAAATAGAGGAGTAGCTATAGAATATTGTGATATAGAGCTTCTATATATATTTTAATCAATATTACTTATAAAGTGGGTTTTAAAAGACGACTTTATTAGCTCCGGTATGCTATTTCTTTCTCCCAGCTTATTCTGTCTCCAATAAATAACGTTACCTTGTATAAGCCAGCCGTAAAACAAAAGTCGATGTTTCATTGTATGATTAAATACTCTACAGCATTTTTTAAAACTTCTAAGCATCGCACATTTTCAATGTTTATACCGTCGTATTGGGGAAAAAAAAGTACTTTTTAATGCAATTTGTTTGAAAACTGCATCTCCATTTATTTTTGAAATATTATCATTTTTTTTTTGTAGTTTTTAGCGACATTTGTTTCATTTTGGCAACTCAAGTTCTCCATTTCTGTAGAAAGTAAAGAAAAAAACAGTTGAAAAATAGCAATTATATCTTCTTGTTGCCATTTTCCCATAAAAACTGAAAAAATGTAATTAAAATACGTGCTATTTTGAGAAAAATATAAATGAATGATTTATGATAAAACATGGAGCTATTATAAACTATATTTAATTTTAAGTATCTATATTAATGCAAATGACGTCATTTTACATAAAATAAAAGCGCATGCTTAAAAAGTCTTAAAATAACAGTCTTTAAGTCTTAAAATTGAAATATGTTTTGTAGTACAATAGAGTCCCGCTTAACCGAGTTATTTTCTTCTGGTGGACTGGTGGCTTCTATTATTATGAAACAGCCATTATAAATGAAGCGTTAGGTGAAGATGAAAGAGCAGCCGTAAAAGGTTAGAACTCTGATTTTCTGGTCAGAATGGGAAAAAAACGGCCCCAAAAATATTATGGCCATTTTTTTTTTCCATTCTGACCAGATAATCAGAGTTCTAACTTTTTACGACTGCTCTTTCATCTTCATCTAACGCTTCATTTATAATGGCTGTTTCATAATAATAGAAGCCACCAGTCCACCAAAAGAAAAGGAAGTAATGGAAATGTCGGGGAAGAAACTAAATTCTGAAAAAGCAGAATTCCTGTTCTCTAGTTCGTTACTTCTATCTCCCAACACAGCGGTTAATTTAAATTGTTCATGGAATTCCCAACAGACGGCGATGATGAGTTAATGTTTCATGCCAAAGTTTTATTGTTCATTTAAACAGTTTGACACCATTGCTGATCAAATGAGTTTTCAGAAAATAAAACGGCTGGAGTTGCACAAAAATAGATTTTTTACAAAAGTAAATTCGCATACGTTACAATATTCGAATACAAAATTCATAATATTTATTAGAAATATGTAATTTTCTGTTTCTTTCAGATGTAAAAAAAGTACCTTTTAGTGAATATCTATTTACTTTTGGGATCTAAATGCTTAAAATTATTTTTTACATTCTTAAGGGGTGTCAGGACTCTTAAAATTGGAAAAAAAGAAAGAAAAAGAACATTTTCTATATTTAATATCTTAAAATGTATATGATTTTAAAATACAATCTTTGTTGAGATGAAAGATATAAGTACGTTCTTTCATTTTATGTATTTAAAATTTTGAAAGATGCAGAATTAGCATTTGTAGGGGGCTCCAAATTGTCAGATATTTCAGAAGCAGAAATTTGGAATAACAGCTTACGCGCACGATTAGAAAATAGATATTACAACTAGAATGAAAATTTTGATGCCTATTTATACTTCAGATATAATTACCTTGACCTAAATAAATTTGTATTTAAAGTATTTTTATATTTTTAATGCAAAGTTGTATTTAGCTAATAGAAAATTTTGAAAATTTCAACAACATAATTACATAATATATATATATATATATATATATATTTAACAATAAAAAGGAAACTGTATGTTCAGTTTATACAGATTAACATGAATCATATGCTTTGAAAATTTTATGAAAAAATATTCAGAAGTTTTAAAATATCCTGCGCGTTATGCCCAAAAACGTCATTTGGAGGAAAATGACTTCAAGTTTCGGAAACGCCGCTTCAGCTATTGAGCGGGTATAATTTTAAAAACCATAACTTTTGTTCTAATGCGAATTTCAAGGGAACAATTATATTACAATGTTCAGTAAAGATAGGAGTTTAACATCTAAAAAATAAAATAAAATTTCGAAAATTTTGAAGTTTTAAGAGATCTGTTTTAAAATGATGTATTCTAACATCAGAAGAAATATTTTTCAAACAGTAGTTGTTGAGTCACAAAGGGTTACCGAAAATCTATTTTAAACTTTTTTTTCGATAGAATCTTCCGTGCTCAGTGCAACCCCCTTTCCCAACAGCCTTGAAAGAAGAGGTCCGCGTTTCCTCCTTGATCCGCAAAGGTCGGCGGAGCAGCAGTAATGAGGAACAGTTAAAAAGGAAGTAATTTTTTTACTTTCTTCCATCTTTACAAGAAGAAAGTATTGGATTCATGAAAATTTTTCGAATTCCGGTTTTCGACGGATTTACACGTTTTAGGGGTCAGAGATTCCAAAAAACATGTTTTTACAAAATGTCTGTCTGTGACTCTGTGAGTCTGTCTGTCTGTCTGTCTGTCTGTCTGTGTGTATGTGACACAAATTTTGTGGGCGCTCTATCTCAAGAACTAATGCACGGAATTTAATAAAAATTGATATTCAGTTAGTGCCTAATACAAACTGATGCTGATTAGTTTTTGGTGTAAATCGCTCAACAGGTGGCGCTGCAATGCTGCATTTTTCACGATTTTCGCAATAGCTCTATCTCAAGAACTAATGCACGGATTTTGATCAAACTTCAGATTTAATTAGTCCTTGATATGAATTGATGATGATTACGTTTTGGTGTAAATCGCCCAACAGGTGGCGCTGTTATGATGAATTTTGCAGGATTTACACGATTTCCCCAATAGCTCTATCTTAAGAACTAACGCACGGATTTTCATCAAACTTCAGATTAAGTTAGTCCTTGATATGACTTGCTACTTATTAGGTGTTGGTGTAAATCGCCCAACAGGTGGCGCTTCTCTGCTGCCTTTTCCACGATTGCCTCAATAGCTCTATCAATAGAACTAATGGACCAATTTTCATCCAACTTCAGATTTAGTTGTATGTTGACACAAGTTGTTGTTAATTAGGTTTTGGTGTTAATCACCCAGCAGGTGGCGCTGCTATGCAGAAATTTTCACGATTTTCGCTATTGCTCTATCTCAAAAACTAATGTACGGATTTTCTCCAAACTTCAGATTCAGTCAGACGTTGACATAAATTGTTGCTGATTAGGATTTGGTATAAATCACCCAATAGGTGGCGCTGCTAGGCAGCATTTTTCTGAATTTAGACGATTTCAGCGATAGTCATATCTCAAGAACTAATGCACGGAATTTCATATCGTTAGAATCCTCATGAGATGCATAGATTGCCATTTAATTTTGGCAGTGTGATAGCGAATTTTGAAGTATTAACATGTATGAGATAGAAGAAAGTTTTGGGTTTGGTACATCCGACTAGTTTTATATGTTCTCAGAAAATTGAAAGTTAGCAAAAATTACTGAAGATGATCTGCCAGAAATAAATACTGCATTTGGTCTAAAACAGAATTACCATCGGAAAAAAAAAATGAGAAGCGACAATCTTTATTGCACAAATTTTTAATATTTGTACTGAAAGTTGTTGTATGACAATACACACAATATGACAGGTTTCATTTCAAAGATTTCTTTCCAAAGGGATATTAAATGTTTACACTTAATAATATTTGGCGCAATATTTTATACAAAATCAAACATGCTTACCTCATACCTCAAAAACTATCAAAATAGACAAAGTCATGGTACTACTTACCTATAAAGAGAAAAAAAAAACATAGTATGAGAATAACAATACTGAAGTATTTAAAATTTACTATTATGGTTAATACATTGAAATATGCTATACAAATAAATATAAAAGTAAAAGTAGCTATTTAAAAAACACACTTTTATAAGCATTCGATGTTTATCTTGAAATTCACGACTAATTTTTTCTTAAAGATCGCAAAAGATAATCGGTAATAGTTTCTATACATCAAAGTTCAAAAAGCAACATTTTGAGACGATTAAGTTTAAAAATTACATATGTAATGATTCTGTATGATGTAAGCAAACTAAATTAGTTAATTTTTTTTTAACTTCTTGTTGTCGTAGAAACAAAGTAATGTACTATTCGAAAGGCGGAAAATAAAAGATTCAAAAAATGAAAAAAGAAAGGGTTTCTTTTCACGAATTTGATTTCCAACTGCTCTTAATAGTTTTAAATTTAGTTCTACATCTAAACTATAAATGACCAATTGAATCACGATCAAATAGTATATGTCATCAAAAATAATCAACTATCTCAATTATTGAAAATAAATGCAAATGGACTTCAATAGCACACTGAGAAAAATCACGTTCCCAAGAACAACAAAATTCCTACAGTCTTATTTATACATTTCATAAGTATGCAAAGAAGTCTAAATGTATGTGAGGAAAACTCCTGCCTATAGCATTAGAGTTTTAGTACACATCTTTATAAGAGAAGATCAACCGCTATCAGTATTATTACGGCCTAAGAATTACGTAATAGACCATAAACTTTCGCAAATAATTCAGCTTACTAATTAATTTTCATAATATCTGATTACGAAACTGTTCTTTCATTTAAATTGAAGCATCATGAGAAATTAATGCGTGTCTTCATTCTACATTTATTCTTTAAAACAATTAAAGCAATTCCATTTTTTCTTAAATTCAGAAGTTAAAAGTTGTTAGTACGGCGTTATTAATTCATTTATTAATTTAAAAGGTCATTAGTTATTAATAGCATAATTAAAAGTTTAGATGAAAGTTCACGATGAAATGCGCGCTGGATAAAATTACTAATGGAAATTTATTTTCATTTCATTCGAAAATGAATTTAATTAGTTGGCCCGTATTTCTAATCACTACAAAAATGAAATTGTCATAAATTTAGTTTGTGCACACACTCATATGTGATTTATAACTACTAAAGGTATAGTTGTCAGAAAAGTGTACTATATTTGAGGTAAGTTGTGAATTTTCTCTTACGAAAAGTTGATACAAAAGTGGGTGTATGAAAGTTGGTGTCAAATAAGTTCTCATCAGAAAGTTTACGACAATTTGGAATGCATTGAAGTTTTAAAGAAAAGTCAATTAATTAAACTTATCAAATAAATAAAACAAGATAATTATCTTTGCGAATATATTCATGGCAGATTAAAATAAAAATTCTACCAATGAAGTCTAAAGAAAAAGTTAAGAATTTTTATTCGTTCTAATGGCTAGCTCTTATAACAATTTATGTTTTAGTATAGGGGAGGGTAGTAGGTGAGACGAAAATTATTATTACTTACCGAATGGCGACGATTTTTATTCTCTTGAAAAAAATTTTGCTACATCTTTAAGCTACACAAATACGCTACACATTAATGTATAAATGGTTTTTAAAAAGTTATTTATAAAAGCACAGAAGCAGCATAACGGAGTATCGTAAATTGTCTCACTGTGTACCACAAGTGGTACACAGTCAGACAATGTATATATTTTCATAAATCGTACAATTTACACTGTATAAATAATTTTCTGAAGTTTATGATTTCTAATTAATATTTATATATTTTAAAAATATTAAAACATATGAACCTCGGGTGGACGATGGCAGACCTTGGGCTATCTTCATGCAAATTTTCAGCCTCTTACGTTTAGTAGATTTCCCTAGCCATCGCACGCCCACACACACACAGAGAAAGATAAAGAGGGAGAAAAACCTTCTTTTATTAATAAATAACTTTTTTTAACATCAGAACCACATAGTAGGTACACAATGAGACACGTCTCACTCTGCACCACAACTATGTGTCTGACGGTGTACTTTCGTTACGTTGTAACAAAATGGATGCCACATCTGTTACGTTAATTTCATCGCTTTAAAATGTTTATGTAGTTTTGTCGAAATAGTGTATTATAAGATATAGCTAGGTTTGGTTAAGTAAATATATGTCATTTTGAAGGAAATAAACTCTAAAATAGACGTTTATGTAACTTTAACGACTATAAAATAAAGACCTATTTACGATTTTGTCGGACGAGTAACTGGAGCGCCGAAACTACATACACGTGTTGAATAAGATGAGGTCGTTATGTGTGTGTGCCAGCTTGGAGCAAAAGTTACAACTATATGTCAAAGTGGCTGCTGTCTCACTGTGTATTACTCTCCCCTATTGTTTCCTTAACACAGATAGCGAGAATATTTTCGTCAAACATCCCGAATATTAATTGTTATAAAATTAGACGCTTCAAAACATTGACAATCAATTCTGGCAGTAATGTCATTAGATCGTTTTTGCTTCCTATAAAATCAATGTTAGTAAACATGGCATTTTTAGATATAATATTTACTTTTATTTTTTTTACGATCTACTTCTTTGTATTCTATAAATCTCCATTAATTCTTAAATATATTGTAATTATTTATGAATTAACGGAGACTTGTCTAATACACAATTTTTTATCAAAATATATTTTATGAATTTTTATTTTCTCACTTTGGATATTATAGTTTATTCAAAAAGATTGACTAGACAATATGTACTTGGTTTACGTTCATTTTTAAACTTTATATTATAAAATTTAAAGTAGAACTACTAACAAATTTCATTTAAATTATTATTATTTTTTTTTTTTTTACTTTGAACATTATAGTTTATTCAAAAATATTTACTAGACAAGATGTAATAGGTTTACGTGCATTTATAAACTTTATATTATAAAAGTTAAAGTAGAACTATTAAGAATTTTTATTTTTATTTTTATTTTATTTATTTATTTTACTTTGGACATTATAGTTTATTCAAAAAGATTTACTAGACAATATGCACTTGGTTTAGTTGCATGATCTGACATAGCAAATAACAACTCTATCAGTTATTAAAAATAAATTTATATGGACTTGGGTAAAGCACTGTTAAAAACAAAAACAAAATTATCCCTATACAACGCACTTTCTACAGCTCATATTCAAAACATTAGAACAATTACTTCTTTTTACAAATTGAAAATATCGTTTGATAATTTGATGTCTTTTAATGCAAATATGCAAATGATATTTTTATTAAGAACTTATTGTTAATTAAGCTTATTTATTATCTTAAAATTAATATCATTTTTGAAAAGATTAATGGAAAAAAATTATTTTGAAAAGTCAAATTATTGGAATATTTATTCAAATGGTTCAAAAGATTAGAATATTTCACATTAATTCTCCTTTAATTATCACCAATTCATAACTGGTGGCATCAATGATTAAAATCAGACGATTTTATTTAAAATCAGTATTCTTTTTGCAGTTTGTTTGCTTTTTTGACTTACAATGGGTCGTGTGAGTGATATTCCTGAATCTATTAAACTTCGTCTGGTTGATTTGTATCGGCACGGTTAAAGTCAATGCTATATGGCGAATTATTTACATTGTTCATAATCAAGCGTTAAAATACTAACACA
Organism: Maratus speciosus; assembly: GCA_963932465.1. NCBI lineage: Eukaryota > Metazoa > Arthropoda > Arachnida > Araneae > Salticidae > Maratus > Maratus speciosus. The sequence continues at coordinate 50,441,245 of OZ010786.1, read as the reverse complement.
ATATTAAAAAAATGTAATTTTTCAAAATAATCGACGAAATGGCGGCCGAAAACCAAAAACACCTGATAGAGGTGACAGGAAACAGAAGCATATAGATAAGAAAACCCGTTTTATAAGTGTGCGATTCCTGCACCAAAAATTGAAAGAAGAAGGAGTTGAAGTTTCTACATCGACAACATTCAGCTGCCTCCATAAATTTAAATTTGATCTCATATACCGAAAACAAAACCTCTCATAACTGCCAAACGAAAGCGGATAAGATTGAATTGGTGCAAATCAAGACGTTTAGGGAGCGAAGAAGATTGGAAAAATATATTATTTAGTGATGAAAGTATGTTTTGTGTTTCATATGGTAATCAAGGTATTCGAGTTTGAAGAATGAAGCAAGAAGCATTTGATAAAGAATGCCTTAAACGTTCCATAAAATCCGCTGTTAGTGTCATGGTTTGGGGTTGCATGAGTACAGAAGGACCTGGAAAGCTATGCATCGTCTACGAAAAAGTTAACTCTCAGATATATCAAGAAAGTTCGGAATATTACAAGATTCCATCATCAGAAGATTTATTTGAAGATGATTTCATCTCAAAAAGATTTAGCGTCACCGCATATCTCGGTGTCAATTAAGAATTGGTTCCACCAACGTAACATTAACCTACTTCCTTGGCACTAGACCTTAATCCCATTGATAACTTATGGTGTATAATGAAGAGAAAACTCCAGGAAAATCCTCCTTCAAGTAAAACTGAGCTAGTGGCATGTATAAAGTCTATTTGGGCTAGTATTGATAGAAATGTTTCTAAACACCTTGAATATAGTATGCAAGATCGATTGTATGCCGTTATGAAAGCTAAAGGGGATGCTACCAAATATTAACTACCATTTACTTCATATTCATAAGGTAATACTGTTGCGCAAAATAAAATATTCTAATATTTTGAGCAAACGTAAATTTTATTCTAATATTTTGATATGTTTCATAAAGCTGTATACCTAATTTATTGTACAGTATTTTATATTTTGTAAATGATAGAATCTTATCTAAACATTCCAGATTTAATTTATCATTGCATTTATTTAGTATCAAAAATAAATAAATTAAAAATAATTTGTTTATTACTTTTTCTCAATTATTCTAATACTTTAAATATCAGCTATACAGCATTACTGCATTTCATCAATATACAAAAAAATCTATATCGCAGGAAAACTTTGGAAGGTTAGGATTGAATTATTGGAGTTTTAGTGAATGCAATGTCAAGAAAAGCTGAATAACTGTCGGATAAAACTCTAAATTTCATGTATTGATCATAAAGTATACGACTTTTTATTCGTTCTAGTGATAAGCTCCTCTATTGCAACAAACATTCTATAGCCTAACCGCATTTCCTGAATATGCAGGCAAGTCTAAATATATACGTGAGGAAAAACTATTTGCCTAATACTATATTAAGGTTTTAGTAAACGTCATTCCAACAAAAGCTCAACCACTGTCTATTTCATGACTGCCTTAGAATCACGTATCGGCCATAAATGTTATCAAATGATTTATCTAACTGAATCATTTTCTTAATAGGGTGACCTAGCCAGTAGTTGATCAAATAAGGTCGCTGCTACGGGGTTATTATATTTCCTCCCTTTTAAGTTTTAGGCGTAAACTAACATGATTGCTACAACCTTTAATGAATGTAATATAATGGACAAAAATAAAATCTGCTGAAATTAAATAGCAACAAAATTATGAGTAAATAGTTTCTTTAATTTCCATTTTCCTAGTAGTTGATCAATCGTAGAAATCAGTCGAAAATTCAAAACTTAATCTTTAAAATATTATCATTGGGTGTGATTATCAATAGTGCATATAAAGCTATTATTTGAAATAAGCAAGATTGAAAAATGGATTATATGAATTGAATATTTCCAACTAAGCGAAAAAAATGCCCAGGTCGGGAATCGAACTCAGATCCTTGGCTTACAAGGCCAATGCTTTTCCATTTAAGCTAACTGGGCTGACAACCAGCAAGCATATTTCGATCAGATAACCTTATTGGTAGAACATCTGGTCTGTCATGTAGACAGTTCAATAGAATAAACCGCAGGTAAGGAAACTCCATATGGATGACTCCATAAACGATGGATACGTAGATGAACTATTATTTTAACACAATCAAAAACTGATTGGTAAAGTTATCATACGATGGAAGTGGATTATTTTAACTTACCGTAATTGTCTCCAACTAATCTAAAGCTAAATTTTTACAGTTTCTAATTAAAAAAAAATCATAAAAGTTTTTCTCTTATAGCAGGCAGCTAACAACAATTCAACAACAGGTTCTCCAATATTCAAACAAAAATATTATGTCTAGTGCCACGTGTAAAACTCATTTCTGCCTGAAATGGCGCAATATTTCAAAAATTTGATCTACTACTGGAAGGGTATCAACTACTGTTTGAGTCACCCTATATAATTGCAAAATTGTTCTTTCATTAAACTAAAAATTTCTGAAAAATGAATGTGTGTATTCAATCGACATTTATTCTTTAAATCAACCAAATTAATTCCCTTTGATTAAAAGTAGAAGTTGAAAGTTGTCGGCACAAAATTATTAACTCATTTATTTATCTGAAATGCCATAATTCATTAATAACATAAATGTTTAAAATAAAGCTCGCGATGAATTTAATTAGATGAAATGTACTTCAAATAGTTACGAAAATGAAAAGATCATAAATTTAGTTTCTGCATTTATTCATGTGTTCTTTAACATTTCTAAAGCTATAACCGTCAGAAAACTGTAATACATTTAAGTTAAATTGATAAATTTTACATTGCCAAGTAACCTGCTATCAGAAACTTTGCATCAGTTTGGAATACATTCGCATTTTAAAGAATTGTCAATTTGATAAATTAAACATGAAGAATTTCCTGACGAATATACAAGGTGACCATAATTAAACTGATACTACTAAGTGTGTTCTGTAGTCTTCTAATAGCGAGAATGGCGCCAAAATTAGTATGATTAAACAAGACAGGGAGGAAGGATTCCAAGAAAAAAAATTAGTTCCGAAAGTTAACGGTAAGAGGAAGTGCGGCATTGTGCAATTGAAAAGAGAATTTTAATGTTTGCAGAATCATAAAATTACCTTTTATTTCGGGCATTTAATAATTTTATTCAAGGACAATACGACAATAGTTAAAAAAAAAAATTGAAAATTTATGTAAACAGAAGATAAAGTCTTTTTATCTGCAATTTGACTCACCGAGTTCCAAAGAAAGAAGTAGAAGAAGTCTTTTTATACAAACGTTGTGCTTTAAAAGTCAATGCGTTACTTTTAGAAACGCTTTGATTGAAAGTTGTGTGCAGTCATTGCCTCCTTCTTTAGCCGAGCGTGCACTACTTTTCAAATTATTTTTCTATAACCAGTGCAACGCGTCAGCCACTCTTTGTGATTTTAGAAAGACCCAAAATATGCGTAAAGGTAGCGCTTATTTGTCAGTTAATGTCTTAAATGCAATGGTTGGGAAGTTTGAGAAAACAAATTCTCTGAAAGTTCAGGCAGGCAGAGGACACAAACCTGTACCACAGGATACATTGGACGAAATTACACCGGCGATTGCAGACAGAATACAGGATAATATTCCTGACACTTCCAACGCTCGTGGGGTGCTTCGAAATCTGGAATGTTTTATCGTATAGTATGCGAAATATTTCGAAAGATTATCCACTTGTATCCGTACAAGATCAGGCGTGTGCGAGAGTTGCATCACAATGACCATGAAAAGAGATTGACTTTTGCTCTTACCTTTCTTGTCAGAATGGAGGCGCATAATGGTAGAAAATGTTATGGGGAGTCAAGGCCCACTTATACCTGATTGGATGGGTAAATATACATAATTGCTGAATTCGAGATTACAATTCACCAAATGTATTCAAAAAACTTCCCTTACAATCTCCAAAGAAAACTGTTTGGTGCACAGCAGAAATGATCGTAGGTCCATACTTCTACAAGACCATTATTCCGAAAGGACGTTAATCTGTTCTTTACTGGAGAAAAATATCTCCCTACGTTAAAGCTATCGTTAAAATATCGCCCTACAACTTTGTTATTCAGTCACTTCCACAAAGTCAATGCCTGAAGAATATTATTTTCATGCAAGATGTAGCTCCCCCACATATTGCTTTGCAAAAACAGCATCTGCTACAACAGAAATTCAAAACAGAAAGAGTTATTAGCTGTTGATTCTAACTGCAGCGCGGTTCTGTTTTCTGATCTTACCCCATTCGACTTTTTGCTTTGGGTCCAAGTCCAAGGCCTGTCCGGGAGGTGTATCTGAGCTGGCTACGTTGAAAGATAACGTATCACAGACTATATGTGTCATTCCTGCAGACACTTTACTTTATTGCTTTATGCTGTACACAGAATGCAATATAAGGTAAAGAAAAACAGCGACAATATTGAACCTCAATTGAATATGTTAAATAAAAGATAATTTTATTTCAGTATTGATTCTGAATTTTAAAAATTCTATTTCTATTACACTGCGCCACATATCCCCCTATTGGTATCTTTTGAAACTATTTTTTTCCGCGGAAACCTTCGTTCCGCTTCTTTTCTAATCAGCCGATAAAATTTTGTGTCATTCTCGCAATTTGATAGTGCTACAGAACACACTGAGTACTGTCTGTTTAACTATGGCCGCCTTGAACTTAGAGAAGTTCGAAAAAAAAAATGAAAAAAATAACAATCAAGTATACCAACAAGTTAAGGAATTTTTATTGGTACTAACGGCAATCTAATTTGGTTATAATTAAAGCATTTTAAATTTTTGTATGTAGTCTTCTTTAGAGATAGGGCTGTACTTTTGTCCAGCCCGCCGAATATCAATTGTTATAGCACTCGATAACTGTGAACTTTGATAACTAAATTTATCTGTGGTGGTGGTCACAGATCGTTCTTGCTTCCGAAAAATTCAAATGTAATGAACACGGCGTTATTTTTATATAATATTTAATATATTTAATTTAATGTATATTTAATTAATTAAGCAATTTAATATATTTCTTTTACTTTTGAGGTTTATTTCTTTGTATTAGGTAAATCTACATTAAATCAAGTATTTTGTAAATATTTTTTAATTTCTTGAATGAATTCTGAAATTCAGATTTTGACGTTACAGTCAATAATTTTTTTTTTTCAATTCCTACTATTAGTTCCCACTCTCCGTATATTTATTTATTTATTTATATATCTTGTTCAAATTTTCAATCGTTAATAAAATACTTATTATTCATCCTATCAAGTTGAAATAAATCTTTTAAACTTGTACTGGATGACAATTGATGTTAATACAGTTTTTTTTCAAATATTAATTCATTAATTAAATTTTAATTAATTAATTTTAGTTTTACATGGGAGACAAAATGGCGGCCATTGGTTATTGAAGCATTTAATGCATCTTCATATCTATAGGGGGGGGGGGGGTTACCATAGGGGGGGGCACCTGTTCTGTCGCCAAATACCGCCAAGTTTGTCACCAACTTGGCGATATCTCTAATATTTCGCCAAATTCCGATAGACTTCCATTGTAAACCTACTTGCTTATAGAAAATCAACAAATTGAGATATTTTAATGCAACAAAAACTAATATTGGCTTAAGGGATTATATTAATTTTTTCTTTCGTGACCTAAGTAAGGACTTTAAAAACAAAATTTTTACATTACTTGTTACATTGAAAAATATAAAGCAACTCTATTGTTAGCATTTATTTTGATTTTACATCTAAAGAAAAAATGTTCATTGAAATCACAATAAAATAATATATGATGTGGCAAACAATGAACTACCTCAGCTATTAAAAGCAAAAATTGACTTTAAATCTATATTAATTATTAAATATTATACATAGACTTAAGTGTAATGTATATAGTAATATCTTATTAAATATGCGTACATTAAACTCAAATGTTTTGTAGGTAATTTAAGACTTCTTTTGGCACTTTCGAATTCTTGATTTTGAACATTATATTATAATCAATCACATTTACTGGAGAAGACTCTTTCGGTCACAAATCTGTATTTTAATTTTAGTTAACAATTGTTAAAGCACAATTATTAATAAATTTCAACTTAAGTGTTATATCTAAACATTTCAGAATGAAACAGAAACATGGCTTTGCCAATAATCAACCATTTCAGTTACTGAAAATAAATGCAAATGACATTCGTCACACACTGCTAAAAATTTAGTTATTCCTACGCAGCAAAATTTCTACAGCCTTCATCAGTGCATTTCATCAATATGCAAATAAGCCTAAATATGCATGGATAATTCTGAGAAACTCTTTATTAGGATTTTAACAAACGTCATTCCAAGTAAAGCTCCACGACTGCCTGTAGAATCACGTACCGACCATAAAGATTTGTAAATAATCAATCTAACTACACTTTTTATGTGCATGATTACGAAATATTTCTTTCAAATATTATATTAAATATAAAGAAAAATTCTTAATTTACTTCCATTAATAGTAACATCATAATATATATGTTCCAAGAATTTCAAAATATATACTAAAAACACTTTAATTGCTTAAAAGACATCCAAAATCAATAAAATCCATTATAATATTAACCTGTTTCGATTGATTCACTCAAACATTATCAGAACAAATAAAAAACATAAATATAATGTACATAAAACACTGGAATGCGAGATAGATCCCTATTATAAAGTGAAGATATAATGTCCTCTATATTTTCAACACTGCCCGCTGCTCCAGCTATAGTCCGCTTCCCAAAGTTGTTCGAAAATTCTACCTAAATATTCGGAATATGAAATGACAACATATCTTTACGTACTTTTGAACCTCTTAGATATATCAATCGATATCTTATAAATAATAATCAGATAAAAATTTAAATAAAAATCAGATCTTTAAATCAATTTATTTTCTGATTTTAATTTTCAACTATTTATTACGGAATCTGTTGAAATATGTATAAGAGGTTCAAAAGTATATAATGATACGTTGTCATTTCATATTCAGAATGTTTGGGTTGAATGGTTGAACAACTTTGGGAAGCGGACTATGGATGGAGCAACGGACGGTGTTGAAAATATAGTGGGCATTGTATCTACACTTTATAAAAGGGACTGATCTCGCATTCCAGTGTTTTATGTACATTGTATTTGTGTTTTTTATGTGTTCTGATGATGATTGAGTGAATAGAATTAAGTCAATATTTTAATGTCTTTTATTGATTTTTTACATCTTATAAGCAAAGTGTATATTTTGAAGCTTCTGGAATATATATTTTATGGTAAAACTATTCTTTCATTTAAACTAAATCATCATGAAGCATTTATACGTGTATTCATTCTGCATAAATTCGTTAAAGCGACTACAAGTACTGAACTTAATTCCAAATTAGAAGTTAAAAATTGTCATCAGACATTTATCAATTCATTTCTTAATCTGAGTCATAATTCATTGATAATTAAAATTTACATTAAAATTGGTTATGAATAGAATAAAATTATTAATGAAAATACATTTCAATTTCATTTGAGAAAGAATTTAATTAAATACATGTATTTCGAATCGTTACAAAAATGCAATGCTCGATAATTCCGTTTCTGTATAGTTTTCCATATGTACTTCATCATTTCTAAAGCAGTAGTCGTCACAACAATGTAATATCTATGAAGCAATTTTCAAATTTTCATTTACGAAAACGAAGTTGCTTTCAAATAATGTGCTACCACGAACTTTCAGAAAATTTAGAATACAGTGACTTCTTAAAAAATTGTCAAGTTAAAAGATTAAACAAAATGAATTTCTACAAATGTATTCATGATACATTAAAAAAAAAGATCTATCAATCAAGTTACAGAATTTTTATTCGTTCTTCTTTCGTGTCCTTTATCACAAGAAACTTCCTATAGTCTGACTGTGTTTCTTCAATATGAAAGTGGTTAACTGTGTGTGAGAAAACTTCCGGAATATAAGAATTAATAAATGTTGTCCAAGAAAAGCTCAAGTGTTCTCGGTATTTTTACCCACCCTCTAAGAATAGCACATCACCCATAAAGATTTCTAAGTAATTCATCTAACTTAACTAACTATTTTCTTAGTATACAGGGCGCCAAAAAGCCTTTCTCTGATTTCAAAATTTATTCATATCTGTTATATATAAAATTGGCAGGTGAAACTGGTGTCAAAATATTAGAAAACTAATCAAGTTCACGTGATACGTTAATTTAACAGCCAAGTATAACGCTTATGCTATAAAAATTTTATTCGTTCTAATGCAATCTTTCTAAAAGGCAAGTTATTCGTAAATAATTAATCTAACCTAGTTTTCTTAATATATTTAATTCAAAAGTGATTATTCGTTTAAAAGGAAGCATCGTACAGAAATAATGTGCTTATTCATTCAGATTTTCTGTTTAAAACAACTAAAGCTATTCCATTTCATTAAAAATTAAATATTAAAAGTTGTGAATGTAAAGTTATCAGTTTATTTATTAATCTGAAATGTCGTGACTAATTAATAACATAATTAGAAGTTCCCTATGAAATAGCCGCTGTATAAAACTAATATTTAGAATACATTTTCATTTATTTTGAGGATGAATTTAATTAGATAACCCTTACTTCGAACTGTTACAGGAAAAAACTATCATAAATTTAGCTAGTGCATCTATTCATATGAATTTCACACTATTACTAAAGCTATAAGTTTTATAAAATGAGGTAAGATGTTTGAGGAAGATATTTTGAGGAAGATACCTCAGGTAAGTTTCAAATTTTCAGTTATGAAATGGAACGTTGGTGTTAAATAATTTGTCATCAGAAATATTCAAACAATTTAGAATTCATTGGCATTTTTTAAGAATTGTCAAGTAAATAAATTAAACAAAATAAAATTCTACAAATATCTTCAGAGCAGATTTAATATAAAAAAAGGCAATAATTAAGTATATCTCATATTTAGGAGATTTCGGTCTTTCTAATGATAAGCTCTTTGAACTAAAACATTTTGAAATTTTCGGCATGGTCTTCACGACAGTTATGAAGGATATTTTCGCCAACTATGCTAAGTATTAACCATTAAGTACTGGATGGATCAAATTTAAAAACCAGTTCTAGCAGTGATGATCACAGATTGTACTTTATTTTTAAAAAAATCCAAGTTAATGAACACGATGTTTGAATTGGAAATATGCTATCTATTGTTAGTCTTAAGGCTAGTCTTTTATACTCGATAAGTAACACATACTACATTATACTTTCAATAAATCTGAAATATCTTCTAGCTAATTTAAAATTTCTTTTATTAATTTTTAATTTCTGATTCTTACCTCTGGAGGTGTTTAGTCAGATGAAGATCTCGTCGTCTGATGGAATATTTAGTTCACGTGCTATTTGGTCAACTTTATGCAATGCATTTTGCAATATGTTTTATTGTTTGCGTTCTATGACGAAGTTTTAATATGGATCAGTAAAGGGAAGTAGCCATGAGCGGTGCTTTATTGATATTGTTGTAAAATTAAGGGATCTTCTACCTTGTAAACGCGAGGAAATTTAACGAAACAATTCAAACTTTGAATTAGTCTATCTTCAAAACCTTTTTAAGCATAAACAGGAAATTTTGGATATTGATTAAACAGATTGTGCTTTGCAATATGCTGTCATTAGAAAATATTATTATCCTTTTATGGAATTTGTGTATTGTTGAAATCAAAATAGCCCTCTTTTTTTGCTCCAGAAGTCATTGCGCGCATGATATCTTAAGGAAGTATCTATGGTTTGTTATGAAATTTGGTAAAGATACTAAACATATATGTGTGTTTAATATGAACTACTCTTACGCCAAAATCATTTCATTAACTATATAAAAAAATATTTTTATAAAAAAAATGTAATTTAATGAATAAAAAGAGTCATAACTAAAAATTGTAAATACTTACCATTGTAAATACTTAAAAGTAGTTCATTTTAAACACACATATTTGTTTAGTATCTTTACCAAATTTCATGACAATCCATATATAATTTCTCAAGATATCATGCGGGCAATGGCTTATGGAGTAAAAAAAAAGAGCTATTTTGTTTTAAACACTACACAAATTCTGTAAAAGGCTAATAAATTTGTAATGGTAGCGTATTACAAAGCACAATCAATATCCAAAATTTCATGTTTATACATAAAAAGGTTTTGAAGATAGACTAATTCAAACTTTGAAGTTTCTCGTTAATTTTCGACGCGTTTAAAAGGTACAAGACCCCTTAAAAGATTATTCCTTTGAAATGCGTACTTATTGAGTAAAGGGTATATTAAAATTATTGAATAATCTTCGTTAGTCGGGAGTGTATTAAAATTATTGAATGATTTTCGTTAGTCGGTCGAGTAAAGAATACCCCTTCGATAAGTAAGAATTATGTTTTATACTTGTGATGTACGATGGCTATAATTTAATTGAATCAAAGCAACATTCATCGAAATGAATCAGCTGTGGATTATTGCCTTGGAAATACAAATAACTATTGATGATAAACTGACAATTGCTGATTTAAATGATAATATTGAAAAGAGTGACAGTTATGAATATAAATCAACTTTTGTAATAAAGATAGCAAATACTATAATTGAAAACCCTAAGCATAAGGAGTAGCAGCAAATTGAACTGGAAAAATTATGTCTACAAAGATCAAAAAGTAAAATAAGACTGCCTAAAATTAGATTCGAAATTAAACATAATATTTGTGAAAGCGAAATAAAATCGGAATCGTAGGTGAATTAATAAAAGTTATTAATTTTTTAACTGTAACAATTCCTATACATCCTCCTAAATGATAGAGGAAGAGAGGAGGGCTGTATTTTCTTCTTTCGAACGTGCCTTTAACATTAATTTTTTTTTTCAGAACAATATAAAACAGAAATACTGTTAAATCTATTGTCGAATATAGCCTCTAACATAATTACTTAGAGTTTTGACGAACGCCTTATTCCTGTTTAAAGCACTTTAAAAAAGCTCTCAAACAATCGCATGAGACTCGTGTACAGTTTATTCAAGACTAGTAACCAGCTGAGATTATTATTTAAAATTAATGAAGGTATCTGATTTGGAGTCTCATAAACAACTTAGAGCATTGGATGCATTATATCAAACATTAGATAAATAAACATACAGACACCTTCCTGTGTGTCCGATTATTAGGTTTAAACTCAGGAATATCCGTAAAGACAGAAAGATAAACGATAAAGAGACAGCTTCACACGTCAGTGTGAAAAGATATAAATGTTCTTTAGCAAAGAAATTTATATTTCCCGTCACGCGGAAAAAATCTTACTTAGGATTTTAGTATTAATCATAAGTATACTTACTCAAAATCTAACTAAAGCATTCGAGAGGTGTTTTTATTAACCAATTTCCAACGAAAGAGGTTATACATTTCGTTTTATGTGGTTTTTTGTTCATATGAAGCGTTTTGTTGGATGTTAAGACATTAAATTGTCTTTTATGACATGAAAATCACGGTCTTGCAAATTGCCCGTCTTACTCAAAATTACGTGTACATGAAAGAGCATTCGGTTTCAAACTGTCCATCAAAGTATATACGCTTTTCAGATTTTTTGTGAAAGAATATCAACTATTAGCCACATGATCGAGATTAGCGAAAGCGTGGAGGAAAAGGGAAATGTATTGCGTTACCCATCAGAGAAAAGTAGGTCAACTCTTCTGAGAGCAGTATTCAACGCTTCAATTTTAACAACTAATTGAAACTCTTAATTCTATAGTATATAACGAGTGCCTAATACAGGATAATTTAATATCAATTATGGTGAGATAATACATTTTCGCTTTCGCTGCAGATATATATATAAAATTTATAGGGCAATTTCTGTCCATCCAGATCAGAGGGATTTGCAAAAAGCTTTATGAAAGGAAGGGATTAAGAACTAATTAAAAATATTTTTACTTAACACAGTTACTTTTGAAACTGTTAACGCACTTTTTGTTTTGCCATGAGAATATGTCTTCAGTTATCAAAGGCTTGAAGGAAACAAGTTTCCTTTGGCAACACCTGTACGAAAAGAAGACTTGCACTGAAAAAAATAAAGTACTCAAAAATCAGTAAATCGATGTACTTATATCGAATTGAGTATATTTGGATCAAAAATTAACACATGTTTTCTCAATTTTGAAGCATTATGTGTTATCAATCCCACACGAAACGATAATTTTGTACCCTGTAACGATTTATTTAATTTATGATGGCATAAAAGATGTTCATGATACTTCAAATAGGAAATTATCTGCATTATTTTAAAATAATTTAAAAGTCCTTACAAATAAAGCTCTTGTTATAAAAATATTCGATTTGGGTATCTTGCTAATAATTTTGCTATTTTTCTTAATAAATAATCAATGAAACGTTTATTGTAAATAATTTAGAACGGAAAATAAATGTGAGTATTTTTACTTTAATTTGTAGGTTTGCAGTACATAACGATTTATATTGTAACACAACCATGGGATCAAAAATGAGTACATGTGTTTCTCGATTTTGAGTACATTTGGATCGGAGCTATTTTGAGTATGTCATGTATATAAAATTGAGTACTTTTTACCTAATTTTGAGTACCCTTTTTTTCAGTGTGTATTTGGACAATATTCTTCCTGAAGTTGAATGTTTAAGTTTGCAATAAAGTTCCAAAATCACTTAATAGAAATAATAAAAAATAGAACTATGAACAGCGTCTTCTTACTGTTTATAAAAGTGTGTTTTAAATTTATTGAGTAATCTTCACGTGCAGTTTTTTTTTTTTTTTTAATATAATAGAAAATGATAACTACTATTTTCAATTATTTTTATTTTCATTAACCTAAAATGTTCATTCGAGCCACAATCAAATAATACATGAAGTAGCAAACAATCAACTATCTCAATTATTGAGTATAAATGCATATGTGATTTTGTATATACAGCTATAAACCACGGTATCCCTACACAACAAATTTTCTGCAGCCTCGCTGCCATTCATCGATAAGCAAACAAGTCTAAATACATGTCATGAAAACTTTGGAATACAGCATCAGGGTAAACGTTATTTTAAAAAAAGCTTAATAACTGCCGGAAAAGCTCAACAACTGTCGTGTAAAACGCTAAGTATCACGTATCAACATTAAGGATTGGTAAATACGTAATTTAAAGGAATTATTTTCTTAATATGTGATTATGAAACTGTTCTTTCATTAAAACTGAAGCATCATTAAATGAAGCATCATTAACTGAAGCACACATTAAAAAATATATGTATTCCTGTTACATTTGTTATTTAAAATAATTAATTTTATAGTTGAATTAAAAATTAGGAGTTGGGAGATTTCAGAACACAGTTATTAATTCATTTATTAATCTGAAACGTCATAATTTATCAATATAAATCTGGATTAACGTTCGAAATGAAACATGCACTTAATAAAATTACTAATGAAAACTTATTTTTATTTCGTTCGTGAATGAAATTAATTAGATGATCTATATTTCCAATTATTAACAAAACTGGAATAATTATTAATTTAATTTGTGCATCTTCCGTATGTATTTTATCCTTTCTAAAGCTATAATTGTCAGACAAATATAGCATATTTTGGAATATTTAAAATTTTTATTTATGAAAATGAAAGTTGGTGTGAAATAATTTCTCATCAAAACATTCCAAGAACTTGGAATGCATTGATCATTTCAAATGCATTGAGTGACATCACAGATATTTGTCAAAAAATAAACTAAGAAAGATAAATTTCCTAACGAATATCTTGACAGTAGATTGGAAATTTAAAAAATCTAACAGTCAAGTATAACGCACAGTGTACAAAAATTTTATTCGTTTTAAAGGCAGTCTAACTAGAACATCTTATGTATTCTTGTTTAATTTCTTGATAGATAGGAAACATACTTTCGTCAAGTAAGCCGAATATCAGCTATTATAGCACTTCATAATCCAAAAATCCCTCATTGGCCCTCAGGATTCGTAAATATTTTTAAAAACTAAATTTTCTTTATGTATAATCACGAAACTTTTCTTTTTCTGAAATTTAAATAAATAAAATTAATAATGTGTTTGTTTATTCTATATATATATATATATTCTTTGAAACAACGAAATATATTCCATTTCATTAAACATCGGAAGACAGAAATTGTCATTACAAAGTTATTAATACATTAATTAATGTAAAACGTCACAATTCAATAATATCATAATTAAAAGTTTAAATTAAAACTCCCAATGAAATATAGGCGTTTCATAAAATTACTAATGAAAATGTATTTTCAGTACAATGACAAATGAATTTAATTAGATAACCTGTATTTCGAATAGTTACAAAAATGAAATAATTATAAATTTTGTTTGTGCATCTATTAATGCAAACTTTATCATTTCTAAAGTTATATCTTTCATAAAAACGCGATAGTTTTAAGGTAAGTTCAAATTTTCTCTAAAGAAAATGTTGTTTGGTGTCAAATAACTACTTATCAGAAACTATCCAACAATTTTGAATGCACAGACATTTTCAAGAGTTGTTTAGATAATAATTTATTCGATGCTAATTTCCTTGCTAATATCTTCAGAGTAGGTTAAAAAGGAAAGATCTAATATTCAAATGCACAAGGCAAAAAATATTCTTTATAACGATAAGCTCTTATAACTAAAACATATAAAATTTTTGTGTATTGCCTATTTGAAAGATATAGGGAATATTTTCGCTAAATGCGTCGATTATCAACTGTTATTTGGTATCATATAAATCAAATGTTTGAAAATATGAACTCGCAATAATGCTCAAAGATTGTTTTTACTTAAAAAAAAAATTCCTTACCTATTTTATATAAATATTTCTTTAAATTAAATTAATTTAAAGTAAAAACTCATATTTATTTTTAGGAAAGCTTGTATTTATTTTTATTCTTCTTACAAGAAGTTAGTGTTTTCCGGAAGAAATCTGAAGAAAAGTAATTCATTTTTTACAATTAAATCATTTTAAGTAGTTGGAATTTTGTGTAATTAAATGTAGCCTTTAACCATCATTGTCGATATGCTTAAAAGCCACAGAAAATAAACAGCTGCTGGATGAAACACAATGGGATGGCCAACAGATATTGAATTCATTCACAAACAAGCAGTTTTAAATAAATATGAAACACAGTTATAATACATTTATATTAAATGAAAAATATAACAGTGTTAAGCTGATCATGGACATAAGGAAAACAAATGCTGTCAGAAAATAATTTCATATGTTATGGAATGGTGTAGCGGATCAACGGGGCTTCTCTTTATAATTTGTATTTAGAAATATATAATCCGTGTTTGATAGCTTTCTCAAACTGGATTTTTTTATTTCGATGTTTTCTAATTTAGCGGTAATTTAACGCTGTAAGATATCAGGACCTTGAAAGAGAAAGGGCAAATCCAAAAATTGGAGTGTTGGAAAATCAAGCTCAAAGTTTTGCAAGCAGTATTATAGAATATGGTACTACTCACTTTAGCTTGACACTGTGATAATACTAAGGGAGAATCAGGACAAAGCGACTTACCTTCTTGTTGACCACATCTGACGTGGGAAAAAAAAAAATCGATTTTTCGAGCTTCGCCCTTTCTCTTCCAAGGTCCTGATATGTATGTTATGAAGATTTTTAAAGTCATCAACAGCGAAATATCACAATGAGCATAAAAGAATGAAAAGCACCGAAACGGAGATGTTCCCCGTTTAGATACAGTTGCCCAACACGGGTTGATAAGTATATATATTGATTGTAATTAAATTATATAGGTACTTAACGTTGATTTCTCTATGGAAGATACTCCTCAACATCTTTTATTGTTATAGATACTAGAATTCATTCAACATTGTTTCAGTTTAGCATGAGAGATAACTGATATCCGCTTATACTCGCGATAACTTATACTATCCGAGCTACAATAGAGAAAGTTTTATTTAAACACCAGCTCAACAGTATCAACACATTTTTTAAGTTCATTTGCCTTATATAAAAAAAAAACTGTTGCATAAGAATACTAAAGAAGAGAAAGCTTCTGATATATATCTTGGAATATCTGTAGTTTAAAGGAATCAAGAATAATGATGAGTCAAAACCTCATGATCATTATAAAGGGTGATTTTTTAGAGGTATACAAATTAAAACAAAATAAAACGCATAAAAAGTAATGCTAATGGCCATGATATTGGTTTTATTAAATAAATACTTTTATGCAATTAGTGTTTAAAAATGATTTCAGGCACATGAGCGCCATGGCTGGACCCAATGATGCGCAATCTTGAAGTCTAATATTCGACCACATTACCGAGCAATTGGGGATGTATATCAGCAATAACGTGGCGAATGTTCATTTTTAAATGGTCCAAAGTCTGTGGTTTATCGGCCTAGATCAGCTACTTCACATATCCCCACAGAAAATAACCCAATGGTGTGAGATCACATGACCGTGGAGGCCAGTTATACAGGTCCAGTACGCAAAGTTATGCGCTGCCCGAATGTCTCCTGCATGGTGTTTTGCACAATTTGCAAGTGTTATTCTGGCGTAAGTCTATTCATGGTGAAATGGAAAACATTCTGAGCACAAATCATCTGTCAGCTGTTAGATTGACTGTGACTAGAAACAGTGTTGCCGCTTTCAAAACCACATCTCTAAAAACCTAAGAGTCCATCGTAACATAAATTCTAGCAATCCCTGGTAAGTCTGTAGGGGAAAAATATATCAAATTTTAAAGCGAAGTTCCTACTGATTGTAAGGAAGTGGTTGGTGTGTTTGGAGCTGGCACTGCTGAATGATAGTTTAATTGTTCTCAATTAACATCAGTCCTAGGATCTGCCATGTCAACGTTCATCCACTTATAATACCTATATTGTTTTAATAGTTAGATATTAAATTAATAAGCAATATAAGATGAGGTAGTACTGAAATTGCAAAGATGTTTAATATTTCTTGACAAAATATAAACATTGAACATAAACACGCATAGTCAAAACATTCTCAGAATTTTTACAAACTTATAATATATAGTTTCTTTTACATGGGTGGCGTATGAATGTTTATTGTGCTGCCATCTACAGATTTTTAAACTAAACAAAACCACTACAATACCTCTTTTACTAGCTTGTTTAAGACCCGTGGTACATTAGTGAAGCCACGATGCGCCAAGATGATGATTTACTCTAATGTTCTATCAAAGTGATTCTTTTTGAGTGAATTTTAACGTTAAAAAATTGTATATTAAAACTTTTATTCTGGTAACATGTATTCAAACCGCACTTTGGCACTAAACTGAAATCTGTCAATAAAAGCACATACAGGGTGTATCTAAACTCTTGGGCTGAACTGTGTTCAGGAGTTTAAATTTGAACCCCCTCCTGAACATAGTTCAGTTTGCGCTACTTAACCACTCCCAACGATTCATATTTTGACCTCAAAATTTAAGTTTAAGCCTAAGCTTTTGAAAGCATTTAATGAGATACAAAAAATAACGGCAAAAAATAGTTGTTCGTTACTCCAAAGTATAAAGCGCCCTCTATCGGCATTTTTTGAACTTTATCTTTAAAATTTATTTTCAAGACAATACTAACATAAAGAATAGTTTTAGTGAAAACCGGAAACGAATCGACCAATTTTTCCGTTTTTTATAATCATTTGAAATTTTGGACCCTAAACTTTAATGGCGCCTATTTTCTTCGGAAGACGTTCAGGACCCCTAGTTTCCTATTTAATATTGTTTGACTTGATGTGTACTATCACCCCTTAAAGTTTTGTCCAAGAGCTAAAATACATCCTGTATATTTATTTAAGCTATTGCTTTTTTCTTTTTGTCTGAAAAAGAACACATGGAATGCGCAATAGTTAAAAAGAGAATAACTAATACTTGAGTGCAAAGTTATTTATAAATCTTTTGAATCATATTCAAAACAATGAATTGTCAATGCGCCAAAGCGTCTAAATCATAAGTACTATCATAAAACAGGTACAGTTTCTTTTAAATTAAAGAACAATCAGATAAATATTTTACAAATCAGTAAAATCAATCGTTCTAACTAATCCTCCAGGAAGTATCTCATCTTCAATCTTACTATAGAAAATGATAATCAATTAACACACAATGCGTCTCAGATGATATTGATATTGAAAATATGTATTAAGCATAAAGTAATCCTCTAGTTAAATTCATTTTCCTGCTAGCGCAATCTATCTTTTAACTTTACATGTTATTTAAGATCGGATATATATTTTTTAATTGCAGACAAATATTGAAGATGAATAAAACATTTAAAAAAAGCCCTATTGTGTTTTTCAATTAGTGACGATCAATTATACGTCAAGATATTTGCATATATCTTATGAAAATTTAAAAAATTCTGACTCATCAAATAAATTAGACTGATAAATTATTTTACTGTGGTCAGTAACTTTATATCATACATATTTTATACAAGGATATAATATGGTTTATTATCTATAGTAATAATATCTTAATATAGTTTTAACTGAACGAAGAAAAAAGTATTTTCATATAAATAAAAACATACATTTGTTTTACTTAAATAGGTGTCACAAATAAAAATCAAAATATGTTGACATGTTTCGGTTTAATAGTAAAAACCGTATTCATAACATACACATAATCAATAGAAAATGAATGACACTGGGTACCAAAAAATACTCTAAAACCAAAAATATAAAAATGCAAACACTGCGCCCTCTATGATCTCAAATAGCCTCCGCTACCGCGGCTCCCTGTACCAGACTCACTTTTTAAGTATTTATTAAGGAATTCCAACCATAAAATTGGAATATCAAAGGAAAAAGAATCATTACACACAGTATCCCTCCTATCTTCCTATATCCTATAGTTTTCTATTGATTATGTGTATGTTATGAATACGGTTTTTACTATTAAACCGAAACATGTCAACATATTGATTTTTATTTGTGACACCTATTTAAGTAAAATAAATGTATGTTTTTATTTATATGATATGAAAAGGTGAAGTAAAATTTGTTTGAGTTTTTACGAGAACTTACAACAGTTTTTGACAAGTATTTTCATGTCAAAAAAAAAAAAAAAAAAAAACTCTACTATTACATTTTCTAAAGCCTTTTTGAAGCTACAAATTTCAAATAATTACACTTCTTAAATATTTAAAAATTACTGTTCTACTAGTCGTACAAATATGTTTTAAAGTGTTTTAGCATGCGTTTTAAAGAGTGAAAATCGGTAATAAACCGCTTTAAAAGTTATTTGCATACCTAAAATAATAAATTAAGGGTCATTCCATGTCAGTTCAGGCAGGCATGTAACCCACCATCACAGATTTTGATGAAACTGCGTGTGTTTGTTCCTTTTATTAAGATATGATTCCCAGTATTTTTTTTTACTCCTTGGTCAAACAGTTTCTGAGAAAAAAATTGTCAAAATTTTGAAAACTGCCATCAGTTGGCATTCTTGACTGCTCGATTTTCAAATGTAGCAT
The DNA here is from genome assembly GCA_963932465.1 of Maratus speciosus. NCBI lineage: Eukaryota > Metazoa > Arthropoda > Arachnida > Araneae > Salticidae > Maratus > Maratus speciosus. The sequence goes on along the minus strand of OZ010786.1, from coordinate 50,421,681 downwards.
GACATAAATATGATCATATTTCAATATCTATTCCACAAATCATCTTCAAATAATTTATGCATAATATATAGGGTACGTATTTTATGAAAAAAAATACTGTTAAGCTTATATAACATTTTAAGTGTGTCTAAAAAAATGTTTAATCTTTGAAGTCGTGATTTTTTTATGAAAAATAATGCATTACCTAAAATAGCATTATTAACAAAAGGCGGTATTTTTATTATATTTATTTTTTGTGGGGGATATACTTAAAGGTGTTTTTTACCTGATTCTGAAATAAAAGTAGTGGGATTTTGGGTGTTTTTAGTAGTATTTCATATTTAAAAATATTTTGAGGCGTATTTCAAATCAAATCAAGCAGAGTCATTCCATGTCAGTTCGCCTAAGATATTTAATTCACTGTCACAAATTTCAATGAAACTGGGTATGTTTATAGCTCATTTTAAGACAGGGTCAAGGAAATTAAAGGTGATTACAAGTAAAATATTTTTTAAGATAAAAAAAATATCTAAATTTTGAAATTTTTTTAAAAATGTTTTTAATGGCAGATCTATATTCAAAGACTGCATTAAAAAAAGTCATTTCAATATAAAATCACTAAATAAGTTTCAAATAATGTATATGTGACAAATAATGTAGGCAGATTATTATTTATTGTTGTTTGTCATGTTTAAATGCTAAGAGTGTGTTTAAAGTATCTGACTACGTTGAAAATGCAATTTTCGACCAAAATTGTCCAATAGATTTTATTTTATTTTATTAAAGACCAATTCTTTACCTTTCCAAAGCTGTATTTGTTTTTATTGTACGTGAAATAGATCCGGAGTTATAGCGGTTTTAAAACTACTCAACAGCTGTCACTCAAAAACAAGGTGCTGTTTAAAGGGCTTTAAAATTTAAAATTTTCGAATTTTTAAATTGCTTTTAAATGGTCGTATGTTTGGAGAAATTTCGCGATTTTGGATGCATTTGTTTAATAATAAGAAATGTAAATAATATGCTCCATGAAATTTAGATGTATATTACCGTAAATTCTTGTAGTAAAACATAAATCTAAACTTTAAATGCATTTTTTGGAAAATGTAATTTTCGGTGAAAATTCCATACGCAAAACATGATTTCTCAAAAAGTTATTGGAATATCACCATGAAATTTAAAATATATGTTATTTACACTATTGTGAAGGCAATTAACTAAAGATTTAAATTTAGAATAAATATTTTTGGTTTTATGGATGTTTTTGTGGAATGACATCGAAGAATTTTATGAAAATTAACATGTAAACAGGTGCGATATGCTATAAGTTTTGAAATACTTAAAGTATCTCTTAGATTTTAGTTCATTGCCTTCAGCAATGTCATAAATATGAAGTGTAAAAAGGAAATTAAGATACATACAGTAGAATTTCCTTTAGAGTGTTTTGCGTTTCGGGCCAAATTTCAGTAAATTTTACTATAAATTCCTCCATTTACCAAACTTTTATCAATAAATGAAATATTTTTTACTTTTTTTCACATTTTCTAGTCTTAATCTTAGTAAAAATAAGTTTAAAAACTAATTAAATAGCTTTTTTGGAAAACATTGCTCCGTACGTAGGCAGGCACCTTAATCTTGTGAATTCTTAAAATCAAGAATTTTGTGAAAAATAATGTGTTAATCAAAAATTTATTATTAACCGAAGGCAGGCTGTTATTACTTTTTTTAATTGTACGTAAAAATATCTTTTCAGTAGTTATAAAATAAAAATTGTGAAAATATGAGCAATTTTAACAAAATTTTCATAAAATGTGAATGTTTAATGATAAATATTGAAGCTTTTCATGCTAAGATGTACTAAATTGACTACGATATCGTGTATTTCTACTCTTGCTTAAATATAATACATACAATAATAAAATAACAAATATTATTTACAGCAATAAAAATTAAATTAAATAGTACCAGTTCCTTTACCAACACTACATTGCTCAACAGCCCGCACTCTTATTGAAAAATACTTTCAACTGTTCAAATAATAAATAAACTGCATTTAAAAATTTTAATATCAACTTATTATCTTAAGACGATAATAATAACTAAACAACATGATGAATTTATAAATCAGCTTTTAATTGAAAAGTCATGAAATGGTCCCTTTAAATATTGTTGTTCATCGAGTCAATCAAAACAAATTATATAAAAAAAAATTGTGAGCCTAATATGCTGACTGCAATGACACTTCTAACAAAACTAATTAATTCATTACCATCTGAAATCAAACCCGAAAGATCAAAAGAAAAAAAATCATCTGCAGTGTGAATGTGACATACTCAGTGGTTGTTGAGGTATGTCTTTGTGACATTTTCACCTGTACTTCAATAAAATATAAACATGTAAGCTTTTTTCATTCATCCAAATTAAGTAAAACAATTATAAAATTTTGTTGTCATTACATCAGATGTTAAATTTTTCGTTACATACTATTAGATAAGTTCTTTACTTTTAGACATTATTGACATAATATCATAAAATTTGCTATATGTATTTTCTGTAAGTGTATAAGCAATATATATATGCTTTATTAAACATAAATGAATAATTTTTAAATAATTTGTTTGAGAACAGGGATATATATACACACATATATATGTTGAAAATCCATCTTTCAGCAATATTGTGATGAAATAAATCAAATTACCGTAATTTCCGGTGTATAGCCCGCGGATCATACAATCGTGTTTCGACCCAGAAATTTTTAAAAATAAAATGTAACTTTTTAGATCACAGTAAATATTGGTCTTCAAATACTGAATAAAATTTCTGGGTCCAAACTGAATTGTTTGATCTGCGGGCTATACACCCGAAATTACGGTACATATAATTAGAAACTGAATAAAGTTACAAAAGTGCAACTCATTAAGTTTTAAATTTTTTTTAGATATAGTTATTTGAAAGATATAAATATAATAGATTATGCATTTTTTGCATATATTTAAAGCACAATACGTCAAAATTTTCTTCAACAGAGTGAAATTTGTTTTTTTTTTTTCAATATTAGCAGCTCAATGCTAAATTTTCAATATTAACAGCCAAATATGAGTTTAAAGATTAGGACTGTCATTTTGAAAATTTCTATTGGGCGGTGAGGAGCTAGTGATTTTTCTCTTTTTTGGAAAGGGATAATTGCTCTTCGCCCTAGAAGTTTTACTAAAAAACAATATTGTTTATTTTTTTCCTTAAGAAACGAACATAAAAGATAATTTGAAAAATAAAATAAATGTATAAATAAAAATATTTCCAGGGATGATACATTGGATAGGTTTTACATTTGAAAATATTGATAATTTTAAATATGATTTAAATACTACTAAAACCAACCAAAATCCCACTATTTTTATTTCAGATCCAGTTATAATGTAGTATTATGTACAATTTAAAATTAAAAAATTAGTCATAGAAACTCCGCCTCTGATTGATAAAGATTTTTTAATAATTTCATTATTTTTTGTAAAATATTTTTGATTTCAAAAGATTATACAATTTTTTAGACACATTTAAATATTTTTTAACATTACAGCAATATTTTTTTCATAATCTACATTCTTTATTTACCTTGCTTAAATTATTCGAAGAAGATTTCTTTATTAGTTATTGAAATATGATTTTATATATAAAATGAGGCCTTTGAAAATTGAACAATCATTAATGGCAACTCGTGCCATTTTCCCAAAATTTTGATAATTTTTTCTCATATGTTCACTATTTTTATTTTATAACCATTTAAAAGATATTTTTACGTACAATTAAAAAAAAGCAATAACACCCTGCCTTCGGTTAATAATAAATTTTTGATTAACACATTATTTTTGACAAAATTCTTGATTTTAAAAATTCATAAGATAAAAGACACTCTTAGTGTTTAAACATGATAAAAACCAGAAATAATAATCAGCCTACATTATTTGTCACATATACATTATTTGAAACCTATTTAGTGATTTTATATTGAAATGACTTTTTTTTTTTTTTTTTTTTTTTTTTTTTTTTTTTTTTTTTTAATGTAGTCTTTGAATACCGAACTGTCATTAAAAAAAATTAAAACAATTTTTCAAAATTTTGATATTTTTTATCTTAAAAAATATTTTACTTAGGATCAAGAAAATTAAAGGGGATTACGTCTTAAAATAAGCTATAAACAAACCCAATTTCACTGAAATTTGTGACAGTGATTAAATGGCTTAGGGGAACTGACATGGAATGACTCTGCTTGATTTGATATGAAATGCACCTCAAAATATTTTTAAATAGGAAATACTACCAAAAACACCCAAAATCCCACTATTTTTATTTCAGAATCAGGTAAAGGACACCTTTAAGTATATCTCCCATAAAAAATAAATTTAATAAAAATACCGCCTTTTGTTGATAATGCTTTTTTTGTTAATGCATTATTTTTCATAAAAAATTCACGACTTCAAAGATTAAATATTTTTTTAGACACACTTAAAATGTTATAAGCGTAACAATATATTTTTTTCATAAGCTGCGTACCCTAAATATTGTGCATAAATTATTTGAAGATGATTTGTAGAGTAGATATTGAAATATGATTATATATATGACATGCTACATTTGAAAACCGAGCTATCAAGAATGCCAACTGACGGCAGTTTTTCAAAATTTTAATAATTTTTTTCTCAGAAACTATTTCACCAAGGAGCAAAAAAAAAATTACTGGTGATCATATTTTAATAGTAAGAACAAACACACGCAGTTTCATTAAAATCTGTGATGGTGGGTTACATATTGATATTTTACTGCCTGATTTGACGTGGAATGCCCCTTAAAGTATAATGAATAAAATGCAGAAGACAAAATATTGCACATTTGGAATGGGAGTTGGAGTAATTAACTACATTAAACACATGAAGAATTAAAATCAATGTTAATTGGATGTTTAGATATACAAGGTACCCATTCCAAGCCAAACGCAAATATCTGTCGTCAATTTTATCGTAAAACATATTTGAAACGAAATTTAACACATATTTATTAGACTATAAAAGGAATTATTTAATTTCAAGTACATTTCCCATCCTGTAAACCTATATCAATTCCCATTCACCATATTCCAACATCTTCATTATGCAACATTAAGTTGGATGTTCTTTCAACGGGGATGGCGGCCACATTCGGCATCTGCCGTAATTTCGTTCCTTTTCGCACAAAGCAAGATACATCTTTTGAGATTACTGATAAAGTTATTAAAAAAAAAAAAAACTCATGTTCAAATAGAAGCAACCTGAAATTTTTTTATTGCAAAAACTAAAAAAAAAAAAATTCTCATAGAAGTAATCTTGTTCCTCAAATTAAAATATGTATATATATATATAAATATATGTATATATATACACACACACACATATATATATATAATACAGATGAAATCACAAATATATGAATAAATTGGTAAAATTCTAAAGATGAACAAGATATGAACATAGGAAACCAGTATGTAAAATAAGAAACTATGAATAATCCACAAAATCATCAGAGGCGCTTGCAAGTTTAACTCATAATGAAGATGCGTTATTTCATCCAATTTTGTCGACATTAAGCCTAAAATGACAAAATTTAGTTCCTAATAGCGCATCATAAAACAAAGTAAATGATAGAAAACCAAGAAATCTACAGAAAGATACACCTGACACAAGATATTGAAAAATGATCAGATCACAATACCTCAATCATAGACAAGAATCCAAAATTTCAGAAAGTTGACCCACAATATTATAACATGTGAGGATGCAATCAGATTTAAGACTATTAAAACATGTTGCCAGCAGTTAGTGACTGAAAATCAAAACATTGCTGCCATCTGATGTGGAAAAGGAAAACTATATTGTAACTAGATTTTTAACAAAAATGTTTAGTGCTGCCATAAAAAAAAATGAAATCAATTGAAGAAGTCAAGAAATTACTTAAATTAACATTTATTTAAAGTAAAATGAAAAAATAGGAATAAACTTAATAAGCACTGAGTAAATTTAAAAAAAAAAACTGAATGAAAGGGCATTGATTAAATTAACCATTTTAAAACAAATATTATAAAATAAAAAATGAGTATATAAATAACATTTTTCAAAAAATGAGGATTATTTTGAGATATTAAAATATAGCCTTGTATTATGTGCCACTATGTGAAATATTAATGAAAAAATTAAGATGTGAAATGCATAATACGTCTGTTTATATATATATATATATATACATACACATACGAGGGTTGTAAATGAAGTAGTAGCAACGTAGTCTAGAAAGTCGCAGAAGATCGGCTTGGGCAAACAGGATATGGTAGCAATGAGGTGGCGCTGTTGTCTATGTGTAGAGTGAATAAAACAGTGGATCCGGTTAGAAGGGGTAGTTGCTGTGTGGCGTTGATGTGGAGGACAGTGTCGTTTTCACCGTTCTAAAGCTTGTTTACAAAAGGTGATCAATGGTTGTTGTGACGATTTGGACGCCACAACACACAGGGTCACGCGACAGTAAAATGATTAGTACAATAGAAACAGTTATCCCGATCTGCGTTGTGAAAAGATCTAATGGGATAATGTTATTTAATAAATTAGGAGAGAAGAAAATTTTGGAATAAAATTAATTTTGGCAATAACTCAAGGACGACTTATTTAACGTTGAAATGGAGATATCGAACTTGTAGGTTGCATAGAGAAACATCCATTTCTAATAATTCCAAAATATTAGATACCATAAATTACGAGTATTATCTAAAAGGGAACAAGGAAAGAATTCAAGGAAAGACTTACAAGTATGCACACATAAACAAACTTTATTTTCATTTATATAAAATTCATAACTCAAATATGACCTTTTATATCATAATAACCTTTTCAAATTATCTACTATTTTATCAGAATATAACATAGTTCCATTCTCATTAGAACAGCAAAGCTTTCATCAAAATTATACTTTGTTACTTATTTTTTTTTTTTATCAATTTATGTTATCTTATACTTGCCCCTTTTGTTCACAGCACGATCCGATGATGAGGCTTTTGCCAAAATTTTAATCAAAATTTTATTTATGAAAAATAGCATTCCCGTTATCATTAAAATCTTTATCATAAACAATCATAATATTCAATGACATAAGATTATGTACTTTAGTGGAAATTTAGAAAATTAGTTGCTTAATATTAAATGTACACATCATAAGAAAACATGAAAACAATAGCCACGAATATATTGAAATAAATATAAGGAGTTTCTCACCCAAACAGACTTCGATCTTTTCTGTAATCATCCAAATCATACAGTTCACTCATAGTTCATGGAATCCTAAACACAAGTAAGTTCATCGGGGCATAAAGTTCCTTTTTTTTATATATATATATAGTTCATGGGGATCTTTCACAAACCAATTTCACTTTCTTTCGGCGCTCTGTGACGCGTGAAAATTAGAGCTCCATCTCCACAATGTACACTTTCATAGGCGAAATCTGCTGATATGTCATATCTTCGTTGCATTCGCATCTCATCACTAACCACTGTACATCTCCAAATCAGGTGAATACTTCTGTAAGATTCTGCATCAGTTAATTTCCTGGACAAAGACTTGTCTGCTCTCAGCGATCTTTGTCAATAGATCATGACAAGGACAGGTCAACTCTCAGCATTAATTTTCATCATCATTTCCTTTTTTTCTGCATCAATCATTTTTTTTTACAAAGATTTGTCTGCTTTCAGCATTCATTTCAATCGCTAAATTTTGTACTGTCCTTAAAATTTGCTGCGAAAGAACTTGGTGTAAAATTTTGAAGTATCAAGTCACATCTTAACAAAAATTATAGAACCTCTTGAGGACGAGACACAAGACTTAATCCTCTTTTTTCCTTCCTTCCTCCCAGATCCAATTTTTTTTGGGAGGGCTAAATTAACCCAGAGCTTTCGTTCTGATTGGAGGCTACTCCTGGTCCCTTATTGGTACTCTAGACATGCCTATCTATGGGCGTGCCAATTTATTTTTCACTGCATAGCATTAACTTAATTTTTGCCCCTTGCGCCAGGTTTCTCATGGGAATCACCACCCACGTTGAGTGTTGTAAAACCATCTTAATTGATAGAAAATTTATGGTTTCAACATCGTAAATTTTCTATTCTTTCGCTATACATTTACTGTCCATGTCTGGCGTCAGCAATGTTCTCTTTATCTATAATTTCCTATTTTCTGTCTGGTCTTATTTGGGGAGTTTTATTTTATTACACTGTTTTTGCACATATAAATATTTACAATTCGAAATGTTTTATTTTCAATATTAATACAAAATAAATTCACAATTCATATTCCTTTTTCTAAACATACCAATACCAAACAACATATATATTTTTATTTTTTTCTACGCATTATATACTTATTCATTTTAATATACTTTAATTTTGGAGTATTTTTTATGTTATTTTAATTTATTGTATAAATTAATTACTAAAGAATTATTTTCCGAGAGTTCAATTATTTTTAAATGTTATTGGATCGTGCGAAAATTATTTAATTAGTTAAATTAATAACAAGCCTTGTTGTGTAGATTTCTACACCACATTGCTTCTTCCCTCTTGTTTTTAAAAAATAATAATATGTACACCACAAAAATACACTTATAATACATATATATATTACAAAATATCAATCAAACCTGATATATATAGTAAGTTCTTCAGATTGTTCATCATACCCTGTAAGTACACTTGAATAATATAATACAAAATATAAAATGGTATATACATTTTCTCTATTGCATAGGTGAGAAATATTTATTCCAATATAAGATGGCTATTTCAATATCAAAATACTGCAAAAATGCTATATTAATTTTAGTCAACAATGTCCACTAATTTTTTTTTTATTATTATTTTTTTAATGCTACGCATACTGAAATCTATAAAAATATGTACAATCATGCAGCTTGTAGGTAATAAAGTTTACTTCAAAATTTTGGCCATAAAATAAAAATATGCGCTATCTACATACCTACAGTGTGGATATTACGTAGAACTATGTTTTTACAAAAAAAAATTATAAACCAAAGTGCGTAAATATATATGTACATCGCTCTCTGCTTGAAAACATTCTTTTTTTATCTAAGAATGCCTTTTCATCCCCGCATCATTACTCCGGAATATCCACTTAAAATTTTCTCCTCGGAGAAAATGTGCCGAAAATCCCTTATAAAATCCCTGAGTGGTCTCCATGTGTCCTTGACAGTGAGAATAATCTCGGAACAAGACGTACAGGTCAGTACTAACATGCCAAACAGGTTTGCTCGTTATCACGTCTGTGAACGTAGTAATCACTTTTTTTTTCTCTGAATGGCTTTATAAAAGTGCGCGATTTGTTTGTATTGTGTTTATATAATATTGGATAATCTCTACACTGCATAAGGTAAGTGTCATTTATTTTAAAATCCGAAGATTTTAGTACTATCTAATAACTGTTATTATTTATATAGTTTATCATCCTTTATTCTTAAAAATGTCCTATAAACAATTCCCTTTTTTTTTCTATCAGATATCATGTCGGACACTGCTCGCCATTTTCTCACCATTATGAGTGTGTTTTCAGATTGTCTCTTACGTAACAATAATTTATTTTCATACTGTGATTGTTCTTAAATTTTAAAAATATTTTCCTTACCTACTATATTTTACTTTCATATGCCTTAATAGTCCATATGTGTTTTTTTTTTTGTTTTTTTTTTTGTTTCTTTATTTTTAGGAGTCTTAAATGTATCCTTTTTATTTTTCCTCGCAGTATTTATATTATAATATTTCGTAATTTTCTTCTGACCCATGTGTATTTTTTATATATTTTGATTTTATTTCACAATTTATATTATGCTTTCTTCCGTGTGCACACAGTGTGGTTTTCATGCGTCATTATATAAACTATGTTAATGAAAACAAATTTTTCTTTTTCGTAAAACGTATCCTTTCCAATGTGTTATTTTGTATATATTTTTGTGTTTGTGAAATGTTTTAATCCGAAACTCCTAACAAACTGTTTTGCTATATATATATTTTATACGCTACTATGCGTCATATGACTCATGGTACTTTGCTTAACATCTTTTGAGTTAATTTTATATTATTTATTTATTTTATACTACGATTTTCTAACACATGTGTGAAAGATGGTACCCTCTATTCACTCATATATTAGCGGTAAATATAGTGTTTAAATATGTCGTTCCGTGCTCAATTTTGCCGTTTTATATTTATTCAATTGTTCAATGGGTTCCCAAATTAATATGCATCCGTTTTAATTTATTATTTGTTTATATTTAGAAATTGTGAAATTTTTAATGTATGTTGTAATAATTCATCTATAATGGTTTTGTTTTTGTTTATTCCCGAATATGTTTTCATTCTAGCACAATGAAGTTAATAAATTTTTATATATTTTTTTCGTTCCGTTAAGGTTGTGTTGCAAATCTACCATATATAATTTTTGAATTTTAGGCATAATATGGTTTATTTATTATATTAATATATTAATTTAGGTATGTGTGTTTTAATATTTTGCTTCGATACTGAAAAATCCGTGTACACTCCCATGAAAATATCTTGCGCAATGTCATCCAATCGACCCGCGATCAAAATGACACTTTCCATGGAAAATTTAAATATTTCCATGCGATTATCACAGTTTTTTCAAACATTATTATATTCAACTTACTCTGTGGTTGTGAATTTTAAAGGTTTTATATACGACTTGTAGGTTTTGCCTTATACTGTTGTTTACAAACGGTGCGCTTTTCATTTTGAACCCTTCTGTGGTCATCCATTTTATTTATTTACCTAAATGAGTCTGTAATGTTTATTTTAATATATGTATTAATTTGTTTACTTATTTATGTATTATTTTTCAGATTTTTGTAATGTTTAATCTTTTATTTTCATAAATTTTTAGCAATTTTACACAATTACTCTTTGTTTACATTTTCCCAATTACTACTTGTTTTTTTTATTGGTAGCAATGTGTAGAAAATTTTTATTTTCTGATAAATGGTGTCTTAAATCGTTTTTCTTTACAAAGAGTGTGGTATGTTGTATAAATTATATACAATTTTATCCATTTTTGTGTCATAAATATGGTAATCAAAATAAATGCCATATTTAAAAGTGCTTCCGTGACATAACAATTTTAAATTATTTGCATAATTTATGTCCATGTGTGTTTCATAATGTTTCATTTTCGTGTCAAAGTCATAACATTTTGTGAATGTTTTCAAATATGTCTAATGGAAAATACATTTTCCATCCAATGTTGCTAATTTCTACTTATTTATCTCCAAAGTGACCGTTTTTTATATTTTGTACAACAAAATTTTTCATTTTTCATTTTTTTTTTTTTTTTTTTTTTTTTTTTATATGTCAATTTAATATATATATATATATATATATATTTTTAGTCCACTTTGAAGTAAGTATGTGGTTTGTCTATCACTAGCGATCAAAATATTTTTCCGACATGTTTTGAAATACGTCAAAACAATTTTGAAGTGTAAACAAATAAATTATATGTACCCTGTTTTCTGTTTTTCTATTTTTTTTTTTATTAATATTTTTTTTCTAATTTTTATTTTCCAGGATAATCCTTATGTTACGCTTCATTTTTACTCACTCAAAATATTTCTTTTCTAGCCATTGTAATTAATATGCAATTCAATATTAATTTTGTCATTCAATTATTCAGCTGTGTTGGCTACTCAAATTGCCCCTTCATTCCTATCGTGCGCCCCAGAAAGTTTTCCATCGCTGAAAGAATTCGCTGTTCTCCAGAAACGCCCATGTGAAACAACACGGCTGCTCGACTCAACGTAAAGCCCGCAGCCAGCTCACAACAACAGTATCTTTATGCAGCCTAGAGTATGCCCTCTATAACTGGCGAATGTCATAGTCTTCAATTCGTCTTCAATACCGGCTCGGTGAGAAAACATTTATTTAACTTTTTATTTATTTTTTTTCCTAGCGATCTGCTCCATTGCATATCTCATTTTTGACCCTAACCGGTTCTCCGAAAGTGGTGAGTGGGTTTCGTTAGAAAATGAGTTTCATTTTCTCACTTCTTTGAGCTGCAAGATACGTGTTACTCCAATTCTCCTAAACACCTTCGCTCCGTTTTTGAGCTCTTGCTGAAGACAGCTAGTTTCAAGGTCGTCCCCTGCCCAAAACAAGTTTTGAGTAAAGCACTTGTTTCGATTTCACTTTTCCCCTGCATGTTCTTCCGTTGCTATGGGAACGCGTTTACTCCGGGCTTATTTTCTCTGGTAACCAGAAGAGAGAAAAAGTGGGTGTAGTGTTAATTCCGCTGCCTCGTGGGAAAAGGGTTTTGATCCGCCTCATCCTTTCTCCTAGCTATATACATCTTCCTGCATCTTTTTCTCTTTTTGAGATGCTCGTACATAGCGCCCCTCTTTTGCGTTTGATGCTGCCGCCGCATACCAATATTTACATTTTTTTTTTATTTTAGTAATTTTTTTATGTCATGCTTACCTGTGTATAATGTAATACATTCTGTTTGTGTATATTATATATTTTTTTTGTGGAGGGATGTATGAAAGAAAAATTATCTGTTTTACTTGTTTGCAAAAATCATTCCTATTACTGTGAAAAATATTACATTGTTATTTTATTTATTTTGACTATTTACCTTTGATTTATTTTGGGTTAATATTTCAAAAGGACTTCCTTTATACCTCCAGAAGTTTTGCACAAAATATTTTTCTGACATGTGAATTTCTTGGGCAGTATTTGTCCAATTTCGTTGAATTTTATTTTATTGAGGGAAAACGAAATTTGAACACATTTATGCTTTACTACATGTTTATTAAAATTATTTATTATTATTATTACCACATTTTCTACCAAAAATTTCTACCGCATAACATTTTATTTTCATGGTATAAAATACACATCATGGCTCCATAAATTTTATTAAAAATTCAAATTTTGCTTCTTCATTCATAATAATTTTCCAATATTAACTATTTTATTAAAATAATATAATCTAAGCAAATATAAGTATATTTATTAATATTTTTATTATTATTATTATTATTAATTCCGTGTTGCCGTTGAAAAAAAAATTTTTTTTTTGTATTTTTGCTATGTTTTTGTTTAATCAGTTTGCACTGATTTAATTTTTTTTTTTTTTTTTTTTTTTTTTTTTTTTTTTTTTTTTTGCATATAGTATTATTTTATAAATTACCTGGTTATTTATTTATTTATTTTGTTTGCGATGTTAGGCGCGAACAATTTTGAGATGTGAATAGTGACGGGTTTTAATTCAGGCTTGTCCCTGTTTTTGATTAAGTAATTGTCGTTTCTAAAAATTCTTTCGACAAAATATGGTCCTGAAAATTTTTGGTGTAACGCTTTAGGTTTTATTAGAAGTTTTAAATAAACTTCATCACCTACTTGTAGCTGTTTATGTTTTAATTTTGTGTTTTTATTTAATTCTTGATCCGATTTTTCTTGGTTTTTCATGACCTCGTGTCTGATTTCGTACATATGTTTTAATTTATTTTGCACATAGGTGCTGTACGAGTCCATTTCGTGTGTTGTGAAATTTTTGAATGGCGTTTTTATTTCACGTGCAAAAAATAACATGCTTGGTGTAAAATCCGTTATTCGATTTTTTGTTGTATTGTGCATAAGCACAAAATATGGAAGTCTAATGTCCCATTCGTACGTTTTAGTACACATGGATGCGATGGAACTCTTTAAGTCCCTGTGGGTACGTTCAAGAATGCCCTGCGAGGATGGTTTATAAATGCTTGACGTAATTAACTCTATATTTAGATTTTCCATATAGTCTTTGAAGTCTTTTGACCTGAAATAGGGTCCATTATCACTCGCTAGAAATTTTGCCAATCCGTAGGCACTAAAATATTGATTTAAAGCCTTAATTATGACCTTAGTGTCTGTCGATCTGAGTGGGAATGCCTGTAGAAAACGTGTAGCTGTATCTATTACAGTTAAGATATATTTGTTCCTGTTTAATGACACAGGCAAAGGTCCCACAATATCAGTTGTTATTTTCTCCCCTGGGAGATAGTTTTTGTCCATTGTTTTCAATGGTATTTTGATTGTTTTATGTGTCTTAAAAGTATTGCACGTTGTACATTTTGTACAGAATGTTTTTATCTCCTGATACATTCTATACCAGAAAAATCTTTCTTTTATTATTCCATAAGTTTTTAGAAAAGCAAAATGCGGTGCATGTGCGCTTTTTATGATGTCATCTTTCAAGCTTTGCGGTGCAATGTACAATTCCTCGTTATTTGAATTTTGTGCTTTTTTCAAAATTAATATTCCATCTTTATTCAAACAATACTTTTCGTATTTTTTTACCTTTCTTTGTTGCTTTAAAGCTTCTATAATTTCTGTTAGTTTAGGGTCTTTCATCTGTTCCTTTTTTATATTATCCTCAGTTAAATTTTTATTCACCGTGAAAAGGTGTTTATTTAGATTATCTGCAATTGTTAAATTGTGTAAGCAACGAGTATTGAAATCTGCTGGATTGTTATTTCCAGAAATGTGAGATATCTCATAGTCGTAGTCTTGGAGTTTAAGTAACCATCTTGCAACAATCTCAGGCTGTTTTTCTAACTGTAAATGGTACGTTAGGGCTTTTGAATCGGTCAGTAATATAAATTTTTTTCCTAATAATATATTCCGAAAATATGTAATAGTTTCGTAGATCGCCAATAGCTCAATTTGCAAGCTTGGATATTTTTTTTTTCTGACTCTCTTAACTTTCTTCCTGTAAATTCTATTGGTATCATTTTATCACCTTGCTTTTGTGCCAATATACCTGATGTTGCGATCTTGGATCCATCTGTGATTACATAGAAAGTTTTTGTGTAATCCGGCGGGTGAATTGTAGGTTGCGTCATTATTATTTTTTGTATTTTTTCAAATGAATGTTGTGCTCTTTCATTCCATCTGAATTTTTGGTTGCTCCTCGTAAGATCTGTCAGAGGTGAAATAATTTCCGCATAATTTTGTATGGTCGATTTAAAATATGTGCATAGACCTATGAATGCTCTCACCAGTTTTTGAGATATGGGTCTTGCAAAATTGGTAATTTTCTTTATATTTTTTTCTGAGGGTGCGTATCCCTTTTCGCTAATTTTATAGCCTAAAAATTCTATTTCCGGCATATATAGTTTTAGTTTTGTAGGTTCAATAGTCAAATTGAATTTTTCCAATCTTTTTAGTACTTCTTCAAGTATTTCGTGCATTTGTTCTATATTTTGAGCTCCAAGAAGGATATCATCGATGAAATATTCAATGTCGTATTTTTCTTTTAAGTCACTTAGAACTATGTCCATTAAGCGAGCAAATAAATTCGTCGAAAATTTTAATCCGAATGCTAAACGAGTCATTTGAAAGTGGTTGTTTTCCGTAACGAAAGCCAATTTGTGCTTGTCTTCTTCCCTCAGCTTGATTTGAAAAAACGCTGAATGTAAATCTAACACCGTGTATATTTTTTTTCCTGACATGCTTTGTAAAATCTTTTTTGTATTTGGCACAGGATATGGGTCGCTCTCTACTATATCATTAAGCGATCTAAAATCTAAAGCTAATCTTACTTTGATTAAATTTTTGTCGTTAGTTTTTGATGTGGAATTTTTTTTTACGAAAATTACTGGAAATGCATAGCTGGAATTCGTAGGTTCGATAATACCCGCGTCTAATAGATCTTATTTCTTTTTCCGCACTCTTCTTTATATCGTGTGCTAATTTAAAAGGTTTGGTTTGGATCGGAAAATCATGCTGTAATTTTATTTTAGGTTTAATTACATCCGTCGCTCCTAGCGTTTTATAAGATTTACTGAATGCTGTCGCATGTCTCATTACAATATCCAAAACTTCCTTTTGCACCTTCGGTGGTAAATGATCTACTTTGAAATCCTCTCTTGACAATTCCTTTCTTCGCAATTCTCTAATTTGTGTTATATTTAAATTGTTAACTTCATAAATACTGTCAGTATTTGTTTCATTTTGTTCTTTAATAGAAAAATCAGTTGTAATCTTCCCCATTTCTTGATCCTTGTATAATTTTAAATATTTGTTGGAGAGATTCTGTACTATAATTCGAAATGAATTATTGTCGGATTCTTTACTTTTATGAACAGAATTCTGAATTGCTAATTTTTTATTATTGTATTTTGGTTGAAAAAAGAATTGTTGGTCTTTTTCTAAAACTCCGTCGAAAATTAAATTTACTAATTTCGATTCTTTAGGCCTTAGAGTAATTTTGTTTTCTACAAATGCTCTTATGTTATTTTTAGAATTATAATGATCATTAGAATTAATTTGTTTGGGTACAGTTTGAAAATTGTCATTTTGTTGTGTTTTTTGAATCCTGTTAGCTTCTGTAAATTGATTTTCATTGGAATTTAATTTAATTACCGTATTGTTAATTTTTAAAATGTTGTTTTCCAAGTCCATGATTATTTTGTTACTTTTTAAAAAATCATATCCTAAAATAATCTTGTAATCGCGGTCAAATTCTTCTTTTGTGACATAAAATGTCCCATTTAGGAAATTATTCTCATTTTTAAATTTAAATTTTACGCAGTTTTTGAACGGAATCGTTTTATTTGACAAAGTTGTAATTTTAATTGAATTGGCTAAATATTTAATTTTTATATCTGTCTGTTTTATTTTTTCAAAAATTTCTGGTGACAATAGGCTAATACTTGCTCCACTATCTACTAAACTGGGTATAATTAGTTCCTTTTTTATCTTTAAATTCCATATTGGTAATTCATTGTTTCTTCCTGAGTTGCAACTTGCTATCAATTTTTCTTTAACCTTAGAATTTTGATTTTCCTCAGCCTCAAACACGTTTTTTTTCTCATGTTCATGTTTCTTTTTTTTCAATTTTTTGTTAAATTTTGTTTTTATGTTATAACCCTGTTTTTCTTTTAATATGCGGGACCTACGGGTTTCTACTTGTGCTAAATTTTGAGGCCCCCTTATCGGTTTAAATGATGGTGTCCTCTTTTTCCTCTGGTATTTTGTCTACCACGTCTCTGTTGATTTTCACTTGGGAAGGTAATAGTGGGCTGCGTTTCTTTATTTCTATCATTAGGTGGTTGAGAAAAATTGTTTTGCCCGTTTTGTATATTTGTGACGCCTTGGTGTTGCCCTGTATATTGAATTTGTGCATTATTCCCCTGTATAAAATCAGCATTTTGGATTGGGACAGTGTTTTGAAAATTGTAATTCCCTTGGTGCATTTGATTTTGACCTATCAGCTGTTGAGAATCATTATGCCAATTGGGCATCACATTGTACATATAATTTTGTCGAAGCTGATTGTAGTGCGGTCTTATGGGATTGAAATTTTGAGGATTTTGAAAATGCGGTATATAATTTTGTGGACTTCTTTGGAAATTTTTATAATTGTAATTTGTATGGTAGTTCCTTGGAAATCTTGGCCTAACATTGTATTGTTGTGCTCCCCTAGGTTGTACAAAATTTTCGCTTCTTTTATTAAAAAAACAATGTTGTGTTTGGTGATTTGATTTGTTGCATATGTGACAGAATTGTTGGGTGATGTGATTAATTTCCCCTTCGTTTTGTTTGTTTTCATGTGTCTCAAGCTTTAAATTATTTATCTGTTTCTTTAGGTCTTGTATTTCAGTTTTTTGCTCTTGGGACATATTGATTAGTGCCTCATACAATTTTTTTTCACTAGTTTCTGTTAAGTTGTTCATTTCGCCTGCGCATTTTCCGTTGATTGCTAATTCGATGTCCTTGGCCCGTTTAAAAGCATCGTCGAATTTTGTTGGAGGATATTTTTTTAATTCAAAAGAAATATCCGGTCTCAACGCCTCAAGGTATTTTGTTAATTTCATCGTTTCAAGCAGTTCTTTTGCTCCATTTTTTTTTTTCGTGTCCCGATAAAGCTAAATATTTTTGTGCCTCAATATTGAATTTTTTAGTGAATTCCTCAATCGTTTGATTGGCTGTTTGTTTCGCGTTAATGAACTGTAATTGCGCTTTTGCGAAAGATTTTTCTTTTTGAAACTGCTTTATTGAATTTTCTTTGAATGTTTTGTAGTCGTTTGCCTTATGAAGTTCTGTTGTATTTTTCATAATTTCCCGTGCTTGCCCTTTAAATTTTGATTTTGCAAGTACTAATTTGATATCATCGGGAAATTGTGCCGCATCGGCTAATTCTTCAAATTCGTCAAAAAATTGTGTAATTTCTTGGTCTGGTTTATCTTCAAAATTTTGGAGAGAATTTATTAAGGTATCTACTCCTATTGTAAATGTTTCCCTTTCAGGAGAAGTTTGTCTCTTCCCTCTGCCGCCTGTCATGATTTTATTTTTATGTCTTATTTTCCTAGCGGCTGCAATTCCCAAATATATAATAGAATAATTTCTATTTTGTTTTGCTTCTATCCTAGTTTCTCAGAAATTTCCTACACTGCAAATTATTATTTTTTCAATTTTAGAATATAATTGTCTATCTCTATTTTCAAGATCATACTAATTTGTAAAATAATATTTTTGCATAAATTCTACTGAAATAACACTGAATATTCTGCATGCATGCACATAAATAAAACACAATATGAAATTTTCACCAATATTTCTTTTCATAGATATTAATTATAATAATCATTCGTTATGCTCATACTAAATTATGTGCTGTGAACTGAACTACTCTTTTCCTTAATTTTTCTTTTTGTTATACACATAAATAATTTTTTATATAACATACGAAAATGATTTTGTTAGTAATTGAAAAGAAAAATAAAAATAGAGGAAAATAATAATATATATGTATTTTTTTTTTTTTTTTTTTTTTTTTTTATAAGTTAACTCATTGCAACCATTTAATTTTACGTTCTAAATTCCATTACTAACACCTGGTATTAGCACCATTAAATTTTAGTATGTTGTGACGATTTGGACGCCACAACACACAGGGTCACGCGACAGTAAAATGATTAGTACAATAGAAACAGTTATCCCGATCTGCGTTGTGAAAAGATCTAATGGGATAATGTTATTTAATAAATTTGGAGAGAAGAAAATTTTGGAATAAAATTAATTTTGGCAATAACTCAAGGACGACTTATTTAACGTTGAAATGGAGATATCGAACTTGTAGGTTGCATAGAGAAACATCCATTTCTAATAATTCCAAAATATTAGATACCATAAATTACGAGTATTATCTAAAAGGGAACAAGGAAAGAATTCAAGGAAAGACTTACAAGTATGCACACATAAACAAACTTTATTTTCATTTATATAAAATTCATAACTCAAATATGACCTTTTATATCATAATAACCTTTTCAAATTATCTACTATTTTATCAGAATATAACATAGTTCCATTCTCATTAGAACAGCAAAGCTTTCATCAAAATTATACTTTGTTACTTATTTTTTTTTTTTATCAATTTATGTTATCTTATACTTGCCCCTTTTGTTCACAGCACGATCCGATGATGAGGCTTTTGCCAAAATTTTAATCAAAATTTTATTTATGAAAAATAGCATTCCCGTTATCATTAAAATCTTTATCATAAACAATCATAATATTCAATGACATAAGATTATGTACTTTAGTGGAAATTTAGAAAATTAGTTGCTTAATATTAAATGTACACATCATAAGAAAACATGAAAACAATAGCCACGAATATATTGAAATAAATATAAGGAGTTTCTCACCCAAACAGACTTCGATCTTTTCTGTAATCATCCAAATCATACAGTTCACTCATAGTTCATGGAATCCTAAACACAAGTAAGTTCATCGGGGCATAAAGTTCCTTTTTTTTATATATATATATAGTTCATGGGGATCTTTCACAAACCAATTTCACTTTCTTTCGGCGCTCTGTGACGCGTGAAAATTAGAGCTCCATCTCCACAATGTACACTTTCATAGGCGAAATCTGCTGATATGTCATATCTTCGTTGCATTCGCATCTCATCACTAACCACTGTACATCTCCAAATCAGGTGAATACTTCTGTAAGATTCTGCATCAGTTAATTTCCTGGACAAAGACTTGTCTGCTCTCAGCGATCTTTGTCAATAGATCATGACAAGGACAGGTCAACTCTCAGCATTAATTTTCATCATCATTTCCTTTTTTTCTGCATCAATCATTTTTTTTGACAAAGATTTGTCTGCTTTCAGCATTCATTTCAATCGCTAAATTTTGTACTGTCCTTAAAATTTGCTGCGAAAGAACTTGGTGTAAAATTTTGAAGTATCAAGTCACATCTTAACAAAAATTATAGAACCTCTTGAGGACGAGACACAAGACTTAATCCTCTTTTTTCCTTCCTTCCTCCCAGATCCAATTTTTTTTTTTGGGAGGGCTAAATTAACCCAGAGCTTTCGTTCTGATTGGAGGCTACTCCTGGTCCCTTATTGGTACTCTAGACATGCCTATCTATGGGCGTGCCAATTTATTTTTCACTGCATAGCATTAACTTAATTTTTGCCCCTTGCGCCAGGTTTCTCATGGGAATCACCACCCACGTTGAGTGTTGTAAAACCATCTTAATTGATAGAAAATTTATGGTTTCAACATCGTAAATTTTCTATTCTTTCGCTATACATTTACTGTCCATGTCTGGCGTCAGCAATGTTCTCTTTATCTATAATTTCCTATTTTCTGTCTGGTCTTATTTGGGGAGTTTTATTTTATTACACTGTTTTTGCACATATAAATATTTACAATTCGAAATGTTTTATTTTCAATATTAATACAAAATAAATTCACAATTCATATTCCTTATTTTTTTCTAAACATACCAATACCAAACAACATATATATTTTTATTTTTTTCTACGCATTATATACTTATTCATTTTAATATACTTTAATTTTGGAGTATTTTTTATGTTATTTTAATTTATTGTATAAATTAATTACTAAAGAATTATTTTCCGAGAATTCAATTATTTTTAAATGTTATTGGATCGTGCGAAAATTATTTAATTAGTTAAATTAATAACAAGCCTTGTTGTGTAGATTTCTACACCACAATGGTCATGGATTAAAATCGAGGTTGCGAGTTGCAAAATGCATCTGAATGTTATCGAGTATTACGTGAAGCCTGTGGAGAAAGTGCGTTACCGTAGAAGATGTTTGGGCGGTGGGTCAAAGCGTTTCGTGCTTTCGAAATGAGACTGTTGATTTGCACCGTGCACGTAGATCGGTTCCTCAAGATCACATTGACATCTTAAGGGGTCTCCTTTCCATAGACTGTTAATGCACTGTTTGGAATTTACCAATCTGGCATCTGTGCTCCATGCAATAGGTTACTCCGTCATTGTCATCAACGTCAAACACATTGCCAAAGCTATCTATCCTACGGCTTTCCGACAGTTGGCAAAAGTTACTAAACTGTTCTCTGATTATATTGAAGGAATGTAATGCAAATTTACTTATAAGTTCAATAAAAATTACTTTCTATCTATGTTGCAACTACTTTATTTACAACCTTCGTATTTATGCACACACTTTTTCATTTTATTAATCTAAAACCAAAATGTAGTTGCATATTACCGATAAATTTTAATGTAAGGGCAACATCATTTGCCTAACATTGGTAAACACGTAATGTTACGCGTAATGCTATTTTAGAGTGGACAAGACATCTATATTATTAAGAAAATAAATGAGGGATAAGAGGCATTTAGACTTAACATCGACACAGCTGTGATTGTCCAATATATGCAAAACGAATATAAACGTGGGTGATTAAAAACAGTTAAGTGTTCAGAAGCAATTGAAACAGTAATATATGTTTAAAATTATAAACAATCATGAAAACATTAAAAGAAAATTAATAGCATCTTGATAATAATTACATTATTCTCTAATTGCTGTTTTAACCGCATTATTACTCTATTTTAAAATGTAAATATTGTGATTAATTAATGCTATTGAAAAGCCATATTTACTGTTATCTACCATGAGAGCTACAAAAGCATTAATTTCATATCTGCAATTAAATTTAAGCAATTGATACTATGTATTCTGCAGTTGCATTTTCGTGTTCAATGTACGATAAAGATTTCAGTAAATTATAGCTTAAATGTATTTCTGTCTAAGATACATAGTTTTGAAATTGCTTCTAAATTTTAATAACCTTAAACTTCGATTCGCATCTTTAAGATACGTGTACATATATATTACTTACATAAGCAGTCTGAGTTTATCTGAATTTACTTAGGCGTATTTAAAAGTCGGTGTCATTGATTTTAGTTATTAATCTCGACTAAATTAACTTTTTAAGAAATAGTAGATCCTAATTATAATTAATGACAGTTAATTAGCGTCCAAATACATTCAAGATATATTTAGAACGAAAATGTGTGCTATAATTAGCATATTTACCTTATGAAATGAAAATGCTGAATCAAGAAGTTTTTTTTTAAATTATTAAAATATAGTAATTCCGGTATTTATGCCTCATATTTTTTTTTTAATTTGTGTATAAAGTCCCATGGTGGGCATAAAAAAAAAAAAACATGCTGTGCTATTTAATGTTAAGTATACAACACGTGTGCTGCAACAAAAAAATTTGAAAACAAATAATTAATATTTTTTAACAATTTTTTTCTAAAACATACATTGCGGCGCGTCACCCGTGCATTCAGTCTGAGACGCCGCACTTGTGCGATAGTTATGCCGCGCTTATAATAAGAACAGAATGGAATTATAAATAAAAATATTTAAAAAAAAATTCATATCTGGGCTATAATTAACGATGTAATAACAAAATGAAACTAAATGAGTACAATGAAACGTACTATGAGATTCAAATTAATAATTGTTTGCCTACTTTCACTATTAAAATTATCGACTTATTTATTTACATTAAATTTTAATTGTTATTTCAGCAACAGCGTAACGTCGATGTATTAGAGAGGGAAAAGAAAAAAAGTAAAATTGTGTTTATATAATTTATTTGTTAACCCTTTCCGAACCGGCGACTTTTGCGCAAATTTTATTCGATTGGCACCACTTTTTTAAAAGAAGTTACCTTTACTTAAATAATCATGAAATTGCTCTAATTAAAGAAAGCAAATGTTACTTTTCCTTTTTTCTGGTACCAGAAACAAATTCTGTATACTCTTTTCGAAGGTGCATATATGCATGCACCCATGGTCCCGAATGTGTTAATAGACCTGTTTTTTTCGACAGCAATGCACAGAAAAAGTGTCGAAAAAGTACAGTCTTTATGCAACTACATTTGACACATGTTGCAACAAAGTCAATTACACTTCCTCTTTTTTGGAGTAGTTCTCTAAACATTCCTTGCAAAGAACGTCTGCATTACGCATAATCCATTTTTTTCATTATCATCTTGACTTGCATCATTCTTGCCTTTCTAACTTTTTATTTTTCCTTTTTTCTCCTTTCGTTGTAGCAAACTTGGTAACATGCCAAACTTAGTTAGTCTGTGCAAAAAGAAAAGGAAAAGTTAATAACACTTAATCATACCGTACAAAAGAAACTGCGGCATGTACACCGGAATTGCAGTGCGGCATGTATCCCATTTTGCATGGTACAGACGCCGAACATCACAGTTACCTGCCATCGCTAAGAGGAATGGCGTAACCATACACACAGTACTCTATACAATATTTATTATATATATTATCTACAATTACTTATACTTTCATAATAGTGCATAATATTAATTATTGTTCGCATCTTGTACCTTAATACTTATTTTTAGTATAGAGTTAAAAATAATTTTGCATCATATATCTTGAAAATAGCTTTAAGTGTTGCAAATATCACATTTGTACATGGTTTAAATTGATGTTAGTATTGTGAATCCTGAAAATAACATAAAAGTGTTGCAAATATGTAGGTAATTGTGTTAAAAAAAAAAAAAAAAAAAGTTTAATATCAAATTCTAAAAAATATGCATATTTATATGTTATAATAATGAATATTTCTCTCAAATGTAATTATAGGGGTCATCTGTAAATATTTATTGCAAACATTGTCAATAATTGTCATATACCTAACACTGTTATTTCTCCTAAACTGTATAAAAAAAAAAAAAAAAAAAAAAAAAAATTAAGGAGTTTTGCAGGTAGTAAAACTTTTCCCTGCCCTGGGCTTGGGGGTTACACCTAACCATAAGCCAAAAGCGGGTTCCCAGGGTGGGTGCTTACTTACTTACTTACTCTATACAAACGCTACACTTAGTTTTACTTCGAAATCATGCATGCATTTAAGGATTAGCGTATGAAAAGTATTTAAGCATAACTTGTTTAAAAGTTTGGATAGTGAAATCATGCATTTACGTCATAATAAGGATTGTACAGCTATAAGTATATATCGAAATGGGATTCGCGCTATACACTGGTTAAAATAATCTCATTGCGCACCTATACTGCGCGTTTGACGACCATCTATCGATAATTATAAGAAATACATGTGGTGCGGCATCTATCCCGGATGCGGCGACTCTCCCGGAGTTACTCTATAAATGTTTTCTAATTTTAACTTAAATTAAGGAAAACTATCTTAAAATTATTATTGCGGGAAGCATTTCTTGAATTCCAAAACTATTTCTACTTTATTATAATTATTTTCATTTCTAATTTTTGCTAGATTTGCATATAATGGACAGTTAACAATAAAGAGAGATTATAAATTTTGTAAATCAACTGCATAGTATTAGATGCCTAAATCTCAAATTTTAAATGTAATAGTTGAATTTATTTAAAATAAAATGAGCAAATGTGCATCTAAAGAGAATGAAAAAATAATTAGAAGCTAATATAAAAGCAATATATTTTATTGCCGAAACAATAGTGCAGGTCTGTGAAGAGATGAAGAGTTTTTGGTGTTGGTCTGTCTGTCTTGCATGGATGCGTGTATGCATTTATGTACGTATGTATGCATTTCGTACGATAACTATTACAAAAAAGTATTCGATTAACTTTAAAATTTGATAGATATGTAACAAAGAGGTGTACGAAATTAAGCGTTTAGAACCGCACCAGAGCATGAAAAAGGAAAAGTAATTAAAATCGCGTTATTTTGACATAATTGAAATAAAATTACAACGCTTTATTGGTTTATTTATTTATTTTTTATAAATTTTGTGTAGTTTTGTTTGTCTTTTTCTATCGAAATAGATTAGGATTTACTTAGATAAGGTATGTCTTTGAAATATTATATAATGATCAACCTTTTTTTTTTTTTTTTTTTTTTTTTTCAAAATTATATTGACGCTGGATTTCTAAATTATGTAAGTCTTGTAAGACAAGTTTACATTTGCATAAGTAATTTTGTTACACGGAAGACCTCTGCAACAGATGCAAATGTTTTGTGTTTGACAAATAAGCAATGTTATTAGGGTAGAAATAACACTTTCAGAATGAGATGCTTATACTAACAAAATCAAATTTATTAGATAATAAAAGCTAATAAAAATGCATCTATAACTATACTCAAATCCTGAAATAGCACAATTATTGGAATTTGCAAACATAAAGGTAATGAAATTACAAAGTATTCAGGAGGGCGTTGACCTTTTCATAAACGTGTTTTTTATTTTATTTTTTAAGTACAAGAATAAGCCGTTCAAGAAAACCATTAATTAAAATTATGTTTAACTTCACTTCTTAAAAGTTAGATATCTTTAATCTTTTGTAAATACTATATGCTTAATCCTTTCCCGAGTACGAGAAACATTTTCCCCCATTTTAAAATTGATGATTGCTGTATTTAATTATAATCTTATCTGCATTTTTTATAGAGGATGTGAAAATAAAATGTATGCCGAACGCAATTACGTAAGAGATGTGCAAATTGTGCTAAATGCAGCATAGAAAATCAGGCGCATAATACATGTACTGTGCGCAATGCTTTGCTTCACAACCAAAAGAAATTACTTCGCAGTATATCATAATTAGCACATCATTTTGTCTAGTAATTTTATTTCATAATTTTGTATTATTTTAGTTAATATTTTGTTATAATAAACCAATAAATAAAAGGCATTGCTTAATAAGCCTAACTACAATTTGTGTAATCTTTATAGTCCATTGGGGAAAATATTTTCCATAAAATTCCAAAAAAAAAACTACACATTGTTATGTATTTTTCTTATGATTTTTATTTAAGTCTAAAATAACTAAAATAAACAGTTACATACTAATATATACTCTTAGCAACCTATATGGCCCTGTAAGGGTTAAAGATAAAAATATATCAGGTACCTGTACCAAATAACGCCACGGTAAAGTTTCAGATCACGTTAAACTGTGTTATATCAATATTAAAAATCAGTATTTTTAAATGTCGTTGAATGTAATATTTATACCTATTTTTACAATATTAAATCATGCATATTTTTATCGCTGTTTAATTGCGGCGAGAACAGTTCAATACACTTTAAAGTAGTTTTAATAGGATTGTGTGTATTAAATAAAGTCATAATTTTGTAAATATATTATTTAAATTTAATTAACAGATATTTTGGAAGCGTTACACCAAAATAAACCAAAATAAAGAGTTATCCGTGTAATACAATATTATGTGGATGCTTTATTTACAGGCACGCCGTTTTTAATAGCCAAAACGGCTGATCCCACTTACCCTTCACTCCATTGAGCTGTCTTTATCACCGCTTTGATTGATTTCATAGCTTTTTACAAATATTGACACAGAAAATATTTAATTAGCTTTGTTAATGGTTAATATACGATGAAAATAGTGCGTCCATTAATAAGACCTGGCCTTATTAGAGGATTTTTTTTCACATTATTTTCCTTTCGAAACACGAACAGAATTATACAGAATATTTCAATATGCATTCAAAAAGATCCTTAAATTATCTCCACCATCATACAAAACTTGTAAAATCCTATCAATAATTTACGCTGATTTCATATGAAGGTTTATTTACGGATTTTAAGAAGGGAATGTCGAAAGATTCAGTTATCAGAATATAACGACGAAGCCGGAATCGTTTGTGTCTCACACTATCCGCACATGTGAAGAACACATAAACTCTCAGGTATATTCTGCAACTTGTCGGGCCGAGACCGTTTCTAACAAGATATAGGCTCATGGCCTTATTAAGCGCATAGCCTTATTTGGTTGAAGTGCTTTATAACCTAATAATTTAAATTGCGAATTTTTTAATTTTGCACTGACTGGTGTAACGTCTCGTGATCTACATAACTGATTTATATTCCTGGTATATCTCCAGGTGCTTTAGTCACGGAGTTTTATCCTACACATGTCCTCTGAAAAATTGCTAAATCTTTAGTTACATTTAAAATAAGAGTTTTAAAAATTAACTGAAAATCGCTCGTATAAAATGTGAAGTAAAATCCACAATGTTAGCGAAAATTTGACTGAATGCAGTCTCTGCAACAACATATTCATCATTCAAAATTGAATCTAAATTAACTAAGTCAAAAAGATATTACACACAATAGGAAATATCTAAAATGAAAAATTCATTTCAATAACGAGAAATATTTATCGCTTACTGATATAACATTTTCTTTAATTATTGTGTTTGTTACTCGCAACAAAGTAACATTTCTTTCTACGTAAATCTGGTGAAAACAAGAGATTTTATAAAAACTATACTATTAGATGTTTTAAATATTTCATAATTAAAATTCTAAATTACAAATATTAAATATAGTTAATCAAGCGTAAAAAGAAACTATCATAATTTTTTTTATCCCCATCTTTATAAATAATCGTTACTTTACCAGAATCACATTTTCTTACATCTAATTGCGCTTTTTGTTTCGTCATATAGCTTGGTAAGTTTCAACAATAATATAAATTAGTAACAAAACAATTCTGTTAACTTTTTCGTGATGTCTTTCATACAAGTTTTAAAATATTAGATTATACATATATTTTATCTCTGAAAAAAAAAAAAAAAGGTTAAAATCGAAAAGTTGATATTTCGTAAGATAACAGAAACATGTTAGTAAATAAAGATATGGAAATATCACTGCTACCAAAAGACTTATTACACTCTCTTTATATTTTAAAACTGACAAGGAATTGCATATATATAGCATATAGGGTACATTTCCATAGCGAATTTGTCAGAAAATATTCTCAAGCGACAAAATCTGTGAAATACATGGTAAACGCTTGCATAAGAGAAAATCCACTTTTCGTAGATTTTCGGTTGTAATATAATCGGTATGTAATAAAACCATGAAAATACACAGTAAAGTCTTCCGAATTACCCACGATTCAGAAAACTATTTTTTGTAATTAGAAACCAACATATTCTCGATATTTAAAGAAACATTTATGAAAGCAAAGTTCCTTTTGCTATCACTGACTTTCGGAAAAGTTCCTAATTAGTTTTAATGGTGTATTAATCAGTTTTCTCAAACAGGAATATCTGTTTATCGTGTACATTAATCTGTTTATTGTGTACATTAATTCTCAATTAAGCATTTTCACGTTTCGTGTTTTAAAAAACAAGCATGATAAATTAACAGCAGTAACATTAACATTAATATTAATACTATTTTGTTACGCTCCCATGTATAAATTCAGTTATGTAGCTGAGATTGTTTATTTGTGGAATGATTACATCCTGAGAGCCGATATATTAATTTGTGAAAACTAATTAATACACTATGAAAACTACTCGGAAACGTTTCCGAAAATCAGTGGCAGTAAAACAGACATTGTTTTTATAAACAAAACTTCTTTAAAACTCTAAAACCTATTGTTTTCTGATTTTTAAATGATAAAGAACTTCTTTTCGGAATCGTGGGAAATTCGGAAGAGGTTATTGTATGTTTTCGTTCGTTGTTATGTTAAATTTTCACAGATTAACACTTTGTGACTCAACAACTCCGAGTTGAAAAATATTTAAACAGATTTTAAACTGTAAACAAGTTGGAAATTGATCGTCAAACGTGGCAAATGAGGTGCGTTCGTACTATAACTAGTTTTATAAATTTTTTTTTGCACCGCATATTGTACTGAATTTTAGTGCACTCCATAAGTGCATATCAATTCTATTCTGTTCGAAAGGCTGCAACATCATTAAAATGTACTTGAAATTTTTTTTTTTTTTCTCATTGACCTTAATGTAACGGAAAACTTTTGACTGTCCCTGTAATTAAACTATGCATCCAAATTTCATAAAATTTGAATTGACTCGGCAAAATTTTGCAACAATTATATATTTAAAGTTTCAGACCATTCGGAAGGCTGTAACATCATTAAAATGCATTTGCAATAATTTTTCCTATTGACCGTAATGTAAAGGAAAAATTTTGACTGTCCCTGTAATTAAACTATGCATCTTATTTTTATAAAATTTGAAATGATGCGACAAAATTATACAACAATTATATATTTAAAATCTCAGACCATTCGGAAGGCTGTAACATCATTAAAATGCATTTGCAATAATTTTTCCTATTGACCGTAATGTAAAGGAAAAATTTTGACTGTCCCTGTAATTAAACTATACATCTTATTTTCATAAAATTTGAAATGAGGCGACAAAATTATACAACAATTATATATTTAAAATCTCAGACCATTCGGAAGGCTGTAACATCTTTAAAATGCATTTGCAATAATTTTTCCTATTGATCGTAATGTAAAGGAAAAATTTTGACTGTTCCTGTAATTAAACTATACATCTTATTTTCATAAAATTTGAAATGACTCAACAAAATTTTGCAACAATTATATATTTAAAATTTCAGACCATTCGGTTGGGTAGTTTTTGCTCTGTTATATGCGAACAGACGGACAGACAGACAAACGGCGGACTGACCGACGACTATAGGTGCTACGTATTTATATAATTACGAACACACTTAAAAATGACAGATGTTTCTTTATCTACGAAAATGTACAATAATCACAAACGCAAATGTATAATAACCTGTTCCGAGTCAACCAAGATTCCGAAAAGCGTTCCTTTATCTTTAGAAATCTCAGAAAACAATTTATTTTAAACTTAAAGAATAATTTACAAAAATAATTTTTTATTAGCGGCCCGTAATTTTAGGAAACGTTTCCGAGTAGCTTTTACAAAAGTTTTAGAAAATGACAGGCAGCTAATAAAAATTTATTTTTATAAATTCGTCTATAAATTTCGAAAATAGCAAGTTTTCTGGGGTTTTTTAAAGGTAAAGTAACGCTTTTCGGAAACTTCGGTGACTCGGAAGAGGTTATTATTTATTTTCGTTCTTGATTATAATACAGTTTAACAGATTAAGAAACGTCTGTCATTTTTTACAGTGTAGAATACATCATTTTAATCATGTAAAAAATAATAAAAAAAATTAGAACATACAACTGAAAAAATTATTGACTAAAAGGTACTTTTTTCACACCTACAATAAACAGAAATTTACATATTTCTCATAAATAATGTCCATTTCTTTATACAAAATTATAAAGAGTACTAGGGGGCTCTGCCCCCTGCAAGCTACGCTCGCCAACCCCCGTTCAGACACCGCAGAATCTGAAAATCTAAAAATATAATGGGTTTAAAAAATATTAGAGAAGATTAAATTAGGCTGAAAAAGCTGTGCAGATCTCCCTGTAAACGGGTTTCCATTCAATTCCCTTTGATTGCAAAAATTTAGTGGAGAATCAGTTGCTGTTAAGACATCCAATGGTTGTTTTCGTTTTTTATTAAAGAGGATCAGTTAAACATTTGAAAAGAAGCTAAAATAAAATGATTTAAGCATTCAGAGTCTTTGTCAACCGATATTTTAAAACAATCTCTATAACAATAGCCTAAATCATGTGACTATCATCAACAGTTCCGAGCGGAACACTTTGCTTTTTATACTCTAGGTGCCATTTTGATACTTTAATGTTGTCCAAGGCACAGGTGATAAGTCTCCAAATATTATTCTATCCCCATCATTTCATCTATATTATAATAGTTCAAGTCATCAAATGCCATAAACAAATACGATCTGATCCCTTCGCCTTTCATATGAAAGTTTGGAACAAATGTCATATATATTGGCACGATTTTTTTCCAACGCCAATTTGGGGAACGCATCAACAACATAAACAACAACATCCGGCTTACCATATCAAGCAAAATAACGATACTTTGGCGCCAGTTAAGTATTCGTTGCGTATATGACATTGGCGTCAGAAAAAAATCGCGCCAATATGGGGCCGTATATGACATCTGTGCCGAAAGAAAAAAAGCCGGGTGCAAATCTCGCCAATATCTTTTTTTCAACTCGCCAGTTAGCATTTTTTTTATTGTTCGAGTGGTTAATTAAAAAATTGATTTGAAGTTGAAATTAAATGTCATGGTTTGTTACATAATTTAATATTTCGCCAGATGTCATATACGCACCGCATGTTTGGCATGATTTTTGTTTTTTAACGAAAATTTGGCGAAAGCCTCGTTTTCGAATCCCAGCTACATATGTATTTTTGGTACTACTTAGTTATCCCGTCGACAAAAAATCTATCGCGAACTATAAGATTAAATGTCAATAATGCTTGATCGTAAATGTCACATTCACTTTACTTTTAGCAAGTTACACGTGTTTACGTCATCAAGTGATTTTTATTAATGTTATACTAATTTATTTGTTCTTTCGTTATTTAAAATAAAAATTTTGTCAGTCTGTACAATTTGGCGAGAGGTTTGGCGATTTATATAATTTGCGAAATTGGGTGACGGAATAACTACTACATTGTACCGTATTTTTTAATTATTTTCTATTATTTTCAAAAGGAAATAGCAAAAGAGTAATTAATTACTATAGAACAAAATAATTTACATAAATTTAAAAAAGAAATAAAAGTAAATATACATTTATTATTAAATAAACAACAATAGCCGGGTTACCATGTCTATCAAAATAATGCCATTTTTGCGCCAATTAGGTACCCGGTGCGTATATGACATCTGTGTCTAATATTTTTCTTTTCGTTTTTTTTTTTTTTTTTTTTTTTTTTTTTTTTTTTTTTTTTTTTTTTTTTAAGAAGTGAAAGTCATTAATTTAAATGTTTCATTTTTAAATGAAAGTTTTGTATTTAATAAAATGATAACGAAATACAAAAAAAGCATTGTTCTTAGCATAGATTTAAAAAAGGCCCAACTGCCGCCAAATTAATTTAAAATAGCAACCTTTTCTGAATTATGAAAAAAAAATTCTGTTATGATTAAAATTTGAGTTGCCATCATTAGAAAAAATGTATTTAAAATTAGAAAAAAATTAATATTTCGAAAATTAATTCGAATTTTAAAATTCTAATACCAGTTTTGAGATCTGTGAATCAACGCGGATTTTTGGTGTTAATTTCATCGCAAAGTATTCCATATTTTAGGAGAAATCGCCGTGAAACAAAATCAGTTGTTTAATCAGTCGATTCAAAGAATCGATACACTTCAGGCGTTTCATATATTCGTTTCATAAATTCGTTTCATTAGGATTTTATATATACGAGTTGGAACCCGTCGAAATTCGACGAACTAAAATGTTAGAAATGAACTGTCAGATCGAATTTATAATAAACGTACAAAATAATTACAAGAAAAAATTCATCTAACATTGGTTGTCTCACTCTTAAAACAAATAATATTTTTAACCTAAAATTACCAAAATATTATTTCCACAAACTTCAATTGCTTAAATTATTGAAAAATTAAACTCAGAATACGTAATCAAGATGAGTAATTATGATGAATTTATCGATTGAGACTTTTATGTTTGTTTTTATGGGATGAAAAATCAGTAAAAAGGATTTCGCTTTGTCACATCATAAAATTTTCCCCCATGAAATCTAAATTGTACGTTATTTTCACATTCCCATAATTTACATACGCACCACTCAAATTCACAATTTGAATGTATTTTAACGCGGAATAGATTATTAATGTATGTATTTCTAAACTTAATGTCACGTTTGTCCGATACAACTTTTCATGTGAACATTCGCACAAACTTTAAGTTCTAATCTCTATACCCGCGAAAAAAAAATTCAGAAATTTGCCTTTAATTGTCATAGTATTGGCCATTTAGTATTGGTCAAATATTTAGTTTTATCAAAATAAATGATCGTTTTGTTTTAAATATGACATAATTTTTACTCACTGAATCATTTTGCCTAGCGTCTCAAACTCAGTATCAGCGTAATGTAATAATATTGAAATGTAACTGATTTATGAAGAAGAATTCTTTTTTTTTTATGTCTGACATCATTTTCTGTTCAAAAATTATAAAAAAGTTACTTTTATTTGTATTGTAAAAATGGCATCAATAAGGATATAATCAATAAAAATAATAAACCATGACTATTTCCCCTTTACTTTCAATATAAATGGAGTAATTCAGTTGCCACAATTACAAAATTTGTATTAAAAACTACAAAAAAATTAATATCTCAAAAATAAATTGAGATACAGCTTTCAAACAAATTGCATTTAAAAGAGCATTTTTTCCTTACACGACGGTGTTAAAATTTAAAATGTGCGATGTTTAGAAGTTTAAAAATTTGCCGTAGATATAATTACAAAACCAAAATTTTAATTCAAATTTCAAAGTGTTGCCATTCGCAAAATGACGTATGCGTTACGCACAGATATGTTTGTCCTTTATAATATAGATAGGGTAGATAAAATTACCTTTCAAAAAAATCTATTTTCGAGTGCCTCCAGCTTTTTTAATTTGACAAAATTTACAAAGTTGATTTAGAAATATCGACTTGAAACTGCCCAAATTATGAAAACAAAGAAAACTTCGGTGTGAAACATTAACTCAGTAAAGCTGCTTGTTGAGAGTTCTATGATGAATTTATATTAACTAATATGTTTAGAAATAGGAGTAGTAAATAAAATCGGGTTTTAAATCTTATTGTGTAAAATAACATTGGCTTTTTGTTATGTTGCAGATCTACAGCACGGTGATACAAAGGGTTAAGAATTTTTTATTTATTTATTTTTATTTTATTATTATTTTTTTTTTTTTGAGTAAAATTAAACAGTAAAATTATTGAAGCTAAGAATTCTTTGTAATTACTCTATTTATCAAAGTTACAATTAAACAACATTCTTTTAACTTTTCTGCAATATTGATTTTTTAATGCATTTAGAGGTACTGTTCCTTTAATAAAATAAATAATAGTTTATATACACTATAAAATAGGGTATTAATTCTATATAAAAGTTATTTGTACCATGTTTAAAATCTACATATCTTGAAAACTCCAAATTGACGCAGAATATCTATAACAATCGCAATTATACAATTATAAAATATAAATCTTTAAAAGAATATTTTAACCCTTTGTCTACTGACGGTATTTATAAGTACCATTAAAATAATTTGTTATAAAATTCATTTAATACATTGATTAGTTGTAATACAGTTTAGAATGGGTTATAAATACATTACTTTATCTTGTTCCAAAAGCATTATTGGTTACACAAAACGAAATTTTTTTTAAAGGATTTTGCCTTAGCATCTTTTCAGCTTTCTTGGCGTTTGGGGGGGGGGGGGGGGATTTTTCAATTCGGAAACATTTCTATATTTTTTTTGTAAGAACATTATATTTGTACATTTCCTAATTCTACAAAACACTAAGAAACAGATTTAAAATACTAAGAATAGATTTAATAATTTTTTGAGTAGTGGTATGAATATTGCACAAAATCCCTATAAATTCAAATTTAATGAACTCTTCTAAATCCTTCAGTCCTTCTAAAATCCTTCTAAAATTTATTAAATGATTATGTAAATCTTTTAATGTAGTTTAAGCAATTCACGAAAAATGCTTTAGAAGATAAAATTTTCATGAATTCATAATTCAGAACATAAATGGTTAAAGAAATTTTTAAAACTGAATTTTTGAATCATAAAAAATAATAGTAGAAGACATTCCGTATTGGATAACATTTCCTTTTCATTCATATTTTCCACATGTTTTATTAGAATACGCAGTTTAAAGTAAAAATAGAAAACGTGTTCGGAATAGAAGCCTTTGTTGTAATAAAAAGGGAGAAAGAATGATGATAGTTGTATATCTGTATACCTTATCACAAAAGAATATAAAAAGGGTTTTGGGTGGTACTGTGTACTTAATATTTTTCACTTCTTTCTTTTTCAATTTTATATTTTATCAAAATGAGTGTTTTGAAATGGGATTTTTGCAATGTAAACGGTTATACCGACAAGTATTTTTATTTTCGACAGTAAAAGAATGAAAAAACTACAGCTAAAACTTATCCCACAGCGTAAAATATAAAACTAATTTGAGTAATTTCTCTATTATTTTTTTTATCTGAAATGAGAATGCAATAATACATAATAACAGAATGCAATAATAATTATATTTTAAAATTATTTCTTAAATGTATTCTCGGGTAAGTGGGTGGGGGTGGGGGGGGAGGTGTAAAACAACGCACTTTCCAAAAATTTTGATTTTGAATGAACACATTCATCTGCGAGGGTACGCTGAAAAGAAATGCACACATGCTTGTAGAACACGAATAAAACAAAATAGCAAGATCGAACAAAAAGTGCATTAAAGTACAATTCTTAAGCTTCAAAATCATATATTTATTTTTCAACATAGTCAC
Source organism: Maratus speciosus (assembly GCA_963932465.1). Lineage (NCBI taxonomy): Eukaryota > Metazoa > Arthropoda > Arachnida > Araneae > Salticidae > Maratus > Maratus speciosus. Next base: position 50,386,017 of record OZ010786.1, on the reverse strand, counting down.
CGTTAAGGCTAACAAATTTCTCCCAACGTGTAACAAGGTTTTTTATTCCGTCACTGAAAATGTCTTCCGACTTTTCTGGAATCCAGAACTTCACAGCTGCCTTCACCTCATCGTCCGAGGTGTAATGACTGCCCTTGAGGTCGTAGAGGAACAAAATAAAAATCGTAAGACTCAAGATCGGGGAAGTAAGAAGGGTGTGGAATCGGTTCAAACTTCAGGTTTTGCAGTTTCGGATTTTACGGTATCCCAATTGTCAAATAGTGAAGACGACACGTCCCTTGGATATTTCAGTATGGTTTGCGATACACTTTTCAAGGATTCGCCAGTCATTTGAATGAAATCGTCGATGTGTTTGCGACGCTTATCGTCTGGGCAGTGATCGTACATCCACTGCGTATTTCATCAACATTTATGCCTTTTCTAGGCTTGCAATCACAAAATTTTACTGCGATCAATTTACAGTAGACTTATCAACAGCATCGCCATCTTTAAACGACAGTGAATCTCAGCCTGAGTCACTTTTTCTGCTGCTAAAAATTCGATAACACCTCGCTGTTTAACTAGCGTTGACATAGAACACATATCCATACTTCCGCTTCTTAAAACACTCTGTATGAATTCAGCGACTTCAAATCTATACATGTTTATAGAGAGGGAATGTTACTTCCACATGTCACCAGTCGCGCTTCTGAAGGTCATTTCGCTCGAGCTCTACAAGTATGCGTGCATTACTTATCAGCCTACCCTCGTAAATTTGTTTGATGGCTGAATACAATATTATATAAGAAACTCACGCAGTACCACCATCAGCCTAGATTCTGCCAAGTTATAATTTTACAAGAAATTGCATTTTTTTTTAAACATTGCTCTGCATCTCGTTGCCCACTGATTGGGGCAAAAACACGAGATGAGGGGGCAAAGCTCCGTTTAGTTTAACCGGCCAACTGACAGTTTAAAGAAATGCAATCGAGGTAAATTGTACGGTATTTAGACGCTAAAGAGTTTCCATTCTTCACTGAATTTTTCGATTTGTAGACATTTGCAGTTTTATCATCTCAACAATCACGTGAATTTTTTAAAGTATTACATCAAAAATTAGCTAGTATGCTGCGGCCATCACAAAACTTTCTTCTATTTAAATCTACTTGATATCATGGTATGCCTGAATCTGAAGTTTGATGAAAATCCATGCATTAGCTCTAGAGATTGAGCTATTGCGGAAATCGCGAAAAATGCTGCACAGCAGCGCCACCTGTCGAGCGATTTACACCAAAATGTATAAAACGTCAATTCATGTCAAGGACTAATTGAATCTGAAGTCTGATGAAAATCCGTGCATTACGTGCATTAGTTTTGGGGATTGAGCTACTGCGAAAATCGTGAAAAATGCTGCATAGCATTGTTGAGCGATTTACACCAAAAACTAATCAGCACCAATTTATGTCAGGGAATAACTTAATATAAATTTTTGTTAAATTCCATGCATTAGTTCTTGAGATAGAGCGCCTACAAAATTTGTGTCACAGACAGACCTTTTGTAAAAGCATGTTTTGCGGAACCTCTGAACCCTAGAACGTGTAAATCCATCAAAAACCGAAACTCGAAAATTTTTACGAATCCAATGCTTTCTTCTTGTAAAGACAGGAGAAAGTAAAAATTGAAACTTACCTAATTTTCTCTGGATGGAATGAAACTTTCTTCGCATGTTATCAAAAAACAACTGATACGATTGAAGCCTAACTGTCGACTATTGTTTAACATTGAAAAAAAAACGTAGGGCACATTTTAAATCAGCCGGTGCGTGTTTTTGCCCGTTGCATGTCTTTGCCCCCCACCTACCCTATATAAAAATTTAATATTCTGCATTCATAGAAATTTTATGATGGATTCTCATTATAAATACAGTAACCTCTCACTTATACGACTCTCAGTTATACGACTCTCTCAGTTATACGCCGAATTCTCTTGGTCCCGTCCGCGCTTTATGGGAAATAGTGCTAAAGTTCTCTCAGTTATACGACTGCTTCTCTCACTTATACGACGCGTTAAAAGGTTCAGGTGATTTTACATTTCTAACTCAAGAATTCATTTTTATAATCTTTAAAGTACAGATCATTCATGTTTTCATACCTTTATCCTCTCACTAGTGTTTATCAATAATGAAGACGTGAGCGAGGAGGATGACGAAGATGGGAGCAGTGTTCCTGCTGCTATAAATTTTTCAGAAGCAAGTGCTGCTTTAAATACATTAAAGAATTATATCCATCAAAATGATTATTCCCAAAATAGCTTAAAAGCTTATTTTGGGAATAATCATTTTGATGGATATTATTAGACTTAGAAAAAGACGTTTTCTCTTTTCGTCGACGAGAGAGACAAACTAATATCACTTCATTTTTTGAGAAAATCTGATTAAAAAAACATAGTGGTAAATGAACTATTTTGTGAGCTTTTTTAAATATATTTTATGTTTTATTTTTTAATATATTTTATAAATTTTGTTAAAATATGTTCTTAGAATTCAAAACGTATCGTATTTAATGTAAGTAAAATAATCAATGCATATGAAGTTTGAAACATGTAAGCGGTCTCTCACTTATATGACTCTCTCAGTTATACGACTTTTTTCTACGGTCCCCTGAAAGTCGTATAAGTGAGAGGTCACTGTATATAGAAAGGGATTGCTTATTAGTTAAAGGCGGAAATTCAGTAAATGACACTGATAGTTTCAGAAAGTGATAACGTATAAATGTGAACTACATTTTGAATCAAGATGATTCAACGCCAGATATCTGCAGCAACATTGTTTCGGTGCGGTTTGTAGCCAACTCCCGTAATATAATCACATTTAACAAAAAGAAACTATGTCTTCAGAAAATTTCATTGAAATATTTTCCTTATTGTTAAAGTTAAGCACAAAAATCCGGGTTCGAAATAGCATGGGAGACTTTGTACTGAATCACATTTTTTGGACTGAATCAAAAGATTGCGGTCTTACTATACATATAAAAATTGTGTATTGTAATGTGCTCTACTTCCCTACAAGTTATTGAACAATTGTAGATCACGTCTTAATGTCGAATAAACGTCTTGTTCTTGTCGTCGGCTGGATAGATTTTAATGAATGAGGTCTCTATCAATTCGTCTTAAGCGTCCGATGTTTATAGGCTAGATTTTGTTTTTATAAATTGGCGGCCGTAAAATAAAAAATGGCGGTAGAGACGAAAAAAAAATTTTTTACGCACCCTATTGAGTGGCATATCATTGGATAGGTATTTCAAAATAAAGACGATGTTTCATTGACTATTTTACAGTCAGAAGTTCCGTTTAAATATTACACAACTGGAAGTTGTGTCGGTAGGATCTCTAGCTTTACTGCAACTCTAACCTTCATAGACATCTATAGGCCTCATCAAAACAGTGTTTATAGATAGGAACTAACAATTAAACACAACTTAAAAGTCATCAATACAAATAAATAAAAAAATAGGTAAGTAATATAAAAAATAGTTTCACACTGATGAGAAATAATTAATTAGTTCGCTTTTTACGCAGTCGGGTTTTTTGATTTTTTAAATTTAATTTTTATTTTCAAAAGATCTTTTTGATTTCATGTTTTCAACGATTGCGTATTTTAATGAAATGTGTGCATTTTAACGAATTTATTTTTAAGATAGTTGTTTTAGAGATTTTGCGGGAGTTATCTAATTTTTCAGGGTGAGTTTTTTCCAGTTCTTCTTCTTGTTGTTGTTATTGCGTTTGGTAAATGGCCTCTACCATCCCGGCCTAGCACGAGACACTTTTGTGGACCGCTTACCTGTTTCGGGCTGTTTTTTTCTCATTAAACTGGGGCTATGGACTGTGCCTGGCTTCTTTTTTCTTGGCAGACACGTACCGGGCCAGGCATATCTGCCAGTAATCTGCCAGTAGCATATCTGCACTATGAAATTTTATTTATCAGTAGATAATTAGAAATTTATAGTTCCCCGAACAAATTATTTTTCTGAATACATTTTGTTTGTTTAAAAATATGTTCTGTATAATATATGTGATACCGATCACATTTTATATATACCAAATCAAATAAATAAAAAAAAAGAAAAAAAGATAATGTAAGACCTGTGAAAACGGAATCTGTGTATAACAAAATCTTGCCTTAAATGGTAAAATGTCACGTCACAATACCGGCGCGGCGGCGAAGAGAATACGATAGCTTTGTAGGAAATGGTGCACCAGTTAAAACGTAAACATATTTTCGCGGCTTTTTACTATTCCGTCTAAGCAGGTTATACTGTATTTAAATATTATATATATATATTTATATATATTCATGTCTGTATCATGTCATGTACCAGTAAGTTGCATGGAACTGGAAGATAATACTTTGGGTACATTGTATTCGTGTATCTTATGTATTCTGATAATGATTGAGTGAATCAATCAAAAAATGTCAGTATTTTAATGTATTTATTGATATTTTACATCTTTTAAGCAATTAAACTGCTTTTAGTATATATTTTGAAGTTTTTGGAATTTATATTTTATGGTATTCCAATTTCTATGTGTTATAATTCTTCCATGACATCTAGAATTTACAGTTTACTTACTTTATCTGATAATTATTGCCATGTTGAATCAGATAATTAGTAACTGTTAAGAAGAAATCACGAATTTTATCACTATATAAACATTTTAATCTACCAAAGAAAGACAATCTACAGTGTAAGTATCTATGCTACCACTGGAGAAACAAATAAACACAATTATCATCACAAATGATACTTCACGACGCCTATTCGACCTAAAGCTGAAATATCTCATTATTGTCCTTAAATTCCAGGGTTTGTATTGTCGAAATCAATATAATTGAAATAGTGCTATTAGTTGCGAAATTTTGCATACAAATGCAGTGTATAGGTCAAATCTCTAAAGCAAAACCATTAAAATCATAATAATTTTTCAAAGAAAATTATAATTGAAAATTCCAAGATGACAGTATATTCTCAGAGTTATAATTAAAATTTTGCGAATTCATATATACTCGAGCTAGTCATATTTTCAATTATAATCTTAAATTATAATGTTAAAAAGAAATTTCTCCGAAATTATATAATGTAAATGATAAATGAAATGTAAAACCCATGTTTATTTTTTTAAGCATCATACTCTTTTAATGAAAAAAAATCAAAAAAAGGAATTAACAAACTGTCTCTCTCTAAATAATCGAAGGAAAGATTTTTGTTAACTTGTAAATCGCATTAATTATATGTAAAACATCATTAAAGATATTTTTCTCCAATTCATTCGTCAATATTATAATGGGAAAATAACACGTTTTACTATTTTTAAACATGCTTGCATATATTCGTATAAGCTATAACAATGAAACATTAGCCTTAAAACAATGAAAAACACAGTGATTTTTCAAAGAAAATTATTTTTGAAAATTCCAACGTGACAACATATCATTTGACTTGGAATTAAAATTTCAAAAATTCATACTTACTTCATTTAGTCATATTTTAAAATATAATTTATATCCTTATAGTTAAAATTTAGAGTTTTATAGTTAACTAATTTATAGTTAAAAGTGGGTTTATAGCTATATAAATAATATTTATAGTAAATTGATTTATCGTTAAAAACAATTTTCTTTGTAATACTTATATGAAGAGATGTAAACACGTGTGTAATCTTACAAAAATAACACTGTTTTTTTTTTTTTTATACGCAAAAGTATTTTTTGTAAAAAAAAAAAAAAAAGCCAATTTAAAAGTTATTTTTAATTAATTAAGAAAAATCAGAAAACAGAACTGACAAATTATATCTAGCCAAAGAATACCTTATTTTTCATATTATCAGGCACCGCTGTAGTAATAAAAAATATGTTTTCATTTTCTGTATTTTAGAATGTTTGCATTTATGTGTGTTTACAACTACTAAAACACAAATAATGAATTTTTAAAGATTACACTAATTGAAAATTACAAATTAACAGCCTATCACCTACTTCATTGTGAAATTTTCTAGGATCCACACATCTAGCGCCTTATCATATTTTTAATTATAATCTTAGTGCAACTAGTTGGTTTAATGTTTAAAAAAAAATCCATGTAATAATATATGAGGATATATAAAACAAGTCGGAAATTGCTCGTCAAACGTGGCAAATGAGGTGCGTTCGTACTAAAACTAGTTTTATAATTATTTTTTGTACCCCATATTGTACTGAATATATATTTTTTTTAACTCATAAGTGCATAGTCTGTAACATCATTAAAATGCACTTGCAATAATTTCTTTCCCATTCCCCGTAATGTAACGGAAAACTTTTGACTGTCCCTGTAATTAAACTATACATCCGATTTTCATAAAATTTGAAATGGCTCAACAAAATTTTGCAACAATTATATATTTAAATTTTCAGACCATTCGGAAGGTTGTAACATCATTAAAATGCACTTGCAATAATTTTTCCCATTGGCCGTAATGTAAAGAAAAACTTTTGACTGTCCCTGTAATTAAACTATGCATCCGATTTTCATAAAATTTGAAATGGTTCGACAAAATTTTGCAACAATCATACATTAAAAATTTCAGACCATTCGGTTGGGTAGTTTTTTCTCTGTTACATGCGGACAGACAGACAGACAGACAGACAGACAGACAAACAGACGGACGGGCTGAACGACGACTATAGGTGCTACGTATTTATATAATTACGAACGCACCTAAAAATGGTTTAACTTTTCCTAAAATTCACCTGCTTTTAATTTCTTAATTTTCTTCATGAAAAAAAAAAAAAAAAAAAAAAAAAAAAAAAAACTATCATGATCAGTTTGAAAAATCTTCTATGAAATGAAATGAAAAATAAAATAATAATAATAATAATAAAACAGAACTGATAAATTATATTTACCAAAATAAATCAAGAGATGCCGTTTGTCGATTTTTAAATCATGATAATTTGAAAATAAAACAACATTAAAACTGCTTTTTAACACTTTCCAACATAGTTGAAAATTATTTAAGATTTTCGGTTTGTCTGTCTGCCGTCTACCTATCTCTGTCTGTCCGTGCTCTAACTTGTGTAAATACAGTCGGATAGCCATTAAATTGATGTATGTTATTTATGCTCACTATGGCACGATCGGTATTGAAAATGAAGCTTGCCCTTATAGTTCCTTTACAGAGACATTCAAAAGAATTTCGCTACATTACGGTCAATGAGGGAAAATCTTTTGCGGTGATTTTTAATAATGTTTCACAATTTCAAACTCATTAAAATTTATATATATCTCTGAAGTATACTACAAGATGCCTACTGTACGATATGGTATGAATAGCATTCATCGTTCATTTACAGGGTCATTCAAAAGAATTACATTACATTAAGATCTACCGGGGGAAATCATTTGCGGCGTATTTTATTCATGTTACACTATTTCAAAAATATGAGGATTGATATATATATATATATATATATATATATATATCTGAGATGCACTGCAAGATATTTACTATAAAATATGACGAGCAAGCATTCTAGCATTCTTCATTGATTTACAGGAATAACGCACAAAATAATTCGGGTACAGTACTCTCTATGAACAATAATTTTTAGAAGTGCGTTTTCTTTTGTTGTACGCGTTTTCAAATTAAACTCTTAAAAAATATATATCTTAGTGCGTAAAAATCCTACACGTCACATACAGGGCTGCATCTGAAGTACAATTCCGTTTATTGAGGGAAACTGCTGAAGGGGAATTTTCAACTCTGCTATGCTTTTTCTAATTGAACTAAATTTTAACATACTATGTATTATATGATAAATCTATAGTTCGCATAGAGGGGAAATCAGATTTATTTTTTATTTTTTTATTTTTTTACTTTTGATGGGAATTGATGAAGTTGTGTTTTCAAATGTTACGTTATGTAATAAAACGTTTTACAAATTGTTTATTTAGACATCTTTTTTCACCTTTTTAAATTGTGAAGTTTTATTACAGAATTCTGAATGTGTTGGAAAGTGTTCAATAATCTATGCTTTACTTATGAATCTACATTCTTGTTTTTTCCTCTTTCGGCACCGTTGGAATGAAAATAATTTTTTTTTCTTTTCCACTATTTTAAAGTGTTTGTATTTATATATTGTGTAAATTATTAAAATCTATGATGATTTTTTAATGAATATTCAAGTTTAAAATTCCAAAATGGGAGCCATCATATGCATTATTTCTGATATCAGTATCTTTTTCTTTCAGCACATACTAAAAACACACCGATGAATGTGGTATTTTTCGAGAGATTCTGCAAGACGCTTTTGATGTATGGTAACTTGAGGCTGAGATGCCGTGTTGTACAAGATGCCGAATCACATAGTTTTCATATGTGCAGGCGCTGTACGGAAACCCTGCTCAGTTGTAAGGAAGAGGGTTCACTGGTGATAATTTAATTTCTGGTTGCTGTCTTATTAAAAAAAAAATTAAGTGATACTTTTTTATTGCTATTTCGTCTTAACACTTCTGGTAAGTGTCAAAAATCTTTTACGTGACTTCTTTATTTGCTTATATAAGTGTTAATTTAAACACCAGAAAAATAATTCTCATGTTTTTAGAGAGTATTGGTACCTGGTCTTTCTGCAAAACATAAATGGTGGCCGGTTCACGCTTCTTCACGTCAGTGGGGATCATCGGTGTCTATCCCAATACTTTGGGGTGAGTATCCGAAAATTTATGGGGGTAAGATGCCGGATGTTTTCCCTTGGGGTAAGATGCCGGTTATTTTCCGTTGCGGTCAAATGCATGGTTGTTTCTTCATTCTTTAAATTTCTCTTGTATATTAACTAACTTGTCAACAGTTTTAATCAGATAACTGAAATCAGGGATTAAATCGGGATTTAAATCAACTGATTAAAAAAATTCATTGATTAAAATCATAAATTTTCTAAATGTTTAAAATGGCATAAAGAAATATTAAAATCTAAGATAAACATAATTTAAAAGGTTTCTATATGTATACTGCCTTATAAATAAACTTTAGAAATTTAAATAATTGTTTAATAAATATTGATTTTAATCATTGTTAAAAATTTGATGTTAAATAAAGTTATAAATAACTTTAATAAATCTAAATATCGGTCGTACAAAAACTAGGGTCTTCTGCCCCCTACGAGCTACGCTCCCCAACTTCCATCAAGACACCGCAGACTCTAAAAAACACGCTAATTTGATCTGCTTTGAAAATATAACGGATTAAATTTCCTACCAAGATTCGGAAAATGTGGATTTTTTTTAAGTGAATGAGAATCAGTGTTCAGAGTGTTTAGCAGAGTGCAATAAAACCTCTGAAAAATGTGATTGGGTCAAATGCATTCAGTGAAACTGTTGGTATATAAAAGTTGCTCAATGTTCCTAAAAATGTGCAGTCTGTGGCAGATCTGAGTTATAGTTAAAAAAAAACAAAGGGTATATGAAACACACACACACACACACAAAAAAGCTGCACTCTAAAGCACTTTATCACATCGGCTTTATCGTATTTAACTTATTATAATGTTTAAAAATAGGCATACTTAAGTGCCATAATTCTTTTAAATGTTAAGTATAACATAACTTTTTAAAAAAATATTAGTTTGTCTATTTATTAAATTGCCAACGTTTGTTATATTCATATTTTTGTAATTTTCTAATATTAAGTAAGTTAACAGCTTTATTATGTCTAAAATATTAAAGTTACTTTTATTCGTCCCATTATGTTTTACACAGCTTCACAAAAAAAAAAAAAAAAAAAAAAAAAAAAAAAAAAAAAAATTGAGATGGAAACTCCACAAGGCATCTTACCCTAGATAGTTGGTCATCTTACCCATAGGTATGGGTAAGGTGCCGAAATGCAAGTGTTTACAAAAACAAAATTTTTGATGCTTTATATAATACCTGTAAAATGAAATTAGGTTTTAAATGATGCATAAGGGTGAAAACTTTAACAAAAAATTAACGAATAAGAAATAAAAATAACAGGTGATATTTAAAACAATAAAGTCAAAAACTACGGCATCTTCACCCAATTTACCCTATAGTGTACGAAATTTATATATCGTTAACATGCTTTGTTTCTGTTGAAATTTACAGAAGGCGAGAAAACCGTGCATCTGGAGTGCATTGGCAAACATACCCATTTTAAAATATTACATAAAATGCATTTTCAATTGAGAAGGTGAAATTCTCTTACCTGCTTTGATCCACAGGTTCTAAAGCAGTTGATTACTTTTCTTTATTATCCAGTGTTGTTATTCTTTATTATTCTTCTTAAAATTTCAAGAATTGATGCATATTCCATTTAGTCATATTTTTAATAACATTATTAATGTAAATAAATGATTTAAAGTTAAAAATACAAATTGTTTCGTAATAATATACACTGTAAAAAAAATTCCGCAACGTTCCTGGGAAAAAATGGGCAGCTGAGTTGCCCATTATTTCCAAGAAACATTTCTTGAAAATGACTGGAACTTTACTGTATATGTTAAAAACTTTCTACAGAAATGCCAGTAAGTTTCCTGCGAAATACCAGGAATATTTCTGTTGACAGCAAAACATTACTGACATTTCACAGCATGCGGGATCCGCAGACGATTTTTACATTTCCAGTTGACAATTTTCGCTTTATTATCATTATTTGTTAGAATATAAAAATATTTTGAAATTGACATCAAAATTATTATTTATAATTTACACGAAAAAATAAATTTTCAGTTAAAATTCAATAAAGTAAATATATATATGATATATTGTTTCTGAACTTTGCTTAAAATATAAAAATATATAAATGTAAATAATAATTAGAAAAAAATCTAGACATAAAATATTTTGGATTTTCGTCAGTAATTATGTTAGTCTACAAGTTAGATAAAATACATATAAATTTTCATGAAAAAAAAAAAAAAAAACCTAAACGTATTTGTATATTTTTTCCGAAAAAAAAAATTCAAATTTGCAGCAATTCAAAGTGTCAAATATATATCAAATTTAAATCAAATTGTAATAAAGTGTTAAAATATAAAATTAATTAAAAAAGAAAAAAAAAGTCAAGAGGTAGCATCGAACTCGGGCCGTACGGGTGACGTGCGAGCTTTCTGCGTCCACACCACGAAAGACACGTTGAGAGCTGCAAACTAATGGGTATTTGAAACGTATGCTAAACCTCGGCATCTAATTTCTGAAAATCTAAGGCCCATTTGAAGAAATCCTTTCACAAGAGTAATTAGAGATAAGAACTCTAAAACATACTTTAAATTAATCAAAATCGGTGAGAATCATGTTTGATAGTTCCCTGGTTAATGGAGATCCAAATAATAGGTGTATTTCTTTTACACGGTCTGCTCGTTAAACATTCCACAGGCAAGTACGAGACATAATCTCTTAGCGATCTCACAGAGGTATTGTATTTTCATCTGAATTGTCTTGAGAATAGAGACGTAAAGGATTATGTCGTCTATTGATTTATTTGCATTCCATATTGATTTTTTTACATTCATTTAAGGAATTCGTTTTCGACACTCGCGCGCGAGCAACGGATTATAGCAAAAAAATAATAAATGGCGGCCGCAGCGTTTTGCTGTTTCCAACTTTTGCTCAGGAACGTTTCAGATAAGAAAACCAGAATTTCACAGGAAAGAGCTAAATTATTCTGAAAACCTGAGAAAAGGCGAAACGTTCCTGGATTTTACATGGAACGTTACCATTTTTTTTTTTTTTTTTCACAGTGTATAAAGATTTACAAAAAACGTCTTTTTTTCTAAAACTAACACATGCTTTTTATGATAATATCTTTCATAACTAACAACATTATTTTGCTCAGATTTAAAGTTTCATGTAGTAAAAGAAAAAAAAAGAACTGGTAAGTTATTTCTAGCTAAATAGACAAAGGGGTACTTTTTTGTATATTTTTGAATCAGTATAATTGGACTATAAAGTATGATTAAATATATTTTTCTATTCTCCGCTGCCGCAATGAAAAATACCTTATTTTCTTTTTCTATATTTTGCTATGTTTGTATTTAAGCGTGTCTGGAAATTATTAAAATTTATGATAAATGTTCAAAGAATTCTGTAATTGAAAATTCCAAACTGCCACTATATACTTTGCTTTATATTCGAAATTTCACGAATCAATGCATATTCATACATCTGCTCATATTTTGAATTTTTATAATATTATAAATAGTTTAAGATTAAAAATATATGTATTTGTAAAAATACATGAAGAGATGCAAATACTTGTTTAGTTTTTTCGAAAATGAACACATCCTTTCAAAACATTCTTAATAAATAACAAATTTATTTTGTTCAGCTTGAAAGCACTTGTTCAGCTTGAAAAAAAAAATTAATAACAGAACTGGCAATTACTTATTAGCTAAACAATTCAAACAATGCCCTTTGTTGATTTTTAAACCAAGATAAATTGGAAGTAAAATAACATTAAGGTTTTTTTTAAATATCACCCAATTCATTTGTCACTATTGTAAAGAAAAAAACTTTTTTACTTTTTTTATATACCAGCATGTTTCTAATCATTCGCATGTGTAAATTATTAATATCTGTAATGATTTTTGATTTAATAGTATAATTGAAAATTCCAAAATGACAGTACATTCTCCGTTTTCTAATTAAAATTTCAAGAATTCACGCATATATCATCTTCTGCATTTACTTAATTATGATCCCAATATATGTAGTCATCTTTGGGCTAAAAAGTTAAGGAATTTCTTTAAAACAGTGTTAGAAAATACATAAAATAATTGACTAAATTTCCATCCTTCATAAATAACCAACTTATTTTGTTCAGCTCGAAAGATATTTCTAATGCAGTAAAAATAATCTTAAAAAACGGACTATACAAATTCGATCTCTCAAAGGAATGCCTTTTGTTTATTTTCAAATCAGGATAATTTGTATGTAAAACAACATTAAGTATGGTTTTTTATTCTCCACTTCTGCAATGAAAAAGAACTTATTTTCTTTTTCTATATTTTAGCATGTTTGTATTTAAGCGTATCTGCAAATAATTGAAATTTATAATAAATTTTCAAATTCTATAATTGAAAATTCTAAAATGGCAGCATATCCTTTGGTTTAAAGTTAAAATTTCAAGAATTCATGCATATTCATACATCTACTCACATTTTGAGTTATTATAGTACTGTAAATGCTTTAACGTAAAAACAAATTTCTTTGTAAAAATTCATGAAGAGATACAAATGCGTGCTTATTTTTTCTAAAATTAACACATCCTTTCCAAGCATTCTTAATAAAAAACAAAGTTATTATTTTTTCATTTTGAAAGTTATTTCTAATAAAATGAAAAATAATAATAATAACAAAACTGGCAATTTCTTATTAGCTATACAATTCAAAGAATGCCCTTTGTTGATTTTTAAATCAATATAAATTGAAAGTAAAATAACATTAAGGTGTTTCTTCAAACATCACCCAATTCATTCGTCATTATTGTAAAGAAAAATAACTCTTTTTCTTTTTCTATATATTAGCATATTTGTATTTATGCGCGTGTGTAAATTATTAAAATCTGTAATGATTTTTCATTTAATTGTATAATTGAAAATTCCAAAATGACAGTACATTCTCCGTTTTCTAATTAAAATTTCAAGAATTCACGCATATATCATCTTCTGCATTTACTTAATTATGATCCCAATATATGTAGTCATCTTTGGGCTAAAAAGTTAAGGAATTTTTTTAAAACAATAGAAGAAAGTATATAAGATAATTGCTTAAATTTACGTCCTTCATAAATAACCAACTTATTTTGTTCAGCTCGAGAGATATTTCTTGAGCAATAAAAATAATCTTAAAAACGGACTTTAGAAATTCGATCTCTCAAAGGAATGCCTTTTTGTTTATTTTCAAATCAGGATAATTTGTATGTAACGCATGAGTAAATATATTTTTTAATTTTTGACTTCTTCAATCAGAAATAACTTATTTTCTTTTTCTAAATTTTCACATGCTTGTATTTAAGCGTGTCTGCAAATTATTAAAATTTATAATAAATTTTGAAAGAATTCCATAATTAAAAATTCCAAAATGGCGGCATAACCTTTGCTTTAAAATTAAAATTTCAAGAATTCATGCATATTCATACATCTACTCACATTTTGATCTATTATAGTACTGTAAATACTTTAACATAAAACCAAATTTCTTTGTAAAAATACATAAAAAGATAAAAATACTTGTTTTTCATTTTCTTCTTCTTTTTTTTTTTTTTTTTTTTTTTTTTTTTTTTTCTAAAATTAACACATCTTTTCCAAACATTCTTAATAAATAAAAAAGTTATTTTGGTCAGTTTGAAAGTTATTTCTAATGAAATTTCTAAAAAAATAAATAACATAACTGGCAATTTATTATTAGCTAAGCAATTCGAACAATGCCCTTCGTTGGTTTTTATAAATCATGATAAATTGAAAGTAAAATAACATTAAGAGTTTTTTATTAAACATCACCCAATTTATTTGTCACTAGTGTAAAGAAAAATAACTACAGTAAACCCTCGATTTAACGGACCTCGGTTCAACGGGCTTCGGATTCAACGGACTAGTTAAAAAAATTAAATTAAATTAAATTAAAATTAAAAATTAAACAAAAATTAAAGTAAAACAAGTGGGTAAGTGTGATCGCAGATCGCACAGAGGGTTTCGTTTAATATCCCTTTTAAAACACTTTATCCTTAAATTAACAAATCAAAATCGTTAATTTAAAATTATTCCCCTCTCCCTAACCTGAAATTCAACGCCCGTATTTCAAATTTTTATATTTGACAAATGTCAAATATTTATTTACCCCTATTATTTACTGGAAGCCTCCATGATAAAACAGCTTCTAAAACGATGAAACACGCATTGAAAAAAAAAAGTATTACTGCCCCCCCCTCCCCCTCCCCTACTTGAGAATCAACACACAACACTCTTTTAAGCTTTTATATGTAAAAAATCAAGCAATGAGCAACGACAATGCATTTCTTTTTACTATTTTTCAAAAGCGATTTCTCGGTAAAATAAAAAAAAATATTTATTATATCTGTGGTGACACAATGTCTCGTGATCAAATGAACGAAACCTTAAAAAAGGGGAAAGAACATGAAACGCCGAAAGCGCGCGCTTTGATTCTCACTGCAGCGTGGTTTTCGTTCTAAGCATGCGCAATGATGCTGGCGACCTATGCGGCCATGTGATATGCTTTTCGTTCTATGCATGCATAAAAGTTGCATATTTGTTAATTCGTTTGTATTTCATTACCAATATTGTATTATTAAAAGTAAGGTATTGTGTTTATATATACATATACAGTAGTATATATGTATATACAATATATATTTATGTATATACATGTATTGTATATATACAATACATGTATATACACTGTATATATTGTATATATATATATTATATATATATATATGTAATTTGCACTGTAATAATATATGTAATTACAAGTACGTAATAATATATATATGCACTATAATTATAACAAAATAATATTATAAATAGTACTTTGCGATTTAACGGACTTTCGATTTAACGGACACATCTTAGTCCCAATTAGTCCGTTAAATCGAGGGTTTACTGTTTTTACTTTTTCTACATATTAGCATATTTGTATTTCTGCGCGTGTGCAAATTATTAAAATCTGTAATGATTTTTCATTTAATTGTATAATTGAAAATTCTAAAATGACATTCTCCTCCTTCTAATTAAAATTTCAAGAATTCACTCATCTATCATCGTCTGCATTTATTTAATTATTATCTCAATATATTTAGTTAGCTTTGGGATAAAAAGTTAAGTAATTTCTTTAAAACAGTATTAAACAATAACAATTTTTCCAAATGGTTAAAAATACATAATTCGGGTTGACTTTAAATGTTTGAGATTCGGGTTGAGTTTTGATTCTTTGTGGTCGGCTTTGGACTGACCCGACTTTCAAAAGAAAATCCAAATATTTTTTAATTGAAATAAAAACTATATCTTTGAATATTAATGAGTGCATATGTGTTAATTTTTATAAAAAAAAAGATAAAATTGATGTTAGAGATATAATCGTAGATTATTTTTCCTTAAATGTATTAAAATATAGATTTTTTTAAAACTTCTGGTTCGAATTGGAATATTTCGGATTTGGATCGGTTTCGAGATGAAATGTGTATGGTATCGTTTCAACGATTTTTTTTTTCTTGTTAAAGGATGTTTATTTTTTTCCTTAGTTGTTAAAATATTTCAAACATATGTAGGGTAAAGTGTCCATATCTCGTCCCCTCTCCTAATTTCGTCCCCCTTAACTTCTCCACTTCTGGGAAAGTAGCGACACTTATGACGCAAGGCACAGGGGGCGGAAGGTAAAAGGGGACAGTGTTGAAAGTATCGTTCGCCAAACCGCATACAAAAATTAAAGACGGCGAATTTTCTATTTTTAGAAGACCTGAGTTCTTATTACGTCGTTTGTAGAACGTTATTTACTGTACTGTAAGTATTTCTTTCTTATTCATTGCATGTATTTTACGTTGGTAAGATGCTGACAGTAGCATACAGTGAATTTTAGGACGCTAAGTTCATCTTACGGGAACTGAAGCTCCGTCATATTGGGAAGTAGCGTAGTTCCCAATTTCGTCCCCCTTGCAGTTCTTATTTTCGCCCCGCGACGAAATTAGGAATGCTTTTTCAAGACATTTTCTTCAATTTTTTTCTTAATGTTTGATGGCTAATGTTTCGTAATGTTATTCTTCCACTGATAATTAGCACATTTCTTTGTGCCGCACTTTAATGTAAATTAAATTACTTACTCATTTAGAAATAAATTTTGATTTAGTTATAAGTTAAGCCTCGGCGTATTGGATTTTTGGGGGGAACGGAATTGGTACCATTTTTTTCTTCTGCATTTTTTAGATACTTTTTAAAAAACAATATTTCGAATTTTTAAAAATTTTTTGTACGATATTTGCTTATATTTCTATGTGCGTGGGTAGTTAGTCTATGTAAAATCCACATTTGGTTGATTTTTGTTGAAAATTACAACTTCCAAGGGCCTAAAAATGACTGGGGGACGATAATAGGGCACCTTACCCTACTTATTACTTTCTTCTATCTTCAATAGAAGAAAGTATTGTAATCGAAATTTTTTTCGACTTCCGGTTTTCGACGGATTTACATGTTTTAGGGGTCAGAGATTCCAAAAAACATGTTTATAGAAAATGTCTGTCTGTCTGTGTGTCCGTCTGTCCGTCTGTCCGTCTGTCCGTCCGTCCGTCTGTCCGTCCGTCCGTCTGTCCGTCTGTCCGTCTGTCTGTCGCCATTGTACCATCAAAAAGTGTATGAAGTTATGCATAGAATTAAACCAAAATTTTATTTTAAGTTTTTGGCTATGGCAAGCAGGTCCTCCTGGAATTTGGAAAAAATTCGCCGGTAGGGGGCGCTGATATAGCAAGTTTTGTGCGATTTTGAATATTGTACCATCCAAAAGTGTATGGAGTTATGCATGGAATTGAACCAAATTTTTATTTTAAGTTTTTGGATATGGCAAGCAGGTCCTCCCTGAATTTGGAAAAAATTCGCTGGTAGGGGGCGCTGTAAATGCGATTTTTGTGCGATTTTGAATATTGTACCATCCAAAAGTGTATGAAGTTATGCATAGAATTGAACCAAATTTTTATTTTAAGTTTTTGGCTATGGCAAGTTGGTTCTTCCTGAATTTGGAAAAAATTTACCGGTAGGGGGCGCTGTAATAGCGATTTTTGTGCGATTTTGAATGTTGTACCATCCAAAAGTGTATGAAGTTATGCATAGAATTGAACCAAATTTTTATTTTAAGTTTTTGGCTATGGCAAGCTGGTCCTCCCTGAATTTGGAAAAAATTCGCCGATGGGGGCGCTGTAATTGCAATTTTTGTGCGATTTTGAATATTGTACCATCCAAAAGTGTATGAAGTTATGCATAGAATTAAACCAAATTTTTATTTTAAGTTTTTGGATATGGCAAGCAGGTCCTCCCTGAATTTGCAAAAAATTCGCCGTTAGGGGGCGCTGTAATAGCGATTTTTGTGCGATTTTGAATATTATACCGTCGAAAAGTGTATGAAGTTATGCATGGAATTGAACCAAAATTTTTTTTTAAGTTCTTGGCTATGGAAAGGAGGTTCTCCCTTAATTTGTAAAAAAATCGCCCGTAGAGGGCGCTGTAATAGCGATTTTTGTGCCATTTTTGCGCCATTTTGAATATTGTACCGTCGAAAAGTGTATGAAGTTATGCATAGAATTGAACCAAATTTTATGTGTTTGTTTTTGGTTATGTCACGAAGGTCCTCCCTGAATTTGGAAAAATTCTGCCGGTAGGGGGGACTATAATTGCGATGTCTGTACCATTTTCATTATTGTACCATCGAAAAGTGTATGAAGTTATCTATGTAATTGAACCAAATTTTTTGTGCATGTTTCTGGCTATGGCAAACAAGTCCTCCCTGAACTTGAAAAAATTCCGCCAGAAGGGGGCGCTATAATTCCGATCTCTGTGCCATTTTCATTATTGTACCATCGAACAACGTATAAAATTATGCATACAATTGAACCAAAAGTTTTGTGCTTGTTTTTGGCTTTGGCCAACAGGTCCTTGCGCGGTAAAGGGGCTCTGTGCTAGCGATTTTTGTATACTTTTCTTGATTTTTCGTAGTTCTATTGTGCATCGGCGGCTCATGCAGCGGCGGGAACTCGCTACCTGCTAAGTCGGCTATTCGCAAACAGCTGATAACAACAAAATAAGGAAAAATTAATAATTTTAACAAATATCATGATATAGATTAACTCGTATTTAGTCCGTTTAATTGACTTGAGCAGAAATTTAAGATGAAAATCAAAGTTGGTATAGTATTGAACTAATAATATTGAAGTATTAACATGTGTAACTAGGTTTTGAAATATTAAGATGTATAAGATAGAAGAAAGTTTTGGGATTGGCACATCCAACTAGTTTTTACGTTTAAACTCACAGTTATTCAGCTTTTACAACATAAAATATTAAATGAAACATATATTTTACATATATTTTGATAACTAAGAAAAAAATAAACATTTTTTAAAACTAGTATAAAGAAAAAAGGAGTGATAATATTAATTTCCCGATGATATATTTTAAATATACGAATGCATTCTACGCCAATAGAGTTAGCATCATCGAGGAGAATTCGGAAATTGGCTGATTAGAAACCGTTAGTAAACCAAGAAATGCCTTTGGTGATTTTTTTTTCAACCGAAATAATTAGAAAGTAAAAATAAATAAATAAAAATAACAAATCATTCGTTACTGTTGTAATGAAAGATAACTATTTCCTTTTTCTATGTTTTAGCATATTTGTCTTTAAGCATGGTTGTAAATTGCGAAAATCTATAATAATTTTTCAAAGAATACTATAATTGAAAATTCCAAAGTGACAGCGCCATTTTCTCGTCTTGTAATTAAAATTTCAAGAATTCATACACACATCTTCTAGCGTATATCTTTAATAGTAATCTCAGTATGTGTATTTGGCTCTCCGATCAAAAAGCAAATTTCATCTTAATATGTAGAAATAAATAAAATCATTGTTTAAATTTAGACCCGCCATAAATAACAAAGTAATGTTATTTAGTATAAAAGTTAATATTTCGGATTAAATAAAATATCATTTTAAATTATTAAATCGACGAATGGTTTCTTGGTGAATAATGTAAATACAACTAAAAATAAGATTTTTTGTATATGTGTGTGTGTGTATTTTGTTTTACCGGAGGGTTACGGCTATTCATACTCTAAGGGAAATCAAAAATAATTATAACGTATATAATTTGCAGTTAAGTATGGTTATTAAATTTCTAAAATCTGTAATAATTTTTCAAAGAATACTATAATTGAAAATTCCAAAGTGACAGAACCATTTTCTCGTCTTTTGATTAAAATTTCAAGAATTCATACGCACATCATCTAGCGCATATCTTTAATTGTTACTTCGGTATGTGTAATTGGCTCAAAGTTCAAAAAACAAAGTTCGTCTTAATAATACATAGAAATGCATAAAATCGTTGTTTAAATTTACATCATTCACAAATTACAAAGTCATTTTATCTATTATATATATAAAATCCAAACGGAAATTTCGTTCCGAACGCCTAGATTTCGAGTTCTACCTCATGGATTTTTACGGAACATATACTGTTAGATAGGTATCGTTTCAGGGAAGGTTTTAAGCTATAACACATCATTCTACCTAGGTTAGTTATAGAATTATGACGGAAAGTTCTGTTATTTTGGACGGTAAGGTTTACCATTTTATTTCTTGGCGAAATTCATCGTAGATAAAAGAAATTGAAACGGCTATTACACCTTTAAAAAAAGTCCTTCCGGCCAGTGCCGGGAGGAAGAGGTAGCTTTCATATTCCTTATTTTTAAAAAGCCAACTTATATTATTCAAACACACGAAGCTCAATTAAGTGGAAACCGAATGTAGGAGATTCAATACTAATTTTTATCAATACTAAATCATTACGAATGAGAATTTCGCGAAATTAGTCAGCTTTATCCAAGCTGATTTATTTAAAGTAACTTATATTTGGCTGCCAAATTCGGCGATTTCTTAAAGTGCCTACCATTTTATAACAACATGGTGGATGAGGCTAACCAGTGAACTTGGTCGAGACCTTAGTAATTGCTGTGCACATGATCACTCACATCGGAATCGGTTGATATATACGAGTGCTGTCGCAGGCAAAAAATCAGATTTTTCAAAATGTCACCCACGTTAGAAATTGAAACTGCTATATCTGAGTCATTTTTTAAGGTAAAGGCAAACAAAAAGTGCTCCTGAATCTTTATATCAAGGTCAAATACTTAAGAAAGAAACCTTTTTCAATTTCTAATTTTTTTGCACCTCACTTTAAATATATATATTTTTTAATTTAATGGCCGCCATTTTGAAACAAGATGGCTGATGAAGCTGGCCAGCGAACTTGGTCGAGATATTGATGTATACTATCCACATGCCTTCTTCCAACGAAATAGGCGAATACGTGTGGTATCGCGAGACAAATACAAGATCGTTTCAAAGTGTTAGCCATGATAGAAATTCAAAGTGCTATAATTCAACCACTTTTTAAGATATAAACAAAAGAACAAATTTTCAGAAACAAAAACTGCTCCAGAATCTTTGTATCAAGGCCAAACACATAAAAAAAATTTTTTCATTTTCCAATTTTTTAATACCTCATTTTAAATTTTAAATTACATTTTTTTTTAAAAATGGCAACCCTTTTGAAACAAGATGGCGAATGAAGCTGGCCAACGAACTCGGTCGAGACATTGGTATGTACTATGTACAGACCAAGTTACATTCAAATCGGTTCATAAATACACCTGTTATCGCCTGACAAAAATCAGGTCGTTTTAAAATGTCAGCCAAAATAGAAATTCAAAATGTTATAACTCAGCCATTTTTTTAGATATAGACGAAACAAAACCTGTTCCGGAATCTTTGTATTAAGGTCAAACACATACAAAAAACTCTTTTTCATTTTTCAATTTTTTGGTATCTCATTTTAAATTTAATTTTTTTTTAATTTTTTTAAATGGCCGCCATTTTGAAACAAGATGGCGGAGGAAGCTGGACAACGAACTCGGTTGAGTTATTTGTATGTACTATGTACACACCAAGGTACACTCAAATCGGTTCATAAATATGTCTGTTATCACTTGGCAAAAATCAGGGCGTTTCAAAATGTCAGCCACACTAGAAATTCAAAATGCTATAACTCAGCCATTTTTTAAGATATAGACAAAACAAAAACTGCTCCCGAATCTTTTTATCGAGGTCAAACACATAAGAACAAAATATTTTTTCAATTTTCAATTTTTTGGTACCACATTTCAAATTTAAATTTTTCTTAAAATTTTAAATGGCCGCCATTTTTAAACAAAATGGCGGATGAAGCTGGCCAGCGAACACGGTCGAGACATTGGTCTGTACTATGTATAAACGAAGTTACATCCAAATCGGTTCATAAATACGCCTTTTATCGCGTGACAAAATTCAAGACGTTTCAAAATGTCAGCTTCGCTAGAAATTCAAAATGCTATAACTCAGCCATTTTTTAAGATATAGACGAAACAAAAACTGCTACGGAATCTTTGTATAAAGGTCAAATACATAAGACAAAAATATTTTTCCATTTTCAATTTTTTGGTGACACATTTCAAATTTTAAATTTTTTAAAAATTTTTAAATGGCCGCCATTTTTGAAACAAAATGGCGGATGAAGCTGGCCAACGAACTCGGTCGAGACATTGGTATGTACTATGTACACACCGAATTACATCCAAATCGGTTCATAAATACGAGAGTTACAGTGTGACATAGGTCAGATATATATATATATATATATATATATATATATATATATATATATTGATATATATATATATATATATATATATATATCAATTTTGAACGGAGGGTGGTTTCGGGGTCTGGGGGTCATGATCGATGAAAATATACCAAAATTTTTTGAAATCGCTTTCCTCCGAACGGCTGCAATAGGTAGCTTTTTGTAAAGAAAGCTACCTAATAAAAGAAAAAACTGTTACTAATTTTAATTAAAAGAAAAAAAAGAAGAAAAAGAGAAAATGAAAAACAGTTTTGACGAGTGGTAATATTATAAAAAGAAAATATTTAATTTAAACAAGAAAGAGAATATTCGTAATGCGTAAAAATTTATTCAAAAAAAAGATTGCAGTTTTAAACAACATTTGGCGATTTATCTATTGCGTCAGGTTAAGAAAAATGCGGCAGAAAATTTTATCAGACAATATTAGACTGACAATTTTGTTTTTGTTTTGGATTCTTTTTTTATTTACTTTTTATTTTTATCAAACGCATCCATCATTAGACTTAAAATAATGTTGCTTGTGAGTTAGATGTTGTATGTTTATTTACGATATTGATTTTATCGCCAAATAATATGATTTTAAGCCAAAAAGGCATAAGCTTAGCATTGGTTTGAACGACGTTTACAATATTGGTGATTTTTCAAGCGGACGGTATCATTTTTGGAGTGATCTAATTATTACAATACACGCATACACACACACATATGTACATATGTATATATAATACAAAAGGAATTATATATATATATATATATATATTTACATATAATACAAATGGAATATTCGCTACGGTTGCTTATAACTCAAGTTCTGCTGAACTTGCTCTGTTAAATAGGTAATTTTTTTGGAAGGTTTTAGTATATAACATATCATTACGTTGTCTACGTTGCTTAGGTATTGTATTCTGGTTTAAAGCTCTTTAATGAGATGAACCAGATTATGAAAAAATAATCTTTTGAAAAGATTCTGCCGAATGTTTTTCGATAGAACTTGCACTTTTAATCAGATAATTTTACAGGGAGGGTTTAATTATGTAACATATCCTTCTACCTTGCTCAGCTATACAACTATGGGGAGAATTGTGTAATCTGGTGACTCCAATTATCAAAAATTTACCTTTTTAAAAAGTTCTAATATACTGTTTTTTCTAGGTTTGCATTGTTAGTTTGGTAATTTTTCAAAGACAATTTTAGCATATAATATATTGTTCTACATTGCTTAGTTATATATCAATGGGGGAAATTTTGGTAATTTTCCAATATCCCTGGCAATCCCTTGGCGAGATGCAGAAAATGGGCTTGACGGAAGAAGTAAAGTTTCAATGAGTATTTTTTGTTCAATAATTATAGAATTTATTTACTATAAAGAAGCCATTTGTCTCTTTTTATTTAAAAATAGAATTAAATTGAATATTAATAACAATAGTAATAATATATTTCATTGAAAAGTTTATTTTATGAATACATAGGTAAAAAAGCATAAAAGTTCATCATATTTATTTTTATAGCTGTTAATATCATTTGTCTACAAATCTCACTTTTTGAAATCCGAATTGCGCCATGCTTTAAAAAAAAAAATAATCCCGACAAGGCCCCTATACTGGAAAAGTATAGAAAATTATGTAATCAGATGAACCCGTTTATGACAGATCTCAAATGACAGCATTGCTATTTGGCTAACCATCGTCGATTTGGGGAGAAATAGTCGTTAAAGGGGTTTAATCAAACAATTCTTGGCCGATATTTGACATCAAACTTGATTGTTCACTAATATAGGCGTCAGAGTGGTCTCTGTTTTGACTAACACAGTTTCCTTACAAAATTTTTCGTTTTAGATTTCACTTACAAATTTCGTAGAAACCAGCTACGCGAGAATGTTTTTTACGGTGTTTTAAGTTAGCCGGGCACAAATCTCGCCAATATCATTTTTTTTTTCAGGGCAGTAGCATATTTTATTTTTCACAAGTGTAAATTAGAAACAATACATTGATGATGAAGTAGAATATTTCTGTTATTAAGTAAAATTAAGTTATAATTTCATTTTTTGCTGATTCATTTATTTGTGTTTTTATTTTCAGTATATATTTGTACTCATTTAATAAAATAGTTGTCGAAACTCTGTAATTTTGAAATGATATATTTTTTAAATGATAACTTTCACGCCAACAATGTTATTTTTTTTTTCAAATGCTTCATTTGGTGCCAATAATTGCGCTTGGCGACAATGGTGTTGAAATACCAGAAAAGTACTAAGCATTTAGATTGTACATTGCAGCAAGGATGCTATAATATACAACATGGGACAATACACAATAAAAAAACTGGTTTTTAGTTTCAGGTTGGCACTGAGACATTAAAATACATTTTCTTTAAATAATTTAAAAATATAGATGAGGAAAGTTCTGTGATCGGAACTCTCACCATATTGGCTCTTTTTAATGAGAATGCTCTGATACAAAATGAAATATTGTTAATTGTACTATCATTCTTTACCAAATCCAACTGTGAGGGATAATATAAAAGAGTTAGACCGTGACAGCTGAAATTTTGTCTGCACATTAGAAAATATAATAGCACAATGGCGTTCATATCGATTCAGCGCTGCTGTAGGACATTCAGTTAAAGGTCTTATTTCATTAAATCACAAGATCAAACACATCATTTCGTTTGATTCAAGGTTTGCTTGGAAAAATGGACCAGCGCAACGGGCATAGGTTAGTATAAAAGTATAATTCATTTTATTTAATTCGAATATAGTAACATTTCGAATTAAATAAAATATTATTTTAAATCATTAACTCGACGAATTGTTTTTTACTGCATATATTAAGTAGAACTGTTTGTTTGTTTTTTGTACGTGTATCTTATCTTTTACTTTGCCGGAGACCTACGCATATGTTGAATCTAAGGTCAATCAAATGTAATTTTTACATGTGAATTTTTCACGTATTATAAATTACAGTATTAAAATTACTAATTAATGCATTTAAAATCATTTAAACTCGGTTAACATGGGCTTCTAGAGAATCTATAAAATTTATCCTATTAACCGTTACTCGTAAAACTCATAAAGATAATGAAAATATTTTTAAACATCATAATTTAACTAATTACTTCATTTAGTTTCTCTAATTATATCATTATTGAAATTAATTTATATTATTTACTTAACATAAAATATTCAATCTTACCTTTGTGAGTTTCATTTTATTTTACTGTAAATAAAAATACATGTACATGCAAGTCAGGGCATTTTAAAATTACAACTTATTAAAATAATCAATGTGTTCATATTGGCTTATCGGCATACTCACTTAGAGATATTCACTAGAAGATGCTTAGAGCCATCTTAACAGCTGCTCATATGCAGTAATATATCTGCAACACATATGCTGTAATGCATCTGTAGTAATATATCTGCAACTACATATCGCTCACCCGCAAGAATAAGTGACACATCTCGACAAAAGTAAATTTCACAGGAGAGGTAAAAGAAAATTTGCATGATTTTATTGTAACATGAAATTACAGCACTTATCTCTGCGTGCAGGAAAGAAAAAAACGTGCATAAAAGCATAAAACCCTTCAGAATGAAGACGTAGGATGAGGTTTGGAGGTTTGGGTAAATTTACCTCCCCACATAATCCACCCCTCTTCTCTGGTCACAAATGGACATATAGCGTAATAAGGTGATTTCCGTATAATTACACTTGTGAAACTCTTTATGTGGCAAGAAACACCTATGATAGGCCTATTAGTGAAATAAAATGCAAAATGAATTTTTGCGAGATGTGCCATTTTTCTTGTGGGTGAGAGCGATATGCAGTAATATATCTGCAATACATATGCAGTATATATATCATCTATACACATGCACTACAACATGTAGCCAATGAGAGAAACTGGCCACGATAATTCCATTCGTCTTGGTTGTTACGTGGTCAAGATAGGCAGGTTGCCTCCAATTATCGAACTGTCATGAGATCAAGGTAGGCTGAAAAGCAGTCGAGATAGGGAGGGGCTGCCTTGGACTGTCTTTTCAGCTAGCTGTGCCTAGATGATTTGACCATAAGTAACAAATCCCATTCTAAGACAAATATCAATTTCCGCTTTTCTTTCCCTGTTATATTAAAACACATAAAAGAGTTATATAAATTTAAAAAGCAACGTTAAAAACGCCTGAATAAGCAAACATTCAGCAGACTAGTTTCGTTAGCATTTAGCGTACCGTCTTCAGTGCACCAGTCCTCATTCGCACTGAGGACGGTACGCTAAATGCTACCGAAACTAGTCTGCTGAATGTTTGCTTATTATGGCGTTTTTAACGTTGCTTTTTAAATTTATATCATTCTGCGCCAAGTAGCATCTTAATAATTAACATTAAAAGAGTAATCCGTTCCTTTAAAAAAATTTCGTAAGCGCAATTTTCGTGACTAAAGTTAAATGTTTTGTCAGGTGTTAATTTGGAAAGAAGTTCAGCTTCGTATGCATTGGAGATATTATCTTTGTTTGTTAAGACATTAATTTCAAACACAAATTTTTTAGCCAGTTATTTGTAGTTTTAAAACTATAAACATCTTTTTAAAACTCATTAGAAAAAACAGACATTTTTTTGTATTACCCGTTACAAAAAAAGCTTAAAAATCTTACTGTTTTTCAAGTAGTGAACCATTTTTAATATGCGAATTACTCATTTCAAATTTCGTTTAAGCCGTACTACACTGGATGAAAAAATATACCGCCTTCCTCTAGAACGAATAGGCATAGTCATTTTCTAAAGCCCTCAAATAGTAATTTAGATTTCCGAGCTATGCGAATAAGGTAAACAAATAAACTGAATAGACGAAATGATCCAAAATTTCCAGTCTACAGTTTTCTAGGTGATGAAACTATACATTTGAGTTAACTACAGTTTCGTGCTGATATGCGAGTGATATGTGTCATGCGCGTGTGGTTGCCATGGTTGCTGCGCGAACGTCATATTCAAAATGGCGACTGGACAGCAGAAATTTTCCACACAATTGGTTGTGGAATGGAAAGTTCGCGGCTAGCGCGATTTGTTGATTCCTTGGGACTACGGATGAAACTCGCACTAACTCGCGCTTCACAGTTTCTTCAGTAACGCTTGGTCGGCCAGAACTTTTGCCTTTACATAAACAACCGGTTTCGTCGAACTTTCGATACCAGCGCAGAATGCTTTGTTGGGTTGGTGGTTTGTATTTGCATGCCTTCTGGAATACTCTCTGAACGGTTATAAGCGATTCACACTTTGAAAATTCTTGTACATTCCTGTCTAGTCGCCATTTTGAATATGACGTTCGCGCAGCAACCATGGCAACCACACGCACATGACACATACGCAGCGCGAAACTGTAGTTAACGCCCTCTCATTTGAGTTGTCATGGAAACATATACGTTTCCTAGTTCGCACATAGTAACGTATCAAAGTCCGATGATTAATTTGTAATAACCCTGTATTATGAATCTTTTAAATTCCGAGAAATTATCACTTGATTTCGGAAATTAATTCATAAACTAGAATTGCAGTTACTAAAACTCACTTTTTGTGTTCGCATTTATCTGCAGAGATTTTTAAATAAGTTTGACCACGATAATACAGGAAAACGTCCTTGAATTTTAAAAGGAATAACTAGAACTCTCTAACAAAGGCAACTACAATTTATGAGGATGATATGGAGCTATTTTTTTCGAGAGCCACAAGCTTATTTTTTAGATGCCAGTGGTAGATTTTTTTTTTTTTTCACAGTAATATTGAGTTCGGCTGTATTTAAGAAAAAAGTTTTAAAATATGTTAGAAGTTTAACTTAATATCATATGAAACAAAAACTGGTGAAATAATTATATTTATTTTGCCTCTTATGCCTAAATAAAAATTTCATATTTCCATACTTCTTTATTATTTTGATTTTTTTTAACCATTTGGAACAATGGTTATTGTCCTCTGTCAGGAAGGAAATCAAAAACATATCTGAAGCGTTTTATTGGTTGAATCCGCATTTTATTCGTTTTCTGATTGGTCTGTACAGTAATCTATATTTTCCCTTTACTTTCAACAGAGATGGATACTTCTGTTGCCACTAGGACAAAAAAGTAATAAAAACTACAAAAAAAATAAATAACTCAGAAACAAATTGATATACAGCTTTCAAACAAATTGCATTTAAAAGTACATTTTTTTCTCTATACGACGGTGTAAAAAGTAATATTGTGGGATGTTTAGAAGTTTAAGAATGAAATTTCATTTAAAATTGGTCCAGGAATGTTAATGTTTAATCCATGGCGTACGTAATGAATGACCAGCTCCGCAGAAGTTTAAAAATTTACAGTACCGAAAAATGTAATCCATGGCGTACGTAATGTATGATCAACTCCGTGCGATTTTTTATGTCTTAAATTTTAGTCTTTGAAAAATCATTTTCCAAATAATCGTTGTAATTTGTTAAATTGCATTTTTCTATTATTTTTTTTCTATATATTGAAATTAAATATCTGATAAATCTATGGTGCTGCTATAGAATTTTTAAAAGTAAGATTCATTTTTAATATATATTTAAACGACTTTTCATGAGAAAATAAACATATAAAAGAAAACCGCAATTAAAAGTAAATCGCTGAAGACCGGAAAAATATCCATTTTAGGCATAATTTCGTCTTAACAGGTATAATTGTATGGTATTCTTTTCACCAGGAAATAAATATTTTCCGTTTAAGGCAAGATGGAATCCTGCCTTAAACAGAAAATATTCTCCTTTCGTCTTTTTAGACAGGTTCAATTTTCACTTATTATTTTTTTTCACATACATATATGAGGCATTCTCACATAATTTTGACTTTTAAGTCCCTGAATAATAATTTTTATTTTAGTATATATTTTTGGGGGGGTTTTAATTTCTATACTGGAAAACATCACATTGCATGACTATATTAACGAGATAAATAAGTTTTCGACGATGTTGGGCGTCCAAATATACCAGGAAATTCCTTACCGTTGCGTGTCCCTGATGCTGCTTTTCAAGTTTGGAGCTGTCTGTATAAAATTGTTTCAATAAAAGTAATTCAATTATTTTTTTTCCGAAACTGGGATTATTGTTTTATATAAATATGTAGCATAAAATTAACCTGTACACAGTTTTACGGTTGTTATTATTTTTTAAACTCTGCCCCTGGATTTTAGATTCCTTACCACCCCTCTTGCTAAAATTGTACAGAAAATCACTTTAACAACCACAAAAAAATGTTCAACAATTTTCTCATGCAGAAGTATGCTAAAGAAAGAATGGCTAAAATTCTTTGACAGTAAATTTACTGCACAATTTAAATATCAATTTCAAGCATTGTGGATTTATTGGTAGTCTTACCGTCCCCAAGATTTATTCCTGTACTTTTCTAGGTAAATTGCTTTTTCTTTTTTTTCTTTTTTGTAATTTAATCTAATGTAAATAACTGTTGCTAAAAATCAATGAACATTGTGGTTGTCACTTAGTCTTAACATGATTTGCCTAAAAGTAGGTAATAATTTTCTTTACAGTCCCAACCTTACCTTCCATTTTTTTCCTTACCTTTTTTTCCCCCCTTACCGTCACTTCCCTAACATCCCTTTAGATCAATGTTAAACCAAAATTTTTTACTAAAAATACAACATTGTTATTATTTCTTATTTAAATGCTGTGGGTACTATGAAAATTCATTATAAGTACAAATATAGAGAGATAAAAGGGTAAAGAAAATTAAATTCGCAAGTTTAAACCTCAGTTAAATAAAAAAAAAAAATCGCCGCTGCTGACCGTTTTTTGTTTATTTCGAATCATTAAGGGGTCTCAGGACTCTTAAAATTGGAAAAAAGGAAAAAAAAAAAGACCATTTTCAACATTTAATATCTTAAAATATTAAGACACAATTTTAATTGGGAATGAAAGATATAAGTATGTTCTTTCAATGAAAATATTTAAAAAATTGCAAGATGCAGAATTAGCATTTACAGGGTGCTCTAAACTGTTAGACATTTGACGAGCAGAAAATCGGCATAACAGTTTATGCGCACGATTGTAAAATAAATTTTGCAACTAGAATGAAAATTTTGGTGCCTACTTATACTTCACATTATAATAATTACCCTGAACCTAAATAAATTTGTATTGAAAGCATTTTTATATTTTTAATATAAAGTTGTATTTAGCTAATGCAAAATTTAGAAAATTTCAACAATATAACCTCCTAAAATATTTTATTCTTACAATAAAAAGGAAATTTTAGGTTCAGTTTATACAGACTCTCATGAAACATATGTTTTGAAAATTTCATGAAAAAAGAATCACAAGTTTTTGAGATATCGTGCGCATTATGCCCAAAAACGTCATTTGGAGAAAAATGACTTCAAAGTTTTGGAAACACCGCTTTTGCTATTGAGCGAATATCGTTCTAAAAGCCATAACTTCTGTTCGAATCGGAATTTCAAGATAACAATAATATCAAAATGTTCAGAAAACATAGAAGTTTATCATATAAAAAAATAAAAATTTCGAAAATTTTAAAGCTTTAAGAGTCCTGAGACCCCTTAAGTCATTCGTCTATAATTTTAAAATGTTATTTTATTAAGTTTAATTTCACCCATATATATATATATATATATATATATATATATATATTAAAACAACTATATTCTTATTTGTATACTTATTAAACACCTTTTAAAAGCCAAAACAGCACTTTCCTTTTTATCTTACACTAGCAGGCTACACCCGCTTCGCTGGTCCATTTTACAAATGATCATTGATCCAACAAAATTATGAATTCGACCTTGTATTTTAAATTAATATGGACCTTCACCGGGAAAATCTTTCCGCATTTGCTGAATACTATGCGAACGCTATTTAGCTATTATAATATCTTATGGGTTAGGCAAAATTCGGACTATTCAGAAGAAATTCTTTTTACAGTATATATTTAAAGTAAAGGTTGGGAAGAAAATACGGCCGTTGTGATAATCAGAAATGTTAAAATGTTCTCTAGTCACCACACTACTAAAAGGAGAGATAATTACAATGATTGCAGAGAGTGACCACTGAACATTACTTATGTTCGGATTATTCACTTTCGTTTGATAGTTCTTCAACTCCGGGCTTCTCAGCTTGGTGCTATGTGTGGTTCTGGTAGCTTAAATACAATTTCTCTCTACGTTGCATTATATTTTGTAATACACGTCTTCTAGCAGGTCTACTGCAGTTTTCTATCTTCGGATTACAGCAGAGTAAATACGGTAAAAAAAAAAAAAATGTAATAAATGGTTTGCACACAAAAAGTCTTTAACTTTCATTAAAAGAAATGTAAATCAATAAAAAGAAATGTAAAAAAAAAACAACATAAAAGTGGATTTTTAAAAATGAAGTGTTTGAATAAAATTAAAATAATTTCATTTTCATTACCATTTCCTTTTTATATATATACCACTTGCAATTATGCAACTGTTAACCTGAAAAAAAAACTCAATAACTCATTATGATAGAAAAATAAACCTCTTTTTTTCATCCAATCAAAATCTTCCCAATCGTCCATAATCGGGTGCAGAGCTAAGTTTTACGGCAAACATTAGAAGTGTTTGCAAACTATATGGTTACAAATTTACCAGAGTTAACACACGTAAAACATACGTAATTATGCGCCAGACTACATCCTATTAAATAAAGTCAAATTGCTGTTGGCTGAATTATAGATCTTTCGCCAAAAATACTCTTTGTAAATGACAAATAAAGTCAGTTATACAAAACTTAATAACCTAACACGTTATAATGTAACGAAATAATCTTTTTGATGCACCGAAGACCTTTTTTCATTTCTCTAAAGAGTGCAATAACACGGAGAAATAAATACACTTTTTATTTTAAAAATTACATTATTCTTTAGTCTGCTGCCTAAATAAACCTAAAATCGTTAATTTTTTCCTCAGTTTAGCGAATAGGATTGTGCGTCAGAAGAACTTGCTTTATAATAATTTCTATTTTCAATTTTATCTGCATTTCAGGTACTTTTTTTCTTATCTAGACTAAAATGATAAATCAACAAATATTGTTCCACCAGCCACCATTGGAATTTCAAATTTTTTTACCAAGTATTTATTTTTTAGTGACAGTGAAATAACTGCAAATAAAAATATATATAATACTAAATCTTCTGTTCTCCGTTTGCTTCATAATGAAAAAACATAAATTTACTTATAGCTAAGTACAAATTTCATGTAATCTTCTACAATCGCGATCACTGTCTGACAGTCACTGTCTGATCACTGATCTGACTCTTTCAAATATAAAAGAAACATTAAAATAGTTCAGTAAATACACTAATTAGCAGATAACCTGATTACGGAAGATTAATCCAATATCAAAAACCTTAAAAAAAACTGAAAATGGGATGACGAATTAAAAAGACAATCGAAAATGTATTTCAGTAAGCAATTTTTATTGCAAAATATTTTCTTTTGTGGTATTAATAACGCAAAATTGCATAAATTTTCTTAAGAATAATCTTTAGTACTTAACATTTGAAATAGTAGACTTTTCTAAAAGAAAAATTGGCGATATATGTTAAAAAAAAAAAAAAAAAGAGTGGACAATATTTGTTGATCTGAGTTCGAGGTTATAAAAGTCATAAGTTTGGGGAAAAACAAAATAGCATGTATCCGTAGTAAAGTACGCGAAAAATATTTTAAATATCTGAAATTAAATTATTTATAATATGTGTCTGTGTGTGTGTGTGGGGGGGGGGGGCAAACGTTTGCATTAAAATTTAAATATTTGACTCCACTTTTATAATATTAACTGCTATTTATGTAATATCATTATTTTTATAATTACATCTGCTAGTTTTTTCTGTAAGAGATACATAATAATAATAATAATAATAATAATAATTGTTACTCACAAGGAAGGTCTCTTTAAAACGCATACTCAAAATATTTTGGAAAAGGAAATGCTAATAAAATGACTCCTGTATGTAAAAAAGATCGGTAAAAATATAGCGGTCGAATCACAGTAGAAAATCTGTAAAAAAATATTTTTTCGAGTATTTGGCGCGAACAGACGAACGCTCGACGCTCTTTGGCGAACCAATAGGTTTCCTCGCCAAATGCAAGAGATTGAAATGCATTTATAAATTCCTTGTTAAATAAGTAATTAAATGCCTAATGCTCAATGAATTTAAACTTAAACTGTGGATTAGTTTACTATTTTTGCTCTAAGCTTATATAATATATGCAAATTGCGTGTTACTTGTACTGAGCTATTTAATTTTATACGGTGTCACCGGCTGTATAAGTTTTAAGGGTATTTTAATTAAGAATGCTATCATTAAACATTTCGATATTAAATTGTTGTTTCCATGGCAATAAAACTCTCTTGTTGTATCTGACACTAACAATATCGAAGTCAAATTGCCAATGCTCAGAATCGGATCTTAATTTGAGTTTGAAACACTTTTAATCCATTTAAATTTCATTGTAAATGGCATAAATACGATCGTTAAATTTCATTGTTACGTATATAAATGTATATGACAAAACTGCAGTTATAAATATGTATTTATTTAAGCTAAACGTACTTAAACTAACTTCGTATCGAGAGTTGAAAAAGTTTTTCTTAAAGAATATTTATCATAGTATTATTCAAAATTTTATCGTGTCGCCATCCAGCGCTAAATCGCGAAAAAATGAAATTTTCATTATTTTTTTAGGAATGCTCAATAGAGGTTCTGCGATTTTTTTATGGATATATATATATATTTATGAGAAGAATATTCTATAATTTTTTTTTTTCAAATAATGCTGAGCATGCGCTTATGGGGAACTTCCTTGATATCATTTTATCAATTTTCAGATACATTTTTCTTAACCTGATGCAAAAGATAAATCGCCAAATATTATTTCAATTGCAATATTTCAACTGAGTAATTCTTTAAGTATTACGAACATTCCCTTTCATGTTAAAATTAAATATATTCGTTTTTTTTATATTATCACTCATTAAAATGGATTTCTTTTTTTTCTTTTTTAAAGATTTTAAATAAAATTAGTAACAGTTTTTTGTCTTTAATTTTTCTAGGTGTGATAGCCGTTTCAATTTTTTCAACAACAAAAAATTTCGCCAAGAAATAAAATGGTAACCTTATCGTCCAAAATAACAGAACTTTTCGTCATACTTCTATAACTAATCTAGGTAGAATGATGTGTTATAGCTTAAAACCTTCCCTGAAACGATACCTATCTAACGGTATCAGTTCCGTAAAAATCCATGCAGTAGGACTCGAAATCTAGGCGTTCGGAACAAAATTTCCGTTTGGATTTTAGATATATAATAGATAGATAATAGAATAGATAATATATTTTATATATATATATATAATAGAATAGATAATAGATTACGTGTTATGAACTATCTCAAAGTTTAAAACAGATCGCATTGTTAGATTTCTAATTTTAACAATATCGCGTTATGTTAGTTCCACATTCCACCACGAGGGAGCGCACTCTATTCTTAACAAAAGCGTATCTGAACGAAACTCCTTCATGCAACCTTTCCGTAGATACATGAATCGGGAGGGTGGCGGTCTTAACAAATAATGTAAGATAATTGCTGAAATTACTACGAAAAATATGTTAAAGGGGCCCTACGCGGGCCCCTAATAGAGTTAGAGTAAATCGGAAGACGGCAAAATAATCGCGGGGAAAAGTTTGCTTGGGTGCTTTGGAGCTACTTTTGGCGCGAGATCTAAGCTCTACGACCAATAGGAGCCCAGATATTTAAGGAAATATGAAGTAACAAAGTCCAATATAAAAGAATTTTCCGTAATAATTCTATAACTAATCTAGGTAGAATGATGTGTTATAGCTTAAAACCTTCCCTGGAACGATACCTATCTAACGGTATAAGTTCCGTAAAAATCCATGCGGTAGAACTCGAAATCTCGGCGTTCGGAACGAAATTTCCGTTTGGATTTTATATATACTAGGGGGCTCGGCCCCCTACGAGCTACGCTCGCCAACCCCCGTCCAGACACCGCAGACTCTAAATGCACGCTAATTTGATCGGCTTTAAAAATATTTCAAAAGATTGAATTATAATTTAAAAAACAATGGCGATCTCCCTATAAACGAATTTCTATTCATTTCTCTTTGATTGGGGAATTTTAACGCAAAATCCGCTGCGTTACTACTTGATTATCCCGTCGACCCATTTCGCCAAATTATATAAATCGCCAAACCACTCGCCAAATTATACAAATTGACATAATTTTTATTTTAAATAACGAAAGAACAAATAAATTAGTACAACATTAATAAAAATACAAATAAAACGTCGAAATAAAAATAACTTGATGACGTAGACACGTGTAACAACATTTCAAAATAAGTTAATATAAAAGGAATTAAGTAAACAGAGTCTTTGTCTCCTGGTATTTTTTAACAAAGCGAAAAGAAAGTTCTTTTAAATGAGACATTTTAAATTAATCGTTTTTAATCTGACGTAATTTTTACCAAGCTATTCTTTCTCTGTTAAATATTCACGTGAAAATACCAGTTGAAAAGTATCCTCTCAAAATATCAAATAAATGTCTAGCGCAATTTTTAAATTTAAACCGTTTTGCAATATTATTTTGCGTTCATTTTATGTAATAACTGTAATGTGACGTAAATATGACGTAATTTCTCCTATTTAATACTTCTAACGCATGTTAACAAATTTATTATTTTACAAATTCCTTTCTCTCTTAAAATTCACGTGTAATTATAGTTTTTATGACGTAATTTTTAATAAGTTCCTGCTTTTTGCACATAATTATTTAATTCTAATTCCAAATGTTTTTTTTCTGTTTATAATAGTCACGTGTAAATAATTTTTTAATTTATTTACACGTATAAATATTTTTTTTTTGAAGCAAACATTATTGCGTCCTCTGTTTATACAGTTGGCAACAGTTTAAATTAATATCACTTTCTAAAATCTGTAAAATATATCTCTAGAAATGCTGAAAATTTGAATTTAAAATAGAAATAAAACCTCAAAAAATGAGTCAAAATAAAAAAAATAATGCAATCTGCACTCCGGCAAATTCTAACGCATAAAATGATCTAAAAATGATTACACTGCCCTGTATAGTTTTTGCTGCTATAAAACTTTTTTAGTGGAACGATTTTGTCCAACTTTAGCATTAAATATCTCTTAAAATAATTCTTCGATTTGAAAACTGTCTGCTTCAGCGTGTTTATCAAACATTTCTGTATAAAACCACCGATTTTTATATTTTTGTATGCATTATTTTTCTTAATATTAACGAAGAAAGACCTCCAGTCACAGAAAATTCAAAACCGGCGGCGGCGGCGGCGGCGGCGGTGACAGCGGTAGTTACTTTTTTTTAGAATAGAGAGATAATAGATGATATGATACTGAAGATATAGCATGTGTATGGATTTTTATTTTCGTACCGCAGATAGACACATATGCATTTGCATGCACTCGTTTTTTGTGAAAAAGATATCAGCATAAATATTCCAAAGTATTAAAATCAATAATTTTTGGCTCATTCTTAGCAATTAGAAATATTAAAAGACTGAAGTAAGAAAAAATATATTATTTATTTATTTATTTAATTTGCAGCTGTATATTCAACAGCCATGGCATTAATAATAAAAGCATATACGGTATCAGTAAATAATCGATGCGATGAGTTAGTGTCGTAATCAAAGCAAAATGCATTTTTACTTTTGTTTCAAACTTCATATCGTCCATTTTAGAGCTTTATGAACCCCAAAGGAAATGTACATTCTAAAGAAAATTTAGGTTAACTAAGACCGGAACAATATCCGTTTTAGACAAATTTTCGTCTTAACTGGCGTAATTTTATGGTATTCTATTCGTTAAACGGAAAATATTCTCCTTTTGTCTTTTAGACAGGTTCAATTTTCCCTTTTTTTTTTCATATATATATATATTTATATAAAATCCAAGTCTCTGTGTGTCCCTCACGATTCCGGTAGGACCACCTCATTGAAATGAGTAATTGTTGAAAAATACAAATGCAGGGTTACCACAGTAGCGCCAAATGTTGGCCAACTTGGCGATAGCTGGCTGATTTGGCGAAATTCCCATTTAAAACCATTAATATTTCATAAAGGAGGTCACCAAAATTTAATTTAAACTCCGCTGTTTTAAGATATTTTTTCAAAATCTATGACTGAGAATTTAAAGTGCATCTTTACATCTTCCTCCCGATGCTTCTAATAAAATAACCGCCAATAGACGACGCTGTACTGTATGAGCTCCTAACTGCGCGATTTTAATGTGCTTTAGTTACTTTTCCAGTATAGGTGCCTTGGCGAAAAAGGAAATTTGGCAATATATTTTCCGGGGACCTATCCACTGTTACATTTTATATACACACGCATTTTTTTTTCGATATTTATAGGATTTATTTAACATAAAAAAGCCGTTTCTCTAATTTTATACAGAAACAGATGTAATTTGTACATAAAAACATCAATAATATACATATAAAATAAACATATAAAAAAAAACGCTCATCAAGTTTGTTTTCATAGCTGTTTATATGATTTGACAACAAATCTCGATATTTTTCCGTTATACGGACACCATGCCAAAATGTATGCTAATGCACCAATTATTTCAAAATGCTAAAAGGTATTTTAATTTTATGCCAGCAGTTTAATATGAGTTTTATTTTATTGCTTTATTTTATAACAGTTATTTGTTCAATTATTTTAAGTATATATTTGTGATTTGATGAAATAGTTCGTAAAAGTCTGGAATTTTCAAATGTTATATTTTTTAAATGCTCACTTTAGTATCGACAATATTTTTTCTTTTATTTTTCAAATGCCTCAATTCACGTGATTTTCATTTTGCGCCATTTATTACACTTGGCGACAATGGTATCCGTATAACGAAAAAGTACCCAAATCTCACTTTCTGATGCCCAAATTACACAAATCTTTTTTTTAAAAACGCCAAAGCCCCTACAGTGGAAAAGTATCAAACTGTCTATTATTTTGCAATATCTGTGTTATAGTTTATACTATATGCAAAGAGTTTAAACATTAAATATTAAAGTTTCGGCACAGATGTCATATACGCCCCATGTTGGCGCGATTTTTTTCTGACGCCAATGTCATGTACACAACGGTTACTTAACTGTCGCAAAAGTGTCGTTATTTTGCTTGATATGGTAACCCGGATGTTGTTGTTTATGCTGTTGACGTTTTCGCCAAATTGGCGTCGGAAAAAAATCGCTCCAATATGGGGTATATATGACAACTGTGCCAAAGTTTCTATAAAGCAGTATAAGACTAAAAAATTAAGAATAAAATAAATGTAAAATAAGCCTAAAGAAGAAAGAAAAATCATGCGTTAAGCATAGAATATGAAACACTTTCCAACACATCCTGAATGCTTTAACAAAACTTCGTTATTTCGGGAAATAAGATAAATAAGATAACTAAGTAAACATTTTAGAAAACGCATAAAAAATTTTAAAAATTGATTTCAGCAGTTACCGTCCATAGCCAATAGTACCGTTATTACATGCCACTATTTAGCTAAAATTTATTTTAAACTACTCTTAAAGCTACTGAAATCACATTTCCAGATATTATCATCCATAGACGGTTATGTATCCAATTCTTTGCGTGACCCTGGTTATCATTTTATCTATATTCTACCGACATTTCTTAGTAAACTAAATGCAGTTCAGCGTAAAACTGCATAACTCCTTTAAAAACCACCTTTAAGCAATTTATTCTCATACTCAGTAACCCTTAAGAATTCTTTTGTGTAGCCCTGCATATGAACTGTAGCATTTATACACACGGTATAGTATGGATAAATGTAGTAAAACATAAAAGCGCATATCATAATTAAAAATGCATTTCTAGCAATCATTGCTTATGTACAATACTTCGGAGAAAAGTTTCTTGGCGAGAAAAAATTTTGCCAACGTATTTTCTGACAACCTATTTACTGCTTCATACTCACAAGCAATTTTTTGCATATGTATACAATTTATTTAATGTAAAAAAAGCTATTTACCCATTTTTATAAAGAAACAGAAGTAATTTTTGCACAGATGTCATATACGCAAAACAGTTTATATAATTTAAAAACAGAAAATAAAAATAAATAAACAATTTATTAATAAATAAAAAACAACAGCCGGGTTACCATAGCAGGCAAAATAACACAATTTTAGCGCCAGTTAGGTATCCCGGTTCATATCTGAAATCTGTGCCGTAATTTGTATATAAAAAATATTATATATATTTAGAAATGATTTTTTTTATGTATATAAGTGCATATATAAACAAAAATAAAAGTTCATTAGATTTGTTTTCATGGCTGTTTATATATTTTGGCAACATATCTCACTTTCTGATGCCCGAATTACGCCAAGCTTTTTTAAAAAATGCGCTATAATGGAAAAGTACCCAAATAAATAATTAACAGAAATAACCAATCCTTCTATATATAAAAAAAAGTTTAGATTTGGAAATGGACCAATGAACATCTGCGTAGATATTCCGGGTTGATCCGCATCCAATTTGAATGCTTAAGCATGGCCTTTCATCGTTAATATTAAGAAAACTGTTGCATACAAAAATATGAAAATCGGTGGTATTATAGAAAAATGTTTGATAAACACGCTGATGCAGACAGTTTTCAAATCGAAGAATTATTTTAAGAGATATTTAATGCTAAAGTTGGACAAAGTCGTTCCATTAAAAAAGTTTTATTTGAGCAAAAACTATACATGAGAATTTAATCATTTTTAGATCATTTTATACGTTATAAGTTCCCAATGCGCAGATTGCATTTATTTTTCTTATTTGACGCATTTTTTGAGGTTTTATTTCTATTTTTAATTCAAATTTTCAGCATTTCGAGAGATGTTTTTTACAAATTTTAGAAAATGTCATTAATTTAAACTGTTGCCAATTGTATAAACAGCGAAACAAATTATCATATCAAATATTTCTTCAAATTAAAAATTTATTTACACGTGACTATTACAAACAGAAAAAAACTTTAAAATTAGAATTAAATGATTACATGTTAAAAGCAGGAAAATTACGTCATAAGAACCATATTTACACTTGAATTTTACGTCATATTTAAAATGCCCAAAAAATATGGTAAAACAATTTAAATTGAAAAATATATTTGCGCGAGATATTTTGAGATAATCTTTTCAACTATTATCGTGAATTCGAAGACAGCGCAAATAATATTTCCTTCTAACAACAAAAGTATTTTTACGTGAATATTAATAAGATAAATAAAAGTTTGGTGTAAATTACGTCAGATTTGAAACGATACATTTAAAATGAATTATTTAAAAGAACTATCTTATAGCGCTGCTAAAAAATACCGGGAGACAATGACACTGTTTACTTAATTCATTTTACATTAGCTTATTTTCAAATAACTAATGTGTTTAATTAAATACGAAAACAGCCATTGTATCTCTTAACAGCAACAGATTTGGTCTTAAAAATCCCCAATCCAAGAAAAACGAATGGAAACCCGTTTACAGAGAGATCGCTACTGTTTTTTTTAAATTTTAATTCAATATTTTTAAAACCGATCAAATGCGTGCAATTAGCGTGCTTTTTGGATTTTGGCGTGCCTGAAGGGGGGTTGGCGAGCTTAGCTCGTAGGGGGCAGAGCCCCCTAGTTATACAAACTAAAACTTTTCATTTCGAGATCAAAGCATTGTTTTTAATTTCGATTAAAAATACATATATCATTGGATAACTTTAGTTGAAATTAGGTTCACGGCTTAATATCTCATTCCATAAACCTAAACAAACATGTGATTCATTCATCGTGAACCGTAAAAAATATTAAATCATTGAGGTAATCATTCACAAAGTAAGTTCTCCAACAATCAATGGACAATATTCTAATGACGTCATAGTAGGTAAAATGGTGGCGGTATACTTTGTTTATGGTTTGAAATCACAAAGATTTAATTTTGCAATGTCTCTTAGTTACATTATTTTATTGTCATATTAAGGCCTCCTTATCATAATATTATGATAAGGGAGTCTTGGTCATATTTATGAGCTCAGAACAAAAGCATATTTTTTCATTATTAAGTTATTAAAGACGGAAAAAAATTATAAATGTGCATGATTTGAAAAAATTAAATAATTTTCTTTCTTAATACCAAAAAATAACATCGGGAAGTAACAGCGAGTTTAAGTTGAATACGTTTAGCTGTTTAATTCTGTTGTAATATTCAAAATAACTGTCTTTATTAGATTTCAGTAAACAACATCAGGGCCCGATTAAACTTTAAAGTTGGAGGAATTACAATGTCATTTCAGGACTTTTCTTTTGGAGAAGCTTTTCTAAATTCCACATATACATGGAAACTCTTCAGTGTTAGAAATATTATTCCTAGAACTGGCATAACATGAGAACGGCCTGCAATTTCACACAAGTTTTACTAAAAACTGGTTACTTTTTTGTTATAGAGGCACACACTATTAGAATTATGACACGTTGCAGCCAATTTCGCCAAAGTCGTAACCAAGATCGTGAAGCACACACATATAATACCATATAATACCATTTCATGAAATCGTATACGACAATTTAATAGTTTTTACCTTACTTCAAGTGTGTAATTTATTTATTTTTAAGGCTTAACTATCTAAATTGTCCAATATATGAATTTAAAAAAATGTAAACAAAGATTGAATAAACATGACCGCAAAAAGCATCAAATCTGCATAACACTTGGAACCAAACTGTGTAGATTAGTGGTCTTCTACTGTACAGTTTTTCATAAATGTGTTTCGTTCTTAAAATGTGTTATTTTCATCTATCACTGCGGAACAAACGAGAAAACTCATATTCTTGCACATGAGTTGTATATATCTTTATATCTAAATTTCCGTCATTTTTGACGGGCTACCTTTCTAGCATATATATAATATATATGCATAACTACTAGAATATTCTTACTCGTATATTTATTAAACACCTTTTAAAAACCAAAACAGCACTTTCCTTTTACCTTACTTCATTTGAAATTGAAGATATAGCGTGCATCTAATTTTTTTTTTTTTTTTTTTTTTTTTTTGCGTATAGTAGACACACATGCAGGGTGCATATATTCGTTTTTGGGGAATAAGATATAAGCATAACTATTCCAAAGAATTAAAGTCAATATTTTTGGCTTATTCTTAGCCATTAGAAATATTAAAAGGCTGAATGTAAAAGAAAATTCTTTATTTTATTTATTTATTTATTATGCATTTGTGTATTCAACAGCCATGGTATTAAAAATAAAAACATATACGGTATGAGTAAATAATCCATGTGATAAGTTAGTGTGGTAATCAAAGCAAAATGCACTTTTTACTTCTGTTTCAAACTTCTTATCATCCAGTTTAGAGCTTTATGATCCCCAAGGGAAATGTACTTTCTAAAGAAAATATTCGTTAACTCCTTATTTTTTCAGCTAACGACTGAAAAAGGGAAAAATGTGGTATTTTGTATAAGAATAGGTTTATTTCTTCATGTTTCCGCATTATTATTATAGAATCATTAATTAATGTTTTTTTTTGTTTGTTTTTTTTTAAGGGCGAAAAAAAGTTCATTTTTACAAACGGCTTTAAATAGTTATACTTTGTAAAAATGCAGTCTAAAACAGTTAATGAATCTTTAAAAAATTAAGTTAATTAAAATTTTTTATCGTACAGAATGAAATATCGTATGTATTTCTCTCTCTCGATTTTTGTTTTTCAGTTTAGAATATGTAAATTAGAATATTTTTAGATTTCTTTTTCCCCCTCTGAGAATTTTATTTTTATATAGTTAGAAATATTATTGTAACGTATGTACCATGAAAATATCCGTTTTGACAAACTTTCGTTTTAACAGATATAATTGTATAGTTTTCTTTTCGCCAGGAATAAATATTTTCCTTTTAAGCCAAGACGAAATCCTCTCTTAAACGGAAAATATTCTCCTTTCTTCCTTTAAACAGGTTCCATTTTCACTTATTTGTGTGTGTTTCAGACATATATATATATATATATATATAACCATTAAATAAACATTACTATCCACCAACAAAAACTGTGAAATTATGAATAAAATGAGATTAACAAATTGACAAAATTACAGTTCCCCCAACACATTTAACATAGATTCCAAACACATAGAAAAAAAAACATCAGAAATTGAATAACAGAAATGGTTTAATGGAAATTTTTAGAATTTA
The DNA here is from genome assembly GCA_963932465.1 of Maratus speciosus. Lineage (NCBI taxonomy): Eukaryota > Metazoa > Arthropoda > Arachnida > Araneae > Salticidae > Maratus > Maratus speciosus. The sequence goes on along the minus strand of OZ010786.1, from coordinate 50,342,229 downwards.
GACAGAATCGTTGGGTCCCAAATGCCTAAAGTTCGACAAATAAAATGTGTGGTTTTCATCTTCATATTAGCCATAAATTAGTTAAAGAATATGAATTTGGGACAACCACACACATAAAACAGAGAAATAAACCATTGAACACCAATTAAGTTCAAAGTAAAACAAGATTAAAAAGCACAGGGGAAAAATAAAAAACAAATTACCAAATTAAAATCCATACGGTCTTAGCATGAGGCATAAAATAATACATTCATTGGAGATCACCAGCACATGTTGCCAAAAAGTGTTTTATATCATGGTGGACCAAGGTTCAACAATATACAACACAGCCAAGCACACTCTCATCATATATAACCAGCGCCCTCTATAGATAATTTAGAATAAAGAATTGAACTGCTCCATGCATTCAAATTAATCAGTGTGGTACTGTCATCTATTGACTTATTAGTAAATAAAAAGTATTATATAATAAAAATTATTTATAACTATTAATGGATTAAGTTTTAAAGCAAATACTGTTTAGATATATATATATATATACTAGGAGGCTCTGCCCCCTGCAAGCTACTCTTGCCAACCCCCGTTCAGACACCGCAGAATCTAAAAACACACTAATCTCATGGGTTTTAAAAATATTAGAGAAGATTAAATTATACTGAAAAAAGTTGTGACTCCCTGTAAACGGGTTTCCATTCAATTCCCTTTGATTGCAAAAATCTAAGGCCGAATCAGTTGCTGTTAAGACATCCAATGGTTGTTTTCGTTTTTGATTAAAGAAGACCAGTTAAGCATTTGAAAAGAAGCTACAATAAAATGAATTAAGTATACGGAGTCTTTGCCTCCCGGTATTTTAAAACAATATCTATAACAATAGCCTAAGTCATGTGACTATCATCAACAGTACCGGGCGGACCACTTCGCTTTTTATACTCTAGGTGCCATTTTGGTACTTTAATGTTAGCCAGGCAAAGGTGATAAGTCGCCAAATATTATTCTATCGCCATCATTTCATCTATATTATAAAAGTTCAAGTCATCAGCTGCCATAAACAAATACGGTCTGATCCCTTCGCCTTTCATATGAAAGTTTGGCACAGATGTCATGTATATTGGCGCGATTTTTAATTCCGGCGCCAATTTAGGGAAAGCATCAACAGCATAAACAACAACATCCGGCTTACCATATCCAGCAAAATAACGATACTTTGGCGCCAATTAATTACCCCTTGCGTATATGTCACTGGCGTCAGAAAAAAATCGCGCCAATATGGGGCCGTATATGACATCTGTACCGAAAGTTTTCCATTTTGATTAAAAAATCAAAATTTCTTTTTTGAATAAAACTACATAAAAGTTCCCATGGTCGCAAAGAATTCTTGGTACTGTTACGCTAGCCGGGTGCAATTCTCGCTAATAGCTTTTTTTCAACTTGCCAGTTAGCATTTTTTTTATTTTTCGAGTGGTAAATTAAAACATTGATTTGAAATTGAAATTAAAGTCATGGTTTGTTGCATTATATGATATTTGGCCAGATGTCATATACGCACCACAGGTTTGGCGTGACCTTTTTTTTTACGAAAATTTGGCGAAAACCTCGTTTTCGAATACCAGTTACATATGTATTTTTGGTACTACTTAGTTATCCCGTCGACCAAAAATCTATCGCCAAACTATAAGATTAAAGGCCAATAATGGTTGATCGTAAATGTCACATTCACTTGACTTTAAGCAAGTTACACGTGTTTACGTCATCAAGTGATTTTTATTTCGACATTTTATTTGTATATTTATTAATGTTATACTAATTTCTTTGTTCTTTCTTTTTTTTTTAATAAAAATTATGTATAATTATTGATTTATGTATAATTTGTATAATTTGGCGAGTGGTTTGTCGATTTATATAATTTGGCGAAATTAGTCGACGGAATAACTAAGTAGTACCGTATTTTTTAATTATTTTGTATAGTTTTCAAAAGGAAATAACAAAAACAAATTTATAACTATAGAAGAAAATAATTTATATAATTTAAAAAAAGAAATAAAAGTAAATAAACATTTATTATTAAATAAACAACAATAACCGGGACCGGGTTACCATGTCAAACAAAATAATGCAATTTTGGCGTCCATTAGGTACCCCGGAGCGTATATGATATCTGTGCCTTATATTTTTCTTTTCGTTGTGTTAAAAAAAAGAAAGAAGTGAAAGCCATCGATTTAAAATTAAAGTTTTATATTTTAAATAAAATGAATGAAAGGATTATTTTTTAAATGAAATTAATGAAATAAAAAAAAAATGCGACGGAAAAAATGTTTGGTGATTTATCACCTGCGTCTCGCTAACGTAAAGATATAGAGTTCTTGATTTCTCTATCAGAATCTTTCGATTTAGCTAAAGATTGTTCAAGTAAATTGAATTATGAATAAAATAACATGATACATTACTTAGCATACATTTAAGGGAGGCCAAACTGGTCGCCAAATTAGTTTAAAATAATAACCTTTTCTGAAATATGAAAAAAAAATATCTGTTATGATTAAAATTTGAGTTGCCATCATTAGAAAAAAGTTTTTAAAATTAGAAAAAAAATCAATATTTCGAAAAATAATTCGAATTTAAAAATTCTAATACCAGTTTTGAAATCTGGGTATCAATACGGATTTTTGGTGTTAATTTCATCGCAAAGTATTCCATATTTTAGGAGAAATCACCGTGAAACATAAGCAGTTGTTTAATCAGTTGTTTCAAAGAATCGTTTCATAAATTCGTTTCATTAGGATTTTATATATATAGGGTAGATATATTTGTATATAAATATACATATATACACATAACCACTGTATTCTTGCTTGCATATCTATTAAACATAGTTTAAAAGCCAAAACAGCACTTTTCTTTTTATGTTACTTCATTTGTGGCTGAAGATATAGCGTGCTTCTGAATTTTTTTTTTCAGTAACATAGATAGACACACATGCATTTGTATGTATTCGTTTTTGGTGAATAAGATATCAGCATAAATATTGTAAAGTATTAAAATCAATATTTTTGACTTATTCATAACCATTAGAAATATTAAAAGGCTAAAAATCTTTATGTTACTTTATTTAATTATTTATTATGCAGCTTTGTATTCAACAGCCATGGCATTAAAAATAAAAGGTATCAGTAAATAACAGATGCGACAAGTCAATGTGGTAATCAAAGCAAAATGCAATATTTACTTTTGTTTCAAACTTCTTATCATCCAGTCTAGTGCTTTATGATCCCCAAAGGAAACGTACTTTCTAAAGAAAATTTCCATTAACTTCTTATTTGTTTTCAGCTAACGACTAAAAAAGGGTAAAAAAATGCTTTTTTGTATAATAATAGTTTTGTTTCTTCATTTTTCCGCATTATTTTTACAGAATCATTAATTAATGTTTTTTGTAAAAGGGAGAAAACAAGTTCATTTTTTACAAATTGCTTTAAATTGTTAATACTTTGTACAGGCTAAAACAATTAATGAATTTAAAAAAAATGAAGTTAATTAAAATATTTTATCGTATAGAGTAAATTATCGTATGCATTTTTTATCTCTCGATTTTTGTCTTTCAGTTTTAGAATATGTAATTTGGAATATTTTTAGATTTTTTTTTCCACTGAGAATTTTATTTTTATATGATTAGAAATATTATTGTGACATATCTACCAGGAAAATATCCGTTTTAGACAAATTTTCATCTTAACACGTATAATTGTATGGTATTACTTTCGTCGGGAACAAATATTTTCCGTTTAAGTCAGGACGAAATCCTCCCTTAAACGGAAAATATTTCCCCTTCTCCCTTTAAACAGTTTCAATTTTCACTTATTTGTTTGCAAAACGCATATGTACTATATATACACATGCGTGTATATATATATACATATATATATCCAAAAACCAAACCAAAAATTCAAATCACAGAACTGATCCAAAAATAAAAAATCAACTAAACCAAATGACAATAACTAAAATAACTTAAAACAGCAAACTTTACAAAACAACAAACTTTAAAAAACAGCAAGCTTTAAATAATATGCAATAACTAAAACGAGAAGAAATTAAACCAATGGAAACAAGTGGCATGGCTTGTGACATGCACTGCGGGGTTAAACCAGTTTTAAGTGCACAATGCTCCCCTAACTACCTGTCAATACCAAATGGAAAAAACTAACAAGTCAAATGAGCTGAAAAGACTCATCGAAAACAAAATCAACTAAACGTGAAATTTCAACATACGTGCACGTAATCCTTAAACAGTCAAACTTACAGTTAATCCTCTCTTCGCATCCACAATACATCTAAATCCCTGCGATAAGTCTTACACTTTACGAAATTATGCAGCAAACTCTTCAAAAATATCTCGAGATAGCCGTGGTGCAATGCCAGAATATATCATTTGTAAAGCTCTTCAATTTTTTTTTTTTTTTCAATATTTGAAGTCAATCTATTTATACGGTTTAACCCGTTAACAAAAATATTTTTATATATTGAGATATGCACATTTGAACCAAAATGTAACATTTTTATATTTTCAAAGTTAAAGCTTTTTCGTTTGTCATATATACCCGTTTTTAACCTACCATTTTTTATCTCGATATTCATATCTAAATAATTGACCATGTTTTGACTTTTTGACTCCAGTTTCAAATTTAAACCATTAGGATAGCAATCGATTTTTTTCTTTTTCACGTCATTGCATCTTACTATTTAAATGTCCTCAATATAGCAAAAACTTTTCATATCTTCGTTCGTATCAATATGTTCCTTGTGCATATATAAGTAGAGTATATACATATATATATATATATAACCACTGCATTCTTACTTGCATATTTATTAAACACTTTTTAAAAGCCAAAACATAACTTTCCTTTTTATCTTACTTCATTTGAAGTTGAAGATATAGAAGATAGATTCTTAACAATTAGAAATACTAAAAGGGTAAAAATCTTTTATTTTATTTAATTATTTATGCAGCTGTGCATTCAACAGGCATGGCATTAAAAATAAAAGTATATACGGTATCAGTAAATAATCCATGCGACAACTTAGTGTGGTAATCAAAGCAAAATGCACTATTTACTTTTGTTTCAAACTTCCTATCATCCAATTTAGAGCTTTATGATCCACAAAGGAAATGTACTTTCTAAAGAAAATTTTTCACCTAACTACTATAAAAAACGAGAAAAAAAGCTATTTTGTATAAGAATAGTTTTATTTCTTCATGTTTCCGCATTATTTTTATAAAATCATTAATTAATGTTTTTTGTAAAAAGGCGAAAAGAAGTTCATTTTTACAAATGGCTTTAAATAGTTATACTTTGTAAAAATACAGTCTAAAACAATTAATGAATCTTTAAAAAATGAAGTTAATTAAAATATTTTATCGTACAGAATGAAATATCATCTCTATTTTTTTTCTCTCGAATTTTGTTTTTGAGTTTTAGAATATGTAAATTGAAATATTTTTAGATTTTTTTTCCCCTCTGAGAATTTCCTTTTTAATGTAATTAGGGATGCTATTGTGACGAGTTTTAAAAAATTAGTATTTTTCAAAAAGGCAGATAGAGAATCTACAGCATTTTTTAATATTATTTTGAAAAATACTTATAACTTTCATGAGCGCCATATGTTAATTTAATCATACAAGAATGTGGATCCTTTTTTAATTTATTATGACAAGATATTGAAAAGCAAAAGTCACATTTGTCTCGGATGTTAATCAAACTTTCAGAGATAAAATTTTTCTCGGATATAAATGAAACTCCCTGACACCATTTTATAAGGTCACATCCGTTTCGGATATAGAAATAAACTAATCGGACGTGCCAATTCCCAAACTTTCTCTAGCTTACGAATTGAATATTTGCAACTGAGAGAAAAAATGCCCAAACCGGGATTCGAACCCAGATCCTTCGCCTATAGGGACAATTGTCTACCGTTTAAGCTAACTGTGCCGACAACCGGTGAGCGTATTTCGTTCAGATAACCTAATTGGTAATAACATCTGGTCTGTCTAGATGTTGCGTTTTCCTTCTACCTCATACACGTTAATGTTTCAAAATGTTAAAACACATTGTTATATTTCAATGTCATTACTTCAACACTACATCAACTTTAATTACCCGACTGCCAAGAAGGGTTATGTGTTTCTCGCGTATCTGGGTATGTGGATTTCTTTATACTCTCGAAACATCCCAACGGCTGGATAGATTTTAATTAATGAGGTTTCTATCGATTCGTCTTAACCGTCCAATGGTTATAGGCTAAGTTTTGTTTTTATAAATTCAAAATGGCGGCCGTAAAGTACAAAATGGCGGTAGAGCCGAAAACATTTTCTACGCACCCTATTGAGTGGCATATCATTGGATAGGTCTTTCAAAATGAAGACAATGTTTTATTGACTATTTTACAGTCAGAAGCTCCGTTTGAATATTAAACAACCTGGAAATTGTTTAGGTAGGATCTCTAGCTTTCCTGCAACTCTAACCTTCATAGACATCTATAGGCCTCATCAAAACAGTGTTTATAGATAGGAACTAACAATTAAACACAACTTAAAACTCATCAATACTAATAAATAAAATATAGGTAAGTAATATAAAAAAATAGTTTCACATTAATGAGAAAGAATTAATTAGTTCACTTTTTACGCAGTTGGGTTTTTTGATTTTTTAAATTTAATTTTTACTTGTTTTCATCTTAAATTTGTGCTTCATTTTATTAATCAGAGTAAAAACGAGTTAAGGGCGATCATGATATTTAATAAAATCAAAATTTTTGTTATTCTGTTGTAAATTAGCTGTGTGCGAATGGCCGAATTGGCTGGATACGAAGTGCCCGTCATTGCACAAGCAGCCGATATACAAGAGAACTCTGAAAAATCAAGAAAATTGCACTGAAATCGCTATCGCAGCGCCACCTTCGGGGGTAATATTCTCATTTTACGCTGGGACCTTATGTCCATAGTCAAAAACATATATATTCACACAGTATTAAGCACACAGTAAGAAACATTAAGTGTGATTTTTGTATGATGGTATCCTATCTATATTATAAAGGGAAAATGTGTCTGTACGTAAGGCTGGCGTCAATATTTGACGATGAAATTTTGGTTTTGCAATTTTCGCTACTGCAATTTTCGTTTATTTCTGAACATCGCGCATTTTCAATTTTACGCAGTCATATATGAGAAAAATCTATTACCAAATACAATTTGCTTGAAAACTTTATTTTGACATATTTATTATGGCTTTTAAAAGAATTTTCACGCATGAATTTTTTTAATCTATCTCTATGAAATAACCCATTTGCACTTAAAATACATAAATAGTTCAGCATTTGTCTCTGGCTAATTTTTCATAACGATATTAAAACTTTATGAATCCATTATATTGAAAAGTCACTGTTCGTTTGCATTTCACAGCTACTCCTCCTAGAATACGTTCCGTTGGGCGATCCAATTTACTCCAGTTATCCACGTGCATCTGAGGATGTCTCAAAATTTTTTATTTGAATTAGTCTTCGAGATATTAATTTTTTCGTCATTTTTAATGACATTTCTGCAATGATGGCAAATAAATTACTCTATTTTTGTGTAGAAAAGGGAAAACAATAGGAATTATGAGATTTCTTTGTTTGGCATCATTTTGAAATATAAATTAACTTCTATTTGGATAGATAGTGAAAATAATATTGTGATTGAGAATTGTATTTTCAAGAAATACAAACTTATTTTCACATATATTCAATATTCAGGAATCAATTTATTTTAGAAATCAAAAAATCTTCGGTCAATTGGAGCATTGAGATAAATTCCATTGACATAAAAAGAAAAAAGTAAATCGTTGTTTTTTAATTTTATTTAAAGTAGAAAAAAAGAGATTCTCAACTGTTTCCTTAACCCCTTGACCTCCCGGCTTAATTTACCAGTGAAGGACTATATACAAAGCTATGCGGTGTAAAATGTTGGTGTCATAAATCTCACCTTCGACCACTGCCTGTTACACCAGTTGCATATCACAGACCAATCCAACTCAAATATGCAACAATTACTGTGCAGTGAACGACTTATGGGTGTACGTCGTGGTCGTCGATTACTGAAATGAGAGGTGTCCTGGCGGTCAAGGGGTTAAGTTGGCGATTAAAACTTTTTACAAGGAAACAAACTGCTTTATAAAGAAAAATTATGTTTCTCTAAGAATTTATTTCAATTCATAAATATAAAATGCTTTTGAATAAATTAGTCAAAATAAAGTCATTTTTGTATAAGTTCACCCATTGACGTCATTTCTACTAGCTTCGAAATTAGAAACCAAATCTTGGAAGAGTGAAAAGCTTTTGACAAATAAAGTTAAGCATTTTTATTGGGAAAGCTTTTCACTTAAATTTTAAATGTAATTTATTATTTGAAATATTGTACTTAATAAAATGAATACAATAATTACCTTCTAAATTTACAATGAAGTTAGATTTAATTTTCTCTAAAAGAATCGAATGTTCTCATCCAATTCAAAAGCAAACAACACATCGGGTTACCACGCAACTAATACTAATATAGAAAACCTTTCTGAATTGACTATGTGCCAGATTATCAAACTTTTCCAGAATTTTCATGCATGTAGAGATATAAATAAGCTAGGTACACGTCTGCGTGCGCGAACACGTACACATGCCAATTTTTTTCATGCTGTTTAAAACAAAGCTGGACGTTATAAAACGTGTCAAGCCACATTCGGTAAAATACGCCGATTGACGTGCAAATCAATTATGAAATATTAAACCGTTTGCTCTTAAAATAAAGTGAAAATTTCAGCATTCTTTAGTTTCCGAGTAATACAACATATTATGTTGTATATAACAAATTATGTTGTATTTTTGTTACACAACTAAATTGCCAAACGAAATTAAAATTTCACAAATAAATATTTGAAACATATTTTAACAGATGTGTAATTGAACTACACGTTTAATCCTTTGCGGTCGTATTAAGGTTATACTCCGGTGTCATGATCGTTGAAATTATTTTTCGTTCAACGAACAGTAATATTTAATATGCAAAATTATGAAAGAAAAACAAAATTTATTTTTTAAAACTTTAGATGTATGTAACACAATAATACATTTTGATTTTATATAAAAATAATATTTTATAGTTCTCCATCGTGTGGTATATTTCAAAGAAGTTTCCAATAAGCAGCACTTAATTTTTCTGTTTGAACATACAGAACTATCTTTACTGGCAATCTCGTATTCTTTACATCTTTGTTATCTTTTTTAAACTACTTTCAATTTCACTGTACATGTACACTTCTTTCGGTAACTTTCTTTTGCCAATTTAGAGTATTATTTAAAAAATATTTTAAGAATCGAAAATGAATAATTACACTTAAACACAATTTGTAAAATATTACTTCGAATTCTACGTATCTCCGAAGCTTGTCAATTTAATATAATATGAGATCACTATGGTTCTTTCCCGTGGTGGCTGAGAACAGACATACGACTGGAACGATAAAAAAGCTTTGGTGGCTGAGAGCCGACATACGACTAGAACGATAAAAGAAACGGTGCTTGAGAGCCGACATACGATTGGAACGATAAAAAAGCTTTGGTGGCTGAGAGCCGACATACGACTAGAACGTAAAAAAAAAAGTTGGTGCCTGAGAGCAGACATACGACTGGAACGATAAAAAAAGCTTTGGTGGCTGAGAGCCGACATACGACTGGAACGATAAAAAAGCTTTGGTGGCTGAGAGCCGACATACGACTAGAACGATAAAAAAAAATGGTGCCTGAGAGCAGACATACGACTGGAACGATAAAAAAAGCTTTGGTGGCTGAGAGCCGACATACTACTGGAACGATAAAAAAAGCTTTGGTGGCTGAGAGCCGACATACGACTAGAACGATAAAAAAAAATTGGTGCCTGAGAGCAGACATACGACTGGAACGATAAAAAAAGCTTTGGTGGCTGAGAGCCGACATACGACTGCAACGATAAAAAAGCTTTGGTGGCTGAGAGCCGACATACGACTGGAACGATAAAAAAGCTTTGGTGCCTGAGAACTAACATACGACTGGAACGATAAAAAAGATTTGGTGGCTGAGAGCAGACATACGACCACAAAGGATTAATGGTGTTGTGCTGTCATGTCCCCCTTTTCGCAGGCTAAAGTTATACGTATAGGCGCAGAATGCATTCTTATTTTTAAGCTTTTTGATCAGAAAAATATTATTTTAACTTCATTTTTCTGTGTATCGTTTAAAAGACGTTTCTTTTTTAATCAGTCGACAAAATATTTCTAAAATATATGCTTAATTTAATATTTTTAGTGCTAAAATCTTGGCGAACCTGACGAGCCGTGAGTAAGATTTGAAACACTTCAAATAAACTTAAGTATATATTTGTCTTGGAATATTATCCAATAATTGTGAATTTTTATTGTCATTAAGTAAAATCTTCTAAGACTCGCCGTATTTAAGATTTTGGTAATATTCATTAGCTTATATACGAAATGTATATTGGAAATCAATGTCCTTTAAATAGCAAATGAATGTGATTCTGCATCTACGAAAAAAAGATGAAATTCCTTTTTAAAGTTCCGAATAATTATGTGTGTATGATTTACTATGAAAAATTAAGTGTCACTTTTGAATAATGGTGTTCTTTGCGAAATTTTCAAAAGTTTTGCTATAACTGTATTTATTTATTTTAATTGAGTAACATTTTATAAGAATTGTCGTATCAAAGACATTCCGTGACATTCATTAGTTCTTTTTTTAAATGTATATTGGAAATCAATAAATCTTAACTGTTAAATAAATATGAATTTCTGTAAGTGAAGAAAGCTTCTATTTCTTTTATCGAAAGTTTTTGGATGTATTATCGATATTTATAAAGGATTATTTGATCCCAAATTGTCTTAAAACTTAATAAATTTCTTATCAATGTTATGTAATATATAAACATCTATAACATTTTCAATTACTAATACTAGGCGATTCAACCACGGATGCCTGTGTTAAACCTTTATATCCCAAACTAGCTAAAGTACCCGGCGTTGCCCAGAATTTTAAGAATGTTTGTTTTGAAAAACCAATTTCAAAATTTAACATACAGCATAAATAAACAGTCGAAGTGTTGTACACATGAATCAAATCAACATGAAAACCCAATATAAAAATGTATAGACGCAATATATTACAGCTATGAATGAACTTATTTCCATTCATCATTGAAGCAATAATGTTAAAATACACCAATATTTCCATAATCGAGTTTTTATCATGCTTCAGTACATTTTTTCACTCTTATGTGACGCTGTATATTCACCACGTCTTTTATATTGCCAATATGAAGTAATATTCCATTTTTTTATTCGTCAAATTAATTAAATAATTATAATTTTTCACGTGGAAATCATAAGACAGAAAAATTAAAACATAACATTCACTTTTTTTTTTTAAAATACGTCAAACTATTTTATTTTCATTTTTCAAGTGGAAATATTACAGTAGAAAATTTATGATGTAATATTCCCTTTTTTTTAAATTTGTCAAACCATTTATTTCATTTTTTCCCGTGGAAATCTTGCAATAGAAAAGTAATTGTTATGGTAAGAATTTTATTGTGGATTTTTAATTGTTGGCAACAGCTATAACGAAAAAAGCTTAAATTTGATTAGAAATTGCGTTTAATTAAATTTGTGATTTTTTATTAATTAAAAATTAACTATAAGTTATTCTGATTCCGGGTTACTTTAGTTGCTGCGGTCGTGTTTTAATACATATGTACGTAACATTTCACACTTCTGGCTTCCAAACTGTGGATCTGTACAGCATTACAGACAAATAAATTTTCTTTTATATATGTAAGATTATGACTTCATGAAAATTTCATCATGTAAAGCATTTTTCGAGAATTTTTGAAACTACATTAGAAGATTTACACAACCTTTCAAAAAATTTTAGAAGGACTTTGCCAATTAAAATTAATTAATTAAATTTGAATTTATAGGATTTTTTTGCAATATTTATAACTCTATTCAAATCTTTTATTTAAAATATTTTTTTAGAATTTTATAGAATTAAAAAATGTAAGAAAAAAAAAAATCCCTTAGAATAGGAATATAAAAATATTTCCTAACTGGAATTTTTCCCCCCGCAATCTTTCAACATTAAGAAAGCCAAAAAGATGCAAGTGATATAGAAATCATCCTTTTAAAAAAGTTTTTGCTTTGTGCAACCAATAATGCTTTTGGAACAAGATAAAGTAAAGTATCTATAACTCATTCTAAACAGTATTACTACTAATCAATGTATTAAATGAATTTTATAACAAGTTATTTTAATTCTACTTTGAAGTACCGTCGGGAATTAAAGCGTTAAAGATATATCAATAAGTTGTCAGGTGTACAGATGTGAAAATCGTTTTTAAATTAAAACTCTAATAGATGTTTAAAATTTAGCATATTTCCTTAGATACATTACCAACTACACAAAAAACATTTTTTGTACTTTCGTATCGGCCGCATGCCAGCGGTTAAATGCAAAATATTGCATTATTTATTGCAACCTTTATTATTCTGATTATTTCATTTTTTAATCATGTAGTTCGATTGCATATCTGTTAAATTGTGTTTCATTTATTTGTTTATTTGTGAAGTATCAATTTCATGTGGCAATTTAGTTATATTGAATTTCACGGAAACAAATTCTGAAATCTTTATATCGTTTTAACCTCTTCAGGGACGATTATTTATGGCGAGAAAAATTTTTCTTTTACGATTTATTCATTTTATATTAATAGGAATTCAAAAAGCAAAAAAAAAATGATAATAAAAATGCAATTTAATAAATTACAACGACCATTTGGAAAATGATTTTTTCAAAGGCTAAAATTTATGACATAAAAAATCGCACGGAGTTGATCATACATTACGTACGCCATGGATTAAACATTAATAGTGTTATTACACGAAAAAATTGCAAGCACCAAAAATCGCCTGCGAATCGTCAAATTTCCTGAAACTTACATATTATCCACCTGATACTTACGTATTATCCAAGCATTTCATTGGCTGTTCGAGAAAAGGCTTTTCCATCGTCCAAGAAATCTGACGACCACTTTTAAATGAAATTTCATTCTTAAACTTCTAAACGTCCCACAATATTACTTTTTATACCGCCGTATAGAGAAAAAATGTACTTTTAAATGCAATTTTGTTTGAAAGCTGTATCTCAATTTGTTTCTGAGTTATTAATTTTTTTTTGTAGTTTTTATTACTTTATTGTCATAGTGGCAACACAAGTATCCATCTCTGTTGAAAGTAAAAGCTAGTGTATAGACCAATCAGAAAACGAATAAAATGCGGATTAAACCAATAAATCGCTTCATATATGCTTTTGATTTCCTACCCTGACAAGGACAGTAACCCTTTTCCTAAATGGTTAAAAAGGGGAAAAAAATAAAAATTCCCAAAAACGTCCACATTTGCGGCCGCTGAGCGTTAATGGTAATTTATAAGTGAAATATTTTTTTTTTATAAAATAAAAAACTAACAGTAAATTTTTTTCTTATATTTCTACAAAATTTTAAAACTTAACATATTTGATATTATTTTTATCAAATATTAACGATTTGTTCAAATAATCCAACAACAATGACTGCCGAAAAATTAAATCGGAAATGACATTGTCAGTGCCGCCAAACCAGAGTTGGGCAAATTTGTAATTCCAATTATCTGCAATGTAATTACAGTTTAATTGTACATAATTAATTATAGTTAAAATGATATCTCTCTATTCTAAAAAAAAGTAACTACCGCTGTCACCGCCGCCGCCGCCGCCGCCGGTTTTGAATTTTTTGTGACCGGAGGTCTTTCTTCGTTAACATTAAGAAAAATAATGCATACAAAAATATGAAAATCGGTAGTATTATACACAAATGTTTGATAAACACGCTGATGCAGACAGATTTCAGATCGAAGAATTATTTAAAGAGATATTTAATGCTAAAGTTGGACAAAATCGTTCCACTAAAAAAGTTTTATAGGAGCAAAAACTGTTCATAGGAATTTAAACATTTTTAGATCATTTTATGCGTTAGAATTTGCCGGAGTGCAGATTGCATTAATTTTTTTATTTTGACTCATTTTTTCAGGTTTTATTTCTATTTTAAATTCCAATTTTCAGCATTTCTAGAGATATTTTTTACAGATTTCAGAAAATTGTACTAATTTAAACTGTTGCCAACTGTATAAAAAGCGCAAGCAATAATGTTTGCTTCAAATTAAAAATTTATTTACACGTGACTATTATAAACAGGAAAAAAACTTTCAAATTAGAATTAAATAATTATGTATAAAAAGCAGGAACTTATTAAAAATTACGTCATAAAAAGTATACACGACACGTGAATTTTAAAAGAGAAAGGATATTGTAAAATAATAAATTCATTAACATGCGTTAGAAGTCTTATGAGAAATTACGTCATATTTACGTCACATTATAGTTATTACATAAAATGAACACAAAATAATATTGCAAAAAAGTTTAAATTTAGAAATTGCGCTAGACATTTATTTAATATTTTGAGAGGATATTTTCAACTATTTTTGTTAGGAAAGCGCAAATAATATTTCATTGCTAATAAAAGTACTTTCACGCGATTATTTAAAAGGGAAAGAATAGCTTGGTAAAAATTACGTCAGATTAAAAACGATTAATTTAAAATGTCTCATTTAAAAGAACTTTCTTTTCGCTTTGTTAAAAAATACCAGGAGACAAAGACTCTATTTACTTAATTCCTTTTATATTAGCTTATTTTGAAATGTTACACGTGTCTACGTCATCAAGTTATTTTTATTTCGACGTTTTATTTGTATTTTTATTAATGTTGTACGAATTTATTTGTTCTTTCGTTATTTAAAATAAAAATTATGTCAATTTGTATAATTTGGCGAGTGGTTTGGCGATTTATATAATTTGGCGAAATGGGTCGACGGGATAATCAAGTAGTACCGCAGCGGATTTGGCGTTAAAATTCCCCAATCGAAGAGAAATTGAATAGAAATTCGTTTATAGGGAGATCGCCACTGTTTTTTAAATTATAATTCAATCTTTCGAAATCTTTTTAAAGCCGATCAAATTAGCGTGCATTTAGAGCCTGCGGTGTCTGGACGGGGGTTGGCGAGCGTAGCTCGTAGGGGGCCGAGCCCCCTAGTGCCGTAAAAAATTCTTACAGCACTGTAACTGGAACCGCCCCCATCCCATTATTCGACAAAATTTCTGTGTTTGAATGTGTGTAACTATAATCAATTACATGTAAGTAACCTGTAATTACACTGCGGATAACTGAAATTATAAATTTGTCCAACTTTGGGCCAAACTATAAAAGTTTTACTTCGCTTCTTGAGGGATACTGTAGTGAATAAGTTATCATCAAAATTTTGTTCTTTATATTATTGACAGTAATTATAATTATAAAAAACTAAACGTCACATATATGGCAAACGGCTTGTAATTCCGCAATTGAGATCCACGTCAGTTGATATATTGTATCGAATGTGACTTGACACATTTGATGGTATCCACCTTTATTTTAAACAACATACCAAATTTAACAAGTATGCGTGAAAGCGCAGGCGGTATGTATATGTAGGCTTAAGTGTATATCTACATACATACTAATTCTGGTGTAGTTCCATTATATGATCCATTGCCCATTGTCATATTTTAACTAACCTATAATTATATAAAAATAGTGCTATGCTGCAATTTAACTTTAATCTTAAATATTTACTTTTAATATACTGTTCTCTTGGGCTCGCCCTGACATTTTGTTATACTGTTTATTAGTCATTCTGTTTGTTTTGTCATTTTAATAATTTTCATTAAACAGGGTCTTCCAACCTGCTGGGACTTCTGGGCTCGTTCGCGGTTACTGGGGTTTCAGCGGGAAGGGGGATATGTGTTTTCCCCTCGTGGACTAATCAGCTCCTATACCGAAAGGTTGGCTGTCCACGAGTGGGTGATTAGTGATTAGTGTAATATTTTAACAGCTTTCGTTTATCGCATTATTAACTCCATTGTTCTAACTCTCATACATTGTTGTCAACATCGTTTCTGGCGCACACTTTTATGCTTTATAATGTAGATACAGATAGAATACATATTTAATTCAGATAAAAATTAGCCTATTTTCTATTCAGGAAAACTTTCGGAATCGGTTATAAATTTAATTGGTGCATTTCAGCGAGAGCAGTTTGGCGAAAATTAAATAATCAAGTACTTTCTTCCTATTTATGCAGTGAAATGATAAAGTAAAAAATTATAAACGTTTTAATTTCATGTATGATAATTTTTAACTGCATACAAAATTCCAGAGAAATTAGTTCAGGTGTTATCCCTTTTATGAAAGAAAACTCTTTTTTTTTTTTTTGGGGGGGGGGGGGGAGGGGAATGGAGATGTCAGAAAGGTGTTGAAGAATCTCTCGCTAAGCATGCAAAATATATCGCCAGTGTTGGTTTTCCCTTAGTTTCGCATATCCATACGTATAATTCTGTAAGACAAAAAGTTATTTGAAAATTATAAGAAAACTAATGAATCGATATGTACGTTTTATAGCTTAATAGACCAATCTTGACACACACATAAACCCTTCCTCTCCGGGATTGCGAAAAACATAAATTTGAACCTCTGACCACTCATATGTTTTGTGGGGTTAATTTTCAAAGCAAACGAAAATTACAATTATGAAAATGAAAATTATTTCTTCCTATCTTATTTCCGTGATGTAATGAAGTGTGGTTTACATTTACTGATGATTGAAGCTAAATTAAAATTGTTTGGAAAGCTATTCGTTGTTTATTCTTAATTCTCACACGTCCTTCAAATACAAGTACTTACTGTTACAGCATGTTCTCTATGACTACACTCTAATTTACTGCTGTTACATTTTTTACTGCATTTACTCTGCTGAAATCCAAAGATGGAAATCTCCAGCGGAACTGCCATAAGAGAACGTATATTTCGAAGCATAACGGGGAGTATAATGAGATTGCGTTTCAACTACCAGAACCAGGCATGACGCTGAAGTGACAAGGCCTGAATTAACAAAATAGAATAAATCATAATAATCATTATTTAGGTGCAATGAACAATCTCTACATTCATTTGAACGCTATTTGAATTAAAGAGCGTGCGCGCTCTTTAATATAGAAGTGAGACGCATAAAGCCTATTTTAATTCCTTTTTCTCATAGCAGCCACATTTCCCTACCAAATCCTAATGTAAATTATCAACTAAAAAAGTTGTTCCTTGATAGTCCAAATTTTGTGACACATATTAAAATAAAATACCGCAGTAGCATTCGCATCATTAACAGCAACGCGGAAGGACATTTCAGATAAAAGTCCATATTTCTTCAAAATCTGAGGTCAAATTCACCAATACATTTCGGATATGTTTCAAGAAACTGTGAAAACCCATGCACGGGCAGCTTTCGACTTGTCTGATTATAAAATAATGAACTAACAAAAATGGTATTGATAGCTTTGCAGAATATCTTTACTCAAAACGCTATGCCTTAGATCCTATGCCCGTATCAGACACCAGCCGAAGACACCAGCCGTGTCCCTTATCGTTAGGAGAATACATGGGTCAGCGATTTGTCGACAACGTATCAATAGACAAGCGTGTGTACAACAAAACCCCGTTGAATAAATTGCCGGAGTTTTCAGTTTGTTGTAAATTTCAAATATTTTAAATATAGTCTATGAGTTCATTTTCTTCAACTGAAACATTTCGAAAAAAAATACAATGTACTGGGGAGTTTTATTATAAAAACTGAGGTTTTAGCTAAATCAAAACGGCTGAGCAATGATGGGAGAATACTCGCCTCCTCCTCATCCGCTTCCTCCTCTCTCAACGAAAAGGTGCAAGGCGGCAACTCAACGGCTGACTCGATGGTGATACCTCTTTTTTTGTACATTGGAGCAAATATCCCAACAAGACACTAGTTTATTTATATTATTGAAATGTTACTTTGCATTATTGTAACAATCAAATGTTCAATTTTGAGAGAGATCTTTGAAAAATCCTGCTTTAAAATAATTTTAAAAACCATAAAATAACAGGATATTGATATACCGTTTTTAAACAATTACATCAAAAAGTACTTATTTTCTATTCGACTGTGCAAAAATTTAAATTATATGACATTTTGATGATAATAAATTTGTGATTAAAAAAAAATTGATTGCTCAATTTACTTGTCATCGCTGCCACCGTCAATATGACGTAAGCGTTACTGACGCACATGTTTTTGCTTTATAAGATTACAGATATGTATGCTATGAAAAGTTGTTATATTTTTCTTTGAAAGACAATTTTTTGTTCCATTGAAGAAATTTCCCAACAGAAATGTTTTATATTTTCTGTTTCAACATTTATATTTTGCTTTTACGTTTACTAAATTTGAATTTAAAAACACCAAAATCAATTAAAAATATTTATTTTAGCACTGATCACGTTTTATTTTCTTTTTATCTTTTTTTTTTTTTCAGTATTTATATTTGCAGTATAAAAGCTGTGTAAATATATGACAAAGTGACATTGAAAAATTGAATTAATAAAAATAAAATTTAAAATTATTTGTGCTAATATATAAATGGTTGATGATATCATAATTTCTTCATTTTTATAACGCTGATTTGAGTGCTGAAATAACACATTTAATGATCAAAAATAAATTTTGGTTAACCAATAATACTTGTAATTTATAATTCTATTCATTATAACTATTCTTAATGCCTTTGGTGGAAATTTGGAGAACAGTATTTACATGAATCTTTAATGACAAAATAAAATCTTGGAAGAATGATAATAAATACTCTGCGGCGTTTGCCAAACTTTCGTGTTTGGGGAATAATTGTAATTTAAATCCGATTTATGATGATATCAGTGAATTATTAAGGAATACAAATTCTGTTTCCACACACACATTTTTAAATAAACTATAAATTTTATGATATTTACGAATTTATCTCATAAAATACTAATTTTATATGCTACTAGTAACATCAAAATTTGTGGTAGAGTTTTGCAAATCTTCTACGCAAGAATGGTATTCACATCCATACTTTATACATTTACTCGGAATCTTGAAAAATAGTTGGAAATTGAAAACTTATTCAAATATCAAAATAAGAACTATTGAGCATCAAAGATCGTTCAAATGCCAAAGAAAATTATTTTCTTTTTAACACTTTCCAAAATAGTTAAAAGTGTTTATGAATTCGGTTTGTCTGTCCATCTGCACGTTTGTCTGTCAGTATTTTAACTCGAATAAATATAGTCCTATTGCGAAGAGCTTGATATATGTTACTGGGGTTTACTATGGTATGTTCGGTATTGAAAATGAAGTTTGTAGCATTTATGGTTCATCTACAGAGACACCCAAAAGAACTTCGTTACATTGCGGTCTATAGGAGGGAAATCCGTTGCGGTGTATTTTAAAGATATTACACATTTTTAAACATACTGAAATTGATATATATCACTGAGGTGTATTACAAGGTTCTTATTATAGAATACGGTGTGCATAGAACTTATCGTTAATTTACAGGGACACACAAAAGAATTTGGCTACAGAAAAAAATTAAGAATAACTGAACTATTGAAATCTACGAACATTAATTGTTGAAAGTACGTTTTCAGTTGTGGAATGTGTTTTTAAATGTAACTATTATTTAAATATTACTTGGTGCTTATGAATTTTGTAGATCATATACAGGGCCGCACAAAAGTTCTCAACAAGATCCGTTAATTGGCGGAAACTCCTGCATGGAAAGTGTCAACTGTTCTATGCGTTTTACTGAATTATCTTCTAGCATACTATGTAGCATACATACATATCCGTAGATCATACACAGAGCTACACAAAAAAATCATATATTTTCTCGACTATGCATGACAATAGCAGAAATTGGGTTTTCAAATACGTAATGGTTATGCGCTTTCCAAATTGTTCATTTAGATATCACCTTTCACCTCAATAATGTGGGAAGTTTTGTTATAGTATTGTGAATGTGTTGGAAAGTGCTTTATAATCTATGCTCCGCACATGATTTTTGTTTCTCGTTTAAATCAAGTTTCAAACACAGTGTTTATTTTAAAAATTGCACGTAGAGGTCTTTTATAACGCAAATTTACATACTGAACAAAACTATTACATAAGCAGATTTAAATATTAAAAATAAAGTTTAATAAACCATATGTAATACTTGCACCTTATAGCTCTACTAATCTATTCATACATCTTTTTTGTGGAAATTTCGAGAAAAGAATTTAGAGGCATTTTTAATCACAAAATAAATTCTTTGAGGAATGGTAATAAATTGGGAGTACGCATAATTAAAGTCTGATTTATATTGGAAAATTATTTCTGAATACACATACTATTAATAAAGCACACATTATTAAAGAGCTACAATATTGTGAGGTTTCCGAATTTATTTCATGAAATATTAACTTTATATGCTACTAGTGGCATCTAAATTTGCGGTAGAGTTTTGGAATGCTTCTATGAAAGAATGCCATTTCAAATCCATGCATTATATATTTACTGAAACTCTTGAAAAATAGTTGGAATTCGAAATAGCATCCAGGTGTCGAGATATGAATAAATTATTAAACACTAGACTTTTCCAGATGCATTTTTTCTTCTCTTTTGAATAACGTTTTAATTTTGAATTTCAATTATATGAAGACATTGTTTGTTAATAAATATAGGTGATTCTTGACAAACGATATCGGCTCTTGTTTGTGACACGCGTTATTAAATTAATTAAATATAAATTTTATGAGTTTTCGAATTCATTTCACAAAAGGCTATCTTTATATGTTAGTGAGATCTAAATTTGCATCAGAATTTCTCAAAATATCTATGAAAAAAGGCTATTCAAAATCATAAACCATGTGATTACTCAACTTCTTGGAAACAAATTATAATTCGAAATAGTATTCGTTTATTGAATTATGCATCAAGTGTTAAGCGATATCGTGATGTGAATAAACAATTAGGCAGCAAAATGTTTTGAACGCAAAACAAATTGTATTTTTTGTGACGTTTTAAGAGTTAATTTCACACATTATATAGTATTTCATATTTATTTATATTTATTTAACTCCAGATCTGTATAACACAATTGAATGGGTACCCAAAATCAATTTACTTTTTTTTGCATACAATACTTTAAATATCGCATAATTTAAATTTTTATATCATCCAATAGATAAAAAAAAATTGTGAAAATGTTTTCTTGGTGACTCTTTATGACTTTTTGAATAACTTTCAAGCATGATTTTTTTTTATCTATCTTAACAGTAAATGCTTTGCTTAAGCAATGCAGAGTAACTAATGCTGGATTACCACCATTGGCATTTTCTTGCCCAGTGCAACATTTATAGCAGATAAATTTACCCAACCAAGCTAATAAATTTATAGCAGAAAGATTGACCAGAGCAAATAAAAAATTATAATATAAAAAGAAGATTAAATAGAAAATCAGATTAATAATAAGATATCGCACATTGGCACTAAGCTAAAATTTTGCCAGTGAATAGACAGATTTTTCCTTTATGTTGAGCATAAAATTAATATAATGTTTTTTTACAACTTTAAAACTGTTCTTAGCTCTCAACAAAAGTAATATAATTTTTTAGTATTTATTATTATTTTTTTATTGCTATTCATACCTTAAATTGCAACCGATTTTGGTATGCTCTCTCAAAAAAATTCGTTAATTGAATGGGATTTTTTTTCGTTAAAAGACGAAAATTTCCACTTTGATTTGCACATTTCCCCAAAAATACAGAAAATGTTACCTGAAATCCTTCAATCAAAAGCTGCAGTTTCATCAAATCAGTGGATGTTCCGACAAGTGTGCTGTCAGCTTCTTATTCGTATCAGAAACGGAAATTTTACATATGTCCTTTTTCCTTCAAAACACGAAAAATTTGAGAACCTAAGCTCAAAATTTTCTGAAATTCCCCACTAAAAAGGCGGAACTTTTTCCTAAAAACAAAAAAATCTCTTCCAATCACACAGGTGTCCCTCCAAATTTCTGACTATATTTTTTATGTTTTGTTCCGTAAATTGTTTTTCAGAGTGTATTAGCATATACAGCCGAAAATTTAAAAAATATGCATGCAATAATTTAAAAGCTATAAAATGATTTCGGTAGATTTTAAAATAGCTCAAAAATGTTTATGACTTCCCTAATAAGAAAACAAAATTTACTAAAAAATTGTTTTAATTAATTATATTTTTGACACTATTAAATATCTTGGCTACTGTTTAGCCTTCGTATCTATATCTTGGCTCCATCTTTGCAAATATTGGTTATTTTTTTAATCCATCTTGGCTAATATTAGAATTATTAGATTGAAATATTTGCTCAACGTTCAAGAGTTTACAACTCTCCAACAATGTACGAATATTAACATAAAATATTTTACCATTTCATTTGCAACGAAACACCAATATTGGTTGAATATTGTTTTTATATTGGAGATATTTGCAATGGATTCAGTATTATAAACAAATTTATTTTCATTTGCGATAACACCTATATTTAAATGTCATCTATGCAACATCTTGGTCATTAATGGCTGTATCTTGGCTATATATCGTGACTCCATCTTAATCAATATTAACAGGAAATGTTGGTCCAACATTAAGGCTTTTACAGTTTGACAACATTGCAGGAATATTAGCAAGAATTATTTCGCAATTTCATTTCCAATCTAGAGCCAATATTTTTGCAGTATTGGTGTTTCATTGCAAATACTTTAAATGTAAAAGCATTATTATAATAATATTGACATTTCAATGCAAATATTTCCCGTGTAAATCTTTTATCTAACCAATGCTGATACTTGCTGATACCGGTGAATGCAATATAGTCACAATATTTTGAACCAATAATAACATTGTAACTAATACGGCTTTTCTGGAATAGTTCTCTTCATTTGTTCAACTACCTATATCTGTTCATCAATCAAATTTTTGAGCAAACACTTGTATCCTTTGCAAAATTTCAATATAGTATATTATTGGATTCTGCAATATTGCCAACAGAAAATGTAAATCGTAACAGATAATGTTTTGGGAGAGAGAAACATTGATTTGTAGAAATATATTTAATCCTACATATGATCATCTTTATGAATTATTTCTGAATACAAATACTGTTTGTAATTGAAACTTTATTGAATAAATTATTAATTTGTGTGGTTTTCAAATTCATTTCATGTAAGTCCAGCTATGTATACTATTATGACATTAATTTGCTGTACTGTACAGCTTTGCAAACGTTTTGCTCGGGAATATTATTCAAAGGGTTTGCATTAATTATTGCTGAAAATCTCGGTAAATAATTAAATTGATAACTATATTTTTAATAGAGAAATTTAACGACTATGAACCACTGTTTTTAAAAAGTATCACAATACTTTTAAGTTAAAATTCTCTTCCTTTGACATTCTTTTTTTCAAATAATGCAATTTTTTTTTCGCATTATATTTTTAATACAGTTTAAAATATTTATTATGTTTGTATTATAAATGAATAGTTCTTTATGGAATTTTGAGATGTTATTCAAGTGGACTTTGTTTATTTCGAGACAAAAATGCATACCATAGGAATAATTTATTTCTTGCAAAAAAGCCTCTGAATATTAAAAAGACCTTATCTCTATGCAATCATAATTTCAACAAGTTCCTTGTCCAAGCTCAGATAATTTAGATTTGATACAAGTCTAAAATGAATTATTATCACCATTATCTGTAATATTACTTATTACTTTAACCATAAATTTGAGAGTTTTGTTTCATAATTTTTTTTAAGAGTTAGATATGACAACATAAAAGATTTCTAATATATCATTATAATATTAGATGTAAATTTCCAACTGGGCGAAAAATGTCCGAACCAGGATTCGAACCCGGGACCTCCCTGGCTGAAGCCGCCAGTGCTCTGCCATCTGAGCTATCCCGGACGATTCTGGTCGAACTTTTTCACCCAGCTAACCTTGAAAAAGTTCGACCAGAATCGTCCGGGATAGCTCAGATGGCAGAGCACTGGCGGCTTCAGCCAGGGAGGTCCCGGGTTCGAATCCTGGTCCGGACATTTTTCGCCCAGTTGGAAATTTACATCTAATATGATTTGTTTACCAATTAGAATAATTGTGTTAATATTAATCTAGTATATCATTATAAGTTTATAATGTGTACCAAACATAGGTATATAGCAATATCTTAGAGCACTTTTTCTATATCTTTTACTCAGAAGTATTCTAAAGAATTTCAAGTAACTTAAGCACAGAAAATAAGTAAATTTTTAGGCAGTAGTATTAATTGGAAATAATCGGGGGTACGGTGAGCATTGGCATGAGCGTTTAATACTCACTAAGTTTTAACTTCTTTTATTTAACTTTTAAAACTTCCTATTTTTTTACTTCACAAAGTAAAAAAACAACAAAACAAATATCACTTGAAATTAATAGAACTAGACTAACTATCTGTTAAATGTAGAAAAGAAACCCTGGAAAACTTTAGCGATAGAAATTACTCTCATACTACATTTATTCATACCCATGTTTGTAATTCTTCTTCAACAATTCCTCATTAACAGGTTAAAATTATATTAAAAGGAACACATATTAAAGCGATCATAATTGAATATAAACATTCATTTCTCACAAATTACACTTCAAATGTTTTATGTAAGAGTGTATTTTATTATCTAGATCAGAGAAATTGCATTTAATGATGTCATTAAATATCATTAGTAAAATTAATTTTGAATCTCTAAATATATAAATCAAGTGCTACAAATAAATAAAAAAAGTATAACAAATTTCATATTTCAAATTATTAATTAAAAGCTATGGATGTTACAGTGTTTGCAACGCCAAAGAATAATAATTGCTGCAACATCCAGTTGCAGCTTAAAAGGGAGACAGGGCTTAATTTGCGCCGGAGCCCACTGGAGCCCAGCTCCGGTTCTTCTCTGTTTTTAGAAAATATTTAAATATTGCTCTAATTGCTGCAACATCCAGTTGCAGCTTAAAAGGGAGACAGGGCTTAATTTGCGCCGGAGCCCACTGGAGCCCAGCTCCGGTACTTCTCTGTTTTTAGAAAATATTTAAATATTGCTCGGAATTCACCGGAGCTCATAAATATAGGGCTCCGGAGCCCTGTGCAATAGCGCTTCCGAAAAGCCAAAGCCTAAATTAAACTTTCCCTTTCCATCATTTTAAAAAGACATTTATGCTTATTATCTATATCAAATTTGATAACAATCCATATATACGTTCTCAAGTATCGTACGCGGAATGACTTACGGAGTAAATATAGAATTTTATTTTAATTTCAATAATTTACAAATTCTCTAGTCAGTGTCTAACGGTAGTATTGTAAACAACCCAATGTGTTTAACTAATAATCAAAATTTTATGTTTGTACAGATGAAGGTTCTGAAGATACACTATTTCAAACTTTATATGTTTTTGTTGATTTTCGTCACACTGGAAAGGCACAAGACCCCTTAACGTTAGAATTTCTGAATCTTTGATAAATCGTATATGCTCAGAAATATACATGCGGCAAAGCAAAAGCCAATAAAATTATTTATTCGATCGTTTTCATCGGCAGACGATAATTGAGACGAACTGAAAAGAGCTCTTCTCCGATGTTTTGAGAACGTCACGAAAAGTTTGTGTACACTCGAATGTTGTTGGCGCCAAGATGTGTTTGCTATTTTGTAAATAATTTAATTTTAAAAGTTTTAATTAAAGTATATTTTTGCAGCATAATGTCCAGCACATACCTTCTTCTGCTACGCTACGCCACATACATAATCTAACATTATAAAATCATTTTTAAATATGAAACAAACTGAAATTTTACGGAGTTCGAAAAAATATAACATTTTTCCGCCTCAAGTTACCGCATTAAGTTGCAATTGTCCATGGACGATAATGGACCGTCTACACCAGGCGTCCGCAAACTTTTTAGTATAGTGACCGCAATTGAATTGTAGAACCCCCTTCGCGGTCGCATTTCCTTCCGTGACAAACACACTCATAATATACACACATTTATTTATATATGTGGAGATTTCGCAAGCAACACCTGCATTAGACTGAGTGTCTCCGTATTTTCCGCTTCGAGATTAAAAAGGAAATGAGCCTTAACGAAGCTGTGTGAAGTAAAAATGCAGAAGAAGTAAAGAGAACGAAGTGAGTTCGACGACGGAAGGTTTTGTTAAAAAAGGAACAGAACATATTTCGGAGAAATAAGATTGAATATTTACACGACGTAAGAAAACCTCAGAAATATATTCAACGACGTCCTAAATTATAGACTTTAAGCTAATTAAAGAACGAGAAGAGTATTTATATCTGTATTTTTTGTTATGTATTCGTCCCAATAAATGTCAGTGCTCGTCCTAAAAGTGAGTTGTGAGTTTTGTATGGAGTCTCACCCCCATATATATGCGGATATCAAGCACCCACTGCATAAACATACACAATTTTTTGTATGAATTTTGAGTGGATGCATGTGTACGTTGAGGACATTTTTCATTTTCTGCCGATATTTATATCTTCCAGTGAGACTTTCAATACTTTGATTTAAACATATTATGTTTTACAAGCTGTACAGACTGAGAAATCCTTACTTTAAATCAAACCCAGTATTTACTATCTGTGCTAAATATGCATTTATATATATTTATTTACCGAGGCTTCGCGGGCGCACGAAAAATCCTATGGGCCAGGTTCGCCAGAGAGCGCGTGATTGATGACCATTGCTCTACACGAAACAACTTGGATGAAAATTTTATTATTTTTTTCGAATGCCTCTTCACAGCATTGAAAAAAATTGGCATTGCATCAGAAGACACAACTAAAATTACCTTTAGAAAAAAAAGTACATTACAGTATCGATTTGAATAACGTAGTTTGGTCACAAATACTGTAACTTTTACAGAAGATAAAAGAAAAAGAAAATAGTATGGATGAACAGAGAAGCCGACAGAGAAATCAAGATCATAAGTTTTTCAGTTACAGTCAAAAGTACTATGAATGTTTGATTCTCTTTTACAAAAATATAGGTAATTAAAAATATTCGTATTGCAAAATTATTTTACCGAAAAATAGAATTGAAAATAATCGATATATGTCATGTGTAGCAGTGTGATCAGTATCAAAGAGTACTTTATAGAATCTCTAATTATGTTTGTCTACTTATGTAAAAATGTATCTGGTTGTTTCTGGGTAGGTAGAAAAGTATATTCTAATAATTTTGGTTTAAGAAAATGTCCAGCTTAATATTACTAAACATTAGAGGAATCAAAATATTAGGAGAAACGCTGCAGTTATTTAAATAATCTTATAATCTAATTTTCTTGCTTGCTCAGGTGGTGCATTTATAAATTTAATTTATTTAAATCCATTTCCTTCCATTTGCTTTAGCACATAAGTTATAATTAACTTACGTTTCTGTAAGCGTCTACGTTAAATAATTCGAAAGCATTTTGTATGAATTTTGGTTCATTTGAAACATAATCTTATTTCATTATTTACAAAAGAAAAACAGTCAAGGAAAGGCGCTTATTTAAAAATTATTAAACTTTAACACTTAAGAAAACATTACAAAGAGCAATTTAAGAAAATATCCGGCTTAATATTACTAAACATTAGATGAATCAAAATGTTAGGAGAAACGCTGCAGTTACTTAAATAATCTTATAATCTAATTGACTTGTTTTCTTAGATGGTGCATTAATAAATTTAATTTATTTGAATGAATTTCCTTTCATTTGCTTTAGCACAAATAATTGTAATTAACTGACATTTCTGTAAGCGTCTACGTTAAATCATTCGAAAGCATTTAATGAGCATTTTGTTTCATTTGAAATATAGTATTATTTCTTTTATTAAAAGAAAAAAAAATGGGTCAATTAAAGATGCCTATTTTAAAATTATTAAAATTTAACATTTATCACCTAATTTTGATTTAAAAAATTAAATGAATGTAATGTAAAATTATTAATAACGTAACAATACAGAGTATTTGCAAAGTGACAACATTTGTTTCAACAAGTACACCAATAATGATTTTGGCCTATCTTTGTTTTTTTTTTTTTGTTTTTTTTAATAAGTGAAACATTAAAGATCCAAAATAGTTCGTAAATGATACTTTAACTTTCTTGAGATTATTGGTCAAACTCGAGCGATGATAGCTATGCCAAATATAAAAGAAAATTATTTTCATGGGAGTTTATAAAAGCTTATTTAGAAATAAATTTTATGTTAGTGTATGTTATACATTTAAAAAGAATCGATTTTATAGCAATATGATCAATATCAAACAGTTCTTTCTAAAATCTCTAATTATGTCTATCTATCTATATAAAAACGTGTCCGTCTGTTTCTCTGAAGGTACAAAAGTATGAAGTAATATTAAGAGAATGTCCAGCTTAGGTAAAGTACGCATAGGACGTCACTGTCGCTGAATAATACACAAATCCAAAAAAAAAGAGATCTCATTCAAGGACATCGACAAAAAAATCGGCTATCTAATGATTCATATGCCGTCATTTGTTTGTAATATTAATACAGATACTTAAAATTAAATTTGGTTTATAATAACTCCATGTTTTATCAGAAATCACTCATTTATGTTTTTCAAAATAGCACGTATTTTTTTTTTCAGTTATTATGGGAAAATGGCAACAAAAAGATATAATTACTATTTTCCACCTATTTTTTCTTTACTTTCTACAGAAATGGAGTGCTTGAGTTACCAAAATGAAGCAAATGGCGCTAAAAACTACAAAAAAATTAATATCTCAAAAATAAATGGGGATGCAGTTTTCAAACAAATTGCAAGTAAAAAAACTTTATTTTCCCAATACGACGGTATAAAAATTGAAAATGTGCATTGCTTAGAAGTTTTAAAAAATTTCAGTAGAGTATTTAACCGCACAATGATACATATGCTTTGTTTTAAGGGCTTATACAACGGAACGTTATTTTTTGGAGACGACATTTTAATTGCTGGGAGAAAGAAATAGCATACCGTGGCCTAGTAATTGATCTATTGGAGCCCATGAACAATGTCTGCTGGAAGTGTGTTTACACTGGTTACGCATTTTTAAATTTAACTTTTTTTTAATATTACTTGGTGCATTATATATCATATACAGGGCTGCACAAAAGTTCTAAAGTACATTTTCGTTTCTTCATGGAAATTGCTGAATGAAAATTAACTGCGCTACTCGTTTAACTGATTTAGCATACTATGTAGTATAGATGCAAATCTATAGATCATATACGGGGCTGCACATAAAAAATATGATATGATTCCGACTATTGATGGTAATAGCAGAAATTGAGTTTTGAAATTAGTCATGCGTTTTTCAAAAGTAGAACTTTAGCCATTAGGTAGGCCTGGCTACTTAGTTGAACTAGGTTTATTTAGACATAATCTTTTACTTTAATTAATTGTGAAGTTTTGTTATAGAATTCTGAATGTGTTGGGAAAGTTGCATAATGTATGATGGACGCATAATTTTTCCTTCTTGTTTCACATAACTTCCGTTTTGGTATTCTTCCGTTTTCCAGATAAAAATGGGAGCAATAGAGCAATAATTAAAAAAAAACGTAAGGACATCAATAAGGATAAAAAGGAAAATTTATGACTTCCATTCGAAATATAAAGTTTCCGTTAATTTTACATAAAATCATCCGCATGTATACGGAATTTCTCTTACAATGTGCTTCGATTTTTCATATTTGTCGACTTTAACCTAGAAACACTAAAACACAATCAATTTTAGAAATTTTTATTCTAAAATAATATCTAGTGACAGTAATCCACAAAATAACAGAGCCGAATAATGTGAAAGTTTGATGGTTAGACAGGCAATTATTTTGAGATGGAAAGCAAGATGTATTGTTAACATATAAGAGTGCATTTTTATATTTCGAAAATTATACCTTGTGGTTAAAAACAGATTATAAAAATGACAAAAATAATCTTTTTTTTTCAAATTAGTACCAAAAGCATATCAAATTTTTAACATGAAGTATCCGATGATATCCGAGGATGATGAATGAAGTAGGATATATAATTACACTCTTTTATATAACTCAATTTGGTTTTTATATGTGAAGAGGGAATTACGTAATCGACTTTTCACTCACTTTCTGATAAGCTAAAATTATCAAAATTATGTACACAGGTACTTTCCGATGACAATGCATCATTTTAATATTTTTATTACTTAATTATTAATTAATAAATTTTAAGGCATTTTTCAGTTAGCCGCCCGCGAGTGATAAATCGCCAAATATTCTTCAAGGTTACAACCACAAATGCACTGTAAATAAATTATGGAGTAATTTAACTTATATAATGGTGTAATAGTGCACATTAGTGTAACATAACACCAGTTATAGCGATTAAATTATGAAATAAAATAAAGACAGCAAGACTGCCACCAATTTGTATGGAGTAACGATACATAAATTTTTTACAGCGTGCAACGTTTTGGTTTTCTTCCGGATTCTCACTTAATTCAAACATGTTTCGAACCCGAAAGTTTATTTAACCATAAATTTAAAAATAAAACGTAATAAGTATCGCTTAGTAACAAGATACATTTCCTTAAATACATTTTCTGGTTTAAAACTTGTTTCGCTTGGGTTAAACTTCGAAATAATACCGAAATGTTGGCATATGATTACAACTTATATGAGTTAAAAAATTAATGAAGCTTATTATGCGCCAAACTACGTTTGCCAAAATAGGCCAACTGGCTGCAGAATCGCAACAATGATATATTATAAGCACAAAATGTAGAAAATATTAAAAATTTTAAGAACAATATATTTTTTAAATATTCTTTAATCAATTAACAGTTTAATATAAAGTTATGATCGTACGTTTAGAATGCAGTTTTAAAATTTTGACTAGGTAGTTTATATATATATATATATATATATATATATATATATATATATATATATATATATATATATATATATATATATATATATATATTTGGCGACACATGTTAAAAAACAAACATAGCAAATATTAACTTTTTTTTTTAAATAAACTCATCAATGTACGTTTTCTACCAATCGTAAATCAAAACCGTGATTTTTTTCACAACCGGCACCCACGCCAAATTAACATATTGTAAAAAAAAAAAAATTTAGAGTGTAATGAATTGAAATCATGAAATTATGCGAAATTTTTAGATAAACATTAGATGCTTTAAAAGAGTGGAAAGGGTGGTAACTATTTTTTTTTAATCTTTATTGTTTATTAGAAACATTACATATGCAGCAACAATTTTAAAAGTATAAAGAATTCAGTGCAAAATTTAAAACAAGTCGGATATTGTCCGTCAAACGTGGTAAATGACGTGCGTTCATGCTATAACTAGTTTTATAAATATTCAGATCTTGGTGCAATAGTTGTTGTCATATTACTCAATAATGCATGAATATAAAATTTATTACGATTATTTATAAATTAAATTCAGTAATACGGAAATAAAATGATTCCATCTTAAATAGGACGTAATCACCATGACAGCCTAGAATCATTACAAATTTTGGGATATAATTGAATTAATTATGTATGATAGGATTTAATAGAAGGAAGAAAACTTTTATTAATATTTTTAAAGTTTTGATTCAATTTTCATAAAATTTAAAATGATGCGACAAAATTCTGCATCGATTATATACATTAAATTTCAAAACATTCGGTTGGGTAGTTTTTGCGGTGTTATATGTGGACAGATGGACAGACAGACGGATGGACCAGACGAGGACTATAGGTGCAACGTATTTATATAATTACGAACGCACCTAAAGAGAAATAAAAAAAATGCCAACAAAAATTAGTGTTAACTTAACTTTTTTTTATTAATTATAGAGATTTACCTTAAATGAATCTGTCTGTTATTTAATCCGATTCAGTTTTTAGTTTTAGGCTGTTTTAAAGTCTTATTTCTAATCAATGATTACAGCGCACCATGTGAATGAATTTTTCTCCATTCCATTCCGAATTATTTGAGTATGTTAAGGATATTTTATTTTTCAAATTAATCTGTATCCCTATAAAATAAAAAACAAAGAATAATTACCAAAGTTACAATTATCAAATGCAATATTAAAGCAAAATATGAGAAATTTCGTACAATTCCAAACTTCTTTCTATAATTCTAGTAATAACTGACGCATTTTAAAATGAATAACAGAATATGTTTATGTTTAAAAATTGAGTTTCAGTAATAATAATTGATTTTGAATCATTTAGAAATAGCATGAAGTATTTTTAATATGAGTTTTTACGCACATTATTGTCTATATATATAAAAGATATATATAAAAGACAACGCTGCCTTTTTAGTCATTTGGCCTGAGCTTTCTACTGAACAGATTTTGATAATTAATTTTTTTAATGAAAGCACTTTTTTTGTCGATGTTCTCGCACTATTTTAGGTAGCTTTCATTACAAAAAGTAAAAAACTACCTATTGCAGCCGTTCGGTCGAAAGCACTTCCGAAAAATTTTGGTATATATTCATGGTTCATGACCGCCAGACTCCAAAACCACCCTCCATTCAAATGTGACTAGGGTTTACTTACATACAGAAAATCAACAAATTGAGATATTTTAATGCAACAAAAACTAATATTAGCTTAAAGGGTTGCATTAATTATATTTAAGGGATTCAAGTAAATTAATTTATGAATAAAAGTAACATGATACAATGCTTAACGTGCTTTCCCAAACATAAATTTTAAGGGAAACCAAACTGGTCACCAAGGGTGGCTATTAGCTTACTAATTTGGCGTAATTCTCATTCAAATTCAGTATTTACGAATATTCTCTTATTGAGTTCGTCGCATTTTAGCTTCTTAAAATTTGAGTAAAATTAGCTTCGAGTAAAATTTTCAAAATTTTAAAACCAAGAAATATGAAAGCTACCTCTTCTCCCGGCATTGTCCGAAAGGACTTATTTCTAATAAAAGCTACCTAAAAATTGCTGTGATATAGCAGTTTGAATTTCTAATGTGGGTGACAGTTTGAAAAATCCAATTTTTTGCCTGCAACAGCACTCGTATATATCAACCGATTTCAATGTGAGTCAGCATGTGCACAGAAATTACTATGGTCTTGACAAAGTTCATTGGTTAGCTTCACCTACCATGCTGTTTTAAAATGGCGGGAACTTCAATATATCGCCGAATTTGGCGACCAAATATAAATCACTTTAAATAAAATCAGAGCTTCAATAAAGGGGACTAATTTCGCGAAACTCTCATTCATATTCAGTATTGACAAAAACTAGTATTGAATCTTCTATAAACTGGTTCCAGTAATTTGAGCTTCGTGTGTTTGAATAATATACCCTGACTTTTTTTTTTATGAAGAATACTAAAGCTACCTGTTCCTCCCGACACTGGTCGAAGGTCTTTTTAAAAATAATCCCTTTTTTATATGTTAATTTTAATTGTAAATGTCCTTTGTGAAATTTCTTCACATTGGTGACAGCAATCGGGTTACTTCCATCTTCCATTGCTGAAGAGAGAAGGGTAACAATGGGAAATACCGTATCATTACGGAATCCATTTTCGTATTACAATTAAATTTTTGAACAGAAAATGACGTCACAATTTAAAATAATTTTTACTCAAAAATCTGTTACATTTCAATATTTTTTCATTCCGCTGATACTGAGATTGAGCTGCTAATCTGAGATTGTTTTCAGTTAGTGGAAATTATGTCATACTAAAAATGAAATGAGTATTTTCTTTGATAAAACTAAGTATTCTACTACGAATGCATCAAAAAGTAAATTTCTGGATTTCCCCGCGCTTAGATTCGAACCTCAAGTAAAGAATGCGCATGTTTACAGACAAAACTGTAACTGACAAACGTGACATTAAGTGTGGGAATATATTTATTAATAATCTATTGCACGTTAAAATATTTTTAATATAGTGAATATGTATATAAAAAGTATGCATATAAATTTTGCGACGGCGAAATAAATATTTTTAGATTTCGTTGAAATAAAAATTACAATTGTGTCACAGTGGCACGGTTTTCATTGATTTTGCATTACGTAATACCAAAGATCAAAGCCACAATTAATAACTTCATAATTTCATTATCTTAATTACATGTTATTGATTACGTATAGGAATAAAGTTTAATTTTTCAATTATTTAAAAAATTGAAATTAAACTTTAGTTAAAAGTAATATTTGTCTTAAGAATTGGCTGGCCAATATATTATTGGTTAATTATTGTAATTATTTTTGTTAATTTTTATCAATTCAGTCAATCAGTTCTTTTAAACATTTACTTCGTCGAATTTGACGAGTTTCGACCCGTTTTCTCCAAAAAAAAAGTATTTTTCGTCAAAAAAAAGTTTTATAATTTACATTAAAAAAATGCTGCATGCACGAACGAAATACTTGTTTTATGTCCTTTATAGTTTATTGGGGGATTTTAAATGACAAAGGAAAATTGTTGATTTTAACATCTACCATCATTAAGAAAAAAAAAAAGAATTCAAAGAAAACTAGTCGGATGTGGCAATCCCAAAACTTTCTTCTATCTCATACATACTAATACTTCCTCAAAAATGCAGCATATCAGCGCTACCAGTTAGGTAATTTACACCAAAATCTAATCAACAACTTATGCTAACTTCTAACTGAATCTAAAGTTTGATGAAAATCCGTGCAATAGTTTTTGAGTTAGAGCTATTGCGGAAATCGTAAAAAATTCTACATAGCAGAGCCACCTATTGGGCGATTTACCCCCAAAAACTAATTAGGACCAATTTGTACCAGGGACGAACTGAATCTGAATCTTGAAAAAAATTCATGCATTAGTTCTTGAGATACAATATTGCAGAAATCGCGAAAAAGGCAGCATAGCAGCGCCACCTGCTGGGCGATTTACACCAAACACTAAACAGCATTAATTTATAAAAGTGACTAACCTAATCTGAAGTTAGATGAAAATTCGTGCATTAGTTCTTGAGATACAGCTATTGCGATAATAAAAAAAATACAGCGTAGCAGCGCCACCTGTTGGGTGATTTTCACTGAAAAGTAATCAACACCAAATTATATCAAGGACTAACTGAATCTGAAGTTTTATGAAAATCCTTGCAGTAGTTCTTGAGATATAACTATTGCGGAAATCGTGAAAAATGCAGCATAGCAACGCCACCTGTTGAACGATTGACACCAAAATGTAATCAGCATCAGTTTCTGCCAAGGTCTAAAGGATTCTAAAGTTTTGTGAAATTCCGTCCATTAGTTCTTGAGATAGAGCGACCACAAAATTTTTTTCACATACAGACTCACAAAGTGACAGACATTTTCTAAAAACCATCAAATCGGGTTCATGACCTTCAAAAACGTATAAATCCATCGAAAAACGGAAGTCAAAAATTTTTAACGAATTCAATACTTTCTTCTTGTAAAGATGGAAGAGAATAAAAAGGTATTCATTTATTTGAATGATTATTGATTCAAGTTCAAGCTTGCCAAAACATTCGAGCGTACACACACTCTGAACCACATTACATGAAACATTAATATCGCTTCTGATTCTGTAGATGACATCATAATGTCACTGGTTTCGGAAACATGTTTTCGTTAATGACCTGTTATTAAGTACAATAGTTATTGTTGCTATATGGATACATGTCCTTTGAATATTTAAATTAGAAATTTCTCTTACTACGATTTCTCAGTCAATCGCATGTGTGAGAAGCAATAGTGGCACCTTGATTTGAATATCGTCAGAAATTTCGTAGCTTTGTCGAAATCAATTAAATAAACACCTACGAGAAATCTTACAATCCACTTAAACAACTCCAATATTATGAAGACAAAATATAAATAATTTTAATGCTTTCGTCATTCACGACATTTATAGGAGAGAAAATACAATATTAATGATTTGGTTGTCTCTATTTCGCTAAAACTGGATTATCCTTCTATTTATATATATACTAGCAAACAACGCGGCTTTGCTCGCGTAATATTTGAAACATGCCAAATGATATTTATATGGCTAATTTTTATTAAAAGAAATTATACATTTAGGAATAATTCAAAAATTACTATTTAAAACATAGTTTGACTAAACTTCATTATTACACTGCATCAGGCATAAATTAGACTTAAATCAATAAAAAGAAATAAAACTAAATAAATGATAATTTAGAAAATATTTTGAAACTTTTATGTTCAATTAATATGCTTATTTCTGTATTCATTTGAAGTTTTGAATTTTTTAGAAACCATCTTCTTACATCTTAAAATTAACCATCATGTCAAATTCCAAGTCCTACCACCTCTCTCAACATAAAGGGCTATGTTGAAATAGGAACAGTCACTATTAATTTGCCAACATTAATTTTGAAATCGGTTTGTTATTTCCTAATATTCCACAGAAATGTAATTTAGAAAGCTTTTAAAGGTCTTTTTTTAGAACGTTTGTTGTTCCTGTGAAACCCAGGCGATAGAATCATTCGCATAAAATATAACCTGTGTAGCATCAGAGACTGTTACCATTGATTCGCAATTATTACTTTTATAATCGGTTTATATTCCCTGAAATTGCATAGAAATCGTTATTTAGGACTTTTTTAGAACGTTTTTCGCACCTCCCCTTCGCTTCACCCCTTTTTAATTCGAATTTATTTTCGACAATTCTTCGAGGGCATTTATATAAGTAACTACCGTGCTATATTTAAAGTTTCTAGCCTCTTCAGTACCGAAGAATGTGCAATTTAGAAAGTTTTTGCTCCTGCAACCCTTTAGGGATTGTGGCACCGACATAAAATATAGCTTATGTTTGAGCAGGTTCTGTCACCATCAATTTGAAACCATTATGTTTGAAATAGGTTTCGTATTTCATACGATTGCATAAAAATCGTAATTTATAACGCTTATAGAACGCTTTTCGTTCACTTCATCCTTTTAAATTTGGAATTTTCTTTCGACAATTCTTAGAAAGCATTTGCATCTTTGAAGAAATTACCATTCCAAATTTAAAATGTTAGACCCTCTCTTTAACACATCAGTTTATTTTTTCCTGAGATTGCGTAGACATCGCTATTTAGAACGCTTTCAGAACGCTTTTCGTTTATTTTCACCCCGTTTAAAATTAAAATTTTTAAGGAACTCTTCTCAGAGAGCATTTTAATCTAATAAGTAATTATCATGCCAAATTTTAAGTTGCTAGCCCCTTTGGTATTACAAAAATCACAATTTAGAAAGTTTTTTAAAATGCAACCGCAAGGTGGTAGTGACGCCGACATAAAGTAGATCCTATATTGAAGCAAGAGCTGTCATCATGAATTTCCAACCATTACTTTTGAAATCGGTTGGGTACTTTCTGAGATTGCGTAGAAATCGCCATTTAGAACGTTATTTAGAGCTGTTTTCGCACATTTAACCCCTTTAAATTTCGAATTTTTTAAGAAATGTTCTTAGAGATAATTTATATCTTATAAGTAACTACCATTCTAAATTTAATATTTCTAGGCCCTTCAGTAACACAAAAATCGCATTTTCGAACTTTTTTTTTTGTTCCTGCACCCCCTTTGGGTAGTGCTACCGACATAAAATGTAGCCTATGGTGTAACAAGGGTTGTCACCATCACTTTTACACCATTATTTTTGAAATCGGTTTGGTACTTCTTGAGATTGCGTAAAAATTGCCATTTAGAACATTTTTTTGAACGCTTTTTGCGCATTTTCACCCCTTTCAAATTTCAATCTTTTTAAGAAATGTTCTTAGAGATCATTTATATCTAATAAGCAACTACCATGGCAAATTCAATGTATCTGGTCCCTTCAGTAACACAAAAATCGCTATTTCGAACATTTTTTTTTGTCTCCTGCACCCTCTTTAGGTGTAGTGGCACCATAGACTTCTGAGAGTGGCACCGACATAAAATGTAGCCTATATTGGATCATGGGTTATCACCATCATTTTGACACTATTATTTTTTAAATCGGTTTGGTACTTCTTGAAATTGCGTAAAAATCGCCATTTAGAATGTTTTTTAGAACACTTTTTGCGCATTTTCACCACCTTTTAAATTTCGATTTTTTTAAGAAATGTTCTTAGACACCATTTATATCTAATAAGTAACTACCATAGCAAATTCCATGTATCTGATCCTTTCAGTAACACAAAAATTACAATTTCGAACGTTTGTTTGCTCCTGCACCCCCTTTAGGGGTAGTGGCACCGACATAAAATATAGCCTGTGTTGGAGCAAGGTTTGTCACCATCATTTTGACACCATTATTTTTTAAATCATTTTGGTACTTCCTGAAATTGGGATAAAATCGCCATTTAGAACGTTTTTAGAACACTTTTCGCGCATTTTCACCCCTTTTTAATTTCGATTTTTTTAAGAAATGTCCTTAGAGATCATTAGTATCTTAAAAGTAACTACCATTCCAAATTTCATGTTTCTAGGTCCTTCAGTAACACAAAAATCGCATTTTTAGAACGTTTTTTTGCTCCTGCACCCCCTTTTGGTCAGTGGCACGGACATAAGATATAGCCTATGTTCTAAGTTGGACTAACACCATCATTTTGATACCATTACTTTTGGAATCGGTTCGGTAGTTCCAGAGCTTACTTCCTACAAATAAACAATTTTTACCTCTTTATAATATTAGTATAGAAAGGTAACGATTTGGAAATGGACCAATGGAATTCTACATAGATACCGGGAAGCTCATCTGATTGTTCAGAGCTTTCTGTCTTTTCTTATCGGGAATTATGCTTGGCGAAAACCATGAAAGTAGAGAATTTAGATAGGATGGGCGGGGAAAGGGAAGAATCTTCTGCATCTTGATGGACTTCTGTTTTT
Source organism: Maratus speciosus (assembly GCA_963932465.1). NCBI lineage: Eukaryota > Metazoa > Arthropoda > Arachnida > Araneae > Salticidae > Maratus > Maratus speciosus. Next base: position 50,303,178 of record OZ010786.1, on the reverse strand, counting down.
TTTTTTTTTTTGGGGGGGGGGGGGGCGGGGGCGGGGGGGGAGGTTTTTTAAGGAGTCGATAGCGAAAGAATTTTTTACGGAAAGGAGATAATTTCCATTAACTAATGAAAAAGGGGAGGAATCATCTGCGTTTTGAATCTAAAAATGGAATGGAAAGAAAGTAAGAGATCGAGAAGCGATCCAGAATGGAAACTCGGAACAAATACGTCTGGGGTTGGTTAGAAAATAGGTAATGCTTCACGATTACGCGGGGGTTTGGTGAGCGCAGTGAGCAGGGGGCATAGCCCCCCTCCTAGTTAAAGACACTATACATTGCCGCGGACATGGATATATCTCCTTTGAATGCTTGAATTACAATTTTGCTTTACTGCAGTTAGTTAGTTACTGTTGAGGAAAATACTGACACCTTGATTTGAACATCGTCAGGATTTTTTTTTTTTTTTTTTTTTTTTTTTTTTTTTTTTTTTGAGTTTGTTAAAATTAACTTAAGAAACAACCGAAAAAGTTTTTACTACTACTTAAATGACTTTGGAAAAGAAACATTCTTGAAATGCAATTTTTTTAAGGTATCCACACACCTTCGGAAGTGATTTTTTTGAAATTTTCTCATTATAACACTTTTTTATGATGACATTTAAGTTAAAACTTAAAATTAAAATATGAAAATATTTACAATTACACATAAATATTTTTTTTAAGTGAAAAAAAGCCAAAATTATGTGAAAAGTTCACAATTCTGCAAAACATGATAACTCAAAAACAAATCAATGTATTGGCATTTTGTAAATTGCATAATGAAGAAAGTAGCTTTCTCTAAGACCTAGACTTTTCGTATTATAATAACATCTATCTCAGATGCTGTGGCAGTTGAAGTACTAATGTAATGTAAAATTGATAAAATTCGTTGCAACTTTGTCACTTAATTAATATATTATCATGAGTGTAGTCTATTCCCTTAATAGACATTTGTAAAAGAAATAAACAACATTTCAAGGCATTTCATGCATAATTTTTTGCTATAGGATGTTGTTCGTATTATAAGATTTTGAAATATTTCATTTTGAGAAAAGCTAAAAATAACTTTAAACACAATTCAAAAGGAGTAATAGCTGTAATTTAAAAGGCGGTAACTTTGGTTCTAATTAAGATACAGAAAAAATTTAAGCATAAATCCACGGTTGAAAGATTCGATTTTAATGCTATTGCAAAAATGCAAAATCGATATTATCATCGAAAATGACGTTTCAAAGGTGTGCGGTTACCTTAATATGAGATCTAGAAAATCCATTCCGTAAAATAAACAGAGGTCAATATTCACGTCCGGAAATTCTTAAATAACACAATAAAGCCATGAATTATATATAAAATATATCTATATATAAAGTAAATTACTTGCTTCAAAATTATTTTATTACAGCAAAATAACTATTGACAATCTTTATATATTTCGTTCAGTGATATAAAATAATAAAGATAACTAATTCTATACAGAGTTATATTTTGCTAATATATTGGAGACGCGGTATTGTCGACTTATAAAGAAATGTCTATAAAACGAGTTCTTTTGGTAGTACATAAATACAAGGTGTGTTGTAAAATGACTCGTGCGAAAAGACAACATAAGAGATCAGTTTTTCTCTCAGAGCATATAAATAACGGAATAGTGTGCTCTGGTTCGCCGATATTTTTTTTTTATATAAGGCCATATATCGTGAAAGGCAATTTTCTGAAGGCAAATTACTCTAATTCTTGTTCCGTATAAATGAAAAGAAATAGATAGCAATGATGCAATCAAATGTAAAAGCATTATATAAACAATCAAACTTACTTAATACGGCTAAAACGAGATACAGTTAAAAAGATCAATTTGCCCATTATGAATGGTTCATCATATATTATTAACATCAACCATCAGAACATAAACTATTCATGTTAAACTACATTTATTACCACATTTTTAGTTGCGTTCGTAATTAATAAATACGTAGCACCTATAGTCGTTGTCTGGCCGCCCGCTTGTCTATCCGTCTGTTCGCATATAACAGCGCAAAAACTACACAACCGAATTGTTTGAAATTTAATATATATAATCGTTGCAGAATTTTGTCGAATAATTTCAATTTTATGAAAATTGACAAAACTTAAAAAGATATTAATAAAAGTTTTCTTCATTCTATTAAATCCTATCATACGTAACTAATTGAATAGTAGCTCATGAAAGGTAATGATTGTAGGTTGCCATGGTTAGTAAGTCCTATTTAAGACGGAATCTTCTTATTTACGCATTACTGAATTTAATATATACAAACCTAATGAATTTTGTATTCATACATTTTTGTATAAGAGTGCAACAGCTATTGTACCAAGATCTGAATATTTATAAAGATAATTATAGCATGAACGTACCTCATTTGCCAGGTTTGACATACCAGTTTATTCATGAGTTATAAAAGGACGATCTCTGCTACGTAATATGACTAAATTTTTAATTAGAAAGTGTTCTATTTTTCATGAAAAAAAATGTTAAAATTGTTAACTTTTCAATATAAAATTTCTATATTTTCTAAATCAATTTTTACAAAAATTGATAAATGAAACAGGAAAACAACATAATTGTTTTTTATCTTAATTACAAATTGACATCATTGACAAACAATAAAAAATAATATGATTAACTATTAAAAGCAGTGGAAAAGTTTCGTTTTATCTAGAAACAAGTAAAGATAAGTAAGGTAAACTATACTGATAAATGATATCGAAACAGCCAGATAAACCGTATAGATTACAACATAACTATATTCGTAATCAACAAGAAACTTTATAAGTATGTGAACGGATTTAAAATAAAATACCATGGGTATTATTTATTATGGCTATTATTAATTATCTAACGACTCAAAACATAAATTTTTACGATTATGTCAACTTTTTATGTTTTTTTAATGCCACGTTCACTCTATGTTATCCTCCAAACGTCCATTTCTCATATTTCCACACTTACTGTATAAAATTATATCTGATATACAAATTACATTTTTTTTCTTTGTTTTAAATATTTATTTTAACTTAAATTTACATAATCAGCAAATTTGCAAAATGGTTTTACGCCGTTTTTCTGTTTATTTTGAAGACTTTCATGTTCATTTTGTTCTGTTTATTTTGAAGGCCATGTTCAATTTCTAACGAATACTATATTCCCCAAGAAATAATTTTTCCTTCCAAAAACAGTGTCATGTAAAAGGTTATACAAACAGTTTACTACGCAAGTAATATATCAATACGAAACAGTATTTTTATTATGCGTATATAATAATTTGTAATACAAAAATGGTTTTGTTAAATAACGCGACAGTGCAAGAATAATTCCCATAAGCCTGTCTTAGTGATGGTAATTATATTAATCATTTGTCTTGAAAAGAAGCCATGTAAAAGGGTTTTGTTTATAATTGTCTACGTTAAACATCGACTCTTTTGTTGTTGACGATGTTAAATTCTATGCCTCTCTATTAACATCTGTGAATTACAAAGTTACTCACTTTTTTGTAGTGCAATTCATGTTTATCTTTTTAGCTCTGTTATCAAAGCTTGAGAGCTAATGTGCCCGCCGGTTCTGTATGTATATACGTATGTACGTAACGCGATAACTCTTGATAGAAATATCCGATTTGCTTCAATTATTTTTTCTAGGCTCATTCTGATAAGGGATTCTTGATTGGTTTTGGAGGTTCATTGGTTAAGTATAAAAGGGGTAAACAGGGGCTAATCTCCCCCCTTAGCTTAGATAAATGGGTTTTTCATGCAGAATTATCAGATTTTCTTGAAATTTGATATACAGGTTAATTCTGATAAGGAGCTTCCCTGATTAAATTTGAAGGTTCATTGCTTAAGTTTAAAGGGGGGATGGGGGTTAACCCCTCCCCCCCACACACACACACTTAATTTAGATAAATGAGTTCGTGCAGAACTATTCGATTTGCTTCAAATTTGGTATACCGGTTTATTCCGATAAGGCGCTTCCCTGATTAGATTTGGAAGTTCATTGGTCAAATATAAAGGGGGAACGGGGGCTGATAACCCCTTAATTTAGATAAATTGGTTTTTTTATCCGATTTTCTTCAAATTTTGTATACCGGTTTATTTCGATAAGGCGCTTCCCTGATGACATTTGGAGGCTCATTAGTTAAGTATAAAAAACGAAAACGGGGGAGGGAGGGAATCCTCCTTAATTTATTTTTCGAGGGGCATTATTTTTTTAAATAAGAATATAATATACAATTAGTGTGAATAACTTGTGACTCAATGCCATAAGTTTAACTGGGCACATTTCTTTTTTTGTTTTTCTCTTTTTTTTGTTTTTTTGTTTGACTTTATTTCTTAACTTGATGTCTGTACAAAGATTTTAACTTTTTTTAGAGTGTCATTTTTTTTAAATGTCTGAAAGATGTAATACTACCTTCTAAACAGAAATTTACTATTCTGTAAACATTTGTAGAATCTACGCTTTTACATATTTTGCAGAAAAGAATTCAAGATTTCAATACATAATTAAGATATGAAAGTTAAATTATGTTTTCATAATGTTGGAATATCGCGAATTTTTTATTTTTTATTACCTTCCCTTTTAAAAACACGCACAAACAATAAATATCTTAAATCTTGCAATCTTTCAACTTTCATGATGCTATTACATATAATGAAAGTTACAGTCCGTTTCTAAATAAAAAAAAAAGAAAAGTGCCCATTTGAACTGATCACATTGAGCTCACAGGCTATTCACACTAATTGTACATTTTACTCTTATTTCAAAGAATAATGTCCCTCAAAAAATAAAGAAATAGAAAAAAAAAAAAAAACATTTAGCTAAATAAAGAGGGGGGGGGGTATCTCCGCCATTTCCCTCACTTTATACTTAACCAATGAACTTCCAAATCTAATCAGGGAAGAGCCTTATCAAAATAAACCGGTATACAAAATTTGAAGCAAATCGGATATTTCTGCCAAGAGTTATCGTGTTACGTACATACATAGGTATATAGGTGCATGCAGAACCTGCGGACACATTAGCTCTCAGGCTTTGGATAGCCTGTGAGCTAAAAATGATAAACTCGTCTTTACTAGCAGATCGTTTATAATAAAATCAAAACTAAACTGTCATTAGACGCTAAATAATGTCTTCTTTCAGAATATAAACGAATTTTTTTTTTTTTTTTTTTTTTTTTTTGAATTGGAACCGTGTACCTATTGCAAATTGTACCAACTTTGCTTTCTCAGGCAGCAATTCCTTCTTTTGACACCTCATTTGAATTCCTCGGATCACATCTATACCCGGAAGAAAAATAAGCAGAATGAATTTATTAATTGTAACTTAACATTAATGGTAATTTTCCCCATTTATAATTTATATACTGAAAGATATTCCATAAAAATAATCGAGAAGTTTCATCAATAATTTATTTACTGATATGAGAAATTTTAAATAGAAGCGGTTTTCAATAAACATTTTGGTCGAAATTTTCAATTTATATTTTTTTTTCTAATTTTCTCCATGAACTAACAATAAACCAATGAAAAAATAATTATTTCCCTTAAAGCAAATATGTCATTTAAAACGACTCTTCTGGAATTGTTTTCAAATAAAACTATTTTGCAAAATATTTGTTCGTTATTTCCTATATCCCTCGTTAAAACCGTGTTTTCTGTATTGCAAATTTTGTATAAAAGCAACTTTCTTTCCTTTTTGATCCTTAAAACTGGGTTCTCGTTACATTCGGTTTGAACTCGTTGTAAACGAATTCGATTTGAGAACCTTGATCTGAAAGTTTTTCTTTTTTAAATTACATTAACTTTTTGACGTGATTGATTCAGGAGACAATAACATTTTACATATTACTTTTAATGAAATTTGTGAAATTTTATCAAACTTAAATAGAGCTGTGTATAAAAAATTTGGATTATAGGAATCTTATCTATGCTTAATGAAACTTTAAAACACCTCTAATAGGTATAAAATTTATACAAATATTTTATACTCTTTTTATACACAAAATGTTTTATCGTGATACTTACTCCCTATTTTATTTGTGTTCGATTTTCGTTTAAATTTTCATGATTTTATAGATTAATTCATTCGTATTTTACATTACTATTGTGGGTCACAGTACTATGATTAAAAAATTTGGTGCACTTTTGATGCAAATATGTACTTATGTACATAATTTTCTCTAGAATATATGAAATACAGTTTCGCATTTTAGATATTTTTATTGTTGTTGTTGTTGTTTGTTTTGTTTTGTCTAAAGCATAAAATAAATCCTCGCATCTTTCTACATGCATTACCTTATACAAGCACGAAATACATCTAGTATACTTATTTGAAGTACTCGAAGTTTTATTGACAAAAACTTTGGAAATTTATTGAATTCTACACAATATGAAATAACTTTATATCATGAAAAACATTCAAAAGAGAATTTTAAATATTTTCTTTTGACAAAGAAACATATTGTCACCATAAAACCCCCTTTTTTTGTTTTTGTTCAAAATGCACTTTTTTATACCTTTTTCTTCAAAAATAATTTACATTTTTTGTTAGTTTTCAAGGATTAACTATCAAGAAATAGCATCAAATAAAACTCTTTTTTAATTAAAAAAGGAATATTTCCAAAATTCAGTCAAATAATATAATCTTTAAAAAACAATAGTATATTCTATTCAATGGGAAAAAAGTGAAGGCTGTCGGCTAAAATGTATCAAAAACAGTAATCAATTATGCTTATAAAAAATATTTTTTTGATAATGCTGATATTCAAAAATAGGAACAAAGAAAAATATTTCATTAATCTATTCTTACAACGTGAAAAAATAAATAAAAATTTAAAAAGTATTGAAAGGAACTGTAATTTGTGTAATTAGGTGTAAAAAATGCATTTTTTTAACGTAATGATTTTTGCGAAGTAGAAAAATAGTTTAGATAATTTTCTTTGACCTGATAACAAAAAAAAAAAAAAAAAAAAAAATCATGTTTTACTTTTAAAATAATAGCAATCAAGCCATAGCGAGAACAGAAAATAAGTTTTTAAGAAAGAACCAACTTTCAATTATGAAAAATAAATCATATCAATTATTTTTTAATTATCAAACTTGGTGGTTATAATTATTTTTAGGATAGAAAGGAAATCTTTTTTTGAAGTAAAGAAACCAAGAATATCAAATGTTCTTTTTATAATCCAATATTATTTTTATCGAAACGAATTGATATTTGATATTACATTTTAAGTTCCTTAAATTTATTAATTAAATTAAACTTTAAAATGTTTACTTTAAAGAAGAATATTATTTTCACTTACAGAATTTTCATTTTAGAAAGTTTGTAAAAAAAAAAAGATTTATTTTTAGTTATGTACATGCGTTCCTTAAGAATCTTTTGAAAACAAGATGTTCTTAAATTTATCCCTTTTATGTTATTTTAAAAACATATATATATATATATATATTATAGTTTTAGCTATGAATTAAACTTTTTGCTTTATAGAAGCCTTCTCTACTTTCAGAAACAGCATAGCACTCTGTCAAGAACATAAAGGAATAAGTTTAAACACTCATGGTAACTTGAATGATTTTACATAATGTCCTTACATAGAATTTGCATAAGAGTTTTATTTTGCCAAATCTGACCTTTCTTCAAATTGCAGAATATTTTAGTTTTGAAAAAATATATTTAAATAAAAATGTAGAAAATATGTTATATTAAGTGAGGTACGTAAAAGTTGGTGTTACAACTATTTTTTACAAATATGCATAGATACATGGAAGAAATTATTGAAGTGTGTGGTTAAACCTGACTGAAATTCAATATTTACAGCGATTTTCTATATTGTGTATAACAAATTGCCTCACAGACCCTGTGGCAAAATAGAATATTCATAATTAAGAGCCCATTGAAATTCTCGGACAGTGCTAGTTAGAATTTCAGTAAATCAAGTCGGTAACCAAGTAACGTCCCAGAGATGTTCCATTGGAATTAAATTTTGAGGACATATGGGCAATTCTATTCTTTGGATGCCATTGCGACTAAATTTTGAGGACATAGGGGCTACTCTATCCGCTGGATAAAATCGCGCTTAAGATAATCGGTCATTAGTGCAGCATGATGACGAAGAAAATTATCAATCATTAAAAATAAGTTATTACCAATTGCACGTCTAAAAATCTGCCGTACGGATCAAGAACCTATTCTCTGTTTATTTCAGCAATCATTAGTTATATTGATAAGAATGGGTAGGTTGGTGGAACCATTCAAAATATTGCTCGCACCTAACATGTTTCTCCACCTTTGTACCGATGATTTACACTAATGTTTTTAGGCCTGTTGCGCGTGTTTTGTTCCTATCAAATGGAAAAACATCTTGAATCACTCTTTTAACAAAAAAAAAAGACACATTAGTGAATGTGATTCGGCTCCAGTTCTTGGTATTTTAATCGCGAGGATCTCAAAACCACTGAAACCGGGCTTAATTCTTAGCCTGGTTTAGTGAGACACAAATTTTGTGTTTTCTTGCAGACAGTCTTCATTTATAAAATCCTGTCTCTCATGACATAGCTGTATAGGGTCATTCCATGTGACGTGTGGGACACCTTTTCTACATATTTTTGCTGTTTTAACAATGTTATTATATCCTCAAATTAAAAGACCTTTCTAATATGAAAATCTAGAGTTTTTTATTATCGTTAATGCATAATTTATGTTTTAACAATTTATATGTCAATAGATACAGATATTTATGTAAGTGTCGCGCGCAGGACATTTTGTCAGTCTTTCATGGAATGGCCCTGAAATTACTTAGGTCCAGGATTTAAAATGTGGAGACCTTTATTATCTATTATTTTATTATTATTATTATTATTATTAAAAGCGGACAGATTACTTAGGTCTAGGCTTTAAAATGTGGAGATTTTTATATTTATTAAAGGTTCATTCCATATCACGTGTGGAACAGCTTTTCTACATATTACTGAAGTTTTAACTATTGCTATTTTTATCCTCAATTAAAACAACTATTCTAATATGAAAATATAGGTATTTTTGTTAATTCTAACGTATAGCTTGTATTTTAACAACGTATAAGTTTAAAAAAATATTGGTATTTATGTAAGCGTTACGTGCGGGACATTTTGGTCCGTTTCATGGAATGGCCCTATAGTCCAGTTACGGTAGCTGAAGCGAAATCCCAATCTGGGCGGATGTCAGTTGTCTATTTCTTTTCGCGATTGTTGCCAAATAACGGTATGGGGAATCTGTTGTGCGCGTTTTCAACGTTGACCTGGTTTGTCGCCATATATCTCCATTTCTAGTGTCCCTTTTTTCAGATTACGTGGCATGACATCTTATGGACTACTTTTAGATCTATAAATACCTGTGTCAGTGTCTTTCCTTACGATTAAACGTCATATCTCACAATTCTGTGTCAGTGCCTTTCCTTACGATTAAACGTCATATCTCACAATTCTTCAGATGCTAACGACATGTTCTACCTTCCACAAGTGACATTTTTTCCCAATTACAAGTAAAATCCTTGAAATTATAATTTGTAGCAACCCCTTGCATTCCTTTTCACTCGTGCCAAATAAGCGAGCGCAAAACATGTCATTTTTTTGTATGGCAAAAATAAATGCAATCGGACCAACTAACTTTCATCGTTCTTCACCCAACAGTATCTGCATCATAAAAGACAACCGTTTCGGTACGTAATGCTAACGTCATTTTGAGGTTGGTAATACCTGATGATTCAATTTCGGTTTTCCAATTTTAGCTACTAAAATTTTTTAAGCATCTAAACATCGGACATTTTCAAATTCTACACCGTCTCATAGGGAAAAAATGTACTTTCAAATGCAAAATTGTTTGAAAACTGTATCGCAATTTATTCATTTATTATGGCTTTTAAAATAATTTTTAAGCTTTTTTTTTATCTATCTCTATCTGGTGTAGACCCTCATGAGATTGGTTTTAAATTACTCATTTATTGCAGTTTTTAAATCGATTTTTATAATAAGCATGAATTTTTAAAATCTAGTTCTATCGCATTCATGCACCATTACGGAAGAATAATAATCATTTTAATTTAAAACAATATAAATAGGGGAGAATTTGTCTCCAGCAATTTTTTCATAAAGAAATTAAAACTCCATCAATAAATAAATAAATAACATAAAATAAAGTAAAGTGAAATAAAACACAAAATTAACCTGTACGTAATCCAACAATTTCAATTTTTACACCGCCATATAGAAAAAAAAAAGTCTTAAAAATATAGTTTGCGAGAAAACTGTTTTTCTATTTACTGATTGTTTATGGTTTTTTAAATAGTTTTCAATCATGAAAAACTTTTAAATTTATTTCTAACGTATGCAGACCGATTACGGAAGATTAATCAGCTTGAGTTTAAAACAATATCAATATAAATAGTTCCGAATTTCTTTTCCACATAATATTCTAGAACAAAATTTAAACTTCATTAATAAAAAAATAATAATATACATAACATAAATAAAGCACAAATTTGACAGACATGTAATCGAACTATGCACTTAAACCGCTGACATTATCAGAATCAAAATGTCTGCATTAAGTAGAGAAATCTTTAGTGATTTCTTCAGCGATTGACTCTTGAAATGTGGTTAAGGCTTCGCTGCACTGAAACTCCCCGATCGCAAAATCCTATGTTAGCCTATGAGAAAACTTTGAAACGCGATTACTCATTACCTAATATAATTATTAAAATGCCATTTTCACCATCAAAAAGTAGACGTCAGATGCCGATGATGTGCGTTTTTAAAAATTATCTCCGTAATTTTTAAGTGCATAAAAAATCCCTATAAACTTTGAAATTTCCATTTGATAAAATTTTATCACTTTCTTAAAAATACTTAAAATTTAATTAGGCAATTTTTAAAAACGCACATCATCGGCATCTGACGTCTACTTTCTGATGGTGAAAACGGTATTTTAATAATTATATTAAGTAATGAGCAATCGCGCTTCAAAATTTTTCCATAGTTTAATATGGGATTTCGCGACCGGGGAGTTTCAGTGCAGCGGCCTCTTAATGCGAAATTATATCTTTTAATGAATTTCAAATTTTATTTGAATATATTATTGATAATTTTGATACACAAATGGTTTTTGATTTTGTTAACAGGCAATCTAAAAAATACATATACAATAAAACAAGAAATTGAGTTAGAAAAAAGTTTTCACATATGTGCTGCAACCAGGGAAGACAGGCTGGATTCCCTAGCAATAGTTTTTTCTCACACTTTTCCCGCCAGTGTTTATAAGAGCATTTATAAACCTTAAAATGTATAAAGATGTATTCTGCGATTTTTCAGAACTCATAAATTTCGTCGTCTTATTTCATTTATATCTTATTTTGTTAGCTTTTAATACAAATGACTACAAAATTTCTATTAAAAAAACAAAAATAACTGAGATCTTATGCAAGGGTGGAGTACTACAGTTGAGGTTTTTATTCTAACAGAGCGAAAAATGTACAGAGCAGGAATCGAACCCGTATATCTTGGCTTGCTGTGCCAATGATTTACCTATTAAGCTATCCGGACGATACTTGGCTGACATAATTCATTCTTATTTGTTGGATACGGCTGTGAACTGCAGCGCTGGTTTTATTCATCCGAGCTATAGCTACAGCATTTACATGATGAAGGTGTGTGATAATACGGAAACTCCTTTATACCGTGTAATTAGGTTATAATGTACAGATAGATTTTTTTTTTTAAACTGCATAAATCATATTCAAGGTTTAGGTAGCACAGTTCAGGTTTTTACATTTGATTCGGAAAGAGCGAAAAATGTCCAGACTAGGAATCGAACCTGGATATCTTGGTTCTTCGTGCCAATGCTTTACCTATTAAGGCTCCGCTGCAGCGAAACTCGCCGATCGCGAAATCCTATGTTACCCTATGGGAAAACTTTGAAGTGCGATGACTCATTAACTAATATAATTATTAAAGTACCGTTTACATCATCAGAAAGTAGAGGTCAGATGCCGATGATGTGCGTTTTTAAAAATTGTCTACGTAAATTTTAAATACATAAAAAAGCCCTATAAATTTTGAAATTTCCATTTGATTAAATGTTATCATCCTCTTAAAAATACTTAAAATTTACGTAGACAATTTTTAAAAACGCTCATCATCGGCATCTGACGTCTACTTTCTGATGGTGAAAACGATATATTAATAATTATATTAGGGTCAATCGATTTCAAGTGCTCCAGAAAATCATTTATTCGTTGCTTGATCATTTTTAAAAAATCTGAAATTTTTGGTATAACAACCCTAACATGATCGAAGTTCAAAATGACTATTATTTTAATTTTATTAATTTTTGTTTGCGCATGGCGGCCATCTTTGTTTCATCGTCTGCAGAAATTTTCTCACAAGAAGGGTTTACGGAATTGTAAATAATTCATCGTTTATTTCTCCATTTCAAGCGCGGATTAAAGCAATTTGTACAAAATACACAGGGCTAATAATTTGGTAATAGAGTAGTTTCCGAAAATAAATCCTTATTAGTAAAATTTAAGTATAAAGTTTCAGTTTTTTTCCAAAATTTGTCCATTTAAAAAAAAAAAAAAATTCTAGCAAGGAAAACTGTGAATATGACCTATTTTTTTTTACAAATAGGCCGAAAGTACTTGTACTCACACGTCAAGTTCCAGATCTGGGACTTGCTTTCTCTTCGCTAACAAAAAAAATATCAATTTTTTCAAAAATGTCAAAAATCGCACTTTTGAGGCTTTGATATCTCTGGTGGGGCACGAGATAAAAAATTCGAAGCTCTGGTTTCTGACAGTATTGTATGGTAGTGTTATGCACAAGAAATTTCAGGATGGAGATTTGACTACAAGCTGAGATATTGCAAGGGCAACATGTCAAAACAATACTGCCAAACTTTGTTTTGTTGTTGTCACAGCTAAGTATTTATCTCAGAGTGTCACTTAAGTGTATGTCTTTGATTATCTTTAAGTAATAGTAACAGAAAATAAAACCCCTTGCAAAGCTCAGCAATTAATTTAAAAAATAATTATACCTAAGGCCATAAAGGCCATATGGTTTCAGTAATTTTTGTTCGAAGTAATTTTAGTAACTAAAAGAAACCTCATCACTTTTACGTAAAGAAAAAAATACGTTTTTATACAAGACCTGAGACAAAAACAGAATAGGGGAAGAGAAAAGCTGTTAATGTTGTCATACTTGTTGAGACATGATCAAACGTGTCAAAACACATTCTTGCTTGTTGGTTTAAAAACCACAATTTTGGTCTTTCTAAAAAATTTTATTTGTAGGAAACAAATCTTGCCATCTCTTGATAAACTGATTGAAGATCTTGGTCCTGCTGGCTCATAGAAATAATCTTTGAAATCACTACGTGCATGTCTGATTTCATTAATAATTCCTAGCTTACTTCTTTTGCAAAAATGTCATTTTTCTGCAGTATAAATTTCGAAAGGGCTTTGGATATATTTATCTTCTGAAAATAACTTGAAGCTGATGCATGGTAACATCGTATAATGTTTTATTTACAGGAACATACTTATGGTAGAAACAAGTTTCAAAGACTGGCAAGTAGCATTAAAATTGTGGTTTTTAAACCAACAAGCAGAAATGTGTTTTGACCCGTTTGATCATGTCTCAACAAGTATACCAACAATAACAGCTTTTCTCTTCCCCTATTCTATTTTTGTCTCAGGTCTTGTATAAAAATATTTTTTTTCTTTATGTAAAAGTGCTGAGGCTTCTTTTAGTTACTAAAATTACAACAAAAATTACTGAAACCATACAAAATGTAGGCCTTAGGCATAATTATTTTTAAAATTAATTGCAAAGCTTTGCAAAAGGCTTTATTTTCTGTTACTATTATTTAAAGGTAATCAAAAACATAAATTTAAATGACACTCTGAGATAATTACTTACCTGTGACTACAACAAAACAATAGTTTGGCAGTATTGTTTTGACATATTGCCTTTGCAATATCTCAGCTTGTAGTCAAATCTCCATCCTGAAATTTCTTGTGCATAACACTACCATACAATACTCTCAGAAACCAGAACTTCATATTTTTATCTCGTGCCCCACCAGAGATATCAAAGCCTCAAAAGTGCGATTTTGATATTTTTGAAAAATTTGAGATTTTTTTTAGCGAAGAGAAAGCAAGTCCCAGATCTGGAACTTGACATGTGAGTACTAGTACCTTCGGCCTATTTGTAAAAAAAATTATGTCATGTTGACAGTTTTACTTGATAGAAAAATCTCCTGTTGTAAACGGACAAATTTCGGAAAAAAACTGAAACTTTATGCTTAAATTTCACCAATAAGCAGTTAGTTTCGGAAACTACTCTATTACAAAATTTGTAGTCCAATGTATTCCGTACAAATTGCTTTAATCCGCGCTTGAATTGGAGAAATAAACGATGAATTATTTAATTCCGTAACCCTTCATGTGAGAAAATTGCTGCAGATGATGAAACAAAGATGGTCGCCTTGCACAAACAAAAATTAATAAAATTAAAATAATAGTCGTTTTGAACTTCCATCATGTTAGGGTTTTTGTACAAAACATTTCAGATTTTTTAAAAATGGTCGAGCAACCAGTGCTGGACCACTTGAAATGGATTGACCCATTAGTTAATGAGTCATCGCGCTACAATTTTTTTCCATAGGCTAACATGAATTAACAATGGAAACATTGATTTCGCGATAGGGGAGTTTCAGTGCAGGGCAGCCTTAAGCTATTCGGACGATGGCTGACATTTTTCACTCTTATTCAACACGGTATACAGGAGTTTCCGTGTTATCACATACCTTCATCATGTAAATGGTATAGTTATAGCTTGGATGAATGAAACCAGCGCTCTTTGAATATGATTTCTCAAGTTTAAAAAAAAATCCATCTCTTTATTATAGCTGAGATCTTTTTTCAGAATTTCATGATGTTCTGCATCAGTTATACGTTTTTGGTATCAGTGATCGTTTGTAATATGTTCCAGTATTACTATTTATGTCCCTATTATATCCCTAATATTAGTTTTACTATTATTAATAATTATGTCAGACCGGTATCATTTTAAAGTTTTCTTGTATACCATATTTGATATATTAAACGTAGCCTAATATAAATTATTTTCTCTCGATATGAAATACAGTACCACATCTTTAAAAAAAATTCAAAAATGAAATATATTTTTGTATTTTTTAGCGTACATACCTTTTTCAAAGATGACATAGGGTGAAACACCCAGTTATTGACACCTAAGGGGCTGTGCATATATAACGTTATCACTTTTTTGGCAATTTTGGAACCCCTTCCCCGCTTTACGATATCATGCGATATCATTCCTTCAACTCCCCCCCCCCCCGATCTCCTCCGTAATGATATTGTTATCAATGTCTAAAAATTCTTTTCATTTTTGGTTTTTTTTCTTTTGCTTGGAGTGACATACAAATATAGTTGCATTTATTTTTCGCATACTTCATTGATTCAAATGAAGAGAACTCAATACAATATCTCTTTATATATGAAAAAACTTTTTATCAAATAACACTTAAAATAAATAGTTACCATTTAAAAGTATTTTATAATCGCTTTTTGTTACAGAATACATTCAACAATAATAATGTTTTCTTGCACTTGCCCCCGCACGGGGAAGGGGGGGGGGAGATAGAGCTTGTTATCACCAAAACAGGTGGACAACATTTTTTCTCTTTTATTTACTGGCAGACACATGTATCATTTGAAACATACTTCGCATATGGTTTCTCGAACAGCGAATTATATATGCATACACATATGACAGAAGAAATAGGAAATTTGGAATTAAATAATTTTTTATCATTTAATGATTTTAATAATAACTTTGTATTTTCATAAAAATAGATAACAGACTAAAAAAGGATAACATTCTATGTTGATGTAAAGGCCAAATTA
The DNA here is from genome assembly GCA_963932465.1 of Maratus speciosus. Lineage (NCBI taxonomy): Eukaryota > Metazoa > Arthropoda > Arachnida > Araneae > Salticidae > Maratus > Maratus speciosus. The sequence continues at coordinate 50,287,171 of OZ010786.1, read as the reverse complement.
TAAATAAAAAAAAATTCCCGCCGGCTCGGGCCTACAGGCGGAGGTAGATTTCGAAGTTAAGTACTAAATTAACCAACAAAATTTAAATCAAGATTAGAGATAAACCCAGTTCCTCCACTAAGAATGAGCTCTAGAGAGCTAAACATTTTGTGAAAATTCTAATATACACGAATACACACACGCATGCATATGGAATAGGTTTAAAAAATAGCTAAAGCAAATTCAGAGAACCTCAAAGTGATAAATAAGTTAATATTTCCATAGTCGGGTTTTTATCATGTTTTAATGCGTTTCTTCAAACTCACATGACGTTACATATTCACCTGCTGAGGTCCATTTTATTTCCAATATGGCGAATATTTTGTTGTTGTTTTTTAATTCGTCAAACTATTTATTTCATTTTGAGTTTTCATGCGGAAATCTTGCTCTAGGAAACTTATGACGTAATATTCAATTTGTTTTCAATCGTCAAACTATTTATTTTATTTAATTTTTCACGTGAAATTCTCGCAAAAGAAAAGCAATTGTTGTGGTGAGAATTTTATTGCTTTTTTTTTTAATTGTTGGCAACTGCAATAACGAAAAATATTTATTTTTTTCTGTTATTGTTGTGTAAGAGCTGATTTTATCGGAATCATATTAAGATGGTATTCAAATTTTTGAACCCTCCCCATTTCCATTCTCTTGGTCCGATTTTACCCATTTTCAATCCCCACCGAGATATTAGCCATCTCAAAGTTGTTGGCGAGTTTGAAGACGATCCGTGCATAATTGCGACTTTTATCGTGCGGACAAAATTTAGTACATACATACATACATATATATATATATATATATATATATATATAAACTTTTTAGGTGGGGGTGGTTTTGGGTTCCTGGGGTCCTATAATGAAAAGTTATGAAGGAATTTTTCAAAAGTCTCACCATGGTAACTGCAATAGGTAGTATTTCTTACGAAATCTACCTAAAAGAAAATTTTGGTTGGATCAAAAATGATAACGATATCAAAAGACGAATACCCCTCCCCCTAGAGATATCTAATGATATCATTTGCCAGACTCCCCCTCCACCCTAAAATGATAACGTTATATATGCACAGCCCCTAACTAATAACTGACAGTTCAGCAAAAATCTAACTTAAATAAGCATTTTCTTGTGAAATTCTTCAAAGTAATATGCTATCCAGTGGTAACTTATTTGTCTTAACTGTTACAATTTATTTTTCAGTTATTGGTTTTTCAAAAAGGGATGGTGTTAGTTACTGGAATTATTCATCATATTTATGGGGAAAAAATTAAATTTAGTAATGAAAAGAATAATTTTTCAAAATTTTGTCAAACATCATTTTTTGAAGTATTTCTGCCGTACTTTCAAAAACATAGATAAGCATAAAATAGATATAAAACTTTGTAATAGGAATTTGAACTATGTGTTCTTAGGGTGGTTTCCATCCCAGGGGTTTTGTATCCTACACTCATATTTATTCGAAAATGTTCCAAATATATTGACATATGCTTTGAAAACTTATTATACTCTAAATAACATAAAATTATTTTTCTTATATAGGGGAGACTGGAGAGGGTTGACCATAGGGAAGGCTTGACCCAACCCTCATTTTTCATATTTAAAAGAATTTCAGAGTTTTTCCAATAGGTGGCAACCAAAGCTACTGAAATGTAAAAAAAAAAAAATAGTCTTTGTGCCATGAAGATAATTGAAACAGGTGCGGAAAAATCAATTGTGAAGCGTTTTCATCTTAAAAAGTGTATTTTTTAGAAACATTTTGTAATATTTTCTTAGATAAAATATATCATGGAAATTTAAGTAAGTTTTAAGTAATGCAAAAATATTGAGCTTTCATTCCAGGCATAAAGATTATACAGTAAATTAGGCTAAACGTAACCATGTGTTATACTTTAAAAAGTGGCTATGTGGAGAGGATTGACCCAATCAATCTGAGGAAGGGTTGACCAAATAGTCAAAGTTTCCTTAATTAAGTGTTTTTGAAAATCTCTTTACTATACACTGTACATAATGAAAGGTTAATGGTTATATTTCTGAAATAATGTAAATTTATTTTGTAAAGCTACAGTATAATGAGGTGATAGAGAGGAAAACGTTTAAAATTGATTAAAGGAAGATGTAAAAAGTGCTATAGAAGCAAAAAATAAAAAATAATAATGAAATATAAATTGGAAAGTTGATAGAACTTTTTATTTCATTTAAACAGTACCCATTACGTAAATAGAAAGAATGGAAAATACTAGAGAGGCTGAAATCATCAGCCTTAACAAATGTTAACTTTTCATGCATCTGTAAAAGAACATAACATTGATCAAACCACTTAAGGAAGATATGTACACAAATTTCACCAAGATGAATGCAATGAGATGAAGTCAAACTATGTGGCAACTAGTGTTGCTAGGTCAAGTGTCACAAAAAGTGGATGTTTAAAACGGAATTTTTCTCCTCTTTTGAATTCCGTATAAGCAGGTTTGTTTTCACATCACATTTTCCCAAATAATTTTTAATAATAATTAAACCATTAGCATAAAGTTATTCTGCCTTTTTTAAACAGATTTTTAATTTCACTTAATAAACAATTCAATATAAAATGGAATGATTCAAGCCTCCTAAATAGTGGGTTAAGCCTCCCATATGTGGGGAGCCTTGACCCAATATTTTCTCATGATTAAAATCAATCACTTTTCAAGTTTACTATATTAAAAACTTATGTCGCAACTTCATTTTGATAACTGATTGTATAATGAATATAAAACATTATTCTAGGTTTAATATTTAAAAAATAAAAAATCATTTTGTAGAAAGTGGGTCAACTCTCCCCAGTCTCTTCTAAATGATTCAATAAAGAGTTTTGTCAAAGATTTTCCTTGGGCAACGTAAAGAAATTTCTCATTAAAAATATAAGTATATTTGTTTGAAATGATATTTTAAAATTAGTCTTTAAAAAATGTTTTATGTGACTTTAAAAAGATGATAAATTTAAATTATTTAATTAAAAATGATTTTACGAAAATCCGTCGAATAATATAATCTTATTATATATCAGTATTAATCTTATTCTATACCATCATAAAAACACATGAACATTACTGATAAAAATTATATTTTGATAATGCTAGTACTCGAAAATCTATGCCCAACGAAGAAAAATACTTCATTAATCCTTTCCTGTAATGTATGAAGAGAAAATTTCAAATTACCATTAAAAGAAACAATAATTTCCATCTTTGGATTTAAAAACTACATTTGTTTCACGCAATGTGTTTTCGACAGGGAAAAAGTGGTTTAGATATTTTTTTTGGTCCAGACGAAAAAATTCCAACCTTAATTTTAAAAATAATAGTGACATAGTGAGTATCGAAATGTACTTTTTAAGAAGAAACTAATTTTCAATTAAGAAGAAAAAAATATTTATATTTTTTAATTATGAAACATGAAGGTTTTAATTGTTTCTGTGATAGAAAGAATATAATTTTGTAAAATAAAAATGTTCTTTTCTTAATGGAATATCATTTTAATCCTATGTCAAATTCATATTTAATCAGTTTTTGTAAAAATTTCGTTAAATTTATTAACTATTTTACATTAAAAAATATTCAGATAAAAAGAGAATATATATTTTTTCGTTATTGAATTTCAAGTTGAAAATGATATCGAGGAAAAAATTTCAAAGATAATTTACTTCAGCAACATACCAACATTCATGTAGAAGATACATTTGAATGATTTAAAATTTAGCTCTAGTATTGAAAAGTGAAATTATTTAACTTAAAACGTGTATACTATAATCCATAACAAGTCGGAAATTGTACGTCAAACGGTGGCAAATGAGGTGCGTTCGTAGTATAACTAGATTTATAAATATTCAGATCTTGGTGTAATAGCTGTTGCACTCTTATGTAAAAATGCAAAAAATGCAAATTTTATTACGATTATATATATTAAATTCAGTAATATGGAAATAATATGACTCCATCATAAATAGGAAATCATCACCATGACAATTTAGAATCATTACCTATCCTGGGATATCATTGAATTAATTACGTATGATAGGATTTAAAGGAATGAAGAAAAAATGTTATTAATGTCTTTTTAAGTTTTGATTCGTTTTTCATAAAATGAGTAATGACTCGAAAGAATTCTTCCACTATTTGTATTAAATTTCAAACCATTCGTTTGGTTAGTTTTTGCGCTATTAAATGCGAGGAGAAGGACAAACAGACAGACGGACGGACCAGACGAGGACTATAAGTGCTACATATTTATATAATTACGAACGCATCTAAAAAGAGTTTTAACCGATTTAATTGATTATAAAAGAAATCCTTAACCTATTCAGTGATTTATGTGATTATATATATTTCAGTGAGTGGAATATATATAAAATGTATATTTAAAAAAGAAAATAAGTTCTATTTCGGATTTTCATAACATTCTGCATGCTATAATTATTATTACTATTATTACGAGGTGGAACCTCGACGAAATAAAATATTTACAAAGGAATTGTTTTATTAAATTTATAATAAATCTACAAAAATTATTACAAAAAAAAATTCCATGTTACACTGGTTAGTCTAACTCTCCAAACCCATATTTTAGCATAAAATTAACAAAATACTATTTTCTTAAATTTCAACTGTTAATCTTATTCAAAAATTAAACTTTATCGTATGCCTAATCAATAACATATAATCAAGATAAGCAATTATGTTGAAGTTATTAATTGAGGCTATTACAGAATTACAGAATGAAAAAGCAGCAAACATTATTTCATTTTGGCATAATTATAGAATTTTAGACCTTTGAAATCTAAATCTAACTTCATTTTCACCGTGTCATATCCATATTAAACATTTAAAAATATTTTAACGCAATAGGTTATTAATAAATATATTTTCAGACTTGAAGTGGCGTTTGTCAGCTATCACAACTTTCCATGTGAAACTTACCACTCGTGATTTCAGGTTTTAATCTCAGTACCGGCGACTAAAAATTCCAGAAATATGTAACTTTAACACGTATTCAAGGTAAAATATTTTGTTTTATCAAACAAAATGATCGGCTTCTTTTAAATATGGCATAATTTTCACTGGCTGAAACTCTCGCCTAGCGCCTCAAACTCAATATCAGAGGGAAGAAAAAAAAGTGAAATTTAACAGCTTTATAAGGGAAATTGTGGGTTTTTAAATCCTGACATCATTTTCTGTTCAAATTTTTAAAAAAGTTATCTTTATTTGTAATGAGAAAATGGCGTCAATAAAAATACAATCAATAAAGATTAATAAACCCCGTTATTTCTCTTTTCTCTCCAACAATGAAAGTAGTCCGGTTGCTACCATTTTGAAGAAATCTAATAAAAATCCGCTTAAAAAGGAAAATTAAAATATAAAAATACGAATATTTTTACCCGACTGCCAAGAAGGGTTATGTGTTTGACGCGTATCTGGGTATGTGGATTTCTTTATACCCTCGAAACATCCCAACGGCTGGATGGATTTTAATGAATGGGGTCTCTATCAATTCGTCTAAATCATCCGATGGTTATAGGTTAGGTTTTGTTTTCATAAATTCAAAATGGTGACCGTAAAATACAAAATGGCGGTAGAGACGAAAAATTGTTTTACGCACCATATTGAGGGGCATATCATTGGATAAGTCTTTCAAAATGAATACGATGTTTTATTGACTATTTTACAGTCATAAGCTCCGTTTAAATATTACTCAACCTGGAAGTTGTGTAAGTAGGATATCTATAGTTTTACTGCAACTCTAACCTTCATAGACATCTATAGGCCTCATCAAAACAATGTTTATAGATAGGAACTAACAATTAAACACAACTTAAAAGTCATCAATACATAATATAGTAAATAAATAAAAAAAAAAGGTAAGTAATATAAAAATAGTTTCACATTGATGAGAAATAATTAATTAGTTCGCTTTTTACACAGTCGGGTTTTTTAATTTTTTTAATTTAATTTGTACTTGTTACAAATAGCTAGTTCGGGCACATTTACAAATGAACAGCTTTCATTTAAAACAATAATTAATAAAATTGATACAATAATTAATAAAATTGGAAAGCTCAACACAGATGTTTAAAAAACAGCCTTGTCTTTTTAATACATGGTGGGTACAAATGACGGATCCGATTTGAAAAATATATATATAATTTGGGAACTACTGCACATATTACAATGTGATACATGTATTTAAAGAGAAATATAACCAAGTTCTTTTCAGTTACAAATGTTCGATGTGTGACCCTCTGATTACACGGCATACGTCCAATCTGTAATCCAGTTCGTTCCAAACATTTTGTAGCATCACTCTGTCATGTTCTGAATGCTGCATAAATGCGTTCTTTATGTTCTGGCAATGTTTTCGACATTGTTAGTACATAAAACAATGTCTTTGGGTCATACATCGAACATTTGTAACTAAAAAAACTTGGTACAGTGTAACCTCTGAATAACGGTTACCAGTGGGAGCAATGAAAAGTAACCGCTATTCAGAGGGGGTGTTATTCAAAGGTTTCATTTTTAAAAAATCGTAATTACATAAATTTAAATAGAAATACACAGTCATTTTAATTAATTCTCGTTGTTTTAATTCATTAAAAAAAATAAGTGATTTGCAGTTACTTTTTATTCTCCAAATATCTTTACCCAAAGAAATAATAGTATGAGTTGTTTTGCTGTACAACATCATCATTATAATTTAATGCAAAATATTTGATTTCAGGAAGGTTCGTAAAAAATTTGGTATATGTGTTAATACTGGAAGTTTTAGGTGATCCTATAATCTCTTCCATATCCCCTTCCGCATCACTTTTCTCTTCCTCTCTCCTATCTTCCACCATATGCGGTATGAATCAAATGTAGCAGTAACTGCCAAATCTTTGTCCAGACACACAAATTTGCTGGCTTTCCTGTTAGTTATGCTTTCTGTTCTAAGAATATTATCTAAATTTTCCCCATCATTATTGTCTTCATTTTCTATGTCTAGTTTTGGAAAAGGATCAAGTGTTCAAGAGATTGAGTAACATTTTGTTGACATATTAAGTAAACTTTATATCATCTGCTTCAGATTTTGGCTTGCAAATAAATATGAAATTGTTCCAGAAACTGTTAAAAAAAATTCTCGTGACTTTTGAGCGGCCGTTGTTCAGAATTTCTTATTTAGAGGTTCGTACTAATGTTAATGCTATGGAATGTGTTTGGTTCAATCAATATGTGGTTGGTATTCGGAGGTTGTCGTTGTTTAGAGATGACCGTTGAAGGAGGTTTCACTGTATATTTCTCTTTAGATTCGTGTATCACTTATTGTAATATGTGCAGTAGTTTCAAACTATTATTTTTTTAAATCGGGTCCATTATTTGTATTCACCCTGTATATAGATTATTACCTTGTTTTTGTCATACCTTCATTCAAAAATTCTTATATCACCTTTGATGAAGAAAATACATATGGATGTAAATTATTTTCTCCTCCATAACATAAAATACAATTTCACATCTTCAAAAGGAAACTTTATGTTTAAAGCTTGAAGAAAATCCGTATATCTTTCAACATCTCTTAAAAAAAAAAAAAAAAAAAAAAAAGCATGAAATAAACCCATGTTTATTCGAAATATTTCCAATATATAGATGCATGCTTTAAACATGTATTAAACTCTAAACAATAGGAGTTTTTATTTTTTTTTTTCATTGAAAGAATTTAAAACTCTGTAACCTAAGAGATTTCGAAAAGGAGTTTCTCTTAAAAAATATCTTTTTCTTTCGAAATGAAATTTTCTTTTTTTTTTTATGTTAACTTTTATTACTTTTTAGGGATTAAATGTCACAGAAAAGCTTTAAATATATTTTTTAATTTAAAATACTTAAAAAAGCAATCAAATAATATAATTTAAAAAAAAACATTTTCTGTTCAACGGAAGAAAAAACTAGCCTGTCGGCTAAAATATATCAAAACAATAATAAACCTATTTTTTTTCTTTTCATTATAATACTAATGTTTAAAAATTGATGTATAACAAAAGTTCACTTTTCTGATATTTATAAAAAAAAGGTTAAATTATTATCGAAGGAAACTATAATTTTTTTTTATTATTAGATGTAAAAATTGCTCTTATTTTACTTAATTTTTTTTTAGAAAGAATAAAATATAACTTGGATAATTTCCTATGACCAGATAAAAAGAATTATCATTGTTAATTTTTTAAATAATAGCATGAGGGGTATCGTGGCAGTAGGAAATAACTATCAATTTTCACTTGTGAAAAATAAAGAACATTTGTTATTTTATGTTATTTATTTATTTTTTAACTTAGCGGTTATATTTAGTTCTAAGAAAGAAGAAATATTCTTTTGTAAAATAACGTAACCAAGATTACTAAATGCTTTTTTCTGTATTAAATATTATTTATAATGGTATGTTAAATTTGTTTTTGATTAGTTTTTCTTTCGTATAAATTTATTAAATGTATTAATTTATTGTGTGTAAAATGTTGAGATAAAAGCAGAAACTTTATTTCTTTTTTTAAGGAACTCTCCGTTCAAAATAATCACGATAAAAAATTGAAAGAAATTTTATTTTAATGACGTAACAGTGTTTGTGTTGAAAATACATCTCTAAGCAAACTGATATTAAAATGTAACTTTTGCATTTTAGTTTGATTTTTTTTTTATTTTTTTATGTAAAACCTATAACATATGATCCATTAAGGAGGAGCTAATCCCTTTAGTAGAGTCTAAAGCATATTATTAAACTATTCAGCGACTTTTATTGAGAAATAGAATAAAATGAAAGGTAATTCTACAGACTGTGGACACGTTTTTTGGACCTTTTTAATGTAAAGTTTTAGTTTTAGTTTTAGTGGCTGCGAAAATAGAGGTTGTTCGGTATCTCAGATAATTCTCTTTCTATTCTTTCTATACACGACTGTGCTCTAAAAATTGCTGGTTTAAACAATTTTCACCACATTTTTACTTTCTTCTATCTTCAATAGAAGAAAGTATTGTAATCGAAATTTTTTTCGACTTCCGGTTTTCGACGGATTTGCATGTTTTAGGGGTCAGAGATTCCTAAAAACATGTTTATAGAAAATGTCTGTCTGTCTGTGTGTCCGTCTGTCCGTCCGTCCGTCCGTCCGTCTGTCCGTCTGTCCGTCCGTCCGTCTGTCCGTCTGTCCGTCTGTCTGTCGCCATTGTACCATCAAAAAGTGTATGAAGTTATGGATAGAATTAAATCAAAATTTTATTATAAGTTTTTGGCTATGGCAAGCAGGCCCTCCTGGAATTTGGAAAAATTTCGCCGGTAGGGGGCGCTGATATAACAATTTTTGTGCGATTTTGAATATTGTACCATCCAAAAGTGTATGGAGTTATGCATAGAATTGAACCAAATTTTTAGTTTAAGTTTTTGGATATGAGAAGCAGGTCCTCCCTGAATTTGGAAAAAATTCGCCGGTAGGGGGCGCTGTAAATGCGTTTTTTGTGCGATTTTGAATATTGTACCATCGAAAAGTGTATGAAGTTATGCATAGAATTGAACCAAATTTTTAGTTTAAATTTTTGGCTATGGCAAGCAGGTCCTCCCTGAATTTGGAAAAAATTCGCCGGTAGGGGGCGCTGTAATAGCGATTTTTGTGCGATTTTGAATATTGTACCGTCCAAAAGTGTATGAAATTATGCATAGAATTAAACCAAATTTTTATTTTAAGTTTTTGGATATGGCAAGCAGGCCCTCCATGAATTTGGAAAAAATTCGCCGTTAGGGGGTGCTGTAATAGCGAATTTTGTGTGATTTTGAATATCGCACCATCGAAAAGTGTATGAAGTTATGCATAAAATTGAACCAAAAAAAAATTTTAAGTTCTTGGCTATGGCAAGGAGGTCCTCCCTTAATTTGTAAAAAAATCGCTCGTAGAGGGCGCTGTAATAGCGATTTTTGTGCGATTTTGAATATTGCACCATCGAAAAGTGAATGAAGTTATGCATAGAATTGAACCAAAAAAAAAAAAAAATTAAGTTCTTGGCTATGGCAAGGAGGTCCTCCCTTAATTTGTAAAAAAAATCGCTCGTAGAGGGCGCTGTAATAGCGATTTTTGTACAATTTTTGTGCCATTTTGAATATTGTACCGCCGAAAAGTGTATAAAATTATGCATAGAATTGAACCAAATTTTATGTGTTTATTTTTGGTCATGTCACGAAGGTCCTCCCTGAATTTGGAAAAATTCTGCCGGAAGGGGGCACTATAATTGCGATGTCAGTACCATTTTCAATATTGTACCATCGAAAAGTGTATGAAGTTATCCATATAACTGAATCAGACTTCATTGAGACATTTATAATAATTCTTTTTTTACTTTCTTCTATCTTCAATAGAAGAAAGTATTGTAATCGAAATTATTTTCGACTTCCGGTTTTCGACGGATTTGCATGTTTTAGGGGTCAGAGATTCCAAAAAACATGTTTATAGAAAATGTCTGTCTGTCTGTGTGTCCGTCTGTCCGTCCGTCCGTCTGTTCGTCCGTCTGTCCGACTGTCTGTCGCCATTGTACCATCAAAAAGCGTATGAAGTTATGGATAGAATTAAACCAAAATTTTATTATAAGTTTTTGGCTATGGCAAGCAGGTCCTCCTGGAATGTGGAAAAATTTCGCCGGTAGGGGGCGCTGATATAACAATTTTTGTGCGATTTTGAATATTGTACTATCTAAAAGTGTATGGAGTTACGCATAGAATTGAACCAAATTTTTAGTTTAAGTTTTTGGATATGACAAGCAGGTCCTCCCTGAATTTGGAAAAAATTCGCCGGTAGGGGCGCTGTAAATGCGTTTTTTGTGCGATTTTGAATATTGTACCATCGAAAAGTGTATGAAGTTATGCATAGAATTAAACCAAATTTTTATTTTAAGTTTTTGAATATGGCAACCAGTCCTCCATGAATTTGGAAATAATTCGCCGTTAGGGGGCGCTTTAATAGCGATTTTTGTGCGATTTTGAATATTGCACCATCGAAAAATGTATGAAGTTATGCATAGAATTGAATCAAAAAAAATTTTAAGTTCTTGGCTATGGCAAGGAGGTCCTCCCTTAATTTGTAAAAAAATCGCTCGTAGAGGGCGCTGTAATAGCGATTTTTGTGCGATTTTGAATATTGCACCATCGAAAAGTGTATGAAGTTATGCATAGAATTGAACCAAAAAAAAAAAATTAAGTTCTTGGCTATGGCAAGGAGGTCCTCCCTTAATTTGTAAAAAAATCGCTCGTAGAGGGCGCTGTAATAGCGATTTTTGTATAATTTTTGTGCCATTTTGAATATTGTACCGCCGAAAAGTGTATGAAGTTATGCATAGTATTGAACCAAATTTTATGTGTTTATTTTTGGTCATGTCACGAAGGTCCTCCCTGAATTTGGAAAAATTCTGCCGGAAGGGGGCACTATAATTGCGACTATAATTACCATTTTCATTATTGTACCATCGAAAAGTGTATGAAGTTATCCATATAATTGAATCAAATTTTCTGTGCATGTTTCTGGCTATGGTAAACAAGTCCTCCCTGAACTTGAAAAAATTCCGAAAGAAGGGGGCGCTATAATTCCGATCTCTGTGCTATTTTCATTATTGTACCATCGAACAGCGTATAACATTATGCATACAATTGAACCAAAATGTTTGTGCTTGTTTTTGGCTTTGGCCAACAGGCTCTCCTTGAATTTGGAAATATTGCGCGGTAAAGGGGCTCCGTGCTAGCGATTTTTGTATACTTTTCTTGATTTTTCGTAGTTCTATTGTGCATCGGCGACTCATGCAGCGGCGGGAACTCGCTTCCTGCTATGCCGGCTATTCGCAAACAGCTGATAACGACAGGATAAAGAAAAATTAATAATTTTAACAAATATCATGATATAGATTAACTCGTTTTTAGTCCGTTTAATTGATTTGAGCAGAAATTTAAGATGAAAATCAAAGTTGGTATAGTATTGAACTAATAATATTGAAGTATTAACATGTGTAACTAGGTTTTGAAATATTAAGATGTATAAGATAGAAGAAAGTTTTGGGATTGGCTCATCCAACTAGTTTTTGTTTTTCAAAGAGCTCAAAATGCGCCAGTGTGGACATGCAAAATCCAGTAGTAAACATTTGTCTGTTCTATTAGTGACCGCGTTTGAATTCTTACATAAAACATTAAACAAAAAACGAAATGGCTTGAAATATATGGGGCATTCTCACATATTTTTGACTTTTATATCCCTGAATAATAATTTTTATTTTAGTACATGTCCTTATGTTTTTTATTCATATACTGAGGAACATCCAAATGCATGATTGCATAACAATATTAACGAGATAAATAAGTTTTGGACGATGTTGGGGGTCCAAATACCAGGAAAACTCCCGTGTCCCGGATGCTGATTTTTAAGTTTGGAGCTCTCTGTATAAAATTGATTCAATAAAAGTAATTCGATGTAATTTTTTTCCGAAATTGAAGCTACTGTTTTATATAAATATGTAGCAAAAAATTAACCTGCACACATTTTTAAGGTTGTTATTATTTTTAAAACTCTGTCCCTTGGTTTTAGATTCCTTACCATCCCCCTTCTAAAATTATACAGAAAATCACTTGAGATGCAGCCACGGAATTTTTTTTTTCAAGTTTTTTCTCTTGCAGAAGTATGCTAGAGAAAGAATGTCTAAAATTCTTTGACAGGAAATTTACTGCAGAATTTAAATCAGCATTTAAATATCAATTTCAAGCTTCGTGGCTTTATTGGTAGTCTCACCGTCCCCAAGGTTTATTCCTGCACTTTTCGAGGTAAATTAATTTTTTTTTATTTAATCCGATGTAATTAACTGTTTTTAAAAATCAATTAACATTGTGGCTACCACTTAGACTTAACATGATTTGCCTAAAATAGGTGGTAATTTTCCTTACCGTCCCTTTTTCCCCTTTTTCCCTATACAGTCCCCCTTTTTTACCTTACCGTCCTTTCTTTAACACCCCTTTAAGACAATGAATGTTATACCAAAGTCTTGTACTAAAAATACTACATTGTTATTATTTCTTATTTGAATGCCATGTGGGTACTATGCAAATTCATGATAAGTAACAATTTAGAAGAAAATAAAAAGTTTTAGTGGTAAAATGGTAAGAAAAATTAAACTCGCAAGTTTAACATAAACCTCAGTTAAATAAAAAAATTTTCGCTGCTGACCATTTTTTTTTGTTGTTTATTTTGAATCATTAAGGCATTCATTCGTCTATCAGATTAAAGTGTTACTTTAGCAAGCTTAATTTCACCAAATTTTTATTCCCGAAAGTCAAAAGATTGCCAGAATGCCCCATATATTTTATTAACAAAAACAAATATATATTTTTTATTAGATTAGTTAATACAATGAAAAAATAACAAAGTTGTACTAAAAGATGAAAAGAAAAGTTTTTAAAGAGTTTAATAACTTCGTAGCATGGCATATTTCAACAACAGCGCTTTAATTACAGCCTTTTATTCCAATTAAATCTTAATGCATAGAGGGAATTTTGATCACAGTATTGTGTAGTAACCTGAAATCTGTAGTAACCTGAAAAATGCCTTCTTTAGTTTCAACCCCTGAATAAGCTTACACACTGGCTCGAAAAATGGCGACTGTCTTAGGCGGATTTTTGTCAACATTAGAACTTTCCCTTGAAACTGGCTACCAAGCCCGAATGGCAAAAGTAGTCTTATTTTTCTAAGATTAATAAGGTGAAGAGAACTATCTATCTGGAAATAGCAAATATGAGGATATAGAATATTCTAATATTGACTGAAGGACTTTTTCTGACAATTAATTGTGAACCGGCTCAAACCATTTCAATAGCTTTCTTTATTGCTCTAGTTGCTGTTAAATTAAATAGTTAATACAATGAAAAAATAACAAAGTTGTATCAAAAGATGAAAAGAAAAGTTTTTAAAGAGTTTAACAACTTCTTAGCATGGCATATTTCAACAACAGCGCTTTAATTACAGCATTTTATGCTAATTAAATCTTAATGCTTATACGAAATTTTAACCACAGCATTCTGTAGTAAACTGAAAAACGCCTAGCTTAGTGCCAAGCCTTGAAATAACCTTACGCCTTGGCTCGAAAAATGGCGACTGTCCTAGGCGGATTTTTCTCAACGTTAGAACTTTCCTTTGAAATTAGCCACCATTATTTCTGAATAGCAATAGTCACCTTATTCTTCTAAAATTAAATAAGGTGAAGTGAACAATCTGGAAATAGTAAGCATGAGTAAACGAATTTAATGTTAGAACCTCTTTTTAATCCAAGAATTTTAGGATTCAGAAAAAATGCTCTCTCGTTAATATAGAATCTTCAAATATCGACTGAACGACTTTTTCTGGCAATTAACTGTGGACCGCATAGAAACATTTCAATAGCTTTTTTATTGCTCTCGTTGCTGTTAAATTTTTAGCTATTGGAAAGGGATTTGTCATATTCCTTCCCAAAATGCGTTAAACCATTATCGTCCTGGCCGATTATCGACAAAATAGGTTTTCTTGATCCAGTTCTTCCCTCAGTTTTCGCATACTGTTCGCGACGTCGTCTCTTATCACCAGCCGTCCAGCTGTTGACAAAGAAGTCCACTATTGGCTACACTGTTTAAAATTTCGTCCTGGATTAAACCAAGTTTTGGGACTGCAGTAGCTATAGTCATATGATAGTGAAACTTCGTTCCAACATTTGGAGCTCCGGTTGAACCATAGCTCCTTGTATTGGAAAGAGGTTTCGTTTCACCTCCATATTGTCGGATCTATTGCAACAAACAATGGTTCGAACCAGCACAAAATTTCTAAGAGTGTGTGGTGATATGTGATGATACCAGTAGTGGATAACTGTAAGAAATTGATTAAGCTGATGCAAAATTTCAAAATAATTATGATAAATGAATTCTTCAAACCAATTTTACTCATATTAAAGCCGAAAGTACAATTAAAAAAATTTAACCGTATCAAAACAAAAAATAATATTTGACATATCTTATTCCATTCTACAAGAAACTAAGATACACTGTAAAAAAAAATCCGCTAAAATACGGATATAGTACTGGCGTCTCGATTGCCAGTACAATTGCCGTATTTTAGCGGTTTTTAACCATTTGGAAAAATGGTTATTGTCCTCTGTCAGGATAGGAAATCAAAACCATATCTGAAGTGTTTTATTGGTTGAATCCGCATTTTATTCGTTTTCTGATTGGTCTATACAGTAATCTGTATTTCCCTTTACTTTCAACAAAGATGGATACTTCTGTTGCCACTATGACAAAAAAGCAATAAAAACTACAAAAAAAAAAGAATTAATAACTCAGAAACAAATTGAGATACAGCTTTCAAACAAATTTCATTTAAAAGTACATTTTTTCTCTATACGACGGTGTAAAAAGTAATATTGTGGGATGTTTAGAAGTTTAAGAATGAAATTTCATTCAAAATGGGTCGTCAGATTTCTTGGAAATCTGTCGATGGAAAAGAATTTTCCCGAACAGCCAATGAAATGCTTGGATAATACGTAAGTTTCAGGTGGATAATACGTAAGTTTCAGGAAATCTGATGAGTCGCAGGCGATTTTTGTCGCTTGCAATTTTTACGTGTAATAACACTATTAATGTTTAATTCATGGCGTACGTAATGTATGATCAACTCCGTGCGATTTTTTATGTCTTAAATTTTAGTCTTTGAAAAAATCATTTTCCAAATGGTCGTTGTAATTTGTTAAATTGCTTTTTTTTTTTTTTTTTTTAACAGTGTAAGATGACTGCATGGCCACATTATTTAAATTGAAATCATCCCGTTCTTGAATGCTGGAGGGTTGTATAAGCATCTCTACGAAAGCCGAGACTTTCAAAGCCTATTTTTTTTAGATCAAATTTAAAAGTGTCCATTGCTGATACTAGAGACTCCAGCCCGGCATTTCCGGGTTGAACAAAACATAGAATAAAACCATTTTTCAAATTGAAAATTCAAGTAGCTTTTTTACATTTAAGATATTCAGTTAGATTTCACACAAATCATACGAAAAATCATTTTATATGAAATATAGGGATTATAAATCCAAATAAAGTTTTGAAATTTATTAAAACGGGTATTTTCGTATTGGTCTCTCGCCAGGAGAAATCGCCGAAGATTCCCTTATTTACAACCTTTTTTATTATTATCATTTCAGTTGTTTAAGCGTGTAATTCTATGACATGTCTTAAATTTTTAAATTTGTGTTTTATTTATGTTTTATTATTTTATTTATTTATTGATGAAGTTTTAATTTCGTTATAGAATATAAGCAGGAAATAAATGCTGAAATATTCATATTAATTTAAGTTAAAGTGGATTTATCTTTCGTAATCGTCTGCACGGAAAAGAGATGGATTTTAAAAAAATGCTTGAAAAATATTTTTAAAACCGTAAAAATAGATTAAATTGCGATACAGTTTTCCAACAAATTACGATACAGTTTTTTAAATAACTGCATTTAAAAGCACGGATTTTTTTTTCTCTTCGATTATGTATAATTGAAAATGTGCGATGTTTAAAAAGTTTAAAAAATTGCAGTAAAAGCAAACTTTTATCGTCTGCTATTGCCAACGTCAAAATGAGTTAAGGACGAATAAGTTTTTCCGTTATAATATAGACAGTGTGCACCGTTGATACCGTTGCCATGCAAAACACAAAAACAAAAATAAGGTCTATTTCGCAATTTCATAGTCGGTATAATCGACGCATTTTATTACTGTTATCGCTATCATTATTATTATTATTATTATTATTATTATTAGTAGTAGTAGTAGTAGTAGTAGTAGTAGTGCTAATATTTATTATTATTAGTAGTAGTAGTAGTAGTATTTATTATTAGTATTATTATTTGGTGGTAGTTATTTTGCTTTTAAAACTCTTGAGTCCTGTTTGATACATCAACTACACCCTTATTTATATATATGATTTTTTTTCTTCTCAAATGTATAAAGTACAATTTGACGTCTTAAAAAGGGGGTATACAGTCTGAAGTAAATCCTTCCTCTGTGGATATCTTTTCAAATATATGTCATATTCATATTTTAAATTTATTAAACAATAAATATTATGAGATTACTTTTTATCATGGAAAGGATTCAAAACGCAATTATGTTCAAAATTCCTCTTTTACAGAGAGAAAAATTTTTTCAACAAAAAAAATCCCTTTTGCTCGGAATATTTTTTTAAGCTTTTCTTTTTTTTAAATGTTAAATTATATGTTTGTTTTCAAGTATTAAATAAAAAGAATTAACTTCAAGTATAGTATTTTAAGCTAAAAAAATGTTCACGAAATCTGTCAAGTAAAATATTCTTAAAAGATAAGAGCAATTTCTATTCAAAGGGACAATAATCAAACATTAATTAACTTTACTGCTAAAAACTATTTTTTGATAATGCTAGTACATTAGAGTCCCAATTGTCCAATTTTCCGCTTTAACCGAGTTATTTTCTGATGAGCTGATGAATTCCATTATTATGAAATAGCCATTATAAATGAAGTGTTAGGTGAAGGTGAAAGAGCAGCCGTAAAAAGTTAGAACTCTGATTTTCTGGTCAGAATGGGGGGAAAAAATGGCGATAATTTTTTTTCCGAAACAAAATGGCCATATTCCCCCCCCCCCCCCCCAAAAAAAAAAAAAAAAATTGTGGTCATTTTTTTTCCCAATTTGACTAGAAAATCAGAGTTCAAACTTTTTACGACTGCTCTTTCATCTTCTCCTAACACTTCCTTTATAAAGGCTGTTTCATAATAATGGAATCCATCAGTCCATTAGAAGAAAAAGATCCATTCCAAAGATATAAGTTCGATTCAAAAAAACTATTTAATACTTTGAGCAGAAAGAAGAGGCTACACCTGCAATTTTCATGACACTAATAGAATCACATAGCTTCATTCACATAGCTACCAATTTGTACTGTTTTGTTACCTCTAAAATTTAATACAAATTTTGCCATATTTAATCGCTGGTAATTGTTAGATTCCGGCGATAGAATTAGGCAAAATTTACTGGTAAGTTTTAATTAATTTTATAACTACTTTTCAGCAGTGAAATTACGTTTGAAATTATTGAATATTAAAGATGTGAATTACCACCCATCGTCCTTGTGGTTTAGTGGTAGAGCACTGGAGATCTATTCCAGGGGCCCGGGTTCGACTCCCGGCTTGGACATTTTTCACTAAGTTGGTTTACGCCTTGTTAGCAGTGTGGTAATTCACATCTTTAATATTCAATAATTTCAAGCGTAATTTCACTACTGAAAAGTAGTTATAAAATTAATTAAAATTGTATATTCACCAATGCTGGGTTCATTTGCATCTCATGTTACGCCGCTAGATTGTGTGCTCATGAAGACATTTCCATCTAATGCTGCAGTAGCAGCCTTACCGACTTATATAAGTGAGAGATGCCAAGCTGGGCATCGTCCTTGTGGTTTAGTGGTAGAGCACTGGAGATCTATTCCAGGGGCCCGGGTTCGATTCCCGGCTTGGACATTTTTCACTAAGTTGATTTACGCCTTGTTAGCAATGTGGTAATTCACATCTTTAATATTTACTGGTAACTTTTAGCGGGGTAGGAAAAAATCTTGGAAATTGCTAACTATGCAGTAGCGCAATACTGCAGAAAAAAAAATGCAACAAAATTGACATTGAACAAATAAAAAACTATCAAGGGCTTTTCAAATAAACAATTTCATTCCCTGTTTTTCTTAGAAGTAACGGAAATGTACATTAAATAAATGCTGCTAATACCATAAAAATGAATGAATTAAGTGAAAATTTATATTTCATCTCCTTAGTTGTTGACGATTTGTGTAAATCGGGTTTATCCGAGTTTTTTCCTTATCCGAGGTGAGCTTGGTCCATATTAACTCGGATAATCGAGAGTCTACTGTATTCGAAAATCGATACATAACGAAGAAAAAACATAGTTCAATAATCTACTTCTTTTACGTCGAAAAGAAAAATAACGATTACTATTGAAAGAAACTATAATTTGCTTGCTTCGATATAAAAAATGCTCTTCATTCACGTAACATTTTTCGACAGAGAAAAATACAATTCAGATTTTTTTTTTTTTTTTTTTTTTTTTTTTTTTTTTTTTTTTTTTTTAATCCAGATATTTTTTTATTTTATTTTTGTCACGTTTAAATTTAAAAATACTAGTGATATAAGCATAACGAGAATCGAAATGAACATATTAAAGAAATAAAAAATTTCTAATTATGAAAAATAAGTAAAACTCATTATTTTCTTCATTGGGAAAATTTCGTGGTTATAATTGTAAAGAAAAAGGTATTATTTTGTAAAATAAAGAAACCATGCATATCAAATTCTCCCTTTTCAATCAAATATACTTTTAAACATATGTCAAATTAATATTTGATCAGTTATGTAAAAATCTCATACACTGAAAAAAATGGGTTTTCAGAATTGAATAAAAGTGCTCAATTTTAAATATGTCACATACTCAAAATAGCTCCTATCAAATGTACTCAAATTTAAAAACACGTGTACTCAGTTTTCATCTAATGGATGTCAATTAAAAAAAATTGTATTCATTTTTTCCCATGTATGTATTCAAATACGAACTTTGAAAGCAAAAGCTCTTTGTTAATGTTTTATTTTTTTCTTATTTTATCTAACCAGTTGTACCTTCAGTTAGTATTAACTGAATGCAAATATCTCAAAATGCACAGTATTTTAAAATAATTTAAAAGTGCTCGAAAACGATGCTCTCGTCATAAACATATGAAGCAAATCAAGATGGCGTCTAAGATTGTCGATTAGTAACACGTGCGAAATCAAAATAAGGTAAAAACATGGACTAAAAGACGTTTAAGAAAGCACTTTGAAAATGAAATATGATAAAGAAAAAAGAATATTTTTCTTGTCAAAGTGGCTTCTCCCACTGACATTTTTGTACAGATTAAAGTAAAAATGTGCTGATATATTTATTTTCCGCTCAAAATTATTATCAAGAAACATTTAATTGGTTATTTATTAAGGAAAAATACCAAAATCATTATCAAACTACGCTAATCAAATATTTTTATGACAAGAGTATTATTTTCAACCACTTTTAAATTATTGTAAAATGCTGTGCATAACTTAATATTTATTAACTTTAATTTAATATTTACAGAAGTTACAGATGCTTACACTAAATAAGGGGGGGGGGGGTGCATATTTAGCAGAGAGCCCTTACTTTCAAACTTTTCCGCGAAATCTTGAAAATCCCATTCTTTTTTAACACTTTCCAACAAAGTTGAAAAGTGTTTATGACTTCGGTTTGTCTGGCCGTCTGTACACGCTTTAACTCTCGTAAATATACTCGGATTGCCCTGAAATTTTTGGATGTTATTGACGTTTCCATAGCACGATCCCTATTTCAAATGAAATTTGTAGCATGTTTAGTTTATCTGCAGGGACAGTTAAAAGTATTCGGTTACATTACGGCCAATGGGAAAAAATCGTTTTAAATGATTTTTAATGATGTTATACGCATCCAAACATAACAAAATTTATATGCATTTATGAAGTGCACTAAAATATGCATTCTGTAGAATATGCGGTGCAAAGAATAGTTATTATTCATTTACAGGGCCACATAAAATAATTCCGTTACATAATGATACAGGGGTTGGAATTGTTTGCGGCGTATTTTGATTATGTTGAACTATTTCATATATAATGAAATTGATATACGTCGCTGAAGTTTACCGTAAGTTATTTAATGTATAAAGCGAAGTGCATAGCATTTACAGGGACACACAAAAGTTTTCAGATACTACATTTTATCAGAAGTACTGTACATTAGCGGTGATTGCTGAAAATGCATTTTCAATTATGATATGCGCTTTTACGTTTCACTATATTTATGAATACTATATGGTGTGTACAAATGCTATAATTTATATACAGGGCCACACAAAAGAATTCGTAAGGGAAGAAGATTCGCAAATTTCTTAAAGGTGGTTTTTAAATGAGTTATGCATTTTTACGCTGAACTGCATTTACTTTATTAAGAAATATTTGTAGAATATAGGTAAAACGATATACAGGGTCACGCAAAGAATTGGATACATACCGTCTATGGATGATAATATCTGGTAATGTGATTTCAGTAGTTTTAAGAATGTTTTAGTTTCAATTAAATAGCTAAATAGTGACGTGTAATAAAGGTACTAGGTAAACTACAGTGCTGTATAAAAGTATTGAAATATGTTTTCATCAATTAGTATAAAAGCTGGAAGAGAAATTTCACCCTGTTATGCGTTTCCTTGCTAAACTAAATTTTTCCGTCATATAAGTATATACATCAACATACAGATCAAATACAGGGCTGTTCAAAAGAATTGGAATACATATTTGGCTGTGGACGCCATAATAATTTTTTTAAATGTTTTATGAGTTTTCTAAAATGTTTAAGTAGTCATCTTATTTACCTTATTTCCCTAAATAACGAAGTTTTGTTAAAATTTTCAGGGAGTGTTGGAAAGTGTTTCATAATCTATGCCGTACGCATGATTTTTCTTTCTTGTTTTTTTTCCCCCATGGAAAAAATATATCTCACTTAGCACACAGACTGAACTGACCGTGCATGAATATACAGAGCACTCATAACAACAATCCAATGCATCCTTATGCAGAAAATGCATTTGAATGATTTAAAGTTTAGTGCATGTATTTCGATTTGAAAATATTTTGTTTAAAATGTGTAGCCTATAATCCATAAAAGATTATTTTACCCATGTAAAAGATTATAAAACGAATCATTAAACTACTCAGTGTCTTTTGTTAAATAGTCGGGTAAAATATATATTAAAAATAATAATAATAATAATATCAGAATTTCCTAACGTTCTATTTCAGAATTCCATAATGTTCTTCATCACTAATACGCTGCTTTATTATTATTATAATTATTACTATTATTATTATTATTATTATTATTATTATTATTATTATTATTATTATTATTGTCGTTGTTTTTGTCGTTGTTGTTATTATTGATATTATTATTATTTCAAGCAGTGCTTTTGTGTTGTAGTATTATTTCATTTTAAACTCTATGTCATCTTTGATGCATGAAATATATCCTGATATAAATTATACTTTTCTCAATATATGAAATATAACTTCAGATCTTCAAATATATGGGTGTGCGTATGTATATGGCTGTATGAGTGTGTGAGTGTATGTGCATGTGTGACTGTATGAGTGTATGAGCATAAGTGTGTGTGGGTTTACGTGTGCATGCATGCGTATGTTTAAAGCATGAAGTAAATCCTCGTGTTTTTCAACATCCGCATTTCCACAAATATGAAATACGTAATCAAAATATTGGCAATATATAGAAACATGCCTTGAAAATTTATTAAACTGTAAATAATATGAGAATACTTTATCATAGAAAAGATTCAAAACAGAGTTACTTTAAAGAATCTACTTGGATACGAAAAAAAGTTTCCCAAAAAATATCTTTTTTTGTTCGAAATGCTTTTTGTTTTATATTTTCTTTTTTAAATTATAAATTTTATTTCAGTTTTCAAAAACAAAATATCAAGAAAAAGCATTAAGTTCTTTGATTAAAAAAGTCTTTAAAACAATCACATTAAAGAATGTAATCTTAAAAAACAATAGAATTTTCTATTCAAAGGAAATGAAGCATGTCGGTTAAAACTTATCAAAAACAATAATCAGCTTCACTGAAAAAATTTATTTTTTGATAATGCTAGTATTCAAATATCGACATAAAAGAAACACAAAAAAATCATTAATCTATTCCTACAGCATAAAAAGCAGTAACAAAAATTACCATTGAAGGAAACTATAATTAATGTGGTTAGGTGTAAAAAATGTCTTTGTTTCACGTCATGTTTCTTGGCAGGAGAAAAATACTTTACATAATTTTCTTTGACAAAATAAAAAACTGTCATGTTTGTCTCCATTCTAAAACTAGTTGGATGTGCCAATCCCAAAACTATCTTCTATCTTATACATCTTAATATTTCACAAAGTAGTTACACATGATAATATTTCAATATTACACATGATAATATTTCAATATTATTAGTTCAATACTATACCAACTTTGATTTTCATCTAAATTTCTGCTTCAGTCAATTAAACGAACTAAAAACGAGTTAATCTATATCATGATATTTGCTAAAAGTAATAGTTTTTGCTTATTCTGTTGTTATCAGATGTTTGCGAATAGCCGGCTTAGCAGGAAGCGAGTTCCCGCCTTTGCACGAGCCGCCGATGGACAACACAACTACAAAAAATCAAGAAAAGTATACAAAAATTGCTATCACAGAACCCCTTTACTGTGCAATATTTCCAAATTCAAGGAGAACCTGTTGTCCAAAGCCAAAAACATGCACAAAAAATTAGGTTCAATTGTATGCATAACTTCATACACTTTTCGATTGTACAATAATGAAAATGCACAGAGATCGCAATTATAGCGCCCTTTCTGGCAGAATTTTTTTAAGTTCAGGGATGACTATCTTGCCATAGCCAGAAACATACACAAAAAATTTGGTTCAATTATATACATAACTCCATACACTTTTCGATGGTACAATAATGAAAATGGTACAGACATCGCAATTATAGCGCCCCCTTCAGGCGGATTTTTTCCAAATTCAAGGAGAACCTTCGTGCCATGACCAAGAACAAACACAAAAAATTTGGCTCAATACTATGCATAACTTCATACACTTTTCGATGGTACAATATTCAAAATGACACAAAAATCGCTATTACAGCGCCCACTACCGGCGATTTTTTTCCAAATTAAGGAAGGACCTGCTTGCCTTAGCCAAGAACTTAAAGTAAAAATTTGGTTCAATTCTGTGCGTAACTTCATACACTTTTGGATGGTACAATATTCAAAATTGCACAAAAATCACTATTACAGCGCCCCCTACCGGCGAATTTTTTCCAAATTCAGGGAGGACCTGCTTGCCATATCCGAAAACATAAAATAAAAATTTGGTTCAATTCTATGCATAACTTCATGCACTTTTGGATGGTACAATATTCAAAATCGCACAAAAATCGCTGTTACAGCGCTCCCTACCGGCGAATTTTTCCAAATGCAGGAAGGACCTACTTGCCATATCCAAAAACTTAAAATAAAAATTTGGTTCAATTCGATGCATAACTCCATACACTTTTGGATGGTACAATATTCAAAATCGCACAAAAATCGCTGTTACAGCGCCCCCTACCGGCGAATGTTTTCCAAATTCAGGGAGGACCTACTTCCCATATCCAAAAACTGAATATAACAATTTGGTTCAATTCTATGCGTAACTTCATACACTTTTGGACGGTACAATATTCAAAATCGCACAAAAACCGCTGTTACAGCGCCCCCTACCGGCGAATTTTTCCCAAATGCAAGGAGGACCTACTTGTCATATCCGAAAACTTAATATAAAAATTTGGTTCAATTCGATGCATAACTTCATACACTTTTGGATGGTACAATACTCAAAATCGCACAAAAATTGATATTATAGCGCCCCCTACTGGCGAATTTTTTCCAAAAGCAGGGAGGATCTGCTTGCCATAGCCAAAAACTTAAAATAAAAATTTGGTTCAATTCTATGCATAACTTTATACACTTTTTGATGGTACAATGGCGACAGACAGACGGACAGACGGACACACAGACAGACAGACATTTTTTATAAACATGTTTTTTAGAATCTCTGACCCCTAAAACATGCAAATCCGTCGAAAACCGGAAGTCGAAAAAAATTTCGATTACAATACTTTCTTCTATTGAAGATAGAAGAAAGTAAAAATAGTTAACTGCCGCAAGTATTGAATCTATCCTGCACTTTTTACTTTCTCGCCATATATTGAAAAACTATTCCATATAAAAGCATGAAAACTCCTAGTTTTATAAATAAATTTATAATAAACATGGCTAAAATAGACAATTTTTAAATCTAAGAATTATTTTTAAGCATCATTTAATGCTAAAATATAAGGTCAAGATATTTGGATTACATAAGTTTTATAACATCAAAAAACTATGCATAGCAATTTAACTATTTTTTCAGGCATATACTTGACTAAATTCTGATGAGCAGTATCCAATCATTTTATTAAATTGAGTGGGAAATATTTCTAAACAATGTATTTTCGATTGAAATATATAAATACATTGAATATTGACAATGAAAGAAAACTTTAAAATAATTAAACTATTACGTTCGAAAAGCATTTGAAGGAGAATTTGAATCATGTATTTAAAACGACATGTGCATTTTCATGAGTTCAAGTTTTATTTATTTTTTCTCTTGCCGTATTTTTAAAAGAAACTGAGGTAATTTAAATATATTTTGATATGAATACAATTACTTTTCAACATTATGTTTCAAGATAAATTAGATGATTTTTATATGAGAAAATCGCGTCTTAAGTTAGCAAATTATGTGCGTTTGCATTTATAAACCATGAACTTTAAAAAGCTTCCTCTGGTGAAAGTGTCGTTATATTTAAAATGAAACGTCCAAAAAACTTAAATATTTTACTATGGTTACAAAAATGGCGTACATTTCACAAACTGTTTCGCTCATAATTCCTTTTAACCCTTTCAGGGGCAAGGCGTTTCTGCTCCAAAAATGTTCAAATATTTAATTCACACCGCAATTTACGAACATTTTTTTAAAAAGAAACAAAAGCTTTTCTTCACGTACACTATGAGATCGAAATTTCACTAAAAAATAACTGGTACCATTTGGTAATTTGATCATTAAAGTTAAGCTTTTGGAGGCTGCAAACGGCGCCTCTGAAAGGGTTAACAGATAGTTTTTCTTTCATTTTTCGGGAGGAAGGGATGAAGAGGTAAAGATATTTTATTAAATTGAAAGAACTTTTAATGCTTATTTCACTCAGTGAGTCCATTTCTTGAAATAATATTTATCCTTAACCCTTTGGTATTTAAGTCCCATTAAAATAACTTGTTATAAAATTCATTTAATACATCGATTAGTTGTAATACAGTTTAGAAAGAGTTGATACATTACTTTATCTCGTTCCACAAGCATATTTCTTACACAAAAGAAAAATATTTTTAAAAGGATGATTTCTTTTGCCTTTACATCTTTTCAGCTTTCTTGGCGTTAGAGGGGGGGGGGGGGTGAATTTTCAATTCTGAAATCTTTCTATATTTCTATTGTAAGAACATTATATATGTACATTTCATAATTCTAAAAAATACTAAAAAAAATATTTAAACTAAAAGATTTGAGTGGGGTTATAAAAATTGCACAAAATCCCTATAAATTCAAATTTAATTAATCCTTCTAAATCCTTCAATCCTTCTAAAATCCTTCTAAAATTTATTAAATGATTATGTAA
Source organism: Maratus speciosus (assembly GCA_963932465.1). Lineage (NCBI taxonomy): Eukaryota > Metazoa > Arthropoda > Arachnida > Araneae > Salticidae > Maratus > Maratus speciosus. The sequence continues at coordinate 50,260,688 of OZ010786.1, read as the reverse complement.
ATCTTCTAATGCAATTTAAACAATTCACGAAAAATGCTTTAGAAGATAAAATTTTCATGAATTTATAATTCAGTACATAAAGGGTTAAATAGATATTGACTTTCTAATAATCGTAATAAATTTTGTATTCATGCATTTTTGCATAAGAGTGCAACAGCTGTTGTACCAAAATCTGAATATTTATAAAACTAGTTATAGTACGAATGCAACTCATTTGCCACGTTTGACGTACAATTTCCGACTTGTTTTTCTTTTCTTTTAAACAAGCCTGTTTTTGGAAACTAAAAGATGACCATCAATGGACGCTTTTCAGCTTTGTGACAATCCCGCGGCAAAGAACTTCAATATGGGGATTTTTATTCTATTCCTTTCTATTCTATTACAACTTCTTGTCTCGAGGGGCGAAGATTTGTTGTTCATATAGAGACTGGTGGGATCTGGATGGGAGTTGGCGAGTATAGTTTGTAATGCGCAAAGCACCCCAGTAATTTAAAAATTAACGGTATTAGTAAAATCGCGATAACACGAATGTAATTATTAAAGAAAAACCAATTTTCAATTATAAAAAATATATAGCCTTAATCTTTCTTTTAATTACAAAAAAATGGTGATTATAATTATGTCTTGGATAAATATATATATATATTTTTTTAAATAAAGAAACAAAAATATGAAACATTCTTTTTTTAATACAATATTGCTTTAACCGTATAATAAATTGATATTTGATGCTTTTAAGTTCAGTAAATTTATTTATTACATCACAATAAAAAGCGTTAAGATAAAAGAACAAAATTTACTTTTCTCTTTCCAGATTTTTTGGTTTAAAGAGTTCGTAATTTAAAAAAAAAAGGGAGGGGGCGATTTTATTTCGATGACAAAAATGTCTGCCTTGGGAAAACAAATTTGAAAACAAGCTGTTCTTAAATTTGATCTCTAGTATTTGTTTCTTAAAACATTTTCCTCGTATATAATCTAGAAAAGGTTTCAGCTATATATTAAAATTTTGGCTTTGTAGAAGCTATTCCTATATTTAGAAACAACATGGCACACATCGGGTTCGGTTACGTATTATTACTATTTTCTAATTATTGTTATTATTTTTTGTCACTATAATATGATTTAACTATTTTTCTATCATACATGCATGCATTAAATACATCCTAATGAAAATTCTTTTCTTTCAGATTTCTATACTAATATATAAACTGTCTCTCTGTGATTTTAAGAAAAACACTTATTTCAAAGTTCACTAAGCTGTTTAGACCACTTATAATAAAAAATAACATTTAAAAAATTGTTTGTCTGTTTGCCTGGAATCGACTCAGAAACGGTTGCGCAACAAAGACTAAATTTATAAGGGACATATAGCGAATGGTTCTCGCTACAACCTGAAGTTTATCACAATCCGAAATCTTAAGTAGTTTTTGAGAAAGCAGGGGAAAACCAGGGGAATCAATTGATCAACTAATCTTTCAGCTCTCAAAAACTCCAGTGTGTGTGTTGTTTATGACGACTAATTATCCCCACGAGGGATATGGGCCCTAAGGGAGTGGGTGCCCTCCGTGGGAGTCTTTCTAAGGGAACCTAACCCACATTTACGCAAGGAAATTCAAGGTTCGGAGAAAACCACGGAAAACTCGAACGATTAGGCTGACGGGCGCGATTGGGTTCAAGCCCTACACCTCCCGTCTACCACCTTTGACAGAAGAACGTCTCAGCGACTGGTGGGGGCCTCAAAAACTCGGGACCTAATTGATGAATTTTAAGAAATATTACACCGACTGAAGATTTATAAATAATAGTAATTACATTTTTGGCTTATAAATTATAAATTTTAATTTAAGAAGTGGATTGTTTTTTCAACAAAAAATTCTAAATATCTTATAAAATACAAATGCAATACAACGGTTTGTTACGCAGCTAGTGGGAAATACAAATCTTGTAAACAAAGAAGAAGAAGAATCATGAAGTTCAAAACATGAAGTAAATCCGTGCACTTTTCAGCATCCATAACTTTTCCAAACATGAAATATATCCATAGTTATTTGAAATTCTCACTATATTTTGAAGCATGTTTCAAAAATTTATTAAACTCGAAACAACATGAGATTACTTTTATCATGGAAAAAGTTCGAAACAAAAGTATTTCATTGGACAATGTAAAGAAATTTCTGTATAACAATACATTTTTAGTTCCAAATTATTTTTTAGCCTGTTCTTTTGTTTTAAAAAAATTTTTAATTTTATGTTAGTTTTTTAGGATTAAAGGAAATAGCTTTAAGTAGAATTTTTAAAACAAAATATGACTCAAAAAAATCAGTTAACTAATGTAATCTTAAAGGACAATGTCATTTTTTATTCAACAAGAAAAAAAAAATGAAACGAGTCGGCTAAATTTTATCAAAAGCAATAATCAACTTTAGAGATAAAAATTATTAATTTTTATATGCTTGTATTAGAAAATCCATACCATAGCAAAGAAAAAGTCTATTTCAATAATCTATATCTCTAATTTCAAAAGGAAACAAATAAAATTTATCATTGGAAGAAACAATAACTTGTTTAGTTTGGTGTAAAAATCCTTTTCCTTTAATCCTTTTTTCTTTTGCCTTCACTTTTTTTTTCCTTTTTTGAATTTTAAAACAAAATAGGGTTAAAAAAAACAGTTAACTGATTTAATTTTAAGACAATGCCATTTTCTATTCAAAAATAAACAAGATGGAAATTGCTCGTCAAACATGACAAATGAGGGTGCGTTCGTACTATAACTAGTTTTATAATAATTTTTTGCACCGCATATTATACTAAATGTATATTTTAGTGCACTTCATAAGTGCATATCTATTTCATTCTGTTCGAAAGACTGTACATCATTAAAATGCACTTGAAATAATTATTTCCCATTGGCCTTAATCTAACGGAAAATTTTTGACTGTCCCTGTCATTAAACTATACATGCGATTTTCATAAAATTTGAAATGCCTCGACAAAATTTTACAAAAATTATATATTTAAAATTTCAGACCATTCGGAAGGCTGTAACATCATTAAAATGCTCTTGCAATATTTTTTTTTCCTTTTGGCCGTAATGTAAAGGAAAAATTTTGACTGTACCTGTAATTAAATTATACATCCGATTTTCATAAAATTTGAAATTTCTCGACAAAATTATGCAACATTTATATATTTAAAATTTCAGACCATTCGGTTGGGTAGTTTTTGCTCTGTTATATGCGGACGGACAGACAGACAGGCGGACGGACTGGACGACGACTATATGTGCTACGTATTTATATAATTACGAACGCACCTAAAAATGAAACGAGTCGACTAAATTTTATCAAAAAGCAATAATCAACTTTAGAGATAAAAGTTATATTTTTTTTGTTTTATATGCTTGTATTAGAAAATAATCCATACCATAACGAAGAAAAAGCCTATTTCAGTAATCTATTTCTCCAATATCAAAAGGAAATAAATAAAATTTATCATCGGAAGAAACTATAACTTGTTTGGTTTGGTGTAAAAAAAAATTTCCTTTAATCCTTTATCCTTTTGCCTCCACTTTTTTTTTCCTTTTTTGAATTTTAAAATAAAATAGGGTTAAAAAAAAAACAGTTAACTGATGTAATCTTAATAATAACATGTAATCTTAAAAGACAATGCAATTTTCTATTCAAAAATAAAAAATGAAACGATTCGACTAAATTTTATCAAAAAGCAATAATCAACTTTAGAGATAAAAATTATTTTTTTACATACTAGTATTCGAAAATCGATACATAACGAAGAAAAATCGTATTTTATTAAACTATTTCTCTAATCTAAAAAGAAAATAAATATAAAATATCATTAGAAGAAACTATAATTAGTTTGGTTTGGTGTAAAAATCCTTTTGCACTCACTTTTTCTTTCCTCTTTTGACAAGGAAATATAGTTCACGCAATTTTATTTGTCCAATAAAAGACTTCTCATGCTTAGTTTCAAAAATAAGAGCAATACAGACATAGTCGAAAAGAACTTATTAAGAAAGGGCCATCTTGTGAATAATATTTTTTTTTTTTATTATTATTATGAAAAATTGGTGGTTATAATTGTTTATATGATAAAAAGAATATTCTTTTATAAAATAAAAAAGCAAGAATTTCAAATGCTTTTTCTTAATCAAATATTTTTTAAATCATACATGAAAGAGATTTTGTAAAAATTATGCTAAATATATTAATCATATGTCATTAAAAATATCAATATAAAAAGAGATAATACTTTTTTCTTTAATGAGCTTTCAGTTTAAAATATCATGATAAAAAAGGATTTTTTTATCAATGACGTTCCTGTAGCAAATACCGAGGAAAGGATGTGAAAATAATTAAGTTCATTTTCAGAGTTTCATAATGTTCTGTATCACTGATACGCTATCAAATTATTATTATTATTTTGTTATTTTATTATTATTATTTTAACTGTGTAGCAATATACTTTGATTTAATACTTTCTTTTATTAACTTTCCTAAATCAAACACATCCTGATATAAGTTCTTCTCTCTCGAAGGTAAAAAAATTAACTTCACATCTGGAAAAATCCTCGTATTTTTCAACGTCCATGCATTTTTCAAACATGAAATACATTCAACGCATGTATTCAAAAACACTTCAAATTTATTAAACTCAAAATAACATGAGATTATTTTGTTTTCTATCATAAAAAATTCAATTCTTTATTAAACAATTTAATTGCCAAAAGGAAGTTTCCCATAAAAATATTTTTTTAATATACTTCACAATATACTTTGATTTTCACCTTTCCTAAATCAAACACATCCTGATATAAGTTCTTCTCTCTCGAAGATATAAAATATAACTTCACATCTAGAAAAAATTCAAGTAAAAAAGCATGAAGTAAATCCTCGTACTTTTCAACGTCCATGCATTGTTCAAACATGAAATACATTCAACGCATGTGTTCAAAAACACTTCAAATTTATTAAACTCAAAATAATATGAGATTGTTTCGATTTCTATCATAAAAAATTCAATTCTTTATTAAACAATTTAATAACCAAAAGGAAGTTTCTTTATAAAAATATATTTTTATTTCAAAATGCTTAGTTTTTAAAGTTTCCTTTAAAAAAATGTTAAACAATATTGTAGTTTTCAAGCACAAAATACCAAGAAAAAGCTTCAATTATAAATTTTTAAATAAATTTTTGAAAATATCAGTCATACAATACACCTTTAAAAAACAAAAGCATTTTCTATTCAAAAGGAAAGAAAGAAGCCTCCCGGATAAAACATATCAAAAACGATATTGAATTTTGCTGAAAAAAATTATATTTTGAAAATTTATCATCCCAAAATCGATATATAACGAAGAAAATATATTTTATTAAACACTTTTTCTAAAGTAAAGATAAGAAATTACAATAATTACTATTGAAGGAATTATAATTTGCTTGGTTACAGTCTGAAATTACTTTAATTTCACATAACTTTTTTTGTTTGTTTGTTTGTTTTTTGGTTTGTTTGTTTGTTTGTTTTTTGGTTTGTTTGTTTGTTTGTTTTTTGGTTTGTTTGTTTTGTTTGTTTGTTTGTTTTTTTTTTGTTTTTTTTTTTGTCAGTGAAAAAAATAGTTTAGATATTTTTCTACGGGCAGTTTAAACGAATTGTTATGCTTAATTTTAGAAATGGAATTAGGAAAACTTGGTGGTTATAATTATTCCTAGTACAAAAAGTATATGACTATGTGAAATTAAGAAACCGAGAATATTAAATACTATTTCCTTAAGCTGGGTTTTGAGTTTTTAATCTTCGAAAAATCAATTTTATGATTTTCATTTTTGAAATATGTATACAATTCTGAATTAAACGAAATAAACCACATGAAAATAGCCTAATTCAAACAGAATCAAGTTTAAGGGAGAAATATGTATTTCAATAGCGGTTTTAAACGATTTTTAACTTTCCAAACATTTTTCTCAAATCTATTTTTTTATTACTTAAACGCTGTATAATATATATGTAGAGATCACTTATTTTTCACAGGTATTCATAAAATGAATATATGTAAAAAATTAAATAGTGTAAATTTTAGAATATGTCTCTGATTGTGATAGATGTTATAATTTAAACATATGATCGTCTAGCGGTGTTAATGTTGTTTATGACCAGTGATGTCGTTGTAAAAAAAACCAGGGGTATACGCTAAAGTCATGAATGTCATGCCTAGGGTATACGCTATACCTTTATTTGAGAAACAGGTGGTATACAGAGCTTCTTAAGAAAATCCAGAAGGCATACAGCATATATACCTGCGTATACACTCCACTACTCCCCTGTTTATGACAACAGATTATTTACACTGAGAATATAGAGCCGAAGGGGGTTGCGCTTCCTTGGACTTTTCTAAGGAAATCTAATTCGTATTACGCAAGGTTCCAAGAAAACCTCAAAAAATTCCGAACAATTAGGCCAAATGGCACAATTGTGTTCGAACCCAGCACCTCCCGTCAACCAACTTTGAGAGCCGAACCTCTCGGTCAATTGTGGAGCGTGATCGTCTGGCACTAAAATATCTTTCACGTGAGTTACTAAAATTAGGTTAAAATTAAAGAATATAAATAGTTCAGCATTTGTTTCCGACTAATGTTCAACAACGAAATTAAAACTTGTCCAATAAATAAGTAAAATGATAACATAATATAAATAAAACACAAATGTAACAGACATTCGATCGAACTACACTCTTCAACACTGAAATTATCTGAATCAAAATGGATGCTAAAAGTAGCGAAATCTTCGACAATTTCTTCCGCTATTTCCTCTTTTTATGTAGCTAATTCGAAAGTATTGCTTTATATTAATATTTTCTATATAAAAACACTCTTTGGTGTTTTCAGGGAACAATCTAAAAAATATGTGGAATGAAAAAAATTCTATCGGATTTTCATTTTTTTTAAATGATTTTCATCTGTATTTTTTTAACTGGGGTGCCTGGGTTGGATCTCCTAATATTTATAATTCCCGGGTCTTTCCGTAACATTGCATTATCACATATGCATTAATTGCACACATGCATTAACATACATCAGTTGTTCTCAACCAGTGTGCAGCGACACACTGGCCGATCCTCGGGGGTGCCGTAAAAATTTTCCCTAAAGTCATATCAAGAATCCCATTATATCAGAAATCTGAAGACTAACGAAAGTACTTTAAAAAGCGACATTCTAAGTTTTGCAGTTTACTCAGCGATGAAGTTTAGCGTCACAAAGTTCCATTTTCCAAAAGCTTTTTCCTCAATTTCAAATTTACAATTCTTAGAAAAAAAATATATCATTGTCACATGGTACGATAAATAAGCTTTTCTGCAGCGAATAAATTTCGGCTAGATCCTTGAAAGAAGGACTAACAGTATGTCTAACCGAAAACCGTAACGCATAAAGATGATTATACATCTAGCTTGATATTATAATACTAGTATGTAACGCCCGTCAAAAATGACAGAATGTTGATCTGAGTTTTATTTTTATAAGACTTGACACAAAAAATCCGCATGAAGATTTTGTTATTGAAAGGTTTTAATTGTAGAAGACAACAAATGACAAATGATTTCTACAAATACAAATGAAACTAGTCGTTGGGGGCCACCGTAATACTTACCCATCGTGGATATGGATAATATAAAATATGAAAATAAAACATGTGATATTTGCTAAGCATTGTACCATGTTACTTTTATTCATAATTTAATTTATTTGGAATCCCTTAAATATAATTAATATAACCCCTTAAGCTAATATTACTTTTTGTTGCATTAAAATATCACAATTCGTTGATTTTCTGTAAGCAAGTAAACGCTATTGGTTTACAATGGAAGTCTATGGAAATTTGGCGAAATATTAGAGATACCGCCAATTTGGCGTCACTTTTGGTGACTCATTTTGGCCGCCAAATTTGGCAATATACCGCCAAGTTGGTGACAAACTTGGCGGTATTTGGCGACAGAACAGTGTCCCCCCCTATGGTAAACTCCCTTATAGGTATGGGGAGGCATTAAATGCTTGACGTTTACGATAAGCCATTATTGGCATTTAATCTTATAGTTTGGCGATAGTTTTTTGGTCGGCGCAATAATCGAGTAGTACCGAATTGCGTAAAAGAAACATGCTTATAACTCAAAAAATTATAATCCTATTAACTAACAGTTTACTGCGTCGGATTAAGCGTCTCATTTTCAATTAAAATATATCTTTGAATTGAAATTTGAATGAAATACAGGGTCATGAAAAATCGAAGAGTGTGAAAAATAGAATTACAAATATCTCGGCAACTAATTATCCGATCGAGTTCATTCATGATGGAAAATTTATATTTTTTTTATTTTCTTTTATATTCAGTCCTTCAAATAAACAATTTCGAAAATTTTTGTATACTTTTTATCAGAACGAATATTTTAAGAGTCCGAAAAAAATAGTTCCGGATAATAGAAGTTACTGATATTCAATAGACTTCTTCCCATTATTACTCCCTAAGAACACTCCGAATTTCAAGTCTCTATCTCAATTTGTTCGGGAAGTAGAGCGTTTACAGACACACACACACATACAGACGGACAGCAATTTTTTTTTTTTACTAAAAATATGTTTTTCTGAATCTCCAGTGTCTAAAACGTGTAAATCCGTCAAAAAAAATTTTCGATTTTTAAAACGATTACAAGACTTACCCTATACTACGTATGATGGGTAAGTAAAATGATGAGGATATTGTTTTATACTCAATATTAAACCATTTATTCCTGAATTTTTGTTTTCTCAAATTTCTTCGTAAAATCATTTTAAAATGTTACAAAATGAACTGGAAAAATAATAAAAAAAATAAGCTAAAATATTTTTGTATTTATTCGATAAAATGTAAAACTACTAAATATGGGGCTATCCATATGTGGAAAAATGCATAATTATATGTTTTGTCTAAATTTATATAAATTAAGCTTTTAAATTGTATATTATACACTATAATTAGTATTTTTATGAACTATTTAAAAATATATTTATTTCTTTACAGAGACTAATAACATTATAAGTATTATTAAGAATAAATTAAGAATAATCGTATTTAAAACTAGAAAACAATTTATTTCAAAATCATCTTGAAAAGTACTTTAAGTAAATAACTGTCACCTAACTGTCTAATAGATATATGTACCCATTTGCGCCTAGCGTCCTATATTTTGTACGTTACAAACATGCATAAAAAATAGGCTTGAACATATAATTTCGCAATTTATAAAAATACGTATTTCAAAGACGTCTGCAAGCTAAGATTATGACTCATTTGTTTGGATCCTTGATACAAAAATGCAAATAAACTTACTTTTTACATTTCGCTATCTTGAAAAAGGAAAAGCCTATAAACAGCGAAAAAAAAAGCCTTTATTTAAGCAAATAAATATCAATCTTATGCTGTCATCTCCCGGTAATAGATAAAGACAATTATAGACAATTATACTTCATACAATTTTCATGTTGTAAAGAAGAAGAAAATTATTTTGTTAAAATTCGAAACGTTCCAAAAGTGGGACGCTAGGCATAAATAAATGGGTTAAATTTCTGAAATAATTCAGGTTCAGTTTCTAATCTTTAAAATTAAGAGATGAAAAATCTGTGAAATTACGTCATGTTACAGTCATGCCAATTATTCTCCTCAGATTTATTAATGCAAAAATACATTTCAAGATAAGCATAACATCACCGATGGAAACTTATTAAAAATACTTTATATACATATTTTTATAATTAACCAGAGTGTATTCAAATAAAAATATGTTTTCTATTTAATTGTGAAGAAAAACACTAATAAAGTCATAATGTATAAAAATTAAATAAACCCAATAGACAATATTATCGTTAAACGCAATAAATAAGAATTTTTATTGGCTTATAAAAATAAAGTACACATGCAGAACTTTATTTTACCGAAAGTAATTTGCAAAAAATTACAATAAAAAAAAAACGTCCAAAAACCCTCGTGTATGAATATTTGTCAATATTTATCTTTTATCTGCAACAACTGGAATCCGATTGCCTCCATCTTGGAAAAATTTCATTAAAAAACTTTTTAAATTAAGATTTAAATATAAAATTGAGAATGTTTTTAAAAACAGCTAGTGCGTGCACGTCTACAAACGAACATCTTTCATTGGAAAAAATAATAGAAAGCTCAGGGCAGATGATTAAAAAAAAATACAGCCTTGTATTTTAAATATATGGATGGATGACGTCGCTCCGGAATGGTTACCCACATTTTGCTACACTTGGATTTTATATAAGTAAAAGATATTTTCGATTTTTTTTCTATAAAGGATAAAACTTCATTTTTAATTTGCATATTCACAATTGAAAATTATCATTTTTGTTGGTTTATAATGGTTCTATATATATATATATATATAGATAGATAGATAGATAGATAGATAAAATCTCTTTACTACGAATATAAACAAAACATTTTACTTTGTTTATTTATGATAGAACGTTTTATTTTTGTCATTAAATGAATTAAAAAAAAAAAAAAACACGTATTCTTTTCATAGGATTTTAGTGATCATAAGTTTAGTGTATCGCGGAAGCTTAAAGATAGGCTTGAGTGCGCCGCGTTATAAAAATGGTTGAGAATCACTGACATACATACATTAGGTAATAGTGACAGAATATAGTACAGATCTCTAAATTCCTTTTAAGCAAGAAATTGGAAAATTGATATTGTCGTCATTTTTTGCAAAGTGAAAGGGATCACCTGAATCTAGAAACTGGGTATTTTGTGATTGTAAAGCTTCGCTTAACAATTGCATTGAAACTTTATTTGTAACTTTTCCGTTCTAGCAACGCCATTGTCGCCAAACGTAATTGCTGGCGAAAATGAAATTCGCATGAAGTGAAACTATAAAAAAAACATTATTGTCGTACGAAAGTAAAAATATAACATTTAATAAAATAAAACTCAAATTAATTTGCATGCATGAAATTGTAATTGTCTCTTAGCATTGCAGAACTGTTAACAGAACCGTAAAAACAGAACCGTTATAAGATCACTCGTGTGTCTGTCTGTCCGTCTCTCACACCCATTTTACTCGTAAACTACGGAACGTGGAAAATGCAAGTTGGCTGAAGTAAAGGCTATTGAGCCACATATTTATAGATTATTGATTATTCAATAATACATTTACAAAAAATGTACAGAGGCTAATTAAGCTATTTGTGGAAAAAAATCTTTTCTTTGTATATCGTGTGAAATCTTTCGTAACACCGAACTCGAAAATACATTACTTTTAATTTTAGGTATTATATTTTCAGAGATAGCGTCTAAAATGTTATACAAAAACATGTTCTTCCCTTTATTTCCGAATCTACTGAAACTAAAATTCTGAAAACATTAGGGGTGGTAGAAGTAAATTTAGCCTCGCAGGAAAACTATAGCGATTTTTACATATTTTTTGAGAAAATCACATTTTTCCGTTATACATAAATTTCAATTTGCAAGCGTTCAGCAAAAGAGTTGAGGAGCGCTGAAAGTACCTATTTCCGTAGAAGTATAAAAGGATTGTTGATAATGATTTTCGAAAAAAAATGTCAGCATTTATCCGAGATGACATACATAAAGTCAAAGGCGGCGTACGTACTCTACACTGTAAAAAAAATCGTCAACGTTCCTGGGAAAAAATGGGCAGCTGAGTTGCCCATTATTTCCAAGAAACATTTCTTGAAAATGACTGGAACTTTACTGTATATGTTAAAAACTTTCTACAGAAATGCCAGTAAGTTTTCTGCGAAATACCAGGAATATTGTTGACAGCAAAACATTACTGACATTTCACTGCATGCGGGATCCGCAGACGATTTTTACATTTCCAGTTGACAATTTTCGCTTTATTATCATTATTTGTTAGAATGAAAAAATATTTTGAAATTGACATCAAAATTATTATTTATAATTTACACGAAAAAATAAATTTTCAGTTAAAATTCAATAAAGTAAATATATATATATGATATATTATTTCTGAATTTTGCTTAAAATATAAAAATATATAAATGTAAATAATAATTAGAAAAAAAATCTAGACATAAAATATTTTGGATTTTCGTCAGTAATTATGTTAGTTTACAAGTTAGATAAAATACCTATAAATTTTCATGAAAAAAAAAACCTAAACGTAATTGTATATTTTTTCCGAAAATAAAAAAAAAATTCAAATTTGCAGCAATTCAAAGTGTCAAATATATATCAAATTTAAATCAAATTGTAATAAAGTGTTAAAATATAAAATTAATTAAAAAAGAAAAAAAAAAGGTCAAGAGGTAGCATCGAACTCGGGCCGTACGGGTGGCGTGCGAGCTTTCTGCGTCCACACCACGAAAGACACGTTGAGAGCTGCAAACTAATGGGTATTTGAAACGTATGCTAAACCTCGGCATCTATTTTCTGAAAATCTGAGGCTCATTTGAAGAAATCCTTTCACAAGAATAATTAGAGATAAGAACTCTAAAACATACTTTAAATTAATCAAAATCGGTGAGAATCATGTTTGATGGTCCCCTGGTTAATGGAGATCCAAATAATAGGTGTATTTTTTTTTGCACGGTCTGCTCGTTAAACATTCCACAGACAAGTACGAGAGATAATCTCTTAGCGATGTCACAAAGGTATTGTATTTTCATCTGAATTGTCTTGACAATAGAGACGTAAAAAGATTATGTCGTCTATTGATTTATTTGCATTCCATATTGATTTTTTTACATTCATTTAAGGAATTCGTTTTCGACACTCGCGCGCGAGCAACGGATTATAGCAAAAAAATAATAAATGGTGGCCGCAGCGTTTTGCTGTTTCCAACTTTTGTTCAGGAACGTTTCAGATAAGAAAACCAGAATTTCACAGGAAAGAGCTAAATTATTTTGAAAACCTGAGAAAAGGCGAAACGTTCCTGGATTTTACATGGAACGTTACCATTTTTTTTTTTTTACAGTGTATGTACCATCAGCTTTCAAAGCCTAGATAACAACATTTAATGATATATTTGTGTAATGCAGTGCTCAGTTACTAATTCATATATTTTTTGTACGGAACCCTCTTGACCAGCTATTTTTAAAGAAGACGTTAATGTTTTATTGAATAAAAACCTTTTGTATGCATAATTCCGAACTCCTGAAGTAATTTTATTGTAGTTTCCTCATCACCGAGTAGCTGCGAAATCGTAAAATTTACCTCAGCCTCAGTAATAAATGTAAGTTTCAACTTAATAAATATTTTTGATTCGAAAATAGCAAATTAAGATGTTTTGCGAGATTACGATTAAATAATAATAAAATGATTTAAGTTCAATACAAAGCAAATCAAATTGCTTGGCACGTTTCGTAATAAAGATCCCTTGCACAGTCAGATGTGAAGTAAATGGCACATATAAGCATACATTTTGGCATGATGGTGCTATAACGTAAAAGTATCCTTTATTTATTTTTTTAAATACATGTTAAATATTTCGGTGTTTTGATAAAGTTTTTATTCATTGATAAAATAATTAATGCAGTGGAATTCAATAAACAGTCCAAAAAGAATTAATTCGGAAGTGCGTCAGTAATAAATATAAGTTTTAACTAATAGTAAATATTTTCGATTCGAAAATAGCAAATTAAGATGTTTTGTGAGATTACCATTAAATAATAATAAAATGATTCAAGTTCAATACAAAGCAAATCAAATTGCTTGGCACGTTTCGTAATAAAGATCCCTTGCACAGTCAGATGTGAAGTAAATGGCACATAAGCATACATTTTGGTATGATGGTGCTATGACGTAAAAGTATCCTTTATCTTATTTTTTAAATACATGTTAAATATCTTGGTGTTTTGATAATGTTTTTATTCATTGATAAAATAATTAATGAAATGGAATTCAATAAACAATCCAAAAATAATTAATTGGGAAGTGTTGGTTTTAATCGAATAAAACCGTAGGAAACTGTGATAATACGTGAAATATGTATAAAAAATCTTGAAATTTTAACATTGTTAAATTGATTCACCTTAATCAAAAAATCTTTTAATTGTACATTATGTTTATATCGGATGAAATTTTTCAAAACAAAATTCATCAAATTTATTACTTATATAAATAAACTAAAAAAAACTTGATGCAAAAGGGTAATATTTTATTTTCCCTTAATAAAGTTTCAGTTTAAAAATTCATTATAATAAATGTAAAGGAAATTTCATGTCAGTGACTGCTGTTGCAGTGATTTCTGCTGTTGTTGTTGCGTGTAGCGGTATATATTAATATTAAAATTCTTGTGCCAACTTTGATACGTGAAATACATTTTGATATAAATTCTTTCCTCGACAACATATAAATTCAATTTCCCATCTTCAAAATAAGAACAAAATGTTCAAATCTAGAAGTAAATCCTTGAATAGTTCAAAATTTTTGCCAAATATGAAAAATATTCATATTTATTCGCAAAAATATTGAAACAACCTTTGAAAAATTATTAAACTTAATTTAATATTGCTTTCAAAATTTATTAATATGAGATTATTTTATTTATCATAGAATATAGTCGAAAAAATTTAAACATTTTTCTTGATTAACGGAATAATTTCCTAAATAAAAATATGTTTTTATCTCGAAATGGTCTTACAACTTTCCCCTTTTTAAAAGTATATTTTTAAGTTGATATTCATAGATAAAATAGAAGAAAATATAGATTCATGTATTAAATATTTTTTGCTACAAAATCACTGCTAGAAAAAACCCAGCCGGATCGTATAATCATAAAACCCAATGTTTCTTTCTATTCTTTGGACGTGGAACAATATTAAGCCAGTCGTCTAAAAATATTTCAAAAACAAAAAAATCCACATTATTGAAAATAATTATTTTTTAATACTACTACTACTACTCGGAAATCCATATATAACAAAGCAAAAACATCTCGTTACTATATTTCTCTAAGATAAAAAAAAAAGGGGGAAAAATTACCACTGAAGAAAACTAGTTGTAAAAAATGCTTTTATGTCACATAATGTTTTCAATAAGGAAAAATACAATTTAGATAGTTAATTTTCTTTGACTAGGTGAAGAATAATCACCTTTAATTAAAAAAATATAATAAGTGCAATAATGGCAATGCAGGAGTTTAAAAGAACTTATTAAGAACAACCAATTTTCAATTATGAAAAATGAATAATATTCATTATTTTTTTAATTATTAAAATATGGTGATTATAATTGTTTTAAGATGAAACGAATATTCTTTTGTGAAATAAAGAAACCAAATGTATCAAATACACTTTTCTTAATCAAATATTATATTAATTAAAAGTTCAATTGATGTTTGATCAATTTTGAAACGTGTTCGTTAATTTGTTAATTACATCAAAATTTTATAAAATGATGAAATAAAAGAAGAAATTTTAAAATTAATTTCTGTGACTTAAGAATGTTGTTTGCGTGAGAAACAGAGTTAAAAAATAATTGATGACGAATGGTAAAAAATAACTGGTAAACGTCTTACTTTCAAAAGGACCATTTCAATCTTTCGTTAAAACTAGTTGGATGTGCCAATCCCAAAACTTTCTTCTATCTTATACATCTTAATATTTCAAAACCTGGTTACACATGTTAATACTTCAATATTATTAGTTCAATACTATACCAACTTTGATTTTCATCTTAAATTTCTGCTCAAGTCAATTAAACGGACTAAAAACGAGTTAATCTATATCATGATATTTGTTAAAATTAATAATTTTTCCTTATTCTGTCGTTATCGGCTGTTTGCGAATAGCCGGCATAGCAGGAAGCGAGTTCCCGCCGCTGCATGAGCCGCCGATGCACAATAGAACTACGAAAAATCAAGAAAAGTATACAAAAATCGCTAGCACGGAGCCCCTTTACCGCGCAATATTTCCAAATTCAAGGAGAACCTGTTGGCCAAAGCCAAAAACAAGCACAAACATTTTGGTTCAATTGTATGCATAATTTTATACGCTGTTCGATGGTACAATAATGAAAATGGCACAGAGATCGGAATTATAGCGCCCCCTTCTTTCGGAATTTTTTCAAGTTCAGGGAGGACTTGTTTGCCATAGCCAGAAACATGCACAAAAAATTTGGTTCAAAAATATGGATAACTTCATACACTTTTCGATGGTACAATAATGAAAATGGTACAGACATCGCAATTATAGTGCCCCCTTCCGGCAGAATTTTTCCAAATTCAGGGAGGATCTTCGTGACATGACCAAAAATAAACACATAAAATTTGGTTCAATTCTATGCATAACTTCATACACTTTTCGGCGGTACAATATTCAAAATGGCACAAAAATTGTACAAAAATCGCTATTACAGCGCCCTCTACGAGCGATTTTTTTTACAAATTAAGGGAGGACCTCCTTGCCATAGCCAAGAACTTAAAATTTTTTTGGGGTTCAATTCTATGCATAACTTCATACACTTTTCGATGGTGCAATATTCAAAATCGCACAAAAATCGCTATTACAGCGTCCCCTAACGGCGAATTTTTTGCAAATTCATGGAGGACCTGCTTGCCATATCCAAAAACTTAAAATAAAAATTTGGTTTAATTCTATGCATAACTTCATACACTTTTGGACGGTACAATATTCAAAATCGCACAAAAATTGCTATTACAGCGCCCCCTACCGGCGAATTTTTTCCAAATTCAGGGACGACCTGCTTGCCATAGCCAAAAACTTAAACTAAAAATTTGGTTCAATTCTATGCATAACTTCATACACTTTTCGATGGTACAATATTCAAAATCGCACAAAAAACGCATTTACAGCGCCTCCTACCGGCGAATTTTTTCCAAATTCAGGGAGGACTTGCTTGTCATATCCAAAAACTTAAACTAAAAATTTGGTTCAATTCTATGCATAACTCCATACACTTTTGGATGGTACAATATTCAAAATCGCACAAAAATTGTTATATCAGCGCCCCCTACCGGCGATTTTTTTCCTAATTCCGGGAGGACCTGCTTGCCATAGCCAAAAACATATAATAAAATTTTGGTTTAATTCTATACATAACTTCATACACTTTTTGATGGTACAATGGCGACAGACAGACGGACAGACGGACGGACGGACAGACGGACACACAGACAGACAGACATTTTCTATAAACATGTTTTTTGGAATCTCTGACCCCTAAAACATGCAAATCCGTCGAAAACCGGAACTCGAAAAAAATTTCGATTACAATACTTTCTTCTATTGAAGATAGAAGAAAGTAAAAATATATATATTATACTTTTATGTTGATTTTCAAGGATACAATATTTTTAAAAAATCGATTCAAGTATCAGATTTTTTTTTTTTTTTTTACCACAAAAATAATGCTTAAAAAAATTCAGTTGCATAATATGATCTTAAAAATTAATGTTTTTTTTTTTTTCATTTATTTATTTTCTTTTATTATTCAACGGACAAGGAAAAATATTTATCCTGCTGTCTAAAATACTTCAAAAATAAAAATCACAATTACTGAAAATATTTATTTTTAACACTTTCCAACACTTTTCAACATTAAAAATTGATATAACTTTGGTTTTTCTGGCCGTCTGGCCGCGCTGTAACTATCGTGAATATACTCAGATTGCCCTGAAATATTTGTACGTTATTGACGTTTACTATAGCATGATACCTATTGAAAATGAAGTTTCTAGCATGTATAGTTTATTTAAAGGGATCAGTTTAAAGCATCCCGTTTCATTACGGCCAATGGGGAAAAATCGTTTCAAATGCATTTTAATGAGGTTTCACCCTATCAAACATAATGAAATTGATATGCATTTACGAAGTGCACTGAAATATGCATCCTATAGAATATGTGGTGCAAAGAATATTTATTATTAATTTACGGTGCCACACAAAATAATTCCGTTACAGAATTGTATAGGGGAGAAACTGTTTGCGGCATATTTTAATCATGTTAAACTATTTCATATATAATGAAATTGATGTACATTGCTGAGGTTTATTAGAAGTTACTTACAGTGAAATAGAAAGTGCATATTTACAAGGACACACCAAAGATTTCGGATACTATACTGCATCTGAACTACTATATATTAGCAATGATTGCTGGAAATGCACTTTTAGTTGTAATATGAGGTTTTAAGTTTAACTAACTTTTTGCATATTACGTTGTGCGTATAAATACTGTAGATCATATGCAGGGCTACACAAAAGAATTCATAATCATTACTGAGTATGAGCGTAAATTGCTTAAAGGTGTTTTTTAATTGAGTTACGCATTTTTACAATGAACTACATTTAGCATACTAAAAGAATATAGATAAAATTATATACAGGGCCACGCAAGAAATTGGATACATGGCCGTCTATAGATAATAATTTCTGTAAGTGTGATTTCAGTAGTTTTAAGAGTGTTTTAGACTGAATTAAATTTTAGCTAAATAATGACGTGTATATAAAGGTAATAGGTAAAATACAGAGTTGTACAAAAGTATTCAAGTATGTTTCCATCTATTGGTATAAATTGCAGAAAGTGAAATTTCAACCTATTATGCATTTTCTTGCTAAACTAAATTTTCGCATTATATATAATATATACCAATCTATAGATCAGATACAGAGCAGTGCAAAATAATCGAAATACCTATTTGGTTATGGACGGGAATTGCCGAAATCAGTTTTAAATGTTTTATGCGTTTTCAAATTTTTTTACTTGGGAAATTTATTTACCTTATTCCCCTAATAACGAAGTATAGTTAAAGTATTTTGGAAGTGTTGAAAAGTATTTCATAATCAAAGCTTAAAGCATGATTTTTCTTTCTTGTTTCGTAATGCTTCTATAAAATCTATTTATACCAAATAAAAAACATTTCGTTATTGAGTTGATCGAAAGTAATGTCGTACTTTGCTAACAGGTGTCGTTAGTGCGTTTTTTGGAGTACAAGCGCCATGCGCATGCACCTCACTGAAATACTAGATAAAGTTAGACTTCTAACGCATTCAATAAACAGGAAATTATTCGATTCGAATGAGTTGGATAGATTTTATACGGATATGAAAATGGAGGAAAAAACTGTTGGTTTTCGCTATATTTTGCTTTTTTATTTCCGCAAAGGCGAGAATGCGACGCAAGCTTGTGAAAAGTTGCGTAAAGTTTGTGGAGACGACGCTCTATCGATACGTCATTGCCAGCGGTGGTTTGCAAAATTCCGTTCTGGCGATTTTGATGTGAATGGTGCACCTCGGTCAGAAAGGACACTGGAGGCTGACGATGACGAAATAAAGGCTGTGGTTAAGTCTAACCCGCGGTACATGACACAAGAGATTGCAGAGGAAGTATCCATTGCTCAATCAACCGTTGTTGACCATTTAAAAAAGCTCGAATTCGTAAGCAAGCTTGAAGTTTGGGTTCCTCAGGAGCTGAAGGAAATCCATTTCGTGAAGTATTTGAGTATCTGTCATTCCCTTCTTAAAGGTGAAGAAAACGACTTTCTTCTGAAGCGTATGGTCACTGGCGACGAAAAATGGATTATTTACAATAACGTTGTACGCAAGCGGTCTCAGAGAAAGCGCGATGAACCATTTCAATCAACGTCCAAAGCGAGTATTCACCAGAAAAAGGTCATGCTGTCAGTGTGGTGAGATTTCAAAGGTGTTGTGCATTTTGAGCTTTTACCACAGAAGCAAACGATTAATTCAGCCGTGTACTGTCAGCAATTGGACAAATTGGACAATACAATCAATTAAAAGCGACCAGAACTCGTGAATCGTAAAGGCGTTATGCTCCACCACGACAACGCCAGAACACATACGAGTTTGGTCACCCGCCAAAAGCTATTGGAGCTTGGTTGGGATGTGTTACCCCACCCACCATACTCACCTGACTTTGCACCTTCAAATTACCATTTTTTTTCTCTTTGCAAAATTGCTTGAATCGTAAAATGTTTGATTCCGATGGGGCTATAAATCGATACCTGCAACAGGTTTTCGCTTCTAAAGACATGTCACTCTACAAGCGTGGGATTATGAACCTTGTTGAGCGTTGGCGAAAGGTCATCGAACAAAATGGCCAATACATTATTGATTGAATTCTTATTTTTATAGGAATAAATCATCTCTAAAAACATAGTAAAAATACTACACGACTTTCCGGTCAACCCAATACATCTGTCTAACATTTTACACTGTAAAAAAAAAATCCCTTAAAATACAGAAATTGTACTGACAATCGAGACGCCAGTACTATTTCCGTATTTTAACGGATAGTTTTTACCGTAAACTCCAGAAAAGCGAAAAATTTTCTGGAATTTACCAGAAAAAAAATTCCGTTAAAATACGGAAATAGTACTGGCGTCTCAACTGCCAGTACAATTTCCGTATTTTAGCGGATTTTTTTTTTTTTTTTACAGTGTAACATAAAAAAAGGAGAAAATTACCATTGAAGGAAATTACAATTTGTTTGGTTATGTGAAAAAATGCTTTTATTTCACATAATGTTTTCGATATAGGTAAAAATATAACTCAGATAGATAATTTCTTTGACTAGATAATCACATTTAATGTTACAATATAACTGCAACAACGGCAACAGGGAGGTTGAAAAGAAATTATTAAGAACAACCAATTTTCAATTAAGAAAAGTAAATAACGTTCATTATTTTAGTTTTTATTATGAATACTTGGTGGTTATAATTGTTTTAAGACAAAAAGAATATTCTTTTGTGAAATAAAGAAACCAAGACTATCAAATGTACTTTTTCTTCTAAATCAAATGTTATGTTACTTGAACATAGATGATGTTGGGTCAGTTTTGAAAAAATGTTCGTGAAATTTTTTAATTACATCAAAATGAAAGAAATACTTAAATAGAAGAAGAAAATTTATTTTTTCGTTAAAGAACGTTCAGTTTATAAAGCTCATGATAAAAAAATAATTGAAAAAAAAATTAATTTCAGTTATTTAAGAATGCTTTTGTGGGAAAACAGAGTTTTAAAATAATTGGAAACAAATGGTAAAAATATTTGGTAAACTTTTTTACCCGAAAGAGTATTTTCAACCTTTTGTATTTTAAAAAGGAATATTTTTAGGCGCGCTCGTAATTATAAAAATACGTAACGCTTATGGTCGTTGTCTTGTCCGTCCGCCAGTCTTCCTGTCCATCTGTCTACATACAACAGTGCAAAAACTACCCAACCAAATGGTTTGAAATTTAATATATATAATCGTTGCAGAATTTTGGCGAGTCATTCCAAATTTTACGAAAATAAACACAAAACTTTAAGAAATAATATTAAAAGTTTTCTTCCTTCTATTAAATCCTATCATACGTAATTAATTCAATGATATCCCATCTCCCATGATAGGTAATGATTCTAGGTTACCATGGTGATTACGTCCTACTTAAAATGGAGTCATCTTATTTCCATATTATTAAACTTAGTATATATAATCGTAATAAATTTTGTATTCATGAATTTTTACATAAGTGTGCTACAACTATTGCAGCAAGATCTGAATATTTATAAAACTAGTTATCGTATGAACGCACCTCATTTGTCACTTTTGCCGTGCAATTTCCTACTTTTTATGTTTATTTCCAAGGATAGCGTTTAAGAAAAAATAGATTCAATAATTAACAGTTTTTTGTTATATAATGATTGCTTAGAGAAAGACAGTCGGATTATATAATCTTAAAAATATTATTATTATTATTATTATTATTCAACGGACATGGAAAATATTAAGCCTGCCGTCTAAAAAATTTAAAAACAAAAAATCAACATTTCAGGAAGTGACTATTCGAAAATCGATATATAACAAAGAAAAAAGCGTTTCGTTACTATACTTCTCTAACATAAAAAAAGGAAATTTTTTCACTGAAGAAATCTACAATTTGTTTGGTTAGGTGCAAAAAGTGCTTTTATTTCACATAATGTTTTCGATACGGAAAAATATAATTCAGGTAGATAATCTTTTTTGACTAAGTAAAAAATAATCACGCTTAGTTTCTTTAAAAAGTGCAATAACGGAAATGCGGGAGTTTAAAAGAGCTTATTAAGAACAATCAATTTTCAATTATGAAAAATAAATAATATTAATTATTTTTTTAATTATGAAAACTTTGTGGTTATAATAGTTTTTAGAACAGAAAGAATATTCTTTGGTTAAATTTTTAAAAAAAGCAGGCAATCAAATGAACATTTCTCTATCAAATATTATTTTAATTGTACTTTGAATTTATGTTTGATCTTTTTTGACAAAAATGTCCGTTAATTTATTAATTACATCAAAATTCAAAAACTACTAAAATAAAAGAAGAAAAATTTATTTTTTCGTTAAAGGCCTTTCGGTTTATGAAATTTGTGGTAAAAAATTAAACGAAAATTTAATTTTTTACCACGAACTTCGTAAACCGAAAGGCCTTTAACGGAAAAAAAATTCTTCTTTTATTTCAGTAGTTTTTGAATTTTGATGTAATTAATAAATTAACGGACATTTTTGTCAAAAAAGATAAAATATAACCTTAAAATCTAATCAGGGAAACGCCTTATTAGAATTAACCGTTATACCAAATTTGAAGAAAATCTGTTAATTCTCCATGAAAGACTCATTTATCTAAGTTAAGGGGGGATTAGGCCCCATTCCCCCGCCTTTATACTTAACCAGTGAACCCCCAAAACTAATAAGGGAAGTGCCTTATCACATTGAACCTAGAAAAAAAATTGAAGCAAATCGGATATTTCTAGGAAGAGTTATCGTGTTACGTACGTACATACATACATACGGAACCGGCGCACATTAGCTCTAAGGCTTTGATAGCCTGTGAGCTAAAATTGCTAAATAATTTTTAAAAGTGGCGTATGAGCGATAAAAATATTTTCTGGCGGCCAAAATTAGCCTACACATTGCTGATGACCATATTATGGTAGAAAACAGGACTTTGTCGCTAACAAAATTTTCTCAGTGTATAACTACTGTATTTTTTTTTTCTTTGACCGAAACCATTTCGTTCAAGAAATTTTAAAATCTATATTCGATGAAAGAACAAAAATTATCTTAGTAGTTTTTAAAAAGGTTCGTAAAACTGTTCAGTGACTCTTTTGAATAATAAGACTCGATTGTCGAAAACTGCTATTTATTTCAATTTTTTAAAAAATGTCGAAAAAGTTTCTGATATAACAGAAAGTTTTACGAAATTGTAGTTTAATCAGCTATTTTCCCCCGATTTCGAAAATATTTCTGTTAGTTTAATAAACATGTTCAAAAAAAGCCAGTCAGAAATGTTAGAAAAACACAATTTTCTGAAGTTTACGGATAAGATACTTTGATATTAGTACCCCTTTTGCTTTCTGGAAATTTTAGAAAGGAGGTTTATTTCGATTTTATAAATCTGTCTGTTTCTGGAATTTCAGCTTTGTTCTTATCCTATTAGAAAAGGTTTCAACGATCTTGGGCAATTTGAAGATTACCTAACTAGAAAACAGGAATTCTGCTTTTTCAGAATTTAGTGTCGCCCCGATGAAAAAAAAATGTATGTATATATAAATAGTACAAAACACATTTCAATTTTAAGACTTAAAGCACACACTTTTATTTTATGTAAAATGACGTCACTCGCATCCGCTTAAGAATTCTACATTTACGATCCACTCTTAAACATCTACAGTAAAGCATGCATGGGATGTCACTATCGCAAAATAATACACAAATGTAGCAAAAAGATGCCATCATTAAAGAAACTCGACAAAAAAGGGCTATCTAACGATTCATAGGCATTCATTCGTTTGTAACATTAATATAGACGATTTCATTCGTGACGTCAGTCATCACGTTTTGGTTGGAAACTGACTCCAAACAAACGGTTGCTATGTTGTATTTTCTATTTTGTTTGTGTGTTGCAGCTATACCTTATATCTATATCTCACATCTAAGTGTTTTAATACTTGATATATACTGGTAAAATTTCCACAATTTATATTTAAAAAGAAATGACGCATAGAAACTGTTTGTTTGGAGTCAGTTTCCAACCAAAACGTCATCACTGACGTCACACTGACAGCGTCTACAGATACTTAAAATTAAATATAGTTTATAATAGCTCCATGTTTTAACAGAAATTATTCGTTTATATTTTTTCAAAATAGCACGTATTTTAATTACAGTTTCTTTCGCTTGTTATGAGAAAATGACAAGAAAAATATATAATTGCTATTTTCAATAATTTTCCCTTTATTTTCTATATAAATGGAGTACTTGAGTTGCCAAAATTAGACAAATGGTGCTAAAAAGTACAAAATAATTAATGTTTCAAAAATAAATGGAGATAAAGTTTTCAAACAAATTGCATTTAAAAGTTCTTTTTTTTTTTTTTTTTTTTTCGGTACGACGGTATAAAAATTGAAAATGTGCGCTGCTTAGAAATTTAAAAAATTGCTATAGAGCGTTTAATCGTACAATGATACATCTGCTTTGTTTATTGATGGCTTCTGTATAAGGTAATGTTATTTTTTGGAAACAAAATAAGCTGGGAGAAAGAAATAGCATACTGTACCGGGGGCTAATAGCTAAGCTAAACTTGCAATTGGTAGTAAACTAAACTGATAATGGATAACTTTTGATGGGTACTTAAGTTTTCGTAAATGTTATTTATGCTTTAAAAAAAAAAAAAAAAAATCCGCATTTTTTACTTACCCATCGTACGTAGTATAGGATAAGTGTCTTATAATCGTTTTAAAAATCGAAAAAAAAAATGACGGATTTACACGTTTCAGACACTGGAGATTCCGAAAAACATTTTTAGAAAAAAAAATTGCCTTCCGTCTGTCTATGTGTGTGCCTGTAAATGCTCTCAATTTCCTGAACAAGAGAGATAGAGACTTGAATTTTGGTGTGTACTTAGTATGTAATAATGAAAAGAAGCCTATTGAATTTCAGTAACCTCGATTATCCGGAACTCTCGAAGATTTTCGGACTCTCGAAATATTCGTTCTGAGAAAAGGTATATAAAAATTTCCGAATTTCTTTATTTTAAGGAGTGAATATAAAATACATAAATTTTGCATAAAGCATGAAGTCTATCGGATAATTAGTTGACGAGATATTTGTAATCAATTTTCCACAATCTTCGATTTTTCATGACACTGTATTTCATTCAACACCGTATTTCATTCAAAATTCAATTCAATTCAAAGATATATTAGAAATGAGACGCTTAATCCGACGCAGTAAATTTTTAGTTAATATGATTATCATTTTTGGAGTTATAAGCATGTTTCTTTTACGCAATTAAGTAATAGAGCATTTAAAGCGAAGCTAACGAAAAAGACAGGCTACCGCGGTGCATTTCACATATCTTTTTTTTACAGACTGCTAAAGTGATGTGATGCTCTTTTCGTACGCCTGCATTGGTGCATTCGAGCATCATGTGACCCGAGCGCTCTGTAAGATACGCGTAAAAGCACCGCGGTAGCCTTTCATTTTCGTTAGCCTCGATTTAAAGTTTATGACGTCATCAATCCACGATTTTAAACACTCTACCGAACAAATTGACAACAAATACGTTTAAATTTCATTTTGGAATTGCTCTGAATTTTATAAACAGTTTACACGTGTTTTATTTTCATATTTTATATTATGCATATCCATGATGGGTAAGTATTAAGGTGGCTCCCAAAGACTAGTTTAATTTTGTTTGTGTAAGGTAAATATCAGTGGTGAATCGTGTGTAAGCACTGATGAAGATGTGTAAGAATGCATGTGTGAAATGTGTAAGAACTACAGCATCTCCTCTTTCCGTTCAATATCATTCATAATATTCATTACAATGAGTTCTTTATTTGGATTCTTTTTTTATACTTCTATACCTCGTATAATATGCAAGGTAAACCTGTTATACCTGGCGCTTAATGTCAATATCAATCATCAAGTTCTTGTCAAAAAATACTTGTATGAAACTATGCTCTTTACAGTTCCAGCAATGCCATCTTAACCATTGTGAACGCGCGAGCATATTCCGAGCGAAAACTCGAACCTTAGAGAGGAGTAAGAACTGTGGAACTTATTAGCCGATAGTTTATGAATTTCTGGCTAAACTTTTTCTGCTACAGCGCTGAAGAAACATATGATATTAAGAGAAATTTCAAATCGTATTTAGAGAAGATTAGTAAAATTTTGCATACTGCTTTGTGATATCTCAGAACTTTTTTTACAAGAGCTATCAAGAAAGTTATGATATTAAGAGAATTTTCAAAGCGTAGCTCAGTGTTTATACAGAGTATAATTAATAAAATTTTGCATATGCTTTATGAGGCAGCTAAACTCTTTCTGCTAGAACTATGAAGAAAGCCGGGAGATGTGAAGAAAGTCTTTGAAGATATTAAGAGGATCTTCAAAGAGTAGCTAAGTATTTATTTATTTACGGTAGATTAGTAAAATGTTACATGTTGCTTTATGAGACTATGTTTAAATGAATTCTTTAAAAATATTAATAATTTAAGAAAAAAATAAACTCATATTTATATAATGTTGAATTTTTATTGTGGATGGATAACGTAGAGCACAGATAAAACAAACTAGGTGTATAAAGTAATTATTTTTATTATTTTACATACGTAAATTATTATAATTGTGTATAATATATATTTTTATGTTATTATATTTATCATATTAATTTAAATTAATGTAGAAACTAACAATTAAATAATGTATACATTATCTTCTTATATTTTTGCTTTATTTTATACAAAAATAAAACAATGGCTACAAGTCTTCTGAAGCAGCTCATCCTATGATTTTAGCTACAAACCATCACTGGTAAATATTGTATTTTTACTTTCATCTATCTTTACAAAAAGAAAGTATTGGATTCATTAAAATTTTCGAATTCTGGTTTTCGACGGATTTACACGTTTTAGGTGTCAGATAAGCATAAAAACATGTTTTTACAAAATGTCTGACTGTGACTCTGTCTGTCTGTCCGTCTATCTGTTTGTGACACAAATTTTGTGGGCGCTCTATCTCAAGAAATATTCAACGGAATTTAATAAAACTTTAGATTCAGTTAGACCCTGATCTAAACTGGAGCTGATACACTTTCTGGTGTAAATCGCCTGACAGGTAGCGCTGCTATGCTGCATTTTTCCCGATTTCCGACACAGCTATGCGTCAAGAACTAATACACGGATTTTTATAAAACTTCAGATTCCGTTCGTCCTTGATATAATTTGGTGCTGATTACTTTTTAGTGTAAATCACCTAATAGGTGGTGCTACTATGTGGCATTTTTCGTGATTCTCGCAATATCGAGATGTATGTCGAGAACTAACGGACGAATTTCCCCCAAACTTCAGATTCAGTTAGTCCCTGATATAAATTAGTGTTGTTTAGTTTTTAGTGTAAATCGCCCAACAGGTGGCGCTGCTAGGCTGTATTTATCACGATTTCCGAAATAACTATATCTCAAGGGCTAATGCATGAATTTTCATCAAACTTCCGAGTCAGTTAGACCCTGATTAGTTTTTGAAGTAAATCGACTAACAGGTGACGTTGCTATGTAGATTTCTTTACGATTTCCGAAATAGTTCTACCTCAAAAACTAGTGCACGGATTTTCATCAAACTTCAGATTCAGCTACTACTTGACAAAAGTTGTTGCTGATTAGATTTTGGTGTAAATCACTTAACCAATGGCACTGATATGCTTTATTTTTCAGGAAATATTAACATTTATAAGATAGAAGAAAGATTTGGGATTGCAACATCCGACTAGTTTATGTAATGGTTAAATGATTAATAATATTTTTAAATTCTTTTCCAGCATTATTACACTGGTTATCAAAAATTATGGAAAAGTCACAAAATGCTAATTTTGAAATACGCGAGCACCCAAAAGGAAATAATATAATTCGAGCAATTACTATCTCTACAACACAGCTAGCCCATATAACATCTCATTCATGTCACACATGGTCACAAGTGTCACAGTCACTACGGTGAAGCAAAAAAATAGGAAATTCCATACATCTCATATGGAGTCTCAAATGATCACTATATGTGACTCCACTGAAAAATCAATGTGACTGCTGCTTTGTGACGAGTCACCAGGTGATTTTACAATTTAGTTAAATCGTGACTCTCATGTGACTGTCATTTTTAGACTCAATTTCATAGTCATCATGAAAGTTGCATTACGATAAGTCAACAAATAATATCATATTATTATAGTCATATGGAGACTTTTCCCAAAAGAGCACAATGGTGACTTTACAGTAGTCTCTCTGTCACCTGAAAGTCATCATGTGACTTTAATGTGACATTATTTGGTAACTTATCACAATGTAGCGTTCACGATGATTTTGAAATTTAGTCTACAAATGACAGTCACATGAGAGTCACAATGTAACTACATTGTAAAGTCACATGGTGACTCGTCACAAAGCAGCAGTCACATTGACGTCTCAGTAGAGTCACGTATAGTGATCATTTGAGACTCATATTGAGATGTGTGGAATTTCCTATTTTTTGCTTCACCGTAGTGACTGTGACACTTGTGACCATGTGTGACATGAATGAGATGTTACATGGGCTAGCTGTGTTGTAGAGATAGTAATTACTCGAATTATATTACTTCCTTTTGAGTGTTCGCGTATTTGAAAATTAGGATTTTGTGGCTTTTCCTTAATTTTTGATAACCAGTGTACTTAACGAAATTACAAAAACAAGAAGTTTTGGAGGTCAACATTCATTTAAGAATAAATAAGAAAACCAGAAAGGCGAATAACCTTTTCTTCTTCGTATTATCTTCATAGTTAGAGAGTAATGCACTTAATTATTAACGAAATGTCAGTCAAATGGTAGCGAAAATGACTGCCTCGCCTTAACACTTATTATAACAACTAATGTGAATTAGTTTCTTATTATTACACATCATGGTATCTTATGGAAACATACTAATGCCATTCAAGTTTTCCTATTATCAATGCCATATTAAAAGGCCATACTTTTTTTATTCACATAAAAGGGACAAAGTAATTATTTAAAAAAGTCCTTCCGGCCAGTGCCGGGAGGAAGAGGTAGCTTTCATAATCCTTATTTTAAAAAAGCCAACTTATATCATGCAAACACACGAAGCTCAATTAAGTGGAAACCGAATATAGGAGATTCAATACTAATTTTTATCAATATAATGAATGAGAATTTCGCGAAATTAGTCAGCTTTATCCAAGCTGCTTTTCTTTAAAGTAACTTATATTTGGCTGCCAAATTGGGCAATTTCTTAAAGTGCCTGTCATTTTAAGACAACATGGTGGATGAGGCTAAGCAGTGAACTTGGTCGAGACCTTAGTAATTGTTGTGCACATGCTCACTCACATCGCAATCGGTTAATATATAGGAGTGCTGTCGCATGCAAAAAATCAGATTTTTCAAAATGTCACCCACAATAGAAATTGAAACTGCTATATCTGAGCCATTTTTTAAGGTAAAGACAAACAAAAAATGCTCCTGAATCCTTATATCAAGATCAAATTCTTAAGAAAGAAACCTTTTTCAATTTCTAACTTTTTTGCACCTCACTTTAAATAAATATATATTTTTTAATTTAATGGCCGCCATTTTGAAACAAGATGGCTGATGAATCTGACCAGCGAACTTGGTCGAGGTGTTGATGTATACTATCCACATGCCTTCTTACATCGAAATAGGCGAATACGTGTGTTATCGCGTAACAAATACAAGATCGTTTCAAAATGTTAGCCATGCTAGAAATTCAAAGTGCTATAAATCAACCATTTTTTAAGATATCAACAAAAGAACAAATTTTCAGAAACAAAAACTGCTCCGGAATCTTTGTATCAAGGCCAAACACATAAAAAAAAAATCTTTTTCATTTTCCAATTTTTTAATACCTCATTTTGAATTTTAAATTTAATTTTTTTTAAATGGCAACCCTTTTGAAACAAGATGGCGAATGAAGCTGGCCAACGAACTCGGTCGAGACATTGGTATGTACTATGTACAGACCAAGTTACATCCAAATAGGTTCATAAATACGCCTGTTATCGCGTGACAAAAATCAGGTCGTTTTAAAATTTCAGTCACAAGAGAAATTCAAAATGCTATTACTCAGCCATTTTTTTTTAGATATAGACGAAAGAAAAACTGTTCCGGAATCTTTGTATTAAGGTCAAACACATACAAAAAAAATCTTTTTCATTTTCCGATTTTTTGGTATCTCATTTAAATTTTTTTATTTTTTTTATATTTTTAAATGGTCGCCATTTTGAAACAAGATGGCGGATGAAGCTGGCCAACGAAATCGGTCGAGATATTTGTATGTACTATGTACACACCAAGGTACATCCAAGTCGGTTCATAAATACGCCTGTTATTACGTGAGAAATATCAGGACGTTTCAAAATGTCAGCCACGCTAGAAATTCAAAATGCTATAACTCAGCCATTTCTTAAGATATAGACAAAACAAAAACTGCTCCGAAATCTTTGTATAAAGGTCAAATACATAAGGAAAAAATATTTTTCCATTTTTAATTTTTTAGTACCACATTTCAAATTTTAAATTTTTAAAAAAATTTTATATGGCCGCCATTTTGAAACAAAATGGCGGATGAAGCTGGCCAACGAACTCGGTCGAGAGATTGGTATGTACTATGTACACACCGAATTACATCCAAATCGGTTCATAAATACGCCTTTTATCGCGTGACAAAATTCAGGACGTTTCAAAATGTCAGCCACGCTAGAAATTCAAAATGCTATAACTCAGCCATTTTTTTAAGATATAGACGAAACAAAAACTGCTCCGGAATCTTTGTATAAAGGTCAAATACATAAGAAAAAAATATTTTTCCATTTTTAATTTTTTGGTACCACATTTCAAGTTTTAAATTTTTTTAAAAATTTTAAATGGCCGCCATTTTGAAACAAAACGGCGGATGAAGCTGGCCAACGAACTCGGTCGAGACATTGGTATGTAATATGTACACACCGAATTACATCGAAATCGGTTCATAATTACGGGAGTTACAGTGTGACATAGGTCAGATATATATATATATATATATATATATATATATATATATATATATATATATATATAGATATATATATATATATATATATATATATATATCAATTTTGAACGGAGGGTGGTTTCGGGGTCTGGGGGTCATGATCGATGAAAATATACCAAAATTTTTTGAAATCGCTTTCCTCCGAACGGCTGCAATAGGTAGCTTTTTTGTAAAGAAAGCTACCTAAAAGTCCTTCCGGCCAGTGCCGGGAGGAAGAGGTAGCTTTCATAATCCTTATTTTAAAAAAGCCAACTTATATCATGCAAACACACGAAGCTCAATTAAGTGGAAACCGAATATAGGAGATTCAATACTAATTTTTATCAATATAATGAATGAGAATTTCGCGAAATTAGTCAGCTTTATCCAAGCTGCTTTTCTTTAAAGTAACTTATATTTGGCTGCCAAATTCGGCAATTTCTTAAAGTGCCTGTCATTTTAAGACAACATGGTGGATGAGGCTAAGCAGTGAACTTGGTCGAGACCTTAGTAATTGTTGTGCACATGCTCACTCACATCGGAATCGGTTAATATATAGGAGTGCTGTCGCATGCAAAAAATCAGATTTTTCAAAATGTCACCCACAATAGAAATTGAAACTGCTATATCTGAGCCATTTTTTAAGGTAAAGACAAACAAAAAATGCTCCTGAATCCTTATATCAAGATCAAATTCTTAAGAAAGAAACCTTTTTCAATTTCTAATTTTTTTGCACCTCACTTTAAATAAATATATATTTTTTAATTTAATGGCCGCCATTTTGAAACAAGATGGCTGATGAATCTGGCCAGCGAACTTGGTCGAGGTGTTGATGTATACTATCCACATGCCTTCTTACATCGAAATAGGCGAATACGTGTGTTATCGCGTAACAAATACAAGATCGTTTCAAAATGTTAGCCATGCTAGAAATTCAAAGTGCTATAAATCAACCATTTTTTAAGATATCAACAAAAGAACAAATTTTCAGAAACAAAAACTGCTCCGGAATCTTTGTATCAAGGCCAAACACATAAAAAAAAAATCTTTTTCATTTTCCAATTTTTTAATACCTCATTTTGAATTTTAAATTTAATTTTTTTTTAAATGGCAACCCTTTTGAAACAAGATGGCGAATGAAGCTGGCCAACGAACTCGGTCGAGACATTGGTATGTACTATGTACAGACCAAGTTACATCCAAATAGGTTCATAAATACGCCTGTTATCGCGTGACAAAAATCAGGTCGTTTTAAAATTTCAGTCACAAGAGAAATTCAAAATGCTATTACTCAGCCATTTTTTTTTAGATATAGACGAAAGAAAAACTGTTCCGGAATCTTTGTATTAAGGTCAAACACATACAAAAAAAATCTTTTTCATTTTCCGATTTTTTGGTATCTCATTTAAATTTTTTTATTTTTTTTATATTTTTAAATGGTCGCCATTTTGAAACAAGATGGCGGATGAAGCTGGCCAACGAAATCGGTCGAGATATTTGTATGTACTATGTACACACCAAGGTACATCCAAGTCGGTTCATAAATACGCCTGTTATTACGTGAGAAAAATCAGGACGTTTCAAAATGTCAGCCACGCTAGAAATTCAAAATGCTATAACTCAGCTATTTCTTAAGATATAGACAAAACAAAAACTGCTCCGAAATCTTTGTATAAAGGTCAAATACATAAGGAAAAAATATTTTTCCATTTTTAATTTTTTAGTACCACATTTCAAATTTTAAATTTTTAAAAAAATTTTAAATGGCCGCCATTTTGAAACAAAATGGCGGATGAAGCTGGCCAACGAACTCGGTCGAGAGATTGGTATGTACTATGTACACACCGAATTACATCCAAATCGGTTCATAAATACGCCTTTTATCGCGTGACAAAATTCAGGACGTTTCAAAATGTCAGCCACGCTAGAAATTCAAAATGCTATAACTCAGCCATTTTTTTAAGATATAGACGAAACAAAAACTGCTCCGGAATCTTTGTATAAAGGTCAAATACATAAGAAAAAAATATTTTTCCATTTTTAATTTTTTGGTACCACATTTCAAGTTTTAAATTTTTTTAAAAATTTTAAATGGCCGCCATTTTGAAACAAAACGGCGGATGAAGCTGGCCAACGAACTCGGTCGAGACATTGGTATGTAATATGTACACACCGAATTAAATCGAAATCGGTTCATAATTACGGGAGTTACAGTGTGACATAGGTCAGATATATATATATATATAGATATATATATAGATATATATATATATATATATATATATATATATATATATCAATTTTGAACGGAGGGTGGTTTCGGGGTCTGGGGGTCATGATCGATGAAAATATACCAAAATTTTTTGAAATCGCTTTCCTCCGAACGGCTGCAATAGGTAGCTTTTTTGTAAAGAAAGCTACCTAAAAATACAGTGTGATCCAATAAATACAAAAGAAATAAAAATTTGCTAATTCAAAAAGTATAGACAATAGTGGTGCAATACAGTTTTTAAAAAGATACATAGGTAGGCATGGAATCATTTTTTTCTAGCAAAAAAATGATTTCCATAATTGCTGCATTTATCACCGATAGACAGCATTGTAGTGATTCCAAATATGCCGTTTTTCCTTATTAAAGCATCATGTGGCAGGAATCGCAGCAGAAATCCTTTTACAAAACTCTTCCGATTACTGTGTCACATCTGATAGCTTTTCTGACTAATTGCATCCGTCAAAGAGAGCATTGGTAAGCCTATAAGGGTCGATTTTTTATAATGGGAGATTTAGCGTCGTCGGCATATTTTTCGTGTTTTATATATCTTTAAAGATTTAAAAATGTCTCTAAAATTTAAAATTTAGCAGTGTATTTCATTTTTTGAAAGAAAAAATCTGAAAACTAATCATTTTAGTATAGCTTGTAAATGTAGAAGTGATAAATAGTCAATCGGATGACGTGTCGCCGTACGGAAAAATTATTTTTATACGGCTGTATTAAATATTACCACAATGTTTTTATCTTCAAAATACTAAAATTGTATTTCTCTCAACTCTTTAAAACCCATCTTTTACGTCCTTTACAACTGTTTAACCCCTCCTTTTTTTTAAATGCACGATTTCAACATGTCGCCGAATTTTCAGTCAATTGGATGACACTATTTTCGGATTCCTACATTAAACGAAATATGGCACCATCTGCACTTTCGCATTCAATTTACCGTCAGTCTTTATTATTCTTTACCGGTAAATATGAAATTAATTTCAAAGTTTTGTTTATTTTACTTCAAAGCGAGCTAAAGTAAGTGATATCGGATTAGTTCAACCTACAGCTGTCAATCGGATGACGGCTTTAAAATAAATGCGGTTTGTTTTGGTAAGTAATTTAATTGTTTAGTTGTTTAAGCTTGCTGACTTATTAGAATATTTCGTTTTAAAACCTTCTTCTATGCGCTACTCGGAACGTAAAGGCTCTTTGTTTACAATTTGTCAATCGGACGACGCTCAATGGGATGACGTCATGTCTGCTGATGCAGTGTCGCCCGAATGACTGCTTGTCATTCGATTGACAGAAAATGCAGTTCGGCGTTCGGTATTTATCTGCTTCTTTTTTTTTATTGTAGACACATTTTTGTTTCTTTTTCTGGATTTTGTGTTATTAATCAGTCGTCTGCGTACTAACTGTAAACAAAACTGATCGTAGATTTTTAGAATAGAAATTGGCGCCTTCATTGCTTTTACTTGCAGTTTGTTGATACTAGTGTTATTTATTTTTGTTGTTGCTTAGAATCGTTATTCCGGATGTAAAAATATTAAAATGGAAGATGTCCAAGAAGAAAAAAATATTCAGATAACCAATTCTATAGAAGTGTGTGAATCTAAAGTACAAAAAAAAGGAAAAAATCGTAAAAGAGTTTCTGAAGTAAAGAGTAAGTCAACCGAGTATAAAAAGTACAGGGAGAAGGCAAATGTAAGGAATAGGAAATATTTAGCAAAATTAAATGAAGCACAGAGAGAAGAAAGAAATAGGAAGAAAAGAGAAGCTTACCAAAGAAAAAGGATTTAAATTTAATTAAAGGAATTAATGATCTAAAATCCAGAGAGCAAAGAAATAAGAGAATGTACTGGAGGAAAGCTTCAGAAAAATGTAGAAAGAGAAGGAAACAGTTGGAAAATGTAGACACAAGTCAAATGAATTCTGAACCAGAACCACATGTTGCACTTTCACATACGCCTCTCAGTTCTCAAAGGGTGCGCGGGCAGAAAGTTCGAACACAAAACCGTTCTCGGATGTTAAGGGAGATAGAAAAAAGAAATAGATCAATTGCTATATTGCAACGCAAGGTGAAAACTCTACAAAAATCTCTTCAGCGAAAACAATCATCTAGTAAGAATTCAACAGCTTCACCTTCACCTAATAAAAAAGTCAAAATTCTGACTCGGGGGTACACTGTTCAGAAACAACTTTTATATGGAATAAGTTTGCATTCTCAATTAAAATCTAATGCTGAAACACTACCTGCACGTTCTTGTGTGAGGCAAATTTTTAATAAATGCATTAGTGGAAGTACATTAAAAAAATATAAAGTGCAACACCTTGCACAAGATATTCTGACCCCAAAACAAAATAAGAAGTTTGCCCGAAATTTAAATGTTGCACAGTATGAAAGAAAAAGCAATGTTACTGTTAATGTACAAGCCATTCGATCCTATTTTGAAAGAGATGATGTTTCCCGGATGTGCCCTGGGAAGAAGGATTTCATTGTGCGAGGAAAAAATAGGAAACAGAAAAGGATACTGTTGGGAAACATAAAACGGTTGCATAGAAGGTTCATTAAGGAAAATGGAAACATTTCATACTCAACATTTTGGAAATACAAACCATTCTGGGTTGTTCTTCCAAGACTATCCGATAGAAACACCTGCCTTTGTGTGAAGCACGAAAATATGAAGTTTCTGACAAAGAAATTGAACAGTGTAGGAATAATCAATTTTGCTGATCCTGAAATATTAGTGGGCAGCTTGACGTGTAATAATGAAAATGCTGATTGTATGCTGGACAAGTGTAAAGAGTGTAAAGATAATGTTATTACTTATGAAGCTGACCAACACAATGAAGACATCATCAGTCATTTTAAATGGGTGACAGAGACTGTTGAGAAGAGCATCAAAGGTTCTGTGAGAAAAATAAAGGTTACAAAAAAAGTGTCCCTTGATAAAAAACCATCAGAAATTATTGAAAATGTCAACCGAGAAATTCCATCTTTCAAGAAACATATTTTTTCAGCATATCATCAAATAACTACTTTGCAAAGTAAACGAAAAAACTTAAAATACAATGAAATTATTCTTCAGATTGATTTTTCAGAAAATTATGTTACCAAAATCTTTGATGAAGTTCAATCCATGCACTTTGGTGCATCAAAGCGACAAATATCCATTCACACGGGTGTAGCCTATTATTTAGAAAAAGATTCAGTTTCATGCTTGCCATTTGGAACAGTATCTAATAACATAGATCATGGTGCTCATGCTGTTTGGGCACATGTAGATCCCATATTAAAGAAGCTTATAAATAAAATTCCAGATATCGACACCATTCATTTCTTCTCAGATGGGCCTACATCACAATATCGAAATAGGTCAAACATATTTTTCATGATCACACAGAATACCGCCTTTCTTTCAAACATAAATTTTTTCTCCTGGAACTATTCCGAAAGCGGACACGGTAAAGGACCTATGGATGGGGTAGGAGGTTTT
Organism: Maratus speciosus; assembly: GCA_963932465.1. NCBI lineage: Eukaryota > Metazoa > Arthropoda > Arachnida > Araneae > Salticidae > Maratus > Maratus speciosus. The sequence goes on along the minus strand of OZ010786.1, from coordinate 50,223,804 downwards.
TTGAAAAGAAGCGCAGATGCTTTTGTAATGCATGGCAATGATATATCATCAGCAGAAGATTTTGTTAAAGTTTTTCAGGAAAGTAAGGTGGAAGTTCTTCTTATTAAAGAAGAAGAAATTGAAGCTATGAAGTCATCCTTACCAAGCAAATTACCAGCAATCCCAAATATTATGAAAACTCATCAAATTACGTATTCAAAAGAGCAAAGGCCAAGAATCTTTCTCCGAAGTCTCAGCTGTTTTGTTTGCTGCCTCGACTCTATTTGTAATCACTTCCCATCGGACAAGCCTACCTTTGACTTCAATGTGGTGCATGTAGAACCAACTTTATGTATCCTTTTTTTAAGTTATTTATTTCTAATTGCATTATATTTTTGATTATCAATGTTAAAAAAGTACCACTTAAACATTCTTTTTTTCCTTCACTCTCATAATTAGTACTTCCACAATCTGTTTCAAGCATCTCTCATAAAATTCCTAATGTTGGTACATGGGTAAGAGTTGAATATTTAGGGAAAAGAAGCAAGCATCAGTTTATTGGTAAAATCACGTCTGTTGAAATTGATGAGATGTACGAGGTGAAGTTTCTGAAGAAATCAAAGATTGGGGAGTTTTACATTTTCCCAGAGAATGATGACACAGACTTTATTGATCAGAAACAGATACTTGAAATTCTAAACGAGCCCACCTTTAACAAACGAGGCCATTATGTCTTCAATAAATAAGTTTTGTTTTTCATCATTTATAAAATATAAAATTTTCGGGTAGTATATGTATTTGTTTTTATTTCAATGTGTTATATTCTTTATATACCCATAAAATTCATATTTATAATAATAGTGTGTCCAGTATGGAATGATCATCCTCAAGTGTCATCCCAAAGCAAATTATTCAATAGGATGACACTTCGTCATTGGGGTGACACTAGCGTCAATGGGGTGACACATTAATAATTTCTAAATTTCTAAATTAAAATAATATATATATATTTAATTTGTCTTAAAAACTTATCAGTATGTACTGTTTAAGGAGATGGATATGTTTAAAGCTTTCTCTTCAGTATGTTTTTTTTAATTGAAACTTTTATATGTGGAATTACAAAATATTACTTTTTTGTAACATTCTGTCCCCTTTTTTATGAAAAAATATATTCATGTAGATTGTTTTAAGACTTTTTTCTTGATAAACTATTCAGACCATTTTATATATTTAAAAAAATGTATCATTCTCCATCTAATACTTTTGTAAACAACTGGTTTTTAAAAGTCACCCAATTGACATTCTCTCCGTTTTTTCTCTCAACATATGCTAAATAGACAAACTTATTTAGAAAATTTAGCTCAAATATTCATACTACCCAATTTGCCATCATAGGTGATACTAAAAATAACTTTGAATATGCTCTAAGTTAAATTTAAATTTTTGAAATTGTCAATATCCATTTTGGCCCATTATAAAAAATCCACCCATAAATGCGTTATGAAATGTGCTGCGCTGCTCTACAAACTGCTAACACAACTGAAATGCCATTTGTTTTCTTGCAATTGTAGTTATTTTAGCAACAAAATTTTCGTTATTAAATAAATCCGAAGCCCCTGAGAGTAATGCGGAGAGCACGACTAATGCAATCACTTAATGATTTAGTCCGGGAGGCAGCCACACATTTTCGCAATCAATTTTTGCATCAATGATTTTGTTATATTTGATTGCCTAGGAGGGACCGAGGGAAGATCAGACAAGGAAACCAAGTCTGTAGAGCTTAGTGTCCCTTTCTGTCGTTTTTATTAAGGTAAAAAAATTACAGATTCCAGCCAGAGCTGAAGTCGCCAGAACCACGACAGTGAGCAATGTATATATATAATTCCGTGTCAGGGCCGCACCCGCCAGGTGACAAAAAATCTCGCTCGACAGCGGGCGGGTAAGAGAGATAGGCGGAGAAAATTACAAAATAAGATTCTTTCCGCCGGGGAACAGATCCCCTACGTGACAAGGGGCGGATGAATGTGCGACAAAACTTCCTTGCGACAAGGGGCAGCTGAAACTGTTGCGTACCCAGGCTACGTAGTTAATATTGAAATTTCAAAAAGGTGTTTATGGATGGGTTTCAATTTGTTTAGTAGGATGGTGCGTGTAAGTATATTATGGAGCCAGCCTTCTGCTAGAGATGCCGGGCGTTTTAAGTTCCAGCGTCGCGTGAGTCCACAGCGGAAGTAGGCATGACTTGTCGCCTTCCACTCGCCGCACTCACACAAGTTGGAAGAGGCGTTCATAAATCTGTCTAGGTAGGCCTTGAAGGGGTCATGGACGGTCAGAAAGCTGGTCGTGTACGGCGTGAGGTTGTAAAGTTGAAGAGAAACTTTAGGAATGAGTTCGTGTGTGTGTCTGCCCTTTGTTAATGTGTCCCAGTACTCCTGCCATGACGTCAAAATTCTGGATCTCAGAATCCTCTTGACGTATGATTAGCGTAGGGGAGGTAGGGGAGGTTTGATACATAGGGAGGGTTGATACATTGACAATTTTTCTCAACAAATGGCATTAACAACCATTGTAACAGATGTAAAGTCTTCTTTTATTAGCAGAGGCCATCATTAGCTGGATTTAGCAGTGAAGAACTGACAACGTTTTTTTTCTTTTAATTTTGAAAGCTTTTGGAATGCCAATGTAAATTTTTTTAAATACTGATTTTCTTTCATAACTCTTATTATTGTGAAGATAATATCGTGTATTTTTTTTTATTTGTAAAGCACATTGTTAGGGTGAGTTTTACCAGAAAGCAGATTGCAACTGCATTTATACAAAGTGATTGAAAATCCAATAAGGCATGATAGGGAGAAATGATACATTAGAGCTGGGGAGAAATGATACACTTTTTATTTGAAATTTAATAGTTTTTTAAAATGTAAACTAATAAAGGACTGTAATATTCATTATTGTTTTACAGCAACAGCTACTGAAATTGGTAAGGAAGAACAAAGAGACTATTCATAGACATTATGTAGGTTACATAGAAAAGCAGTGCGATGATAGATGGTTAGTTCGCGTTGCTCGTCATGTAGAAGGAAAAAAGTTTAAATGGCCTGAAAGGGAAGATATTTTTATAATTGACGAAGGGCAAATTAAAAAAAACATTAAATCCATCCGATTTTACTTACCAAAATGATAGAGTTATTAGTTTTTCTTTTAACCATTTCAGGGGTGGTGGTATGTTTATGAAACCACTTATTTTTAATTCCCAAACGCCACATTGGCACCAGCATTTTGGTAAAATATTTTCCATTTAATATCAAAGTGAAATATAGCCATTTCTCATTTTCAATTAAATTTGTCGGCAAATTCCGGTGCCTTTCATTTATTCAACACATTATCATTGAAAATGCTTTGCCCTGAAAGGGTTAAAGAAATCTTAAATGGGCTAAATTTATGTTAAATTGTTTGCAAATCAGCAATGTTCACTTCATTTTTCCTTGCAGCAAGATCTCTAGGGTTTTTTTTTTTCATTGTTTATTTTCTAAAAAGTGTGTTAATAGAATTGTTTAAATAGTAGCAATTGTTTAAATATTTTTGTAAGAAACATTTCTGAAACAAAATATGTCAGTGTCATTTCTTTTTAAATTTTACTTAAATATTTCAAGATTTATCATAAAAAATTGTATAACACATAAATTGAATTGTCTGCATTTTTCTTTTCAATTTACGTAACAATGTATCAAATCTCCCTTGCTAGTGTATCAATCCTCCCCAGCAATGAGGATATTTGATACAGTAGTAACCATTCACAATAATTGGGATATATTTTTTGAATGACGGTTTTTTAAATTCACAATATTTTTAATAAATGAATAAAAGGTCACTTTATAAGAAAACATGAAAAACTTGTTTAAAAATAGGTTTCTAAGTGTTGTAAAAAATTAGTAAAAAAAAAGTGTATCATACCTCCCATACTGGGAGATGTGTGTGTCTATGGTAGGTTTTTGGGTAGCTTGTTTCGTTAGGTCACCAGCCAGCTCGTTACCGAAGGTACCTTTATGGGTAGAGACATGACCCAGCGAGGTACGGTGAATGAATGATTTTAGTTTTACCTTATTTTGTTTACAGGAGGGTCTTTTGTCCTATGTGCGTGTATGGCCTGCAAACTGGAGAGACTGTCGCTGTAGATGGGAATACTTTTGCCTGAGTTTGATTCAACCCATTCTAATGCGTTAAGTATTTTTTCGTACAGTTCCGCTTGTTACACGGATTTATTATCATCCAGTCTGCAGACCCCCTGATGTACCTAGGCCGTGCCTTCCGTTGCACAGAAAGCTACGCCAACGCCGGTCTTGGTACCAGAGCCGTCAGTGAAAAACGTGAGACTTTGGGCATATGTGTAACTGTTACGCTTAATGTTCACGTGTAAGTGTGATGACTCTTCTGCTGGATGAAGCTGCCAGCTCCTGACATTGTGTTGTATGTCTTTGTAGGAGAAAAGAGCGTTAGCTATTGTATTATTTTTAAGTTGTAAGATAGATGATTTGGCGTGTTCGTACCTCAATTGTAGTGTGATTGGTGAAATGCCTGTGAGTACTTGCAGTGCATCTGCTGATATTGTTTTGTATCCCCGAGAAATTCGTAGAAGGAAAATTTTTGTATTGTTGTTAGTTTCATAACAGCTTGTTGTGTGAGGTTGCCCCCCCCCCCCCATAGATACATGCTCCATATACATCCCAGATACATGCTCCCAGATTAAATAGTACAAATAACGAAACTACCAATCAACTGGCGCACCAGCAGGGTATTGAAATACTAACATTATACAGCCCACTGCAATATTAAAAGAATGGAAACCCAATTGCTGATGAGGACCCGAGTTTCTTTAACAACAGTAATCAGGTTGCCATTCATTTAACATTGCAGCGGGCTCTGCGATGTCGCTATAGCAAATGCTGTCCTCCAAGCAGTTTCTTTATTTGCACTATCTGATTTATTCCATATACCAAAATCAGGGACGTTAAAATTGGATGCAAAAAATGCGACACTGTCTACCGGTCTATCAGCATTTATCAATTTTCATGTGCACAAATTGCAAATTTTGAAAAACCGTAACAGTTTTATTGGGTTATTTTAATTGAGATTAGAGTTCAAAAGTTTGGTGGTTTCAAACTTTTGACCATTTGAAATTTCACATTTTTTTTAATGTTGTTTTTTTTTAGTAGGGTTTATATTATTTACGTTCGACTCATTTCAAACATAACTAATCTCCTGTTGATAAAAATAATGAAGTTATATTCTTTCTATCGTTCCTTCTGATTGAGTAAAATAGACCCTATTAAAATGGCTTAAAACGAAAATTTAAAGTTGAAAATAAAAATATAAAATAAAAACAAATATACACTTTTGATAGCAGTTGCGACTACATAATGTTCAGTTTTTCAATTTTACCAAAATCATCAGAATTTTAGTTTAAAATAAGAGTGACCGCATTAGACTCAGTTACATTATTATAAGAGTTATAGAATATAGGTAGAGATATAGATATATCTAAAAAATAAGTACCAGCATTTTACAAATTATAAAATAAATATTTTTAGCGTAATAAGAAAATAAATCGGGATGACAAAAAAGTTTTAATTTGTCAACGATAATTTAGCTTTAAATTAATATACAAATACTCTATATTGAAGAAAACGTGTAATTTAGAAATATGTTCCCGGATTTTTTAAATAATGCCCCAATAGCTACATTTCAGCTATTGTTGTTGTTGTGTATTAATTGGATGATAATAAAGCAGTATATTCAAACTCATGCAATTGAAATAAAACAAGTATTTTTTTTCCACATTTTGTCTTATCTATCAAGTAGGTTCAATATTTTATATTGAAAAAGTAGGGGTTTAGCTACTAGAAATTAAGTTCAACATGCGCCTTGTATAATTTTAATGTAATTCTCTTTTTTTTTTTTTTTTTTTTTTTTTTTTTAATGACACTTGTATGAGTGAAACATCGAGTAATTAACATTTTTAGCTTCTGCCAATGAACATTTCCTTACATGATATCGTGCATCAATTATATTGAATTTTTACGTCTTTGTTATTCTTTAAAATTTTGTCTTTCTTATTCTTCGTATATAGAATCAAGTGTTATCACAATATACTTATTATTTAATACATTTGATCGAATTCCGTTTAGTCTAGCTACTTAATAATTAGCAAATAGCGCTATCCAAAAAGTTAAACATACAATATGTATGATGATATGAGGGCATTTCGAAAAGTAAAGATACAATGGCTCGCATTCCTTAAAAAAAACATTTATTTAGAAAACGTAAGTTACATCTTATTAACTGGATTATTTATTATTTTTCGACATAATCACCCCCGTTATTCAAGCATTTGTTAAGTCGGGGCACACGCTTTTGTATCCCACAGTCATAGAAGGTTTCCGCCTGTTGTCGGAACCACATTTCAACTTCATCTTTGATCTCATCATCGTCGTGGAATGATTTCCCTCCAAGATGTGACTTCAGGTAACAGGAGACGTCTATTCGCAGTAATTGCTTCCTCCGTTCTCTGAAGAAGGGCATCAGAGATCACAGATGGCCGACCTGTTCTTTGTTCGTCATGAACATCGGTCCTACCTTCAGAGAAATGACGACACCATTTCGTTACATTTTGTCAATTCATAATGCTCCCATAAACAGAAAAAATTTCTTTGTGAATATCCGCTGATCGCTGACCTCTTGCATGAAGAAAACGTATAACGGAGCGCACTTCGCATTTGGCGGGATTCTGAATCGGCAGAACCATTTTAAACACGACCTACTCCAACCAGAATCAATATTGAAATGCCGAACGACCGCGAGGAGAAAGCTAACGGTTCAAGGTTAACACCTGTGTTGCCAACTTGCTTGCCAAAACTTTTCTTTTCCTCCGACGTACGGTGTATCTTTACTTTTCTAAATGCCCTCGTATTAAGTATTTTTTTAACACTAACAAAAATGAATATTTAAAATAAGCATACATTAAACTTTTTACTTAAATTTTCCTCAAATAAACAAAACGGTCTTCTTGTATTTTACTGAAGTTCCTTTAAAAATGATCACTGTAAATAACGATCGGTTAATATTTTTTAGTGTAATGCTTAAAATATGCAATTGAACCTAATTTCTTAAATAATTCTTTTTCTCAATTAAAAATTACAAATCTTGTGAGAAAGCCATGATTAGTTTTTATGTTTACTTCTGTTATTAATTGTTAAACTTCATATAGTCGCATTTGCTCTGCGACGATTCCCTCGATGATTGCCCATGATTATAACTCAACATAAAAACTTAGTTTTAGATTTAGCACTGCCATTGAAAGTATATTGAGATGAAGTGACAAGAGAAACATTAAACAATTTGACCGTCAGATATCTACTTTAAACTGGGTGTCTACAAAATCTGGAAATCAGGGAATCATGGAAAAATCAGTGAGGTATATCAATCTGGAAAAATTTGGGAAAAGTCAGGGAACTTTGTAAAAATCAGGGAAATATTTCTATATGCAAAAATATTTGCATTTTCACCTTGCCAACGGTACTGATTCGTCTATTTTATATACCATATTTTTTCACATGCTGATTAGTCTTTCCCAATATTTTTAAAAAGATGTACATTATATGAGTTTTTGATATTTAACGAAAATTAAGGTGATCAGATTAATTGAGGTGATCAGCCCCCATTTTCTGTAAAAAGCACTTATGTTGAAGGCATTTTAGCCATTTTTAAGAATTTTAAACGATACTTTAGCATAACCTGACTAGGTGGCCAGCTTAATCCAATTAGCTATCTCGTCAGATGTAGATTCACAGTCTTAGAATTGAATGTTTTTCAGAAAATGAGGAAATGTTCTGGTCACTATAAATCCATTGGCCACTATATAAAGTTGTTGAACTAAATTTTGATTCGGATTTATAAAACTATCTACCAATACTTAATGAATATTAGGCAATTTTTATGTTTTTTTTTTTTAATGAGATATTAGCAAGCTGGATAAGTGTGTGTTATACGAGGAATCGGTATACATGAAAAAGTACCATATGTGTATGTTAATAATGGAAATCAGGGAAGCCTGATAAATATAGTCAGGGAAACCATGGAAAAATCAGGTAACTTTTTGTTTGCAATTTCTGTAGACATAGTCCAGTCAAATTAGGGTTTTTTCTGTACATAATTACGAAAGTTTTGAAACTTGGTAATATTGTTTGGAAGGCTCTACTAATAAACATACTAAAAGTCCTGATAAATGGGGGTTCAGCGCGAGGAGGGGGAGGAAAAAGAAGGTACCTTTTTTCGGTTTTTTGTTAATATCTCGTAATCTATAAGACCTTTAAAAAATTGCTACTACAAAAGATAAAGACAATTAAATTCTCTACAAAAAAGGTTAAAAACTTTTTACTCTAGAGGCCATAGTTAACGAGATAATCGCATTCAAAAATGAAGAAATTTGCCAAAAGTCACACCAGTGCCAGAGAGTGGGTAAATGGCATTTACATTGCATATACTTAACTGAAAATTAAATGAGCGTTAATAAATATTGTGGTCAGGTGAATGGAAGCCTGCACAATAATTTCAAAAAATGACATTTTTCTTCCTTATAGATTATGTTATATAGATTATATGTTCCGTAATCGGGTTTGAAGTCATTTTAATAAGCGTGGCTTAACACCAATTTAATTTCCTTCTGTAACTTTTGTTTGGTCTTCTTTTTAGGTGCGTTCGTAATTATATAAATACGTAGCACCTATAGTCGTCGTTCAGTCCGTCTGTCTGTCCGTCCGTCTGTCCGTCCGTCTGTCTGTCCGTCCGCATATAACAGAGCAAAAACTACCCGACCGAATGATCTGAAATTTTAAACATATGATTGTTGCAAAATTTTGTCGAGCCATTTCTAATTTTATGAAAATCGGATGTATAGTTTAATTACAGGGACAGTCAAAAGTTTTTCTTTACATTACGGCCAATGGGAAAAATTATTGCAAGTAAATTTTAATGATGTTACAGACTTCCGAATGGTCTGAAATTTTTAATATATAATTGCTGCAAAATTTTGTCGAGCCATTTCCAATTTTGTGAAAATCGGATGTATAGTTTAATTATAGGGACACCCAAAAGTTTTCCGTTACATTACGGCCAATGGGAAAAAATTATAGCAAATGCATTTTAATGATTTTACAGCCTTCCGAATGGTCTGAAATTTTTAATATATAATTGCTGCAAAATTTTGTTGAGCCAGTTCCAATTTTATGAAAATCGGATGTATAGTTTAATTACAGGGACACCCAAAAGTTTTCCGTTACATTATGGCCAATGGGAAAAAATTATTGCAAATGCATTTTAATGATTTTACAGCCTTCCGAATGGTCTGAAATTTTAAATGTATAATTGCTGCAAAATTTTGTCGAGCCATTTCAAATTTTATTAAAATCGAATGTATAGTTTAATTACAGGGACAGTCAAAAGTTTTCCGTTACATTACGGGGAATGGGGAAAAAATTATTGTAAGTGCATTTTAATGATGTTACAGACTATGCACTTATGGAGCGCAAAAAAATATACATTCAGTACAATATGGGGTGCAAAAAATAATTATAAAACTAGTTATAGTACGAACGCACCTCATTTGCCACGTTTGACGAGCAATTTCCAACTTGTTTTTTACATAGATTAGACCTATTGATCTTTCAATCAGTCAGGACCAAAGAGGAATACGAGAAGTTTGTTCCACAGGGCTATTTCACGATTCAGCGCAGCGACAAGTTTTGGACAGGAGTTTAGTCTGACATAATCATTGAGCAAACACTAATGCTATCTATGAAATGCTCTGGAAGGCTAACACATGGACGAGGAATAAGGGACAGTGTTTTGAGTAAGTGGGTTCTGGGCGTCACAGCTACCTTTCATATTTGTACCACCTTGCAAGAATTATGTGGTTTAACTCTTTCTTCTGGTGAACAACATAAGGATTTTCGTGAAACTCAGATGAATAGAGATGCTGCGGCGGATATCTCAAAACTTTCAACTTGGTTTGAAAATCCCCCATTCTTTCCTCAGATAGATATAATTATATCAGTATCTTTTGGGGTTATTGGAGATGAAACTATCACCTGCTTCAAATCTTTGAAAATCGGGAGTAAAAAGATGATTCAGGCGTTTAGCAAATGTTACTCAGATGTGAAACTTACTCGGAAAGGTTATAGCACAATCACCCAACCGTATGCACAATTCAATAAAATTTCATGATACTGCTAAAACTGTGGATACGGATTTCCTTGTGCAGACGTAGTAATGATGATTTAGCAAATTACCTACAATATGAATTGGCTCCTTATCCTCTCTCCCTTTCCAATGATTGTGGAATGCGCAAGAGAAAGAAAAGTGCCTTATGTCAAATATTTGAATAATCAGATGAGATAATAGAACAACTACAAACAATAGTTGTGGATGGTGGCTTCCTGTTACATGAGGTGGTGTGGAAGAAAGGATCATCAATACAGGATATTTGCAACATTTAAATAAAGTACATTAAGAAACACTATTGTGAAAAGGGACGCAGAATGGTTTTCGATGAATACACTGACGTTGTAAACAGTACAAAAAGTAACTGAATAAAACAGAAGGTGTTCAGTGAAAAGGTTAGTTGACATAAATTTAAAGAACATACTGTCATCAGCGTTCCCCAAAATCAGTTTCGCTCAAATAAGAACAATAAGACAATGTTGATTAACTCTCTATCCTCTAATTTAAATGACAAAGGAGTCTCATGTTAACTAAGTCCTAATTATGCCAACACTCTGACTGTTCAGATTGCTATAGATGCACTCAGTGAAAGTGATAACGTTATTGTTGTTGGGCAGGATGTGAATATACTTGTTCTTCTCACAGCCTTAACTCCTTCAGATAAAAATATAGGCTTACAGATACAGCTGTGGCAAGGAAATGAACTGTCTCCTGAGATTTGGGGTTGGAAATGTAAGCTCTTTCATACGTTAGAGCCTATGACAACCACTGATCGTGTTGCCCATGAGGCAGTATTAAACCTCATCCAGTGTGCAACTGGTTGTAGGCAAAAATCTGGATGTAGATTAAAAAAATATCACATGTACTGTCGCCTGCCACTACTGCCATGAGACAGCTCAAACAGTTCACCACCTGTTGAAGTGGATGTTCTAATGGAAATGGAACACAAATCAACATCTTTTGAAATTTCCCATTGAATCTGGGTTAACCAAATGATCACGGACTTGAATATATTCTTTATTCCTATATCATTGTATTTTATGCATTTTTCATTTTTGTATGTTTTATATAAACAAAAAATGTAATTTTTTTAAGTTATTGTTCAGGGTTCCATTCTCCTCACCACAACATTTATTAACACTCGTTTAAGGAAACTTAGATTAAGTAGGTGCAATGTAAGTGTCGTTGACTGGTACTGGAGTGACTTTTGGCAAATTTCTTCATTTTTGGATGCGATTATCTCGTTAACTATGGTATCTAGAGAAAAATGTTTATGGCCTCTTTTGTAGGGAATTTAATTGTCTTTATTTTTTGTAGTAGCGATTTTTCAATAGGTCTTATAGATTACGAGATATTAACAAAAAACCGAAAAAAATGTACTTATTTTGCCTTCCCCACCCCCCTTCCTCGCGATCACCCCCGATCCATCAGGACTTTTAGTATGTTCATTAGCAGGCTCTCCCAAACAATATTACCAAGTTTCAAAATTTTCGTATTTATGTCTCAAAATGGCTCAAATTCTGCCTAATTTGACTGGACTAACACCCTATTAAAATACTGAACCTTCAAAAGGCTTGTGCAGTTTAAAATAATTAGTCTTACAATCCCTCAAACTACTGTTAAAAGTCTTTAGACTACCAGAACATAAATCAGGTACTTTTCACTAGTGGTCTAGAAAATAATATTATATCGCTATTCTTAGAAGATGCATTTGAAACTTCAAGTCAATCTTCCAAAGTTAATTAGACAATAAGTGAGCAACATTCTTAATTAAAGGTATGTAAGTCAACATTTTACCACTGAGAAACATCGCAGCTAGATTGGAACGACATCTCAAAGAGAATCAACTTAATAAAGCTGAAAAATATATCTCCTTTGAGAATAAAACCTCAGTTTGTCTCAGAAAGGGAAGAGGAGTTTACAGCTAAAACTCCTCTTCCCCTATCTCACCTGAAACCTTACATTTTACAGAATCCAAACAACTCTGTGTTAAGTCACATTATTATAATGCATAAACTACCAAGAGAACTGCAATTCCACCGACTCATTCGCAACATCACAAACTTAAATATTGTTGAAGAGACGTTTGCTTTCAAGGGAAGCGTTCCCGGAGGACCTTTATAAGTCAAAGTAACGGACGTCTCTGTCACATCTCTAACAAATATCTGAAAGTTTCTAGTTTAATTTACTTAAATTAAAAATAATTAATATCCAAGAATAATATAACATTTTTTTATTGTTGTTGTTTATGTTTTTTCTTTGTTCATTAACGCTTTAATAAAAAAGAAAAATGCAGAGTTAAACTGATGGCATTGAACTCACAGGCTATTCACACTAGTATATTACACTCTTATTTCAAAGAACAATGCCCCTCGAAAAATAAAGAAATCGACAAAAAAAAATAGTTAAATTAAGGGGGATTAGCTTGCCCATTTCCCTCCTTTATACTTAACCAATAGACCTTCAAATCTAATCAAGGAATCGCCTTATCATAATAAACCAGTATACCAAATTGAAGTAAATCGGATAATTCTGCATAAAAAACCCATTTATCTAAATTAAAGGGAGATTATCCGCCGTTCCTTTCTTTATACGTAACCAACGAGTCTCCAAATCTAATCAGGGAAGCGCCTTATCAGAATAAACCGATATACCAAATTTGAAACAAATCGGATAGTTCCATCAAGAGTTAGCCCGTTACGTACATACATACAGAGCCTTCAGGCATATTAGCTCTCGGGATTTTATAATCTGTGAGCTTAAAAGTTTTAGAAATGAATTAAAAATTTAAGAAACTAAAAAAATCGTTATATATAAATTTGTAACGTTTTAACTGTATCGCAGACTTTATAAAAGTTTTTTCCCGTAATGTAATATCATTTATGTATGCTCAGTCTTGCATAAACGCAAAGAATGCATAAAATAAGAAATTTATTGCAAATTCCGCTTTTTTTCTCAATAAAACCCACACTGTGACCTTTATTTAAAATTCCTGTTTTGTAAAGATAACTGATTTAAAAAGATTTTTAGTAAAGTTCTATCTTGCACATAAATAAAAGCTATTCTTGCTGAAAAGGAAAAATAATAAAAATATTTTGATTTTTTAATGAAAGAACAAAATCATTTATTTCTATATCAAAATAAGCAAATATAATAGCCAAAGAAAAGACTTTAAAGAAATTATCATCTGAATATTTCTGAATTTTAAGAAACTATAAAGCAGGAAACTTCATTGTGTAAAAGCTTCAATAGATATGGGTAAAATTTATTTGTGTTCATTTTTTTTTCTAAGTAGTGGTTTTTAATGTATTTCCATAGAATTTGAAAAATAGATTAATATCTAAATCTTAAACATTTTTTGCAAAAGAAATTAAAAACGTAACAATATAGAAATAGGAAATATAGAACAATAAGTTCTATATAAAGCAAACAAGGAAGTTACTGTTTTCTCCCAAATTGCTAAGGTAGCAGCATCCATACATTTTTATCAAATGGGTGCAACGAGTGTGAAAATGATATTTAGCAATAATAAAAAACGAAAAATTAGACTTAGAAGAACAAAATAAAAATTTCTAATAATATTCAACGAATAACATTTGTCTAACAGTTAATGAATTGGCACACGTACAGGACAATTCTTTTACCCTTACCAAATAATTCATTCCTAAACCTTTAGTTATAAATATATACGAGGGTGAGTCGGAAAATAAGTTTCCCCTGGCAACTGTGGACAGAGGTGTATATGAAAGACAAAAAAATGTAATGAAACATTAAAGATAAGACGTAACTTTATTTTTCTACTTAAGTGCCAATTGAGTTGAGACATTTTCCATACCCTTTATAAGCTTCATAAAGCCCTTCAGGAAAAAAAACAGGGCTCTGCATACAAAAGAAGTGTTGAACTGCTTGTGTGACTTCAGCATTGTTTACAAAGAAGTAGTCAGGCATTGCTTTCGTCTGTAGTGGCCGTGCACGTCCGTCCAGTTCTCGGTCTGTCCAACACTTGCTGACGCCCCTCATGAATTGGCGGCACCATCTCCGCACCTTTTGTTTCGACATCACATCTGGCCCATAAATTCCCACGTGGCGGTTATGGATTTCTGCTCCCGATACTCCACGAGCCCATTCATAGCGGACAACCGCTCTCACTTCCTCCTTTGACCACGAATTCACAACGCACTTTCTCTCCATATCTACTGGGAACAAAATGATTCAGAGCCCTGATTTTTTTCAAGGAGCGATTTTTGAAGCTTATAAAGGGGCATGACAAATGTCTCAACTCACTTGGCACTTATATAGAAAAATAAAGTTACGTCTTATCTTTAATGTTTCCTTACATTTTTTGTCTTTCACACACACCTCTTTCCACATTTGCCAGGGGAAACTTATATTTTCCGACTCACCCTCGTATTTCCAGTTTCAAAATTATTTAAAATGAGATGAATTTCAGAAAAAAATGCATAAATGAATACATTTCTCAAGTTAATTTTTTATAATTTAACTTTTTAATAAAATCTTGTCCTATCTTATACTAACAAAAGAAAGATGTTTGTCTGTGTGCGTGTATTTGTAAGTGCGCGATGGCTTGGAAAATCTACCGGGAGTAGAGGATTGAAAATTGAGATGATGATTATCCAAGGCAATGCCTGATGCACCTTAGGCTCATATTTTTTATTTCTTAATAATTAACAGAGATATTAATTATAAACTATAATGAAAATCGGAAAACGTAGCAAAAAATTCTAGTGCGCCAGCTAGAATGTCATTCCAGAGAATCCGAAAAAGGAAAGATCTGAAAGTGCGAAAGCGGCTTTTTCCCCCAATTCTTTCTAAATTCGCGACTGCCTTTGAAATACTGAAAACGAAAGGCTTCAAACCACATCTACGTTCTTTAAGCGTTCTAGCGTAGCAATCTGTTTTTTTTTTTTTTTTTTTTTTTTTTTTTGGTCATTTCTGTGATATTTAAAAATTGCTTTTTATCACAATACGAAAAAACTAAATATACCATACCAAATGAATGTTCCTTTAGCTTTCGGATCCCGTGATCCTTTAATAAATATATGGCCACTAACCTTTTGAAAAAATCTGTTTGTGAAATTCCCTTTCGCGAATTCCGTTTTTCTGCAGTGTTTAACATCGGCTTCGTAAATCCAAATACGAAAAAAAAAAAATATATATACAAGTCAATATCTACGTTCATGTTTCTTTCGAATACCGTAATCCGTTTTAAAAATATTAATGTTATTCTTCTGAAAAAAATTCGTTTCCGAAAGTCACTTACGCGGTTTTCGTTTTTCGGAGCAATGTTTAAAAATCGGCATCGGCTTCGAAAATCAGAACACACGCACAAAAAAAATCTTATATACCTCCCTTTTCCTTTCGAAATCCACAATCTGTTTAAAAAATATTAATATTAACCCTTTCAAAAAATATTTTCTGAAACTCATTCTCAACATTTTCGTCATATTTTGCTACGTTTAACTTCTGCACCCGGATTGTTTAATCGAAATATGAAAAAACAAAGAGCACACACGTCTTTAGCTTTAAAAAATATTAATATTAACACTTTCAAAGAAATTTATTTTTGAAAGTCAGTTTAGGATTTTTATATTCGCTTGCTTAAATTGCGAATACGCATGTTGCCTTTTTCTTTCGAAGTACAGCTTTTTTACCACTTAATATCAATATTTTAACACGAATATTATACCCAGAGTTCGGAAATATTACATTTATAACTCATAAAAATTTCAAAAATTATATACAATATTTTATTTTAAGTTTAAATGTATTATTTAATGGTAGTAGAAAAAAAAATTGAACAATGCCTCTTGAAAACCCTTTTTACTTAGATTTTGGTTTTAAAATAAACAAAAAAGAAAAAAAAAATCATGAAACACTTTCCAACACATTCAGAATAATGTAACAAAACTGCATCGTTTAATAAGTTAAAACATTGTGTTTAATTCAACTATATGGAAACGCATAACACATTTGAAAACACAATTTCAGCTGCCCCCATCTACAATCGGAAAATTATCCTATTTCTTTGAGCAGCCCTGTATATGATATATAGATTTGTATCTATTAACTACATGCATGCCAAAATTTAGTTCAGTTAAGAAATACATACACCTCAGTTGAAAATTCCCCTTAAGCAATTTCCGCTAATAAGGAGACTGGTCCGTGAATTTTTTTATGCAGCCCTGTATATCAGATATAGAATTTATATACAACGAGTAACATACAAAAAATTATTTAAATTTTATAGCGCATACCGAATTTTAAAACTCATTTCCAGCCATTGTTACTCAAAGACAGTACAGTAACAGATTTCTTTTGTGTGTCCCTGTAAATGAGCTACTATAAATGCTATGAATGTGTTATTCTATCGTAATAATCTTGTAGTGAAATTCAGTGACTTATCATTTATATACGTTTCAATGTATTTGAGGTAGCGTAATCTCATTACAATACCCTGTAAACGATTTTTACCCATATACCCAAATGTGATGGAATTCTTTTGAGTGCCCCTGTAAATGAACGATTAATCCTAAATTCTTCATATACAATACCAAACATGCTTTGGTGACCCTAAATAAGGTTTATCAATTGCATGAGAATCCAAGTATATTTAAGGGAGTTAGAGCGTGGACAGACGGATAGACAAACCGAATGCATAAACACTTTTCAACTATGTTGGAAAACTTTGCACAAAAAATAACCTTTTCGTTGCCTGTGTGAAACAACCGAGAATAAATATTGATATTTAGTGGTAAAATGGCTCTTAAAAAGACTTTTTTTTCCACTAGGGCTGTTTCAGTAGCTTAAAAAAATAGTTTTTCTTGTCCTTAAACTTCTTGTCCGAACTCTTTGAGATTTTGAGCGGTTATAAATATTACGGTAATGAACCTCGTGAGGAAAAATCATGTTAAGATATCGATATCTAATTGGAAGAGAAGCAAGTTTTCTTCTCGCTTTTTTGTTGTTGTTGTTGTTGTTGTTGTTGTTGTTGTTTTCGGCTCGGAGCATACCAAAAAAATATCTATTGTCATCCGAATCCTCTGAAATTTTAATAGGTTCTAAGTATAACCGTATCCGACCCTTCTTTAAAATTTCCTGACAAAATATGCACATTTAGTAGTGAAAACTTGAGCCGAAGGCGCGCGAAACCACTCCAACACACGTCGGTTTTTAGTGTTTTCGTCGAAATTTTCAAGCATTTTATTTAAAAAAAAATACTTCTACTCGTCGTCGTAAATTTTTGTAGGGGATGTACATCCGGTCTGAAGAGATGCACGGAAAAGATTGTGTCGAAATACGATCGTTTAGGTACTTTTACCGTACTAAAAAGATCTTCTCCGTAAGATGCTGTGATCTATGGTCGCGAATATCTTTTAAGTGTTAATATTCATATTTTTGAAAACCAATTGCACTGTCGGAGAGAAGAAGCTCTCAGATTTACATACGTACTTTGCTAATCGCTATCTCTGAAATTCCGCCCTGAGGAAGCTATGCCGTATGGGAGAAAAAAAGCACTGCGAAAACGACCCTTTTAAAAAAAAAATTCAAAGCATTAACAACAATGTTATTTCAAACTGATTGCGGTATTTAAGACGTAAAAGTACGATCCTTTAGAATATGTCTTCCGTTCTTAAGTATTCTAAACGTACGATGAAGGTTTAAAAATAAATGATAATAAACCCCCAAAAGTCTCTACGTTCGGTTCTTCGTTTATTTCCACTGTGTAAATCGAGTTCTGGGCATGCGCGAGCGCTTTTGCCGGCTCCGAATGAAACAGATGAGTTTGTGATGAGAGTTCGTTGAGATTATTAATTAATATCTGTGACAATTATAAAAATAAATAAAAATCTGAACCTCGGCTGCATTAGGACTTGTCTTGGACTATCCTTGCCGAAATTTTCAGACAGGTTTTTGGGATTCTGTCAGATCTTAAATACACATTTTCATGTTCAACCAACATGTTTTACAGGCAAACATGATAAATTAACAACATTAACATTAACATTAAAATTAATATAATTTTGTTAACTTTGCGTGTATAAATTCAATTACGTCAGAGTTGGGAAAATTTGTAATTGCATCTATCTGCAATGTAATTACAATTTAATTGCATATAATTAATTATAGTTAAAATTACATGCCGTAAAAAATTCTTGCAACACCGTAGTCGTAACTGCCCCACGCCATTATTTGACTAAATTTCTGCACTTGAATGTTTCTAACTATAACTAATTACATGCAATTAACTTGTAATTTCACCACGGATAATTGAGATTACAAATTTACTCAACTCTGAGTTACGCATCTGAACATGTTTAACTGAGAAGTGAAAGCATCCTAAAAACCGATTTTCGTGTTTTAGAAAACTTATTAATGCACTATAAAAACAACTCGGAAACGTTTCCGAAAATTAGTAGCAGCAAAAGAAACATTGTTTTAATAAATACTTCTTTAACCCTTTTTTTCTTTTTTCCTAATCGATGACCAGGCCCCTACCTGCCGGGTCTCCTTAGCTGAACGGGTTTGATACCTGGTATCGGAGCGATGATCGCCTAATCGCCGCGTAGTGACAATAAATCTGACGAGGGCCTAGATCTTCATCCTATCGACTGTGCCTACTGCTTAGCTGTGAACTTAGTTAAAACGGTTACTTAACATTTTGATCTTGTTGTTTTGTACCTGCGCTTTGCTACTCAAGTTGGCCTCGTAATTTAGAACCTTGATCAGGTGACGAGACCTTCACCTGGCAAGGCACCTCCAGAGGTATAATTCACAGGTAAATTGTAGAACTTTGCACCCACGGCGGATTTTACAGGCGACAGGCGCCATTAGCGTACATGGCGGACATCGGCTGGCACCAAACCGATGACCAGACCCCTAGCTGCCAGATTTCCCTAGCCAAACGAGTATACCTGCCTGGCATCGGGGCGGTTGTCCGCTTGGTCGCCGCATGGTGGCCATCCAGTAGACCAATGCCCCGGCCGACCTAATTGTAGAGCCTGTAATTTGCTGGTTTCTCTGTTGTACCGCTTGCTTAACTAATTGACTTTGTTGATTTGGCTCCTGCACATTACACACACATATCCAGCTTGGGGTGGGAGTAGGGAAATCAGGATTCTTTAAGCCTTTATCTACTGACGGTACCATTAATATAACTTGTTATAAAATTCATTTAATATATCGATTAGTTGTAAACAGTTTAGAATGATTTATAGATCCATTACTTTATCTTGTTCCAAAAGCATTATTGGTTACACAAAACAAAACTATTTTTAAAAGGAGGATTTCTTTTGCCTTTGCATCTTTTCAGCGTTCTAGGCGTTGGGAGGAGGAGGGGTAATTTTTAAGTCGGAAATATTTCTATGTTTCTATTGTAAAAACATTATATTTGTACATTTCCTAATTCTACAAAATACTAAGAAAAATATTTAAAATAAAAGATTTGAGTGGGGTTATAAATATTGCACAAAATCCCTATAAATTCAAATTTAATTAAGCAATCTAAATCCTTCTATACTTCTAAAATCCTTCTAAAATTTATTAAATAATTATGCAAATCTTCTGATGTAGTTTAAACAATTCACGAATTATGCTTTAAAAGATAAAATTTTCATGAATTCATAATTCAGTACATAAAGGGTTAAATCTCGAAAATATATTGTTTTGGAGGAGTTTCAAAAGAGAAAGAATGGTTTTCGGAATCGTTGGTACCTCGAAAAAGTTTATTATATATTTTTGTTCATGGTTACATTATATTTCTGTGAATTAGAAACATTTGTCTTTTTTTTACATTATACAGTTTCAACGTGAAAAAGATGTACACTGTACAATGCTGATCCTGATGTTCCAACACCAGCTAGGAAAAAACCATAAGGTACATCAGAATCGTAAGCATATAGACCCGGAAGCGGCTGCACACACCAGCACCTCATCGAGTTGACGGCTCAAATTCCAGGATTAGTTTAACTTCGATTCGCATATTAAAATGCAACTGGTCTGGCAAATCATATCTTCGTGGAATACACCTGCAAACCTGTTTTTTGTGGTTGACTGGTAGATTTATTAGCCTCCGGTATGCTATTTCTTTTTCAAAGCTATTAAAGTGTCTTTTCCAAAAAATAACGTTACGTTATAAGCCAGCCGTAAAACAAAGCAGATGTATCATTGCACTGTTGAATACTCTACTGCAATTTTTTAAACTTCTAAGCATCGCACATTTTCCATTTGTATACCATCCTATTGGGAAAAAAGTATTTTTTAATGCAATATCTTTGAAAACTATATCAATTTATTTTTGAGATATTAATTTTTTTGTAGTTTTTAGCGCCATTTGTTTAATTTGGGTAACTGAAGTACTCCGTTTCTGTAGAAAGTAAAGAAAAAATAGTTGAAAAATAGTTATTATATCTTTTTGTTGCCATTTTCTCATAACTACTGAAAAAAAATGTAATTAAAATACGTGCTATTTTGAAAAAATATAAATGAATGATTTCTGATAAAACATGGAGTTATTATAATCTATATTCTATTTAATTATCTATATTACAAACAAATGAAGGCATATGAATCATTAGATAGCCGATATTTATTTTTTTTTTCGTCTAGTTTCTTATGTGACGACATTTTTTTTTTTTTTTTTTTTTTTTTTTTTTTTTTTTTTGTATTATTCAGCGATAGTGACGTCATGTTAATACTGTAGAGGTTGTTTAAAACTGGATCGTAAATGACGAATTCTTCTAAGGATGCGAATGGCGTTATTTTATATAAAATAAAAGCGTATGTTTTAAGTCTTAAAATTGAAATATGTTTTGTATTATCTGCATTTATATTTTTTTTTTCATCGGGGGCGAAACTAAATTCGGAAAAAGCAGAATTCCTGTTTTCTAGTCATTTTATTATTGTGTTTTTCTGCTCCCAGCCCTACATGTTTTTATACATGTTTTTATACTAAACATGGTGGATACAACGGTTCAGATGATCGTTTCTGAAAATATCAGATATAAATCGTAATTTTTCAGAACAAACTAAAATTTTGCGTATACTAATTTTTTGTCGATGTACTGCCCGCACCCTGTATATATTTGTGTGCGTACCATAGATTTATTTTAGACTTTAAATGTTTTTACTGGATACAATTGAATTTAGTAATAATTTTAAAATATTTATGGGGCCGGTTTTTATTTTGAAAATTGTAAATGGTCAGTGTTTTGGTAAGGAAATCGTATAGTTCATTTTCACGTACATTATTTCAAAGAATTAGTCACTTCAATATGTGAAGTGTTTTTTGACAATATCCTTTCAGAATATTATAAATCTATACAAAATCACTTGGAATGAACTCCATCTACGACAAATCTCTTTAGTTGCATGTTTCTCACGTACTTATAACCTCGATCGAATTCTATCATGTAAGATGGCATTGTAGTATAAAGTACTTTGTGGTTAAGATATTTCACTGCATTGTAATTAATACTTTGATAATAAAAGTAGAAAAATCCAGTATCATCGAAATCATCATAGTAACATCAGAATCAGCATAATAAGAATCAGCATAAACTGAAAATCTGACATGAAATAAAGATTATTGATTTCCGCCACTTCAAAGGAATTTTTATATCTTCAGTTTTCCAGTACCAGCCTTTTCCTTTAGTAAAAATGAATTATTTCTAAGAAAGAAGCTGATAATACATTTTACAAATAAGTAAAGTTAACAAAATATGCTGTTTGTTAATAAAAGAAATTAGTTAACCACGATAAAGATTAATATTCAACCAAAACATAAGAAACAAACCTTGCTGAACAAAAATAAATATATATATATATTTTTTTTTTCTTTTCATAATTTTTTTTTCTTTTATTAAGTGACTTCAAAAGAAGAAGCTTCTATTATACACCAGTATGTAGGTAGTATGCAACATACCTCTTTTTGGTTTGTTTGTTTATTTAAATTCAAATAAACATGCGTCAACCAGAAATTTTAGTTAATGAATGTGAATATATAATGAAAGGATCTTTATTTTTTTTTTAAATTCTGAGTCAAATAATATATATCTGATTTAAAAAAAAAACGGAATGTTGGTAGCTATGAGTAAGTACCTATGTCCGCAATTGTATCAACATCTATTGAACGTATTTAAACCAAACTCAATACTGTACAATTATCTTTCATCAGAAAATGTTTTAAACTAAAATTTCCATCGTCTCGTTCATAGTCTTTTTAAACACATATGCATCAAACCTATATTATAAAACAAAGACGTGTTCGTGATTAAAGCTGACGTCATTTTGAAGGTGGCAACGAATTGACCAATAAATTTCGCTTTTACTAATTTTTTTTTTTTTTTACTTTTACATATTGCAATTCTAATTTGTACACCGTCGAAAAGAGAAAACAAGTTTCCTTCAAATGAAGTTTGTTTTAAAACTGTATCTCAATTTACCGATTTTTGGTGGTTTTTTAAAATGTTTTTCAAGCATGTTTTTTTTTTTTTTTTTAAATCTATCTCTACTGCGTGTAGCCCAATTACGAAATATTAACTTGTCTACACTTAAAACAATCTAAATAGCTTAGCATTTTTTCCGGTTAATATTCCACAGCAAAATTAGAACTTCGTTAATAAATAAATAAAATAATATAAATAAAAGATAAATTTAACAGATATGTAATCAAACTGTGGAAACCACAGAAATTATCAGAGTCATAATGGCTGCTGTGAGTAGCGATTGTTGGCGATTACTTGTGTTGTTAACTTCTGGCCTGCGGTTAACCCTCTCTCTGCGCAACCCGAGATTTCCTTGGGCAACATAAAAGTAGCAAAATTTTCGCAACCCGAGATTTCCTCGGGGATGAATTTTTTCCGTCTAATTAACCCTCCTTGATTATTTCCACCAGTTATTTTTTTATTGTAAACTTTGCCTTATTTAATCGGAGCATTTTCCCGATTAAATTAGACGAAATTTTTTGTTTTAAAAAACCGGTGACAAAAGAATAAAAATTCATCACTCGTCGCGAAGGGGCTATATATGCAAATTTTTGAATCTGTTTTTATAAAACAATTACGCAGCGAGAGGATTAATACAGAAATGTCGCTTTAAAAAAAATCAAATCTTTATTAGAATACTGATTTTTTTCTTATAAAAATGCTTTTTGGTGTTGTGAGAAGAGAATCTAAAAAATGCATAAATGTAAAAACAATTTTAGCATTTTTAATTTTTTTTTAAATGGTTTTCACCTATGTTCTATAATCCGGGAATCCCGTGTTGTACCTCCTAGTATTTTTAATATATGATTGTCTATGTCTAATGCCTGTCAAACGTGAGCCATGCTGAGCTCTATAAATAAGAGAATGAGGACGTATGAATAATAACTATTGATTGGTCGAGAAGGTTCCTAACAAAAACTTTATCGAGTGTGCGGTTATTGCCAAGCTAATGTTTATTGAATTCGCTCTTGCCTCACAGGTCTAATCGAACGTGTTCCCGGGAGTACTGCAAAATTTAATATGTAGGTTGCCATTGTTTCGACAAAAAACTTTCCATAACGGCATACCTCCTATTTATAAAGGCACTCTGCTTGCCATAAAGTAATTTAAACCACAATCGCTGAAATACGCCAAACGGACGGCAATATATAAATAAAAGAAATAGGTAACGTTATTAGTATGAGTGTTTTTGCACAATTATAATCTAATTGTGGATTACGAAATAGTCAGTTAATTTCGCCTTCATTTTTAGGGTCCCGTTCTTAAAAAGTAAAAAGGGAACCATTATAAGATCACTCCTGTGTTTCTCTGTCGGTTTGTCACAGCCATTTTACTTGTAAACTAAGAAAGGTGGGAAGTTCAAATTGACTGAAGAAATAAAGGCTATTGACCCGCATATTTATAGATTATTAACCATTCATAAATAATTTTTTTTTTTATTTAGAGGGGCTAATTTAGTTACTTAGAAAAAAATCTTTTTCTTTGTATATCTTATGTATGAAAGCTATTTAGGAATTATATTTTCCGACATATCCTCGAAAATTTAATGCAAAAATGTGTTTCCATCCTCCCCCACCCCTCCAACCTTCTATTTTCGAATCTACTGAAACTAAAATTATGAAAAAATTAGAGGTAGTAGAAGTTAATTTAAACCTTGCAGGAAAACTATAGCGGTTACTCTAGGTCACATAGTTTTTGAGAAAATCGCATTGTTACATTACACGCAAATTTCGATTTGCGAGCGCCTCAGCAAAGGAGTTGAGGAGCGCTGGAGGTACCTACCGTGAGGTACCTACCGGAGGTACCTACCTTAAGTACAAAAAGATTGTTGATAATGATTTTTGAAAAAAGCTGTCGGTAATTAGCCTTAGAGACATTACCCTTAGCCGAGACATTACCCTTTAAAGATACGGACCGGTCTGGACTTATATAAAGATACATGCAGAGTACTCTATGAGCTATCGGCTTTCAAAGTCTAGATACCCTCTGTGCGCGAATAACACTCACACTTGACAGGTTTATTTGTTTAAAAATCACTTGTCTGATATTATTTCAGCGGATGTATAAGTAACCAAAAGAACTGCTAAAAAAAACATTATCCGAAGGTTCAAGATAAACAAAATGTATTTTCATTTGAAAAATATAAATGCCTTATTCTGTCTAGTATATATTTTATTGATAAATACATTTAATAAAATGTGCCATTAAAATGTTTTAATAAAATAAACAGCCGCTGAAAATGTTTTCAATACTATTCAATCAAAACCTAAAAGGCAAACCTGATTGAACGACTAAAAATTAATTTTCCTTTTTTTTAAAGTAGCTTTTCTTTTAATCTAATATCATTTTAAAGACTGTTTGTAGTAATCCGGTGAAATAATAAAAAGAATAGCACTACCCGAATGTTATAAATGAAATAAATGTCTTATGATTCAGAAGATAAATCTCATTCTGTCTAGGACAGATTTTATTAATGGCTATAATTAATAAAATGTGTTATTCGTAAATAAAAAACTAGTTAATTATGTGGAACAGTTAAAAATACTATTCAACCAAAACATAAGAAACAAACCTCACTGAACAACAACAAAAAAAAATATTTTTTTTCCTTCTATAGAAGAAGTTTTCTAATCTGGCATTATTTCAGGCTGTTCGAAGTAATTCAATGGATTATTTAAAAAAAATTGCATTATCTGAAAGTTCGAGTTAAAATAAATGCGTTATCATTTGGGAAATATAAAATATCTCATTCTGTTCAAGATATATTTTACTAATGGCTCGAATTAATAACATTTATTGTTTAATTAAAAAAAATAGTTAACCAAGTAGAAATATTGAGAACACTATTCAGCCAATGCATAGAAAAGAAAGCTTATTGAACTGCTAAATAAAAACGTAAAATCATGCGTTAAGCATAGATTATGAAACACTTTGCAACACATTAGGAATTCCGTAATAAAACTTCACAGTTTAATATGGTGAAGAAAGATGTATGAATAAACAATTTGTAAAACGCACACTACACGTTTGAAAACACAATTTCATCAATTCTCATCAAAAGTAAAAAATAAATAAAAATAAAATCTGAGTTTTTTTCGAAGCTCGGCATCTTAATTACAGGTTTATCATAGTATACTAAAATTTAATTCAATTAGAAGACGCATAGCACAGTTGAAAGTTCCCTTTCAGCAATTTTCATCAATAAACGGAAATGTACTTCAGATATTTTGTGCAGCCCTGTATGTGATTTGCAGGATTTATACACACTAAGAAATATATATTTTTTTAAATTTTTTATTTAAAAAACACTACCACAAAAGTAAATGCATTTTCAGCAATCATTGTTCATAGACGGTACTGCACGCGAATTATTTTGTGTGTCTCTGTATATCAATGATGAATGCTTGCACATCATATTTTATAGTGAATATCTTACAGTGCACCACAGATTTATATATCAATTTCAATATGTTTGAAATAGTGTAACTAGAATAAAACACACTGCAAACAATTTTTCACTTTAGACCGTAATGTAATGCAATTCTAAAATATGTGATATTAAAATTCTGATAAAAATTTACTTAGAGGGTGCTAAAATATACATGAAGACGTCTTTATAGCATAAAAACCGACAAAGATGTTAAAAGCTCCAAGCGCTTTCATCTGCACTATAACAGCCGTCATCAGGGGAGGGGGGAATCAGAGGAGACAGATAGACGGCAGACGATTTTTCAACTATGTTGGAAAGTGTTAAAAATATATTTTCCCATACATAAAAGTAGTTTTATTAACCTATAAATTTATATTATCCAATATATATTATCCTATAAATTACTCGAAGTAACTTGTGGATTTGTGCGTAGCTACCTTTTTATAATTGGTTGCCTACGATCGAGTGTTTTGGGTTTATCTTACGTCCCTAAATTTAACATTTGTGCATGAATGAACTATCTATTGTGTCATTTCTTTAAGTTTCGCAAAGTGTGTCGGAATCTGATTTTCACCGTAGTTTTACGCAATGAAATCATAATTAGGTGTATCTGGTAGTTTAGCTGTTGTATATATTGCGGTATGAATTATATTCCAGAGATTTAGACGCATACCACCCATAAAGATAATCTAGTCTTGTTTCTCTCCGTTTTCTGCTTCGAACGTCGAAGTTTCCATTAGCTGTTTTTGAGTAGAATCTTTGACTGTGAATTCACCAGCATAATAATGAGTTACAGTTTGGCATTTCAAATAAAATATTTTTGGAATCCACGGGGTTCTCTTTAATAATGTTATAAAATGTTTATATTTCTATAGCCGTATTTCAGTGATTTCATTGATATTTTACAGCAAGTTTAGAGGCTTTTCTACCGTTCCCGCAGAATTATCAGCAAAACCCTTTTGATTCCCGCTAAGTGTTTAAATTTAGTGAGTATCTTGGGAAAGCATTCCTCTCTCTCTTCCCAATTTTTGGTATGAGTTTATATTTTAATCATTTAGTTAACTTTGACCACTCCAGTTCCAGATATCCTTATTAAAAAATCCTTATAAAGTTTGTAGTCGTTGATTAGTTTTGTGCCACAGCTACGTTTCAAGCGCATTGCCTGGAAGGGTTCATCACAAACTTAGTTCATTAATAAATAAAATAGCATTTCTCGAAAGTTACAGATGAAATATATACCTTATGATTTAGAAAATATAAAATATCTTTTGTACAGGATAGATTTTATTAATGGACACTTAAAAAAGTGTGCTGTTAAAATGTGTTTATAAAAAAAGATAGTAAACAATGTAGAAATGTAAAGAATGTCCAACAAAAATATAAAAACAGACCTCATTAAAAAAAATTAAATTTTATTTTCCCTTTTATAAAAGTAAGTATTTTTCCTATTCTGATATTATTTCAAGGACAATCCAAAAATAGCATTATCCAAAAGTTCAAGACGAAAAAAAAAAATACGTAATGACTTGGAAAATACAAAATGTCTTATTCTGTACGTGAAAACAGTTCATGTTGAAATTCTTTTCTTTATCTTTTTTTTTATTTTATTTTACTTTATTTTTTTATAAAATTGTTTTTAATTTTAATTTTATTTTATTTTTGAAAGATGCTATGATACATGGGACTTTGTTTTAGTTTGGAATTTTTCGAAACTTTCATCCACATTGTTACTTTCTTCTACTTTCAATAGAAGAAAGTATTGTAATCGAAATTTTTTTCAACATCCGGTTTTCGACGGATTTACACGTTTTAGGGGTCAGACACCCCAAAAAACATGTATAGAAAATGTCTGTCTGTCTGTTGCCATTGTACTCTCAAAAAGTGTATGAAGTTATGCATAGAATTGAACCAATTTTTTTTTTAAAGTTTTTGGCTCTGGCAAGTACGTTCTTCCTTCATTTGAAAAAAATCCGCCGGCAGGTGGCGCTGTAATAGCACTATTTGTGCCATTTTTGTGACATTTTGTATATTGTACCATCGAAAAGTGTATGAAGTCATTCATAGAATTGAACTAAATTTTTCGTGTATGTTTTTGGCCATGGCAAGAAGGTCCTCCCTGAATGTGGAAAAATTCCGCCGGAAGGGGGCGCTGTAATAGCAATTTTTGTGCAATCTTCTTAATTTTTCGTAGTTATATTGTACACCTGTGGCTTGTGAATCGACGGGAACTTCCTATCTTGATAAGCCGACTATTCGCGACTATTCGTGATTTTAATAAATATCATGATCGAGATTAACTCGTCATTACTCCGATTAATTGACTGAAGCAGAAATTTAAGATGAAAGTCAAAGTTGATATTAGTATTGAACTAATAAAAATGAAATATTGACATCTGTAACAACATTTTGAAATATTAAAATATATGAGATAGAAGAAAGTTTTGGGATTGGCACATCTGACTAGTTTATTTTAAAAAGACAGTTAAGTGTTTTTTATTCTTTTAGGCCTTTTATTTTGATTTTCTTTTCTGTTTATTCTGTTCTTTGATATTCTTTGATGTTCCAGCTTAAACTCCTTGTTGGATTTTTTTTTTTTTTTTTTTACCTTCCCCTACAGTGATATTACAAGTAAAAAACACTTGGTCCTTTTATTTCTTATTTTTCCATTATCCTATTTTCATAGTATTTTAGGTTATAGGTTGCAAACAGATATGCAAAACTTTTTAAAAAGCTACTGAAATAGTATTTCAGTACTCTGTCATGTTTATATACAAACCTATTCAGTAACAGAGAACTCTTATGTCATTTCTTTGTTAAGAAATGCATGATTAGAACGCAGTTCCTAAAAAAGATGCCATTGAATCAAAGAACATACATATTACTACATAATAACGCTTAATTATATCCACATGTTTTTCATTAGAAGACCGTATATTAAAAAAGAAAAATACTTTAAAGTAATAAATAATGACAAGTCAAGAAAGAGAAAAGATACAAAAAGATAAAGAAAAAGTTCCAACAATAACTGCTTTCTTGGTGAGAGTAATACATCTTACATTTTCCAAGTAATATCGCATTTATTTCATATCGAACTTTTGTGTGATGCTATTTTTTGATTAGTCTATTGAGTTACTTCAAATAGTCTCTGAAATCACACCAGATTAGAAAAACTATTTTTATAAAAAGGCAAATAGATTTTTTAGACGGTCAAAGAGGTTTATTTTTGATGTTTTGTTCGTATTCTTAACATTTCCAGGAGGCTTGCTACTCTTTAAAAAAAAAAAAAAAAAAAAAAATGAATATATTATAATAACGCAATCATTTAAGTGTGCTTATAAATAAAATATATTCTTGATAATGCAAGATATTTCACATTTTATGAATAATAAAAATAATTAATTGTTAGAATTATGCTTACTATTATAACCAGGGATTAATTTCTAGCAAAAAAAGTACCGCAGCTCTAAATATTCTGCAGTAATAACAATCGTAGTGCATCCCTCCCGCCTCTCATCCCCATATTTATATTTCCTACATTATTTGCAAAATTTAAAGCAATTTCGTCTTCAAAAGAAAATTTGAAATACATTTTGATTTTATCTATATGATTTGCATGCAATTAAATCTAATAAACAAACAGAGCAAAAACATTAAAATCATGAGTGAGGAATTTTCGGAAAATCTTACTTGCAAAGGATTTTTTTTTTTTTTTTTTTTTGTACTAACAAAACACGACACACAGCGGTGTTCTGGTGCTCAGTATACCTTTGGTGGGTTCCGCCTAATATTTAAATATATGCACTAAAAATAAGAAATACTGGAACTGTTTTTCTGTGAACTTCGACGCAATTAAGCACCAGGTGGAGCTAAAAAGTTGATAAGTAAGAATATATAAAATATATTTTGTGCAGGATAGATTTTATTAATGGACACACTTAAAAAAGTGTGCTGTTAGAATGTGTTAATAAAAAAAGATAGTATACAATGTGGAACTGTAAAAATGTCCAACAAAAATATAAAAACACACCAAATTAAAAAATTAAAATTTTATTTTCCCTTTTATAAAAGTAGTTTTGTTTTTCTAATCTGATATTATTTCAAAGACATTCGGATTAACTTAAAGGACTAATCCAAAAATAGTGTTATCTGAAAGTTCAAGACAAAAAAAACATGCGTAAGGACTTGGAAAATACAAAATGTCTTATTATGTCCAGGAAAACAGTTACTGTTGAAATTCTTTTCTTTATTTTTTTTTTTTTTACTTTATTTTTTTGTAAATTTATTTTTATTTTTTATTTTATTTTATTTTTGAAAGATGCTATAATATATGGGACTTATTTTTTGTTTGGAATTTTTCTAAAACTCAAGTCCATTGATGGCAATTAAAGTATACCTTGTTTAAAACTTTTTAAGAATTCAGAGAAATTCATTGAGAATGTGAAATATATGCCAATGTAATCAATAGATTAATGCTTATACCATACTTTTCAACAAGAATCAGACTTTTAAGTGTTCATTATGCTTATAATTTCGAAAGTATAAAGTATTTTATTCTGTCCTGGAAAACATTTCCTGCTGGTATTTTTTCTCTCTCTTTCTCTCTTTTCTTCCCTGTCTGAGATAAAGATATGTATAAATTATTTTATTTCGAACTTTGATAAAATTCTGACCATGATTGATATTTCATGTATACTTTAACGAAAACATTTTAAATATTTGCTGAAATTCATTAAAAACGTAAAATCTATACCAATCAATGAAATGTGTTTATATGTAATTATAATCAGTGCTTACTTTTCACAGGAGATCAGCTCCGGCATTTCTTTGGTTTTAGTGAATATCGAATATTCATCGAAATTTAGCGCAGCTTATAAATACTGCGCACCGGAGCCCAGAGGAACAGCTCTTCTAAAAAAAGCGAAGCTAAATTACATTTACATTTTCCTCCCATCTCCAATCCTGTGCGTTCTTTTTAACAAAGTACTTATAGTTATGTGACGCAGCGTGTCGCAAATGTAGAAGCATGCTTCTATCTAGCGCTTACTAGTGTAGACTTTATGGTTTTCTGTCTCAATTGCTTCCTAACGTCGACATGGATTGCCAGAATTAACCGCAACTCCATCTACCGTTTTTATATGTGGTCGTGTTATGTTTACTCGCTGTTTTTTGTTCTCATTAGTAAAATAATATTACTTATCAACTTTTTAGCTCCACGTGGTGCTTAATTTGCAATCGAAGCTCACAGAAAAGCAGATCCAGTATTTCTTTATTTTTAGGGCATATTTGAATATTAGGCGGGACCCACGGAAGCTTATAAATACTGAGCCCCAGAACAGCGCTGTGTTATCTGGTTTTGTTAGTACAAAGAAATCCTTTGCGAGTAAGATTTTCTGAAAATTCTTCACTCATGATTTTAATGTTTTTACTCTGATTGTTTATTAGATTTAATTGCATATAAATGCATATAGTTACTGTCAAAATATATTTTAAATTTTCTTTTGAAGACGAAATTGTTTTAAATTTTGCAAATAATGTATGAAATATAAATATGTGGGTGAGGGGAGGGAAGAGATTACACTACGATTGTTATTACTGCAAAATGTTTAGAGCTCCGGTACCTTTTTTTTGTTAGAAATTAAGCTCTGGTTATAATAGTAAGCATAATTCTAACAATTAATTATTTACATTATTTGTAAGATGTGAAATATCTTACATTGTCAAGAATATGTTTTATTAATGAACTCACTTAAAAGGTTGCGTTATTGCAATATATTCATTTTTTTTAAAAGAATAAGCCGCGTGGAAATGTTAAGAACACGATTCACTCAAAACATAAAAAACAAACCCTTTTGACGGTCGAAAAAATCTATTTGTCCTTTTATAAAAATAGTTTTTCTAATCTGGTGTAATTTCAGAGACTATTTGAAGTAACTCAATAGACTAATCAAAACATAGCATTACAGAAATGTCAGATATGAAATAAATGCCTTATCACTTGGAAAATGTAAAATGCATTACTCTCTCCAGGAAAGCAGTTATTGTTGGAATTTTTTCTTTATCTTTTTGTACCTTTTCTCTTTCTTGACTGAGATGAAGCTATGTGTGACTTCTTTTTAGCTTTGATTTTTAAAATGAAAGCAAGGCCAGTAAATGATATTTTAAGTATACATTTATGTAATTTTTTAATTATTCAGAGAAACTTATTAAAAACGAAAAATATATGCTAATGCAATCAATAAATTAATGTTTACGTGTAATTTTTAATAAGAATTAAAATGATAAGTGCTTATTATTTTTATGTTTTTTTCTTTTTTTTTAATAAAATACTTGATCCTGCCTTTTTCTTCGTCTTTTTTTCTTTATTATTATTTTTTTTTCTATTTTATTTATTTATATATTTATTTATTTAGATCAAAATGGTTGTGACTTTTTTTCAATTTCTAAATCATAAAAAGAACAAGGCTTTCGATGATATTTTAAATGTACTTTTACGCACTATTTTATGGATTCGGAGAAACTTATTAAAAACGTGAAATCTGTACCAATGCAATCAATAAAATAATGGTTATATGTAATTTTTAATATGAATGTAAGGGCTCATTACTTTTACTTATAGAAAATATAAAATGTCTTATTTTTTAAAGTAAAGTTATCACTGATGGAATTTTATTTTATTTTATTTTATTTTATTTTATTTTATTTTATTTTATTTTATTTTATTTTGAGATCAAGATGAGTGACTTATTTTTGGTTGCGAAATTTTATAAAATATAAGACGTTTTGATACATTACGGAAAAAAATTGAGTATTTAGCAAAAATATCAAAAACGCAAAATTAATATTAATGCAATTAATAATTTAATATTTAAATGTAACCTTAATATAACTCAAGTTTGTATGTGATCATCATTATTTAACGATTTATATAACTTGGATTTATACGAATCCTCGGACGATTTTCTTCAACAAACTTTTCTCCAACAATTCCAGAAAACCTAAAGAAATATAAATGATTTTCATTACTTATTACTTTAAAGCATTTTTCTTTTTTAATATACTGTCTTCTAATGAAAAACATGTGCATATAATTAAGCGTTGTTATTATATAGTAACATATATGTTCTCTGATTCAATGGCATCTCTTTTAGGAACTGCGTTCTAATCATGTATTTTCTAACAAGGAAATGATATACGGGTTCTCTGTTACTGAATAGATTTGTACATAAACATGACAGAATATGAAACACTATTTCAGTAGACCTTTTTTAAAAGTTTTGTATGTCTTTTTGCAATCTATAACCTAAAATACTATGAAAATAGAATAATAGAAAAATAAGACATAAAAAAATCAAGTGTCCTTTACTTCTAATACGAGTGTAGAAGAAGGCAAAAAAAAAAAAATCCAACGCGGAGTTTAAACTGGAACATCAAAGAATATTAAAGAACATAATAAAAAGAAAATAAAATAAAAATAAAAGGCCAAAAAGAATAAAAAATACCGTCATTTCATCATTCGATTGTGAGTTAGCATCATCACACATCCAGAGGTTATGTTTCGAACATCCAACCCTATGGTTTCAAGAAAAAAATACGAATGAAGATTACGCTCCTAGATACAAGCCACTTCAAATACAGTTTACATTTATAATAGAATTTATAGATCTTCGCTTCTACATTGTTCATTTCACTTGAGTTGTGCGATAACGTTTGATTCACAAGAAATTCCATCAACGTTAGACAGTTCCAGCTCCAAAAGAGAGCGAGTACTGCATGCACACAAATTTAATACACTGTTGATGAATGGACTGTTGCTAATAAATCCAATAAATCCTAGTCCAATAGAAAACTAGTATGTTGTGGTCATCACAAAATTTTCTTCTATATAAATCACGTCAATTAAATCATTTAAATAGTACAAGAAATTATATCAATTTAGCAGCAATTCATATCAAAGTGTATCTGAATTTGAAGTTTGATAAAAATTCGTGCCTTAGTTCTTGAGATAGAACTATAGCGGAACTTCTGAAAAATATAGCATAGCAGCGCCACCTGTTGAGTGATTTACACCAATACATAAACAGCAATAATTGATATCCGGATATACATGGATCTGAATCTTAAGTTCGTTGAAAATCCAAGCATCAGTTCTTGAGATAGAGCTATTGCGGAAATCGCAAAAACAGCATAGCAGCGCCACCTTTTGAACGATTTACACCAAACTGTATAAATGTCAATTCATGTCTAGGACTAACTGATTCTAAAGTTTGATGAAAATTCTTGCATTAGTTCTTGAGATACACCTATAGAGGAAATTCTGAAAAATATAGCATAGCAGCGCCATCTGTTGAGCGATTGGCACCAAAATGTACAAAATGTCAATTCATGTCTAGGATTAACTGATTCTGAAGTTTGGCGAAAATTATTGCATTAGTTCTTGAGATACAGCTATAATGAAAATTCTGAAAAGTGCAGCATAGCATCGCCACCTGTTGAGCGATTTGCACCAAACCACAAACAGCACTAATTCATATCAAAGTAGACTTGAATCTGAAGTTTGATGAAAATCCAAGCATTAGTTGTTGAGATAGAGCTATTGCGGAAATCCTAAAAAATGCAGTATAGTAGCGCCACATGTTGAGCGATTTACACCAAAATGTACAAAACTTCAATTCATGTCAAGGACTAACTGTATCTGAAGTTTGATGAAAATCCGTGCATTAGTTCTGGAGATTGAGCTATTGCGGAAATCGTGAAAAAGGCTGCTAAGCAGCGCCACCTGTTGAGCGATTTACACCAAAAACTAATCAGCACCAATTTATATCAGGGACTAACTGAATATAACTTTTTATTAAATTCCGTACATTAGTTCTTGAGATAGAGCGCCCACAAATTTGTGTCACATACAGACAAACAGACAGACTCACAGACAGACATTTTGTAAAAACATGTTTTTCGGAATTTCTGACCCCTAAAACGTGTAAATCCGTCGAAAACCGAAAGTCGAAAATTTTCACGAATCCAATACTTTCTTCTTGTAAAGATAGACGAATGTAAAAAAATTAATTCAGTCTTACAATAACGTGAGAATGGCTCTTTTGTTACTCTTCTTTTCTTTATCATTATTTTTTTTTAATTCGGTCCTTATTTTTTATTTGTTTATTTATTTATTTTTATCTTTTGTCTCATTTTATATCAACCATCCTAAAATTTTCATTTTCCAGAATATTCATTTGCATTATCATTCTGTTAGAAACTCTTCTGTTTCAATAACATTTCTTTTTTTAAGGTTATGTATTTCTGCAATTATTTTTTTTTCACATTGATTAAAATAACAGTTGATTATATACAATTTAATTAAATGCCTTACTGCTCAGTTTTAAAATATACATCATGTATTGAAATTATAATTATTAAAAAGATAAAAATGAGTAATTGTGTACTAATATATGCTTCATTTTGTGTCAAATAATAATAATAATTAATAAATAAATAAAAAGAGA
This sequence comes from Maratus speciosus, assembly GCA_963932465.1. NCBI lineage: Eukaryota > Metazoa > Arthropoda > Arachnida > Araneae > Salticidae > Maratus > Maratus speciosus. The sequence continues at coordinate 50,188,117 of OZ010786.1, read as the reverse complement.
GAAATTGTTAACATGTTTACCAAATTAATTGGTGTTGAATAAATTGAGAGTGAACTGTTCCTGCAAGTGACATGATGATACACACAAAATATTTAGGATCGTTTTTGGTACTTAAACAGGCCAATTATTTAAAGGATGACGCATTAAAACGGGGATGCGTTCGAGAGTTGTTATTTTTAGCAACAGTAATAAATAGTTTCTCAGGCTGGTTTTGTAGTCTATAGTCATTTCCTGCATCCAATTAATAAGACAGAAATTAACAACTTAAAGTAGATCCTGGATCGATAAAAACATACACAATTACTCGGTAATTTTCGATTAGTACTCAGCATATTATCCTACCGAAAAGACGGAGAGTCCATATCTATAGATCATTTTCTGTTTGTATCGTTGATAAGATTCATATCCAATTCATAATTAAACATAGTGGTAAGGGGGAAAATAGATCCTACATTATATGTCCTTTACAGTAGCTATACATATTTTAAATATTTCGTCCATATAAATTTTAAAAATAAAAAAAACATAAACTATAAAAATAAAAAGTCTTTTCCCTTATCTCGCTTTATGCAGAGTCAATATTTTTTTTCATTGAGAAATTTTGACATTGTCCATAGTTTTATGCAAAGTGTTTTGGCTGCACTTGCATGCTTTATCCGTTTAACACTTATATATGACTTTTGTTAAGAATTTCTGTGATGCATCATAATCCCACATTTAAGTTGGAATTCAGTTACTTACTTGGAGAAGGCAGGGAGAGGTGCCGAATGAGGAAAGATGACGAATTCAGTATTTCTTACAATTAATCACAGACGCAAGCACGTCGCGGCCACCAAAAGAGCCCCCTGGAGGCGGGACATGCGCATTACTAGGATAAACATGCACATTACTAGGATAAACATGCGCATTCCCACCTTGAGGGAAGTTTTGAGCATTAGTTCGTGTATTTCCCAAAACTGTTTGACCATCACAAAGTAAGGAATCGCTATTCTACCTCCAGTTTTTCAGCTTCCTCACTAAAATATTTTGACAGTAGAACTCAAAACCTACAAACTCGTTGGAGATCCATTTATTTTTCAATAGTCGTGGTTATTGGCTAAAAAAAAAGTAATTTTCGTCATCTCAACCCATGGCTGGTGAAAGATGACGAAAATTACCCTTTTAGTTTTGGATAATCCCGTGCTTTGCCCCTTTAAATTTAGAAGAGACAATTGAAAATATTCATGGTATCAGGCAAGATATGGACGAAGTTCAGATGCAAACGTCAGTTCATAAATCCATTCATAGTGGCAAAAAAAAATTGTAGAAGCTTAACTTCGTCATCTTTTCCCGCCTTCCCCTTCCTGAGGGAGTTAAAAAGTTAATTGCAACTGGCAAGAAATTCTTGTTTATTGAATACGCTTCGGTAAAATTTGTGAGATTTCTGCTTTAATAAATATTAGACTTGTGCACGTGGCTGACAGTGTTAGCGTTTTTAAGACTCAAATGATGTAGTTTCAGCTGGCTGTTAAGTCTAAATTGGAATATCGTATACTAACTCCATCTGTGTGCATAAAGATGCAATTCCAATGAAGATCAATGCCTGTCGCAGAAAGTGTACTGTGAAGTAACATTTTTTGAATTAATAGTTGTGCAATCTTTTCCATAAATGATTGACTAACGTCTGATTGTTGTAAATACGTCAATTACAACGCACACTATCTCATTTCAAACCATGGTATGAATGTTACTTATAGATTACGTGATATCCTTTATGACTCTAAACAGACTTATTGCAACAACTTCTTGGGAAAAATCTTATACCTCATAAAAATAAGCCTTGTATCATTGTTTACACCAAGTTTTTTAATTATATGTTTCATAAACTTAAAATTTTTGCCAATTACAACTAAATATTGGACTCACCTACGTACGTAAAGTGGTCGTTAAAGCTTCATTTTCAAAGTAAATGTAACAATAAACAAATCAAGTTACATTTCTTTGATATAAACAAAAGGACTACGTATGAATTCCTTCATAATTATAAAAACTTTTCAAAATAACAGACATTACATTACACTACATTAAAAGATAAAAACACTAAAAGCAATATAAAAGGACGTTTCGGATTCATTCTGAATCCCTCATCAGCTAATTCTTAACGTAAAAGTCATACTAGGTTTTAAAGTTCAACAAGTAGAAAAACATTACATCAACTTGCTTTCTACTTGTTGAACTTTAAAACCTAGTATGACTTTTACGTTAAGAATTAGCTGATGAGGGATTCAGAATAAATCCGAAACGTCCTTTTAAATTGTTTTTAGTGTTTTTATCTTTTAATGTAATGTAATGTCTGTTATTGTGAAAAGTTACATTTCATTTTTAGAAATTTTGCATTTTAAGACTGAATCTATTTTAACAATAAATTTTAAGAAATCAATAAAAGAGACAAAAACTTTCACAATTTTCTTCTCAACTATATACTCAAGCACACCTTTATAACATTCATTATGTAAAACCTTTATGTAACTTTGAACAACAAACTAAACTAAAATATTTACAAATTTACAAAATTTACAAGTATTATAAAGCAAGAAAATCTTTTGAAATAAATTCCAAGACAAAGTATTATTATTATCTGTTTTTACTGAATCGCAAGATTTTATTTAAAATAAAATTGAAGTATTATTTTCTGGCAAGCATTAACTTTAGAAGCTTTCCACTCGTGACGAAATTTAATGAAGCTTTTATATATATATATAATTTAAAATGTGCGTTATGGGAAGGGGAAAATTACGTTGGGTTTCAGGGATTTGTATTACATGAACAAGATTAATTTTCAAGATTCTTTATTTGCTTTTTTTTTTGGGGGGGGGGGGGGTGAAATTGCGAAATCAAACACACACATATATTGGAATAGAATTAATCCCTGAAGAGAAAAATGCTATTTAAAAGGTCTTGTATATCAAAATTTCTTTTTTAAAAAATCATGAGTTAGCATAGACTATGAAATACTTTTCACCACCTTCAGAATACTATAAACAAAAAACTGCATCGTTTAATAAGGTGATAGATGTTGGTAAATAAACAATGTGGAAAACGGATAACACATTTGAAAGCACAATTTGAAAAATTAATATCTATCTATACTCGTAAAAAAATTTCAATCTTTTCTGCAGCAATGTATATGATTTATAGATCTGTATGTATACTAAATAGTATGTAAAATTGCTGTTCATTCAAGAAATGCATAACACGTCTAAAACTTCAACTTCAGCAATAAGCGGAAATGAAATCGAAATATTTTGTGCAGCTGTGTCTATGATCTATGGAATTTATTCACACCAAGTAATATGCGAAAAATTAATTAAATTTTAAAATGCATACCGCAATTGAAAACGCACTTCTAGCAATTATTGCTCATAGACAGCACTGTAAGCGAATCCTTTCGTGTGTCCTTATAAATGAACGATAAATGCTATGCACATGCTATTTTATAGTAATCGTCTTGTGGTACACCTCAGAGATGTATATAAATTTCATTATGTTTGTAATAGTTTAACACCATTTAAAATACTCTGAAAACAATTTTACTCTGTAGTAGACAACAATGTAACGGCATACTTTTGAGTGCCTGGTTAAAGACCTATAAATGCTACACACTTCATTTTCAATATAAGGCATTCCATGGTGAACCTCAATAATATATAAATTACATGGCAATCCGACTATTTTTACACCAGTTAGAGCACGGACAGATAGGCAGACTGCCAGACAAACCGAATTCATAACAGTTTTCAAATATTTTGGAAAACGTTAATAAAGAAGTGCCCAGTTAAACTGGTGGCATTGAGCTCATAGACTATTCACACTAATTGTATATTATACTCTTATTTCAAAGAATAATGCCCCTCAAAAAATAAAGAAGACCAAAAAAGGAACCCATTTAACCAAATTAAGGGGTGATATTAGCTCCCCCATTTCTCCCTTTTATAATTAACCAATGAACCCCAAAACTAATCAGGGAAGCGCCTTATCAGAATGAGCCTATATACCAAATTTGGCGCAAATTGGATATTTCTATCAAGAATTATCGCGTTACGTACGCGTTACATTACAGGACCTGCAAGCTTTGATAACCTGTGAGCTAAAAAGATGCAAAATATAACATTAAATTCAGTAAGTAGTGATGGTTTGTAAAGAAAAATCTATTGGCATGTTAATAATTGGTTACACTTTAATAAAAATCCTAATACAATTAAATAACACAAATCTTTGTCGAAATACAACTTTTCTGGTATTAACTAGTTGCAGAATAGTTAACAGAATCTACATTTTTCATTTTTAATCAAAATCCTATTAGATACGTTAAAAATGAGACAGAAAATAAAAATTTAGATGGGAATTTTTATCAAACGTTATCCTGCGGCATTCAATCAATTTTGCTTACTTTAATTATTTCCAGAGTAAATTCAAGGTAAACGCAAATAGAACACCGACTTAATTAACGTCTGACACATTTAAAAATAAGAATATTGCGAAATGCTTTCATTCCTTTCTCGAAAACTGCTGGATTTTTTATTTCAACGAAGTATACATAGAAACTTTCAAAATTTGTCTACCTCCCGTTAATTTTCGGTTGAAATGAATACGAAATTTTAAGAAATGCTACCATTTCAAAAACAATACATTTTTACTTTCTTCTATCTTTACAAGAAGAAATTATTGGATTCCTGAAAAATTTCGACTTCCGGTTTTTGACGGATTTATACGTTTTAGAAAGTGCTGAACACGATTTGACCATTTTTAGAAAATGTCTGTCTGTGAGTCTGTCGATCTGTGACAAAATTTTGTGGGCGCTCTATCTCAAGAACTAATGAACGGAATTTAATAAAATTTTAGATTCACTTAGTCCTTGATATAAATTGGCGTTGATCAGTTTTTAGGGTTAATCGCCAAACAGGTAACGCTCCTATGCTGCATTTTTCATGATTTCCGCAATAACTCTATCTATAGAACTAATGCACATATTTTCATCAAACTTCAGATTCGTTTAGTCCATGATATAAATTAGTGTTGGTTATTTTTTTATGTAAATTGCCCAACAGGTGGCGCTGCTATACTACATTTTTACCGATTTCTTCAATCAAATAGCATATCAAGAACTAATGCACGGATTTTCATCTAACTTCAGATCCAGTTAGACCTTGGTATAAGTTGGAGCTGGTTATTTTTTGTGTAAATCGTCCAACAGGTGGAGTTGCTATTTTGCATTTTCACGATTTTTTTGCAATAGCTATATTTCAAAAACTAATGCACGAATTTCCATCAAACTTCAGATTCAGTTAGACGTTGACATAACTTGTTACTGATTAGGTGTTGGTGTAAATCGCTCAACTGATGGCGCTGATATCTTGCATTTTCCAGAATTTACACGATTAATATGATAGTCATATCTCAAGAAATAATCTATAGAATTCATCAAACTTCATATTCTGTTGGACATTGACATAAGTTGGTACTGATTAGGTTTTCGTGTAAATCATATAACAGATGGCTGTGTTGCAGTTTTCCCGATTTTCGGGATAGCTATATCACATAATACATATAGCTAATGCACAAAATTTAATCAAACTTTATATTCTGTTACACTTTCACATAAATAGATTATTATTAGGCTTGAGTTTATACTTGTCCAAGAGGTGTCGTTTTTTTTTTTTTTTTTTTTTTTTTCTGGATTGGGAATTTTGGTTGCAAACATCTAATAGCGTAGGTGCCGAAATTCAATGATTTGTTTGAAAAATGCAATGCTTATTTCTCTTTTTTAACTGCACACAATTCAACTAACCTATAACTTTAGAATCCTCATGATGGGCATAGATTGTCATTTAATTTTCGCGGTGAGACAGCGAAATTTGAAGTATTAACATGCATAAGATAAAAGGGAGATTTGGAATTGGCACATCCGACTAATTTGTTGTTGTGTAAAAATCATTCATTGTTGTTTAATCACTGGTTAGGTTTTTGGATAAGGTTTTAGAAAGTTGTTATTGTACCTATAATAATAAGGAAAGAAGTTTGTGTAGTAGTGTGTGAGTGTGTGTCGACGGTGTTCTGAAGAGACCGCTGCACGTAGAGCTACAAAATTTGGAGAAAAGTTACGTCTATATATAAAGTTTTGCACCTCGAAGCCCGATTTTCGATTTTTTGATTAGATTTTTTAATTTAATTTTTTAAGCTGTTTTTAGCGCTTTTTTAAGTTTCGAGACGATTTTTCCACATTAGTGAAAAGAATAAGGTTTCTTTCTTTTAACCCAATATAGTAAATTTTCTTCTCTTTTCAAAAAAGTTTATTTGGAATTCGTGCAGCGATTTTTGAATTTTTAGCGAATTTTTTATGCGATTATTGAACAGCATTTAATGTATCTCCATACCTATAAGAGAGTTACCGTAGGGGCACACAGTTTTGTCGTCAAATGCCGCCAAGTTTGTCGCCAACTTTGCGATATATCGCCAAATTTGACGAGCAAAATAGGCCGCCAAAAGTAACACCAACTTGGCGATATCTCTAATATTTCGCCAAATTCCCATAGACTTCCATTACAAACCAATAGGGATTAGTCGCTTACAGAAAATCAACAAATTGAGATATTTTAATACAAAAAAAAACTAATATTAATTTAAGGGATTATATTATTTATATTTAAGGGAATCCAAGTAAATTAAATTATGAATAAAAGTAACATGATCAGGGCTAAATTTGCGCCGGAGCCCACCGGAGCCCGGCTCCGGTACTTCCCTGATTTTAGTAAATATTTAAATATTGGTCGGAATTCACCGGAGCTCATAAATACAGGGCTCCGGAGCCCAGTGCAATAGCGCTTCCGAAAAACCGAAGTTTAAATTACTTTTTCCTTCCCTTCCCTCCAAGCTTTTGCATTTCTTTTTTATCAAAACACTTATATGTGGATGTAATGTGCCGTACACGTAGGAGATGGAGATTTGGTCTTGAACTGACTCGAGCCAACGCTCCCTAGATAATGGAGAAATTCAGAAAACCTTTTTACTTAAGTTTAAAAAAAATTCTCTCTAACAAAAAAAATAATTAAATTCTCAAAATAAAATTTTCTAACTCCTGATAATTTAAAAAAAATAATTATAAAGAAGGAGCTTGATGCAATATAATAGAAGCGTAAAAAATACAACGTTGAAAGCACCAAAAATTTTAAATTTTAAGCATACCGGTTTCGGTAGCATATAGCATACCATCCTCAGTGCTAAGGATGGCGGAAATTTGCTCACATATATAGGAGAGATGGGGATTCTAGTTAAAGGTTTATTGACCAATAGGAAAACAGAGGATTGCAAGTAACAGCCATTAAGAAAATAGATGGGAAATGGAACCGAAGTAGTGAGGGGAAAAAAAATAAGAGACAGAAGTTTTTATGTAATATTTCCAACAATCTGATAATGGGGGAATAGCGAATTCACAATTAACAATATTTTTAAAATTTTATAAATATGAAATGCTTCAAGTAAGTTAAGTTCGTATGTAGAAATAGGTTTAGAGATTATTTTAACCGAATTGAAGTCAAAAGTATGATTCATCTCCCAGCAATGTCAAGAAATCAATAAATCCTCTATTGCAGTACATTGCTGGGAGATGAATCATACTTTTGACTTCAATTCGGTTAAAATAATCTCTAAACCTACTTCTATACACGAACTAAACTTCCTTGAAGCATTTCATATTTATAAAAAATTTAAAAATATTGCTAATTGTGAATTCGCTATTCCCCCATTATCAGATTGCTGGAAATATTACATAAAAACTTCTGTCTCTTAATTTTCTTCCCCCTCACTACTTCGGTTCCATTTCCGATCTATTTTCCTATTGACTGTTACCTGCAATCCTCTGCTTTCCTATTGATCAATAAACCTTTAACTTGAATCCCCATCTCTCCTATATATGTGAGCAAATCTTGGCCATCCTTAGCACTGAGGATAGTATGCTATATGCTACCGAAACCGGTATGCTTAAAATTTAAAATTTTTGGTGCTTTTAACGTTGTATTTTTTACGCTTCTAAAAAAAAGTAACTTCCTAAAATAAATAAAAAAAAAACTTTAAAAAGAAAAAAGAAAGTTTCCAAAATTTTTCTATCTAGCGAAAAAAAAATCTTTCCCGCAAAATTTTATTATCCCACTATTATTTTTACGCATTTACGGTCTACTTCCGCTTCGAAACGCTCTTATCAGCCACGTACTCTATGTTAATAAAAATTCCATAGTGACCTTTATTTGACCTTGTGTGAACGCCGGTGGCGCAAAACTCTTATTTTCATACTACTGATATATTTAATTTTTTTTATTTTGTTAAATAAAGAAAAATTCTTTAAATTTTGCAACTAATGTACGAAATATAAATATGCAGATTGGAGTGACAGGGGGGAGGAGAGAAAGGTACTGTTGTTGTACCGGTACCACAGAATATTAGGGCTCCGGTACTTTTTTGTTATAAATTAAGCCCTGAACATGATACCCTGCTTTGCATGCTTTCCCAAGCATAAATTTTAAGAGAGCCCGCAGGTCAAAGGAATTAGATTTGAAACTTTTATCCAATTATAGTAAATTTTGACTTTCCTGATTTTTTAACTTTTTGTGATTTTTAATTCGATTTTTGTGTTTCTTCTCGATTTGCTGCAATTTTTTGACTTTCCATTTTTGACCTATAATACTAAAGTACTTTCTGCCCTCATTCCAATATTTATTCGCATTTCGTATAGCAATTTTTGAATTTTTCGGGAATTTTGTATGTGACTTTTAGTGTATTTTAACGATTTCCCACCATTTTTCCACATTAGTGAAAGGAATCAACTTTCAATCTTCGAACACAATGTATATATATATTATTTTTTTTCTCTCTTTTCGAAATTTGTGCAGAAAATTAATGTTTTTCGCGATATCTTATTGTGATTTTCAGAGCTTTTTTGCAATTCGTGCTGTTTTTTGACGTACCCGGACAACGCCGGGCAAGTTAGCTAGTCTATGTTATAAAGCAAAAACATGTCCGTAAGTAACGCTGACGTCACATTGACGATGGCAACACCTGACCAATAAATTTCGCTTTTACTGCATTTTTTTTTTTTTTTTTTTTTTTTGACTTCGAAACATTGTATAATTTCGATTTTTACACAGTCTAACAAAAATAATTTTTTCTGTTAAATGCAATTTTTTTTAAACCTGTAGCTCAATTTACTGGTTTTGTGTAGTTTTTAAAATAACTAGGGAATTCAACCCGGGATTCCCGAAACATCGGTGAAAACCTATTTTTTTCTAACATGTAATAGATTTTTTACATTTAATATATTTTTTTCGGATTTCCCATTGACAACACCAAAAAGCATTTTTATATCACAAATATCAATAACGTATTCAAACAAACTTTGAAATTTATTAAAAGCGATACTTTCGTATTAGCCGCGTGTCAGGAGTTAATAGACGAAAAAATCGCCAAAGGTTTCGCTACTTATCCTTTTTAACGCTTTTCAACAACTTTGAAGAGTGTTTAAGCATTCGCTTTGTCTGTCCGTCTGGCCCTCTGCCCACGCCCGCCCACTCCCGTAAATATGCTCGGATTTCCATGCAATTGATAAACGTTATTTAGGGTCACGCAAGGCATGTTTGGTATTGTATGTATATAAAGTATGTGGGGTTAATAGTTCAGGGGCACTCAAAAGAATTCCGTTACATTATAGTCAATGGGGGAAAATCGCTAGCAGAGTATTTTAATGAGATTACATAATTTCAAATGTAATGAAACTAATATAAGTCACTGAATTTCACTACAAGATGATTACTATACAATAGGGCAATACAATATATACAGACTGCTCAACGAATTCGGATAATTTTCCGTTTGTGTATGGGAACAGTTGAAATTGGGTTTTCAAATGTGCTATGCTTTTCCATATGGTTGAATTACACATAATATTTTAACTTATTGAAACGATCCAGTCTTGTATCATTATTCTGAATGAGTTGGAAAGTGTTTCATAATCCTTGCTTGATGCATGGTTTTCTCTTTCTTGTTTTCTGATAATTTCAGCAGTTTAAATGCATAGTTCGATTATATATGTGTTAAATTTGTGTTTCATTAATATTACATTTTTTTTTTAAATGGATGATATTTTAATATCGTTGTGGAATATCAGCCTGAAATAAATATTAAACTATTTAAATTGTTCCAACTGAAAACGGGTCAATCTTTCGTAATCGGACTTCGAGCTATAGCAGGAGCGCCATTTCAGAATTTTCTTGGGGGGGGGGGGGGGCAAACACTTTTTGAGGGATTCTATATTGCTAAAGGTAGAATCCAGGGGGCCTAACCCCCCCCCCCCCTCGTATGAGAAACGTTTACTGACTTATGCTTACAATAACGGTAAAAACTTCGATTAAGGAAACTCAGAACCAACGAATTATTTTGTTTTAAACAGGTTTCCGTCTTAGAAGGTAATTTTTTAATATAATGGACATGATTTTTTTTCTTTTTAGACAGGATTATATTATAAACAAGTTTCATTTTTACAAGAATCTTCACTGACTGTTAAACCATCCGCTCTATAGTGTAGCTCTGAAAAGAGATGTATTAGAGTAAAACTTGTAAAAACGAAACCTGTCTATAACAGATTTCTTTCTAGAAGGGGAAAATATCAAATTCCGTTGAAAAAAACATCATACAATTATACTTGCTAAGACGGAGACCTGTTTAAATGAAGCTTTTTTCTAGTCCCTTTCGAAATTTTACATACAGGGGCGCCATTTCACGAGTCTCCTGACGAAGAAGAAGGAAAATTTTTCTTTGAGGAACTTGGAAAATTGCACAACTTGCAGAACTGCACAAATCACACAGAAAGAAAATCTCGCACAATAAAAAATGCTCTACGTGATTTTGTCTCCATAACTTCTTTCACAAGCATGTGATTCTTCCACAATTTTTTTTTTAATTTTCGTGAAAGTCGGAGATTTTTCTTTCTTTTAAAATCCGCAAAATCAATTCTTCAATGGGTCGCAGAAAGAAATCGCGAATCTTGGAAATTTTGAAAAAATAAAGTCTCCAAAATGGTCGCTTAAAAATCGCTAATTTCTTCAAACGACCATGAAAAATATCGCTAATTTCATCAGAGATAGCGAAAAGAAATACAGATTTCGTCAAACGACTGCACAAACAGAAATCTTGAATTTCGTAAAAGGATTGCAAAGAAAATCGCGAATTTCGTAAAAGGATTGTGCAAAAAGTCGCGAATTTCGTCAAAAGATTGCGCAAAAAAATCACGAAAATTTAGTCGAACAATCGCGCAATAAAATCGAGGAGAAATTCGTCAAATGATCGCGTAATAAGATTCAAAATTTTGTCTAACTCTCGCGCAATAAAATCACAAACATTAGTCGGTGGCAGAATCAAAATCACGAATTTCAATAAATGATAGTGATAAGGAATCGTGAATTTTGTCAAAAAAATTACGAAAACAAATATCGAATTTCGTCAGTTGGTCGCGGAAAATATTGTGAATTCCGGCAAGTGCTTTTGCGAAAAAAATCCATTCCGTATAACGTTTGAAAAAAAAAATCGTGAATTTCGTGAATCGATCGCGGAAAAAATCGCAAATTTTGTCAGATGATCGCGGAAAAAAAGTCATGAAATTCAATCAGTCATGAGATAATCAGCCAACGAACGTCTTGAATAAGTCACGAAATTTGGAAATTCTCTGATCTATAAGTATAAGAAAATTTTCGTTAGTGATTTTCTGCAAGTAAAGGTAAAGCGTTAATTGTTTCAGATTGTGTTTTCACTCTTATGAGATGGTTTCATGTTAATCCGATTTTTCAAAGAAAAATCAAAGAAAAAGAAGTTTCTCTAAATATTTTTCAGATAAAAAACTACTTATTTGAACATAAATGAATACTATGTATATATAATAAAACACTCATACTACAATATATATTAAAACACACATACACACATAAATAACGCCTGCATTCAACAGTTATATATAAATATTATACAGACATACATACAATAAATACAACAAACCCAACTGGAGTGAAAAATTAGCCAGAGCCAGGAATCGAACCCGGGACCACAGTATACAAGACTGCTGCTCTAACCACTGAGCTACTCCGGCCGATGCCGGAGTCTGCAATTTCTCACTAATAAACCATGTTGGGGAAGTCACCAGCCATCTATACGACAACCTTGGATGACAGGACAACGATGAATAGATTTTACTATTACATCGATCTACGATAATTATAATAAAACACTCATAATTGCAGACTCAGGCATCGGCCGGAGTAGCTCAGTGGTTAGAGCAGCAGTCTTGTATACTGTGGTCCCGGGTTCGATTCCTGACTCTGGCTAATTTTTCGCTCCAGTTGGGTTTATTGTATTTATTGTATGTATGTCTGTATAATATTTATATATAACTTTAACTGTTGAATGCAGGCGTTATTTATGTGTGTATGTGTGTTTTAATATATATTGTATATATTGTAGTATGAGTGTTTTATTATAATTATCGTAGATCGATGTAATAGTAAAATCTATTCATCGTTGTCCTGTCATCCAAGGCTGTCGTATAGATGGCTGGTGACTTCCCCAACATGGTTTATTAATGAGAAATTGCAGACTCAGGCATCGGCCGGAGTATGTCGGTATAATATTTATATATAACTTTAACTATATATATATCTTCATTTTTCTACAGAAAAGGTAAAATTTATAATCAATATTCATATAAAAAGCACAAATAAATGCATAAGAATTACTTTCATGTGCATGCATATAATTTAAAATTATTTAAAATACAGTAGAAAAAACCAGGCCGTTTTCAGTCATGACAAGACCGTCATCAGTGGGATTTAAAGGTTATTATTTTCTTTGCGCTTATTCGAAATTTGGCTAGAAGAAAATCATTGTGATTGTTGTGTCAATGATTTTGACGAGTTTTTTCATGATCAATTTGCACACAGCTGAGAAGCAACTGATAAAAAAAATAATCTCACACGTATTTTTAAAATTAACCAAAGTACTCATTAAAGATATATATCTCACCTTGAGGTAGTTCGAATAGTAAGCCTTTAGGATTTTTTTTTTTTTTTTTTTATAATTATTAATTTCTATGTATAAGCATTTATTTAATGCATATGTTTTTTGCTATCAAATCTGATAAGTTATGTTAGAGTTTGAGCAATATTCTAATGTTGGTTTGAGTCTGACATTTGTTAGGGGTGCACCGAATATTCGGTATGTATTCAGTATTCGGCCATACTACCGAATATTCGGTTTAGCCGAATATCAAACTATTCGCCCAAACCAAATACTTAAAAAACCTCTTTAAAATATTTTTTTAAGACGTTACACAACTTCTACTTTTAACTGTCAATTAATAAAGATATTCAGAATAATTAGAATCTTTAAATAAAAGAGAATGATTTTATGTTATTTATTTGTTGTTTTAAAAATGTCATTTAAAAAATTTAACCATTAATGACATGTCATTTGTTCACAGGAATTATTAAATGTAGAAATACAAGTTACTGAGCATTGTCTGGTAAATAATCCGTTTCTTGCTTTTTCGCAAACAGGGTGTTTCTAAACAAAATGGAAGAAAATTTCAGGGTTAATAATAGGCATCAAAATAGGCAATTTTTTGTCCAGTAAATCAGGATCGCAATTCACTTATTCAGTCAAAAATACAGTGTATCCCCAAGTCAAACTTTAATTTTCTTTTGTTACTTTAACAATAATGAAGGTATTGTAACTATATTGTCAACAGAGTTACTTTAATTTCTGTGAAATATAATAATATGACGAGAAGTGCTGGAAATAGCAACCATTCATATCTAAACAGCACTGAGCTAGACATTATTTTATTAAGAATGCATCTAACAATACTTATACTGTATGTAACACTGGCCAAAATCAAGTCTCTTCCAAGGATATCACCACATTCTATACAAGCAAATTAATGTGATGCAAATTTCACCCAAATATCTTCATTTTTATACAGTTATAAATGAAAATTCTGCTACGGCTTGTACACCTTTCATTTTTGATGAAAGAAGTGGAATGATATGTTGCTTCTTATTCAATATAAAAGAATTCTTTTCATTTGTTTGAATTAATTAAAGAATGCATGGAATTTAAATTTTGTTATCTAAAACTTTTTAAAACCATCCTCTTCTTAAATAATAATTCAAAACATACTTTTTTAGTACAAAATTTACTTATAAAAATAGTCTTGTTTGTCAAAATGGAAGTATCTGTGCTAACTATTATATAAAATTGTTTAAAATTTAACTACTTAACGTTAAACACTGAGATATAAAAGTATTTGGCCAGCCGAATAGATACTATTTGGCTGGCCTAATATACGCTCTTCGACCCAACAGTTACTATTCGGCTGGCCAAATATTCGGTATTCGGTTTTCCTGCAGGCCAACTGTTCGTTCCAACTATTCGGCCAAAATCGCTATTCGGTGCATCCCTGCATTTGATGGTTGATAAATTTTCAGAAATATAAAATTCCTTGGGGGGGGGGGGGGGCTATTGCCCCACACAGCCCCCCTCAAATAGCGCCCCTGAGCTATAGAGATAGATTTAAAAATAATTCATGCTTGAAAATTATTTTAAAATCCATAAACAATGAGTAAACTGAGATACAGTTTTCAGACCTATTATATTTGTAAGTACACTTTTTTCCCTATTCGGCGATGTAAAAATTGAAATTGTTAGATTAATGTATATTAAATTTGAGTTTTGTTTTACTTTATTTTATTTTATTTGTTTATTTATTTATTGATGTAATTTTAATTTCGTTTCGGATTTATGTTCTTTTAAGTGTAAATGAGTTATTAATCTTCGTATTGGAAGTTGCACGCGATGGAAATAGATTTAAAAAATTCATGCTTGAAAATTATTTAAAAAGCTACAATAAACGAATAAATTGCGATACAGTTTTGAAACATATTGCATTTACAAGTACACTTTTTTTCCTGATTCGGCGGTGCAAATTTTAAAGATTTGCAGTGTTTAGAAATTTAAACAATTGTAGTAACAAAAATTGCAAAACCGAAATTTAATATTCATGTGTTATCAACCTCAAAATGACGTCAGTATCACGCACGGACACGTTTGTATTTTATCATATAAATTTTCGAGTAGGGGTATTTTTCTTAATTGATCTCTATCGCTTACAGCCGGATTACGAAAGATTAATTCTATTGCACTTAATACAATATAAATAGTTCAACGTTTTTTTTCGGCTAATATTGCGTAACAAAATTAAAACCTTATCAATGAATAATTAAAATAATAAAAATAAGACACATATTTATAATATAAACAAATAACATATTTAACAGACATGTAACTGAACTACGCTGTTAAATTACTGAAATTAGCACAATAAAAGAAAGCTGCATGCATTGAAATCTTTGGTGATTATTTCGGCTATTAAGTTTTCTGGTTGGAGGCTAATACAAAAAAGTCGCTTTTTAAAAGCTTCTAAACTTTATTTGAATGCATAATGTTATTTTTCAAATAAAAATGCATGTCGTTAGTGAGCAATCTAAAATAATATATTAAAAGTAAAAATATCTTTTAAATTTTTATTTTAAGAAATGGTTTTCAGCTATATTTTGTAACTCGGGAAGTTCGGGTTGGATCTCCTAATTTTAGTAATGAACGTAGATCTAGAAAAATAGGCGAAATTATTATCAAAAGATCCTTCATCAAATATATTAATTGTTAATGTCATAGAGAAAACAGATAAATTAAAATAAAAATTGATTACATGCCTGTTTTAATTCAAAATATTAAAACGCCTGTGTATATCTGATGAGTAAAAGTCCAAAGATCCATTTTCATTATCTTTCAAAATTAAGTTTTTAGTCGAAGGTTAGATTAATTATACACTGTAAAAAAACGGACTAAAATACAGAAATTGCACTGGTAATCAAGACACGAGTACTATTTCCGTATTTTAAGGGAATTTTTTCTCCGTAACTTCCAGAAAAATGGAAAATTTCCTGGAATTTACGGAGGAAATTTTCCGTTAAAATACGGAAATAGTACTGGCGTCTTGATTGCCAGTACAATTTCCGTATTTTAGTCCGTTTTTTTTACAGTGTACACAAGAAATGTCTAACAGCATTAATTATTTTTTTAAGCAAAGAATCATTTTTTCAACATTACATTGCAGCATTAAACATGAAAGAAAAAATCATGCGCCAAGGACAGATTATGAAACACATTCCAACACATTCAGAATAATGTAACAAAACTTCTCCGTTTAATAAGTTGAAATAGAATGTCTAATTGAACAATTCGGAAATGCATAACACATTTGAAAACCCAATTCAGCATTTCCCACCCACAGTCGGAAAATTATCCGAATTCTTCGAAGAGCCCTGTACATAATATATAAATTTCTATCATCTACATGCATGGAAAAATTCCGTTTGGAAATACATATCACAGTTGAAAATTCTTCTTCAACAATTTCCGCTAACAAGGAAAATTGTACGTGAATTCTTTTGTGCAGCCCTGTATACGATGTATAGAATTTATACACAACGAGTAACATGAAAAAAATGAGTTAAATTTAAAAGCGTATACCGAAATTTAAAACGCACTTCCAGCAATTATTGCTCAAAGACATTACTGTAACCGATTTCTTTTGTATGTCCCTGTAAATGAACGATAAATGCTATGAACGCCCTAGTCCATAGTAATCATCTTGTAGTTAAATTCAGTGATTTATATCAATTTCAATACATTTAAAACAGCGTAATACATATGAAATTGCTTAATGTTATTAAAATACACTGCAAACGATTTTCCCCCATAATCTAACAGAATTCTTTTGAATGCCCCTGTAAATGAACTATTAATTCTACACACTTCATATATAATACTGCACATGCCATGGTAAACATCCTTAACATATATTAATTGCATGAAAATCCCAGTAATATTTACGCGAGTTAGAGCCTGGAGGGACAAACCGAATTCATAAGAGCTTTTCAACTACCGGTTGTCCTAAAAAGGACAGACTGATTTTAAAATTCAATAACTTGCAAACGGTGACAGATATTTTAAAAATTCTTGCAGGAGGGTTATGTCGAAAGTTTTTTTACAGTGATTTTCGATTTTAGTTCGAATTACAAACAATAGATGGCGATGTAAGCAATAGGTGCTAAATACAGGCTCGATTTTTTGGGCTTTTTCTTCTTCCATGCGGAAAAAGGAGGTTAAAATGTATTGAGTGGGTCTCGAAGTACCAAAAATCGAGCCTGAATTTAGAGACTATTGATCGCAGTGCCCTCTATTGTTTGTAATTCGAACTAAAATCGAAAATCACTGTAAAAAAACTTTTGACCTTATGCATAACCTCCTCCAAGAATTTTTTAAATATCTGTCACCGTTTGCAAGTTATTGAATTTTAAAATCAGTCAGTCCTTTCTAGGACACCCGGTATAATGCAAAGTGTTAAAAACGGTACATTTAACATTTTTTTAATTTTTTTTTTAATTAATGAAATAGACAAAACAATTATAATGAACTTCAATGCACCAAAAGAAAATTGAGTTTTAAAATAATATATGGACCAGAAATGTGGAACATAGCGAATTGTGTTGTTTTAATAAATAATACAAACTAGATTGTTAGTCCAAAGCTAAATATTTTTTTATTCAATATTTATTCAAAAAATTGTCTCTGTTTTTAATAACTTTCGATTAACCGAAATGTTTTCGTGAGAAGGAGCATTTTTTTTGCATTCGTTTTCTATATAATTTTTTTAATTTTCTAAAATCCAGTTAACTAGTAAAAAAGCAAAAAAAATAATTTGTTGTAATTCATCAGTTGCATTTTTAAGATTCTGTAATGACGTATAATAAAGAAACATTTTTATTATATATACATTTTAATAATACAAAATGTTTGGTCTATTTGAGCTATTGCCAATTTCAAATAATTTGATAAAAGTTTACACAGAAATCAAAATATGGATAGCTTTTTTTAATGTTTGTCTTTAATCGGTATAATGATTTATTTGCCTATGGTTGAGTTTTGTATTTGTTAGATCATAGGTTTTCAAACTATGGTACGCGAATCTCTTGCTATTGGTACTCGAAAGTTCAATGCTACAACGGGAAATGAAATACAGCATGTTATTGTGAAATCAAAAATTGCTTGAATTTATTGTTCTGGAAATTTTCGAAATTTTTTTAATGCGATTTAGGGTAAACGCTTTTAATTGTAAATGTTTTTTATTTATTTATTTTCTTTTTTTTTTCTTTATTTGTTAGTAAAAATGTTTTCTACAGCAAATTCATATAAAATCTGCATATTATGCTTAACATGCAGGGGGTTTTCCAGAATTAAAAATATATAAATTATAAATTTATATAAAAAAACATCTGTAAATTAAGACCTAATTTTAAATTTAATCAATGAAACAGCTTAAAATGTTGGAAAAACTTTTTTTAAACATTATGCTTAACATACAATCGGTTTTCCAGAACTAAAAATATAAAATTAATAGATTTGTATGAAAAAAATCTGTTAATTAAGACCTAATTTTAAAATTAACCAATGAAACAGCTTAAAATGTTGGAAAAACTTTTTTTAAACATTATGCTTAACATACAATCGGTTTTCCAGAACTAAAAATATATAATTAATATATTTATATGAAAAAAAAATCTGTAAATTAAGACTTAATTTTTAAATTAATCAATGAAACATTTTTAAAAGTTAGAAAATTCCTCCTTAAACATGTTTCAAATTGAAATATTTGAAGGTAAAATCTGGATGAGTGGAAATAGAAGGAAAATTGAGTGAACTTCAGGAGTTAAAGTAAAAAAAATTTCCAAGTGTATAGTTTGTAACATGTTTTTACTTTCCGAATAAGGAAAGCATAGTAATCTTGATTTGTGAGCGTGTGTGTATCTCTTAATAAACACGATAAAAACAAATACAAAAATATGCTAAACATCGAATCTGTCTTACAGCTAAAGTAACTAATATTGAACCAGACATAACGAAGCTGTGCTTGATTGTTCTCGTTAACGATATAATTGTGAATTAGTGAAATTAACCTGCTCAGTGTACGCCAATATGTCATTCGGTTTTTATTTTTCTAAAAAAACAATGTATGTATTTATATAATGATGATATTACTTTTTATCTGAATTTTACTATAAAACGCACCAATCGGAGTAAAATTTAGTAATATAATCATCCATTTTTAAATACAGTAAAATCTGCTAATGCAGAAGTAAAAAAAAAAAAAAAAAAAAAAAAAAGAGAGAAATGTTCCTTTTTAGACAAGTTTTCCTGTATTAGCTTTATGTTTATTACCTAGAGGTATGCGAAAATATGAGCTTTAATCTAGAGGTATGTCCTTCTAAAAGTTTGAGAACCCCTGTATTAGATAATAATTCGTCCATTTGATTATTTTTTTAGCAATTTATTTTTGACCACTTCATGTTTTTCTCTTATTATTTTTCTAACTAGTCGAATTTACTAGACGTTTTTGACATTTCATGTTTTCGAAGTAGAAAGCACAAAACCAAAGCGATATAAGTAAGCGTACAATTTCAATACTGGAATCTGGAGTATATTGACACAGCTGCGCCATCTAGTGGACGGAGTGAATAATGCAAATACGCGGGTTTTCAGTATGACGTCATATATGACAGAATATCTACTATCTGCGCATCTCTTGCGCATATTTTCTGATTCTTTACTCACTTATGGAAGATGAATCTTGTTTCCCAGTTTTATAGCAAAATATTTTTATTACAGTTTGTTTTGATAAAATTATGCACATTTAAAAAAAAAAAAATCACAATATCATTTTAATTTCGGGAGAAAAGCACTAATGCTACGAAAGCATTACTGCCTTTAGCCCTTAAACTAAAATGACATTGCGACTTTTTTTTAAATACACATATTTTTATCAAAACAAGCTGTAACAAAAATATTTTGCAATATATCTGGCAAACAAGATTCATCTTCTGTGAGTAAGTAACAATCTGAAATTCGTAATAGAATTTTTAACAGGGATTCTCTAAATGGCTTTGTCTGCTTCAAGAAGGAAAAAAAATCTAATTTGGCGATTTTAGGAAATATTTTGCAGTTATTGTCTGGACTCGCAAAATATTTAAACAAATACTAAATTAACAATACTTGCTCGTTTAATAGTACAACATTTAATGCATGCATTTTAAATTAAAGTGATTCTGAATATAAAATAAAATGAATTTTAAATTAAATAAATGAACTATTTGTAATTTAAATAACATGAATACAATACGACCAAAAGAATATTGGAATAAGTTTTCGATGTATCGTCTGCGCTTGATAAACGAAGAAAAGGACTTAAAATTGAATATTTTATTTATTATTAAATTCTATACATATTCTACACCTTGATAAACATTCTATTTTCATCTGGAATAGCACCGTGTATATCATTTTTTATAACTTTAGCACATCAAGAATTGAGTAAAAAATAAGACTACAAAATTCAATCTTTACACATTAACTACTTACTAATTTTTATGCGTCATTTTTCATTTCATTAAAAGAAAATAATTAAAATCGAGCATATTTAAATCAACATTTTATAATATATATCAAATAATATATATATATATATATATATATATATATTAATAAATTAAAGTTAAAATACGTAACTAACTTGTTTTGCTCTTTGGAAAAGGACATGTGAATTCTATAAGAAAAAGAATTTTCTTACAATTTCGAAAACTAGAGTTATTCAATTGCCAACATTTTGCCATTTTAACAAATAACATTAGTTCTAAAAAAGAACTGTTTTTATTTAAATAATTAACTATAATAAATAAGTCAAAAAACACGAATAAAATTAATAGAACATTCAATTACTGTCAGAATATAAATGCAAACAAATGAAAACACGATGTTGGCGCTTGCGCAGTTATTTCATAGATGTGCAATTAATAGATTATCCATAAAGAAGAAAACAGTTAGGCATCTTTCTGTTGTTCACTCCGTCCGCTACATGGCGTGCGACCTTGATTGATGTGGCCTCGCCTTTAATCCTGCGGTTACCTCTCCCATTTAAGATAAGACGCTTACCTATATCACTTTGCACAAAACTTTTAATACAATAAAATGTTGTACATTTTTCAGTTTATTTTCCAGTTTTCTATTAAATTATGAAAATTTTTTTAAATAATGATCAAAGTAATTCGTTTGTTACAAAACTATCATTTTTTTCTGGTAAAAAAAGCATTTATGAATGGTTACAATTTTTATGATATGACTATTTTGTTCCTAGAACATTTTTCAAAGCCTTTTTAACCATTTGTAAATGGTTGTTGTTTTTTGTCGAGGATGGGGCCAAATGATGCTCGCATTTTATTTTTTTTTAACGAAATTCAACGATGTTCTTTACTTTTAGAAGAATTTATATTTGAATAGGTAATAGAAAGGCATGAAATCGTTAAAAATTGTTTGAATAGGTAATCGAAAGGCATAAAATGGTTAAAAATTGAAAAAGTTACAAAATGGGTAAGCTCAAATTATCAGATATGGAAAAATCCAAAGCCAAATAGCGACGCCGAAATGAAAATCGTCTTGCAAAGCAAAAATCGAGGTCTTCAACTCATTATGTAGGCCATGGAAATCGAGGTCTTTAACTGATTATGTAGCCCATGAAAATCGAGGTCTTCAACTGATTATGTAGCCCATGAAAATCGATTACAGAAAAAAAGACGAACGCGAAAAAGGAAACAATCTAATGTTTAAACGATTGATAGTAAAGGACCATGTCTCAAGGGGCTCCAATCCACTAGCCACGGCGTTTTACAATCGGTCGGTTCTAATCGGGAAAAATTGAACTCAACGTAGGTAATTTGTCGCAATCTGTGGATAATTCGGTGGAACTGCTTTCGATTTGTAAACTGTTTTTCTTCTTGAAACTTGGAGAGTTTATCGATGAAGGTTTTGGTCGCCTGAAGTTCAATTTTTCCGATCTGTTGTTGAAGAGGATGCGACAGAATTTGGTGGACGAAATAAATTCCAAATGGTCGTATTAAATTACATTTTTTTTTTTTCATGTTTTGGAAATTTTTTTTTAGCATGAAATTCATCATTACAAAACTTAATGTGAAATGATACATATTGCATGTTAAAAAACAGTAGCCTATGAGTTTATCATAAAATAATATATTTTTGAAGATATTTGAAGTTGCTTTTCTTTAGAAAACGTTAATTTTCTCAAGCTATTACTTTCGACATGTCTTTTCAAAATTTGAATTGCTAGAAAAATTGACATTAAACACATTATTAATCATATGTCGCCCAAGTTCCTAATTTTAAAGATAGTACAGTCTATAATTATCAAAAAATGTGTAGCATTGTTAAAGTTTCTTTAAAATATTAATCGTGCTTTTGGATCTGTTTTAAAAATGTGGAAATACAAAAAATACCATAGCGCTAAAACACGTTGGGAAACTTGAGAGCTCGAATTATAAATTAAAAGAAAATTATTATCTATAATTTTCGAATTTTTAATATTAATTTCTTATGTAATACACTTTAATCGTATGCAGTCGAATATGCCTACTTCAGAAAAAGAAATACCAAATAAATACCGAAAAGGAAAGATAAGCAAAACGTATACTTTAAATAGTATACCGGAATATTAAAAAAATACTACATGTATTTGAATATGAATAATGCAATGAAGATCAAATTTCAAATTCCCATTTCAAATATGGAGTAACAAATAAAGTCGGTTAGGCATATGGGTGTAATAAATTGCTTTCGGTTTAGTTTTGTAACGTGCCAACAAATTGACATGCAAGGTTGCGCTATGGAGACATATTGGCAATGTGCCAAGAGACATCGCATTCGTAACAACGACAATTGTTCTGGTGATTTGTTCTTGAGCATGTGTGCGTGTGGTAATCTACGATTACACCATGTACAATACGATGATAAAAATAGCAAAGTGACATTTTACATTAAAATGTGTAAATCAACCGCAGAGATTTACGCAATGAAGCAATAGTACACAAGATTCAAGCGTACAACACTATCTTCAAATGCGGTAAAGAATCACTTGATGAAGACTAGTTATCTGGAAAGTTTGGTACTCAGTGTTTCAATTGTCGCCGGTGCTTCAAAAATGGATGAACATATCTTGGAAGCAGAAAATTCCCGAATTGAATTCCCTATCCGAAAGTTGCCAAACGCCATGCGATCAAATCATGCGTCTTAATATCAACGACCATCCTCCTCTTAAGAATCTATAAGTATAGAATTTGGCAGATTTTGTGCTTTATTTTGATTTAAATTTATATTTTTGATAATAAAGAACATTCTTTAATAATATCTACCATGAATATAAAATGCAAATGGCAATTTCGTTCCGGCCGCTTATAACTTGAATTCTCGAATTCTGCTGAATGGATTTTGGTAGCACTTGCTCTGTCAGTGACATAATTTTTGAGCGGAGATTTTATTAATAACATAACGTTATACGTTGCTTAATTAAAAATTATGTGGGGAGGAGGAGTTTTATGATCATGTGAATCTGATTATGAAAGATTAGCCTTTTAAAAGATTCTGCTGAATGGATTTTGATAAATTTTGGACTGTTTGGTAATTTTTAGGGACGAATTTAGTATGCAACATATTGTTCTACGTTGCTTAATTATCGAATTATGATGGAAAGTTCTATAATAAGGTAAATCCGATTATTAAAGATTAGCCTCTTTAAAAATGTATACTGGACGGATTTTGATGGCAGTTGCAATGTTGGAAAGATAATTTTTCAGGAATGGTTTTAGTATATTCCATATAGCTCTATAGTTTTTTGTCATATCCTACTGTGAAATATCATCTAAAACAGAAGTCCTTAGGAGTCCAATTTTTGCCTGACACAATAAATGGAAAATATAATAATGAAATGGCGTTCGTATTGTTTACAGCAATCTTGAAAAACATTCAATGTAAAGGTTCATATTGCTTTAAAACACAAAGTCAAGTTTTTCTATATATTTCATTTGATTCAGTGTTCGTTTGGAGAAACCAACCAGCTTAGCGGGCGAAGCCTGCTAGTAATAAATAAAAATATGCATTATAAATTTGAGATAATTCTAACTGAAAATTTAGAGCGAAAATATTTACTATTCTTACAGTTAGAATGGATATCAAACAAACGAATATTAGTTGTATTGATCAAATAAATACAATTTGAGTTATCCTTAAATTCATTTTAGATTTTCCCTTTCATTTTGCGTAGCAGCAAAACAACTTTTCTATAATGTAAGGGGGAAAAAAAACAGATCAGATACTTTGAATTTGAAAAATAACAAAAATCAAACAGAAGAGATGGGCTGAAATCAAAAGTAGATGCAAACGATTGATTCAATAGATTATTAAACCATCAATAAATAGTTGAACTAAATTGTATCATATCAATTAGCCTTTCAGATTCTTTAAAGGAATTTGTTTTATTTTGTTATTAGTTTACGCAATCTATTTACACAAATGTAACTCTGCGTTTGCAAATATTCTTATTTTTAAGTATGTTTCAATCAATATTTTTTCTACACAGAACAGAGAGTCCAATCCCTTTCTTTCATTTTTTTTAAAGGAATAAAATGCTAAGTAGATTAATTGTAAACAACGCAAAGCGTCTAAAAACTGGGAAATTGTTTACGGGTGGGGGGGGGGGAGGGAGGTTGATAAATCTTGAAAGATTCAGTAAGGAAATATCTGAAACATGTTTTGTGCTTCAAAATATAATTATTTTCATCCTTTTTCTGCAATGCTTCTACTTAAAAAATCGCGTAAAAAATTAATGAAATGGAACTTTTAATAATGCTAATTATGTCTTCGATAGGAAAAAATGTTTTATTGTTGTTTTGGCCATCCTTTCTTATAACATCGTTTCAAAATATAATTAACCATGACAGAATTTCGTAATGGAAAGCAAACAAATTTATGCATGTAAATTATGCAAGAAAATGGGTTTCTTATAAAAATAAAACTGTACTATTAATATGGATGGTTTTTTCTCTCTTTTTTTCAGTCACCAGTATAGTAATAATAATTACTTTAGCGGTTAGTTATAATAGAAAATAAACGTATTTATCAGACGTTTAATTATATCTCAAAAGAAGTTCCATGGTCATAAGTTTTTTAATACTAAATACTTCATACACATCTGCCATATAATTTATGGATATTTACTTATAATTAAAATAACAGAGGCATGTTTATAAAATAATGAATTATGAGTGATATTACTTGATTAATATTGTTAATTTCAGCATATAAATTTTGCATTATTACAAATCATATTTTAGTTGTTCCGAGTTTTTTTTTTTTTTTTTTTTTTTTTTTTTTTTTTTTTTTTTTTAAGCAATAACGATCTAATATTGTATGTCTTACATTATCTTCATGATGGGCATAAAAGCATTTTACAATACAGTGAACGAAAATACTGATATGATTTTAATTATTTTTAAGCATATGCACAGACACGCACCTATATATATAGAAATACTGTATTTAATCCTATCTGAACATTATTACATTGTTTTTCCGAACTCCATGGTTGTATTAGTAGTATTACACTTATAATGTTTCTGGCGACAAGTGAAAATCATTTCTTAACATTTTTTTTTAACTTGTGTCATCGCTGGCTTTTTTGATTCGCGAAATGGTAAATGCTTTTTTTAATCCATTATATATTTGTATCTATTGTAATTTTTGGCTTACTTTTTCTGGATTTATTACGTACGGTAGCCCAAATTTTGTACTTTTTAGCTTGTTAGGGCTTATGGAAAGATGAAATCGTACATTTTATTTTTGAAACTTAAGGTCATTTGGACCTGAAGAATCTGCCTTTTTTCCACAAATATTTCCATTTTTCCATTATTTACTGACTTTTCAATTTCTTGTTTCGCTTGAAATCATGATACGTTTTTTTTTTAAATTATAAAGGATAAAACTTCATTTTTAATTTGCAAATTCTTCATTTATAATTTGTGTATCCACAGTTGTAGATGATCATTTTTATTGTTTATAATGGTTTGTCTATGTGTGTATCTATGGGTGTGTGTATATATACATACATATACATATACATAAACATGTGGATAGGTAGACAGATATAATCAAATCCTGATAAATATAATAAATTAAAAGGAAATGCGGTAAATAAGTTGTTTACACACAGGGTTGTATTGTAATTACTAAGTAATCCTTTTTTATTTACACGCTTGCTAATAATTCTTTCTGCAAGCATTTTTATCCTAATTAGATAGGAATATTTTGCGTGCATCTGAAAATGCTGAATATTAAGAATGTACTGTGCAGTAGTATAACATTGTACATCATTATATCTTAACAAAGTAGATTTAATAATGAAGCTATGTTGTAACTGTCAATAATCCATTTGGCAATTATTATACGGATTAAAGGTATATATTAACACTATACAGACATACATACAATAAATACAATAAACCCAACTGGAGTGAAAAATTAGCCAGAGCTAGGAATCGAACCCTAACTCTGGCTAATTTTTCACTCCAGTTGGGTTTATTGTATTTATTGTATGTATGTCTGTATCGTATTTATCTGTACGTTTAACTGTTGAATGCAGGCGTTATTTATGTGTGTATGTGTGTTTTAATATAGATAGTAGTATGTGTGTTTTATTATATATTATACGGATTATTCAAACAATAATCGTAAACTCCATGCGAATGTATTTGAATGAACGTGTATACGTTTTTTTTCGAAAAAGTTGGTATATTTTGCTACGTTTGCAGATGATTAAGCGCCAACTGCAACAAAGTTTTATTCCAGTCATCAACATGCAATTTTTGCATTATGTAAAAATAATCCAGGCCTCGGAGCGGTCTCTTTTTATAAAGACTAAATCAAAACGGTTACCACCACTATTTCCTTACGAAATTTTTCCTTTTAGATTTATCTTGGAAATATTCGGGGTGAAATTTTTATTGCAGTTCTTGTAATAATCTGCCATAAGAATAATTGTAAAAAAATTAGTGATGGCCCAAAAAAGTTATCGCTCTGCAAGGCTGCCACGGGCGTCTATTTTTTTATTCTAACTGGCACCGCTTTCTCAAAACAGATATTCTTAGCGCACACTTATTTGACAACATTTGCAAGAGAAATATACTTCAAAATTTACAGAAAAATACCGGTGCGAACAGAATATAAAAATAGTCGCATGTGGCAGCCCTACCGCTCT
Organism: Maratus speciosus; assembly: GCA_963932465.1. Lineage (NCBI taxonomy): Eukaryota > Metazoa > Arthropoda > Arachnida > Araneae > Salticidae > Maratus > Maratus speciosus. The sequence goes on along the minus strand of OZ010786.1, from coordinate 50,160,780 downwards.
GAGGCCTATTTAAATCCGAATGGTCTGAAATTTTAAATATATAACTGTTGCAAAATTTTGTCGAGCCATTTCAAATTTTATGAAAATTGGATGTATAGTTTAATTACAGGGACAGTCAAAAGTGTTCCGTTACATTACGAGGAATGCGAAAAAAATTATTGGAAGTGCATTTTAATGATGTTAGAGACTATGCACCTTATGAAGTGCAAAAAATTATACATTCAGTACAATATGGGGTGCAAAAAATTATTATAAAACTAGTTATACTACGAACGCATTTCATTTGCCACGTTTGACGAGCAATTTCCAACTTGTTGTTTTTTCTTTTTTTCTGTTTTAGAATATTTTTGTGGCGAAATTGATATTTTATGTTATTTATTTCAATAGAGGAAAACCAGCTAATTCGTTGACAAACTTTAATCACTGCAGATGTGGCGGAGAAAGTACGTTAATCTCTATTTGAAATTTTATACCATTTTCATTTCCGTGTAAAATAATCGTGCTTGTTAGAATGATCATTTCTAAATGAGAAATCCCTGTGGTCTATTTTAAAAACATACAATAAATATTGTAGCAGATTGAGCGGTTGTACATACTTTACGGAAGTCTGTCCAAATCTTTATAAGTCTCTGCAAAACCAATGGAAATTAGGGTTAACATTTTAAAAAGACGAATTACCGATTTAACAGCTTGATTTTGCTGCTCAATAACATGCCATTTTAAAGAAAAGTCTATTTTTCAAAAAGTCCAGAAGGTTCGCCAAAAAAGAGTTTGAAAAGTTTGAAAATATTCCATTTTCGAATCTTGATAAAATTTGCACGGGATCATGCAAAAAAGGAACCTCTACCACTAAAAAAATAATCATCAAAATAGAACCTACATTAAAGTGTTATACGTAAAATTATTGGTAAAATTAAATAAAATTCTAGAATTGCAGAACCCGCTTTGTTTGTAGTCGGTTAAACAGGACTTCGCAGGATTAGGAGGAGAAGTAAATTTGTTTAACTAAGTTACGAGAGGAAACTAATGTTAGTTGGGGCAACTGGGCCATGATTTTACAAAGTGACTCTGGAGCTTCTGACAATTCAGCTTCAAAAAGCTAATGTTCATTTGAATTAAAGTCTGAACTTCTGTAAATGTGTTCAGTTAGGTCCCGTCTATCAGACAGAAATGCTCAAAATTACATTTTAATATTTAAAAATATAAAAATACGCATATTTCATCTTTCTTTTTTCATGGGACCAGTTGCCCCATAAAAATGGGGTAAGTGGACCAGGAGAGTCTATGTTCCACACGCATTTATTTTTTTTCATGTGGGATATCAGGTCCTGTTTTAAAAAGTGTAAACAACTTAAAAAAATTTAAACCAGACAGATCATGAAAATTATATGTCAATAAAGAGAGTTGTAAGGGAAACCTTTGCTGTCAATGTGTCTAAAAAAAAAGCACTAAAAGTGAAAATATTAGATTTATTTATACCAAAAACATAAAAATTAAGTAAATACTTATGTACTTTAGTATAAGTAATAAGTATAAAAGTCACATGGGTATGTTAAGGAAATAAATAGCAAGGTAAATCTATGAACAAACGGCTACGTAAGTACTTAAGTACTTTATCTGTATGTATCGTACATTTTCAAGGTTGGGCTATCTCGCTTCCAGGGGCAGGGTATTTGCATTCGTAATATGTCGAAATAATTTAATGGCACCAGTATTTACAAGAGAATCTATTGGAAAACAAGTAAAAGTATATTTTTGCGTACTTAATAAAGGGGAAATATTCATTATGAAATTCCGGTGCCAATGTGGCAATTAGGAATTAAAATTATGTGATGCCATAACGGCTTCACCGCCTCTCAAGGGGTCAAGAAATTTTGTTTGATATCACCCAATATGCTTTTTTAAATTTTTATTACGTAATTTTAATGAGGTATTCTATAATTTTCTTTATTGTGAGCAAAAAACAACGGAGAAATTTACTTCCCGTTGTAAGAGAAACTTAAAAAAATTATTTATAACTATTGGGGAAACTGGATCCAGCATGGTCCAGTTACCCCAGATACATGTCCCAGTTACCCCATTATTGAAAAATTTATGGGGTAACTGGGACACCGAGCTTACATTTGAAACATGAAGTAAATATGTATAGAAACCTAATAATATTAACGTAGTTATGTGCCTAATCTTTAATAGAAAAGTTGTTTAATAAAAGTACTTACAGTATTTTAATAAAAAGCCGAGGAAGTTCTACCAAATTGACGTTGTTTTTTTAAAAAAGAAACATAAATTTTCGACAACCTATCACAGCAAAGAGAGAGTTATGATTGAGTTGACACACGTTGTTTTAGGAAGTAGAAGTTAAGGGTCATTGTTCACAAAAGCTAAAACTTAAATTACATCAACGGTTTTTTATAAAATAGCCTATGGCCCAGTTACCTCGTGGGTCCAGTTACCCCAACTAACCTTATCACCTACATCTGTGAAGTTCCATACTCACACTTTGATTGAATATAAAATAAATGTATATACCTTTTGAGTTTGTATAAAATGAAGAAAAATTATTTCATTACTCTAAGTTTCATTAACTAAATAGGCTTTTAACTAACTAGTAACTCCTCAAAAGCCGGAATTGGTCTACGTTTTTAGAAACTCGAATTCTCAGAAGTCTGAATTTTTAGAAGCTTGAATTTTTAAAAAGATTGTTTCTGAATCTGCAGTTTTTTATGCATATTTACGTATGTTTATGTATATATTAATTCTGTAAAATAAATTTTAAGGTTTATAACTTCTTATTTTTAAAATATCTAATTCATTTTTAAACACTATTTGTATTTTATAGCCTGATTACGATTTTATCGGTCAAAGTATATTATTGTTAATTCCCGTCTTTAAATTTCTCAGCGTCGTGAACTGGTATATCCGTCTGCTACCCTGTAGGTTTTACTGCAATTGAAGCATTATTTAAATTTGACGCAGTATATAATTCAACAGATATAAGGCAGTTTTAAAACCTTGAGTAATGATTAATACTCTCAAGGATTATATTCATATACATAATTAAGTTTTTCATATAATCTTTGAAAAATAATCTTTTTTCAGCATTTTTAAAAAAATACAGAGAAAACAACATTACAATACTTACTTGGTCAGGGGGTTAAAAAAATACTTAAAATCAAACTTTTTCGTCTTTATATGTACAGACACACACACATACAGGGTGATTCATAAAAGATGGGCAGAACTTTAAGGGGTTATAGTACACTTAAAGACAAATAATATTAAATAGGAGACTAAGGGTCCCAGACGTATTCCCAAGGAGATAGGGGGCATTAAAGTTTAGGGTCCGAAATTTTAAATGATTATAAAACATGGAAAAATTGGTCGATTCGTTTGCGGTTTTTGCAAAAAAATTTCTTTATGCCAGTATTTTCTTGAAATAAAATTTTAAAGTTCAATTTCAAAAAATGCCGATAGGGGCGCTTTAGACTTTGGAGTAACAAACAACTATTTTTTAACGTTATTTTTTGTATTTCTTTAAATGATTTCGAAAGCTTAGACTTAAACTTAAATTTTGATCTAAAAATCTGAGTCCTAACGAGTAGTTAAGTAGCGTAAACTGAAATTTGAAATTTGAAACCCTTCTCCCCCCAGAACAAAAATCAGTTATTCCCGATCTTTGTGTCGTAGATTAGGCTCTAACTACTGCCGCGTTTTGCTAAAATTATTCTTTATGTCAGTATTTTCTTAAAAATAAATTTTAAAGAAAATTTTCAAAAAATTCCGATAGAGGGCGCTTTAGACTTTGGAGTAACGAACAACTATTTTATACCGTTATTTTTTGTGTCTCATTAAATGCTTTCTAAAGCTTAGACTTAAACTTAAATTTTCAGCTCAAAATCTGAATCGCTGAGCGTGGTTCAGTAGCGAGGGGAGGGGGCTCAAATTTCAACTTCTGAACATAGTTCAGTTTGCACTACTTAACCATGCCCAACGATTCTGTGCTGTGATACGAGGCAAAAATACAACTTTCGTCAAGGACTGCATAGTCGGAATTCACTCATAAAGGCACTGGCACAGTTGGAAACGTCGCTCATGCAAACGTTAAAGCTCCATTCCTGACGCTAGTCACCGGGTGAAGAAGGAAACAGAAAGTATGCAAATGTCAAATGGGGAAGAAGAAGAACACGTATGCAAAATTTCGACACGATTCAGGCATAAAAACCACTGAACGGTGAGTCAAGTGTAAGTCGCTGTAGTAATGAATCGGAAGATGGTGCCCTTCACGAATAAGGAAAAGGCTGAGATGCATTTAATTTACGGAGCGGCAGATGGAAATGGTGCAGAGGCACAACGAATGTACGGAGAGCGATTTCCCAACAGGCGGTTGCCTAACCGCAAAACTTTCGAGCGCTTGCACAGACAGTTGTGTGAGACGGGATCATTTCTTGCTTCCCGGTCGAATGCAGGTCGTGCAAAAAAGGACGAATCAGTAGTTGTTGCAGAAGCCATTCTGGATGTAGTAGCGGCGCAGCCAAGTACAAGTACACGAACAGTGGCTAGGCAGGTGGATACCTCACAGTCCATGACTTGGAGGGTACTGAAGGATGAATATTTGCTCCCGTTTCATGTGCAACGAGTCCAGAAACTGTCTCCAGGGGATTTCCAAATCGTATTGAATTCGCCCGCTGGTTTCTGCAGCAGAACGCGCTAAATCCACATTTTGGACGAACTGTGCTTTTCACCGATGAATGTACCTTCACACGTGAAGGTACATTTAACACACACAATGCACATGTATGGGTGGATGTCAATCCACATGCTACGTATCCACATGCTCATCAGAGACGCTTTTCCATCAATGTTTGGGCAGGAATCCTCGGAGACCACCTAATCGGACCGTACCTTCTTCCTGAACGCCTCAACGGTAAAACATACCTCACATTTCTGCAACATGTGCTGCCAGACCTGTTAAACGTTGTTCCTCCACGCATCCGGCGGGTCATGTGGTTCCAGCACGATGGAGCGCCAGCCCATTACGTACGAGACGTCCGCAACTATCTGGACATCACATTTCCGAACAGATGGATTGGTCGAGGTGTTCCTGTTGCTTGGCCTGCTCGCTCGCCAGATCTTTCACCCCTCGATTTCTTTTTTTGGGGACGATTGAAGGCTCTTATGTATGAGACACCCATTGAATCCCCCGAGGAACTGGTCGCCAGACTTTCCGCCGCTGTAGGGGAAGTGCTCGAAAAGCCTGATGTTTTCGCGAATGTTCGCCGTTCCATTCTTCGCCGTTGTTCTGCGTGCATAACCTCTGGTGGTCATAATTTTGAACATTTATTGTAATTACATGTTAATAAATATGCTTTGGTAACATAATCCTAATTTGTGTCTTTTTACCTCGTATCACAGCACACAATGTGTGGACATGGTAAACTGAACTGTGCTCAGGAGTAGAAATTTCAAACCCCTCTCCCCAGAAACTTAACCACGTCTAACGATTCAGATTTTGGGCTGAAAATTTAAGTCTAAGCTTTAGAAAGCATTTAATGGGACACAAAAAATAACGGTATAAAATAGTTGTTCGTTACTCCAAAGTCTAAAGCGCCCTCTATCGGAATTTTTTGAAAATTTTCTTTAAAATTTATTTTCAAGAAAATACTGACATAAAGAATAATTTTAGCAAAACGCGGCAGTAGTTAGAGCCTAATCTACGACACAAAGATCGGGAATAACTGATTTTTGTTCTGGGGGGAGAAGGGTTTCAAATTTCAAATTTCAGTTTACGCTACTTAACTACTCGTTAGGACTCAGATTTTTAGATCAAAATTTAAGTTTAAGTCTAAGCTTTCGAAATCATTTAAAGAAATACAAAAAATAACGTTAAAAAATAGTTGTTTGTTACTCCAAAGTCTAAAGCGCCCCCTATCGGCATTTTTTGAAATTGAACTTTAAAATTTTATTTCAAGAAAATACTGGCATAAAGAAAATTTTTTGCAAAAACCGCAAACGAATCGACCAATTTTTCCATGTTTTATAATCATTTGAAATTTCGGACCCTAAACTTTAATGCCCCCTATCTCCTTGGGAATACGTCTGGGACCCTTAGTCTCCTATTTAATATTATTTGTCTTTAAGTGTACTATAACCCCTTAAAGTTCTGCCCATCTTTTATGAATCACCCTGTATATATATGGGTCAATATCTGAAAATCGCACGATTCGCATCCACTATCAATATTATTTCATTAATTATACTATAACCAAAGACTGAAAAATGTAACATATTGTAACATTTGTTATAACAAGTGAAGAGCTGAGTGGAAGAACATGTTATGTTACATTTTTTTTTAAATTATTTTATCTTTTGTACGAAGGCGTTATCAGGTATTCTATCACATGGTAAAGCTAAAATACCAAAATTCTATTTAGCCTTGAAGATTTAAGACATTATTCATTAATATTTAATATTTTATTATTTAATAATGTAAATAATATTAATATTTTTTTAATATTTAAAAATTAAATATGAATAAGTTTTTTTGATAGATTTCAGTACCACACCTGTTACTATTTTAAACACATGGTATCAAACAGAAAATAAATCATTAAAATTGACAACAAAAACTTTCACATCAAATTTCTTCAAATGTAATTTTTGTTACTTAACATGTTCTTCCACTCAGCTCTTCAATTACCAATGATAAATGGACATATAATGATGTAAAAATAATTAATATTAAGCTTTCAAAAAACGAAATCATCATTTCAGCCCCTGTCCCCAGGTACAAATATACAATATTAAACATATGCTGTAAAAATTTCTATAAATATTATTAACTTTTGCTATTATATATTTATACCTATATATATATATACAGTATGGGAAAATAGAATTTTTCTTTATTAGTATCGATTGCATAGAAAAATATTGTAGTAAATATATTTGTCCCTGAGGTTGACCATCGTCTCAGCCCCTCTAAACACTGTAGGTGCAGATTCATGGTCACCAGTCGCCACGCCAATTTTTGACGTTTAAGTCGTCATCCTTTGGCGAATTTCGTGCTTTTTCCGCGATCCTTTGACGAAAATCGAGGGTTTTTTCTGCGATTCTTTGACGAAAATTGCTGGGGGATTTTTTCGCAATTCTTTGACGAAAATCGCGATTTTTTTCGTGAACCTTTGACGGAATTTGCAGGGTTTTTTGAGATCCTTTGATAAAATTCGCGTTTCTTCTGCAATCTTTTGACGACATCTGCGTTGTTTCTCCGACCCTTAAGTTGTTTTTTTTTCTTCGTGATCCTTTGACAAAATTTACGGATTTTTTCGGGATTCTTTGAAGAAATCCTTATTTTTCCCCTGATCTTGGGACGAAGTATACGCTTTTTCTGCAAAGATTATCGAAATTCACATTTTCCCGTGATTTTTTGACGAGAAAAGCGGTTTTTTGCGATACTTTTACAAAATTTGTGTTTTTTGGGGGGATTCTTTGATGAAATTCGCATTTTTTCCCTGATCCTTTGACGAAATGGACGATTTTTTTGAGAAAATTGGCGTTTTCCACCATCCGTTGATGAAGTTTGCCGGTTTTTTTGCAATCCTTTGACGAAGTTTGAGTTCTTTTCCGCTGACAATTGACAAAATGGATTTTTTCAGCGACCATTTGTCGAAATTCTCGATATTTTTCCGTGATATGTTTTATGTCCGAATTTTCGGTACCGAAAGTCTAAAAAATATAGGAAAATTCGGATCAGAATCACCTTTGTAACAATATGCAATAATATTTTTTTAAGATAATTTTTCTTGTGTAATCTTGAAAAACAAATGTTTGAATTGTATTTTGATTTTTGTAGTGCAAAATAATCTTACACATTCACATTTTATTTTCATATGTTCTCTTATATGACAAAAATATAAGATATAATGAAGGGAACGAACATTTTTTTCCCAACTGGATTAAGTCATATTCAAGGCTGGAGTAGCACAGTTGAAGTTTATTCCAACAGAGCGAAAAATGTCCAGACCAGGGATCGAACCTGGATACTTGGCGTGCCGTGCCAATGCCTTACCTGTTAGGCTATCCGGACCGATACCTGGCTGACATAATTCACTCTTATTAGTTGGACTTGGCTGCGAACTGCAGCGCTAGTTCCATTCATCCGAGCTATAACTATAGCATTTACATGATGAAACTACTTTAACACGGAAACTCCTGTATACCATGTAATTAGGTCATAATGAAGGGAACGAACATTTTTTTCCCAACTGGATTAAGTCATATTCAAGGCTGGAGTAGCACAGTTGAAGTTTATTCCAACAGAGCGAAAAATGTCCAGACCAGGAATCGAACCTGGATACTTGGCGTGCCGTGCCAATGCCTTACCTGTTAGGCTATCCGGACCGATACCTGGCTGACATAATTCACTCTTATTAGTTGGAGTTTCCGTGTTAAAGTAGTTTCATCATGTAAATGCTATAGTTATAGCTCGGATGAATGGAACTAGCGCTGCAGTTCGCAGCCAAGTCCAACTAATAAGAGTGAATTATGTCAGCCAGGTATCGGTCCGGATAGCCTAACAGGTAAGGCATTGGCACGGCACGCCAAGTATCCAGGTTCGATCCCTGGTCTGGACATTTTTCGCTCTGTTGGAATAAACTTCAACTGTGCTACTCCAGCCTTGAATATGACTTAATCCAGTTGGGAAAAAAATGTTCGTTCCCTTCATTATGACCTAATTACATGCTATACAGGAGTTTCCGTGTTAAAGTAGTTTCATCATGTAAATGCTATAGTTATAGCTCGGATGAATGGAACTAGCGCTGCAGTTCGCAGCCAAGTCCAACTAATAAGAGTGAATTATGTCAGCCAGGTATCGGTCCGGATAGCCTAACAGGTAAGGCATTGGCACGGCACGCCAAGTATCCAGGTTCGATCCCTGGTCTGGACATTTTTCGCTCTGTTGGAATAAACTTCAACTGTGCTACTCCAGCCTTGAATATGAATATAAGATATATTGTTTTTCTAATATTCCCTACTGCCATGATTGCTTTAGCTTATTCTTATAGGTATTTTTCTTTACCTCTATCTTGCCCAACTTTATCTTCTAAATATACATAGCTTAAGATTTATATTACGCGTAATTTATATCCAAATTTAAAAAAAAAATATGTAAATAAATGAAATGTACGCATTTGATGTAATTAGTCTGTGTTTCTTTTGTATATGTGTAGATTATTTTTCACTTTGAATTCCTGATTTTTTTCTCCATATAAACGCTATTCCTTTTAAGCCTTTCTTTCACAATGTGGCGACTGGATTATTTGGGTTTAGGAGCCACTGGCTCCTTAAAATTTTTGGGAATCTGCACCTATACTAAACACACATTTAGGTTAATAGATACTAGGTGGCGCTGGCAAAATTATTTCCATTGCAACAGCAACTAAAGTTCAACTAGCCACCATGGATTAAGGTAAGTTGTTCTTATCTTTGTTTTATATTTAGAAATATTTAGTTTTTGTTTTGAATAGGGATGGGTATTTTTTATAGCATCATTCATGTCCCCAAATTTAACCTTTTTATTTAAAAAAAAAAAGGCTTATTGCAATTTTATTTATGTAGCATACAAATGCCACATGGCATATTTAATAATTTACATGTGTGCAAAATGATTCAACAAAATGGCTGTGCAGCTATTAAAACAAAAACATCACCTCAGTCCCAAATATTAGACACTAATTATGATGTTAACAGACACTTTCTTCCTTAAAAGCTTATCTTACGCATAAAATATACATCCTTGATCTCAAAACACTACAGCATTTAAATGACAAAACATGCATCATAGTATATAATTGTTTGTGGTAGTTTGTACATTAATTTTAAAATATAAAAAAATTAGAATGAAATTGTCCGGTTTTCAGATATTGACCCATATACAATTCTCGTCTAATTAATTTTTTCCATGTTTTTTTTTTTTTTAATTCACAATCAAACTACACATATATCAAATTTCTCCATTAGAGAATGTTTTAAAAGTTTGTAAATTAACACAATCAAATTCATTCAGTCCAAATTTATCTATAATGTGAAGTTAATAAATCTTTAAATATTGATAAGGATTTCAGTAAATTATTGTTCAAATTATATAGAAATAAGGAGGAAATATAACTCGAAAACCTGAAGAGATAAAATTGATCCCAAGAGAAAACTTAGCTGAAAGAGGAAAATAGCTGAACAAAAGAGATATAAACACATATTTAAAGAAAAATCAGACTAAAAAACGTCAGACATTTCGAGCTTCATATGTATGTACTCGTATATGTAGCCGAATTAAATTTAATCAGATACTGGGATTATACCTGAGAATGTATGATACACATAAATCTATTCATCCATTAAATTAACATTCTGATAATCATTTTCAATTTGTGAACGGCGCAGTGGTTCCAAATTCTCGATTCTGGTTCTGTGGGAATTACGTGATTAAGTTATACAATTACATGCATAGAAAAAAAATACTGACGCAGTAATTCGCAATTTAAAAAATTTAAAATAGGGCAGCATTTCCCTTTTTCCTATAATTGTTAATTGCCGAATATATTCGTGTAAAAATAAATCCCCTGAATTCTCAAGTGAAAATTTACAATATATATATACCCCATATATATAAAATCTAATGAAACGATTTTATGAAACGACTGATTGTGTTCCACGGCTATTTCTCCTAAAATATGGAAGGTTTGGGGGTAAAATTAACACCAATTATCCGTATTCACTTACAGATGTCAAAACTGGTGTTAAAATTTTTAAATTTGAATTAGTTTGCGAGATATTAATATTTTTCTAATTTTAATGACATTTGATCAATGATGGCAACAAAGTTACTCCATTTTTGTTGAAAAAATGGGATAACAGGGAAAAACTATAGAGATTATTAGCTATCTTCTTTTACACTATTTTTAAATTGAAATTATCTTTTATTTCAATGCATTGTGAAACAATATAGTCATTAAATTATGTTTTTCAGGAAAATTTGAAAAAATAAAAATTAGATTTGTTTTTGCCGCCATTTTCAAATTAAAATTGAAAAGTGAAATTATTAAAAACTGAAAGGAAATTTTAAAATAAGAATTAAATGGCCACGTTCTAAAAGCTGAAAATATGGAAATTTTACATTAAAATATTTACGCGTAAATGGTAAAAAAGTGCGAAAACTTTAAAATAGTTTAATTTTACACGCGAAACGCATTTAAAGGTGATAATTACGTCCGTTAAATATCGTCATAGTTTAAGTGTCTAAAATAATTAAATTATTCGTATGGAAAACTTTTAATGGTCATAACTTTTATTACGTCAACGTAATTGACGTAATTGACGTAAACTTTTATTACGTCATATTTAAAAAGCTTAATTCTCAAACAATTTTAAATTAAATAATATATTTACACCTGAATCTTAAAAGAGAAAAAAAAACTTTACAATAACTAAATTATTACATTAGGAATGCATTTAATAGCGAAAATTACGTCATATATTAAAAGGATTTATTTAAATCAATTTTCATTACATGGAGAATTTTATTGTGACGTCACATGATATAAAAGTAGTGCGGCTAGCAAATTTGTCTATATATTACATCACTTGATCCAACATAAATACAAGTAAATGTATGCGCAAAATACTTTTGATTTATTTTGTACGAATTGCTATTCGATAAATACATATTAGAAAATATGGATATTTTGTATCAATTAATATATATAATATATATTGTAAAAAAAACATGAAAATATGCATGATGGCTTATTAAAATAGAGAAAAAAAATTCCCGAATAAGCTATATATGTTCCTGAAAATAACTAAAACTCGATCAAAACATAAAATATAAGCGTAAATTTTCAAAAAACAATTTTTTCAATACCGTGGATCAGAAAGATATTCCCAAGCAGGCGGAGTTTTTAACAGCGAACTTAATACACTGCGAGGCGACTGCACAGACTATCACCTCATAGAGTTGGTGGCTGAAATTCCAGAATTAGACAGAACAGGTTTAGCATATTAAAATGCAAAAAGTCTGCCAATTCATATTGGTAGAAACTCCCTGTAGAGGCGATTTTGGAGGTTCATCGGTAGGTTTATCATTGTGTTTCCCTGCCTCCAAAGGTATGAAAGCATAGATGGCTAGGAGTAGGAAAACACAATAATAAACTTATCAGTAAACCACTTAAATCAGGTTTATATGCGTTTTTCATCAAGATAGGCTTTGTCAGACCAGTTGCATTTTAATATGGGAATAGAGTTTTAATTAATCTTGGAATTAATTAATCTATCAACTCGATGAGGTGATGATTTGTGCAGCCAACTCCCGGGCTATAAAGGAAGAATTTTGTCCATAGTCAAAATCGTTAGAGCCGTTTTTTAAATAAAATTAGCTTGACCCATAGTGACTCAAATATGACCCACTAATCAAAATTTCTCAAACATGTGACCTAGCCTAATAGTCTTCTCGTGCCCAAAAACGGTTGGATGTAAAATTTAGTTAAAATCGTTTGAGCAGTTTTTTAGATATAATTATTTTGACCCTGACCCATTATGACCCAAATTGACCCACTAATCGAGCTTTCTCGAACATGTGACCTAGCCCAATGGTTTTCTTGTGCCCGAAATAGGTTAAATACAAAATTTAGTCAAAATCGTTTGAGCCGTTTTTAAGATAAAATTTACACACACACACACATTTTTTGCTCGTATTATAACATAGTATCTTTGCATATTATTGAGCAGTGTGAACACTTTATGTACAGTGGTGGCCAAAATTGTGAACATTTTTTTTTAATTTTCCTGTTTTATAACTCTCTGTGCTTATAGAATATATTGTTTCGTAGGATAACTTTTCACTGACTTGCAAGACCCTGAACATCTTCAATTTTTCCCTAACTCGTGCTAAGTCAAAGACATTTTTCTACTTCTAATTTTTTTCTAAAATTATTTGGCATATACAGGAGTATATCCGGTAATTCGATTTAAAATCAGAATTTATATCATAATATCTTATTTTTATTTGCTTTAAAGGGAAAATACGAAGAAAAAAAAATGTTCACCTTTAAATATAAAAATATAATAAATGTTAAAATATGAAAATAAATGAAAAAATTAATAGCTCGAAAAGTATTTATCAGAAAAGGATTAGACAAACTGCGTTAGAAAGGTAAAAAAATGTATTTCTTTTTTGAAATAAATTTGAAATCTAATGATTATGCCTTTTTTCAAATAGTGAATTTCAAAAATTACCAAATTTCACAATGGAGTACTACACTGTAAAAAAAAAAAAAAAAAAACTACATTTTTACAGTACAAAGTACTCTTTATCTTGCGCACAAACTCGATCACACTGAATGTGCTGTATCTTTCTTTGGTTTCCTGACTTTATTAACATGGAAAATACAGTAGTTGCGTAAAATTAGCAGCACAATGTGCTGGCAATTTGGACGCCAGTAGTTTGTGCTGTAAAAAAAATGCGTCCAAATTGCCAGCCCATTGTGCTGTTAATTTTACGCAACTACTGTATTTTCCATGTTAATATAGTCAGGAAACCAAAGAAAGATACAGCACATTCACTGTGATCGAGTTTGTTCTGGCAAATCTACAGTGTTTTTTTTACAGTGTATATTGAAACCTTCACGCGTAAAAAGATAATGATAACGGCAATGCGCCCTGGCATGTATACTGGCTATAGCACGAGTCACATATCATAGTAGTCTCACTATTCTGTTAAAATATAAAAGTGAATAATGATATCACGAGTGCATGATTTTTATTTAGTTCTCAACAAATATTAGATGCGCCATTTCTTTTTAATTGTGAATAATACAGGTGAATCCACGTATGACCTCATATTTAAAACGGATATAGGGTTAAGCATGGCTTTAACAAGAGAAAGTGATATCATGAAGGGCTTTTCATGAATTTAATTTTTTTTTTCAATTTTTTTCAAGAATCAAAACTATATTTATTTAGTCTTAGGAAACATTTTTTTTTTTCAATACTGGTATAAAAGTAAAATTTCTCAAGGCTTTCAATATATTAAAAAAATTGCGCGAGATTCATAGTCCGTACGGTGTTTAATTTTGAAATTGATTTTTCTAATCAAGCATATTTAAAACACCTGGCAACGCCAGGCATTTCAGCTAGTAAATGAATAAAACGTCAAGAAATGTTTCAAATAATAATTTTGGAATTTTTACTCTTAATGTGCTTTATTCTTTTTTTTTTTTTTTTTTTTTTTTTTTTTTTTTTTTTTTTTTTTATGATTAAACAATGTAAACAACAAATTATCTTTTTAAAGTATAATGTATAATCTCAGAAACTAAATATCATTTAATTCATTGTCAGTACTTTAGGATATGTGTTTCAGGTGCAATCCGTACAATTATTCATGATCAATAAATACTATATATCATTTATCAAATGATTACAGATTAGTTATCAACTGCTAGTGTATATCAGTAGGTATCATTAATTAGTAATCAACTCATTCTAGTGCAAATGATTTCCGGTAATCTATTGATTACTACTATAGTTGCAGTGAATTTGTTAACGTTTAAACGACGGATATGCCTGTTTGTAATATAACTGACAAACAAAATCCTATATTTAATTAATTATTTAAAAAAAAAAAACTTAAGAAGACATATTTCGAGCACCGTTAACGCAACTAAAAATGATCTATAAGTACTATACTTCAAATATCAGTTGGTTATTGTTCAGTTGTCAATTGCTCGCTTATATCAATAAATACCATTAACCCTTAACAGTTCAAGACCGCAATATGCGCGGCGTAGAACTTATTTATTGTTAGGTCAAATGTCGAATATATTGGGACAAAAGTTATTTTATATGTGTTTTTTTTTTATTATTATTATTAACGGTCCAATTTTACAATTTTAATGAATATAAAAATTTAAATCATCTCATTAGCTTATAACTTTCAAAATATATCGTTTTTTACTTTATATTTGATATACAAATCTAATTTATCTTTGTATGAAAATAGATTTGGACCTAGCGGTAAGCAAACTTGAAATACTTCTGGACCGTTAAGTGTTAATAAATAATCAACTGATTACGATGCAATTTTTACTTATTTTCGTTACTCGGCTAAATATCAAACCCCCAAATAGATCAATAAAGAAGTCAGATGATAAAAGTGGTAAGTGACAAAGTAAAAAAAAAGAAAACTAATCATATAATTGAGTATGATCAATAGGTACCAACAGATGGTCCTCTACCACGTGTGAAATTACTATTTGAAAAAATATAATACTCACAGAGATTTTAATTGATAAAGGGCATTTGATAATAAACACAGATAAAGATTTGGAGCATAGCAGCTCAATTTCTCAAAATGATGATTGTCTCGCTTATCACCTATATCATCTGAACTCTTCAAATATTAATTAGTAATAAAATTATCCCGATGTTTTATAATATAAATGCTAAAGACGTCTAAGAAAACATAAGCACATAAGAACTTTTTCATCTATCGGAAAATCAACAGAGCTAGTACAATTGTTTTCTAGCTACACGTTAATTTTTATTATGTAACTTGATAATTCTTTAGCACTTAAATCAAAAATGCCATTTAAAAAAATCTTGCTGAATAAAATATTTTTGGCTTACTTTTCATATCATTTGACAGTACAATTAATGCAACTAATGTCTTAATGTATCATTAATCACTGTTAGAAATTTTAGTGCTACATTGAACCAAAATATGGATGAAAGCTACTGCAACCTAGATTTGGTATCTTGTTGAACTATGGAAGTTTCTTTCTTTAATAATTTAAAGCTTTCTGTGGTTCAACGATTTACCAAATCAAGGTTGCAGCTAATTTCATCTATATTTTAGTTCAATGTAGCACAGAAATCCTTAGAGTGATTAGAAATAAAATTATTTTTATTTTTCTAATACAAATGTAAAGACATGTAGAAATAAATAAACACAAAAGATGATACTATAAATTATATTAATTAGTAACAAGCTAACAGAGTACAATTTAATTCTAATAATAAATTTCTATATGTTAGCTGCAAAATTTTTTGACACGTAACAACGAAAATCTCTTTTTAAGAAATATTTTTACCTTGGAAAATTAAATACCATTTGATTTAGTATGAAAACTTAGTATGAAACTAACGATACTCAGAACATCACGAATCACTAATAAAATAATCGAAGTATTTTAATAGAAATTCTAAAACCTTTTTTATTACAAAAGAAAATAAACAAAAAAGAAATTTTAACTGTCACTAATCAGCAAACGATTGATACCGATGCAATAAGTTTGTGATTATACATTAATCCCTAATAAGTTTATTATGAATTCTTCAGCATTTTAACGACAAAAATATACTTTTAAGATATACTTTAGCTTGCTATATTAAATACTACTTACTCAACTATGTAACCTTTAGGCAACATATTTCATAAGTGCATTTAATACAACTCGTGGTGCTCAATAATTATTATACATAAGCTATCAAGTTACCAGAAATAAGATATCTGCAATAAGCTGATTAAAAAACAGTTATAAATGCATATTAACAAATACCATAAATTAGTCTTCAACTGATTTTGTGGTCCTTCAATGGAAATTTTAGACTTCTTTGCATAAAGTCAAAAAACAAAAATACAAAAAGAATAGAAAAACAAAATTTATACTTTTTAATTATTTATTTATTTACTGCCGTTAATATGTAATTTTAGTCTAACATACTTTATATACTTATAAGTATATAATATACGCACTTCTTAAAAAAAAAAATAATTGTTCAATATTCTATAAAGAGCCATTTTTAACCTACTTTATATATTGTAAATGTTAATTTTAAAGTAATAAGCATTTATGTATTTATAGAACTTATCGTTAATTTAGAATTACCAATTAAATGTTGTTTAAATAATTAGGACAGTTTTAGGCTTCATATTTCAAGTGCATTTAGCAAAATTGATAGTGATAAATAGATACTATGTATCCATTACAAATTGCTTAAAGATTCATTATCAGATAACCACTTATATCACTGAATATCATTAATTATTAATTAACAGATTTTTTTACTTTTTCAGAACAAATGACAATAATCTCTTGAAAAGAAGAATAAACGCAGAGGGAAAACTTATATATTTTCTTTTTTCTATATCATATCGTTTGTGTTATTCTTTATTTTAGAGCTTGACGTACATTATGTGGATTTCTCTGAAGCACACTAATTACCCAGTACATTCCAAAAAAGCCGTTTTCTAATATTCTACGTAATATACGGCATCTTTTAGAGTAATTCTTAAATATTAATTATTTATTCACTTACAAAACTCAGTAATATATTTTTTACTAGTAATCAAAATATTCATTTTGTCTTTTAGTACAAATTATAAAAATCTCTTGAAAAGGAGGTATGAAATGCGAAAGAAAAAGTTTTTCGTCTTCGTATGCTCATATCATATAATTTTCGTTCAGAAATGTGTTGTTTTATTTAGAACGAGACATATAAGGCACAGATTTCTCTAAAACAGAGCTAATAACTCAGAACATTAAAAAAAAGGTTTTTATGTAATAAGTGTTATTCGTTAACTTTAATCCTGAAATAATATAATCATTTCCTGCACTTACAGAACTGGTCATTTATTTTAGAACGGTTTATTTAAAGAAATGTGAATTTGGAATGAACTGAAAAGACCATCAACTCGAGACCATTTAGTTTAATGACAAGCTGATGAGAACGTTCCAAAGATGATCTGTAGTTTAAGAGATGCTATAGGAGAGAAAGTACTACAATGCGTTAAATAAAGTTTAGGTCTGTTAACAAATACGGCTATGGCAATAACAAAGAGGTATCTTTTTAGTTCACAGGCTATCACAGCCTGAGAGCTAATGTGCCCACAGGTTCTGTACGTATGTATGTACGTACGGATGTACGCATGTACGCAACGCGATAGCTGTTGATAGAAATATCCGATTTGCTTCAATTATTTTTCTAGTTTCATTTTGATAAGGCGCTTCCCTGATTAGTTTTAGAGGTTCATTGGTTAAGTATAAAGGGGAAACGGAGGGCTAATGCCTCCCCCTTAATTTAAATAAATTGGGTTTTTCTATCCGATTTGCTTCCAATTTGGTATACCGGTTTATTCTGATAAGGTGCTTCTCTGATGACATTTGAAGACTCATTGGTTAAGTAGAAAGAGGGGAAAGGAAAAGGGTTATGCCTCCCCCCTTAATTTCTTTTTCAAGGAGTATTATTCTTTGGAATAAGTGTATAATATACAATTAGTGTGAATAGCCTGTGAGCTCAATGCTATCAGTTTAACTGGGCATTTTTCTTTTTATTTTAATTATTTCTCATTCACAAAAAATAATTTCATGAATTAGTCGACATAAATAGTTATAGTCCGAATTACAAAGCTTGTTATTTTAGAAGAAAATGAGTATAGGCGTTTCGAAACCAAAGCACAAACAAACATATCTAATAAACTACAGTAATTATTTCATATTTTTTAATTTATTAGAAATCAACACACTCTTCACTGATGGTTCAGGCACAGAGACTGGCGTGGGCGCAGCCTTCTGCGCCACGGAGGGCACGGTGGTGGTCCATCAGTGGTCTGCAAGGCTAGATGATAATAACTCCGTATTCCAAGCGGAGCTCTTCGCAATACTAAACGCATTAGAGTGGGTGGAATCCCACTCTAGCAATAGTATTATCATCTACAGTGACTGCCTCTCTGGCCTGCAGGCAATACAGGCACACAGGACAAAACATCCTCTAGTACTGCAAATCAAACTAAAACTTAAGAATCTCCTACATCGTATCTCACTAGGTCACGTCTCGGCTCACAAAGGTATCTTTGGCAATGAACTAGCAGACAACCTAGCGAAGAAGGCCACACAGAAAGAAACAAGAGACACACACCTCCCAGTGCCCCAGTCATACGTCAAAAGGGTCCTTAGAGCAAGGATACTGACGCGATGGCAGGAGCACTGGGATACTTCAAAAAAGGGCAGGCACACATATAAGCTAATTCCTAAAGTTTCTCTCACACTATATAACTTAATACCCTACACCACTAGCTTCTTAACAGGACATGGCCCTTTCATGGCATATCTGGACCGCTTCAAAATAAGATCCACTGCCACTTGCGTCTGCGGTGAAGATGGCACTATAAGTCACCCGTACTACAGTTGTACTCTCACGCAACGCTGGCACTTGAGGCGTCCAGACATACTGCCAGTCAACTGGCTCCAAAACGTCCTTTCCCGCACCCTCCTACTCAACAAATTAAAACACATTCACAATTTCCTTACATACTTAACAAACTTAACTTAAGCCCTGGTTCTGCTTATCCAGTCTCACTGCCACCATATCAATCTTCAAACAGCACCAGAATCCAGTCCTCTTTGTAGTCTCCAGTAAATTCTCCTACTCATCAATGTGTGGTTTCCTACGATCGCAAGAGCCTCTGCTCGTGCTTCTGACCATTCTATCAAGAGATACATCTCCAATGGACGCTTGAGTATCTGCTCGTGCCATCTTACTTGTGCCACACAAAGCATTACATCTCCAATGGACGCTGAGTATTTGCTCGTGCCATCTTATTTGTGCCACGCAAATCATTACATCTCCAATGGACGCTTGAGTATTTGCTCGTGCCATCTTACTTGTGCCACGCATTCCATTCTTTTCCTTTCCTGCCGCCCCTTGTCGCGAGAGGGGTTCCTACCCCGGAGGCCAGGATCAGTGATGTTTATTATTATTATTATTATTATTTATTTTATTTTATTTTTACTTTAAATGTTCTCATACTCCCGCCCTCTGTCGCGAGTAGGCGTTTTCCTGGCGGGAAGGCATTCGTCTAATTTTTGTAATCCCACTTTGTTCTTTTTCAAATAAATTCTGGGTTCTGTGGTCGGTGGTGCATAGACGCCCTTATCGGGTGAGCGTCGCCCCTTGAGCATTTTGTGTTTGTCCGTCTGCATACGGTCGGACAGGGCTGTACTCACTATAGAGCCCAACGTGTCGGGGAACATACCGGGAGAGACGTTAAGCTCTAAGGGGCAGGCCTAGCCGGCCCTGAGCAGTCTCTCTTAGGCTGCCTAACATTAGTTTTAAATTCGTTTATAACCAATAGATTCTTTTAGTATAAACAATCTTTTAGAAGCAAAGCAAAAATAATGGAGAAAAAAAAAATTACATCATTATTTCGCTCATGTCATAATATTTGTTTTTCAGCGTATTTCATTTAAAACCAGATATATAATTAGCAGATTTCTCTATAACACAGCAAGCTACTTAGAGCATTCTAAAAAAAGTTTTATATAATATGTCATATTCGTTAATCGTAATTCCGAAATATTAATCATTCGTGCATTTAGTAAACTCAGCATTTATTGTTAAATACTTGATTTAATGTAGGGGCCTTCATTCTTTTCTTCTTAAAGTCGTTCGCCAACACAAATTCCAAAAGAGAATCTTCTATCTTATTTAATTTAATTTTTTTTTTTGTTTCTGTTCTACAGTATTAAGCGTTTGGTGGCTCTCGGGACACGGGTTTTAGACCCCTAATTTAAAGAAATATTTATTTGAAAGGATCAATGAGGAACCATTAAGTTGTATGGCAAGTTAATGGACACTTCTGACGATACTTTGTTGTTTCAGAGCCATTAAGGGAGAGAAAGTACTTCGATTCGTTATATAAATTTTTGTTCTACTAACAATATCATTATGTAGCTCAGTCTTTAAATTATTTGTAATTTACAAAATAATATTTCACGAGTCAATCGATGTAAACATTTTACTCCGAAAAGTCAATTATTTTAGACATAAAACAGTACACACGTGCTTCGAAACCAAAGCGCGCACATATATTGTGGAGTATAATAATTATTTCAATTTTCTAGGTTTACTACCAATCAACTTATTAGTAACATAAGTAAATTCATTAATAATGTAGTAATCAACAGATTTTTTTAGTCTTTTTTACAAATAATAATAACAGCTTTGCGAAAATCATAAATTCAAAAGAAGAATTTTTACCTCTTTATTGTGTACATATAATATAATTTTAGACTTTTAGGATATATTATTTAGATTCAAATCGTATATTATATGAGGGTTATCTTTAAAGTAAAATGCGTTACCAAATATCTATTTAAATTTCCTGCACTTGCAGCAATGTGCATGCGCGAATTCTCGGCATTACTTGCGCTATAGCAGACGTCAGTTGTGCACATACGGTGACAGTGTGTTGCTTCAGAATGAGCGATAAATATTTTCAAATTGATTGGTCATCCCGCCGATTGTGAAATACGGTCAGTAATCCGGTTTTCGACACCAACAAGCCGGTTTTGGCCTTCTGTCTTCCGTGGTTTTGTTGTTTTGCGACACTGAATGGCCACACAACCTCCTTAACCCCTTGGGGACGAGCGACACGTATACGTGCCGCATGAAGCGCTCAGAATCCTTGTTTTTCCTCACCAGTAAAATTTTACTGTAAAAATTGCCTTATTAAATCAGCGCATTTTCTCGATTCAAGAAGACAGAAATTTCTGTTTTTAAAAAACGGCGACAAAAGATTAAAAATTTCGTAAAAAGCTCCCGTCCCGAAGGGGTTAAACACAATCTCTGATCGAATTTTTCAGGTGTGAATATCCTTTACATCCTCTATATAGTCCAGACGTTGCACCGAGGGACTATTACCTGTTCCGATTCCTGAAATCATTTCTCGGCGGTCACACTGACGATTCAACACTGACGAAAACTTCACAAGCAGAGGCATCCTACGAGGGTTACAAAAACACCTAGGCCATTACGAAAAATGCTTGAACAGATATGAAAACTATGTAGAAAAGTACAAAGAGGCATGAAGAATCTTGTAAAGAAAATCTAACTATGCTTAGTATATTTTTATTTATTGTAAAACGGACCTTACTTTAAAACTAACCTTCGTAAACAGATTTTTCTAAAACAGAGCTAATTTAGCTACTGCATTTTAAATGAGTTGTTTTTATGTACAGCATCATTTTCTTAAATCTCAATTCTGAAATATTAATCATTCGTACATTTACAAAACTCACCATTTATTTTAAAACCGTTAACTTAAAGAAATATGAATTTTGAAAGAAACTGAAAAAGATCATCGATGTGGGACTATTTAGTTTAATGGTACGTTAATGGACACGTTCTGAAGATACTTTGTAGTTTCTAGAGCCATTAAGGGAAAGACTAAAGTACTCTTCATGGTTCTATAACTTTTAGGTCTAGTAACAATGCGACTAATGACAGTAACAAAAAGCGATATGTTTTAAAAATAATTTTTTATTTACAAAATAATATTTCATGAATCAATCACTATTAAAAATTTTACTCTGCACTTCCGAGTTTGTTATCTTAGACATAAATCAGTATAGGGGAGAAATGGGGAAATCACATCCATAGAGTAATACCGACCATCAGTGTTTTGAAAAAGAAACGCTCAACTTTGAGTGATGCCTATCATCATGACCTCTCTTGTGAGGCCAGCGGACAAAGTGTGTATGGTTTTAATGATGTAAGTGGATGTTTACATGCCTTTTCTCACCTAAACGATTTACCAGCATTTTAATCTATTATTTGGTGGTTTACTCTTATTAATATGAGTTAGTTTTTCATTATATCTTGTTTTTCTTTCGATTTTACCTTATGTACTAGTTACTTAGTTCCAACTGGATGGCTTGGATAGTTAATTTTGAGGTGTTTGGATAACTTGATAAGCTTTTTTGAAAAATTCAAACAATGCAGGAATGACAGGGGCCCTCATGCCTTTGTGAAACCACAGCCATGGCTGTGACTTCCGTGATTTCCCAACAATGTTTCTATCCGAATTTCAAGTGTATTTAATTATACAGGTGCTGTTTACGTTCATTTTTACCTGATGTGAAACTAAACAATTACTGTGTATATATATATTTATTTTAGCAAAATTTCTAATGAAGATGAAGTTATTTAGGCAAGTAGAATTTTTTTTTTTCAAGCAAATTTTTAGCAAAATAATTATATTATCACTTCATTTATGATTTTATTTATTTAAGAATATTGTTGATTTATAAATTTCTTTATTTAAAGATGCCAAGAAACAAACCAAGTACAACAGACAGAGCTTCTTGGACAGAAGAGGACTTTCACTTGCACTACACGAAGACAGAAGGATGCACTTTGCGTTAAGCTTGCATCAAGTTCAACATCGCTTTCAGCTCTTTCCAAGAAAGATTAAAAGAGATAATACAGGTAAACCTAGGAGTAGGAATGTGGCCACACTCACTGAAAAACAAGAAAGGGGTTTGGTACAGCACATTATGCTTTTTTCAAATCTATTCTGCGGTGTGGCACCTATACATCTTCGAAATTTTGCATACCAATAGGCCGAAGCTAATAATGTAAAACATTCATCCAATAAAGATGCTAAAATGACAGGATATGATTGGTTTTAAGAACTAGTCAAGATAAAGGAAGTCTGAGGCGACATCAATCCACAGAATATCAGCCTTCAACACAGAGGCAGTTGAATGTTTTTGACAACCTTGAAACTGCGATGCCCTAGCACATTTCCTTTAAGCATGGACGGGATTATCCGAATAGTAGGGTAATGCCGTCCAATCCCCTTTATTATTATTTTTTGGGCCCTCCAACTCATATCATGTTGATATTTGGCCAATTAATCGTATGACGTGTGAGACGCCATTAATTTTGTGAGAAAATCATGAAAAAAATCAAATGATTATCTTAATCCTACTACGACTGGGAGCCTCTCAAATATAAGTAGCTGTGATTCGACCATTTTTCCCTATGTGCTTTAAAAGCAAAGCACACACAAATGTATATTGTGAACTATACTAGTGATTTTATATTTCGAAATATATTAGAAATCATCTTAATATCTTAATAAAATTGGTAAATTTATCTGTAAGCCAAAAATTATTTTAGTCTTTCAGTACAAATGATAACAACTGCTTGGAAAATAATATAAATGTAGAAGGGGGAAAAAACATCTTTGTTTATCCCATATCATATAATTTTCTTTCTGCAACCTGTTTTTTTTTTGTTGTTGTTTTTTTTTTTAGAGCGTGACACATAATATGCATATTTCTCTAAAACAGCGCTAATTACTTATTGCATTCAAGAAAAAACATTTTTATGTAATGTGTCGTATTCGCTAATCGTAATTGTGAAGTATTAATCATTCGTTCACTTACAAAACTCATCATTTATCTTAAAACAGTCGATTTAAAGGAATATGAATTTAAAAGGAACTGAAAGAGACCATCAGTGCCGATCATTTAGTTTAATGGCACATTAATGGGCACGTTTTGAAGATGCGCTGTAGTTTCAGAGCCATTAAGGGCGAGAAAGTACTTCGATACATTATATAAGCTTTAGATATATTAACAATTCGACTATGGCGGTAACAAAGACCGATAATTCTTTAAAATATTTCTAATTTACAAAATAATGTTTCATGAATCAATTGACATTGATGATTTTACTCCGAACTACAAAGTATATTATTTCAGCCATAAATGGGCATGTGTATATGAGCATTTGGTTTCGAAAACCAAAACGCCTATAAACATATACTGTAGAGTATAATTATTATTCTACATTTCAAGATAATATTTCTATCATATAAAATATTTTATAAAATATATTATAGCAAAAATCAGTGATAATTCATTATTTCGTTGTGATTAATGTGTTGTTTAGGAATGTAGAACATCAGTAATTTGTTTATTCGGTGCTTCAAATAAAAGTGGCAGTAATCAAAACTGACAAGTACTTAAAATAATTCTAATTTTTAAAAGATTATTTTATGAATCATTGGATATTAATGATTTTATTTCAAACTACAAAATTTCTAACTTTAGACGTTAATGATAATATGCATTAAAGCACATATAAATGTGCATTGCGTATTATAATTATTATTCTATATTTCTATACAATTATTTCTATCATTTGAAGTATTTTATAAAGTTTAATGAAGATAATAATTAGCGTTGTTGCTTTACTTCTATGTGATTTATGTATATGCTTAGAGAATACAATTTTGGTAACGTCTTTGTATTATGCTTTAAATAAACATTCAAATGCACAGCCACATCTAAAACATTATAGGGATCAGGGCAGCCAATAATTATAGGATTTATTGCAGGTGTGAAATCTGTAAGTACTGTACATGAGGATGAATTTTGGTATAAGAATTACAGTAGAGTCCCGCTTATCCGAGCCCCGCTTAACCGAATAATTTTCTTCTGATGGGCTAATGGCAAAAAAAAAAAAATATGGAATCTTTTTTTCCCTCTCTGACCAGAAAATCAGAGTTCTAACTTTTTACAACTGCTCTTTCACCTTCACCTAAAACTTTATTTATAATGGCTGTTTCATAATAATGAATGTTAGCCCATCCAAATCCATCCAATTAGCCAAGTAATTAGCCCATGAGAAGAAAAATATCCAATCCAAATGTATTTCGATTAAGAAAAACAATTTAATACTTTGTGCAGAATGAAGAGGCTATGCACCTGCAATTTTCATGACACTAATAGAATCACATAGCTGCCAATTTGTACGGTTTTGTTACCTCTAAAATTTAATACGAATTTTTGCCATATTTAATCGCTGACAATTGTTAGATTTCAGCGACTGAATTAGGCAAAATTTACTGGTAAGTGTTAGTGGTAAGAAAAAATCTTAGAAATTGATAGCTATGCAGTAGAGTAATACTGCAGTAAAATTGACATTCAACTAACAAAAAACTATCACGGACATTTTCAAATAAAAAATTTTGTTCCCCGTTTTGCTTAAAAGTAACCGAAAATGACGATTTGTGTAAATCCTGTTTGTCCGAGTTTTTTTGCTTATTCGAGGTGATCTTGGTCGATATTAACTCGGATAATCGAGACTTTACTGTATATATAAGAATAATTTGTCGATTTTATCTAATAGGATTTTTACTGAAGATTTACCTGAAGGATTTTAGCAAAATCTTTGTTTCTCATAACAAAGAATTAAATATATTTATTGTTATCAATTTTTAAATGTTTCATTTTCAATTAACATAATTGAATTTAAATCTATTTATCTGTTAGACGAAGAATTTTAATAATGTTCCTCATTATGTATAAATATATTTATCAGACAAATTTGAAATCTCTTAAACTATTAAAGGAAAATTCCAAAATAATATACTATATTTTTCATAAAATTATAGTCCTTTTCAACCTTTTTACTTTCAAAATATTTAAATTATATCCAAATGTATTAGACTGTGATAACAAAACTTAGTAGCCACTTAAATGTTTTTATAACGATTTCCTTACGGGTTTGAGATCTGGTTCGTACTTGAAGCATTAATTACGTTGAAAATAATTAATGTCATAACTTCATCTATTCAATGTATTTAATTCTATAAAAGAATTAATTACGTTGGAAAATGAAAACAAAAATTGTACTGAAGAAGTTATTATTAAAATACGTTTTTTAATATATTCTAGAATATTCCAGTTACTGGTGCTATTAAAATATGATGTATTACTGAAAAATAGCGTTATCTAAAAAAAAAAAAAAAAAAAAAAAAAAAAAAAAGCCTACATGTATTAGAAATTCTGTATCGATACTTATTAAATGTTCTCCAAGAGTAACGAATTTTTTTTTTAATTTTTTTTTTTTTTTAATCCCTAAATGTACTTAATCAATGAATTATACTTACTATTCATTTTTAATTAAATTATCAGTTATTTACGAAATGGATTTTTTTCTGACTTAATGAATATTTTACATACCTAACATAAAAATTCTAAAAGTATCCCAACTTTTTATTATAATGAAATGTATTTAAATAGGGAGTTTTAAAAGGGAGTTTACAAAACGCTTATATTATCGGTTATTTAGAAGAATGTCCACATTATTTTTTTTAAGAGGGTTAAGTATAACAATACATAGTTTGAAAAAATCTATTATGTAAGAGTGACCACATAAAAAGAAATTAAAGCATAATTTTATCTTTACCTTTTATTTTTTAAAGTTGAAACCTAAAGCCATTTTTAAACTGTCAGTAAGCTTTAAATACTTATAAAATGGGCTGAATGTATTTTTTTTTTTTTTATATATATATATATCTAAGAAAATGTAATATAACCACGAACAAAAATATAAAATGTCATCTTCAGAGTTACCACGATTCCGAAAAGCGGTTTTTATCGTTAGAAAAATCAGAAACCAATATAATTTCAAGATTTAAAGGAGAATTTATAAAACCAAAGTATCTTCTACCAACACTGATTTTTGAAAGGCTTCCGAGTAGTTTGTGTAGTGCAGTAGTCAGTTTTCTCAAACTGCTGTATCATTTTTACTTTCTTCTATCTTTACGAGAAGAAAGTATTGGATTCATAAAAATTTTATAATTCCGGTTTTCGACGGATTTGCACCTTTTAGGGTCAGAGAACCATAAAAACATGTTTTTACAACATGTCTGTCTGTCTGTCTGTGTGTGATACAAATTTCGTGGGCGCTCTATCTCAAAAACTAATGATCGGAATTTAATAAAACTTTAGATTCAGTTAGTCCCTGATATAAACTGATGCTGGTTACTTGTACATATCCCAACAGGCGGCGCTGCTATGCTATATTTTTCACGATTTCAGCAATAGCTATATCTCAAGAACTAATGCACGGATTTTTATAAAACTTCAGATTCCGTTAGTCCCTGATATAAATTAGCGCTCTTTAGTTTTCAGTGTAAATTTTAGTTTTCAAGGACTAATGCTTGAATTTTCATCAAAATTCAGATTCAGTTAGTCCCTGATTTAAATTGGTCCTGATTAGTTTTTGGGGTAAATCAACCAACAGGTGGCGCTGCTATGTAGATTTTTTTAAGATTTCCGCAGTAGTTCTACCTCAAAAACTAATGTACTGATTTTCATCAAACTTAAGATTCAGCTACAACTTGACATAAGTTTTTGCTAAATAGATTTTGGTGTAAATCATCTAACCGGTAGCATAGATATGCTTTATTTTTTAGAAAATATTAACATGTATAAGATAGAAGAAAGTTTTGGGATTGCGCCATCCGACTAGTTTAAGATGTATTCAGTTCTCAATTAAACATTTTCATCTGCGTAGCTGAATTTACATAAGAGTAATTTACGTAAGAGTAACAAGATAATATTAATTTCAAAGTTAATTTTAAATATGTTAATTTATCATGTTAGCCTGTAAAATATGTTTGTTGAACAAGAAAACGTTTACATGAGAATGTATAGCATCCGGAACACCTATATTCCAGATTGCAAAAACTGATTAATCCTTTGCGTTCGTATTAAATTTATACATAGGTGTCATGCTGGTCGGAATTAATTTTCGTTGAACGAACCGTAATACATTATTATCAAGATTATGAAGGAAAAACAAAATATATTAATTCTTTTTTAAACTTTAAGATACGTTACGTAATAATATGTTTTGATTTTATATAAAGATTATATTTTGTAATTTCCCATGATGTGGTATCTTTCAAAGCAGTCTCCAATAGGCAACCCTTAATTTTTATGTTTGAACGTACAGAACAATCTTTACTCTTTACATCTTATATCTTATCTGTTTTAAACTACTTTCAATTTCACGGTACACTTCTTTCGGTGAATTTCTTTTTGCCATTTCACAGTATTACTTTTAAAATATTTTAAGAAGCGATAATACCTAATGCCACTTAAACACAATTTGTAAAATATTATTTTGAATTCTGCATATTTTTTAAGCTTTATAATATAAGAATCAGAATGCTTCTTTTTCTGTTGTGGCTGAGAACATACATACGACCGCAAAGGGTAAATACACTACAAAAACTACTTGAAAATGTTTCCAAAAATCAGTGGCAATAAAAGAAATTTTGTCTTAATAAATTATTCTTTAAATCTCAAAAATATATTGACTTCTGAGCTTTCTAAAGATAAATAACACTTTTCGGAATCTTAGGGAACTCGGAAGAAGTTATAATATATTTATATTATAACTTTTATTATATACGTGCTTTATATTTTATACGTGCGTGGTTATAATATATTTCCTTAGATTAAGAAATATTTGACTTTTTAGCCCCTGGTATGCTATTTCTTTCTTTCAGCAATTAAAATGTCGTCTCCAAAAAATAACGTTCCGTAGTATAAGTCAACCGGAAAACAAAGCAGCTGTATCATTTTACTGTTAAATACTCTACTACTATTTTTTAAACATCTAAGCATCGCACATTTTCATTTTTTATACCGAAGTATTGGAAAAAAAAGTGCTTTCTAATGCAATTTGCTTGAAAACAGTATCTCAATTTATTTTTGAGATATTATTATTTATTTATTTTGCAGTTTTTAGCGGCATTTGTTTTTTATTGGTAACTTAAGTACTCCATTTCTGTAGAAAGTAAAAGAAAAATAGTTGAAAAATTGTAATTATGTTCTTTTGTTGCCATTTTCACATAACAACTGGAAAAAAATTGTAATTAAAACAAGTGCTTTTTTTAAATGAATATAAATGAAGGATTCCTGATAAAACATGGGCCCCACTAGTGGCCAAGAGGTTCTGCTCTCGAAGCTGGTAGACGAGTGGTGCTGGGTTTGAACCCAATCACGCCCGTCGGCCTAATAGTTCGGAGTTTTCGTGGTTTTCTTCGAACCTTGGATTTCCATGCGTAAATACGGATTAGGTTCCCTTAGAAAGACCCCCCACTGAGGGCACTTTCCCCTCGGGCCTATATCGCTCGAGTAGATAATCGGCCGTCAAAAACAACCAACCTACCAACTGACAAAACATGGAGGTATTATAAACTATATTTAACTTTAAGTATCTATATTAATATCACAAACAAATGAAGGTATGTGAATCTTTAGATAGTCGATTTTTTTGTCGACTTTCTAGAATGACGACATCTCTTTCTTGGATTTGTGTATTATTTAGCGATAGTGAAGTCCTATGCATACTTTACTGTAGATATAGTTCAAGACTCGATGGTAAATGAGGAATTCTTCCTCCGGATGCGAATGACGTCATTTTATATAAAATAAAAGCGTGCGTTTTAAGTGTTAAAACTTAAATATGTTTTGTACTATATATATATATATATATATATATATATATATTTCATAGAGGGCGACACTAAATTCTGAAAAAGCAGAATTCCTGTTTTCCAGTTATTTACAGTGTACTAATCCACAATCGTAATAGTTACAAATTTCGATATCGAAAATTATCTAAAATATGAATTTTAGAAATTACTAATTATCACTAATCAACAGCCATTTTATATCCGATTTGTAATAAACATTTTTCTGCGTTTTTTTGCGTGTAGAATCCGAATCTGCTATCAAAAATTTTCTAACACGTCAGAATTTTTCAAAATTTTAGAATTTAATTTTTTCTTACATTTTAAAATACACAGTGAAATGTTGATTATAATTTACATTTTTTTTTTCTAAATAATGAATGAGGAAATGAATGACTAGAAAATAAATAAGGTTAAAACCTTTATTTGGTTGCATTCTGTTATAAAAAGTAACTATTAAAACATTCAGCACTGTCATCAAGAAAGACATCATCCTGTTTTCAAAAATAACATTGTTAATACTAACATCATGGGCTTTTGTGCAACGTTTTTGTGCTTGTATTAGTTCTAAGTTTGCGTTAAGTAATCAAGAAAACATTTTACTGATAAATGTTATGTTTTATTTGTGTTTCAAACGGTCAATGTTTTACAAATATTTACCTTTTGTTTTTACGTAACTGTCCTGTATCTTATAAATGTGACGTGATTGAGAGAATCTGATTATTCCACTGAATTCAGCACCCTAAAATTAGTTAAATCACGGCCGAAACTAAAGGCGGGGGTCATGTGCCCGGACGCCAGAAAGAAGGGGTGCCAACTGAAGGATTATACTTTTGGAATGGATCATTTTCTTCTGATGGACTGATGGTTTCCATTATTATGAAACAGTCATTATAAATGAAATATCAGGTTAAGATGAAAGAGCAGTCGTAAAAAGTTAGAATTCTACTTTTCTGGTCAGAATTGGGAGGAGGGAGGAGGGAGAATAGCCATAATTTTTTTTGAAAAAAGAATTATTCATTTTTGCATAATAATAGAAGCCATCCGTCCATCAGAAGAAAATAACTCGCTTAAAGCGAAAACTCGGTTAAGCGGGACTCGGATAATAGGGACTCTACTGGAACTCAGTTTTAAGACTTAGTTAGTTTAAGACTCAGTTTTAAAAAAATGATCTTTAGAATATTTTTGTTGGTGTTCAGAGGGCGCCATGATCCCCGTTACCCTCCCCCCCCCCGCCCCCCTTGGATCCGCCATTGTAGATTACGTAGTTCAGTATTACATATTTTATGATTACATGTTTTAAATTTTAAAATAAATCGGCTATTAGAAAATTAGTAAAATTTTCTTATATACTTTGCAGAATAGGGTAGGGGGGGGGGGGCGCCAAAATCCATATTTGGCCCGGGTGTAAAAAAAGGCTAGTTTCGGCAATGAGTTAAATGCACCCATTTAGGAGCCAGATACAGAGAAAAAGTCAACATTTTAGACATAGTTAACATAGTTAACATTTGTTGACTAGTGTTATTAATGAAATTACTAATTATTTACAAGATTATTTATCTTTTGGAAAAAAGGATATTTTGCAAAACTTGTGAATAATAAAACCTTTCTTGATTTTTATTTTAAGAAAATAGTTTATGCCATATTCTTAATAAAACAGTTTTAAACAGTCTGTTCTGGATTTTTAAAAAGAAATCATGCTGTTGAAAAGAGACTATTAAACGGAAGAATGGTAACCTTTATTTATTTTTTTTAACTTGCGAAAAATTGCTTAGTTTCCAAAAACAGAGTCATACAAGAGTTAACACAGAAAAGGAAATTAATGGTTAGTTTTGTCTTTAAATAATTGTTACTATTATATTTGTCATATCTGTGCACATTATAAGAATAAGTATAAAAAAAAAAGACGCGCGTTTTTGTTTTGTTTACTATATAAAAAACGTATTGGAAAATCTTTTAATTAATTTATCATTAACTCTTTCATTATCAACATTTAAAAAACTGAAATAAAACTTATAAAGTGTTGACACTTTGTTAATAATTCTCCCAAGAAAATTTTAATTATTTGGAACTATCACAATAAATTTAAATCAAGTTTTCTAGTTTATTTACAAAATTAAAAATATATTTAGCTGATTCAGATATTAAGTTATATCAAAATTAAAGGAATTAAAAAAAGCTTACCTCGATGAGATCATCTTAATTCAAAAATTTGTCGGTGAAATTTCGCTTCAAAAAATTTCTTTCGTCTGTTTGTTTGTTTTCAAAATATTTGCGTTTTTGGTAGAAAAATGATTAAAAATGCACACGAAATTTGAAAATTATTTTTAATTAAATCAAACTTTAAAAAAGAAAAAAATCTTTAAAAATCATGTCCCTGATCAAGAACGCCAGTAACGAAAGGTTTAATTTAATTTTACATGATTATTGCGACATATAATTTTTACAAAGATTTTGGAGCAGTAGTCTCTTATTTTTTTTATTTTTTTTTTTGGAGGGGGGGGGGGCTGATTGATTAAATATTTTAACATTGTTTGCACCGATTAATATCTTAAAATGAGTTAACTATTTGATTTGTAATACATCGAAATCAAAAAGAAAAAACAATCTGTAAGGAATATAAGTTTGTAAAATTAAATTTATTTACCTCGTCGAGTGTAATTTTACTTAAACCATTTCTCATCTGCTTAAGTTATTAAATTATTGTTTTCCTTTATAAAAGTCGCGCATTTTTCATTCCAGATATCAGAAAAAAACATTATTTAAAAAACCGTTTAATTTAAAAATAATTTATGTTACCTTATTATCATTAGTTTTAGCATGCTGTTTTCGAGTACGTAAAGTAAATATTTGGTACATAAATATTTACTTAAAGTATAGTAATTATATACTTTAAATCATGAGAAAGGAGATGAAAATTGAAGAATTGCTAAAACTTTCAATTTTCATTACATTTGTAATGAAGAATTAAAATATTTTAAAACGATTTTAAGTAACTTTAATTTTAATAAACGTAAATTAACCAAGTGTATATCTCTAAGAAACTTTCATTTTAGAAATTCAGAAATTCTTAATAACCGACATCTTTTTTTTATCATAAATAAATTACAGTTTTAAATGATAATTAAATCCCAAGTAGGTGATTTTCAAATGGGAAAGTTATTTTTAAATATTTTAAACCATTCTAGTTAAGAAATTTGAAGGTGTAATAAACAAGTTATTAAAATAAATTATTGTTAGAACATTATTAGTTTATGAAAATCAGTTATTTAACTTTTTTTAAGCGGAAAACGGAGAGTAGAAACCTGGATGAAAAAACTCTGTTCAAATTATTTTAAAATACACTGCATTTTTTTTTTTAGAGCGAATTATAAGATTAATTAACGGAATGCGATCGTCGATTTTTGAAATATTTTTTTATGTAAATAATACATAGTTTGGATAAAAATAATTATTCAAGAATGACCATAGAAAAAGAAGTTAAAATTATTTTTTGTTACCAATTTAAAACACAAAACCACTTTTAACTTCTGATAATCTTTAATAGAATTACAAATTAATCTTAAATAAATATCATTCGCGAGGACTAATTAAATGTTTAATTGAAAATAATATTTATTTTAAAAGGAAATTTCTTATGAAATTTTCATTTTTAAAAGAATACGTACTACTTTAACAAGTAGTATTTATGAGTTTTATTAATGCATTTAAAAAATAACAATAACTTATAAACTAAAGTCACCTGAATCGGAAGTGAATTTGTATTTTGTAATAATTATGAGTTATTATTACTATTTCCCTTCAGTATATAATGAATTTTTAACTGCTTGGTTTAAATTAAAATACAGAAATTTGAAGTTAATTTACAAATTACTGTTCTTGGTATACTAAATATTCTAAATGTCTAGGACAGGGATGGCGAACCTTTTTGCGTATGCATGCCAAATAGTTCAGAATTATTACGTACCACCATTCTAACGTGCCAGAAACATTTGAACTTAGATAAAATCAATAATTATTCATTATGGAATTTCTACTTAAATATTTTTACACTTACATTAAATTCGACTCCTAACTTTCTTATTATGCTGTATTAATTCAATAACATAGACACGTGGAATCTATTCCGTATTGATATAACAAAAGCCTTTTTTTCCTTATGGTATACATCCGATGAATCTGATACATATTATTCCATTTTTAGTATTAAAAGTATAAGCAGGTTCATTAGGTACATTACTATTTTAAGTATTTTTTAAAATCCCATTTTCAAAAACAAAACCTATAAAATAGCTTAAAACCATGAGCCAAAATAAATTAAAACCTAATCTGGAGTAGAAGCGCGATCATTAGATATATTATTACTTAAATTGTCTTTTAAAAATCAATTTTAAAAAATAAAACTTTTAAGATTTGATACAGAAGAAAATTAATTTGGAAAACATAATGATTTTGAATTGTTTGGCAAGAAAATAGTGCTACAGAGCACTTTCACAGATACCTATAATGAGTTAGTCAGTGAATGATTGTGTGTGTTTTTTTTTTAAATAATTCATATGCTTATTAGACAAAACTGTACTCCTTGTAAGAAACATAAAATGGAATCCGCTTCATAAGCTGAATATTGTCTATGTTTTCCGTGCCAAGTTCGGCACGGGTGCCATAGGTTTGCCATCCCTGGTCTAGGATATGTCCTAAATATAGTAAATGTATTTGTATTGTCTTTTTCAAGATGGAAAAGGGATAAATATAGTCTAATATAAATTTCTGTCTTATTGTGAAAATGTTAAATGTACTTTGCATTGTGGAAAGCAAGGTACATTTCAAATCTGCTTTAAAAATATAGATTAGTATGATTATCCTATGAATTTAGTCTGTATATCTCATTCTTTATAAATATAAATAGATAGAAAATTTTTTATTAAAACTAAAATTCAGTCTCCACCCCACTCAGTACTTCAGTCTATATTATCCGTCCATTATAAGAGAAATCATAGATATTGCGTAATCGCAAAATTTCAATATGTAACGATTCAGCATAATTTAATTTACCAAAATTAGGGCCCAAGTTACTCAGTGGTTACGAAAAAATATCCAAGTATAATAAAAAAATAATAATAATAACGTGCATAATATGAATGAGTACGTGAAAAACATAGTGATGAACGTGCAATTTTAGAATATTTTTATTTATTTGTTTTGAAAATGACACGGGTAAAGTCGAAATATGTACTCAATCGAATAAACCTATTTTTACCGTTTTTAATGGTTTAAGCTACACTTTTTAGAAATTAAAATTAGTATATTATATATTAACTAAAATTCATTCGAAAAATTTATAAAAAAGTTGATTCAGCTGTTTTTACTCCAAAACGCATAGTGAGGTAAAAGTAAGTAAACGGCTGAGAATGGAGTTAATTTAGAGGGTGACTACATCAGTAGTTAATGAATTAAGTATATTTTCGGTTTCTAAAAAAACCCTTTCACCTTTCTCGCTGACCATAAAATTATACTCAAAAAATGAATTTCTCCGCCTTTCTTTTTACGCTGAATAAAACTGTGCATGACACATTCGACTACGCTGTGTCTATAAGTGGAAATTCTGTTCTTAATTCAAAAAATCAAATTTCGTTTGTAGTTGATCGACCACTGCTAGTAATTAATTAACCATGATAAAAAAAAATTATTATTTTAACTCAGGCAAATTGATTTTTAAATAATCGCTCCAACTGATATTTTTCCACCTGAGTGAAAAGGTGTCCCGACCGTAGTTGAACCCAAGACGTCTGGCTTAAATTGCCAACGCTTTGCTTATTGAGCTATCTTGACCGACAACCAGGCGATAGTTATGACCCAGATAAGCTTAAGGCTCCGCTGCACTGAAACTCCCCGATCACGAAATCCCATGTTAGCCTATGGGAAAAATTTCAAGCGCGATGACTCATTACCTAATATAATTATTAAAATACCGTTTACACCATCAGAAAGTAGACGTCATATGCCCATGATGTGCGTTTTTAAAAATTATCTCCGTAAATTTTAAGTACAGAAGAAATTCCTATAAACTTTGAAATTTCCATTTGATTAACTTTTATCATCTTCTTAAAAATACTTAAAATTTGCGTAGACAATTTTTAAAAACGCACATCATCGGAATCTGACGTCTACTTTCTGATGGTGTAAACGGTATTTTAATAATTATATTAGGTAATGAGTCGTCGCGCTTGAAATTTTTCCCATAGGTTAACATGGGATTTCGAGTTCTGGGAGTTTCAGTGCAGCGGCCCCTTAACCAGGCAGTTTAAGCAAGAGGTCTTAGATTCGACTCCCGGCCAAAACACATTTTCACTCAGTTGAAAAAATATCAGTTCGTATGATATCTTTACCAATCAGTTTGACTGAGTTAAAAATAATAAAGTGTATCTACGCATCAATCGTTTAATGCTGCAGTGTTGAATTCAGACACTTTTCTCCAGGAGGTATTTCTGAGGCCCCGCGGGGGACATTAAGAGTCAATGGGGGGAAATTGCACTTTTTGACCATTGAAAACACAAAATCTCAAATCTTCCGGGGGGGGGGTCAAAATCTCATTGCTCCGGGGGGCGGGGCGGATGTCGCCCCGGGCAACCCCCTTAATTCAATACTGTAATGGTATTCCATTACCTGCGGTATATTCTGTTGAGCTGCCTACATGGCAGACCAGATGCTATTGCCAAAAAGTTTATGTGTCTGAAATGTGTCTGCAAGTTTTCGCTTCACGCAGCTCAAACGGCAAAGCGTTGGCAATTATGGGTACAAGAAATTTAAGCTTTCAAAAAATCATTTTTAGTTTTTAATTTATCATGAATCTTTAAAAGTTTCTGAATAATATGCAAAAAACTGCATTCAAAAATTTGCATTATTTCTAATCATTTATAGGCAGCTAGTATAATGGAAGATATTTCGAAATTGAAAATTTAAGACGCGTTTTCTTAGATTAGTAAATATGAGTTTGTTATTTTCAAGCTATATAAACTACAGTTTTTAAAATAATTTTTTTTTTAATTGTGTTTCAGAAATCAATTTTATACAATACTTTTTGTGTATATTTTGGTTTTAAGCTAGAGATAAGCCTGTTATGATTCTATTTTGGACAAAAATAGTTTTCTACACGCATAATTTCTAATTTTATTATGCCCGCAGCACTTAATGATTTTTATTCACGTAATAGTGATATGAATTGCAAAATTTTAAATTAAATATTACTTTTGCATATACAACATTTAATTTCGTGTGTAATATGCTTATATAATATAATATATAGGCAGAAAGAAAAAAGAAAAATCTTAATTGCATATTATTTGAGCTTTAGTACCTTGGAAATCGTGATGTTTTTTATCATGTTCGTCAATCATAAAGCTCCCGTGCCCCCTTAAGGCGCTGGTCACCCAGCTTTGGAATTCTCATCCGTAATGTTAAGTATATGGACTTTTGATGCATTCGTATATTTAAACTTATCTTCTCGGGAAATTCATATTTTTAACATCTTTTTTCTGTGCACTCTTCTTTAAGGATATTTCTTTTTTTTTTTCTTAGTTTTCAAAATATTGCTAAATTTAAAATTTTGTGTGTTAAAAGCGGGCGAACTGTGAGTAAGATTTTAACACTTCCTATAAAATTAAGTCTATACTTTAGAAATATTTTGAGCACTAAGGAAAAAGAGACATCTTTTAGGAATTGTACACAAAAATAGAAGTTAAAAATATTAATTTCCCGAGGAAGTATTTTAAATATACGAATGCATCAAATTCCCATAGAATTTACATTAGTGAGGGGAAATCGGAAGCTGAGTGACCAGCCCCCTTAAGCCAGAAGTATTGGGTTCCACTCGAGATCAGGACATTTTTTCACTCAGTTGAAAAAATATCAATTCGTATGAACCGTACGTACAAGATTTTGTTGGATAAGATACATTAATAACTGATCAACAGTTGGAAGCGGATCAGCAATTTTTGCAGTCTCCCTATATTACTTTAAGTAGTAGAATATAATTGGGACTTTTATTTACCTTTCAAAAATTAATTATTTTATTTAAATAATAGTTATTTTATTAAATATTTTATTTAAAAAACTAAATTCAACTGAATTTTCATTTTGTATTTTATAATAATTCTGAATTATTATTACTCTTTCGCTTCGGTTCATTATTACTTTCAACTTTAAGTAGTAGAATGTAATTGACTTTTATTTACCTTTTAAAAATTAACGTCAATATTTTATTTAAAAAACTAATGTCAACTGAATTTTCATGTTACATTTTATAATAATTCTAAATTATTATTACTCTTTCGCTTCGGTTCATTATTACTTTCAACTCCTTTATATAAGTTAAGATAAGATACATATTTTAAAAGTTAATTTAGAAAATACTACATCAGATATAAAATAAATATTTAAGGCCTAGGATAAGTTTTAAATATTCTAAAGATCCTTATAGTATATTTTTCAAGACTACAAACACATAAATAAGTCATAGAAATTAGAAATAATTATGAAAAACTAAAAAAATTTAGAAATCCAAAAAGGAGCATGTAAGGTTACACTGTCTTAAAGATATAGTTCAGTATTGCAGTGTTATAATTCTTATGCGTCCTCTTTCTTTATATATATACTCATACAGATAAATAAATAAAGATATAAATACATTTTCATTAAAATTAAAATTTATAAAAAATTCTCAATGTTTATAAAGTTAACCGAGCTGATTTAGCTAGTGCATAATCTTATAAAAGATATTTAAAAATATGAGTCTTTATTTAATAATCTTTGAATAATCTGAAAATATGAATTTTTAATAAATTTAACCCGGGAATGCTCGCGCATATCCAGGATATGAACAATTAACACTTTGCCACCAATAAATTCAAACAAAAAGCGTCATTTTATTTAATCGTTGACATTGCTCACAAAAATAATTTGACGATTACTTTTCGAAAATTAGTGGTGAGAAATGTAATAACCGTGCCCGGCCTGAGTATGACTTACTCTGCGCGAGTAATCTCGGGTTAAAGAATAATTCAGTGAGAGAGAGAAAATGAATGCAATTTCCTTTTGCCTTTAACAAACAAATAATAAATAAATAAATATTCAGTGAAAGTAGAACAATTCTCTAAAAATAACTTATAATTACTGACAAAAAATTTTATTGCCCTTGAAATAGTGCTTTATTAAAGCTATGTTGAAACACTAGTTCAAGGTCAGTAAAATCAAGTTATTTTAATGATCCATACATTTCCCCCTGCTAGAAAGTATATATAGTTTGCTTGTTTGTTTGTTTGTTTGTTTGTTTTTAATAAAAAGATAGTTTTAAAGATAAAAGAACGATATTTCAATAATTATAATTTTTAAGTATAATTATCAATTGAATAACATTAACAATGCAATAGATACACTTGTCTTCTTCCTCCCTTTATCCTCCAAATATTTAATGAAATTCTTATTCAAAACTATGTCATTCTTTTGTCGAAGCGGAAAAGTATATTCATTGTGAAGTTTGATAAAGTATACATCAGTTTTGGATTAACTTGAATAAAAACTTTATTCAAAATTTCTGATGGTATTAGATATTTTAATAATGCAAGGATTTAATATATTTTTCGCTAATTTATATTTTGATGGAGAATAATACTTTTAATTAAATTTTTTATTTTACATTTTTAAAGCGATTTCTGTACTTTTTGAGTGTAATTCTCCTTTTGAGATTCTATCTATTATTTTTTAAGTGTTAATTATCCATCATATGAACATTTCCTCCACAAGACTGCTTACTAATTCATTTATACATTCCTGGTATTATATATTTTACCTGAGTACACTAACATGTATATATTTTTTTTATAGTTAATAGAAGAAAAAAAAACATTTCTCTCCTTTAAAAATCACCTTATGAAGAAATCGTATTACAACAACCAAAACGCCGTTGATATTTATTATAGAAATAGGTTATATATTTATTTTTAATTATCAATTTATTCACACTAAAATTATTTGGAAGGTAACGTTAAAAACCAACCGAGTGATACAAGGAGATTTCTAAAATATATTGTGTATTTAGTCATTAATAAATGTAGGATCAAATTAGCTTAGTTTGAACGTTAATTCAAGGTCAATAAAAATATAGGATTTTAGTGACTCAGTATTTTTGCTAATAAATAAATATATGCTAATATATATACTAAATTAAATAATTTAAAAATAAGAGGATATCTTTAAGGGGGGAAAAGTGAGAATTGAATACCTGTAATTATTTTAATCAAGTATTTTTTTTAATTAACTTTTAAACTGAATGATAGTTAATCTGAACTGAATTATATAGTTAGGGTCGAAATAAAAAATATTCGTTTTAATACTTGGAATTGTCAATTAAATAATTAACAAAATTAAATAAGAAAAACACTTTTTGATCGCCCAAATACTAAATGAAATTCTTATTCAAAAATAACTCATCCTCCTGTTGAATTAAAAAATATATATAATCATAGAGATGTTTGATAAAATACAATAACTTTCGTTTACATTGGAGGAAATCTTTGTTTAAAAATTTTTATTGCGTTAAAAAAAATTTTAAATGTAAGAATTTTATTTATTTATTTTACTAATTAATATTTCTACAAACTATGTTATTTGTACTATTTTCCTCCTTTGAGAATCTACATATTGTTTTTAATAAAATATGTTAATTTTTAAGCTCTCACTTAAATATATCCATTAAAATGCCTAAAGCTTGATGATAAAAAATTATCCACTTAAAAATTGTTTCATGTAGATGTTGAATTACAATTACAATCACCAAAGCACAATTGGTATATGTTATAAATCTAAGTTGTTAATTTTTCTTCATGACCTACTAATACATTTAAACTAGTAATATTTGAAGAGTAATTTAAAAACTATCTGGGTGACAGACAGATATTTGTGAAATTTATTATATATTCAATATAAAGGTTCTTTATTCTTAAACTCTTAATATACTTCTTACGCAAATATTGTAATAAATGCATTATTTATGTAATAAATACAAATATGATAATAAAATTAGCGAATTTTTAAGATGACCATCTTTTAAGTAATGAATCATTTATGTAATTTTATATTAAAACTATTTTATGTAGATATTGTATTAGAATCACGACAACACCATTGGTATGAGTTACAAAACTAAATTGCTTACTTTTTTATGATCTACTAATACATTCAAACTAGTAGCATTTGAAGAATAATTTTAAAAACTGTCTGAGTGACAAGAAAATATTTTTTAAATTTATTATGTATTTTATAAATATTTATTTATTCTTAAACTCTTAATGTAATTCTCACATAAATACTGCAGTAAATGCTTAAATGTTCCCTTTTCCCTAATAAATTTCTTATTTTACGTATTTTTCCTCTTTTCATAATCTAGACCTTCTTTATAGTAAATTAAACTGAATTTTTAAATCTCTTTTAAATTTATCATTTAATATGTCTAAAACTTGATAATAGTTAATAAAAGAAATTATTTCCTCTTTAAAAATTATTTTGTGAAGAAATTGCATTACAATCATCAAAAGACCATCGATATTTTTAGAGAACTGGATTATTTATTATTATTATTTTTCTTTTAATCCACTTGTACTTCCAAAGTAATGTTATTAAAATTAAAAACCGTCCAAGGAAAAGACAGAAATTCCTAAAATTCATTATATATTTAATAAATTCTTATTAATTCTTAAACTTTTTATGTATTTCTTGCATAATTATTTTAGTAAATATTTGAATATTGATAATAGGTTATAAAAATAAAATATATCCCGTTTTTAAAAATTATTTCATGAAAAGTTGTATTGATAATTGTTTCAAAACTAGGTTATTTATTTATTTATTTTAATTATCTATTTATATATTCAAATTTGAATTATATAAAAGATAACAGCTTGAATTATAGAGAGATATTTCTAAAATTTATTATACATTTAGTAAATATTTATTAATTCTTAATTTCTTTTTTTTTTGGTTAGTGTGTGCGTGTGTGTCTACTTCTTACATAATTATTTTTGTTAACATTTAAAAGTACTCCCTATCACAGTAAATTTGTTAATTTATAATAATTACTAAACCATGCCTGAAAATGAGATACTTCTAAAATATATTATATATTTAGATAATATTTAAACTTTTAAACTTTTTATGTATTTCTAACTTTAATATTGAAATAAATTTGTAAATGTTTTTCTTAATATAGTATTTTTTTAATTTATCATGAGTTATAGAGCCATATTTCTAAAATTTATTATATATTAAATAAATATTTATTAATTCTTAATTTATTTTGTGTTATTCTTGCACAAATATTTTAGTTAAAAAACTCCTTTTATTACATTAATTTTCTAATCTTATAATAACCATTATACGAGGATGGCAAGTAGCAAAATTAAAGATCTCACGATTGTGATAACCTGTCATATTTGAAAACGTCCCTTGTGTAGTGGATTATTGTCTTTTGATTCAAACACGAATCCCAGATAGTCACAACAAATGTTTAAACTACAGATGAAGGTCCATCACAATTATAAACAAAAACAATAGACAATAAACTCACATCATCCCATTTCAGGACTTTGTTTCCTTCTTGGAGGGCTTGAGGAACCACTATTGGTTTCAACTGCACAACGTGAACTCCAGACTGTGCGCCCGCCATGTCTCATGAATTTTTTCACACCACCGCGTGATGAACCACCCCCCTCTCACGCGAAAAAAAAAATCACGCTAAATCAAACTCTCTTTTTCCGATTGAGTTGTTCTTCCTAGTTGAATAACTACAACGACTGTTGACAGGAGGTGTTTCGCGTTGTCCGTACTCGGCGAGCATTTGGAGAACCGGATTCCTTCATCCCATGATACGGTGAATCGAGCAATGCTGCATTTGGCGAGCTATCGCTTCTTCGGGTTGCAGCTTGGCGAGCGGCGGCACAGTCCAACAGGTAAAAACGGAGTGGGGTCGTTCAACATTCAGCAGGACTGGGATGTTGAATCGATCCCGGGCATCTTTTGGATGGGTGGGGAGGTATGTTTCGTATAGTGCTCTGTTCAGGGCAGTGCAGGGAGATTTAGCAGTCAGATTTTTTTTCTCTTTTCATTCATCCAAATATCCTTCTCTTTTCATTTTTTCTTATTTAATTTATACGCCGAGTCTACGACTGTGGCGTTTATGCAGCATTTATGGCGAGCTAATACCCTTTGGAAACAATGAATCAACATGTGGTTTTAAAGCTGGAGTATCATGATGTTCCGCTATATTTTAACAATGTCTAAGATTTAAGAGTAGACTGTAAATTAATTTTATTGGTTTATTTCAAAAGATTTTGCACATCAGGTACATATAACATGATGGATCTTCTGCAATTTGAATTTCGAAAATATATTTTCAAAAGCTGTAACTTTATATAAACAAGTTGGAAATTGCTCGTCAAACGTGGCAAATGAGGTGCGTTCGTACTATAACTAGTTTTATAATTATTTTTAGCACCCCATATTGTACTGAATGTATACTTTTTTGCACTTCATAAAGCGTATA
Source organism: Maratus speciosus (assembly GCA_963932465.1). NCBI lineage: Eukaryota > Metazoa > Arthropoda > Arachnida > Araneae > Salticidae > Maratus > Maratus speciosus. The sequence continues at coordinate 50,117,011 of OZ010786.1, read as the reverse complement.
GTCTGATACATCATTAAAATGCACTTCCAATAATTTTTTCCCATTCCCCGTAATGTAACGGAACACTTTTGACTGTCCCTGTAATTAAACTATACATCCGATTTTCCTAAAATTTGAAATAGCTCAACAAATCTTTGCAACAATTATATCTTTAAAATTTCAGACCATTCGGAAGGCTGTAATATCATTAAAATGCACTTGCAATAATTTTTCCCATTCCCCGTAATGTAACGGAACACTTTCGACTGTCCCTGTAATTAAACTATACATCCAATTTTCCAAAAATTTGAAATAGCTCAACAAAACTTTGCAACAATTATATCTTTAAAATTTCAGACCATTCGGAAGGCTGTAATATCATTAAAATGCACTTGCAATAATTTTTCCCATTGCCCGTAATGTAAAGAAAAACTTTTGACTGTCCCTGTAATTAAACTATACATCCGATTTTCCTAAAATTTGAAATGGCTCGACAAAATTTTGCAACAGTTATATCTTTAAAATTTCAGATCATTTGGATGGCTCTAATATCATTAAAATGCACTTGCAATAATTTTTCCCATTGGCCGTAATGTAAAGAAAAACTTTTGACTGTCCCTGTAATTAAACTATACATCCGATTTTCCTAAATTTTGAAATGGCTCGACAAAATTTTGCAACAGTTATATCTTTAAAATTTCAGATCATTCGGAAGGCTCTAATATCATTAAAATGCACTTGCAATAATTTTTCCCATTGGCCGTAATGTAAAGAAAAACTTTTGACTGTCCCTGTAATTAAACTATACATCCGATTTTCATAAAATTTGAAATGGCTCGACAAAATTTTGCAACAATCATATATTTGAAATTTCAGCCCATTCGGTTGGGTAGTTTTTGCTCTGTTACATGCGGACAGACGGACGGACAGACGGACGGACAGACGGACGGACGGACGGACTGAACGACGACTATAGGTGCTACGTATTTTTATAATTACGAACGCACCTAAAAAGCATTATTAAAGCTGCTAGTTACTCATCTTCCGAATTCTATGGGTGTTTGATGCATTCGTATATTTAAAATATCTTCTCGGAAAATTAATATTTTTAACTGCTTTTTCTGTGTGCTCTTCTTAAAGGATGTCTCTTTTTTTTTGTTAGTTCTCAAAATATTTCTAAAATATATACTTACTTTTATATGACGTGTTAAAGTTTTATTCATAGTTCGTCAGTTTTTAGAGCATAAAATATTAAATTAAGCCTAAATTTTAGAAATATTTTGAGAATTAAGAAAAAAATAAACGTCTTTTAAGAAGAGTACATAAAAAAAAGCAATAAAAAACATTAATTTCCTGAGGAGGTATTTTAAATGTACGAATGCAGTCTACGCCCATATACTTAGCATAAGTGAGAAGAAATCGGAAACTGGGTGACTAGCAGCCTTAAAGAGTATAAATACTTTTCATATAGAGCATATAGCACTATAGCATATAGCATATAGCTTTCTTTTGAACATCTAGCACTTTATAATGGAAAAGGGTTAAGTTTTAACATATTTAAATATTTTTATCCATTTATTATTCAGAAATTTTAAGAACTACTTACCAACAATTCATTTTTAAAATTGGATCAGAAAGTCATTTTTCTTCTGCTTTTATGCATAAATACATCAATTTGCACTATTTTTCAGTATCTATTCTACTGATTGAAAAGCAAAGTAACAACCAAATAAATTTTAACAATAAAAAGTCAACAAAATAATTTTTTTTTTAAATATATTGCAGTGCAAGTGCAATAAATAACTATCGCATTTATTTATTTATTTATTAGTTATACTTTTAAAAACACCTATAGAAACTGTTTTTACAATTTGCTTTCTAGTCTGAATTTCAAATTTAACTCTTGAATTCTTTAGAAAGAAGGAGCACTTTTCATTTCATACCACTGCATTATTTGCCGTTATTATACTTTAAAAAGATGAGTAAAATTTATGTTATGAATAAAATTCAAGGCAGTCTCTTTCTCTCTCTCTACACTGTAAAAAAAATCTGTGAAGTTACTAAGGTTTTTCTAGGAAACTGGGATTCCTAGAACTTTTCATGTAACGGCAACAACAAAATTTCATGTAACAGACACAATTTTGCGCCGAAAATCAAAAAATTTGTAAGGTTACTAAGAATGTTTTTGGAAACTGGGATTCCGAGAACTTTTCATGTAACTGCAGCCAGGGTTTCAAATAAAAGTTTAGTAAGATTACTGAAATTTTAGCAGATTCATTTGTAAAGTTACAGATTTTTGTAGCTTTACAAAAACTATTTTTGTAGATTTGCAGCTTTTTTCGTACAGTTACAGGTGAAAGTTTAGTAAGCATGTAACTTTACGTCTGTAGAACTACAGATTTTTTTTTACAGTGTACCTCTCTCTCACACACACGCGCACACACACACTCACTCACTCATTGGATGTGTGTAATGAAGTAATGAGTGTGATAAGAAAAAATATTATTGCTTTTGATATTGGGAGTTTTGAAGGTACTTTGAAATGGCAATTTCTGCTTCCGAAAATGTAATTACAATCTGAATCTTTTACTATGCATCCTACACCGTAAAAAAAAATCTGTAAAATTACTAATTTTTTTCAAGAAACTGGGATTCCTAGAACTTTTTATGTAACGGCAACAACAAAAATTCATGTAACAGATACAGTTTTGCACCGTAAATCAAAAACTCTGTAAGATACTACGAATTTTTTAGGAAACTGGGATGCCTAGAACTTTTTGTGTAACTGCAACCCGGGTTACAGATAAAATGTTAGTAAGATTACTGTAATTATAGTATATTCTTTTGTAAAGCTACAGATTTTTGTAGCTTTTCAAAAACTAGTTTTATAGATTTATATATTTTTTTTACAGTGTACAGATAAAATTTTAGTAAGCATACAGATTTCTGTAACTTTACATCTGTAGAATAACAGATTTTCTTTTACAGTGTATAAAGCGATTAAATATTTACAAATTACTTAGTACATAATATTAAAATACATTAAAATTATTTAAAGCTTATTTTAAATATTTTTAGTCTCTAAAGGTACTTTTACATTTATCTCCAAATTAATATGTTAAAAAATACTTGTAAAAAATGTACTTTGTAAACTCAGAAATTCATCAAAAAATTTTATAAAAAAAATATTTTTATTTTTATTTTATACTACTTTATTGTTTGATGTTAGAATGACATTTTTAAGAAGATTTTGCGGATACTATATTAAAATGCAAGGCAAGTTCTCTCTTACCCTCTAAAGTAATATAAAACTAGGGTTCTCCACGTAAGCTCTACAAATCATTGTTTATTAATCTCATTAATATTTAACATAATCTGCATAATATTTAATATCCTACAATCTGATTTTTTAAAGTCATAAATTTATAAGCATATGAGGTTTATGGAAGCTTCTGGAAATTTTAGAAGTATCACATTAAACAAGATTTTACGCAATGATATGATAAGCACCTTATTCTTGTATATTTTTTATGAATAAGAATACAATGATCTCAATTTCCAGTAATTGTGCTATTTCATTAGTCAAGTATATGTCTGGATGTATTTACCTTCGTGATTAATTATATTAACGACCTTCTTGTATAGGAGATTTTATCCCCTCGTTAAAAGAATACTTATTTTTCAACCACAAAACATCACCACATGTTGCTGAAATCAATAAAATCTCGTGTAATAAATATACGTATAGAAATGTAAGTTCCTTTTATGACACTTATACTCAATTTACACATCCAAGGTTTTTATAATTTTCGTTTGGAAAAATGTATTTGGTAATCCTTCTTTAATAAAAATAAATCTTCATCTATTTCAGTAGGAACAGCATATTGGAAATTAAATTCACCCAAAAATCAGCTATTTTGTTAATAGCAAAATAATTCGTTCTACTGGAATTTTCGTTTTTTGCTATGCTAATTACGAAATTCGAATAAATATATTGGTAGATTTTCAAAGCGATAGGATTAACTCTAAATGCATAGTGCAACTCAGAAGTTACATGATCTTTTTTTTGTTGTTGTTATTTGACCCTTTCTTTTGTTCTTTTGGCGAACTATTATGTGTTACTTAAGTGTGGTCGTGAAGTCCGTTTTTGTTCCAATTTGTTATCACGGGGAGGCTATAACATTTTTTATTGATCTGTATTCTATTGATTTCTGTAAAAAAAAAAAAAAAAAAAAAAAAAAAATCTGTAAAGTTACTAAAATTTTTCTAGGACTGGGATTCGTAGAACATTTAATGTAACGGCAACAACAAAAATTCATGTAACAGATACACAGATACACGTTTGCACTGTAAATAAAAAAATCTGTAAGGTTACTAAGAATTTTTTAGGAAACCGGGATGCCTAGAACTTTTTATGTAATTTCAACCCGGGTTACAGATAAAATTTTAGTAAGATTACTGTAATTTTAATAATTTATTTTGTACAGCAACAGATTTCTGCAGCTTTACAAAGGCCAATTTTATAGATTTACATCTTTATCTGTAGAATGTACAGATAAAATTTCAGTAAGCATACAGATTTCTGTAAATTTACATCTGTAGAATTACAGATTTGTTTTACAGCGCTTTTGCAATGTACTCGACTGGAGTTTTTTCATTATCTTTATCAGGTAGTAATTATTAATTCTGCAATTTATTAAAAGCATTGTAAAAATTATTATATCGTTATCGCTGTTATGCAGTATAAGCACTTTAAAGTAGGTATATAATTTTAAATTATCATTTCTTGAGCAATTTTTGTTATGTAACTCAGGAGTGACATTATGATATATTGTCCGACAGAAACATAAATAAATTTTTCACTGTTTTTCTAGTGAATAAATAACAAAAATTGAACTCAAATATAACTTTTTTCGAACAAAATAAAAAATCATGCATTAAGCGGTTAATTTACGATCTCTATTTTAGAAATGTAGCATCAATAATTTAACTTTTAAATCAATTATTGAAATGTGCCATTTTCTTTTCTACTGCACTGTAAAAAAAAATCTGTAGTTCTACAGATGTAAAGTTACATGCTTACTAAACTTTCACCTGTAACTGTACGAAAAAAGCTGCAAATCTACAAAACTAGTTTTTGTAAAGCTACAAAAATCTGTAACTTTACAAATGAATCTGCTAAAATTTCAGTAATCTTACTTAACTTTTATTTGTAACCCTGGCTGCAGTTACATGAAAAGTTCTCGGAATCCCAGTTTCCAAAAAAATTCTTAGTAACCTTACAGATTTTTTGATTTTCGGCGCAAAAGTGTGTCTGTTACATGCAATTTTGTTGTTGCCGTTACATGAAAAGTTCTAGGAGTAACAGTTTCCTAGAAAAACTTTAGTAACTTCACAGATTTTTTTTTACAGTGTGCATGATAAAATTTTAACATCGTCTGAATTTTCATAGAAAAGCATTAAAACAGGAAAAGAAATATTCTAAAATTTTTAAACGAATGAACCAAATTTAATTTAGCATTTAAATCAATTATTGAAGTATGCTATTTTTTTTCAACTGCATGATAAATTTTAACATCGTCTGAATTTTCATGGAAAAGCATTAGAACAGGAAAAGAAATGTTCTATATTTTTCGAACGAATGAACCAATTTTAACCAAAAACTATACAGCTAATTCCAGGTATCTCACCAACATATTTACCAAATATTAACAAATATACTTGGATGCATTTTGCTACACTTATCGCGGGACATACAAAAGGACAAACAGACAAACACCAACAAAAATTTTCAGCCTCCACAGTAAACCTCAACTAAAATTTCGACAACAATACAAGTCGGAAATGGGACGCCAAACATCGCAAATCGTTCGTACTAAACTAGATTTTTAAATATTCTGACCTTAGTGCAATAGCTGTTCCACTTAGTGCAATAGCTGCATGAATACAAAATTTATTACGATTCTATACATTAAATTCAGTAATATGGAAATAATATGACTCCATCTTAAATAGGGCGTAATAAACCATGGCAACCGAGAATCATTGCCTATAATGAATATCATTGAATTAATTACGTATGATAGGATTTAATAGAATGAAAAAACTTTCATTAATATCTTTTAAGTTTTGATTCGATTTTCATAAAATTTGAAATGACTCGACAAAATTCTGCAACGATTATATATATTAAATTCCAAACCATTCGGTTGGGTAGTTTTTGAGCTGTTATATGCGGACAAACAGACAGATGGAGGGCCAGACGATGACTACAGGTGCTACGTATTTACACCATTTCAAACGGACCTAAAATCCAGATCAGGGTTCTCGTCGTCAATTTTTTGCAAAACATTTTTATTTTCACCAAACTTTTCCTAATATTTGCTATCTTGAAATCCACAATTTAATAATGTTAGGTTAAATGCATACTTAAATACGTAACATTTTTCCATAAGATTCAGAAAATCAATCTTTTAAAAACTATCTATATTATAAAGGACAAGCGCTGACGTCATTTTGAAGGTAGCAACAGCAGGTGATTAAATGTAACTTTTATTAACTTTAATTGCAACTTTTTCAACGTCTAACTACCGCACATTTCCAATTTTTACATCGTCGAATAGGAAAAAAAAAATACTTTCAGATGTAATTTGTTTAAAAAATATATTGCAATTTATTTGAAAACTGTATCGCAATTTACTCAATTTTTATTGTTTTTAAATTAATTTTCAAGAATGACTTTTTTTTTTTTTCAAATAGGTCTCTATCGCCTTCAGACGATTAGGAAAGGTATATATGTTTGCACTTAAATTTTAACATCATCATTTTATTCGAGCTTATATTCCATAACGAAATTGAAACATTCATCAATCAATCAATAAAACAATAAAATATAAATTAAAGAGAAATTAAAGTCATATAATCTAATTTCGTGGTAAAGCCACTGAAATGAACATAATCAAAAAGGCTGATTGTAAATAGCTATCTTTGACGATTTTTTCTGCTGTTAACTCCTAGCGCTAGGCCAATATGAAAATATCTCTCTTAATACGTTTCAAAACTTTATTTGAATGCACTATTGCTATTTTTCATATAAATATGATTTCTAGTATTGTTAGTGGGCATTCTAAATAAAAAGTTAAAACTCTGTTAAATAACAGTAGACCCATGCGAAGCTTTCTCCCCGCAATATTTGAGAATATTTGCTGATACGCTTTTTCCTTAATTTTAGATTTACTGATTTTTTTTTATAATAAAACAATATGTTTTAACGATATATAAGTACTAGCTACCCGTTCTACGCACGGGTGTTCATGAATTTAATTCTAAAACCAAAATTAAAAATAACTATCCGATTTAGAAAAATATTTTTCTACTATTGTGTATTTTGTTTAATGAAATTTAATTTATCATTTTGCTATGGTAGCAGACGATAAAATGATATCTTTGGAATAAGGGAATAAATAGAATAAAAAGTTTTGTTGATGTTTGTGATAAAATGTTTTTCTTTACTTTTAAAAAAGGTAATAACTAAGCGCAATTAAATAATCTGCAGTTATTTGCATGTGAGGTAAGAGAATTATCGTAATACCCGCTACAGCTTCTTAGTATTTTAGTAACATTTAGAACTGGTTAGAACTCGCGCGATTACGGGTTGAACATAAAAAAGGCAAATTCGTCAAAAACATTTAAAAAAAAATCCATTTAAAATTTTAGAATTTTATGCCCCAATCGTTCATGGGCCCCCTACCAGCAACCCGTGTGGCAAATTTCGTAGCCCTGCGCCCTATGGTTTCCGTGTTTTTGAGACTATATAGATACGCGCACGGATTTTAATAGGGTAAATACTACGTCAAAAGTTCTTGCAGAACCTTTCGTAAAATAGCTCATTCATTGCTGTGACTTTAATATGTGCAGAGAAAAGAAGATGTTAACATCAAAAATAATATTTATGATGGTTATCACCTTTATTCTGTCACCCGGGCAGCGCAGGTTCATCCCCTTGTTATATTAAACGAAATTCCATGTATTTATACTCTTCAACTTACTCATTGCTTCAATTTTGTGAAATAAAAATGTAAATTTCTTCAGGAGACTCTGCCACCCTGAACCCCCGTTGTCGCATTGAATTTATGTTTCAGTTGTTAATAATTCTGCTATTTCAAGGTTCTAGTATATCTATAAGTGCATTTTAAACTACATTTTATTACAATGAGCGAGATCGGTTTGCACGAAATTTTACCCCATAGTAGTGAAATACTGATTTACCTGTCAAATACAAAACACCGGCATTTTTTTCAAAAGTTAGATAAAATCTCATGTAATAAAATATTTATGCAAACGTAAATTTCTCTACAAAATTTACATCGAATTTAAAAATCTAACATTTTATAATATTTTTTCTGAAAAAGAGATTTGGTGGTTATTATATTTGTAAAACTCTTATCAAAATATATCCAAATACCCTCTTTCAATGAAAAAAGTCGCCGCTAAAATCGTTTACTGTGTATTTTAATGATCTTACACTATTTAAAATATATTGAAATATGTCACTGAGGTGTACTACAAAATGCTTACTGCAGAGTCTGGTGTGCATATAATTTACCATTCTTTTACTTTACATGGGCACTCTAAAGTATTTGATTACGATACTGCTTATGAAGAATAATTGCTGGAATTGCGTTTTCAATTGTGACATGCGTTTTAAAATTTAACTATTTTTTACATGTTACTTTGTGTGTATAAATTCTATCGATCCTATACAGGGCTACACAAAATATCTGAAGTGCATTTCCGTTTACACACGGAAATTGCTGAAGGGGAAATTTCAACTGTGCTATGCGTTTAACCTCATCAATTCCGAAGCTATAATAATAATACAAATGCTTATTCATTGGTTTTTTTCCAAACAAAATAACATCGTAAATGACATAAAAAATATATTTTCTGAAATTGATCATTTAGGCGCTTAGTAATTTAGGTAAAATATGAATCTAAAACTACAAACCCCTTAAAACGTCAATTTAATAACCATTAACCTAAATTAACGCAATCACAAGTTTAAAAGCTTTACACAAGTAAATAATCTACAAATCCTCAAAATTTTTTATTGAAAAAGATTTAAGTTAAATACATATGAAAATTTCTCACTTTCTTGGCCATACTGTTTTTTGGGCATTTTTAGGCATTTTGCAAACTCAAATGAAAATAACATTTGTTTTATGTGGAAATCAGCTGAGATGCTGCCCTTTATTCATTTGCTTTAAACGCAAAAAACATTCGTCTATTAAGAAGTGGTGTGAAAATGTAAAAACAAAACGGACATTTCAGTTTTTATAAGGAAATTAACAGAGGTCTCTGTTTTTGGACCCAAGGGCTGAAGACGTTAATTGAACTAACTTTTAGCATAATATGCAATATACTTATGAATCTATGGATCATAGCTACATAACAAAATCTTATCTTTTTCGTACTATACATGGTAATCACAGAAATTGGCTTTCTAAATGTGTTATGCATCTTCTAAATTGTTTATTTAGACACTTTTAATCTTAATAACGTATAAAGTTTTGTTACAGCACTCTGAATCTGTTGGAAATTGTTTCATAACCTATGGTTGACCCTTGACTTCTCTTTCTTGTTTCTTTCAAATTTGGAAAGACATTTACAAACAGGAAAAATTCCCTTTATTTTTCAGAAGGCATTTTAGTAAATAATTGTAATATGTTTTAAATTTTTTCTCTTGTTTTACCTAGGAAATATGTTAAAAAATTAGATTTAGATGCATTATTATTAATTAAATTACTATTAAAATATTAACTACTCGGAACTTTTCTGCACTTTATCTATAATTATTAATAGTTTTCTAAAACAATATCTTCAATTTAAACTTCCTTACGAACTTGCTATGATACAGAAACTCCAAATATGAATTTCCAAATGTATATGTATTCGAAATAAAAGTATTGTAGAATACATTGAAACAAAATACAATGATTAATTTAAAATGTAATTCCGTAATTCATAACATTGAAATAGTTCCTCATCAAATTATAAATTGAAACGGTGCGTTTTGCATAGACTTTTATTAATTAAACTTATTATCCAAAAATCGATTCTAAAAATAGTTAAAATTGTTATTTTGAAATTTAAGATTATTAGTATGGCGTGTTACATTCTAACTGAAACAATTTAGCTTAATTTTTGAATGAACTAATTAGTTATTTATCTTTTTTTAGAAAAAAAAGAAAAACTAAATTGAACTAAAAAGGAAAATTATGTAATTTGCTGACTTGATCAAAAACTGAATTCTGAGTAACTTTTCATGATAAAGTGTCCTTTTCATTCAATTATCAGTTCAACTATTTAATTAACACGCATAATGTAGCATTTTAAACCTGAATAATATTTATTTGTTATGAATAAATAAGTACATTTCTTTAAGAATTCGAAATTTAAAATGGATGAAAATGCACAAAAAGCGTTCTAAAAAACGTTCTAAATGGTGATTTCTACGCAATCTCAGGAAGTACCTAACTGATTTAAAAAATAATTGTGTCAAAATGATGATGACAGACCTTGCGCTAACATAGGCTATATTTTATGTCGGTTCCACTAACCCAAAAGGGGTGCAGAAGCAAAAAACGTTCAAAAAAGGCGATATTTGTGTTACTCAAGCGCCCAGGAACATAAAATTTGGATTGGTAGTTACTTATAAGACATAAAAAATTCTAAGAACATCTCATTAAAAAAATCGAAAATTAAACAGGGTGAAAATGCGCAAAAAGCGTTCTAAAAAACGTTCTAAATGGCGATTTTTACACAATCTCATAAAGTACCTAACCTATTTCAAAAATAATGGTGTGAAAATGATGGTGACAGTACTTGGTCCAAGACAGGCTATTTTTATGTTTGTGAAACTACACCAAAAGGGGTACAGGAGCAAAAAACGTTCTAAAAATGCAATTTTTTGTTACTGAAGGGCCTAGAAACATGTAATTCGGCATGGTAGTTACTCATTAGATATAAATCATCTCTAAGAACATTTCCTAAAAAAATCGAAATTTAAAAGGAGTGAAAACGCGCTAAAAGTGTTCTGAAATAACGTTCTAAATGGCTATTTCTACGCAATCTCAGGACGTGCCGAACCGATTTGAAAAATAATGATATGAAAATGATGGTGATAGCTCTTGCTCCAAGATATGCTACATCTTATGTCTGTACTATCCCAAAAAGGGTGCAGGAGCAAAGAATGTTCTAAGAATGCGATTTTTGTGTTACTGAATGGCTTGGAAACATAAAATTTGGCATGGTAGTTATTTATAAGATACAAATGATCTCTAAAAAACATTTCTTAAGAAATTCGTAATTTGAAAGGGGTGAAAATGCGCAAAAAGCGTTCTAAAAACGTTCTAAATTGCGATTTCTATGGAATCTCATAAAATACTAAACCAATTTCAAATGTGATGGTTAGAAATTGAAGGTAACAGCCCTTGCTCCAACTAGGCTCTATTTCATATCAGTGTCACTACCGCGTGGGTGTTGCAGAAACAAAAAATATTCTAAATCGCTTTGTGATACTGAGTGGGCTAACACTTTGAAATTTGACATGTTAATTACTTAAACGATGCAAATGCTTTATAAGAACCGTCGAAAGAAATTTCCAAAATTAAAATGATGAAGTGAGCGAAAAGCCTTCTAAAAACGCCCTTTATTACAATTTTTATGCAATCTTATGAAATACCAAACCGATTTAAAAAATAATGGTTGCAAACTGGTGGTGATAGAATATGCTCAAACATAAGCGATGTCCGTGCCAGAACCACCAGACAGTTGCAGGAAAAAAAAAACTTTCTAAATTACGATACCTCTGATACTGAAGAGGCTAGAAACTTTAAATATGGCATGGTAGGTACTTATAAAATATAAATGCCCTCTAAGGACTGTCGAAACTAAATTCGAAATTTAAAAGAAGTGAAGCGAAAGGAAGAAGTGAACAGCATTTAAAAAATTCTTAAATTACGATTTGTATGCAATCTCGGGAAATAATAAGCCGATTACAAAAGTAATTGTTGCGAATCAATGGTAACAGTCTTTGATCCTACACAGGCTATATTTTATGCGGGTACCACTGCCATCTGGGGTTGGCAGGAACAACAAATGTTTTAAACAAGCCTTTAAAAACTTTCTAAATTACGTTTTCTATGGAATGTTAGGAAATACCAAACCGGTTTCAAAATTAATGTCGGCAAATTAATGGTGACAGTCTCTGTTTCAACACAGGTGCTGGACAGATAATTACACTTGTTTATTTCCTATTTAATTTACACCCAAAATTGTTAATTGGTCCAAATCATCCAAGCAACCTCATAGTAAATCGGTATATAATTTTATATACTTTAGATAAATTCAAATAAAATAAGTGATCGTAATTACGTAATTCTAGTAGAAGAGCAACGCGAATAATTAATAGAATTAGATTATAATCCGCGTAAAACTGTAATTATTAAATTTAATTAATTACGAATAAAATTAAGAGTTTGCGTTGTGAATTATTTAGACGAACTCTTCCACTTATGAATTAAACTAAAATTTAAGCTGTAAAAATAAGTTGACACACCTTAAACATTTATCAATTAAATAATTACAGAAACTTTTTAAAACTTGATTAAATATTTTATTTACATTGAACACAACTATATACAGAAACACATAATATTAATTCAAAAAAAGGAAAGCAACACTTTTGTTTGCTGCTCATTATTACATGTATATTTAATCTTTTAAAAGACAATGTTTTCATTTACTCTTATTATTATATATTTTTCTTTTTGCTAAAAAAATAATTCTCTTTCATTTTTAAAATACCTTAATTATATTTAATTACTGGTTTTGTTGGATCTCAGATTGCTCTCTACCATAAAATATCATAAAAGGATATTTATAATTTCTCATATAATTTAAAGTGGTAAAGAAAAAGATTAATGGAATACCTTGAATCATATACGGGATGGTGGCCTTTATTCATCAAATTCAGAGCTGTCGCGATGCTAAGGATCATCTCCAAACATCCTCCGGATTTATCTTCTTATCAGAGCGGCGAACTCGGGATGGCGGGATGCATAGCTACGGACCGCAGTAGAACAATCCATTTTGTTTCAACACCAGGAAGACATCATCAATTAGGCTTGCTTAGGCTCACTCCGATATGTCCATCTCGCCTGGGCATTACTAGGGCTCTCTGGATTCATTGCATGGTCTTTCAGGTTAGCTCCTGCGTCTTCCACATCTTTTTTCAGACTCCCTCTTTTTCAAACCTTTTTCTTCTAGCACACCACTCTTGGCAGTGGGTGGAACTATTTGTCTAGTCATCCCTTATTGGATGTGAGAAGATTTTGCATTATCCTTAGATAGACCTATTAGCTCACAGTCTGCAAATGGCCCCTTACATATACTTTAATATTATTATATGCCTTAAAGTTTGGGTGGTCTGAAAAGCCATAAATTTATTCCAACACTTTTATTAAGGCCATAAATTTATTCCAACATTTTTATTATTTTACGATTTCTAATTATACACCACTTTCCACTGGCTTGTCATAAAACGACACCATGGCGTCTGGCTATTGTTGTTATCTGAGATCCGAACTATATTCAACATTATACATTCATTTTACAATACAACAATTTTTTAAAAATATATATTTAATATTTAAAATCAACTTAATAATTTTTGTATGAACTTACACTCCTATTTTACTCGAAAATAATATTATTATAATTTTACACTCATAATTATGTTTTATAAAAAAAGAATTTGTACAAACAGAAATAACAAATTACGCAACTGTATTCTGACTTAACCAACATTGGTGCGGGAACATATTATTGTTATATGTTGCCCAGCAACAGGTATTTTATGTTAATGCCACTACCAACAGAGAGATGGTTGACCGTTAGACAAGAAATTTGGAATTTGACATGGTGGTTAATTTTAAGATGTAAATGCGTACTAAGAACGGTTTCTAAAAAATTCAAAACTTCAAATGAACGCTGAAATGTGTGTATTAAATGAGCATAAAAGCTGTAAAATACTTTCTAAATTATCCTTTATTTAGAATTTAGTTTTAATTCTTTATATTAATTTGTCTCATTTCTGTCTAATGCAGTGTAATAATGAAGTTTTCTCAAACTGTGACTTAATTATAATTTTTGAATTATTCCTAAAAGTATCATTTCTTCTAATAAAATTTAGACATACGAATATCACTTGGCATATTTCAACAATTGTGCGTGCAGAGCCGCGGGTTTTGCTAGTTCTGTTTATAAACTGATTAAATAATGGACAGACACCAGAATTTGTAAACGAAGTTATTAGAAAATACGAACTTGCTTATTTTCACGTACGTTATAAAAGGAAAACTTTAATTAAATATTCTTGGTGCAGTTTGTCAGTTTTAGAATTAAAATTTGGTATCCGTTTTGAAGGACAACGCCCTCGAAAGGGTTAACCGTCTCGCAGCGTAAGTAATTCTTCGCGATGAGCGTCTTTTACCGAATTTTTAATCTTTATCACCGGTTCTTTAAAGGAGTAATTTTTGACTATCGTAATTGGGGAAAATGACCTGATTAAATCAGACAAAATTTTCGCTAAAAATTAACTAGTGGGAACAACCAAATGGTATTAATTTGACGGAGAAATGCATGCCCAGTAATTCTTCGCGATGAGCGTCTTTTACCGAATTTTTAATCTTTATCACCGGTTCTTTAAAGGAGTAAATTTTGACTATGGTAATTGGGGAAAATGACCTGATTAAATAGACAAAGTTTTCGCTAAAAAATAACTAGTGGGAACAACCAAATACTATTAATTTGACGGGGAAATTCATGCCCGAGCATAGCTCGGGCTGCGATGCGAGAGGGTTAATTACTTTCTTCTATCTATAACAGAAGAAAGTATTGTAATCGAAATTTTTTTCGACTTCCGGTTTTCGACGGATTTGCACGTTTTAGGGGTCAGGAATACCACAAAACATGTTTTTACAAAATTTCTGTCTATCCGTGTGTGTGTCCGTGTGTGTGTCCTCGTTGTATCGTCGAAAAGTATATGAAGTTATGCATAGAATTGAACCAAATTTCATATAAGGTTTTTGACTATGGCTAGCAGGTCCCGTTGGAATTTCGATATATTCCGCCGAAAGTTGGAGCTGTAATAGCGATTTTGTGCCATTTTCATTATTGTATCAATTTAAAGTAGACTTAGTTATGCATAGATCTGAACAAACATCGTACAGATGTTTTTGACTACACTGTTAAAAATTTGCAGCATTCTGTCCAGTCATTTGACCGTTTTTTCCGAAAACGGTATCACAACCGTAATTTAACACTATTCTGACCATATTATTGGACATTTTATGGTCAGAATATAGTTAAATTACGGTTATGAAACTGTTTTTTCAAAAAACGGTCGAATGACTGGACAGAATGCTGCAAATTTTTAACAGTGTATAAACAGCAGGTCCCAGTTGAAAATGGATATGTTTCCTTTGAAGGGGGCATTGTGATAACGATTTTTGTGCGATTTTCTCCATTTTTTGGAATTCTGTACATCGGCTGCTCGTGTAGCGACGTGCACTTCGTATCTAGCGAACCCGGCGATTCGCAAACAGTTGACGTACAATAGAATAACGATAACATTGACTTTTTTAGATATTATGTTCGAGATTAACTCATTTTTACACTGATTAATAAAATGAAACAGAAATTTAAAATGAAAGTTAATGTTAGTGTAGAGTTGAAGTAGTAACATTGAAGTATTAACAAGTGTAACAACTTTTTGAAATATTAATATGCATGAGACAGAAGAAAATTTTGAAATCGGCACTTCCGACTAGTTTTTGAATGCAATCCATAGTCACTATTCGTTTAAAAAGGGGGGACTGAGCTGACATTAACCTATTTATGCCTAGCGTCCCGAAAAATGGGACGCTTCGAATTTTAATAAATTTGCATTATTTTCTTCTTCTTTATAACATGAAAATTCTATGAAATAAATATCTCTAAATGTCTTTATCTATTGCCAAAAGATGTCAGCATAAGATGGATATTCATTTGCTTAAGATGAAGGCTTTTTTCGGAGTTTATAGATTTTTCATTTTTCAAGATGGTGAAATGTAAAGAAAGAGTAAGTTTATTTGGTTTTTTTCTTCCAATTATCCAAATACATAAGTCATAATCTTAACTTATAGATTTCTTTGAAATATGTATTTTTCTTTTTTTTTTTTTTTTTTTTTTTACATTTTGAAATTATATGTTCAAGCCTATTTTTTATGCATTTTTGTAACGTATAAAATATGGGATGCTAGGTACGAAGGATTACATATTTTTATTAGCCATTTAGGGGACAGTTATTTATGTAAAGTCCTTTTAAAGATGATTAGGAAACAAATTGTTTTTAAGCCTCACATACGATTATTCTTTGTTTATTATTACCAATACTTATAATGTTATTAGTCTCTGTAAAAAAATAAATATATTTTTTTAGTAATTCGTAAAAGACTAATTATAGTATATAATACGCAATTTAAAAGCTTATTTTTTTTATAAATTTAGACAAAACATATAATTATACATATTATACTATTACAAATGTTATGCATATTCCCCCATTTAGTACGTTTGCATTTTATGAAATAAACACAAGAAAATGCTACCGTAATTTTTTTTGGTATTTTTTTTTTTAGTATTTTGAAGCATTTTAAAGTGATTTTACCAACATATTTGGGAAAACAAAAATTCAGGCACAAATGGGTTAAACATGTGGAAATTTCAGACTTGATCACAAACTGAATCCCGAGAAATTTTTATAATCAATGTAAACTATTTGTAGCGTAAGTGGCTAGCTACTCTCTTAGAAAGATAATCTAGGATCAATTAGATTGTTGAGTTCTGTATAGGAACGTGTTGATTCTAACATTAGTGCATTAATGAGCCATCTATTCTGTCATTTCTTTTACTTTCGAAAAGTGCGATTAAACCTCTGTAAATCTATTGTCGCGGATATTTTATGCAATAATATGTTAATTGGGTTTCTGTGGCCGACTAGCTGGTATAAATGCGGTGGTAGTAGTGACCAGTGGATTTTTTCGAAAGTCGTCTCTCGCGAAACATCAAAACATGCTTGAGCTTTCAGCGAGTTTCCCGAGTGTCGCTAGCAGTGTCATTCCAGTTCGATTGCGTTTGGATTAATATCCTTCGTCTGAGAAGTTTCGTAAGTGCTAGGAAATTGCGTTTATTACTTGAAATGAAGTATATTTGGAGTCCACGGGGGTCCCTTCAATCAGTGACTTTTCTAGGGTTTCTTTATCATTTAGTGTCTCAAGGCCTATTTTACAGCGAGTTACGAAACTCCCCTTAGGTTCCTGCAGAACTATCGATTTAGCCATCTTGTTTGAAGTTATGATAGAATTTAGAAGAATTTCTTAAGGTTATTTCCCCACCCCCCTCCCAGTTATTATTTTAGTGTGTGAACTTTTAATTTGATCATTTTTATCTAATTTTTTGCCCGCTCTACTGTTATCTTCATCGATTATGGATTTTAAATAAACTATTTTCGGTGTTAATCTTGAGTAATTGCTACTTTCTGAAGTAGCAAGCTCGAAGGGACCGCCACATATTTAATTAACTGGCAGAATGTAGTGTGTATAACTTCGTTAAATGTTACGTAATAACAAGCAACAATCATATATATTATTTCTGTTGTTAAAATTCCTTTTTCTGTGCATCTACAAAACGTAGAATACTAAATAAGCTATCATTCAAAGAGTTTTTGAACCAGCTTCTGGCATAGTACATTCACATTTCGTTAAAACATGGCTTTTTTTAAGGGGGGGGGGCTGGGGGGGGGTTAGAAAAATTGCCGTTAATTAAAAATTTAATCAGCATTGTTTTTATAAATGTAACGATAGGTTTTCTCAAATCAGTGTTGCCACAAAAATAAAATACAGCATGGTTATAAAAAATAAATAATACAAATAAAATAAAGTGCAGTATATCTATATAGGCTTATTAGCCCCCGATATTCTATTTCTTTCAGGTAACAATTAAAGTGTCGTCCATAAAAAATAACGTTATGTTACATAAGCTTGCCGTAAAACGAAATACATGCATTATTGTACGGTTAAATACTGATAATCTCAACTACAAATTTTTAATCATCTAAGCATTGCACATTTTCAATTTTTAAACCTTTGCATAGGGGAAAAAGTATTTTTAACTGCAATTTAATTGAAAAATGCATCTCAATTTTTTTTTAGGTGCTAATTTTTGTGTAAAGCCATTTCTGTAATGGTAGCAACTGAAGTGCTCCATTTCTGTAGAAAATAAAGGAAAAAAAAGTTGGGAAATAAAGCATTACTATATCTTTTTGTTGTCATTTTCTCATAACAACTGAAAGAAAAATTGTAACTAAAATACGTGCTATTTTGAAAAAATATAAATGAATGATTTCTGATAAAACATGGAGCTATTATATCCCTTAAATTGTCTGTCCATTTATCCAAACTTTTGCTTATCCGAACTAGGGTCGGTCCCGACTTGTTCGGATAATCGGCGCTCTACTATACAGTTAATATTAAGTGTCCGTATTAATGTTATAAACAAATGAAGATTAGACAGAGATTAGATTAGATATATTAGGTCACTAGATAACCGATTTTTTTTTTTTCTTTTGTCAAATTTACTACAAATTACTTTTTTGCTGGGTTTGTGTATTATTCCGCGATAGTGACGTCCTATGCATACTTTTGTACAGATATTATTTAATTCTGGACCGTAAATGTGGAATTCTTCAGCCACTGCAATTGACGTCAGTTTATATAAATTAAAAAACGTATATTTTAAGTCTTAAAACTAAAATATGTTTTGCACTATCTATAGTTATATATATATAGATTTTTTTTTCATAGCGGGCGATACTTAATCCTGAAAAGGCAGAATTCCTGTTTCCTAGTTTTATATTTATGATTAAAAAGCAAAATTGCATTTGAAATGTTTAGGAAATTAGATACCATATGGTCTACCATAGAAGTGGTATTTCACGGCTAGTTTAAAAGTTAAGCTTTGTTATAGTAGACGAAATTCCTTTTTATACGTATTTAATTTATTTTCAATTGTCTCGTGTTTTTCCGAAATGATGTCATCATCTTTTAATGCAGTGAAATACGATTGTTAATTTTCCCGCGCGTGTCTTTTGGAAAAAAATTATCCATCATTTAATCCATATTCATGTTTCTTTGAAAAGCTATGACTAAAACTGATTATAAAAAAAATCGACTAATTACCGAAATAGCATACACAATAATATGACGAAAATAGAAATAGCGTCACAATTTCCGTATTTTAACGAAATGTTATTTCACAGTTTATTTATTTAGATTATACAGGTTCTGTACATAAATTGTGCATACAATTTTAGGACTTAAAAACAATAACAAAGAGATGGCATACAGTAAATGTAATTTCAAACCTTCCTGTTTCTTGTAAATTAAAGATACACTATTTTGTGGTCCTAAAACAAATCTGCTGGAACGAGAACAAACACACCAAGCACAAGAGTTTGTTCTTCATGCAAATTTGTTTTGCGACCGTAAAAATATTCAGTTCAAAATTTACATCCCAAACTATAAGGTACTATGTACACAAAATCCATTGTTTTTTGTCTATTACAGAGATATATGTATACTCAATGCAATTAACACGTTAAGCTGCGTATGTCCGAGTTATATGATAACTTTTTACACGCTTAAGTCGCTTAATGTGTTATCATCAGAATACACAGAACAATGTGTATTTTGAAATTGACATACCAAGCGTGTATTTGGCAATTTACGCACCACTTTACACATATTGGCAAATCGTTTTTGTATCATAAGTATACCTGTTTCAATGTGTAAATTTACGCATTTCTTTTTTAGAGTGCAGCGTACAAAGACGAATGAGGTATCATTGGATAGAATTTTTTGCCCACATCTGACATTACATACTAAATTTTCATTATACTTTTAGGCCAAGTATTATTATATTATTTTTGATTTCAAGATCCCCTTTTCTATGCACATACAAAACGCAAAACGATGAATAGGGTGTTATAAGAAAGATCTTTGAACAGGCTTTGGACGTATTACACTTTTATTTCGTTAAGACAAGTCGTTTGGTTTTTAAAAAAATCGCAATTTATTATAAATTAATAAAACTGTATCAGAAAATAAACTAAACGATTGCAATGCGTAATCTTCGTACGGGTCTACGGGTAATGCATTATTCAAGAACCTGTTATTTTCATAATGGCAAACTTGCATCATTTATTAGAAAAAACCAACTTGCTATTTTAAAAAAAATATTTTTTTTTCTGTTGTTTTCGCAAAGAATTTTCAAATTCATACGAATTTTACGTTACGATAAAGCAAAAGGTAAATCCAGGAGAGATTGCACCCAAAGATGGTCTGGGAGAAGGAATAGAGGGCACATGCAGCGACTTCCGGTAGTTGTATAACAGCAGTAGTGAAGTATCTATTTAAATGTGCACATTGATTGTTTAGTGCGTCTATGATAAAGTATTGCTGTTTTGTTTAGTTTTTCCAAGGTACGTGCTTGAATTTTCATAAATATTCGCCAGAATTTCTATAGAATGTCAATAGTATAAAATATTTTAAACTTAAATGATTTCTCATAAGCTACTAACCCGGACTAACGGTGTGAATACTAACGGTTCGTTTTAGAAGCAGCCATGTTTCAATAAAAGGACGCGCAATCTCTCATACCGAAATTGGACAGTTTGCTGACATTGACTTGCTACTTAGGTGAGATAGCGCATTGTTCCCCTTAGTTTCCACACAAGGAGATATTACGCAGCTTATTGATAAATTGGTATAAATTGCATATTATATGTAAAACATACAAATGAAACAATTCTGAAATAATTTTTGAAAATCTCATAATTATAGAAACTAAATATGACTTTAAATTAATCTTCTAAAAAATACTTTCGCAGATAAAAATTTTGTTAATAAATTAATAATACAGTTGTTATTATATTAATTCCATATAACTGTTTTTGTTAATAGATTATAATACATTTGTTAATAAATTAATTATTTATATATATCTTTTGTTACATTATGAGCAATTAATTTGCTAATAAATTAATTTGTTAACTAAAGATAAATTTTCTAACAAATACTTTTTTATTTTTGCTAATAAGTTAGAAGGAAAAGTTTGGCCTTCCTCATTTATGCAAAACCATCCTGAGTTAAATGTCATGAAGCTCAGAGCTAGAGCAGAAGGATAAAAAAAAACTGAAAGAAAGAAAACGAAGAGCAATGAGAATGAGTGCACTGAAGGTCTGGAACTGTCTGGACAACTTCGACCTGTAACTGGATTCAATGTATTACATGTAGCAGGTGATTGCACGAAAGCTGCAATGTTTATAACAAAAAATGCACCGATTGTGCAGGAGGAAAACGATCAACAAACAAGAAAGCATTGAAACTATAGAAATGTAAATGAACTGGTTTTAAGTTAAGGGTCATTCCATGTCAGTTCAGGCAGGCATGTAACCCACCATCACAGATTTTGATGAAACTGCGTGTGTTTGTTCCTTTTATTAAGATATGATTCCCAGTATTTTTTTTTACTTCTTGGTCAAATAGTTTCTGAGAAAAAAATTGTCAAAATTTTGAAAAACTGCCATCAGTTGGCATTCTTGACTGCTCGATTTTCAAATGTAGCATGACATAAATATGATCATATTTCAATATCTATTCCACAAATCATCTTCAAATAATTTATGCATAATATATAGGGTACGTATTTTATGAAAAAAATACTGTTACGCTTATATAACAATTTAAGTGTGTCTAAAAAAATGTTTAATCTTTGAAGTCGTGATTTTTTTTATGAAAAATAATGCATTAACTAAAATAGCATTATTAACAAAAGGCGGTATTTTTATTAAATTTATTTTTTGTGGGGGATATACTTAAAGCTGTCCTTTACCTGATTCTGAAATAAAAGTAGTGGGATTTTGGGTGTTTTTAGTAGTATTTCATATTTAAAAATATTTTGAGGCGTATTTCAAATCAAATCAAGCAGAGTCATTCCATGTCAGTTCGCCTAAGACATTTAATTCACTGTCACAAATTTCAATGGAACTGGGTATGTTTATAGCTCATTTTAAGACAGGATCAAGGAAATTAAAGGTGATTACAAGTAAAATATTGTTTAAGATAAAAAAAAATCTAAATTTTGAAATTTTTTAAAAATGTTTTTAATGACAGATCTATATTCAAAGACTGCATAAAAAAAAAGTCATTTCAATATAAAATCACTAAATAAGTTTCAAATAATGTATATGTGACAAATAATGTAGGCAGATTATTATTTATTGTTGTTTGTCATGTTTAAATGCTAAGAGTGTGTTTAATCTTGTGAATTCTTAAAATCAAGAATTTTGTGAAAAATGTGTTAATCAAAAATTTATTATTAACCGAAGGCAGGCTGTTATTACTTTTTTTAATTGTACGTAAAAATATCTTTTCAATAGTTATAAAATAAAAATAGTGAAAATATGAGCAATTTTAACAAAATTTTCATAAAATGTCAATGTTTAATGATAAATATTGAAGCTTTTCATGCTAAGATGTACTAAAATGACTACGATATCGTGTATTTCTACTCTTGCTTAAATATAATACATAGAATAATAAAATAACAAATATTATTTACAGCAATAAAAATTAAATTAAATAGTACCAGTTCCTTTACCAACACTACATTGCTCAACAGCCGACTTAAAATCAACAGCCCACTCTTATTGAAAAATACTTTCAACTGTTCAAATAATAAATAAACTGCATTTAAAAATTTTAATATTAATTTATTATCTTAAGACGATAATAATAACTAAACAACATGATGAATTTATAAATCGGCTTTTAATTGAAAAGTCATGAAATAGTCCCTTTAAATATTGTTGTTCATCGAGTCAATCAAAACAAATTATATAAAAAAAAATAGTGAGCCTAATATTCTGACTGCAATGACACTTCTAACAAAACTAATTAATTCATTACCATCTGAAATCAAACCCGAAAGATCAAAAAGAAAAAAAAATCATCTGTAGTGTGAATGTGACATACTCAGTGGTTGTTGAGGTAGGAATGTCTTTGTGACATTTTCACCTGTACTTCAATAAAATATAAACATGTAAGCTTTTTTCATTCATCCAAATTAAGTAAAACAATTATAAAATTTTGTTGTCATTACACCAGATGTTAAATTTTTCGTTACATACTATTAGATAAGTTCTTTACTTTTAGACATTATTGACATAATATCATAAAATTTACTATATGTATTTTCTATAAGTGTATAAACAATATATATATGCTTTATTAAACATAAATGAATAATTTTTAAATAATTTGTTTGAGAACAGGGATATATATACACACATATATATGTTGAAAATCCATCTTTCAGCAATATTGTGATGAAATAAATCAAATTACCGTAATTTCCGGTGTATAGCCCGCGGATCAAACAATCGTGTTTCGACCCAGAAATTTTTAAAAATAAAATGTAACTTTTTAGATCACAGTAAATATTGGTCTTCAAATACTGAATAAAATTTCTGGGTCCAAACTGAATTGTTTGATCTGCGGGCTATACACCCGAAATTACGGTACATATCATTAGAAACTGAATAAAGTTACAAAAGTGCAACTCATTAAGTTTTAAATATTTTTTTAGATATAGTTATTTGAAAGATATAAATATAATGGATTATGCAATTTTTGCATATATTTAAAGCACAATACGTCAAAATTTTCTTCAAAAGAGTGAAATTTGGTATTTTTTTCCAATATTAGCAGCTCAATGCTAAATTTTCAATATTAACAGCCAAATATGAGTTTAAAGATTAGGACTGTCATTTTGAAAATTTCTATTGGGCGGTGAGGAGCTAGTGATTTTTCTCTTTTTTGGAAAGGGATAATTGCTCTTCGCCCTAGAAGTTTTACTAAAAAACAATATTGTTTATTTTTTTCCTTAAGAAACGAACATAAAAGATAATTTGAAAAATAAAATAAATGTATAAATAAAAATATTTCCATTGATGATACATTGGATAGGTTTTACATTTGAAAATATTGATAATTTTAAATATGATTTAAATACTACTAAAACCAACCAAAATCCCACTATTTTTATTTCAGATCCAGTTATAATGTAGTATTATATACAATTTAAAATTAAAAAATTAGTCATAGAAACTCCGCCTCTGATTGATAAAAAATTTTTAATAATTTCATTATTTTTTGTAAAATATTTTTGATTTCAAAGATTATACAATTTTTTAGACACATTTAAATATTTTTTAACATTACAGCAATATTTTTTTCATAATCTACATACTTTATTTACCTTGCTTAAATTATTCGAAGGAGATTTCTTTATTAGTTATTGAAATGTGATTTTATATATAAAATGAGGCCTTTGAAAATTGAACAATCATTAATGGCAACTCGTGGCATTTTTCCAAAATTTTGATAATTTTTTCTCATATGTTCACTATTTTTATTTTATAACCATTTAAAAGATATTTTTACGTACAATTAAAAAAAGCAATAACACCCTGCCTTCGGTTAATAATAAATTTTTGATTAACACATTATTTTTGACAAAATTCTTGATTTTAGAAATTCATAAGATAAAAGACACTCTTAGTGTTTAAACATGATAAAAAACAAGAAATAATAATCAGCCTACATTATTTGTGACATATACATTATTTGAAACCTATTTAGTGATTTTATATTGAAATGACTTTTTTTTTAATGTAGTCTTTGAATATCGAACTGTCATTAAAAAAATTTAAAACAATTTTTAAAATTTTGATATTTTTTATCTTAAAAAATATTTTAATTAGGATCAAGAAAATTAAAGGTGATTACGTCTTAAAATAAGCTATAAACAAACCCAATTTCATTGAAATTTGTGACAGTGATTAAATGGCTTAGGGGAACTGACATGGAATGACTCTGCTTGATTTGATATGAAATGCACCTCAAAATATTTTTAAATAGAAAATACTACCAAAAACACCCAAAATCCCACTATTTTTATTTCAGAATCAGGTAAAGGACACCTTTAAGTATATCTCCCATAAAAAATAAATTTAATAAAAATACCGCCTTTTGTTAATAATGCTATTTTAGTTAATGCATTATTTTTCATAAAAAAATCACGACTTCAAAGATTAAACATTTTTTTAGACAAACTTAAAATGTTATATAAGCGTAACAGTATTTTTTTCATAAAATACGTACCCTATATATTATGCATAAATTATTTGAAGATGATTTGTGGAATAGATATTGAAATATGATCATATTTATGTCATGCTACATTTGAAAATCGAGCAGTCAAGAATGCCAACTGATGGCAGTTTTTCAAAATTTTGACAATTTTTTTCTCAGAAACTATTTCACCAAGGAGCAAAAAAAAATACTGGTGATCATATCTTAATAGTAAGAACAAACACACGCAGTTTCATTAAAATCTGTGATGGTGGGTTACATATTGATATTTTACTGCCTGATTTGACGTGGAATGCCCCTTAAACGTGTTGTCAAGTAATTTAATGCTATTTTGCAAGATATTTGATCACATAAACCTTACAACAATGTATTTAAGTGTAATTAATATTGTTAACAATTTAATTTAGTTATCCATATAATGAAAGCCTAAGTCATGTGACTGTCATCAATAGTTCCGGGTTGACCGCTTCATTTTTTGTACGCCAAGCGGCCAATTTGGTAATTTAATATTAGCCGGGAGCAGGCGACAAATTGTAAACTATTGTAAATATCTTGTCATCAGTATTTCAATAGTCCATTTCATGCGACTGTCATAAACTATTTTTCGCATGGTAAATTAAAACAAAGCTTTGATGTTGAAATTAAATGTCACGGTTTATGGTATTATTTATTACTTTTTATTTCTTTTTTTTTATAATAATTGAGAGTCATAAATTTTAAATATTTCAATTTTAAAGTTATGCATTTTAAATAAAATGAGTGAAAGTACTATATTTTAAATTAAATTAATGAAATACGAAAAAATACGACTGGAACAATGTTTGGCGATTTATCACCTGCGCCCGGCTAACATAAAAATACCGAGTTCATGATTTCTGTATCGGAATCTTCCGATTTGGCGAAGGATTGAGCAAGTGAATTAAATTATGAACAAAAATAACATGATACAATGCTTAGCATAGATTTAAAGGAGACCAAACTGGTCGCCAAGGGCGGCTAGTTATTAATAAGAATCTCTTCTACTCATGTGTGCAATCACACGCTGTAAGGACAGATTGCGCTAAATAGCTATTTTTTATTTATTTTTTCAGCTGTTCTCTTAAATTACAGCATAACAACAAAATAGCAATGGAAATGCATAAAAAGCAAATAAAGTCAAAGTTATTCACGGATAGTTTAGCAAAGAATTAATATTTTGATTTTTTATTATACTTCTGTTGAATTGTGCGCGTACTTTTTTAGCTTTACCTTACAATAAGCTTGAAACCAATAGCAGGTTAGATTAATTTAAATTTGATTTAAAATGTAATTTCATTATGCAAAATCCTGATATGATTCTACGCCAACATATATTTATTATTTTAATGGGTTTTGGAAGGACTTTAATTAATTTAATGAATTTATTATCCAAAATTCTATTCTGAAAATAATTGAAATCGTTAACTTAAGGGGGATCAGGGCTTGATCGATAACGAAAAACATGTAAACAGAGCTCTCGCTTCGAGTCTATATAAAAATAAAAGTATTCAATGTAACTAATTTAAACTTTCTGATATTTTTAAGCTATGTTTATAGTCTTATAAAATTATAAAATGAAGTACTTCAATGTAATAAAACAAAAAATATAGCAAATTTATATAATACAATTTTCTGAAAAAAATTTAGGTGTCATATCACCATCCGTAAGATATCTTAACGTTAAATTGACATAAGAACCTAATTTTTACTTTACAATGATCAAGAAACTTTACTCTATAGAATGAATTAAGGATATAACTATCACTCAAAGGAAACTTTATTAAAAAAACCTGTCAAATTTGAAAATGTAAAAAACCTTAAAAAATCCAACTTTTTTTTCATTAAAAATACTCAAAATATTAAACTATCTAAAATATATTAAATCATTCTATAGATTATGATGTTATATGCATGCAAAAAAAAATTTAAACCATTCCATCAAATAGTTTTTTTTTTTTTTTTTTAATCTTACGGATAGTCGTCAAAAATCAAATTTTGAGAAAACGCGACTTAAAGTTACAATTAAGTGCGGCTTTGTAACGATTGTTACATAAATGCTCATGACTCCGTTAAAAATCCAAATATTTTTATGCGGTTTTTTGCTAAAAGAAAAATCGATTTTTTAAAAATTTTCAAGCCCTGAGCCCCCTTAATTCTTTTTATCGATTGTATGTGTTACGTTCAATGAACTAAAAGTCTTTCCGGTCAATAGCGGCCGGAAGAGGTAGCTTTCATATTACTTGGCTTTAAAATTTTGTAAATTTTACTCGAAGCTACTTTTACTCAAATTTTTAGAAGCTAAAATGCGACGAACGCGTTAAGAGAATATTCGTTACTGAATGCGAATGAGAATTGCGCCAAATTAGTAAGCTATAGCCAAGTTGGCATTCTTTATGGTCACTTATTTTTGGTCGCCAAATTTGGTGATATTCTGCCAAGTATCGCCAAGCTCGGCGAGAATTTGAAGCTAACGGATATTAATAATATTTAAGCAGGCACGGTGCAAATAGCCGCCATTTTGATACAAGATGGCGGATGAAGCTGGCCAACGAACTCGGTCGACACATTGGTATGTACTATGCATACAATCAATCTCATCCAAATCAGTTTATAAATAAGAGAGTTACAGCATGACGAAAATCAGATTGTTTCAAAATGTCAGCCAACCTACAAATTCAAACTGCTATATCTCAGCCATTTTTTAAAATAAAGGCGAAACAAAATATGCTCCGGAATCCTTGTATTAACGT
Source organism: Maratus speciosus (assembly GCA_963932465.1). Lineage (NCBI taxonomy): Eukaryota > Metazoa > Arthropoda > Arachnida > Araneae > Salticidae > Maratus > Maratus speciosus. The sequence continues at coordinate 50,088,888 of OZ010786.1, read as the reverse complement.
CAAACCCTTAAGGAAAAATATTTTTCCGTTTTTAATTTATTCGCACCGTTTTTTAAATTATTTTTTTTAATGGCCACCATTTTCAAACAAGATGGCGGATGAAGCTGGCCAACGAAGTCGGTCGAGACAGTGGTATGTACTATGCATACAATTAATCTCATCCAAATCGGTTAATAAATACAACAGTTATCGCATAACAAAAATCAGATGTATATATATATATATATATATATATATATATATATTTTTTTTTTTTTTTTTTTTTTTTGAATGTCCCATATTCATACTTTATGGATTTTTATGGATGTCTGAAAATAATCCACATTCTATATTTGTGCGTTTTAAGTAATGGGATTTTAAGTATTATTTAACCTTCTATATACTTCCACATGTTTGATATTTCCTGTTCATTTTATAAATATCTTATATATAATTCATTAAAAAATAATTTTTGGATAATTTTTAATAATTATTTATATTAATTATTACTGAATTTATTTTGTTTTATAGCATATAGATATATGCTATATATTATCAATGTTCTAACATTATTTAAACTCTTAGTTTAGTTTAAATAATTTAGCTAATAGAACATATTGTATGCTTTTAAATTTTATTAACAATAGTTTTAAATACTTTGTGTGATTTATATTAGGTTTATAATTCTCTATATATAAGGATTTGTTTGGTTTTGCTGTTTAAACAGTTATTTACATTCAAAAGCTTACAAATTTTTATCTTGCGATAGATGTTTAATATAATTATTAATAGATGGCAGCACTAAAATTGTATCTTTCATATTGCTCTTATTTTTAATTTTTCTAGCTCCATTTTAGTTATATTTTATACACCAGGGTGTATTTTTAGCTAAATTTTGACGATATTGTTAAACTGTTATCTATTAATTTAATAGTGCATTTTAAATAATGTAATTAATTTCTATATATTTTATATTAGATTAAATTTGTTTTACAAGGTATTTCAAATATTATTTCAAAATGTATTAACTGCATCCTTTGGTATCATTTACTGTGATTTCTTAACTGTTTTATTCACCTTAATCTTTTTGATATACTGGAGACATGTGCACATGGATTTTTGTAAAATACTGAAATATTAATCGGTATGGTGTTTATTATTTCTATTTTATATCCTATAATATTTAAATACGTTTTATTGATTCTTCCATTTCATATTATTTGTTTCTATTCTGCTTTCATTTTTAATCAATTCACTTGATTTTAGTGGTTGTTCTATAATTCTCTATATATAAGGATTTGTTTGGTTTTGCTGTTTTAACAGTTATTTACATTCAAAAGCTTGCAAATTTTTATCTTGCGATAGATGTTTAATATAATTATTAATAGATGGCAGCACTAAAATTGTATCTTTCATATTGCTCTTATTTTTAATTTTTCTAGCTCCATTTTAGTTATATTTTATACACCAGGGTGTATTTTTAGCTAAATTTTGACGATATTGTTAAACTGTTATCTATTAATTTAATAGTGCATTTTAAATAATGTAATTAATTTCTATATATTTTATATTAGATTAAATTTGTTTTACAAGGTATTTCAAATATTATTTCAAAATGTATTAACTGCATCCTTTGGTATCATTTACTGTGATTTCTTAACTGTTTTATTCACCTTAATCTTTTTGATATACTGGAAGACATGTGCACATGGATTTTTGTAAAATACTGAAATATTAATCGGTATGGTGTTTATTATTTCTATTTTATATCCTATAAATATTTAAATACGTTTTATTGATTCTTCCATTTCATATTATTTGTTTCTATTCTGCTTTCATTTTTAATCAATTCACTTGATTTTAGTGGTTGTTCGGGCACAGGGGAAAATTAATTTTAGCTTTAGCTTATTTCTCCCACAGAAAACACCATTTTGCTTATATCATTGAATTCTGTGCCCTCGATAACGTAATTCAATGTATAAGCTTTTCAATTTTTGTCGGTGTCCACTTTTTCTTTTTTCTTCCATAATAATTCTTATAATTTTTTTTTTTTTTTAATACTTACAGCTTTAATTCATAATAATTGACGGTGGCAGGTTATGTTTTATTAATGGTAATATATATATATATATATATATATATATATATATATATATATATATAAACTGTCTGTACAATTAAACCATTTAAACACAATATATATATATATTTATATATATGTAATATATACGGGCCCAGTCATCGGGGGTGCTCTGACTCGGGGGCGACTACGGTGCGCTGTTGAGCATAGCGGCCCGCTTCGGACGCCCGGTACTGTGCAGGAACGCTTGCCAACCGTGACTAGTTCGTCGAACGGCATGGTTTTCTGGTAGTCGTGGCCAGATCATGGTGAGTAAATATAAGTCCGAGAAAATGAGGTAGAATTATTTGGACCTGCTTTTACTGGGCCTTTCCATTACAGGTTGTCTTTAGCACCAGGTCCAGATGACTTGAGAGATGTCGCGTCCCGCGTCCCAATGCGCTGCCGAAGGGCGGCAGTTATTTTAACACTTCATGGTCGTAAAAAAGCCACGGGTTTTTCGTTGTCCCATCTTAAATATGGAATATTTCCGCTAGAGTGCGGTACTACAGAAATAGGAGGTGATCTAATTTAATAAGGTAAAAAATTATACAGGCATTATGACGTTTTATGGGTTTGGCAAATCTGGGTTCAAACTCAGCTTACGGGATGCCGATGGAATTTACAATCGCGTTTACCTCAGCTTTTTTATTTTTAAAGATGGATCAATTTTGAAGCATGAAAGTAATAAATGTTGGGTTGGAAAACCAAGTTAACAGGGCAAATCAGATTTAGACTACGGCATTTCAAAAGTTAGATAAAATTTGGGAGTTTTAAATTTAGAACTTTTTCTTTTAAACTTTAAATTTTAAAAAGGTTTAAGCTTTAAAAAAAGTTTAATCTTTATCCTTTCATATATATATATATATATATGTCACATTTGAACGGAGGGTAGTTTTGTGGTTTGTGGTCATGATCGAGGAAATTATACCAAATTTTTCCGGAAGTGCTTTCCTCCGGACGGCTGCACTAAGTAACTTTTTACTTTTTGTAATGGAAGCTACCTAGAAATATTTCGCAATTTTTGAATAATTATACATTATTTGATATTTGAGTAATTTTACTTCATTTTACAACTTACCCTACTTATTTTATACTCCGTCAAACGCTACTTTAGACCACATTTTTCTGGTTCCACTCACATTTCCATTATTAAAAAATATTATATGTTATTTTTCAACGTCGAAATAGAGTTGTGAACAATTAACATGAAACAATGAAGCAAACTCTATGGTTTTAAAGATGAAATTGTTTATTATTTTTTTTTAACGATTTTTAAAGTTTTAGAACAAAACAGCCCCTGCTGGTTTCCTTGGTCCATTCACTTAGTTTCATATAAAATGAATACATTTTTATTGAAACTCCCTTGCAATAGCATTTGCTAATAAATTAACACTGCAAACTCGGTAATCAAATGTTTTTTGTTGTTGTTGTTGTTGTTTTACATTTAAATACAGTAAACCAGTTGTTAATATTACAGAAACGAGAAACAGTTTTCGTCATGCAATCCTCAGCAAATGGAACAAAAATAATTAATGTAACATTTTGCTACAGTAACATTTCAAAAAAATATTACTTAAAACATTTTTTAAGCGATTTGGTTGTATAAAAGGCATTTCTAAGTAATTGGGGCTATTTTCAGACCAAAAAGGGCCTGGCACAAAGTAGCCCCGAAATAATAGCTTTCATTATAGCTTTTGGAAACACAACCATTTCCTCTCAAAATAAAATGTTAAAGGAAAAACTATGGTCACACATGAATTACAGGTTACTAAATGTAATATTTTGACATTTACCTTATTTGTAGCTCTTATACAGATTGTTTCACTACAGAAAGTCTGGAGAGTTAAAATTTACACACGAAAACAGTTGTTTACAAACACATCCAGTGTTGCCACTAAAATAATTTAAATTACCCAACAAACTATTCAAGTACCCTATAGTAGGCTATAAAATATTTTTCAAGGGCAAAAACTCCAAATCATCTTGTATTGTTTGTTCAATACAAAGAATAAAATCTTTTTTATGGTATGGACCAAAGTCAAGGACCAAAGGTTGACGGTACCTTTTCTAGAACAACTTGGAACAAAATACAGAATTTTGTTCATTTAAGTTTCATTTAAGATTTAATAATATAATGCATATATCATTGTCATACTTCTTCATCAAATTATGTAATAAAATACTAAATTTTGTAACGAATTTGATTGATTTGATTAATCTGTTATTCAAAAACTTTTCAGAAAGTAAATAAAATCGATAGTTTGAAGAGTTAGACTCTTGATTTATCGTGTTTCATTGAATAAACTGAAATTATTTCGTTTAATATTTTCAATGAATTGACTACATATTTATGCATATAAAAAAGGAAAGAAAATCATTGAATAGTCATTGAACATGCTGTAATTTATAGAATTGATCACGGACTGAATTATGGGTAATTCTTCGTAATTAAAAGCCATTTTCATTCAATAGTCAAGGTCAACTATTTAATTAACAGACATAATATATCGTGCTTAACCTGAATAAAGTCTAAATGTTCGTAATAACAAGCATCATAATCAATAATGCATTATTCAAGTAGCTGTTATTTGCATAATGACAAAGCTACATCTTTCTTTAAACAAAGACAAGCTAGTTATTTTAAGAAATTATTTTAAAATTATTTTTGCAATGAATTTTCAAATTCATATGTATTTAAAATGAAAATAAAATATAAAATAACCATGAAATAAAATACTAGGTTTGATTAATTTATGTTTCATCCGAAATGTAATTCCATAATGCATAACACAAGCATGTTTCTTCCCCAAGTTACATATTAAAATAATGCGTTTGGAAACTATGTTAATTAATTAAATGAATTTATTATCCAAAAAGCATTTTGATTATAATTTAAATCGTTAGTTCGAAAAATTTAAGATTATTCATATTATTTGTTCCATTCAGTAACCTGGAATTATTTCGTTTAAATTTTGAATGGATTCATTAAATATTTATTTACATAAAAAATGAAAAGAAAACCATCGAACAGTTATTAAACATGTCGCAATTTTCAGACTTGGGCACGTATTGAATTATGAGCTTCGTGATAAAAAGTAATTTTCATTCAATAATCGAATTAATTATATTATGTAGCATATTTAAACTGAATGAAATCTATTTGTTTTAATTATGTACATCATAATCAATAATGAATTGTTCAAGTACACGTTATATGCATGATAATCTTAGCTCTTCTTTGGAAGAATGTTTTGTAAAATTAAACTTATTTACAGGGTTTAGTTTAGTATTTTCCTATTTACTTTGTAATATAGTTACATAATAAAAATTAATTTAAAAAAAAAGACTTTTTATTCGAAATATCAGGAAAAATACTATTAGAAAATATTTTAATTTATCATTAACTTTAATTGAACATTTTGACATTACAGTGAAAAAAATTCAGGCACTGGCATCTAGAAAATAAGTTGTGAAAAAATAGGTTAATGTCATCTTTATAAATTCTAGCTCCCTTTGCTTGGGAGTTCTAGTTACCCCTATTAAAATTCAAGGGCGTTTTCCTATATTATCGTGATCAAACTTATTTAAAAATCTCTGCAAATAAATGCGAACACAAGAAGTGAGTTTTAGTAACTATAATTCTAGTTTATGAACTAATTCTAGAAATCAAGTAATAATTTCGCGCAGTTCAAACGATTCATAATATAATGTATCATTTCATCACCCAGAAAACTATAGACTAGAAATTCTCGATCGTCAATTCAGTTTATTTGTTTACCTTATTCGCATAACTCGGAAATCTATATTTTTAGTTTAGGGATTAAGAAAATAGCTATTCGCTCTAGAAGAAGGTGGTATATTTTTTCTTGCAATGTACTTGAGTATCACGGCTTTTCATTTTTTTTCTAACAATATTGTAATGTAATTTTATTATCCATAAGAACGAAATACTTCTTTATGAAATTATAACTACTTTAACCCTTTGAGCGTTTGAGGGTTTTTCTGACTTTTCATAAAAATGATTATAAACACGAATGTATATATATTTTTTCATTACGGTTTGATGCTATATCTTTCGTATCACTTCATTCTGGATACTTTTCAAAACATAATTCAGCAAAAAATATTTTTTTTACAGTCATTTTAACATGATTTCCTGAATCAGAAAAACATGGACCTGACGCCTAAAGGGTTAATTAATTTAATTAGTTTATTAGACAAAACTCTATTCTGAAAATGATTAAAAATATTAGTTTGAAAAGTTTAAGATTATCGATATGATGCGTTATATTCAGCAAACTGTATACTCTTTAGTAAACTGATATATTCAGTAAGCTGATATTATTACTTCTATTTCTGAATGAACTCATTAAACATTTATTCATTTTGGAAAGAAAAGAAAATCATTCAGCAGTTATTAAACATAGTGCAATATACAGACTTAATCACGAATCGAATTACGAGTAAAATGTATTACGTCATGAGTATTTGTGATAAAAATCGTTTCCATTCAATAATCAAGGTCAACTGTTTAATTTATAGAAATTATGTGGTATGTTTAAGCTGAATAGGATCTATATGTTATGTAATATCATACATCATAATCAATAATGCATTATTAGAACTGCTTTAATTTGCATGAGAAATTTGGATATTTTTAGACAAAGTAAGTTTGCAAAATCAAATTTATTTACAATATTAATCGAAATTATATGTTTTAACTCGACAGAACCTATCTGGATTTTTTTTAGACAAAGTAAGTTCGTAAAATCGAATTTATTTACAATGTTAATCGAAATTATATGTTTTAACTCGATAGAACCTACTTGGAGTTTTTTAGACAAAGTAAGTTTGTAAAATCAAATTTATTTACAATGTTAATCGAAATTATATGTTTTAACTGACAGAACCTATTTGAATTTTTTTAGACAAAGTAAGTTCGTAAAATCGAATTTATTTACAATGTTGATCGAAATTATATGTTTTATAACTCGACAGAACCTATTTCGATTTTCTTAGACAAAGTTTGTGAAATCAAATTTATTTATACAATGTTGATCGAAATTATATGTTTTAACTTGACAGAACCAATTTGGATTTTTTTTTTTTTTTTTAGACAAAGTAAGTTTGTAAAATCAACTGTATTTACAATGTTGATCGAAATTGTATGTTTTAACTCGACAGAACCTATTTGGATTTTTTTAGACAAAGTAAGTTTGTAAAATCAAATTTATTTACAATGTTGATCGAAATTATATGTTTTAACTCAACAGAATATTTTTGTTATGGGCAAAAGTGTATCATAATCAGGAATTTTATGTACCATAATTTACATTAGTAAAAATTGTAGACTATTTGTTCATTTATTTCTCTTAAAAATAAGTTTGCAAAATTCAATTTATTTACCACGTTGAGTTTATTTTTCATTACTTCATTTGTCATCTGCTTACATAATAAATACAAACATGTAAAAGGTAAATATTTTTTATTCTCATTATCAGACAAAATACTATTGCAAATTTTTATGAAATTGTTTTATAAGAATATGTATGATAATCACTTATAATGAAATAAACTATGCTAAAAATGCTATAAAAGTGGTAAAATACCTCCGTTTAGTTTAACGTACGTTTCATCGCACAAACGGCGTCATTTTCAAAATTATTCATGATAAAAATACTTTCGCAAATATTTTTAAACAAGAACTTGGTAAATAATGTCATGAGACTTCATGCATAATGAAATTCAGTTCAAACATAAAACGAAAAGAAATTCGATATTTGTAAGCATGAATTAATTTCTACTATTATTGCCTACTATTATAACCTGCGTAGCATGTCTTTCCAAATTTTAAGTAACTCAAGGGATACTGAATCATTGCAAATATTCTCGTTACGTAAAAATATCTCTATTGATGGATGATAAATAAAATTTCGATGGATAAATTATTCTGCTATTTTTAAAATCTATTTGTAAAGGTTCTTTGCTGCATAATGTGGCCAAAGCTATGGTTCTCTTGTTGTATTTGATATCTGCTATATGCACTTTGATTCTAGTTTTAAGTTTTCTGCTTGTCATACCTATATAAAACTGCTTTGTTCCATCTTCTTTGGTGCAGGGTACTTCATATACTCCTGATAGTATTATGATATTTAAAAATTTTTGCGAGAGTATTTCTATCAAGAATGATTTTGAAAATGTCGCCGTTTGTGCAATGAAACATACGTTAGTCTAAATAAAGGTTTTTTATCACTTTTATAGCATTTTTAGCTTAGTTTGTTAAATTGTTTTAATTTATTTATTTAATTTAAACTTGCAAATTTCACTATTTCTTTATTATCATAAATTTTAGCATGCTATTTTCGAGTAACGTTGTGAAATATCTACTAAGTTTTCATTACTTTTGGATTAATTGATTAAATATTTAGGCTGAATCTGCAGCGATTAATATCTTAAAATGATTTATCGTAAATTTAATAATAATAACTATAAAAATGGAAAATCTATAAACAACTTAAATTTTAAAAATACCTAATGAGCAATAAAATGTAAGTATAGGATTTTTTAGACCTTAAAAATTTCTAGTTAAGATGGTATAAGATGCGACATGTTTGTCGCATCTGAAACTTGAGAAAACGCTAAAAATCCGAGGAAAAATCGCAGTAAAAGTCGCTAAAATTGAACAAATTAGCAATTGTACACCAGACGTGGCAAATGAGGTGCGTTCGTACTATAATTAGTTATATATCAAGTACTTTAACATAATTAAAATACGTCGCAAACAATGTATACCATACTAACAATATACTATTATGTAACGGAATTCCTTTGTGTGCCCTGTAAATGAATAATAAACATTCTTTGCACTGCATTGTGCTCCAGAATGTATATTTAAATGCACTTCCTAAAAGCATTTCAATTTCATTATGTTCGAAAGGCTGTGACATTATTAAAAACTATCTCAAACCATTTTTCCCCATAGGCCGCAATGTAATGGAATTCTTTTGAGCATCCCTATAGTTCCTCACTTCCGCCCACCCTGACCAAACTGCCTTACTAACAGCAGGGGACCAAGGGCTTCTAACCACTACAACCGCGTATGGGTGGTAGTAGTTGGTCATGGAGAAAAGTGTGTCTTTACCCACACACAACCTTGCCTTTTATATTTATACTAGCGGACTTCGCCCACTTCGCTGGTCGGTTTCTCTAGAAGAACCTTAAATTGAACGAAACATATCTAGCAAAGATGAAATGTGTTTACCTATTTCTTTAGTATATTTATTATCTAGAATTTCACGCTTCTACCTAAAAGGGCAAATCTTCTAAAATTTTCGTATCCCCTTTTAAACCCCTTAGAGTGAGGAGTTTGTAAAATCTCTGAAAATTGTTTTAAATTATTTTTTAGTAGATTTATTTTCTGTAATTTGACGCTTCTACCTAAAACGGCTGCTGAGATATGGCCAAATGTTCTTACAGTTTCAACACCCCTTTTAACCTCATTAAGGGTAAATTTCTAAAAACGCTGAAACACAATTTTAATTATTTTTTTCAGCAGATTTATTTTCTGAAATTTCACGCTCCTACCTGAAAGGTTGGTGAGATATGGCAAATGTTCTAAATTTTTCGACCCCCTCCTTTTAACCCCTTTTGGGGGCGGGGGATTTTCAAAAATCCGTCCTTAGTACTCTCCCCCCCCCCCCCCCTCCAATTTGCATGCTTCTAGGTTCAGTAGTTTGGGCTGCGCCTTTTATGTATGGAGATAAAGATTAAAAACTATCTGAAACGATTTTTCTCCCATAGGCCGTAATGTAATGGAATTCTTTTGAGTGTTCCTGTAAACCCCCACTTCCAACCACCGCGACCAAACTGCCTTACTAACAGCGGCAGATCAAGGGCTATCTAATCACTACAACCGCGTGTGTGTGTCAGTACGTATTCATGGAGAAAAGTCTGTCTTTACCCACACACAATAGACTTATATGTATATATGACTTATATAGATATATATATAGATAGATATATTACGTTTTGTTTTTCATAATATAGACATGTAGGTGACACATTTAACCGCATATAATTATTAATATAAAATTACCTTTAAATTGAATTACAGACACAGAGTGTCTCTAATTAATAAAAAATACCTTAAGCACCCTTAACATATTGTTTACATCAATAAATATCTCATCCATGGATCAATGTCACCCTCCGTGCTACAACAATGGAGGTGGCATCCATAGAGATGACATTTCAGAAACCAGGCTTAATACTTTCTAAACTATTTGCAACATTCACATATGCTGCTCGAATATATTATTAAATAGAGCAATTTAAAGAATATTATCAACAAAGTTCTGCTATTTTTAAAACTGACACATTTAATTAGGCCATGTACGTATTCAAATAAAGTTTTAAATTCCTTAAAAGAGATATTTTCGTAAAAGTCACACTTTAGGAGTTAATAGCCCAAGAAATTGCCAAATATTTCGTTACTTACTGCAGTCTTTTTTATCCTGATAATTTTAGTGGTATAAGAGCGTATTTCGACTAAATGGCTGTTAAATTTGCGTTTTATTTATATTATTTATTTACTGACCAAGTTTAAATATGTTATGGAATATTTATTAGCCGGAAAAAATGCTGAACTATTTATATTGTTGCTTGAGTGGAAACGGATTAATTTTTCATAATCAAGTTGCACGCAATAGAGATATGTTTAAAACAAATCATGTTTTAAAAACATTTTTTAAACAGTAAAATATCAGTGAATTGCTGTACAGCTTTCAAACTAATTGCATTTGAAAGAACGTTCTTCCCCTATTTGACTGAATAAAAATTGAAATCTTGCGATGTTTAGAAGTAAACAAAAAATGCAATAAAAACAAAACTTATTGGTCAGGTGTTGCCACCGTCAAAATGACATCAACGCTACTTGCAAATGTGTTTTTTGCCTTATGATATAGATATAAAAATGCATGTATTCTTTTCGTATGTTTTTCATCATAAGTTTAGTGTGCAGCGGAAGTTGAATTCCAGGGCTTCCGCGTAAATCGGGGCTTCAAATGCTCTTGACATCACTAATTTCTTACAGTTTATCTCGCCATATTCAATCGTTTGTTATTCTGCCATTAGATAATGCGAAGAAAAGTAGGTTAAAATACTAGTGTTCAGAGCATTCAGAACCCCGATTTACGCGGGATACCTGACAACACTAACTGTGATGACGTAAAATAGGTTGAGAAACACTGGTTTATTGGGACTAACAAGGAAGGTCTCCATACGGGCATATTCAGAAAAATCTGAAAAAATTACAGAGTGTTCGACTCATGTTGATATATATGTTTATAAAAAAAAATTTGGCGGAACCCCGGTAGAACGTTCGTAAAAAAATAATGAAATTTTCGTTTATTTGGCGATTTATCATCGGTTGGCGATAAAATGAAATTTCGAAAAATACTTTTTCATGTCGAATACTCTTTAAGATAAAAATATTTCATATTGAACGTGTTTAAATAAATTTAACTTAAATAACTGTAATTTTGTCAGTTTTAGTTTGATTTAGCTATAGTTTTGTCATATATGTATTTATAATGAAAGTTAAATATCAAATTTTATGAATTAAAACAAAATAAAAATTGTTTCATTATCTCAAAATTAAGTCCTACTGAGCCCTGTCGGTTCAATTTTGTTGCTATGGAAAAGACGAATTCCTTGGTTTGAAATGAATAACTGCTAAATGAACCTTGCCTTTATTTTGGAATACGCTTAAATATATGAAAGTATTTTTTATAGATGAAATTGTTTTTAAAGTAATAACATTAAGTAACAAGCAACATAAATATGTAATACGAAAAAATGTATTTATTAAACTCTCTCATTGTTTATGTTTAAATTCATTAAATACTTTTTACACGCATTCTAAAAATCAATTAAAAAACAATTTTCAGATGCATTAAAATCGTTTGCTTTTGGCGAGGAAAAGTACTGCTCGCCAAATCGCGTGACGCTTTCGTCTTTTCGCGCCAAATACTCGAAAGTATTTTATTTTTTTACAGACTTTCTACTGTAATTCCGCCGCTAAATTTGACTGATCCTTTATTACATACATAAGTAGTTTAATTGGTATTTTTTTTTCAAAATATTCTGAGTATGCCCAGTATGGAGACCTTCCTTGTAAGTTCCATTTACACTCATAGAGTTAATTTACGAGGATAACACGTCCAGATTCAAGCAGAATCTTTGCGTGTCACTAATAAAGTAGCGTGTCGCCTTTCATACTGTTAGCAAATCAACCGATTTTACTTGGCACTCCTGGCTAATGTGGGTTTAAAACCTTACATAAACTTATACCGATTTAATAGCTTTTCTTTACTATACTTTAATATTTAAAGGACTTCTTTATTTTAAAAAGTACTACCTTCATTACCCAGGTTATATTGTTAATTATTTTCTAAAACATAAATTAACTTAAAAGAATCGGTATTAAACATTTGCCTTTCATAGATGGCGTTAGTTGTTCCTTACTCGGCCGTTCTGAGACCTGCCTTTTTATATAGTGGAATCGTCTAGTTTAATTTCTTCAAAGGTATAAATGTCTTTCGATAGTGAAACATAACGCCTTTCTTTTCGTTTCTTTGAAAGTTAGTATGTTTATGATTTTAATATGCTTAAGTTTGTTTGGTTGAGTTTCTGAAGTTAACATAATATATATATATGTGTGTGTGTGTGTGTATGAGAGAGAGAGAGAGAGAGAACCTCCACTGTTACTCTTGTGACCATCAGAGCAAATTTCCATATATATTTGCAATTCTTTTATTACAAAATAACAAAATATATTTAGGATAAATTTGATGCAATTACTTAAAAATACATGCACTCTACCTTCATAAATGATATACAATTTGTATCAAAAAGCATTTTACTTACCTAGATAATAAATGAAATTTTGTTACTCTTGTGACCACAAAAAAAAAATGCAATTTTAGAAATTGTGTTTGACGCCGAATTTCTGGGAATTATATGAGACTATAAAAATAAAATTTACACAATATAGCAGAGTAATTATATCTTTTTAAAAAGCATTAATCATTGAACTCATCTGATAACACATGAATTAATTACATTTAATTTTGCAAAATGCTAAGTGTTACTCTTGTGACGTTACTCTTGCGACATTTTGTCCATAATGTAATTTTACCAAAAATTCAGTTTAAATACTAAACAAAATAATTAAAATAAGTTAAAAAATATATTTTCCATACAGAACAACTTTTAATGATGGTTTAATTTTAAAATACCATAAAAATAATGTAAAAATTCTAAAATTAATTATCATTATAACCACTAAGCAACCTCTCAGTTTCTGCTGCTTAACAGAATAAATCATTGTCTTCATTATCAATAATATCCCTTGCAACTTCTCCTGTATAATTATTTACTTAGTGGAATACAAATTCTTTGTACGAATCATGTTAGTGTTTGGTTTGTAGTAGATAGTGTGATTTTTCATGGTTTTAACAGATTGTATTTCTTGAATGTCCTTTGCTGTTGGTATTTTCTCTCAAAGTAATGGGACGTTATTGTTTTATTTCTTTTGACAAAATAAGCAGTATGTATTAGAATTGCTTTTTTAGTACGCACTTCATTCCACATATATCATTATACAACAACACAAAAGAAATTTACAGCATCTACACCAGGAGTACTTGAAAATAACATAAGCTCAATTAAGTTAATTGAGAAAGAAGTCTGATTCATTGCAGGCATATTTACATAGTTATATTTTTGTTTAAATTGCAAAGCACATCCATCATATAAAAAAGTAAAACAGGTACACTTTAGGAAAATACAAATTCCTTTAAAGATGCTGTGTTGAAATTTTACATACGAGAGCATTTACAAAAAATTGATTATGAGTTACATTCTCTAAAATAATAGCATAAGATTTTACTTTACTGAGATCATACTAAATAACGACTGAAATTACAGTCCCTTGCGGATTTGACCAGTAATGCAGTATTTCGTACCAAAATTTCATCTTGGCATGAAAATGTACAGTTTTCAGAAAATCCACTTGCATAACTATTCTTTGAGAAATGGGTGTATTTTTGGCATTATGAAAATAATCCTGTGTACAAGTGTGAATGAATCGGTGCCACAAAAATGGATTTAGTTGCTTTCGAAAATTTTCTAAATAATCATAAATGGTTTCTTCAACTGTTACTTTTTCAAAATGTTTATCAACGTTTTGAAAAATTAGCAGTATTGACAAGATGTTGATAAACGTTTAGTCAATAGTAAAACGTTTATCAACGCTTTGCTATTTACAATAACTTATAAGAAGTTCTGTATTATGGACTTCCTTTCAAATAATTTTTGATGTTATCTTCGCAAATTAGACATTCTGAATTCCTACATTCTAATTATGATGTATCTCGGCAGACAAAATTAAATCCTTCACAGAAATGTTTAATGCAGGAATTTAGTTACTACATTTTGAATTGCTTGAATGTTTTAGTGACAATGACAAATGGAGATATTCTGATGAGTAAAATTCTATTGTTTTATGAAACTGGGCTTTAAAGCTGCAACAGAACTCCAATTTTTCAATTTAGGAAAGCTTCTTTAAACAAAAAAAACGTATTCTCTTAGTAAATGTCCTGTAGAATTGATGAAATTTTGTGACCTTTTTCGCGCCTAACTAATGTAGATTTAGCTGAAGAATGGCCCCTTCTTAATCTTCATCGACATAAAATTCTCCAAAGCTGTGGTGTTAGATATTTTCAGTTACAGTGTCTGAGGTTAGCTAGTTCTCTAATTTTTCCTTTTCTTAATATTTCCATTCTTTTGCTGAGGCTTTTGCTGGCTCTAAGACTTTTCTTCACTTTATCGTAATATATTTCGTTTTGTTTCTTTCTCACATCAGTATATCCAATTTCAGTCTTATTTTCTCTCTACAATTTTTGGCACTTAGCAGAATTTTTCCTGCTCTTTAAAACAATGTCGTGTATAAGAAGTAATATTAAAATCTTTCCTTTAAAATATACTATCAGAATCCTTTCCATAGGAGTTACTAAGAACCTCTGTAGGTTATACAGCAGAATTTAGTAAACGAAGATTTACAAAACCTATAAAATATCTGATTTAAGACCATGTGCTTCAAACCAGAAGAAAGCACACAAAAATGACACGATTTAAGTTGTTTTATTATATCTTTAATTACTTGTCATGATTATTTTATAATCTTAAGTAATAACAAAAATGAGTAACAGTAAATCCCTCCATTAAAAAAAACACTAATACATATAATTTATCTTCCTTAAAATTTACAAAATAACCTTAGTTATGGCTAGAACTATTTCAAGAACTGCTCTAATAACAGAGAAAAAAACAACAAAACTTTAAGCATTCTGTTTGTTTTGCTTGTAACGCAGTTTTATGTCAAACTATGGACAAAAGTGTTATGTGTTACTCTTGTGACACACACGTTTGTTACTCTTGTGACAACTCCCCAGAGCCAATTCAATGCATAGCATAAAAAAATATTTAATGTAAAATCTATCTTATACCTCGAAATCAGAGAGTTAGAAGTTTTGGATAAACATTTTAAGTAGTTTTTATGAAATTAAAACTTTAATATGTTTTCTGTTACTCTTGTGACATTTAATTATCAACTAATAAATAAAGCTAAAATTGCATTTAATACCTTAAATAAAACTTTTTAGCTATGTATATCTGACGGATTTAATAATAGCTTGTTATATTCAATGCATAATAATTTCATTTAAAGAACAGAAGTAAAAAAAACATACAATTCAATAAGTGTATTTTTATGCTCAACTTTAAATGAATTTTAATACTATTATAATTTCCAGCTCAATCTCGGTGTAGACTTATTCTTAGGAAATTATTATTTTACAAATTCCTATACAGCAACTCTTAAGTTTTAAATTGGTGTATCACACTTATATTTCCGTTTTAAAAAAAAATTTCAGCAAAAATTTTCTTCTGCCGTGGGCGTTCCCATAACTTATCTTTTAATAACAGTTATTTTTTGTTAACTTTTTTTAATTATGATTTAAATTTAAGTTGTTTAGAAGAACTCCAGGCGTAAAGAAGTCCTGTTTAAATGTTTTAATCAAAGATAATTTTAATCATTTACTTAGTTATTTTTTAACAGGGTTTACTCTGAATCTTATTCAACTGAAATCTGTTTTGAAAGTTTTTTATGAAGTTTACATTTATAGAAACGAAGTTTAATAAAGAACTGTCGTCACCAATATTTGACTTTTCGATGTCTTATGAAATCAACACACAATTTTTACTGCGTGTATCTTCCAGGGCACGTTTATTTTTTTTCTCTGCTGATTGCAGTGTAAGAGTGTATTAGACCTGTATTGATACAGGCTAACACATACAAATTTTTTATGCTAAACGTAATCTGTCACAACCTGGATACATGATTCAATAAATTTTTTTCAATGTATATTCATTTCTTCACAATTTTTCTTACAATTGACCTAACAATGCATGTTTTAAGAGACCAAATTTTATAAATCTTTTCAACAAGCTCAATGAAAGTGCTACAAGCAAAAACTTCAAAATTTTAATCAATCAGTGCAAAGTTAATGTATGGCCTAGAATACTTTAATGTATTGCTTAAAATGCATCAGGTTTTTTTAAATCGAAAAATAGTCGCAATCTATGAAACACTAACTTTTTTTAATTACTTTTACATACATAACAGTCACTAAAGTTAATAATTTTAAATTTAACATCGATTTTAAAAATCAAAATTGTAGAAACTTTGAAATTTGTTTTTTGGCTTCAAATATGTTTCAGCTTTTGAGAAAATAATATAAGAATTTGCGTATAAATTTTCT
The DNA here is from genome assembly GCA_963932465.1 of Maratus speciosus. Taxonomy (NCBI): domain Eukaryota; kingdom Metazoa; phylum Arthropoda; class Arachnida; order Araneae; family Salticidae; genus Maratus; species Maratus speciosus. The sequence continues at coordinate 50,071,905 of OZ010786.1, read as the reverse complement.
TTGGCTTAAAAAACTAAATTAAAACAGACTCTTTTATGTATATTTCAACTATGAAAAAAAAATAGTAAGTTTCACTTTCCATTATTTAACTAAAGAATTTGAATTTCGCAGGAATACTTCGTCTTCATCAATAAATTTATATCTTTTCAGTTATTAATAGCTCTCTGATATAATATATTTTTCCGATTTGTAAGATTAAATCGCTTAAAGTAATTGCTCTTTAATGCGTGGCTATTTCAATAAATTGGAATTAGTTTTAGCTTATTATACCTTAAGGATTCATAAATTCTGCAAAGTATACATCACATTTAAATTGGAAAATTGAAATTTTCAAATACATACTGGTATTATGAAAGAATATATTTCATTTCTGGTGATAAATCTTTGATTATTATTATTATTACAAATATTTTTCGGTTGGGAAAAAACTGCAAGAATTGGCATGTAGTGTTTCTTCAGAGAAAAGAATGTAAATAAAAACTCCAAAAGCTTTTGTGCATTTTCTATCTAACGCAGAACTAATCTGCTAATGAATTTCACTTTGCCTTATTTTAATAAAATTAGTTTAAATTCGTGATATTATTTTCTATTTATAAACAGATACATAATTTTCCCGCTATTAATGGATCTTCGAATTAATGAATTTTTCAGATTTACAAGATAGATTACTTAAAATAATTCCTTTTTAATGATCGACTGTTTTAATAAATTAAAAATGCTAGTTATAGCTTATTCTACCTTCAAAATTCATAAATTCTGTAATATGTACGTTTAAATAAGGAATTATAAATTTCAGATACATACAAATATTATCAAAGAACATACAGTATAAGCTCGAAAATCCGACATCATCGGGACCGAGGTTAACCCAGATTTTTGAAAATTGCGGATTTCTGTAATAATAGCAAAAGCATTTCCGATATTTTCAATGGTGCCTTCATTCATAATCTAATTCATAACCAAGTTGCTTCAGTTGATAATTTTTATGTTATAAAAAAATTCTAATAAACTTTGAAGTCATTTCCTCTCGTGTAATTTTCGAATTTTGACATTTCGACTGACATTTTGTTTTCCTTCAAGGTTTTACGCGGTTCTTTAACAAGATTTTCTTGGATTTTAAACAAATGAAAGATATCGATTTCGAAAATGCAATCTTGTTTCTCTAAAGTAGATATTACTTTTCCAGGCAAATTTATGTATTTTCCCACTGACACCTTTTTCTTTGCAGGCTTCTCATATCGGAGATTCTGTTAATCACAGCGTCAGCTATCTCGCTCTCTGATAATCCATCCCTTTCGATCTCGGAATTTTTCATTCGTAACCAATTGCTTTTTTTCTTTCACCCGCTAGTTGGAAGTATAAAAAAAAGGAGGTGAGCGATTACTTTGATGCCGGATTTCTGAATGCCGTATTTTCGAGGTCACACTCTATTACATTTCTAGAGATATGTCGTAGATGTCTTATGTTAAATCACATAGCAGTAGATTATATATGTAGAATATTTATTTGCTCACCGCAACCGTGGACCTATTTTGCTTTTCGTTCTATTCTGCTATGTCGTGTGACCGTCGCATCGCAGGGAAAAAAAGTGTAAAATATATATATATATTTTTTAATGTAGATGCACTTTGAACGCGGCAAGAATAGCCGTTGTACCGAATGGAAGAAAAAATATTTTTGAATTGTATTTAAAGTACGTGAGTTCCTACGCAGGAACAGTGGAATTATAATTTTTTTTCTAGAATTTAATATTGTAAAAAGTGTAAATTTGTATATAGTTGAAAGAGTAATAATATAATCAAAACATTTTTACATTAAATATTTAAATAAACTGGTGTGGAATGATAAGACAAAAATAACTTCTTACAAACTCCATAAAAATTTCAATAAATACGCAAGGCCTTTCGAAAGAACTAGTCTTTCTTCATCAGGCGCAGATAATGCGTCCTAATACTTTGAAAACAGTAACAAGACAGTTGTAGCTGTTTTCAAAGCAGCAAGACAGTTGCAAGCTGCCTTGCTGCTGTTTTCAAAGTAGTATCATAGTTATCTGCTCCTGATGTAGAAAGACTAGTTCTTTCGAAAGACCCTGCGCATTTATTAAAATTTTTATGGTGCTTGTAAGAAGTTATTTTCGTATTAAAATTTTTTATAAGCTGCTGTGATTATAGAGCACTTGATATAGCCGTATTTTCAAACTTGATTTATAGACAATGGATACTCTCCCACTTTCGCATTGCATGGACCATTTGATTTTACTATATTAATACCAAATCTTGAAATTATTTAATTAATCATTGTGGACATTATTGATTACCGTGGTTTATAAAAATGAGTTTGTGATTAGTTCGCGAAGTTCCGAGTAATATTTTGTCAATATACAAGTAAATGTACAGTTCTTAGATTAAATAATATATATATATATATATATATATATATATATATATTACGCTTACGACGAATAATGAGGAATATTCGAGCTGTTTTTACAACAAGATGGGACCCCTCCACCCCCCGCACCCCCCCCCCCCCCATTATGATTTAACTGTAAAAGACTGACTTGGCAATTCATTTATACTGTGTTGGATTTAAAGACATTGAAACATAGAATCTTGTACTAACAAACTTCCTCTTTTGTGGAGTAGTAAAGTTAGAGGAGTTAGTAAAGAATAAGATTTATGAGTAAAAATCAGTACTTCTCCAAATGATTTTCCCTAATTCCGGTCATATTTGAAAAATTTTAACTAGCATTATAAAATAATTAAAAATTAACTAACAGCTATTTATGCATATTGATTTCACTCTTTAATTAACAAGTCCAAAATAATTTAGTCGATTAGTTTTATAAATCTCCTTATTAATCTTTTTAAATGAAAACTTAACAAAAAATTCTAATAAAACGGCAAAACATTTATTTGATATAAAATGATTGTAAATATTGAATCTAACGTTATTTAATAATAAAGCTTGCTGACTATATTACCTTTACTAGCGAACTTGCCCGGCGTTGCCCGGGTACGTCAAAAAACAGCAGGAATTACGAAAAAGCTCTGGAAATCACAATAAGATATCGCGAAAAAATTTTAAATCGCTTCTCAAATTTTGAAAAGAGAATATATATATATATATATATATATATATATTGTGTTCGAAGATTGCAAGTTGATTCCTTTCACTAATGTGGAAATATAGTAGCAAATTGCTAAAATACACTAAAAATGACATACAAAATTCCCGAAAAATTCGAAAATTTCTATACAAAATCCGAATAAACTTTATTGAAATGAGGGCAGAATGTACTTTAGGTCAAAAATGAAATGTCAAAAAATTGCAGCAGATCGCGAAGAAACGTAAAAATCGCATTAAAATTCCCATAAAGTTCAAAAATCACGAAAGTCAAAATTTACTATAATTGGATAAAAGTTTCAAATCTAATTCCTTTGACCTGTGGGCCCTCTTAAAATTTATGTTTTGGAAATCATGCTAAGCATTAGATCATGTTACTTTTATTCGTAATTAATTTACTTGGACGCCCTTAAATATAATTAATATAATCCCTTAAGTTAATATTAGTTTTTGTTGCACTAAAATACCTCAATTTGTTGATTTTCTGTAAGCAAGTAAACCCTATTGTTTTATAGTGGAAGTCTATGGGAATTTGGCGAAATATTAGAGATATCGCTAAATTGGCGTCACTTTTGGCGACTCATTTTGGTCGCCAAATTTTGCGGTATATCGCCAAGTTGGCGACAAACTTGGCTGTATTTGGCGACAGAACTATGTCCCTCTATGGTAACCTCCTTATAGGTATGGAAATGCATTAAATGCTGTTCAATAATTGCATTAAAAATTCGCTAAAAATTCAAAAATCGCTGCACGAATTCCGAATAAACTTTTTTGAAAAGAGAACAAAATTTACTATATTGGGTTAAAAGAAAGAAACCATATTCTTCTCTCTTAGATGGAAAAATCGCCTCGAAACATAAAAAAAGCGCTAAAAATCGCATAAAAAATTAAATTTAAAAAATCTAATCAAAAAATCGAAAATCAGGCTTCCAGGTGCAAAATTTCATATATAGACGTACCTTTTCCCCAAATTTTGTAGCTCTACGTGCAGTGGTTTCTTCAGAACACCGGCGACACATTCACTCACTCACACACAAACTTCTTTCTTTATTATTATAGAAAAGAAGATATATCTTGTTCAAAATTTCAATCGTTAATAAAATACTTATTATTCATTCTATCAAGTTGAATTTTTTTTTTTTTTTTAAACTTGTACTGGATGACAATTTATATTAAACTGATATTAAATTGCAATACGAAATACGAATAAACTTTATTGAAATGAGGGCAGAATGTACTTTAGATCAAAAATGGATTGTCAAAAAATTGCAGCAGATCGCGAAGAAACGTAAAAATCGCATTAAAAATCCCATAAAGTTCAAAAATCACGAAAGTAAAAATTTACTATAGTTGGATAAAAGTTTCAAATCTAATTCCTTTGACCTCTGGGCCCTCTTAAAATTTATGTTTTGGAAATCATGCTAAGCATTAGATGATGTTACTTTTATTCGTAATTAATTTACTTGGACGCCCTTAAATATAATTAATATAATCCCTTAAGTTAATATTAGTTTTTGTTTCATTAAAATACCTCAATTTGTTGATTTTCTGTAAGCAAGTAAACCCTATTGTGTTACAGTGGAAGTCTATCAGAATTTAACGAAATATTAGAGATATCGCCAAGTTGGCGTCACATTTGGCGACACATTTTGGTCGCCAAATTTGGCGATATATCGCCAAGTTGGCGACAGAACTGGATCCCCCTACCATAACCGCCCCCCTTATAGGTATGGACATGCATTACATGCTGTTCAATAATCGCATAAAAATTCGCTAAAAATTCAAAAATCGCTGCACGAATTCCGAATAAACTTTTTTGAAAAGAGAACAAAATTTACTATATTGGGTTAAAAGAAAGAAACCATATTCTTCTCACTTATATGGAAAAATCGCCTCAAAACATAAAAAAGCGCTAAAAATCGCATAAAAATCGCATAAAAAAATCTAATCAAAAAATCGAAAATCGGGCTTCGAGGTGCAAAACTTCATGTATAGACATACCTTTCCCCCCAAATTTTGTAGCTCTACGTGCAGTGGTCTCTTCAGAACGCCGTCGACACACTCACTCACTCACTCACACACAAACTTCTTTCTTTATTATTATAGATTATTGATATTAGTTTTTGTTGCATTAAAATATCTCAATTTGTTGATTTTCTGTAAGCAAGTAATCCATATTGGTTTCCAATGGAAGTCTAGGGGAATTTGGCGAAATATTAGAGATATCGCCAAGTTGGCGTCACTTTTGGCGACTCATTTTGGTCGCCAAATTTGGCGATATACCGCCAAGTTGGCGACAAACTTGGCGGCATCTGGCGACAGAACTGTGTCTCTGTACGGTAACCTCCATATAGGTATGGAAATGCATTAAATGCTGTTCAAAAATTGCATAAAAAATTCGCTAAAAATTCAAAATTCGCTGCATGAATTCCAAATGAACTTTTTTGAAAAGGGAACAAAATTTACTATATTGGGTTAAAAGAAAGAAACCATATTCTTCTCACTTATATGGAAAAAATCGCCTCGAAACTTAAAAAAGTGCTAAAAATCGCATTAAAAATTAAATTAAAAAAAATCTCATCAAAAAATCGAAAATCGGGCTCCGAGGTGCAAAACTTCATATATAGACGTACCTTTTCCCCAAATTTTGTAGCTCTACGTGCAGCGGTCTCTTCAGAACACCGTCGACACACTCACTCACTCACTCACACACAAATTTCTTTCTTTATTATTATAGATACAAGTTGGAAATTGCTCATCAAACGTGGCAAATAATTCGTACTATAACTAGTTTTATAAGTATTTTTGATTGCATATTGAACTGGATGTATATTTTAGTGCACTTCAATAAGTGCATATCCATATCCATTTCATTCCGTTCGAAAGACTGTAATATCATTAAAATGCACATGAAATATTTTTTTCCCATTGGTCGTCATGTAAACGGAAAACTTTTGACTGTCCCTGTCATTAAACTACTATGCATACGATTTTCATAAAATTTGAAATGACTCGACAAAATTTTGCAACAATTATATATTTAAAATTTCAGACCATTCGGTCGGGTAGTTTTTGCTCTGTTATATGCGGACAGACGGACTGAACGACGACTATAGGTGCTACGTATTTATCTAATTACGAACGCACCTAAAACAAGTTGGAAATTGCTCGTCAAACGTGGCAAATGAGGTGCGTTCGTACTATAACTAGTTTTATAATTATTTTTTGCACCCCATATTGTACTGAATGTTTATTTATTTGCAATTCATAAGTGCATAGTCTGTAACATCATTAAAATGCACTTGCAATAATTTTTTCCTATTCCCCTTAATGTAACGGAAAACCTTTGACTGTCCCTGTAATTAAGCTATACATCCGATTTTCATGAAATTTGAAATGGCTCTACAAAATTTTGCAGCAATTATATATTTAAAATTTCAGCCCATTCGGAAAGCTGTAACATCATTAAAATGCACTTGCAATAATTTTTCCCATTGGCTTTAATGTAAAGAAAAACTTTTGACTGTCCCTGTAATTAAACTATACATCCGATTTTCATAAAATTTGAAATGGCTCGACAAAATGTCGCAATAATTATATGTTTAAAATTTGAGACCATTCGGAAAGCTTTAACATCATTAAAATGCACTTGCAATAATTTTTCCTATTGGCCGTAATGTAAAGAAAAACCTTTGACTGTCCCTGTAATTTAACTATACATCCGATTTTCATAAAATCTGAAATGGCTCGACAAAATTTTACAACAATCATATATGTAAAATTTCAGACCATTCTGTTGGGTAGTTTTTGCTCTATTATATGCGGACGGACGGACAGACGGACGGACAGACAGACGGACTGAACGACGACTATAGGTGCTACGTATTTATATAATTACGAACGCACCTAAAAATGGCTTAAATGAATAAATTGCAAAGTTTGGATTGTTGAAAAAAAATATGTGAGTATATGTGCAATATACGTATAGAAAGACAAACAGAAAAAAAATGTATGCTTGTATGAAAGTTAAAAAAAAAATTATCAGTTTAAAAGTAAGATAAATACATAAATTAAAACTTATCCAACATGAGTAATTTAAAATGGAATGGAAGAAATCTTTATTCCAGTTACTGCAGTATGACAAACACTGACCAAGGTACACATATTTGTTTGTATGGATTTCATTAACACCAAAAAAGTCTATAATAAATGGAATGCCGAATCATTACTTTAATGCTCAAGCATTTTAAAATAAAAGCAACATGGAACAGATTGTAGTACCTCCGTTAAAAATCATTCAATTTCATGCAAAATAAAATTTCATTAATTATCATCTAAATTTTGTGTCCAAAAATCCCTATAGTATTGGATTTTGGATGCGAGTCGAAATCTAGAAGCACTTTTAATAAAGTGGATAATAGGAACATCTTTCATAAAGTGGAAACCTAGATCGACGAGCTTCCAGATGAACAAAATGAATTCATATTCATTTTTCAAGTAATATAATAAAACTTTATAGAGATTTAAATACTATAAAGTCATTAAAAAACATATGTCACTCAGTAAATATCCATCGGTTGTAATTTAATCAAGATGTTTTAAGTGACCCTGTAAACGAACAGTAGAGGCTTCAATGCCGCCTTGCGATACAAAGCTTAATTGGGTTGAATGCAGCAACATATCTGAATATTGTGTATACATAACCGCTTTGACACAAGGTAAGCTATTTAGTTTTGTTTTTTCTCTTTTTTAAGGGTAGGAATTCAGTACTTTAAACTGGTGTAAGTAAGAAATTAATCGATATTTTATATGAAATTTTAAAAGTTTGAACTGCTTATAAAACAAATAAAATACATCAAACCACTTAAAAATCCGATAATTACACATCTCTGTAGCCCTATCAAAAGATATTTTGAGTGACCCTGTAACCGAAACGTAAATGCTACATTTCTGTTTTACAGCAAGAATCTTACATGGGTCGACTGTCGTAACATATCTTAATATCATGTATATAAAATGATTTTGAGAAGAGTTATGCCATTTAATTTTTTTTCTCTGTGTTAACTATAGGAATAAATTATTTCAAACTCGAATAAACAAAAAACTAATTAATATTTTTACACGAAGTTTTAAAGAATTGAACTGCTTATGAAATAATACAGTAAACCGCGTAAAAATCTAATCATTGCACAACTCTTTAATCCTATCAAAAGTACTTTTGAGTTACCCTGTAAACGAACAGTAAATGCTACAATTCTGTTTTACTGTAGGAAGTTTATTTAGGTCGACTGTAGTAACATATCTTAATATTATGTGTAAACGCACATTTTGACAACAGTTAGGCCATTTAATATTTCTTTGCTTTATGTTAAGTATAGGAATAAATTACTTTAAACTGGTATAAATAAAAAAAACTAATACATATTTTTACACGAAACATTAAAGTTTCATTAAAGAAACATTAAAGAACACAGGTCATAAATCAATTCAAATGTAGCAAATCACGTAAAAATCGGATAATTACACAATTCTTTAACCCTATCAAAAGTTCTTTTGAGCGACCCTGTAAACGAACCGTAAATGCTATAATTCTCTTTTACAATAGGAAGCTTACTTAGGTCGACAGAAGTAATATATCTTAATATCATGCATACACGACCATTTCGAGAAAAGTTGTGTCACTTTTTTTTTTTTTTGCCTATGTTAAGTATACACTATATGGCCAAAGGTGACCGGTCACTTGCGATTTTATACCTTTTGTTAAATATCTAGAAAAATACATGAAGAATTTTTACCTGAAATATTTGAAGAAAAATACCTGAAACTGCAAGTGTGTAAACAGTATAGTATAGGTCATACATTTCCGCGAAGACTTTTTCCCGAAACCTCATAGGGGACCGTCAACAAATTGAAAAAGAACGAATATCTTTTCGATAAACCTGTAAAAACTAATGTAGCAAAATCGTTCAAACTCGAGATTATTAATAAGTGACTTATTGTAATATGCTGTGCTCATTTTTATGAGGATAGCATGTATACTCGTAGAGAAATTAATTTTTTTATAAAAAAATGTCCCAAATTTCGCCAAGTTTTTTGCTTATAATTTGCAAAGTTCTTAATATAAAAAAAAAGTTCTTTTCAAACAATATGACAAACAATATTGTACACAATACTCTGCAATCAGAATTAAAAGATAATAAAAATTGGATGAAAAATGAGTAGGTTTACTAAAAAATGTTTCACTGCGCATGCGCGAATGCAATCAAAATATAATGTACATAATGTATTAGCTAAGTATATAGAGCAACTTTTGTGAAAGTCTCAAAATCATTGCTTGAAAATTCTGAAAATTATCATCGATAGAATAAATTCGAAATCCGCTGTTTCCAAAAGAAAGCAAAAAGATGAGGAGTTGTATCTAAATATAGTTGTACGTGCAATATTGTGTACGCTATCTTGGCACTAATCAACAGATATTTGATACAACCCCTCATCTTTTTGCTTCTTTTTTGGAACAACGGATTTCGAGCTTATTCTATCGACAATAATTTTCAGGATTTTCAAACTACGATTTTGAGACTTTCACAAAAGTTGCTCTTTATACTTAGCTAATGTATTTTGCGTATTATATTTTGATTGCATTCGCGGATGCAAAGTGAGACATTTTTTACTAAACATGCTCATTTTTTATCCAATTTTTATTATTTTTTAATTCTGATTGCAGGGTATTGTGTACAATGTTGTTTGTCTTATTTTCTGAAAAGAACTTTTTTTTATATTAAGAACTCTGCAAATTATAAGCAAAAAAATTTGGCGAAATTTGGGACTGTTTTTATAAAATAAAAAAAAATCTCTACGAGTATATATGCTATCCTCATAAAAATGAATACAGTTTATTACAATAAATCACTTAATCATAATCTCGAGTTTGAACGCTTTTGCTACATTAGTTTTTACAGGGTTATCCAAAAGATATTCGTTCTTTTTCAATTTGCTGACGGCCCCCTATGGGGTTTCGGGAAAAAATCTTCGCGGAAATATATGACCTATACCATATTGTTTACACACCTGGAGTTTGAGGTTAATTCCTCATGTATTTTTCTAGATATTTAACAAAACGTCTAAAATCGCAAGTGACAAGGTCACCTTTGGACGTATAGAGTAGGAATCTATTATTTTAACACGTTGAGTGCCACGTCAGTCACCGGTGACTGACACAGAACTTTCCGTTTATCATAAAAAGTCATCAGTGACTGATACTTATAGATTCTGCAACGGGAATCTTATTTCATGGCCTAAACGAAAAGACAGGCAAAATAGGCTCGGCATTCAACGTGTTAAAATGGCATAAATCAAAAACTAATTAATATTTATTTTTACATGAAACTTTCAAATATTTCAACTAAAGTTAGTTGGGGCAACTGGGCCATGATTTTACAATGTGATTCTGGAGCTTCTGACAATTCAGCTTCAAAAAGCTAATGTTCATTTGAATTAAAGTCTGAACTTCTGTAAATGTGTTCAGTTAGGATCCCTCTATCAGACAGAAATGCTCAAAATTACATTTTAATATTTAAAAATATAAAAATATGCATATTTCATCTTTCTTTCCTCGTGGGTCCAGTTGCCCTGTAAAAATGGGGTAAGTGGACCAGCAGGGTCTATCTTCCACGCGCGTTTATTTTTTTTTTTTTCATGTAAGATATCAGGTCCTGTTTGAAAAAATGTTAAGAACTTAAAAAAATTTAAACCAGGCAGATCATGTAAATTATATGTCAATAAAGAGCGTTGTAAGGGAAACCTTTGCTGTCAATGTGTCTGAAAAAAGCACTAAAAGTGAAAATATTATATTTATTTATACCAAATACATAAAAATTAAATAAGTATTTATGTACTTTAGTATAGGTAATAAGTATAAAAATCACATGGGTATTTTAAGGAAAAAAATAGCAAGGTAAATCTATGAACAAACGGCTAAGTAAATACTTAAGTACTTTATCTGTATGTATCGTACAGTTTCAAGGTTTGGCTATCTCGCTTTCAGGGGCAAGGTATTTGCATTCGTAAAATGTTGAAATAATTTAATGACACCAGTATTTACAAGAGAATCTATTTGAAAACAACTAAAAGTATATTTTTGCGTACTTAATAAAAGTGAAATTTTCATTATGAAATTCCGGTACCAATGTGGCAATTAGGAATTAAAATTATGTGATGCCATAACGGCTTCACCACCTCTCAAGGGGTCAAGAAATTTGGTTTGATATCACCCAATATGCTTTTTTTTAATTTTATTACGTAATTTTAATAAGGTATTATTCTATAATTTCCTTTACTGTGAGCAAAAAACAATGGAGAAATTTACTTCCCGTTGTAAGAGAAACTCAAAAAAATTATTTATAACTATTGGGGTAACTGGATCCTTCATGGTCCAGTTACCCCGGATACATGTCCCAGTTACCCCGGATACATCTCCCAGTTACCCCATTCTTGAAAAATTTATGGGTAACTGGGACACCGGTCTTACATTTGAAACATGAAGTAAATATGTATAGATACCTAATAATATTAACTTAGTTATATGCCTAATCTTTAAAAAAAAAGATTGTTTAATAAAAGTACTTACAGTATTTTAATAAAAAGCCGAGGAAGTTCTACCAAATTGACGTTGTTTTTTAAAAAAGAGACATAAATTTTCGACAACCTATCACAGCACAGAGAGAGTTATGATTGAGTTGACACACGTTGTTTTAGGAAGTAGAGGTTAAGGGGCATTGTTCACAAAAGCTAAAACTTAAAATGCATCAACGGTTTTTTCTAAAATAGTCTATGGCCCAGTTACCTCGTGGGTCCAGTTGCCCCAACTAACCTTACTCATAAAAACAATTCAAATGCAGCAAACCGCTCAAAAATCCGATAATTACACACCGCTGTAGCCCTGTCAACATTTTTAGGTAGCTTTCTTTACAAAAAAGCTACCTATTGCAGCCGTTCGGAGGAAAGCGATTTCAAAAAATTTTGGTATATTTTCATCGATCATGACCCCCAGACCCCGAAACCACCCTCCGTTCAAAATTGATATATATATATATATATATATATATATATATATATATATATATATATATATATATATATATATATATGACCTATGTCACACTGTAACTCCCGTAATTATGAACCGATTTCGATGAACTTTGGTGTGTACATAGTACATACCAATGTCTCGACCGAGTTCGTTGGCCAGCTTCATCCGCCATTTTGTTTCAAAATGGCGGCCATTTAAAATTTTTAAAAAATTTTAAAACTTGAAATGTGGTACCAAAAAATTAAAAATGGAAAAATATTTTTCTCTTATGTATTTGACCTTTATACAAAGATTCCGAAGCAGTTTTTGTTTCGTCTATATCTTAAAAAATGGCTGAGTTATAGCATTTTGAATTTCTAGCGTGGCTGACATTTTGAAACGTCCTGAATTTTGTCACGCGATAAAAGGCGTATTTATGAACCGATTTGGATGTAATTCAGTGTGTACATAGTACATACCAATCTCTCGACCGAGTTCGTTGGCCAGCTTCATCCGCCATTTTGTTTCAAAATGGCGGCCATTTAAAAATTTTTTAAAAATTTAAAAATTGAAATGTGGTACCAAAAAATTGAAAATGGAAAAATATTTTTTCTTATGTATTTGACCTTTATACAAAGATTTCGGAGCAGTTTTTGTTTCGTCTATATCTTAAAAAATGGCTGAGTTATAGCATTTTGAATTTCTAGCGTGGCTGACATTTTGAAACGTCCTGAATTTTGTCACGCGATAAAAGGCGTATTTATGAACCGATTTGGATGTAACTTCGTTTATACATAGTACATACCAATGTCTCGACCGGGTTCGTTGATCAGCTTCATCTGCCATCTTGTTTAAAAATGGTGGCCATTTAAATTTTTAAGAAAAATTTAAATTTGAAATGTGGTACCGAAAAATTAAAAATTGAAAAAATATTTTCTTTTTATGTGTTTGACCTTGATAAAAAGATTCGGGAGCAGTTTTTGTTTCGTCTATATCTTAAGAAATGGCTGAGTTATAGCATTTTGAATTTCTAGCGTGGCTGACATTTTGAAACGTCCTGATTTTTCTCACGTAATAACAGGCGTATTTATGAACCGACTTGGATGTACCTTGGTGTGTACATAGTACATACAAATATCTCGACCGTGTTCGTCGGCCGGCTTCATCCGCCATCTTGTTTCAAAATGGCGGCCATTAAAAAAATTAAAAAATTAAAAAATTTAAATGAGATACCAAAAAAATTGGAAAGTGAAAAAGATTTTTTTTGTATGTGTTTTACCTTAATACAAAGATTCCGAAACAGTTTTTCTTTCGTCTATATCTAATAAAAATGGCTGAGTAATAGCATTTTGAATTTATCTTGTGGCTGATATTTTAAAACGACCTGATTTTTGTCACGCGACAACAGGCGTAATTATGAACCTATTTGGATGTAACTTGGTCTGTACATAGTACATACCAATGTCTCGACCGAGTTCGTTGGCCAGCTTCATTCGCCATCTTGTTTCAAAAGGGTTGCCATTTAAAAAAAATTAAATTTAAAATTCAAAATGAGGTATTAAACAATTGGAAAATGAAAAAGATTTTTTTATGTGTTTGACCTTGATACAAAGATTCCGGAGCAGTTTTTGTTTCTGAAAATTTGTTCTTTTGTTTATATCTTAAAAAATGGTTGATTTATAGCACTTTGAATTTCTAGCATGGCTAACATTTTGAAACGATCTTGTATTTGTCACGCGATAACACACGTATTCGCCTATTTCGATGTAAGAAGGCATGTGGATAGTATACATCAACACCTCGACCAAGTTCGCTGGCCAGATTCATCAGCCATCTTGTTTCAAAATGGCGACCATTAAATTAAAATATATATATATATATTTAAAGTGAGGTGCAAAAAAATTAGAAATTGAAAAGGGTTTCTTTCTTAAGTATTTGACCTTGATATAAGGATTCAGGAGCATTTTTTGTTTGTCTTTACCTTAAAAAATGGCTCAGATATAGCAGTTTCAATTTCTATTGTGGGTGACATTTTGAAAAATCTGATTTTTTGCATGCGACAGCACTCCTATATATTAACCGATTCCGATGTGAGTGAGCATGTGCACAGCAATTACTAAGGTCTCGACCGAGTTCACTGCTTAGCCTCATCCACCATGTTGTCTTAAAATGACAGGCACTTTAAGAAATTGCCGAATTTGGCAGCCAAATATATGTTACTTCAAAGAAAAGCAGCTTGGATAAAGCTGACTAATTTCGCGAAATTCTCATTCATTATATTGATAAAAATTAGTATTGAATCTCCTACATTCGGTTTCCACTAAATTGAGCTTCGTGTGTTTGAATGATATAATTTGGCTTTTTTTAAATAAGGATTTATGAAAGCTACCTCTTCCTCCCGGCACTGGCCGGAAGGACTTTTTAAATATCTTTTCATTTTGAATGTCAATAATTCATTTTGAAGTATTTTTTTTCCTTTTGGTATCTTATATATATTCATATATATTCCCAGGTCGCTAAATGATTTAGCAATCTTTTAAATATTATACGCTTAGATAATTGCTGCAATAGCGCACTGTCTATGTGTATTATCAATATGATTTCTACTACACTATGACGCAAAAGTTTAGACAATGAAGAAATTCTTACATACTTTGAAAAATATTTATTCAATTTTCAAATCACTGCTTGAAATTAATGTGCTGTACATATAAACAATATTTATAACAAAGAAAAGTGGAATTGTGCATATTGCAATAAATTAAATGGTAACAAAAATAAACTGCTGTCTCAAAAGTTTAGACACAAATTAAATAAAATCGAAATAAACAATTTTTAAAACCTGGTTGCGCATCCATGCTTATGTATTACGTCATATACACGAGATTGCATGGAAGAAACTAAATCTTGCATAGTTTGTGGATCGATATCGTACCATGCATTCTCAATAGATGTCTTAAGTTCCTTTTCAGAAGAGTATTGTCTAGCGTTGCTATAAACTTTGCGACACATGATGCTCCAAAGGTTTTCTATAGGGTTAAGATCTGGGCTACATGCTGGCCAGTCGAGAACTCTTATATTATGGGAATTAAACCAAGATTTTGAATGTTTTGCAGTGTGAATTGAAGCATTGTCTTGCTGAAATTCCCACTGAGGACCCCCTAGAAGCTCAGCAAACGGCAGTAGGTTTTCTTCTAATGTCTGTGTATAATGCTGTGAAGTTTGACGACCACTGGTGAAGGTCAGAGATACTTGTCCATTATAGCAAAAGGCTGCCCAAACCATCACCGAGCCCCCTCCTTGTCTGCGACTAAAAAAACGTCGAGGTTCCTTCCGCAAGTCATGCCAATACGATAAACAACCATCTGGACCATCCAGATTCCACTTTTTTTCATCGCGAAATATGACTGACTGCCATTTCTCTCCATATGACATATGCTTTCGAGCCCACATAAGTCTTTGTAACTTATGATGTGGTTTCAGAGATGGTTTCTTCTGCATTTTGCTATAAACGATTGTTCCTTTTTCCAAAATTCGTCTACGAATCGTATCCTTTGATACAGAGAGTCCCGATGAGCTTTGAACTCCACGTACGCTCATTTGTTGAGTACTCGCTAGTCTTTGTATCAGGCGATCCTCTCGTACATTTGTCACACGTGGCCTCCCAGACCGACATTTTGCTTTATATTCGGAACCACTCGATAAAACTCGATAAATAGATTTTTTTGACCTATTAATAATAGCAGAAATTTCAGAAACGCTCTTCCCTTCACCTTTCAACTGCCAAATCCTTGAAACCTCATTCACTTGAATTTCTTTAGCTCTCGGCATGTCGACTATGAAGCGCAATCGTTTGCAGAACTTAAGTACTCCAAATTTGTGACATCATCGATTCTAAATTTGCATATGCCAGCGAATATTCAAAGAAATTTAGAATAGTGTCTAAACTTTTGCGACAAGCACATTTGAATTTTTATGAAAAAAATTAGTATTATAGCAAATAAAACGACTGTCTTTTGTACATAGCATTTTAAATCAGTTTTTGAATATATTTACAGGTTTTTGTAATTCTGGCGTCATAATTCTACATTTTAAAGCTGAATGACGTCATTGTCTAAACTTTTGCGTCATAGTGTATGTAGTTATCTGATACCTTTTTTAGGATTCCATTAATTTTTTCATTCCTATCATTGCATAGCTTTATTTAATGTTATTTAATTTTCTAGTTATGATTTTATCTGTATAATTAATTTAATCTTTTTTATATATATATATATACTTACAGCTTTAATTCATAATATTACGGTTTTTGATGGTGGTAGGTTATGTTTAATTATTGGTTATATATATATATATATATATATATATATATATATATATCTGACCTATGTCACACTGTAACTCTCGTATTTATGAACCTATTTGGATGTAATTCGGTGTGTACATAGTACATACCAATGTCTCGACCGAGTTCGTTGGCCAGCTTCATCCGACATTTTGTTTCAAAATGGCGGCCATTTTAAAATTTTAAAAAAATTTAAAATTTAAAATGTGGTACCAAAAAATTGAAAATGGAAAAATATTTTTTTCTTATGTATTTGACCTTTATATAAAGTCCCCGTAGCAGTTTTTGTTTCGTCTATATCTTAAAAAATGGCTGAGTTATAGCATTTTGAATTTCTAGCGAAGATGACATTTTGAAACGTCCTGAATTTTGTCACGCGATAAAAAGCATATTTATGAACCGATTTGGATGTAACTTCGTTTATACATAGTACAGACCAATGTCTCGACCGAGTTCGTTGGCCAGATTCATCCGCCATTTTGTTTAAAAATGGCGGCCATTTAAAATTTTAAGAAAAATTTAAATTTGAAATGTGGTACCAAAAAATTGAAAATTGAAAAAATATTTTTTTCTTATGTGTTTGACCTTGATAAAAAGATTCAGGAGCAGTTTTTATTTCGTCTATATCTTAAAAAATGGCTGAGTTATAGCATTTTGAATTTCTAGCGTGGCTGACATTTTGAAACGCCCTGATTTTTGTCACGCGATAACAGACGTATTTATGAGCCGATTTGAATGTAACTTGGTCTGTACATAGTACACACCAATGTTTCGACCGAGTTTGTTGGCCAGCTTCATTCGCCATCTTGTTTCAAAAGGGTTGCCATTTTTTTAAAAAAATGTAATTTAAAATTTAAAATGAGGTATTAAAAAATTGGAAAAGGAAAAAGATTTTTTTTATGTGTTTGGCCTTGATACAAAGATTCTGGAGCAGTTTTTGTTTCTGAAAATTTGTTCTTTTGTTTATATCTTAAAAAGTGGTTGAATTATAGCACTTTGAATTTCTATCATGGCTAATACTTTGAAACGATCTTGTATTTGTCTCGCGATACCACACGTATTCGCCTATTTCGATGGAAGAAGGCATGTGGATAGTATACATCAATATATCGACCAAGTTCGCTGGATAGCTTCGTCAGCCATCTTGTTTCAAAATGGCGGCCATTAAATTAAAAAAATATATATTTAAAGTGAAATGCAAAAAAATTAGAAATTGAAAAAGGTTTCTTTCTTAAGTATTTGACCTTGATATAAGGATTCAGGAGCATTTTTTGTTTGTCTTTATCTTAAAAATAGGCTCAGATATAGCAGTTTCAATTTCTAACGTGGGTGACATTTTGAAAAATCTGATTTTTTTCCTGCGACAGCACTCGTATATATCAACCGATTCCGATGTGAGTGAGCATGTGCACAGCAATTACTAAGGTCTCGACCAAGTTCACTGGTTAGCCTCATCCACCATGTTGTCTTAAAATGGCAGGCACTTTAAGAAATCGCCGAATTTGGCAGCGAAATATAAGTTACTTTAAATAAAAGCAGCTTGGATAAAGCTGACTAATTTTGCGAAATTCTCATTCATAATGATTTAGTATTGATAAAAATTAGTATTGAATCTCCTACATTCGGTTTCCACTTAATTGAGCTTCGTGTGTTTGAATAATATAAGTTGTCTTTTTTAAAATAAGGAATATGAAAGCTACCTCTTCCTCCCGGCACTGGCCGGAAGGACTTTTTGGTCTAAAGAAGAAATTAAAATGTGCAAAAAGCAGCACTTTTAAAATTGCATTTACTGAAAACCTATTGGGCGGATCCCGTTTTAGTTTTGTTTCCTTAGTCACTTAGCATGCATCTATTACATAGAAACATGAATTTTTTTATGCTTAATAGAACGCGAGATATAGAGGTATCAAAATCCCTTTTTTGTCAGTCCGCAAAATATAAACTAGATAGAGTACTAAAAAATTTTTGTAAAATCATTTTTCGTTTCTTTTGCTTGGCGAGAAACTCTTTCGAGTTTCTATGATATATATAAGCTAAAATGCTCCTTCTGTAAAATTTTTATTATTTCATACACAAATTCGTAATTTTTTTCTTTCTCTTAATCAGGCATGTCAAACACGTGGCCCGCGGGCCACAACTGGCCCGTCGACAACTTATCTGTGGCCCGCCAATTCTTTGACATTTTATATGTGTTTAATTTGACTACGAGTTGTAATTTTTTAACTGAGAGAAAAAGTTAGCAACTAGACAAAGCGAGCAATTAGGCATATATTAGCTATGTTCGGCAGCAAATTTTTTTCTGGTAAAATAAGCATAATTTAAACAAGAAAATGTGTTTAATAAATGAAATCAAAAATGCAGCGCATAAGTACAAGACACAATTTATTGAATAAATTTTCTGGTTCAAAATATGTTTTTGTTTATGTTTTTGCTTGAAAAAAATCCGGAAGATTAAAAGTTATTTATATCATTGCTAGATTAACAGATAGGGTGTACAACATTTTTTTTTTTATTAATACAATTTAGGTAATCCAATTATATTTCTTAGATTTGGTTAATTTGGTTAATAAAAAGTAATGTCAAGAACTTTTTCGAAAAATATGATAAAAAAAAGGATGAATAATAATAACTTTGGAACTTTACTTGGATATTTTTGTTTACATGGCTATGTTTTGTATGTGCAAATTTTACTGTGTGCAATTACTGTGTGCAATATTGTTCGTTTGATGTGGCCCGCGGCATTGCTTAATTTGGCCCGCGACAGTAGATGAGTTTGACATGCCTGCTCTTAATGGTAATAATTCTAGTATGTATGACAGTTCAGATGCGCTTTTACGTTTCTGAAAAAAAATTTTAAATCCTAACTAGTTACTTATATATTTTAAATTCACGATAATTTATATTTTCTAAGTATTAAGTAAGTGGAAGTGGTAGTTTTTAATGGCTCTTTTCTCAAATATATATTTGTTAACATTCAAGTTTACATAAAAGTTTCTCCACTTAAATTACGCAATTTTTACTGCGCTGGTTTACTTTAAAAAGCACAAACTTTAGTAACGTTTTTTAAAAGAAAAAGGTCCACCACAGCTTTAGAACTTATTCTGAGAGATATGAAAGTGTAATGAAGTGGGAGAAATCGCTAAATTGCCATTGAATCGGTAAAACGTTTATACAAAGTTTGGTAATTATTTCACTAAAAGTAACATAAGTTTTAAAATACTGTTATCAACTAGAAAAGAATTAAGCTAAAAAAAACCAGTAAAGTTTTGCAAATTCTACACCTTATTTATAGCAAAAAGTTTCTTAACTAAAATATCTAACTTTTCGCATTTTTCGAAAATAAAACTATTTTAAATTTTGTAAGAAAAGCTATGTGTATAGATAGTGCGAACAATTTTTAATGGCTTTTATATATGGCTTTTTTAATTTTATTTTAATAAAATTCTCATTTATTTTCATACATGAGCCCAAAAAAGCGAACAACAAAGAAGATAATGCTTTTTTTTTCTAAAGCAGTTGGTTAAAACATTATTAGTACAATTTATTTATCTCAATGGGGATGACATTAAAATTTGCTATTTAATGGAGCATTACAAATCAAAATTTCCATTTTTATGAAAATACATACATAGTTCAAAATTTAATTCGTGGTTTTAACCGTTTCCAACAAAAATTTAAAAGTGTTTATGACTTAGGTTTGTCTGGCCGTCTGTCCGCGCTCTAACTCTTGTAAATATACTCTGAATGTCCTGAAATTTTTGTATGTTATTGACGTTTACTATAGCACAATCCCTATTGAAAATGAAGTTTTATCATGTATAGCTCATTTACAGGGATAGTCAAAACTATTCCGTTACATTACGTCCAATGCAAAAAAATCGTTTCAGTGCAATTTAATGATGTTAAACCCTTTCAAGTATATATACCAACCTACATATAAAAGAACAGTGCTGTACAAAAGAATTGGAATACATATTTGGCTATTAATGGCAATTGCTGAAATCAGTTTTTCGAAATGTTTTGTGCTTTTTCGAAATGTTTTATTATGCCTTTTACCTTATTTGCCTTTTTTCCCTAAATAACGAAGTTTGTTAAATTATTCAGGACGTGTTTGGAAAGTGTTTCATAATCTATGCTTAACGCATGATTTTTCTTTCTTGTTTACATTTAGAACAAGTACTAAAAAAATCAATGCAATGTTATATTAAATACATGTGTAGACTTTTGTCACTCATACCATTTCTAACTAGATATTAGTTTTTTGATTTGGAGAATTCCGTCTTTACAGTAAAGAAAAAATATATCGCCATCATAAAATATAAGTGGGGAAGTGGTAATTTTTTTCCTCTTTGTGTATTTCCTTCATATCTTTTTCACTATCAGATTGGATCTTTATTCCATGGTGATAGTCTCTTATCGTATGCTGTTAAATAGTAAACTCGAAATCAAACTGTGCCTTCTGCGATAAAATCCTCTGTTTAAGGTTTTTATTTTGTTAGTACTAGGAATAAGCAATTTGCAAGTAACTAGAGTATTTTTATGTCGATCATGGAGGTTTTCAAATTGCAGACATTTTTAGATTTTACTTATTTAAGTAAATGGTCAAGTGCGAGTATTACTCGCCCTCAGGGGGCTCCGTAGAATACATATATTAATTAGTAACTGTATTAAACAAAAAAAAAATCATTGCTAAAAGAATAATAAGACTCTGTAAAAAGCTACACAACGTAGGGTCGGGTACAGCTGTATGTACTAGAAAAGCATAAATGGATATACCATGAAAATTCAGGAAGATAGGAATCCTAAATAGCATCAAATATTGCTATTCTGTATAACTCTTCTTTTAATCTTATCCTAATCAGTTGATGATAAACTTAATTTGGTTCGGAACACAAAAGTAGTGCATATTTAAACTTCATTTGGTATTTCATAACCAAAACTCAACATAGTAATATTTTTCCCTTTTTACACACTGTAAAACATTTGGTGTAGCGTTACTCCATAAAACTGGAGGCAGCATTGCTGCCTCCATTCTTATGGTGGTATTTAACTGATATAACTGGTGTAACATTACACTGCTCTTGTGTAAGGTTACACCATAATTTTGTGAAACATTTCACAAATTTCTGTGCAAGGTTACACCACAATTGCCTGCAAGCTTTCACAGTAATTGTGTGTAAGGTTACACATCAGTAGAAGTAAGGTTTCACATAAGTTTCCTGGATACCCATTATTAGGTGTAAGTTTTCACCATATTTGTCTGTAATCTTACACAGTAATTGTGTGTAAGGTTACACATAAGTAGGAGTAAGCTTTGATGGAATGGCTAAATTTTTCCTGCAGCTATTAATAATCATCTGGTATTAAAATATTAGTTACCTAAAATAATTTTTTTACAAAATAGTAACAGCTTTTGAATGCAAGAAAAAATAAATAAATAAATAAATAAAAATAAATATTAAAAACACATTTTACTAAAAATTAGTATATATTAATAAACAAACCTTTAAAAGCAAACTTTTTATTTATTTTGCTTCAATAAATATATTTTTTTTTTCAAATTTAATCTTACACAGTAATAGTGTGTAAGGTTACACATCACTAGGGGTAAGCTCTCCTGGAATGTTACATGTTATTAGATGTACCTTTTCAACATCCATTATTCATTTGTCAACACTGCCTAAAAACTGGGATTTAGCATAAAAAATTTACAATTTTAGAATGCTTCTTTTTATAAATTTCTTAGTAAAAAAAACACTAAATTGTTATTGCAAAATTTGAAAAAAACATATATATTTATTGAAGCAAAATAAATTAAAAGTGTGCTTTTAACCCTTTACATACTGAATTATGGATTCATGAAAATTTTATCTTCTAAAGCATTTTTCGTGAATTGTTTAAACTACATTAGAAGATTTACATAATCATTTAATAAATTTTAGAAGGATTTTAGAAGGTTTGAAGGATTAGAAGGATTAATTAAATTTGAATTTATAGGAATTTTGTGCAATATTTATAACCCCACTCAAATCTTTTATTTCAAATATTTTTCTTAGTATTTTGTAGAATTAGGAAATGTACAAATATAATGTTCTTACAATAGAAATATAGAAATATTTCCGAATTAAAAAATCCTCCCCTCCCTTCCCAAACCGAAGAAAGCTGAAAAGATGGTAAGGCAGAAGAAATTATCCTTTTAAAAATATTTTTGTTTTGTATAACCCATGATTCTTTTGGAACAAGAAAAAGTAATGTATCTATAACTCATTGTAAACTGTATTACAACTCATCGATGTATTAAAGGAATTTTATAACAAGTTAATTTAATGGTACTTATAAGTACCGTCAGTAGATAAAGGGTTAAAGGCTTGTTTATTAATATATAATAATTTTTAGTAAATTGTTTTCTTAATAATTTTTTTTAAAAAGCTGTTACTATTTTGTAAAAAAACTAGGGAGCTCGGCCCTCTACGAGCTACGCTCGCCAACCCCCGTATGAAGGAGATTTTGTACACCCAGATTCATAAATGAATAAAAAGAAACTCCAACACAATACTTTAGGAGACTTACATTTATTGTAAAGAACTTTTAAAGGAGGGCCGTGAAAAGTACAGCAGTGGTGGAAAATTGGCGCAGAGGAGGAGCCTATTGACACCACAAACATTTTATAGTATTCTTCAGCTTAATAAAAACAAAGAAATTATGTCATTAGATAAGACGAAAAATATTTCTAAAATTTAGTGGTGTCAATAGTCTCCTCCTCTGCGCCAATTTTCCACCACTGAGTACAGATGAACGGGGAGTGTTTCAATAACTGCCCAATGGCAGAGACCCCACAGCGGGGCTTAGTTGCAGTCTACATGGCTCGAGGTCAGGAGCAAAAGTGAGACAGATTTTGTTACAAATACTTACAGATTGGCGAACATTATTTAACCATATGTAAGATGTTTGGCGAAAAACAAATTGGGTAGACAAAACAATCCAGAAGTTTTACATTCAGTTGAATTATCCGCCATGGCAGGCTTTATAGGGTTACAAGAATTAACATTCTTGCGGTAGGCAGGGAGACTTAAAGAAATAGGAACACGTGATATTATATGCACGTTACAGATATAACGACAGCTGAAAATTAGTCAGCAAGGGGCATATGGTTTGTATGTGACAAAGTACAAGGGTGAGAATTGAATACTAATGCAAGCCCAGAGGCTGAGAAAATATGCATGACATATCGTTGGCTGCGAAGCGAAAAAGACATTCACTTGTATTTTATTATTTTATTTTATCTCAACGGAATATTCCTGCGGTTAAGATATTTTTCTATCCGTGTGAAAGCGAAAGAGGACTGAGATAAATGATGCCTGCATTTGAAGCTAACCTTAAAATGTAAAAAAGCGAAACTTACACTAGTGCGAGGGGGGGAGAGAGAAAGACCAAAGCCATATGAAATTAAGTATAAAATGTCAAATTTAAACTAAATATTTTATTTGAAGGGGGGGGGGGGGAGAATAATGACAATTTATAATGAACCAGTAAGGTTAAAAGTTCATTTTTGAAGGGACAGGAGGAATAATGAATATATAACGGGAAAGCCGTTATATGTATCACCCATTACCACCAGAAAAAAAAACTGTGAAACTTGTCGAACAGTTTTTTTTTTAATTTGAAGATTACTTTGTCTACCCCATACTTATAAATATTTAAAACAGATATAACATAATGCAATGATAAGTCTCCATATATATATATATATATATATATATAAATTAACTGTGTGCTTGCAATTCTTTAAATGTTTGCATAAAGCAAAACTTTTCAGGTCATGATAAATGGCGCCTTTTTTTTAATTTTTTCTTGGTATTCATTAGTCCTAAACAGTCACCAAGAAAGAGCAAATAATATTTTTTGTATTTAACAGGATCCTTTATTTTTAAATAGCTTTTTAGTATTTGATTAAGAGGCTGGTACCAGCATTTTCATGACCGAAATAAGAGAAGTAATTTTTTTTATTTTAGTAACTTGTTATAATATCTTCTCAAAATAAAAATAATATAATATAAATGCAAGCAACAAAAGACACAGATATTACTTTAAAATGAAATAGAAAATAAAAGACATATGTATGTCAGTAAATAAAATTAAATGAAGTAATATAAAAATAAAAAAAATAGGTAGAAAATTGGTTTTCGTGCACACCGCACAGGACTACTATAGAACGGGATGCATATAGCATGCCTATGAATGGGTGTAGCCCTTATTCTTGTTAAGTAACAAGTGTGATGGCTTCAGTTTAGAACATCAGCCTTAGGGGGGGAGGGAGTTATGAGACCCAGACATCAAGTGATACCTAGGTCCCTGCTCCCCAAAGATCACATTGATCTTCAAAGGAGCATGCGTCGATGTATCGTATAAAAAAAGTTATGTTTATTGAATTGAAACAACAATTCGAGGGTTTTGTCTCTCTACACAATAAAGTTTGGACCCTTAGGGCAAAATTTTGAACGGGAACAAAACTTCAGAGGGGATAAATTAAAAATAAAAAAAAAACTGAGATAAATATCTCACATATCAAAGGTAAAAGGTAAATCCGAGTGTGTGGAGCGGCTGGTGACATGATTGGGTAAGTATAACAACTGCAATTGTTTTTTTTTAATTAAATTCTAACTTTGTATTCCTTACAATGTGTGAAGCAGGATATGAACTGTATGTGTATTGTATAACATTAGATAATGTTTTAAACATTTAGTGTAACTGCACTAGGTTACTAATGCTACAAACGAAAAAAAAACTTTTTTTTTTTTTTTTTACTGTTACTAGGGGGCTCTGCCCCCTACGAGCTACACTCGCCAACCCCCGTTCAGGCACTCCAAAATCCAAAAAGCACGCTAATTTGATCGGCTTTAAAAACATTGGATTAAAATTTAAAAAAAAAAAAAAAAAAAAAAAACAGTAGCGATCTCTTTCTAAACGGGTTTCCATTCGTTTTCCTTGGATTGGGGATTTTTAAGGCCAAATCTGCTGCTGTTAAGAGATACAATGGCTTTTTTCGTATTTAATTAAAAAAATTAGTTAAACTGGTATTTCTTAGTTATCCCGTCGACCAATTTCGCCAATATATATAAATCGCCGAACCACTCGCCAGATTATACACATTGACATAATTTTTATTTTAAATAACGAAAGAACAAATAAATTAGTAAAACATTATTAAAAATACAAATAAAACGTCGAATTAATGGTTTTATTGACCATTACTGGCATTTAATCTTGCAATTAATTAATTAATGGCAACCATTATTGGCATTTAATCTTACAATTTGGCGACAGTAATTTGGTCGACGGGATAACTAAGAAGTACCGTTAAACATTTGAAATAAGCTAATGTAAAATGAATTAAGTAAAGAGTGTCATTGTCTCCCGGTATTTTTTAACAGCGCTATAAGATAGTTCTTTTAAATAATTCATTTTAAATGTATTGTTTCAAATCTGACGTAATTTACACAAAAGTTTTATTTCTCTTATTAATATTCATGTGAAAATACTTTTGTTGTTAGAAGGAAATATTATTTGCGCCGACTTCGAATTCACGATTATAATTGAAAAGATTATCTCAGAATATCTCGCGAAAATATATTTTTCAATTTAAATTGTTTTGCTATTTTTTCTGCCATTTTAAATATGACGTAATTTCCTCAAATTACAAGTTTTAACGCATAATAATGATTTTTTTTTAATTTTAAGATTTCGTTTCTCTTTTTAAATTCAAGTGTAAACATGGTTCGGCACAGATGTCATTGGCGCAATTTTTTTCTGACGCCAATTTCATATACGCAACGGTTACTTAACTGGTGCTTAAGTGTCGTTATTTTGCTTGATATGGTAACCCGGATGTTGTTGTTTATGCTATTGATGTTTTCGCCAAATTGGCGTCGGAAAAAAATTGCGTCAAATTGGTATATGACACCTGTGTCTATGGTTCTTATTACGTAATTTTCCTGCTTTTAACATGTAACCATTTAATTCTAATTTTAAAGTTTTTTTTCTGTTTGTAATAGTCACGTGTAAATAAATTTTTAATTTGAAGTAAACATGATACTTGCGCTGTTCATACAACTGGCAACAGTTTAAGTTAATAACATTTTCTAAAATTTGTAAAAAATATCTCTCGAAATGCTGAAAATTTGAATTTAAAATTGAAATAAAACCTCAAAAAATGAGTCAAATAAGAAAAATAAATACAATCTGCACACCGAGAACTTATAACGTATATAAAATGATCTAAAAATGATTAAATTCTCATGTATAGTTTTTGCTCCAATAAAACTTTTTTAAGGGAATGATTTTGTCCAACTTTAGCATTAAATATCTCTTAAAATAATTCTTCGATTTGAAAACTGTCTGCATCAGCGTGTTTATCAAACATTTCTCTATAATACCACCGATTTTCATATTTTTGTATGCAACCATTCTTTTAATATTAACGATGAAAGGCCATGCTTAAGCATTCAAATTGGATGTGGATCTACCCGGAATATCTACGCAGATGTTCATTGGTCCATTTCCAAATCAAAACTTTTTTATATATATAGAAGGATAGTGAAGTTATGTTATTACAAGAAACGACATAATATCTTAGACGTGTTTATTGTCTAAGTGAAGCTTAACCAGAGATTTTATTTAATCTCCAAATTTAAAAGAAAACGTGTAATTATGTACCTGTAGAAAACCAAAACAAATGTGATGAAAACAATAAAATAAAAGCTCATAAGTTTGAAATTTAAAGAAAATGCATGTGAAGGAGTAGTATCCTGTAAACTGGGCATTCTTTGTTGTGAAACAAAGTGATGGTGACACGTAATGTCATGGCATAAAAGAACTATAATAATAAAGGGAAAAAAATAAGAATCTGTTAAAAATTAACTTTTTAATAACTTTTTAAATTGTGAATATTATGTGAAGTCAAAAGTAGTTCCTGGTATAATGAGAAATAAAAAGGAAATATCCTAATGTGTAAAGTTGAAACCTAGAAACAAAATGTTTTCAACTGTGTATAATGTGTGTTTTTTTCTTTACAAAACAAAATATCAATGAATTAAATTGTAATATCAATGAACTAAATTGTAATAACAATGAACTAAATTGTAATAACAATGAACTAAATTGTAAGTGTATCTCTATGAACCAAAGAAAAAAAATGTGTATTTCAATGAACGAAGCAAAGAAGAAGTATGTCACAATGAACTAAAACAGTGTACGTCAGTGAAAAAGGGGTAAATTTGAACGACTTAGATGTATATTTGTGAACACAGCAATCTAAGTACCTCAATGAACAAAGTGTAAATTATTGCAATGAACTAAAGTGAGCAAGTATTTCACTGACTTAAGTGTAAAAGAAATACGATGAAATAAAATGTGTGTAAAAAAATGAAACATGCTATGAACTCATGTGTCTAACAAAAAATATTTTTACAATGAACTAAAGTGTCTACCAAAACAAAAATTGGTATGAACTAATCTGCAAAACAAATCACAAGAAAGAAAATAAACTATGAACTAATATGTGTAAGGAAAAAAAAGTCTAGGAACTAAGTATTGTCACCCAACGGACAAAATGATAGTGCAATTGGTCCCTGAAGTACACAAAGAATTGGCAATGCTATGAACCCGTGTAAATTTTTTTTTCTATGAACTAAATAAACTATGAACTCAGTTGTGTAAACTATGAACAAAAACTCATTGTGTACATATGGAACCAAGAGCATTGTATCACAAGTACAAAAATGCTTCGCCTAAAGTTAAAACAAACAAACCAAAAAAAAAAAACAAACAACTGTGCTTTTAAGTAAAGAAAAGTGAAAAAGGATGAAATGTAACCAGGAAATGCTACTTGTGTGATAAAATGTAGCTAAATAAACTTAACTAAGATTAACAAGTGAAATTATATCCAAATATCTAAAAATAAATCTAAAAATGTAATTAGTGTAATGATGAATGTTTAAAGTTGAATTACTGTGTACACCTTCAGCAAAAAAACATTCTAAAATGTGAAAATCACCATGTCTGATGACCCGCATCAGAAAAATTTTCACTAACGTTCCATTTCGTCATTCATTTGACTATTTGCGCGCTGAACAATCAAATGAACAAGCAACCTACTGTACATTTGTGTTTATCTAATAAAAATGAGAGAAAAGAAAATTTAATGTAACTGAATAAACTTCAATTAAATATGAATAATACTGTCGAATACTGACATATGTATGTAAATGTATTTGAAAAGGAAAAAAGCTTAAAAGGAAATGCTGTAGATAGTAACTCCTTCACAGTAATGTTTTTTTTTCTTTTTTTTTTTTTTTTTTTTTACAAATGAAACCTGTAAAATGTATGTTAAATTGTTTTTTTGTTAACTAAAAAGGAAGCTGCATGAGATGTTTATGGGAATGTATTGCAGTTGTATACCTTTTCTCGCATTTGCTTGATGAATTTTTTTAATGATGGTCAGTAAGGTGCATAGAAATTGTGGAAAATGCCAAAGTTGGTGTTGTTGCTTTCATTATTTCTAATGCAATTAATGCATTTTGGAGGATTTCTACACTGAGGGTCACTGTGTGGCAAGGCACACACAGAGCATCTAATGTCATTAGAACACGAAATTGCAAGATGATCATTGTATACTTGACACTTGAAACAACGTCTAACATTTATATGTGGTTTAACAGGGTACGGTTTTGATTGTATCATAATTTCTCTATGCATTAATAATTGCCTAGCATCCTGTGGTGCAAGCTCCAAGATCCAATTAAAGGACTTAATATGTAGGAGCTTGTACTTTTTAACAACATGAAAATCAGGTTCAGGTATATGGATTAAATCTGAAATACCAAACAAGATATCAGGAATATTTAAATTTTCAGGGAGTTTACAAATAATGGCACGAATAGGCTTAGGTACATAAAGTTTAGCAGGGGATAAGGACTTTAGAGAGGAATCGCTAATATCTGTAAATTTTTCATTGTCTTTTTTATCATTTTCCAGGTGTGGTAACTTTTCTTGTTTACACATATAAGAGGGTACAGTTTGAGTTGATTTATCTAGGGCAGATGGAGGGAGTTTGTTGTTGACATCTACCACCTGATCACCCATAGTCTTACTACATTTAGTACGCTTCGCCTTACTTTTCTGTTGGGATGTGATTTCATGTAATCTCTCTACAAGCTTCTGATTTACAAGAAATAAATTATCTTTATCCTGTTGTAATTTGGAATAATCATCTTTTAAAACATTAAAGTTTTGTTTAAGCACCTGAAAATTGAATTTAATGATCTGAAGGAAATCCATAATATTTTCAGACAAGGATGCAGCATTTTCGGTCTTAAGTGAATTTTGAATTGCTGTGGCCTCCTTAGTAATGGAATCCGAATATCTTAATAATATCTCTTCGAAATAATCTACCCATGGAGATACAGAAATGGGGTGATTTAAATCACTAACAGAATTTTCATCATTTGCTGCCATATTTTAAAAATAAACTGGTGAAGTGTCTGTTATCTCAAAAACTTTTTTTTTATCTCGTGTTTATTTAATTTCTGTTGGTTACTTTTTTGAACAGCCAAAATGGAAAAAAGAGGAGGAATTCTTTTTTTTTTTTTTTTTTTTGAGAGAGAGAGCAACACAAATAATGCAAAATAAATAATACGAGTATTTTAAGAAGGTGTGAGCATGCGAAAACTATAATTATCAGAAATGAAATGCATGTACATAAAATAAACACAATAAGTTGCATAAATAATACACAAAAGGAAAAAAAGAAGGTGGGGGAAGTGCAAAAAAAAATATGAGTGTATCAACCGCAAGATTTCTGTAAGTCAAATTTCTGTCTACATCCAGTTGGATTAAAGTGTCCAAAATTCAATAAAATTAAAAAAAACAGCTAACTAAATTGTAATTCTGGTTTAGAATTTAAAAAAAACAAACAAGGTCAGAGTCGAGCAACACATTCTGAGAGTAAGTGTGCAAATATCACACACAAGTGCAAATGTGCAAACGTTGTGAGCGTAATATGCACATATTTATATAAAAATATCAAATACTGCAAAACTTGAGCAGAGAATTTTTGTCGCCTATTGGCACAATAAGTGTACCTTCAAAGTATGCGAGTGGGGCTAAAGGGTTAAATTGTAGAATTTGAATGCATAAAAAAATCATATATACAAAAAGAAACATAGCATATATGTAAATTCACGGAAGAAAAAAAAAATATGAGAGGTATGTCATAATTTAAACACAAAAATATAAATGAAATATTAATAAAAGTATAACATAAATATCATTTCAACTAGCATATGCACTTATGATTATTATTTTTTTAGAAACAAAAACAGCCTGGAAGGAGAAAAAAATGAACTAAGAATGCTATCACTAATAATTATATTTTAAAACTAGCTTAGAAGTAATTTCTCCGTTCAAGCTGACAACACAAAATAAATTTATGACACTGCAATTGCTATGAAAGTACAAGTATGAATAGGGAACAAAAATAACATGAAAAGAAACTGGTAATTTACTGAAATTGAAAAGGAAGTTAATAAAATAAAACAACTAAAACAATTTACAGTAATTAATTTAATATAAAAGCATTCCCTGTTCATACTTAAATGTAACATGTGTGTGTTTTTTTTTTTTGTAGAAAAGTATAGTGAGACAAGTATTTTCAATGAATTCGATCAAGTATGTCACTTTTTTTGTAGAGAGCATTCATTTTAAGCATGAAAACAGAGCGAAATGAAAAAAAAAACAACGCCTTCTTTTTTTTTTTTTATTAAAATGATTTCAGTAACAAACTGAAACGGGCAAATTTTGAAAACCAGTAGATATAATTAACATTCTGTTTTCATACTTCCATTATTCTGTTATGACTAACTGCTACTGCATGTTTTTTGCTAGAGCACCCAATAAATTTTTGAAGACAACGATAGTAATCTCAGCAGAATGATGTAGATGCAGAGTTGTTATGATTTTCTTTAAATAGCACAACTTCACACAATAATATTTTTTTTAAAGAATACGATCGGTGCACTGTAGAATATAAAACACAAACCGAGTGAACACTGGGAAGAAAAATAATATTTGTTTGCATATTTCACTTTAAAGTTTGCTGGCACAAATATCGTTTGATGATTGCTTCACAAATCTCATTTCTAATGCAGAATTTTTTTATGACTGAATAACACACACAGAGATAAACTTGTGGGGTAGGATTATTTTTTTTTTTTTTTGTAATTTGTGTGATCACTGCACAGCCTTTTTTTTTTAATGAAACGATTTTCATAAACATTGGTAGCACGAACTTGCATCTTTGAAGTTGAACACAGCGTAAAAAAAACAACAGCGGTGGAGCAGATGAACACACCGACACATAATTTCACAAACGGCTGGAACAGGGTGAATCAGCGACCACAGGGCATAGAAGAGCACACGGCGTGGTAATTTTCAAATGAACACACCTCACAGAACCGACGGAGCAGCGGATAGTTCAGCTGTCACTTTTTTTTTTTTTGGAGCGAATAGCACTTCTTGGGTGAGTCTTTGGAGAAAACAGCAGATATTTTGAGTCAGGGAAAAACAGCAAAGATGGGGCAGTCATCGTTGAAGAACACATCTGATGTTGCAGAAAACAGGAGTAGTAGCGATAATCCGTGTGTACGGGAGGTACACTGTCACCCAGCAGCAGAGTAGAGTGTAAGTCCGCGATTTGGAAATGTTGAGGGATCGGCGAAAACACTACAGTCTAGTAAAGCATAAATTCAGTGCAGGCAGGAAGAGAAAGTGGGGGTGCAGATAAAAGTCGCAATTTCTGATACAGCGTCTTCGATGACCAATACGGCACAACGCGGACATCTCGTTAGGCGAGGTTAGAGTCATCAAGAAAAGCACATTGTGTAAGTCCATTAGAGCGACGAGAGCAGGCACTGTAAAGTCCAATAAAGTTAACGCCGGAGCATGCGAGCCGAGTCGGAGTAGGAACCTCAACTCTAGTGGAAAAAAATCTGTCGTAGGTCCTTCGCGTCGCTGATAAAAGACTGAAACGGAATTAAACTTCTCCCCGTAATTTTTTTTTTTATTATTGTTGGAGAGCTGGGCAAACGGCATCAATTTTATATGAAGGAGATTTTGTACACCCAGATTCATAAATGAATAAAAAGAAACTCCAACACAATACTTTAGGAGACTTACATTTATTGTAAAGAACTTTTAAAGGAGGGCCGTGAAAAGTACAGATGAACGGGGAGAGTTTCAATAACTGCCCAATGGCAGAGGCCCCACAGCGGGGCTTAGTTGCAGTCAACATGGCTCGAGGTCAGGAGCAAAAGTGAGACAGGTTTTGTTACAAATACTTACAGATTGGCGAACATTATTTAACCTTATGTAAGATGTTTGGCGAAAAACAAATTGGGTAGACAAAACAATCCAGAAGTTTTACATTCAGTTGAATTATCCGCCATGGCAGGCTTTATAGGGTTACAAGAATTAACATTCTTGCGGTAAGCAGGGAGACTTAAAGAAATAGGAACACGTGATATTATATCCACGTTACAGACATAACGACAGCTGAAAATTAGTCAGCAAGGGGCATATGGTTTGTATCCGACAAAGTACAAGGGTGAAAATTGAATACTAATGCAAGCCCAGAGGCTGAGAAAATATGCATTACATATCGTCGGCTGCGAAGCGAAAAAGACATTCACTTCTATTTTATTCTTTTATTTTATCTCAACGGAATATTCCTGTGGTTAAGATATTTTTCTTTCCGTGTGAAAGTAAAAGAGGACTGAGATAAATGATGCCTGCATTTGAAACTAATCTTAAAAAGTAAAAAAGCGAAACTTACAGTAGTGCGAGAAGTGGGGGGGGGGGGAGAGAAAGACCAAAGCCATATGAAATTAAGTATAAAATGTCAAATTTAAACTAAATATTTTATTTGAAGGGGGGGGAGAATAATGACAATTTATAATGAACCAGTAAGGTTAAAAGTTGATTTTTGAGGGGAGAGGAGAAATAATGAATATATAACGGGAAAGCCGTTATACCCCGTCCAGATTCCGCAGACTCTAAATGCACGCTAATTTGATCGGCTTTAAAAAGATTTCGAAAGATTGAATTATAATTTAAAAAACAGTGGCGATCTCCCTATAAACGGATTTCTATTCATTTCTCTTTGATTGGGGAATTTTAACGCCAAATTCGCTGTACTACTAATCAAGTAGATGTAAATTTCCAACTGGGCGAAAAATGTCGACATTTTTCGCCCAGTTGGAAATTTACATCTAATATGATTTATTTACCAATTAGAATGGTTGTGTTAAAATTAATCTAGTGTAATTACGCATCCAGTGATTTCTGGAGCTCCATTACCTGAGATTTATTCTGTTGAGCTGAACCATGTTTCAGACCAGATGCTATGATCAATAAGGTTAGGTGGGCAAAAAAGTTCGACCAGAATCGTCCGGCATAGCTCAGATGGCAGAGCACTGGCGGCTTCAGCCAGGAGGTCCCGGGTTCGAATCCTGGTCCGGACATTTTTCGCCCAGTTGGAAATTTACATCTAATATGATTTGTTTATCAATTAGAATAATTGTGTTAATATTAATCTAGTGTAATTTCGTATCCAGTGATTTCTGGAGTTCCATTACCTGAGATTTATTCTGTTGAGCTGAACCAGGTTTCAGACCAGATGCTGTAATCATCAAGGTTAACTGGGTGAAAAAGTTCGACCAGAATCGTCTGGATAGCTCAGATGGCAGAGCACTGGCGGCTTCAGCCAGGAGGTCCCGGGTTCGAATCCTGGTCCGGACATTTTTCGCCCAGTTGGAAATTTACATCTAATAAAACTCAATATCATCACTTTTTAGTCTATGTCTGTTAAAAACTTCATAATTGTCATGTTTATAATAGAAAAAATATGCGGATTTTGATGAAGCTTTCTGTCTATGGAGTACGTCTAAAACAAACACTTTCTCAGAAGCTAATTTCATTACTGTTGGGGTGGGGTTTTTTGGTGTGAATTATGAAGTGGACGTTAATTTATAAACTATTTTTTACTTGAATAAATCAGTACCACGGCAGAAAATAAACAAAACTCATTATCATCCTTTTTAGTCTATGTCT
Organism: Maratus speciosus; assembly: GCA_963932465.1. Lineage (NCBI taxonomy): Eukaryota > Metazoa > Arthropoda > Arachnida > Araneae > Salticidae > Maratus > Maratus speciosus. Next base: position 50,037,205 of record OZ010786.1, on the reverse strand, counting down.
ATTAAAAACTTTATAACTGTCCTGAATATAATAAACAAAATATATCTTTAATATCCTTTAATATGTCGGGTAAGAAAATTATTTTTCCAGTAATATTTCACAGCAATTTAAAACAAGAAAGAAAAAATCATGGGTCAAGCATAGATAATGTGCTAGATAACATAGATAACAGCATAGATAACACTTTCCAACGCATTCAGAATAATGTAACAAAATTCACCTTTTAATAAGTTAAAATATTATGTCTGATTCAACAATGTGGAAACGCATAACACATTTGAAAACTCAATATCAGCTGTTCCCATCTACAATCGTAAAATTATTCGAATTCTTTGAACAGCACTGTATATGATATATACATTTTATCTGTTAACTATATGCATGCCAAAATTTAGTTCAGTTAAAAAATACATATATACTTTAGTTGAAAATTCACACTCAGCAATTTCCGCTCATAAGGAAAATGGTACGTGAATTATTTTTTACAGCACTGTATATCAGGTATAGAATTTATATACAACGAGTAAAATGCAAAAAAAAGAAAAAAAAACAGTTAAATTTAAAAGCGCATACTGAAATTGAAAACGCACTTCCAGCAATTATTACTCAAAGACAGAGCTGTAACAGATTTCTTTTGTGTGTCCCTGTAAATGAACGACAAATGCTATGAATAACAAATTCTATCTTAATCATCTTGTAGTAAAATTCAATGATTTATATTAGTTACAGTACATTTGAAATAGCGTAATGTCATGAAAATACTCTGCAAACGATTTTACGTCATGTACTATAATGGAATGGAATTCTTTTGAGTGCCCTTGTAAATGAACTATTAATCCCACATACTACATATACATTACCAAACATGCCTATGTGACCCTAAATAAGATTTATCAATTGCATGAAACTTTTAGTATATTTATGGGAGTTAGAGCGTGGGAAGACGGACAGACAAACTGAATGCATAAACACTTTTCAACTTTGTTGGAAAGTGTTAAAAAATATTAAATCAGCTTTTACTCAAAATGCCAAAATCATTTACCATTTTTCAACCAAAGTACAAAAACTTATTCCCATCGAGGATATTTAAATTTTCTAACTGTGAATGTGGCATTTCTGGCACAGAAAGCGAAAGTATCCAGTTTCGAGTCCTGGTCTGGACATTTTTCGCTTTGTTGGAATAAACCTCAAATGTGGGACTCCAACCTTAAATATTAAATACAGGGTGTCCCAAAAATCTTTGACACATTTTAAAATCAGTTAATTGTCGGCTTGGACTAAAATGCTTCTTACGGTGAAAAGTTTTCTTCAAGAGAATCAAAGCAATTAGTTTCAAACTTCGATAATAGATGGCGCCACATGTCCGTATGTTAGGTTTCAAACTTGTGTTTTTTTCTGATTTTCGGATTACTTTCGATTTGGTTTCGAAGTATCAACCACCAAAATTAGCTTTTTCGCTCGGAGTTGTCATTTCTGTGTCACAGCATCAAAACTAATCTGAAAATCAGAAAAAACGCATGTTTGAAATTAAACATACGAACAAGTATGTATGTCTATGATCGAAGTTTGGAACTAAATATTTTCATTCGCTTTCAGAAAAATTTTTGTCTTGAGAAGCATTTTAGTCCAAACCGCACTCCTGTACGGCAATTACTTGATTTTATATTGAGTACTAAAATGTGTCAGAGACTTTTGGGACACCCTGTAATTTCGTTAATTACGTCATTTGTATGCCTGCTTTTTAATAACATTTGTGTGATGATGCTAGTCTTGTTTTTAGAAATAGCATATCATAGTAAATCAAGGGAACGATTATGTTGTACTTTTCAAATGTTACATTGCGTATCAAAAACTTTTAATCTGATTAAAAATAAATGCAATTGTCTAATATCATACTATCTAATCTTCTGCGGAATTTGAGGAATTTTCATGTGTTTCAATACGCCTTTTAATTTTTCATGCGCTTCAGCGCTGCTCCTTTCCTATGTATACTAATATTATAAAGAAGTTTGTTTGTTTATTTGTAGCAGGTGATCTCTGGTACTACGGAACCGATTTCAAAAGTAATGGTATCAAAATGATGGTGTTAGTCCCACTTAGAACATAGGCTATGTCTTAAATCGATGCCACTACACCAAAGGGGGTGTAGGAGCGAAAAACGCTCTAAAAATGCGATTTTTGTGTTACCGAAGGGCCTAGAAATATGAAATTTTTAATATTAGTTACTCATAAGATATAAAGGATCTCTAAGAATATTTCCTAAACAATTCGAGATTTAAAAGGGATGAAAATGCGCAAAAAGCGTTCGAAAAAACGTTCTAAATGGTGGTTTCTACGCAATATCTGGAACTACCGAACCGATTCAAAAGTAATAGTATCAAAATGATTGTGTTAGTCCACGTTCGAACATAGGCAATATATTAAATCGAAGTCACTACCTCAAAGGGGGATCAGGAGCAAAAAAGTTCTAAAAATGCGATTTTTGTGTTACTGAAGGGCCCAGAAAAATGAAATTTGGAATATTAGTTATTTATTAGATATAAAGGATTTCTATGAACACTTCTTAAAAAATTCGAAATTTAAAAGGGGTGATAATGCGCGATGTGCGTTCTAAAAAACGTTCTAAATGGCGATTTCTATGCAATTTTAGGAAGTATCAAATCGATTTCAAAAGTAATGGTTGTAAATTGATGGTGACAGCCCTTGCTCTAACATAGACTCTATTTTGTGTTTGTTTCAATACCACCTAGGGGTTGCAGGAGCAAAAAAGCTTCTAAATTGCGGTTTTTGTGTTATGTAATGGCTTAGAATCAGAAAATTTGAAATGGTAGTTACTCATAAGACAACAATGATCTCTAAGAACATTTCCTAAAAAAATCGAGATTTAAAAGAGGTGAAAATGTGCAAAAAGCGTTGTAAAAAACGTTCTAAATTGCTATTTCTATGCAACCTCAGGAAGTACTGAACCGATTTCAAACTTAATGGTGTAAAAATAATGATGACAGCTCTTGCTCCAAGATAGGCTATATTTTATGTCTGTTTCCACTTCCCCAAAGAGGGTGCAGGAGCAAAAAGACATTCTAAAAATGCGATTTTTTTGTTATGGTAGGGCCTAGATTCATGAAATTTAGCATAGTATATATTTATTAGATATAAATGATCTCTGAGAACATTTCTTTAAAAATTTGAAATTTTAAAGGGGTGAAAATGCGCGAAAAGTGTTCTAAAAACGTTCCAAATGCCGATTTGTGAGCAATCTACGGAATAATCAAACTGATTTCAAAAGTATGAAGTAGGAAATTGATGCTGGCAGCCTCTGCTCTAACATAGACGCTATTTCACTACAAACACTACCAACAGGGGGATGCAGGAGCAAAAACGTTCTAAATTGCGACTTTTGTGATCGGTAGAGGCTAGCAACTTGAAATTAGTCATGGTACATATTTATTAGATAAAAATAATCTTTAAGAACAGTTTCGAAAAAATTGGTACTTTAAAAGGTGAATATGCGCGAAAAGCGTTCTAAATTTCAATTTCTGCACAATCTCAGGGATTATCATAACCAGGAAATATGAAAACTGGCACTACCATATAGGGGTTGCAAGAGCAAAACATATTCTAGTTTGCGTTTTTTTTTTTTTTTTTTTTTTTGTACAACTGAGGGGGTCTAACATTTTGAAATTTGGCATGGTAATTACTTACAAGACGCAAATGCTTTCTGAGAACCGTCGAAATAAAATTCTAAATTTAAAAGTTTGAAGTTAGCCAAAAACGTTCTAAAAACGTTCTAAATTACAATATTTATGTAATCTTATCAAATACCAAATCGATTTTAAAAATAATGGTTTCAAACTGGTGGTGATAAAACCTGCTCAAATTTAAGCTATATTTTACGTTGGTGCTACTACCACCAGAGGGTTTCAGGAGCAAAAAACATTCTAAATTACAATTTATGTGATACTAAAGAGGCTAGATACATTAAATATGGCATGTAGTTACTTATAACATACAAATGCCCTCTAAGAACAGTCGACAGTAAATTCGAATTAAAAAGGGGTGAAGCGAAGGGAAGGAGCGAAAAGCATTCTAAAATTATCCTAAATTACGATTTCTACGCAATCTCAGGAAATATAAACCGATTATAAAAGTAATAGCTGCGAATCAATGGTGACAGTCTCTGATCCTGCAAAAGTTATATTTTATGCCGGTGACTGTACCACCTGGGGTTGGCAGGAGCAACAAATGTTCTAAAAAAGGCCTTCAGAAGCTTTCTAAATCACGTTTCTGTGGAATATTAGGAAATACCAAACCGATTTCATAATTAATATTGGCAAATTAATAGTATCAGTCCCTATTTCAACATAGCATTTTATGTTGAAAGAGATGGTAGACCGTTAGACAAGAAGCTTGGAATTTGACATGATGCTTAATTTTAAGATGTAAGAAGATGGTTTCTTAAAAATTCAAAACTTCAAATGAATACTGAAATGAGCGTATTAAGCGAGCATAAAAGTTTCAAAATAGTTTCTAAATTATCATTTATTTATTTTTAGTTCTTTTCATTAAGTCTTATTTCTGCCTAATGCAGTGTAATAATGAAGTTTAGTTAAACTGTGTTTTAAATAGTAATATTTGAATTATTTCTAAAAGTATAATTTCTTTTAATAAAAAATAGACATATGAATATCACTTGGCACATTTCAACTATTACGCGAGCAAAGTCGCGGGGTTTGCTAGTTTTAAATAACGCCTTAGTTCTTGTTACTATCGGCAGAAATGGTTTTCTATACCAAATCAAATCTTTTCTAATGTTACATACCGTGCCTGAAATTCTTACCTCATTTCGACCTTATGTAATTATGAAAATTCATATTTTTCATCTTCCATTTACTTATCTTCCAACTCTTATTATTATTATTTTTTTTTTTTTTTACTTTTTTTTACTACATTTTTTATAAATATATTTTGAAATAGTGTAGTATATTAAATTGCTAAACAGCGAATGATTTGGTTTAATTTTCTTGTGTTACAGTGCACAAAAAAAATCTCCTATCCTGGTTACGAGTTATTGTAATTAGCAAAAATAATATTACTTATAAATTTAGTTGAAAAAAAAAACTAACCGTACTTGCATCAGCTTTCGGATTATCGTTAAATGCATGTCTGCCAGTAAACACAATATGCAATAACAAAAACGTTCATATAAAAACATTAGAACATGTTTTTCCTCTCAAGATTTAAGTATAAAAAAGCCCTGCTTTACGTCACATAAAGTAATAAAAGAATAGACAACGGCACTGTATAGTGAACCATTACAATAATTGTTACACTGCGCATTTTAATTAATTAAATTTGTTTAGTGGGATTTTTTGTGCGATGATTTCCTTTTTAATACTTATTTTTAGCGATAGGAGATTTCGCAAGTTCATTATTTTTCAAATGTTTATTTGTGATTTCGAGGATTATTAATTAGCTATTTTTCTTATTATCTTTTTTCTTATTTAATAAGTAGAAATATATCATAAAACATATTATTCATTTAATCAAGTAATAAAAATAACACGAATAGCATATTTATTTTCAATCAAATAAGTTGAACTGTATTAAAATAATTGCATAAAAAAATTCCCATAGACTATTTTTTAGTTCGTGTTGTGCATATATAATCGTTCGGGGATGTGCATATATAACGTTATCAACTTTTTGGTATTTTTGGACCCCCTTCTCCCCTTACGATATCATACGTTGTCATACCTTGAACCCCCCCCCCCCCCCGTAATGATATCGTATCATGTCTAAAAATTCTTTTCATTTTTGGAATTTTTTCTTTTGCTTGGAGTGATATACAGACATTGTTATACATTTATTTTTCGAATACTTTATTGATTCAGTTGAACAGTAATCAGTAAAATATAACTTTATATCAATTGACACTTAAAAGAAATAGTTAATATTTAAAAGTATTTAACGATAGTTTTTTTTTTTTTTTTTTTTTTTTTTGCTAATAATGCATTCAACAGTAATAATGTCTATTTGCACTTGCCTCCGCACGGGAGGAAGAGATGAGGGGAGCAGACAGGATTTCTTATCCACAAAACAGGTGAACAACATTATTTCTCATTTATTTACAAGTAAACACAAGCATTATTTCACACATACTTCGCTGTTGGTTTCCCGAACAGCAGATTGTATATGCATACACATATGACAGAAAAATAGGAATGCCAAACGTTGGAGTATTCCATATTTTGGAATTAAATAGTTTTATAATCATTTAATGATTTTAATAATAACTTTTTATTTCCATAAAAATAGATGACAGACTAAAAAAATGCAACAGACTATTTTCATGTAAAGAACGAGTTACAAATAAAATGAGAAAAATTTTTTTGGTTCAAAAATGACAACCCCCCTCCCCCTAGAGATATCTTGCGATATCATGTGCGAGTCCCCCCTCTCCCCTAAAATGATAACGTTATATATGCACACGCACAGCCCCTTATTTTTATTGTTGTTGTTTCTATAAAGAAATATGGAGAAATTTGTTGGACAATAATAAAGTAATTTCATTTTGGACTCATATTTCTGGAATGTTCAAAAAATGTAATTTGACATTAAGAAACTCTTATTATTTTAACCGACAAAGTTATTCTATTGCAAAAATGTTGAAAAGATTGAATGCCCTCAAACATGACGAACAAATTGATTTGAAAATAAGGAAATCATTTTCTTCGTGTACATTCTAAAAGCAAACTTTTATTCAAAACTTCTGGGTTTCATTTGATAGCTAAGAATTAAAATTAAGTTGCATGAAATGTTAGTTAAAATGTTGACTGGAATTTTTTTTATTCTCTTTTTTATGTAGAATCAACATTTTTCAACCAGACATTTCAATATGTGTATAGTGTGTCTTTTTCTACGTATACACACGAATAAGATGCAGAAGCATTCAGAAAGTTTCTTTTTAAAACAGTTCTAGTCGAATTTGCAGATAAATTTAAGCAACCGCACTTTTATTCTCTTTTTAAAACTTTACACGAGGGCTCGGACAGTATCTGTCCGGCTTTAGCATGTATTCTCGGACAAATGCTGTCTCAGACCCCTGTTAAAAGCCCCCGTGCAAAGCTTATACTTGTGAAAAGAGAATGAAAAGCTCCATTAGACGTTAAAAAAAAAGATTTCCTTCGAAATCATTAAAAAATTCTAAAGTACAAGTATATTTTACTAGAATGTAATTTCAAAATTTTACATGGTGTATTTAAATTCTGATATTTTTCATTGATTTTTGACAGTCAAATTCATTTTTAACAAGACTGGCATTTGTATATTTTAGTTAATAAAATATGTTTGCCTATATAGACATAAAGATTTACAAAAGTGGCTATTTGGGAGAATTTTTATTACATTGATGTCCACAGATTAAGGGACAAACACAAAATTCTATCTTTTGAATCAGAAGTTATTTTTTCGTACTCAAAGGAAAGTGATATAAACGGTAAGTGCAGCGAATAGGTACAAGCAGGGCTCTCGTTGACAGCCCAAAATTTGCCGAATCGCAACAAATTGCTTCATTTTGCAAGGAAAGGAACTATCGAAATTGTCAAATTGCGATAGCTGAATTCTTTTCTTTTTTTCTGTGTGCAGGTGACACTCGCATTCACATAGATGAACGACTGATGTTTCTTTTCACGTTTAATCATATCATGCTACTTACATCGTCCTATTTCTGGTAAGAATCTTCCGCATTTCGGCGGATTTCTTCCTTTTTAAAATTTCATCAAAATCCCCTTCCCCGTAAAATCTCCCTTAGCACACCTGCAGCACAAAATGCCAACAATCTTTATTTTTTTTAATTTTCTGTTATATTTTTCTTTTTAATTAATTGAAGTAATAAATAATCTATAATCTAAGTCCCTCCTCTCTGAAATCCTCACTTCTCTTTTGCCGATCCCTCCTCTTGCACCAAGCAGATAAAGTTTAATGTCTTTAAAAATCTAATTTTCAATTTTTTTCTGGCTTTTTACTCCGCACTAAAAATAAATAAGTAATCATATTAATAACCCTCTTTCTTTAAAATTTTAAAATCTTTAAAGTTGTTTCTTTTTTGTTACTATATTTTCTGTTATATTTGTTCAGTTGCAGTAACAATAAATAATAAATCACATAAATTTCTTGTATTCACCTCCAAAAGTTTTTACTCCTCCCGATGTTGATCTCCTAAGCAAACAAAATCTCTTAAAATGGTTAAAACTTCTTTTTTGCCCAATTTTTTACATTCTACTAACAATAAATGTTCATCTAAATCACTCAAGGAAATATTTCCTACCACCCAAGAAGGGGAATTTCTAGGTGTGGTAGAGCAAAACAAAAAAAATTCCTCTTTTTTGAAGTTTTGCTATTCTCGCGCTTTTTAGAGGTGCAAGGTACATTGCTCAGCACCACTTCGTTTGAGCATCAGCCAAAGTGCTGTGCGAGCAATGTCCAGGCGCCAGGTGTAATGTGCAATTAAAAATGTGGAGGTAAACGAATGTAGCTTAAAGAACGATTTTAGAGTAAATGTTTGACGATTAATCTATTTTGCTAATATTTTTTTTTCATTTGTTGACAATTTCTTGCTGCTCGTTAACTGTTTTTCTAAAAAAACTAAAACTCTGTGGCAATACGATCGATGAAGGACCTGAGCCGACAATGCCCATCCCTATTTTCTTGACCCTGGGCTCTGAGGAGCTATACAGCTACAGCATATGTCAGGTGGTCGGCCTAACGCAGAACCCTCGGTGTTTAGTTCCCAAGCAAGCTTGGTAATCATTTAATCGATCCCGAAGTAATGAAAGGCTGAACTGCACTAACCTTGTCCAAATGAGAATCGAACTCACGACCTGCAGCGTGGCAGTCAGATGCTCTGACCACTATTCCACTGGGCTTAGCCGAATTTCTAAGGTTGTGGGGGGGGGAGGGAAAACAAAAACTGTGCAACCCTATTAGCACAGCCAGTCGTTGTAACTTCACTTTGACGTGTCACAGTCTCTGTGATTAATCAAAATGTGAAATCTTTCGTTTGTTACAGTATTAATCTCTCAAGTGATCGACATTTGGGGACTCTACTGAAAATTAACAGTGACTATTACTTTGTGAGGAGACTTTCAAATGAAGTCACCTAGTACTTTAGTTATTTGTCTTTAAAATGAAGTTACTATGATATTTGCTCTGTGACGAGCCCCCAAGTGATATAAAAAAAATAAGTCATCTGATGACTTGTCGCAAAGAAACGTTTATTGTGACTTCACGGTAGAGTCTCCAAATGTTAGTCACCTGACAGTTACCATGGAACTGCATTATGACGTTATTTGGTTCACAAAAATACAATGGTGATGGTTCCCTGGCAGAGATGCGTTGTCTGTCTTGTGAACTCATCATGAACTTGAATGGTAAACCTTGAACTCTGCTAGTATCATACACCATAGCTATTTCATTATTGTTCAGTAGTCATAGTTTAATGCCCCTGCCCTTTATCGACTTCTTGGTAGACTAGTCGAGTACCAAAGTTTGTAAGGTTAGTTTTTTTTTTAGTTTTAAATAAAGAGCATTCTGATCAGTGTGGTGGGTTGCTCGTATTGAGACTTCCGGGTTTGGTCGTGACGGTCCTGTGGTGCTTCTGGGTGCTATTTGTACCTGCATTGGTGTCCTGACTTGCGCTTTCTGGTATGGCTGAGCTGGATTCCTCCAAACGTGCTCCTGCGTGTCAGGAATTCCCCGTGGGACAAATTCGATCTGACACCAGATCAGAACAAAACGAATAACAAGATGCGTACACATCTTGTAATTTCCAAGGTGTTTGACACCATTATCTCAGATCAGAATTATTTTATTTAATCCTTTAACGCATGATTTTTTTATTTTCTTCGGAAAACATTATATTCGAGATTTTTGTTAATTGTCATAAGAAAAATATGAAAAAATTTATTTATGTTTCTGTTGGACATAACGTCACAATCAGATTAATTTTTAACACAATTATTCAATTGGTAAATAAATCATAGCAGTTGTAAATTTCAAAATGGGTGAATCCTGGCCCGGACTTTTTTTAACCACTTGGAAATTTACAACTGCTATAATGTCATAATGTCACTCCTGAGTTACATAACAACAAGTAAGAAAAATTATGCGTTAAGCATAGATTATGAAACACTTTCCAACACTTCTTGAATGCTTTAACAAAACGTCGTTATTTAGGGAAATAAGGTATATAAGAGAACTAAGTAAACATTTTAGAAAACGCATGAAGCATTTGAAAAACTGATTTCAGCAGTTACCGTCCATAGCCAAATATGTATTCCAATTCTTTTGAACAGCCCTGTATTTGATCTGTAGGTTGATATATATACTATATAATGGGGAAATTTAGTTTAGCAAAAAAAAACGCATAACAGGTTGAAATTTTTCTTTCCGCAATTTATACTAATAGATCAAAACATACTTGTATACATTTGTACAGCCCTTTAGTTAACCTAGTAACTTTATTACACGCCACTAATTAGCTAAAGTTTAATTCAAAGTAAAACACTCTTAAAGCTACTGAAATCCCATTTCCAGAAATTATCATTTATAGACGGTCATGTATCCAATTCTTTGCGTGATCCTGCATATCCTTTTATCTATGTTCTACAAACATTTGTTAGTAAACCAAATGCAGTTCCGTGTAAAAATGCATAACCCATTTAAAAACCACCTTTAAGTAATTTGCAATTACACCCAGTAACCATTACGAATTTTTTTGTGTAGCCCTGTATATGAATTACAGCATTTATGCACACAATATACTATGCATAAATATAGTGAAACATAAAAGCACATAACATAATTAAAAATACATTTCCAGCAATCATCGCTACTATGCAGTACTTTGGATAGAATATAGTATCTGAAATCTCTGTATGGCCCTGTAAATGCTATGCACTGCGTATTATACATGAAATAAGTAAAAGTAAGCCTCAGAGACGTATATCAATTTCATTATACATGAAATAATTTAACATAATAAAAATATGCCGCAAACAATTGCCTCCACCCCTATATCGTTATGTAACGGAATTCTTTTGTGTGGCCCTGTAAATGATTTATAACTATTCTTTGTACCATATATTCTACAGAATGCGTATTTTAGTGCACTTGATAAATGCATATCAGTTTTATTATGCTTGAAAGCAACATCATTATAACATCATTGTAACATCATTAAAAATCATTTTAAACGATTTTTTCCCATAGGCCGTAATGTAATGGAAAAATTTTGACTGTCCCTGTAAATTAGGGATGCACAACCTGTGGCCCGCGAGGGGTTAGTGTGTGGCCCGCGAACTTCGTCAATTTATAACTAGAAAAAATTGCAATTTTTATCCATGTGGTCGCAGGAAAAAAACGGGAATTTCATTTATTTGTCGTGGGGAAATTTGAACATTTCGTCAGTCCGTTAAGAATTGCGAATTTTGTCCATCGGACGAGGAAAAAAAATCACAAATTTCATTGATCGAACACGGAAAATTCCCGAATTTTGTCGATAAGGCGCGGAAAAAATCGTAAATTTCACTGATGGGACATGGAAAAATGGCGAGTTTTGTCGATCAGGTTTTGATAAATCGCGAGTTTTGTCGATCGGGCTCGAAAAAAATCTTGAATTTCGTTGATCGGACACGAACAAATAGCGAATTTTGTCGATCGGGCACGGAAAAATCGCGAATTTCGTTGGTCGAGCACGGAAAAATCACAAATTTTGTCGATCAGGGACGAAAAAATTGCAAATTTCGTTGATCGGACACGAAAAAATCGCCAATTTTGTTGATGATGCCCGGAAGAATTGAAATTTTGTTCATCGGTTGAGAGATCAGTCGCAAGAAAAAAATCTCGAATTTCGTCAATTTGAAAAAATTGCAAACTTTCGACAGTTAGTTAAGATTCGCGAATTTCGTCGATTGGGCGAAAAAAATATTGAATTTTGCCAATTAGTAGCGAGAAAATCTCAAATTTTGTTGATCCGCTTCGAGACAATCACGTGTTTTATCTGTTTATCACTAGGAAAAATCGCGAATTTCATTGATCGGAGGCAGAAAAATTGCAAATTTCGTCGATGAGGCTCGGAAAAATTGGGAATTTCGTTGATGTGGCAAGGAAAAATTGCGAGTTTTGTCGATCGGGTTCCGAAAAATCGCAAATTTCGTTGGTTGAGAACGAAAAAAATCGCGAATTTTGACGGTCAGGCGCGAAAAAATTGCAAATTTTGACGATCATGAGCGAAAAACTCGCAAATTTTTTTAATCGGGTGCGGAAAAATAGCAAATTTCGTCGATCGGGTGTGGAAAATTTGCGAATTTTGTCGATCAGGAGCGGAAAAATCTCAAATTTCACTGATAGGCTCCCCCTCCCCCCTTCGTTCATAAAGTTCACATTTTTTTCGACACTAGCCTTTATCTGATTATAGGCCACAGATCACACACCCCCCCTCCCCCCGTAATACAATCCTCTCTCTGTTATTGGCGTGGCCCTCGACAACCCACGCATTTTTGTAAGTGGCCCTTCTGTTAAAAAGGTTGTGCACCCCTACTGTAAATGAACTAAACATGCTAGGAACTTTATTCGAAATAGGGATCATGCTATGGTAGAGGTCACTAACATCCAAAAATTTCAGAACGATCCGAGTATATTTACGAGAGTTAGAGCGCGGACAGACAAACGGAAGTCATAAACACTTTTCAACATTGTTGGAAAGTGTTAAAAATGATAATTTTAAATTAAATGCTTATTTTAAAGTGTTTGCACTGCACAATAACAACTATTCAACGATATAACAATTTTTATAATGTTTTCAATAGTTTGCAGACTACTAATTACTACCTTATAGAGAAACAAGTTGGAAATTGCTCGTCAAACGTGGCAAATGAGGTGCGTTCGTACTATAACTAGTTTTATAATTATTTTTTGCACCCCATATTGTACTGAATGTATAATTTTTTGCACTTCATAAAGTGCATAGTCTGATACATCATTAAAATGCACTTCCAATAATTTTTTCCCATTCCCGTAATGTAACGGAACACTTTTGACTGTCCCTGTAATTAAACTATACATCCGATTTTCCTAAAATTTGAAATAGCTCAACAAAATTTTGCAACAACTATATCTTTAAAATTTCAGACCATTCGGAAGGCTGTAATATCATTAAAATGCACTTGCAATAATTTTTCCCATTGGCCGTAATGTAAAGAAAAACTTTTGACTGTCCCTGTAATTAAACTATACATCCGATTTTCCTAAAATTTGAAATGGCTCGACAAAATTTTTCAACAATTATATCTTTAAAATTTCAGATCATTCGTACGGCTCTAATATCATTAAAATGCACTTGCAATAATTTTTCCCATTGGCCGTAATGTAAAGAAAAACTTTTGACTGTCCCTGTAATTAAACTATACATCCGATTTTCCTAAAATTTGAAATGGCTCGACAAAATTTTGCAACAATTATATCTTTAAAATTTCAGATCATTCGGACGGCTCTAATATCATTAAAATGCACTTGCAATAATTTTTCCCATTGGCCGTAATGTAAAGAAAAACTTTTGACTGTCCCTGTAATTAAACTATGCATCCGATTTTCCTAAAATTTGAAATGGCTCGACAAAATTTTTCAACAATTATATCTTTAAAATTTCAGATCATTCGGACGGCTCTAATATCATTAAAATGCACTTGCAATAATTTTTCCCATTGGCCGTAATGTAAAGAAAAACTTTTGACTGTCCCTGTAATTAAACTATGCATCCGATTTTCCTAAAATTTGAAATGGCTCGACAAAATTTTGCAACAATTATATCTTTAAAATTTCAGATCATTCGGAAGGCTCTAATATCATTAAAATGCACTTGCAATAATTTTTCCCATTGGCCGTAATGTAAAGAAAAACTTTTGACTGTCCCTGTAATTAAACTATACATCCGATTTTCATAAAATTTGAAATGGCTCGACAAAATTTTGCAACAATCATATATTTGAAATTTCAGACCATTCGGTTGGGTAGTTTTTGCTCTGTTACATGCGGACAGACGGACGGACTGAACGACGACTATAGGTGCTACGTATTTATATAATTACGAACGCACCTAAAAACTCGAGCAAGCTGCAAGCAGTATCAACAAAAGATGTTATAACGTCCCCGTGATAGCAAATCAGAACAAAAAACGGTTTCACAACATTAAATTCATGTTATTACAGTTAAGTAATACATAATAGTTCACTCAAAGACTAATAGAAAGCGCCAAATGGCAAAAAAAAGATCATCGAACTCCTGAGTTACACTATGCATTTAAGGGTTAATAGTTAAATAGCAGAATCTGTAGTTACCTCGTTTAATGATATAGAGAGTGTAACATTTTTCTGTGATTAAATAAAAAGAAATATTCTATTAAAAAATTGTAGTAGAACTGTACGCCCTTTAGCATTTTTTAGAGTAAATAAATGTTTAAAATTATATGTTTAATTTTAATTCAAATTTTTATTTATGATTTATTTAAAAAGAACAGCATAGAGTATTATTTTTCTAAAACATCAATAACATTTCTTTGCTCCCCCAAAAAAATCTAAATTGTAATTGAAAATTTTCACTTAAATGTTTTACATTGATTTTCCAATTCCAATTCATTTTTCAGCGAGACTTTTAAAGATGTGTGTAGTTTAATTTATAAAACATGTGTCTCGATTTCCAATAAGTGGATTTTAATTAGTTCTTTTCTATTAACAGATATCTTTTTGAAAAAATTATGCTTGGAAAAAATTTTATTCCTACCTTCAATTCATTTTGCATAAAATAATTTCATTGAATTTCTTATTCAAAATTACACTCTCCCGTGATAAAAAGAAATTAAGAATTGTATGTTTATGACACTGAACGTGCTTCAATTTTTATTTGCGAGATGTTTGAATATCAAATCGTTTATCATAAACTAAAATTATTTTATTTTCTTTCAAAATAGTTCTCACACTTTAAAAGAGTATAGCCATGAGTTAACCACTATTTTGTAACTTGACTCCTCAACAGCGAAACTGCATCTAAACTTATGAAAATTATAGAATTTTTAAGTAAATGATCACATATTCATGTGATAATGATCACATATTCATTTGCATTACGTTTTACTACGTAACAATTTTTAGTATTTCGGTCTTGTTTGAAAATTTTCTTTAGCGCTATAAAAAAAATTTAAAAAATAAAATCTAATTATTGCTTGTCGATAGAAGATTCTAATTAATAGTTTCAAAATATTACAGGTGATTTTTCATTGACTTGATAATTTTTTTTAAATGGAATCTAAGCTTAAAATTCTAGAATCTCTGCACAAAACTTTTAAACACCCAAGTTAATTATGGCCCATTCTGTGTATGACGGACAGTACCAACTATTGCAAACGGGAAGGAATCGTATGCTTTTACGTGAAGTGATAGAAATCAGAAAATGATTTTCCTTTTTTTCAAGAAAGACGAAAAATACATTTTCAAGCATGATAAACAATCTATTTTTCAAATAGACGCCAACCTTGGCGAAAATGTAACGCCAGTTGTTGTTTGTCGTTCTCTTCGTGCGGTAGTCTCCATTGGGAGCGCCGAAAAAAATCTTTTGTTATTAATTAAAATTTGTTATAGTTAAATTTAATTAGTCGAATTTATAGTTAAAAATTTTACACAGTAGACAATGCTCGTGCCAATAAACAAACTCGTTATTAGAGGGTGTCTCTAATTTCTCGGCCACTTGTATGTGTGTGTTGCCTCATCATTTTCATATCAAGGCAAAATTAAAAATATATTCTTATTTCAAGTCAAATATGTTTAAGATTCTCTTATGATTCTTTAAACATGAAGTCGAATTCAGACGCCAAACAACATCATTTTCATATTGCCTAAATTATACCAATATAAAAAAAAAAAAAGATGCCTTAAAGAATTTTTTGAAAGGAATATTTTCTACCACTATTTTTATGAATAAACAGAAGAAAAAAGTCTGACCACATTTTTTTTTTTAATCTGTGTGAAAAAAAATTGGTTTCATGGTAGTATAGCTTTTAAGTTCAAAAATACACAATTACATATTTTACGAAACATTTTATGCTAGGAATATCTTTAAAAAAATCTGTTTAATCCGGAAATATATATATTGTATGAAACGGTAATGCCGTGTATTTTATTCAATCGTTTCTTTAAGTATTTATAATAATATAGCAAAAAAAATGAAGATGATATTATTTCTATACCTGTGTTGTTGTAAGTTATAGTTTCACTCAGAATTCCTTTTGAAAAATTTTAAATATTTTATCTTTGTTAAATGTTTGGTTAGAGCATGCGATTGGCAGATTTATTTTCTAAAATATATTTCATAAATATGCATTGTTCTTTATTACATCTTTAATCATTCTTTTCAGATATGATGCCCGATTTAACTGTAATATATAATCATAAATGAAAATGAGGATAATTCCAGATTCATTTATTGTGAGCATGCGAAAATTTTTATATGAATATTATTAGGATGTAGGGTATATAGCATTTACATAATCATGTTATGCTGATGAAATTATATTCTTACTGAATACAACATAGATAAGAAACAAAAAATATATATTTATTAAACAAGAACTCAAAATATATTTATAAGTATGAAGTTTTAAACTGTGTGCAATAATTTAAATATATTTTTTTAAATCATGGAATGTGCTCGAAAGTTCATCTTTGTACTACGGAAAAATCTGACATATATCCTACATAATTATATGTTGTCATTTCTAATATATAGGACAACCTTTACATACATTTTTATTTGAAATTTATCAAGGCACGTAAATATACGTATCATTTTCAATTATTAGCGCATTAGTAAAAAGATAAAACATTTTGAATTGTGTTTGAAAAATTATTATCATACAACAGTTTCAATATGCATAGAGCCTGTCAAAGTTATGCACTGTTGAAATACCCCGATTTTCTATATATAAAAAAAAGTAATGCTTTGGAAATGGACCTATGAAAATCTGTGTAGATACCGTGAAATGCATTTGATTGGTCAGAGCTTTATGACGCTAAAAGGGAGGTTACCAAGGAGGGACCCGGCTCTGTCGCCAAACGTCGCCAAGTTTGCCGCCAACTTGGCGATATATCTCCGAATTTGGTGAAAAAATTAGTCGCCAAAAGTGACGCCAACTTGTCGCTATTTCCAGTATTTCGCCATATTTCCATAGACTCCCATTGAAATACAGTAGGGTTTACTTGCTTGCAGGAAATAAACAAATTGAGATATTTCAATGCAACAAAAACTAATATTAGCTTATGAATAAAGATTAACTGAACTATTTACATTATTTTTAAGCACAAACAATAGTCTGGGGTTGGCTAGAAAATAGGAATTGCTTCGCGATATCAGTAGTGGGGAAAAGACAGTTCGATTCGCAGGGTGGATTGTGGATTGGTGGAAGGTGGGAATATCATACTATAGTAGGATAGGATTTGAGAGATATGTGTGTTAGGTTCTTATCAGTCGGAAAGGAGATAAGATAGGATAACTTGATAAGATAATCTGATAGTGAGATAAGCGTAAAGTGTGGAAAGATCATGCTATAGTAGGCGAGTATTAGTTCAGAAGAAAATTATAGATAGTTTTCGAATGTAAGGAGACGATTATTCTTACATATTTAAAAAAAATTTTTAGACGGGGCTTAATTTTTCGTATAATCTTAGGGTGTGAATGAATGCCCATATAAGGTAATGTTATACTGCGACATAAGGTGTTAGGTCTTTTTGAGAGGAAGCTTATTTTTGGATTCGACTTATAGTTTGAACATGAAACGGAACAGAAAAATGTTAGGTGGCGCCCTCTATCGGCAGGAAATGGTAAGTACTGCAATTAGGTTTCTCGTAAAAATTACACTTGGAATCGAACCTGTAACAAAATAGTCTCTTGATTTGATAATTTGAAGTAGGTTTAACTGATCAAGCCAAGAAACTATGCCTGTAAGTCGAGATTTTAGATGTTTCAAGACAAAAATTGTGTTCCTCTCATTTATAAGTGTTCGTTTGTCGGTTACTTGGGATAAGTCAACAGTACCTATTTTAACTACTACAACACTTTGAGAATTACTTTAATGTATACGATTTTATCGATTCTGCACACGAGACTATGATCATTCTAGCAAACCTTAGTTTCCAACCCGTGAACTTCGTATCAAATCTCATTTTTTGTAACTGATATGCTATCTCCTATTTGAGAATTACTTTAATGTATACGATTTTTATTTTTAGTTTAACTGATTCGATCTATTCTACGCATGAGAGTAGGTTCATTTTACCAAACCCTGGTTTCGAACCTCCGAACTATGATTCAAATTTCATTTTTTTGTGGGTGATACGTTATCCACTATACAAACCGCGCCCCAACGTTTACTAATATATTTTTGAACACTATCTTTTCTAAATACTTAACCCTTTATTATGCTCTCGTTTAAGATTAATTTAACTTAACAGGAGTTATAATTGCATCACTACATTTAACATTCTGATAGTTTTTATTTTTTCTATTTTAATGTCCTTGTAGCGCAATTGGATAGCGCATTTGGCTGTTATCCATGGGGTTACCGGTTCGAGTCCGGTCAAGGGCGAACTATTATTTTTTTCTTAATAAGTTTAGAGATTTCAAGGACCCATTTGCTTAAATTTTGAGAAAAAGTTATACAATAAGCAATTATTATAAATTAAATCAGCTCATAGTTCGTTATTGTAATATATAATTATTTAATGATTCTACATTAGTTCCAATGAATTTTAAAACTACTGCTACACTTCAACTCATTCTTTTGTATAGTTTAATGAAATTTAGTACGAGTTTAACCATGGTTTAACATGTATTTCACTGAAGTACTAAATTAACTTGTAAAGCTTTAGAACGATGAATTCAAACTCGTAATTCGAATAATCATATACTTTTCAGACATTACAAAAGTATCTTTCATTATCTGATTGATCCACTTCCCGTGAACTTTATACTTTATATCACGTGTTATTCTTAAATTTATGCATCAATCATTAACATTTTCTAACATGCGTCCCCAATGATTATATAAAATTAAATAGAACGAGACTTTTTTTCATTAGTGTTTGTTTTTCTTTGAATGTGTGAAGGCGTTTTTACACTTAAGATAATATGGCTACTTTTCAAGATGGATATTCTACTATGTTATGTGATGATGTATCAAGATTAAATGATCAAGAAATGAGATTAACAGTACGACCTAAAGTAGAACCCGTTTCAGATAATGAAGTGGAATCCTCCATATCAGAACTGAAGTCATCTTATATATGTACTATTTGCAGCAAATCTTTTTTACGAAAAGACACTAAAACGAAATTTGATCATACATTCAAGAGAAAGACAATTTATGTGTGAAATCTATAAAAAAGCATTCTCTAGCTATTCTAATTTGAAACGCCATAAATTATCTCACATGGGATTAACAGTACGACCGAAAGTGGAACCTCTTTCAGATAACGAAGCGGAATTTTTCTCGTCAGAGCTGAAAAAGCAGAACCCGTCTTATATGTGTACTATTTGCAGCAAATCTTTTTTACGAAAAGACAGTTTAAAATGACATTTCATCATACATTCAGGAGAACAGAGCCCGTCTTATATGTGTACTATTTGCAGCAAATCTTTTTTACGAAAAGACACTTTCAAACGGCATTCAATCATACATTCAGGAGAAAAGTCACAGAAATCATCCTATATGTGTACTATTTGCAGCAAACCTTTTTTACGAAAAGACACTTTAAAACGACATTTGATCATACATTCTGGAGAAAGACCATTTATGTGTGACATCTGCAAAAAGCATTCTTTAGAAATTCTAACTTGAATCGTCATAAATTATCTCACATGAGATTAACAGTACGTACTAAACCATGAAAATTAATTAAAACGAACTAACTTATCATCTACATTCTAAAAAATACAAAAAATAATTTCAGCATGCCGATAAATTCCGAATACTATATTACTATATACTTACTCTTAATTTGAAAATAAAATTATCACAATTTTTAAATTTAACGAAAAGTAGTAAATTGCATACATGAACTAGTAAACTTTGAAAATTAAATTTTTGATACATTTTTCTAATTCTACTTTAAAAATATTATAAACATATGTCATATCAACAAATTTCGAATTATTATAACAATCATATCCCATTCCTTTCAAGTAAAATTCATATTTTAATTTCTTATATAACTCTTTTTCAATTTTTATCAAAAAAATATTTAAGAAAACTTCATACATTAAATTTGCAAAAGTGAGTTTACCTGCCTATACATGTAAATGACTTTCACTCGACCTTGAGTTTATACATCATCATATCAAAATGCATAAAAGAAAACTTTGTCTAAAAAATAAATTGATTTGCATATCTATACCTTTTTAAAATTATTTGTAATTATATAACTATTGAAAATGATTAATAAATATTATGTAAGTGAAACATCATTTGTCTTTTTTATTTTTGCTCTAACAACATTTCAAATTTTATCTAAGAAATTGTACTCAATTAAGTAAATAGTTACTAAGTATTCAGCTAATATCATACTAAAAAGAAAAAATAAATATCATATTTCAAATTTTGTCTAAGTAATCATAAGCAATTAAATAATAGTTATTAAGTATTCAATTAATATTGTCTAAGTATTCAACTAATACTATACTAAAAAGAAAAAGATTTATAATATTTCAAATTTTGTCTAAGTAATTCTGTTCAATTAAGTAAATAGTTACTAAGTATTCAACTAATATTATACTAAAAAGAAAAAATATATATCATATTTTAAATTTTGTTTAAGTTATTGCAAAGTATTTAATAACATTTAATAATAATTACTATATAATATCTACTAAGTATTCATATAATATCTTACTAAAAAGAAAAATAAATATCATATTCCAAATTTTGTATAAATAATTATAAGCAATTAAATAATATTTACTAAGTATTCAACTAATATTGTCTAAGTATTCAACTAATATTGTACAAAAAAGAAAAAAAATTATAATATTTCACATTTTACCTAAGTAATTGTGTTCAATTAAGTAAATAGTTACTAAGTATTCAACTAATATTATACTAAAAGAGAAAAAAGAAAATACAATATTTCAAATTTTGTCTAAGAAATTGTATTCAATTAAGTAAATATTTACTAAGTATTCATATAATATTATACTAAAAAGAAAAAAATATATAATATTTCAAATTTTATCTAAGTAATTGTGTTCAATTAAATAATATTTTCATATTTCAAATTTTGTTTAAGGAATTGTATTCAATTAAAAAAAAATTACTATGTATTCATATAATATTTTACTAAAAAGAAAATACTCATTGATTATTATACAGCCTTTTATACATATCCATACTATAAAGAGGGTGCGAGCAAAATTAGTTGCCAAAAGGGACGCCAACTTGGCGATATCTCAAATATTCTGCCAAATTCCTGTAGACATTCATTGTGAACCAATAGGGATTACTTGCTTACAGAAAATCAACAAATTGACATATCTTAATGCAACAAAACCTAATATTTGCTTAAGGGATTATATTAATTATATTTAAGAGAGTCCAAACAGATTAAGTTATGAATAAAAGTAACATGATACAAAATGTTTTCCCAAACATAAATTTTAAGGGAGACCAAACTGGTCGCCAAGGATGGCTAGTATTTCAAATTTTTTCTAAGAAATTGTATTAAATTAAGTAAATATTTATTAAGTATTCATATAATATTATACTAAAAAGAAAAAATGTATAATATGTCAAATTTTATATAAGTAATTGCATCCAATTAAATAATATTTAGTAAGTATTCATATAACATTTTGCTAAAAATTGTATTCAATTAAGTAAACATTTACTAAGTATTCATATAATACTATACTAAAAAAGAAAAATATATAATATTTCAAATTTTCTCTATGTAATGGTGCTCAATTAAATAATATTTACCGAGTATTCATATAATATTATACTAAAGAGAAAAAATATATATAATATCTCAAATTTTGTCTAAGTAATTGTGTTCAATTAAATAATATTTACTAAGTATCCATATAATATTATACTAAAAAGAAAAAAATATAACATATTTCAAATTTTATTTAAGTAATTGTATCCAATTAAATAATATTTACTAAGTATTCATATAACATTCTACTAAAAATTGAATTCAATTAAGTAAACAATTACTAAGTATTCATATAATACAATACTGAAAAAGAAAAATACATAATATTTCAAATTTTGTCTAAGTAATGCTATTCAATTAAATAATGTTTACTTATCATTCACCCTATATATAAAAACTGTTACCATACAATTCTTCAAAAAGGATAAACCACCATTCAAAATGAATTGTTTAAAACAAAATGTATTCCTATCCTCTTTAACCTGAGTGTTTATTTTTTCAAAGTGTTCGAGTATGGTACCCCTATTGCAACTTTTAATGGAATGTTATAATTTGTGCATGTATAACTAAAGAAATAAACAATCCTATAATAATTAAAAATGTACAACATATCTATAAAATGTCCTACTAAAAATCTTAATACTATGATTCATACTTTTCAAAAATTAAAAAAGTTAATACTATTCTTCGAAAAAGAATAAAACCATTAACATAATATATATTAATCAATCATTTAATCATTCAGTCATATCAATCAATCAATCATATCATTTCTAACATGTATGTTTATTTTGCTATACCTTTTAGAACTTTTAATAGAGTGTTAGAGTATAATTTGCATATCTATAACTTAAGAAATCAGCAATTCTTTAATAATTAAAAAATATAATATAAATTTAAAATATTAAACTAATAATCTTAATACTATAATTTATACTTGTTTTAAAATTAAAAATTTTAAAAAACTGTATAAAATTCAAAAATTAAAACCTTGAAATTTTTTTTATATAAAATTTTAAAATTAAAACTTTAGAAAAAAAAAACTTTATGAAATTTAAAAATTAAAACTGAAAATCTTTATAAAATTTAAAAATTAAAACTTTCAAAAAAAAACTTTATAAAATTTAAAAATTAAAACTTTGAAAAAAACTTTATAAAATTTAAAAATTAAAACTTTGAAAAAACTTCATAAAATTTAAAAATTAAAACTTTGAAAAAAAACTTTATAAAATTTAAA
Organism: Maratus speciosus; assembly: GCA_963932465.1. Lineage (NCBI taxonomy): Eukaryota > Metazoa > Arthropoda > Arachnida > Araneae > Salticidae > Maratus > Maratus speciosus. The sequence continues at coordinate 50,013,937 of OZ010786.1, read as the reverse complement.
AATTAAAACTTTGAAAAAAACTTTATAAAATTTAAAATTAAAACTTTGAAAAAAAAATTATACGGTTTACAAAATTAAAAAAATTAAAACTTTGAAAAAAGTTAAAAAAATTAAGTTATCAAAATTAAAATAATATTTAAAAACTTCATAAATTAAGTTTGCAAAAGCGAGTTTACCTGCCTCTACATGTACATGACTTTCAACATGTTATAGTTTAATAATATACATCTTCTTTTTTATCGTATAAAAGCCATAGATTATTATATATATATATATATATATATATATATATATATATATATACACATACATATATATACTTAATAAAAAATATTTGTAAGTAAAAAGAAAAAAGAAAAAAAAGTTATTATAATTAAAATTTAAAAAGTTATCATAATTAATTAAAAAATAAAAATTTAGTTTTTAAAAAATTAAAAAATCATTTTTAAAATTAAAAAATATTCAAAAATGTTTTTTAAAAGTTCAATTAGATTTCAAATAAAAGTATTCAATCATATCAATCAATCAATCAATCAAGATTTCAAATACAAGTAATCAATCAATCATATTAATTCAAATTCAAGTCAATTCAAGTATTACAAGTTAGCAGAAAAAATTACAATTTATCAAAAGTGAGTTTGCGTATCTATCTACTTTCACTATGTTTTCGTTTAGTATATATGTATTGTAACTTTCACTATGCTTTATTTAAATAATTATAAATCTTCTTTATGTTATCATCCTACCCTCAATATATCCTATAATTATACACTTCGAAACGTTAAAAGCGATATATTAATAAGTTCTTCAGTTTAAAAAATTAAAAATATTTTAAAAAATTAACTTAATAAAGTATTCAAAAATACTATAAGATTGCAAAAATTTGATATATGCATACCAGAAAATAATAAATTTACCATGTCTGAACTGAGAAAAGAAACGTTTAACTTGTCGCATTGCACATAGTGACGTAATCGACATTACGTGCCTCCACCCTTCATACCTTCTGAATGATCTATCTACAATCAGATTGTATTATCAGTCATGTGATCTAACTAATATGAGTTATTAACAAGACACTAATCCTTTTCTTCTCACTCTGCGGATATTTTCTTCAAAGTCTATTATTTTGTAAAATCTTAAGTAACATGTTATTAGATATTTGCAAACAAAATCCTGTTAACTAACTTTCTTACTCTAGTGAACAAAGATTGATTTTATACTGCTAAAGTATAATTATTTATTGTTTAACTGGATAATAATATATTTAGAAGTAACTTAAATTTCCTATAAAAGCGAAGTTTTTCAAGTATGAGTATTATTCAAGTATGAGTATTAACCAAGTTTTATATATTATAATACGCTATACCAACATTGCAAAACTTTAAAAAACAACTATACTTAAACATTCATATAAAAAGCAACAAATTATATATTCATACAACATATTATTATTCGATATATGCATATCGATAAATAGTGGGACTTACCGTACTTAGAGTCAGAAAAGAAATACTCAGTTTATCAGATTGCAGATCATGACGTAATCGATAAGATATCACGTGCTTCCACCATGCCTTCTGGAATGTTCAATGTACAATCAGACTATGTTATCAAGTCACGAGGTCTAACTGATATGAGTTGTTAACACGACGTCAGCCATTTTCAATTTAGTTTTTGAATATGTAGGTTGGATATTTTCTTCAACGTTTTTTGTGAAATCTTAAGTGCCAGGATATCACGTATTTGCAAACAAAAATCCTATTAAAAACTTTCTCACTACTGTGAACAAAGTTTGATTTTCATAGTATTAAAGTATAATCATTGATAATATTTGATTGATTACTTAACCGTTATTAATATTATTATTAACATTATTAATATTAAATATAAAAGCGGAAGCTTTTATTGCATCATTCATAGAATTCAAGTTTGAATATTAACCAAGTTTTATATACTTATATAATTTATACTATGTATATACTATATACTAGTATATATTCTAATATAAATAGTTTGTATAAGTATATAAAACTTGGTTAATATTCAAACATAAAGAAGATTTATAATTATTTAAATAAAGCATAGTGAAAGTTACAATACATATATACTAAACGAAAACATAGTGAAAGTTTTAAAGTCTTATATACAGATAGATACGCAAACTCACTTTTGATAAATTGTAATTTTTTCTGCTAACTTGTAGTACTTGTGAATTTGAATTAATATGATTGATTGATTACTTGTATGTATTTGAAATCTTGATTGATTGATTGATTGATTGATTGATTGATTGATTGATATGATTGAATACTTTTATTTGAAATCTAATTGAACTTTTCAAAAACATTTTTGAAAATTTTTTAATTTAAAAAATTATTTTTTAATTTTTTAAAAACTAAATTTTTATTTTTTAATTAATTATGATAACTTTTTAAATTTTAATTATGATAACTTTTTTTCTTTTTTATTTTTACTTACAAATATTTTTTATTAAGTATATATATGTATGTGTATATATATATATATATATTAATCTATGGCTTTTATACGATAAAAAAGAAGATGTATATTATTAAACTATAACATGTTGAAAGTCATGTACATGTAGAGGCAGGTAAACTCGCTTTTGCAAACTTAATTTATGAAGTTTTTAAATATTATTTTAATTTATTAATATTTTTAAAACTTTTTTCAAAGTTTTAATTTTTTTAATTTTGTAAACCTTATAATTTTTTTTCAAAGTTTTAATTTTAAATTTTATAAAGTTTTTTTTTTCAAAGTTTTAAATTTTAAATTTTATAAGGTTTTTTTCAAAGTTTTAATTTTTAAATTTTATAAAGTTTTTTCAAAGTTTTAATTTTTAAATTTTATAAAGCTTTTTTTTCCCAAAGATTTAATTTTTAAATTTTATATAAAAAAATTTTCCAAGGTTTTAATTTTTGAATTTTATACAGTTTTTTAAAATTTTTAATTTTAAAACAAGTATAAATTATAGTATTAAGATTATTAGTTTAATATTTTAAACTTATATTATATTTTTTAATTATTAAAGAATTGCTGATTTCTTAAGTTATACATATGCAAATTATACTCTAACACTCTATTAAAAGTTCTAAAAGGTATAGCAAAATAAACATACATATTAGTAATGATATGATTGATTGATTGATATGACTGAATGATTAAATGATTGAAGTATGAATCATAGTATTAAGATTTTTAGTAGGATATTTTATAGATATGTTATACATTTTTAATTATTATAGGATTGTTTATTTCTTTAGTTATACATGCACAAATTATAACATTCCATTAAAAGTTGCAATAGGGGCACCATACTCGAACACTTTGAAAAAATAAACACTCAGGTTAAAGAGGATAGCAATACATTTTGTTTTAAGCAATTCATTTTGAATGGTGGTTTATCCTTTTTGAAGAATTGCATGGTAACAGTTTTTATATATAGGGTGAATGATAAGTAAATATTATTTAATTGAATAGCATTGCTTAGACAAAATTTTAAATATTATGTATTTTTCTTTTTCAGTATAGTATTATATGAATACTTAGTAATTGTTTACTTAATTGAATACAATTTTTAGTAGAATGTTGTTATATGAATACTTAGTAAATATTATTTAATTGGATACAATTAATCAAAATTTGAGATATGTTATATTTTTTTCTTTTTAGTATAATATTATATGGATACTTAGTAATTGTTTACTTAATTGAATACAATTTTTAGTAAAATGTTGTATGAGTACTTAGTAAATATTATTTAATTGAACACAATTACTTAGACAAAATTTGAGATATTATAGTATATATTTTTTCTTTTTAGTATAATATTATATGAATACTCAGTAAATATTATTTAATTGAGCACTATTACATAGAGAAAATTTGAAATATTATATATTTTTCTTTTTTAGTATAGTATTATATGAATACTTAATAAATGTTTACTTAATTGAATACAATTTTTAGCAAAATGTTATATGAATACTTACTAAATATTATTTAATTGGATGCAATTACTTAGATACAATTTGAAATATTATACATTTTTTCATTTTAGTATAATATTATATGAATACTTAATAAATATTTACTTAATTGAATACAATTTCTTAGAAAAAATTTGAAATACTAGCCATCCTTGGCGACCAGTTTGGTTTCCCTTAAAATTTATGTTTGGGAAAACATTTTGTATCATGTTACTTTTATTCATAATTTAATCTGTTTGCACTCTCTTAAATATAATTAATATAATCCCTTAAGCAAATATTAAGTTTTGTTGCATTAAGATATCTCAATTTGTTGATTTTCTGTAAGCAAGTAATCCCTATTGGTTCACAATGAATGTCTACAGGAATTTGGCGGAATATTAGAGATATCGCCAAGTTGGCGTCCCTTTCGGCGACTAATTTTGCTCGAACCCTCTTTATAGTATGGATATGTATAAAATGCTGTTTAATAACCAATGAGTATTTTCTTTTTAGTAAAATATTATATGAATACATAGTAACTAATTTTTTAATTGAATACAATTCCTTAAACAAAATTTGAAATATGAAAATATTATTTATTTGAACACAATTATTTAGATAAAATTTGAGATATTATATATTTTTTTCTTTTTAGTATAATATTATATGAATACTTAGTAAATATTTACTTAATTGAATACAATTTCTTAGACAAAATTTGAAATATTGTATTTTCTTTATTCTTTTTTAGTATAATATTAGTTGAATACTTAGTAACTATTTACTTAATTGAACACAATTACATAGACAAAATATGAAATATTATAATTTTTTTTCTTTTTAGTACAATTTTAGTTGAATACTTAGACAATATTAGTTGAATACTTAGTAACTATTATTTAATTGCTTATAAATATTTATACAAAATTTGGAATATGATATTTATTTTTCTTTTTAGTGAGATATTATATGAATACTTAGTAGATATTATATAGTAATTATTATTAAATGTTTTTAAATATTTTGCAATAACTTAAACAAAATTTAAAATATGATATTTATTTTTTCTTTTTAGTATAATATTAGTTGAAAACTTAGTAACTATTTACTTAATTGAACAACTATTATTTAATTGCTTATGATTACTTAGACAAAATTTGAAATATGATATTTATTTTTTCTTTTTAGTATAATATTAGCTGAATACTTAGTAACTATTTCCTTAATTGAATACAATTTCTTAGATAAAATTTGAAATGTTGTTAGAGCAAAAATAAAAAATACAAAAAATGTTTCACTTACATAATATTTATTAATTATTTACAATAGTTATATAAAGACAAATAATTTTAAAAAGGTATAGATATTCAAATCAATTTATATGTTTAGACTAAGTTTTCATTTATGCATTTTGATATGATGATGTATAAACTCAAAGTCAAGTGAAAGTCCTTTACATGTATAGGCAGGTAAACTCACTTTTGCAAACTTAATGTATGAAGTTTTCTTAAATATTTTTTGATAAAAATGGAAAATGAGTTATATAAGAAATTAAAATATGAATAATACTTGAAAGGAATGGAATATAATTGTTATAATAATTCGAAATTTGTTGATATGACATACAGGGTTAGCGAAATTAAACTTCCGCTACTCACAGGGCCCTGGAGGCCGTTCTACTAGTCCTAAGAGAAAAATATTTGGACAACAGACACTTCGGATTATGCGCTCGAGATTTCTAAAATAAAAAAAATAGTTTAAAAAATCGCCACTAGATGGCGCTACGAGTTATCTTGTGAAGAGAGGACAAACTGAGATCCCGAAACACCGAAGGACCAATGGTCTTACACAAAAGGAACACAATAAGGACAAAACGTGGGCACAGAAGTTCCATGGCCAGGAATCATCAACTGCCATTCTCGCGAGAAATTGTAGAGTGAATGGTTTGCGAGTGTCCGGGTCTTGTCATTCCAATTGCTGAACCGCTTGAATCTTATACGGGTAGAAATTCAGAATTCTACGCATTGTCGGACAGTGGAGTAGGACATATCAAAGATACGTGAAATCGTCGGTATAGTGACAATTCCATGAGGCGATTCAGTGCTTGCTTCCACGACCGCTGTAGCAATATCATCTACGACGGTGGTGGTACCCTTTAACTTCCACTTCCCGGCAAATAGCCTAACTTCCTATTCGCCCGAATTTCACCATCATGTCTTTAAGAGCACGCTCCGATATCAGTCCACTTCGTTGGTTCTTGAGACGGTAGAACTCTCTCACGACTGCCTCTGCATTCTCACCGTTGCGGTAGTACAGTTTGACTAGCAGTGCTCTCTCCGGCAATGTCGGTATTTTGGAATGCTCGTCTGATTGGGGCACGAACTTCTTCCTTTTATCGTGCGTGACATTTGCATATGTTGCTGCAATGTGCGGCTCCGCTGGTAGCGATTTTTTAAACTATTTTTTTTTTTAATTTCGGAAATGTCGAGCGCATCCTCCGAAGTGTCTGTTGTCCAAATATTTTTCTCTTTGGAGTAGTAGAACGGCCTACAGGGCCCTTTGAATAGCGGAAGTTTAATTTCGCTAACCCTGTATGTTTATAATATTTTTAAAGTAGAATTAGAAAAATGTATCAAAAATTTAATTTTCAAAGTTTACTAGTTCATGTATGCAATTTACTATTTTTCGTTAAATTTAAAAATTGTGATAATTTTATTTTCAAATTAAGAGTAAGTATATAGTAATATAGTATTCGGAATTTATCGGCATGCTGAAATTATTTTTTGTATTTTTTAGAATGTAGATGATCAATTAGTTCGTTTTAATTCATTTTCATGGTTTAGTACGTACTGTTAATCTCATGTGAGATAATTTATGACGATTCAAGTTAGAATTTCTAAAGAATGCTTTTTGCAGATGCCACAGATAAATGGTCTTTCTCCAGAATGTATGATCAAATGTCATTTTAAAGTGTCTTTTCGTAAAAAAGATTTGCTGCAAATAGTACACATATAAGACGGGCTCTGTTCTCCTAAATGTATGATCAAATGTCGTTTTAAACTGTATTTTCGTAAAAAAGATTTGCTGCAAATAGTACACATATAAGACGGGTTCTGCTTCTTCAGTTCTGATGAGAAAGATTCCGCTTCGTTATCTGAAAGAGGTTCCACTTTAGGTCGCACTGTTAATCACATGTGAGATAATTTATGGCGTTTCAAATTAGAATAGCTAGAGAATGCTTTTTGACAGATGTCACACATAAATGGTCTTTCTCTTGAATGCATGATCAAATGTCGTTTTAAAGTGTATTTTCATAAAAAAGATTTGCTGCAAATAGTACATATATAAGATGACTTCAGTTCTGATACGGAGGATTCCACTTCATTATCTGAAACGGGTTCTACTTTAGGTCGTACTGTTAATCTCATGTCTTGATCATTTAATCTTGATACATCATCACATAACATAGTAGAATATCCATCTTGAAAACTAGCCGTATTATCTTAAGTGTAAAAACGTCTTCCCACATTCAAAGAAAAACAAACACTAATGAAAAAAGTCTCGTTCTATTTAATTTTATATAATCATAGGGGGCGCATGTTAAAAAATTTTAATGATTGGTGCATAAATTTAAGAATAACACGTGACATAAAGTATAAAGTTCACGGGAAGTGGATCAATCAGATAATGAAAGATACTTTTGTAATGTCTGAAAAGTATATGATTATTCGAATTACGAGTTTGAATTCATCGTTCTAAGGTTTTACAAGTTAATTTTAGTATTTCAATGAAATACATGTTAAACCATGGTTAAACTCGTACTAAATTTCATTAAACTATACAAAAGAATGAGTTGAAGTGTAGCAGTAGTTTTAAAATTCATTAGAACTAATGTAGAATCGTTAAATAATTATATATTACAATAACGAACTATGAGCTGATTTAATTTATAATAATTGCTTATTGTATAACTTTTTTTCAAAATGGAAACAAATGGGTCCTTGAAATCTCTAAACTTATTAAGAAAAAAATAATAGTTCGCCCTTGACCGGACTCGAACCGGTAACCCCATGGTTAACAGCCATATGCGCTATCCAATTGCGCTACAAGGACATTAAAATAGAAAAAATAAAAACTATCAGAATGTTAAATGTTGTGATGCAATTATAACTCCTGTTAAGTTAAATTAATATTAAACGAGAGTATAATAAAGGGTTAAGTATTTAGAAAAGATAGTGTTCAAAATATATTAGTAAACGTTGGGGAGCGGTTTGTATAGTGGATAATGTATCACCCACAAAAAATGAAATTTGAATCATAGTTCGGAGGTTCGAAACCAGGGTTTGGTAAAATGAACCTACTCTCATGCGTAGAATAGATCGAATCAGTTAAACTAAAAATAAAAATCGTATACATTAAAGTAATTCTCAAATAGGAGATAGCATATCAGTTACAAAAAATGAGATTTGATACGAAGTTCGCGGGTTGGAAACTAAGGTTTGCTAGAATGATCATAGTCTCGTGTGCAGAATCGATAAAATCGTATACATTAAAGTAATTCTCAAAGTGTTGTAGTAGTTAAAATAGGTACTGTTGACTTATCCCAAGTAATCGACAAACGAACACTTATAAATGAGAGGAACACATTTTTTGTCTTGAAACATCTAAAATCTCGATTTACAGGTATAGTTTCTTGGCTTGATCAGTTAAACCTACTTCAGATTATCAAGTCAAGAGACTATTTTGTTACAGGTTCGGTTCCAAGTGTAATTTTTACGAGAAACCTAATTGCAATACTTACCATTTCCTGCCGGTAGAGGGCGCCACCTAACATTTTTCAGTTCTGTTTCATGTTCAAACTCTAAGTCGAATCCAAAAATAAGCTTCCTCTCAAAAAGACCTAACACCTTATGTCACAATATAACATTACCTTATATGGGCCCCCGATATTAGTGTATACATATTAGTGTCACATATTAGTGTCGCCCCCGATGTAAATATATATATACTAGCCGCCCTTGGCGACCAGTTTGGTCTCCGTTAGATGTGTGCTAAGCATTGTACCATGTTACTTTTATCCAAAATTTAATTTACTTTCTCAATACTTCGCCAAATCAGAAGTTTCTAGTAGAGAAATCAAGAACTCCGTATTTTTATGGGTACTACTTGGTTATCTCGTGGACCAAAAATATACCGCCAAACTATAAGATTAAATATCAATAACGGTTGATCGTAAATGTCATATTCGCTTGTTTTTTATGCAAGTTACACGTGTTTACGTCATCAAGTTATTTTTATTTCGACGTTTTATTTGTATTTTTATTAATGTTATACTAATTTATTTGTTCTTTCACTAATTAAAATAAAAAGTATGTCAATTTGTATAATTTGGCGATTTATATAATTTGGCGAAATGGGTCGAAGGTGTAACTTAGTAGTACTTTTTTATGCTAGCCAGGCGCAAGTGATTTCGCATTTTTTCCATTCGCATTTTTTCATATTTCATTAAATTCATCTAAAATGTAATGATTTCACTCATTTTGTTTAAAATACATAATTTTAATTTGAAATTCATGACTTTCCCTTTTTCTTTCCCTTTTTTAAGAAAAAGAAAAGAAAAAAAATAAATAGTACCAAAAACCATGACTTTTAATTTCAATTTCAAAGCATTGTTTTAATTTACCACGCGAAAAATAAAAAATATAAAAAATGGTAACCTGGCACATAAAAAGAGAAGCGGTCAGCCCGGATCTATTGATGACAGTCACTTGACTTAGGCTATTATTATAGAGATATATATAGAAGTTCCACAAAAAAAAATCGGCTATCTAATGATTCATATGTCTTCATTTGTTTGTAATATTAATATAGGTACTTAAATTAAATTTGGTTTGTAATAGCTCCCTATTTTATTAGAAATCATTCATTTATATTTTTTTCAAAATATCACGGATTTTAATTATATTTTTTTAAAGTTTTTATGGGAAAATGGCATCAAAAAGATATAATTACTACTTTCCAACTATTTTTCCTTTACTTTCTACAGAAATCGAGTATTTGAGTTGCCAAAATTAAATAAATGGCGCTAAAAACTACAAGAAAATTAATGTTTCAAAAATAAATTGAGGTGCAGTTTTGAAACAAATTGCGTTTAAAAGTACTTTTTTTCCCCAATACGACTGTATAAAAATTGCAAATGCGCGATGCTTAAAAGTTAAAAAATTTCAATAGAGTATTTAACAATACAATGATACATCTGCTTTGTATCAAGACTGGCTTGTACAACGGAACGTTATTTTTTGGAGACGACATTTTAATAGCTAGGAGAAAGAAATAGCATATCGGGCACTAATGATTTCCGAATCAAGGAATTCTCAACAAAAACAGCATTTTTTCCAAAAACTCCTAATTTTCAGAAAGAGGAATAAACGTCTCTGGACAAATGTTATTTCTATAGGTTAGCACAACTTATCGCTTACGATGGGAAATAAAAACTTTCTTCTCTCATAACGAGAATATATTTTTAGTTCCCTATATTCTATTTCTTTCACACAACAATTGAAATGTCGTCACTAAAAAATAACGTTACACCTAACCATAAGACAGGCAAACGAAGCAGGTGTATCATTGTACGGTTAAATACTGATAATCTACAGCAAATTTTTTAACTTCTAATCATGGCACGTTTTTAATTTTTACACCGTCGTATAAGAAAAAAAGTACTTTTATATGCAATTTGTTTGAAAACTGCATCTCAATTTATTTTTGAGATGTTAATATTTTGTATTTGTCATTTCTGTAATGGTGGCAACTGAAGTACTCCATTTCCGTAGAAAGTAAAGGGAATATAGTAGATTACTATATCTTTTTGCTACTATTTTCTCATAACAACTGAAAAACAATTGTATACTTAAAATATGTGCTATTCCAGGAATATCGTTTGCTATGAAAATGCATTTTAACCCTTTCGAGACGGCATCCCTTGCACTGGTTAGCACCCCTTTTAGCACCTTATTGGGTTAGCACTCCTTTTTTAAACGATTCCTTTACTAGTGGAATTTAAAAAAATGCTCTAATTAAAAAAAAATGGTATTACATTTATTTATTAAAGGTGCCTAAAACATATTCCACATGCACCTTTTGACTATGTATATATGCATCACCCGTCCCGAAAGGGTTAAAGAACATTTATGTGACTTATTTTCTCCGCATTTACTTAATTCCTGTGAAAAAACTGAAAAAAAAAATGCGAATTTATTAATCCATTTTCCGAATTTTGAAAAAATATAAAGGAATAATTTCAGATAAAACATGGAGCTAAAAACTATATTTAATTTTCAGTATTTATATAAATGTTACAAACAAATGAAGGCATATGAATCATTAGATATTGAATCGTAAATAAGGAATTCTTCAGCGGATGCAAATGACGTCATTTTATATAAAATAAAAGCGTGTATTTCAAGTCTTAATATATAAATATGTCTGCCACTATTTTTTTTTTCATCGGGGGGGGGGGGGGGCAGCACTAAGTTCTGAAAAAGCAGAATTCATGTTTTCTAGAGTTTTATTTCGTTTTTAAACCAACTTCCAATGTCATACCATCCTTTTGTATCTTTTTTTTTTATGTACGTCTACGCATAATTCTTGAACGGATGGTCGGATTTCCATACTCTTTTAGGAAAACTTCTTGGTGTGCAGATGGTCTCGTATCAATATCATTAGGATCTGAATATGATATATTTATCTGTCTGTTTTTGTGTCTTTATACGTTTTAACTTTCATAAAAACTGTCCAATCGTCACGAATTTTGAGTACGGTGTTAAGATGTACAGTACTCCTTTAGAATTTTAAAGTAGTCGACATATCGTGTATGTACAGGGACATCTCAAACATTTTAACCCGTGAACCCTACACAAGTGCGAATTCAAACCGACATAAATTTCAAATGCCGGCGTTTTTTGTAAACATGCTTTCACTAATTTGCATTTCCCATTAACAAAATTATATTTTTGATAAAAATAAATATCATAGTTTGATTTCTCATTGAATTTCGTATAAAAATCCTGTGTTACACTCGATTACCACTATATTGCCAACAATGTTCTACGGCATTGAAATTACGGAATCCTAAATTCCACTATTGTGGAGTGGCGAGTGCTGACCGAAGCGTGAATCGCAAGATTGTACCCAGCGAAAGGGACAGGCCCTGGCACTTCACCGATCTCCTACCTTTATCACATTCCAGTTCGATAGTTGATGAAAACAAGCTTAACTTGATGATTATGTAACGGCCAAGAGAGGTGGAAATATCTTGGTCTTTTTCTTTCGTTGGCTACGGGTAGATGCATTCAAGATTACACTGATGAGAAGGAAAATATCAATAAATATTACTTCATATAGACAATCTTTATTTTTTAACTTCCAAATTTAAATTTAATTATTTTTAGCCCCCGGAACGGTATGCTATTTCTTTCTCCCAGCTTATTTTGTCTTCAAAAAATAACGTTACCTTACAGACGCCAGCAATAAACAAAGCAGATGTATTATTGTACAATTAAATGCTCTATAGCAATTTTTTTAATTTCTAAGTATCGCACATTTTCCATCTTTATACCGTCGTATTGGGAAAAAAAAGGACTTTTAAATGCAATTTGTTTGGAAACTGTGTCTCCATTTATTTTTGAAATATTAATTTTTTGTAGTTTTTAGCACCAATTGTTTAATTTTGGCAACTCAAGTACTCCATTTATATAGAAAGTAAAGGGAAAATAGTTCAAAATAGCAAATATATCTTTTTGTTGCCATTTTCTCATAACAACTGAAAGAAAATGTAATTAAAATACGTGCTATTCTGAAAAAAATATAAACGAATAATTTCTACGAATAATAAAACATGGAGCTATTATAAACTATATTTAATTTTAAGTATCTGTAGATCCTTTCAGTGTGACGTCAGTCATGACGTTTTGGTTGGAAACTGACTCCAAACAAACGGTTGCTATGCGTCATTTCTTTTTAAATATAAATCTTGGAAAATGTTACCAATACATATCATGTATTAAAACACTTAGATGTGAGATATAGATATAAGATATACCTGCAACACACAAACAAAATAGAAAATACAACATAGCAACCGTTTGTTTGGAGTCAGTTTCCAAAGAAAACGTCATGACTGACGTCACGACTGAAATTGTCTATATTAATGTCACAAACAAATGAATGCCTATGAATCATTATATAGCCATTTTTTTTTGTCCAGTTTCTTTAATGACGGCATCTTTTTGCTGAATTTGTGTATTATTTTGAGATAGTGACATCCTATGCATGCTTTACCGTAGATGTTTAAGAGTGGATCGTAAATGTGTAATTCTTAAGTGGATGCGAATGACGTCATTTTACATAAAATAAAAGTTGTGCTTTAAGTCTTAAAATTGAAATATGTTTTGTACTATTTATATATACATATATTTTTTTTGATCGGAGGCGACACTAAATTCTGAAAAAGCAGAATTCCTGTTTTCTAGTCTTACTATTTCTTTTGTCTTCAGCACAATTAATGTTTCTTTAATTAATATATCTGTATGCAAAGAATAATTTAATTTACTGAATCCATCAGTAATAATATCAAAATACACAATTACTGTGACTGTGAATATTGATTTGTCAACCCACTGCTCTTGTTTCTTATTTATATCTCTTATTAGGTGCTTTCTTAATTATATAAATACGTAGCACCCATAGTCGTCGTTCGATCCGTCTGTCTGTTTGTCCGTCCGTACGCATTATGACAGAGCAAAAACTACCCAATCGAATGGTCTGAAATTTGAAATATACAATTTCTTCAAAATTTTGTCGGGTCATTTCAAATTTTATGAAAATCAGATGCATAGTTTAATGGCAGGGACAGTCAAAAGTTTTCCGTTACATTACGGCCAATGGGAAAAAATTATTTCAATTGCATTTTAATGATGTTACAGCCTTTGGAATAGAAGGAAATTGATATGCGCTTATAAAAGTACGAACGCCCCTCATTTGCCACGTTTGACGCGCATTTTCCAGCTTGTTTATATCTTAATTATTTTTTTTAGAATATCTCATTTACATCATTGCAGGTATTAGTGGCGGACCATAGCACAAAATCTAATGTTCGTTCATTTTCCAGAAAACACGCTTGAGCGTCGTAGTCCCATTCAATGACCAGTGAGGAGTCCTGGCCTATCTTTTTTGCGATTTCTTACTCTATAAAAAGGCAAAAGAGGAAATTTCTCGCAAAGGACCGAAAAATGCTGATAAACTGGAGAGGTGAATTTGCTAAATTCTTGCAAATGTATCGCTTCGAGAGTCTGCAGGTGTTGATCGCAAAATTCTGCAACGACTTACGAATACTGATGGATAATTATGGTGCTTATGTGAAATTTTAGCAATTTTTTTTTTTTCGGGAATATTCATTAAGGATAGCAAAAGTTTTAAATAAATCTCAGTTACAGAGTTAATTTTTGCTTTACCTACATACCATACTCTTTTTTAAAAGGCTCTGGAGATAATTCTATTAATAGAAATTATTAAATAATACCGTATAAAATGGCAGAGGTTTTAAAAGATTTGTTTGTCACGCTTCTGACAGAATCACAATTAATAGCTCCAAGATATAAAGTGTATAACTACGACTCCGCCCGTTTTTGAATAAAGGAAAAACATTTGTGTTTGATCGAAATGGAAAGAAAGATTTATTTAAAGAATTTGCCATCAGAATCTTCAGCATTCGCCCACCTGCCAGGCAACAATCGAATTCTTAAATGCGAGAAATCAAAGGAAGTTAAGGAGTTTTAAGGAGTCCCCACATTGAGCCAATTTTTAGTAATTATCAAATTTTAATTGCTTGTAAAACCAACAGAATGAAAAAGTGTCCAAACCCAGAATCTAGCCTGGATCATTGACTATTATTATTTATTTTTATTTATTTATTTTTATCCAATTTTTAGTTTCTGCATAATAACTGAATCGTTTCTCAGAAAGGGTACTAGCAAAAGAAAGGGTGATTTGAAAATTTAACATCTGGTGAATATATTGGAGAGGGTAATACTGGTCAGCAAAATGTTTCTAGATTTTAATGAACTGATCTTGCAAATTGTGAGCTACCACTGCCATTCTCACGTTCGAAAAAACTTTGCCCAGTCTTTCGGCTTAATTCTAGATGTTTTATTTCAATTCTTTCAAATGGGGTTGCACTACTTGTTGCTTGTAACATTCACCATATTGTCACGCGTGATCTGTTCATTAGAGAATACATTTATTTGGTTAAACCAGATACAAAATGTAACTTAGTGTCATGAATGTTTCGTTTTGGGCACTGACGGACCTGATTCATTTGGACGCCCCTATGCCTTCAGTACTTTAGGATTGTCGCAATGAATCCATTATTCATCTTCTGTAAGAATTTGGTGCAGAAAATATTTTATATTTTGTTTTTAAAGGGTCTCAAGACTCTTAATATAAAAAAAAATGAAAAAAAGACCATTTTCAACATTTAATATCTTAAAGTGTATATGATTTAAAAGCACAATTTTTATTGGGAATAAAAGATATAAGTAGTATGTTCTTTCATTTCATATATTTAAAAAATTGCAAGATAGAGAATTAGTATTTACGGGACGCTCCAAACTTTCAGACATTTGTCGAGCAGAAAATTGGTATAAAAGCTTACGCGCAGGATTACAAAATAAATTTTGCAACTAAACTGAAATTTCTTGTGCCTAATTATACTTCAGATTGTAATAATTACCTTGAACCTAAATAAATTTGTATTTAATTCATTTTCATATTTTTAATACAGAATTGTATTTAGCTGATACAAATTTTTTAAAATTTCAGCAGTATAATCACCTAAAAAAATATTTGTTTGAACAATGAAAATGAAATTTTAGGTTCAGTTTAGACAGACAAACTTGAAACATATGTTTTGAAAATTTCATGAAAAACATTTCAAAAGTGTTTGAGATAACATGCGCGTTATACCCAAAAACGACATTTGGAGAAAAATGACTTCAAAGTTTCGGAATTGACGCTTTAGCAATTGAGCGAGTACATATCTAAGAGTCATAACTTCTGTTCTAGTAGGAATTTTAAGAAAACAATTATACCAAAATGTTCAGAAAAGATGGAAATTTAACATCTAAAAAAATTAAAATTTCGAAAATTTGAAGCTTTAAGAGTCCTGAGACCCCTTAAAGCAACGATTTTCATACGGTTTTTCGACATTCCACATTCACGCAGGACTCGATTTCCTTGCTTTAAAAACATGCCCTCTGTAGTTAGACATTGCAATTTGCATATTAGGATAATAAAAAAGCATTTGGCATTTTTAATGTAATTTTTAATTCAGATTGTGTATGGTAATGACCTCCGTCGACGACGAAATCATCAATCATCACCTACTATTATTGTGACTAAGCAAATTAAAATTAATTTATTTTGAAAAAAAATATGGTCATTTTTTTCCCCCATTCTGACCAGAAAGTCAGAGTTCTAACTTTTTACGGCCGCTCTTTCATCTTCACCTAACACTTCATTTATAATGGCTGTTTCATAGTAATAGAAGCCACTAATCCATCAGAATAAAATAAAGCAACGGAAATGCCGGGGGCGACACTAAATTCTGAAAAAGCAGAATTCCTTTTTTCTTGTATTATAGTATTCTGAATGTGTTGGAAAGTGTTTTATAATTTATGCTGTTTTTTCGTTCTTGTTTGTCTTGTTTAAAGTAACAGTTCACATAGGTTTTTACGTTCCACCAATTTCCTTGCTTTAAAAACATGCCAGGTACAGTTAGACGTTGCAAAGTGCGTAGTAAGATAATAAACAAGCATCTTACAATATTTTTAATGTAGCGGTCAATTCTTACTGTATTTGACAATGATCTTGATCGAGGTTTAAATCATACTTATACACCTGATATTATGGTGACTAAGCGAATTTAGAGTTGATTTTTTTAAGTATTTTTTTTTTAAACAACAGAATATCACATCCAACATTCTTTTAAAAGACATTTAATGGAGCGAAACATTAATTGAATAGTTAAATTGTTCATTCCCTGTAATAAAATTATTTATATTTCACATTAAAACATTGTACAATTAATTAGATCGATAAAATATAATATTAGTACTTTATATAATGCACCTCGTGCATTCGCGTGAAGAAAATTACTTTCATGATAATTAAAATCGTTGTTGCGGTTCAGTAACTGTTACTGCTAATATGTATTACAATCTTTTAAATTGGTTATAAAAATGTTAAAGTTTTTCAAAAGATTTTTGTTTGGGTTTTTTTACAAGCCCATTTTTTGTGTCATCATTCTTTCACCTCACTTAATTTACTTGAAATTTGATGATTTGTTAAAAGATGTGATTGTGCTAGATTTAAGATAGCTTTCATTTAAAACGTACTTTTGTAAGTGGCTTATAAAAAAGAAAATGTTTCAATAACGTAATTCAAACTTTATATATTTTTTTTTATCCTTTATGCGGCTACTGCAGCTTTAATTAGAGAAAAACCACATGAAAGGAAAAATTGTCCTTTTTGTTAGTTATTTGCTAGTTTAAAATTTATTCCGTGCGCTATTTACTTTGCAAATTTTTTTTTATTATTATTTGAAATCACTTTTTTCTTCTTCTAAAAGATTCATTAGTACTTTCTTTCTGTTTAAAAATTCTCCCGTTTCTTTTAAAACTTTTTTTTACGTTTAAAGTTTTTGTTTCTTTTTTTTTTTTTTTTTTCGCTGATATATGCGTAATCTTAAATTTCGCGTTCTCAATTTTTATTTAATTATGCAAAGAAAATTCATCGAGTCGTATTTTTTTTAAGTAGGTTAAGTATCCATCTCTATATTTAATATGAAAATTCTGAAGCAGAATAAAGTATTTATACATAATGTTGTAAATATATTAAAATGAATTGAAAGTAACTGTATAGCTAGCATGGTGGGGCCATCACAAATCTTTTTTCTGTTTTATTATAATATATTAATTAAAATTGCTCAGTTACACACCAACAACTATGATTATGAAACATTTCTTTGAATTTAACACCAAGTTACAGTGAGTGAAAACGAAAAGCACATCAGATTAGCCCCTATCCCCAAACCCTGTTGGACATTCAGATTTAAAATCAAATCAACATGTGTACTTTTAATTAAAAACTATCAATATAAAATTTTATACACTAATTCTATCCTGTAGAATGCAGTACTGAGATGCAGTTACAATGTTCAGCGCAAAAAGCATAGCATTTCAGTATCCTCTATTCAGAGTTAAAGAAAACATTGAAACGCCATAGTTTTCCCTAATAAGTATCTTACATAATAAATTTGGTTCAATTCCGTCCCATTGATGACGAAATATAACTATATTGTAAATCGTAAAAAACACTAGTGTCACATGTTGGGCGATATACACCGAAATGTGATAAGCACCAATTTATATCTAAGTCTAACTGACTGTGGAGTTTGATCAAATTCCGTTCTCTGTTAGTTCTTGAGTTACAAAGACTATAAAATTCGCGACACAGACAGCAGATATTTCACAAAATAAGTCATGACATATTTAAGGAATCCCAATGAGTGTTAATCCAGCAAAAATGTTGAAAATTTTCACGAATTTAAGAGTTTCTTCTTATACATATAGAAAAAGTAAAAATACATACACTTTTTTTATAACACATCCAAGGTTCACTGATATATATCAACGGATATTACCTTGATATATATCGTGATATCTGTACCTTGGAACAAAAAGGGCCAATGTCCATTTTTCTCAAATGGCAGGAAACCCAATTTAAGTTTGAGGAACTTTAAGAATCTTGCTACGATTTCTGTACTATTATTTTTCAAAGTTGTACTTTTCAATTCAGTAATGTTTTTCTCACTACAATCTAATGTTACATTGATTTAGTTTTTTTTTTTTTTTTTTTTTTTTTTTACATTTTAAATTGGCCATTTTTATATTAACAGTAAGTAACATTGGCCTCGATAAAATATTTTGTTTCCAATGATCTAATATTGGGAGAACTTTGGCACTTTTAGCAATTACTTTATATCGCAGCCTGAATTCATTCGTGCATTTAACTCAAATTTCTCAATTTTGAACATTGGCCCTTTTTGTTCCAAGGTACAGATATATATCCAATACTATTTACAAAATATCAAGATGTTTGACATTTTCGACATTTTCATATTAGGTAACCAAATAAGGACATGCTCATATCTTGTAAGGGAACGATCTTGTGCCGACAAATGACAACATATACCTGACAGTTTATGTGTCAGTTACATGTGCTAATAGTTTCAACCACAAACAATATCGGCTTCGTCATTATTTTTGGACCACTGAATCCTCCAAAACGTGGTTTTTAAAAACCACAATTTTTGTAAAGTAGTTGTTTTAACTTTCTCCACGCCTCGACAATGCAATGCACAATATCCTTCAGTGTAATCTGTTTCAGATATTATATAATTCCTTGTTGTTCGAGAACCTTCAATCGTCTTTTCCAACAGCCTTTTTTGTAGTTTATTTTCGAGTTCTAAAAAATGCCTTGATCAAATCGCAGCATTAGTGAAATCACATTTGGCGACATAAAATATGCTTTGATCTCTCTGCTCGCGAATTATCCTTCATCTATATTGCATGAAGCATTGTCTAAAAGCAAGATGTTTTTCTTTTTCAACTACTTACTCTCAAATCAATTTTCCACTTTAAAAACAAAATACTTATAAAACCACTTCTTAAAAATTTGAGCACTCATCCACAAACTTTTCTGGTTTCTATAATATAATTGAAGACTCGATATGTTGACGTTGTGAATGCTCTATTTTCTTTGACATTCCGGTGAATATGGATTTCAACTTCAAAGTACTCGACGCATTACTACTTAAAACTATTATCCTTTCCTTACTCTTTTTACGTACTGGAGTTTTTGCTTCTCCTTTTTGATGGTAACATACGAAAATTTAATCCCATTTCATCAAGGTAAAACTGTTTATCTTCACGCAAATTGTTTTCCTTGATAGGTTTTTGGAACTTTACTCTGAATGTAAAAACTTTTCCAGAATCTGCAGATAGATTTTCAACAGTTATTTTGGGTTCGTGTTATTAGCTCCCGGTATGCTGTTTCTTTCTCCCAGGTTATTTTGTCTCCAATAAATATCGTTACCTTGTATACGCCAGCCGTAAAACAAAAGCCGATGTTTCATTGTGTGATTAAATACTCTACAGCATTTTTTAAAACTTCTAAGCATCGCACATTTTCAATGTTTATGCCGTCGTATTGGGGAAAAAGGGTACTTTTTAATGCAATTTGTTTGAAAACTGCATCTCCATTTATTTTTGAAAGATTAATTTTTTTGTAGTTTTTAGCGACATTTGTTTCATTTTGGCAACTCAGGTATTTCATTTCTGTAGAAAGTAAAGAAAAAATTGTTGAAAAAATAGCAATTATATCTTTTTGTTGCCATTTTCTCATAAAAATTGAAAAAAAAAATTAATTAAAATACGTGCTATTTTAAGAAAAATATAAATGAAGGATTTGTGATAAAACATGGAGCTATTAGAAACTAAATTCAATTTTAAATATCATATATATTAAAGCGTAAACCTGATTCTGTAAGATAAGACTAAAATATTCACGCAATTGCGCATGCGTGAAGTTAAATTTACTAGATTTTCCATTTAGAGGAAAGGTTGAGCAGGTCTGGTTAGCCGAGTGGTCTAGAGCACCAGTTTAAAGCTCCGAACTTTCGTAGACAACGTAGGTTCGAGCCCAACGCCCGGCAAAATGATTTTTGGCGATAATCCATTTCGTTAATGACATATTTTATTTAGAGGAGAAGTTATAGGATTTTGATTTTATTATTATTTGAATGGTTTATCATTAAATAAAATTTGACACTCAAAAATATTTTGAAAAAATAATTTTATATTTAAAATATTTAACCTAAAATATTTTGCATGTAATTATCAATTAAATAAATTAAGGTGATCTACAACTTTTGTTTATATTTTTTTACCATTATCAAGAATATATAAGTATGTGAGTCAGAAGGAAAAGTTTACTATTCTTTTCCGTAAAAAAAAATAAATAAAAAATAAAACGGAAAGAAAGGAAAATATTCATATAAGAACAATAAAATAAATTATATTGATATCATGGTTTAATATTTAAAAAATGAAGAAAAAAGTAAAATAAAATTCAAGTAATAAAAAATATATATTATAAATCGTTAATTGCATCAAGTTTAAAATTTAGGCTTTTAGAGACTGATATAAATAAAATGTATGGCAGCTTTTAAAGGTCGTGTAGTTAAAAAAATAAAAATAAAAATAAAAATAGATATTGTTATTTTGTTATTTTTTCAACAAGAAAAATGAGACTGTAGTAAGTAAAAATAAATGCTCTGCCCAGTATTTTTCGGTAAATTTCTGATAAAAGGAATGCATAATTGGTTGTAAATTATAAACTTAAAGTTCTTTCACTTCATTCAATAGGTTAGACTGACAGCACCCTCTAGCGCGCTTTCAAGAAATATGAATCACTTATGCAATATAAAAATTTGTCACGATTTCAATAATTAATTTAAAAGCAACTAATTCAAAATTCAAGAATTTTTCTAATGGAACATCCAAGTTATTTACCGTCAAATCTTGACGGGTACTATCTAGTTTATATTAATGCAAATGACGTCATTTTACATTAAATAAGACCGTGTGCTTTAAGTCTTAAAATTGAAATATGTTTTGAAGTAGAGTCCCGATTATCCGAGTCTCGCTTAACCGAGTTATTTTCTTCTGGTGGAAAAAAAAATTATGGCCATTTTTTTTTCCATTCTGACCAGAGTTCTAGCTTTTTACGATTGCTCTTTCATCTTCACCTAACGCTTCATTTATAATGGCTGTTTCATAATAATAGAAACCACCAGTCCACCAGATGAAAATGAAGTAACGGAAATGCCGGTGGCGACACTAAATTCTGAAAAAGCAGAATTCCTGTTCTCTAGTTGTTTTCTTTTTCTAACCATACAGCATTTCCAGTGAAGAGCTCATTGTCACAAAATATCTTTTGAACATTCAGAGCTTTCGACTACACTATTGGTCCCGAAATTGGAAAAAAATGGCCATAATGCTTTTTTTCGCAATAATGTAACTCGTTTAAAGCGGAAACTTGGTTAAGCCTGACTCGGATAATCGGAACCTTACTTTACACATAAAATGAATGCATATAATTTTCTGTAACTTATCAGCATTATTTCTTTACGTAGTAATTCTTAGCACGTTATACATAGTAAAACGTTTTGTTTAATAAGTTTAACAGGCTCGTTCATAAAAATTTCGTCTTTGGATAACTATTTGACTGTCATACTGTCGATGCGCGTAAAACACTATGTTCGGTTCGAATATTCACATCTATAAAAATAATAAATGAGTAAGATAATTCGCAAATGCTTGTTGCATTTTTATAGGCTGGTGAGATGTCCATAATCGATGCTATGACTTGTATAGAAAAGGTCAAACTCTTCTAGCTGATCACAGAATTTTATTATCTTGTTTGAAATAATATAAACCATCAAAGAAATAGTTGTTATTATTAAAATATATACACATATTTACTATAGTTTAAGTTTTATAGAGATCACCATACTGTTACAAAAGTTACTGTTACTATTTATTCTCGCCGTACTATTTCTGTTAATTTGGCAGAATAAAGTTCACCAACTACTCTCATAACGATCGAAGATAAATTTATAAATTTTTAAACTAAAGCATAAGGACGCAAACTTCACTTTTCTAATTTTACTCAGTCGGGATCTGACTCTCGTGAGATAATAAAAAATAAATAGAAAAGAAAAGAAAAAAACATTATCCAAAAGTCGCGTATAACAAATAAAATAAATTATGAAATCGGTATCCCTCAAAAGCCGCGTTCGTTAACAAAAAATGTTAATTCATCAACTCCTAACAGCCAGCTTCCATAAAAATTTCAAACCTGACTGAAATTTTTGATATCCTTTGCAGATGGATGCCATAATTCTTTTGGATGTTCTTTCACTGATATAAGCGTACTCTTAACTTTCTGTTTCAATATTTATTTAATTGTGCCCAGAAAATTTATTGAACAGTATTTTTTTATGATATCTGGTATTCATCTTTGCGTTTAGAATAAATCTTAATTCTACCGAAAAATTAAATATTTGATACATACTGCTGTAAATAAAAGTGTATTATTGTAAAGCAATTGTAAATAAAATTATCGAATTTTTCTCCTACAATGTATCATAATGATCTTTTCGTTCAAAATAACTTTAGTCTTGATCAGTTTTATTTAACACTTAATGCATAATACCACGTTTTATTTAATTAGTTCAACACATCTATATTACAAACAAAAATATATCCGTAAGTAACGCTAGAATTATATTGACGATGGCAACAACCTAATTAATCGATTTTGTTTTTATCGAAAATTTATTCATTTCTACATATCGCACAATCTACACACCGTCAAATAAGAAAAACAGTACTTTTAAATGCAATTTGTTCGAAAATTGTATCTCAGTTTACTGATATTTTGATGTCTTTTAAAATGATTTTCAAGCAAGTATTTTTTTAACCTATTTTTATCGTGTACACCCAATTACGGAAAATTAATCTGTTCGCAATTAAAGCAATATAAATAACTCCTTACATAGCCATACGGCTAATATTCCATAATTAAATTAAAAATTCATTAATAAATAATAAAATAAGTAAAACACAAATTTAGCCAGATATGTAATCAAACTATTCATTAAACATTGAAATAATCAGAATCAAAACGGCTGTTGTAAATAGCGAAATCTTTCAATTTCCTTGGATATTAATTAGTGGCGTCTGGGTAATATGAAAGTATTGCTTTTAATAAATTTCAAAGCCTTACTTGAATACACAATTCATATTTTTCATATGAAAATACTGTTTGGTATTTTTATTGGGTAATCTAAAAATACATATTAAATGAAAAATTGTATTAGAGCTTTTAATTAAAAATGAATTTCCCCTATGTTCTGTATATCGGTGAGCTTGTTCTGTAATCCGAGAAGACCGGGTTTGGTCCTCTGGTTATTTTATAATACTTTTATTTTTGAAAATTTGTTTGAATGTCAGTTTTAATAAAAAAAAATTAAACCTAATTGAAATTTTGGAATTCCTATGCAAGTATATACTAAACTTCTTCTGGCTGTTCTTTTACTGGTACAAACATACTCTTAACCTAAATTCTTCTGGCTGTTCTTTCATTGGTATAAATATACTCTTAGGGGCCTTCCAGAAATGATGTCACGCTTGGAAGGGGGGAGGGGGGTTCATGAAATTGTGACAGTTTGTGACAAAGGGGTGGGAGGGGGTAAGAAGAAATGTGTCATCACACATTTTGGTTAAAATAAAAGCATTAAAATCAGCAGATTAAATTTTGAAATTATTTTGAAATTAAAGTATTTTGTGTTTATAAAGTAGATTTAAAGCCAAATATATTAAATTCCATTTCAAATTCCAAAATACGACTGTTTTCAACTGCTCTTTCGAATTAATATTTTATTACTATTGTATATTAATTATGTTTTGGGTATAAACCTTAATCTTATTTCATACAAAATAAGTACATGAATCATTTTTATTGTTATGCTCACAAATGTCGTTAAAAAACATAGTTAAGTTTAAAAATAAAGTTTGAAATATGATCTATAACGTAATGCTTTGTTTCTGAACTGCAAGTAATGTTTATGTAATATAGCGTGACATGTGACAAGGGGGGGGGGGGTAGGGGGGGTATGGTGAAGTGTGACACTTTGTGACAAAGGGGGGGATGGGTGTCAAAAAGTCCTTCCGGCCAGTGCCGGGAGGAAGAGGTAGCTTTCATAATCCTTATTTAAAAAAAGCCAACTTATATCATGCAAACACACGAAGCTCAATTTAGTGGAAACCGAATATAGGAGATTCAATTACTAATTTTTATCAATATAATGAATGAGAATTTCGCGAAATTAGTCAGCTTTATCCAAGCTGCTTTTCTTTAAAGTAACTTATATTTGGCTGCCAAATTCGGAAATTTCTTAAAGTGCCTGTCATTTTAAGACAACATGGTGGATGAGGCTAAGCAGTGAACTTGGTCGAGACCTTAGTAATTGCTGTGCACATGCTCACTCACATCGGAATCGATTAATATATAGGAGTGCTGTCGCACGCAAAAAATCAGATTTTTCAAAATGTCACCCACAATAGAAATTGAAACTGCTATATCTGAGCCATTTTTTAAGATATAGACGAAACAAAAAATGCTCCTGAATCCTTATATCAAGATCAAATACTTAAGAAAGAAACCTTTTTCAATTTCTAATTTTTTTGCACCTCACTTTAAATATATATATATATTTTAATTTAATGGCCGCCATTTTGAAAGAAGATGGCTGATGAATCTGGCCAGCGAACTTGGTCGAGGTGTTGATGTATACTATCCATATGCCTTCTTACATCGAAATAGGCGAATACGTGTGTTATCGCGTGACAAATACAAGATCGTTTCAAAATGTTAGCCATGCTAGAAATTCAAAGTGCTATAAATCAACCATTTTTTAAGATATCAACAAAAGAACAAATTTTCAGAAACAAAAACTGCTCCGGAATCTTTGTATCAAGGCCAAACACATAAAAAAAATCTTTTTCATTTTCCAATTTTTTAATACCTCATTTTGAATTTTAAATTTAATTTTTTTTAAATGGCAACCCTTTTGAAACAAGATGGCAAATGAAGCTGGCCAACGAACTCGGTCGAGACATTGGTATGTACTATGTACAGACCAAGTTACATCCAAATAGGTTCATAAATACGCCTGTTATCGCGTGACAAAAATCAGGTCGTTTCAGAATGTCAGCCACAAGAGAAATTCAAAATGCTATTACTCAGCCATTTTTTTTTTTAGATATAGACGAAAGAAAAACTGTTCCGGAATCTTTGTATTAAGGTCAAACACATACAAAAAAAATCTTTTTCATTTTCCAATTTTTTGGTATCTCATTTAAATTTTTTTATTTTTTAATTTCTTTAAATGGCCGCCATTTAGAAACAAGATGGCGGATGAAGCTGGCCAACGAACTCGGTCGAGATATTTGTATGTACAATGTACACACCAAGGTACATCCAAGTCGGTTCATAAATAGGCCTGTTATTACGTGAGAAAAATCAGGACGTTTCAAAATGTCAGCCACGCTAGAAATTCAAAATGTTATAACTCAGCCATTTCTTAAGATATAGACGAAACAAAAACTGCTCCCGAATCTTTTTATCAAGGTCAAATACATAAGAAGAAAATATTTTTTAAATTTTCAATTTTTGGTACCACATTTCAAATTTAAATTTTTCTTAAAAATTTAAATGGCCGCCATTTTTAAACAAGATGGCTGGTGAAGCTGGCCAACGAACCCGGTCGAGACATTTGTATGTACTATGTATAAACGAAGTTACATCCAAATCGGTTCATAAATACGCCTTTTATCGCGTGACAAATTTCAGGACGTTTCAAAATGTCAGCCACGCTAGAAATTCAAAATGCTATAACTCAACCATTTTTTAAGATATAGACGAAACAAAAACTGCTCCGAAATCTTTGTATAAAGGTCAAATACATAAGAAAAGAATATTTTTCCATTTTCAATTTTTTGGTACCACATTTCAAATTTAAAATTTTTAAAAAATTTTTAAATGGCCGCCATTTTGAAACAAAATGGCGGATGAAGCTGGCCAACGAACTCGGTCGAGAGATTGGTATGTACTATATACACACCGAATTACATCCAAATCGGTTCATAAATACGCCTTTTATCGCGTGACAAAATTCAGGACGTTTCAAAATGTCAGCCACGCTAGAAATTCAAAATGCTATAACTCAGCCATTTTTTAAGATATAGACGAAACAAAAACTGCTCCGGAATCTTTGTATAAAGGTCAAATACACAAGAAAAAAAATATTTTTCCATTTTTAATTTTTTGGTACCACATTTCAAGTTTTAAATTTTTTTAAAAATTTTAAATGGCCGCCATTTTGAAACAAAACGGCGGATGAAGCTGGCCAACGAACTCGGTCGAGACATTGGTATGTACTACGTACACACCGAATTACATCGAAATCGGTTCATAATTACGGGAGTTACAGTGTGACATAGGTCAGATATATATATATATATATATATATATATCAATTTTGAACGGAGGGTGGTTTCGGGGTCTGGGGGTCATGATCGATGAAAATATACCAAAATTTTTTGAAATCGTTTTCCTCCGAACGGCTGCAATAGGTAGCTTTTTTGTAAAGAAAGCTACCTAAAATATTGAAAAAAAGTGTGACATCATTTATGGACCGTCCATTAACCAAAATTTTTCTGGTTGTTCTTTCACTGGTATAAACATACTCTTAACCAAAATTCTTCTGTCTGTTTTTTTACTGGTATAAACATGCTCTTAACCAAACTTCTTCAACCTGTTCTTCCACTGGCGTAAACATAATTTTAACTAAAATTATTCTGGCTGTTCTTTCAGGGGTATAAACATACTCTTAACCAAAATTCTTCGGCCTGTTCTTTCCCTGATATAAACATACTCTTAACTTTTTTTTTCAGTTTTCTTATTTAATTATGCAAAAAAAAAAAAAAAAAAAACATAAACTCTTATTTTGCAGCGTATCAACTATTCATTTCACGTTTAGCAGCGGCGAATCATCCTATTCTTTTTCCCACCAGTAATTTCTAGTAATTTTTCTAATAAGTTTTCTACGAAGATTTTACGATTAAATTAAGGCGATGAAAACTATTCGGAAAATCTGGTGGGAATGAATATACCCAGATTTAACGGCAGGATTTGCCAATGACATTTAGTGAAAAGGTGATTTCTGAAAGAGAATAAGATACAGGACGTCCGTAAAAAAAATGTCCCAGTTATAAATTTTAATAGTATCTACTGTAAGAGTTGTAGAGTGTTGGTTCAAGGTTACAAATAAAGAGTAATTCAAACAGTTTTAGTTAAGCGCATGCATGAGCACTGCTTTGTTATTTAATCGCTTGCAGTTCCGCAAACGCAAAATGACTCTCCTCCAATACTCCTGATCTCAAAGCGCTAATACTCGGCTGAAGATTTAAAAGCCATTCGATCCATGGTATTTTTTCTTTGGGGCCTTTATAAAAGATCATGTCTACGTTCCGCCGCTACCTAATGCGGCTACCTAATGCGCTACCTAATACCTTTAGCCAGATTTGAGACACAGAATTGAAGAGGTTATTGCTTCCATTACTCCGCACTTGTTAACTGGAGCGCAGGAGGAATTGGAATTTAGGTTGGATATGTGCCGTATAACTAAAGGTGCACATAGTGAACATTTGTAAGAAAAACTAGGTTAGATTACCTTCAATTTGATGTATGATTTGCTTGTAAATAGTCTAAATTAAACTGTTATCAGGATGAGCGAAGCGAATCCTCTACTAGGCTACACAAATTACATTTTGTCGTACACTTTACGAAACAACACTGTTAAAAATTTTGCAGCATTCTGGCAAATCAATCGACCATTTTTTGAAAAAACGGTTTTATAACCATAATTTAACTATATTCTGACCATAAAATGGCCAATAATATGGTCAGAACAGTGTTAAATTACGGTTGTTTTAACCGTTTTCGGAAAAAACGGTCAAATGACCTGCCAGAATGCTGCAAATTTTTAACAGTGAACTATTCAGTATTTTGACTTGTAATTAAACGTAAAAATAAACTATGTTCTGTAGATTTGCACAATATTATTATTATTATTTATTTATTTTTTTATTTTTTTTTTAATAACCTTAAAAAATTATTATTTTAATTAATTTATTTTGCATGTTTTTCCATTACGGACGCATTTTTGCAAATAAAATATGAAACATGTATATTTTCAGAAGAAAAAATAAATCATGGAGTTAGTTGTTATAGATAGAATAGAATCATGATTAATTAAATAGTTTTACGATTTCTTTATGAAATTTTTAAAATACCTTTTTTATGAAAATTATAGCATATTTCTAATGAATTAAAATTTGTGAAAATTCAATTATTTACATTCAATTATAAAAGTATTTTTCAATGTTAAGAATTCAAATACACAATTTATTCTTATTATGTGAAATCATTTACGCAGACGATACTTACGCATTTTAAAAGAATTATATTATGATTTTTTAAGTGGCAACAAAAGAATTGTAAACAAATATAATTAATTGTTAAATTCGTTATCCTTCTATAGATAAAAAAAGTTTTGATTTGGAAATGGACCAATGAAAATCTGCGTAGATATTCCGGGTAGATCGGCATCCAATTTGAATGCTTAAGCTTGGCCTTTCTTCGTTAATATTAAGAAAACTGTTGCATACAAAAATATGAAAATCGGTGGTATTATAGAGAAACGTTTGATAAACACGATAATGCAGACAGTTTTCAAATCGAAGAATTATTTTAAGAGATATTTAATGCCAAAATTGGACAAAATCGTTCCATTAAAAAAAAAATTTGGAGCAAAAACTATACATGAGAATTTAATCAGTTTTAGATCATTTTATACGTTATAAGTTCCCGGAGTGCAGATTGCATTTATTTTTCTTATTTCACGCATTCTTTGAGGTTTTATTTCTTCTTTAAATTCAAATTTTCAGCATTTCGAGAGATATTTTTTACAAATTTTAGAAAATGTTATTAATTTAAACTGTTGCCAATTGCTTAAACAGCGCAAACAATAACGTTTACTTCAATTTAAAAATTTATTTACACTTGACTATTATAAACAGAAAAAAACCCTTTAAAATTAGAATTAAATGATTACATGTTAAAAGCAGGAAAATTACGTCATAAGAACCATATTTACGCTTGAATTTTAAAAGAAAAACAAAATCTTAAAATAAAAAAGTCATTATTATGCGCTAACACTTGTAATTGGAGGAAAATTACGTCATATTTAAAATGACAAAAAAATATGGCAAAACAATTTGAATTGAAAAATATATTTTGAGATAATCTTTTCAACTATTATCATGAATTCGAAGAGAGCGCAAATAATATTTCCTTCTAACAACAAAAGTGTTTTCACGTGAATATTAATAAGAGAAATAAAACTTTGGTGTAAATTACGTCAGATTTGAAAGGATACATTTAAAATGAATTATTTAAAAGAACTATCTTATAGCACTGTTAAAAAATGCCGGGAGACAATGACACTGTTTACTTAATTCATTTTACATTAGCTTATTTTCAAATGTTTAACTAATTGTTTTAATTAAATACGAAAACAGCCATTGTATCTCTTAACAGCAGCAGATTTGGTCTTAAAAATCCCCAATCCAAGGAAAATGAATGGAAACCCGTTTACAGACAGATCGCTACTGTTTTTTTTTTTTTTTTTTTTTTTTTTTTAATTCAATATTTTTAAAGCTGATAAAATTAGCGGGCTTTTTGCATTTTGATGTGCTTGAACGGGGGTTGGCGAGCGTAGCTCGTAGGGGGCAGAGCCCCCTAGTATCATAATTCAAAAATTCAGAGGAAATTCTTAGTTATTTAGCTGAATTTACATTTCTAAAATTAAAATGCCCATAAAATAACGCTTTTGCTTAACCCATTTATGCCTAGCGTCCCATTTTTGGGACGTTTCAAATTTTAATGCATTTGTATAATTTTCTTCTTCTTTATAACATGAAAATTGCATGAAATCATTATTTATAAATGTCTTTATCTATAACCCAGAGATGACAGCACAAGGTGGATATTTATTTGCTTAAATTAAGGCTTTTTTCGGTGTTTATAGATTTTTAATTTTTCAAGAGGGCGAAAAGTAAAAAGTAAGTTTATTTGTATTTTTTCTATCATGGACCCAAAATCGCAAGTTATAATCTTAGCTTGTGGGCTTTTTTGAAATACATATTTTTTTTTTAATTGCGAAATTAAATGTTCAAGCCTATTTTTTATGCATTTTTGTAATGTACAAAATATAGGTTTCTAGGCACAAATGGGCACATATTTTTGTTAGAAATTTAGGAGACAGTTATTGATGCAATCTCCTTTCGAAGATATTTATGAAATAAATTGTTATTAAGTCTGCAATACGATTATTCTTATTTTATTATTAATAATAGTTATAACGTTATTAGTCTCTGCAAAGAAATAAATATATTTTTTTTTGTAGTTCATTAAAATACTAATTATAGTACATAATATACAATTTAAAAACATTTTAAATATAAATATAGGCAAAATATACAATTATGCATATTATTCTACTAGAAATACTCATATTTAGTTCTTTTACATTTTATCAAATAAATACAAAAAAAATTAAGCTTAATTTTTTTTAGTATTTTTCCAGTTCATTTTGCAACATTTTAAAGTGATTTTACCAAAAAATTTGAGAAAATAAAAATTCAGGCACAAATGGGTTAATAAAGATGCAAAAATAATATTTAAAAAAATATTGTTACTTTCAAATATTTACCTTATTTGCTTTGCGAATCCAAACAAAGCATGGCTTTTGCTAGTAATATGCCATCGAAACTTTGACATTCTTTTATGGACACCCTGTATATCGATGAAAGGATGCAAAGAATGCGAATTCTTTACTTTAACGCATTATAATGATTTCTTACACTAAAATAAAATTTGTGTTGTTAAAATTTTTCTTACATTTTATCCACTGCATTGTGATTTATTAAATACGTTCAGCACTTTAGCTTTAGGTATTTATGAGTAATTACTATTGACGTAGCCACTGTTTCTCTGTCAACTTCTCAAAAAAAGAAGAAAAGCAAAAAAATTCAACACTACCCAAAATTTTCAACGCTCCATAAGCCATAAAAAATTACTGCAATATTTCCAAATATAGAAATATACCTTAGTTTAATTTCTGTGATTTAATTCATATTGAAATTGTTCAGAGATGGTAGATTTAAACAATCTATTACTTAAAACAAATTTTCGAAACTGTGTTTCAAAAAATAATAATAAATTAAAACAAGTAAAATGTAACAAAGTAAAACAATTTTTTAAATAGCATGTAATTAAATTTCTAATTATAAAAAGAACGAGGATTTTCTTTTCTGAACCTAAAGTATATGCTGTGCATACGCAATTTATATGATTACTTTTAGATAAAAATTTAAATTTGTTGTATACTTTTTGTAGATTTCTGCATTCTTTGTTAGATTTTTTCCAGGTCTTTTCTAATGATTTTTTTCTTTTTTAAAGTGCTTTTTGTGGTAGTTTTCATTAATTTATTGAGAATTCTTTATCAATTGTTCGTTATTTCAATTTGCTAAGAAAATATGCACAGCAATTGATTTTAGTGAATATTTAAATAAAACAATTTATGTTACATAAAGTAAAACAAAGAGTATTTATCTATATTATAAAGGACAAACGTAACCGTCCGTAACGCTGACATCATTTTACGAATGGCGACATTTCACGATCAAATTTCGGTTTTGCAATTTTCGTTACTGCCATTTTTTTTTTAACCATTTGGAAAAATGGTTATTGTCCTCTGTCAGGGTAGGAAATCAAAAACATATTTGAAAAGTTTTATTGGTTGAATCCGCATTTGTATCGTTTTCTGATTGGTCTATACAGTAATCTGTATTTCCCTTTACTTTCAACAAAGAAGGATACTTCTGTTGCCACTATGACAAAAAAGTAATAAAAACTACAAAAAAAAATAATAACTCAGAAACAAATCGAAATACAGCTTTCAAACAAACTGCATTTAAAAGTACATTTTTTTCTCTATACGACGGTGTAAAAAGTAATATTGTGCTAAGTTTAGAAGTTTAAGAATGAAATTTCATTTAAAATTGGTCCTCAGACTTCTTGGACGCTGGAAAAGCCTTTTCCGCAACAGCCAATAAAATGCTTGGCTAATACGTAAGTTTCAGGTGGATAATACGTAAGTTTCAGGAAATCTGACGAGTCGCAGGCGATTTTTGTCGCTTGCAATTTTTACGTGTAATAACACTATTAATGTTTAATTCATGGCGTAAGTAATGTATGATCAACTCCGTGCGATTTTTTATGTCTTAAATTTTAGTCTTTGAAAAAATCATTTTCCAAATGGTCGTTGTAATTTGTTAAATTGCTTTTTTTTATTTTTTTTATTTTTTTGTGTCTTCTAATCTACACTCATGTCCAAAATTACCTTTACATGCATAAAATCACAGATTTCTCAAAAACTGTGAACTATAATTTTATGAATTTGTGTGAAATCATAAATAACTTCATAAAACACAAATACAAATTTAAAATTTCCGATAACTGCATTTTATATAAAGCTGTTGCATGAAACCTTAAAAATGTGCAATAATATGTGACAAGCAGTGTTTAGAAAAAAAGAATAACTGTAAAGATAAGTTTGGACATGAGTGTATGTTAATAAGGACAAACATATATGTGCGTAACGCTGACGTCAGTTTGTGAATGACAACACTTCACGATCAAATTTCGGTTTTGCTATTTTCGCTACTGCCATTTTTTTTGTCTTCTAATCTACACTCATGTCCAAAATTATCTTTACATGCATAAAATCACAGATTTCTCAAAAACTGTGAACTATAATTTTATGAATTAGTGTGAAATCATAAATAACATCATAAAACACAAATACAAATTTAAAATTTACGATAACTGCATTTTATATAAAGCTGTTGCATGAAACATTAAAAATGTGCAATAATATGTGACAAGCAGTGTTTAGAAAAAAAGAATAACTGTAAAGATAAATTTGGACATGAGTGTATATTATAAAGGACAAACATATCTGTGCGTAACGCTGACGTCATTTTGCGAATGACAACACTTCACGATCAAATTTCGGTTTTGCAATTTTCGCTACTGGAATTTTTTAATCTTCTAATCTTCTATTTATATAAAATCCAAGTCTCTGTGTGTCCCTCACGATTCCGGTAGGACCGCCTCATTGAGATGAGTAATTGTGAAAATATACTAATGCAGGGTTACCACAGTAGCGCCAAATGTTAGCCAACTTTGTGACAGCTGGCTAATTTGGCGAAATTCCCTTTAAAACCATTAATCTTTCATAAAGGAGGCCTCCGAAATTTAATTTAAACTCCGCTTTTTTAAGATATTTTTTCAAAATCTATGAGTGAGAATTTAAAGTACATCTTTACATCTTCCTCCCGATGCTACTAATAAAATAACCACCAATAGCCGACGCTGTACTGTGTGAGCTCCTAACTGTGCGATTTTAATGTGCTTTAGGTACTTTTCCAGTATAGGTGCCTTGCCGAAAAAGGAAATTCGGCAACTTATTTTCCGGGAACCTATCCACTGTTTCATTTTATATACACACGCATTTTTTTCGATTTTTATGCGATTTATTTAACATAAAAAAGCCGTTTCTCTAATTTTATACAGAAACAGATGTAATTTGTACATAAAAACATCAATATACATATAAAATAAACATATAAAACAAACAAAAACGCTCATCAAGTTTGTTTTCATAGCTGTTTATATGATTTGACAACAAATCTCGATATTTTCCCGTTATACGACCATGCCAAAATGTATGCTAATGTGCCAATTATTTCAAAATGCTAAAAGATATTTGTAATTTTATGCTAGCAGTTTAATATGAGTTTTATTTTATTGCTTTATTTTATAACACTTATTTGTTCACTTATTTTAAGTATATATTTGTGATTTAATGAAATAGTTCGTAGAAGTCTGGAATTTTCAAATGTTATATTTTTTAAATGCTCACTTTAGTATCGACATGTTTTTTCTTTTATTTTTCAAATGCTTCAATTCACGTGATTTTCATTTTGCGCCCACTATTATGCTTGGCGACAATGGTATCCGTATAACGGAAAAGTACCCAAATCTCACTTTCTGATGCCCAAATTACACCAAGCTTTAAAAAAAAACGCCAAAGCCCCTATGGTGGAAAAGTACCAAACTGTCTATTATTTTGCGCTAGCTGTGTTATAGTTTGTACTATATGCAAGTGGGTTGGAGCGAAGAGTTTAAACATTAAATATTAAAGTTTCGGCACAGATGTCATATACGCCCCATATTGGCGCGATGTTTTTCTGACGCCAATGCCATATACACAACGGGTACTTAACTGGCGCCAAAGTGTCGTTATTTTGCTTGATATGGTAACCCGGATGTTGTTGTTTATGCTGTTGATGTTTTCGCCAAATTGGCGTATATGACAACTGTGCCAAAGTTTCTATAAAGCAGTTACAGATGTCACATTCGCCCCATATTGGCACGATTTTTTTCGGTTGCCAATTTGGCGAAAACATCAACAGCATAAACAACATAATCCGGGTTACCACATCAAGCAAAATAACGACTTTTTGGCGCCAGTTAAATACCTGTTGCCTATATGATATTGGCGACAGAAAAAAATCGCGCCAATATGGGGCGAATATGACATCTGTGCCGAAAGATAAATCATGCGTTAAGCATAGAATATGAAACACTTTCCAACACATCCTGAATGCTTTAGCAAAACTTCGTTATTTGAGGAAATCAGGTAAATAAGATAACTAAGTAAACATTTTAGAAGACGCATAAAATATTTTAAAAATTGATTTCAGCAGTTACCGTCCATATCCAATAGTATCGTTATTACATGCCACTATTTAGCCAAAATTTAATTTAAACTACTCTTAAAACTACTGAAATCACATTTCCAGATATTATCATCCATAGACGGTTATGTATCCAATTCTTTGCGTGACCCTGTATATCATTTTATCTATATTCTACAAACATTTCTTAATAAACTAAATGCAGTTCAGCGTAAAAATGCATAACTCCTTTAAAAACCAGCCCTTTAAAAACAATCCCTTTAAGCAATTTACTCTCATACTCAGTAACCCTTACGAATTCTTTTGTGTAGCCCTGCATATGAACTGTAGCATTTATACACACAGTATAGTATGCATAAATGTAGTGAAACATAAAAGCGCATATCATAATTAAAAATGCATTTCTAGCAATCATTGCTTATGTACAATACTTCGGAGAAAAGTTTCTTGGCTAGAAAGAAGTTTGCCAACGTATTTTCTGACAACCTATTTACTGCTTCATACTCACAAGCAATTTTTCCATTTGTATGCAATTTATTTAATATAAAAAAAGCTATTTACCCATTTTTATATGTCATATACGCATCGGGGTTGGCATGTTTTTTCTCTGACGCCAATTTGGCAGAAATCTCGCTTTCGAATACCAGTTACTTATATATTTTTAAATTATTTGCTATCATTTTGAAAAGGAAATAACTATAAATAAATAAAAGTTTGATTAATAATTATAGAACAAAACAGTTTATATGATTAAAAACAGAAAATAAAAGTAAATAAACAATTTATTAATAAATAAAAAACAATAGCCGGGTTACCATAGCAGGCAAAATAACACCATATTGGCGCCAGTTAGGTATCCCGGTTCATATCTGAAATCTGTGTGTAATTTGCATATAAAAAAATATTATATATATTTAGAAACTATTTTATCTATGTATATAAGTGCATATATAAACAAAAATAAAAGTTCATTAGATTTGTTTTCATAGCTGTTTATATATTTTGGCAACATATCTCACTTTCTGATGCCCGAATTGCGTCAAGCTTTTTTTAAAAATGCTCTATAATGGGAAAGTACCTAAATAAATTATTAACAGAAATAACCAATTATACAAACTAAAACTTTTTATTTCGAGATCAAAGCATGGTTTTTAATTTCAATTAAAAATACATATATCCTTGGATAATTTCAGTTGAAATTAGGTTCACAGCTTAATATCTCATTCCATAAACCTATACAAACACAAGTGATTCATTCATCGTGAAACGTAAAAAATATTAAATCATTCAGGTAATCATACATAAAGTAAGTTCTCCAACAATCAATGGACAATATTCTAATGACGTCATAGTAGGTAAAATGGTGACGGTATCGTTTGTTTATGGTTTGAAATCACAAAGATTTAATTTTGCAATGTCTTTTAGTTATATTATTTTATTGTCATATTTATGAGCTCAGAACAAAAGCACATTTTTTCCTTTTTTAGTTATTAAAGACGGAAAAAAATTATAAATGCATGATTTGAAAAATTTATATAATTTTCGGTACTTCTTAGTTATCCCGTCGACCAAATTACTGTCGCCAAATTGCAAGATTAATTGCTAATAATGGTTGCCATTAATTAATTGTAAGATTAAATGCCAATAATGGCCAATAAAACCATTAATTCGATGTTTTATTTGTATTTTTATTAATGTTTTGCTAATTTATTTGTTCTTTCGTTATTTAAAATAAAAAAAATATGTCAATGTGTATCATTTGGCGAGTGGTTTGGCGATTTATATAATTTGGCGAAATTGGTCGACGGGATAACTAAGAAGTACCAAATTTTCTTTTTTAAGAGTAAAAAATAACATCGGGAAGTAACAGCGGGTTTAAGTTAAATAAGTTTACCTGTTTAATTCTGTTGTAATATTCAAAATAACTGTATTTATTAGATTTCAGTAAACAACATCAGGGCCCGATTAAACTTTGAAATTAGAGAAATTACAATGTCATTTCAGGACCTTTCTTTTCGAGAAGCTTTTCTAAATTCCACATATACATGGAAACTCTTCAGTGTTAGAAATATTATTCTAAGGACTGACATAACATGAGAACGGCCTGCAATTTTACACAAGTTTTTGAAAACTACTTTATATCAGAAATTTTACTAAAAACTGGTTACTTTTTTGCTATAGCGGTCCACACTATTAGGATTATGACAAGTTGCAGCCAATTTCGCCAACGTCGTAACCAAGATCGTGAAGCACACACATATAATATCATTTCATGAAATCGTGTACGATAATTTAATATTTTTTACCTTACTTCAAGTGTGTAATTTATTTATTTTTAAGGCTTAACAATCTAAATTGTCCAATATATAAATTTAAAAAAATGTAAACAAAGATTGAATTGACATGACCGCAAAAAACCTCAAATCTGCATAACACTTGGAACCAAACTGTGCAGATTAGTGGTCTTATACTGTACACAATTTTTCATAAATGTGTTTCGTTCTTAAAATGTGTTATTTTCATCTATCACTGCGGAACAATCGAGAAAACTCATATTCTTGCACATGAGTTGTATATATCTTTATATCTAAATTTCCGTCATTTTTGACGGGCTACCTTTCTAGTCTATATTATAAAGAACAAAAGGACAAATGTATCTGTGCGTAACGCTGACATCATTTTGCGAATGGCAACACTTCACGATCAATATTCAGTTTTGCAATTTTCGCTACTGCAATTTTTTAAATCTTCCAAACAAAGTACATTTTCAATTTGTACACCGTCATATAGGGGGGGGGGGAATCTATTTTCAAATGCAATTTGTTTGAAAACTGCATCTTAATTGACTGATTTATTAAGTTTTTTAAAATAATTTTCAAGCAATAATTCTCATTGAATTTCTATAATTTATCTCTGTCACGTGACGGTTCCATTACATAATAATAATAATAATAAACATTTTGCACATAAAGCAATAAAAGTTGTTCAGCATTTATTCCTGACTAATTTTCCATAAAGAAATTAAAACTCCCTCTACAAACAAATAATGGAATAATATTTGAAAAGCACAAATTTAACATATATTAAATAGAACAATTTAAAAATTTTCACCGCCAAATAAGAAAAAAAACTTTTAAATGAAATTTGTTTGCAAACTGCATCTCAGTTTACTTTATTGTCTATGGTTTTAAAAATAATTTTCAAGCAAAAAGTATTTTTTAATTTTATCTCTATCGCATGGAGCTCGATTACCAAAAATAATTCCGTTTGCCCTTAAAACAATGTAAAGAGTTCAGCATTTTCTTACGGCTACAAATTAATAATTATAAAAAAATTAAAATTTCCTCTATAAATAAATAAATTAAATAATATAAGTAAAACACAAATTTAACATACATATAATTGAACTACGCGCTTAAAGCACTGAAATGATCAGAATCAAAAAGGCTGCCGTAAGTAGCAAAATCTTGGTCTAATAACTCTTTGCATGCGGCTAATACGAAAATACCTCTTTTGATAAATTTCAAAAGTTTATTTGATTGCATAACTGATATTTTTCATAGAAAAATGCTTTTTTGTGTTAGTGGGCAATCTAAAAAATATATGGCATGTAAACATTTATTAGAGTTTTCAATACCAAATAAAAATAAATAATAAAAGGCCAAGTGCAAGTATTACTCGCGTACAGAGGTTCCGTACAATAAATGTATTAATTGGTTAACTGTGTTATTACAAAAAAAAAAAATCGTTTCTAATAGAATAATAAGGCTTTGTAAAAAACTATACTAGTACAAAGTAGGGTTCGGTATAGCTGCATATACTAGAAAAGTATAAATGGATATATCTTGAAAGTTCAGAGATATGAAGCGTAAATAGTACCAAATATTGCTATTCTATATAACTCTCTTTTTTTTTTATCTTATCCTAATTTGTTTATGATGAACTTAATTCGGTGCTGATAATAAAAGTAGTGCATATTTAAAGAAATTCATTTGGCATTTCTTAAACCCAAAATCAGCGTAGTAACAATCTTTTCTTTTAACTGTATACCTAAAACAAAACTCTTGTTCAAAGTTTAAACTTGGCATTGTGATAAGCGCGCTTCGAAAGGAGGTAGCAAAGTTGCAACGCCGAGATCCGTGCCACGTTTTTCCAGATAGGTTTTAATTAACCTTTAAAAACATAGGGGAGTATTGAGAGAGACACTCAATTCAAACTATTCGTGCATTCCACAGTAATTATGTGATTAATTCTAACTAAATTAGACTGTTTATAACACTTTGACGTTTATTGTTTTTATACTACTACTGAGCATTGCGTTACGCAAATATATGATTGAAAGTTATTATCTAGGCTTTAAAGGCCGATGGTGCATAGAGTACGCCGCCCAAATCTTTACGCATATCCAAACCGTAAAGTGTCTTTAATATCCTAGCTAATTACCCACAATTTATTTCGAAAATCATTTTCAACAATCCTTTTATACTTCTGCGACGATAAGTACCGACAGCGCTCCTATACTCCTTCCCTGAACGCCCGCAAATTGAAACTTGTGTGTTACGAAAAATGCGATTTTATTAAAAACTATGTGACCTATGGTAATCTCTATAGTTTTCCTGCAAAGTTTAAATTAACTTCTACTTCACCTAATTTTTTCATAATTTTAGTTGCAATAGATTCGGAAATAGAGGGGGGGGGCAAATTTTTGCATTGCATTTGTGACGATATCGCTGAAAATATAATACCTAAAATCAAAAGAAGTGTGTTTTTTAATTCGGCGTTACCAACGCTTTCCCACGATATCCCACACGATATACAAAGAAAAGATTTTTTTTTTTTTCAAAGTAACTTAATTAGCGCCTCTACATTTTTCCTAAATATATTGCTGAAGTTTTAACAATCTATAAATATACGGATTAACAGCCTTTATTACTTCAGAGAATTTGAACTTTCCATGTTCCTTAGATTACTAGTAAAATGGCTGTGGCAAACAGGCAGATACAGGAGGAGTTATAATGGTTCCGTTTTTACTTTTTAAGTACAGAACCCTAAAAATGTTTTTAACTTATACTCTGTAACCCGGGAAACCCGGGTTCGATCTACTGGTATCTCTCTATTCTAAAAAAAAGTAACTACCGCTGTCACCGCCGCCGCCGCCGCCGGTTTTGAATTTTTTGTGACCGGAGGTCTTTCTTCGTTAATATTAAGAAAAATAATATATACAAAAATATGAAAATCGGTAGTATTATAGAGAAATGTTTGATAAACACGCTGATGCAGGCAGTTTTCAAATCGAAGAATTATTTAAAGAGATATTTAATGCCAAAGTTGGACAAAATCGTTCCATTAAAAAAGTTTTATAGGAGCAAAAACTGTACATAGAAATTTAATGATTTTTAGATCATTTTATGCGTCCGAATTTCCCGGTGTGCAGACTGCTTTTAGTATTTTAATTTGACTAATTTTTTGAGGTTTTATTTCTATTTTAAATTCAAATTTTCAGCATTTCGAGAGATATTTTTTACAAAATTTAGAAAATGGTATTTATTTAAACTGTTGCCAAATGTATAAACAGATGTTTGCTTCAAATAAAAAAATTATTTACGCGTGACTATTGTAAACAGAAAATATAAAAAGCAGGAACTCATTGAAAATTACGTCATAAAAACTATACTTGAAACTACACGTGAATTTTAAAAGAAAAAGAATATTGTAAAATAATAAATTCATTAACATGCGTTAGAAGTCTTAAATAGGAGAATTTACGTCACATTTACGTCACGTTACACTTATTACGTAAAATGAACAAAAAATAATATTGCAAAACAGTTTAAATTAAAAAATTCGCGAGACATTTATTTGATATTTTAAGATGATCATAATATTTCATTTCTAACAAAAGTATTTTTACGTGAATATTAAAAAGAGAAAGAAAAGTTTGGTGAAAATTACGTCAGATTCAAATTATAATTCAATCTTCCGAAATCTTTTTAAAGCCCATCAAATTAGCGTGCTGTTAGAGTCTGCGGTGTCTGAACGGGGTTTGACGAGCGTAGCTCGTAGGGGGCAGGGCCCCCTAGTTATATATAAAACAATAAATATATACTTCTAATAGGCATAAAAATTAAAAATGATAGCATAAATATATTGGTATTACGAATGGTGTTTACTGGCAATATTATTGTGGACTGTGTAATTTATTTTTAGCATAAAAATCCGACTAATTAAATTCCAACTATAACAATTTTTTATCATCAAAAGATTTTTAAGGAGCTCCCCATAGGGACTACCGCACGAAGCGAACGACAAACAACAGCTGGCGTTGCATTTTCGCCAAGCAATAGTAGACATCTATAACAATAACAATTAATATTTTAATGTAATTCAACACTGAGCATTTCAAAATTATGTAGAATGAAAATAAAATTGTTTGGTAAATGTTATTTATACAGCAAATAAATTTTAGAAACATTTTGATTAAAAACAAGTAACATTTTCTACGTTTTATTTACTTTGATTTGACTTTTTGAAATTTTACAGACTTACATTTTTACCACATCCGTAAATCATGGTTAATCATCCAATACTCAATCTTAAACACCACATTATTATGCAAAACGTATTTTGTATCCATATTTTTTAATGGAGATATATTTTATTGACTATTGGTAACACTTTTCTTTTTTTTTACTTTCTCCTATCTTTGCACGAAGAAAGAATTGGATTCATGAAAAAAAAAATCGTTTTCCGGTTTTCGACGGATATTAACGTTTTAAAAG
This sequence comes from Maratus speciosus, assembly GCA_963932465.1. Lineage (NCBI taxonomy): Eukaryota > Metazoa > Arthropoda > Arachnida > Araneae > Salticidae > Maratus > Maratus speciosus. The sequence continues at coordinate 49,971,469 of OZ010786.1, read as the reverse complement.
GTCCTGAACACGATTTGACTATTTTTAGAAAATGTCTGTCTCTGAGTCTGTCTGCGTGTATGTTCACAAATTTTGTGGGTGCCCTATCTCAAGAACTAATGCACAGAATTTAATAAAACTTTAGATTCAGTTTGTCCCTGATATAAATTGGTGCTTTTTACTTTTCGGAGTAAATCTCCCAGTAGTTGCTGCTATGTTGAATTATTCATGATTTCCGCAATTGCTGTATCTCAAGAACTAATACACAGACTTTCATCAAACTTCAGATTCAGGTATAGCTTGATATAATCTGGCGCTGATTCCTTTTTGGTGTAAATCGTCTAACAGGTGGTGCTACTAAGCTGCATTTTTTCTGATTTCTGCTATAGTTCTATCTCAAGAGCTAATGCACCCACACGCAAAATCCACCCGCACGCTTAATCAAAGCAAGAATTGGTGGATTTTTATGGGGGTTTTTTTCTGTTTTTCACTTATTTCGATCTTTCTAAAATACGTTATGTCATTGGTTTTTTTTTTTTTTTTTTTTTTTTAATAGCCATTTTTTAGTCGAAACGCAAATTTTGCGAAAACCTGTCTGTCAAGCAGCATAAGAATATTTTAAGGAAATAAGTTAAAACTGGTGTGAATGAATAAGAACAAAAAATCTTCTTAAAACACCATCAAAATTTTTTAAATGCGCTACGTCTTTCGAAAGATCTGAGTCTTTCTTCGTCAGGTGCAAAGAGGACGTGCTTCTACTGTGAAAGCAGCAACAAGACTGAAATGAGAGATAAGGGAAACAAGCTGAAGAAACAGCCAATAGGAAATTAGAAAGAATTTATTATTATTAGAATAATTTCTAATTTCCCATTGGCTGTTTTTTCAACTTGTTCCCTTTCCCTTATCTCTCATTTCAGTCTTGCTGCTGCTTTCATAGTAGAAGCACGTCCTCTTTGCGCCTACGAAGAAAGACTCGGATCTTTCGAAAGGCCTAGCGCATTTAAAAAGTTTTGATGGTGTTTTAAGAAGATTTTTTGTTCTTAAGAATATTTTATCTGCAATTACAAATTCTTATAATAACAGCAATAATGTAACCTTATGGTAGTTATTTACAATGTATGGCATTGTAAAAACAATCAGTAAACTTAAACTGCACTTATTTCATTGAAGATATCTGTTTTTCAATGAACGAAATTTTTAATTTTGACCCGGCCCACTGTCATTATAAAAACTCGACAGCCGATATGCGAGGTATAAAATTACTAAGCTCGATGAGACGAATCGAATGAGCTATAAAAATCGAAATTCGCTGCCACAGACTACAGTACCTTTACTTGCCAGTGCAAATCTCAGTATGTAAATTCGTGTGTCCGCAAAACGTGACACTAAATTATGAGTGGAGACAAACCAAAATTTCGGTTTCATTTTCGTTTTCAGCCAAAAATCTGAGTTTCGCCGAAAGAGAATTTTTGGCGAAAATGTTGCCAAAAAATCGGCCGGACCGAAACTATCTGTGGAGCAAACATTCAAACCATTCTTTCTCCTTTAGAAACAAATTTTCAAAAAACTGATAAATTAGAAAATAACTTGTATTTAATTTTAATTTTTATTGTGTATTTTTGTTACTGGTTATTAGAAAGAATTAAGCATACATAAGATATTAAACCTAAAACAAATTAATAAAATGCATTTAATATTTGGAGAAATCACGTTTTGGCCGAATTCAGAGGATGTTTTGATTGTTTGACAGGTGGATAAACCGCTTTTGAATGAAATAAGTTCTAACTCACAAATAATACAAAAGCATTATATTATTTGAAAATAATGTTGAACTTCAGTTGATTATTGATAAAATAAAATCACAGATTATGGTACCTAGTAGTTTTCATTAAATATTTGCTAAATAAATACTCGTTTGCCAAAAAATCCACTTCAAATTTTAAAACCAATATCTTCATCTAGACAGTCACACACTTGCCCGTCTTCTTCATTGCAGTCTGAATCATGGATAATGTGGTTGCACCATTTGAAGACATCATCAGGTTGATTTTGCCACTGTTCACCATAGATTACCTTCAAACGTTTGTCAACATCTTTTAGGTAGCTTTCTTTACAAAAAGCTACCTATTGCAGCCGTTCGGATGAAAGCGATTTCAAAAAATTTTGGTATATTTTCATCGATCATGACCCCCAGACCCCGAAACCACCCTCCGTTCAAAATTGATATATATATATCTGACTTATGTCACACTGTAACTCTCGTATTTATGAACCGATTTCGATGTAATTCGGTGTGTACATAGTACATATCAATGTCTCGACCGAGTTCGTTGGCCAGCTTCATCCGCCATTTTGTTTCAAAATGGCGGCCATTTAAAAAATTTTTTTAATTTAAAAATTTGAAATGTGGTACCAAAAAATTGAAAATGGAAAAATATTTTTTTCTTATGTATTTGACCTTTATACAAAGACTCCGTAGCAGTTTTTGTTTCGTCTATATCTTAAAAAATGGCTGAGTTATAGCATTTTGAATTTCTAGCGAAGCTGACATTTTGAAACGTCCTGAATTTTGTCACGCGATAAAAGGCGTATTTATGAACCGATTTGGATGTAACTTCGTTTATACATAGTGCAGACCAATGTCTCGACCGAGTTCGTTGGCCAGCTTCATCCGCCATCTTGTTTGAAAATGGCGGCCATTTAAAATTTTAAGAAAAATTTAAATTTGAAATGTGGTGCCAAATAATTGAAAATTGAAAAACTATTTTTTTCTTATGTGTTTGACCTTGATAAAAAGATTCGGGAGCAGTTTTTGTTTCGTCTATATCTTAAAAAATGGCTGAGTTACAGCATTTTGAATTTCTAGCGTGGCTGACATTTTGAAACGTCCTGATTTTTGCCACGTGATAACAGACGTATTTATGAACCGATTTGGATGTACCTTGGTGTGTACATAGTACATACAAATAACTCAACCGAGTTCGTTGGCCAGCTTCATCCGCCATCTTGTTTCAAAATGGCGGTCATTTAAAAAAAAATTAAAAATTTTAAATTTAAAATGAGATACCAAAAAATTGGAAAATGAAAAAGATTTTTTTTGTATGTGTTTGACCTTAATACAAAAATTCCGGAACAGGTTTTGTTTCATCTATATCTAAAAAAATGGCTGAGTGAATATTTTGAATTTCTATTGTGGCTGACATTTTAAAACGACCTGATTTTTGTCACGCGATAACAGGCGTATTTATGAACCGATTTGAATGTAACTTGGTCTGTACATAGTACATATCAATGTCTCGACCGAGTTCGTTGGCCAGTTTCATTCGCCATCGTGTTTCAAAAGGGTTGCCATTTAAAAAAAAAAATGTAATTTAAAATTTAAAATGAGGTATTAAAAAATTGGAAAATGAAAAAGATTTTTTTTATGTGTTTGGCCTTGATACAAAGATTCTGGAGCAGTTTTTGTTTCTGAAAATTTGTTCTTTTGTTTATATCTTAAAAAGTGGTTGAATTATAGCACTTTGAATTTCTATCATGGCTAACACTTTGAAACGATCTTGTATTTGTCACGCGATACCTCACGTATTCGCCTATTTCGATGGAAGAAGACATGTGGATAGTATGCATCAATATCTCGACCAAGTTCGCTGTCCAGCTTCATCAGCCATCTTGTTTCAAAATGGCGGCCATTAAATTTTAAAAAAATTATATTTAAAGTGAGGTGCAAAAAAATTAGAAATTGAAAAAGGTTTCTTTCTTAAGTATTTGACCTTGATATAAGGATTCAGGAGCATTTTTTGTTTGTCTTTATCTTAAAAAAATGGCTCAGATATAGCAGTTTCAATTTCTAACGTGGGTGACATTTTGAAAAATCTGATTTTTTGCCTGCGACAGCACTCGTATATATCAACCGATTCCGATGTGAGTGAGCATGTGCACAGCAATTACTAAGGTCTCGACCAAGTTCACTGGTTAGCCTCATCCACCATGTTGTCTTAAAATGGCAGGCACTTTAAGAAATCGCCGAATTTGGCAGCTAAATATAAGTTACTTTAAATAAAAGCAGCTTGGATAAAGCTGACTAATTTTGCGAAATTCTCATTCATAATGATTTAGTATTGATAAAAATTAGTATTGAATCTCCTACATTCGGTTTCCACTTAATTGAGCTTCGTGTGTTTGAATAATATAAGTTGGCTTTTTTAAAATAAGGAATATGAAAGCTACCTGTTCCTCCCGGCACTGGCCGGAAGGACTTTTTTTCTTTTCAACCGATATCTCGTTGCTAAGAGGAAGAGATTCTAAAACAACCCTTTGAACACGGGCAACAGTAATTCCCTTTTTAAGAATATTTACACCAGATTCTTCACTTAGATCTTGAAATCTATAATTCTGAAAGCCTTTTACCTTAACAGTTCTCTTACTTTTCTCTAAAACAATCCGTTTCAATTGTGATATGTGTGATAGATTTCGAAAGCACAAATTAAGAGACAACTGTGATTGGTAGACTGGAGAAATCTCTATTTGAGTGAATGGAGTCTTTAGAGGAAACACACTTTGATTGAAAAGTCAAGTTTTAAAATTGGTTTATAATCGGAAAAAAAAAATTGTTGTTAAAAATACCGTTTATTTCTGTGCAATTTAGCACAGACTTCATAAAACTAACAATAACTCTTTTTTGGGGGGGGGGGGGGAGAAAACACGTTTTGAACGTTTGCTCCTTATCTGTACTCCAAAAATCTCATTTCTTCCTTCGGAAATTTTCAACATTATTGATTGATTTGAGATGTATCGGCTCAAATGAGACACTTAATCCGATTAGTGAGTTATTGGTGCGTAAATATAGGTTTTTGTGACTTCCACGCAACCGGTGAAAGTTCGCTTTGCGGTAAAACAACGATGGGGGGATTTCAACTCAGCACAATGGAGGAACAAATTCTCAAACTCTGAATTTTTCTTTCCTTTGTACTTATACTGTACAAAGACAGACAAGAACGAAAAATCATGCTTGAAGCATAGATTATGAAACACTTCCCAACAGTTCCAGAGCACTTTAAAAGAATTTCACCATATAAGGTGAAAGATGATGTCTAAGTAAATAACTTGGAAAAGGTATAACACATTTAAAAACTTAATTTCAGGAATTACCATAAATAGTCGTTAAAATATAGTAATATTCATAAAATTGGTTAAATTTAATAACGCGTACCACAAGTGAAAACGCATTTCCAGAAATTAGTGTTATTAGGCAGTACTGTAACCAAACTAATTTGTATGCCCCTGTAAATGAATGATGAATAATACACACACCATATTCTATGGTTAGCATATTGTAGAAAACATCAGTGATATATAACAAATTCAATAATTTTTTAAATAGTGTAACATCAAACCGCAAACGACTTTTCCCCATAGAGCCAAATGTAACGAAATACTTTTAAGTATCCCTGTAAAAGAGCTGTAACTACTGCAGATTTCATTTTCAATACCGAATATACCATAATAAACCTCAATCATATACATCAATTGCATGGCTATCCAAAGAATATTTACGCGAGTCAGAGCACGGACAGACGACAGACAGACAGACAAACCGAATTCAAAAATACTTTTCAACTATGTTGGAAAGGATTAAAAAAGCGCGATATATCCAAAAGCGGGATATGTATATTCAAGAGTGTTGAAAATATTAAGAAGAGCGTTAATAAACAAGTAAACGTTTTGTGCTGGACTCCAAAACGTCATTTTATGTGCATGTTGCAATTTTATTTATAAAATGAACGATATAAATTATGGATACAGTAAACCATCGTTTACACGACGTTTTAGTGTGGTCACAATTCATTTCTATTCGCTTTAATGTAAAAAAATATCTTTTATACGACGCACAAAATCAGTTATACGTCGGGTTTTCGATTTTGTACACGATTGTTTTGTTTATTACCCGACTGCTAAGAAGGATTATGTGTTTCATGCGTATCTGGGTATGTGAATTTCTTTATACCGTGGAAACATCCCAACGGCTGGATGGATTTTTATGAATGAGGTCTCTATCGATTCGTCTTAACCGTCCGATGGTTATAGGCTAGGTTTTGTTTTTATAAATCCAAAATAGTGGCCGTAAAATACAAAATGGCGGTAGAGACGAAAAAAATATTTTACGCACTCTATTGAGTGGCATATCATTGGAAAGGTCTTTCAAAATGAAGACCATGTTTCATTGACTATTTTACAATCAGAAGCTCCGTATAAATATTAAACAACCTGGAAGTTGTGTAGGTCGGATCTCTAGCTTTACTGCAACTCTAACCTTCATAGACATCTATAGACCTCATCAAAACAGTGTTTATAGGTAGGAACTAAGAATTAAACACAACTTAAAAGTCATCAATACAAGTAAATAAAAAAATAGTTTCACATTGATGAGAAATAATTAATTCGTTCGCTTTTTACGCAGTCGGGTTTTTTGATTTTTTTAATTTAATTTTCACTTGTTTTTCTTGTGTAATTTAAGAAAAAATGAAGAAGAGTGATAATAAAAAAGTAAACGTTTTGTGCTGGACTCCAAAACGTCATTTTATGTGCATGTTATAATTTTATTTATAATATGAGCGATATAAATTATGGCTATATTATAAACAAGTTGGAAATTGCTCGTCAAACGTGGCAAATGAGGTGCGTTCGTACTATAACTAGCTTTATAAATATTTTTTTGCACCCCGTATTGTATTGAATGTATATTTTTTTGCACTTCATAAGTGCATAGTCTGTAACATCATTAAAATGCACTTGCAATAATTTTTCCCCATTGGCCGTCATGTAACGGAAAACTTTTAACTGCCCCTGTAATTAAACTATGCATCCGGTTTTCATAAAATTTGAAATGACTCTACAAAATTTTGCAGCAATTGTATTTTTGAAATTTCAGACCTTTCGGTTGGGTAGTTTTTGCTCTGTCATAATGCGAACGGACGGACAGACAGACGGACCGAACGACGACTATGGGTGCTACGTATTTATATAATTACGAAAGCACCAAATAAGAGATATAAATAAGAAACAAGAACAGTGGGTTGTCAAATCAATATTCACAGTCACAATAATTGTGTATTTTGATATTAATACTGATGGATTCAGTAAATTAAATTATTCTTTGCATATAGATATATTAATTTAAGTTTAAGAAACATTAATTGTGCTGAAGACCAAAGAAATATATATTTTTAATATTTATGTATTATAATAATTATATATTTAAAATTTCAAACCATTCGGAAGACTGTAACTTCATTAAAATGCACTTGCATTGTTTTTTTTTTCCCATTGGCCGTAATGTAACGGAAAATTTTTGACTGTCCCTGCAATTAAACTAGACATCCGATTTTCATAAGATTTGAAATGACTCGACAAAATTTTACAACAAATATATATTTAAATTTTCAGACCATTCGGTTGGATAGTTTTTGCTCTGTTATAGGCGGACGGACAGACAGACAGACGGACGGACTGAACGACGACTATAGGTGCTACGTATTTGTATAATTAAGAACACATCTAAAAAAGAGATACATCCGAATGACCAATACAACGAGGCACGTTATAACGGGACACTACTGTATATTTATTTCCAAAAAAAAAACTATTAGAAAATGTTTGTATTTATTACAGAATTAGCTCTTTAATATGAAAATGATTAAACTCCCCTCCTCCCTCCAACCGCTTTCCTTCCCTTAACAGCATTTTATATCCTAAACGGACAATTCATAAGAATCATACAAAACAATATTTGCATAACACTACGTTAAATGAAAGTAAAAGTTTAATCTAATAAGTCTACAAAGCATATAATTTATATAAGATAAACACACAACAAAACATTGCATTACATAATTAAACACTGCAAGAAAACTAACATGGGAAAAGAATCAAATGTCAAGGGTTAACAAATGCATGGAGTTACAGATTTATCAATGAATGCTTTCAGGCTCTTTAGAAATCTACCTTTTTTCCACAAAAGTATTATTGTCTATCGTCTTTAATTTGTTTGCTGTCTGACTGGCTACTAATCTATTCAGTTATAGTGAATGTATTACAGTTTTTCCTTTTAAGAGTTGAAAAGTGATTTATATAAAGAACGGTACGTTGTTTTGTTTCTTCGTTTTGTTTCTGAATTGGTGACTAAAATTTTTATGGCATACTTTTGTTTCAAGGACTCTATTTCATAGAATCACTAATTGCCAACTTTTACGCTTTTTTCTTAAGTCAAATAAGTATGTTTTAACCAGACTATTTATTTAATAAAATGGATGTTTTTTTTCCTGTTTGGTATTTTTCTCTTATAATTTTTTTAATTAATTTGATTTTTAAAAAAGCATTAAAATTTAAAAACTAAGCTTTTCTAATCATATACAGTATTTCTTCTGACAATATCCTTTTTTTTAAGTCAAATAAGCCTTTTTTACAAGACTATTTATTTAATAAAATGCATGTGTTTTTTTTTTTTTTCCTACTTGCTATGTCTCTTTTATAAAATATTTTTTTCCGTTTGATTTTTTTAAAAAACTTAAAAATTTAAAAACAAAGCTTTTCTAATCATATGTATTATTTCTGCTGTCAATATCAGTTTTCCATGCACATGTAAAACGCACTACGATGCATGAGATATGATACGAAATGTTTTTGAACAGAATTTTGTCGTGTTACATTCACATTTTGTTAAAATACATTGTTGAATTAAAAATTGCTTTCTTATGTTGTTGTTTTGTATTTTTTTACTTTCTTCTATCTTTACAAGAAGAAAGTATTGGATTCATGAAAATTTTCGAATTCCGGTTTTCGACGGATTTACACGTTTTAGGGGTCAGAGAACCCGAAAAACATGTTTTACAAAATGTCTGTCTGTGAGTCTGTCTGTATGTCTGTGTGTGACACAAATTTTGTGGGCGATCTATCTCAAGAACTAATGCACGGAATTTCATAAAAAATCATATTCAGTTAGTCCCTGATACAAATTGATGCTGATTAGTTTTTGGTGCAAATCGCTCGACAGGTGGCGCAGCTATGCTGCATTTTTTACGATTTCCGCAATGACTCTATCTCAAGAACTAATGCACGGATTTTCATGAAACTTCGGATTCAGTTAGCCCTTGATATGACTTGATGCTGATTACGTGTTGATGTAAATCGCTCAACAGGTGGCGCTGCTGTGGTGCATTTTGCACGATTCCCGCAGTAACTCTATCTCAAGAACTAATGCACGAATTTTCATCTAACTTCAGATTTAGTTAGATATTAACACAAGTTGTTTCTGATTAGGTTTTGGTGTTAATCGTCCAATAGGTGGCGCTGCTATGGTGGAATTTTCATGATTTTCGCAATAACTGTATCTCAAAAACTAATGCACGGATTTTCGCCAAACTTCAGATTCAGTTAGACTTTGACATAAGTGGTTGCTTGGTGTTTTGATGTAACATAGGTTTTGGTGTAAAGCATCCAATAGGTGGCACTGCTAGGCTGAATTTTACTGGATTTACACAACGTTAGTGATAGTCCTATCTCAAGAACTAATTCACGGAATTTCATATCTTTAGAATCCTCATGATGAGCATAGATTTCCGTTTAATTTTGGTAGTGTGATAGCGAATTTTCAAGTATTAATATGTATGAGATAGAAGAAAGTTTTGGGATTGGTACATCCGACTAGTTTTTTCTTATTAAAGAATGTTGTGAGGCTGAGCTTGAACTGTAAAAACTGGCTTTGTATTAACTTTATCTTAATCTCTTATCTAATAATCAACATCTATAATCTTAAATATGAATTTTGATTAAACATTGCCCCTCGTGGAGAAAAGTTCTTATGCTTAACGGCTGACACACCAGGAATGGATGATTTCATTTCATTTTTAGGTGCGTTCGCAATTATATAAATGCATACGTAGCACCTGTAGTCGTCGTCTGGTCCGTCCGTCTGTCCGCATGTAACAGCGCAAAAACAACCCAACCGAATGGTTTGAAATGTAATATATATATATAAAAGTTTCAGAATTTTGTCCAGTCATTTCAAATTTTATGAAAATCGAATCAATTCTTAAAAAGATATTAATGAAAGTTTTCTTCATTCTATTAAATCCAATCATGCGTAATTAATATATCCCATGATAGGTAATTATTCTAGGTTGCCATGGTGAATATTCTGTTAAATCCTATCATACATAATTAATTCAATGATATCCCATGATAAGTAATGATTCAAGGTTGCCATGGTCATTTCGTCCTATTAAAGATGGAGTCATATTATTTCCTTATTACTGAATACAGTATATATAATCGTAATAAATTTTGTATTATTGCACTTTTGCATAAGAGTGCAACAGCTGTTGCACCGAGATCTGAATATTTATAAAACTAGTTACAGTACGAAAGCATCTCATTTGCCATGTTTCACGTAGAACTTCCCGTTTTTTTGTTTCTTTAGACATAACATTTCAGATTATTACACTGTGGCGTTTTGTTAAAGTATTCTTAAAGTGTCGGAAAGTATTTAAAATTATATGCTTGACGCATGATTTTTCTTTCTTAGTTTTTTCTTTCTTTTTCTAGTTTTACATGATGATTAATGCATTTTCTGTTTGATCTGGCATTAGGCGGTATAAATAAAACGCATTTAAAATAGTTTTCAATTTCCAATTTTTCAAGTTCAAATAATGAATCATAGAAAGAATTGCTTCTCTGTTATTTCTAAGAAATTTCTAAGAAATTCCTTTTCTGAATATTGCTTCTCTGTTATTTCTAAGAAATTTCTAAGAAATTCCTTTTCTGAATATTGCTTCTCTGTTATTTCTAAGAAATTTCTAAGAAATTCCTTTTCTGAATATTGCTTCTCTGTTATTTCTTCTAACATTTTTACACTCTTTTAGGTAGCTTTCTTTACAAAAAGCTACCTATTGCAGCCGTTCGGAGGAAAGCGATTTCAAAAAATTTTGGTATATTTTCATCGATCATGACCCCCAGACCCCGAAACCACCCTCCGTTCAAAATTGATATATATATATATATATATATATCAATATATATATATATATATATATATATATATATATATATATATATCTGACCTATGTCACACTGTAACTCTCGTATTTATGAACCGATTTGGATGTAATTCGGTGTGTACATAGTACATACCAATGTCTCGACCGAGTTCGTTGGCCAGCTTCATTCGCCATTTTGTTTCAAAATGGCGGCCATTTAAAATTTTTTTAAAAATTTAAAATTTGAAATGTGGTACCAAAAAATTGAAAATGGAAAAATATTTTTTTCTTATGTATTTGACCTTTATACAAAGATTCCGGAGCAGTTTTTGTTTCGTCTATATCTTAAAAAATGGCTGAGTTATAGCATTTTGAATTTCTAGTGTGGCTGAGATTTTGAAACGTCCTGAACTTTGTCACGCGATAAAAGGCGTATTTATGAACCGATTTGGATGTAACTTCATTTGTACATAGTACATACCAATGTCTCGACCGAGTTCGTTGTCCAGCTTCATCCGCCATCTTGTTTAAAAATGGCAGCCATTTAAATTTTTAAGAAAAATTTAAATTTGAAATGTGGTACCAAAAAATTAAAAATTGAAAAAATATTTTTTTCTTATGTATTTGACCTTGATACAAAGATTCGGGAGCAGTTTTTGTTTCGTCTATATCTTTAAAAATGGCTGAGTTATAGCATTTTGAATTTCTAGCGTGGCTGACATTTTGAAACGTCCTGATATTTGTCACGTGATAACAGGCGTATTTATGAACCGATTTGGATGTACTTTGGTGTGTACATAGTACATACAAATATCTCGACCGAGTTCGTTGGCCAGCTTCATCCGCCATCTTGTTTCAAAATGGCGGCCATTGAAAAAAAATTTAAAAATTTAAAATTTAAAATGAGATACCAAAAAATTGGAAAATGGAAAAGATTTTTTTCGTATGTGTTTGACCTTAATACAAAGATTCCGGAATAGTTTTTGTTTCGTCTATATCTAAAAAAATGGCTGAGTTATAGGATTTTGAATTTCTATTGTGGCTGACATTTTAAAACGACCTGATTTTTGTCACGCGATAACAAGCGTATTTATGAACCGATTTGGATGTTACTTGGTCGGTACATAGTACATACCAATGTGTCGACCGAGTTCGTTGGCCAGCTTCATTCGCCATTTTGTTTCAAAAGGGTTGCCATTTAAATAAAATTAAATTTAAAATTTAAAATGAGGTATTAAAAAATTGGAAAATGAAAAAGATTTTTTTATGTGTTTGGCCTTGATACAAAGATTCCGGAGCAGATTTTGTTTCTGAAAATTTGTTCTTTTGTTTATATCTTAAAAAATGGTTAAATTATAGCACTTTGAATTTCTAGTATGGCTAACATTTTGAAACGATCTTGTATTTGTCACGCGATAACACACGTATTCGCCTATTTCCATGTAAGAAGGCATGTGGATAGTATACATCAACATCTCAGCCAAATATAAGTTACTTTAAATAAAAGCAGCTTGGATAAAGCTGACTAATTTCGTGAAATTCTCATTCATAATGACTTAGTATTGATAAAAATTAGTATTGAATCTCCTATATTCGGTTTCCACTAAATTGAGCTTCGTGTGTTTGAATAATTTAAGTTGGCTTTTTTAAAATAAGGAATTTGAAAGCTACCTCTTCCTCCCGGCACTGGCCGGAAGGACTTTTATTTAACTCAACATGGTTTTTACTTTCTTTATCTTCAACAGCAGAAAATATTGTAATCGAAATTTTTTTCGACTTCTGGTTATCGACGGATTTACACGTTTCAGGGATCAAAGATCACAAAACATGTTCATACAAAATATCTATCTGTCCGTCTGCCCATGTCTCGCCATTGTACTATCGAAAAAAGTATAAAGTTATGCATACAATTGAACCTAATGTTTTGTATATGTTTTTGGCTATGGCCAGCAGGTCCTCCTTCAATTTGGAAAAATTATGCCAAAAGGAGGCGCTATAATAGCGATGTCTGTGTCATTATCAATGTTGCTCCATCTGAAAGGGTATGAAGTTATGCATGGAATTGAACCAATTTTTCAATTCCTACTATTAGCTCACACTCTCCCTATATTTATTTATATATTTATATATTTAATTTCAATTTATATAATTATTTTAATTTATATAATTATTTTAATTTCAATTTATATATTTAATTTTCAACCGTTAATAAAATACTCATTATTCATCTATCAGGTTGAAATAAATTTTTTTAAACTTGTACAGGATGACAATTGATGTTAATAAAGTTTTTTCAAATATTAATTAATTAATTAAATTTTAATTAATTAATTTTAGTTTTGCATGGGAAACAAAATGGCCGCCATTGGTTACTGAATTTCAATGAAAGTATTTTCAATAAGGGTTACCATAGGGGGGGGACCCTGTTCTGTCGCCAAATACCGCCAAGTTTGTCGCCAACTTAGCGATATATCGCCAAATTTGGCGGCCAAAATGAGTCGCCAAAAGTGACGCCAACTTGGCGATATCTGTAATATTTCGCCAAATTCCCATAGAGTTCCATTGTAAACCTACTTGCTTATAGAAAATCAACAAATTGAGATATTTTAATGCAACAAAAACTCATATTAGCTTGATTATATTAAATTTTTTGATGGCCTAAGTAGGAATTGACTTTAAAAACAAAATTTTTATATTACTTGTTTTGTGTATGTTTTTGGCAAGTCCAGCAAGTCCTCTCTGAATTTGACGAAATTCTGCCGGAAATGATCGATGTAATAGCGATTTTCATGCCATTTTCTTTATTGTACCACCGAAAAGTGTATGAAGTTATGCAGAGAATTTAACGAAATTTTTTGTGTATGTTTTTGGCTATGGCTAGCAGGTCCTCTCTGAATTTAAAAAATCCCTGCCGGCTCGACCTACAGGCGCAGGTAGATTTCGAAGTTAAGTACTAATTTCACCAACAAAAACTAAATCATGATTAGAGATAAACCCACTTTAATAATTTTATCTTACCGCTTTTGACGAGTTTTTAAATTAATTTTCATATAAGAGCTGGTTTTATCAGAATCATGTTAAGGCTCTATTCAAAAAATATTTTTCACATGCTCAACAACTCAAAATTTTCTGATACATTTTAAGATTCATTTTTAAAAGGAAAACATGAAACTTGCTGACGTGCTTTTTAAGAGATTTATAAGCGGCCTATGTTTTTATTTTCCATTCAATTAATTAGAACTTGATTTATAGACAATTATTTTCTCAATAGGACCATATTTTTGTTTCCAAACAATCGCTTCGAGAAATTCGATTCAAAATGCCTACTTTGACGTCATTTTTTAAAATATGTTCTGCCTCTATCAAAAATTCGACCATTACGGCACATTATATAGTTTCTGAATGAGAGAACCTACCAATTGGATGCGTTTGAAAGCAAAAATGAATTTAAAAATAAACCGGAAAATAAGCAGTTTGGATTTGAGTACATCCTTAATACGATATTTTTTTCTTCAATCTCTATGCATTTTTAATTTGTTTTTGCTGTAAGAATTGGTCCTATCAAACACTTGTTAATATAAAAATTGTTGATAACATTAAGAAGATATATAATAAATTCATGTGGATTTGATATCTTGCGAATTGACAAGGTTACGTGTTTTTTCTTCTTCAACCCCCATTTTTTGTTTTCGTTTTTATTTATTTATTTATTTTTTTTTTTTTTTTTTTTTTTTTTCGGTAAAAATTGGTCCTATCAAAAACGTGTCAATATAAAAGTTGTAGATAATATTAAGATAATTTATAATAAATTTAAATGGATTTAATATCTTGAGCATTGACGAAGTTATGAATTTTTTTCTCCTTAAAACCTTTTTATTTTTTTTTCGTCCCTTTAGCCCATTTTTAGTTTTATCAAACTAGGGGCTCTGCCCCCTACGAGCTACGCCCGCCAACCCAAGTTCAGGCACACCAAAATCCAAAAAGCACGCTAATTTGATCGACTTTAAAAATATTGAATTAAAATTTAAAAAAAAAAAAAAAAAACAGTAGCGATCTCTCTGTAAACGGGTTTCCATTCGTTTTCCTTGGATTGGGGATTTTTAAGGCCAAATCTGCTGCTGTTAAGAGATACAATGGCTTTTCTCGTATTTAATTTAAAAAATTAGTTAAACTGGTACTTCTTAGTTATCCCGTCGACCAATTTCGCCAATTTATATAAATCGCCAAACCACTCGCCAAATTATACACATTGACATAATTTTTATTTTAAATAACGAAAGAACAAATAAATTAGTAAAACATTAATAAAAATACAAATAAAACGTCGAATTAATGGTTTTATTGGCCATTATTGGCATTTAATCTTGCAATTAATTAATTAATGGCAACCATTATTGGCATGCAATCTTACAATTTGGCGACAGTAATTTGGTCGACGGATAACTAAGAAGTACCGTTAAACATTTGAAAATAAGCTAATGTAAAATGAATTAAGTAAACAGTGTCATTGTCTCCTGATATCTTTTAACAGCGCTATAAGATAGTTCTTTTAAATAATTCATTTTAAATGTATCGTTTCAAATCTGACGTAATTTACACCAAAGTTTTATTTCTCTTATTAATATTCACGTGAAAATACTTTTGTTGCTAGAAGGAAACATTATTTGCGCTGTCTTCGAATTCACGATAATAGTTGAAAAGATTCTCAAAATATCTCGCTCAAATATATTTTTCAATTTAAATTGTTTTGCTATATTTTTTGTCATTTTAAATATGACGTAATTTCCTCACATTACAAGTTTTAATGCATAATAATGATTTTTTTTTTATTTTAAGATTTCGTTTCTCTTTTTTAAATTCAAGTGTAAATATGGTTCGGCACAGATGTCATTGGCGCAATTTTTTTCTGACGCCAATTTCATATACGCAACGGGTACTTAATTGGTGCTGAAGTGTCGTTAATTTGCTTGATATGGTAACCCGGATGTTGTTGTTTATGCTATTGATGTTTTCGCCAAATGGGCGTCGGAAAAAAATTGCGCCAATATGGGGCGTATATGACATCTGTGCCTATGGTTCTTATGACGTAATTTTCCTGCTTTTAACATGTAATCATTTAATTCTAATTTTAAAGTTTTTTTTCTGTTTGTAATAGTCACGTGTAAATAAATTTTTAATTTGAAGTAAACATTATTGTTTATGCTATTGATGTTTTCGCCAAATGGGCGTCGGAAAAAAATTGCGCCAATATGGGGCGTATATGACATCTGTGCCTATGGTTCTTATGACGTAATTTTCCTGCTTTTAACATGTAATCATTTAATTCTAATTTTAAAGTTTTTTTTCTGTTTGTAATAGTCACGTGTAAATAAATTTTTAATTTGAAGTAAACATTATTGTTTGCGCTGTTTATACAACTGGCAACAGTTTAAATTAATAACATTTTCTAAAATTTGTAAAACATATCTCTCGAAATGCTGAACATTTGAATTTAAAATTGAAATAAAACCTCAAAAAATGAGCCAAATAAGAAAAAAAAATGCAATCTCCACACCGGGAACTTATAACGTATAAAATGATCTAAAAATGATTAAATTCTCATGTATAGTTTTTGCTCCAATAAAACTTTTTTAATGGAACGATTTTGTCCAACTTTAGCATTAAATATATCTTAAAATAATTCTTCGATTTGAAAACTGTCTGCATCAGCTTGTTTATCAAACATTTATCTATAATATCACCGATTTTCATATTTTCGTA
This sequence comes from Maratus speciosus, assembly GCA_963932465.1. Classification (NCBI taxonomy): domain Eukaryota; kingdom Metazoa; phylum Arthropoda; class Arachnida; order Araneae; family Salticidae; genus Maratus; species Maratus speciosus. The sequence continues at coordinate 49,954,700 of OZ010786.1, read as the reverse complement.
TGCAACAATTTTTTTAATATTAACGATGAAAGGCCATGCTTAAGCATTCAAATTGGATGCCGATCTACCCGGAATATCTACGCAGATTTTCATTGGTGCATTTCCAAATCAAAACTTTTTTTTATATATAGAAGGAAATCTGTCATCCATAAATTTTTGGCCCATTTTTTAGAAGTAATAATAACTTTAAACTGAGACGATATGTATTATACGTTATGGGTTTTTTTTTTTTTTTCACAAATCCCTTCCCTATTTCCACCTCTTGGTCCGATTTTGCCCATTAACGAACTTGACCGTGATTTTATGCCCATTCATTTTATGTATCAGTTTAGAAAACATTTGAGCAGAATGATGGAAGTTATCGTGCCCATAAAAAATTGACATATATATAGATAGCAGTGGCGTGGCGTCCGGTCATCTGGATGCGGCGATGACCAAGCAATATTTTAAAACTCTTAATAAGCTTTTAAAACTCTACGATCCAGTTTTAGCAGAACATTTGGAGTTCATGTATAAGTGAAGGTAAGATTTAAAGTTTCTTTTTTGAACATTCAACCATTGAATTTTAGAGTTAATAATTTTTCACCACAAACTTAAATAATTGCGATGACCACCGAAAATTTTCACGCCACGCCACTGATAGATAGATAGATAGATAGATAAAGTTTTTTACTGGGGGTGGTTTTGGGTTCTATGGATCATGATCGGTGTAGATCTGCAAAAAATTTTCCGAAATTCCAACATAGGGGAGATTGCAATAGGTATAGTATTTCATACGAAATCTACCTAAAAAATTCTGCCGGAAAAGGTTGATGTAATAGCGATTTTCATGCCAGTTTCTTTATTATACCATCGAAAAGTGTATGAAGTTATGCATAGAATTTAACGAAATTTTTTGTGTATGTTTTTTTTTTTTTTTTTTTTTTTATGGCCAGCAGGTCCTCTCTGAATTTAAAAAAATTCTGCCGGAAAGTGTCGATGTAATAGCGATTTTCATGTCATTTCCTTTATTGTACCATCGAAAAGTGTATGAAGTTATGCATAGAATTGAACGAAATTTTTTGTGTATGTTTTTGGCTGTAGCCAGCAGGTCCTCCCTGAATTAAAAAAAAATTTTGCCGGAAAGGGTTGATGTAATAGCGATTTTCATGCCATTTTCTTTATTGTATCATCGAAAAGTGTATGAAGTTATGCATAGAATTGAACGAAATTTTTTTTGTATGTTTTTGGCAATGGTCAGCGGGTCCTCTTTGAATTAAAAAAAATTCTGCCGGAAAGGATCGATGTAATAGCAATTTTCATGCCATTTTCTTTATTGTACCATCGAAAAGTGTATGAAGTTATGCGTAGAATTGAACCATATTTTTGTTGTATGCTTTTGGATATGGCTAGAAGGTGCTCCTTGAATTTGGAAATATTCCGCCAGAAAGGGGCGCAGTGATAGCAATTTTTGTATAATTTTCTCGATTTTTCGTTGTTCTATTGTCCATCGGCGGCTCGTGCAGCGACGGGTACAAGCGTCCTGCTGAGCCGGCTATTCGCAAACAGCTTATGAGAACAGAATAACGAAAAACTATTGATTTTGATAAATGTCATGATTGAGATTAACTCATTTTTACTCTGCCTAATTGACTGAAGCAGAAAAGTACGGTTAAAATCAAAATGGGCATAATATTGAACTAATAATATTGGAGTATTAACATCTGTAACGACATTTTGAAATTATTAATATGTATGAGATATAAGAAAGTTTTAGGATTGTCACATCCAACTAGTTGTACGTAAATATGGAATTTTACAATCGATTTTTTTACGATCGATTACAATCGAAATGCTAGAACTACAAAAAATATGTACAAAAATGTAAAAGGCGTGTTCCCGATAGCAATGCAACTTTTTAATATTTTTAGAACTTAATTATAAATTAATACATTAATTTTAAGGCATTTTTCAATTAGGCAGCCACAGGTGATAAATCGCCAAATATTCTCTGTAATCCGTACTATTGTATGAGAGTTAAAAAAATAATAGATTTAATTATGTGCCAAGAAATGCTCGCCGAGATATGCCAAATCCCTGGGAAACTGAAACAACGAAACATTTTAAAAATAAAAAGTAAAAAATTAATTATAAAAAAAAAAGAAGAGTGTAATGTTTAAAACAAAACACGCATTTATCGTTTATTAGTTTAATATTAATTAGTTTACAATGGTACATTGAGAAACCAATTTAGAAATCCTAAAAATATAGTTTAAATAATGTTTGCTTTTTCTTTCCTGGTGAAAAGAAACACAACAAAATTTAGATATTTTTTAATAAATTCACTTGTTTGCGCTTTCTACCAGACCTAAAAAAAGCAATAAATTTTTCATAATCGAGTTCGTTTACTCACAAGACCAAAATAATGGACATTTTTGTGAAAAAACATGAATTGCAGCCAAACAATTGGGCGCAATTTTCAAGATGAATATTGAATGTTTATAAAAGTGTATTTTAAAAAAATATTTCTACTTTTATACTTATTTAACATGTAAATTTCTATTTTAATAAAAAATATTTTTATAGACGAGATTTTGTTATACGAATTGAATTTTCCCAACTGAGCGAAAACCTTACAAAACCGGGATTTGAACCCAGAACCTTTGACTTGCATTGCCAATGATCTACCGTTAGAGCTACATAGGCCGGCAACCGCCCGGCCTATTTCACCAAAATAACCGTATTGGCAGTAGCATCTGGTCTGCGATGTAAGATAGTTCAACAGAATATACCGAAGGTAATGTAATTCCATTAAAGGATGGGAATGTAGATAAATTCCTTTTTTTAATCATACTGATTGACAGAGATATCATAAGATATTAATACAAGGAAATTATTCCAGACAGAGACATTCGCCTTGCATACAATATTTCAAATGAAAAACAAATTTCAAATTTCAAAGTAATTGCTTAAAAGGCATTTTCATTTGAAATATTGTATTGTAATGTTGTCTCTCTCTGGAATAATTTCCATGTATTAATATAATTTCTATCGATGCTGGATTTAATTATGTTTCGTGTTTGTACCAGGTCGGTGACTCACGATAAATATTCCATCTTGTGCTGCGTTTGTAGCCTTGCCAACATATAATAGTGAGAAATTTTCCGAGCTAGGTATCGTTCCAAGTGGTTTAGTCGGTAGAACGTCAGTGCGCTATACTGATGGCCCGGTTTCGATTCCTGGCTTGGAATATTTTTCAGTATGTTGGCCTTTGCGCCTTTTAAGCAATTACTTTGAAATTTGAAATTTGTTTTTCATTTGAGATATCATAAGAATTGAACTTTTCCAACTGTGAGCAAAAATGCCTAAGTCGGGATTCGAACCCAGAAATGATCTACCGATTGAGCTACCTGATCGAAAACCGCGCTCAGTTGGAAACATCGTATGATATCATTGCCAATCAGTATGATTGAGAAAAAAAATTGTGATTCTTTGTTTCCATTATTTAATGGAGTTTCAATGATTGCGATATATTCTGTTGAAATGTCTTTGACAGACTAGATGCCAGTTCCAATAGGTTATCTGAGCGAAATGTTCTCGCCTGTTATTTACTCAGGTAGCTGAAACGTAGATCACTGGTAGTGTAAGTCAAAGATTCTTGGCTCTAATCCCGGCGTGGGCATTTTTTACTCTCAGTTGGAAAATTCAGTTCGCACATGATATCTTTGCCAATCAGTACGATTGAGGGAAGAAAATGGAAATTTTATTAGCTGTATTTTTTCTCATACAATCTTCAACATATTCTATCAAGTTTTTATAACCTCTTTTAAGGTATCCAAATATTAAAATATTTTTGTACAACTTGTGTTAAGTAAAAGCTTTTTCATATCAACTTTTATTTTTTAAATGTAGTTTGCACCACAGGTGAAGTATTAATTGAACACGTATAAATAAATATAAATAAAGATTAAGCAAAACTGAAAACAAACAAGTTTACAAACAAAATAAAGCTCGTCTAAACGAAAATGTTTTGAAAAACTAAGTGCTGGAGAGTTAAGCACTGGAATGAGAATATAAAAAAAAAAATCAGAAAAAGCAAATGTCAAGTGTTAACAAATGCAGATCTTTACAGATTTTCGAAGAAATTCTTTCAAGCTCTTGTACAAATCCACCTTTTTTTTCGAAAAAGACAGCATGCTTAATTTACTTTAAAATAAATGCATAGGATAACGAAATTTATAAAAAGGATATGATGTTCTTTGATTTCTCTGTTTTTGCTTTTAAGGTGTTTAACCTACACGGTAAAAATGGATGTTTCTTAATCTAGAAAAATATAATATAGCACGAACGAAAATATTCATAAACCTCTTCCGAGTTACACGCGATTCTAAAATTCTAATTCTTGCTTTTAAGATGTTTAACTTAAACTATAAAAAAAGATGTTTCTTAATCTAGAAAAATATAATATAGCACGACATAAACCTCTTCCGAGTTACGCACAATTCTAAAATTCTGATTATTGCTTTAATATGTTTAACGTAAACTGTAAACTAGTATGTTGTGGTCATCACAAAATCTTCTTCTATATAAATCACGTCAATTAAATCATTTAAATAGTGCAAGAAATTATACCCATTTACCACCCATTCATATCAAAGTATATCTGAATTTGAAGTTTTAGGAAAATTCGTGCTTTAGTGCTTCAGATAGAGCTACAGCGGAAATTCTAAAAAATATAGCATAGCAGTGTTACCTATTGAGCGATTTACACCAAAACATAAACAGCACTAATCGATATCAAGATACCTGATCCTGAATCTGAAGTTCGTTGAAAATCCAAGCATTAGTTCTTGAGATAGAGCTATTGCGGAAATCGCACAAAACAGCATAGCACCACCACCTGGTGAGAGATTTACACCAAAATGTATAAAACTTCAATTGATGTCAAGGAATAACTGAATCTGAAGTTTGATGAAAATCCGTGCATTAGTTATGGATATTGAGCTATTGCGGAAATCATAAAAAATGCTGCATAGCAGCGCCACCTGTTGAGCGATTTACACCAAAAACTAATCAGTTCCAGTTTATATCAACGCCTAACTGAATCTGAAATTTTGTGAAATTCCGTGCATTAGTTCTTGAGATAAAGCGCCCACAATTTTTTTTTCACATACAGACTCACAGAGTGACAGAGTGACGGAATGACTGAGTGACAGAGTGACCGACAGACTCACAGACAGACATTTTCTGAAAACCATCAAATCGTGTTCAGGACATTCTAAAACGTATAAATCCGTCGAAAACCGGAAGTCGAAAATTTTCACGAATCCAATACTCTCTTCTTGTAAAGATAGAAGAAAGTAAAAAAGACAGATGTTTCTTAATCTAGAAAAATATAATATAGCACGAACTACAATATACACAAACCTCTTCCAAGTTATACACGATTCTAAAATTCTGATTGTTGCTTTTAAGATGTTTAACGTAAACTGTAAAAAAAAAAGGCAGATGTTTCTTAATCTAGAAAAATATAATATAGTACGAGCGAAAATATACATAAACCTCTTCCAAGCTACACACGATTCTAAAATTCTAATTGCTGCTTTTAAGACGTTTAACTTAAACTATAAAAAAAGATGTTTCTTAATCTAGAAAAATATAATATAGCACGACATAAACCTCTTCCGAGTTACGCACAATTCTAAAATTCTGATTATAGCTTTTAATATGTTTAACGTAAACTGTAAAAAAAGACAGATGTTTCTTAATCTAGAAAAATATAATATAGCACGAACTAAAATATACATAAACCTCTTCCAAGTTACACACGATTCTAAAATTCTGATTGTTGCTTTTAAGATGTTTAACTTAAACTGTAAAAAAGACAGGTGTTTCTTAACCCCGTGAGGGACAAGCAATTGCGTTTGTGTAATGCTGAATTCCCACCGGAAAATTTGAAAATTCTTATTACTAAATAACTATTTTCTCTCAACGTTATAAAAGTAAATCTTAGTTAAAAAAATTCCTGGTGCAAATCTTAATTAAACTTAGGTGGGATATAATATATCCCACCGCCTGTGAAGGGGTTGATCTAGAAAAATATAATATAGCACGTCATAAACCTCTTCCGAGTTACACACAATTCTAAAATTCTGATTGTTGCTTTTAAGATGCTTAACTTAAACTGTAAAAAAAGTCAGATGTTTCTTAATCTAGAGAAATGTAATATAACCACGTACGAAAATATACATAAACCTCTTCCGAGTTATACACTATTCCGAAATTCCAATTGTTGCTTTTAAGATGTTTAATTTACTTTGTAAAAAAATACAGATGTCTCTTAATCTAGAAAAAAATAATATAACCTAGAACGAAGACAAATTAAACCTCTTCCGAGTTATACACAATTCTGAAATTCCGATTGTTTCTTTTAAGATGTTTAACATACTTTGTAAAATAAGACAGATTTTCTTAATCTAGAAATATATAATATAGTCACAATCGAAAATATACATGAACCTCTTCCGAGTTACACGATTCCGAAATTCCGATAGTTGCTTTTAAGATGTTTAATGTACACTGTTAAAAAAAGGCAGATGTTTCTTAATCTATAAAAATATAATATAGCACGAACGAAAATATACATAAACCTCACCTGAGCTACACATGATTACAAAATTCCTATTGTTGCTTATAAGCCATTTAACGTACACTATAAAATAATGCAAATGTCTCCCAATTTAGAACAATATAATATAGCCGCAAACGAAAGCATACAGAAACCTCTTCTGAGTTACACACGATTCCGAAAGGCTTTCTTTACTTTTAGAAACCTGAGAAACCAATATGTCTTCGAGATTTAAAGAAGCCTTTATAAAAAGAAAGTTTCTTTTACTGACACTGATTTTCGGAGAGGTTTCAGTGTATTTTTTGTAGTGCAGTACTAAGTTTTCTCAACTCTAAATCTAGGTTTTTCGGATGCTATCAATTGGTTTCTAATGATAAAGTAGGGTTTTCGGAATCGTGGGTATCTCGAAAGAGGTCATTGTATATTTTTGTCAGCGGTTGTGTTTTATTTTCAAAGATTAAGAAAAATTTGTATTTCTTACAGTGTATAGGCTTTAGATTAAGCTGAAAAGGTATTTACAAAAATTTATATTATGTCATCTATCTTATATAATTATCTTTATGTTTTTAAGGATTTTTCTAACATTTTATTCAAAAATTCTTTAATATTAAAATAATTTTTAGCTTTGAGAGCTAATGTGCCCGCAGGTTCTGTATGTACGTATGTAGGTACGTATGTATGTACGTAACGCGATAACTCTCGATAGAAATATCCGATTTCCTTCAAAATTTGGATATAGGTTTATTTTGATAAGGTGCTTCCCTGATTAGTTTTGTGGGTTCATTTGTTAAATACAAAGGATGGAAACGGGGGCTAGTCTCCCCCTTAATTTAGCTAAATGGGTTAGCAGAATTATATGATTTGCTTCAAATTTGGTATACAGGTTTATTCTGATAAGGCGCTACCCTGATTAGATTTGGAGGTTCATTGGTTAAGTATAAAGGGAAGAACAGGAGGCTAATCCCCCCTTTATTCAAATAAATGGATTTTTCATGCAGAATTATCCGATTTGCTTCAAATTTCGTATACCGGTTTATTCTGGCAAGGCGCTTCCTTGATTATATTTGGAGGTTGATTGGTTAAGTATAAAGGGGGAAACGGGGAAGGGGGGGGGCTTTCCCCCTTAATTTATTTTCCGAGGGAAATTATTCTTTGAAATAATTATTGTACAATTAATGTGAATAGCCTGTGAGCTCAATGCCATCAGTTTAACTGGACGCTTTTCTTTTTATTTAACACTTTCCAACTTAGTTTGAAAGCGTTTATGAATTCGATTTATCTGTTCGTGTTCTAACTCGCATAAATACAGTCAAATTGTCATGAAACTGATATATGTTATTGGAGTTTACCATGGCATGTTAAGTATTGAAAATGAAGTGTGCAGCGCTTACGATTCATTTACAGGACACAAGGAAATCGGAAATTGTAGAATAGAAATTTTATTCTGCTACGCATTTAATTGACTTTATTAGCTTGACAAACGGAATTTTTTATTGACACTTTTAACATACTACGTAATACACATACAAATCTGTGGATCATATGCAGGAACCTACAAAAAACTCGGATATTTTCAGACTATTGGTGGTAATTGCAGTAATTGGGTTTTCAACTGTGTTATGCATTTTCTATAAATTGTTTATTTAGCCTCTTCAGTTCCGAAGCTAAAATAATAATACAAATGCTTAACATTATTCATTGGTTTTTTCCAAACAAAATGACATCATAAATGACAGAAAAAAATATCATTTCTGAAATTGATCCTTTAGGCGCTTAGTAATTTAGGTTCAAAAATAAGGATATAAAACTACAAACCCCCTTAAAAACATCAATTTAATAACCATTAACCTAAATTAACGCAATCACAAATTTAAGAGCTTTAAACAAGTAAATAATCAGCAAATCCTCAAAAACTTTTATTATAAGTTAAATACTTAAAATTTTCTCATTTTCTTGGTCATACTCTCTTTTGAGCATTTTTAGGCATTTTGCAAACTCAGATGAAAATAATATTTATTTTATGTGGAATCAGCTTAGATGCTGCCATTTATTCGTTTGCTTTGAATGCAAAAGATATTCAGCTATTAAGAAGTGATGTGAAAATGTAAAAAAAAAAATCGAACATTTTTGATTTTATAAGGAAAAGAATAGAGGTCACCGTATGGGGACCCAGGGACCGAAGAGGTTAGACATATTTCACCTTAATAAACTGTGAAATTTTATTATAGTATCCTGAATGTGTTCGAAAGTGCTACATAATCTATTCTGGATGCATGATTTTTCTTTCTTGTTTTATTTTATTACCATCCGATATGCTATTTCTTTCGACCAGCAATTAAAATGTCGTCTCTAAAAAATAACATTCCGTTGCAGAAGCTATTCGTAAAATAAAGCAGATGTATCATTGTACTGTTAAATACTGATAATCTTTATTGCAATATTTTAAACGTCTAAGCATTGCACATTGTCAATTTTTATACCGCCGTACAGGGGGGAAAAAGTACTTTTAAATGGAATTGTTTGAAAATTGCGTCTCAATTTATTTTTGAGGCCTTTTTTTTTTTTTTTTTTTTTTTTTTTTTTGTAGTTTTTAACGCCATTTTATTTAAATCTGGCAACTGAAGTACCCCATTTGTATAGAAAGTAAAGGAAAAATAGTTAGAAAATGGTATATTATTATATCTTTTGATTACCATTTTCCCATAACAATGAAAAAAATTGCAATTAAATTACGTGCTATGTTGAAAAAATATAAATTTACGATATTTGATTTAAAAAAATGCAGCTATTACAAACTATATTTAATTTTTTGTATCCCTATTAATGCGACAAACATATGAATCATTATATCCTTTTTTCTCGAGTTTCTTAAATGACTACATCGCCATTTTTTCGCTGGATTTGTGTATTATTCTGCGATAGTGACGTCATATACATACTTTTCTGTAGATGTTGCTTGATTGGATTGTAAATATGGAATTCTTCAGAAGATACGAATGACGTCACTTTATATAAAATAAAAGCATGTTTTTTACGTCTTCAAACTGAATTGTGCTTTGTACTATCTATATTTATACATTTTGTTTTTTGCTTTTTCATCGGGGGCGACACTAAATTCTGAAAAAGCAGAATTCCTGTTTTCCAGTTTTTATTTATTTTTTAATCTTTTCCTGGAGTTCGTTTAATTTTAAATGTTTTTTTTTCCTTTTTTTCCTTTATTTTCTACTAGAAAATAAACTTTAATTTAAAATCGTATGGAAAATCAAATAAGATTGGTTTTTAAAGAATATCAATGTTTACCAAACAATTCTACCAAACAAAACAAAAAAAATTACATTGAAAACTAGAGAACAAGCAAGAAAACAAAAGTGCATTCTAAATTAAATATTTCATAAATTAAACTTTGTAAGAATATAAAAATGTCATAAAACACAAATGTCAAATGTTAATAAATACATCTTACAGATTTATGCAAGAATTCTTCAGCGCACTTTTACACATCCATCTTTTTTTCTTCCTTTTATTTTATTTCCAAACAATATTCTTTAACACAGGATTAATTTACTTATTTTCTTGTTTGTTATTAAACAAAATAAGAGTCATATGTTAATGTAGTTAGTATTTTTTTCGTTACAAAATAAACATTAGAGCCAAATCATCTAGAAAATCAAATAAGTTTACCTTAAACAAAAATCACTATTTAAGAAATAACTCAAACAAAACTAAGAAATTTCAGCAACGAGAAAGTGTATAGAAAACAAAATGTGTTCATAATTAAATACTGCAACAATACACATCAGAAGAAAAAGTCAATTCTTAACAAACACAGAATTTACAGGAAAACTTTTTCAGTCTCTTTTAAACATCCATCTTTTTTACGAAAAAATGCTCTTTAACTCAGGGTTGTTTTACTTATTTTCTGGTTTATTAATTTTTAAAAAATGAACCATAGATTTCTGTAAATTTTGCTTTTCTGCTGCAAAGTAAACACTGATCCATATAAAAAGAAAAGCAAATCAGATTAGTTTAAACCAAAAAACAGTAGTTGACAAATAACACTAGAAAACAAAAACTCCTTAAAGAAAATTGTAAGTCAGACGTGACAAAGGATGTGCGTTCGTACTATAACTAGCTTAATAAATATACAAATCTTGGTGCAAAAGCTGTTGCACTCTTATGCAAAAATGCATGAATACAAAACTTATTACGATTATATATATTAAATTCATTAATACGGAACTAATATGTCTCCATCTTAAATAGGACGTAATAATTAAATGTTGTCAAAAAAAAAAGAAATGTTGGATGAAACACAAATGATAACAAATGTTTTTATTATTTTTTTTAACTACAAAATAAAACATTTTAATTGTAAATCCTGTAAGAAAAAAAAATTAAATTAGTTTAAACCTAAATCAATACTTATCTAGCTACTTCTTGAAATAAAAATTCCTAAATCATCTTTAGTACTTTACCAATTTATTCATATATTTGTGATTTCAAATTTATTATATATGGATATATATATATTTGTGAACTTTAGCCATTTGGGAATAAGTTCTACAAACATCCAATTTTCTTTTCCTGTTTATTTTATTAATTAATTATTTTTTATGTTTAATTGTAATTTTAATATATATATATATATATATATATATATATATATATATACATATTAGGTAGCTTTCATTACAAAAAGCTACCTATTGCAGCCGTTCGGATGAAAGTGATTTCAAAACATTTTGGTATATTTTCATCGATCATGACCCCCAGACCCCGAAACCACCCTCCAATCAAAAGTTGATATGTATATATATATATATATATATCAATATATATATACAGTCGAACCCCGCTATAGTGAACTGTCTGCGGACCCAGCAATATGTCCACTATAACCGATGGTTCATTATATCCAGATTCTTTGAAAAAAAATATTTTTTGGCACATGGTATAGTATTGTTAAAATACTGATTGCAATAATACGCAATTTTCTTACAAATTATTAACTAATTAAATAGATAATAAATCAAATATTAAAAAGGAAAATAGTTGCTTACTAAAACTTAATTTTATTTTTGCATTGTATGGAAGAAATTAGTGATGTTTGATTGAAAACAATTCAATTTTATGTAGAGTTCATCAATTTTCTTATGAACAATTAGTAAAGAATCCAAGATTTCTGGTTCACATTTTCTGTAGAAAAAAAATGTTCAGGATATTCGCTGACGATTTCACTTCCGAGATAGAAGGAGTCGAAATTTCAAGTTCTTCTTCAACAATTTCTTCTAGTCTTCTTCAGCATCATTCTTTTGTTTAACTTCAGATACAATGCCATAATCTGTAGGGGTACCAGAAGTGTACACTTCATCATCGCAAGATTCGAAGTGCTCAGTAACGTCCCTTGGAAAAGTGCTCACAATATGCTTTTCCAGTCACAGAGCTATTGGTAAGTCGTCTTCTTTCTCCACGTTGGCATCTTTTCCTTCCAACAACCCAACAACACATTCTTCGAAATACCTGAGCTTCGGAAACAGCTGCGGATTGTTGCTGATGTCACCTGTCTCCATGACTTTAGCAACAGAAGGATTCTTCCCAAAAGAGAGATGTTGTATTCCGAGTTCTTCTCTTCGTAGTTCTCTAAAACACGCATCATTAGTCGTTTCCTATAGTGGGACTTCAGGTTGCGAACAACGATCTGGTCAATGGGTTGCAGCACAGAAGTCGTATTTGAAGGGGGGTGGGGGGGGGATCGAGCTTAATGCACATTAGATTTTCTAGGAAGGAATAAGCTGTGCAATTAATGACAAGGGGAACAATTTTACGTTTTTGTTCCAACAAATAATTGTCCCATTGTCGAAGTTCTTCTTCAAAAACATTGGAAGTCATCCAAGATTTTTGATTGGCTTTGTAGTTGACGGGCAGTTTTTTTTTTTTTTTACATTTTTAAAACACCTCGGCTTTCGGGATTTACCTACGACACTTAATTTTCGCTTTTCTGAGTCGTTCATATTTGCACATACAAGAAAAGTTATTCTCACTTTTGAAAGATTCCCGTTAGTGCACTTTACTCCTTTAAATTTTAACGACTGGTTGAGAGTCATTTTGTAAAACAATCCAGCTTAGTAAAAATTAAAGATATCCTTCTCTTCATAATCCTAGATTGCATCCGCCCACATTTGAGCAATCCACGTTTCCACATCCGATGCACAAACACTTGCTGCTTCACAAAAAAGTCCTTCCGAGCAGTGCCGGGAAAAGAGGTAGCTTTCATATTCCTTATTTTAAAAAAGCCAACTTATATTATTCAAACACACGAAGCTCAATTTAGTGGAAACCGAATATAGGAGATTCAATAGTAATTTTTATCAATACTAAATCATTATGAATGAGAATTTCGCATAAATAGTCAGCTTTATCCAAGCTGCTTTTATTAAAATTAACTTATATTTGACTGCCAAATTCGGCGATTTCTTAAAGTGTCTGCCATTTTAAGACAACATGGTGGATGAGGCTAATCAGTGAACTTGGTCGAGACCTTAGTAAGTGCTGTGCACATGCTCACTCACATCGGAATCGATTGATATATACGAGTGCTGTCGCAGGCAAAAAATCAGATTTTTCAAAATGTCACCCACATTAGATATTGAAATTGATATATCTGTGCCATTTTTTAAGATAAAGACAAACAAAAAATGCTCCTGAATCGTATATAACGATCAAATACTTAAGAAAGAAACCTTTTTCAATTTCTAATTTTTTTTTGCACCTCACTTTAAATATAATTTTTTTTTAATTTAATGGCCGCCATTTTGAAACACGATGGCTGATGAAGCTGGCCAGCGAACTTGGTCGAGATATTGATGTATACTATCCACATGCCTTCTTACATCGAAATAGGCGAATACGTGTGTTATCGCGTGACAAATACAAGATAGTTTCAAAATGATGATGCTAGAAATTCAAAGTGCTATTATAATTCAACCATTTTTTAAGATATAAACAAAAGAACAAATTTTCATAAACAAAACCTGCTCCGGAATCTTTGTATCAAGGCCAAACACATAAAAAAAATCTTTTTCATTTTCTAATTTTATAATACCTCATTTAAAATTTTAAATTTATTTTTTTTAAATGGCAACCCTTTTGAAACAAGATAGCGAATGAAGCTGGCCAACGAACTCGGTCGAGACATTAGTATGTACTATGAACAGACTAAGTTACATCCAAATCGGTTCATAAATCGCGTGACATTATCGCGTGACAAAAATCAGGTCGTTTTAAAATGTCAGCCACAATAGAAATTCAAAATGCTATAACTCAGCCATTTTTTTAGATATAGACAAAACAAAAACTGTTCCTGAATCTTTGTATTAAGGTCAAACATATATGGAAAAAATCTTTATCATTTTCCAAATTTTTGGTATCTCATTTTAAATTTTAAATTTTTTTAATTTTTTTAAATGGCCGCCATTTTGAAACAAAATGGCGGATGAAGCTGCACAACGAACTCCGTCGAGATATTTGTATGTACTATGTACACACCAAGGTACATAAGAAAAAAATATTTTTTCAATTTTCAATTTTTTGGTACCACATTTCAAATTTAAATTTTTCTTAAAAAATAAAATGGCCGCCATTTTTAAACAAGATGGCGGATGAAGCTGGCCAACAAACTCGGTCGAGACATTGGTATGTACTATGTATAAACGAAGTTACATCCAAATCGGTTCATAAATACGCCTTTTATCGCGTGACAAAATTCAGGACGTTTCAAAATGTCAGCCAAGCTAGAAATTCAAAATGCTATAACTCAGCCATTTTTTAAGATATAGACAAAACAAAAACTGCTTCGGAATCTTTGTATAAAGGTCAAATACATGCGAAAAAAATATTTTTCTATTTTAAATTTTTTGGTACCACATTTCAAATTTTAAATTTTTTTTAAAGTTTTAAATGGTCGCCATTTTGAAACAAAATGGCGGATGAAGCTGGCCAACGAACTCGGTCGAGACATTAGTATGTACTATGTACACACCGAGTTACATCCAAATCGGTTCATAAATACGAGAGTTACAGCGTGTCAAAGGTCAGATATATATATATGGATATATATATATATATATATATACATATATATATGTGTGTGTCAATTTTGAATGGAGGGTGGTTTCGGGGTCTGGGGGTCATGATCGATGAAAATATACCAAATTTTTTTTAAATCGCTTTCCTCCGAACGGCTGCAATAGGTAGCTTTTTGTAATGAAAGCTACCTAAAATCTTTCCACAATAAATATTGTTCCGTTTTTTAGGTAGCTTTCATTACAAAAACTACCTATTGCAGCCGTTCGGAGAAAAGCGATTTCAAAAACTTTTGGTGTATTTTCATCGATCATGACCCCCAGACGCCGAAACCACCCTCCGTTCAAAATTTATATATATATATATATATATATATATATCCATATATATATATATATATATATATATATATATATATATATATATATATATATATATATATCCATATATATATATACAGGGTGATTCAGCTCGTCGGTGACAAACTTTAAGGATCGATAGAGCACACCTAGACGAACATTTTTGAATAGGGAATGTAGGGTCCCTGACGCGATGGTAAGGCGCTAGGCGCTTTCGAAAATTTGGGTGCCGAAATTCGAAACGTCATAAAAACTAGGGAAATGGTTAGATTTTCTTGCTTGTTGCGTCGAAATGATTCTGTTTGTTTAGACTTTCTTCAGTACCAATTTGATAAGCGTATCTCTTAAAACATGGATAGGGGGCGCTGCAGACTTTGGAGAGCTAGACAACAACTTTAAGCCCGTTATTTTGATAATTTAACACATGCTCGCCAAAGTTTATATTCTAACTTAAAGTTTGAACCCAAAAGTAGAGCCCTGCAAAAAGCGTAAGAGCCGGAATAAAATGTCAAAGTACAGGGTGGTCGAAACTCGAAGGCTCCTAAGAGATAAACAAACAGATTTCTTGACTTATGGCCTGCATTTTCATGATTCTGTTTGCTGGGGCTCTCTGAAACTCAGTTGAACGGTACAAAAAGAAACATCGATAGGGGGCGCTTTGGGCAAAAAACATAATTCGTTGACATTTCGGACGCTAACTGGAAACGGGGCGCTACGATCAGTTAGTAATAATGAAAACACATTTTCTACCTCTGCTCAACACTTCTGAATAAATTTAGACCAAAAACATCAATGATACTGGAAATTTATTTACAAAAAATAACACTACAGAAGATGCTCGAAATTTCGACCTTGGGCCATGATGCAGGCTTCGCACCTCCGTCGCATTGAGGAGTGTGTGTTTCCAACAATGCCAGGAGTATCTCTGATCTGCCCTGCAGCTGCCACAATGCGCGCCACAAGTTCTTCAGCACTGCTGACAGGTGTATGGTATACCTCGGCCTTCAGGTAACTCCAAAGGAAGAAATCCAAGCAGGTGAGGTCTGGTGATCGGGCAGGCCAGTGAACTGGACCCCACGCCCGATCCACCGCTGGCCATACCTTGCGTTTAGATGGAGACGCACGTCGTTCGTGTAATGGGCCGGAGCTCCATCGTGCTGGAACCACATCTGGCGACGCGAACCTTCGGGTACGTGCGCCTCATCCAGAAGCTGCGGCAGCACTTGATCCAGGAAAATCAGGTAATTTCCACCTGTCAGCCGTTCAGGTAACAAATAAGGGCCAATGAGGCAATCCCCCAGAATGCCGGCCCACACATTTACTGAGAAACGCTCCTGGGCTGCTCGGCTTCTGGTTTCATGTGGATTTTCATCACACCACACATGACTGTTGTGGGCGTTCCACATTCCCTCCCGGCTGAAGGTGGACTCGTCCGTAAACAAAATGCTGTTTACAAAACGGGGATCCCTGGATCTCATCGCCAAGTACCATCTTGAGAATTCCACTCGAGGGCCAAAATCCTGCTCTCTGAGCAACTGCACCCGCTGGATGTGGTAGGGGTGCAGATTCCGGGAACGTAAGATGCGCCACGCAGTTGCTTGCGAAATGCCAACATGTCTGGCGATATCTCTCGTGCTAAGACCTGGGTTGTCCTCAACCAGGTTAAGCACAGCCTCTTCGTTGTCGGGGGTGCTCACTGATCGCTCCCGTTCAGGCCTGCCTCCGTCGAAAGATCCTGTTGTGGACAACCTCTGGTGTACTCGAGCGAAGAAGGCATGGCAGGGGATTTGCCTGTTGGGGTAACGCTCGGCGTACAACCGCTGAGCGGCTCGTCCATTACAACCAGCAGCGCCATACGCCAAATGCATGTCAGCCACTTCAGAGTTTGTGTACCGTTCCATCCTACTACCGATCTGCAGACAAGTAACCCGAAGCTTAAGTAGGTACCGCACGTTCAAAAGACGTGTCTGCGCATACAACTACGTCATCTCGCGTTTTCGTCTACGCATTACGTATCTTTTGCATATCGATATGGTACGATATCTTTTGCATAAATCAGCAAAAAGCACCTTATGTAAATTTTATTGCGCGCATTGTGCATGATTGAAACCAGCTATGTTTGTTAAAAAAAAACAAACAAACTGCAGTTTTAATAGCTTCTTATGATAAGTAAATTACTCTCTTGTTTTGTTTCTAACTGATCGTAGCGCCCCGTTTCCAGTTAGCGTCCGAAATGTCAACGAATTATGTTTTTTGCCCAAAGCGCCCCCTATCGATGTTTCTTTTTGTACCGTTCAACTGAGTTTCAGAGAGCCCCAGCAAACAGAATCATGGAAATGCATGCCATAAGTCAAGAAATCTGTTTGTTTATCTCTTAGGAGCCTTCGAGTTTCGACCACCCTGTACTTTGACATTTTATTCCGGCTCTTACGCTTTTTGCAGGGCTCTACTTTTGGGTTCAAACTTTAAGTTAGAGTATAAACTTTGGCGAGCATGTGTTAAATTATCAAAATAACGGGCTTAAAGTTGTTGTCTAGCTCTCCAATGTCTGCAGCGCCCCCTATCCATGTTTTAAGAGATACGCTTATCAAATTGGTACTGAAGAAAGTCTAAACAAACAGAATCATTTCGACGCAACAAGCAAGAAAATCTAACCATTTCCCTAGTTTTTATGACGTTTCGAATTTCGGCACCCAAATTTTCGAAAGCGCCTAGCGCCTTACCATCGCGTCAGGGACCCTACATTCCCTATTCAAAAATGTTCGTCTAGGTGTGCTCTATCGATCCTTAAAGTTTGTCACCGACGAGCTGAATCACCCTGTATATATATATATATGGCCTATGTCACACTGTAACTCTCGTATTTATGAACCGATTTGGATGTAATTCGGTGTGTACATAGTACACACCAATGTCTCGACCGAGTTCGTTGGCCAGCTTCATCCGCCATTTTGTTTGAAAATGCCGGCCATTTAAAATTTTTTAAAAAATTTTAAATTTGAAATGTGGTACCAAAAAATTGAAAATGGAAAAATATTTTTTTCTTATGTATTTGACCTTTATACAAAGATTCCGGAGCAATTTTTGTTTCGTCTATATCTTAAAAAATGGCTGGGTTATAGCATTTTGAATTTCTAACGTGGCTGACATTTTGAAACGTCCTGAATTTTGTCACGCGATAAAAGGCGTATTTATGAACCGATATGGATGTAACTTCGTTTATACATAGTACATACCAATGTCTCGACCGAGTTCGTTGGCCAGCATCATCCGCCATCTTGTTTAAAAATGGCGGCCATTTAAATTTTTAAGAAAAATTTAAATTTGAAATGTGGTACCAAAAAATTGAAAATTGAAAAAATATTTTTTTCTTATGTGTTCGACCTTGATAAAAAGATTCGGGAGCAGTTTTTGTTTTGTCTATATCTTAAAAAATGGCTGAGTTATAGCATTTTGAATTTCTAGCGTGGCTGACATTTTGAAGCGTCCTGATTTTTGTCACGTGATAGCAGATGTATTTATGAACCGATTTGGATGTAATTCGTTGTGTACATAGTACACACCAATGTCTCTGTTGGCCAGCTTCATCCGCCATCTTGTTTCAAAATGGCGGCCATTTAAAAAAATTTTAAAAATTTTAAATTTAAAATGAGATACCAAAAAATTAGAAAATGAAAAATATTTTCTTTGTATGTGTTTGACCTTAATACAGAGATTCCGGAACAGGTTTTGTTTCGTCTACATCTAAACAAATGGCTGAGTTATAGCATTTTGAATTTCTATTGTGGTTGACATTTTAAAACGACCTGATTTTTGTTACGCGATAACAGGCGTATTTATGAACCGATTTGGATGTAACTTGGTCTGTATATAGTACATACCAATGTCTCGACCGAGTTCGTTGGCCTGCTTCATTCGCCATCTTGTTTCAAAAGGGTTGCCATTAAAAAAAAGTAATTTAAAATTTAAAGTGAAGTATTAAAAAATTGGAAAAATGAAAAATTTTTTTTTGTGTGTTTGGCCTTGATACAAAGATTCTGGAGCAGTTTTTGTTTCTGAAAATTTGTTCTTTTGTTTATATCTTAAAAAATAGTTGAATTATAGCACTTTAAATTTCTAGCATGCCTAACACTTTGAAAAGATTTGTCACGCGATAACACACGTATTCGCCTATTTCGATGGAAGAAGGCATGTGGATAGTATACATCAATATCTCGACCAAGTTCGCTGGCCAGCTTCATCAGCCATCGTGTTTCAAAATGGCGGCCATTAAATTAAAAAAAAATTATATTTAAAGTGAGGTGCAAAAAAAAATTAGAAATTGAAAAAGGTTTCTTTCTTAAGTATTTGATCGTTATATACGATTCAGGAGCATTTTTTGTTTGTCTATATCTTAAAAAATGGCACAGATATATCAATTTCAATATCTAATGTGGGTGACATTTTGAAAAATCTGATTTTTTGCCTGCGACAGCACTCGTATATATCAATCGATTCCGATGTGAGTGAGCATGTGCACAGCACTTACTAAGGTCTCGACCAAGTTCACTGATTAGCCTCATCCACCATGTTGTCTTAAAATGGCAGACACTTTAAGAAATCGCCGAATTTGGCAGTCAAATATAAGTTAATTTTAATAAAAGCAGCTTGGATAAAGCTGACTATTTATGCGAAATTCTCATTCATAATGATTTAGTATTGATAAAAATTACTATTGAATCTCCTATATTCGGTTTCCACTAAACTGAGCTTCGTGTGTTTGAATAATATAAGTTAAATTTTTAAAATAAGAAAAATGAAAGCTACCTCTTCCTCCCGGCACTGGCCGGAAGGACTTTTTTAAACTATCCAGCCATCCGCCAGGACACACAAAGCCGTTTTATCCGAATCTTTCGGCAAACTCATTCGCTGTAATTTGAAGTATGGGTCCGGTCAAAGGAAGATTCTATCCCGCTAAATGGTGAACCATTTTAACAGAGCTTCTTCTACGTTTTCCCTTTCAGCCCCGGTTGTTTCTTCGAGGAATCAAAAATTTTTCCGTGTGCACAAAGAGTCGCACCGCGGTTTTCACATATGCACTGTAAAAAAAAAACTCTGAAACGTTTCTCTACTTGGTGGGGCAGCAATGTGGCCCAACGGTTCTGTTATGTTTCCGCCTATTTCGTTCAGATTTTCGTAACGTTTCCGCATATTTCGGTCAGATATTCGCAAAAGGTTTCCGCATATATCGGTCAGATATTCGGAAACGTATCCGCGTTTTTCAGTAGAATATTCAGAAACGTTTCTGTAAGCTTCTGAAATGTTTCTGGATATTTCGGAAATGTTAGTGTATATTTCGGATATGATTGTGTACATTTCAAATATGTTTGTATATATTTCGAATATGTTTGTGTATATTTTGGATATATTTGTGTATATTTCTTAAATGTTTCTGTGCGTTTAGGAAACATTCCTGAATTATGTCATATATTTTTTTATTTAAGGAAGTAATAAGCTTTTTAAAAAGAATTAATACTATCCGATGGAATCTTATTGCATAATAGTTTTAGATTTACTATTAATCATTTGTTGCACATACAAAGTTAAATAACTCTTTCGAAATATATACTCTTGTCCATGAATCTATAATAGATATTATATATTATATATTTGATTAATGAATAATAATGTAATTTTAGTATTAGTAAAGTACAAATAGAACTATTTATACGTTTTTTCAGCTTTTCGTTTTGAACTTATGTTCTAATTCACAACTTTTGAAATGATGAAATGCATCGTTTATATGACCGAAGAAATTGATAATTTCACTTCTACTAATGCGTTTTATCTTCGTTTATGAATTACATATTTGTAAAAAGACAATATTGAAAATTTGATTATCTATAAATAATTCTTTTTTAAAATGCGGACTCATGACCTCTATCCTGTAAATAAATACTTTATGAAAACGTTTAATTTCACTATATATAAATAGTTGGATTCTTTTATACCTTTAAATTTTTTTTTCCCTATAAAAAGATACACTATTTAAAAATGATTAATATCTGCGATTAATTACTTTATTTTCATGAATTGTATACTAATAAATTGATACATTTTCTCAGGTTATCTCAGCACTTTTCAAGTTATACAAATAAAATAAATACTTTTAAAGAAATATATTTAAAGCCATGACAATTGTAAAACAATATATTAAAAATGTACTTACAAATAAATAGACAAAGCTTTTTCAAAAATATATCTATTTATAAATATTAAAATCACGAAAATAAATTAATTACTCAACAGATATGAAATATTGTGAAATAATATTCTATAATTATGAGATTAAAAAAACAAATATTAAAAAGTATAAAAAAAAATCCATTATTTTCGTAGGGAAATTAAAATTTTCAAAGTATTTGCAGGATGGAACTCACGAGTTCGAATTTTTAAAAAAGAATTTTTTTATAGAACTATAAATCAAATTTCAATAAGATCTTTTTTACAAATATATGATTCATAAACAAATAGGAATAAACGTATAGTATAAGTGAAATCATGCATTTCTTCAGTCGTATAAACGATGTATTTCCTCGTGAAATGGAACATAAGTTCAAAACGAAAAGATGATAAAAACATATAAACAGTGCTGCCTGTACTTCACTAACACTAGTATTCAGGGTTCGTACGCTTCAATGACCTTTTACAAGAGTTTTCGTAAAGCAATATTCGCTATATTTAAAGAAGAAAAAATCTATCTTCAGATGTACCAAGCAGCACTTTACGTAATTTCTGGTTCGAAAACACCTAAGATCCCTTGATGCGTACGAATCCTGTTATTATTCGTTAATCAAATATATCTTATATCTATCATACATTCAAGGACAACACTATATATATCGAACGAGTTATTTAACTTTGTATCTGCAACAAACTACAAGCAGTAACGCTAATATTATTATTCAATAAAATTCAATCGAATAACATTAATTGTTTTAAAAAAGCGTATTACTTTCTTAAATAAAAAAATATAAAACAAATGCTTACTTTCTTCAAAATATCCGTTACGTCTCTTCATTACTTTCAACCACAGAACAATAAAAGACACGTGATCATGACGTTTGTAGAACGTATTGGACATGTGCAGAAAATCCGAATATTCGCATTCAAATACTTTACACGAAAATGAGAGTAATATTTCCAATTTAATAAGTTACCCAAAGAGAATTCATAGTTTACACTACATTTTCGGAAACATTTCCGCTATGGACTGTAACGTTTATGATTTTTTTTACAATCTATTCGCTTCAAATACTTTACACAGAAATGAGAGTAATGATTCCGATTTATTAAGTAACTCAAGAAAATCAATAGTTTACACTACATTTTAGGAAACGTTTACGCTATATACTGTAACGGTTCTGATTTTTTTTTACAGTGTGTTTGGAACCGTAGATTTAGACAAGGAAAATTCCTTGCATAGTGCCAATTCATTGGTTCCATCTTCAAAACGTTTAATCAATTATTTTAATCTTATTGTCAATCGAAAGTGATTCCTTTTTACGGAATTCGCCATTTTAACGTAATTTTAGCTGCTCTTGAAAAAACGTCATCTCAAATCAACCATAAGGTTTATGAAGAAAATCACTGTAAAGCGGGGGACATTATTGGAATGTTCGATTATACTGTGGGGCAGGTGAAGGAGTTAGCAAGTAAACACCAGATACTTATACCTAGAATTAGGGAGGGGCGAAAAAGGTAGGTTTGTTCCTGGAATGGGAAAGAAGAGGCGTTTGCTGTTTAAGGCTCCGCTGCACTGAAACTCCCCGATCACGAAATCCCATGCTAACCTATGGGAAAACTTTCAAGCACGATCACTCTTTACCCAAAATAATTATTAAAATACCGTTTTCACCATCAGAAAGTAGACGTCAGATGCCGATGATGTGCGTTTTTAAAAATCATCTCCGTAAATTTTATGTACATGAAAAATTCCTATAAACTTTGAAATTTCCTTTTGATTAAATTCTATCATCTTCTTAAAAATACTTAAAATGTACGGAGATAATTATTAAAAACGCACATCATCGGCATCTGACGTCTTCTTTCTGATGGTGAAAACGGTATTTTAATAATTATTTTGGGTAAAGAGTGATCGCGCTTGAAATTTTTCCCATAGGCTAACATGAGATTTCGCGATCGGGGAGTTTCAGTGCAGCGGAGCCTTAACAACTTGTTCGCCCTAGTTTAAAGAGATGAGCGTGAACGAGTGAAATTTGACACAATGTTAAGGAATGCCATTATTTACAGTCGCAATTAGTGCAAGTTTAAAATTGAAGAACTGAAAAAAAAATCTGGGGAAATAAAATTTGAGTCCACTATAAACGAACTACCAAATTCTCTGCTGTCCACTATAAGCGTATAAAATAACATTAGTTAAATGGGAGTTCGGACGGGACCGCTAAAAATGTTCACTACATCCAAGTGTTCATTATATCCCGTGTTCACTATAGCGAGGTTAGACTGTATATATATATATATATCTGATCTTTGTCACACTGTAACTCTCGTATTTATGAACCGATTTGGATTTAACTTCGTGTATACATAGTGCATTCCAATGCCTCGACCGAGATCGTTGGCCAGCTTCATCCGCCATCTTGTTTCAAAATGGCGGTCATTTAAATTTTTTTTTTAATTTTTAATTTAAAATGTGGTACCAAAAAATTTAATATTGAAAAATATTTTTTCTTATGTATTTGACCTTGATACAAAGATTCCGGAGCTTTTATTGTTTCGTCTATATCATAAAAAATGGCTGAGTTATAGCACTTTGAATTTCTAGCTTGGCTGATATTTTGAAACGACCTGATTTTTGTCAGGCGATAACAGGCGTATTTATGAATCGATTTGGATGTACCTTGGTGTTTACATAATACGTACCAATGTCTCGATCGAGTTCGCTCGCCAGCTTCATCCGCCATCTTGTTTCAAAATGGCGGACATTTAAATTTTTTTTAATTTTAAAATTTAAAATGAGGTACCAAAAAATTGGAAAATGAAAAAGATTTTTTGTTGTATGCATTTGACCTTAATACAAAGATTCCGGAACAGTTTTTGTTTCGTCTATAACTAAAAAATTGGCTGAGTTATAGCATTTTGAATTCCTATTGTGGCTGACATTTCGAAACGACCTGATATTTGTCACGCGTTAACAGGCGTACTTAAGAACCGATTTGGATGTAAGTTGTACATAGTGCATACCAATGTCTCGAACGTCGTTGACCAGCTTCATTCGCCATCTTGTTTCAAAAAGGCAGCCATTTAAAAAAAAATTATAATTTAAATTTTAAATGAGTTATCAAAAAATTTAAAAATGAAAAAGATTTTTTATGTGTTTGACCTTGATACAAAGATTCCGGAGCAGTTTTTGTTTCGTATACATCTTAAAAAGTCCTTCCGGCCATTGCCGTCAGGAAGAGGTAGCTTTCATATTCCTTATTTTAAAAGAGCCAACTTATATCATTCAAACACACGAAGCTCAATTTAGTGAAAACCGAATATAGGAGATTCAATACTAATTTTTATCAATATAATGAATGAAAATTTCGCGAAATTAGTCAGCTTTATCCAAGCTGCTTTTCTTTAAAGTAACTTATATTTGGCTGCCAAATTCGGCGATTTCTTAAAGTGCCTGCCATTCTAAGACAACATGGTGGATGAGGCTAACCAGTGAACTTGGTCGAGACCTTAATAATTGCTGTGCACATGCTCACTCACAACGGAATCGGTTGATATATACGAGTGCTGTCGCATGCAAAAAATCAGATTTTTCAAAATGTCACCTACAATAGAAATTGAAACTGCTATATCTGAGCCATTTTTTAAGGTAAAGACAAACGAAAAATGCTCCTGAATCCTTATATCAAGGTCAAATACTTAAGAATGAAACCTTTTTCAATTTCTAATTTTTTTGCACCTCACTTTAAATATATATATTTTTTTTTAATTTAATGGCCGCCATTTTGAAACAAGATGGCTGTTGAATCTGGCCAGCGAACTTGGTCGAGGTATTGATGTATACTATCCACATGCCTTCTTACATCGAAATAGGCGAATACGTGTGTTATCGCGTGACAAATACAAGATCATTTCAAAATGTTAGCCATGTTAGAAATTCAAAGCGCTGTAATTCAACCATTTTTTAAGATATAAACAAAAGAACTAATTTTCAGAAACAAAAACTGCTCCGGAATCTTTGTATCAAGGCCAAACACATAAAAAAAATCTTTTTCATTTTCCAATTTTTTAATACCTCATTTTAAATTTTAAATTTAATTTTTTTTTTAAAGGCAACCCTTTTGAAACAAGATGGCGAATGAAGCTGGCCAACGAACTCGGTCGAGACATTGGTATGTACTATGTACAGACCAAGTTACATCCAAATCGGTTCATAAATACGCCTGTTATCGCGTGACAAAAATCAGGTCGTTTTAAAATGTCAGCCACAATAGAAATTCAAAATGCTATAACTCAGCCATTTTTTTAGATATAGACGAAACAAAAACTGTTCCTGAATCTTTGTATTAAGGTCAAACATATATGGAAAAAATCTTTATCATTTTCCAAATTTTCGGTATCTCATTTTAAATATAAAATTTTTTAAAATTTTTTAAATGGCCGCCATTTTGAAACAAAATGGCGGATGAAGCTGCACAACGAACTCCGTCGAGATATTTGTATGTACTATGTACACACCAATGTACATAAGAAAAAAATATTTTTTCAATTTTCAATTTTTTGGTACCACATTTCAAATTTAAATTTTTCTTAAAAAATAAAATGGCCGCCATTTTTAAACAAGATGGCGGATGAAGCTGGCCAACAAACTCGGTCGAGACATTGGTATGTACTATGTATAAACGAAGTTACATCCAAATCGGTTCATAAATACGCCTTTTATCGCGTGACAAAATTCAGGACGTTTCAAAATGTCAGCCAAGCTAGAAATTCAAAATGCTATAACTCAGCCATTTTTTAAGATATAGACAAAACAAAAACTGCTTCGGAATCTTTGTATAAAGGTCAAATACATGCGAAAAAAATATTTTTCCATTTTAAATTTTTTGGTACCACATTTCAAATTTTAAATTTTTTTTAAAGTTTTAAATGGTCGCCATTTTGAAACAAAATGGCGGATGAAGCTGGCCAACGAACTCGGTCGAGACATTAGTATGTACTATGTACACACCGAGTTACATCCAAATCGGTTCATAAATACGAGAGTTACAGCGTGTCAAAGGTCAGATATATATATATGGATATATATATATATATATATATACGTATATATATGTGTGTGTCAATTTTGAACGGAGGGTGGTTTCGGGGTCTGGGGGTCATGATCGATGAAAATATACCAAATTTTTTTGAAATCGCTTTCCTCCGAACGGCTGCAATAGGTAGCTTTTTGTAATGAAAGCTACCTAAAATCTTTCCACAAAAAATATTGTTCCGTTTTTTAGGTAGCTTTCATTACAAAAACTACCTATTGCAGCCGTTCGGAGAAAAGCGATTTCAAAAAATTTTGGTATATTTTCATCGATCATGACCCCCAGACCCCGAAACCACCCTCCGTTCAAAATTTATATATATATATATATATATATATATATATATATATATCCATATATATATATATATATATATATATATATATATATATATATCCATATATATATATATATATATATATATATATATATATATCCATATATATATATATATATATATATATATATATATATCCATATATATATATATGTATATATATATGGCCTATGTCACACTGTTGCTCTCGTATTTATGAACCGATTTGGATGTAATTCGGTGTGTACATAGTACACACCAATGTCTCGACCGAGTTCGTTGGCCAGCTTCATCCGCCATTTTGTTTGAAAATGCCGGCCATTTAAAATGTTTTAAAAAATTTTAAATTTGAAATGTGGTACCAAAAAATAGAAAATGGAAAAATATTTTTTTCTTATGTATTTGACCTTTATACAAAGATTCCGGAGCAATTTTTGTTTCGTCTATATCTTAAAAAATGGCTGGGTTATAGCATTTTGAATTTCTAACGTGGCTGACATTTTGAAACGTCCTGAATTTTGTCACGCGATAAAAGGCGTATTTATGAACCGATATGGATGTAACTTCGTTTATACATAGTACATACCAATGTCTCGACCGAGTTCGTTGGCCAGCATCATCCGCCATCTTGTTTAAAAATGGCGGCCATTTAAATTTTTAAGAAAAATTTAAATTTGAAATGTGGTACCAAAAAATTGAAAATTGAAAAAATATTTTTTTCTTATGTGTTCGACCTTGATAAATAGATTCGGGAGCAGTTTTTGTTTTGTCTATATCTTAAAAAATGGCTGAGTTATAGCATTTTGAATTTCTAGCGTGGCTGACATTTTGAAGCGTCCTGATTTTTGTCACGTGATAGCAGATGTATTTATGAACCGATTTCGATGTAATTCGTTGTGTACATAGTACACACCAATGTCTCATCCGAGTTCGTTGGCCAGCTTCATCCGCCATCTTGTTTCAAAATGGCGGCCATTTAAAAAACTTTTAAAAATTTTAAATTTAAAATGAGATACCAAAAAATTAGAAAATGAAAAATATTTTCTTTGTATGTGTTTGACCTTAATACAGAGATTCCGGAACAGGTTTTGTTTCGTCTATATCTAAAAAAATGGCTGAGTTATAGCATTTTGAATTTCTATTGTGGTTGACATTTTAAAACGACCTGATTTTTGTTACGCGATAACAGGCGTATTTATGAACCGATTTGGATGTAACTTGGTCTGTACATAGTACATACCAATGTCTCGACCGAGTTCGTTGGCCTGCTTCATTCGCCATCTTGTTTCAAAAGGGTTGCCATTAAAAAAAGTAATTTAAAATTTAAAGTGAAGTATTAAAAAATTGGAAAAATGAAAATTTTTTTTGTGTGTGTTTGGCCTTGATACAAAGATTCTGGAGCAGTTTTTGTTTCCGAAAATTTGTTCTTTTGTTTATATCTTAAAAAATGTTGAATTATAGCACTTTAAATTTCTAGCATGCCTAACACTTTGAAACGATTTGTCACGCGATAACACACGTATTCGCCTATTTCGATGGAAGAAGGCATGTGGATAGTATACATCAATATCTCAACCAAGTTCGCCGGCCAGCTTCATCAGCCATCTTGTTTCAAAGTGGCGGCCATTAAATTTAAAATAATTATATTTAAAGTGAGGTGCAAAGAAATTAGAAATTGAAAAAGGTTTCTTTCTTAAGTATTTGACCTTGATATAAGCATTCACGAGCATTTTTTGTTTGTCTTTATCTTAAAAAATGGCTCAGATATAGCAGTTTCAATTTCTAATGTGGGTGACATTTTGAAAAATCTTATTTTTTGCCTGCGACAGCACTCGTATATATCAACCGATTCCGATGTGAGTGAGCATGTGCACAGCAATTACTAAAGTCTCGACCAAGTTCACTGGTTAGCCTCATCCACCATGTTGTCTTAAAATGGCAGGAACTTTATGAAATCGCCGAATTTGGCAGCCAAATATAAGTTATTGTAAATAAAAACAGCTTGGATAAAGCTGACTAATTTCGCGAAATTCTCATTCATAATGATTTAGTTATGATAAAAATTAGTATTGAATCTCCTATATTCGGTTTCCACTAAACTGAGCTTCGTGTGTTTGAATAATATAAGTTGGCTTTTTAAAATAAGGAAAATGAAAGCTACCTCTTCCTCCCGGCACTGGCCGGAAGGACTTTTTTAAACTATCCAGCCATCCGCCAGGACACACAAAGCCGTTTTATCCGAATCTTTCGGCAAACTCATTCGCTGTAATTTGAAGTATGGGCCCGGTCAAAGGAAGATTCTATCCCGCTAAATGGTGAACCATTTTAACAGAGCTTCTTCTACGTTTTCCCTTTCAGCCCCGGTTGTTTCTTCGAGGAATCAAAAATTTTTCCGTGTGCACAAAGAGTCGCACCGCGGTTTTCCCATATGTTTGAAACCGTAGATTTAGACAAGGAAAATTCCTTGCATAGTGCCAATTCATTGGTTCCATCTTCAAAACGTTTAATCAATTATTTTAATCTTATTGTCAATCGAAAGTGATTCCTTTTTACGGAATTCGCCATTTTAACGTAATTTTAGCTGCTCTTGAAAAAACGTCATCTCAAATCAACCATAAGGTTTATGAAGAAAATCACTGTAAAGCGGGGGACATTATTGGAATGTTCGATTATACTGTGGGGCAGGTGAAGGAGTTAGCAAGTAAACACCAGATACTTATACCTAGAATTAGGGAGGGGCGAAAAAGGTAGGTTTGTTCCTGGAATGGGAAAGAAGAGGCGTTTGCTGTTTAAGGCTCCGCTGCACTGAAACTCCCCGATCACGAAATCCCATGCTAACCTATGGGAAAACTTTCAAGCACGATCACTCTTTACCCAAAATAATTATTAAAATACCGTTTTCACCATCAGAAAGTAGACGTCAGATGCCGATGATGTGCGTTTTTAAAAATCATCTCCGTAAATTTTATGTACATGAAAAATTCCTATAAACTTTGAAATTTCCTTTTGATTAAATTCTATCATCTTCTTAAAAATACTTAAAATGTACGGAGATAATTTTTAAAAACGCACATCATCGGCATCTGACGTCTTCTTTCTGATGGTGAAAACGGTATTTTAATAATTATTTTGGGTAAAGAGTGATCGCGCTTGAAATTTTTCCCATAGGCTAACATGAGATTTCGCGATCGGGGAGTTTCAGTGCAGCGGAGCCTTAACAACTTGTTCGCCCTAGTTTAAAGAGATGAGCGTGAACGAGTGAAATTTGACACAATGTTAAGGAATGCCATTATTTACAGTCGCAATTAGTGCAAGTTTAAAATTGAAGAACTGAAAAAAAAATCTGGGGAAATAAAATTTGAGTCCACTATAAACGAACTACCAAATTCTCTGCTGTCCACTATAAGCGTATAAAATAACATTAGTTAAATGGGAGTTCGGACGGGACCGCTAAAAATGTTCACTACATCCAAGTGTTCATTATATCCCGTGTTCACTATAGCGAGGTTAGACTGTATATATATATATATATCTGATCTTTGTCACACTGTAACTCTCGTATTTATGAACCGATTTGGATTTAACTTCGTGTATACATAGTGCATTCCAATGCCTCGACCGAGATCGTTGGCCAGCTTCATCCGCCATCTTGTTTCAAAATGGCGGTCATTTAAATTTTTTTTTTAATTTTAAATTTAAAATGTGGTACCAAAAAATTTAATATTGAAAAATATTTTTTCTTATGTATTTGACCTTGATACAAAGATTCCGGAGCTTTTATTGTTTCGTCTATATCATAAAAAATGGCTGAGTTATAGCACTTTGAATTTCTAGCTTGGCTGATATTTTGAAACGACCTGATTTTTGTCAGGCGATAACAGGCGTATTTATGAATCGATTTGGATGTACCTTGGTGTTTACATAATACGTACCAATGTCTCGATCGAGTTCGCTCGCCAGCTTCATCCGCCATCTTGTTTCAAAATGGCGGACATTTAAATTTTTTTTTAATTTTAAAATTTAAAATGAGGTACCAAAAAATTGGAAAATGAAAAAGATTTTTTGTTGTATGCATTTGACCTTAATACAAAGATTCCGGAACAGTTTTTGTTTCGTCTATAACTAAAAAATTGGCTGAGTTATAGCATTTTGAATTCCTATTGTGGCTGACATTTCGAAACGACCTGATATTTGTCACGCGTTAACAGGCGTACTTAAGAACCGATTTGGATGTAAGTTGTACATAGTGCATACCAATGTCTCGAACGTCGTTGACCAGCTTCATTCGCCATCTTGTTTCAAAAAGGCAGCCATTTAAAAAAAAATTATAATTTAAATTTTAAATGAGTTATCAAAAAATTGAAAAACGAAAAAGATTTTTTATGTGTTTGACCTTGATACAAAGATTCCGGAGCAGTTTTTGTTTCGTATACATCTTAAAAAGTCCTTCCGGCCATTGCCGTCAGGAAGAGGTAGCTTTCATATTCCTTATTTTAAAAGAGCCAACTTATATCATTCAAACACACGAAGCTCAATTTAGTGAAAACCGAATATAGGAGATTCAATACTAATTTTTATCAATATAATGAATGAAAATCTCGCGAAATTAGTCAGCTTTATCCAAGCTGCTTTTCTTTAAAGTAACTTATATTTGGCTGCCAAATTCGGCGATTTCTTAAAGTGCCTGCCATTCTAAGACAACATGGTGGATGAGGCTAACCAGTGAACTTGGTCGAGACCTTAATAATTGCTGTGCACATGCTCACTCACAACGGAATCGGTTGATATATACGAGTGCTGTCGCATGCAAAAAATCAGATTTTTCAAAATGTCACCTACAATAGAAATTGGAACTGCTATATCTGAGCCATTTTTTAAGGTAAAGACAAACAAAAAATGCTCCTGAATCCTTATATCAAGGTCAAATACTTAAGAATGAAACCTTTTTCAATTTCTAATTTTTTTGCACCTCACTTTAAATATATATATATATTTTTTTTTTATTTAATGGCCGCCATTTTGAAACAAGATGGCTGTTGAATCTGGCCAGCGAACTTGGTCGAGGTATTGATGTATACTATCCACATGCCTTCTTACATCGAAATAGGCGAATACGTGTGTTATCGCGTGACAAATACAAGATCATTTCAAAATGTTAGCCATGTTAGAAATTCAAAGCGCTGTAATTCAACCATTTTTTAAGATATAAACAAAAGAACTAATTTTCAGAAACAAAAACTGCTCCGGAATCTTTGTATCAAGGCCAAACACATAAAAAAAATCTTTTTCATTTTCCAATTTTTTAATACCTCATTTTAAATTTTAAATTTAATTTTTTTTTTTAAAAGGCAACCCTTTTGAAACAAGATGGCGAATGAAGCTGGCCAACGAACTCGGTCGAGACATTGGTATGTACTATGTACAGACCAAGTTACATCCAAATCGGTTCATAAATACGCCTGTTATCGCGTGACAAAAATCAGGTCGTTTTAAAATGTCAGCCACAATAGAAATTCAAAATGCTATAACTCAGCCATTTTTTTAGATATAGACGAAACAAAAACTGTTCCTGAATCTTTGTATTAAGGTCAAACATATATGGAAAAAATCTTTATCATTTTCCAAATTTTTGGTATCTCATTTTAAATTTTAAATTTTTTTTAATTTTTTAAATGGCCGCCATTTTGAAACAAAATGGCCGATGAAGCTGCACAACGAACTCCGTCGAGATATTTGTATGTACTATGTACACACCAAGGTACATAAGAAAAAAATATTTTTTCAATTTTCAATTTTTTGGTACCACATTTCAAATTTAAATTTTTCTTAAAAAATAAAATGGCCGCCATTTTTAAACAAGATGGCGGATGAAGCTGGCCAACAAACTCGGTCGAGACATTGGTATGTACTATGTATAAACGAAGTTACATCCAAATCGGTTCATAAATACGCCTTTTATCGCGTGACAAAATTCAGGACGTTTCAAAATGTCAGCCAAGCTAGAAATTCAAAATGCTATAACTCAGCCATTTTTTAAGATATAGACAAAACAAAAACTGCTTCGGAATCTTTGTATAAAGGTCAAATACATGCGAAAAAAATATTTTTCCATTTTAAATTTTTTGGTACCACATTTCAAATTTTAAATTTTTTTTAAAGTTTTAAATGGTCGCCATTTTGAAACAAAATGGCGGATGAAGCTGGCCAACGAACTCGGTCGAGATATCAGTATGTACTATGTACACACCGAGTTACATCCAAATCGGTTCATAAATACGAGAGTTACAGCGTGTCAAAGGTCAGAGATATATATATGGATATATATATATATATATATATATACATATATATATGTGTGTGTCAATTTTGAACGGAGGGTGGTTTCGGGGTCTGGGGGGCATGATCGATGAAAATATACCAAATTTTTCTGAAATCGCTTTCCTCCGAACGGCTGCAATAGGTAGCTTTTTGTAATGAAATTTACCTAAAATCTTTCCACAATAAATATTGTTCAGTTTTTTAGGTAGCTTTCATTACAAAAACTACCTATTGCAGCCGTTCGGAGAAAAGCGATTTCAAAAAATTTTGGTATATTTTCATCGATCATGACCCCCAGACCCCGAAACCACCCTCCGTTCAAAATTTATATATATATATATATATATATATATATATATATATATATATATATATATATATATATATATATATATATATATATATATATATATATATATATCCATATATATATATATATATATATATATATATATATATATATGGCCTATGTCACACTGTAACTCTCGTATTTATGAACCGATTTGGATGTAATTCGGTGTGTACATAGTACACACCAATGTCTCGACCGAGTTCGTTGGCCAGCTTCATCCGCCAATTTGTTTGAAAATGCCGGCCATTTAAAATTTTTTAAAAAAATTTAAATTTGAAATGTGGTACCAAAAAATTGAAAATGGAAAAATATTTTTTTCTTATGTATTTGACCTTTATACAAAGATTCCGGAGCAATTTTTGTTTCGTCTATATCTTAAAAAATGGCTGGGTTATAGCATTTTGAATTTCTAACGTGGCTGACATTTTGAAACGTCCTGAATTTTGTCACGCGATAAAAGGCGTATTTATGAACCGATATGGATGTAACTTCGTTTATACATAGTACATACCAATGTCTCAACCGAGTTCGTTGGCCAGCATCATCCGCCATCTTGTTTAAAAATGGCGGCCATTTAAATTTTTAAGAAAAATTTAAATTTGAAATGTGGTACCAAAAAATTGAAAATTGAAAAAATATTTTTTTCTTATGTGTTCGACCTTGATAAATAGATTCGGGAGCAGTTTTTGTTTTGTCTATATCTTAAAAGATGGCTGAGTTATAGCATTTTGAATTTCTAGCGTGGCTGACATTTTGAAGCGTCCTGATTTTTGTCACGTGATAGCAGATGTATTTATGAACCGATTTGGATGTAATTCGTTGTGTACATAGTACACACCAATGTCTCATCCGAGTTCGTTGGCCAGCTTCATCCGCCATCTTGTTTCAAAATGGCGGCCATTTAAAAAAATTTTAAAAATTTTAAATTTAAAATGAGATACCAAAAAATTAGAAAATGAAAAATATTTTCTTTGTATGTGTTTGACCTTAATACAGAGATTCCGGAACAGGTTTTGTTTCGTCTATATCTAAAAAAATGGCTGAGTTATAGCATTTTGAATTTCTATTGTGGTTGACATTTTAAAACGACCTGATTTTTGTTACGCGATAACAGGCGTATTTATGAACCGATTTGGATGTAACTTGGTCTGTACATAGTACATACCAATGTCTCGACCGAGTTCGTTGGCCTGCTTCATTCGCCATCTTGTTTCAAAAGGGTTGCCATTAAAAAAAAGTAATTTAAAATTTAAAGTGAAGTATTAAAAAATTGGAAAAATGAAAAATTTTTTTTTGTGTGTTTGGCCGTGATACAAAGATTCTGGAGCAGTTTTTGTTTCTGAAAATTTGTTCTTTTGTTTATATCTTAAAAAATGTTGAATTATAGCACTTTAAATTTCTAGCATGCCTAACACTTTGAAACGATTTGTCACGCGATAACACACGTATTCGCCTATTTCGATGGAAGAAGGCATGTGGATAGTATACATCAACATCTCAACCAAGTTTGCCGGCCAGCTTCATCAGCCATCTTGTTTCAAAGTGGCGGCCATTAAATTTAAAATAATTATATTTAAAATGAGGTGCAAAGAAATTAGAAATTGAAAAAGGTTTCTTTCTTAAGTATTTGACCTTGATATAAGCATTCACGAGCATTTTTTGTTTGTCTTTATCTTAAAAAATGGCTCAGATATAGCAGTTTCAATTTCTAATGTGGGTGACATTTTGAAAAATCTTATTTTTTGCCTGCGACAGCACTCGTATATATCAACCGATTCCGATGTGAGTGAGCATGTGCACAGCAATTACTAAAGTCTCGACCAAGTTCACTGGTTAGCCTCATCCACCATGTTGTCTTAAAATGGCAGGAACTTTATGAAATCGCCGAATTTGGCAGCCAAATATAAGTTATTGTAAATAAAAACAGCTTGGATAAAGCTGACTAATTTCGCGAAATTCTCATTCATAATGATTTAGTATTGATAAAAATTAGTATTGAATCTCCTATATTCGGTTTCCACTAAACTGAGCTTCGTGTGTTTGAATAATATAAGTTGGCTTTTTAAAATAAGGAAAATAAAAGCTACCTCTTCCTCCCGGCACTGGCCGGAAGGACTTTTTTAAACTATCCAGCCATCCGCCAGGACACACAAAGCCGTTTTATCCGAATCTTTCGGCAAACTCATTCGCTGTAATTTGAAGTATGGGCCCGGTCAAAGGAATATTCTATCCCGCTAAATGGTGAACCATTTTAACAGAGCTTCTTCTACGTTTTCCCTTTCAGCCCCGGTTGTTTCTTCGAGGAATCAAAAATTTTTCCGTGTGCACAAAGAGTCGCACCGCGGTTTTCCCATATGTTTGAAACCGTAGATTTAGACAAGGAAAATTCCTTGCATAGTGCCAATTCATTGGTTCCATCTTCAAAACGTTTAATCAATTATTTTAATCTTATTGTCAATCGAAAGTGATTCCTTTTTACGGAATTCGCCATTTTAACGTAATTTTAGCTGCTCTTGAAAAAACGTCATCTCAAATCAACCATAAGGTTTATGAAGAAAATCACTGTAAAGCGGGGGACATTATTGGAATGTTCGATTATACTGTGGGGCAGGTGAAGGAGTTAGCAAGTAAACACCAGATACTTATACCTAGAATTAGGGAGGGGCGAAAAAGGTAGGTTTGTTCCTGGAATGGGAAAGAAGAGGCGTTTGCTGTTTAAGGCTCCGCTGCACTGAAACTCCCCGATCACGAAATCCCATGCTAACCTATGGGAAAACTTTCAAGCACGATCACTCTTTACCCAAAATAATTATTAAAATACCGTTTTCACCATCAGAAAGTAGACGTCAGATGCCGATGATGTGCGTTTTTAAAAATCATCTCCGTAAATTTTATGTACATGAAAAATTCCTATAAACTTTGAAATTTCCTTTTGATTAAATTCTATCATCTTCTTAAAAATACTTAAAATGTACGGAGATAATTTTTAAAAACGCACATCATCGGCATCTGACGTCTTCTTTCTGATGGTGAAAACGGTATTTTAATAATTATTTTGGGTAAAGAGTGATCGCGCTTGAAATTTTTCCCATAGGCTAACATGAGATTTCGCGATCGGGGAGTTTCAGTGCAGCGGAGCCTTAACAACTTGTTCGCCCTAGTTTAAAGAGATGAGCGTGAACGAGTGAAATTTGACACAATGTTAAGGAATGCCATTATTTACAGTCGCAATTAGTGCAAGTTTAAAATTGAAGAACTGAAAAAAATATCTGGGGAAATAAAATTTGAGTCCACTATAAACGAACTACCAAATTCTCTGCTGTCCACTATAAGCGTATAAAATAACATTAGTTAAATGGGAGTTCGGACGGGACCGCTAAAAATGTTCACTACATCCAAGTGTTCATTATATCCCGTGTTCACTATAGCGAGGTTAGACTGTATATATATATATATATCTGATCTTTGTGACA
This sequence comes from Maratus speciosus, assembly GCA_963932465.1. Classification (NCBI taxonomy): domain Eukaryota; kingdom Metazoa; phylum Arthropoda; class Arachnida; order Araneae; family Salticidae; genus Maratus; species Maratus speciosus. The sequence goes on along the minus strand of OZ010786.1, from coordinate 49,917,878 downwards.
CTGTAACTCTCGTATTTATGAACCGATTTGGATTTAACTTCGTGTATACATAGTGCATTCCAATGCCTCGACCGAGATCGTTGGCCAGCTTCATCCGCCATCTTGTTTCAAAATGGCGGTCATTTAAATTTTTTTTTTAAATTTTAAATTTAAAATGTGGTACCAAAAAATTTAATATTGAAAAATATTTTTTCTTATGTATTTGACCTTGATACAAAGATTCCGGAGCTTTTATTGTTTCGTCTATATCATAAAAAATGGCTGAGTTATAGCACTTTGAATTTCTAGCTTGGCTGATATTTTGAAACGACCTGATTTTTGTCAGGCGATAACAGGCGTATTTATGAATCGATTTGGATGTACCTTGGTGTTTACATAATACGTACCAATGTCTCGATCGAGTTCGCTCGCCAGCTTCATCCGCCATCTTGTTTCAAAATGGCGGACATTTAAATTTTTTTTTAATTTTAAAATTTAAAATGAGGTACCAAAAAATTGGAAAATGAAAAAGATTTTTTGTTGTATGCATTTGACCTTAATACAAAGATTCCGGAACAGTTTTTGTTTCGTCTATAACTAAAAAATTGGCTGAGTTATAGCATTTTGAATTCCTATTGTTGCTGACATTTCGAAACGACCTGATATTTGTCACGCGTTAACAGGCGTACTCAAGAACCGATTTGGATGTAAGTTGTACATAGTGCATACCAATGTCTCGAACGTCGTTGGCCAGCTTCATTCGCCATCTTGTTTCAAAAAGGCAGCCATTTAAAAAAAAATTATAATTTAAATTTTAAATGAGTTATCAAAAAATTGAAAAATGAAAAAGATTTTTTATGTGTTTGACCTTGATACAAAGATTCCGGAGCAGTTTTTGTTTCGTATACATCTTAAAAAGTCCTTCCGGCCATTGCCGTCAGGAAGAGGTAGCTTTCATATTCCTTATTTTAAAAGAGCCATATCATTCAAACACACGAAGCTCAATTTAGTGAAAACCGAATATAGGAGATTCAATACTAATTTTTATCAATATAATGAATGAAAATTTCGCGAAATTAGTCAGCTTTATCCAAGCTGCTTTTCTTTAAAGTAACTTATATTTGGCTGCCAAATTCGGCGATTTCTTAAAGTGCCTGCCATTCTAAGACAACATGGTGGATGAGGCTAACCAGTGAACTTGGTCGAGACCTTAATAATTGCTGTGCACATGCTCACTCACAACGGAATCGGTTGATATATACGAGTGCTGTCGCATGCAAAAAATCAGATTTTTCAAAATATCACCTACAATAGAAATTGAAACTGCTATATCTGAGCCATTTTTTAAGGTAAAGACAAACAAAAAATGCTCCTGAATCCTTATATCAAGGTCAAATACTTAAGAATGAAACCTTTTTCAATTTCTAATTTTTTTGCACCTCACTTTAAAGATATATATATTTTTTTTAATTTAATGGCCGCCATTTTGAAACAAGATGGCTGTTGAATCTGGCCAGCGAACTTGGTCGAGGTATTGATGTATACTATCCACATGCCTTCTTACATCGAAATAGGCGAATACGTGTGTTATCGCGTGACAAATACAAGATCATTTCAAAATGTTAGCCATGTTAGAAATTCAAAGCGCTGTAATTCAACCATTTTTTAAGATATAAACAAAAGAACTAATTTTCAGAAACAAAAACTGCTCCGGAATCTTTGTATCAAGGCCAAACACATAAAAAAAATCTTTTTCATTTTCCAATTTTTTAATACCTCATTTTAAATTTTAAATTTAATTTTTTTTTTTAAAGGCAACCCTTTTGAAACAAGATGGCGAATGAAGCTGGCCAACGAACTCGGTCGAGACATTGGTATGTACTATGTACAGACCAAGTTACATCCAAATCGGTTCATAAATACGCCTGTTATCGCGTGACAAAAATCAGGTCGTTTTAAAATGTCAGCCACAATAGAAATTCAAAATGCTATAACTCAGCCATTTTTTTAGATATAGACGAAACAAAAACTGTTCCGGAATCTTCGTATTAAGGTCAAACATATACAAAAAAAATCTTTTTCATTTTCTAAATTTTTGGTATCTCATTTTAATTTTTTTATTTTTTAAATTTTGTTAAATGGCCGCCATTTTGAAACAAGATGGCGGATGAAGCTGGAAAACAAACTCGGTCGAGATATTTGTATGTACTATGTACACACCAAGGTACATCCAAATCGGTTCATAATTACGCCTGTTATTACGTGACAAAAATCAGGACGTTTCAAAATGTCAGCCACGCTAGAAATTCAAAATGCTATAACTCAGATATTTCTTAAGATATAGACGAAACAAAAACTGCTCCCGAATTTTTTTATCAAGATCAAACACATACGAGGAAAATATTTATTCAATTTTCAATTTTTTTTTGCACCACATTTCAAATTTAAATTTTTCTTAAAAATTTAAATGGACGCCATTTTTAAACAAGATTGTAATGAAGCTGGCCAACGAACCCGGTCGAGACATTGGTATGTACTATGTATAAACGAAGTTACATCCATATTGGTTCATAAATACGCCTTTTATCGCGTGACAAAATTCAGGACGTTTCAAAATGTCAGTCACGCTAGAAATTCAAAATGCTATAACTCAGCCATTTTTTAAGATATAGACGAAAAAAAAACTGCTCCGGAATCTTTTTATAAAGATCAAATACATAAGAAAAAAATATTTTTGCATTTTTAATTTTTTGGTACCACATTTTAAATTTTAAATTTTTTTTAAACTTTAAATGGCTGCCATTTTGAAACAAAACGGCGGATGAAGCTGGCCAACGAACTCGGTCGAGACATTGGTATGTACTATGTACACACTGAATTACATCGAAATCGGTTCATAATTACGAGAGTTACAGTGTGACATAGGTCAAATATATATATATATATATACATATATATATATATATATACATATATATATATATATATACATATATATATATATATATATATATATCAATTTTGAACGGAGGGTGGTTTCGGGGTCTGGGTGTCATGATCAATGAAAATATACCAATATTTTTTGAAATCGCTTTCCTCCGAACTGCTGCAATACGTAGCTTTTTGTAATGAAAGCTACCTAAAAATGGTTGAATTATAGCACTTTGAATTTCTAGCATGGCTGACATTTTGAAACGATCTGATATTTGTCACGTGATAACACGCGTATTTATTAACCTATTTCGATGTAAGAAGGCATGTGGATGTGGATAGTATATCGTAATGTCTCGACCAAGTTATCTGGCCAGCTTCATCAGCCATCTCGTTTCAAAATGGAGGTCATTAAATTAAATAAAAAATTATATTTAAAGTGAGGTGCAAAAAAAAAGAAATAGAAATATAAAAAGGTTTCTTTCTTAAGTATTTGACCATGATATAAGGATTTCGGAGCATTTTTTGTTTTGTCTTTATCTTAAAAAATGGCTCAGATATAGCAGTTTGAATTTCTAATGTGGGTGACATTTTGAAAAATCTGATTTTTTGCTTGCAACAGCACTTGTATATATCAACCGATTCCGATGTGAGTGAGCATCTGCACAGGAATTACTAAGGTGTCGACCAAGTTTACTCGTTAGCCTCATCCACCATGTTGTATAAAAATGGCAGGAACTTCAAGATATCGCCGAATTTGGCAACCAAATATAAGTTACTTTAAATAAAAGCAGCTTGGATACAGCTGACTAATTTCGCGAAATTCTCATTCATAATGATTTAGTATTAATAAAAATTAGTATTGAATCTCCTATAATCGGTTTCCACTAAATTGAGCTTCGTGTGTTTGAATAATATAAGCTTGCTTTTTAAAAATAAGGAATATGAAAGCTACCTCTTCCTCCCGGCACTGGCCGGAAGGACTTTTTTTAAGCGTCATATTTATATATATGTATTATATATAATTTATATTATATGTTTTAGCATATTGCTATATAATATTATCAATGTTCTAAAATTATTTAAATTCTTCGTATAGGTTAATTGGGTGTGGAAGCAGAATATATTGTATGCATTATATGCTATTTATATTCTAATAACTTGTTATTACATCTGTTAGATTTAAATTTCATTATAAATATGTTATGGTGCATTGTATTTTAAGAATAATAATTGTGGTTAATCTATTAACATTTATATTTATTTAATTTTCTTGTGAATAATGATACATAATACGGTATTATTTATTTATTATATGTTGAGTAAAGCAGATGGTAATATTTGAAAGCATTGGCTTCAATACGGTTAATATTATGTAATTAAATCATAACAGTGTTATTTTATCATAATAGATGGCAGCACCAAAATTCAATTTGCATTTTGTCTATGGCTTCTATTAGTGTAATATTTCAATATTCAGCACTAGGTGGCACTAATGCTGGTCATTCGCGATATTGTAAATTAAAAGTTTTGAGTTTTTTTTTACTTTAGTTAAGAAAATTTAAAAGTGTTAATAGGTATTTTAAATACTAATATTGTAATTATATTATTTTTTTCTATTTATATTAATTATTTCCATTTATCACGGTATTTCAAAGTGAAACTGCAATCTTTTGGTATTAATATCTGTGTTAACTTAACTGCATAAATAACCTTAAATTTATAGCGGTAATGGATACCGTGTGCAGAAGTGTATTTGGATTAAATAAAAGTGCGATTATATTAGGTATGCTGTGTAATATTACTATATTTCATTGCTATAAATTAAATATTTAAAAGGTGTATTGATTTTTTCATTTCATGGCATTTAATATTATTCTGTTTTCATCTTGAATTTATTTCTTTTGGTCATGTAGTGGTTTGAGTACAGGCAAAATATTTTCAGCTTTTAGCTTTTTTCTCACAGAAAACGACTATTTTGCTTATATAATTGAATTCTGTACTCTTGATAACGTAATTCAATATATAGGCTTTTCAATTATTTTTATTGGTATCCATATTTTTCTTTTTTTCTTCCATATTAATACTTGTAATATAGTACAAGGGACTATATTTTACACATAACAGCTGGTATATACTATGTTTTTGGTATCCATGTTAAGCGTGTTGGGGGACACTGTATTATTGTCACTTCATCCATATCACAATTTTTGTTGGTGGTCGGTAATGTTTATTTGATGGTTATATATATATATATATATATAACTTTCTGTACAATTATACTATTAAATCAATTGAGATTGACCAATATATATATAATTCACATTTGAACGAAGGGTTGTTTTAGGGTCTGGGGGTCATGATCGGTGAAAATGTACCAAAATTTTTCGAAAGTGCTTTCCTCGGGATGGCTGCAATAGGTAGCTTTTTATTTTTTGTAATGAAAGCTACCTAAAATTTAAAAAAAAAAAGAAAGTATACTAAACGAAATGCGTCATAATTAAACGTTGCAAGAATACATATTGTAAGAAGCAAGTGTGATATGTTAAACAAATACACGAATTTATTAACTTACTGATTAAGCGATAATTTCTTACAAGTCCATACAAACAGTCTTCTTTTTCTCTATTTGAAAAAGTGTTTTGTTGTCTTATGTTTAATTTACTTATTTTTGAATTATTACAAAACAAGCAAGTCGGAAATTGTACGTCAAACATGGCAAATGAGGTGCGTTCGGACTATAGCTAGTTTTATAAATACTCAGATCTTGGTGAAATAGCTGTTACACTCTTGTGCAAAAATGTATGAATACAAAATTTATTACGATTGTGTATATTAAATTCAGTAATGCGGTAATAATACGACTCCATCTTAAATCTGACGTAATCACCATAGTAATCTGGAATAATTACCTGTCAAGGGATATCACTGAATTAATTACGTATGATAGGATTTAATAGAAAGAAGAAACCCTTTATTAATATCTTCTTACGTTTGGATTCCATTGTCATAATATTTGAAATGACTCGACAAAATTCTGCAACGATTATACATAGTAAATTTCAAGCCATTCGGTTGGGTGGTTTTCCCGCTGTTATATGCAGACAGACGAACAGACAGACAGACGAACGGACCAGACGACGACTATTGGTGCTTCCTATTTATATAATTACTAACTCACCTAAAAATCATACGTCATGGATAGATTATGAAACATTTCCCAAAACTTCCAGACATCTTTAACAAAATTTCACCACTTAGTAAGGTGAAAGGTGATGTCTAAGTAAACAATTTGGAAAACGCATAACACATTTGAAAATACAGTTTTAGGAATTACCGTCAATAGTTGGTAAAATGGTCCAATTCTTTTGTGAATCCCTGTATGTTATCTATAGATTTGTACATCTAATATATAAAAATGAAAATTTGTCTGTCTGTCTGTAATACTGTACAAATCCACAGTTTGGAAGCCAGAATTGTGAAATGTTATGTACATGTGTATTAAAACACTACCGAGGCAACTAAAGTAATCCGGAATCGAAATAATTTATAGTTAACTTTTAATTAATACAAAACCACCAATTTAACAGCAATTTCATATCAAGCTTAAACATTTTTTGTTATAGCAGCTGCCAACAACTAAAAATTCACAATAAAATCCTTTTTTTTATGTTCAACCCGAAATCGCGCGAGTTCTTTAACCAATGTGAGATATACATATTACGTACGCTACGTTGCAATACTAAAAAGCTGTAGCGGATATTACGATAATTATTTTACCTCACATGCAAATAATTAGAGATATACATATTACGTACGACACGTTCCAATACTAAAAAGCTGTAGCGGGTATTACGATAATTCTTTTACCTTACATGCAAATAATTAGAAATTATTTAATTTCGCTTAATTATTACATTCTTCTTAATAAAGGCAAATATTTTATCACAAACATCAACAAAACTTTTTATTCTATTTATTCCCTTACTCCAAAGATATCGTTTTATCGTCTGCTGCCATAGTAACATGATAAATTAAATTTCATTAAAAAAATGCGCAGTAGTGGTAAAATACTTTACTAAATCGAATAGTTATTTTTTATTTTGGTTTTAGAGTTAAATTCATAAACTTCCGTGCACAGAACGGGTTAAACAGTTATAGGGGAGACTAGGGAGGGTTGACCATACGGGAGTCTTGACCCACCCATCAATTTTCATATTTAAAAGAATTTCAGAGTTTTATCAATAGGTGTTAACCAAAGCTACCAGAATGCTCAAACAACAGTCTCTGTTTCATAGAGACAATCGAGATAAGTGTGAAAAAAATCAATTGTGAGTCGTTTCAACCTAAAAGTTGTGTTTTTTAGAAATATTTTGTAAGCTTTTTTCAAATAAAATATATCACAGGAATTTAAGTAAGTAGGTTTTACGTAATGCAGAAATATCGAGCTTTCATTCCAGGCATAAAGATTATCCAGTAAGTTAGGCCTAACAAAACAATGTGCTATTCTTTAGAAAAAGGCTATGTGGGGAGGCTTGACCCAGTCAATGTGAGGAAGGGTTGACCACATGTTCAAGGCCTCTTTAACATATTCAAACGGCGGGAAACGTGAATTCTCGTTTTCATTCAAAAAACACCATTGACTAAGGGCGTGGCTTCTGTCTTACAGAAAATGAATTTATATCATGTTGTCTATATTTTTCTAGATTGCAAGAGATATTTTAGTAAAATCGTTCATTGAAAGATAATTACCGATGCATAAATTTGGGAAACCTATCTACAACACCAATTTACAAAAGACTTTCAGAACAGGGAGGAGCTTCTACTGTTTTAAAATTCAGATTTGATAAAAGCTGCCCGTCGGCTATGTGTTAATTAAGGGGTTTGGGGAATCTTTTATTATATACTGTGCATAATGAAAGATTAATGGTTCTATATGAAAATTAATGTAAATTATTTTGCAAAGGTACAGTAAAATGGGGTGATGAAAAAGAAAACGTTTAAAACTGATTAAAAAAAGATCTAAAAATTGCTATTTGTACCGCACGAAAAAAATTAATGAAATATAAATGGGAATGTTGATAGGAATTTTTTTTTTTTTTTTGATTTAAATATTACTTAAAATAGGTAAATAGAAACAGTGGAAAATACTAGAAAGTACGAAAGCAGCAGTCTTAACCGTTGCAGGGGCAGTGGTATGTTTATGAAAACACTTTATTTGAATTCCCAAATTCCACAATGGCATCAGAATTTTGATAAAATCTTTTCATTTTAATAAGTATGTGAAATATAGCCTGTTTCATATTTCCAAATAAACTTGTTCGTATATTCCGGTGACAGTCATTTATTTCAATATTTTAGTACTGAAATTACTTTGCCTCTGAAAGGGTTAAAAGATGTTTATGATAAGTTAAGTTCTCATGCGGCTGAAAAAAAAAACATAGCAAGAATAGAAAAACTATTGGAAGGTATGTAGACAAATTTCAACACAATGTATAGAGTGAGATGAGGCCAAACTATGTGACAACTAGAGTTGTCAGATCGCATGTCACAGAAAGTAAGGGCAAGGACACAAATAAAAAGCACGACAGTTGCTTCTACCGGACTTAATAATATATGAAACCCTATGAAAACGGAACCTGTCTGTAACGGAATAAAGTCTTAAATATTAAAATTTCATTTTCCCTGTTGTAGAATTATACCTGCTCAGACAAAATCCTGCATAAAACAAAATCCCCCCCCCCCCTCTGACATGCGATTGCGCCTAAACAGATTTGTTGAAGCCTCATATTTTCAAAAATATTTTTTATAATAATTAAATCATGTAGCATAAAGTTATTTTACCTTTTTTTAATTTGATTTTATTTCTTTTCACAAATATTTCAATATAAAACAAAGTGAGTCAAGCCTCCCGTACATGGGGAGCTTTGACCCATTATTTTCTCATGATTAAAATCAATCATTTTTCAAATTTCTTATATATTACACTTATGTAGCAATTTTATTTTGATAACTGATTGTATAACGAATAAAATGATATATAAAACTTTATTCTACGTTCAATATTTAAAAAATAAAAAATCATTTTGTAAAAAGTGGGTCAACCCTCCCTAGTCTCCCCTATAGTATGCTAAAATGCATTTCCGTTATGACACGCATAACGCACTTGAGAATGTCTGATTATCAATTTCCGTCCATAAACGGAAATGTACTCGAGATCTTTTGTGCTTTTTGTGTTACCCTGTATATGATCCATAGATTTTATACACATCAGGTAATAGGCAGAAAATTAGTTAAATTTAAAAACGCGTACCGTAACTAAAAACGCACTTCCAGCAATTAGTAGAGACAGTAGAGCAATCGAATTATTTTATGTGTTTCTGTAAATGAACAATAAATGCTTTTCACATCCTATTCTATAGTAAGTCTCTTGTAGTTCACCTCAATAATTAATAACAATTTCAATATGTTTGAAATATTTTAACATTATTAAGTTACACAACAAACGTTTTTTCCTTAGAGACCGTAATGTAACAAAATTATTTTGAGTGCAAATGAACTGTAAATACTACACACTTTATTTTCAATACTGAACATGCTATAGTAAATCTCAGTAACATATATCAATTGCATGGCAATCCGAGTATATGAACAGTGAATGCTTTGCACATCCTATTCTATAGTAAGTCTCTTGTGGCTCACCCCAATATTTCATAACAATTTCAGTATGTTTGAAATAGTTTAACATTATTAAATTACACAACAAACGTTTTTTTCCTTAGAGATCGTAATGTAACAGAATTCTTTTGAGTGCAGATGAACTGTAAATTCTACACACTTTATTTTCAATACTGAATACCATAAAGCTCAGTATCATACACTGGCCTCCAAAAGTTAAGGTACAGGGATTGGATGCTTTCGATTGCACACGTTTTGTCGAATATCTACAAAAATTACTGGCGAACTGTTCTTGAACTTCTGTGATGAAAAGAACATGTTTGATTTCATGTTTCTTGATGAAGATTTAGTCGGGAGGACAATTAGGGGGTGAATAATAAATTTAATAATAAAATAATATTTGCGATCTCCCATGTAGCACAAAACGCTGGAAATGGTTTTTCACTGTGTTAAATGACTATTTGGGTCTTGTTCAACGTTTGTGTGCATTTGTGTAAGCATAGCACTCATATTCGTGAAGATGTTATTGTGTCTGTGAAAAATTCAAAAATTTTTTGCTTATAGCATACAAAATTCTTTTGAGTGCAAATGAACTGTAAATATTACACACTTTATTTTCAATACTGAACATGCCATAGTAAAGCTCAATAACATATATCAATTGCATGGTAATCCGAGTATATCAACAGCGAATGCTTTGCACATCCTATTCTATAGTAAGTCTCTTGTGGTTCACTTCAATAATTCATAACAATTTGAATATGAAAAATTAAAAAGCAGTAAACCAACGTTTAGGCTCAGCCTTGCTTTTTTAAGCACGCTGTTCTTTTTTCCCTATCTTGCACTGAAGAAGAATCTCGCTGTAGATTCGAAATAGCTGTTTTTACGCATTATTTGTGCATTTTAAACGTTGGTTTACTGTTTTTTAATATTCCTGCACAAAGGCTTTAATTGCTATTTTAATTGCTATTTTAATTTCAATATGTTTGAAATAGTTTAACATTATTAAATTACACAAAAACGTTTATTCTGTAGAGACCGTAATGTAACAGAATTCTTTTGAGTGCAAACGAACTGTAAATACTGCATACTTTATTTTCAATACTGAATATGCCATAGTAAAGCTCAATAAGATATATCATTTGCATGGTAATCCGAGTATATCAGTAGTAAATGCTTTGCACATCCTATCCTATAGTAAATCTGTTGTGGCTCACCTCAATAATTCATAACAACTTCAATATGTTTGAAATAGCTTAACATTATTAAATTACACAACAAACGTTTTTTCCTTAGAGACCGTAATGTAACAGAATTTTTTTGAGTGCAAATGCACTGTAAAAAAAAATGGTAACTTTCCATGTAAAATCCAGGAACGTTTCGCCTTTTATCAGGTTTTCAGAATAATTTAGCTCTTTCCTGTGAAATTCTGGTTTTCTTATCTGAAACGTTCCTGAACAAAAGTTGGAAACAGCAAAACGCTGCGGCCGCCATTTATTTTTTTTTTTTCCTATAATCCGTTGCTCGCGCGCGAGTGTCGAAAACGAATTCCTTAAATGAATGTAAAAAAATCAATATGGAATGCAAATAAATCAATAGACGACATAATCCTTTACGTCTCTATTGTCAAGATAATTCAGATGAAAATACAATACCTCTGTGACATCACTAAGAGATTATCTCTCGTACTTGTCTGTGAAATCTTTAACGAGCAGACTGTGTAAAAAAACATACACCTATTATTTGGATCTGCATTAACCAGGGGACAATCAAATATGATTCTCACCTATTTTGATTAATTTAAAGTATGTTTTAGAGTTCTTATCTCTAATTATTCTTGTGAAAGGATTTCTTCAAATGGGCCTTAGATTTTCAGAAATTAGATGCCGAGTTTTAGCATACGTTTCAAATACCCATTAGTTTGCCGCTCTCAACGTGTCTTTCGTGGTGTGGACGCAGAAAGCTTGCACGCCACCCGTACGGCCCGGGTTCGATGCTACCGCTTGACTTCTTTTTTCTTTTTTAATTAATTTTATATTTTAACACTTTATTACAATTTGATTTAAATTTGACATATATTTGACACTTTGAATTGCTGCAAATTTGATTTTTTTTTTTCGGAAAAAATATACAATTACGTTTAGGTTTTTTTTTTCATGAAAATTTATATGTATTTTATCTAATTTGTAAACTAACATAATCACTGACGAAAATCCAAAATATTTTATGTCTAGATTTTTTTTCTAATTATTATTTACATTTATATATTTTTATATTTTAAGCAAAGTTCAGAAACAATATATCACATATATATTTACTTTATTGAATTTTAACTGAAAATTTATTTTTTCGTGTAAATTATAAATAATAATTTTGATGTCAATTTCAAAATATTTTTTCATTCTAACAAATAATGATAATAAAGCGAAAATTGTCAACTGGAAATGTAAAAATCGTCTGCGGATCCCGCATGCTGTGAAATGTCAGTAATGTCATAATGAAGGGAACGAACATCCAGAGTGAATTATGTCAGCCAGGTATCGGTCCGGATAGCCTAACAGGTAAGGCATTGGCACGGCACGCCAAGTATCCAGGTTCGATCCCTGGTCTGGACATTTTTCGCTCTTGTGCTACTCCAGCCTTGAATATGTCAGTAATGTTTTGCTGCCAACAGAAATATTCCTGGTATTTCGTAGGAAACTTACTGGCATTTCTGTAGAAAGTTTGTAACATATACAGTAAAGTACCAGTCATTTTCAAGAAATGTTTCTTGGAAATAATGGGCAACTCAGCTATCCATTTTTTCCCAGGAACGTTGCGGAATTTTTTTTACAGTGTGAACTGTAAATACTACACACTTTATTTTCAATACTGAACATGCCATAGTAAAGCTCAATGACATATATCAATTGCATGGTAATCCGAGTATATCAACAGTGAATGCTTTGCACATCCTGTTCTATAGTAAGTCTCTTGTGGTTCACCTCAACAATTCATAACAATTTCAGTAGGTTTGAAATAGTTTAAAATTATTAAATTACACAACAAACGTTTTTTCCGTAGAGACCGGATTCTTTTAACAGAATTCTTTTGAGTGCAAATAAACTGTAAATACTGCACACTTTATTTTCAATACTGAATATGTCATAGTAAAGCTTAATAAGATATATCAATTGCATGGCAATCCGAGTATATGAACAGTGAATGCTTTGCACATCCTATTCTATAGTAAGTCTCTTGTGGCTCACCCCAATATTTCATAACAATTTCAGTATGTTTGAAATAGTTTAACATTATTAAATTACACCACAAACGTTTTTTCCGTTGAGACCGTAATGTAACAGAATTCTTTTGAGTGCAAATGAACTGTAAATACTGCACACTGTATTTTCAATACTGAATATGTCATAGTAAAGCTCAGTAAGATATATCATTTGCATGGCAATCCGAGTATATCAACAGTGAATGCTTTGCACGTCCTATCTTATAGTAAATCTGTTGTGGTTCACCTCAATAATTCATAGCAACTTCAATATGGTTAAGTAAAATAGTGCTATAAAAAGTGATAAAATATCTTTATTAAGATTGAGGATCGTTTCGTCGCACCAACGGCGACATTTTCAAAATCATTTATGATAGAATTTTTTTTTTTTTTTTTTTTTTTTTTTTTTTTTTTTTTTTTACGGTATTACCGTTGGTGCGACGAAACGATCGTCAATTTTAATAAAGATATTTTATCACTTTTTATAGCATTATTTTACTTAATCTGTTTATAAGTGATTTTTATACATGTTTTTATAACTTCAATATGTTTGAAATAGTTTAACATTATCAAATTACACAACAAACATTTTTTTCCTTAGAGATCGTAATGTAACAGAATTCTTTTGAGTGCAGATGAACTGTAAATACTACACACTTTATTTTCAATACTGAATATGCCATAAAGCTCAATAGCATACACTGGCCTCGAAAAGTTAAGATACAGGGACTGGATGCTTTCGATTGCACACGTTTCGTCGAATATCTACAAAAATTATTGGTGCATTGTTCTTGAACTTCTGGGATGAAAAGAACATGTTTGATTTCATATTTCTTGGTGAAGATTTAGTCGGGAGGACAATTGGGGGCTAATAATAAATTTAATAATAAAATAATATATTCGATCACCTATGTAGCAGAAAACAGTGGAGATGGTTTGTCACTGCGTTAAATGACTATTTGGGTCTTGTTCAACGTTTGTGTGCATTTGTGTAAGCATAGCACTCATATTCGTGAAGATGTTATTGTGTCTGTGAAAAATTCAAAAGTTTTTTGCTTATAGCATACAAAATTCTTTTGAGTGCAAATGAACTATAAATACTACACACTTTATTTTCAAAATACTGAACATGCCATAGTAAAGCTCAATAACATATATCCATTGCATGGCAATCCGGGGATATTTATGCGAATTAGAGAGCGGACAGATGGTAGACAGACAAACCGAATTCATTAACACTTTTCAACTATTTTGGAAAGTGTTTAAGTAAAATAAGAGCAACAGATTCACATAGCCAGTACAGTGCGTGATCGGTTAACGAACTTAATCAATTCCAATACAATGTTCGCTAACCGAATTGTTCGTTAACCGATCATAGGCTTTGTATTGGTTTGTACGGGAATTCAATTAATTGGTTCTTGAAAGCAAAATAATATATAAAAAATAATATAAATGTTTCGTTTATAATAAGGTTATTATACATCCTTATGTAATATGGACAGATCGTATTTTGATGGCATTGTTCGTATTGTGGCGTATTTGAAAATAATAATAATAAATGACATGCCTTTTGTAAAAACTTTTAAGAATGTTTACATTGATTAAATGATATCAATTTGTTTCTTTGATCTTTCAAAAACTGCTTAATTCTCTAAAAGATCGTGTTTACTGCAGAGCCCAATAATACTCAAGTGAATCCTAGAGCTTAATAATAATTTGTGAACTAAATTTCAATTAAAATAGTTCATTTGCAATTAAAAATATTTCTTTGAAAAGGAATACAAAACATAAAAAATTATGTTTCTATCTGTTCATTCTAATTTGGGAAAACTAAAATGTAGGTCCTGAACCCTCGGTAGCCCATGAATTAATTAGGCCATACGTATACAACTGTTAAAATGTTCTTTAAGTCGACAATAGATGCAATTAAATGTAAATCAGCAATGGGCATGTAAACACCAAAAGCTTCAACTTTTCACAGTTTAATGGGATCAGTAGTACAAGAAGAAAATTGTTAAACAATTAGTCATATGTAAGTGTAGGAAGAACAAACATTATAAAAGCCTGCAGGTCGCCAAGCAATTTTCACATACTGTACCTCACTCCGAGTCCTTTGGAAACGTTATGAGCAGTGATTTATTTTTACACGGCATTCGGAGTATGCACTTCTATATCGCTTCTTTTTATGTGATATCACTTCTTTTTATGACTGGCGTTTTAGGTTTGGGGCTTGTCGGGATCATTTATAACGAATTGTTTTTGATGAGATATTTTAATCCGGTATTTACTGATTCTGCAGAAAATACAAGAATAAATTTAATAGTATCTAATAAATTATGCTCAGAATATCTTATGATAAATAATTGGTCTGACACTATAAATAACTCAGTTATTGACGTAGATTCAGTGGTTACTGATTATGTTGTAAAAAATACTGGAATAAATGCAGCACTGCCTAATGAATTATGCCAAGATCACCCTGCACTGATTATTTTTTCTGACACCATAGTTAACTCAGCTATTAATATAGAAAAAAAATCTTGATAGTACTCGTTTGTGACCACAAAGTCCAAATGATCAGCAACAAAAGCTTATAGTAGAAATAGCGCCTGTTCATGGGACTCTTATTTCATTTCCATTAAATATTCAAAATTAGCAATTTTCTGCGTTTATATCTCTGTCTAATTCTGCAATAATTGCTCGCCGATGATTAGTGTATTCCATAAGCTTAGCTTCAGCATTTTTCTTTTACTGTAGATTATTCTGGATTTTTACTCCTTCTGATTCACTTTAGCCTTTATATAAAGAATTATTATAAAAGCCGCTCTATTACACAATCGGAACAAATTTCCTTTCATTTTAGTAGCATATGCAACTAATGTGAAGTAAATTCATGAAAATAATGTTGGAATAAATTCATTACGGCATATACTGTTGGATCTTATGTTTCATTTGAAATCTTTTATATGACGCAATCTTTCAATTAGGAAAATTAAAAATCTTTATTGGTTTGAAGTACAATGGATTAAAAGATTTTTTCCAGAGCAATCTATATCATCCTCCATAAGCCGCAAGAGTTCTACAAGTTATGTTTCCATTCCCTATTATAAAAATTTGTCAGGAAAAATATCTAATTTATTCAAATCAATTAATATCAGTGCATGCTTTAAACCTCGGAATGTTGGGAAGAATATGTTATGCAAATTCAAGCCGACTTATTTTATTCGTGAAACTGGATGATCATGCAACTTCCGCTTAGAAAAACATAAATGCGCCTAAAAATCCAGCAATTTACAATCTAAACTTGTTAATCATTCCATAGATACCGACCACATTCCATATTCTGAAAATATCAAAATCATTAAATCCAACTGCAATAATTGTAAAAGTAAATTTTTTTTAGAAAATTGGTGTACAACAGGCATGTCAAACTCGTTTATCACAAAGGGCCAAATTAACTATTGTATGTAAAGCCGCAATCCACATTACAAAAAATAAAATAAAATAAAATAAAATAAAAATAAAAACAGATTTATTATATTAGGGGATACCTGGACTAGTTGGCTACAGGGGCAAGTAGGCACAGTCCTCATAAATCGCCTGTTTGTGAATAGATTGCGCAACCAGTCACAGAGTACCTTTCTTCTTGCTTTTTACAATCCTCATCATAGTTTTGCAGTGTTACCTGCGTGTAGTGTACATTTATTATAATTTTTCTGTTTTTTGCACTCATAAGTAATTTTTTGTTGCTTCATTCTTTTTCTAATTTCTAATACTTATCTTAATAATTGCGATTTAATTTGTGCAGCTTTTCTTAGTGTATGATTAACTGTACCCATCCCATATGTGATTTACTTAGATTATTTATGCTTAGATGGTTACGTGTCCCTTTTGTGAAGAAGTTTATTATGGGGCTAGTAGGCGCATTGAACACGGGGCACGTTTGCTCGGTGTCTGGTGTATGCTGGTAGCTTGAGAAACAGCAAACACCGAGAAAAGTGATTGCAATGCAAGATTTTGGGCACACGAGGCTTGTTCAAACGGAGGCACTCGATTTTTTACTTGTGACAACTGTAACTTTGATGATGATATCCAGTAGGATAGAAGTTACTCAATGATAAGGTTTTATTCATTATTTTTATGACTGTATAATTTAGAATTTACATAGTACGGCAATAACGAATTTGTTTAAACTTACTGGTAATAATGAAATTGATTTCTCTTAACTGCGTGTCTTATTTGAGTTTCATTTAAATTTTTATAAAGCGTGTGCCAACTTACCTTATAGGTATAGGCAACTTGCCCCGTGACAGGGTAAGTTGGCGCACAATTTTTCTTTTACTTTAGGCTTCAGCTAAACATAAACTACAAAAGCTACAAACTCAAAACTCCGGGTATTTATAGCCCAATGCGTGTTCTTTAAAAGTACAGTTAAAATTTCATAAAAAAAATAATAAAAATCAATAACTAAAAACTGCGTCTACTAGCCCCGGTCTCCCCTACCATCTTACAAAATGAAGTTTATCCATACAAACAAAGAAGATTAGTTTAAAAAGAAAAACAGTACTTATCAAACAACTCCGGAAATAGACAATAAACAACTTTCAGTACAGAATATGCTATAGTTTGCCTCAGTATCATATTAAAATTTTGTGACTAAAACAAGTAAAGCACGCAATCGGAATCATGGAAAGATTTTCACTATGCTGAAAATTATTAAAATGAAAAGAGAAGAAAAGTAAGAATATTATGGGTTAAAAAATGCTTGAATATTTGGAATAACTAACATAATTTCCATTTATTGGTAAGACAATTTAAGAATATTTTTAAGCTTCGACATTTTAATTTATTTCTTGCATATTTTTAAAATCCTTAATTAAACTAAACTATATACTTATTGAATTCCATAAAACTCTCTAAAGAATACATTATGAACTATCAAAAAACTTTATGGAATGTGGAAGAAAAATGTGGTAGTTATTAACTAATGTATGCCTTTGAAGATTTGCATAAGAATTCTTTTAGACACTTTTGAAATTCCGTCTTTTTTATAGTTATATATTGTTTAATTTAACTTTTGACCTATAAAACATGTATAGCCAATTTAATAAATTTCTGAACTTTTAAATATTATTTTTTTTTAATCAAAACAAAAATGTGTGAATGATTTATAAAACTGAAAAAGAAAAGAAAATGTATTTTTGTCCTACTTATTTTTTTCCAATCCTGCATGCGGTTTCAATTTAAATTACCGTATATAAATAATTCTGTACAACACGCTCCGGGGTATAATGTACATCTAACCTTTCAGACTTTGTTCTTGTATTGCTAAGTATGTTCGCCGTATAAAAGCATCTAAACTTTCAGATTTTATTTTTGAAGTTTTAGGTATATTCGCCGTATAACGCGCACATCATTCTTTATGAAGAAACCTTCAACACAACCATAACAAAACATAAAATATAGATTATTGAAATGCATAATAACTATTACTTTTCACGTAGTCTGATAAGGAAAATAGTTTTTCTAAATAAATAGCGTGTTTATAAAATTAGATATTCACTGAAAAAAAAAAAAAAAAAGTTCGTTTTACGACATAATACTGGCATCCCAGCTGCCAGTATTACCACAAAATCATACCATATCATACCATCCCAATATCTTAAAGTAAAATCAACAATAATAAACCATAAAATAAGCAGTAATATACCGTTAAGTAGTAATATACGTATAACACTGCTAATGTATTTATAGGGCGTCATATTACTGCTTATTTACCGTTTTTTATTACTCTTTTTACAGTGTAATACTGGCAGCTGGGATGCCAGTATTGTACCGTAAAATCAACAGTTTTTTACACGAGTTTAGTTCTTAAGGTAATATTTCTTTCTGCTTTTTTAAATCTTTCGTTCTTATAATCGGCGTATAACTCGCACCTATAAATTTTTATCAATTTTCTTGAATTAAAAGTGCGCATTATATCGCAGAATATACAGTATTTAAAAAGTGTAAAAACAAAGACTGTTTTTATGTCACTCTTAAAATTAATTCTAGGCATACACTATTTACTAAATTGAATTTTTTCTGACGCAAAATACATTGTACTTTTTTCCGTTCCGCCAGTACTTTTTTTTCTTAATTTCTGTATTTTTTCTTCTTTTTTATTAAAGCAAGAGTTTTTTTTTATTTATGTATAATTTTGAAAGCTTTATTTAATTGTAAAAAGGAAATCTATTGATTCGTATTTTTCCAGTATAAATTTGATAGTCATTTTCCCTTCAAAGAAAAAATTCTTATCAATAAAAGAAACAAAAAATGATATCGTGATCTGTAAAATTTGGTGAAAAATAAGGTTCCATAAATAAGTACAGTCATTAATTTTCTTAGATAGAACTACTAAAATGACTAGTTTCCTAAATTGAACTACTTTGTAAAAAAGTTTATTTAATAATTTCAAATTTAGAATTAAACAAAAATTAAAAAAGAAGGATTTTGAATTATACGAGGTGCAGTCAATAAATTCCCGGAATAGTCGTGTACATTCACACAGCTGTTCGCTGGAAGGGAAATATCTTTTTTGGAGGTTGGCAGCACTGATAAGGAAAATACACAGGCATCTGGAATTCATTTCCGGTACTGTCGGTGTTAGCTGCGGATCATTTCTGACAAAGCGAATTTTTCATTTGTCGGATTTTGAAATGTCGTCTTTAGAGCATCGGGCAAACATCAAATTCTGCGTTTTGCTCGAGAAATCACTTTCATGGGACGCTCGAGATGTTGAAGAAAGCATACGGAAACGATGCCATTAAAAAAAGGTTATGTAGGAGTGGCATAAGCGTTTTCGTGAAGATCACACAAACATGGATGTACTGGGCGCCCCTCCTCTTCCACTGCAGATGAAAATGTTGATCGTTTTCAAGGGCGTTGAGCATGTGCGAGGGGGTTAATCACTACGAATTTATTCCTGAAGGCCAAACTGTCAATAAAGAACTTTACCTGGAGATCCTTAAGCGACTATAAGATGCAATCAGACGAAAACGACCTGAAAAATGGGCAACAAACGATTGGTTTTTTTTACACGACAATGCTCCACCACATCGCGCTCTGATTGTGAAAAATAACCTTGCCCGAAGCAGTGTTACCACTCTGGAATACTCTCCTTATTCCCTCGACCTAGCACAAGCGAATTTTTACATATGTCCACAGCTGAAAATGAAATTGAAGGGACACCGTTTTATAGATTCAGATGTGAGGCGAGCGAAAATGCGACGAAGTTTCTGAAGCACGTCTCAAAAAATGGATTCAAGGAGTGTTTTGAACAGTTATACGGACACTGGAAGAAGTGTGTGGATGCAGGTGGACAGTACTTTGAAGGCCAATAAGGTAAAATTATTGTTTTACTTTTTAATAATTTGTAATTGACCTATTCTGGGAATTTTTTGACCGTACCTCGTGCACATAACATTGCAATGGGCTAACAAGTCACAAGCAACATCTCAAACATGCAATTTCAAAATGCTTGGTAATATATCTATACTCAAGAGATAAGTGAGTAAGCTATTTATTATAGCTTATTTATTGGATTGAATAATTTTAACAAGAAAGAAAAAAATCATGCGACAAGCATAGATTGCGAAATACTTTCCAACACATTCAGAATAATGTAACAAAACTGCACCATTTAATAAGTTAAAATAATATGTCTAATTCAACCCTATGGAAACGCATAACACGTTTGAAAACCCAATTTCAGCTTTTTCCCATGTACAATTGGAAAAATATCCGAATTCTTTGAGCAGCACTGTATATGATATATAGATTTTTATTTATTAACTACATGCATGCCAAAATTTAGTTCAATTAAGAAATATGTGGCATTATCCTGAACTATGAACGATAGTGTTAAGTCCGAACTCTGCGATTAACCTTTAGAACTATTTAACCTGTTGTTAACGGTAACTTTAGTTGTGAAGTATATTTACCGTTTGTATTTGTCTGTGTGCTTATTAAATGTGTTGTTCGATATTACATAGTCTTCAATAGTGTTTAAATACACAAACACGCCAAAATGCTCGGTATATTAACTGGTAAAGTTAATCAAACACGCGTAACAACACATGGCGGCAGCGGTTAAAAAGTAAAGAAATAACTTAGCATTCTACGTGGTTCGAAGTTCGAAATCAACTTCTAGTTTCGTTCTGCGATCAATTATGGCAACTGCGTCGGCATATCATATAACACCACCGGATTTATTTCAATTTTCGACTCCAACGGAGTGGCCCAAATGGAAACAGAGGTTTCTTCGATTCCGAACTGCTTCTGGTATGAATACGAAGACACAAGAGGAACAAGTTGATGCTCTGATATATTTCATGGGCGAAAAGGCAGAAGATATTTTTCTCGCTTTCACTTTAACAGATGCTGAGAAGAAAAACTTCCAGGCTGTATTAAGTAAATTCGATGATCATTTTATTGTAAAAAGAAACGTAATTTTCGAACGCGCACAGTTTAACAGACGACTACAGAGAGAAGGTGAGTGCGTTAATGATTTCATTACTGATTTATATGCACTTGCAGATAAATGTAGTTATGGTGCATTACATGATGAATTATTGAGGGATCGAATAGTTGTTAGTATTACTGATCTGGTTTTAAGTGAAAAGTTACAACTAGATCCTAACCTTACTTTGCAAACAGCGATAGACAAAGTTCGTTTATCCGAATCGATCAAAAAGCAACAGTCTGTTTTAGTAAATAATTCATCAGTTAATGCAGTAATTCATAAAAAGAAATCTGTACAATTTTCAAATAGAATGAATTTTCTTGATAATAAAGTTAATGTAAGCATTTCAAAGTATAAATGGTGTGGAAATCCGCCGCACGATAAAAAGAAGTGTCCAGCCAAGGACTCTTTTTGCATAAAATGTAAGAAGAAAGGGCACTGGGAGAAAGTTTGTTTATCCTCCACTAAGAGAATTAACGAAGTTAAATTTCAAGCAGGTTTTATGGGCTTAGTAGGGAATGTCGAAAATGAAGATGATTGGATTATACCAATTAAGATATTAGGAAAATCTGTTAAATTTAAAATTGATAGTGGTGCTGACCATACTGTTATTCCTTCTCATGTTGCACAAACAGTGTTGAAAAATGTTCAAATTAAAAGAACAAATAAAGTAATTTTGGGTCCTGATAGATCACCTTTAAAACTTAAGGGGAAGATTGTTGAAAATATAGAATATAACGGAAAAAAATTGTTTGGAAGAAATATATGTTATAGAAGGTCTCCAGGCGTGTTTGTTGGGGAAACCAGCCATAAAAATGTTTGGGCTAGGTCCTAATATACTAGGCCATTGTGTGCATAGTATTAGTAGTTTCGATCCTGTTAATGAATTTCCTTCTCTATTTCAAGGGCTTGGTTTACTGAAAGGTGACTACCACATAGAATTTATCGATGACGTTAAGCCTTATGCTCTTACTTCTCCACGGCGAATACCTGTGCCATTATTATAAAAAACAAAGTTAGAAATTAGAAGAATGCGTGAATTTAATGTAATTCAGCCAGTGGAAAAACCAACTGATTGGTGTTCTCCTGCCGTTGTTGTCAGAAAAAAAAGATGGAAATGTCGGGATTTGCGTAGATTTGACAATACTGAATAGAAGCATTCGTAGGGAATGGCACCCACTGCCAACCACCGAATACAATTTATCTCTCTTGGCAGGGGCAAAAATATTTTCGAAATTGGATGCCAATTCCGGGTTCTGGCAAATACCTCTTGACGAAGAATCATCTTACCTCACAACGTTCATAACACCCTTTGGCAGATTTCGTTTTTTGCGTCTTCCATTCGGAATTTCGTCGGCTCCTGAGCATTTCCAGCGGAGAATGTCGCAGGCCTTAGAAGGACTTCACGGGATTATCTGCAACATGGACGATATCCTTGTTTGGGGGTCTAGTCAGGCAGAACACGACGAACGGTTAAAAATTACCCTAAAACGGCTTCAACAAACGGGAATTACCCTAAATAAACAAAAATGCGTTTTTAATGTCAGGACCATAAAATTTCTGGGTCATGTCATCGACGAGTTAGGAATACATCCGACGAAGAAAAGATTGCAGCTATACGCAACTTCAAAATTCCAACAAATAAGACGTAGCTTAAACAATTTCTTGGTATGGCTAATTACCTCGCACGATTCATCCCAAGATTTTCCGAAACTTTAGCACCTCTGAATTCTTTATTATCCACGAAGAACGAATTCATTTGGGATTCACCGCAAGATGAAGCACTGAAAAAACTTAGAGATTTTGTCGTCCGAACCGGTGCTGGCAATTTTTGATCCTGGCAAGGAATCTATTGTGACAGCAGATGCCTCGTCCTATGACCTGGGGGCGACGTTGTGTCAAAAACTGAGTGACTCTACATTGAGGGTGATTGCATACGCATCTCGCACACTGACGCGAACTGAGCGACGTTATGCACAAATAGAAAAGGAAGCACTTGCGCTAACATGGGCATGTGAAAAATTTTGTAATTACTTGATAGGAACCAGGTTTCTTCTAGAGACAGATCACAAACCTCTTGTCCCTATATTGACAAGAAAATCCTTAGATGATTTAACTCCTCGTCTTCAAAGATTGAAAATGAGATTGATGAGATATTCTTTCGACGTTTTTCACACCCCAGGACAAAATTTATGTGCAGCAGATGCATTATCTAGATCACCTATACAGGAGGAAGTCCCAGATTTCGAATTAGAAGACGAAGTTGAAGCTCATGTCAATCTTTTAACAGAATCCATTCCTGTAGCTCCGCAAAGACTTACACAGGTAAAATTGGAACAAGAGCAAGATTCTTCATGTAAAATGTTAACAGCCTATGCTTTACGAGAATGGCCGGAAAAAAATAAATTAGAACCGGGATGTCTACCTTATTGGCCTTTGAGATACGAAATATCCTTGCAGAATGGATTACTTATGCGAGGAACTCGAATAATCATTCCACGCAATCTAAGACAAGAAATTTTTGAGAAAATACACGAAGGCCATATGGGGATAGGTAAATGTAGAGATTTGGCGAGATCTGCAGCATGTTGGCCAGATATCAGTAAAGACATAGAGAAGTTGGTGCGAGAGTGTACTTCATGTATACAAGAAGCTAAAAATCCTTCGGAACCGTTGAAACCCACATAATTTCCTCAAAGACCTTGGGAAATAGTAGCTATGGATCTGTTCAAACGTCATTCAGTCTGGTGTTTGTTAGTGACTGATTACTATTCACGTTATCCAGAAACTGCTAAATTAGACAGGCTTACATCTCGAGAAGTGATTCTACATTGCAAGTCAATTTTCTGGAATACCTGATATTGTTAGGTCTGACAATGGGAAACAATTTGAAGTAACGAGAACAGCTGAATTCTATCAATTTGCAAAAACATATGGGTTTAAACATATCACGTCTAGTCCAAGATACCCACAGAGCAATGGATTTGTAGAAGCTGCTGTTAAAATTATCAAGCTCAGATTGAAAAAAAATCCAAAGATCTTTATTTAGCACTACTCAGTTACAGAGCTTTGCCTTTAAAGAATGGATACAGCCCAGCTGAGTTATTGATGGGTAGGAGATTACAAACAACGTTACTCATATCACTAACAGCACTTCAACCAAAACTCATACAGAAAGATAAATTAGAAGAAATAGAGGAAAATCGAATAAAAACGCAAGAAAGGTACTATAATCAAAGACACAACTCTCATGAACTCAACTATATCCAGGGGAGAAAGTGTGGATAACCGATAGAAAGGCTGTTGGTACAGTACAGAAACATGCAGATACACCAAGATCATATTTCGTAAAAGAAGGACATCATATCCTGAGACGAAACAGAAAGCATCTAATTCCGAGTGCGAAACTGCAGCCACGTCCGACAGATGATGACATCGAGGAAACCCTACCTACAGAAATTTCTAAAAGTGAAGTACCTGAAAATGGAACGTCAAACCCTTCAGACTCAACTAAGAAAAATGATCAGCTTAACCCTAGAATCAACAACCTGTTGTAACTCGAAGTGGAAGAACTGTTAAACCTCCAAATCGACTAAATCTTTAAAAGGGGGAGATGTGGCATTATCCTGAACTATGAACGATAGTGTTAAGTCCGAACTCTGCGATTAACCTTTAGAACTATTTAACCGGTTGTTAACTGTAACTTTAGTTGTGAAGTATGTTTACCGTTTGTATTTGTCTGTGTGCTTATTAAATGTGTTGTTCGATATTATATAGTCTTCAATAGTGTTTAAATACACAAACACGCCAAAATGCTCGGTATATTAACTAGTAAAGTTAATCAAACACGCGTAACAACACAAAATACATATACCTCAGTTGAAAATTCCCCTTGGGGAATTTTCGCAAATAAGGAAAATGGTACATGAATTCTTTTGTGCAGCCTTGTATATGAGGTATAGAGTTTATATACAACGAGTAACATGCAAAAAATTGGTTAAATTTAAAAGCACATAAGCGAATTTCAAAACGCACTTTCAGCAATTACTCAAAGACAGTACTGCAACCGATTTATTCTGTGTGTCCCTGTAAATGAATGTCAAATGCTGTGAATGCCCTATTCTATCGTAATCATCCTGTAGTGAAATTCAGTGATCAATACATTTGAAATAGCGTAATCTCATGAAAATACTTTGCAAACGATTTTTCCCTCTATACCATAATGTAATGGAATACTTTTAAGTGCCCTGTAAATGAACCATTAATTCCACATACTTCATATACAATACCAAAGCATACTTTGGTGACCCTAAATGTTTATCAATTGCATCCAAACCCGTGTATATTTACGGAAGTTTGAGCATGGACAGACAGGCAGACAAACCGAATGCATAAACACTTTTCAACTTTGTTGAAATGTATTCAAAATGCTTTGGTTGAATAAGATATATTAAAGAATTTTATGAGATACTTATTGTATTCGATAAAAAATATATCATAAAAATTATACCTAATTTTTGTTAGCTTATACACTGCGTTCCAAAATCATATGAAGACACAGATTTCAGAAACATAAAAAAGGTAAAAAATACGCCAAAAGAAACTCAAGACTCAAGAATGTTAGAAATAGCACAAATATTTATGTTTTAAAACAAAATATATTTCAAACAGTCATTTTTAGAGAAAAAAATAGCTGCATTTCTCTATTTTAAGGTGTTGTATAATGGTATGAACACTGACCAAAAATACAGCTTAATAGCCAGCGTATGCACTAGAGTTTTTAATTAATGCAAAACCATGATAGGGCATGGAGCGTACCAAACCTTGCAATGCATTTTGCTCCATTTCTTCCCAGTAGAAGATAATAGTAGCTTTTAATTTTGATATTGTGTCAAATTGCTTTTCCTTTAAATAAACTGCTCTAACCAATAAACTCCACAAGTTTTCCATTGGCTTTAAATCTGGAGAAACAAATGGCCATGGTATCACATGCACATGCACACCATTACTCAGGAACTATTCTCAAGTGCTATTTGCCGTGTGGGTGGATGCAGGAAGCATCCAGAAATGCTCGCCAATTGTCTCAGTAAAAGGCAATGAGTTGTCTTCGAGTTTATCTTCGTAGCATAATGCATTCATTCGGCCAGAAGGAAACACAATATTGACTTTACCGCAAAATCCAAACGCAGCCCAAATCATATCTGAGACTCTACTCAACCGCCCGACGTTTAAAAAATATTTCAGGTACCTTGCGGAGATCCTGCCAATAATAGTAAAACCAACCATCAAGACCATCCAAATTGATTTTTTTTCTTCATCAGAAACTGTTAGTCTTTCATATTCGAGCTTCCGGAACTTGTGATCTTTCGCACAATCCAGAAGATTTTGCTGTTGCTTTTTAGTTAAACGTGCGCTGCGAAAAAAGTTGTTGATTTTACGGTATAAAACTGGCAGCTGTGGGGTGCTAGTTTATAACCGTACAATAAACAGTAATATACCGTCGTATAAATGAATTAAACTGAATATTACAATTTAACGGTACATTACTTGCTAATTTTACGGTTTATTACTGCTAATTTTATGGTTTTAACCCGGCGCCCTAGCTGCCAGTATTATACCATAAAATCAACAGTTTTTTTTTTTTTTTTTTTTTTTCAGTGTGAATGGGGTTTTATTTTCCTTTACTTCAATGTCTTAGAATTGCTAGCTACACTTGTCAAAGTACTTTTTGACACCGCTATCAGCGTATCTTTTTCAAGTTTGCTTAAAGTTGTTTTCCCAATGCTCAGTCTCTTTATAATAGCCATTTATGGACGTATGATCAGCTTTGGTCGATATCCCGGAGATTTCTTCGGTGCATAATCCTCTTTTAATAGAAAAAAGTTCAATATTATGCCTACAGATCTTTTCCATTTTTTTTTTTTTTTTTTTTTTTTTTTAACCATTTGGAAAAATGGTTATTGTTCTCGTCAGGGTAGGAAATGAAAAGCATATCTGAACGTTTTCGTTGGTTTAATGCGCAATTTATTCGTTATCTGATTGGTATATACAGTAATCTGTATTTCCCTTTGGTTTCAACAACGATGGACAACAGAGTGTTGCCACTGTGACAAAAAAGTAATAAAAACTACAAAAAAAAAATTAATAAATCAGAAAGAAATTGAGATACAACTTTCAAACAAATTGCATTTAAAAGTACATCTTTTTCTCTATCCGACGGTATAAAAAGTAATATTGTCGGATGTTTAGAAGTTTGAGAATGAAATTTTATTTAAAATTGGTCGTGAGATTTTTTGGAAATCTGATGATAGAAAAGCCTTTTCCCGAACAGCCAATGAAATGCTTGGATAATACGCAAGTTTCAGGAAATCTTGCAATTTTTACATGTAATAACACTATTAATGTTTAATTCATGGCGTACGTAATGTATGACCAGCTCCGTAGAAGTTTAAAAATTTACAGTACCGAAAATTGTAAAGCTGAAATTTCTTTTAAAATTTGTTCAAGATGGTTCCAGGAATGTTATCGTTTAATCCATGGCAAACGTAATGTAGGATCAACTCCTTGCGATTTTTTATGTCTTAAATTTTAGTCTTTGAAAAGATCATTTTCCAAATGGTCGTTGTAATTTGTTAAATTGCCATTTTTTTTTTCTTTTTTTGCGATAGCTCTTACTGAAAGTCCTTCAGTTTCTTCTTCTCAAAGTAACATCCCATACTCTTGTACGGTTTTAATGTTTGTTTAAGAACAATTTCGGTTAGAGTACATATCATTTTGCAACACTATTTTTTTTTTTAGATAATTTATATTTCTAATGAATTTAAAATTTTATTTTCATTTTGTTATTATGCATTAGATAAGAGTATTACACTTGTCCCCAAAATGGCGGTTTCGGATAATTATTAATGGATTTTTGCCATGATATCACAAAATTACTGGGTGATTACAACATTTTGAAACGCACCTTGTTATGATAACTGTGAGATATTGTAATAACTATATTGTGTAATTTTTTAATTTATATTGTGATAACTATTATACAGTATTTTATTACAGGTGCAAATATGTTGCATTTGTACTTTGTTTATAAATTTTGAGGTAACCGAGTTTTTATAGACAACTTTCTAATAACATATTATTTCGCATTTTCAGAAGTGTTTGCGTTATACAGAATTTAGTTAAATCATTTATTAAGAAAAGAAAAAAAACCTGTTTTTTTTTCTTTTCAAATTCAACGCAGGTCTGCTAGATTATCTAAAGTCATTTCATGACAATTTACAACTTATATAAAAATTTCAGTATTTAGGATTTTAGCATGAACAGAACATAAAGAAAAAGAAACCAAAAGAAAGAATATAAAGCAGAATTTTTTATATATATTTATAAGATTTAGTTTATTATTTTCAAAGGGAAATATTGAAAATTTGCGAATAAATTTTTATGTTTCATCAGTCGAAGCGTAATTTTGTTTATGTGTAACGAACAAGCACTTTTTGCACTTAACATAAGTTTACAAAATTTTATGCATATTTAATGCAGCACATAAAAGAGAAATAACTTTATAAATAGATATTATGGATAAAATAAAATTTTTACTGAAAAATGCGGGGTTTTTTCTTCTTTTCTTTTTTAGAAGTAAGTGGTTTTGAAAAATGTGTTCCTGAATTTCTACTATAGTTTCCTGTTCTAATTCTAGAAATTAATTTAAGTAACTATACTAAAACTAATAAAAATGTATTAAAAAAATTACACTCTTTATTAGGTAGCTTCCATTACTCCATTACAAAAACTAGTATGTTGTGGCCATCACAAAACTTTCTTCTATATAAATCACGTCAATTAAATCGTTTAAATAGTACCAATTCATATCACAATATATCTGAATTTGAAGTTTGGTGAAAATTCGTGCATTAGTTCTTGTATAGAGCTATAGCGGAAATTCTGAAAAATGTAGTATAGCAGCGCCACCTGTTGAGCGATTTACACCAAAAAATAAACAGCACTAATTGATATCAAGGTATACCTGAATCTGAAGTTTGATGAAAATTCATGCATTAGTTATTGAGATACAGCTGTGGCGGAAATTCTGAAAAATGCAGCATAGCAGCGCCACCTGTTCATCGATTTGCACCAAAACATAAACAGCACTAATTCATATCATGGTATACCTGAATCTGAAGTTTGTTGAAAATCCAAGAATTAGTTCTTGAGATAGAGATATTGCGGAAATTGCAAAAAATGCCCAATAGCAGCGCCACCTGTGGAGCGATTTACACCAAAATATATAAAATGTCTATTCATGTCAAGGACTAACTGAATCTGAAGTTTCATGAAAATCCGTGCATTAGTTCTTGAGATAGAGCCATTGCGGAAATCGTAAAAAATCCAGCATAGCAGCGCCACCTGTTGAGCGATTTACACCAACACGTAATCAGCATCAAGTCATATCAAGGACTAACTGACTCTGAAGTTTCATGAAAATCCGTGCATTAGTTCTTGAGATAGAGCCATTTCGGAAATCGTAAAAAAGGCAGCATAACAGCGCCACCTGTTGAGCGATTTGCACCAAAATCTCTAAATTGTCTATTCATGTCAAGGACTAACTGAATCTGAAGTTTCATGAAAATCCGTGCATTAGTTCTTGAGATAGAGCCATTGCGGAAATCGTAAAAAAGGCAGCATAGCAGCGCCACCTGTTGAGCGATTAGCACCAAAATCTAATCAGCATCAATTTGTATCAGGGGCTAACTGAATATGAATTTTTGTTAAATTCCGTGCATTAGTTCTTGAGATAGAGCGCCCACAAAATTTGTGTCACATACACACAGACAGACAGACAGACAGACAGACTCACAGAGTCACAGACAGACATTTTGTAAAAACATGTTTTTTGGAATCTCTGACCCCTAAAACGTGTAAATCCGTCGAAAACCGGAATTCGAAAATTTTCATGAATCCAATACTTTCTTCTTGTAAAGATAGAAGAAAGTAACTAGTCGTATGTACCAATCCCAAAACTTTCTTCTATCTCATACATGTTAATACTTCAAAATTCGCTACCACACTGCCAAAGTTAAATGGCAATCTATGCATCTCATGAGGATTCTAACTATATGAAATTCCGTGCATTAGTTCTTGAGATATGACTATCGCTGAAATCGTCTAAATTCAGCAAAATGCTGCCTAGCAGCGCCACCTATCGGGTGATTTATACCAAATCCTAATCAGCAACAATTTATTTCAACGTCTGACTGAATATGAAGTTTGGAGAAAATCCGTACATTAGTTTTTGAGATAGAGCAATAGCGAAAATCGTGAAAATTTCTGCATAGCAGCGCCACCTATTGGGTGATTAACACCAAAACCTAATTAACAACAACTTGTGTCAACATACAATTAAATCTGAAGTTAGATGAAAATTGGTCCATTAGTTCTATTGATAGAGCTATTGAGGCAATCGTGGAAAAGGCAGCAGAGAAGCGCCACCTGTTGGGCGATTTACACCAACACCTAATCAGTAGCAAGTCATATCAAGGACTAACTTAATCTGAAGTTTGATGAAAATCCGTGCGTTAGTTCTTATGATAGAGCTATTGGGGAAATCGTGTAAATCCTGCAAAATTCATCATAACAGCGCCACCTGTTGGGCGATTTACACCAAAAAGTAATCATCATCAATTCATATCAAGGACTAACTAAATCTGAAGTTTGATCAAAATCCATGCATTAGTTCTTGAGATAGAGCTATTGCGAAAATCGTGAAAAATGCAGCATTGCAGCGCCACCTTTTGAGCGATTTACACCAAAAACTAATCAGCATCAATTTGTATTAGGCACTAACTGAATATCAATTTTTATTAAATTCCGTGCATTAGTTCTTGAGATAGGGCGCCCACAAAATTTGTGTCACATACACACAGACAGACAGACAGACTCACAGAGTCACAGACAGACATTTTGTAAAAACATGTTTTTTGGAATCTCTGACCCCTAAAACGTGTAAATCCGTCGAAAACCGGAATTCGAAAATTTTCATGAAACCAATACTTTCTTCTTGTAAAGATAGAAGAAAGTAATAATGGACGGTTTTGGAAGAAAAGAAAGTTTTGAAAAAATGGAAAGGAAAAAATCTATCGATATCTTTGGCCATGTACCTCAGCCCTATTTTGACATTTTAATTTTTTATTTAATTACAATATGTAAATAATTAAATATAAAGCTATTTGCTAATTATTTATCATGTTCTGCTTCCCTCATAATTTTCTTCAACTCTAATTTTAGGCCTATCATACTTTTTCTTTTAATTAAAAAAAATAGTAATTTTAGAACCAAGGCGCAGCACCCATGTTGTACCTTGGCGCTAGGGATATTATACCATGGACCAGGCATCATTTTTCTATAAAAAATAAAAATAAAATTGACGAAACATTTTTATGATGCATTTGAAATAAATTTTAGAAGTATATTTAATAACAGATTTGTGTTAGATACCTATTTAAAGTTGTTTTAAATTAGTATAAAACAGAAGATGTAATTAGAGGGCAGAAAGGGAATAATTCCAACCACAATAGATATCAATTGCATTTTAACTGTTTTATTTCCTTTTTATATACTAGGGGGCTCGGCCCCCTACGAGCTATGCTCGCCAACCCCCGTTCAGACACTGCCATCTCTAAAAGTACGCTAATTTCATTGATTTAAAAAATTTTTGAAAGATTGAATTATAATTTAAAAAACAGAAGTGATCTCTCTATAAACGGGTTTCTATTTATTTCTCTTTGATTGGGGAATTTTAAGGAAAAATCAGTTGCTGTTAAAAGATACAATGGCTGTTTTCGTCTTTGATTAAATAAAATCAGTTAAACATTTCAAAATAAGCTAATATAAAATGAATTAAGTAAACAGAGTCTTTGTCTTCCGGTATTTTTCAACAAAGCGAAAAAAAAAAGTTCTTTTAAATAAGACGTTTTAAATGTATCGTTTTTAATCTGATGTAATTTTCACCAAGCTTTTCTTTCTCTTTTAAATAGTCACGTGAAAATACTTTTGTTAGAAAATAAATATTATTTTTGCTGTCCTGACAAAAATAGTTGAAAAGATCATCTTAAAATAACAAATAAATGTCTCGAGCAATTTTTAAATTTAAACGGTTTTGCAATACTATTTTTTGTTCAGTTTACGTAATAAGTGTAATGTGACTTAAATGTGACGTAATTTCTCCTATTTAAGACTTCTAACGCATGTTAATGAATTTATTATTTTACAATATTCTGCCTCTTTTAAAATTCACGTGCAAATATAGTTTTTATGAAGTAATTTTCAATAAGCTCCTGCTTTTTATACGTAATTATTTAATTCTAATTTGAAAGTTTTTTTCTGTTTATAATAGCCACGTGTAAATAAATTTTTAATTTGAAGCAAACATTATTGTTTGCGCTGTTTATACAGTTGGCAACAGTTTAAATTAATACCATTTTCTAAAATAAGTAAAAAATATTTCTCGAAATGCTGAAAATTTGAATTTAAAATAGAAATAAAACCTCAAAAAATGAGCCAAATTAAAAAAATAAATGCATTCTTCACACCGAGAAATTGTAACGTATAAAATGATCTAAAAATGAATTCATTCCCCATGTATAATTTTTGCTCCTATAAACTTTTTTAATGGAACGATTTTGATTAGCATTAAATATCTCTTAAAATAATTCTTCGATTTGAAAACTGTCTGCATCAGCGTGTTTATCAAACATTTCTCTATAATACCGCCGTTTTTCATATTTTTGTATGTAATATTTCTCTTAATATTAACAGAGAAAACATCCGGTCACAAAAATTCAAAACCGGCGGCG
This sequence comes from Maratus speciosus, assembly GCA_963932465.1. Taxonomy (NCBI): domain Eukaryota; kingdom Metazoa; phylum Arthropoda; class Arachnida; order Araneae; family Salticidae; genus Maratus; species Maratus speciosus. Next base: position 49,884,676 of record OZ010786.1, on the reverse strand, counting down.
GTGGTGACAGCGTAAGTTACTTTTTTTTTTAGAATAGAGAGATATTTTTTACAAATGTTTGTTTTATCATGATGTAAAATCCCAAAAAACCTAGTTGCATAAAAAGCTAAGATTATTTTTTCAAAAACTGATACCATATCAGGAAATACGTTAAGAATTCTGTCTCTTTCAAAAAGACAATATGCTGGCAAAATGCTAATGATTTGTTCAGAACTGATTAAAAAACTTATTTTCCTCAAGTATGAATTCTGTTCTAATGATATTAAAACGCTTCACAACAATAACTCATCTTCACCATTGTCATCATTATGCTATTTTCTGTACACAAGTGGTGTACATATACAGGGTGGCTACTAAATACTGTTACAAATATTCAATCATTTTATTTTACAAATATAAAATATAAAATGATAAATACACTAATATGGTGTCCATCAGAAATGAAAGTTTACCGGGAAATAATTTTACCCGAATCGACCGCTATCTTTATCGATTACCAAATTTAATCTCTTATGCCATTGTCCGACAGTGGCACGAATCGCTTTAAGAGATAATCGTTCCCATTCACACAATATGGAAGCTTTGAGAGAGTCTAAACTTAGGTGTTGTTTGCTACTTACTTTAGCCTCTAAAATCCCCCAGACGCAATAATCTAAAGGATTCAAATCCGGTGACGAAGGTGGCCAATATTCTTGCATGATAAAGTTCGGACAATTTACATGGATCCAAGCCTGTGTTGCTTTAGATGGGTGCGAAGGAGTAAAATCTTGATGAAATATCCAATTATTTTTTGGATACAACTTGCCAGCACGTGGCAATAAATAATTGGCCAATATGTCTTGTTTTTAATATTCCGCATTGATTTTTATCCCTTTATCGATGAATTTTCAAGGCAATTTTTCATTGTTTGACACTGAAGCCCAAACCATAATGGAATTCTTGTTTTGAAAGCAGCTAACATTTCGAAAGGTTTCAGGTATATTCTCGAAATTTGCTGAAAATACTACATCATTTTTAGCATTATAACATTGTTCAGTGCAAAATAGATTCTCATCAGAAAATATTATTCTGTTAACACTTTTCCTACCATGCCGCACAGCAATTACTTGCATCTTTGTAATCTTTTTATTCTTTGTGCATCAATCAAACCTTGAACTTTTCTTTTGCGATAAGGGCAAATACCAAGATCTTCATTTATAATAATTTTCATAGTTCAGCGTCTAACTTTTTCTGCAGCCATTTTATTTGCAGAACGTTGTGGATTTTGTCGTATCTTTCCACGAATTCTTTTGATGCACTCTTTTATGCGAACTGAGCGTGGACGGCCAGACCTAGGTCGATCTTTATGCCTACTAGTATCCAACAAACAATTTATATTTCTATATATAAATGTTCTATTAAAATGAAGTCATTTTAATTGCTTAAAGATTTTACCTGCGGAAAATCCGAGATCAAAGAGCTATTTAGTCATCAGTCTTTTGTCTTCCATCTTTAAAATAATTTTAAATATTTGCTTTATACAAAAATCGTCGGCACTAATAGAAAATTGCCAAAAACTGAAATAGAGAAATAAATTGTTTTAACAAACGATTTAAATTAATTCTTATTTTTTGGAGTGTAACAGTATTTAGTAGCTACTCTGTAGAGTTGAATTTTGAATTTCTTCCATTATTACATACAATCATACAAGTACAAACTTTCCTGAAATAGCATTTTCATTTATTGACTTTTTAACAGAATAATATGTAAGTGTGTTCTACTTTTGACCTGTTGAAAGTACAAAACTATTGCTAGGTTTAAGGTACAAAACTTGGTGACTTGGAAAAAAAAAGTGACTTCTTACCATTTTCTAGTTAGGTTTAACAAGATTTGAAACCCATATTCATAATGCACTATAAATCCTCTTTTATGTATAACTTTTAATTTAAAAGAATTAACTGTTGATGACGAGATATAATGAACAGTTGCAGCTTTATAAAACTTACTTTTTGATGATCAAATCTTTTTTTTTTTTTTTAACAATTGTCTGCAACATGTGCTGACTATATTAAAGAAATCAACTGCTAAATGACATCTAAAGGTATGTATCAAAACTACATTCATTATTTTTATACAAATCCAAGTGATAGAGCTAAAAACATTGTAGGTCCATGGTACAGTCGTGGAAAAAAAAAAGTAAACACCCCCTACTAACTTCTCAACAAATTATCGTAAAAGAAAGTTACTGGTACCGAACGATTGGAAATAAAGTCTACTTTTAAGTGATGAATTTAAAATTTGTTTAAGGGGCCATCTACATATTAAAACGAACCATAACTTTGTTTTTTTTCAATAGCAGTACACAATTCTGACAGCATAAATGAACTCTACACCTTTCAATTAACCTATAAACAAATTTTTATGCAATTCGTGCCATAAGTTTCCGAGAAATTAATTATTTTAAAACGACCGTATTTTAAGGACTGTATCCAAATTGAAGTTCCGAACTGGATTGTTAACCCAGAGAGCCGCCTTCTTGATCAAGGCACGTTTAAGCGTCAATGAAACCTGTTTGAGTACAGGATAGCAGAATAAATTTCAAAAATTTACTCACTTCTATCATAGACCTTCTATCATAGATTCTATCATATATCTTAAACCATCATTTTGCCGTTTTTTAAGCATAATTTAAAAACTACTTGGAAGAAAAATGTGAAATTTGGGATTTCCATAAAGCAGGACTTAATAAATCTAAATCCATCAAAAAAATTGTAGGTTGCAATTCATATTTTTTTTTTATATTAATTTCATAATTCATAATTCTTATAATAAAATTTTAAAAATCGTAAATTCAACGTATTTATGTTTGGGTACATTAGTATTATTGCTACCCAAAAAATTAGCTCATTAGGAGCATAATTTCAGGAGACATAAATAAAAATATGAAAATGTAATTTAACATTAGGCGTACTAAATTTTGAATGTCTATAATTCAAAAACTTATCATTCGAATGACTTGAAATTTGGTTTCTAGGCTTATTTTGAACCGAAGATTTGAAATATCTCGTTAAATTTGGGTACTGCCATTGAAGAAAATGAAGTTTGGATTCGTTTTAATATGCATATGGCCCCCTAAGCAAATTTTATACACACCATTTAAAAGTAGACTTTATTTCAAATCGTCCGGTACCAGTAACTTTTGTTTACGATAATTTGTTGAGGAGTTAGTAGGGGGTGTTTACTTTTTTTTTCCACGACTGTACATGTATGTTCATTGTACAACACTTCCCCTATGAACTCTCCTTATATTGCACCAAAAAACTTTTAAAAAAAATTATGAAGCACCAAGTGCACAAACAATTAATAAAAATATAAAATCAGCACCTATATGCACCAAAAACATCGTTCTATACTCGTACTTTAGCAGAATGGAGGTCTTTTAAGGTCTTTTAAAAATGAACGTATAGCCATCGAGCTAATTCCCAAGGGTCAGAAAATAATCAATATCAACAAATAAAATAGCCAGTGCTTCATTATAGTGATAACAGACATCTTTAATGATAAAAGGAACTAATGGCCAACCAACAGGCTCCCTATAACGTACTAAGTAATCAAGTGGGTCCCAAACAATAAATCTCACAATCTGCACTCTGGAGGTGGAAGTTAAAAATGAAGAATGCATCAAAGTTACACCCCAAAATGTCAATGCAACCAAGCAAAAGTGACAAAACCTATGAAAGTGACAATAAAATATAGAAACAAGTGACAACAAACCATAAAAGGGATACATTCCCATGAAACAGACCACTATCTAGGAAAAATATAAAAATAAATTAAAATTCGTAAATAACAAAACAAAAAGGTAAAAGAAACAGTTTTAAGTAACAATTATTTATTTACTATTATTACTTACCTTAATTGTGTTAATATTAATTATAACTACCATTGTCATTGTCATTGTTACTAAAACTATTAGGTAGATTTCGTATGAAATACTACCTATTACATTCTCCCCTATGTTGGAATTTCTGAAATGTCTTTATATATATATATATACGCCTACAATCTTCTTTCAGTAGTAATTACAACTGGATGTCTCTTCGTAAATTTATATTTGCAATTCCTAAATATCATATTAATCAATATCACAAAGTTTTTACATCAAATACATTCAATTCTCATTTCAGTGATACATTTTTTGATTTACTCCATTATAGGCTAACTGCTCTTAATGTCAATATTAACAAAAAACCACAAAAATTAAATAAAAGTAACTCACATTTAATCGTTACCTTTACCAATCCTGTTTTTAATAAAATTAAACTTAATCAATTATTTCACAACGAACAATGCAAATTCCCACTTCAAAGTGTTAATCTAAAAAGCTTTTTTAAATATCCTATTAGTTTAGGTCGTAAAATTTTCAATTATAATAAGTTTTCTAAAAATTTCACACACACTGGTACTTTTACATGTAAATGCAATGATCCCCATCTAAATACATATATTAATGCCCATCATGGACATGTTATAATTGGCAATTTAGACATTGTCAATAATATTCATTTAAGATCTTTGATGCGTCATGGCACTAAATATCGTATTCCTTCACAGTGTAATACACAGATTGGAAGTATCATGTCATCTTTCTTTTGAAACAACAATTATTAAAACTGCATATTGCCAAAAATTCAATTTCTTTCTCCACCCTTAAACCACATATTGCAGAACTTCAAAATAATTTCATCATTACATATGTAGATAAGTCTGCTAACAACTATGCTATCATATGCAACTATTACTATCATCACCTCCTAACTAAAGCAGTCACTTCTAATAATATTTTCAAACTTCATCATGTTACTTTAAAGGGAAAATAATAATCATATATTAAGCTATCACAAATTATTAGGCATTAAAAATAACAACCTCAATTATCCTTATGTAGTCATGATTCCAAAATTTCACAAAAATCCTCTTAAATTCCGCACTGTCACTGTAGGATGTAATACATATAATACTCGTGCTAATACACTCTTTTTAAATATTCTTACACAAATTTATGAGTTATCAGTTAAAAAAGACAACACTCACAGCATTAAAAACAGTTTTGAATTGGTGGATAAAATAAAGCCATTAACAAATGTCAATAATATTATTACTTTAGATTTCAAAGACCTATTTAATAATATCATTCTAAAAGACTTGTATTCTATTATCAATTCATTATTTATAGAATATCTTCCTTTATTAAATTTACCTGATAACATTGATACTGACTACTTCACATCTTTGACTAACTTTCTACTATTTCTTAATTTTATTTTCCAAGACAATGCTTTTTTTATTCAAATACAGGGAATCCCTCAAGGAGCTGCTTCATCAAATCTGTTATCTGATTTATATCTTTACTTTTATGAACGTAAATTTATTAATAATAATTTATTGCTCTACAGATACATAGATAATATAATTATTCTTTCTGTTACAAATAATAATTCTATATCTCTTCCTGTAAAGTACCCTTCTAATCTAGAACTTAGTACTACATTTTCAAATAATTCTAGTATCAATTTTATGGATGTTAAAATTAATATTCTCCCTAATAACACCCTAACATTCAACATTTATGATAAACGCAATGAATTTTCATTTAATGTAATTCATTTTACGAACTTTAATTCCTGCTTGCATATTTCAGTATATAGAAATATTCTGCTTAATCATAGTCTTCGTATCAAACGTTTATGTTCTTCCCAATTCTTACAGCCTAACATTTTTAAATTAAAGCAATTAGCATTGTCTTATAATTATCCCATCTCTTTTATATCTGCATGGCTCAAATCTTAATATTCATTTTTTTTCAACTTCTTACTAGTATATAGGCATTTAATATTTTAAAAAAAAACTAAAAAATCGAAAACACTATTATGTGGATATGTATTATGGGATGTGGATTGCTGAAAAAATTATAAAAATCATGCACACAAAAAATTATATGTATGTGTGTGTATATATATATATATATATTCTTATAAAAGGGAAAAAAAGTTTTGGTGTATGTGTATGTTTTTCCATACATTATACACTAAAAACATAAAAACATAAAAAATAAAAATACCATTAGGGAGGGTTGAGGTCGGGAATGCTAAAAAAAGTTTAAAAACTTATATGTTTTTATGTGTGTGAGCGTGTATAAGTGTATGTATATATGCTTATGTATTGTATGGACATATAATTAAAAAATATATATGGGGTATTATGCATTTAACATAATAAAATTTCACATATTGCATCATCATTTAAGGATATATTTTACTATCTCAATATTCCTCATTGCTTTTTTAATTTTCACATTTATTTACATAATACAAGGCTAAATTTTACTATCTCAAATATTCCTCATCTTTTTAAATGTTATTTATATTCTCATTTTTTTATATTATAATTTTTTGTCTTTAAAACATTAATTTAATCAATTGCCCTTTTATTTATTTTTATTTATTTTTATATAATTCTTTATTTCTTTATTTGTATTAATTTATTCATTTTCTTTATTTTATTTTGTATTCACTCAGTACTTATTAAGTTTATTCCTATTTTTTCATTCTAGTTTAACTAAAAGTTAATCTAAATATTTTCTTGATTTCTTCAATCATTTTCATTCCTTTTATTTATTTTTTTTTTTTACTTAAGATGGCAACTCTAAACATTATTGTTATTAATCCAGTTCCAATTTATTAATCCAGATCCAATCTATTTTCTGTAATGTTTGCGTTATAAGGAGCTAAATTTTATCATTTTAGGCTTAATGCCGACAAAATTGGATAAAATAACGCATCTTCTATGAATGAACTCACAAGCTCCTCTGATGATTCTGTGAGTCATTCATAGTTTCTTATTTTACATACTGGTTTCATATGTTCATTTCTAAATCATCTTTAGAACTTTATCAATTTATTCATATATTTGTGATTTCAAATTTATTATATATATATATATATATATATATATATCACTTTTTTAGGGACAAGATAACTTCCGTAATTCTGCACGAATCTCTTCCAAACTGATACATAAAATGAAGGGGCATAAAATCTCGGTCAAGTTCGTTAATGGGCAAAATCGGACCAAGGGCATGGAAATAGGGAGGGGTTTTGTGAAAACCGAAAAAACACCATAACTTCTTAGTTTTTGTACATATCAAATCATATTAAAGTTTTTATTACTTGTAAAAATAGGGCCAAATATTTATGTATCACAGATTTTTGATAAAATTAAAAATTGGCTCAAGGGGCGCAAAAAATAAGGTTTAAGGGAGAAAAAAAATTTATAACTTCGTCAATTCTCAAGATATCAAATCCAATTAAATTTATTATAAATTTTCTTAATATTATCTACAACTTTTATATTGACAAGTTTTTGATAGGACCAATTCGTACTACAAAAAAAATTATAAACGAAAACAAAAAGGGGGGTGGGGAGGGTTGAAGAAGAAAAAAATCCGTAACTTCGTCAATTCACTAGATATAAAATCCGCATGAACTTATATATCTTCTTAATATTATCTACAATATTTATACTGACAAGTTCTTGATATGACCAATTCTTACAGCAAAAACAAATAAAAAATACATAGCGGTTGAAGAAAAAAATCATCGTATTAAGGGTGTATTCAAATCCAAACTGCTTATTTTCTGAGTCATATTTAAGTGCATTTTTGCTCTCAAATGCATCCAATTGGTAGATTCTCTTATTCAGAAACTATATAATGTACCGCAATGGTCGAATTTTTTATAGAGGCAGGATATATTTCAAAAAATGATGTCAAAGTGGGCGTTTTGAGCCGAATTTCCCGAAGCGATTGTGTTGGAAAAGAAAAATATTGTCCTACTTAGAAAGTAATTGATTATAAATCAAGTTTTAATTAATTGAACGAAAAATAAAAATGCAGGTCACTTATAAATCTCTTCAAAAATCACGTCAGCAAGTCGTATTTTTCTTTTAAAAATGAGTCTGAAAATTTGCCAGAAAATTTGGAGTTGTTGAGCACGGAAAAGTATTTTTTTGAAAACCGCTTTAACATGATTCTGATAAAACCAGCTCTTATATAAAACTGAAATAAAACTCGTCATAAGGGACTAGATAGAATTTTTAAGTGGGTTTATCTCTAATGATTTAGTTTTTGTTGATGAAATTAGCACTTAATTTCGAAATCTAGCTGCGCCTGAAGGCCGAGCCGGCAGGGATGTTTTTTCTATTGCATTCAGAGATTATTTTTTAAATATATCTCATTTATGCATGCACACGGCTTGCATTATGTTTAAGTCTCTTACTCTTGTGTTTCATTAGTTCTAGTTCGTGCACAATAACAATTTTCACTTAACGATTTCTGTTCAGCCCAGTCTATTAATGTTATTATTATTATTCTACTTCTTTTTGTCCTGTGGGATAGGTTGAAACTTAAAAACGAAGTTTCGAATTTATATTGTTATATTGAAAAGTATTTTTTTTTTTTTGTAACTCCATATAACGAAAATATTTTGCTTTTAAATTTCACGTAATATTTACCGACTCCTCAAAGTCTCTGATTTTTAAGAAAAACTATCAAAACCTTATAATTCCATTAAAGTTGTTTTAAGTTTATCAATAATATTTATATTATGCAAATAATAAAATAAAGAAGCATTATAGTATTGTAATAAAGAGAATAGTTTAGTTCAGATATAATGAAAAAGATAGCACCACTTTACTCTAACGATATAGCCAAAAACTAGAAATTACTTAAGTGTCCTTTGTTTGATGAATCAAAACGATTACCTTTAGACTATCTTGTTTTGACAACATACGAAGATGTTATGAAACATTATTTATGAGTTAAATTTTACGTAAAATTTTAAAATTGGGATCGGAACCTACTGTTCCTAAAATATCTCAGATTTTTCCTGATACAATTAAAAGAAGTCCTTCCGGCCAGTGCCGGGAGGAAGAGGTAGCGTTCATATTCCTTATTTTAAAAAAGCCAACTTATATCATTCAAACACACGAAGCTCAATTTAGTGGAAAGTGAATATAGGAGATTCAATACTAATTTAAATCAATATAATGAATGAGAATTTCGCAAAATTAGTCAGCTTTATCCAAGCTGCTTTTCTTTAAAGTAACTTATATTTGGCTGCCAAATTTGGGTGATTTCATAAAGTGCCTGCCATTTTAAGACAACATGGTGGATGAGGCTAACCAGTGAACTTGGTCGAGACCTTAGTAATTGCTGTGCACATGCTCACTCACATCGGAATCGGTTGATATATACGAGTGCTGTCGCAGGCAAAAAATCAGATTTTTCAAAATGTCACCCACAATAGAAATTAAAACTGCTATATCTGAGCCATTTTTTAAGGAAAAAGACAAACAAAAAATGCTCCTGAATCCTTATATCAAGGTCAAATACTTAAGAAAGAAACCTTTTTTCAATTTCTAATTTTTCTGCACCTCTCTTTAAATATATATATATTTTTTAATTTAATGGCCGCCATTTTGAAACAAGATGGCTGATGAATCTGGCCAGCAAACTTGGTCGAGGTATTGATGTATACTATTCACATGCCTTCTTACATCGAAATAGGTGAATACGTTTGTTATCGCGTGACAAATACAAGATCGTTTCAAAATGTTAGCCATGCTAGAAATTCAAAGTGCTATAATTCAACCATTTTTTAAGATATAAACAAAAGAACAAATTTTCAGAAACAAAAACTGCTCCGGAATCTTTGTATCAAGGCCAAACACATAAAAAAAATCTTTTTCATTTTCCAATTTTTTAATACCTCATTTTAAATTTTAATTTTTTTTTTTTTTTTTTTAAATGGCAGCCCTTTTGAAACAAGATGGCGAATGAAGCTGGCCAACGAACTCGGTCGATACATTGGTATGTACTATGTACAGACCAAGTTACATCCAAATTGGTTCATAAATACGCCTGTTATAGCGTGACAAAAATCTGGTCGTTTTAAAATGTCAGCCACAGCAGAAATTCAAAATGCTATTACTCAGCCATTTTTTTAGATATAGACTAAACAAAAACTGTTCCGCAATCTTTGTATTAAGGTCAAACGCATACGAAAAAAAATCTTTTTTCATTTTCCAGTTTTTTGGTATCTCATTTTAATTTTTTTATTTTTTAAATTTTTTTAAATGGCCGCCATTTTGAAACAAGATGGCGGATGAAGCTGGCCAACGAACTCGGTCGAAATATGTGTATGTACTATGTACACACCAAGGTACATCCAAATCGGTTCATAAATACGCCTGTTATTACGTGACAAAAATCAGGACGTTTCAAAATGTCAGCCACGCTAGAAATTCAAAATGCTATAACTCAGCTATTTCTTAAGATATAGACAAAACAAAAACTGTTACCGAATCTTTATATCAAGGTCAAACACATAAGAAGAAAATATGTTTTCAATTTTCAATTTTTTGGTACCACATTTCAAATTTAAATTTTTCTTAAAAATTTAAATGGCCGCCATTTTGAAACAAAATGGTGGATGATGCTGGCCAACGAACTCGGTCGAGACATTGGTATGTACTATGTACACACCGAATTACATCGAAATCGGTTCATAAATACGCCTTTTATCGCGTCACAAAAATCAGGACGTTTCAAAATGTCAGCCACGCTAGAAATTCAAAATGCTATAACTCAGCCATTTTTTAAGATATAGACGAAACAAAACCTGCTCCGGAATCTTTGTATAAAGGTCAAATACATAAGAAAAAAATATTTTTCCATTTTTAATTTTTTGCTACCACATTTCAAATTTTAATTTTTTATTTAAATTTTAAATGGCCGCCATTTTGAAACAAAATGGCTGATGAAGCTGGCCAACGAACTCGGTTGAGACATTGGTATGTACTATGTACACACCGAATTACATCGAAATCGGTTCATAATTACGAGAGTTACAGTGTGACATAGGTCAGATATATATATAGATAGATAGATAGATAGATATAGATATAGATATAGATATAGATATAGATATAGATATCAATTTTGAACGGAGGATGGTTTCGGAGTCTGGGGGGTCATGATCGATGAAAATATACCAATTTTTTTTAAAATCTCTTTCCTCCGAACGGCTGCAATATGTAGCTTTTTGTAATGAAAGCTACCTAATATAAGGCTCAAAGCTTCGATTACAACGGTTTCTGATACACGAATCGTAATAATAATTAGAGACTAGAGACAACAATGACAAATGGCAAAATTTGGAGAAAAATACTAAGAGTAGAAAGAAAATTCCACATTCAATGGAAAATTGCAAATTTTTAGGCAGTCGGCAAAGAAACTTTTTAATGTAAGCCCTTGAAGCTGCAAAGGTTTTCCTTTGTGTTATTGCACCAGACATTTTCGTGCGCCAAGTAGCAACGTCAGTTTCTCAAATACCAAAGAGATAAAAGTATGGTGGCAATAGGACCAATATATAAAACTTCAAAGAGAAGTTATGTATATAGGAACGAAAGACGGAAAAAATAAATATCTAGGAAATAAAAATTTATTCTAGAACAAAAAGTAACATTTTGATAAACGACTCACTATCTGTAAAAGACAGCCTAGAAAATAACAGATTACAGTCGACGAGTAACAGTCGGTAGTTCTACTGATTTTGAACTTTGCAACCAACCATCTACCTCAAATAGCAGCAGAACTGAAAAAAGAAAAAGCGAGCTCAAAAGTTTCACTTATCTGCATTTGCCCTGGTAATTGAAGGAACAGCAGTATCTGGCAGAACATAAATAGCAACTATTATTACAAATGTCATCTTACAAGGAAACCACTTCTGGTGAAGATCGCACGTAGCATTGCGACCTGGTGTATTTTATAGCGCTATAGGCCAAAGTTAAAAAGTCCTTCCGGCCAGTGCCGGGAGGAAGAGGTAGCTTTCATAATCCTTATTTAAAAAAAGCCAAATTATATCATTCAAACACACGAAGCTCAATTTAGTGGAAACCGAATATAGGAGATTCAATACTAATTTTTATCAATATAATGAATGAGAATTTCGCGAAATTAGTCAGCTTTATCCAAGCTGCTTTTCTTTAAAGTAACATATATTTGGCTGCCAAATTCGGCAATTTCTTAAAGTGCCTGTCATTTTAAGACAACATGGTGGATGGGGCTAAGCAGTGAACTTGGTCCAGACCTTAGTAATTTCTGTGCACATGTTCACTCACATCGGAATCGGTTAATGTATAGGAGTGCTGTCGCATGAAAAAAAATCAGATTTTTCAAAATGTCACCTACAATAGAAATTGAAACTGCTATATCTGAGCCATTTTTTAAGGTAAAGACAAACAAAAAATGCTCCTGAATCCTTATATCAAGGTCAAATGCTTAAGAAAGAAACCTTTTTCAATTTCTAATTTTTTTGCACCTCACTTTAAATATAATTTTATTTTTAATTTAATGGCCGCCATTTTGAAACAAGATGGCTGATGAAGCTGGCCAGCGAAATTGGTCGAGATATTGATGTATACTATCCACATGCCTTCTTACATCGAAATAGGCGAATACGTGTGTTATCGCGTGACAAATACAAGATCGTTTCAAAATGTTAGCCATGCTAGAAATTCAAAGTGCTATAAATCAACCATTTTTTTAAGATATAAACTGAAGAACAAATTTTCAAAAACAAAATCTGCTCCGGAATCTTTGTATCAAGGCCAAACACATAAAAAAAACTTTTTCATTTTCCAATTGTTTAATACCTCATTTTGAATTTTAAATTTAATTTTTTTTAAATGGCAACCCTTTTGAAACAAGATGGCGAATGAAGCTGGCCAACGAACTCGGTCGAGAAATTGGTATGTACTATGTACAGACCAAGTTACATCCAAATAGGTTCATAATTACGCCTGTTATCGCGTGACAAAAATCAGGTCGTTTTAAAATGTCAGCCAAAAGATAAATTCAAAATGCTATTACTCAGCCATTTTTTTTAGATATAGACGAAAGAAAAACTGTTTCGGAATCTTTGTATTAAGGTCAAACACATACAAAAAAAAATCTTTTTCACTTTCCAATTTTTTGGTATCTCATTTAAATTTTTTTATTTTTTAATTTTTTTAAATGGCCGCCATTTTGAAACAAGATGGCGGATGAAGCCGGCCAACGAACTCGGTCGAGATATTTGTATGTACTATGTACACACCAAGGTACATCCAAGTCGGTTCATAAATACGCCTGTTATTACGTGAGAAATATCAGGACGTTTCAAAATGTCAGCCACGCTAGAAATTCAAAATGCTATAACTCAGCCATTTCTTAAGATATAGACGAAACACAAACTGCTCCCGAATCTTTTTATCAAGGTCAAACACATAAGAAGAAAATATTTTTTCAATTTTTAATTTTTCGGTACCACATTTCAAATTTAAATTTTTCTTTAAAATTTAAATGGCCACCATTTTTAAACAAGATGGCGGATGAAGCTGACCAACGAACCCGGTCGAGACATTGGTATGTACTATGTATAAACGAAGTTACATCCAAATCGGTTCATAAATACGCCTTTTATCGCGTGACAAAATTCAGGACGTTTCAAAATGTCAGCCACGCTAGAAATTCAAAATGCTATAACTCAGCCATTTTTTAAGATATAGACGAAACAAAAACTGCTCCGAAATCTTTGTATAAAGGTCAAATACATAAGAAAAAATATTTTTCCATTTTCAATTTTTTGGTACCACATTTCAAATTTTAAATTTTTAAAAAAATTTTAAATGGCCGCCATTTTGAAACAAAATGGCGGATGAAGCTGGCCAACGAACTTGGTCGAGAGATTGGTATGTACTATGTACACACTGAAGTACATCCAAATCGGTTCATAAATACGTCTTTTATCGCGTGACAAAATTCAGGACGTTTCAAAATGTCAGCCACGCTAGAAATTCAAAATGCTATAACTCAGCCATTTTTTAAGATATAGACGAAACAAAAACTGCTCCGGAATCTTTGTATAAAGGTCAAATACATAAGAAAAAAATATTTTTCCATTTTTAATTTTTTGGTACCACATTTCAAGTTTTAATATTTTTTAAAAAATTTTAAATGGCCGCCATTTTGAAACAAAACGGCGGATGAAGCTGGCCAACGAACTCGGTCGAGAGATTGGTATGTACTATGTACACACTGAAGTACATCCAAATCGGTTCATAAATACGTCTTTTATCGCGTGACAAAATTCAGGACGTTTCAAAATGTCAGCCACGCTAGAAATTCAAAATGCTATAACTCAGCCATTTTTTAAGATATAGACGAAACAAAAACTGCTCCGGAATCTTTGTATAAAGGTCAAATACATAAGAAAAAAATATTTTTCCATTTTTAATTTTTTGGTACCACATTTCAAGTTTTAAAATTTTAAAAAAATTTTAAATGGCCGCCATTTTGAAACAAAACGGCGGATGAAGCTGGCCAACAAACTCGGTCGAGACATTGGTATGTACTATGTACACACCGAATTACATCGAAATCGGTTCATAATTACGGGAGTTACAGTGTGACATAGGTCAGATATATATATATATATATATATATCAATTTTGAACGGAGGGTGGTTTCAGGGTCTGGGGGTCATGATCGATGAAAATATACCAAAATTTTTTGAAATCGCTTTCCTCCGAACGGCTGCATTAGGTAGCTTTTTTGTAAAGAAAGCTACCTAAAAACTGATAAAATGTGTCTGCAAAAATCGTATTTATTGATTTTTCAGCAGCATAACTTTCTGAAAATGCAGCTTTTGAGACCACTTATTGGACTATTATAGAAAGTATTTTTTTAAGTACTTTAAAATACAAATTAATTAATAAGAAGAATAAAATAGTGAAAAAAAATTAAAAATTCCTATAAAAGATAAATTAAAAAATTCCTGTCGCTTAAATCTATGTATTTCAACCACTGTCGGCTAGAGGGCGGCTCAAATTGATTCAAAACAGAGGTAACCCGTTTCATTCAACTATGTGGCTGTACCTTACTTTTCCAAACATAACTACTGCTGATGATTCTTCTAACTAGGAGTTTTTTTTTACGTTTGGTATAGCATAATTTTATAAATTAGACTTATACATGAGATGCCAGTTCTGCTGCTATTTGAGGTAGATGGTTGGTTGCAAAGTTCAAAATCAGTAGAACTACCGACTGTCACTCGTCGACTGTAATCTGTTATTTTCTAGGCTGTCTTTTACAGATAGTGAGTCGTTTATCGTTTATCAAAATGTTATGTTTTTTTGTTCTAGAATAACTTTTTATTTCCTAGATATTTATTT
Organism: Maratus speciosus; assembly: GCA_963932465.1. Lineage (NCBI taxonomy): Eukaryota > Metazoa > Arthropoda > Arachnida > Araneae > Salticidae > Maratus > Maratus speciosus. The sequence goes on along the minus strand of OZ010786.1, from coordinate 49,869,364 downwards.
TGTCCGTCTTTCGTCACTATATACATAATTTCTCTTTGAAGTTTTATATATATTGGCCCTATTGCCACCATACTTTCCATAATTACGTTTACTTTATGATTTTACATTTTAAAGCTTAAATTAAGTAAATAGCTTAAACAAAGAATGCGTTACTACTACATTATATTCTAAATTTACCTTTAAAGCATTTCATATGTAAATTTACTTTATGGCATGTTATTTACATTTTTCAAATTTTACAATAAAAAAGAAAAGTTAAAAGCGATTCTTATTACACTGCAATTTTATTATTTTACTAATCTTCATTTGTATTTCAGAAACGTTTCCAAACTTTTTTGTATATTTTTCAGAAAATTCATTACATCCGTTAACTTTCTTTTTCTAAAGATAAAAACATATATTATACAATTTTAATTCAGTTTTACGTACGTTCCCTATGCTTTTGTTTTTTGGCATAAAACAAAAAGTACAAGATTAATTTTGCATACATAAATAGCAATTTTGAGAATAAATATGCAACTTTTAAGCAATGTAATTTTTTCCCCTGGATGGAACAATAAGCTTTTGTTTAAACTTAATTATTTATTCTATAAATGTTATATTTCAAAGATTGTTTCGATTTTTAATTTTCTTATATTGTATTGATTTTTAAATCAATACAGAAAGGAGTAGCAAGTACACAGGAAAAACCCCACAAACAATTTTTTCGTTAAAATTATTCATCAAAATCTATATTGTTCCTTTTTATTAAAAAAATTGTATCACCTTTGTCAGTTACTTTATTATATTTACTAAGGAACTTGCCCGGCGTTGCCCGGGTACGTCAAAAAACAGCAGGAATTACGAAAAAACTCTGAAAATCACAATAAGATATCGCGAAGAAATTTTTAATCGCTTCTCAAATTCTGAAAAGAGAAAAATATATATATATATTATGTTCGAAGATTTCAAGTTGATTCCTTTCACTAATGTGGAAAAAAAGTAGCAAATCGCTAAAATACACTAAAAATCACATACACAATTCCCGAAAAATTCGAAAATTGCTATACGAAATCCGAATAAACTTTATTGAAATGAGGGCAGAATGTACTTTAGGTCAAAAATGGAATGTCAAAAAATTGCAGCAGGTCGCGAAGAAACTTAAAAATCGCATTAAAAATCACAAAAAGTTCAAAAATCACGAAAGTCAAAATTTACTATAATTGGATAAAAGTTTCAAATCTAATTCCTTTGACCTGTGTGCTGTCTTAAAATTTATGTTTTGGAAATCATGCTAAGCATTAGATCATGTTACTTTTATTCATAATTAATTTACTTGGACTCCCTTAAATATAATTATCATAATCCCTTAAGTTAATATTAGTTTTTGTTGCATTAAAATATCTCAATTTGTTGATTTTCTGTAAGCAAGTAATCGATATTGGTTTACAATAGAAGTCTATGGGAATTTGGCGAAATATTAGAGATATCGCCTAGTTGGCGTCACGTTTGGCGACTCATTTCGGTCGCCAAATTTGGCGATATACCGCCAAGTTGGCGACAAACATGGCGGCATTTGGCGACAGAACTGTGTCCCTGTACGGTAACCTCCTTATAGGTATGGAAATGCATTAAATGCTGTTCAATAATTGCATAAAAAATTCGCTAAAAATTCAAAAATCGCTGCACGAATTCCGAATAAACTTTTTTGAAACGGGAACAAAATTTACTATATTGGGTTAAAAGAAAGAAACCATATTCTTCTTACTTATATGGAAAAAATCGCCTCGAAACTCAAAAAAGTGCTAAAAATCGCATAAAAATGAAATAAAAAATATATAATCAAAAAATCGAAAATCGGGCTTCGAGGTGCAAAACTTCATATATAGACGTACCTTTTCCCCAAATTTTGTAGCTCTACGTGAAGCGGTCTCTTCAGAACTCCGTCGACACACTCACTCACTCACTCACTCACACACACACAAACTTCTTTCTTTATTATTATAGATGAATTAACATTTAAGCAATAGTTAAAAATTGCATATTTTGAATATTTAATATAGCTCTTACTTACTTTTGAAAAAAATGCTCATTTTGTATTATTTAAACCTTTACAACGAGCCTCAAGTAAGCTTCTTTTAATCTTTGAGCACCAGGATTTTTGTATTCTAATTTCTTTCTAATTTAATCACTGAAATGACGTAATTAAATAAAGAAAGAAATGTTTTAACCCTTTAATGCATGATTTTTTTTTTTTTTTCGGAAATCATTATATTTGTGTCTATGCTGCATTTTTCTTGATTCCCGCAATAGTTTTATCTCAAGAAGGGGTGCACGGATTTTAATCAAACTTCAGATTCAGTTATCAAGTCGACTTAAGTTGTTGCTTATTAGGTTTTGGTATGTATCGCCCAACAGGTGGCGCTGCTATCCAGAATTTTTTACGATTTCCGCCATAGCTCTACTCAAAAACTAATGCACGGATTTTCACGAAAATTCAGATTCAGTTAGAAGTTGGCATAAGTTGCTGCTGATTAGATTTTGGTGTAAATCCTCTAACCAGCTGCATTTTTCAGGAAGTATTAACATGTATGAGATAGAAGACAGTTTTGTGATTGCCGGATCCGACTAGTTTTATTTTGTTCGGAAGAGATTATATTTGTGTCTATTTTTGTTAATTATCCACTAGAAAAATAGTGAAGGAATTTATTTATGTTTCTGTTGGACATAATGTTAAAATGCCACTCTTTTACAACGAGCGTCAAGTAAGCTTCTTTTAATCTTTAAGCACAGGATTTTTGTATTCTAATTTCTTTCTAATTTAATCGCTGAAATTCCGCAATTAAATAATGAAACAAATGGTTTAATCCTTTAATGATTTTTTTTTGTTGTTGTTGTTGTTCGGAAAGCATTATATTTGTGTCTGGTTTTGTTAATTATCCACTAGAAAAATAATGAATGAATTTATTTTTGTTTCTGTTGCACATAATGTCAAAATGTCACTCCTGATCAAAATGTCACTCCTTTACAACGAGTGTCAAGTAGGCTTCTTTTAATCTTTGAGCACCAGGATTTTTGTATTCTAATTTCTTTCTAATTTAATCGCTGAAATTCCGCAATTAAATAATGAAACAAATGTTTTAATCCTTTAATGATGTTTTTTTGTTGTTGTTGTTGTTGTTCGGAAAACATTATATTTGTGTCTGGTTTTGTTAATTATCGACTAGAAAAATAATGAATGAATTTATTTTTGTTTCTGTTGCACATAATGTCAAAATGTCACTCCTGATCAAAATGTCACTCCTTTACAACTAGTGTCAAGTAGGCTTCTTTTAATCTTTGAGCACCAGGATTTTTGTATTCTAATTTCTTTCTAATTTAATCGCTGAAATTCCGCAATTAAATAATGAAACAAATGTTTTAATCCTTTAATGATGTTTTTTTGTTGTTGTTGTTGTTGTTCGGAAAACATTAAATTTGTGTCTGGTTTTGTTAATTATCGACTAGAAAAATAATGAATGAATTTATTTTTGTTTCTGTTGCACATAATGTCAAAATGTCACTCCTGATCAAAATGTCACTCCTTTACAACGAGTGTCAAGTAGGCTTCTTTTAATCTTTGAGCACCAGGATTTTTGTATTCTAATTTCTTTCTAATTTAATCGCTGAAATTCCGCAATTAAATAATGAAACAAATGTTTTAATCCTTTAATGATGTTTTTTTGTTGTTGTTGTTGTTGTTCGGAAAACATTATATTTGTGTCTGGTTTTGTTAATTATCGACTAGAAAAATAATGAATGAATTTATTTTTGTTTCTGTTGCACATAATGTCAAAATATCACTCCTGATCAAAATGTCACTCCTTTACAACTAGTGTCAAGTAGGCTTCTTTTAATCTTTGAGCACCAGGATTTTTGTATTCTAATTTCTTTTTAATTTAATCGCTGAAATTCCGCAATTAAATAAAGAAAAAAAATGTTTTATACATGATTTATACTGTCTTCTATCTTTACAAGAAGAAACTATTGGATTCGAGAAAATTTTCAAATTCCGATTTTCGACGGATTTAGACATTTTAGGGGTCAGACATCCCGAAAAACATGTTTTTACAAAATGTCTGTCTGTGAGTCTGTCTGTGTGTATGTCTGTGTGTGACACAAATTTTGTGGGCGCGCTATCTCACGAACTAATCCACGGAATTTAATAGAAATTTATATTCAGTTATTCTCTGATATAAATTGGTGCTAATTAGTTTTTGGTGCAAATCGCTCAACAGGTGGCGCTGCTATGCTGCATTTTTTACGATTTCCGCAATGGCTCTATCTCAAGAACTAAAGTACGGATTTTCATGAAACTTCAGATACAGTTAGTCCTTGATATGAGTTGATGTTTACTACGTTTTGGTGTAAATCGCCTGACAGGTGGCGCTGCTATACATCATTTTTCCTGATTTTCGCAATGGCTCTATCTCAAGAACTAATGCGTGGATTTTCATCAAACTTCAGATTTAGTTAGTCCTTATATGAGTTGGCGCTGATAACATTTTGGTGTAAATCGCCCAACAAGTGGCACTGCTATGCGGCCTTTTTTCTGATTCCCGCAATAGTTTTATCTCAAGAAGGGATGCACGAATTTTAATCAAACTTCAGATTCAGTTATCAAGTTTTCTTAAGTTTTTGTTTATTATGCTTTGGTACATATCGCCCAACAGGTGGCGCTGCTATGCAACATTTTTTTACAATTTCCGCCATAGCTCTACTCAAAAACTAATGCACGGATTTTCACGAAACTTCAAATTCAGTTAGAAGTTGACATAAGTTATTGCTGATTAGATTTTGGTGTAAATCATCTAACCGGCTGTATTTTTCAGGAAGTAGTAACATGTGTGAGATAGAAAAAAGTCCTTCCAGCCAGTGCCGGGAGGAAGAGGTAGCTTTCATATTCCTTATTTTTAAAAAGCCAGCTTATAACAAACTCAACAAAACGCACAAAGCTCAATTTAGTGGACACCGATAATAGGAGATTCAATACTAATTTTTATTAATACTAAATCATTATGAATGAGAATTTAGCGAAATTAGTCAGCTTTATCCAAGCTGCTTTTATTTAAAATAACTTATATTTGGTTGCCAAATTCGGCGATACATTGAAGTGCCTGCCATTTTAAGACAACAAGGTGAATGAGGCTAACCAGTGAACTTGGTCGAGACCTTAGTAGTTCCTGTGCACATGCTCACTCACATCGGAATCGTTTGATATATACGAGTGCTGTCGCAGGCAAAAAATCAGATTTTTAAAAATGTCACCGGCAATAGAAATTCAAACTGCTATATCTGAGCCATTTTTTAAGATAAATTCAAAACAAAAAATACGCTGGAATCCTTATATCAAGGTCAAATACTTAAGAAAGAAACCTTTTTCAATTTCTAATTTTTTTTTTTTTTTTTTTTTTTTTTTGCACCTTACTTTAAATATTTTTTTTTAATTTACTGGCCGCCATTTTGAAACAAGATGGCTGATAAAGCTGGCCAGCGAACTTGGGCAAGACATTGCTATATACTATCCACATGCCTTCTTACATCGAAATAGGTTAATAAATACACGTGTTATCGCGTGACAAATATCAGGTCGATTCAAAATGTCAGCCACAATAGAAATTCAAAATGCTATAACTCAGCCATTTTTCTAGATATAGATGAAACAAAATCTGTTCCAGAATCTTTGTATTAAGGTCAAACACATAAAAAAAAATCTTTTTCATTTTTCAATTTTTTGATACCTCATTTTAAATTTTTAATTTTAATTTATTTTTTTAATGACAGCCCTTTTGAAACAAGATGGCGAATGAAGCTGGCCAACGAACTCGGTCGAGACATTGGTATGTACTATGTATACACCAAGGTACATCGAAATCGGTTCATAAATACGCCTGTTATCGCGTGATAAACATCAGGTCATTTCAAAATGTCAGCCAAGCTAGAAATTCAAAGTGCTATAACGCGGCCATTTTTTAAGATATAAACGAAACAAAAACTGTTTCGGAATCTTTGTATCAAGGTCAAACACATAAGAAAAAATATTTTTTAATTTTCAATTTTTTGGTACCACATTTCAAATTTTAATTTTTTTTTTAAAATTTAAATGGCCGCCATTTTGAAACAAAATGGCGGATGAAGCTGGCCAACGAACTCGGTCGAGACATTGGTATGCACTATGTATACACGAAATTTCATCCAAATCGGTTCATAAATACCTCTGTTATCGCGTGACAAAAATCAGGTCATTTCAAAATGTCAGCCCAGCTAGAAATTCAAAGTGCTATAACGCAGCCATTTTTTAAGATATAAACGAAACAAAAACTCCTCTGGAATCTTTGTATCAAGGTCAAACACGTAAGAAAAAAATATTTTTTTATTTTCAATTTTTTCGTACCACATTTCAAATTTTAAATTTTTTTTAAATTTTTAAATGGCCGCCATTTTGAAACAAGATGGCGGATGAAGCTGACCAACGAACTCGGTCGAGACATTGGTACGCACTATGTATACACGAAATTGCATCCAAATCGGTTCATAAATACGAGAGTTACAGTGTGACAAAGATCAGATATATATATATATATATATATATATATATACGGATATATATATATATATATATATATATATATACGGATATATATATATATATATATATATATATATATATATATATATCAATTTTTGAACGGAGGGTGGTTTCGGGGTCTGGGGGTCATGATCGATGAAAATATACCAAAATTTTTTGAAATCGCTTTCCTCCGAACGGCCGCAATAGGTAGCTTTTTGTAATGAAAGCTACCTAAAAGTTTTGGGATTGCCACATCCGACTAGTTTTATTATTTTTTTTTTTTCTGAAGACATTATATTTGTGTCAGTTTTTGTTATTTATCCACTAGAAAAATAGTGAAGAAATTTGTTTATGTTTCTGTTGGACATAATGTCAAAATATCATTCCTGAGCAAAATGTAATTCCTTTACAACGAGCGTCAAGTAGGCTTCTGTTAATCTTTGAGCACCAGGATTTTTCTATTCTAATTTCTTTCTAGTTTAATCGCTAAAATGCCGTAATTAAATAAATAAAGAAATGTTTTAACCCTTTAATGCAAGGTTTCTTTTGTTGTTGTTTGTTTCGAAAACATTATATTTTTGTCAATTTTTATTAATTATCCACTAGAAAAATAGTGAAGAAATTTATTTATGTTTCTGTTGGACATGATGTAATAATGTTACTCCTGAAAGACATAACAAAAATTGCTCAAAAAATAATAATTTTAAATTATATACTTACTTTAAACGTTCACACTACACAATAACAACTATTGAACGATTTAATATTTTTTAAATGGTTTTGATAGTTTCGAGAATTAATAATTACTATCTCATAAAGATAGAGAAAAAACGCCATCCGAGCATTATCAACAAAAGATGTTATAAACCCTCCCTTAATGACAAATCGGAACAAAAACAGACTTCACGATCTTAAATGCATGTTATTAAACGTAAGTAAAACATAATGGTTCACCAAAAGACCAATAGAAAGCACCAAATGGCAAAAAAAGATCATGTAATTCCTATACATTTAAGGGGTCTCAGGACTCTTAAAATTAGAAACAAGTTGGAAATTGCTCATCAAACGTGGCAAATGAGGTGCGTTCGTACTATAACTAGTTTTTATAATTATTTTTTGCACCCCATATTGTACTGAATGTATATTTGTTTGCACTTCATAAGTGCATAGTCTGTAACATCATTAAAATGCAATATTTTTTCCCATTCCCCTTAATGTAACGAAAATTTTTTGACTGCCCCTGTAATTAAACTATACATCCGATTTTCATAAAATTTGAAATGGCTCGACAAAATTTTGCAACAATTATATATTTAAAATTTCAGACCATTCGGAAGGCTGTAACACAATTAAAATGCACTTACAATAATTTTTCTCATTGGCCGTAATGTAAAGAAAAACTTTTGACTGTCCCTGTAATTAAACGATACATCCGATTTTCATAAAATTTGAAATGGCTCGACAAAATTTTGCAACAATCATATATTTAAAATTTCAGACCATTCGGTTGGGTAGTTTTTGCTCTGTTACATGCGGACGGACGGACGGACAGACGGACTGAACGACGACTATAGGTGCTACGTATTTATATAATTACGAACGCACCTAAAAAGGAAAAAAAAAAAAAGACCATTCTCAACATTTAATATCTTAAAATGTATATGATTTAAAAACACAATTTTTATTGGGATGAAACATACAAGTATGTTCTTTCATTTTCCCGAAGTATGTTCTTTCTTTTCATGTATTTAAAAGATTGGTATTTATTAATTGGTATTTGTTGGTAATTAGTATTTATAGGGGGCCCCAAACCGTCAGATACTAGTCGAGCAGAAAATTGTTATAACAGCTTACGCGGACGATTAGAAAATAAATTTTGCAACTAGAAAAAAAAAAATTGTGCCTAATTATACTTCAGATTGCAATAATTACCCTGAACCTAACTAAAGTATATTTAAGACATTCTTACATTCTTAATACAAAATTTTGAAATTTTCAAGAGTATAATCACCTAAATAAAAAAAAAAAATTAACACTAGAAATGAAATTTTAGGTTCAGTTTATACAGACTAATATAGAACATATGTTTTGAAAATTGAAAAAGCATTCTTAATTTCGTCCCTTGGACGAAAATAAGAACAGCAAAGGGGAGAAATTGGGACCACACTATTTTTCAATATGGCAGAGCTTCAGTTTCCGAATATGAACTGAGCGTCCTAAAACTAACTCTATGCTACTGTCAGCATCTTACCTACGTAAAATACATGTAATGAATAAGAAATAAATACTTACAGTACAGTAAATAACGTTCTACAAACGACGTAATAAAAACTCAGGTCTCTTAAAAATAGGAAATTCGGCGTCTTTAATTTATGTATGCGTCTTTACAAACGAAACTTTTAATACTGACCCCTTTTACCTTCCGTCCCCTGTACCTCGCGTCATAAATGTTGCGCCACTTTCGCAGAAGCGGAGAAGTTAAGGGGGACGAAATATGGGCACTTTACCCTAATGGTTGCAAAGTAATGGTAGGAGTCCCTGCTCCAACATAGTTTATATTTATGTCGGTGCCACTATCACTAGGGGGTTGCAGGCAGTGGTGTGGAAAGGGTAACTACCCAGCGGGTAGGTATTTATTTTTTGTGTATATACCTGGGTATTTTCATATTTCACTGTAAAATATCATAATTTTGAAAAAATTCTTCAAATCATACGTTAGAATATTTCAGATGTGATAGCAGTATTCAGTTTACTTAAAGAAAAATACTTGCTTGTTTTCCGTTTGAGTGACCTTGCAAATCTTTTCCATTCTGTATGTTCTGATATTTTTAGATAGCAGTCAATTAAGAAATTTTTAACGTATGTAATTGATATAGTGATAACCATCAAACGAAGTGACCATTTACATGCAATGTTGAGTTGAATTTAAGATGAAAAATATAAAGAAAAAATTATTCGTTGAAATTGTCAGGAACTATATATGGGGAAGTTATTTGAGGTCTACATTTAGCGCTCAAGCTATTTTAGAGTTTGTTTTTAATAGAAATTGTTTTTTTAATATTTTTTAACACAAAAAAGAGCTAATAAGTTTTTGTCTCATAATAACAAAGAAAGACACTTCTTAAACACATTATAAAAAAGAAGATAATGCAACGCGTTTCAAAAATATTTCTTCATCAGTCACAAAAGGCCGTACTATGAACCAGTACAAGAGCAGAATAAAGTTTTCTTTCCATTCTCGTAGTGGTAGTATGTAATAAAAGTAGACATGGGCATCATATAAATTGTAGCCCTTTGTAAGGGGAAACAGCAATTTACTCCAAATAGAGAGAAATGGTGGCATTCGTGCTCCAACAGTGACGAAAATATTAGACTATACCATTACGCAGTGGTATGGAGAAATGAGTAGGAATGCTGGGATATACAGTAATGGACACAAAAGAACCAGTAAAACACATTAACCCTTTAGAAAGCAATAAGGAGAAAATTAACCTACAATGATGAAAAACTAACTACAAGGGGTTAAAACATAAAAGATAATACGTTTTTATAGCAAATTATGGCAGTTAATGAAGAAGCTTATCAGCTAAAGAAAAAATCATTTAGAGGATATGTTTTAGATTCGTATTAAAAAAAATCACCGGTTTTAAACTACTTGTAGAACTAACTGAATCATTTCAATCAAATGAATATCAGATTAATGTGGTAAGCGAAAAACTTAATACCATAATGTAGTATCTATATAACTGTTTCCTGTATCTTATTCAAAAAACTTATTCAAGAAAATGTACAAAAGAAGAAGAATTAGTTTTATTCATTTTGCGATGGACATTTTAAATCTAGTGACGCAAGGAGGTACAGTTTATTAAAAGAAAGAAGAAAGTGTTTTAACTTCCAAATTGCCAGAGAGAAAAAACAGAAATATCCATTCGACTGAAATTATGGCTTTTCCAAAAAATGTTTACAAAAAAAAAAAAAAAGATGTCAAGGATCATTTTCATATTAAAATAGTACCAAACTCTGAAATTTTCAATACGAGCACCTAATTTTGACATCATATGTGGCTTTTTTGTAAATTTTACTTTAGAATACCAAATGGAAACCATTCGATGAAATAGCTTAGTACTTATGAAGATTTAAAATTTGGAACTTCTAATGTTAAATTCATTTCTAATTGTTGCAAAATACATTACAATGGAGGTAATTTTTCAAACCTCATTCAAGAACCAGTTGGCGGAAGGAGCTATAATTTTAATATTATCATAACTGAAACTTTCACAAATCGATTTCTGTTTTTTTTTTTTAAATCATTAGTTCCAAAGATTATTTATAACAAAAATAAGTTTATAAAGGTTTCGTATGTGAATTATAAAATTGTAGCCTATCCTGCAAAGTAGTGATGAAATTATGCTTACAAAACAATCCGTATATTGCGATGATTAAAAATTAATTTAACATTAGGAGTTTTAAATTTTAAATCTTCATAATTCCTGAATTACTTTGTTAAATTGCTTGCTGTTTGGTGTCCTAAAGAAATATTTAATGACAAAGCCACATATATGATGTCAACTTATTGTGTTTGCATTGAAAATATCAGAATTTGGTACAATTTTAACATGAAAACGAGCCTCAAGCTTTTTTTATATAACATGAAAGAATACATAATGTCCTATCTCATGTCTATTTTAGTAGTTTTCTGCGAAAATTTGGTGAGTAAAATGCACGGAGTCATTTTTTTCAATATTTTTATTTTCTTTGGCTGACTGCACTTTAAAACCGTTAGATATAACATGTTATTTATTTATTAAATTGGTCATCGTATGAAATTAGATAGCATCTTGGATGGCGTTTTCAGCAAAGAAAAAGAGTGTATCAGGAAAAGAAAAGTCTTTTGAAGAAAAATTAGAGAATGTGCCCCTTTTGTTGGAGCATTACCACCGTAATATACACGGTGTCGCCGAATTCATGGACCAAACTGCAAAGGAATGTAAAGTGTACTTAAAGAAACAATTTTGGTACATCAATGCGGTGTCAGAAATGAAAAGATTTGGCGAAAAACAAGAAATGTGGAGGAAATGAAAACAAGCGTTTTACTGACATAACAATCACAGTAAGTGCTCAAAAGAGCCACCGCCATGAGAGCTTCTTTGCAAGACTTTCAGTCGTTGGTGCAAATGTTCGTGAAGCACTTGTAATCTGCGAAAAGGTACGCCAGTCAGTTGCTAGACGCTGCCAGTGGCACATTTGAGCACTTATAGTCCAGGCAATAGAGACCGTATAGGGACTCTACCAAGCAAAATTAATGGTAGTACTGGAAATCGGCTTTCTAGATGTTTTTTGGGTCGCTGAATCCGAATTTGTAACTTCCCACCAAAATTTCCCCCGGCAACACCCCCAAATTTTGGTAAAAAACCTCCCAAAAAAGGTTTTTATTAAAAAATTCCATTTTTTTATTGTTTTAGGGGAAAAGTAGATAGAAATTCAGAAAGTAGACAAAATTTGCAACGAATTAGATATATGACATTATGACTTAGGATGAAGGGGAAGGGGGGATCTGCCTCGGAACATGCGCCGCAGTGCTGAGTGGATTAAATTGCGCAATTCCACTTAACCACTCACACGTTTACATTAGCCCTCCCATCTTCCCTCCGAATTTTCTCTATAAGGTTTACTTTAAGTTTATTGGGTCGCTGAATCCGAATTTTTAACTTACCCCCAAAATTTTCCCTCCCGAAACCCCCCCCCCCCCAAATAGTTGTTTTTAACTTAAATTTCGTATTGTTTTAGGGGAAAAGCATTACGGAATTCAGAAACTAGACAAAATTTGCAACAAATAGGATATATGACGTTATGGCGTAGGATAAACGGGGAGAGAGAGGGCTGCCTCGGAACATTCCCCGCGCGCTTTTCTCAAAAACCAAATGTTTTCAAAAAATCAATTTTTTTTGGGGTTGCCGGGAGAAATTTTGGTGGGAAGTTACAAATTCGGATTCAGCGACCCAAAAAACATCAAGAAAGCCGATTTCCAGTACTACCATTAACTTTTCCAGATAAAATCCCCTATTGCCTGGACTTCATCATTTAGTGCACGTAGCGCCGCAGTGTATGTTCCGAGGCAGCCCTCACCCTCCCCGTTCATCCTAATTCATAATCTCATATATCCTATCTGTTGCAAATTTTGTCTAGTTTCTGAATTTCGTAATGCTTTTCCACTAAAATAATAAAAAAATTGATTTTTTTAATAAAAACCTTTTTTGGGGGGCATTTTACCAAAATTTGAGGGGGTTGCCGGGGGAAATTTTGGTGGGAAGTTAAAAATTCGGATTCAGCGACCCAAAAAACATCTAGAAAGCCGATTTCCAGTACTACCATTAATTTTGCTAGGTAAAATTCCCTATTGCCTGGACTATTACTGTAATTGTTATATCAATAAAATGTTCGTTTTCATTTCCTCCGCGTTTCTCGTTTTTCGCCAAAACTTTTCATGTCCGACCCCACATTGCTATGCCGAAATTGCTTCTTTATGTGTGCTTTTCCTTCCATTACAGTTTGGCCCATGAACTCAGGGACACCCTATATTACCGTGGTAGAGATTGGAGCAACCAATGCATTAGCTGAAGCAGTATTGCACATATTACGTCCAAGCCTTACACAAATTTAATTAAAATCATCTTTTCAATAAAATTCTTCTGAATAAATACATTATTTTTTTACACTCTTAATTATAATTAAAACAAGTAAAAAAAATCATGCGTCAAGCATAGATTGTGAAACACCTTCCAACACATTCAGAATAATGTAACAAAACTGCACCGTTTAAAAAATTAAAATATTACGTCTAATTCAACCATATGGAAACGCATAATACCTTTCAAAACCAATTTCAGCTGTTCCCATACACAAACGGAAAATTATGCGGATATTTTCAGATATATAGATTTGAATCTATTAACTACGTGTATGCTAAAATGTAGTTCACTTAAGAGATACATATACTTCAGTTGAAAATTTACCTTCAGCAATTCCCTCTAATAAGGTGAACGGTACGTGAATACTTTTATGCAGCCCTGTATTTGAGGTATAGAATTTATATATAGAATTTATATATAACGAGTAAGATGCAAAAAATTAATTAAATTTAAAAGCGCATACCGAATTTTAAACCGTACACTCCAGCAATTATTACTCAAAGACAGTACTGTACTGTAAGCGATTTCTTTTGTGTGTCCCTGTAAGTGAATAAAAAATGCTATGAATGCACTGTTCTAACGTGATTGTAGTGAAATTCAGTTATTACTAACATTTTCAATACATATGAAATAGCATAATGTCATCAAAATACTCTGCAAACGGTTTTTCCCCCATATACCATAATGTAATGGAATACTTTTGAGTGCCCCTGTAAATGAACAATTAATCCTACATACTTCATATACAATACCAAACATGCTTTGGTGACCGATAAAATAACCTTTATCAATTTCATGAAAGTCCGAGTATATTTACTGGAGTTAGAGGGTGGAAGACGGACAGACAAACTGAATGCATAAACACTTTTCAACTTTGTTGGAAAGTGTTAAAAAGACTTTTAAATTCAGTATCTGGATGTAAAATGTTAAGTTTCTTTAAAATTTAAAAGTTGTAATAAGTATAATATGCTTAATTTTTTATCCTTTTTCTGTAATCCATCATTACTAATAACATTTCAAGGTTTGTTTGGTTTGTTTTTTTTTTGTTTTTTTTTCACAGCTTTATTTAATTGAAGAATAAATACCCAAGTAAATACCCAAAATGTGTATTTACCGGGTATTTATCCTTAAAAATAAATACCTGACTATTTTACATCACTGGTTGCAGGAGCAGAAAACTTTCTAAATTGCAATTTTTGCCAACTGAAGGGACTAGAAATATGCCATGGTATAGATAGTTAAGAGATGTATATGCTCTCTAAGAAAAGTTTCTAAAAAATTCCAAATTCAAAAGGGTGAAATGAGCGAAAAGCATTCTAAAGACTTTCTAAATTACAACTTCTATGGAATCTCAAGAAATACTACCAAACCGATTTCAAAAGTAATGATGACAAATTGATGGTGATAGTCCCTTACTCTAACATAGGCTATATTTTATGTTACTGCCAAAAGGGGAGTTGTACAGGAGCGAAAAATACTTTAAAATTGCGATTTTTGTGATATTGAAGGCGCTAGAAACTTGAAATGTAGGCATGGTAGTTACCCTTAAGATATAAGAACCCTCTTAGAACAGTTGAAAAAAAATCGAAATTTAAAAGTGTGAAATAAGCGAAAAGCGTTCTAAAAATGTTTTAAATTACGATTTTTAAATTACGATTGTTTATGGAATTGTTAAAGGAAGAAACTTATTATTTGGTATGGCAGATATCTATAAGATGTAAATGTTCTCTATGAACAGTTTCAAAAAAATTCCAAATTTAAAAGGGTAATATGAGCGAAAAGCGCTCTAAAAATGTTCTAAATTACGATTTCTGTTGAATCTGGAAATACCTAACCGATTTTAAAAGTAATATTGGCAAATTGATGGTGATAATCGCTGCCCCAATATAGGTTATATTTTATATTGGTGCTACTGCCAACAGGAGGGTGGTAGACCATTAGAATAGGAGCTTGGAATATGTCATGATGGTTGCTTTTAAGATGTAAATGCTTTCTAAGAACGGTTTCTAAAAAATTCAAAACTTTAATTGAAAACTGAAATGAGCGTAAAAGCTTCACAATACATTCCAAATTATCATTTATTTAGGATTATTACGTACCCATCATACGTAGTATAGGGTAAGTCTTGCAATCGTTTTAAAAATCGAAAAAATAACTGACGGATTTAGACGTTTCAGACACTGAAGATTCCGAAAACAATATTTTTAGAAGAAAAAAAATTGCCGTCCGTCTGTCTGTATGTGTGTCTGTAAACGCTCTATCTCCCAAACAAATTGAGATAGAGACTTGAAATTTGGTGTGCACTTAGTATGTAATAATGAGAAGAAGCCTACCGAATTTCAGTAACCTCGATTATCAGTTTCCTCGATTCAGTAACCTCGAACTATTTTTTTTGCGGGGGGGGGGGGAGGGGGCTCTCGAAATATTCGTCCTGATAAAAGGTATATAAAAATTTTCGAAATTGTTTATTATAAGGAGTGAATATAAAAGACAATAAAAAAACATAAATTTTGCATTAAGAATGATGTCGATTGGATAATTAGTTGCCTAGAAATTTGTAATCGTATTTTCCACACGCTTCGATTTTTCAAGACACTGTATTTCATTCAAATTTCAATTCAAATATATATTTCATTTGGAAATGAGACGCTTAATCTGACGCAGTAAACTGTTAGTTAATATGATTATCATTTTTGGAGTTATAAGGATGTTTCTTTTACGCAGTTCAGTAATAGAGCATTTAAAGTTTATGACGTCATCAAGCCACGATTTTAAACACTCTATCTACCGAACAAACTGACAACAAATACGTTTAAATTTTATTTTGGAATTGCAGTACATTTTATAAATAGTTTACATATGTTTTATTTTCATATTTTATATTATGCATATCCATAATGTGTAAGTAATACGGTGGCCCCAAACAACTAGTTTTTAGTTCTGACTAATTTAAGTCTCATTTTCGTCTAAGGAAGTTTTGTCAAACTGTGGTTTATTTAGTATTTTCTTAATTATAGGCAGCAGTATAATTTCTTCTGATGAAAATAGTCACACATATACCGCTTGGCATGTTTCAACTATTAGCGAGCACATTTGCCAGTATATAATAAATTAAAATTTATATTTGATTGAAAAATAAAAAAGTAATTTCTTTATTTTTTTCAAATCCATATTTTTATATTTAAATATTGTAATACATAGATATTTTTATTTTAATTATTATTTTTTTTTTATTAGTATATATATGAATTGTTGGAATATACTATTTAAGTCTCCAGTAACGCAGAGCCAGTTCACTACTTTAATAAAAATTCAACTTGCTTGATTACCATTGCTTTTTTTAAATAGTGTTATTCGCCTTTGAAAACAAATAAAATTATATTATTTCGAAAAAGCTGTGTCAATCAAATAATCTAATAACTATTAAAAAAGGGGTAGCGGCCTGGCAACACTTGTAGCAAACAACAATACCGATGAGTTACATTTATTGATTTACAGAGGGCTAATAGATGGCAGCACTATGCAAATAAGGAGAGTGTGGTAGAAAAGTTTTCGCTCCTAAAATCTTATGTAGCAGCTACTAGACATCGTAATCATAGGCGTAGCGTCGGAGGGGCGTGTGCCCCCCCAACCTTCTACACCCCGGGCGCCAGAACAGAAAGGGGCGCCAAATGAAGATTTTTTTTTGTCTTTACATACAAAAATATATATGTATTTATATTGAATTTGCATAAAAAAAATCTTACAGCCGGAAAATCCAAAAGTAAAACTGAACTAAATGCATTGAAATTTACAATTATATAAAAAAGATTCATCTATAATAGAAGACTGCAAATGAATTGGAAAAAAGAGCTTTTGTCTTGAACATTATTCTTTCTCCAATTCCAAGTATACCGAAAGGCGAAAGGGGCGCCAAATGAAGATTTTGTTTGACTCTGACTTTTCTGATGAAAAGACTCCTTGAAGACTGTTCATTTTTTTTTCTTTCTCTCCCTGAGCAGTATTGAGCTTTCATTTTTCCTGTCTTGATATGGGCGAGATCGGATGGCTGCCCGGGACAGGTTCGGATAGGTAAGGAGGCCTACCCATTGGCTTTAGCTCAACAAGCCCCACTCAGGCTGCCCGGGACAATAAAAACTAACGGGAGAATGAGTCAGGGCCGAAACTAAGGGGGTGGAGAGTGGGCATGCGCCCTGGGCGCTACGCGAAGGGGGCGCCAGATGAAAATTTGTTTTACCGTTTTATACAATATATATATGTGCGTGTGAAATTTGTGTAAAAAAAATTTTTTAGCCGAAAAATCAAAAAGAAAAGCTGAGTAAAGTGCATTAAAATTGCCGAATAGATAAAAATATTACATTACAATATACAAGACAGTAAATGAATAACTCCATTCTTTTTCTTATAATTACTTTTTTACATGCATATCACCATATCTGGCCTTTAATTGGGCGAGGTCAGGTGTCTGACTGGGACAATAAACACAAAGCAGTCGAAAATTCACAAAATGAAAAGTAAAAATTTAATAATTTTGTTGTTGTTTTGAGTCACACATACATTTGAAAATTAGCTTTGAGAATTAAATTTGAAAAGTTGAGGAACGTATGTAGCCATACCTATCTATAAATAAGAAGAGTGATATAAGTGATAATTCCACAAAACTGGTGTAGATAGTACAGGAAGATATTTTACAATCTGGAATTCATTTTTATGCGTACAGTAAATCCTATTTTTTAGTTCCTGACTGAAACAATGTGATTCATATCACTATGACATTAAAGTACCTCATTTGTAATAATTTGTAAAGCTACAACAACAGTAAAATCTAGAAAAATGAAATGTCTATAATGCAACATTGTCTTAAATGAAAAAAAACTGCATGGTTCCAACAGAAATAATACCAACAGTTATATCTGCTAAGACGGAAACCTGTATAAAGCGGAATTATTTCCGCTTCATTTCGATTTTTTTCACAGGTTTTAATGAATAAATATTTGACAAAGCTGGTTATATATTTCAATATTATTACGTATTTTACTGTTACACATTTTAAATTTTAAAATAAGTCCTCTAATAGAAACTTTCGTAAATTTCTCTTTGTAAATTTACTTTGCGGAGGAAGGAGGGGGGCGCCAAAATCCATGTTTGCCCCGGGTGAAAATATAGCTAGTTTCGGCCCTGGAGGGAGTGTACAAAGTAAAATGCTTTAGTAGAACCCTTTAAAAGAAAAAAAAATTAGTATAGTATTTGCAGTGGTACAGTAAAAAATCTCCCACAGGGCGCCATGGCTAATAAAGTTGCCCCTGCCTTTATCCCCCAAATGATTTTTTCACTTCTTTTTGCCTCCTTGCCCTTAAACTTCCTCAATCAGTCGACAAAAGAAAAGACGAATTTCGACAAAAGGCCGGGGGAAAATATCACGAATTTCGTCAAAAAATCTCTGAAACAAATACCGAATATCATTTTCGTCAATCGGTCATAGAAAAATTCACGAAATTTGACAAAGGATCTGTAAAGAAAATGGTGAATTCCGTAAAACGATCGGCGGAAAAAAATGCGAGTTTTGGTAATTCGTCTTCGAAAAAAATCGCAAATCTCCTCAAAGGACCGTGGAAAAATATCTCTAATTTTATCAAAGGTTGCGGAAACAAATGGTGGTCACGAAAAAATCATCGCAAATTTCGTCAAAGAATTCACAAATTATTACGAATTTCGTCTAACGACCAAGAGAAAAAAAAAATTGCAAATTTCGTCAAATGGTCACGGGCAAAAAGCCGACAGGGATGATTCTAAGTAAAAAAAAAAAATCTGAAATTCACAGCAAATTTTCTGAAGGTTACAGCAGAGGAGGAAAAGGGGGAGGGAAATCTCCCGGCCCCAATTATGCGTTTTTTCGGCTGTCCTTCAGCGAAATTCGCGTTTTTCGCGATCCTTCGACGAAATTTGTGTTTCTTTATCGCGATCCTTTGGCGAAATTCGCGCTTTTCTGCGATCTTTTGATAAATATTGCGTTTTCTGCGATCCCTTGGTGAAATGTGTGTGTTTTTCGCGATTCCCAGACGAAGCTGGTGTTTTTCGTGATCCCTTGTAGAAATTCGTGCTTTTTTCCCGCGATTCTTTGGCGAAATTCGTTTTTTCTGCGATCCCTTGAAGAAATTGGCGACTTTTTTTGTGAACGATTATCGAAATTGATTTTTTCGGCGACCATTTGCGAAATTAGCGATATTTTTTATGCCCGAATTTTAGTATTGATGACCGATTTTTTTCAAATTTTCGGAACCGAATGCCTTAAAATTTCGGAAAATGCAGAACAGAATCATTACTCCTGAAACGACGCGAATTTCGTCAAAAAATCGCGTAAAAAATCGAGAATTTAAACAAATAATCAAGAATTTCGTAAGTCGGTTTTGAAAATAAAATCACAGATCTCAATAAACTATCGCGGAAAAGAATCCGAATTTCGTCAAATGATATCTGAAACAAACAGCGAGTACCATCAATCGGTCGCGGAAAAATTATATATCGCGAATTTCGACAAGTGGTGGCGGAGAAAAAATTTCCCCTGTTTGTCGCAGAAAAAATCGCGAATTTTGGCAAAGTATCGCTGAAAAAAAGTCGTGAATTCCCTGAAACGAAATCACCGGAAACAAAATCGCGAAATCTGGCAAAGGATCACGGAAAAAAAAGAGTTCTGTGATACGATCGCCCCCAAAAAATTGAGAAATTTGCAATAGGTCATAGGAAAAATTGCGAAATATCCTTCTACGATCGTAGCTAAAGATAGCGAAAAGAAATAACTATTATCATTAATCGATGGGGGAAAAAATCGCGAATGTTTGCAATTTGTCACGGAAAAAATCGCGAATCTCCTCAAACAACTGTAAAACATATCTTGAATTTTACCAAAGGTTATGGAAACAAATGGCGATTTTCGTCATTCAGTCTAGGATAAATCATCGCAAATTTCGTCAAAAGAATGGACAAAATTTGCGAATTTCGTCTAACGATCACAAAAAATTCGCAAATTTCGTCAAATGGTCGCGGGCAAAAAACGCAAATTTGGTAAAAAAAAATGAGAATTTAACCAAATGATCGCGTAAGAAATCGCGAATTTTACTCGGTCATGAAAGGAAAATCACGAATTTTGACAAACGATCTGGAAAAGAATCGGGAATTTCGACAAAAGATCTCTGAAACAAATAATAACTACCATCAATCGCTCTCGGAAAATATATATCGCGAATCTGGACAAGTGGTGGCGGAAAAAAATCGATTTCGTTAATCTGACGTAGAAAAATTTGCG
The DNA here is from genome assembly GCA_963932465.1 of Maratus speciosus. NCBI lineage: Eukaryota > Metazoa > Arthropoda > Arachnida > Araneae > Salticidae > Maratus > Maratus speciosus. The sequence goes on along the minus strand of OZ010786.1, from coordinate 49,848,783 downwards.
ACATTTGGCAAAGGATCGCGGAAAAAATCGCAAAATCTCCTTCAACGATTGTATAAAAAGATCTCTGAAAAAAAATAAGTATTTTCGTCAACAGATTGGGGGGGGAGGGGGCGAAGTCGAGAATTTCGGAATTTCGTCGAGGAAAAAATCGCGAATCTCTTCAAACAACCGTTGAAAAAGTCTGTTTGGGAAGATGACTTTACAGGTGCTATGAAGAAGCAAGATCAAATATTTTCAGTAAAAACAGTCACTGAAATCCGGAAAAGGTCACCTTTTTTCTTGAAATAGCGCCATTTAATGGTTTTCGGCCTAAAATAGTCGCCATAGCCGCCGGATGCTGAAAATAGTCGCTTTTAGTAGCAAGTGGCTGCCCTGCAATTGTATGTTAAGAAAAATCGGAATTTTTTTGAGAAATTGTGTCGAGCAGAACCGGGACTGATTTAATTGATTTTTTCACGGGCCGGGCTTGTTTTCACTGTTTATTGTACGAGCCGGGCTTGGTCGTAAACTGTGAAAATATAAACGGTCCGGGCTCGGCCTGGGTCTTGGAATTGCGGTTCGTCCAGACTTCTAGTGTGCCCCCCCTGGGGGGGCACACTAGAAGAGCGGGCTAAAGAAGTGGTCTCCCCGGGCGCGAAATTTAGGCTGCAAACCACGGTTTTGCTAATTTATTCATTTTATTTATTCACTAAACATCATGAACTCTCTAACAAATAAGTGCAATTTTCTTTTATGTTATTTAGTTGTTCTGAATTCCTAAATTAAAATTAAACCTTTTAAATAAGTTCCAAAAGAAACGCGAAATATTTATTCGATAGAATTTATGTTTCTGCACTTTATCAATTTTATTACACCAATCACAAAAAGAAAGAATTTTTTTATTAGAAGGGGGGGGGGGGGGCGCAAAATTGAAAATTCGCTCGGGGCGCCGTTTTTACTTCGCACGACCTTGGTGCCCCCCCAAAATTTCTGGTCACGCTACGCCTATGATCGTAATTAATCATTTTTCATCACTTTTTTCGTTTAAATTTCCTCATTTTTATTCTTCTGCAAAAATTTCACACATTTGTTCTTTCTTAGTTACTTTTGCAAACAAATTAAATGACTAAAACACTGTTTTAAATATTTTCAAATTTTCAATTGTAAAAATATCACCACTATTCACGGTCATATAATCATGCCATATTACACATTACCATAATCACCTATTCCTGTATAGAATAAGTCCCTTTTAAGAAGTTGAATCACATCCAAACAAGTAGTGAATTTACAGAATCTTTGAGCGGGGGAGAGGGGGGATATGCAAATCTAGATCATTAATCAGCATAAAATCCTAAACTTTCGAAGAGACAATTCGAGACTCCTGAAGGAGAATTACCCTCCAGGTAGTGGCGCCAACTTAAATGGGCCCATGAGGCCCGAGCCCACCAATAATTTGCTCTTCCAGCCTACCCAATTTTTATTGTTTGTTTTTCGTGCTTATTTATTTTTCAATCGTTGAAACGAAATTATTTCGTTGACGTTCACAAAATCCTTTTGTTTGAAAATACCGTAAAGATTGCACTAACAGGCACACACCCAGATAGCAATTTTAGTTTGCAGAAAATTTTCAGCAATCTTACATTGCAAACTTGCAAAGTTGCAGCAAGATCAGCATGATAAGTCTGAAAGTTCATAACAAGACTGCAACAAGATTATGCAAACTCCGAAGTCACCATACTTTGAACTTGCAGCTAAGTTGTCGTGCAAGTTCAAGTCTTGTTGCCTCAAAGTTACTGCAAACTCATAGCAAACTAGTAATATTGCGATGTCACACTATTTGCAAACGCATTGTAAACTTGCAATATTGTCATGTCAGAACATCTACAAATGAATTGCAAACTCGGAATCTTGTCATGACAAGTATAGCTGCAAATATGTAGTAATTTCAATGAAATGTTGTCAATTCTCTGAATTTTGCATGTAGTACATACGTAAAATAGGATTTTTTGAGACAACAGATGGCCATTCACCCAAATTTGGGAAGAACTTCGTTTCGATACTAAAAATGAAGATCCGATTAGTACTAAAAAAATAAGGTTGTTTTATCATGTTTTGTGGGCAAAAGGGGGGACATGTTTAGCTCAGGGAGGGGGGGGGACTAAAAATAAATAAATAAGTAGGTGAAATGGGATATTGTTTATTATGTATTTTATAATTCCGAATTAGGTAAATCGTCAGCAAGTCAATACGATCATTTCTTACAAAGTTATGGCAGGTTTTATTAATACAAAGTCTAAAATTATACTTTTGCAGGTAAAATAGGTTTTTACAGTAGCAAGTGATTGCTATTTACGAGAGCTTGAGACAAACTTCGGTTTGGCACTACAAATTAAGATCCAATGAGTCCCTAAAATGTAAAGTTGATTTACCGTGTTTTTTTTTTTTTTTTTGGTTGTTTTTTTTTTTTTTGGGGGGGGGGGGGGGCAAAATTCAACTTTTATAAATAGGTCAAGTGGGATATCGTTTCGTATGTATCTTTCAATTCCGATTTGAATAACATTATCCGCAAGTCGATACGATCATTTGTAAGAAAGTTACAGAAAAGATTTTATCAATGCAAAGTGGAAAATTATATTTTATTTTTTAGCATAGTTCTGTCACATTTATTTTACGTTTAAAAAGAGTTCTTTATATCATATTAAGTCATCTCATAATTATTAAATATGTTCAAAATAGCAATAATCAAAATCAGGATAATTTTGAGTTTACTTCAAAGTCATTAAATTTACCAAAATTCACTTCTTATAACCTGGCCTAACTTTGTAAACAATGGTCGTATCGGTTTGCGTGCGATATCATTTGATTTAGAATAAAAATATTAATAACAAACGATACCCAATTTGACCTATTTAAAATAAGTTCTGTTCTCCCATGCCGTGTTAATGTCCCCGCCCCCTCCTTAAAAAAAATCCCATGATGAAACCACTTAATTTTGGGGGGACTCATCGTATCTTCATTTCTAGTGCCAAAATGAAATTCTTACCAAATAAATTTTTGTGAATTTATTTGTGTGTTTTCAGTTGCTGCTGTAAAAACCTACTTTACCTGCACTAAATTATAGTTTTAGACTTCGTATTCATAAAACTTGTCGTAACTATTTAACAAATGATCGTATTGCGAATGGTAATCATTCGATTGTAAAAAAAAAAAAAAAAAAAAAAAAAAAAAAAACATAATAAACGATACCTGTCTCTTAACCTACTTTAAAAATTTTTTAGCTTTGTCCTTCCCGCTCCCTGAGTTAAAAATGCCCCCAAAACATGATAAAAGAACTTTATTTTTTAAGGACTCATCGAATATTCATTTTTAGTGTCAAAATGTAATTATTCCCAAACTTTGGTGAATGGCCCCCAGTTGTCGTATTTTTACTCAATTTTTGATTGTATATTTTTTATCTGTACGTTATAGTCGTAATTTTGAAGGTTGTGCGAGTTACGTGCAGGATTCCATATAATCGGAGGTTTGTGTCAAATGCTTGACATTTTTATGCTATATAGACTGAGTAAACAAGGACTTATAGTTTAGATTTTCCAAATCATCACAAGTACGCTATCATACCCGTAGGAATTAAACTCGACATAATTGAATCGAAGGCCACAGGACCATTCAACTACCTGGTAAGCCCCAATAACTTCCAATAATATACCTTAATTTGTTTAGAAGTTTTATTAGACTCGCCAATTCTCAATTAGTTGCTTATTCCCTTCTAATTCTTAAAAGGTAATTAAAAACATTATCTAAAAATAAGTGGTAAATGTACATAACCAATTCAAAGCAAACTCTATTATATGTCTAATTTGATTAATAATTTATTATAGCAGAGTATATTAGTTCTTATTTTTTTAATTTACTCCAAATAAATTTCACGCAATTAGGAAATAAATTTAGTTAAACAGAATTATCATATCATAAAGATAAAGATATGATAGTTCATATTATGATATGATAGTATCATATCATATATCAAGACATAACTGCCAATCAAGCAGTTCTAATTTTTTGCAAAACTAGCCGCCGTTGTCGAGCTCCGCTGTCGAGTTTGATTCTCCCTGAAATATATGCTAATTATTGCATTTCATAATTTAATTTACTTCCTTAAGTCTTCGCCAAATCGGAAGATTCAGAATGAGAAATAAATAAATCTGTATTTTTATGTTAACCGGATGCAGGTGATAAATAACCAAATATCCAAAATCCCATCGCATTTTTTTGTTTTTTCATTAATTTCATTTAAAATATAATCCTTTCATTCGTTTTATTTAAAATACATGACTTTAATTTTAAACACAAACATTTAAAATACACAATTTGCACTTTAAAAAAAAAGTAAAACAATAAATGATACCATAAACCGATCTATTTAATTTCAACATCAAACTACTGCTTTTAGTTTAATACGTGAAAAATAAAATAAAAAATGCTCCTGGCGAGTTAAAAAAAAAAAAAAAAAGTATACTAGAAAAGTATGAATGGGTATACCATAAAAGTTCAAAGATATATGAAACCTAAATAATATCAAATATTGCTATTCTGTATAACTCTTTTGTTAATCTTATCCTAATCTGTTTATGATGATCTTAATTTGGTACTGACAATAAAAGTAGTGCCTATTTAAACTTCATTTTGCATTTCATAAAACTAAATTCAATGTAGTAATAGTCTTTTCTTTTTACAGTGTAGCTAAAACAAAACAAGCGCGCTTCGAAAGGTGGTCGCAAAGTTGCAATGTCGTCTTGGTCCGTTCCACGTTTTTCCAAATAGGTTTTTAATGAACTTTTAAAGACACGGGAGGCGTATTGATAAATCCACTCAATGCAAACTAGTCGCGAATCCCATAGTATTTAAGTGATTAATTTTAATTAAAGTAGTTTGTTTTAAACAATTTGATGTTTATTGCTTTTATACTGCTACTGGGCATTGCATTACACAAATATATCATTAAAAGTTGTTATCTAGTCTTTAAAAGCCGATGGTACATAGAGTACGCCGCCCCTGTCATTATGTATGCCCAAACCGTCCGTGTCTTTAAGGGCTAATATCTTGGCTAATTACCAACGATTTTTTCCGAAAATCATTATCAACAAAGCTTTCATACTTATGCTACGATAGGTACCACCAGCGCTCCTTAACATCTTTGCTGAATGCCCGCAAATTTAAATTCGTGTGTAAAGAAAAATTGCGGTTTTCTCAAAAACAATATGACCTAGGGTAATCGCTATAATTTTCCTGCAAGGTTTAAATTAATATCTACTACCTCTAATTTTTTCATAATTTTAGTTTCAGTAGATTCGGAAATAGAGGGGGGTGGGGGACATTTGCACTACATTTTCCACGATAACTCTGAAAATACAATACCTAAAATTAAAAGAAATGTATTTTTGAGTTCAGCGTTACGAAAGCTTTCACACAATATCTCACAAGATATACAAAGAAAAAAAAATTTTTTTTTTTTTTACAAGTAACTTAATTAGTTCCTCTACATTTTTTATTAATATATTTGTAAATGTTTAATAATCTGTAAATATGTGGGTCAATAGTCTTTATTACTTCCCACAATTTGAACTTTCCACTTCCCATAGTTTACGAGTAAAATGGCTTTGACAGACAGACAGAACAGGAGTGATCTTATAATGGTTCCGTTTTTACTTTTTAAGTACGGAACCCTAAAAAGGATTGGCGAGATTAGCGACCGGCTAACATTCCACTTTGAACAAAACTAGATGAATATAAACACACACTCCAATTTCAACTTCATATATAATTTTATTAAAGAAAATATAATTTATTTTAATTTCTTTGTGGCTCAAATGGAATATATTGCTAAAACTTATTAACTTCCAGAGGGGAAAAAGTTCATTTTAAAATTGAAATTTCCCTATTCTCAAATCTGAATAAATATAATCCCACAACAAGAAAATATTTAAAACGTTTCAAGATTTTAAAAAGAACAAAGTTACAATAAAACAATATAGGCTATAAAATAATTACAAAGTTTATTTTCACAGAGTTACAAATAATAGTTTCTAACACAAAGTATTAACATAATATTTACCAAATTAACATTCAATTATTTAACATTCTTCTCTATATTATTTTCGTGTCTTTGCATCCTAAAAGAGAGAAACAATAGAGTGCATTTTAAAAGTTACAAGTTAAATTTTTACTGTTTCCAAGAATCCTGTTTACAATTAGTTCTAAAGATGATCACAAATTATAACTCCTCAGGCAAAATGACCCAATCGCTAATGTTAATCCAACGAGACATATTTTTAAAAATATTTCGTTTGTATTTTTATATTTTTAAAATACTTTTTCTTTTGCATTGGATAGCTGAGGTCAATTTCTGCAATTGTGGTTTTTACTTTATTTTAAGTTTGTTGAAGTTTTTATTTTATTTTCTTTTTTTTCTTTTTTTTTTTTTTTGTGTGTGTGTGTGTGCATGCGCGGAAATTGAGGGGGCGCCAAATTTATATTAGAAATCTTGTTTTTCTTTCTTTTTTTTTTCTTTTTGTAAAAAAAAAAATACATATTTACATATTGGGAATTTTTATCCCGATGAAAGAACGTCCATTTTTTGTTTCAAAGTTATTGCATTGTCCCTTACCCTAAACCCAAATTTATGAATAAGGCCTTCTTTCTTTTCAAAACTTGTTTCAGGTCTTTGCCTTAGTCTCTTTCGCTAACCTTCTCTTTTCTGAGTCTGTAATTTTCTTCCTATGCTTGAGACAAAAACATATACTCTCAAAATAGCACGGGGTTTCCTTCTGGGAATACAAAAGGGTTACCAACTGTTACACAGTACTATTAGATACTTTTTCTTTCCTTTTTAGGTGCGTTCGTAATTATATAAATACGTAGCACCTATAGTCGTCGTTCAGTCCGTCCGTCCGTCTGTCTGTTCGCATATAACAGAGTAAAAACTACCCAACCGAATGGTCTGAAATTTTAAATATATAATTGTTGCAAGCTTTTGTCGAGTCATTTCAAATTTTATGAAAATCGGATGTATAGTTTAATTACAGCGACAGTCAAAAGTGTTCCGTTTTATTACGGGGAATGAGAAAAAAATTATTGGAAGTGCATTTTAATGATGTTACAGACTATGCACTTTATGAAGTGCAAAAAATTATACATTCAGTACAATATGGGGTGCAAAAAATAATTATAAAACTAGTTATAGTACGAACGCACCTCATTTGCCACGTTTGACGAGCAATTTCCAACTTATTTAAAATTATATAAATTGTTTTTGTTCTATAGTTATTAAATAAACTTTTTTTATTTATTGTTATTCCTTTTTTAAAAATATATATGTAACTGGTATTCGAAAACAAAGTTTTCGCCCAATTGACATTAGAAAAAAATCGCGCCAACGATATATGTTGCCTTTTCTTTTTAGTTCAGTCAAATTAGGCAGTTTTGGGGTCATTTTAGGACATAATTCCGAAAGTTTTGAAACTTGGTAATATTATTTGGAAGAGTCTACGAATGAACATATTACAAGTCCTGATGGGTGGGGATTGAGCACGAGAGGGGGAGGCAAAAGAAGGTACCTTTTTTCGGGGTTTTCTTAATATCTCGTAATCTATAAGTCCTATTGAAAAATTGCTAATACAAAAAATAAAGACAATTAAATTCTCTACAAAAAATGTTCCAAACATTTTTCTATACAGGCCATAGTTAATGAGATAATCGCATTAAAAAATGAAGAAATTTGCCAAAAATCACACCAGTTCCAGAGAACGGGTCAACGGCACTCATACTATGTTCACACTGGATATCGTAAGATGTCTCAAGCCGCCGAACTCTCTGAGAGAGGTTTTTTTTTTTTTTTTAAGTTATTTAAGCTATGAGGTATTCGCTACGGCTTTTGCCGGCATGACCTCAAATGATCACAAAAATGGCGTTATTTCCTTGGGACAAACCACAGATTCAACCTTCCTCCACGAGGAAAAAAGGCAGCTCTGAGAGAGTTCCACAAACTATCTCAGTGAGTTTCGACTTACTTCGGCTAGATAAAGGAACGACCACTCACTCTCGTTGGCTATGAAGCTTCGCTTTTACTGATTGGCTGTTGAGGCCGTTTTTATGTTAAGCGCATGCGCATATTTCACTTTTGTTCAGATCACAGACACAGTGACGCTACTGAGATATCTTAGGTAAGTTTTTCGATGTGAACAGGCATTCCAATTCCGGGAGGGTACCACTTCAAAACTGGCGGTCTAAGATATCTTAAGTTTCTAGTGTGAACAGGGTATTACATTGCATCTACTTAATCTAATCGTCCTTAAACTAACGTTAATAAATGTTGTACTGAGGAGAAGGGAACACTGAACAATAAGTTCAAAAAATGACATTTTTTGTTAACATAAAACATACAAAATTGAAAATTGCGTAAAATACAATGATATAGGAATTACGGAGAAGTTACCAAGTTTATGGAGAAGTAAAAGTCAAACACAAAAGTTAAATGAATAGCAGAAAGCTTTACAGATTTCTCGCTGAACGGAACTCGCATTTTAATATTTTAAATGATTTTTTTTTTTCGATAGGATACCTGAGGTCGATATATATTGTTATGCGTTTGTACTTTTTCGATTTTGGTAGCAATTTTTTAATATGCGGACACTTTCACTTTCGGAACCGGTTGGAGCCGATTTGGAAAATGAAACTATCTTCATATAAAAAAATCTAACAAAAATCGATAAGATACAAACGCACAACATTAGATATCGACCTTAGGTGTCCTATGCAAAAAAGGAAAAATCATGTGAAAATATTAAAATGCAAACGAGAATTCTATATGTGTAATATTAGCATTCAAATTTTTTGCGTGATTAGTGTAGACTCTTTAAGCGGAAAAACTCGAGCGCTAATGTTACATCTATGCGAGAAGTTTTTAAAGATTTCTCGATCGCATTTTAATATATTTAAATGATTTTCTTTGCTTACATACCTGGGGTCAATATATGTTGTTGTGCGTTACAAATGCACAACATTAGATATCGACGATATTAGATATCCTATGCAATAAAATAAATTAAATTAAAATTCATGTAAAAATATTAAAATACAAGCGAGAAATCCATAGGTTTAACGTTAGCGCTCAAATTTCTTCGGATGACTAGTGTAGACTCCTTACACGGAGAAATTTGAATGCTAATGTTAAATCTATGGGAAAAATCTTTATAGATTTCTCGCTCGCATTTTAATATTTTTAAATGATTTTTTTCTGTCAAGGATACCTGCGGTCGATATGTATTGTTATGAGTTTCTACTTTTTCCATTTTGCAATTTTTTTATTAGAGGATAGTTTTACTTTCAAAATTCGTTCCAACCAGTTCCGAAAGTGAAAGTGTCCGCATATAAAATAAAATGTCAAGTGTGAGTATTACTCGCGCTCAGAGGGTTCCGTACAATAAATATATGAATTATTAACAGTATTATTTAAAAAAATTATTGCTAAAAGAATTAATAAGGCTTTGTAAAAAAAAAAACTATACAACGTAAGGTTGGATATACAGTGGAACTCCAGTTATACGTTTTGCCCGGGACAGGATAACAAAACGTATAACCCAGTAAAACGTACAATTCAATTAATGATCTACCAGGACTTTTTTTAAATATATATCGTTCAAATTTTGTTTCGCTGACAAGTTTCAGTTAGGGTAAAGTGCCCATATTTCGTCCCCTCTACTAACTTCGTCCCCCTTAACTTCTCGCTTCTGCGAAAGTGGCGCCACTTATGACGCAAAGCACAGGGGACGGAAGGTAAAAGAGATCAGTATTGAAAGTTTCGTTCGCCAAGACATTAAAGATGGCAAATTTCCTATTTTTAGAAGACCTGAGTTCTTATTACGTCGTTTGTAGAGCGTTATTTACTGTACTGTAATTATTTATTTCTTATTCATTGCATGTATTTTACGTTGGTAAGATGCTGTCAGTAGCATACAGTGAGTTTTAGAGCGCTCAGTTCATCTATGCGGGAACTGAAACGCCGCAATATTGGGAAGTAGCGTGGTCCCAATTTCGTTCCTCTTGCAGTCCTTATTTTCGTCCCGAGGACGAAATTATGAATGGTTTTTCATGACATTTTTTTCAATACTTTTCCTCATGTTTGGATTGTTAATGTTTCGTTATGTTATTCTTCCACTGATAATTAGTATATTTCTTTGTGCTACTTTAATGCAAATTAAATTACTTACTCATTTAGAAATAAATTTTGATTTAGTTATAAGTTAAGCCTTGGCGTATTGGATTTTTGGGGGGGACGAAATTGGGACCATTTTTTTCCTTTGCATTTTTTTAGATACTTTTGAAAAAACAATTTTTTGCATTGTTAAAATTTTTCTACGATATTTGCCTATATTTGTATGTATGTGCGTTGTAAGTCTATCTAAAATCCAAATTTAATAGATTTTCATTGAAAATTACAACTTCCAAGGGCCTAAAAGTGACTGGGGGACGATAATAGGGTACCTTACCCTACCTTTTTCATCGAAAACCGTACCATTTACACTCAGAGTATTATAAAAAAAATGAATGAAATCGTGTAAATCCTTCATCAAAAACATTTCTGTTGGAAATTGTTTCTCATCTTAAGAACAATTATTTTTGGTGCTCTTGTTCTGCATCAAGACATGACACATTATACTAAAGTAGCCTCTTGCGATAATATGTACTTTACAATTTGCAATTATGCCCAAAACTAAGATCTGGAATTTTCTAATGCCGTTGGTCGGGGAAAACTTCACTCGGATATTCTCGAGCTAGCTTGAAGGCGAGTGGGTAGCACAATGTTTCATAAATAGAATAACTTTGTATTTTTCTCTTCCTATATGCGCGTCTAGTTTCTTTAGCCAACTGTCCATGGCTGCCCGCAACATTTTCGCTTATATCTGTAGATTTGCCTCATAATCCATGAAAAACAAGATTACTTTTTTATAAAAATGGGGCTTTTTGTATTTTTCAATGACTAAAAATCGTAGCTTATGGTTATCGGCACCGCCAAACATTATTTACTTTGCACGCCGCGCCGGTCCTGAAAATGAGTCCGGTCTTGTCTGTGATGTAATCATCTTTCGCCTAACAGCCTTGAATTAATTTGGCAAGTTCCTGATCTTTGAAGTGATCAACTGTGCGATCATTCACGGCATCCTACTCGCCGCATATGGGGCGACCAGTAATACCTTGGTGGTCCTTGAATCCTGTAAGCCAACCCTTATTAGAAGCTTTAAATATTGCTAACTCGAAGGCCTTTCCTTGCAACAAATTTCAGATTACCGGTATGTCTGCCGAATGCTTAGACTGAAACCACAATTATAGAGGATTTTCTAATTCGGAAAATCATCTTTCTTGCAGGCATATTTATTTGGAAGAGCTTGGTCCGGCTTCTGTAAAGCATATTTTATTTTTTCTTTCTTGCTTAAAATTGTGTTGAGGATATTGTGTGGTATTGCAATACGTTGAGACAAAATCTCTCACCAGAATTGGCCTCCCGCCTTTCAAATAATTTTGAGCTTTTCCTCTACCGAGAGAGCTGCCTATTTCCGACTCACTTTTAAGCCGCACGATGAAATATCAAGTGATCTACGATACAGCGCTATCGCACGCATATCCCTGTTGTTTCCCAAACTAACCGTCATATTCAGCATTAGTCTCCTCAGCATTAGTCTACCGACAGAGCTGGGATTGCGTATTTAAAAGGACCTGTCGTTGTTCCCCATTTGCTAACGATAACTGGTTTTAGTTCGGTTTTTAGGTAGCTTTCTTTACAAAAAAGCTACCTATTGCAGCCGTTCGGAGGAAAGCGATTTCAAAAAATTTTGGTATATTTTCATCGATCATGACCCCCAGACCCCGAAACCACCCTCCGTTCAAAATTGATATATATATATATATATATATATATATATCTGACCTATGTCACACTGTAACTCCCGTAATTATGAACCGATTTCGATGTAATTCGGTGTGTACATAGTACATACCAATGTCTCGACCGAGTTCGTTGGCCAGCTTCATCCGCCATTTTGTTTCAAAATGGCGGCCATTTAAAATTTTTAAAAAAATTTAAAACTTGAAATGTGGTACCAAAAAATTAAAAATGGAAAAATATTTTTTTCTTATGTATTTGACCTTTATACAAAGATTACGGAGCAGTTTTTGTTTCGTCTATATCTAAGAAAATGGCTGAGTTATAGCATTTTGAATTTCTAGCGTGGCTGACATTTTGAAACGTCCTGAATTTTGTCACGCGATAAAAGGCGTATTTATTAACCGATTTGGATGTAACTTCGTTTATACATAGTACATACCAATGTCTCGACCGGGTTCGTTGGCCAGCTTCAACCGCCATCTTGTTTAAAAATGGCGGCCATTTAAATTTTTATGAAAAATTTAAATTTGAAATGTGGTACCAAAAATTAAAAATTGAAAAAATATTTTCTTCTTATGTGTTTGACCTTGATAAAAAGATTCGGGAGCAGTTTTTGTTTCGTCTATATCTTAAGAAATGGCTGAGTTATAGCATTTTGAATTTCTAGCGTGGCTGACATTTTGAAACGTCCTGATTTTTCTCACGTAATAACAGGCGTATTTATGAACCGACTTGGATGTACCTTGGTGTGTACATAGTACATACAAATATCTCGACCGAGTTCGTTGGCCAGCTTCATCCGCCATCTTGTTTCAAAATGGCGGCCATTTAAAAAAATTAAAAAATAAAAAAATTTAAATGAGATACCAAAAAATTGGAAAATGGAAAAGATTTTTTTTTGTATGTGTTTGACCTTAATACAAAGATTCTGAACGGTTTTTCTTTCGTCTATATCTAAAAAAAAATGGCTGAGTAATAGCATTTTGAATTTCTCTTGTGGCTGACATTTTAAAACGACCTGATTTTTGTCACGCGATAACAGGCGTATTTATGAACCTATTTGAATGTAACTTGGTCTGTACATAGTACATACCAATGTCTCGACCGAGTTCGTTGGCCAGCTTCATTCGCCATCTTGTTTCAAAAGGGTTGCCATTTAAAAAAAATTAAATTTAAAATTCAAAATGAGGTATTAAAAAATTGGAAAATGAAAAAGATTTTTTTTATGTGTTTGGCCTTGATACAAAGCTTCCGGAGCAGTTTTTGTTTCTGAAAATTTGTTCTTTTGTTGATATCTTAAAAAATGGTTGATTTATAGCACTTTGAATTTCTAGCATGGCTAACATTTTGAAAGGATCTTGTATTTGTCACGCGATAACACACGTATTCGCCTATTTCGATGTAAGAAGGCATGTGGATAGTATACATCAACACCTCGACCAAGTTCGCTGGCCAGATTCATCAGCCATCTTGTTTCAAAATGGCGGCCATTAAATTAAAAAATATATATATATATTTAAAGTGAGGTGCAAAAAAATTAGAAATTGAAAAAGGTTTCTTTCTTAAGTATTTGATCTTGATATAAGGATTCAGGAGCATTTTTTGTTTGTCTTTATCTTAAAAAATGGCTCAGATACAGCAGTTTCAATTTCTATTGTGGGTGACATTTTGAAAAATCTGATTTTTTGCATGCGACAGCACTCCTATATATTAACCGATTCCGATGTGAGTGAGCATGTGCACAGCAATTACTAAGGTCTCGACCAAGTTCACTACTTAGCCTCATCCACCATGTTGTCTTAAAATGACAGGCACTTTAAGAAATTGCCGAATTTGGCAGCCAAATATAAGTTACTTTAAAGAAAAGCAGCTTGGATAAAGCTGACTAATTTCGCGAAATTCTCATTCATTATATTGATAAAAATTAGTATTGAATCTCCTATATTCAGTTTCCACTAAATTGAGCTTCGTGTGTTTGCATGATATAAGTTGGCTTTTTTTAAATAAGGATTATGAAAGCTACCTCTTCCTCCCGGCACTGGCCGGAAGGACTTTTTAGGTAGCTTTCTTTACAAAAAAGCTACCTATTGCAGCCGTTCGGAGGAAAGCGATTTCAAAAAATTTTGGTATATTTTCATCGATCATGACCCCCAGATCCCGAAACCACCCTCCGTTCAAAATTGATATATATATATATATATATATATATGACCTATGTCACATTGTAACTCCCGTAATTATGAACCGATTTCGATGTAATTCGGTGTGCACATAGTACATACCAATGTCTCGACCGAGTTCGTTGGCCAGCTTCATCCGCCGTTTTGTTTCAAAATGGCGGCCATTAAATTAAAAAATATATATATATATTTAAAGTGAGGTGCAAAAAAATTAGAAATTGAAAAAGGTTTCTTTCTTAAGTATTTGATCTTGATATAAGGATTCAGGAGCATTTTTTGTTTGTCTTTATCTTAAAAAATGGCTCAGATACAGCAGTTTCAATTTCTATTGTGGGTGACATTTTGAAAAATCTGATTTTTTGCATGCGACAGCACTCCTATATATTAACCGATTCCGATGTGAGTGAGCATGTGCACAGCAATTACTAAGGTCTCGACCAAGTTCACTGCTTAGCCTCATCCACCATGTTGTCTTAAAATGACAGGCACTTTAAGAAATTGCCGAATTTGGCAGCCAAATATAAGTTACTTTAAAGAAAGTCCTTCCGGCCAGTGCCGGGAGGAAGAGGTAGCTTTCAAATTCCTTATTTTAAAAGAGCCAACTTATATTATTCAAACACACGAAGCTCAATTTAGTGGAAACCGAATATAGGAGATTCAATACTAATTTTTATCAATACTAAATCATTATGAATGAGAATTTTGCGAAATTAGTCTGTTTTATCCAAGCTGCTTTTATTTAAAGTAACTTTTATTTGGCTGAGATGTTGATGTATACTATCCACATGCCTTCTTACATGGAAATAGACGAATACGTGTGTTATCGCGTGACAAATACAAGATCGTTTCAAAATGTTAGCCATACTAGAAATTCAAAGTGCTATAATTCAACCATTTATTAAGATATAAACAAAAGAACAAATTTTCAGAAACAAAATCTGCTCCGGAATCTTTGTATCAAGGCCAAACACATAAAAAAATCTTTTTCATTTTCCAATTTTTTAATACCTCATTTTAAATTTTAAATTTAATTTTTTTAAAAATGACAACCCTTTTGAAACAAGATGGCGAATGAAGCTGGCCAACGAACTCGGTCGAGACATTGGTATGTACTATGTACAGACCAAGTAACATCCAAATCGGTTCATAAATACGCTTGTTATCGCGTGACAAAAACCAGGTCGTTTTAAAATGTCAGCCACAATAGAAATTCATAATGCTATAACTCAGCCATTTTTTTAGATATAGACGAAACAAAAACTGTTCCGGAATCTTTGTATTAAGGTCTGTAAGTAACACATACGAAAAAAATCTTTTTCATTTTTCGATTTTTTGGTATCTCATTTTAAATTTTAAATTTTAAAATTTTTTTTAAATGGCCGCCATTTTGAAACAAGATGGCGGATGAAGCTGGCCAACGAACTCGGTCGAGATATTTGTATGTACTATGTATACACCAAGGTACATCCAAATCGGTTCATAAATACGTCTGTTATCACGTGACAAATATCAGGACGTTTCAAAATGTCAGCCACGCTAGAAATTCAAAATCCTATAACTCAGGCATTTTTTAAGATATAGACGAAACAAAAACTGCTCCCGAATCTCTGTATCAAGATCAAATATATAAGAAAAAAATATTTTTTCAATTTTCAATTTTTTGGCACCACATTTCAAATTTAAAATTTTCTTAAAAATTTAAATGGCTGCCATTTTTAAACAAGATGGCGGATGAAGCTGGCCAACGAACTCGGTCGAGACATTGGTATGTACCATGTACAAACGAAATTATATCCAAATCGGTTCATAAATACGCCTTTTATTGCGTGACAAAATTCAGGACGTTTCAAAATGTCAGCCACGCTAGAAATTCAAAATGCTATAACTCAGCCATTTTTTAAGATATAGACGAAACAAAAACTGCTCTGGAATCTTTGAATAAAGGTCAAATACATAAGAAAAAAATATCTTTCCATTTTCAATTCTTTGGTACCACATTTCAAATTTAAAATTTTTAAAAAAATTTTAAATGGCCGCCATTTTGAAACAAAATGGCGGTTGAAGCTGGCCAACGAACTCGGTCGAGACATTGGTGTGTACTATGTACATACCGAATTATATCCAAATCGGTTCATAAATTCGAGAGTTACAGTATGACAAAGGTCAGATATATATATATATATATATATGGATATATATATATATATATCAACTTTTGAACGGAGGGTGGTTTCGGTGTCTGGGGGTCATGATCGATGAAAATATACCAAAATTTTTTGAAATCGCTTTCCTCCGAACGGCTGCAATAGGTAGCTTTTTGTAATGAAAGCTACCTAAAAAGCAGCTTGGATAAAGCTGACTAATTTCGCGAAATTCTCATTCATTATATTGATAAAAATTAGTATTGAATCTCCTATATTCAGTTTCCACTAAATTGAGCTTCGTGTGTTTGCATGATATAAGTTGGCTTTTTTTAAATAAGGATTATGAAAGCTACCTCTTCCTCCCGGCACTGGCCGGAAGGACTTTTTAGGTAGCTTTCTTTACAAAAAAGCTACCTATTGCAGCCGTTCGGAGGAAAGCGATTTCAAAAAATTTTGGTATATTTTCATCGATCATGACCCCCAGATCCCGAAACCACCCTCCGTTCAAAATTGATATATATATATATATATATATATATGACCTATGTCACACTGTAACTCCCGTAATTATGAACCGATTTCGATGTAATTCGGTGTGCACATAGTACATACCAATGTCTCGACCGAGTTCGTTGGCCAGCTTCATCCGCCGTTTTGTTTCAAAATGGCGGCCATTTAAAATTTTTAAAAAAATTTAAAACTTGAAATGTGGTACCAAAAAACTAAAAATGGAAAAATATTTTTTTCTTATGTATTTGACCTTTATACAAAGATTCCGGAGCAGTTTTTGATTCGTCTATATCTTAAAAAATGGCTGAGTTATAGCATTTTGAATTTCTAGCGTGGCTGACATTTTGAAACGTCCTGAATTTTGTCACGCGATATAAGGCGTATTTATGAACCGATTTGGATGTAATTCGGTGTGTACATAGTACATACCAATCTCTCGACCGAGTTCGTTGGCCAGCTTCATCCGCCATTTTGTTTCAAAATGGCGGCCATTTAAAAGTTTTTTAAAAATTTAAAATTTGAAATGTGGTACCAAAAAATTGAAAATTGGAAAATATTTTTTTCTTATGTATTTGACCTTTATACAAAGATTTCGGAGCAGTTTTTGTTTTGTCTATATCTTAAAAAATGGCTGCGTTATAGCATTTTGAATTTCTACCGTGGCTGACATTTTGAAACGTCCTGAATTTTGTCACGCGATAAAAGGCGTATTTATGAACCGATTTGGATGTAACTTCGTTTATACATAGTACATACCAATGTCTCGACCGGGTTCGTTGGCCAGCTTCATCCGCCATCTTGTTTAAAAATGGCGGCCATTTAAATTTTTAAGAAAAATTTAAATTTGAAATGTGGTGCCAAAAAATTGAAAATTGAAAAAATATTTTCTTCTTATGTGTTTGACCTTGATAAAAAGATTCGGGAGCAGTTTTTTTTTCGTCTATATCTTAAGAAATGGCTGAGTTATAGCATTTTGAATTTCTAGCGTGGCTGACATTTTGAAACGTCCTGATTTTTGTCACGTGATAACAGGCGTATTTATGAACCGATTTGGATGTACCTTGGTGTGTACATAGTACATACAAATATCTCGCCCGAGTTCGTTGGCCAGCTTCATCCGCCATCTTGTTTCAAAAGGGTTGCCATTTTTAAAAAAAATGTAATTTAAAATTTAAAATGAGGTATTAAAAAATTGGAAAATGAAAAAGATTTTTTTTTATGTGTGTGACCTTGATACAAAGATTCCGCAGCAGTTTTTGTTTCTGGAAATTTGTTCTTTTGTTTATATCTTAAAAAATGGTTGATTTATAGCACTTTGAATTTCTAGCATGGCTAACATTTTGAAAGGATCTTGTATTTGTCACGCGATAACACACGTATTCGCCTATTTCGATGTAAGAAGGCATGTGGATAGTATACATCAACACCTCGACCAAGTTCGCTGGCCAGATTCATCAGCCATCTTGTTTCAAAATGGCGGCCATTAAATTAAAAAATATATATATATTTAAAGTGAGGTGCAAAAAAATTAGAAATTGGAAAAGGTTTCTTTCTTAAGTATTTGACCTTGATATAAGGATTCAGGAACATTTTTTGTTTGTCTTTACCTTAAAAAATGGCTCAGATATAGCAGTTTCCATTTCTATTGTGGGTGACATTTTGAAAAATCTGATTTTTTGCATGCGACAGCACTCCTATATATTAACCGATTCCTATGTGAGTGAGCATGTGCACAGCAATTACTAAGGTCTCGACCAAGTTCACTGCTTAGCCTCATCCACCATGTTGTCTTAAAATGACAGGCACTTTAAGAAATTGCCGAATTTGGCAGCCAAATTTAAGTTACTTTAAAGAAAAGCAGCTGTGATAAAGCTGACTAATTTCGCGAAATTCTCATTCATTATATTGATAAAAATTAGTATTGAATCTCCTATATTCGGTTTCCACTAAATTGAGCTTCGTGTGTTTGAATGATATAAGTTGGCTTTTTTTAAATAAGGATTATGAAAGCTACCTCTTCCTCCCGGCACTGGCCGGAAGGACTTTTGGTTCTGGACCCACAATGGCAGGGATGACGTCAGAAAGTATTATAGGAATTTTAGACGAAGTCAGGCGGTCTCATGGCTGTGGTGGTAAAGGAAAACATGAGAGGAGAGTACAAAACGGGATCCCTGCTACGACCAGCGACTTTATCCTCCCCCCCCCCTTACTTCTCATATGCTCCATTTTTGCACATGGCTAGTCAAAATCCCGGAAACCATAGAGAAAAATTTCGGAAAGGGATAGAAAAGATTCGGAGAAAAATATTTTCTGGAAAACGTATAAATAAGATAAAAATTCATCCGGGAACGCAAAAACAAATCGCATAACTGAGAGAAACGTACATTTCAAAACGTATAACTCAGCTAAATTTTAACGGCAAATGATCGGGACCAGTGGCTTTAAACGTATAACTGAGGGAAACGTACAACTCAGGTAACGTATAACTGAAGTCCTACTGTAGCTGCATGTACCAGAAAAGTATGAATGGGTATACGATAAAAGTTCAAGTAGATATGAAGCGTAAATAATATCAAATATTGCTATTCTGTGTAACTCTTTTTTTAATCTTATTCTAATCTGTTTATGATGAACTTAATTCGGTACTGACAATAAAAGTAGTGCATATTTAATATTCATTTAGTATTTCATAAAACTAAATTCGGCGTACACTCTTTCAAAGTTTAAACTTGGCATTGTACTAAGCGCGCTTCGAAAGGAGGTCGCAAAGTTTGAACGCCGCCTTGGTCCGTGCCGTTTTTTTTCAGGTAGGTTTTTTTATTAATTTTTAAAGACACGGTAGGCGTATTGAGCGATCCACTTAATGCAAACTAGTCGCAAATCCCATAATATTTAAGAGAGTAACTGTAATTAAATTAGTCTGTTTCTAGCAATTTCACGTTTATTGTTTTTATACTGCTACTGGGCATTGCGTTGCACAAATATATCGTTAAAAGCTGTTATCTGGACTTTAAAAGCCGATGGTACATAGAGTACACCGCCCCTGTCATTATGTATATCCAAACCGTCCGTGTCTTTAAGGGTTAATATCTCAGCTAATTACCGACGATTTTTTTCAAACCTCATTATTAACAATGCTTTTATACTTCTACTACGATAGGTACCTTCATCGCTTCTCAGCACCTTTGCTGAAACGCTGAAAGCCTGCACGTCGAAATTTGTGTACAACGAAAAAATGCGCTTTTCCCAAAAAACTATGTGACCTTAGGGTAATCGATATAATTTTCCTGCAAGGTTGAAATTAATGTCTACTACCTCTAATTTTTTCATACTTTTTGTTTCAGTAGATTCGGAAATAGATGGGGGGGGGGGGTGTTATTTTTGCACTACATTTTCGAAATATCTCTCAAAATATAATACCTAAAATTAAAAGAAATGTATTTTTGTGTTCAGCGTTACGAAAACTTTTACACGATATACAAAGAAAAGGTTTTTTTTTTTTTCAAGTAATATAAATTAGCCGCTCTGCATTTTTCCTAAATACATTGGTGAATGTTTAACAATCTGTAAATATGTGGATCAACAGTCTTTATTACTTCCCTCAAATTAAACTTTCCACGTTTCATAGTTTACGAGTAAAATGGCTGTGGCAGACAAACAGACAGGCACAGTCTTATAATGGTTCCGTTTTTACTTTTTAAGTACGGAACCCTAAAAAACTGTAAACATAATCAAAAAAGTTAAAATTCACAACAATAGATATCGACCTCATGTATCCTATATTAAAAAAACCTACATTAGTCACTCGAAGAAACGGGCAAGCTAATGTTAATCCTATGCGAGCGTTCTTTATAGATTTTTATATTACACTGGTCATCAAAATTAAAGGATAATGAGAAAAAATATGCTCAGTAAGTTAATGTTGCAACCAATGCCCAATGCTGCAATTATTTATGTTAATTAAATACTATTGAACTCAAAATTGCACTTCCGCGCATACGTTAGCGTCAGAAATATGCAAATTAGACGATTGACAATATGCGCGTACTTAATTTAGACAAACGCGTACAGTTCACCCTCGTTAAGCCTTCGTGCAACAGAAGAACGGCTAATTCAAGTTCTTGTGGCAGCCTGAAGGTCTAAAACCAAATCTCTCGTAGTCGCTTCGCGGTTTCTTCGAGCCACAATGACAAAAAACGGTCTTCGGATGCAGTTATTACTCTTGGTCTCCCTTGACCAGGCTGTCTATCAACGGATTCAGTGCTTAAAAAGCGGCTTTAAGCTCTTGATATGACACTTTGTGGGATATTCAAATCTTGGATGACCTCTATTTGTTTTTGACCTTCCTCGATTCTATCAATTATTCGCCACTTTTGACCTTAACTTAAATGATGCCTTTAAGCCATAACTAATGAATACTGATCACATTCAGACATCATATTCACTTTAAACAACACTACAGACCAGAATTCCAACATACGTCCATTGCGCACCACATTGTCAATCATCTAATTTGCATATTTCCGACGCTAACGCATGCGCGGAAGTGCAATTTTGAGTTCAATAGTATTAATTAACATAACGTATTAACATAATTACTATGTATTAAAATAAATACGTTAATACGTTAATACTAACGTATTAACGTATTAACATAACATATAGTAATTAACATAAATAATTGCAGCATTGGGCATTGGTTGCAACATTAACTTAGTAAGCATATTTTTTCTCATTATCCTTTAATTTTGATGACCAGTGTATTTTTGTGCATAGGATGCCTGAGGTTGGAAACTTTTAGTGTACATCAGTACTATTTCGATTTTAGTTACAGGTTTCAGGGTTATTTACTTAAAATGTAAAAACGGAGCCATTATGAAGATTACTTGTGTGTCTATGTGCAGTTCGAGTTATACGAGACCCAATCTGGAAAATTCCATTTGAAGTCATCTCGCAACCCTACCTCGAAGCCGCCCCTTAAAAAAATTTTATCACCCGCAACCCGACCCGAACATGCCAAAATAATGTTCAGCTACCCGAATCCAACATATTTCAACTCGCACTTGACCCGAAACCGAGCCCAAAATGAAAAGACATTAAATCGTGCCTGAATGAAATCATGAAAATTAATCTATAAATTTTATCTCTACCTATTTTCTCTTTTATATAGAAAAATGAACACATCTATATTCTTTAATATTCAAATATAATAAAACCCCTGAATAGCGGATTTTCGGGATCGTTGAATAGAACCCTGCATCCGTGCAGGTTGTCCTAATTTTCTTTATTCTGGTTGGAGTGAGTAATTTTCGTACTGTGTGTTATTTTAAACCTAGAATAATTCTTGTGTGTCAGATTTAGGTTTTTTGCAACTCAGGTTATCGGTATTTTCATAAAAAAATTGAGCAAAACCATGCGTCAGAAATAACGCGCTTCAAGTAGCAAAACTATAGTAGTGGCTACTTTTCTTTTAGTTTGCAGTGTAGTCAAAAACAAATGTTTACTGTTATGTACCTTGCTGGTAGGTTTAAAAAAAATTAAAAAACAGAAAAACCAGAAAACAAAGTAAACTATAATTTGTTAGAAATTTAAATATCTTTTTCTGGCATCTTATCTGCCGTACAACCCTTAAATTGCAATGATCTCTTCTAATCGATTCTCGAATATGCGCAAAGAAAAATATCAACATTTAAGGGTAACTGTCAGTTATATTTTGCTCTATGCTACCCGTGTTACATTTTTCAAATCACACCTGCGCATTTGCTATTGAACCAATTTCTTTAAAATTTTTTGGGGGGATTGATATAACTTATTTCTTCAACGTAGTTTAATTTTATAAATGAAATATATAGCCTATTTTTTTAATCTATTTAATTTTCTTTCTTTGGTTCTAGTAGACATCACCAGATGGCATTAGATGTCCTGTACTATGAAGGAATCGAGTACGAAGCAATATATTTTATCATTTTTGTATATTTTCTTGTAAATTATTATCATTATTGTTCTTGTAAATTTAATAAGTGATATATTTTAGACAATATTATATAAAATATCCTCCAAGAAGCCTTTTAGTTTTTTCGTAATGCTATTTTATTCATGGCATAACATGCCATAATGAGAATATTTCCCAAAAATACAGTAAACCTAGAGGCTTCAGTTTAGACCAGCTAGGAGAAGCGCTTTTTTCGACTATAATATTTATATATATTTTTTTTTATATAGAAAGACGACGATTGACCTGTTGACCTTCCTTTGCAAGGGATAGGAAAGGGATTGGGCATTTGTGGACATATCTTCCTTCTATGAAATGAAATTTGTCCCTCCTTGAAAAGCGATCATTTTACTGGAGATTCAGATATTACGCAACTTTCACTGGTAAACCTCGTTTTGACAAGTTAAAACATTTACTCGGCTCTGATTTGTCTAAAAAATATATCCAGTGTCTGTTCTTATAAAACACTAAATGTTTTATTCAATATATAACAAATATTGTTCATTCATTGTATGCAAATAAATTAATGAACAGGCAACTTCAAATCTGAAATTTTCGGGAGTATTGATTACATGAGAAGTTTGGTAACATAATTGTTAGATACCGTTCCTGCTAAAAAAAAAAAATGCAGGAATTCTGCTTTTTCAGAATTTAGTGCCGTCCCCGATGAGAAAAAATAATCTTTCTATTTTTTTCAAAATAGCACTCATTTTAATTACTTTTTTTTCAGTTGTTATGAGAAAATGGCAACAAAAAGATATAGTAATCTACTATTTTCCTTTTTTTACAGAAATGGTGTACTTCAGTTGCCACCATTACAGAAATGTCATCAAAATCTACAAAAATAAATTATAATGCAGTTTTCAAATAAATTGCAGTTACTTTTCTTCCCTATACGAAGTTGTAAAAATTGAAAATGTGCGATGTTTAGAATAAAAAAAATAAATAAATAAATAAATAAATAAATAAATAAAATGTAGTAGAGATTATCAGTATTGAACGGTACAATGATACATCTGCTTCGTTTTACGGCTGACTTATATATAACGTATCTTTGATTTTTAGGGATGACATTTTAATTGTTGCCTGCAAGGAATAGAATATTGGAGGCTTAAAAAAAAAGAGTTGCAAGAACATTTCCGATACCCTGCTTGCGCACGGAATTATTATTATTTTGAACTAGTTCATTTTCTAACTTATAAAAATACACATAGAAATACGAGATTTTATAAGAAATGTGTCAGCAAAACGTGCGCTCAAGGCATTTTTCGGATATTTTTATTAGTTTTTTATTAATTTAAAGTTCTCAAAAAAAAAAAAAAATCCTTTGCTGAACAACGCGTTTTTTTTTTTTTGCCTTTACCAAAAAAGAAAATAGTACTTCAATTACGATTTGGAGGTTCGTTGGTTAAGTATAAAAGGGGAAAAGGGGGGGAGGGCCCTCCCCTTAATTTAGATAAATGGATTTTCATGCAGAATTATCCAATTTACTTTATTTTTTTTTTCTATGTTCATTCTGATAAAGAGCTTTCCTGATTAGATTTGGAGATTCATTAGTTAAGTATAAAGGGGGAGGGGGGTGTTAAACCCCCTCTTAATTTAGCGATAAGGTTTTTTCATGCAGAATTATCTGATTTGCTTCAAATTTGGTATACCGGTTTATTATGTTAAGGAGGTTCCCTGATTAGATTTGTAGGTTCATTGGTTAAGTATAACGGGGGGAAACGGGGGCTAATCCTCCTTCATTTATTTTTTGAGGGCATTATTCTTTGAAATAATAGTATAATATACAATTAGTGTGAATAACCTGTGAGCTCAATGCCATCAGTTTAACTGGGCACTTTTCTTTTTATTTTTAATATTTTAACCTGTTTTTTTTTATGATCTTAATTCGGTACTGACAATAAAAGTAGTTCATATTTAAACTTCATTTGGCATTTCATAAAACTAAATTCAGCGCAGTAATAATCTTTTCTTTTTAAAGTGCAGCTAAAACAAAATCCTTGTTCAAAGTTTAAACTTGGCATTGTGCTAAGCGCGCTTCGAAAGGAGGTCGCGAAGTTGCAATGCCAACTTGGTCCGTGCCGCCTTTTTCCAGATAGGTTTTTAATTAACTTTGTAAGACACTGGATGCTTATTGAAAGATCCCCTCAATGCAAACTAGTCGCGAATGCCATAGTAATTTATGCGATTAATTCAGTCTGTTTTTAACAATTTGGCTTTTATTGCTTTTATACTGCTACTGGGTATGTATTAAACAAATATATAATCCAAAGTTGTTATCTAGACTTTAAAAACAGATGGTACACAGAATACGCCACCCCTCGTTCTCGGTTAATTACTGATGATTTTTTTCGAAAATCATCATCAATTCTTTTATACTTCTGCTATGATAGGTACTTCCAGCGCTTCTCAATACCTTTTGCTGAATACCCGCAAATCAAAATTTGTGTGCAACGGAAAAATCCGCTTTTCTCAAAAACTATGACCTAGGGCAGAGGTTCCCAAAGTGTGCTCCGCGGAGCCCTAAGGGCTCCGTGTGAACTTTCCAGGGGCTCCTCCGCGCTTTAGGAAAATAAAGAAAATTTTAGCGAAAAAACAGATTTAAAACAGAGTTTTTTTCCTTCTTCCTTTATTCCAAAAATGTAAACAGATTGTTTTTTTTTTACAAAAATATTTATACATTGAACTCCAACTATCTCGGCTCTTTTAATAAACTAAATCTATTTTCTTTAAAAAACTTCCGGTACAAATATTAATTTCTACTAGCGCTCTATTTTTAAGTTTTCCGATCAAAAAATGCGATAAATGGGGAAAAAATGTAGATTTAATATTAAGAAAGCAAGAAATTGTATTCTGAAGGAAAATTTGGATATTTGAATTTCCCAACTCCTCCTGTCAGTGTGACTTGAGGTGTAATGTTATCCAATAATTCCACGTTTCATGTTCAGCTGTGTCATCATTTCGAAATAAACCATTCTGAATTTGAAAGAAAAACCGCCTCAGTTTTTTCAATATGAAGGGCAAAATAAAGTATGCATGCTTCAAAAGAAACAATCAAAACACTTGCTAAAAGAACTATGAAATGTTCTGGACATATTCGCAGACTCCACTGGGACGAAATAGGTCATAAGATATATTTCTAGCACTAATTTAATAATTTAATTTTGACCTGTTTAATCACTGTGGTTAATTAGAAAAACATAATATTCTAAAATTAGTGATGGAAGTTTGCCTGGTTTGACCCCGTAATCCCCGTTAAGTCGGGGCTTATGATCGCACTCACCTGGTACACATGGCGCTTACGTGATAGTTTAAAGTATAGCTTGAGTTCGTGAAGATCATATAATTGCAAAGTCACTTAATAAACCTTGTAAAATTGATATTGTGAAGAATTTGCTTTATGAAAAAGTTTTCTATTTAGTGTCCAATATTCACTTGTCAAATAACATATGTTTTTTTAATTAACTATATGACATTTGGCATAAAAGAACACTTAACTGCCTCTTCAGGCGTACTAAATTTACACTACAAATGCATGAATCTACTGACGTCACTGGATTAGCAGTTTTGTTAGTATTTTTAAGTTACATATACTAATATCCCGTTCAGACCAGGGTCGTTAAGAGTCTTAACTTACTTTTTTGAAACGGGCAATTGCAACTAGACTTGACCTCTCTATTACTACAGTGTTTGGGAATATTAACTCGATGAAAATTAAGTGCCATACTAATGCTAGTCTGAAAGAGGTTTTAAAAAGCTATCAAGATCATATTGTTCGTAGATCACTACAAATCAAAACACTAAGGAACGAAATATTTTTTGGATGAATAATACATAGTAAATCACATATGAACATGAAAGCAATGATGGTCACAATGCAGAATGCATTTCAAAAATTGAACAAATGGCACAGCTCTATAGCACCATCTATTTCGCTCTTTATACCAGATACACGCTATCCCCGAGAAAATATCTTCTGAACTACTGAAAAGGTTGAATGATGCAATTAAAATACACTGATGTGCAAAACTTAAGCAACAAGCATAAAATGCTAATTTTCGAACATGTGAGTACTCAAAAGTAAATGATATAAACATCAGGTGTAGCAAATATGTATTATATCTTCAACAGACCTAGTTGACGTGACATCTTCATATTACACATGGCCACAAGTTATCACAGTCACTACGGAGAAACAAAATTTGGGATATTTTATTCGTCTCATTATTATTCTAAAATTATCGTGATATGGTGACTCCACTTAGAAGTCACTGTGACTGTTGCTTTGTGGTGAGTCACCAGGTGACATTACAAAGCAGTCACATTGTGATTCTCATGTGACTGCCATTTGAATACTCAATTTTGCAGTCATCATGAGCATTATATTGTTCTGAGTCTCTAAATAATGTTACAATGAAATCACATGGTGACTTTCAGGTGATCGGGACTCTACTGTGAAGTCACCATTGTGAAAAGTCACCAGATGATTTCATGTTCCATCAATTGTGAACTCGTCACACACCATCTATCGTGATCATTTTACAATGGAGTCTCCAAATGACGTTCACATGGGGGTCAGAAGGTGACTTCATTGTAAAGTCATCTGGTGATTCGTCACAAAGCAGCAATCATGGTGACTTCTCGGTGGAGTGATCAAATGAGACTAAGAATGAGACAAATGAAAGATATCACATTTCAGTTCATTGTAGTGACTGTGAGACTTGTGACTTTTTGTGACGTCATGGAGACTATCTATAGACTGGCTGTGCTGTTAGGATAACACGTATTTTTTTTTTTTTTTTACAATTGCTGTTTATAGAATTTTTTTTTGAGTACTCAAGTGTTTAAAAATTAACATTTTGTGTTCGTTGCTTAAGTTTTGCACACTAGTGTAATAAACTATATAAAATCACGAACTCTTAAAAGCAAACTTTTTAAGCTTATGCGTGAAGTTGTTGGAAACCAGCATTCGCCTGTCCTACTGCATACCGATGTAAAATGGTATTGTCGAGGAACAGCGTTTCCACTATTGTTGAAACTGTAGAGTTGATATTAGAAGAACCATAACTCTAAACTGGTAAAACTTATAATTAATGAAGTTTGTGAATGCTAATTGCATATTAGTCCGATATGTTTAGCAAAGGGAAATAAATGTATCTATCATTACAATGATAATTTGTCGCAATCTACGATGCATTTACCAAACGTGTTTTCTTTTAACACGACACGTGTATTCGTCTGATTCAGAGCGAAACAATGGTATCAATTACATCCCCCTTGTTAACCCTGTGAGGGGCAAGATATTTTATTTGTGCAATGTTGAATTCACACCGGAATTTAAAAGAAGAAAAGCAATTTTTTTTACATTTTCCACCAAAGTTTAAAAAGTAAAACTTTATTAAAAGTTTCTTGTGCGAATCTTCATTAAAATTATGTCCCATAGGTGGGATATAATGCACTATTTTTCACATAAATATACATTCCCACTTAATGTGCTCGGTAGCAATGCACTTAAAAAACCTTACCTTGTAACATAGGGCATGGTAGGCTTCAGGGGCTCCGCCATAGAAATTCATTCTAAAAAGGGCTCCGCGAGTCAAAAAGTTTGGGAACCACTGACCTAGGGTAATCGCTTATATTTTTCCTGCAAGGTTTAAATTAACGTCTACTACCTGTAATTTTATCATAATTTTAGTTTCAGTAGATTTGGAAATAGATGGAAGGGGGCATATTTTTGCACCACTTTTTCGACGATATCTCTGAAAATATAATACCTAAAATCAAAAGAAATGTATTGAGTCCAGCTTTACGAAAGCATTCACACGATATACAGAGAAAAAAAAAATATTTTTTTAAGTAACTTAATTAGCCCTCTACATTTTTCCTAAATATATTTGTGAATGTATAATAATCTGCAAATATGTGGGTCATAAAGTTTAAATTAACGTCTACTACCTGTAATTTTTTCATAATTTTAGTTTCAGTAGATTTGGAAATAGATGGAAGGGGGGGGGGCATATTTTTGCACCACTTTTTCGACGATATCTCTGAAAATATATTTACCTAAAATCAAAAGAAATGTATTTTTGAGTCCAAAAATACATTTAAAATATAGTAAAAAAAATATATATTTTTTTAAGCAACTTAATTAGTCCTCTACATTTTTCCTAAATATATTTGTGAATGTATAATAATCTGTACATATGTGGGTCAATAGTCTTTATTACTTCGCCCAATTTGAACTTTCCACGTTCCGTAGTTTACGAGTAAAATGGCTGTGACAGACAAACAGACAGACACAGGAGTAATCTTATAATGGTTCCGTTTTTACTTTTTAAGTATGGAACTCTAAAAAGAATTTTAAAATGTGTCAGAAATTAGCCGGTTTGAATTTGAGAACAGCATTAAGTAAATAAAATATACATGCTAAAATTTAAATTGGTAAGTCGAAACATATATATTATGTAAATAAAATGTACACGCAAAAATATAGCATAAATTTTAAATTCTAAATACTTTTTTTTTTCTTTTTAATTAGATTTTATTTACCATGCTTCCCTTTTTTTCTTTTTTGGATTGCTAGGGTTCACCTAAAATGCATGAACGGAAATATTTCCCCCCAGAATTATCCCATAATTTGGCCTTTGGCTAGTTAAATGCATTAGAAATGTAACTGTAAATTTGTGGAAATAATAATTAACAGTTTTAAGGGCAGTGGCTGGAGGGTCCAGTCACATAATTTTAATTCCAAAACAGACAAACTGCACCAAGAATATTTTAATAAAACTTTGCTTTTGTAATGAAAGTGAAAAATAGCAAGTTTTTACTTTCTAAGAAATTCGTTTGAATATTCTGGTGTCTGTCAATTATTTCATCATTTTACAAACAGAACTCTTCTGCCCCTAAAAGGTTTAAAAGATGTCAATATTGTTGAAATTCCGAATTTAAATTCTTTAATTTAAAGCGTTACATAGCAAAACTATATTAAAGAAAATATTAGATTAAAAATAGTTTATTATTAGACATAAATAACACGGGAGTAATATTGTCTGATCCATGTTTATAAATTGGGCTGCAATTTTAAACCCGGTCTCGAATGATAATCATCTTACTCCAGGCCCAAAGCAAACTACTTACATTTCCTTAGTTTAGTTCACGCCGTGGGCCGGGAAAAACTGAATCTGAAGTTTGATGAAAATTCGTGCATTAATTCTTGCGATAGAGCTATTGCGGAAATCGTGAAAAATGCAGCATAGCAGCACCACCTGTTGGGCGATTCACACCAAAATGTAGACAGCATCAACTCATGTTAAGGATTAACCGAATCTGAGGTTTGATGGAAATCCGTGCTTTAGTTCTTGAGATAGAACTATTGCGGAAATTGCGAAAAATGCAGCATAGCAGCGCCACCTGTTGAACAATTTACACTAAAAACTAATCAGCATCAATTTATATCATCGACTAACTGAATATAAATTTTTATTAAATTCCGTGCATTAGTTTGAGATAAAGCGGCCACAAGATTTTTGTCCCATACAGACAGACATTTTGTAAAAACATGTTTTTTGGAATGTTTGACCCCTAAAACGTGTAAATTCACCGATAACCGGAATTCGAAAATTTTCACGAATCCAATACTTTCTTCTTGTAAAGATAGAAAAACATTGTTGAATTCAGGGGGGAAGGGGGGGGGGGGCAATGGAATGTCCGGAAGATTTGAGATTTTGTATTTTCAATGTTCAAAAAGTGCAACCCCCTCCCCCCCCCCGGAATTCTATAATGTCCCCTCCCAGAGCAATAGAAATCCCTCCCGGAGAAAAGTGTCTAAATTTAACACTGTAGAAGAAAGTAAAAAAAAAAAAAATTCGCGAATCCAATATTCTTCCTATAAAGATAGATGAAAGTAAAAATTGACCAGAATCCAAAATTGACCAGCCCGATCCATGTATAAGATAAAGTATGTAGATAAAGATCAGCCGTGTCACCTTTTCTTTCTGCGCTTTCGTCTATGTTTTTAATGTGGTGGATTTGACTTCGAACCGGGAGTGATAACTCGGAGGAAATATAGTGGACTATCTCGGGGAACATATATGAAACGTCGGTGGTTCACATGGCTTACCAGAAAATGAAAGTATTCGCGCCCGACCTGTGAAAGTCCGCGCCATCTATTGAGAAAAGGCGTTTTTCGACCTTTGTGATGCATCCCTTTAAATAACCACTGATGACGGCCGTGTGATGACTGAAAATCGTTTGGATTTTTAATGGTTTTTAATGTACTTTTAAGATAGTTCTAGTGTATTTTAAATAAGTAAACGTCCACTGTTACTCTTGTGACCATTCGAGCGGTTTTTTACAAATGTTTCCAATTATTTTATTGTAAAATATAATTAAGATAAAAAAAAAAAAAAAAGATATAACCAGTGAAATACTTGTGCTGCACTCATTTAATATCTATCTAATTTGAAATAAAAAGCATTTTGCTTGTCTATGTAATAAATCAAAATTTTGTTACTCTTGGGACCAGAGTGTCACAAGAGTAAAAAATTTTGATTTAATATATAAACAAATAAAATGCTTTTTGATAGCATCTCAATTAGATATATATTACGAGAGTGGAACACAGTGATATTTAATTGGTTATATCAATTTTTATCTTAAATACATTTTATAATGAAATAATTGCAAGTATTTATGAAAAATTGCTCTAATTGTCACAAGATTGACGAATTAACGTTCCCATAACTTTATATTATATGTATGCCCCTGCAAGTAATTTTTGTACATTTATTTGTGCTATTATAAGAATTTTCATAATTTTTAAATAGCGTTCTGATTCATGGATTTTTCTATTTCGAGACATGATTCAACTTATAAGCATAAGCAAATGTATCATTTCCCATAATTTATTTATGTATTTTTATAGCTGCTGGCCAAAGAGTATATTTAAAGATATGGCAACTGAGGTAAAGATGAAAGAATCTGTGGGCGATTGGTTGAACAAAGCTAAAGTCAGAAAAACTTGAAAGTTATTATTGTTATTTTCAATGTTAAAATTAACGTTTCTCAGATAAAAAATTTTATTTATTTATCGACCTATATTATTATAGTTGACTTAGTCAGAAAATTTCAAAGGTTATTTATTTATTTATTTATTTATTGCTATTTTTTTTTTAATATTAGGGGGCCCTGTCCTTTATGAGCTTCGCTCGCCAACCCCCATTCAGACTCTAAAAATCTGTTAATTTGATCGGTTTAAAAAAGATTACGGAAGATTGAATCTCTCTATCTCTCTATTCAAAAAAAAAGGAACTACCGCTGTCACTGCCGCCGCCACCGGTTTTCAATTTTTTGTGACCGGAGGTCTTTCTTCGTTAATATTAAGAAAAATATTGCATACAAAAATATGAAAATCGGTGGTATTATAGAGAAATGTTTGATAAACACGCTGATGCAGACAGTTTTCAAATCGAAGAATTATTTTAAGAGATATTTAATGCTAAATTTGGACAAAATCATTCCATTAAAAAAGTTTTATAGTAGCAAAAACTATACATGGCAGTGTAATCATTTTTAGATCATTTTATGCGCTAGAATTCGCCGGAGTGCAGATTTCATTAATTTTTTTTATTTTGACTAATTTTTTGATGTTTTATTTCGATTTTAAATTCAAATTTTCAGCATTTTGAGAGATATTTTTTACATAATTTACAATATGGTATTAATTTAAACTGTTGCCAACTGTATAAACAGTGGGAACAATAATGTTTGCTTCAAATTAAAAATTAATTTACACGTGACTATTGTAAACATAAAATATAAAAAATAGGAACTCATTGAAAATTACGCCATAAAAACTATATTAACCCGTGAATTTTAAAAGAAAAAGAATATTGTAGAATAATAAATTCATTAACATGCGTTAGAAGTCTTAAATAGGAGAAATTACGTCACATTACACTTATTACGCAAAATGAACAAAAAATAATATCGCAAAACAGTTTAAATTTAAAAAACTGCGCGAGACATTTATTTGATATTTTTCAACTATTTTTGTTAGGACAGCTTAAATATTTTATTTCATAACAAAAGTATTTTCACGTAATATTAAAAAGAGAAAGAAAAGTTTGGTGAAACTTACGTCAGATTATAAACGATATATTTAAAATGTCTTATTTTTAAAAAAAAACCTTTCTTTTCGCTTTGTTAAAAAGTACCGGGAGACAAAGACTCTGTTTACTTAATCCATTTTGTATTTTTAAATGTTTAACTAAAATTATTTAATCAAAGACAGACATTGTATCTTTTAACAGTAGCTGATTTGGCCAAATTTCCTAATTAAAGAGAAATGAATAGAAACCCGTTTATAGGGAGATCGCCACTGTTTTTTAAGTTATCATTCAATCTTTCGAAATCTTTTTAAAGCCAATCAAATTAGCGTGCTTTTAGAGTCTGCGGTGTCTGAACGGGGGTTGGCGAGCGTAGCTCGTAGGGGGCTGATCCCCCTAGTTCTAAAAAAAAAGTAACTTACGCTGTCACCGCCGCCGCCGGTTTTGAATTTTTTGTGACCGGAGATCTTTCTCCGTTAATATTAAGAAAAATATTGCATACAAAAATATGAAAATCGGCGGTATTATAGAGAAATGTTTGATAAACACGCTGATGCAAACAGTTTTCAAATCGAAGAATTATTTTAAGAGATATTTAATGCTAAAGTTGGACAAAATCGTTCCATTAAAAAAGTTTTATAGGAGCAAAAATTATACATGGGAATTAATTCATTTTTAGATCATTTTATACGTTAGAATTTCTCGGTGTGCAGACTGCATCTCAAAACAACTAAATCTATCAAAAAAATTGTCAGTACAAATGTTGTCACAATTCTATTAATTGTTGGTTGGTTGGTTGTGTTTATGACGGCCAATTATCTGCACGAGGGATATAGGCCCAGGGGCGAGTGCCCTTCGTGGGGGTCTTTCTAAGGGAACCTAACCCGTATTAACGCTTGGAAATCCAAGGTTCGAAGAAAACCACGAAAACTCCGAACGATTAGGCCGACGGGCTCGATTGGGATCGAACCCAGCACCTTCCGTCTACCAGCTTCGAGAGCAGAACCTCTCAGCCACTGGTGGGGCCCAATTCTATTAATCTTTCTAATCATTAAGGTCACAATTCTATTTCAAAGTTTTAGCCCAGTGGCCAGGCCGTTGAACTCAAAATTATTGAGGGAAAAACTGGAAATTGTTTTAATTCCTTCAGTTTAGGTCTAGAATGAATGTACTACGTTTTCCAACATGTACTAGGTGAACGTTAGAAAATATGTACATATTTATAGTCGAGAAACACGTTTATATTTCCTTAACAATATTTCAAAACAACTAACGCTATCAAAAACATTGTCAATACAAATATTGTAGAGCTTAAAATTCTGAACAAGATGAGTGCCCACATTAATATTTTTGTTGAACATTAAGGTCGCAATTCTATTTCAAAATTTTGCCTTAATCGCTTGGCCTGGAGAGACTAAGTTATCAATTTGCCCTGCCTCCAATCAAGGAAGTATTCCAGAGTGACGCAACCTTAAGCCTAAAATCGTAAGAATGGCGGAACTCATATATATACACCTAACTCGACATCAAAGGAAACGCGAAAAGCCGCCACTTCATAACTCAGCAAATATAGTACATATTGTTCTGATTTTTTAAAGACAGTCTTCTATCTGCAGTCTAATCTTATTCTGAAATATTTACATTTCTACGTGCAGTATATTTTAAGATCTCGAAACCCATTTTTAAACTAAATTCGATCGATCAAATTCCTAATTTGTATTTCTGGAAAATGGCCCGGGCGATTTTCTTTAAATTGATATATAATATGAATTTGTTTTATATGAAGGTAATAACATATTGGCTGTTTTTGCAAAAACTCTCGTTCGTTAAGTAATTCGATTTTTTTTCTCTTGAAAATGACGCGGGCGATTTTTTAAAAAACAAATAAATATGTTTCAGATGAAGCAAATAACAATTTACTTGTTTCCAGCAAGACTCTTGTTCGTTTTATAATGCGCATGAAAAATTGGACTATATTTCTTTGCCATTCTATGGAAATTTCACCGAAAATGCATGACACTGTATTCATACATATGCTTTCTTTTTAACCACTTTTGGGGAGAAAAATTTTGTCCTCGAACTGGCTGAGCGGCTAAGGGCAACCGTCTACTAATCTCATGCTCGGCAGTTCGATAGTCGTTGGTACTTGTTTTCACGTGTAAATCATCTTTTTTTTAAGTCCGTTAGTTGACCATTATTCTCAGCTCCTTTGTAATTTTTTAATTGTTATTAAGTTAAATAAAATTACAATTATAATGATGACAATTTGATGATGATTATTTCTTGGCAATTCTTCAACAATAAAAATATTAGCATAAATTTTATAAATATATTTAATTTCAATTACTTTACAAAAAATATACATTAATAATTATTATTTGAATATAAATTACACGATCAGAAACGTAAACAAATTATTCGTTTCAGCACTCCTTTTTATAATATAATTTTTTATTATTATTATGACGCTCAATCAATATATAATCACTGACATCCATAACATTTTTTTATTATTATTATTTTCCTAGCATAAAAACTATTGTGATGTAATAATTCTTTTATAATAAATAATTTAGTTGAAATGTTTTATTTATAAACAACAATGACGTTTGAAAACCCAAGACAATTGTTTTTATTTAGCCTTGCAACATTTATAGTTTGCATAACGACCATATCGGAATTGTGGTGTCGCCATCGTTTGCCGCAATCGCGTACTACATTTTGTCTCTATTCGGGAAAAAAAATAACTAACGCTGTCACCGCCGCTTTCAAAGAATCTTTTGTGACCGGAGGTCTATCTTGCAAATATTAAGAAAATTACATCATAGAAAAATATTAAAATGGGTAGTATTATAGAGATATGTTTGATAAACACGTTGAAGTAGACAGTTTTTAAATCGAAGAATTATTTTAAGAGATATTTAATGCTAAAGTTCGACAAAATCGTTCCATTAAAAAAGTTTTATAGGAGCAAAAACTATACATGGGAATTAATTCATTTTTAATTCATTTTATACGTTAGAATTTCCCGGTGTGCAGACTGCATTTATTTTTTTAATTTGACTCATTTTTTAGGTTTTATTTCTATTTTAAATTCAATTTCGATTTTAATTTTAATTTCAGCATTTCGAGAGATATTTTTTACTTACTAGGGGGCTCGGCCCCCTACGAGCTACGCTCGCCAACCCCCGTTCAGACACTGCAGTCTCTAAAAGCACGCTAATTTGATCGGCTTTAAAAAGATTTTGGAAGATTGAATTATCTCTCTATTCTAAAAAAAGGTAACTACCGCTGTCACCGCCGCCGCCGCCGGTTTTGAATTTTTTGTGACCGGAGGTCTTTCTTCGTTAATATTAAGAAAAATAATGGATACAAAGATATGAAAATCGGTAGTATTATACAGAAATGTTTGATAAACACGCTGATGCAGACAGTTTTCAGATCGAAGAATTATTTTAAGAGATATTTAATGCTAAAGTTGGACAAAATCGTTCCACTAAAAAAGTTTTATAGGAGCAAAAACTGTTCATAGGAATTTAATCATTTTCAGATCATTTTATGCGTTAGAATTTGCCGGAGTGCAGTTTGCATTAATTTTTAGGTAGCTTTCTTTACAAAAAGCTACCTATTGCAGCCGTTCGGAGGAAAGCGATTTCCAAAAATTTTGGTATATTTTCATCGATCATGACCCCCAGACCCCGAAACCACCCTCCGTTCAAAATTGATATATATATATATATATATATCAATATATATATATATATATCTGACCTATGTCACACTGTAACTCTCGTATTTATGAACCGATTTGGATGTAATTCGGTGTGTACATAGTACATACCAATGTCTCGACCGAGTTCGTTGGCCAGCTTCATCCGCCATTTTGTTTCAAAATGGCGGCCATTTAAAAATTTTAAAAAAATTTAAAATTTAAAATGTGGTACCAAAAAATTGAAAATGGAAAAATATTTTTTTCGTATGTATTTGACCTGTATACAAAGACTCCGTAGCAGTTTTTGTTTCGTCTATATCTTAAAAAATGGCTGAGTTATAGCATTTTGAATTTCTAGCGTGGCTGACATTTTGAAACGCCCTGATTTTTGTCACGCGATAACAGGCGTATTTATGAACCGATTTGAATGTAACTTGGTTTGTACATAGTACATACCAATGTTTCGACCGAGTTTGTTGGCCAGCTTCATTCGCCATCTTGTTTCAAAAGGGTTGCCATTTTTAAAAAAATGTAATTTATAATTTAAAATGAGGTATTAAAAAATTGGAAAATGAAAAAGATTTTTTTTATGTGTTTGGCCTTGATACAAAGATTCTGGAGCAGTTTTTGTTTCTGAAAATTTGTTCTTTTGTATATATCTTAAAAAGTGGTTGAATTATAGCGCTTTGAATTTCTATCATGGCTAACACTTTGAAACGATCTTGTATTTGTCTCGCGATACCACACGTATTCGCCTATTTCGATGGAAGAAGGCATGTGGATAGTATACATCAATATCTCGACCAAGTTCGCTGGCCAGCTTCATCAGCCATCTTGCTTCAAAATGGCGGCCATTAAATTAAAAAAATATATATTTAAAGTGAGGTGCAAAAAAATTAGAAATTGAAAAAGGTTTCTTTTTTAAGTATTTGACCTTGATATAAGGATTCAGGAGCATTTTTTGTTTGTCTTTATCTTAAAAAATGGCTCAGATATAGCAGTTTCAATTTCTAACGTGGGTGACATTTTGAAAAATCTGATTTTTTGCATGCGACAGCACTCGTATGTATCAACCGATTCCGATGTGAGTGAGCATGTGCACAGCAATTACTAAGGTCTCGACCAAGTTCACTGGTTAGCCTCATCCACCATGTTGTCTTAAAATGGCAGGCACTTTAAGAAATCGCCGAATTTGGCAGCGAAATATAAGTTACTTTAAATAAAAGCAGCTTGGATAAAGCTGACTAATTTTGCGAAATTCTCATTCATAATGATTTAGTATTGATAAAAATTAGTATTGAATCTCCTACATTCGGTTTCCACTTAATTGAGCTTCGTGTGTTTGAATAATATAAGTTGGCTTTTTTAAAATAAGGAATATGAAAGCTACCTCTTCCTCCCGGCACTGGCCGGAAGGCCTTTTTTATTTTGACTAATTTTTTGAGGTTTTATTTCTATTTTAAATTCAGATTTTCGGCATTTCTAGAGATATTTTTTACAAATTTTAGAAAATGTTATTAATTTAAACTGTTGCCAGTTGTATAAAAAGCGCAAATAATAATGTTTGCTCCAAATTAATTGAAGTAAACATTATTGTTTCCGCTGTTTATACAACTGGCAACAGTTTAAATTAATATCACTTTCTAAAATCTGTTAAAAATATCTCTAGAAATGCTGAAAATCTGAATTTAAAATAGAAATAAAACCTCAAAAAATTAGTCAAAATAAAAAAATTAATGCAATCTGCACTCTGGCAAATTCTAACGCATAAAATGATCTAAAAATGATTAAATTCCTATGAACAGTTTTTGCTCCTATAAAACTTTTTTAGTGGAACGATTTTGTGCAACTTTAGCATTAAATATCTCTTAAAATAATTCTTCGATCTGAAAACTGTCTGCATCAGCGTGTTTATAAAACATTTCTGTATAATACTACCGATTTTCATATTTTTGTATGCATTATTTTTCTTAATATTAACGAAGAAAGACCTCCGGTCACAAAAAATTCAAAACCGGCGGCGGCGGTGACAGCGGTAGTTACTTTTTTTTAGAATAGAGAGATTTTAGAAAGTGATATTAATTTAAACTGTTGCCAACTGTATAAACAGCGGAAACAATAATGTTTGCTTCAAAAAAAAAATATTTATACGTGTAAATAAATTAAAAGTTTATTTACACGTGACTATTATAAACAGAAACAGCCCCCTAGTATTAAAAAGAGAAAGAATAGTTTGGTCAAAATTACGTCAGATTAGAAACGATTAATTTAAAATGTCTCATTTAAAAGAACTTTCTTTTCACTTTGTTAAAAAATACCAGGAGACAAAGACTCTGTTTACTTAATTCCTTTTATATTAGCTTATTTTGAAATGTTGTTACACAGTCTACGTCATCAAGTTATTTTTATTTCGACGTTTTATTTGTATTTTTATTCATGTTGTACTAATTTATTTGTTTTTTCGTTATTTAAAATAAAAATTATGTCAATTTGTATAATTTGGCGAGTGGTTTGCGATTTATATAATTTGGCGAAATTGGTCGACGGGATAATCAAGTAGTACCGCAACGGATTTGGGGTTTAAATTCCCCAATCAAAGAGAAATGAAGAGAAATCCGTTTATAGAGAGATCGCCACTGTTTTTTAAATTATAATTCAATCTTTCGAAATCTTTTTAAAGCCGATCAAATTAGCGTGCATTTAGAGTCTACGGTGTCTGGACGGGGGTTGGCGAGCGTAGCTCGTAGGGGGCCGAGCCCCCTAGTAATTAAAAAAACAAAAGCGATCTCCCTATAAACGGGTTTCTATTCATTTCTCTTTGATTGGGGAATCTTACGGAAAAATCAGCTGCTGTTAAAAGATACAATGGCATTTCAAAATCATCTAATATAAAATGAATTAAGTAAACAGAGTCTTTGTCTCCCGGTATTTTTTAACAAAGCGTCCTTTTAAATAAGACATTTTAAATATATCGTTTTTAATCTGACGTAATTTTCACCAAACTTTTCTTTCCCCTTTTAATATTCACGTGAAAATGCTTTTATTAGAAATGAAATATTATTTGCGCTGTCCAAAAAAAAAAAAAATAGTTGAAAAGTTCATCTCAAAATATCAAGTAAATGTCTCGCGCTATTTTTAAATTTGTACTGTTTTGCAATATTATTTTGTGTTCATTTTATGTAATAACTGTAATGTGACGTAAATGTGATGTAATTTATCCTATTTAAGACTTCTAACGCATGTTAATAAATTTATTATTTTACAATATCCTTTGTCTGTTAAAATGCATGTGTAATTATAGATGAAGTAATTTTCAATAAGTTCCTGCTTTTTATACGTAATTATTTAAGTCTAATTTGAAAGTTTTTTTTTTCTGTTTATAATAGTCACGTGCAAATAAATTTTTAATTTGAAGCAAACATTATTGTTTCCGTTGTTTACACAGTTGGCAACAGGTTAAATTAGTACAATTTTCTGAAATAAGTAAAAAATATCTCTCGAAATGCTGTAAATTTGAATTTAAAATAGAAATGAAACCTCGAAAAATGAGTCAAATAAAAAAAATAAATTAATTCTGCACACCGGGAAATTATAACGTATAAAATGATCTAAAAATTATTAAATTCCGATGTATAGTTTTTGCTCCTATAAAACTTTTTTAGTGGAACGATTTTGTCCAACTTTAGCATTAAATATCTCTTAAAATAATTCTTCGATTTGAAAACTGTCTGCATCAGCGTGTTTATCAAACATTTTTGTATAATACTACCGATTTTCATATTTTTGTATGCATTATTTTTCTTAATATTAACGAAGAAAGACCTCCGGTCACAAACAATTCAAAACCGGCGGCGGCGGTGACAGCGGTAGTTACTTTCTTTTAGAATAGAGAGATACTACCGATTTTCATATTTTTGTATGCATTATTTTTCTTAATATTAACGAAGAAAGACCTCCGGTCACAAAAAATTCAAAACCGGCGGCGGCGGTGACAGCGGTAGTTACTTTTTTTTAGAGTAGAGAGATACTACCGATTTTCATATTTTTGTATGCATTATTTTTCTTAATATTAACGAAGAAAGACCTCCGGTCACAAAAAATTCAAAACCGGCGGCGGCGGTGACAGCGGTAGTTACTTTTTTTTAGAATAGAGAGATACTACCGATTTTCATATTTTTGTATGCATTATTTTTCTTAATATTAACGAAGAAAGACCTCCGGTCACAAAAAATTCAAAACCGGCGGCGGCGGCGGTGACGGCGGTAGTTACTTTTTTTTAGAATAGAGAGATTTTAGAAAATGGTATTAATTTAAACTGTTGCCAACTGTATAAACAGCGCAAACAATAATGTTCACTTTAAATTAAAAATTTATTTGCACGTACGTGACTATTATAAACAGAAAAAAAAACTTTCAAATTAGAATTAAACAATTACGTATAAAAAGCAAGAACTTATTGAAAATTACTTCGTAAAAACTATATTTACACGTGAATTTTAAAAGAGAAAGGATATTGTAAAATAATAAATTCAATAACATGCGTTAAAAGTCTTAAATAGGAGAAATTACGTCACATTACACTTATTACGTAAAATGAACAAAAAATAATATTGCAATACAGTTTAAATTTAAAAATTGCGCGAGACATTTATTTGATATTTTGAGATGATCTTTTCAACTATTTTTGTTATGACAGCGCAAATAATATTTCATTTCTAACAAAAGTATTTTCACGTGAATATTAAAAAGAGAAAAAAAAGCTTGGTGAAAATTACGTCAGATTAAAACCTATACATTTAAATCGTGTTATTTAAAAGAACTTTCTTTTCGCTTTGTTAAAAAATACCGGGAGAGAAAGACTCTGTTTATTTAATTCATTTTATATTAGCTTATTTTGAAATGTTTGACTGATTTTATTTAAATATATAGAAAACTATATGCACGAGAACGACACATTCACCTTAATACTTTAAATTAAAACATGAATACATTAAAATGATTCTCAGTTTTTATTACTAAAATAGGTGCTAAAAAACAATAAACAGGTTTTAAAACATTAAAACCAATTCTTCTCATTTTTCACCCCATTGATGTTGACCAGGACTTGGTCGAAAGCGCTCGGGAAATGTTAACATCTGTATATTGGTTTTAATGTTTTAAAACCTGTTTATTGTTTTTTAGCACCTATTTTAGTAATAAAAACTGAGAATCATTTTAATGTATTCATGTTTTAATTTGATTTTATTTAATCAAAGACGAAAACAGCCATTGTATCTTTTAACAGCAGCTGATTTTTCCTTAAACTTCCTCAATCTAAATAGTTAGATCGCCATTGTTTTTTAATTGATAATGCAATCTTTCAAAATATTTTTAAAGCCGATCAAATTAGCGTGCTTTTAGAGACTGCGGTGTCTGAACGGGGGTTGGCGAGCGTAGCTCGTAGGGGGCCGAGCCCCCTAGTTATAACTAAAAGACCATTGGCGATATACCTGTAAACGGGTTTCCATTTATTTCTCTTTTAATGGAGGATTTTAAGGCCAAAAAAAACTGCTGT
Source organism: Maratus speciosus (assembly GCA_963932465.1). Taxonomy (NCBI): domain Eukaryota; kingdom Metazoa; phylum Arthropoda; class Arachnida; order Araneae; family Salticidae; genus Maratus; species Maratus speciosus. Next base: position 49,806,662 of record OZ010786.1, on the reverse strand, counting down.
AAATTGCTGTTTTCAAGCTAATATAAGTGCAGTAATGTACTGCAGTAGCTAATGTAAAATGAACTAAATTAACAGAGTCTTTGCATCCATTTGGTATTTTTTAATACAGCTATAAGAAAAGGATTTTAAATCACACGTTTTAAATCTGACGTAATTTTAATCAAACTTTTATTTTTGTAATATTCACCTGGAAATATTTCAATTGTTAGAAGGGAAATATTATTATTTGCGCTGTCTTTGGCAACAATAATTAAAAAGATTATCTCGAAATATGAATTAAGTCTCGCGAGTACGTGTAAATATATATTTTAATTTAAACTGTTTGGCAATATTATCTGGCTGTTTGAAATAGGACTTAATTCCACCCGCATTTACTGCTTTTAACACATATTAAATAATTAATTGTTTTATACGGTTTTTTTTTTAATATTCACGTGTATAAACAATTTTTATGACTTAATTTTTAATATTTTCCTGCTTTTAACACGTAATCATTTAATTCTAATTTCATAGGGGTTTTTCCTGTTTACAATAGTCACGTGTGAATAAATTTTCAGTTTAAAGAAAATATTATTATTTGAGAAGTTTTTACAATTTTGGCAACAATTTAAAATAATAACCTTTTCTAAAATATGTAAAAATATCTCTGGAAATGTTGAAAATTTGAATTTAAAATGGAAATAAACCCTGAAAAAATTAGTCAAACATAAAAAATATGAATGCAGTCTGCACACTATTTTGCCATTAAATATCTCTTACAATAATTATTCGTTTTGAAAGCTGTCTACATCAGCGTGTTTATCAAACATTCCTCTGTAATACCACTGATTTTCGTATTTTTGTATGCATTAGTTTACTTAATATTAACGAAGAAAGACCCTAGGTCGCAAAAAATTCAAAACAGGCGGCGGCAGTGTTGAATTCTTCTTGGGGTGGCCCTGACATAAGAAATATGTTGTCCTTCCCCCCGGAAGATTTGAGATTTTGCGTTTTCAATGGTCAAAAAGTGCAATTCAACCCCCCCCCCCCCCCCCCCCCTCCTCCCCCGGAGCCACAGAAATCCCTTCCCGAGAAAAGCGTCTGAATTCAATACTTAGCGGCCGCGGCGGCGACGGTGGCGGCGGTGACAGCGGGTGTGTTCAAGATGCACGCGCGCCGCGCGCTCAGGAGACAGGAACATGGAGTGGGTCTTTATCGTGGATAGAATAAACATTCAGCGCGTTCAGGAACAGATCATGGATTTCATTAATTATAGTGCTAATTATAAAGATAATCTGTTGCAAGTGAAGTGTAAGCAAGACGGCTGAATGAATAGAGCATTGAACTCGAGACTAGGGGTTATGGGTTCGGATCCTTCGCGTCCCAAATTGTATTTGTAATTTTTTTTAATTATTATTGATTGCTTTATATTTTTCATATAAAATAAGATATTTTTGATAAAGATAAATTTTTATATTAATAATACAGAAGCACATGTATTTCTATTATAATAATAAATTACTTATTTAAATACGAGAAAATGAGGTATTTCTCGATGAAAGTTTTAGATTTTAACGCCTTTTAATATTCAAAGTTTCGTTTCAAAATGATATATATGTATATATAGGGTATATATATATATATATATATATATATTAAGCAAATGAAAAAATATGTATTGTGCGAAAATATCCGTTTGAGCGTAGGGTAATTTCTTGATGTTTTTCTTTCTTTTTTTTTTTTTTTTTGAGTACTTTAGGAGTGAATTTTTATCGAGATTAGGATGCTAATCATATTTTATGGTGTTAAAATCCAGGGCCGTGCGAAGAGAAAACTGCGCCCGGGGCAAAGTTTTAATTCCCCCCCCCCCCCCCTCCTCCTTCATTTTGTGACAGGTGGTCACAAAATTGAACTGTTAAATGGGACATAAATACATACCACCTTGCAGGAGAGGAGGAGTAAAAAAAAATTAATTTTGTACAGTAACGAAAAATGTCAACATTTTCGGACATGCACCAGAAGCATGAACTCCAACTAAGTTTAGAGAGTGTGCAGAAGATGGTAAAAAAATAAGCGAATTTATTTATTTCGATGATTCGAGGTTGCATTTGCATTATATTTGGAAGAAATTTTAAACCATAACATAGCACTGATTTCTACAGTTGTGAATGTCGAGTTGTTGACCATTAGTTAATTTAAAATTTGTTGCGCTAATCTTTTTCCTGTTTCTTGTTTTTACTCAACGAAGTCAAGAAACCTTTCCTCGATTGAATAAGTTCCACTTTTGGTTATTTTCATGTATGTATCTTATAATTTGCCTCATTTGTTCTTTGGGGATGTATCTGGAGTGCAATCGAATGAAATTGAAAAATACTTTGTTTTATGGATTTCTTCTACAATATTTTTTCTTAATTCATTGGCCAACACGTTAATAACTTTATTCTGGATATTATTCGAAAAGTAAAATATGTATCTTTCTGGCTGTGTTGCGGTCTCGACACGAATTTCTTTGCCATTTTTAAAAAAGAATTTAATAGTTTGGGGAAAATTTCCTCATTTTCTTTTATTTATCTCATTTGACGTGCCTTTTAATACCAAATTGCTCTAAACACAATGAACGTTTATCGCTGTTTTTAATATATTTCACACTTATTTTTCTCACTTTATATACTCTTATCAAATTCGCTGCCGATTACATGATTTTATTTTACCCTCTCAAGTTCCTTCCAGCGAATGTATGCATTTCTCTGTTCCAGAGCATTTTCATGTTCGGTAATTTCAGGATTTAATTTTTTTCCACTTGCAAAGCGCACAGTCTGGATTGGCTAATTTTAGAGGGAGATCATTATAAGTACCCAATAATAAAAAGGGAAAACAAAATATTGATCCCTTAATTCGGCTGTACATAAGCCAAATCACCTCTAATTACTTCACCAATAGGTATAGTTTTCTTGAACCATGTCCTGGAAAATTTTCGTTCTTCTGCATCCGCAGTTTTCATGTAATCAGCCCTGGGCTGCACTTTTTTGTACAAGCAAAGTAATGACCATATGACTATAAATGCAACCATGTAACTGGATTAGAGTATGATTTCAATTTGTCTTTGGTTTCGCTCTATCGGATCTCTCAGAATATCAGCGTTATTGTTTGTGGCAGCTGCAGTAATATTTTGTTTAAGTAATCACTCTTCTTTGACAATTTTTAATACATTATCATTATCCTGTTGCTGAACAATTTTTTTTTTTTTTTTTTTTTTTCTTTTTTCAGTTTTAGAGACTACGGTTTCAATCTCAGAGAGTAAGTTTTGTTTCTTTTTTACTTTCTTCTATCTTTACAAGAAGAAAGTATTGGATTCGTGAAAAATTTCGACTTTCGGTTTTCGACGGATTTATACGTTTTAGAATGCCCAGAACACGATTTGATGGTTTTTAGAAAATGTATGTCTGTGAGTCTGTCTGTCACTCTGTCACTCTGTCACTCTGTCTGTGAGTCTGTATGTGACAAAACTTTTGTGGGCGCTCTATCTCAAGAACTAATGCACGGAATTTCACAAAACTTCATATTTAGTTAGACCTTGATATAAACTGGACCTGATTAGTTTTTGGTGAAAATCGCCCAACAGGTGGCGCTGCTATGCGGCATTTTTCACGATTTCTTCAATAGCTATGTCTCAAGAACTACTGCACGGATTTTCATAAAACTTCAGATTCAGTTAGTCCAAGGTATAGTTTGGTGCTGATTACTTTTTTGTGAAAGTCGCCCAACAGGTGGCGCTGGTATGCTGCATTGCTCATAATTATCGCAATAGCTCTAACTCAAGAAACAATGCACGAATTTTCATCAATCTTCAGATTCAGTTAGTCCCTGATATAAATTAGTGCTGTTTAATTTTTGGTGTAAATCACCCAACAGGTGGCGCTGCTGTTCTGCAATTTTCACGATTTCCACAAGAGCTGTATTTCAAGAACTATTGCACGGATTTTCCTCAAACTTCAGATTTAGTTAGTCCTTGACATGAATTGACGTATAAATTAGTTCTGTTTAATTTTTGGTGTAAATCGCTCAACAGGTGGCGCTGCTATGCTGTGTTTTTTGCGATTTCCGCAATAGCTTTATCTCAAGAACTAATGCTTGGATTTACAAAAAAATTCAGATTCAGGTATACCTTGATATCGTTTAGTGCTGTTTACTTTTGGTGTAAATCGCTCAACAGGTGGCGCTGCTATGCTACATTTTTTCAGAATTTCCCCTATAGCTCTATCTCAAGAACTAATGCACGAATTTTCATCCAACTTCAAATACAGATATATTTTGATATGAATTGGTGCTAAATCGTTTTTATTTCTTGTACTATTTAAATGATTTAATTGAATTTTATTGTTTTGTTAGAATTAGAATTTTATTATTTAAAATATTTATATAGAAGAAAGTTTTGTGATGGCCACAACATACTAGTTTCTTTTGAAGTTGGAGGAGCATATCTGGGATTTATGTTTGGGTTGTTATTTATCCATTTTTGCCCAGCTCTTGCGAGAAGTTTTCTTTCTTCTTCTCGCCGTTTTCCTAATTTACAAAGACAAGCCCCAGATTTTTTTTTTCGCCATGTTACTTTTATAGGTACTTACTATAACTTAAGTAGACGATTCATTAAAAGAAAAAAATAGATAGGATAATTAAGAGAGATTACAAAACTAGATTAAAAAATTAAATTATTTTTAAATCTTAAAACTTACTAAATATAGTGATTTATTTTATTTGACATTAACCAGTTAAATCTTATTACCCTTGAACTAGAGCATAGTTGAGGGGTGTCAAACGCATTTGGGGCTGCAAGCCATTTTTCATGTTATTATATCATTGCTAATGCCGAGGCTACCGAGAAAGACAGGCTACCGCGGTGTGTCCGATTCTTCTTTTTTTACAGACCGCTGGAGTCACGTGATGCTCTTTTCGTACACCTTCATTGGTGCATTCGAGCATCACGTGACTCCAGCGGTCTGTAAAAAAAGAAGAATCGGACCCACCGCGGTAGCCTGTCTTTTTCGTTAGCCTCGGCTAATGCGCAGTGACGTAGCCAGAAAAAAAATCCTGGGACGAGGCTAAATTTCTGACGAAATTTTTATTTTATTTTCTAAAAAAAATTATTTTTTTAAATAAACGAAAGAAAAATCCTCTCACAGACAGATAAAATTTATAATCGATGTGGGTTGGGGAGGGGGGCGCGCAAAGTTCAAAAGTTTGAGAACCACCGCAATAAGATATCACAAACGTATATTATAAAAATCATCAAATCTAAAGAACTTAATGAAAGGCAAATGTGAACTTATTAATGTAATCCAAGGAAAGCTATAGATCCAATAAAAAAATTATACTTTAAATGAATTAGAATGTTCTGCTAAACTAGTCACAGTTATATATTAAAATCAAATTAAGCTTGACTGTGAGGAAAGAGACAAAAATCTTCGTGTTTGTACAATTTAAATAGCGATATTAATTGATCAGTAATTCTCTGCCACATACTGTTACCAGACAGTAGAGGAACTGTGCTTCATGGAACTAAAAAATCCCTGCCGTCTCGGGCCTACAGGCGGAGGTAGATTTCGAAGTTAAGTACTAAATTCACCAACAAAACTTAAACCAAGATTAGAGATAAACCCAGTTCCTTCACCAAGAATGAGCTCTAGGGAGCTAAACATTTTGTGAAAATTCTAATATACAGGAATACACACAAGCATGTATATGAAATAGGTTTAAAAATGGCTAAAGCAAATTCAGAGAACCTCAAAGTGTTAAAATATGTTAAAATTTCCATAGTCTGGTTTTTATCATGTTTTAATACGTTTCTTCAAACTCACATGACGTTACTTATTCACCTGCTGGTGTCCATTATATTTCTAATATGACGCAATATTTTGATTTTTTTTTAATTCGTCAAACTATTTATTTCATTTTGAGTTTTCAGGCGGAAGTCTTGCTCTAGGAAACTTATGACGTAATATTCAATTTGTTTTCAATTCGTCAAACTTTTTATTTAATTAATTTTCGCGTGAAAATTTTGCAATAGGAAATCAATTGTTGTGGTGAGAATTTTATTGCTTTTTTTAATTGTTGGCAACTGCTATAACGAAAAATATTTATTTTTTTCTGTCATTGTTGTGAAAGAGCTGGTTTTATCAGAATCATGTTAAGATGGTATTCAAAATTTTGAACCCTCCCCATTTCTATTCCCTTGGGCCGATTTTGCCCATTTTCAATCCCCGCCGAGATATTAACCATCTCAAAGTTGTTGGCGAGTTTGAAGACGATTCGTGCATAATGGCGACTTTTATCGTGCGGACAAAATTTAGTACATACATACATACATACATATATATATATATAAACTTTTTAGGTGGGGGTGGTTTTGGGTTCCTGGGGTCGTATAATGAAAAGTTATGAAGGAATTTTTAAAAAGTCGCACCATGGTAACGACTGCAATAGAAAGTATTTCTTACGAAATCTACCTAAAATACTAAAACATAAATAAGGCTATTTTACAAAGGATACTTCCGCTCCCTTTGGCCACCGGATTTTTGAGTTTCATCCATAAACGTCTAAAAGCTGCTATCCTATTCACCAACTTTTCGAGCAACCAACTTTTCAACCAATTTTAACCCCAACTTTTTCCAGTTCAAAGGGAGAAAAAGGTTACAATTGTCGTTGCTAAAGTTGGAGGAAAACCAGTACTACTAGTACCAGGGAGTCAATATTTATCACCTTTTCGTATCAATCGCTTATCTCTGATTCGCTGAAATGTTGACAGGTGGGAGGAAAAGTTGCGGCTAGGACAGACTTTTTTGAGATGCGGATAAAAAGTTGGGGATGTTGCTGTTTGCTATAACACTGTGTATCGAGACAATATTTCGCGAAAAGTTGGAGGAAATCAAGAGTTGGCTCAAAAATTGCTCGAAAAGTTGGTGAATTTGATAGTAGCTTTACAGGAAAGGGATAGTTTGGCTTCCGTTCTCACGTATTTCCCTTGATATATTCTTATTTATTTTAATGTTTGATTAATTGTTTTGTGTTTGGTTATGGTCACTTATTTGCACGATGGATATAATATTCGCCGGCACAGAGAATATAATATCGAATTAAGAAAAATGAATAAAAATCACAATTCCTAAGTAAAACAGCAATACCTTTCTGAAAAATTCTTGGTCAAGTAGATAAATAGGTCAGTAAATAGGTAAGCCACCACTATGTGCATTGACGTCATAGACTATGGGGATTCGGGCAGGCGTCCCTCCTCATATTTCGGCAAAGGGTATTCAGGAAATGAGTGTGGAAGAAAGTATATAACAGCACAATATCACAGTTTGCAATCCTTTTGGGTTCCAGGAAGGAAACCTTATGCTATTTTGAGAGTGTATGTTTTTCTCATAAGCACAGAAAGAAAATCCAGATTCAGGGAAGATAAAGTTAACAAAAAAGGCTTACAAAGACATAAATAAGTTTTAAAAAGGTCCTTAAGGTTCCTTAGTCCGAAATATTCTTTTGGGGTAGTAGGGGACGATGCACTAACTTTGCAACAAAATATGTACACTTTCAATAGAACAAAAATACCCAGTGTGTATTTATATATGTATTATTTCTACAAAAAAAGACTGAAGTAAAGGAAAAAATTTCCCAGAAAATTATCGATGGCAAAAATAAATAAATAAAACCAAGGCTGGTAGTCAAAATTTGGCGCCCCATCTATTTCCGTCCCCGGGTCGATCGCCTCCTTCGCCCCCCCCCCCCTTTCGCACGGTGCTGTTAAAATCAAAATGAAAATATTATAAAAATAAAATGTAATATATATATATTATTTCTCTATTCTAAAAAAAAGTAACTACCGCTGTCACCGCCGCCGCCGCCGCCGGTTTTGAATTTTTTGTGACCGGAGGTCTTTCTTCGTTAATATTAAGAAAAATAATGCATACAAAGATATGAAAATCGGTAGTATTATACAGAAATGTTTGATAAACACGCTGATGCAGACAGTTTTTAAATCGAAGAATTATTTTAAGAGATATTTAATGCTAAAGTTGGACAAAATCGTTCCACTAAAAAAGTTTTATAGGAGCAAAAACTATACTTCGGAATTTAATAATTTTTAGATCATTTTATACGTTAGAATTTCCCGGTGTACAGAATTCATTTATTTTTTAATTTGACTCATTTTTCGAGGTTTCATTTCTATTTTAAATTCAAATTTTCATCATTTCGAGAGATATTTCTTACTTATTTTAGAAAACTAGGGGGCTCTGCCCCCTACGAGCTACGCTCGTCAACCCCCCGTTCAGACACCGCAGACTCTAAGAGTGCGCTAATTTGATCGGCTTTAAAAAGATTTCGGAAGATTGAATTATAATTTAAAAAACAGTGGCGATCTCCCTATAAACGGATTTCTATTCATTTCTCTTTGAATGGGGAATTTTAAGGCCAAATCCGCTGCGGTACTACTTGATGAACCCGTCGACCAATTTCGCCAAAGCACTCGCCAATTATATAAATTGACATAATTTTTATTTTAAATAACGAAAGAACAAATAAATTAGTGCAACATTAATAAAAATACAAATAAAACATCGAAATAAAAATAACTTGATGACATAGACACGTGTAACTTGCTTAAAGTCAAGTTAATGTGACATTTACGATCAACCATTATTGGCATTTAATCTTATAGTTTGGCGAATTATAGAGTTTTGGTCGACGGGATAACTAAGTAGTACCAAAAATACATATGTCAATCGCTGTTTTCGTCTTTGACGTAGACACGTGTAACAACATTTCAAAATACGCTAATATAAAAGGAATTAAGTAAACAGAGTGTTTGTCTCCCGGTATTTTTTAACAAAGCGAAAAGAAAGTTCTTTTAAATAAGACTTTTTAAATTAATCGTTTTTAATCTTACGTAATTTTGACCAAACTATTCTTTCTCTTTTTAATATTCACGTGAAAATGCTTGTTTTAGAAATGAAATATTATTTGCGCTTTCCTAACAAAAGTAGTTGAAAAGTATCCGCTCAAAATATCAAATAAATGTCTAGCGCAATTTCTGAATTTAAACTTTTTTGCAATATTATTTTGTATTCATTTTATGTAATAACTGTAATGTGACGTAAATATGACATAATTTCTCCTATTTAAGACTTTTAACGCATGTTAATAAATTTATTATTTTACAAATTCCTTTCTCTCTTAAAATTCACGTGTAATTATAGTTTTTATGACGTAATTTTTAATAAGTTCCTGCTTTTTGTACATAATTATTTAATTCTAATTCCAAATGTTTTTTCTGTTTATAATAGTCACGTGTAAATAATTTTTTAATTTATTTGCAAGTATAAATATTTTTTTTTTTTTTTGAAGCAAACATTATTATTTCCACTGTTTATACAGTTGGCAACAGTTTAAATTAATATCACTTTCTAAAATCTGTAAAAAATATCTCTAGAAATGCTGAAAATTTGAATTTAAAATAGAAATAAAACCTCAAAAAATGAGTCAAATTAAAAAAAGAAAAACAGTCTGCACATCGGGAACTTCAAACGTATAAAATGATCTAAAAATGATTAAATTCCTATGAATAGTTTTTGCTCCTATAAAACTTTTTTAGTGGAACGATTTTGTCCAACTTTAGCATTAAATATCTCTTAAAATAATTCTTCGTTTTGAAAGCTGTCTACATCAGCGTGTTTATCAAACATTCCTCTGTAATACCACTGATTTTCGTATTTTTGTATGCATTAGTTTACTTAATATTAACGAAGAAAGAACCTAGGTCGCAAAAAATTCAAAACAGGCGGTGGCAGTGTTGAATTCTTCTTGGGGTGGCCCTGACATAAGAAATAAGTTGTCCTTCCCCCCCGGAAGATTTGAGATTTTTCGTTTTCAATGGTCAAAAAGTGCAATTCACCCCCCCCCCCCCCTCCTCCCCCGGAGCCACAGAAATCCCTCTCCGAGAAAAGTGTCTGAATTCAATACTTAGCGGCCGCGGCGGCGACAGCGGTTGTGTGCAAGATGCACGCGCGCCGCGCGCTCAGGAGACAGGAACATGGAGTGGGTCTTTATCGTGGATGGAATAAACATTCAACGCGTTCAGGAACAGATCATGGATTTCATTAATTATAGTGCTAATTATAAAGATAATCTGTTGCAAGTGAAGTGTAAGCAAGACGGCTGAATGAATAGAGCATTGAACTCGAGACTAGGGGTTATGGGTTCGGATCCTTCGCGTCCCAAATTGTATTTGTAATTTTTTTTAATTATTATTGATTGTTTTATATTTTTCATATAAAATAAGATATTTTTGATAAAGATAAATTTTTATATTAATAATACAGAAGCACATGTATTTCTATTATAATAATAAATTACTTATTTAAATACGAGAAAATGAGGTATTTCTCGATGAAAGTTTTAGATTTTAACGCCTTTTAATATTCAAAGTTTCGTTTCAAAATGATATATATGTATATATAGGGTATATATATATATATATATATATATTAAGCAAATGAAAAAATATGTATTGTGCGAAAATATCCGTTTGAGCGTAGGGTAATTTCTTGATGTTTTTCTTTATTTTTTTTTTCTTTTTGAGTACTTTAGGAGTGAATTTTTATCGAGATTAGGATGCTAATCATATTTTATGGTGTTAAAATCCAGGGCCGTGCGAAGAGAAAACTGCGCCCGGGGCAAAGTTTTAATTTCCCCCCCCCCCCTCTCCTCCTTCATTTTGTGACAGGTGGTCACAAAATTGAACTGTTAAATGGGACATAAATACATACCATCTTGCAGGAGAGGAGGAGTAAAAAAAAATTAATTTTGTACAGTAACGAAAAATGTCATCATTTTCGGACATGCACCAGAAGCATGAACTCCAACTAAGTTTAGAGAGTGTGCAGAAGATGGTAAAAAAATAAGCGAATTTATTTATTTCGATGATTCGAGGTTGCATTTGCATTATATTTGGAAGAAATTTTAAACCATATCATAGCACTGATTTCTACAGTTGTGAATGTCGAGTTGTTGTCCATTAGTTTATTTAAAATTTGTTGCGCTAATCTTTTTCCTGTTTCTTGTTTTTACTCAACGAAGTCAAGAAACCTTTCCTCGATTGAATAAGTTCCACTTTTGGTTATTTTCATGTATGTATCTTATAATTTGCCTCATTTGTTCTTTGGGGATGTATCTGGAGTGCAATCGAATGAAATTGAAAAATACTTTGTTTTATGGATTTCTTCTACAATATTTTTTTTTAATTCATTGGCCAGCACGTTAATAACTTTATTCTGGATATTATTCTAAAAGTAAAATATGTATCTTTCTGGCTGTGTTGCGGTCTCGACACGAATTTCTTTGCCATTTTTAAAAAAGAATTTAATAGTTTGGGGAAAATTTCCTCATTTTCTTTTATTTATCTCATTTGACGTGCCTTTTAATACCAAATTGCTCCAAACACAATGAACGTTTATCGCTGTTTTTAATATATTTCACCACTTATTTTTCTCACTTTATGTACTCTTATCAAATTCGCTGCGGATTACATGATTTTATTTTACCCTCTCAAGTTCCTTCCAGCGAATGTATGCATTTCTCTGTTCCAGAGCATTTTCATGTTCGGTAATTTCAGGATTTAATTTTTTTCCACTTGCAAAGCGCACAGTCTGGATTGGCTAATTTTAGAGGGAGATCATTATAAGTACCCAATAATAAAAAGGGAAAACAAAATATTGATCCCTTAATTCGGCTGTACATAAGCCAAATCACCTCTAATTACTTCACCAATAGGTATAGTTTTCTTGAACCATGTCCTGGAAAATTTTCGTTCTTCTGCATCCGCAGTTTTCATGTAATCAGCCCTGGGCTGCACTTTTTTGTACAAGCAAAGTAATGACCATATGAGTATAAATGCAACCATGTAACTGGATTAGAGTATGATTTCAATTTGTCTTTGGTTTCGCTCTATCGGATCTCTCAGAATATCAGCGGTATTGTTTGTGGCAGCTGCAGTAATATTTTGTTTAAGTAATCACTCTTCTTTGACAATTTTTAATACATTATCATTATCCTGTTGCTGAACAATTTTTTTTTTTCAGTTTTAGAGACTACGATTTCAATCTCAGAGAGTAAGTTTTGTTTCTTTTTTACTTTCTTCTATCTTTACAAGAAGGTATTGGATTCGTGAAAAATTTCGACTTTCGGTTTTCGACGGATTTATACGTTTTAGAATGCCCAGAACACGATTTGATGGTTTTTAGAAAATGTCTGTCTGTGAGTCTGTCTGTCACTCTGTCACTCTGTCACTCTGTCTGTGAGTCTGTATGTGACAAAACTTTTGTGGGCGCTCTATCTCAAGAACTAATGCACGGAATTTCACAAAACTTCATATTTAGTTAGACCTTGATATAAACTGGACCTGATTAGTTTTTGGTGAAAATCGCCCAACAGGTGGCGCTGCTATGCGGCATTTTTCACGATTTCTTCAATAGCTATGTCTCAAGAACTACTGCACGGATTTTCATAAAACTTCAGATTCAGTTAGTCCAAGGTATAGTTTGGTGCTGATTACTTTTTTGTGAAAGTCGCCCAACAGGTGGCGCTGGTATGCTGCATTGCTCATAATTATCGCAATAGCTCTAACTCAAGAAACAATGCACGAATTTTCATCAATCTTCAGATTCAGTTAGTCCCTGATATAAATTAGTGCTGTTTAATTTTTGGTGTAAATCACCCAACAGGTGGCGCTGCTGTTCTGCAATTTTCACGATTTCCACAAGAGCTGTATTTCAAGAACTATTGCACGGATTTTCCTCAAACTTCAGATTTAGTTAGTCCTTGACATGAATTGACGTATAAATTAGTTCTGTTTAATTTTTGGTGTAAATCGCTCAACAGGTGGCGCTGCTATGCTGTGTTTTTTGCGATTTCCGCAATAGCTTTATCTCAAGAACTAATGCTTGGATTTACAAAAAAATTCAGATTCAGGTATACCTTGATATCGTTTAGTGCTGTTTACTTTTGGTGTAAATCGCTCAACAGGTGGCGCTGCTATGCTACATTTTTTCAGAATTTCCCCTATAGCTCTATCTCAAGAACTAATGCACGAATTTTCATCCAACTTCAAATACAGATATATTTTGATATGAATTGGTGCTAAATCGTTTTTATTTCTTGTACTATTTAAATGATTTAATTGAATTTTATTGTTTTGTTAGAATTAGAATTTTATTATTTAAAATATTTATATAGAAGAAAGTTTTGTGATGGCCACAACATACTAGTTTCTTTTGAAGTTGGAGGAGCATATCTGGGATTTATGTTTGGGTTGTTATTTATCCATTTTTGCCCAGCTCTTGCGAGAAGTTTTCTTTCTTCTTCTCGCCGTTTTCCTAATTTACAAAGACAAGCCCCAGATTTTTTTTTTCGCCATGTTACTTTTATAGGTACTTACTATAACTTAAGTAGACGATTCATTAAAAGAAAAAAATAGATAGGATAATTAAGAGAGATTACAAAACTAGATTAAAAAATTAAATTATTTTTAAATCTTAAAACTTACTAAATATAGTGATTTATTTTATTTGACATTAACCAGTTAAATCTTATTACCCTTGAACTAGAGCATAGTTGAGGGGTGTCAAACGCATTTGGGGCTGCAAGCCATTTTTCATGTTATTATATCATTGCTAATGCCGAGGCTACCGAGAAAGACAGGCTACCGCGGTGTGTCCGATTCTTCTTTTTTTACAGACCGCTGGAGTCACGTGATGCTCTTTTCGTACACCTTCATTGGTGCATTCGAGCATCACGTGACTCCAGCGGTCTGTAAAAAAAGAAGAATCGGACCCACCGCGGTAGCCTGTCTTTTTCGTTAGCCTCGGCTAATGCGCAGTGACGTAGCCAGAAAAAAAATCCTGGGACGAGGCTAAATTTCTGACGAAATTTTTATTTTATTTTCTAAAAAAAATTATTTTTTTAAATAAACGAAAGAAAAATCCTCTCACAGACAGATAAAATTTATAATCGATGTGGGTTGGGGAGGGGGGCGCGCAAAGTTCAAAAGTTTGAGAACCACCGCAATAAGATATCACAAACGTATATTATAAAAATCATCAAATCTAAAGAACTTAATGAAAGGCAAATGTGAACTTATTAATGTAATCCAAGGAAAGCTATAGATCCAATAAAAAAATTATACTTTAAATGAATTAGAATGTTCTGCTAAACTAGTCACAGTTATATATTAAAATCAAATTAAGCTTGACTGTGAGGAAAGAGACAAAAATCTTCGTGTTTGTACAATTTAAATAGCGATATTAATTGATCAGTAATTCTCTGCCACATACTGTTACCAGACAGTAGAGGAACTGTGCTTCATGGAACTAAAAAATCCCTGCCGTCTCGGGCCTACAGGCGGAGGTAGATTTCGAAGTTAAGTACTAAATTCACCAACAAAACTTAAACCAAGATTAGAGATAAACCCAGTTCCTTCACCAAGAATGAGCTCTAGGGAGCTAAACATTTTGTGAAAATTCTAATATACAGGAATACACACAAGCATGTATATGAAATAGGTTTAAAAATGGCTAAAGCAAATTCAGAGAACCTCAAAGTGTTAAAATATGTTAAAATTTCCATAGTCTGGTTTTTATCATGTTTTAATACGTTTCTTCAAACTCACATGACGTTACTTATTCACCTGCTGGTGTCCATTATATTTCTAATATGACGCAATATTTTGATTTTTTTTTAATTCGTCAAACTATTTATTTCATTTTGAGTTTTCAGGCGGAAGTCTTGCTCTAGGAAACTTATGACGTAATATTCAATTTGTTTTCAATTCGTCAAACTTTTTATTTAATTAATTTTCGCGTGAAAATTTTGCAATAGGAAATCAATTGTTGTGGTGAGAATTTTATTGCTTTTTTTAATTGTTGGCAACTGCTATAACGAAAAATATTTATTTTTTTCTGTCATTGTTGTGAAAGAGCTGGTTTTATCAGAATCATGTTAAGATGGTATTCAAAATTTTGAACCCTCCCCATTTCTATTCCCTTGGGCCGATTTTGCCCATTTTCAATCCCCGCCGAGATATTAACCATCTCAAAGTTGTTGGCGAGTTTGAAGACGATTCGTGCATAATGGCGACTTTTATCGTGCGGACAAAATTTAGTACATACATACATACATATATATATATATAAACTTTTTAGGTGGGGGTGGTTTTGGGTTCCTGGGGTCGTATAATGAAAAGTTATGAAGGAATTTTTAAAAAGTCGCACCATGGTAACGACTGCAATAGAAAGTATTTCTTACGAAATCTACCTAAAATACTAAAACATAAATAAGGCTATTTTACAAAGGATACTTCCGCTCCCTTTGGCCACCGGATTTTTGAGTTTCATCCATAAACGTCTAAAAGCTGCTATCCTATTCACCAACTTTTCGAGCAACCAACTTTTCAACCAATTTTAACCCCAACTTTTTCCAGTTCAAAGGGAGAAAAAGGTTACAATTGTCGTTGCTAAAGTTGGAGGAAAACCAGTACTACTAGTACCAGGGAGTCAATATTTATCACCTTTTCGTATCAATCGCTTATCTCTGATTCGCTGAAATGTTGACAGGTGGGAGGAAAAGTTGCGGCTAGGACAGACTTTTTTGAGATGCGGATAAAAAGTTGGGGATGTTGCTGTTTGCTATAACACTGTGTATCGAGACAATATTTCGCGAAAAGTTGGAGGAAATCAAGAGTTGGCTCAAAAATTGCTCGAAAAGTTGGTGAATTTGATAGTAGCTTTACAGGAAAGGGATAGTTTGGCTTCCGTTCTCACGTATTTCCCTTGATATATTCTTATTTATTTTAATGTTTGATTAATTGTTTTGTGTTTGGTTATGGTCACTTATTTGCACGATGGATATAATATTCGCCGGCACAGAGAATATAATATCGAATTAAGAAAAATGAATAAAAATCACAATTCCTAAGTAAAACAGCAATACCTTTCTGAAAAATTCTTGGTCAAGTAGATAAATAGGTCAGTAAATAGGTAAGCCACCACTATGTGCATTGACGTCATAGACTATGGGGATTCGGGCAGGCGTCCCTCCTCATATTTCGGCAAAGGGTATTCAGGAAATGAGTGTGGAAGAAAGTATATAACAGCACAATATCACAGTTTGCAATCCTTTTGGGTTCCAGGAAGGAAACCTTATGCTATTTTGAGAGTGTATGTTTTTCTCATAAGCACAGAAAGAAAATCCAGATTCAGGGAAGATAAAGTTAACAAAAAAGGCTTACAAAGACATAAATAAGTTTTAAAAAGGTCCTTAAGGTTCCTTAGTCCGAAATATTCTTTTGGGGTAGTAGGGGACGATGCACTAACTTTGCAACAAAATATGTACACTTTCAATAGAACAAAAATACCCAGTGTGTATTTATATATGTATTATTTCTACAAAAAAAGACTGAAGTAAAGGAAAAAATTTCCCAGAAAATTATCGATGGCAAAAATAAATAAATAAAACCAAGGCTGGTAGTCAAAATTTGGCGCCCCATCTATTTCCGTCCCCGGGTCGATCGCCTCCTTCGCCCCCCCCCCCCCTTTCGCACGGTGCTGTTAAAATCAAAATGAAAATATTATAAAAATAAAATGTAATATATATATATTATTTCTCTATTCTAAAAAAAAGTAACTACCGCTGTCACCGCCGCCGCCGCCGGTTTTGAATTTTTTGTGACCGGAGGTCTTTCTTCGTTAATATTAAGAAAAATAATGCATACAAAGATATGAAAATCGGTAGTATTATACAGAAATGTTTGATAAACACGCTGATGCAGACAGTTTTTAAATCGAAGAATTATTTTAAGAGATATTTAATGCTAAAGTTGGACAAAATCGTTCCACTAAAAAAGTTTTATAGGAGCAAAAACTATACTTCGGAATTTAATAATTTTTAGATCATTTTATACGTTAGAATTTCCCGGTGTACAGAATTCATTTATTTTTTAATTTGACTCATTTTTCGAGGTTTCATTTCTATTTTAAATTCAAATTTTCATCATTTCGAGAGATATTTCTTACTTATTTTAGAAAACTAGGGGGCTCTGCCCCCTACGAGCTACGCTCGTCAACCCCCCGTTCAGACACCGCAGACTCTAAGAGTGCGCTAATTTGATCGGCTTTAAAAAGATTTCGGAAGATTGAATTATAATTTAAAAAACAGTGGCGATCTCCCTATAAACGGATTTCTATTCATTTCTCTTTGAATGGGGAATTTTAAGGCCAAATCCGCTGCGGTACTACTTGATGAACCCGTCGACCAATTTCGCCAAAGCACTCGCCAATTATATAAATTGACATAATTTTTATTTTAAATAACGAAAGAACAAATAAATTAGTGCAACATTAATAAAAATACAAATAAAACATCGAAATAAAAATAACTTGATGACATAGACACGTGTAACTTGCTTAAAGTCAAGTTAATGTGACATTTACGATCAACCATTATTGGCATTTAATCTTATAGTTTGGCGAATTATAGAGTTTTGGTCGACGGGATAACTAAGTAGTACCAAAAATACATATGTCAATCGCTGTTTTCGTCTTTGACGTAGACACGTGTAACAACATTTCAAAATACGCTAATATAAAAGGAATTAAGTAAACAGAGTGTTTGTCTCCCGGTATTTTTTAACAAAGCGAAAAGAAAGTTCTTTTAAATAAGACTTTTTAAATTAATCGTTTTTAATCTTACGTAATTTTGACCAAACTATTCTTTCTCTTTTTAATATTCACGTGAAAATGCTTGTTTTAGAAATGAAATATTATTTGCGCTTTCCTAACAAAAGTAGTTGAAAAGTATCCGCTCAAAATATCAAATAAATGTCTAGCGCAATTTCTGAATTTAAACTTTTTTGCAATATTATTTTGTATTCATTTTATGTAATAACTGTAATGTGACGTAAATATGACATAATTTCTCCTATTTAAGACTTTTAACGCATGTTAATAAATTTATTATTTTACAAATTCCTTTCTCTCAAAAATTCACGTGTAATTATAGTTTTTATGACGTAATTTTTAATAAGTTCCTGCTTTTTGTACATAATTATTTAATTCTAATTCCAAATGTTTTTTCTGTTTATAATAGTCACGTGTAAATAATTTTTTAATTTATTTACAAGTATAAATATTTTTTTTTTTTTGAAGCAAACATTATTATTTCCACTGTTTATACAGTTGGCAACAGTTTAAATTAATATCACTTTCTAAAATCTGTAAAAAATATCTCTAGAAATGCTGAAAATTTGAATTTAAAATAGAAATAAAACCTCAAAAAATGAGTCAAATTAAAAAAAGAAAAACAGTCTGCACATCGGGAACTTCAAACGTATAAAATGATCTAAAAATGATTAAATTCCTATGAATAGTTTTTGCTCCTATAAAACTTTTTTAGTGGAACGATTTTGTCCAACTTTAGCATTAAATATCACTTAAAATAATTCTTCGTTTTGAAAGCTGTCTACATCAGCGTGTTTATCAAACATTCCTCTGTAATACCACTGATTTTCGTATTTTTGTATGCATTAGTTTACTTAATATTAACGAAGAAAGAACCTAGGTCGCAAAAAATTCAAAACAGGCGGTGGCAGTGTTGAATTCTTCTTGGGGTGGCCCTGACATAAGAAATAAGTTGTCCTTCCCCCCCGGAAGATTTGAGATTTTTCGTTTTCAATGGTCAAAAAGTGCAATTCACCCCCCCCCCCCTCCTCCCCCGGAGCCACAGAAATCCCTCTCCGAGAAAAGTGTCTGAATTCAATACTTAGCGGCCGCGGCGGCGACAGCGGTTGTGTGCAAGATGCACGCGCGCCGCGCGCTCAGGAGACAGGAACATGGAGTGGGTCTTTATCGTGGATGGAATAAACATTCAGCGCGTTCAGGAACAGATCATGGATTTCATTAATTATAGTGCTAATTATAAAGATAATCTGTTGCAAGTGAAGTGTAAGCAAGACGGCTGAATGAATAGAGCATTGAACTCGAGACTAGGGGTTATGGGTTCGGATCCTTCGCGTCCCAAATTGTATTTGTAATTTTTTTTAATTATTATTGATTGTTTTATATTTTTCATATAAAATAAGATATTTTTGATAAAGATAAATTTTTATATTAATAATACAGAAGCACATGTATTTCTATTATAATAATAAATTACTTATTTAAATACGAGAAAATGAGGTATTTCTCGATGAAAGTTTTAGATTTTAACGCCTTTTAATATTCAAAGTTTCGTTTCAAAATGATATATATGTATATATAGGGTATATATATATATATATATATATATTAAGCAAATGAAAAAATATGTATTGTGCGAAAATATCCGTTTGAGCGTAGGGTAATTTCTTGATGTTTTTCTTTATTTTTTTTTTCTTTTTGAGTACTTTAGGAGTGAATTTTTATCGAGATTAGGATGCTAATCATATTTTATGGTGTTAAAATCCAGGGCCGTGCGAAGAGAAAACTGCGCCCGGGGCAAAGTTTTAATTTCCCCCCCCCCCCTCTCCTCCTTCATTTTGTGACAGGTGGTCACAAAATTGAACTGTTAAATGGGACATAAATACATACCATCTTGCAGGAGAGGAGGAGTAAAAAAAAATTAATTTTGTACAGTAACGAAAAATGTCATCATTTTCGGACATGCACCAGAAGCATGAACTCCAACTAAGTTTAGAGAGTGTGCAGAAGATGGTAAAAAAATAAGCGAATTTATTTATTTCGATGATTCGAGGTTGCATTTGCATTATATTTGGAAGAAATTTTAAACCATATCATAGCACTGATTTCTACAGTTGTGAATGTCGAGTTGTTGTCCATTAGTTTATTTAAAATTTGTTGCGCTAATCTTTTTCCTGTTTCTTGTTTTTACTCAACGAAGTCAAGAAACCTTTCCTCGATTGAATAAGTTCCACTTTTGGTTATTTTCATGTATGTATCTTATAATTTGCCTCATTTGTTCTTTGGGGATGTATCTGGAGTGCAATCGAATGAAATTGAAAAATACTTTGTTTTATGGATTTCTTCTACAATATTTTTTTTTAATTCATTGGCCAGCACGTTAATAACTTTATTCTGGATATTATTCTAAAAGTAAAATATGTATCTTTCTGGCTGTGTTGCGGTCTCGACACGAATTTCTTTGCCATTTTTAAAAAAGAATTTAATAGTTTGGGGAAAATTTCCTCATTTTCTTTTATTTATCTCATTTGACGTGCCTTTTAATACCAAATTGCTCCAAACACAATGAACGTTTATCGCTGTTTTTAATATATTTCACCACTTATTTTTCTCACTTTATGTACTCTTATCAAATTCGCTGCGGATTACATGATTTTATTTTACCCTCTCAAGTTCCTTCCAGCGAATGTATGCATTTCTCTGTTCCAGAGCATTTTCATGTTCGGTAATTTCAGGATTTAATTTTTTTCCACTTGCAAAGCGCACAGTCTGGATTGGCTAATTTTAGAGGGAGATCATTATAAGTACCCAATAATAAAAAGGGAAAACAAAATATTGATCCCTTAATTCGGCTGTACATAAGCCAAATCACCTCTAATTACTTCACCAATAGGTATAGTTTTCTTGAACCATGTCCTGGAAAATTTTCGTTCTTCTGCATCCGCAGTTTTCATGTAATCAGCCCTGGGCTGCACTTTTTTGTACAAGCAAAGTAATGACCATATGAGTATAAATGCAACCATGTAACTGGATTAGAGTATGATTTCAATTTGTCTTTGGTTTCGCTTTATCGGATCTCTCAGAATATCAGCGGTATTGTTTGTGGCAGCTGCAGTAATATTTTGTTTAAGTAATCACTCTTCTTTGACAATTTTTAATACATTATCATTATCCTGTTGCTGAACAATTTTTTTTTTTCAGTTTTAGAGACTACGATTTCAATCTCAGAGAGTAAGTTTTGTTTCTTTTTTACTTTCTTCTATCTTTACAAGAAGGTATTGGATTCGTGAAAAATTTCGACTTTCGGTTTTCGACGGATTTATACGTTTTAGAATGCCCAGAACACGATTTGATGGTTTTTAGAAAATGTCTGTCTGTGAGTCTGTCTGTCACTCTGTCACTCTGTCACTCTGTCTGTGAGTCTGTATGTGACAAAACTTTTGTGGGCGCTCTATCTCAAGAACTAATGCATGGAATTTCACAAAACTTCATATTTAGTTAGACCTTGATATAAACTGGACCTGATTAGTTTTTGGTGAAAATCGTCCAACAGGTGGCGCTGCTATGCGGCATTTTTCACGATTTCTGCAATAGCTATATCTCAAGAACTACTGCACGGATTTTCATAAAACTTCAGATTCAGTTAGTCCAAGGTATAGTTTGATGCTGATTACTTTTTTATGAAAGTCTCCTAACAGGTGGCGCTGGTAGGCTGCATTGCTCATAATTATCACAATAGCTCTAACTCAAGAAAAAATGCACGAATTTTCATCAATCTTCAGATTCAGTTAGTCCCTGATATAAATTAGTGCTGTTTGATTTTTGGTGTAAATCACCCAACAGGTGGCGCTGCTGTGCTGCAATTTTCACGATTTCCACAAGACCTGTATTTCAAGAACTATTGCACGGATTTTCATCAAACTTCAGATTTAGTTAGTCCTTGACATGAATTGACGTATAAATTAGTTCTGTTTAATTTTTGGTGTAAATCGCTCAACAGGTGGCGCTGCTATGCTGTGTTTTTTGCGATTTCCGCAATAGCTTTATCTCAAGAACTAATGCTTGGATTTACAAAAAAATTCATATTCAGGTATACCTTGATATCGTTTAGTGCTGTTTACTTTTGGTGTAAATCGCTCAACAGGTGGCGCTGCTATGCTACATTTTTTCAGAATTTTCCCTATAGCTCTATCTCAAGAACTAATGCACGAATTTTCATCCAACTTCAAATACAGATATATTTTGATATGAATTGGTGCTAAATCGTTTTTATTTCTTGTACTATTTAAATGATTTAATTGAATTTTATTGTTTTGTTAGAATTAGAATTTTATTATTTAAATGATTTATATAGAAGAAAGTTTTGTGATGGCCACAACATACTAGTTTCTTTTGAAGTTGGAGGAGCATATCTGGGATTTATGTTTGGGTTGTTATTTATCCATTTTTGCCCAGCTCTTGCGAGAAGTTTTCTTTCTTCTTCTCGCCGTTTTCCTAATTTACAAAGACAAGCCCCAGATTTTTTTTTTCGCCATGTTACTTTTATAGGTATACTTACTATAACTTAAGTAGACGATTCATTAAAAGAAAAAAATAGATAGGATAATTAGGAGAGATTACAAAACTAGATTAAAAAATTAAATTATTTTTAAATCTTAAAACTTACTAAATATAGTGATTTATTTTATTTGACATTAACCAGTTAAATCTTATTACCCTTGAACTAGAGCATAGTTGAGGGGTGTCAAACGCATTTGGGGCTGCAAGCCATTTTTCATGTTATTATATCATTGCTAATGCGCAGTGACGTAGCCAGAAAAAAAATCCTGGGACGAGGCTAAATTTCTGACGAAATTTTTATTTTATTTTCTAAAAAAAATTATTTTTTTAAATAAACGAAAGAAAAATCCTCTCACAGACAGATAAAATTTATAATCGATGTGGGTTGGGGAGGGGGGCGCGCAAAGTTCAAAAGTTTGAGAACCACCGCAATAAGATATCACAAACGTATATTATAAAAATCATCAAATCTAAAGAACTTAATGAAAGGCAAATGTAACTTACTAATGTAATCCAAGGAAAGCTATAGATCCAATAAAAAAATTATACTTTAAATGAATTAGAATGTTCTGCTAAACTAGTCACAGTTATACATTAAAATCAAATTAAGCTTGACTGTGAGGAAAGAGACAAAAATCTTCGTGTTTGTACAATTTAAATAGCGATATTAATTGATCAGTAATTCTCTGCCACATACTGTTACCAGACAGTAGAGGAACTGTGCTTCATGGAACTAAAAAATCCCTGCCGGCTCGGGCCTACAGGCGGAGGTAGATTTCGAAGTTAAGTACTAAATTCACCAACAAAACTTAAACCAAGATTAGAGATAAACTCAGTTCCTTCACCAAGAATGAGCTCTAGGGAGCTAAACATTTTGTGAAAATTCTAATATACAGGAATACACACAAGCATGTATATGAAATAGGTTTAAAAATGGCTAAAGCAAATTCAGAGAACCTCAAAGTGTTAAAATATGTTAAAATTTCCATAGTCTGGTTTTTATCATGTTTTAATACGTTTCTTCAAACTCACATGACGTTACTTATTCACCTGCTGGTGTCCATTATATTTCTAATATGACGCAATATTTTGATTTTTTTTTAATTCGTCAAACTATTTATTTCATTTTGAGTTTTCAGGCGGAAGTCTTGCAGTTGTTACCATGGTGCGACTTTTGAAAAATTCCTTCATAACTTTTCATTATAGGACCCCAGGAACCCAAAACCACCCCCACCTAAAAAGTTTATATATATATATATATATATATATATATATGTATGTATGTATGTACTAAATTTTGTCCGCACGATAAAAGTCGCAATTATGCACGGATCGTCTTCAAACTCGCCAATAACTTTGAGGTGGCTAATATCTCGGCGGGGATTGAAAATGGGCAAAATCTTGTCCAAGGGAATGGAAAAGGGGAGGGTTCAAAATTTTGAATACCGTCTTAACAAGATTCTGATAAAACCAGCTCTTACACAACAATGACATGAAAAAATAAATATTTTTCGTTATAACAGTTGCCAACAATTAAAAAAAAGCAATAAAATTCTCACCACAACAATTGCTTTTCTATTGCAAGTTCACGTGAAAAATTTAATTGAATAAGTAGTTTGACGAATCGAAAACAAATTGAATATTACGTCATAAGTGTTCTAGAGCAAGATTTCCGCATGAAAACTCAAAATGAAATAAATGGTTTGACGAATTAAAATATATATATATACATATATATTGCGTCATATTGGAAATAAAATGGACCTCAGTTGGTGAATATGTAACGTCATGCGAGTTTGAGAAAACGTATTAAAACGTGATACACTTTGAGGTTCTCTGAATTTGCTTTAGCTATTTTTTAAACCTATTCCATATACATGAGTGTGTGTATTCGTGTATATTAGAATTTTCACAAAATGTTTAGCTCCCTAGAGCTCATTCTTAGTGGAGGAACTGGGTTTTTCTCTAATCTTGATTTAAGTTTTGTTGGTGAATTTAGTACTTAACATCGAAATCTACCTCCGCCTGTAGGCCCGAGCCGGCAGGGATTTTTTTATTTTGAGTTTTCAGGCGGAAATCTTGCTCTAGAAAACTTATGACGTAATATTCAATTTGTTTTCAATTCGTCAAACTTTTTATTTAATTAATTTTCGCGTTAAAATTTTGCAATAGGAAATCAATTGTTGTGGTGAGAATTTTATTGCTTTTTTTAATTGTTGGCAACTGCTATAACGAAAAATATTTATTTTTTTCTGTCATTGTTGTGAAAGAGCTGGTTTTATCAGAATCATGTTAAGATGGTATTCAAAATTTTTAACCCTCCCCATTTCTATTCCCTTGGGCCGATTTTGCCCATTTTCAATCCCCGCCGAGATATTAACCATCTCAAAGTTGTTGGCGAGTTTGAAGACGATTCGTGCATAATGGCGACTTTTATCGTGCGGACAAAATTTAGTACATACATACATACATATATATATATATATATATATATATATATATATATATATATATATAAACTTTTTAGGTGGGGGTGGTTTTGGGTTCCTGGGGTCGTATAATGAAAAGTTATGAAGGAATTTTTAAAAAGTCGCACCATGGTAACGACTGCAATAGGTAGTATTTCTTACGAAATCTACCTAAAATACTAAAACATAAATAAGGCAAAGGATATTTTACAAAGGATACTTCCGCTCCCTTTGGCCACCGGATTTTTGAATTTCATACATAAACGTCTAAAAGCTGCTATCAGATTCACCAACTTTTCGAGCAACCAACTTTCCAACCGATTTTAACCCCAACTTTTTCCAGTTCAAAGGGAGAAAAAGGTTACACTTGTCGTTGCTAAAGTTGGAGGAAAACCAGTACTACTAGTACCAGGCCGTCAATATTTATCACCTTTTCGTATCAATCGCTTATCTCTGATTCGCTGAAATGTTGACAGGTGGGAGGAAAAGTTGTGGCTAGGACAGACTTTTTTGAGATGCGGATAAAAAGTTGGGGATGTTGCTGTTTGCTATCACACTGGGTATCGAGACAATATTTCGCGAAAAGTTGGAGGAAATCAAGAGTTGGCTCAAAAATTGCTCGAAAAGTTGGTGAATCTGATAGTAGCTTTACAGGAAAGGGGATAGTTTGGCGTCCTTTCTCACGTATTTCCTTGATATATTCTTATTTATTTTAATGTTTGATTAATTGTTTTATGTTTGGTTATGGTCACTTATTTGCACGATGGATATAATATTCGCCGGCACAGAGAATATAATATCGAATTAAGAAAAATGAATAAAAATCACAATTCCTAAGTAAAACAGCAATACCTTTCTGAAAAATTCTTGGTCAAGTAGATAAATAGATCAGTAAATAGGTAAGCCACCACTATGTGCACTGACGTCATAGACTATGGGGATTCGGGCAGGCGTCCCTCCTCATATTTCGGCAAAGGGTATTCAGGAAATGAGTGTGGAAGAAAATATATAACAGCACAATATCACAGTTTGCAATCCTTTTGGGTTCCAGGAAGGAAACCTTATGCTATTTTGAGAGTGTATGTTTTTCTCATAAGCACAGAAAGAAAATCCAGATTCAGGGAAGATAAAGTTAACAAAAAAGGCTTACAAAGACATAAAACAAGTTTTAAAAAGGTCCTTAAGATTCCTTAGTCCGAAATATGTTTTGGGGTAGGGGACGATGCACTAACTTTGCAACAAAATATGTACACTTTCAATAGAACAAAAATTCCCAGTGTGTATTTATATATGTATTATTTCTACAAAAAAATGACAGAAGTAAAGGAAAAAATTTCCCGGAAAATTATCGACGGCAAAAATAAATAAATAAAACCAAGGCTGGTAGTCAAAATTTGGCGCCCCCTCTATTTCCGCGCCCGGCTCGACCGCCTCCTTCGCCCCCCCCCCACCCCCCTTTCGCACGGTGCTGTTAAAATCAACATGAAAATATTATAAAAATAAAATGTAATATATATATACTATTCTAAAAAAAAGTAACTACTGCTGTCACCGCCGCCGCCGGTTTTGAATTTTTTGTGACCGGAGGTCTTTCTTCGTTAATATTAAGAAAAATAATGCATACAAAGATATGAAAATCGGTAGTATTATACAGAAATGTTTGATAAACACGCTGATGCTGACAGTTTCTAAATCGAAGAATTATTTTAAGAGATATTTAATGCTAAATTTGGACAAAATCGTTCCACTAAAAAAGTTTTATAGGAGCAAAAACTATACTTCGTAATTTAATAATTTTTAGATCATTTTATACGTTATAATTTCCCGGTGTGCAGAATTCATTTATTTTTTAATTTGACTCATTTTTCGAGATTTCATTTCTATTTTAAATTCAAATTTTCAGCATTTCGAGAGATATTTTTTACTTATTTTAGAAAACTAGGGGGCTCTGCCCCCTACGAGCTACGCTCGTCAACCCCCGTTCAGACACCGCAGACTCTAAAAGTACGCTAATTTGATCGGCTTTAAAAAGATTTCGGAAGATTGAATTATCTCTCTATTCTAAAAAAAAGTAACTACCGCTGTCACCGCCGCCGCCGGTTTTGAATTTTTTGTGACTGGAGGTCTTTCTTCGTTAATATTAAGAAAAATAATGCATACAAAAATATAAAAATCGGTGGTTTTATACAGAAATGTTTGATAAACACGCTGAAGCAGACAGTTTTCAAATCGAAGAATTATTTTAAGAGATATTTAATGCTAAAGTTGGACAAAATCGTTCCACTAAAAAAGTTTTATAGCAGCAAAAACTATACATGGCAGTGTAATCATTTTTAGATCATTTTATGCGTTAGAATTTGCCGGAGTGCAGATTGCATTATTTTTTTTATTTTGACTCATTTTTTGAGGTTTTATTTCTATTTTAAATTCAAATTTTCAGCATTTCTAGAGATATTTTTTACAGATTTCAGAAAGTGATATTAATTTAAACTGTTGCCAACTGTATAAACAGAGGAAGCAATAATGTTTGCTTCAAAAAAAAAAAAATATTTATACGTGTAAATAAATTAAAAATTTATTTACACGTGACTATTATAAACAGAAAAAAAACATTTGGAATTAGAATTAAATAATTATGTGCAAAAAGCAGGAACTTATTAAAAATTACGTCATAAAAACTATAATTACACGTGAATTTTAAGTGAGAAAGGAATTTGTAAAATAATAAATTTATTAACATGCGTTAGAAGTATTAAATAGGAGAAATTACGTCATATTTACGTCACATTACAGTTATTACATAAAATGAACGCAAAATAATATTGCAAAACGGTTTAAATTTAAATATTGCGCTAGACATTTATTTGATATTTTGAGAGGATACTTTTCAACTGGTATTTTCAAGTGAATATTTAACAGAGAAAGAATAGCTTGGTAAAAATTACGTCAGATTAAAAACGATTAATTTAAAATGTCTCATTTAAAAGAACTTTCTTTTCGCTTTGTTAAAAAATACCAGGATACAAAGACTCTGTTTACTTAATTCCTTTTATATTAGCTTATTTTGAAATGTTGTTACATGTGTCTACGTCATCAAGTTATTTTTATTTCGACGTTTTATTTGTATTTTTATTAATGCTGTACTAATTTATTTGTTCTTTCGTTATTTAAAATAAAAAATTATGTCAATTTGTATAATTTGGCGAGTGGTTTGGCGATTTATATAATTTGGCGAAATGGGTCGACGGGATAATCAAGTAGTACCGCAGCGGATTTGGCGTTAAAATCCCCCAATCAAAGAGAAATGAATAGAAATCCGTTTATAGGGAGATCGCCACTGTTTTTTAAATTATAATTCAATCTTTCGAAATCTTTTTAAAGCCGATCAAATTAGCGTGCATTTAGAGTCTGCGGTGTCTGGACGGGGGTTGGCGAGCGTAGCTCGTAGGGGGCCGAGCCCCCTAGTAATTTAAAAAACAGTGGCGATCTCCCTATAAACGGATTTCTATTCATTTCTCTTTGAATGGGGAATTTTAAGGCCAAATCCGCTGCGGTACTACTTGATGAACCCGTCGACCAATTTCGCCAAATTATATAAATCGCCAAAGCACCCGCCAATTATATAAATTGACATAATTTTTATTTTAAATAACGAAATAACAAATAAATTAGTGCAACATTAATAAAAATACAAATAAAACGTCGAAATAAAAATAACTTGATGACATAGACACGTGTAACTTGCTTAAAGTCAAGTTAATGTGACATTTACGATCAACCATTATTGGCATTTAATCTTATAGTTTGGCGAATTATAGAGTTTTGGTCGACGGGATAACTAAGTAGTACCAAAAATACATATGTCAATCGCTGTTTTCGTCTTTGACGTAGACACGTGTAACAACATTTCAAAATAAGCTAATATAAAAGGAATTAAGTAAACAAAGTCTTTGTCTCCCGGTATTTTTTAACAAAGCGAAAAGAAAGTTCTTTTAAATAAGACTTTTTAAATTAATCGTTTTTAATCTGACGTAATTTTGACAAAACTATTCTTTCTCTTTTTAATATTCACGTGAAAATGCTTGTTTTAGAAATGAAATATTATTTCCGCTTTCCTAACGAAAATAGTTGAAAAGTATCCGCTCAAAATATCAAATAAATGTCTAGCGCAATTTCTGAATTTAAACCTTTTTGCAATATTATTTTGTATTCATTTTATGTAATAACTGTAATGTGACGTAAATATGACGTAATTTCTCCTATTTAAGACTTCTAACGCATGTTAATAATTTATTATTTTATAAATTCCTTTCTCTCTTAAAATTCACGTGTAATTATAGTTTTTATGACGTAATTTTTAATAAGTTCCTGCTTTTTGTACATAATTATTTAATTCTAATTCCAAATGTTTTTTTCTGTTTATAATAGTCACGTGTAAAAAAAATTTTAATTTATTTACAAGTATAAATATATTTTTTTTTGAAGCAAACATTATTATTTCCACTGTTTATACAGTTGGCAACAGTTTAAATTAATATCACTTTCTAAAATCTGTAAAAAATATCTCTAGAAATGCTGAAAATTTGAATTTCAAATAGAAATAAAACCTCAAAAAATTAGTCAAATTAAAAAAAGAAAAACAGTCTGCACACCGGGAACTTCAAACGTATAAACTGATCTAAAAATGATTAAATTCCTATGAATAGTTTTTGCTCCTATAAAACTTTTTTAGTGGAACGATTTTGTCCAACTTTAGCATTAAATATCTCTTAAAATAATTCTTCGATTTGAAAACTGTCTGCTTCAGCGTGTTTATCAAACATTTCTGTATCATACTACAGATTTTCATATTTTTGTGTGCATTATTTTTCTTAATATTAACGAAGAAAGACCTCCTGTCACAAAAAATTCAAAACCGGCGGCGGTGACAGCGGTAGTTACTTTTTTTTAGAATAGAGAGATTGTACTAATTTAACCTGTTGCCAACTGTATAAACAACGGAAACAATAATGTTTGCTTCAAATTAAAAATTTATTTACACGTGACTATTATAAACAGAAAAGATACTTTCAAATTAAAATTAAATAATTGCGTATAAAAAGCAGGAACTTATTGAAAATTACGTCATAAAAAGTATACACGTGGATTTTAAAAGAGAAAGGATATTGTAAAATAATAAATTCATTAACATGCGTTAGAAGTCTTAAATAGGAGAAATTACGTCATATTTACGTCACATTACAGTTATTACATAAAATGAACACAAAATATTGCAAAACAGTTTAAGGGGTCTCAGGACTCTTAAAATTGGAAAAAAGGAAAAAAAAAGACCATTTTCAACATTTAATATCTTAAAATGTATTTGATTTTAAGACACAATTTTAATTGGAATAAAATATATAAGTATGTTCTTTCATTTTATTTATTTAAAAAATTATAGGATGCAGAATTAGCATTTACAGGGGGCTCAAACTGTAAGACATTTGACGAGCAAAAAATAGGCATAGCACATTACGTGCACGATTACAAAATAAGTATTGCAACTAGAATAAAAATTTTGGTGCCTACTTATATTTCAGATTGTAATAATTACCCTGAACCTAAATAAATTTGTATTTAAAGCTTTTATATATTTTTAATACAAAGTTGTATTTAGATAATGCAAAATTAAGAAAATTTCAACAGTATAATCACCTAAAAAGATATTGTTTTGAACAATAAAAAGGAAATTTTAGGTTCAGTTTATACAGACTAAGATGAAACATATGTTTTGAAAATTTCATGAAAAAATATTCATAAGTTTTTGAGATATCGTGCGCGTTATGCCCAAAAACGTCATTTGAAGAAAAATGGCTTCAAATTTCCCGAAACGACGCTTCAGCTATTGAACATGTATAAATGTAAAAGCCATAACTTCAGTTCTAATAGGAATTTCAAGGAAACAATTATGTCAAAATGTTCAGAAAAAATAGCAGTTTAACATCTAAAAAATTTAAAATTTCGAAAATTTTAAAGCTTTAAGAGTCCTGA
Organism: Maratus speciosus; assembly: GCA_963932465.1. Classification (NCBI taxonomy): domain Eukaryota; kingdom Metazoa; phylum Arthropoda; class Arachnida; order Araneae; family Salticidae; genus Maratus; species Maratus speciosus. The sequence goes on along the minus strand of OZ010786.1, from coordinate 49,775,851 downwards.
AACGCCTTAAATTTAGAAATTGCGCTAGACATTAATTTGATATTTCGAGAGGATCTTTTCAACTATTTTTGTTAGAAAAGCGCAAATAATATTTCATTTCTAACAAAAGTATTTTCACGTGAATATTTAAAAGAGAAAGAATAGCTTGGTCAAAATTACGTCAGATTAAAAACGATTCATTTAAAATGTCTCATTTAAAAGAACTATCTTTTCGCTTTGTTAAAAAATACCAGGAGACAAAGACTGTTTACTTAATTCCTTTTATATTAGCTTATTTTGAAATGTTGTCACACGTGTCTACGTCATCAAGTTATTTTTATTTCGACGTTTTATTTGTATTTTTATTAATGTTGTACTAATTTATTTATTCTTTCGTTATTTAAAATAAAAATTATGTCAATTTGTATAATTTGGCGAGTGGTTTGGCGATTTATATAATTTGGCGAAATTGGTCGACGGGATAATCAAGTTGTACTGCAGCGGATTTGGTGTTAAAATTCCCCAATCAAAGAGAAATGAATAGAAATCCGTTTATAGGGAGATCGCCACTGTTTTTTAAATTATAATTCAATCTTTCGAAATCTTTTTAAAGCCGATCAAATTAGCGTGCATTTAGAGTCTGCGGTGTCTGGACGGAGGTTGGCGAGCGTAGCTCGTAGGGGGCCGAGCCCCCTAGTTTTAACTAAAAATATCTGCACAATATTTAATCTCTTTTTTAAAGAGATAAAATATATGGGGTTTGCCGTCTAGTTTTGCAGTGAATAAAATATTATTAGAATTCTTATAAATTTTTTACTGAAAGTATAATTAAGTATTTTGCTTATACTAACGTGATTTTGAGTGCCATTTGTTTCTCATGTTTTATGATGTATTTTGGTCTGTTATCTACGCGGCAATCATAAAATAGAGCTGTGGAAGGTGACGTCACGAACCGGTTTTTGCGGCTGCTGTAGGACAGCTATCGCTACTTTTATCAATACTTTTTGTGTTTGTGTGTCCTACAACTTTCTTCATTGTTCTCCGTAAAAATCACGTGATGTGAACTGCTCTATTCCCGAGTGAAATCTCAAAATCGCTATTCAGGTATCCGGTTAGAGATACTTAAATAAAGATCCTAGCGTTAAAAGCGCTGGGATTTAAGGAAAACTAAAATGCCGTCTTTAAATTAAGATCGGTGATAGTTCAGACGTCTTTACTATTTAGATATTTTTTCTTCCTATTTAAAACGATTGTAAGTTTAATTTTTTTTTTTTTTTTTTTTTTTTTTTTTTACGATTACAGTTTATATTATTCTTGTTTAATATGATATTGATGCATTTAGATATATTTTTTTCGAATTTTATGTACTGATGCTCATGCAACCATTTCTCAAAATAAACCAATATTATGAATTCAATTAAGTTGGTTTCTCTGGGAAGATGGCCCGGTGAGCGTGTGTGATGTTGTTGGCGGAAGCTATTAGCCCACGTGCGCGTTGAGGGTTTTTCTTTTTAGTGTGGTGAGAGTAAGTTTATTCGAGTATTGTAATATATTAGTGTTTGTGTTTCTTGTTCGTAATTAGTGTTGAGTGTAGTTTGTTTTAAGTGCACGTTGACAGTCTGAGTACTTTGGACTGGTCACCAGGCACGGTTTTGAGCAATGTCGGGAACGGAGGTAAAGATTAAAGAAAGTATGGGATTTAATAACGAATAATTCAAAAAATATAACTGGCATGACGGCAGGACGGCTAAGCAGCAAATCAACTTTGTACCGAATTTAAAAGACTACGTTATTATTATGGAGAGTCAAGAGGGCGGGCTTCAGAAGCTAAACCCAATCCGGCTGAAACAAGAAATAAAACAGAACTTTGAACACTATAAAGATATAGATACGGTCAGATACACCAGGAACAACAAGATGTTAATTACCACGAAAAGTTACAAATGTGCCAACGAGATTGTCAATAAAGAGCAAATATTTAATAATAAAGTCAAGCATATGCTAATGAATGAAAATATAACGACAAGATTTTTAATTTTTAGAATTGACACCGACATAACACTCAAGGAAATCCAGGAAGAGATTGAAGAAGAAAATCAAATAACTATCCAAAATATCAGAAGATTTACAACTAGACACGAAGGTCGGATAATACACACCGGAACGGTGCTATTAACCATTTATGGACATGAGTTACCTGAACACGTGAAAATGTTCTACATGAGGCAAAAAATTAGTTTATTTGTTGACAGGCCCAGAAGATGCAACGTTTGTTAAAGCTTTAATCATGGGACTAATAAATGCACAAACGAAAAGAGATGCAAAAGATGTGGAAAAGAACATCCTAAACTGATATGTAGGGAAGAGGAAGTGAAATGCGCAAACTGCTGGAAAAGTCATGAAGCAGACGATGATGAATGTGAAATAAAAAAACAAGAGGTTGAAATTCAAAAATATAGAAGCGAAAATCATGTTACTTTGGCTGAAGCTAGACGACAGTTCAACTTGAAAACAACCAAAAGTTACGCGGCTAAAACAAAAATAAACATTGAAAAAGTGAATGACGAAAGTAATTACCACAAGTTAGCTGTACTGATGGAAAAAAAGTTCAACAAGATAATGGACATTGTAGTTAACATGTGTGCAGTTATGGTGAGTTTACAGCAAAAACCAGAAAATGTAGTTGAAAAGGGGTCGGAAGGAAGTGAAGACGATACTACAAAGAAAGGCAAAATGGGAAAAAGAGATGTCATGGCTGAGTTTTATAACCAGCTAAAAGAAAAGAAATTAAAACTAACAAATGAAGCCCAGGAGGGAGAACTACTTTTGTTAGAGGCAAGCCTAACCCCAGAGAACGACAAAATGCTGGTAGATCAGGAAAATGGATAAGGTCTATGGACTCGTTTGTGCTTGATTACTTGGTGCTAGTGAATTGTTTCTTGTCGGTTGGTGGATCGGTATTTATTCTGGATTGAACACGACTCTGAATTTTGGGGTAAGTGTTGAATGTTTTTGTGTCTTTTTATTGAACTGTGTTATTAGTGTTTTTTTTCAGTTATTGTTTATGGACACTTTTTTATGTCAGTGGAATATAAGGTATAAGGGGATTAAGGTCAAACTTGCCCTGGCTTCGCACTGGTATGTTTCGCAACAGTATCGTCTGGGCGTTTCAGGAAACGCTTCTCAGCAATAATTTTAATTTATCCTTGAGTAATAGGAATGTTTTTCGTGCTGACAGGCCTGGTTGTTTATCAAGGGAGGGAGGCGGCTTGCTGCTTGCGGTGTCTAAGCGGATTCCTGTTAGGATGCTTCGGCTTCCTAGGATTGGCCGAGACGACGAGGCTCTTGGGATTAAAATCCTTCTATATATAAAAAAAAGTTTTGATTTGGAAATGGACCAATGAAAATCTGCGTAGATATTCCGGGTAGAACTCATCCAATTTAAATGCTTAAGCCAAGGCCTCCTTATCGAAATAACAGGCCTCGCAATCGCTAAGTTTCCTTTGTCCGCTGTACACGTGGTTAGAAACCACATGGTTTACCGTGACTAGCACCATCTAACGTGAGAAACAGAAATATTTTTTAATTTGTTTTCCATTTGTCTTTTACCATTTTCTTTACGATGTGCTTTGTAGTTTGCAAATGATAGTTGTTAATCTTAAAATTTTCATATGTTCTAGACATTTTATTTTAAAAATAAACTTATTTTACTGTTAAACAAAAATATGTTTACTGCTGTATTCCGTTATGTAAATAAATGATGATAATAATAATAATAATAATAATAATCAGGAAAGAAAATTATTTTACCATGAATTTCTCAGTGATATTAGTTATTGAAATAAATGGATAGCATCTAGATCCGGAAAATGTAAAATATTTCATTTTCTCTTTTATATTTTCAAATATGTGATTTATTTTATTTCTGCTATTTCTTTTCTTTTCACAATTAATTTCACCTTACAGTATTAATTTAACATCGCTCCTTCAATTTGTTTCAATGCACAGTCTCATTTATTTATTTATTGGCCTATCATTTGTTTTATTTTTGAAGGTATGGGGGATCATTTCAGTTTAACATACTTTAGATGAAAGCTTCACTGTTTTTTCATATAAAGTTTGTATGTATTAATCTATGGAAAGTTTCATAATTGGCTCCACAGCCAATTGGCATATCTTGGCGGGCATAGTTTGGTGCGTAATTAATTTCCTTGTTTTAACTCACATATGTTATGTAAGTTTTACTAAAATGTATCAAAGTATTTTAGGAAAGTTAAAACACGCATAAGATACACAAAAAAACAGACTGACACAAAAAAAACACCGACCGGCGGCGGCGGCGGCGGCGGTGACAGCGGTAGTTACTTTTTTTTAGAATAGAGAGATTGTACTAATTTAACCTGTTGCCAACTGTATAAACAACGGAAACAATAATGTTTGCTTCAAATTAAAAATTTATTTACACGTGACTATTATAAACAGAAAAGATACTTTCAAATTAAAATTAAATAATTGCGTATAAAAAGCAGGAACTTATTGAAAATTACGTCATAAAAAGTATACACGTGGATTTTAAAAGAGAAAGGATATTGTAAAATAATAAATTCATTAACATGCGTTAGAAGTCTTAAATAGGAGAAATTACGTCATATTTACGTCACATTACAGTTATTACATAAAATGAACACAAAATATTGCAAAACAGTTTAAGGGGTCTCAGGACTCTTAAAATTGGAAAAAAGGAAAAAAAAAGACCATTTTCAACATTTAATATCTTAAAATGTATTTGATTTTAAGACACAATTTTAATTGGAATAAAATATATAAGTATGTTCTTTCATTTTATTTATTTAAAAAATTATAGGATGCAGAATTAGCATTTACAGGGGGCTCAAACTGTAAGACATTTGACGAGCAAAAAATAGGCATAGCACATTACGTGCACGATTACAAAATAAGTATTGCAACTAGAATAAAAATTTTGGTGCCTACTTATATTTCAGATTGTAATAATTACCCTGAACCTAAATAAATTTGTATTTAAAGCTTTTATATATTTTTAATACAAAGTTGTATTTAGATAATGCAAAATTAAGAAAATTTCAACAGTATAATCACCTAAAAAGATATTGTTTTGAACAATAAAAAGGAAATTTTAGGTTCAGTTTATACAGACTAAGATGAAACATATGTTTTGAAAATTTCATGAAAAAATATTCATAAGTTTTTGAGATATCGTGCGCGTTATGCCCAAAAACGTCATTTGAAGAAAAATGGCTTCAAATTTCCCGAAACGACGCTTCAGCTATTGAACATGTATAAATGTAAAAGCCATAACTTCAGTTCTAATAGGAATTTCAAGGAAACAATTATGTCAAAATGTTCAGAAAAAATAGCAGTTTAACATCTAAAAAATTTAAAATTTCGAAAATTTTAAAGCTTTAAGAGTCCTGAAACGCCTTAAATTTAGAAATTGCGCTAGACATTAATTTGATATTTCGAGAGGATCTTTTCAACTATTTTTGTTAGAAAAGCGCAAATAATATTTCATTTCTAACAAAAGTATTTTCACGTGAATATTTAAAAGAGAAAGAATAGCTTGGTCAAAATTACGTCAGATTAAAAACGATTCATTTAAAATGTCTCATTTAAAAGAACTATCTTTTCGCTTTGTTAAAAAATACCAGGAGACAAAGACTGTTTACTTAATTCCTTTTATATTAGCTTATTTTGAAATGTTGTCACACGTGTCTACGTCATCAAGTTATTTTTATTTCGACGTTTTATTTGTATTTTTATTAATGTTGTACTAATTTATTTATTCTTTCGTTATTTAAAATAAAAATTATGTCAATTTGTATAATTTGGCGAGTGGTTTGGCGATTTATATAATTTGGCGAAATTGGTCGACGGGATAATCAAGTTGTACTGCAGCGGATTTGGTGTTAAAATTCCCCAATCAAAGAGAAATGAATAGAAATCCGTTTATAGGGAGATCGCCACTGTTTTTTAAATTATAATTCAATCTTTCGAAATCTTTTTAAAGCCGATCAAATTAGCGTGCATTTAGAGTCTGCGGTGTCTGGACGGAGGTTGGCGAGCGTAGCTCGTAGGGGGCCGAGCCCCCTAGTTTTAACTAAAAATATCTGCACAATATTTAATCTCTTTTTTAAAGAGATAAAATATATGGGGTTTGCCGTCTAGTTTTGCAGTGAATAAAATATTATTAGAATTCTTATAAATTTTTTACTGAAAGTATAATTAAGTATTTTGCTTATACTAACGTGATTTTGAGTGCCATTTGTTTCTCATGTTTTATGATGTATTTTGGTCTGTTATCTACGCGGCAATCATAAAATAGAGCTGTGGAAGGTGACGTCACGAACCGGTTTTTGCGGCTGCTGTAGGACAGCTATCGCTAATTTTATCAATACTTTTTGTGTTTGTGTGTCCTACAACTTTCTTCATTGTTCTCCGTAAAAATCACGTGATGTGAACTGCTCTATTCCCGAGTGAAATCTCAAAATCGCTATTCAGGTATCCGGTTAGAGATACTTAAATAAAGATCCTAGCGTTAAAAGCGCTGGGATTTAAGGAAAACTAAAATGCCGTCTTTAAATTAAGATCGGTGATAGTTCAGACGTCTTTACTATTTAGATATTTTTTCTTCCTATTTAAAACGATTGTAAGTTTAATTTTTTTTTTTTTTTTACGATTACAGTTTATATTATTCTTGTTTAATATGATATTGATGCATTTAGATATATTTTTTTCGAATTTTATGTACTGATGCTCATGCAACCATTTCTCAAAATAAACCAATATTATGAATTCAATTAAGTTGGTTTCTCTGGGAAGATGGCCCGGTGAGCGTGTGTGATGTTGTTGGCGGAAGCTATTAGCCCACGTGCGCGTTGAGGGTTTTTCTTTTTAGTGTGGTGAGAGTAAGTTTATTCGAGTATTGTAATATATTAGTGTTTGTGTTTCCTGTTCGTAATTAGTGTTGAGTGTAGTTTGTTTTAAGTGCACGTTGACAGTCTGAGTACTTTGGACTGGTCACCAGGCACGGTTTTGAGCAATGTCGGGAACGGAGGTAAAGATTAAAGAAAGTATGGGATTTAATAACGAATAATTCAAAAAATATAACTGGCATGACGGCAGGACGGCTAAGCAGCAAATCAACTTTGTACCGAATTTAAAAGACTACGTTATTATTATGGAGAGTCAAGAGGGCGGGCTTCAGAAGCTAAACCCAATCCGGCTGAAACAAGAAATAAAACAGAACTTTGAACACTATAAAGATATAGATACGGTCAGATACACCAGGAACAACAAGATGTTAATTACCACGAAAAGTTACAAATGTGCCAACGAGATTGTCAATAAAGAGCAAATATTTAATAATAAAGTCAAGCATATGCTAATGAATGAAAATATAACGACAAGATTTTTAATTTTTAGAATTGACACCGACATAACACTCAAGGAAATCCAGGAAGAGATTGAAGAAGAAAATCAAATAACTATCCAAAATATCAGAAGATTTACAACTAGACACGAAGGTCGGATAATACACACCGGAACGGTGCTATTAACCATTTATGGACATGAGTTACCTGAACACGTGAAAATGTTCTACATGAGGCAAAAAATTAGTTTATTTGTTGACAGGCCCAGAAGATGCAACGTTTGTCAAAGCTTTAATCATGGGACTAATAAATGCACAAACGAAAAGAGATGCAAAAGATGTGGAAAAGAACATCCTAAACTGATATGTAGGGAAGAGGAAGTGAAATGCGCAAACTGCTGGAAAAGTCATGAAGCAGACGATGATGAATGTGAAATAAAAAAACAAGAGGTTGAAATTCAAAAATATAGAAGCGAAAATCATGTTACTTTGGCTGAAGCTAGACGACAGTTCAACTTGAAAACAACCAAAAGTTACGCGGCTAAAACAAAAATAAACATTGAAAAAGTGAATGACGAAAGTAATTACCACAAGTTAGCTGTACTGATGGAAAAAAAGTTCAACAAGATAATGGACATTGTAGTTAACATGTGTGCAGTTATGGTGAGTTTACAGCAAAAACCAGAAAATGTAGTTGAAAAGGGGTCGGAAGGAAGTGAAGACGATACTACAAAGAAAGGCAAAATGGGAAAAAGAGATGTCATGGCTGAGTTTTATAACCAGCTAAAAGAAAAGAAATTAAAACTAACAAATGAAGCCCAGGAGGGAGAACTACTTTTGTTAGAGGCAAGCCTAACCCCAGAGAACGACAAAATGCTGGTAGATCAGGAAAATGGATAAGGTCTATGGACTCGTTTGTGCTTGATTACTTGGTGCTAGTGAATTGTTTCTTGTCGGTTGGTGGATCGGTATTTATTCTGGATTGAACACGACTCTGAATTTTGGGGTAAGTGTTGAATGTTTTTGTGTCTTTTTATTGAACTGTGTTATTAGTGTTTTTTTTTTCAGTTATTGTTTATGGACACTTTTTTATGTCAGTGGAATATAAGGTATAAGGGGATTAAGGTCAAACTTGCCCTGGCTTCGCACTGGTATGTTTCGCAACAGTATCGTCTGGGCGTTTCAGGAAACGCTTCTCAGCAATAATTTTAATTTATCCTTGAGTAATAGGAATGTTTTTCGTGCTGACAGGCCTGGTTGTTTATCAAGGGAGGGAGGCGGCTTGTTGCTTGCGGTGTCGAAGCGGATTCCTGTTAGGATGCTTCGGCTTCCTAGGATTGGCCGAGACGACGAGGCTCTTGGGATTAAAATCCTTCTATATATAAAAAAAAGTTTTGATTTGGAAATGGACCAATGAAAATCTGCGTAGATATTCCGGGTAGAACTCATCCAATTTAAATGCTTAAGCCAAGGCCTCCTTATCGAAATAACAGGCCTCGCAATCGCTAAGTTTCCTTTGTCCGCTGTACACGTGGTTAGAAACCACATGGTTTACCGTGACTAGCACCATCTAACGTGAGAAACAGAAATATTTTTTAATTTGTTTTCCATTTGTCTTTTACCATTTTCTTTACGATGTGCTTTGTAGTTTGCAAATGATAGTTGTTAATCTTAAAATTTTCATATGTTCTAGACATTTTATTTTAAAAATAAACTTATTTTACTGTTAAACAAAAATATGTTTACTGCTGTATTCCGTTATGTAAATAAATGATGATAATAATAATAATAATAATAATAATCAGGAAAGAAAATTATTTTACCATGAATTTCTCAGTGATATTAGTTATTGAAATAAATGGATAGCATCTAGATCCGGAAAATGTAAAATATTTCATTTTCTCTTTTATATTTTCAAATATGTGATTTATTTTATTTCTGCTATTTCTTTTCTTTTCACAATTAATTTCACCTTACAGTATTAATTTAACATCGCTCCTTCAATTTGTTTCAATGCACAGTCTCATTTATTTATTTATTGGCCTATCATTTGTCTTATTTTTGAAGGTATGGGGGATCATTTCAGTTTAACATACTTTAGATGAAAGCTTCACTGTTTTTTTCATATAAAGTTTGTATGTATTAATCTATGGAAAGTTTCATAATTGGCTCCACAGCCAATTGGCATATCTTGGCGGGCATAGTTTGGTGCGTAATTAATTTCCTTGTTTTAACTCACATATGTTATGTAAGTTTTACTAAAATGTATCAAAGTATTTTAGGAAAGTTAAAACACGCATAAGATACACAAAAAAACAGACTGACACAAAAAAAACACCGACCGGCGGCGGCGGCGGCGGCAGCGGTAGTTACTTTTTTTTAGAATAGAGAGATTGTACTAATTTAACCTGTTGCCAACTGTATAAACAACGGAAACAATAATGTTTGCTTCAAATTAAAAATTTATTTACACGTGACTATTATAAACAGAAAAGATACTTTCAAATTAAAATTAAATAATTGCGTATAAAAAGCAGGAACTTATTGAAAATTACGTCATAAAAAGTATACACGTGGATTTTAAAAGAGAAAGGATATTGTAAAATAATAAATTCATTAACATCCGTTAGAAGTCTTAAATAGGAGAAATTATGTCATATTTACGTCACATTACAGTTATTACATAAAATGAACACAAAATATTGCAAAACAGTTTAAGGGGTCTCAAGACTCTTAAAATTGGAAAAAAGGAAAAAAAAAGACCATTTTCAACATTTAATATCTTAAAATGTATTTGATTTTAAGACACAATTTTAATTGGAATAAAATATATAAGTATGTTCTTTCATTTTATTTATTTAAAAAATTATAGGATGCAGAATTAGCATTTACAGGGGGCTCAAACTGTAAGACATTTGACGAGCAAAAAATAGGCATAGCACATTACGTGCACGATTACAAAATAAGTATTGCAACTAGAATAAAAATTTTGGTGCCTACTTATATTTCAGATTGTAATAATTACCCTGAACCTAAATAAATTTGTATTTAAAGCTTTTATATATTTTTAATACAAAGTTGTATTTAGATAATGCAAAATTAAGAAAATTTCAACAGTATAATCACCTAAAAAGATATTGTTTTGAACAATAAAAAGGAAATTTTAGGTTCAGTTTATACAGACTAAGATGAAACATATGTTTTGAAAATGTCATGAAAAAATATTCATAAGTTTTTGAGATATCGTGCGCGTTATGCCCAAAAACGTCATTTGAAGAAAAATGGCTTCAAATTTCCCGAAACGACGCTTCAGCTATTGAACATGTATAAATGTAAAAGCCATAACTTCAGTTCTAATAGGAATTTCAAGGAAACAATTATGTCAAAATGTTCAGAAAAAATAGCAGTTTAACATCTAAAAAATTTAAAATTTCGAAAATTTTAAAGCTTTAAGAGTCCTGAAACGCCTTAAATTTAGAAATTGCGCTAGACATTAATTTGATATTTCGAGAGGATCTTTTCAACTATTTTTGTTAGAAAAGCGCAAATAATATTTCATTTCTAACAAAAGTATTTTCACGTGAATATTTAAAAGAGAAAGAATAGCTTGGTCAAAATTACGTCAGATTAAAAACGATTCATTTAAAATGTCTCATTTAAAAGAACTATCTTTTCGCTTTGTTAAAAAATACCAGGAGACAAAGACTGTTTACTTAATTCCTTTTATATTAGCTTATTTTGAAATGTTGTCACACGTGTCTACGTCATCAAGTTATTTTTATTTCGACGTTTTATTTGTATTTTTATTAATGTTGTACTAATTTATTTATTCTTTCGTTATTTAAAATAAAAATTATGTCAATTTGTATAATTTGGCGAGTGGTTTGGCGATTTATATAATTTGGCGAAATTGGTCGACGGGATAATCAAGTTGTACTGCAGCGGATTTGGTGTTAAAATTCCCCAATCAAAGAGAAATGAATAGAAATCCGTTTATAGGGAGATCGCCACTGTTTTTTAAATTATAATTCAATCTTTCGAAATCTTTTTAAAGCCGATCAAATTAGCGTGCATTTAGAGTCTGCGGTGTCTGGACGGAGGTTGGCGAGCGTAGCTCGTAGGGGGCCGAGCCCCCTAGTTTTAACTAAAAATATCTGCACAATATTTAATCTCTTTTTTAAAGAGATAAAATATATGGGGTTTGCCGTCTAGTTTTGCAGTGAATAAAATATTATTAGAATTCTTATAAATTTTTTACTGAAAGTATAATTAAGTATTTTGCTTATACTAACGTGATTTTGAGTGCCATTTGTTTCTCATGTTTTATGATGTATTTTGGTCTGTTATCTACGCGGCAATCATAAAATAGAGCTGTGGAAGGTGACGTCACGAACCGGTTTTTGCGGCTGCTGTAGGACAGCTATCGCTACTTTTATCAATACTTTTTGTGTTTGTGTGTCCTACAACTTTCTTCATTGTTCTCCGTAAAAATCACGTGATGTGAACTGCTCTATTCCCGAGTGAAATCTCAAAATCGCTATTCAGGTATCCGGTTAGAGATACTTAAATAAAGATCCTAGCGTTAAAAGCGCTGGGATTTAAGGAAAACTAAAATGCCGTCTTTAAATTAAGATCGGTGATAGTTCAGACGTCTTTACTATTTAGATATTTTTTCTTCCTATTTAAAACGATTGTAAGTTTAATTTTTTTTTTTTTTACGATTACAGTTTATATTATTCTTGTTTAATATGATATTGATGCATTTAGATATATTTTTTTCGAATTTTATGTACTGATGCTCATGCAACCATTTCTCAAAATAAACCAATATTATGAATTCAATTAAGTTGGTTTCTCTGGGAAGATGGCCCGGTGAGCGTGTGTGATGTTGTTGGCGGAAGCTATTAGCCCACGTGCGCGTTGAGGGTTTTTCTTTTTAGTGTGGTGAGAGTAAGTTTATTCGAGTATTGTAATATATTAGTGTTTGTGTTTCTTGTTCGTAATTAGTGTTGAGTGTAGTTTGTTTTAAGTGCACGTTGACAGTCTGAGTACTTTGGACTGGTCACCAGGCACGGTTTTGAGCAATGTCGGGAACGGAGGTAAAGATTAAAGAAAGTATGGGATTTAATAACGAATAATTCAAAAAATATAACTGGCATGACGGCAGGACGGCTAAGCAGCAAATCAACTTTGTACCGAATTTAAAAGACTACGTTATTATTATGGAGAGTCAAGAGGGCGGGCTTCAGAAGCTAAACCCAATCCGGCTAAAACAAGAAATAAAACAGAACTTTGAACACTATAAAGATATAGATACGGTCAGATACACCAGGAACAACAAGATGTTAATTACCACGAAAAGTTACAAATGTGCCAACGAGATTGTCAATAAAGAGCAAATATTTAATAATAAAGTCAAGCATATGCTAATGAATGAAAATATAACGACAAGATTTTTAATTTTTAGAATTGACACCGACATAACACTCAAGGAAATCCAGGAAGAGATTGAAGAAGAAAATCAAATAACTATCCAAAATATCAGAAGATTTACAACTAGACACGAAGGTCGGATAATACCCACCGGAACGGTGCTATTAACCATTTATGGACATGAGTTACCTGAACACGTGAAAATGTTCTACATGAGGCAAAAAATTAGTTTATTTGTTGACAGGCCCAGAAGATGCAACGTTTGTCAAAGCTTTAATCATGGGACTAATAAATGCACAAACGAAAAGAGATGCAAAAGATGTGGAAAAGAACATCCTAAACTGATATGTAGGGAAGAGGAAGTGAAATGCGCAAACTGCTGGAAAAGTCATGAAGCAGACGATGATGAATGTGAAATAAAAAAACAAGAGGTTGAAATTCAAAAATATAGAAGCGAAAATCATGTTACTTTGGCTGAAGCTAGACGACAGTTCAACTTGAAAACAACCAAAAGTTACGCGGCTAAAACAAAAATAAACATTGAAAAAGTGAATGACGAAAGTAATTACCACAAGTTAGCTGTACTGATGGAAAAAAAGTTCAACAAGATAATGGACATTGTAGTTAACATGTGTGCAGTTATGGTGAGTTTACAGCAAAAACCAGAAAATGTAGTTGAAAAGGGGTCGGAAGGAAGTGAAGACGATACTACAAAGAAAGGCAAAATGGGAAAAAGAGATGTCATGGCTGAGTTTTATAACCAGCTAAAAGAAAAGAAATTAAAACTAACAAATGAAGCCCAGGAGGGAGAACTACTTTTGTTAGAGGCAAGCCTAACCCCAGAGAACGACAAAATGCTGGTAGATCAGGAAAATGGATAAGGTCTATGGACTCGTTTGTGCTTGATTACTTGGTGCTAGTGAATTGTTTCTTGTCGGTTGGTGGATCGGTATTTATTCTGGATTGAACACGACTCTGAATTTTGGGGTAAGTGTTGAATGTCTCTGTGTCTTTTTATTGAACTGTGTTATTAGTGTTTTTTTTTTTCAGTTATTGTTTATGGACACTTTTTTATGTCAGTGGAATATAAGGTATAAGGGGATTAAGGTCAAACTTGCCCTGGCTTCGCACTGGTATGTTTCGCAACAGTATCGTCTGGGCGTTTCAGGAAACGCTTCTCAGCAATAATTTTAATTTATCCTTGAGTAATAGGAATGTTTTTCGTGCTGACAGGCCTGGTTGTTTATCAAGGGAGGGAGGCGGCTTGCTGCTTGCGGTGTCGAAGCGGATTCCTGTTAGGATGCTTCGGCTTCCTAGGATTGGCCGAGACGACGAGGCTCTTGGGATTAAAATCCTTCTATATATAAAAAAAAGTTTTGATTTGGAAATGGACCAATGAAAATCTGCGTAGATATTCCGGGTAGAACTCATCCAATTTAAATGCTTAAGCCAAGGCCTCCTTATCGAAATAACAGGCCTCGCAATCGCTAAGTTTCCTTTGTCCGCTGTACACGTGGTTAGAAACCACATGGTTTACCGTGACTAGCACCATCTAACGTGAGAAACAGAAATATTTTTTAATTTGTTTTCCATTTGTCTTTTACCATTTTCTTTACGATGTGCTTTGTAGTTTGCAAATGATAGTTGTTAATCTTAAAATTTTCATATGTTCTAGACATTTTATTTTAAAAATAAACTTATTTTACTGTTAAACAAAAATATGTTTACTGCTGTATTCCGTTATGTAAATAAATGATGATAATAATAATAATAATAATAATAATCAGGAAAGAAAATTATTTTACCATGAATTTCTCAGTGATATTAGTTATTGAAATAAATGGATAGCATCTAGATCCGGAAAATGTAAAATATTTCATTTTCTCTTTTATATTTTCAAATATGTGATTTATTTTATTTCTGCTATTTCTTTTCTTTTCACAATTAATTTCACCTTACAGTATTAATTTAACATCGCTCCTTCAATTTGTTTCAATGCACAGTCTCATTTATTTATTTATTGGCCTATCATTTGTTTTATTTTTGAAGGTATGGGGGATCATTTCAGTTTAACATACTTTAGATGAAAGCTTCACTGTTTTTTCATATAAAGTTTGTATGTATTAATCTATGGAAAGTTTCATAATTGGCTCCACAGCCAATTGGCATATCTTGGCGGGCATAGTTTGGTGCGTAATTAATTTCCTTGTTTTAACTCACATATGTTATGTAAGTTTTACTAAAATGTATCAAAGTATTTTAGGAAAGTTAAAACACGCATAAGATACACAAAAAAACAGACTGACACAAAAAAAACACCGACCGGCGGCGGCGGCGGCGGCAGCGGTAGTTACTTTTTTTTAGAATAGAGAGATTGTACTAATTTAACCTGTTGCCAACTGTATAAACAACGGAAACAATAATGTTTGCTTCAAATTAAAAATTTATTTACACGTGACTATTATAAACAGAAAAGATACTTTCAAATTAAAATTAAATAATTGCGTATAAAAAGCAGGAACTTATTGAAAATTACGTCATAAAAAGTATACACGTGGATTTTAAAAGAGAAAGGATATTGTAAAATAATAAATTCATTAACATCCGTTAGAAGTCTTAAATAGGAGAAATTATGTCATATTTACGTCACATTACAGTTATTACATAAAATGAACACAAAATATTGCAAAACAGTTTAAGGGGTCTCAAGACTCTTAAAATTGGAAAAAAGGAAAAAAAAAGACCATTTTCAACATTTAATATCTTAAAATGTATTTGATTTTAAGACACAATTTTAATTGGAATAAAATATATAAGTATGTTCTTTCATTTTATTTATTTAAAAAATTATAGGATGCAGAATTAGCATTTACAGGGGGCTCAAACTGTAAGACATTTGACGAGCAAAAAATAGGCATAGCACATTACGTGCACGATTACAAAATAAGTATTGCAACTAGAATAAAAATTTTGGTGCCTACTTATATTTCAGATTGTAATAATTACCCTGAACCTAAATAAATTTGTATTTAAAGCTTTTATATATTTTTAATACAAAGTTGTATTTAGATAATGCAAAATTAAGAAAATTTCAACAGTATAATCACCTAAAAAGATATTGTTTTGAACAATAAAAAGGAAATTTTAGGTTCAGTTTATACAGACTAAGATGAAACATATGTTTTGAAAATGTCATGAAAAAATATTCATAAGTTTTTGAGATATCGTGCGCGTTATGCCCAAAAACGTCATTTGAAGAAAAATGGCTTCAAATTTCCCGAAACGACGCTTCAGCTATTGAACATGTATAAATGTAAAAGCCATAACTTCAGTTCTAATAGGAATTTCAAGGAAACAATTATGTCAAAATGTTCAGAAAAAATAGCAGTTTAACATCTAAAAAATTTAAAATTTCGAAAATTTTAAAGCTTTAAGAGTCCTGAAACGCCTTAAATTTAGAAATTGCGCTAGACATTAATTTGATATTTCGAGAGGATCTTTTCAACTATTTTTGTTAGAAAAGCGCAAATAATATTTCATTTCTAACAAAAGTATTTTCACGTGAATATTTAAAAGAGAAAGAATAGCTTGGTCAAAATTACGTCAGATTAAAAACGATTCATTTAAAATGTCTCATTTAAAAGAACTATCTTTTCGCTTTGTTAAAAAATACCAGGAGACAAAGACTGTTTACTTAATTCCTTTTATATTAGCTTATTTTGAAATGTTGTCACACGTGTCTACGTCATCAAGTTATTTTTATTTCGACGTTTTATTTGTATTTTTATTAATGTTGTACTAATTTATTTATTCTTTCGTTATTTAAAATAAAAATTATGTCAATTTGTATAATTTGGCGAGTGGTTTGGCGATTTATATAATTTGGCGAAATTGGTCGACGGGATAATCAAGTTGTACTGCAGCGGATTTGGTGTTAAAATTCCCCAATCAAAGAGAAATGAATAGAAATCCGTTTATAGGGAGATCGCCACTGTTTTTTAAATTATAATTCAATCTTTCGAAATCTTTTTAAAGCCGATCAAATTAGCGTGCATTTAGAGTCTGCGGTGTCTGGACGGAGGTTGGCGAGCGTAGCTCGTAGGGGGCCGAGCCCCCTAGTTTTAACTAAAAATATCTGCACAATATTTAATCTCTTTTTTAAAGAGATAAAATATATGGGGTTTGCCGTCTAGTTTTGCAGTGAATAAAATATTATTAGAATTCTTATAAATTTTTTACTGAAAGTATAATTAAGTATTTTGCTTATACTAACGTGATTTTGAGTGCCATTTGTTTCTCATGTTTTATGATGTATTTTGGTCTGTTATCTACGCGGCAATCATAAAATAGAGCTGTGGAAGGTGACGTCACGAACCGGTTTTTGCGGCTGCTGTAGGACAGCTATCGCTACTTTTATCAATACTTTTTGTGTTTGTGTGTCCTACAACTTTCTTCATTGTTCTCCGTAAAAATCACGTGATGTGAACTGCTCTATTCCCGAGTGAAATCTCAAAATCGCTATTCAGGTATCCGGTTAGAGATACTTAAATAAAGATCCTAGCGTTAAAAGCGCTGGGATTTAAGGAAAACTAAAATGCCGTCTTTAAATTAAGATCGGTGATAGTTCAGACGTCTTTACTATTTAGATATTTTTTCTTCCTATTTAAAACGATTGTAAGTTTAATTTTTTTTTTTTTTACGATTACAGTTTATATTATTCTTGTTTAATATGATATTGATGCATTTAGATATATTTTTTTCGAATTTTATGTACTGATGCTCATGCAACCATTTCTCAAAATAAACCAATATTATGAATTCAATTAAGTTGGTTTCTCTGGGAAGATGGCCCGGTGAGCGTGTGTGATGTTGTTGGCGGAAGCTATTAGCCCACGTGCGCGTTGAGGGTTTTTCTTTTTAGTGTGGTGAGAGTAAGTTTATTCGAGTATTGTAATATATTAGTGTTTGTGTTTCTTGTTCGTAATTAGTGTTGAGTGTAGTTTGTTTTAAGTGCACGTTGACAGTCTGAGTACTTTGGACTGGTCACCAGGCACGGTTTTGAGCAATGTCGGGAACGGAGGTAAAGATTAAAGAAAGTATGGGATTTAATAACGAATAATTCAAAAAATATAACTGGCATGACGGCAGGACGGCTAAGCAGCAAATCAACTTTGTACCGAATTTAAAAGACTACGTTATTATTATGGAGAGTCAAGAGGGCGGGCTTCAGAAGCTAAACCCAATCCGGCTAAAACAAGAAATAAAACAGAACTTTGAACACTATAAAGATATAGATACGGTCAGATACACCAGGAACAACAAGATGTTAATTACCACGAAAAGTTACAAATGTGCCAACGAGATTGTCAATAAAGAGCAAATATTTAATAATAAAGTCAAGCATATGCTAATGAATGAAAATATAACGACAAGATTTTTAATTTTTAGAATTGACACCGACATAACACTCAAGGAAATCCAGGAAGAGATTGAAGAAGAAAATCAAATAACTATCCAAAATATCAGAAGATTTACAACTAGACACGAAGGTCGGATAATACCCACCGGAACGGTGCTATTAACCATTTATGGACATGAGTTACCTGAACACGTGAAAATGTTCTACATGAGGCAAAAAATTAGTTTATTTGTTGACAGGCCCAGAAGATGCAACGTTTGTCAAAGCTTTAATCATGGGACTAATAAATGCACAAACGAAAAGAGATGCAAAAGATGTGGAAAAGAACATCCTAAACTGATATGTAGGGAAGAGGAAGTGAAATGCGCAAACTGCTGGAAAAGTCATGAAGCAGACGATGATGAATGTGAAATAAAAAAACAAGAGGTTGAAATTCAAAAATATAGAAGCGAAAATCATGTTACTTTGGCTGAAGCTAGACGACAGTTCAACTTGAAAACAACCAAAAGTTACGCGGCTAAAACAAAAATAAACATTGAAAAAGTGAATGACGAAAGTAATTACCACAAGTTAGCTGTACTGATGGAAAAAAAGTTCAACAAGATAATGGACATTGTAGTTAACATGTGTGCAGTTATGGTGAGTTTACAGCAAAAACCAGAAAATGTAGTTGAAAAGGGGTCGGAAGGAAGTGAAGACGATACTACAAAGAAAGGCAAAATGGGAAAAAGAGATGTCATGGCTGAGTTTTATAACCAGCTAAAAGAAAAGAAATTAAAACTAACAAATGAAGCCCAGGAGGGAGAACTACTTTTGTTAGAGGCAAGCCTAACCCCAGAGAACGACAAAATGCTGGTAGATCAGGAAAATGGATAAGGTCTATGGACTCGTTTGTGCTTGATTACTTGGTGCTAGTGAATTGTTTCTTGTCGGTTGGTGGATCGGTATTTATTCTGGATTGAACACGACTCTGAATTTTGGGGTAAGTGTTGAATGTCTCTGTGTCTTTTTATTGAACTGTGTTATTAGTGTTTTTTTTTTTCAGTTATTGTTTATGGACACTTTTTTATGTCAGTGGAATATAAGGTATAAGGGGATTAAGGTCAAACTTGCCCTGGCTTCGCACTGGTATGTTTCGCAACAGTATCGTCTGGGCGTTTCAGGAAACGCTTCTCAGCAATAATTTTAATTTATCCTTGAGTAATAGGAATGTTTTTCGTGCTGACAGGCCTGGTTGTTTATCAAGGGAGGGAGGCGGCTTGCTGCTTGCGGTGTCGAAGCGGATTCCTGTTAGGATGCTTCGGCTTCCTAGGATTGGCCGAGACGACGAGGCTCTTGGGATTAAAATCCTTCTATATATAAAAAAAAGTTTTGATTTGGAAATGGACCAATGAAAATCTGCGTAGATATTCCGGGTAGAACTCATCCAATTTAAATGCTTAAGCCAAGGCCTCCTTATCGAAATAACAGGCCTCGCAATCGCTAAGTTTCCTTTGTCCGCTGTACACGTGGTTAGAAACCACATGGTTTACCGTGACTAGCACCATCTAACGTGAGAAACAGAAATATTTTTTAATTTGTTTTCCATTTGTCTTTTACCATTTTCTTTACGATGTGCTTTGTAGTTTGCAAATGATAGTTGTTAATCTTAAAATTTTCATATGTTCTAGACATTTTATTTTAAAAATAAACTTATTTTACTGTTAAACAAAAATATGTTTACTGCTGTATTCCGTTATGTAAATAAATGATGATAATAATAATAATAATAATAATAATCAGGAAAGAAAATTATTTTACCATGAATTTCTCAGTGATATTAGTTATTGAAATAAATGGATAGCATCTAGATCCGGAAAATGTAAAATATTTCATTTTCTCTTTTATATTTTCAAATATGTGATTTATTTTATTTCTGCTATTTCTTTTCTTTTCACAATTAATTTCACCTTACAGTATTAATTTAACATCGCTCCTTCAATTTGTTTCAATGCACAGTCTCATTTATTTATTTATTGGCCTATCATTTGTTTTATTTTTGAAGGTATGGGGGATCATTTCAGTTTAACATACTTTAGATGAAAGCTTCACTGTTTTTTCATATAAAGTTTGTATGTATTAATCTATGGAAAGTTTCATAATTGGCTCCACAGCCAATTGGCATATCTTGGCGGGCATAGTTTGGTGCGTAATTAATTTCCTTGTTTTAACTCACATATGTTATGTAAGTTTTACTAAAATGTATCAAAGTATTTTAGGAAAGTTAAAACACGCATAAGATACACAAAAAAACAGACTGACACAAAAAAATCACCGACCGGCGGCGGCGGCGGCGGCGGTGACAGCGGTAGTTACTTTTTTTTTTAGAATAGAGAGACTGTTTATATCAATCGGCAACAAATCGCTCTTTCCGAAGCCCAAATTGTGCCAAGATTTAAAAGAAAAATAACCCGCAAAGTCCTATACACTGAAAATGGTACTTGTTAGTTATCCCGTCGACCAAATTACTGTCGCCAAATTGCAAGATTAAATGCCAATAAGGGTTTGCCATAAATTAATTAATTTTAAGATTAAATGCCAATAAAACCAATTTTTATTTAACCAACGTTTTATTTGTATTTTTATTAATGTTATACTAATTTATTTGTTTTTTCGTTATTTAAAATAAAAAATTGTGTCAATTTGTAGAACTTGGTGAGTAGTTTGGCGATTTATATAATTTGGCGAAATTGGCCGACGGGATAACTAACAAGTACCCTGAAAAAATATCAATAAATCTTATATTTAAATCTTCATTTTTGATATGTTTCATTTTTTAAAGCCAGAACATAATTGTGCGAAATATTTTTTTGCGCCTTTATTTTACTGGAATTCGAAAAATATTTTATACAATTTTGCCAATAACACAACATTTTCAATTTTTTACTATGCATTTGTTTATGGAGTATTACCAGGAGTATACACCAGGTGGCGTAACTTACGGGACAAAGTCAGCTAATAAGTTGACAATTATCGGGGACATTTTCACCCATAGACTTTCTCCGGATTGTCAAGTCTGTTTTATGATAAAGGAATCTTGGCTTAAGCATGGCCATAGCCTACTATGATATATAACGGCCCGCACATTTCGCCGAAAAAGTGAAGTCGGATCCAACTTCAAACCCTGAACCAAAACTTCACAACGTGCTCTTTGTTTACATTTATACCCTGCCCAGATAGAAGCTTGTTTCTCATCGTCGAGGTTTCAGTATCGTATTTTCGTGTAATAAATTAAATATTTATATTCTTCAATTTCCTTCGATTTAAAAGGCTATTTTACACAAATTGTAGCATTTTAGTGTTACACATACTTTTAAGATTAGCTAAATTATTTATTGTTTACCTTGATCGTTTGGTTCATTCATGAAAAATGCCGGTTCTGTTATTCTTTTTTGAATGTCCCGTATTTATATAAAAATAGCTTAGTTTCATATACACGTTTTAAAATTAAAATTTGATTTTTATCAAACTACAGTTCTCATAACTGACTTGAAGCAGTTATTTTTGATTAATTTACTGTTACCGGTAAAATATTTGTTTTTAATATCGCCCGAACCAAGAAGAGAAGAAGAAAAAAAAAGCCGCTCTTCCGTAAACATTAAATATTCTTATTTTTAATCAGAGAAAGAAATGGTGATCACGGATTTAAATATCGTTGCAATATTCTATGTTATCCAAGCAATTTTGATTAAATCATGTAAGGGTATTTGTTACTTAATAAATTACATTTATTAATTATTACAAGGAATTTTATGAGTATTTTAATATATTAAAAAAAAAATCTATCAGTTTTATTGTTTCAGCAGTGAAAATAGTAAATAAATGGTACTTAGTTATCCCGTCGACCAAAAATCTATCGCCAAACTATAAGATTAAATGCCAATAATGCTTGATCGTAAATGTCACATTCACTTGACTGTAAGCAAGGGGCTGTTCAAATATTACGTAAGCATGTTTTTGACTATTTTTGACCCCCCCCCTCCCCCCTTGTCAGCAAAAATAAGCAAATCGCGAACCCCCCCTTAATAATTACGTAAGAAAATTGGAACCCACCCCCCCCCCTACTTAAAAAAAATTAGGACACAATACAAATTAAAAAACTCTACTCGACTAATATAACTACTAACTAATAATAAACGCTTGTTTTATTTCTTTACAATTCTATTTAAGAAAATTTCTTAGATCACAATTTTAGGAGAACTTAGCCATTTGAAAAATTTTAATTTGAACATGACAATATCTATCCCGATGCTGACCACGGCTGCTCAAGCCATTTTTCCATATCTGTTATGATATTGGTTTCCAGTTTTACTTGATTATCTTCATCGCTTACTGTTCGGATACAATCTTTATCAACTTCATCTTCATTGATCCACTCAACATCTTCCATATCTTCCACGAATCTTACGAAGCGCATAAGTTCATTTGCTCGACGAGCAGCAATTCTCAATGGTCGTATAAGGTAGTCCTTCTCGCTTTTTTCACTCTGTTAAATTTTTTTGTGTCTGTTTGCTGACTTCTGAGATGCATGATATTGACCACAACTTCCACAAGTTCTTGCGGATAATTGCGTGAATTTTATGGAAGAGCAAAAATAATCATACAGCATCTTTAAAAATCCCTTTTCTGTACTATTCAGATTTAAGGCCAGACGGAGACTTAAATCTATAAATTACCCCTCTTCACTTGTAATGATGTCATTTGACGATTGTATCATTTTAATTGGAGGAGGAATGAATCGTCCTTTTAATATACGAAATAATCCACTACGTGCAGGAGAGCAACAATTCATTTTTTCGCATTTTACAATTTGCAGCAAGTATTGACTTTCTTGTACGAGCTTCGAATACCAATTCAAGTCATAACCAAGAGACTCTAGTTTGCCTGAATCAACATATGTGGCAGTAACGGGATAACTGTCAATGTTTAATGAGTTCCAGATATCTGCCATCTGTGAGAGTTTTACCAGCATATGCTAAGTTATTTTGCTCCATTTCTTCATCAGTAGTGCGACCGTTCTCATCGAGATGGGAACCATAATGGTTATAAGGGTGTATAAGACAAGATAGTTCTCGACTGAGTGGTGTCATTCGCCTTTCTACTCAATTATATGCACTTCTTCCAGGAGCATTGCACGCTATGAAAATTCCATCCAAATCATGCTTTTTGAAATGGTTAATAGCAAACGATATAACTTTCTGGTAGCGGGGATTCTCGTCTGGATCTCCATCAACCGTAACTATGATTACAGGTTTGATGAAACCCTCTTCTGTTTTCACTAATTTTTCAAAATCTTTGAGTATTAATAGAATTTCAAAATCCTGAGCATGAGTATTTGGTGTGGAAGAACTGTGTTTCCCACTTCTTATAGCTATTAACGTTGGACCAGAATAACCTATGTATGGCTTTACTTTGACCTGCCATACTAAGAGCAATCACAATACCAGCGTAAACACATGGGATAAGTTTCCGGCGTTCAGCGATGACTCAGTCGTGATCGCTTAAGGATACACGATAGTCCATATGCATCAGTATCAGAGCCTGTTTATTGGCTGCTGTAATTCCCAAAGGTAGGCGCACTTTGTCATCATGTGAAAGAAGAAACACTTGCATGGGTCCAAAAATTGAAGCTAAAGTTTCTAAATAATGGATGGATACTACTGCAAATTGGGTATCAATGTGAGATAGGTGATAATCAGCCAGAATCCAAGAAAGTTTTATCGGCACTGTGGTGACATGTCTTCGACACTCGATGGTTGAGGAATTTTTTGGAAGCAAACGAAGATATGTTCTACTCCTGCTTATTGCAAAACCAACCTTTTTCAGTTTTGCAGTCAAGTCATCGAGAGTTTTGACACTTCGGACTTGTTTCTTCTTTTTGCATCTGCAGCGCTTCCAATAATAGCTATGTCTGCTATTGCTTTAAGTAACAATGGTTGTTTAAACTTGGTCTTCCTACTGATTCCCTCAAAGCTATTTTTTTTTTTTAATGTCTGGATTATCATGGTAGATTTCTCCAAGCTTTGTTCGTTTGGTGGTTTGATGTTTTCTTTGGTATTCAGCATTTTGTCGTTTCCTTTTTAAGGATTGTTTTTCCTTTTTTGAGATTACTGGAAACCTTATTTATCTGTTTTTGAATTTGAGATACATTGGTTTCAATTCAATTGGGTTACATTTCATTTTTAGTAAGGTTCAAAATTTGAAAACAGTTAGAAGATTATCTGCTACAAAACTAACATATTTTTTAATTTTTTCCCCCATGGATGCATTACCTTTTGAGTTATTTGAAAAGAAAAAATAAGGCTTAGCTTGGCTACGCCAGATTTAAAAAGTAATAACTCGTTTTTTGACGTTCTTTTGGTCTTTATTTATTCCCATACTGACCATGTTTTGCCAAGGCTACACGGTCATTTTATCTTATCTATCTTTTTTCCAATTTTTCCAAGTAATTATGTAAACTTAAAGTTATGATAAAATATATTTAAAATTTTAAGACTAAATTGATTATAATTACCTTTATAAAATAATCAAGAAAGACTGATTTCTTTTTGGTTGCCTTACGCAGTTCGTCCTCAATTCTTTTTAGCACCAATACCTCTAACTCTTTGTCAGTTTTAGAAGACTTTTTGTACTGCCGCCACACATCATTAGTTTTACATTGGATATCCTTCAAAGGTTTATCTGATGCAGACTTTTTGAAACTTTCAAAAAGTTTTTTTATACAAGATTTCTCGAAATGAAGACATATTTCTGATTTTATTTATTTTAAACACCACTACACTGCAGTACTGAGAGGTAGAGGTCTGCACAGGCCGAAATTTCCAGGCCCGGGCCCGGCCCGACTCATAGAGAAAAAAATTCGGCCCGGCCCGTACAAAAAATTATTGGCCCGGCCCAATAAAAAAGTTAAAAGTTCGGCCCGAGCCCGGCCCGACTCGGAAAAAAAGTTAAAATCTCGGCCCTGCCCGATTGAATTTCTACAAAACATTGATTTTTATGTCGATTTGGTTAAAGATTTGTCTCGTACGAGGAGTTCTGGCCAAAAATATGTCTTAACTATTTTTTTATGTTTATAATCTTCATTTTTATAGAAGTGGCGCAGGCTGCGACATTTATTTTTTTAATCAATCTCTATTTCTTGTATGTAAATGAATCCGCTATCATTAATATCGTTAATCCATATTCCATGTATTGAAGTGCTAAAAATCTGAAAAATGCTATGCAGTAAAATCTTCTAAAACGGAATTGCATAAAAAAGAAAAAAAATCCGTTATAGACAAGTGCCCTTCTTAGCAAGTTGTAAATGTATTATATATCCTATTCTTACGTATTAGTATATTAATTTTCTATGGATCAACACGTTTTTCAGTTTATAATAGGATTTCGTCATAGACAGGTTCCTTCTCACATGTTTTCTTATATTTTCATTTAGCTATATTTTAATAAGCGTAGAAATCTACTATTCTTTAAAAAAGAATAAATTTGAATGTTTAATTGTAGAATAATAGCGATTTAAAAATGTGTATATTTTTTTCAAAATTTTTTGAGCCTGACCTAATTTTACTGGCCTTTGAACGGATCAGGCCACGCCGAGACAATGATTTTCATACGGGCTGCTTCAAAACTAGGACTTAAAATTTTGGGCCTTGAAGACTTGGAATGAAACCAGTCCCGGTTCTGTACAGAAAAAAATGGGCCCGGCCCGATCCCCCAGGAAAAAAGTAAGGCCCGAACCCGGCAAGGCCCGTAAAGAGTAGTAACTAAGCCCGGCCCGCCCCGAGTGCCGTGAATGAAAATATGCCCGAGCCCGGCCCGTGCAGATCTCTACTGAGAGGTTTTCAAAACTCACGAGACACCAGACAGTAGAGCAGTCGGTCACTATGGTTATGGGGTTCAACCACTTGACAGAGGATGGGTGGAAACAAAAAAGATGGAATTTTACTTACGTTTTGGAAGCTTTCCCGGAAAACTCATATTGTCACAATACATCATATCGCATCGGTCCATTCAATTCTATTCTATTCTATTCTCACAATTAGAAATAGTAGTAAGTTCTCAGAGATAATAAGCCCTCATGCATCAAACATGAACAGTCACCTCTAGATAAAAGAGATTGTTTATGTTTTCCTTGTGCGGTCAAAATAGCTGACATCAGAACTTCAAGTTTATATTCTTTTGCTGTTTCTTTCTTTCAATTTGAAATTTTATAATTTTTTTTTTTACAAGTTAGAGATTCTGAAAATGTCTTACGTAAGCATCATTCAACCACCCCCTCCCCCCTTGTCAGCAAAAATAAGCAAATCGCTAACCCCCTCCCCACCCCCTTAGGTGCTTACGTAATATTTGAACGGCCCCCAAGTTACACGAGTTTATGTCATCGAGTGATTTTTATTTCGACGTTTTATTTGTATATTTATTAATGTTATACTAATTTATTTGTTCTTTCGTTATTTAAAATAAAAATTATGCCAATTTGTATAATTTGGCGAGTGTTTTAGCGATTTATATAATTTGGCGAAATTGGTCGACGGGATAACTAAGTGGTACCAAATAAATTTGTGACATTGATGTTTTAGACTAAGTATGTGTTTTTTTATTTATATATTTTTATGTGTGTTGGTTTAACAGTTTTAAAGAGAAACACATTATATTAGTTACTTAAATAAATAGAACTTTACATTTACATTGATATGGACAGTTTATAATAACCCTTAACAGCTGTATTCGAATTAGCTGTCATTTCTAAGCTTGATTGGAATGTCAGCAGAATTGTAAACGTAACCATGGCGACATGACGTAATTTTGGTGTTTGTTTACATATCTACCCTTTTCAGGTTGTTTCAGTTACGGTCAGAGTCAAATTTCAATTTTGGGCAGGGTATCAGAGTCCTCTGGCGAGCGACTTCATACATTAAACGCAAATCAGTCTGCCTGTAGTAGTATCTAAGTATGCCTTGACCATGGCCTTTCTTTGTTAATATTTAAAAAAACTGTCGTATACAAAAATATGGAAATCGGAGGTATTATAAAGAAATATTTGATAAACACGCTGATGCAGACAGTTTTCAAATCGAAGAATTACTTTCAGAAATATTTAATGCTAAAGTTGGACAAAATCGTTCCATTAAAAAAGTTTTATTGGAGCAAAAACTATACATGAGAATTTAATCATTTTTAGATCATTTTATAGGTTATAAGTTCCCGGTGTGCAGATTGCATTTATTTTTTTTATTTGACTATTTTATGAGGTTTTATTTCTATTTTAAATTCAAATTTTCAGTATTTCGAGAGATATTTTTTACAAATTTAAAAAATGTTATTAATTTAAACTGTTGCCAACTGTATAAACAGCGCAAACAATAATGTTTACTTCAAATTAAAAATTTATTTACACGGGACTATTGTAAACAGAAAAAAAAAATTTAAAATTAGAATAAAATGATTACATGTTAAAAGCAGGAAAATTGCGTCATAAGAACCATATTTACACAGAAATTTTAAAAGAGAAACAAAATGTTAAAATAAAAAAATCATTACTACGTTAAAATCTGTAAATGGAGGAAATTACGTCATATTTAAAATGGCCAAAAAATATGGCAAAACAATTTAAATTAAAAAATATATCTGCGCGAGACATTTACTTGATATTTTGAGATAATATTTTCAACTATTATCGTGAATTCGAAGACAGCGCAAATAATATTTCCTTCTAACAACAAAAGTATTTTCACGTGAATATTAATAAGAGAAATAAAACTTTGGTGTAAATTACGTCAGATTTAAAGCGATACATTTAAAATGAATTATTTAAAAGGACTATCTTATAGCGCTGTTAAAAAATACTGGGAGACAATGACACTGTTTACTTAATTCATTTTACATTAGCTTATTTTCGAATGTTTAATTAATTTTTTAATTAAATACGACAACAGCCATTGTATCTTTTAACAGCAGCAGATATGGTTTTAAAAATCCCCAATCCAAGAAAAACGAATGAAAACCCGTTTACAGAGAGATCGCTACTGGTTTTTTTTCTTTAATTTTAATTCAATATTTTTAAAGCCGATCAAATTAGCGTGCTTTTTGGATTTTGGTGTCCCAAAACGGGGGTTGGCGAGCGTAGCTCGTAGGGGGCAGAGCCCCCTAGTTTGGTACAAAAAAAAGTGGATTTCTATCATCAATATTTATGCGCCGAAGGGGTTTGCTGATATAAGACGGTTGGAGAGTATCAAAGATGTGATCGGGCATGATTATATCATTGTTGGCGACTTCAACATTAACTTTCTGAATTGGCAAAACAACCCTAAAGCTTATAAAATGATAAATTTGATGATTAGGATCACCCATACGGATGCTATTTTAATGAATTTAGATCAGGCCACGAGATGTTGGGGCGGTGGTACGGGGTCGTTATTGGACTTGACAATTGTGCCGGATAATCTTGCTCGGGTCTTCCAGGTGGATGTTCTTTCAGACCCGTTGGGTTCGGATCACTATCCTATCAGGATTCTTGAAAGGTCCAACGGTGGTAGCGGTAAGAAACGGTACTGGACTCAAGTCAGTTGGCAGCGTGTTTGCTCGGTTGTGGATGGTTTGGAAGATGATGTTTATGCTGAGGGGTTGGACAGGTGGCCAACGGATATCTCCCAGCCGTTGATTCAGTGTACGGAGAGGTTTCCAGTGAGTGGGGTAATCTTCCACCATGGTGGGGGATTGTCACACGTAGACTGTTGGCTCTTAAAAGGTTTTACCACAGGAAGGCAGTTCGGTTAGGTCAGTTGGACTTATGGTGCAAATACAAGTTCTATAACGCTAAACTGAAGAAGCAGATTAAGAAAGACAATCTGAAGTTTTGGGATTCTGTTGCCAGGGAGGCTGGAAGGGGCCCTCACATTTACAAGATTATCCGAGGAATTAACAATTTGAAGGAGGAGGAGGCGAATATGGACTTCGATTTCCCAAACTGTCCACCTGATGCGGTTTTCCAAGCAAACTTGTTTGCTACTATATTCCAAAATTCTCCGATCCTTCATGACATACCTATTGACTTCTCGGGAGATGATGAGTTGGACACAAGGCTTACGATGGACCATATGGAGAGGATAATCAGGAAAAGTAAATCTACTTCACCTGGTATAGACGGGATCAAAATGAATTTCTTTAAAAACCTAAAAACCAAGGTGTTATCTCAGGTGCTGGAGATGTATAATAGGATTCTCGAGACAAAAAAAATCCCTGAAATCTGGAAAGAAGTCATCATGCTGCCCATTAGAAAACCAGGAAAGAAAAGAAACGACATAAGGGGATATAGGCCTATTGCTTTGACTGTGACCAGTAAAAAAATATTTGAAAAGATGATATTAAACATTCTGCTCAATTGGAGCATGGAAAACAAAATATTTCATAGGAACCACTATGGTTTTATTCCGTTCAGGGACTGCGAGGCTGCTGCGTACAGGATTTACAGAGATATTCGAAGAGGACGTCAAGCCAAACAGAAGGGATTTTTAGTGGCATTGGACATTAAAGGTGCTTATGATAATGTATGGTGGGATGGTCTTCTGCTTAAACTAAAAAAATTGGGGCTAGGTGCAGATCTGTGTATTCTGATCCGGAATCTCATGCAGGAGTTGAGGATTCGGGTTAAGTGGAGAGGCTTGTTCTCGGTGCCATTCATGTATCTGAGGGGCTTATTACAGGGCAGTCCTCTTTCTCCTTTTCTTTTTGCCATTTACTTAGCTGATATCTTTGAGATTTTTGACTCTTGTATTCATTGTGTGATCTATGCCGACGATATTTTTCTTTATGGTTTTCATGACAATGTGGAGTGGTTAAGGGACATTTTACAGGAGAATCTGATTAGGACTATCCATTGGTTACGTGCGTGGAATCTTGAGGTGAATCCAAATAAGTGCCAAATCATGAAGATAGGGCGGTGGAATGAGGAAGTGGAGAAGTTTAAGATTAGAGGTCAGGAGCTTGACTTTTCAGAGAAGTTAAGAGTTTTAGGAGTGTTTTTAAACAGTCAGGGGAATCTTAAGAACCATATTGCCATGCTGAAAGAGAAATCGAGTAAGAGAATGAACATGCTTAAAGTTATTGCTGCAGGAGTTGGGGCACTGAAACCAAATATCTTTTAAAAATTACAAATAGCATGATGGGATCTCTTCTAAATGGTAACCCAAGGATTCTAGCACACTCAAACAAAACTGAAAGTCGCCAACTTCAAGTGATTCAAAATGTGGGCCTTAGATGGGCGAGCGGCATGACAAGGTGGTGCCCAATCCCAGTGCTATTACAAGAGAGCGGGGTCTGGAGTAGCCACTCAAGAAGAGAATTCTTGGCTGTAAAGAGAACTATTTCAGAAATCAAACATAAAGAGTATACTGATGTTCTGTCAGAGGATTTACTTTACAGAGAACTGAATATCCTTAGTCGGCATAACACGAATGTTACCGAAATGATTACGTACAAGTGGGGCACCAAGGTGAAAGAAAATTGCAAAATTTATGTTAATGCCTGGCCTTTCCAGAATAAAGATTTCCCTGAGGAGGTAATTAGGAATTCGTTTAGCTGGTTTTATTATATGCACAGAGACAAGGCGATCATTATTGCAACAGATGCTTCAAAAGAGGGGAACAAGACTGCGATTGGAATGGTCAACCAACATACGGGTAACCGGATGGCGTTGAAAATTCCCAACATCAATTCGATTTTTACTGCGGAAGCAATTGCATTGTTGGTAGCTATTAAGTATTATATGGTGGAGGGTGGGAAATATATTTTTTTCACGGATTCCAAAAGTGTTTTGATGGCCCTTGAGGAGATCAATCGTAAGTCGGTGGCGGTTATCACCATGCTAAGGGATGAGATTAATAGGAAGAGGATGGATCAGTTTCAGATGGAGTTTATCTGGGTGCCTGGACATAAAGGAATTGAAATCAACGAGTGTGCAGATGAGCTGGCCAGGAAGGGCCCGTATAGCAATATTTGTATTCCATGGTTTTCTCCCGAGGACTGGATGATTGTTGTGAGAAATAATAAACAGAGGGAGTCTGTTTGGGATTGGAACCAATATAGGATTGATCATTCAGGTCGTGGTTGGGATTACGCCAACATAGGACATCCGC
Organism: Maratus speciosus; assembly: GCA_963932465.1. Lineage (NCBI taxonomy): Eukaryota > Metazoa > Arthropoda > Arachnida > Araneae > Salticidae > Maratus > Maratus speciosus. Next base: position 49,744,443 of record OZ010786.1, on the reverse strand, counting down.
ATCAGTGCCTAAGGAGGGAGAGTGGTGTAATATTTGCTTGGTTTCTGACCAAGACTGTTCTCATTCTGGTTCGTCATAAGAAGTTTCTGGGTAGTGGAGATGCTAAGTGTGATTTGTGTGGTGGCGAGGAGCAAACCGAGGATCATTTGGTTTTGAGGTGTAAGAAATTTTGTAGGATTCGGGATAAGATTTTTGGCAAGTTATCGATGTCGAAGAGTATGTCGTACGAAGAGATTTTTTCAGCAATGGGGAGAAAGGGTGATGAAGAGTTGGTTTTGTTCTCTCAGTTATTGGATAAGATTTATCGTCACTGTCGGAGTTGGATTGACGCTGCATGGATAAGACTTAATTTTGTCAGTGGTGGTACTTCGTTGTGCCGGTTTATTTGGTTTCTGTCGGATCTTTCTCTTGTAGTTTATCTAGGTAGTGGATTATGACAGCTATACAGAAATAGAAAGCTGCTCACCGGGCCCAAGAGGGTCAATAAACAAATAAACAAACAAATTAAGTTATTTGGGTATTTTATGTTATAATGTTTCATTATTAGCAATAAATTTTTGTTGCATTCGTCAAAAATATCTTAAAAGTTGTTCGGCATCATCAAGTACTATTTTTCAACACGCTGTGTTTTCATTGTCGCAAACAAACTAGTTGTTATAAATTAATATATAACTCTAAACTACAGATCTGTAATAGGTATGTATTGCTTTTATTTATAATCTTTAGGGGGTTTGGGATCATATAGACATGTAATTTTATATATTTGATCGTGTTTATATATATATATTAAACAAAAACATAATTTGCAGAACAAATTAAAAAAGAAAACAATTTATTTCCTACGCTGTTTAAGCCCGAGAAGGGACAGATATTAAGATGTTTCATTCAGTTAGCTCTACGTTTAATGTTACATTTTTGTAACAAATAAGTTAAGCCAATTGAACATTAAAAAATAAAAATAAAATTCGGAAAATTTGATACTTTAATCACTCTAAAAACTTCGGTTCCGTCAAATGAAAGCGAAATAAATCTTAAACTTTTTTAAAGGCTTGTATTTTAGACGTGCCTTATGATTTTATGTACAATCATCATAAACATAATACAAAATCTGCGATACAAATATTTACAACTAATAAATGGAAAAAGTCTAAGATTTATTTCGCTTTCATTTGACGGAACCCAAGTTTTTAGGGTAATTAAAGTATCATATTTTTTTAATTTTATTTTTATTTTTTAATGTTCAATTGGTTTAACTTATTTGTTACAAAAATGTAACATTAAACTTAGAGCTAACTGAATGAAACATCTTAATATCTGTCACTTCTCGGGCTTAAACAGCGCAGGAAATAAATTGTTTTCTTTTTTAATTTGTTCTGCAAATTATGTTTTTGTTTAATATGTTAAGTTTTTTAATAACTACTGCATTCAGACAAACTCTCAGATGAAATCATTTCAAAATTAACGGAATATACCATCATTAAGGTTTCATTATCGCATCATAATTTGTGGTGTAATTTACCAATGATTAATCCAAAATGGTTCATGAAAGCAAAAATACAGGTTGTCGTTGTTTGGACAAAGACATCCGATCTGAGCATAAAAAATCAAAAACTTAAATTTAGTTACCCCTATTTTCCACTTGGGAACGCTATGAATGCAAAAATAGCGTTATATCTTTAATTCTAAGACTTAACAACAGTATAGCTGTTATACACTGTAAAAAAATCTGTAGTTCTACAGTGCTTACTAAACTTTCATCTGTGACTGTACGAAAAAAGCTCCAAATCTACAAAACTGGTTTTTGTAAAGCTACAGAAATCTGTAACTTTAGAAATGAATCTGCTAAAACTACAGTAATCTTACTAAAATTTTATCTGTAACCTTGGTTGCAGTTACATGAAAAGTTCTATGCATCCCAGTTTCCTAAAAAATTCTTAGTAACCTTACAGATTTCTTTATTTTCGGCGCAAAAGTGTGTCTGTTACATGAATTTTTGTTGTTGCCGTTACATAAAAAGTTTTAGAAATCCCAGTTTCCTAGAAAAACTTTATATTAGTAACTTTACAGTTTTTTTTTACAGTGTACAGTAAAGACATTTAAAAAAACGCCAGTTTTACTTAAATTTTTTTTTTCCTTTTTCCTCGCAGAGTACGATGTATACGTAAAAGGAAATTGTTACTTAAGTTAAACTACGGGCATTTATTTTGTGGCAACATCAGTCGTTTCTGTGCCAGGAGAAAAAAAATGACAAAAGCCCTTGAGGGAAAATTTTAGATAAAAATGCGATAGACATAACGTTAAAAGTCCCCCTCTTCTTAAAATTTACAAATAATGGACCGCATCAGTGGTGATGATAAGGGCAACTCAATTCCGTGTACCAACCATAAATTGGATCCAAATAAACCACAGAGTTCAGAGACAGATAGGGGGAAACATGATGGTTCGGAATGAAGCTAAAAATGTAACCTTGAAATCAATTAAAACCTTTCAAATGAAAATCAAATTTCAAATTATTTTTGCTTAAAAGGCGCAAAGACCAACTTAGTGAAAAAGATTCCATGCCGGGAATCGAACCCGGGCCATCAGTATAGCGCACTGACGTTCTACCGCTAAACCACATGGAACGATACCCAGCCTGGAACTTCTCACTATTACAAGTTGGCAAGGCTACAAACGCAGCACAAGATGGAATATTTTCCGTGAGCCACCAACATGGGGCAAACACAGACACTTAATTAAATCCAGCATCGAATGAATCTATATTAATATTTGGAAATTTTTCCAGAGAGAAACATTCGCCTTGAATACAATATTTCAAATGAAAATCAAATTTCAAATTATTTTTGCTTAAAAGGCGCAAAGACCAACTTAGTGAAAAAGATTCCATGCCGGGAATTGAACCCGGGCCATCAGTATAGCGCACTGACGTTCTACCGCTAAACCACATGGAACGATACCCAGCCTGGAACTTCTCACTATTACAAGTTGGCAAGGCTACAAACGCAGCACAAGATGGAATATTTTCCGTGAGCCACCAACATGGGGCAAACACAGACACTTAATTAAATCCAGCATCGAACGAATCTATATTAATATTTGGAAATTTTTCCAGAGAGAAACATTCGCCTTGAATACAATATTTCAAATGAAAATCAAATTTCAAATTATTTTTGCTTAAAAGGCGCAAAGACCAACTTAGTGAAAAAGATTCCATGCCGGGAATCGAACCCGGACCATCAGTATAGCGCACTGACGTTCTACCGCTAAACCACATGGAACGATACCCAGCCTGGAACTTCTCACTATTACAAGTTGGCAAGGCTACAAACGCAGCACAAGATGGAATATTTTCCGTGAGCCACCAACATGGGGCAAACACAGACACTTAATTAAATCCAGCATCGAATGAATCTATATTAATATCTATATTAATATAGATAAACACTTGAATAATAATCTATATTAATTAAGTGTCTGTGTTTGCCCCATGTTGGTGGCTCACGGAAAATATTCCATCTTGTGCTGCGTTTGTAGCCGTGCCAACTTGTAATAGTGAGAAGTTCCAGGCTGGGTATCGTTCCATGTGGTTTAGCGGTAGAACGTCAGTGCGCTATACTGATGGCCCGGGTTCGATTCCCGGCATGGAATCTTTTTCACTAAGTTGGTCTTTGCGCCTTTTAAGCAAAAATAATTTGAAATTTGATTTTCATTTGAAATATTGTATTCAAGGCGAATGTTTCTCTCTGGAAAAATTTCCAAATATTAATATAGATTCATTCGATGCTGGATTTAATTAAGTGTCTGTGTTTGCCCCATGTTGGTGGTTCACGGAAAATATTTCATCTTGTGCTGCGTTTGTAGCCTTGCCAACTTGTAATAGTGAGAAGTTCCAGGCTGGGTATCGTTCCATGTGGTTTAGCGGTAGAACGTCAGTGCGCTATACTGATGGCCCGGGTTCGATTCGCGGCATGGAATCTTTTTCACTAAGTTGGTCTTTGCGCCTTTTAAGTAAAAATAATTTGAAATTTGATTTTCATTGAAATATTGTATTCAAGGCGAATGTTTCTCTCTGGAAAAATTTCCAAATATTAATATCAATTAAAACCTGTCACAAGTCGATCCAAACAATTGCGGGTAGGTTTGAAAACCTCTCCCAATCCAAATAATTCAACCCTGGTTAAACGGGCTGGTCTTGTTTGGGCCGAATGATTTGAGCGATATCTGGCTTTATATTGCAAGCCGTTTTGACGAATAGTGCATCTCTTGTACGCTCTGAACTTTCTGGGGGTTTTTTTGATCCAATTTGCGGTTCATACGCCGAGTTCAGTTGCTTGTGACGTCACACTGATGGGATCCATTATTTTTTATTTCATGTTGATACAAAAGAAATTGCCTCTAAACAATACATATATTACGCAGCGAAAATATCCGTGTGTAACACTGACGTCATATTGACGATGTAATCGGCAAAATAAATTTCACTTATTTGAGAATTTATTAACTTCTGAACGTCGGAAAAATTCGATTTTTACGCCATCTTAAAACAACAGAAACAGTTCAGAATTGGTTTCTAGGTAATATTTCTTAACGAAATTAAAACTTCATCTATAAATAAATAAAAGAAAACAAAAATAAATCACAAAGTTAGCACTTTTTTAATCGAACTACGCGCTCATCTGTATTTAACTTATAGTCACACTTAAAAATCAGCATTGGTAAAATTTATTTATTTTTTTTGACGTCATATTCACATATTTTATGTATTTACTCATATTAATGTTCCTTGTATTACTTTTACTTCCACTATGACGCCATATTCATCTTATTTTTAATTCTTTAAAAAAAACATTTTAATTCCACATTTCACGTGGAATTCTTTCAACTGAAAATTAATTGCTGGAGACAAAAATTTATCACGCAACAATAAGAATAATGTTAAATTTTATGTGAAAATGTCCATTGATTCTCAATGAAAATAGCGAAATTTGTAATTATTAAGAAAAATATTTGAATAATTTAAATAAAACATAGCCTGTACTACTTTCTGGATTATAATCCACCCATAGGCAAAGGCATTTTATCATCCGTTTTCCGTCTTATATGAGACAAATGTTTTTTCACTTTAAATTTATAATATTATTAAAATTAACAAAGAATAAAAATGAGTGGCAGCAGGGACAAAAAGGTGGGAAGAAAAAATCAAAAAGTTATGATCCCCATAGGCTTTTCTATGTTAAATTAACATTGAGAAGTGACACTGGAAATAAATAAGTATTGCGCTGCCGCGCAATACTTATATATATATATATATATATATATATATATATATATATATATATATATATATATATTTTATCGCTACCCTTGTGCTAGTTTGAGATAGCCTAATGATAAACTACTGTATAGTTTCATGTTTACATAACTAAATTTATTTCATTGCTTGTCTCGATGCTATAAACTATTTATTTTATTACGATATTCACTAAGTTTTATATTTTCTATATTAAATATTTTATACATTCGTTTAGTATGAAGTTTGTTTGTTTTTAATTATCGCTCTAAAAGAATTATGCAGGGCAGTTTTATGAAATAAAATGTATTTCTAAAAATATTTTTTTATTTCTTATTTTGATGAGATTGAATGATTTTGTTTAATTGACAATTTTTCTGCATCTCAGCTTTCTTTCTTTTTAATTAAATTTTAAAACATAAGATGGCTAAGTATTCTCCAGATGATTATTTTATTAATAAAACAGACACATTCTACATGTTGAAAAACATTTCTGAAATACATGCATATTTTTAATTTATCAATATGCAACTAACCTATTTTCTTTATGTTCACTATAAAATGTGTTTTCATTGCACACACACACAAAAAAAAAAAAAAAAAATCTTGAAAATGTGTTTATTGGAGTTTTTTAGTTTTTTTTAAATATCTAATATTGCACTTTACTAAAACATTTAATATGCATACACGAATCTTCCAATTTCTTTCAAGTTAAATAAACATATTGTGAATCAAAAATTTTACTTGAATAAAATTAAAACAAAATACATTTTATAAATATTGTGTTGATTTAAGCTTATAAACTACGTGCAAAATAAAATCTAGTTTGTATGTATATTTATAAATCCTTAGAATGTACTAAACTTTTTATCTTAAACATATATCTAAAAACTGTCCATTTAATTAAAACATCTTTTGTTGTTGTTGTTTTTCAGAATCTTAACTTTATGCTCTTCAGAAGTTAGTTACAATGGTCTTCAATCTACTCCGTGAACCTGTTGTGGACAAAAATGTGTCACAGAGTGCATGGTGTGAATTTTTAATAGTCACCATTTTTCAGTGACACTTCTCCGGACAAATTATCTGCATATTGATGAAAGCCGAAACTTGATGTTTTGCTTTTTCTTCTGACTTAATTCTTCATGGTTATGCGACTAGCACCTCAGGTATGACTTCAGATGTTAATATTATTTTTGGTACAGATGTCATATTCGCCCCATATTGGCGCGATTTTTTTCGGTTGCCAATTTGGCGAAAACATCAACAGCATAAACAACATAATCCGGGTTACCACATCAAACAAAATAACGACACTTTGACGCAAGTCAAGTATCTGTTGCCTATATGATATTGGCGACAGAAAAAAATCGCGCCAATATGGGGCGAATATGACATCTGTTCCTTATTTTTTTATTATAAATACTTACAAATGAAAAAAATCTTAAAAATTTCAATGTTACTTCAAGTACTATGCCAGTGATCTTATTAAGCCAGGTTAATTATTAAAAATTGCTATGTTAACCTGGTATTTTTATATTAATGCATAAGGATCTAGTTCTAAAAGAAACAAAAAAGCTTGGTGAAATTCTGTGTGTTAGTATTATTTTGATTAATTTTTTTTAGCAGATGATTCATTCATAAATATTTATTTATATAATAACTGCATTTTTTTATAACTTAAAAAATTAATTGAAATTCACCCCCCCCCCCCATTTTCTTTAAGAAATGGTAAATCTTTCAGAATTCATTATTGCTAATTTTAATTTTATATTTAAAAAAATTTGCATCTTTATAAAAGTAATATAATTGTCTATAAAAACAGACATTGCATTTTTCCATATGCTGAATTATAGAAAATTAAATTGCCTAAATTAAATAAAATCCCCAAGTATTGCATTGGTAAAACTGATTTGATTTTATTAATAGACTTTAAAGGTTAAGATTTATACGTATTCTATTATGTAAGATTGTCTGGAAAAAGTTTTTCGCAGAAAATAAATATAAATTTAGGAGTTAATGCAAGTGCAAGTTTTTTTGTTGTTTTTTTTTTTCAGAATCTTAACTTTATGCTCTTCAGAAGTTAGTTACAATGGTCTTCAATCTACTCCGTGAACCTGTTGTGGCCAAAAAGGTGTCACAGAGTGCATGGTGTAAATTTTTAACATCACTATTCCTCAGTGACACTTCTCCGGACAAATTATCTGCATATTTATGAAAGCCAAACTCGATGTTTTACTTTTACTTCTGACTTAATTCTTCATGGTTATACGACTCTCACCTCAGGTATGACTTCAGATGTTAATATTATTTTTTGATTATAAATACTTACAAATGAAAAATCTTAAATTTTGTTAAGACTTACAGATAAAATAAACAACCGTCTCGGGAACAGTAGAGTGACATTGATTACCAGTTATATTAGAACAAAAATACTGTTTAAAGTATTTGCTTGAATAAATATGTAGATTATTCAGCATCCCATGCCTTATCTATTTATAAAAAAAATGTTTAAAATTAATCTTTTTTTTTTTTTTTTGCTAAATACAGAGTAAAATTACACACCGTTTTAAGAATTGCTCTTATACCGGGTGCCCTAAAAAGGACTGACTGATTTTAAAATTCAATAACTTGCAAACGGTGACAGATATTTAAAACATTCTTGCAGGAGGGTTATGCATGAGGTCAAAAGTTTTTTTTTACAGTGATTTTCGATTTTAGTTTGAATTACAAACAATAGATGGCGCTGCGATCAATAGACGCTAAATTCAGGCTCGATTTTTGGTACTTCGCGACCCATTCAATACATTTTCATCTCCCTTTTCTGCATGGAAGAAGAGAAATGCCAAAAAATCGAGACTGTATTTAGCTCCTATTGCTTAAAGCGCCATCTATTGTTTGTAATTCGAACTAAAATCAAAAATCGCTGTAAAAAAACTTTTGACCTTATGCATAACCCTCCTTCAAGAATTTTTTAAATATCTGTCACCGTTTGCAAGTTATTGAATTTTAAAATCAGTCAGTCTTTTTTAGGACACCCGGTATATTTTCCATGTTTAATACTATTATTATATTCCATGATTGTAATATTGTCCAATTTACAAAAGCTATTAAAATTCAGTGTAGAAAGAACCCCCCACCTCCCGAAAAACCAGTATTAGCAAAGTTACTTCAAGTACTATGCCAGTGATCTTATTAAGTCAGGTTAATTATTAAAAATTGCTATGTTAACCTCGTATTTTTATATTAACGCATAAGTGTCTAGTTCTAAAAGAAACAAAAAAGCTTGGTGAAATTCTGTGTGTTAGTATTATTTTGATTAATTTTTTTGCAGATGATTCATTCAAAAATATTTATTTATATAACTGCAATTTTTTATAATTCAAAAAATTAATTGAAATTCTCTTCTCCACCCCATTTTTTTAAAGAAATGGTAAATCTTTCAGAATTCATTATTGCTAATTTTAATTTTATATTTTAAAAATTTTGCATTTTTATAAAAGTAATATAATTGTCTATAGAAACAGACAACGTATTTTTCCATATGCGGAATTATAGAAAATTAAATTGCCTAAATTAAATAAAATCCCCAAGTATTGCATTGGTAAAACTGATTTGATTTTATTAATAGACTTTAAAGGTTAAGATTTATACGTATTCTATTATGTAAGATTGTAAATGTCTGGGTATAAAAAAAAAAATCTCCTCAGAAAATAAATATAAATTTCGGATATTGATGCAGGTGCAAGGTTTTTCTCTTGAAGCCCATTTTCTGAAAATAAAAATTATTCTTATGAAATACAGTAGACTTCCTCAAATCCGCACAGCTTGAGACCAGAGATTGTGCAAATTTTAGAATTTTGCAGATTTCTAATCATTGCTTTGCTTATATTTTTTAAACTGTAATTTAAATGTAATCATGCACTGAAAATTATAATGAATGCTTGATATATCGTAAAATATTAAAATAATTAAGTAAAATAATAAACTAAGATCAGGATAGAATGTAAGATAATTTTAAAAATTATTAAAAACAAAGGTCATGTAAATAATACTAAATAACTGAAAGTTTCATTGTTTACATCTGTGATGTGCGGATTTGAGAGTCTACTGTATGACATTTTGTAATGAAAGATGAAATTCAGTTACTCAAATTCGAATAGACATTTTATAACCTAACAATCGCAAAAAAGTATTTTTTATGGAATGAAATTTTGTGAAGGTGACCCGTTATATTAAGAGGAATTTCACGAAAAGGATTTCTTTATTAAATGGATTTTTGTGAAGTGGCCATAAATTTTGCTTAGATTGATCCCCTAATATTACAAATAATCTTTTGAAATGTTTGTATGTACTGCATTTATTTTAGTTAAAAATTTATTTTTAGATCATCATTAAAATAATACAACTTATTTAAAGTCGTTTTTAAAGGGGAAAAAAATACCATGTACATTTTAAATAGGATTTTGATCAAAAACTCCCCCCTCTCTAAAAAAGATGACTTTTAAGAATAGTAAGTTAATTACACATACAGTAAACTCTGTCTAAGGCGAAATCGGTCGGGACTGAGAAAACTTTCCGTGGTAGACAATATTCCGGCTTATGCAAAAGAGCGTGATTTATTGGAATGAAGCATACGTCAGTCGAATAGCGTTTTGTGTTTTCGATAAAAGATTGGATCTTGAGTTATAATGAATTATGATCTTTCATTCGATCTTTCATCACGATCTTTCATTGATTGTCCTGGCTCAAAAATCTGTCCAAAACTGAAACTCTGGAAGATCCTTTGTCTTTATAAATAAATGAGAAACGCCATTCAATTTCTTAGTACCGCTGTAATACCGACAAATTTGAAGTTTACACACACAAAAAAACAAAATAATAATAATAACTTCGGGAATGAGATAGAAAGCCATCACTTTTAATTTGAGTACAACCTTAAAGCATAATATATTGTAGGCAATACATATTTTCATAAATGTGCACTCAACTAGTAATAATAACTTTTAAATGCATATTTATATAGGAAAAAATGACATAAGTAAGAATTCCTTAAAATTTAAACAGTTTCTGTTCCTTTGAATTAACTTTTTTAAAGTATTGCGGAATTTAATTTTTACACTCGACATTGAGTATTTGATGTATATACACTGGCGGAAAAAAAATCCCAACACAAAGAAAGACTTGTGTTAGATAAATGAAATTTGGTAGGCGTGTTTATACATATGAAAGATGACATCGATTGAAATTGCGCGCTTCGCGCATAAGTGTGGCGCTAGTAGCGCCATTCAGAACTTGCAGATCAGGTTACTTTAAATGCGTGCTGTAAAGTTCGTAGGCGTTATTTAGCTTCGAAATATGGCGTATTGAGTTGATGTTAGCCAAGAATGTCTTTAACGAGACGAAGAAGCCACTGTCAACATCTCATCGAGTTGGAACGAGGTCGCATATTTGGGCTACGAGAAGCTGGATTTTCTTTCCGCGATATTGCAGAAAGACTTGGCTGGAATTTATCCACTATGCATGATTGTTGGAAGCAGTGGTCAAGGGATGGTACTAGCTCAAGAAGACCAGGTTCCAGGCGGCCACGTGGCACTCCTGAGAGGGAAGATCGCCGTATTCGGCGTACGACTGTGGCGCATCGTACTTCGTCTGCGGCAGAAATTCGAGCTGCAGTTGGTACCACAGTGACACAACGAACTGTTAGGAATCGGTTACTTCAAGGACAGCTCCGAGCCAGGCGCTCTGTAGCGTGCATTCTACTGACTCCAAGCCATTGCCGTTTGCGACGCCCTTGGTGTCAGGCCAGAGCTCATTGGAGGACGGAGTGGAGATCTGTTGTGTTTTCTGATGGAAAAGAAATACAACAGATCTCCACTCCACCCACCAATGAGCTCTGGCTTGACACGAATCGCGTCGCAACCGGCAATGGTTTCGAGTCAGTAGAATGCACGCTACAGGGCGCCTGGCTCGGAGCTGTCCTTGAAGTAATCGATTTCTAACAGTTCGTTGTGTCACTGTGGTACCAACTGCAGCTCGAATTTCTGCCGCAGACGCAGTACGATGCGTCACAGTCGTACGCCGAATACGCCGATCTTCCCTCTCAGGAGTGCCACGTGGCCGCCTGGAACCTGGTCTTCTTGAGGTAGTACCATCCCTTGACCACTGCTTCCAACAATCATGCACAGTGGATAAATTCCAACCAAGTCTTTCTGCAATATCGCGGAAAGAAAATCCAGCCTCTCGTAGCCCGAATATGCGACCTCGTTCCAACTCGGTGAGCTGTTGACAGTGGCTTCTTCGTCTCGTTAAAGACATTCTTGGCTAACATCAACTCAATACGCCACATTTCGAAGCTAAATAACACCTACGAACTTTACAGTACGCATTTAAAGTAAACCTGATCTGCAAGTTCTGAGTGGCGCTGCTAGCGCCACACTTATGCGCAAAGCGCGAAATTTCAATCGATGTCATCTTTCATATGTATAAACACGCCTACCAAATTTCGTTTATCTAACACAAGTCTTTCTTGGTGTTGGGATTTTTTTTCCGCCAGTGTATATCAGTTTTAAAGTTTCATAAACGAAACGCCTTTCATTTTTAAAATATCCTATTTTCCGCCTTATGCAAAATTTTGGTTTCGGTGGGACCTTAAAACCCTTTCCGTTTCCGCGTTAGGCAGATTCCGGCTTATGCAGCAAGAATTAATGTTATTTTCTATGGGTTCGCCTAGACTTTAAAAATTTTTCGCGGTAGCCAGATTTCCGGCTTACACAAAGTTTGCCTTAGACAGAATTTACTGTATAAGCATATATAGCAGAAAGTACTCTCTCTCTTGCATGCAAGATTTTGGGGAAGATGTGCTTGTGGTCCACAGCTGAGTCTGTTTTTTAAAATGGAGAACATAAAAATGAAATAAGCTAAATTAAGATTTTTTTAACAGAATTCTTTTTGAAAGAACATATTTTTAAACATATCACCATTATAAGCAATACAGGAATTTAACAAATAAGCAATAATAAACATTCAAAATTGTCTTCCATCAAGAGTTCAGGGAGCAATTTCACCCTCCCCCTGGCGAAAATTCTTAGATTCCTTTTATTTTTTAATTATTCTAATTAGTCTTAATTTTTCTAAATTTTATCATATTTTTAAGTAATCAAGGATAAAACAAAATTAGGTAATTAAAATTCAAAAGCCAGTGAGGTGTACTGGCTCTCCACTGCCCCCCCTTCCCCTAATGTGAAATCTTGTGTAGTATGCCCATGTTTGTATAAAAATTTTATTCCTAAATATCTTGTAGCCATGGCCAAAATCTTTTGCTTGAAAATTTTAAACATGTACTCAAATAATTAAAAATGAACATCTTAAAAATATATATTTCAAGAAATAAAACTTAAAAAGAGCCTGTAAATAATAACAGTTTTTGTTTCCATTAATTATGTTAAAAAAATAAACAAAATGTTTTACTTTTAAACTATTTGTAATTCAGAAATCACTGGAATTTGTAAAATTTGCGCAACTTTCCCTGTGTTTTCTTTTTTTACATGCTTTTCCCCCCATTTTCAATGATAATAATGAACAGAATAGTAGCAAAATTCAATTTCAAAAAGCGCACAGAACGAAGAACGGGAAATAATGCGCATGATTGATTGATCTGCAGCGAAGCGATTCTGTGTGCTGATTGTTTTATCGTTTGTGTAATCGGTATCATGTTCCGAAGATTGCCGAAGCTTCTGTTTTTAAAGGCTATCTATTTTCTGACCAATGAGAACGATCCATAGGCGTTTATGTAAGATAGCCTTTATAAACAGAGGTAATTTTTCACGATTTTTTTGACAGTGTAGAACAAAGATAAGGAAAGCCGAAGCTTGTTTAGGAAGACAGGTCTGAATAGCGTTTTAAGAATCCTTAAATGTAAGTTAAGAATCGCTATTTAGTGATTCTCAAGGCCCGGACATCTGAATGCCTGCCTAAATGTTTTATTTCCTCCCAGCAGGTCCTCCCTTAACATGAAGGTAGTTTTGTTAATTGAGGAATTATAATTTGTGATTACCTTTCAAAAGCTAACTATAAAAGCTGTAGAAATTAAACTTGTGATTTTTCACTCTGTACCGGCCATCCGTAACTCAGTGTTTACTCTGAATGTTCCAATCTCCATTGTGAAATTTAAGTTAGGGTGCCTCTATATGATGACGAAGAGTGGTGATATGCGGGGTTCAAAATTTCATTGGTCGAAGCGATATTGAACAAAAACTTTTGTCTGACTGACGTCACACCCTAGCATCCAGTTTGGCAACCTCGTGAATGTTTTTTGTTTGCCTCCCAAATTTCCTGGGCTTCTCCACTTTCATTGGTTGAGAGCTAAAAGATCAGGGATTTTGAGTGGTTGACGGAAAATTGGTGGGCATGTGGTCACGTGGTTGAAAATAATAACAAAGTGGAGCTAAAACTAAACAAAGATTTCTTATGTTATTGGGACTTAAAAAGGCTTACAGGTGGCGCTAATCGGAGATGTCGATATTGGAAAATTGTAATTTTAACAAATGGTAAAGTTCTATTAATATAAATTCGTTAGGAAATTTTAGATATTTAAATTCGGATAATTTTTCTCTTTTCAAATAACACAAAACACTAATGTCACGAAATCTGAAATTGTGCAAGAAAATAATCATTCTTGAAGCGAGATCTACGTTTTTCTTCACCGAGAGCACATTTAAGCAAAATTTTCTAATGCGACAGTTTTGCAAGTCATGGCGTTGCGAAATCAGGTTGAATCGTGATGCGTAAAAATTAGTCAAGAGCGAGGAAAATAATCACTGCCAGTTAACTGATTCCCGCGGATCCAGTTACATTCGAAAGAAGTAAGCAAAAATTTTAAAGCAACGCATTTGAATAGTTAAAATCGTGTTTTAAAGTTATATCCTTTGTTTTGATCGTTATTATCAACCAAAACAAAAATGAAAATTACTGTTACGACACTGACAGACATAATTGTCACAATTGACGTAAGTCCTGACATGGAATTAGAAAATTTTAAAGCTCTATGTGAATGTGAAGTTGGTTTAGCAGCAATCGAGATGGTTATAACTCATGAAGGCCGTCCACTTTTAGATAACAAGAAAGATCTAAATACATATGGGATCAAAGAAGGTGATGTACTACTTATTCAACAGATGCTTCCTACTCCTGCCAGCCAGACTCCGAATTTAGGAATCGATTTTAGTACAATAAAGTTACCCAATATGCCTCAAATTTCCAATATTCCACAAATGGCCAATATGTCTCAAAGTATACCTCAGAGTCAGAGTAGCACGGCAGTTGGTTCTCCAACAACATCGTCCCGTGCTGATGAAATTGAACGTCTTAGACAGTCACTGTTAAAAAATCCTGATCAAGTAACATTGTTGAAGCAGAATAATCCAAGACTTGCTGAGGCTTTCTTATCAGGAGACAAAGAGGTTTTCGCAGAAGTTTTAAATTCACAACTAGCTGAAAAATCCGAAAGAGAACGTAAAAGAATTCAAATGATGAATGCAGATCCGTTTGACCCAGAAGCTCAGCGCCTTATTGCTGAAGAAATTCGTCAAGATAATGTGAATTCTAATATGGAAGCAGCTATTGAGTACCACCCTGAAAGCTTTGGCCAGGTTACTATGCTATACATCAATTGTAAAGTAAATGGTCATCCAGTTAGAGCTTTTATTGACAGTGGTGCTCAAACAACAATTATGAGTCAAGCATGTGCTGAAAGATGTGGTATTATGCGTCTGGTAGATAAAAGATGGGCTGGCTATGCTAAAGGTGTAGGCATTCAAAAAATAATTGGGCGTGTTCATCTGGGACACATTCAGATCAATGATGTGTTTTTACAGTCCTCTTTCTCAATTTTAGAAGATCAAGTTATGGATATGTTGTTAGGTTTAGATATGTTAAAACGTCACCAGTGTTGTATTGATTTGAAGAGAAATATTTTAGTTATTGGTACAACAGGTACTGAAACACCATTTTTAACTGAAAGTGAGTTACCTAAGCACATTGGCAATTTAGATGCACTAGATATTATGCCTGATATGCCAGGTGCCAATTAAATCAAAAGTAAAACTCAGCTAATTCAAATTATTCATTTTATACAAAATGTTTTTTGTGAGTATTGAATGCTCAAAACTTTGTGAAATGTTTGCTATTGCTTGATCATATTGTGTTTTCTAATCATTTTTTTATTCTGTTTATTATATAGTTAAATTATTTTTTTTTTTTTAGTTTTCATATTACTAGTTTTATGATTTTAACTTTTATTAAGATCTGACTGGGTATTTTTTAAATTGAAGTGCTGTTATTGCTCTTAAAAAATTTGAACACTGTTTTTCTTTCTTGTAATATATATATATGCATTAAATTTCTTTATACTTTTAATTGTATGCAATCATTTTTTAACATTAATGTTCCAGGAAGAATTATTTTCACCTGTAAATGGTATGTAAAATTTAAAAATGAAACAACTTTGTTTCGTGCAATTTTAATGAATGAGCATTTAAACAAACTAATTGTGATATTACAATTAATATCTGTTTTTTTTTTTTTATTAATAAAATATATTGTAAATTACAAATTCAGTTTTGAACCAGCAATTTTTTCTTTGTACTGATAACATGCTTTGCTTATGTGGGTTAGTGTAATATTGTATGATAGTAGCATTGGTGATTCATCCAGTGTTGTTGAGGTCACAGATAAACTTTGGTACTGCAGATCAATACAAAATACTAGGGCGCTGAAATAAAAAACATTGAAAAATATCCCTTTAAGCTTTTGTTCATATTTGTTTATTAATTTCTCCAATTACTTTGGATTCACAATTTTTAAAAAAGGGTTTTCAGCACAGATGTCATATACGTCCCATATTGGCGCGATTTTTTTCTGATGCCAATTCGGCGAAAACATCAATGGCATAAACAACAACATCCGTGTTACCATATCAAGCAAAATAACGACACTTTGGCGCTAAGTACCCGCTGCTTGTATGACATTGACGTCAGAAAAAAATCGCGCCAATATGACATTTGTGCCGTTTTTTTCTCCTCTTTCATTATTATTTTTGGTACTACTTGATTATCCTGTCAGCCAAAAATCTATCTCCAAACTATAAGATTAAATGCCAACAATGGATGATTGTAAGTTTTGACACTTGACATTAAACATGTTACAAGTATTTGATACATCATAAAGTGATTTTTATTTGGAATTTTCTTAATGTTTTACTAATTTATTTTGTCTTTTGTTATTTAAAATGAAAATTATGGTAATTTGTATAATTTGGCGAATAGATTGACGATTTGTATAATTTGGCAAAATTGGTCGATGGGATAATCAAGTAGTACCTTATTTTTTAACAAGAATTAATTAGTTCTAAGATATTGTAATAAAATAATTAATAACCCCAATAATCGTGTTAAGTATCTTATTGCATTTTAATCGTACTATAATCAGGCATGTGAAATTTTCAGAAAATCTTACCAGCCAACAAGATAACAACATACAGTTGAAAATTGTTATTACAAAATTTACACAACTCTGCAAAAATAATTCATTAAGGAATTTTGCATCATAGCCACTGGCCGATAAGTTGATTTTTTTTTTTTTTTAAGTAGCTAGTTACTGCCTAGTAAAAATATTTTAATTTATATTGTTTTGAATAAACTTGAGATACTAATTTTCAATCTATTTTAAAATAAGTTGACAGCAAAATTATACACAACATGGTTATATAGCTAACTACATGGTTATGGTTATGTTGACCTGATTTTTCAAAAGGAAGTCCACAATAGTATTGTTTAACTTATAAGTCAAATAAGTAAATATATGTATTCCTTTTCCTACACAGAAGATGAAAGTGCTGTTAGAGATGACTATTTTTCATAATTCTAATAAAAGTTTTATTTCATTTCGTATCGGGTTCAGGTTACTTTCTGGTTCGCTTTGGATAGACTTAAAATATAAATTTCAGAACCCTATCCGAACACGGATGGACAGAGGTTAAATTGAAACATCTATTTTTGTCTGAGATAGATTCCTTCATTGGGTTGGGTAGTCTGATCGACACAGGGTTCAGGTTGAGTTGGATTTAATTTACAAAAAACAATTAAAAAAAAAAAACTTTCAAAACTCACTTTTAATTTAATTATTGTACAATAGTGTTGTCTATGAGCTGAAGAAGTAAGTAAATGAATAAATTTAATGGCTGATGTAGAAAAATATCGCATTCTGCCCTTTTGCCTTATATTTATTCATTAACATGTCAGTAAACTGAAAAATAACTAAATATTTATTAATGTATAGAGTTAAAAAATAAAATAATAATTCAGTTCATAAACTTAAAATTAAGCATAATTAATTTTATTTTTTATTTCACTTCAACAAAGTCAGATAGTAATATAGACGAACACGCAAACGCCGTTCGCAGAAAATTTTCAAAGTTTGCAGACAGTTTTGATGTTTTTTTTTTACAAATTTCTTTATTTAAAAAAAAAATAATAAGACTCCGGATGGAGAATCGATGCAATGCACGTCGCATACTCTTGAGAAGGTCTGCAGGCTATTTTCAACTGGAGAGAAAAAAAAGTTTTTAAAATTTTTAAGAAAGAGTTATTAAGGAATGGTTTGTCTCAAAAACAGTAGATAAACTGATGAGTAAGAGTTCATCTCTTCCATTCATGGACTAATAACTTTTTATTTTAACATTCATTTATTCATATTTCAGTTATTTTATCGATTAATAAAATAATAGTTTTGTTGAGCAATCATACATTGATATCTTTATATTAATTAATGATTAAGATATTTCACATTTTAATAAATATATATATTTTTTAATTTTTCATTAGTTTTTCTTTCATTCATTAGTTGTCTGTATTAAGCATACCATTCAATACTACATTTTTTGTCTGAGTTTTAACCCTCTCACTGACAAGCCCGTGTTAATACGTTCACTAAGCTCCAGGTTTCACTGCAATACAAGCAATATTTAAAGTAATACAATTCTATTGATTTAATGTATTTTTAATACATTGAACAATGATTAATACTTTCAAGGATTGCATTCATATTCTTTATTAATTTTTTTTATTAAATGTTCAAAGAATCATTTTTTTTTAAGCATTTAAAACAAAATGCAGTAAAAACAACATTACAATTTTGCCCTTTTCCAAGACAGTCGGAGGGTTAATAATACAGCGTTCGAAATCCTTGGCGGTCCGCTGGTCCGAGACCACCAAAAATTCAATCTGACCACTAATTTGAAAAATTTAATGGTCCGCAGGACCAGTAACTTCCCCTACCCCCCTCTCTGAAAGGTAAACATAAACTTTCCTGTCCCTGAGAAAACTGCAATCAAACAAAAATCACATAATTTTATTTAAAACAATAAATTTTAAAAAATAGCATTAAACCTTAGTCAGTTGAAATAGATAATCTGAAATGAAATATTTAATTAATAATTTTATTGTTTTTCTTTATGTATTGTTTAATTTTTATCAAATTATTATTTTATATTTTATTATGATGAAAATTTTGGATAACTGCAAAGGAAGTTTTACCCTAGGAAGGGAGAGGGTCACTCAAAGGGTTAAAGGGACTTAATAGAATTTTATGTAGCAGGCTAGTGATGATTACTGCGGACCAGTAAATTCTTATGCTTACTGGTCCTTGGTACCAGTGACTTTTTTATATGAATTCTACCGCTGTAATACTTGTAAATAAATATTTTTCTTTTAATGGTGTTGCTTAGTGGCACTCCACTTGCATATAACTTTTCATTTTTGCTGTTAGCAGTGATATAGGACTCGGGGTGGGGCATTTTTTTGCAGAAAATGTTTAAGAAATTATTTGAGTTCGCAGACAGTTTTACATTTTATCTAAGTCTGCACTTCAAATTGTCCAACAAAAAAACAAAAAGTTTGGAGTCTGAGCCGGCATATTTTTAGCGACTCTGACTCTTTTCACTGAAAAATCACATCGGCTCCGACTCCGCAGCCCTGATATAAGTACCTTTTTTTTTAAAAAATTATTTGTCAATTAAGATCGGACAATAATAAAATAGGTATGATTAACCACTTACTAGCAGGTATGAGAATGAAAAAATCATTGAATTGTCGATGCAATGTGAAACTGAAACTGGAAACATCTAAAGTATAGGGAAGAAAGGAATGGAGAGAGATCAAATTGTAAAATCCTGCATTTGGCCGTTTCTTTCCATATTTTAATTACCGAGTGGCGAGTGATGAATGCTTATTTTCATCTTTATAACAAAGGAAAGTTTAGAGTAGAATAGAACTTGTTGCTATGTTTATATTGTTTCAATTAGGAGAGTTGCAAAATATGACTAAAAATAAAAATATAACATTTTTGGTTTTTTTTCTAAAGCTTATAATTTTTAAGACTGCCTTAATTTACTTGCCCTGTCAGAAAATCCACTCACCAGTGGCAAGTAGAATGATGTAGTTCTGAGTATAAATCTCCTGAGTATGGTAAATGTTGTGAATCCCCCCCCCTTTTTTTTTATTCATTGGAGTTATTGCTAATGGAAAAATATCTAATATGCAATAATTTCTAGTTCCTGATAAAAAACATTGTCCTGTCTTGTCCCCTCCCATACACATTATTTAATCAAGGGTTTTCGAAAAGAATATAATTTTTTTATAAATTGATTATTGAGGAAAAATAATTACAGTAAAAAATCTTTATAACACACAGCTTCTGAAATGTAAACAATGAATTTTACACTTAAGAATAGCATGCAATCCATATTGTAGAAATATTGCTACCTTCTAGAAGACTAAATTTCAAACATTATTTCATCTTTGTCTGCATAATTAAGATTTTTTTTAAAGGAAAAATTGCTATCATTTAATGGAATTTTTTTAAAAATAAGTAATACAGTGAAACCTCTAAATAATGGAAACTTATAGGGATGAGTTCCATATCCTGTGCCAGAAGATTTTTGGCGAAAAAAAATCTTGCCAAAATGCCGTTTTGGCGACATGAAAATTTTTCCAAGATTGCAGAAAAACATCATTTTTAAATCTTTATATTAATTATAAATCAATGATTTTGCACCATTTTTAAAGATAGAAAATGATATAAAAACATGGATTTATAAATTACACAAAGATTTAAAAACGAAGTTTTTGTGCCATCTTGGAAATTTTTTTCCGATACAATTACACAAATTTTAGCAGCATTCTAAATAAATGTCCTTTTTGAGATTAATACTTGTTATTGTCAGGGGGGCTCTGCCCCCCTGAACCCCCCATTCTTAAAACATTTTTGACAATAAAAAAAGAGAAAAAAACTGGCCAGAAACTTTTTATAAATTTCAACAATATTTCAAAAACTATTATTTTTAATGCAGGTAAAATCCCGCTCACAACTACCAAAAAGAAAAAAAGTATAAAAAAGATGTATAAAAATAGAAAAAATGTATAAAAATAATTTAAAGAAATAATAGAAAAGATGGAACATAGTAAACATAGAAAAAATGTATAAAAATAATTTAAAAATGCTTATACACACACACAAAAAAAACCAATAAGAATTTAATGTTTATAAAATGATCCCATTTAGGGTCTGAAACAGGGTACCAACTATTCATCTGAAAAAGCACATATGTTTAGATTTATTTAGAATGCTGCTAAAATTCGAGCAATTGCATCGGAAGAAATTTTCAAAGTGGCGCAAAAACTTCGTTTTTAAATCTTTATGTAACTTATAAATTCATGTTTTTACATCATTTTCTCTTTTTAAAAATGGTGTAAAATCATTGATTTATAAATAATATAAAGATTTAAAAATGATGTTTTTCCGCAATCTTGGAAAAATTAACGAGACTTTACTTACATCGACCAGCACAGAGAGTAATCCGAATGCGAGTGTCAGTGTGGCGTCTGAGCAAATTCTTATCTAACCGAATTCAAAATTTGCTGACTAACAGTTCCTGTGATACTAGTAAACCAATAAGCTTCAAGATCTCACGTCAACCAGTTGTCTGGTTTTAAAAAGGCATTTCCGAAAAAAGCAACCCTAAAGCCGTTCCAACGATCCGAAATCCGACGAACAAACTTAAACCAGATCGAAACATTTATCGGCAAACAAAGCGCGCCAAAAAAATCGCCAAAAATTCCGGCACAGGTTATGGGACTCTTCCCAACTTATATTTAAGAGACTAATGT
Organism: Maratus speciosus; assembly: GCA_963932465.1. Classification (NCBI taxonomy): domain Eukaryota; kingdom Metazoa; phylum Arthropoda; class Arachnida; order Araneae; family Salticidae; genus Maratus; species Maratus speciosus. The sequence continues at coordinate 49,722,933 of OZ010786.1, read as the reverse complement.
TCCGGTCCCAGTTCTTTGGTGCAGGACATGTAATGTATTTACATCTGAATAAGGGACACTTGAAATTTAGATTTCTTTTCCCATTCCCTCGTTCTCTGTTTGTCCACAGTCTTTCGGCACCTTTGCTCCAACATCTGCATAATCGATATTTCATACTTCTGTTTCTCCATTGTCCGACACAGTGCATGCACAAGCAAACTTCACAGAGCATATTGATCTTTGATTGTTTTGTCCTGCTAAGCAACCAATTTTGGTAAACGTTTGGTATGCACAGCACTGTGCGAAGAAAAAACTGCGCCCGGGGCAAAGTTTCAATTTGCCCCCTCCCCCCCTCCATTTCTCACAAAATTGAAAAGTGTAGAAACACAAATAAATTCTATTAAATACATATTTCGCGTTTATTTTGCAACTTTAAAAAGTTTAATTTTAACAACTAAATAATATAAGAGAAATTTGAGAAAATTTCCATGCATGGGGCGACTGCCTGCTTCACACGGCCCTGGGTACGCAGCGTCATTTGTGCTGGATTGCAAAGATTTCAGCAGGACAGTTTTTCTGGAGAGTTACGTGAGCAGCATAAGGTTAGACATAGTGAAGTTATTGATAAAAAGAGGAAAAGGTTATCCTTGAAGGAAAAAGTGACAGTGATTGAGGCAGAGTGAGAGTTTCCCTTAGGTTTAAAAAAGGGGCAAGGTGCTGCCAGTGGGAAAATACACTTTTTTAATTCTAAAGTGAATGTTTTGGATTCTTAAGGTCACTTTTTGGATTCTTTAAGGCACTTTTTTTTATTTTTAAATTCATTCTTTTGATTTTTAAAGCTTTTCAAAACAACATTGAGCCAGTTTTTACTACGCAAGCAAATTTTTTAATGCAAAAAGGAGAAAGGGGGCATTTCCATGAAAAAGTAGACATGAGGGATGAAATTTCAAACTTCTTTTATTATTACAAGTAATATATCAAATTAAAGGTAAAAATATGACACATATGAAATTACAGAGAACTAAGCTGTAAAACTTATTCTTTTATGGTTTATCTAGGGTCAAAGTTAGGAAAATTTCAAGTATGTAAAATAAGGTATTTTCATTCCACCAGATGCAATATTTAAAACAGCAGCATTTTCACTCTATGAGCATATATTACTACTTGTGACCTTTGTTTACCTTTTGAAACACTTAATTTTTCAAAATAATTTAAAAGACCTGATTTTTAATACAAATATATTTTTATTGTCTCTCTGTCACACCCGTCACAAAAAAGATGTTCAAGTTATTATACAAAGTTCATTTTTTCTCAAAAATACATGAAACTTTCTGAAAGTCTAATTATTGCAAATCCGAATAACTATGAAACATTAAAAAATCATTAATTTTTTATTTTGTGTAGAATTTTAGTGTGACGAAATCCTTGTGACGGGTGTTGCAACATTTTAAATTGTTTAGAAATATATTTAAATGTTTCTTAAATGAAGTGTAAGGTTGAATCACTATTGTTTCTAAACATATTAAAACAAATGTGGCTTAAAAAAAGATAAATAATAAAATATATATGTTTGAATTATTTTAGCGAATGGTGAGTTGGTAGCAATTTACTTTAACTTTTGATAGATTTTCAAGAAAATGAAAATTTATTATTAATATTCTTTACATAACTGTAACTCAATCCAGTTATTTTGAAGAAGCCGAAAATAATATGGGAGACACTGAAGCAATAATACAAGTGAGCTTTGCCAAGAACTATAGTGCTGTTTCTCAAAATGAGACCCAGAGTCCTCACTGAACTCATCCTCAAATCACCATTTTTACATGCTTTGCATTGTTGAAAGGTAATGTGATTCGCTCCTTTGTAGTAATCAATAACGAATTGCAGCATGTTAAATAAGTATGCTCTATGGGTATTTTTAAATGTCATTACTACTAGTCTGAAAACAGTTTCCCCATCTCAAAATGGTGAAATTTTTTTCTGATGGCTTGTGCAGCCCTGTTTAAAAACAAATACAGTAGACTCCCTTAAATCCGCGACCCTAAAATCCGTGAATGCCTAAAATCCGCGTATTTTTTCAGATGTAAACAATGAAATTTACAGTTAAGTTGCAGGAACAAAATTCAAGATGGCGCCGAAATCAGCGACTACCTCAGTGTTTTTTTTACTACATTTTTTGTTAATCATTCTCTTTTGGCTATTACAGCTTGTTTATTACTAAATAAATTTACATTACTTTTGATTTTGATATAAATTAGCGTATCTGTATGAAAAATTCCAGGGTTCGAAATGGAAAAATCCACGAACCGGAACGCTAATTTAAAATTATTTTTCACGAATTTTTTTTTTTTTAAATTATAGACAAATTGATTTCTAAACATACAAAACAGTATAAGAAAAGCATTCAAGACTCTAAATAACAATGAAAAAAGTTACAGTGACTGCAATAAGCTATATATACTGATAATAGCATTAACACTGTTCTCCTTGCTATCACTAGATGGCAGCATAGGACTTTTGGAATCGAATTTAATCGATTTCATTCGTAATAATTTAATATTTTCCTAAATTTTTATTAATTACTTACTTTTAAACTAATAAATTATTTTATTATTTGAATGTTTCACTTTATTGTAAGCATTCATTATAATTTCCCTTGCTTAACTACCAATGAAATTAATGTTTAAAAAATGTAAACAAATCAATGACCAGAAATCCGCAAAATTCTAAAATCCGCACAACCTCTGGTCCCAAGCTGTGCGGATTTGAGGGAGTCTACTGTATAACATTTCAAACTTGTGCTTCTTTATCAAAGATTTTAAACTAACATGCGAATGGAACTTTTGGCCACTTCTCATGGGAAAAGAGTGGTTGACGGAATTGGGGGATTGATAAAGTCAAGACTCAAGAGTGTGGGTTTTGCTTAAGTCCAGAGAAGTAATTAGTTATTTCTGCTTTGGATTTTTTTAAATGTGCACAGGAGATTGGTGTAATAAAGACAATGTGTCAGCAGAGAAAATACTGGAAACTAAACAAATACTGACAAAAGGATGGGAAGGCATCAAGTCTTATCACCACTTTAAGGTAAGTGCTGATAGTACCAACTTTTTGATTGGACAAACTACGGAATCAACACTAAGGGAGGTAAGTCACTGCTAATCGCGAATCTCCCCCCAGAAAGGTTTTGAAAGCATCAGATTTAAATATTGGAGACTATGTTGTGGTTTCCCTGGTCAGTAAGAAAAAGCGCAATAGCTTGTACCTTGTACTGCGTTAATGTCTTGAATATCAACTTCCGTAAGGAAGAAATAAGTTTAAAATACATGCAAGCCAGTAGACCACACTGGATTTGGCCAGATATAGATGACATCTCAATTGAAAACTTTTTTTCCATTGTAAAAAAAGTAGCTACCCCATCACTTATAACAAGTAGGGGACACTACAAATTTTAAACTAATAGCATACAGATGTTAGTTTTATTAAATTTTGTTTGTATATTAGCTATTGTCAAGTTTTCTGTCAATACCGATTGCTGTTTTTGTTTTGTAAATAATTTTAAAATTGTATGCTTTGCATGATGTCACACCCGTCACAACTTTGTCACGCCCGTCACAGCAGAAAAAAATTTCTTATACATTATAATAATTAAAATTTATTATGAAAATTATGCATTAAGTTTAATCTAAGTCTCTTTTATTAGAAAAAAATTGTTTTAATAATGAAACATGTAAATATTCACAGGAATTTTAACAAATGTGTATGCAAGTGAAAACTCATGTCCGGAGAGAGTCACACCCGTCACAAGATTTTAATTTTTTTTTTTTTTTAATTGAAAACTATTAAAGTTTCATCCTTGCTCAATTATTCAAGCATATGCATGGATAAACATATTTTAAATACTTTTCAGGGATTTAATGGCTAATTTATTGCCTAAAATATAGATATAACCTCTTAAAATTGTGTCTGGATGTCACACCCGTCACAATGGAAAGGCCCAAGGGCACTTTTTTCTTTGTAAGAGGCAAGAAGGATGCAAATTTTTTGAATGAGGGGCAAGAGGGGTGCTATTTTGTAAACCAAAGGGCAAGTGAGGTGCAGCATCCCCTGAAACTGCCTGGGGGAAACTCTGATTGAGGTAACTGAAAAAGAAAACTTAGTTTAAGACAATTAGGTAAGAGATTTCAAATAAATAAAAATCAAGTCAGTAACTTGGTAACAGAAAAGGATGAAATCAAACTATTATGGTAAACTAATGTCAATGCAGGGTTGAGTTTTAGCTGTCAAAAACTAGTTTTTAAACCATCAAAAACACAAATATATAAGTAAACTCGGAACAAAAAAGAAAAAATGCAGTTAATATAGCATTGCTTTTGTTTAATGATAGTGGAATGTAGTTTTAGTATACATTAAAATTGTAATCAAATATGAAGTTAAATTTTTTTTCTTTGTTTATGACTTAATTTCCAAGTTATGTGGATTTCTAGTGTGGCTCTTTTGCATACTTGGTTGAATACCTTATTTAATACAATATATATATATATATATAGCTTTTAATAGATATTTTCTCTGCAGCATCATTGTTTTTTTTATTTCATTTAGTACAAACACAGAACAATAACATTATTTTATAAATGAGAAAAGAATTAAATGTTGGGATAAATTGATTAAATTATGATAGTACATCATTTAACAATGTGTTTTATCACATTCATCAAGTTCTTTGAATGTTCATGATGTAATATACCTTTATTATAATAAAGATGCTCATTAGATACCAATTGTGATAGATTACTTTCTGCTTCTAGCCATGAAAAAATTTAAACAGTTTTATCTCTACAAAATTTAGATTAAACCTACTTAATTTTAATGATTACAAATAATTAAGGCTTTATTAACCCTTAAATGCATAGTGTAACCTAATAGTTACATGATCTTATTTTGCATTTGGCTCTTTTTATTGGTCTTTTGGTGAACTGTTACGTGTGATAACATGCATTTCAGGTGATGAAGTCTGTTTTTGTTCTGATTTTTTATCACAGGGAGGTTAACAGCTTTTTTTTAAACTGCTTGCAATGTGCTTGACTGGCGTTTTTCCTCTTATCTTTATAAGGTAGTAATCATTAATTCTGTAAACTATTAAAATCATTATAAAATTATATCGTAGAATATTTATTATTGTACAGTGTAAACACTTTAAAGTAAGTATATAATGTAAAATTATCATTTTTTGAGCAATTTTTGTTAAGTGTGTATTCGAAAAAATATTTTTCCACACTTAACAGCTCGAAATTTTCTGAGACATTTTCAGACTCATTTTTAAAAGTAAAAACATGAAACTTGCTGGGGTGATTTCTGAAGACATGTTTAACATGCCGTGTGATTTCATTTTCAGCTCAATTAATTAGAATTTGATTTTTAAACAGTTATTTTCTCAGTATGACCCTTTTTTTCATTCCCAGATCGCCCGCTTCGGAAAATTCGGTTCAAAACACCAACTTTGACAGCGTTTTTTACAGTATTTTCTGCATTTATAAAAAAATTAAGAAGCACGGCACATTATAGAGTTTCTAAATAAGAAAATTTCCCAGTTTGATGCGTTTGAGAGCAAAAATGAATTTTAAAATGAATCGGAAAATAAGCAGTTTGGATCGGAATACACCCTTAAGTAACTCAGAAGTGATATTATGTCCCACAGAAACATATAATTTTTTCTTTATTTCTCTTGTGGATAATTAACAGAAATAGACTCATGTAATTTTTTTCTAATTAAAATAAAAAATCATACATTAAAAGGTTAATTGTTCGTCTTAAAAGTTCATTAACGATAAACTAAATCTTTAAATAAGAGTTAAGTAATTTTTATTAATTTTTTTTTTTTTTTTTTTAAATCATGAAACAACCTATTTCCAATTTACCATATCGTATGCAAATAGATTTCAAGAATGTATTTGTACAGTTTATACCCTACAGTTTTAATGAATTTATGCAGTTTTATTTAGAATTTATTGATTAAAGTCTATCTAACCATGCTAAATAATTCTTTTTCTTTTTATTATTATTTTTTCAATCTTTTCTTTATTATTTTTTTTAAATAGTTTTAACCAAGGTTAAAACTGGCTTAAATCATTGTATGTCAAAAACTTGCCAACCCTGTATGAATGTAAAATCGAAAACTGTAAAGTTTCGTAAAACTGAAGTATATGAAATTGATTCATTCTTATTCCATTGGTTCTGCTCTATAAGAGCCAAAAATATCTCTATAAGTGGAGGTGTCGTACTCCAAGAGTAAGCTATAGAAATTGTCGGATGCTTTAGGGATTATGAACTTCAAAGCATCGAATGGCTGGCTTGAAAAATTAAAGTTACAGCATTAACCTTTCATTCAAGACTGTATGTGGTGAAGAAAAATGTGGATCCTAAACAAGTGGCAGGCTGGCTTGAAAAATTGCAATCAATATGTGAAGGTTATATAGCTGAAGACATATTTAATGTTGATGAATGAGAACTCTTTTTTTTTTTTTTCAGAATTTTACCGAATAAAACACTTTGTCTTAAGGGAAGGGTGAAACGTGCAGTGAGGGAAAAATTTCAAAAGAATGTCTTACTAGGCAATTTTCAGGTCCCAATAGTTACAGAAAAAGCAAAAAAAAAACTCAGGTGCTTTAAGAACATCAGTTTCAGTATTCTTACCAGTACAGTGGGAAGCAAATAAATCTTCTTTTATGACTGTGTGCATGATGTCTAATTGGTTAACTGCTTTTAACAAAAAAATGCAGAAAGAAAGAAGAAATAAATGTTCCTTTTAATGGACAATGCAACACTTTATCCTGTAGATATGAAATTGAGTAACATGAAAGTTGTCTTCTTTCCTACCAACACAACTTCAAAATTGCGGGCTTTAGATCAAAGAGTCATTAAAAGTTTTAAGTTAGTATACAGTGCTTCCTTCCGCACATTATTGCACAAAATGATTCCCCTAAAAATTGTGACCAACTTGCCAAATCAGTTAATGTGTTACAAGCAGTACTCTGGATATCGACATCTATTAACTCTATATCTGAAAATTGTGTGAAGCAATGTTTTAGAAGGGCTGGTTTTTGCATTTCAGATAATGAAGTAGCCTGTGATGAAAATGCAGGCTTTGGTGAACTTATCAATTAGACGGGTTGTGATGTTGATACAAAGGTATACACAATTGATGAGCATTTATTTAGTACCCACAGTTCAGATGGAGATCAGTGAGTTTATCCACATTGAAAGTAATGCAGAAAATTGTGAGGTTGATTCTTAAAGTGAAGAAGAAAATGGTATTGAAAATTGTGAAATAAAGAACTTTACAAATGCTTTAAAATGCACAAAGCAGTTGAATACTTTTCTGTAAAAATTGCTGTTAATGAAATCATTTGATGATTTAACTAATTGTAAATTTGACGTAATTAATTCTCTATTCCTTTTGTGTGTGATTAACGTAATTTATAGCCTTTTGTGTACATTTAAGTTTCACTTTTTTTGTTATTTTTTATATCCTTTCTGAATGGTTAATTTAAAAATAAACAAAAACCCCGAATAAGGGACACCTCTATTTAAGGGACAAAAGTTCCTGTCCTGTGGGTGCCCCTTAGTCAGAGGTTTCACTGTATAATGATTTTGATCATGTTTATAAGGTAATTTCACAATATATGAAATGATCTATGTTATGCAAAAATTTATAATCTGCACAACTTTTGGTGCTGAGGAATGCAATATAAAGATCTACTATATATTGATATTTGGCCATGTTTACAAGGTAAGTTTTAATGACATATGAAATGATTTTTGTGTTATGAAGATCTACTGTATTAGTATAGTAATGATAATTAATTGCTATAACTCATAAACTCCATTACTAAATTAACCTGAGCTTTCATTCATCTCTTAAAATGTGTGTACTGAAACCAAATATATAGGAAAAATAATGGGTCAAGTTATTGAAAAAAAAAATTGTTAAAATATTACATTTGAAATTTGTTGCTTTCAAATTAACCTTTTGGTGAAATTTCAGATTTGCCCACTGCTTGGCATGTTCTTCAAAAATTGCTAAATGGAAATAGATATTTAAAACTAACTTTTTGTAATGAGTGCATTTAAACTAAAACTACAGCAAATGTAAACAAGAATGAAAAATCGTGTGCCAGACAACAGATTATGAAACTTTCCAACACTATGAGAATATATTGTTTTTCATGCAATAAAATGAGATACAGTCAATTCTCTATAATCCCCCAAATGCCTATAATCCGCACACTGTTTCAGATGTAAACATTGATAATTCAGTTACCATTATCTTTGCAAGAGAAATTTAAAATGGCGACAATTTGATCGATGATTGGCATTCAGTTTCCCCCCCCCCCCCTTAAATTTTTGCATTTCAATGAAGTAAAACTTTATTTTTCAAATAGGAAAAAAAAGGGTAAAAAATCAGATTTTTTTTTTTTTTTTTTGGGGGGGGGGGGGGGGTGACGTTTAAGCAGTGATGGTGATATTGATCTTTAGTGGCTTCAGTTTGGATAATGCAAAACAGAAATCTGCTTAACTTTTATGTTTGCAAAATGTTGTGCTTGATTTCTTGAAGGGAGGAAATATAATTGTTTTTTTTTTTAGGGGGGTGGGGGGAGGTGATGTTTAGACAGTGATGGTGATATTGACTTTAGTGGCTTCAGTTTGGATACTGCAAAACAGAAATCTGCTTAACTTTTATGTTTGCAAAATGTTGTGCTTGATTTCTTGAAGGGAGAAAATATAATTGAATGGATGTCCTCCCAAGATGAAGCTCCAGATGCAGAAAGTTTCACAGATGGTGACATTAAAAGTACTATTCTGTTAAACTCTACTGAAAATCAGGGTAATTCTGACATAATCTGATGATGGTAAAAATGTAACTCTTGAGCAGGGTTTGGCAATCAGTTATAAATGTCTGAATTGTCTTCAGTTTTGTTACAGAAACAAGATATAATGATTATACATAGACTCCAAGAAACAAATACTAGACCAAAAGCCAAAAGTTCTCAAACAAATACAATTGTAGCTATGTTTGATAATTATAAAAATAGACAAAAGCAATTGTAAAAAAAAAAAAAAAAAAAAAAAAAAAAAAAAAAAAAAAAAAAATTAAATAATTTTTCCTTAAATACAGTAGAATCCCTCAAATCTGCACAGCTTGAGACCAGAGGTTGTGTAGATTTTAGAATTTTGCAATTTCTAGTCATTGCTTTGTTTACATTTTTAAACAGTAATTTAAATGTAATAATGCAATCAAAATTATAATGAAGCTTGCAATATAGTAAAATATTAAAATAATTAAGTAAAGTAATAAACAAAAATGATAAAAAACAATTTTAAAAATGATTAAATTATTAAAAGAAAGGTGAAGTAAATAATTACTAATGCATAATGAAAATGAGATAAATTTTCCTTGAATTACCCTATTAATTCATATCAAAATCATAAAGTAAAACTTTTTTCAGGTTTAGCCAGTCTTAACAATAAAAAAAAGTTAATAGAGAAAAAGGTGTAAATATGGGCACCCTCTTTTGTTTTTGACTTAAAGTGACTTTCATTTAAAAAAAAATACATTTTTAACCTTCAACAACAATTATAACAAGTTTGCTAAATGAGAAGATGCAAAACAATGATTAATATCAATTATTTCAATTCAAAAACGAAGATTTACTAAAAGCTTTGAAAAAAGCACCAGAAAAAATCGGGTGTAAATATGAGCCCTCTCCAAAAAAAGCCACAAAAACTAGTTTAAAATGTTTTAAAACAGGATAAAACAATACAAAATGGTAGAGAATTTATTTAATGCAAAAAAAAAAAAAAATATTTTTTCAGAAATCGAAAACATTCAAGACCCCGGGGCGGAGAATTGGTGTGATGCACCACACAGACTTTTGAGAAGGTCTGCAGACTATTTTTCAACTGGAGAAAAAAAAAAGTTTGCTAGAAATTATTTGCCATGTACCATGGTACAGTATTTTTTGGAAGAAGCGTCGTGGCGCATACGAGTTAAAACTTTAAAATATTGTAAGTGCGGCGCTTATGCCAGAACGGCAGGTACGATGCTTTTTTCTCTCTCCTGCCAGGGCGGTAGCAGAAACAGTGCAGCACATAAGCGGGTGTGGCAGATTATTTTAGGATTTGCAGATTAATTTAACAGATTAAAAATAAATTTTGTGTTAAAAAATAAATGTTAAATGTTTTCTTTTAAATAAAGTTTATTTGGTTGGAAATTTTAGCGATTATTTATGCGCTTGTTTAGCGTTTTTCTGCGATTTGAGGCGATTTTTTTTACATTCGAAAGGGAAATTCGGTTTTAATATCTTAGTATATGTTATCCTCTTTTCAATAAAGTCTAATTCAGAAAACTGGAGGGGGGGGGGGGTGTGGGGAGTGAGTCACAATATTAAGGAATGGTTTGTTTCAAAAACAGTAGATAAACTGATGAGTAAGAGTTCATCTCTTCCCTTCATGGACTAATAACTTTTTATTTTAACATTCATTTATTCATATTTCAGTTATTTTATAGATTAATAGTAATACAATATAACAGTTTTGTTGAACAATCATAAATTGATACTTTATATAAGTTAATGATTAAAATATTTCACATTTTAATAAATATATATATATTTTTAATTTTCACTAGTTTTTCTTTCATTCATTAGTTGTCTGTATTAAGTATACCATTCTATACTACATTTCTTGACTGTGTTTTAATAATGCTTGTAAATTAATATTTTTCTTTTAGTGGTGTTGCTTAGTGGTCACTCCACTCGCATATAACTTTTCATTTTTGCTGTTAGCGGCGATATAGGACTCGGGAGGGGCGCAGCATTTTTTTTTTTTTTTCTTTTTTGCTAAGTCTGTTAATATATATAATAAATATTGCAGTTTGTTGCATAATTTTATCTAATCAATTTACAAATTCGATTTACATAAAAGTTTGCAGAACACATTACTTACGTAAGTCAGGGGGATGTCTGTATATGAATTTATTTCTATATTATTATGCTGTACTAATGCCATATAATATAGTAAAATTTCGTTGAGCTAATGATGGGGAGAAATTTGCACTTCAAAATTAATTTTATAAATCTCTGACTAGCTCTCACTATCCCCTTTGTCTAACACCTCATCTATATCCTTTTATGTATCATCTTTCTAGTTAGCTATATAAATTTATTATAATATTAGTGATCGCTTTTTGCTTCCGGGTATCTTGTATACTGAAATGAACTATCCCTCCTATAAAGATAAATCTAAATTAACCTTTTATTTATGTCCAATTCCTTTTACCCTCTTAAATATTTTAATTAATCGTTTTCCTTAATACAAAACCTCTTTTATCTTGCGCTATGTAATTTAGAAGAACCAAGTTCCTTTTGAAGCCACTAACTAAGATGCTCAAATTCACTAGTATTAAAATTAAGCAGACACATGAATCAATTAATTTGACACTTATTCCATTTTACACATAAACATAAAATTTATTTACATAAAGAAACACCAATAGACAATACAAATACACATAGTAATATTTTAAACAACCTTCCTTAGAAACTTACAAATTAGATTACATATTAATTGCAATCTTTAGACTATTGATTGCTAATTTATTCTAAGTTATATAATTAATTTATTGCCCCGGGTAGACAAGGGCATGATTTTACTAAAATTGTATGCCTCCTTAATTTAGCAGGCAGAAAGGAAAATAATAAAAATATACCTCTTACATCGAGGAACATCGTTTTGCAGAAATTCCAAAGGTGAATGTGGCTAAATCCATTTGGCATACACACACATGTTGTGAGTCTTTGGGCACAGATCCCTAATCGGATCTCCTGCCACATATAACAAAACAAACTGTCCGGAAACTGGCAGGGCCCTTTTTTTTACATAACACTCTTAGAAAAACATTTTTCAGACTGACATCACGTCTTGATCTCGTTGTATAGATATTTACATTTTTAATTTTTGTAATTTATTCCATCCATTTTTACTTTCTCACCTCCTCTGCATCCAATAGTGTCTAATCTATTGTTTTCTTTTTCTGCCGCTCTTGCAATTTTAGTGGCCCTTTGGAAAATTATGTGTTATCAACTATCTGTGAGTTGTACTATTGGCTCCTTGCCTCTATTTCTGCCCCGACACCTCATTAACATCCAGCCGTGTGTCCTGGAGAGAAGCATCTTTTCGGGTATAGCATCATAAATCGAATGTCTGAATGTTGTTATTAAAGTGTCCATTAGTAAGATTTATTTGTAAGAGTTCTACTTAGCTGTAAAAATCCTGAGTGCCGGTTGTAAAATGTGTCCGGTCATAAACTTTACTTCTGGGAGGTCCATTGAAAGTTGGGATCTTCTTTTTTTTTCTTTTAATTCATATAGTTCTGTTTCATGTTTTTGATGATGTGTATTTTAATCGCATAAGCTAAAAACACATAAAACAGTTGAAAGTGGTCTTTCAAGAAACGCCCGTCCATAGACATAAATTCTAATTTTTTTTTTTTCTTTTTGATAAACTTGTATTTTATAGAATTTATACACACAACATAATATAGCAACATTTAATTTAGCTGGAAAACGTTCCAGTTTCTTTTGTGCAGCCATTTGTACAATATATATAAATATATATAATACTAGGGGGCTCTGCCCCCTGCAAGCTACGCTAACCAACCCCCGTTCAGACACCGCAGAATCTAAAATCAGGCCAATTTGATCGGTTTTTAAAAGATTAGACTGAATTATAATGAAAAAAACGATTTCCCTGTAAACAGGTTTCCATTCAATTCCCTTTGATTGCGAAAATTTAAGGCCGAATCAGTTGCTGCTAAGCCATCCAATGGTTGTTTTCGTGTTTGATTAAAGAAGATCAGTTAAACATTTGAAAAGAATCTAAAATAAAATGAATTAAGTAAATAGAGTCTTTGCCGACCGGTATTTTTTAACAGCGTTATAAAACGATTGATATAATACAATTTACTACAATTACTGCAATTTATTGTTTTAACCCCTTCAAGGGCGGTGGTTCATTTTTGGACCACTTAATTTTAATTCTTAAATGCCACATTGGCACCAGAATATTGGAATGAAAATTTTTCTTTTATTAAGTAAGTGAACAAAAGCATTTTCGTATTTCAAAATTTGCTTGCAAATTCCGGTGCCATTCACTGATTTCAACATTTTACAAATAGAAGTACCTTGCCCCTGAAAGGGTTAAATGCATATTAATGTATTTATTATTTTAAAGTTTCCTTTCTCTTTTAATATTCACGTATAAATACGATTTTTAAGACATAATTTTCAATATTTTCCTGCTTTTAACACGTATTCATTTGATAGTAATTTTAAAGTTTTTTTTAGCCATGTGTAAATAAATTTGTAATCGTTAGGAAATATTATTCTTTGCGCTGTTTTTAGAATTGAAAACAATTTCTATAATAATAGCCTAAGTCATGTGACTATCATCAACAGTGCCTTCGCCTTTGATAAGAAAGGTTTCCATTTTGATTAAAGAATCAAAGTTATTTTTTCGAATAAAACTACATAAAAGTTGCCATGATCGCAACGAATTCTTGGTACTTTTATGTTAGCCGGGTTCAAATCTCGCCAATAGCTTTTTTTGGTACTTTTCCGTTATACAGACACCATGCCAAAATGTATGCTAATGCACCAATTATTTCAACCCTGATCATGAAAAGGATTTTTGGTACTACTTAGTTATCCTGTCGACCAAAAATCTATTGCCAAACTATAAGATTAAATGCCAATAATGGTTGATCGTAAATGTCACATTCACTTGCCTTTAAGCAAGTTACACGTGTTTACGTCATCAAGTGATTTTTATTTCGATGATTTATTTGTATTTTTATTAATGTTATACTAATTTATTTGTTCTTTCGTTATTTAAAATAAAAATTATGTCAATTTGTTAATTTGGCGAAATTGGTCGACGGGATAACTAAGTAGTTCCGGATTTTTATTGTAAATCATGTGAAACATTGAGATTTGCTATTATTTGCTATACTTTATTGTATAACAGTTATTTGTTCACTTATTTTAAGTATATATTTGTGATTTAGTAAAATAGTTCATAAAAGTCAGTAGTTTCCAAATGTTATATTTTTAAGAGGCTCACTTTACTATCGACAGTGTTTTTTCTTTCATTTTTCAAATGTTTCATTTTGAGCCAACTATTGCGCTTGGCGACAATGGTGTCCGTATAACGGAAACGTACCATTTTTTTTTAACTCGTAAGTTAGCATTTCTTTATTTTTTGAGTAGTAAATTAAAACGATACTACTTGGTTATCCCATTGACCAAAAATCTATCGCCAGACTATAAGATTAAATGCCAATAATGGTTGATCATAAATGTCACATTTACTTGACTGACATTTACTTTTTATTTCAACGCTTTATTTGTATTAGGTAGCTTTCTTTACAAAAAAGCTACCTATTGCAGCCGTTCGGAGGAAAGCGATTTCAAAAAATTTTGGTATATTTTCATTGATCATGACCCCCAGACCCCGAAACCACCCTCCGTTCAAAATTGATATATATATATATCTGACCTATGTCACACTGTAACTCCCGTAATTATGAACCGATTTCGATGTAATTCGGTGTGTACATAGTACATACCAATGTCTCGACCGAGTTCGTTGGCCAGCTTCATCCGCCGTTTTGTTTCAAAATGGCGGCCATTTAAAATTTTAAAAAAAATTTAAAACTTGAAATGTGGTACCAAAAAATTAAAAATGGAAAAATATTTTTCTCTTATGTATTTGACCTTTATACAAAGATTCCGGAGCAGTTTTTGTTTCGTCTATATCTTAAAAAATGGCTGAGTTATAGCATTTTGAATTTCTAGCGTGGCTGACATTTTGAAATATCCTGAATTTTGTCACGCGATAAAAGGCGTATTTATGAACCGATTTGGATGTAATTCGGTGTGTACATAGTACATACCAATCTCTCGATCGAGTTCGTTGGGCAGCTTCATCCGCCATTTTGTTTCAAAATGGCGGCCATTTAAATTTTTTTTAAAAATTTAAAATTTGAAATGTGGTACCAAAAAATTGAAAATGGAAAAATATTTTTTTCTTATGTATTTGACCTTTATACAAAGATTTCGGAGAAGTTTTTGTTTCGTCTATATCTTAAAAAATGGCTGAGTTATAGCATTTTGAATTTCTAGCGTGGCTGACATTTTGAAACGTCCTGAATTTTGTCACGCGATAAAAGGCGTATTTATGAACCGATTTGGATGTAACTTCGTTTATACATAGTACATACCAATGTCTCGACCGCGTTCGTTGGCCAGCTTCACCGGCCATCTTGTTTAAAAATGGCGGTCATTTAAATTTTTAAGAAAAATTTAAATTTGAAATGTGGTACCAAAAATTGAAAATTGAAAAAATATTTTCTTCTTATGTGTTTGACCTTGATAAAAAGATTCGGGAGCAGTTTTTGTTTCGTCTATATCTTAAGAAATGGCTGAGTTATAGCATTTTGAATTTCTAGCGTGGCTGACATTTTGAAACTTCCTGATTTTTCTCACGTAATAACAGGCGTATTTATGAACCGACTTGGATGTACCTTGGTGTGTACATAGTACATACAAATATCTCGACCGAGTTCGTTGGCCAGCTTCATCCGCCATCTTGTTTCAAAATGGCGGCCATTTAAAAAAATTAAAAATTAAAAAAATTTAAATGAGATACCAAAAAATTGGAAAATGAAAAAGATTTTTTTTTTGTATGTGTTTGACCTTAATACAAAGATTCCGGAACAGTTTTTCTTTCGTCTATATCTAAAAAAAAATGGCTGAGTAATAGCATTTTGAATTTCTCTTGTGGCTGACATTTTAAAACGACCTGATTTTTGTCACGCGATAACAGGCGTATTTATGAACCTATTTGGATGTAACTTGGTCTGTACATAGTACATACCAATGTCTCGACCGAGTTCGTTGGCCAGCTTCATTCGCCATCTTCTTTCAAAAAGGTTGCCATTTAAAGAAATTAAATTTAAAATTCAAAATGAGGTATTAAAAAATTGGAAAATGAAAAATATTTTTTTTTATGTGTTTGGCCTTGATACAAAGATTCCGGAGCAGTTTTTGTTTCTGAAAATTTGTTCTTTTGTTGATATCTTAAAAAATGGTTGATTTATAGCACTTTGAATTTCTAGCATGGCTAACATTTTGAAACGATCTTGTATTTGTCACGCGATAACACACGTATTCGCTTATTTCGATGTAAGAAGGCATGTGGATAGTATACATCAACACCTCGACCAAGTTCGCTGGCCAGATTCATCAGCCATATTGTTTCAAAATGGCGGCCATTAAATTAAAAAATATATATATATTTAAAGTGAGGTGCAAAATAATTAGAAATTGAAAAAAGTTTCTTTCTTAAGTATTTGATCTTGATATAAGGATTCAGGAGCATTTTTTGTTTGTCTTTACCTTAAAAAATGGCTCAGATATAGCAGTTTCAATTTCTATTGTGGGTGACATTTTGAAAAATCTGATTTTTTTCATGCGACAGCACTCCTATATATCAACCGATTCCGATGTGAGTGAGCATGTGCACAGCAATTACTAAGGTATCGACCAAGTTCACTGCTTAGCCTCATCCACCATGTTGTCTTAAAATGACAGGCACTTTAAGAAATTGCCGAATTTGGCAGCCAAATATAAGTTACTTTAAAGAAAAGCAGCTTGGATAAAGCTGACTAATTTCGCGAAATTCTCATTCATTATATTGATAAAAATTAGTATTGAATCTCCTATATTCGGTTTCCACTAAATTGAGCTTCGTGTGTTTGCATGATATAAATTGGCTTTTTTTAAATAAGGATTATGAAAGCTACCTCTTCCTCCCGGCACTGGCCGGAAGGACTTTTGAATTTCTAGCGTGGCTGACATTTTGAAACGTCCTGAATTTTGTCACGCGATAAAAGGCGTATTTATGAACCGATTTGGATGTAATTCGGTGTGTACATAGTACATACCAATCTCTCGACCGAGTTCGTTGGCCAGCTTCATCCGCCATTTTGTTTCAAAATGGCGGCCATTTAAAATTTTTTAAAAAATTTAAAATTTGAAATGTAGTACCAAAAAATTCAAAATGGAAAAATATTTTTTTCTTATGTATTTGACCTTTATACAAAGATTTCGGAGCAGTTTTTGTTTCGTCTATATCTTAAAAAATGGCTGAGTTACAGCATTTTGAATTTCTAGCGTGGCTGACATTTTGAAACGTCCTGAATTTTGTCACGCGATAAAAGGCGTATTTATGAACCGATTTGGATGTAATTCGGTGTGTACATAGTACATACCAATCTCTCGACCGAGTTCGTTGGCCAGCTTCATCCGCCATTTTGTTTCAAAATGGCGGCCATTTAAAATTTTTTAAAAAATTTAAAATTTGAAATGTAGTACCAAAAAATTCAAAATGGAAAAATATTTTTTTCTTATGTATTTGACCTTTATACAAAGATTCGGGAGCAGTTTTTGTTTCGTCTATATCTTAAGAAATGGCTGAGTTATAGCATTTTGAATTTCTAGCGTGGCTGACATTTTGAAACGTCCTGATTTTTCTCACGTAATAACAGGCGTATTTATGAACCGAGTTGGATGTACCTTGGTGTGTACATAGTACATAGAAAAATCTCGACCGAGTTCGTTGGCCAGCTTCATCCGCCATCTTGTTTCAAAATGGCGGCCATTTAAAAAAAATAAAAAATTTTAAATGAGATACAAAAAAATTGGAAAATGAAAAAGATTTTTTTTGTATGTGTTTGACCTTAATACAAAGATTCCGGAACAGTTTTTCTTTCGTCTATATCTAAAAAAAAAAATGGCTGAGTAATAGCATTTTGAATTTCTCTTGTGGCTGACATTTTAAAACGACCTGATTTTTGTCACGCGATAACAGGCGTATTTATGAACCTATTTGGATGTAACTTGGTCTGTACATAGTACATACCAATGTCTCGACCGAGTTCGTTGGCCAGCTTCATTCGCCATCTTGTTTCAAAAGGGTTGCCATTTTAAAAAAATTAAATTTAAAATTCAAAATGAGGTATTAAAAAATTGGAAAATGAAAAAGATTTTTTTTATGTGTTTGGCCTTCATACAAATATTCCGGAGCAGTTTTTGTTTCTGAAAATTTGTTCTTTTGTTGATATCTTAAAAAAAGGTTGATTTATAGCACTTTGAATTTCTAGCATGGCTAACATTTTGAAACGATCTTGTATTTGTCATGCGATAACACACGTATTCGCCTATTTCGATGTAAGAAGGCATGTGGATAGTATACATCAACACCTCGACCAAGCTCGCTGGCCAGATTCATCAGCCATCTTGTTTCAAAATGGCGGCCATTAAATTAAAAAATATATATATATTTAAAGTGAGGTGCAAAAAAATTAGAAATTGAAAAAGGTTTCTTTCTTAAGTATTTGATCTTGATATAAGGATTCAGGAGCATTTTTTGTTTGTCTTTACCTTAAAAAATGGCTCAGATATAGCAGTTTCAATTTCTATTGTGGGTGACATTTTGAAAAATCTGATTTTTTGCATGCGACAGCACTCCTATATATTAACTGATTCCGATGTGAGTGAGCATGTGCACAGCAATTACTAAGGTCTCGACCAAGTTCACTGCTTAGCCTCATCCACCATGTTGTCTTAAAATGACAGGCACTTTAAGAAATTGCCGAATTTGGCAGCCAAATAAGTTACTTTAAAGAAAAGCAGCTTGGATAAAGCTGACTAATTTCGCGAAATTCTCATTCATTATATTGATAAAAATTAGTATTGAATCTCCTATGTTCGGTTTCCACTAAATTGAGCTTCGTGTGTTTGCATGATATAAGTTGGCTTTTTTTAAATAAGGATTATGAAAGCTACCTCTTCCTCCCGGCACTGGCCGGAAGGACTTTTTTTATACTAATTTATTTGTTCTTTCGTTATTAGAAATAAAAATTATGTCAACTTCTATAATTTGGCCAGTGGTTTGGCGATTTATATAATTTGGCGATATTGGTCATTTGCTATGAATTTGAAATTAAATGTCATGTTTTCTTGCATTACTTAATATTTAACACAGATGTCAGATGGTTTGGCGTGAGATTTTTTATGACAATTTGGCGAAAACCTCGTTTTCGAATACCAGTTACATTATTTATTTTAAATTATTTTCTATTATTTTTAAAATGAAATAACAATAAATAAAAAAAATTAATTAATAACTATAGAACAAAGCAATTTGTAACTTTTTTTTTTAAATAAAAAGAAAATAAATGTAAATATAAACATTTATTAATGAATAAGCAACAATAGACGGGTTACCATGTCAGGCAAAATAATGCCATTTTGGTGCCAATTAGGTACCCCGGTGCGTATATGACATCTGAGCCTAATATTTTTCTTTTTGTTTCGCTCCAAAAAAAAAAAGAAGTGAAAGCCATTAATTTTAAATGTTTCAGTTTTAAAGGAATGTTTTGTGTTAAATAAAATGATAACAAAATACAAAAAAAAGCATTTTTCTAAGGAGATTTAAGAGAGACCAAACTGGATTTAAGTGAGGCCAAACTGGTCGCCAAATTAATTTAAAATTATAACCTTTTTTGAAATTTGAAAAAATGCACTTTTTAGGTTATTAATTTGTTTGTAGAGGCCAAACTGGTCGCCAAATTAATTTAAAATTATAACCTTTTTTGAAATTTGAAAAAATGCACTTTTTAGGTTATTAATTTGTTTGTAGAGGCTAAAGATCACCTAGCAGGAGGGAGAAATTTGGTTTGTTCATTTCTGACCTATGTCAAAGGGATTAAAGCAACTTCCAGCTTTCTCGTGATTAATTCCGAATTCAGCCTTTTTCCATCCCCTACCACTGATCTCCTCCTATCAAGAGGTTAAACCGTAATTCTCAAAATAGCTAAAATAAAGACCTAAAATAATTACAAAAACATCGTAAATGCCTCAATAAATATATATATATATATTAAAAGCAGGATGGACTGATAACCTCATCTGTTCTGGCCTCGAGCTCTTGATTAGCAATTTAGGCAAAGCTTTTAAGTGGAATTGTGAGCTTAATGTTCAACAAAAATATTAAGTGTAGGTACTCATTTTATTCAGAATTTTAAGCTCTACAACATTTGCATTGACAATGTTTTTGATAGAGTTTGGTTTTATGAGATATTGTTTTGGTAATAAATAAAAACGTGTTTTTCGACTATAAATCTGTACATATTTTCTAACACTCACCCAGTAAGAGGGAGAAAACTTAGTACATTCATTCTAGACCAGGGCATGAAATTTCAGTTGAAAAGATACTAGCCAGACTAAAATTTTTGCTAGCCACTAGTTTAGTTTACATTCATTCAGACAGCAACGTCGGCCACCACACCTACCGAAAAAATGAACTATTTATGACAAACTGAATTTAAATTGACCATTGTTAGATGGAGTTGTCTGATAAATCCAGAACATTTTACATTCATGAAAAATATGAACATTTTTTTAAATGTTAACAGATGTATGAAGAACTTTCTGGTGACCGAAATCTTAAAAGAATGTAGAAATTGAAAAATCGAAACATATTTACTGCAAAAGAAAAAAAAAAAAAATTAACTCAAACAAAGGTTGCCATAAGGTTTCAATGGTTACAGAAATTGTGACATACCACTAAAAAGTCATGAAAGAAAAAGTTCCTGTACTTTTAGCATTTCTAGCTTGTGTAGCGCTGCTTTTCTGCACTAAAATACCACTTGTCAATCACAGCTGTAAGGTCAAACTCTATCAGGGTAGGTCCATTAATAGAAATTCTGAACAAATCATGCAGTGTGTCAGTCTTCAGAGAGTTCCTGTATGCAGTCTTGAGTCTGTTGTATCAGCTGAAGCCTCTCTCACATGAAGCTGTGCTCACTGATAGGACAGCACAAAATGTTAGAATCTGAAGCAAATTAGGGAATCTTGCTGAACACTTTTCACTGTAAAACTTCTCCAGCATATCTTTCAGTGTTAGTGAAGGGAACATAAACTTGAATTCTGCCCACTCTGCCAATACATTATCCACTTTTTCATTAAAGAGACTTGGGTTCAAATACATGAAAAGCTTCTTTATTTCTCCTATCCCAAATTCGAAAATTTTTCTTTGGGAGGCCAATCCAAAATGTCAAAAACATGCAGAGATATTTACACATCTGTTGACATGGATTACAGCCTTTCTGTGGTGTATATCTTTGCATATTTAATTATCTCCCTCTTAAAGTCTGAAACTCTTGCTCCCCATTTTTAATAACAGGTATTCCCTTTAGAGCCAAAAGACATATATCATTCCTAATTATTCACACTGTTGATGAATGATCGTACGGCAAAATAAACGCGAAAAACCAGACCAAAAAATACGTCGTTATCGGATGGACATTCACATACGGAGCAAAATTTCTCCCTCCAAATACGAGTCACTCCTCACCGTGAAAAAACCATTAGGACTTCTGCTAATTGAGATTTTCGGCGCAACGAAAAATAACTTGATATATACCCCCTGACCATGGCCACATACCTTCCTTATCCTATTTTTAAAGATTGTTCAGAACAAGATGCTAGAAATAAAAAAAAAGTGAATATTTTTAGCATACCATCGTGTAACATTTGGTGCATACTTGTATGCCATAATACGGTTATAATATGGTTATTTTTCTTTAAAATTAATATTTATTAAACTATTAAACAGTATATTAGTCATCTTAAGATTGACCCAAGATAATTTCTAAATAGAGTTATTTATCTTATTATTGGAGAGCTGAAATAAAATAATGTTTAAAAAGTATAAAAATTGTAACAAATTTCACGTTTTCGTTAATGATAAGTATGACTTATGAATTTCATTTAGTATTTCAGCATTTATAGAAATATTTCTAAAAACTATTTTTTATACTCTTTTATATAAAAATTTGTCTGTTTGTTTGTTTCACAATTCCTAGAGAATATGAAAAGCAGCGCGATGAAATTAACACCAATTATTCGCATGTCTTAATGACTCTCAGGACTTTAAATTTTTAAATAGTGTTCAAAATATTAACTACATTTTGCCATTATAACTTTTAACTGAGTTTCTCAGAAACACAAGTAAAATACTTCATTTTTGGGGAGGAAAAGGGGAAAATAATGCTATCCGAAATGATAAAAAAAAAATATTATTTTTGTTTTGTTTAAATAAATCGATTTAATGGCTTTTAGTTTACGTTTTCTTAAAAAGTTATTTAAAGCATGATAATATGACTTCTACATTTATTAAAGATTTTATCAAAAAGCTGAAAATTTTTCATATTCTTGATCTGTATGAAATAATATTTTCTGAATTTCTTTAAAATGTAAATAACATGTAAAACAGTAAATATCATGACCATATAAATAACATGAAATTTTGAGCATGGATTGAACATACGTACAGGGTATATAATAAAAGATTTGTCTAAAACATAAGCAGAAGATTAGTCACATATAGAACTTGACCACAGTCAGATGGCCGAAGCTATTATCTCAGAACGACAATTTTTTCCCTTTCCTGCGCTGTCACGTCTAGAAATTCGAATCAAAACACCAAATTTAACTGCATATCTTAAAAATTCCTCTTTCTTTCTGAAAAAGGAAAACTGTTCGATTGCGTTGTTTCTAAATAAGTACACCTGCCAATTTGACACGTTTGCAAACAAAAATGAATTAGAAAATGTATCAGAAACTATCAAGTTTGCATTTCAGAAAAGTCTTAAATGAACCAAGCAAATAAACAAACATTAACTTGACAATAGTGGCAAGCTCTCTAAATTTTTATCCAAAATTATCTAGATCGATTGAATTTTACTACCCGTATACCCTTTTACTATAAAGGCATTGTACTATTATTGCATCAAAATTAGGTAACTTGCAAGATATAATTTCCGTAATTTTCATATAATCTATATTGTAAATTCTAAGCGTGATTACTTGATTATATTGAAATATTTATCAAAATTAACATTTTGAACCTTTTTTAAATGTAGAATTGAATTAAATTCCCCCCTCCCCCCCTCCTCATTCAAAAGGAAAAAAGAGAGAGAGAGAGAAAAAATAGCATGCTATGAAAAATGCTACGCCGGGCTACTACGGACGGATGACTACGCCAGCTAGGATATTTTTAAAATGAGAAAAAATATTTATTTTTTTACGTAGTATAAGCACATGTGTTGCGTAATGTAATGTGATTGCATTCAGATAGTAAGCTTAAAATTTAGAATGTTTCCAGTTCACATGAATAATCAAAACCCTACTAAAATCATTTTTAAAATTTTAAATAATAACAATAATTATTATTATTTACTATTTGAGGAGCTGAGCTAACTCAATAACATATTACACAAAAGAAAGCAAAAAGTTATATTTCTTGAAAATTTTTGTTTGTCAACAAGACCAAGAGGCATCTATCTGTATCTCACAAATAATATATTTGAATTTCATGATAATTGGAGCAATCTTCTAATAAATATTAGATTTCCATAGAACAAAATTAGGGATGTAATAATGATCTATCAGAAGAAAAATTGAGAACTGAAAATGGCTTGTCTACATAACTTACTTTATACATGAATGTTTGTTTATACAACCTATCTACTGACTTCAAGAATCGTGTTTTAAAAAAAATCATTTTATTCATCGCTAGGTTTTATCAACATTACAATTAATTTGAATTATTAATAAAATTTTGAAGTGAAAATTCTATATGAAAAAACAAGAAAAAAAAATCACTTATGTTATTAGCCGCTGCATGAGTATATCTTAGAAATCGAAAGTTAAAGTTCAGATGAATTTTCAGAAAAAATAATTGGCAACTTGGGAAATAAATATATGAGAAATTATGAGTAAACTATATACATTTTGTGCAAGAAAATTAATTTTTAAATGTATTTAAGAGTGAATAAGTGTAATTATATTTCGGTCGTAATTTTTTTTTATTATTATTCATTTAAAACATTATTTTTCTTATTTTAGTCAATTATGTCTGAAGTGGGTTTTGTTTCACTTTAAAATTTTAATTGCAAAGATTCCGTACTTTTTACTTTCTTATTTCGATAAAGATATTTTCGTTTTCCCCTACATAAATATTTCAAATATAATTAGGCAATTTCTTACCTACATTCTTCAATTCTTCAGATATTTCCATAAGGTGGCTAAAGAATCTAAAAGCATTTTTTTACATTAATGTAAATGTTGTTTGCATTCGATTGTTACCTCATGAATAGTTTTAAGTTATTTTCCTGCCTCAAAAATCTTTTAAAAAATCAAATTTATTTTCTAAAAGGCGTTGTGTTTTTATAGAAAAATGAAAAAAAAATAACTAAAATTTAGAATTTTAATAAAAATGTATGAAAACTTGCGAATTTTTTTTTCACTGTAATCATTGAGATTTTTTGCGGATACGTCTTTTCATTCATTTTCAATTAACCTATTCGCTGCCAACCACGAGTATACTCGTGGCTTTAATTTATTTATTACTTTGTCACCACTATTTTAGAATTAAAAAATTGCTTTATTTATTGGCAGAAATTTTACTGTATTAGTAAAGCGAAATTTACATTTCTGAATTTGTGGTGGCATACGACTTTCAATAAGAAATTTGAAATTTTTTACTTTATAGTTTTGGCAGCGAATGGGTTAACAGCAATTTTCAAGAAAACAACGTGTTTTAGCGATATGTGAATGTGCTCTTTAAAGTCTCTGTTGACAATTTTTTTGAATAATATCTTATCCATCGTCTGTGTTTTGTATGTGCTTATAAAAGTGGATGTTGACATTAGAAATAATATGTGACAGTATTCAGTATAGTTTAGAAATCACGAATGCGTTAGAAAGTAGCTATCTGAGATGACATTTAAGCTTGTTTTCAAAGCTAAACTGCCTAATTTCTGGCATAATTCCTAAATCCATTTTGGGTTGTTAAAGCTGGACTGATAGGTACTCAGCTTCAGCTACATTCTTGAATTGTTCAGATGTTTCCATAAGGTTGCTAAAGAATCTAACAGCATTTTTTTACATTAATGTAAATGTCGTACGTGTTAATACAGGTACACACGATAGGTACGCTATTCAGAAGCTAATCGTTTTCTGATTGTAAAATCATGAGACTGACAGGTGTATTTCTATTCAGAAGCTATGAAATCGAATATTTTTTTTTTTCCTTTTTCAATAAAGGCTTGCGATTTTTTAGAAAATGCTGTCAAAGCTAGTGTTTTGAAACGAAATTCAGCGTCACAAAAATCGCATATCACTTAAAATATAATTCAGTTATCGAAAAATGAAAAATCTATTTGAATCTAGATCACTTCAATTGTCATGTTTACTGATGTTTTGCTTTTTACGTCAAAGTTTAGAAAGCATTTATATTTTACTAAACATTTTGAAACATTATTAACCACTAGGTGGTCCCTGTCAAAATTCGACGACATAAAAGATTTTTAAAATGTCCTATCTAATAATCCCACGTCTGAAATTCATATTGCCCGGAGCGTAACCATTATTTTAAGCTAATCAATGTTTATATAAAAATGTATACATTTTTAACAATGATAATTGAAATTCTGTAGATGAGCCAGTTTTTTAATGTTTTCATTCTTTGTATTGTTCTTCATTTCCTTTCCATTATTCAGATTGGTTGTTCTTTTCTTATGGTCTGGAATCGTTTCCCTCTTATAAATTGGCATACATTGTCGAACTTAAAAATACAAACACACATGCACACATATACACTATATTGCCATTAATGACCGGCAACTTTCAATTTTAGACATTTTGTAGAATATTTAGAAATATACTTGACAGATTCTTCTGGAATTTCAGGACTGATCATCTTTCTGAATTTTTACGATATTTGACTAGATTTTTTTAGTGTTGCTCGATAGAGTTGACTATTAAATTATGTAAAATGATCCTTGTTATCGTTCGCGCATGCGCAGATAAAAATTATTTCATACAACTGTTCATATTTCCTAAAATATTTAATATATTTATATTCCAATTGCACTATATTGTTTCTACTGTATTTTGCCAATTTTTCTGAAATCGGTGTTAAATTGGTTGAAAACCCTGCATGTAATAAGCAAAAAACATGCAAGAATTTTTTAATTATTTTAAATAAATCGCTATATCTCTGTTAATATACGTGCTATTCTTACACAAAATAATACACATATTACAGAATGTCTGTTTATTTATATTCGATAGCGGTAGATCATTTCGTGTATTTTATTTTACAGGGTGATCCCAAGTATTATTTTTTTTCTTTGATTTTTTGTTGGCCTCCTAATTGCCCCCCCCCCCCCCTTAACAAATCGACATTGCTAAATATGAGGTCATACCTATTCTTTTTTATCCTGAAATTCCAGAAGAATCTGTCAAGTATATTTATAAATATTCGACAAAATGTCTAAAATTGAAAGTTGCCGTCGCCGGTCATTAATGGCTATATAGTGTATATGTACATATATGTACGTATAATTCCGAGCATATTCTGATGCAACATATTTGAACTAATTCAAATTAGCTTCATAATAATTTTATGTTGAACATAGAATGAAAATCTGGGTTTTTGTGACAAATTTCACTTTAATGCCAAAGTGCTATATCTAATGAGTGCTCTGATCTTATGATTAATCGGCTCTCTTTTTTTTTTTTCCTTCGTAAATAAATGTATAATATTTGATTAAATATCTGATTTACTATGTACTTTAATTTCCAACTATGCAATTTTAAGTAATTTAAGGCCGAATGAATAAAATGTTTTAAATTAAAGTACTAGTTTTTACTTGTAGAAAGTCAAATTTTTAGTGTTAGGAAGTGTTAGAAAAATTTACTAGAAAGAGGTTTTAAAAAAATATTTTTCTCTGTTGAAGAACGCGAAACATTGATACGTTTTTTAAACATAAAGTGATACTTGCAGGCATGATTACTGAAGTGATTTGTAATTCAATATTTTCATTCTTCAATAAATTAATTGCGTTCTTGAGTTATAAGCGATTATTGTTTCAGAACGGCGGTTATTTCCCTTTCCTGCCCTGTCATGTCCGGAAATTCGTATAAAATGCCACTTTTGGCAGCACTTCTTGAAAAAAAAAATTTTTTTTACCGAAAAACGAGAAAAACCGTTGCATTATATAGTTTCTTAGCAATTATTACAAGCTTGCTAATTTCTTACATTTCCGAATAAAAATGATTTTAAAAATTGTGCCAGAAAATGGATTTGAGAACAACTCGTAAAAATTACTTATTAAATTTCGTATTTATCAGTAGTGAGGCGAATGGTGTGTGTGTGAAGGGGGGGGGGGGGGGGGGGGGTCGGGTTTAAAACCCATCCCAGACCTAAAAAATGCAGTAATAGCTGGTTTTTTGAATCACTAATTAATCGTATTAGCCACTTTTATGAATCAAAATCAAGTGTTAGTGTTTTTAGATTAATCGAAATTTACCACTTTCTTGAATCATATTCCATTTAACGAAAATATTTCATTTAAACGGTTATTGTTATATTTAAAAATGAAGAAACACATAGTAGATATATGGGTTAAGTGAAAATTGTTCAACAGTTTAAAAAAAGGATAGCGGTCGCATTGTCGCGAATAACCTTAAGCTACATAAAGAATCAGATTGTTTCAAATGACTGTTAAAAATTTTACTTCATAGACAGGATACATTTTTGTGGAGGAGTGGGGGTGGGAAAGTTCCTGATAGATTTTAGCGACAATGTTTTTCTTTTAAATAACAGTGCAAAGGGTAGATAAGGGGGAACTTAATTTGTTGAGACGAGATGAGGTCATGATTGCATTCATTAAAAATACTGATTCAATTAAACAATGACTTAAATATACGGTGACCACTGGACTAACTGTCAACAACTTACCTCCCACCTATCCCCTTGAGCCGAACTTTGACTGAGAAACTGATTATACTAAAAAAAAAAATCCCTTCCGGCTCGGCCTACAGGCGGGGTAGATTTCGAAGTTAAGTACTAATTTCACCAACAAAAGTAAAATCAAGATGAAAAATAAACCCAGTTTAATAATTTTATCTGGCCACTATTGAAAGTTTTTAGTTTCATTTTTATGTAAGAGCTGATTTTATCAGAATCATGTTTACGTGGTATAAAAGAAATATTTTTCCACGCTCCACAATTCGAAATTTTCTGACACATTTTTAGGCTCATTTTTAAAAGTAAAAACATGAAACTTGCGGACGTGATTTTTTGAAGAGATTTATAAGCGACCTGTATTTTATTTTTCATTCAAATTATCAGAACTTGGTTTACAAACAATTATTTTCTCAGTACGACCATTTTTTTTCCGTTATCAGCACTATCGCTTAGGGATATTCGGTTTAAAATGCCCATTTTGACAGCATTTTTTGAAATATATTCTACCTTTTATCCTAAAATCGATCAATACGGCCCATTTATAATTTCTGAATAAGAGAACCTACCCATTGGATGCGTATGAGAGAAAAATGAATTTAAAAATGAGTCAAAAAATAAGGAGTTTGGATTTGAGTACAACCTTAATACGATAATTTTTTCGTCAAACCCTATTTTTGTTTAATTTCTTTTTGCTGTAAGAGTTGGTCCTATCAAAAACATGTCAATATAAAAGTGGTAGATAATATTAAGAAGGTGTAAATAAATTTAAGCGGATTGGATATCTTGTGAATAAAATGAAGTAAGGAATTTTTTTCTTCTTAACCCCCCCCCCCCTTTTTTTTCTGGTAAGAGTTGGTCCTATCAAAACTTGTCAGTATAAAAGTTATAATTAGTATTAAGATCTATAATATATTTAAGTGAATTTGATATCTTGAGAATTGACGAAGTTATGAATATTTTTCTCCCTAAAACCCTATTTTTTGCGCCCCTTCACACATTTTAAATTTTATCAAAAAGCAGTGATACATAAATTTTTGGCCCTTTTCTTAGAAATAATAATAACTTTAAACTGATTTGATATATATTATAATTAAGACGTTATGGGTTTTTTTTTTTTTTTCGATTTTCACAAAACCCCTCCCTATTTCCATCCCCGTGGTCCGATTTTGCGCATTAACGAACTTGACCGAAATTTTCTGCCACTTGATTTAATTTCTGCCACTTCATTTGAATAAATGTTTAGTCCTCCTTTTTCTTTTTTAACCATTTGGAAAAATCTTTATTGTCCTCGTCAGGGTAGGAAATCAAAAACATATCTGAAGCTTTTTATTGGTTGAATGGAATCCGCATTTTACTCGTTTTCTGATGGGTCTATACAGTAATCAGTATTTCCTTTACTTTCAACAGAGATGGATTCTTCTGTTGCCACTATGACAAAAAGTAATAGAAACTACAAAAAAATAAAAATTAATAACTCAGAAACAAATTGAGATACAGCTTTCAAACAAATTGCATTTAAAAGTACATTTTTTTCTCTATAGGACGATGTAAAAAGTAATATTATGGGATGTTTAGAAGTTTAAAAATGAAATTTCCTTTAAAATTGGTCGTCAGATTTCTTGAAAATCTGACGATGGAAAAGCCTTTTCCCTAACAGCCAATGAAATGCTTGGATAATACATAAGTTTCAGGTGGATAATACGTAAGTTTCTGGAAATCTGACAAGTCGCCGGCGATTTTTGTCGCTTACAATTTTTACGTGTAATAACACTATTAATGTTTAATTCATGGCGTACGTAATGTATGATCAACTCCGTGCGATTTTATATGTCTTAAATTTTAGTCTTTGAAAAAATAATTTTCCAAATAGTCGTTGTAATTTGTCAAATTGCTTTTGTTTGTGTGTGTGTGTGTTTTTAATGCAGCTTTTAGCATTTGTTTTGTTCGCGCTCCTTGATGATTTTTTGACATAAGGGAAAGGAATTGTGTTTTAAACTTTCAGCCTAATATAAAATATTATTCTCTGTGATTTTTAATGCTGCTTTCAATGCATTTTTTAGCTACTTTTAGCATTTGTTCGCATTTCACGCGATTTTTTAACATTCTGAAAAAGAATTCGGTTTCGAACTTTTAGCCTTATAAAGTCTGTTTTGTCCTCCACGATTTTTGAATTTTTACTAATTTATTTAGAATTACTAAATTTCAGTGCTATTTTCAATGCAGTATTTAGAAGTTTATCGCGCCCCACAGTGATTTTTAAAAAAATTTCTTAATGGAATTTTTGTTTTAAAGTTTTAGCCTAATATAGTAAATTTTGTCCTGTGTGATTTTTTTTTTTTTTTTTTTTTTTTTTTTTTGTGTGTGTGTGTGTGTGTGTGTTCCGTAGTGATATTTGTCATTCTTAAGAAGAATTTGATTTCAAGCTTTTATCCTAATATACTAATTATTCTTCGCGCTTTTTGAATATTTAGCGATTTTTAATAAAATTTATTGCATCTTTTTTTTTCTTTTCTTGTGTATTTTTTTTTTCTTTTGACATTTGAAAACGAATTTGGTTTCAAACTTTTAGCCTTATATAGTAAATTTTGTCCTCCACGATTTTTAATACGTTTTTTATAGCTTTTTTGCATTTCTCGACGATATTTTGACATTCGTGTACGAATTTCGATTTACAATGTTTTAGCTTACTGCAGAAAATTTTGCTATTTGCGATTTTTGAATTCTTACCGATTTTTAATGCGATTATTTTCTGGTTTTACTGACAATTTTTCACATTAGTAAAAGCAATCCGAATTTAATCTTTCAGCCCAATATAATAAATTCTTTCTTGTTTTGAATAACATTTGTTCGTAATTCGTACAGACATTTTTGAAAATTTTTATGCTATTTCACAGATATTTCGCGTTCTACTGCAATTTTTTTTTCACATTCATAAAAGAAATTCTGTTTTAATATTTTAGCCCAATGGTATTTTTTTTCCTCTGCAATTTTTTTAAATGTTAGCATTTTTTCATAATTTGCTGCGTTTTATCACATCAGTGAGATTAATCAGGTTTCAATCTTCTAATGCAATATAGTGCATTTTGTTATCTTTTCAATAAATGTTGTATGAAATTCGTGCCGCTACTTTTTGCGATTTTTAGAGTTTTCTCGCGTTCATGCTATTTTTTTCGGACCCGGCAAGACTCCCCGGGTTAGTTAGGATAAAATAAAACTGAATATTATTATTTAGGTCTTTAAGGGAAGTTCATTTTAAAAAGGTGTAAAATTAAAAACATTTTATGCTTTAAATAAATAAAATGTTTAATTTATGATCTTACTCTACGTTTTCGTTGAACATTTGAATTTTATTGTTTAAATATTAAAGTTTTTAAGTATTTAATTTAGGTGTGTGTAATGGGTAAGCATGGATCTGTTTCAGAAGAAATTGGGTCCTTTAAAGTAGGGATGCACAACCTGTGGCCCGTGGGCCAAAAGTGGCCCGCGACGGGTTAACAAGTGGCCCGCGAATTTCGTCAATTTATAATTGGCAAAAATTGAGATTTTTTACCATAGATTGCAGGAAAAAATCGTGACTTTCGTCAATTTGCCCCGGAAAACAATTGCAAATTTCGTCAGTCAGTTAAAAATCGCGAATTTCATTAATCGCTCGGCCGATAACATTTGTATCAATATAGAAAATTCCCAAGTTTCTAATTTCGTCAGTCGCTAGTTGAAAAATACCTCGAATTTCATCGATTGGGCGCGGAAAAATCGCGTGTTTCATCGATCACGCGCGTAAAAGTCGCGAATTTTGTTGATCGTGCACGGGAAAATCGCGAGTTTCGTCAGTTTATCTGGAGAAAAAGTCGTGAATTTCGCCAATTTAACTCGGGAAAATTGCGAATTTCATCAGCCAATTAGGAATTACGAATTTCGTTGACTGAGCGTGAAAAATCGGGTTTCGTCGATTGGGCGCGAAAAAATCGCGAGTTTCTTCGATCGGGTGCGGTAAAATCAAGAGTTTCGTTCATTAGGCATGAAAAAATCATGAGTATCTTCGATCGGCCGCTGAAAAATCGCGCGTTTTGTTGTTCGTGCGCAAAAAAGTCGAGCGTTTCGTCGACCGGGAGCGGAAATGTCACTGGTTTCGTCAGTTTATCGTTGGAAAAAACAGCGAATTTCGCCAATTTGCCGCGGGAAAATTGCAATTTTCGTCAGTCATTTAAGATATGATAATTTCACCGATTGGGCTCGAAAAAATTGCAATTCTCGTTGATCGGGTGCGGAAAAATCGTGAGTTTTTGTGAATTGAGCATGGAAAAATTACAAATTTAGTTTACCGGGTGCGGAAAAATCCCGAGTTTCGTCGATCGGGCGCGGAAAAATCGCGAGTTCTGTTGATAGGGCATGGAATAAATGCAAATTTTATTGATCGGCTGCGGAAAAATCGCGAGTTTCGTTAGTTTATTGCGAGAAAAAGTTGTGAATTGCGGCAATTTGTCGAGGGAAGATTTTCAATTTTCATCAATCAGTTAAGAATCCGGAATTTTGTCGATCGGGCACGAAAAAATCGCGAGTTCTGTCGATCGGGCGCAGAAAAGTTTCGAATTTTGCCGATAGGGCGCGGAAAAATTGCGAATTTTGTCTATAAAAAGCGCGGAAAAATTGCGAAATTCGTTGATCGGGTGCGGAAAAATCGCAAATATCGTTGATCGAGCAGAGAAAAAATCGTGAATTTTTTCGATTAAGTGCGAAAAAATTGCACATTTCTTCGATTAGCTAAGGTAAAATCGCGAGAAAAAGTTGTGAATTTCGACAATTCGTACGGAAATTTTTTTTTTATCTCGTCAGTCAGTTAACAATTGCGAATTTCGTTGACTGGGCGCGGAAAAATCGCAAATTCCGTTGATAAAGTGTGGAAAAATCGCGAATTTTGTCGATAAGGCGCGGGAAAATGTAAAATTTTGTTGATAGGCTGCAGAAAAATTGAGAGTTTCGTCAATTGAACTTCGATCGTAAAGTTCACATTTTTTTGGCACTAGCCACTGTCATGCATATGTTTATTTTTTACCACTTTTAATAAAGCAAAATTTAATCCCCCCGAATAAAGACAAGGAATATTTTCACTCTTTGAAAATAATTTTTGCTATATCTCTGCTATATATACAAACATAAGCTGTTGATATATCTTTGTCAGCTGAATTGGGTATGGTATGTAGTGGGTAGGCAAACCTAAAGGGGTAAAACTGCCACTTCTCTAAAATCTTGTTTTTTATAGGCCACACATCTCCCCACCTCCCCGAAATAGAATGATCGCTGTGTTACTGATGTGGCCCTCGACAACCCAAACATTTTTGTAAGTGACCCTTCTCTTAAAAAGGTTGTGCACCCCTACTTTAAAGGATCCTTCACAAAATTTTTCATTTCAAAACAGGACCCTTCATAAATTTTTTCATCTCAAAACAGGACCCTTCACAAAACTTTTCATCTTAAAAAAGGACCTTTCACAAACTTCTTTGGTCTTAAAAATAGTCTTTTTACAAAATATTTTCCCGTTCTAAACTGAATCTTTCACAAATTTAATCATTTAAAAGTAAAATCTGACCTGTCACTTTTACATATATAAAGAAAAAATATGTATTTGACATACATATATCTTCTTAAAAATATATAAAAAAGAACCTTGAGTATAGCGTTCGTTTCAAATTCTCAGAATTCGGACTAGAATTTTCACAAATGTAAAAAAGCTCTTCACAATTTCACAAAAACAGGACCCTGAGAGAAAAGTCTGGACAGATCCCTGGCAAGGCGGTGGTGGTGGTGGTGGGAGGGGGGGTTATAGATTTGTAGAAAAGGGCCTCAAAACTCACCCCCCCCCCCCTAGCCATAGAGCCCAAGTTACGCCTACGTATCAAATGTTTGTTTCGTATCTCAAATTTTAATAGAATTTTAGAAAAAAAATAATTTTTATGATTTGCTATTATAATTAATACAAAAATAGTTTTATCACTTCAGGCTAATTCCATGAAAACTTGTCATTTCTGTCACATTTTACGATTTTTGGCTACCAGTATTTTAGAACGGAGAAATGTGACTTATTTTATCGGATATATCTCATCAATTGAATAACGCGACGCAAACTTTTCGAAAATAACGGTGGACAACAAGCAAAGCGATTTTCAGCTGTGTGACAGACATGACAAGTTTTCATGGAATTAGCCTTTAGCTTCTATATCGTTAAGAAAGTATCATTAAAATTATCAACAAGAACGTAAAATCATGCGTTAAGCAGATTATGAAACATTTTTCAGCGCATTCAGACTACTATAGTAAAACTTTATAGTTTAATAACGTGAAAAACGATGCATATTAATAATTATTAAAACGCATAACACGTTTGAAAACAAAATTTCCGCTTAAGGCGAAAAATAACTGAAAATTTTGTACATCCCTGTATATGAATTTATCCCTGTATAGATCTATCATATAATGCATAATATGCTAAAACTTAGAACAGTTAGGGAACGCATAGCACAGTTGAAAATTCTTTTTCAGCAATTTCCGTCAATAAACGGAAATGTACTTGAAATTTTTTGTGGATCCCTGTATATGTATTGAATATATACACAATAGTATGCAACTTTTTAAAAAATTTAAAAACACGTTCCACAACTGAAAACGCACTTCCAGCAATTATTGTTCTTAGAGAGAAATCTAACTGATTTATTTTTTGACCTCTGTATCTGAAAGATGAATTCAATGCATGTCAAATTCAATAGTAAGCATTTTACAGAACTCCTTGGAGATATATATCAATTTAAATATGTATGAAATAGTGTAACATAAACAAAATACACTACAAACGATTTTTCTCCATAGACCATAATGTAACCGTAATTCTTTTTAGTGTCCCTGTAAATTGTAAATGATCGATAAATGCTATCCATACCATATTCTATAGCAAGCATTTTGTAGTGCACTTCATAAATATGTATATAAATTTTAGTGTGTTTGAAATTATGAAACATCATTAAAAACCACCGCAAACGATTTTCCCTTATAGGCCGTAATGTAATGAAATTCTTATGAATGTTCCTGTAACGAACATGACTGCTACTCGTTCATTTTGCAATACCAAACATACCGTTAGGACTATACCATTTTTCAATTTCATGGAGATGCATGACGCCAAAAATAATTTTGGCCAGCTAGAATCGGTAAATCACCTGCAGCGGTAGATTTTTTTACTTTCTTCTACTGTCGCGTCCGAATCAAATAGCCAACTTTGACAAAATTTACTGAAAGTTGTCTACCTTTATGAAAAAGAAAAAAAAAACGGTTTGATTACATAGTTCCTGAATAAGAATAACACCTGCATAATAATCATGCATTTCAAAGCAAAAACGAAATAAAAAATGTGTCAGAAAGTAGGTAGTTTGCATTTGGGAATCTCAATAAAATGTAATCTCTAAGGTAAAAGTTGTTTTAGACAGAAATTCCGATTTCCTTTGCCGAGTGGTTTCAGAGTTATAAATATTTCAAATTTTTTCAGTCCTTTATAATAAATACCCTTTACATAGTTTCGTTATAAATCTTTCCACGGATTATTACAAAGAAATCAAACACAAATACTGAGATTTGTAATTTTTTGAATTTAAATACCAATAATTTATAAAATTAATATATATATATATATATATATATAAGTTTCACATACGTGTATGCTAAAAGTATAGCATTTTCATCCGAGTGGAGTGTAACTCGCTAACACAAAATCACAAGGGATAAGAAAAGATGCTTTTCAAAGTCTTTTACGTCTTAGCAGGGACACCGTTCTTTATACAGTGAATTATACAGTGAAAACGGCCTTAAATAGAAATATTTCATGATAAAGGCGAAATAATACCTAATATAATGAAGGAATTTTTCATGTCCAACAAACAAGAGTGAAAAATATGAACCAGGTATCGTCCGGATAGCTCAATAGGTTGAGCAATAGCACAATAAGCTAATGTATCCAGGTTTGTGTACTGGTCCAGACATTTTTCGCTCTGTTAGAGTAAACCTCAATTGTGCTATTTCCAACCTTGAACATAATATGTAACAATTATATCTGGTAAAATGGAAAATTATTTGAATACCTATAGTGATTCCGTCATAGCAATTTTTATTCCATAAAAGACGGAATACGTTTATCTGCTAAGACGGAAGTCCTTCTAAAAGGAATCCTTTTCATTCATTTCCGATTTAATTTTAGCAAGTTTTGTTTTTTATATACAAATATAGCTGAATCTTGTTAACATGAATCTGGCTGGCGGATTAAAATTTTGTTTATGATGTAAGTAGTTCACATTATCAGTAATTAAATCCTTGTGTAATTTTGACAGTGGATATGGACACAGTTTATGTTAAAAGTATTTTGCGTTAAGCTTAATACTTATATGAATATATTCTATGTTCATCTAAACGAGTTTCGATGGTATATTGCAAATGTATATATATGTAAGTTCATAACAATTGATAAAAAAGAGTGTTTCTTTATACATGCTCCACACAAAGTTTTCCTTTATATACTAGTCATTTTTCTCGAAGGCGAAAGAATGGGCTAAGAAAACTGCAAATTAAAAAAAAAAGGCCCAGATATAAATGAAGTATAAAAGACCAACACAATTATGTATAATGAAGGGAGCATATGTTTTTATGTAATAGTTTGAAAAACTGGAAAAAAATTTTGATCCATTTAATTTGATCATTACAAGTAATATCGCTACCCCTAAAATTAAAAAAATAATGAAAAATACAGCCATAAACCTCCAAAACTGACATTTTTGACAGAGTGATTCTACGAATATTTGACCACGATTCGATATTTGGCCCTTTTGACTAATATTTGGTTTGCTGGATACTTTGGATGTTTAACCGAATGGATTTGTGATTAAAGATTTTTGGATCTTGGATTTACAGCTTTTTCTTTCGTTTTTTTTTTTTTTTTTTTTTTTTTTTAATCTCAGATCAAAACTTGATATTTTTTGATGCATTCAAATGATGATTAAATGCAAAGCATTTGCAGGTATGTTTGTTTATGTAATAAGAAGTCGAATAGCCTTTATCTGTTTCCGTTAAAGGCTAAGAAAGTTTTAGAAAATGGTGACAAAGTTGTAGATTCTGAATGATGTTAAAAACAAAAGTATTGGTAAACAACTGATTACAGAGGAAATGCATTTACAATAAAATAAAAAATACTGT
Source organism: Maratus speciosus (assembly GCA_963932465.1). Taxonomy (NCBI): domain Eukaryota; kingdom Metazoa; phylum Arthropoda; class Arachnida; order Araneae; family Salticidae; genus Maratus; species Maratus speciosus. Next base: position 49,685,727 of record OZ010786.1, on the reverse strand, counting down.
GCAATTCTAAAGAATTTTAATACGATTACGAACAGTGTGTGCAAATTTCATGAACTTATAAAAAATACTTTGTTAATGTGCCAAGAAGATTCACACTGTTCAGCTGTATTATTATTAGTTAAAAAAAAAAAAAAAAGAACAGCCTTAAACATATATTTAATTCAAAATGTTGCAGAATAATAATTTAGTATATTAAGTAATTTCTTAATACTACTTCAATTTTAAATCGTATATAAGTCGCATTGTTAGTTTGATTAAATATGAAATAAGTGCAAATAATGATGTTACATAAGTAAAAGTTTTTTTTTTTTCTTCAGTTTTGCATTACGTATTTAAAGAGGCATTGTAACTTTAATTGATAAAACACATAATACGAGTATACATACCGCATTTCTTGTTTTAAAGTGAGAGTGATTTTTTAACACACTAACTCCCTGCAACAAATTTTATTTGACGATGCGTATTTTAGGAGACATCTCATTGATCATGTGGGAAAGAAAATTTTATTGTAAGAAAGGATTACAATATGAATGGATAGTAGAAATGAAGAATATTCTTTACATTTTAATGGAAATAACATACCATCTTGATGTGAAAGGAAAAAAAAACTAAATTTATAAAGTACGTATAATGCGCTCCTATTTTAGCTAAAATGTATATGAATTATATTATTACATATCTATACAGATAAATTATTCTATTAGTAATTTTAATTTAGTAGAAGACCTGTTTTATTAATTAGCATCAAAGTTTTTCAAATATTACAAAAATTACATAAAGTTGTTACTTTTTTTTAAACTTAAAAAAAAAAAAAAAATTACATCATTGAGCGGGGAAAAAATATACTTTTTTGGGAACCGCTTTAAAAATATGCTTATTATTCATAACTAAAATTATGCTTCTGAAAATTGTGAAAAAAACTATTCGATGACAAATAACTTCAATAATTCAAATTGCGTTTAAATCGCTTTTACACTTGAAAATGAAACAAAAAAAGTTCCAAAAAGTTTCGAGTTGTTGAACGGGGAAAAGTATTTTTTTCAGAATCGCCTTAAACTGAACGTAAAACCTTTGTCAACATATGGTTTCCAGATGTTGACAAGTTGTCTTGAGGGACCGTCCCTTTAGTGAAAAAAGTAAATGACTAGAGAAATCGCGTGCTTTTCAAAGGAGTAATCGATCATTCTGTAAATGAGCTATTTCCGTTGACAAAACCTAAGTCGAAGAGAAAGTATATAAAGCAACAAAATGGCGTTGCTTTTGCTTTTTCCAAATTCTGAAGAAGAGGCGTGTCGTCTACCTGCCACCTGCCAAGCCTAATGATCTTTTTGGCTCTAAAGCCACCGAATCTTTTAATAATTGTCAGCTGCACATCTGTGATTATCCCCAAGATGGATAGTTGGTCCAAAAATTCTTGTTTGCTTGGTCAACACTAAATTCGAGATCTGTCAGAACTGAGATGCAATGTTCAATTTTAATTTTCCAAGATGAAATGACAAGTTCCTTGTTTTGTAATGCCACACTTAAAGGGTTCAATTTCCTGCAGAAATCCAGGAGGAAGTATAGGACATTAAATTTATAATCTTTCAAACTTTTCAGCAAATCCTTATCTTTAGCACTATCATTGTCTTTTCCATGGGCCACCTACCTGTTCAAGATGGTTTACAACAGTATGCTAAGATTGCAAGAGAGCTTTTACAGCACTTTCTTTACTGTATAACCATCTAATAGTGTAAATATCATTCAGTTTAAGAATTTCTCCTCCTAGAATTTCTGCTGTTTCTTTTAACATATGAAGTCTTTTAGCAGAGGCATGGTAAAATTTAAAAATATTCCTAACTACTGAACCAAATGTTTAAGATATTCAACTCATCACATGCATCCAAAACAGCTGACTGCAAACAGTGTGCAAGGCACTGTGTATATAGCAACGAACGGCATTCTGAGCAGTGAACGATATTCTAAGCATATATAGTTTGATTTGAAGTACAAAATTTTAAAAGATGAAACTTACTGGCCAACCTTAAATATTTGCTCGCCAATGGCGAGCAGAAATTTCGCACCCTGTTCTAGACCTAAACTAAAGGGATTAAAACAATTTCCAGCTTTCTTCTAATTAATTCTGAATTCTGCCTTTTTTTCCCTACCCTACCATTGGGATATTGCGGTTAATTATTATCTGAGTACCTAGAGAATTTGATATGATTTTCTCTTTTTCTTGAATGCATTTCTGTTACTGCTGTCTACTGCTGTTACTGCTGTCTATTTTATATTAGTTCTTTTAAATTTTTAGGTTTAAAAATATTTTAATTCTCATATTAAATTTTTTTTAATATGTGATCTTATCTCAGTAAGCATAACATAGCAATAAGTAGCTGCTCTGATGACATCTTACCAGTGTTGTAGTCGTAAAAAACACAGACGGTATATGCTCTAAGCAGAGGGTATACGCTCAAGGCAGAGCGTATACCCTAGAGTGTATATACTATAGCTTTCTTGAGAAACAGAGGGTATACGGTGTTCCTTAAAAAAATCCAGAAGGTATACGGCATATACCCCCGTATACCCTCCACTACATCCCTGCATCTTACCGCAAACAGGTATTTTGTGCAAAGTAAAAACAAAACAAGATAACAACAAGGGCACAAGCGGAAACTGCTTCAATTATAGTTCCACTAAAAAATGCATTTCACAGTTAAAAAAAACAATTTAGAGCTACTAAATTGTTTGTTAGCTACAATTTTTCCCATAATCGGCAGAAATATTTAGTTATTATTGGAAAAAAAATTCTTTTTTTAATAACATGCAGTTGAAATTATTTACTCTTTTCCTTAATATAGATTCTTAGACTTGTCTATAGGGTAGATGTACCAGTAATGGACACCCTTAAGGTTTTTTTGATACAGGAGTTTTCATAACTACGTAACTCGCTGACTTCAGCATTTCTGCTTAATGTCTACTGTCTTTTAAGTTACTATATGCTCACTTGTGCAGTCTGTTAGGTAATCTTTTCTAATGGTGTTCACTACCAAATTGGCGTAAGTCATCAAATATGACTGCATGTATAGCGATTTTTTTATTATGCTTTAATGGTATACAAATTCACATTAAAACATTGTTGCGAGTATGTTTCATGTCTGAAGTCAATTTTCTTTGTGGACCTCATTACGGAATAGTAGAAAATTGACTTTTGTTCTCCATTAAGAGTACTTTTCCGTAATACCAACGCAATTGTCACTAAGCCACAATAGTTGGCACCAAATCTGCAACTGGGATCAGCAAAATTATGTTTGCGATTTATTATGAAATGTTTGTAGCTGGCATCTCCCAATTTTTTTTTCTTTATGTATAATTTCATAGCCATTGAAACAATTATATTGCAGCTCTCTCATCATCAGGTAAAGGTAACTGCCAAAATGTAAAACAGTGTGTCTATTCCAGCTGAGCTACAAATTTCCCTGACTTTTCCATACCAATAAAACAAAATTTCCAGGCATCAACATGTGATATTCAGACCTGCCAACCTTTGAAAATGAGAAATCGTAGCACACAAAATTTAAATTAATCTGGAGGTTGGTTTTTCGTGTTTCGCAGCCATCTTTTAACATTCGTAAAAGGAATACAGTTTCAGTCTTTCAATATAGTAAATTTTTTTCTCTGAAAATCTGTATATGATTTTTAGTTTCTTCTTGTTTAGAATCGTTTTTCTTTTGACATTTGTAAAAGGAGCCTGGTTCCAATTTTTTAGCCCAGTGCAATAAATTTTGACGAAATTCGCGATTTTTTTTTCCGTGATCATTTCAGGATATTCACAATTTTTTTTTTCTCACAATCCTAATTCACATTTTTCTATCACGATTATTTGTTGAAATCTGCACTTTATACCACGAACTTTTGACGAAATTCGCATTGTTTACCGCGATCCTTTGACGAAATTAGTGTTTTCCTTCCGTGATCTTTCGGTGAAATTTGCGTTTTCTTACTGATCTTTTGACAAAATTTGCATTTAATATCATAGGCACCCCTGTTTTCAAGGAGGGGAATTCCTGTATAAATATTTACAGAAATCCGATTCACTCGTGGTTAATATACATGAAGAGGGTTTTATGTTAAGAAGTTTGTTTTGCAGCCCAGATTTTTTTTTTCCCATGAACATTTTTTTAATGTCCGAATTTTTAGACTTATAACCAATTTTTTTTAAACTTTCGGAAATGAAAACTTTGAAATTTTGGAACAGAATCACTCCTGGAAAATATGCTGCACGGGATAAAAATCGCAACTTGAAACAAAAAATGCGTTTGTGTTTTTTGCAAAAAATCGTAGTTTAAGACCGATTTTTGTAGCGTCGTAGTTTATAGGTCCAAATCGTAGCAACTACGATTTTTTCGTAGCAGTTGACAGGTCTGGATATTACATACAAAAAACCTTAAAAGTTAAGAATTTGGGAGTGGAATGTGAACAATTTATTTTGAAGCACAAACTACTGATTTTTTAAAAATTACAAATTGATGAAAACCAAGATATTTAATTCATGGTTAATGATTGCTAGATATACTTTTTAATGAGGATATCTTTTTATATTCTAAACATTTTCCAGATACACATTATTTTAGCATCAGGTACCATCCATTTTGTCCAATTAGGAAGAAATTACTTATCACATCAGTCACAATACAGATTGTTTTGCCATATATTAATAAATTTTTTTTTTTTTTTAATTTACAAATGATATATCTGCTCTGTAACTAACCCAATTTAAGGATAAGTATTCAACAAATTAACTTAACAAATGTTCAGTTCCCAAACAAAGTTAAGTAAACAGACTGAATAGCCTAATCAATTCTACAATAAATAGCAAACTTTCAGTGAAACTGGTATTGAAACTCTCTAAGTTACAAAGACAAACTGAAAGATTGTAGACAGCAGGAATTGCATGAGGTGGAAATATTCTTTACAGTACTTATAAAGAGCAAAGTTAGATTTCTCTAGCACTACAATTTCAGATCCTTAGTTTTATAATCAGCAAAATTTTTCACAGAAATTTCAAATTTCCCTGACCTAGGTTATCCAGAGCATTCCATCCTAGCTCCATGCCAAGCAAATTGTGGGAACAGTAGGAGGAAATAGAAAAGGAGCCCAGAGCCATACATTTTTTTATATGTATAAATCTATAAAAATTTAAAGAAAGTAGATTAATTCCAGTGCCAAATGCTTAGGCGGGAATGATGTCATAAAAAGAAAGTGAAAGATAAAGAATATAGATTATATAAGGAAAAAATTAAACAAAATTAGAATTTAGAACATCAACGATGCATTTAAGGTTACCTCCTTCTAAAAGAAGGAGGGGCAAAATCGTCATCTCGGCTAAGGATGACAAGTGATTGTTTTTTACCAACTGCATTGTTAATATTATATGGTTTTATTATTGACCTCAATGTTTCTTTAGGTATAAAAACACAATCTCTATAAAAATTTTGTGCAAGTTTTTTTTATAACTTGCGAGATAGGCTGAATTTTGAGATCTTTACGAATGACATTATTCTGGACAAATGTAGTTGCATTAACAATCTGTCTTAAAATGTTATTTAAGTGATTTGAAGTTTTTGTAATTGAGTTTCGCAAACAGATCCCAAAATTACTGACTCGTAAGTCATGGTAGATTTGATGAAGGATTTATATAGCAGTAACTTGTTAGAAATTGACAGACAGCTATGTCTAGCTAATAAAGATTTAATGGATGACTTGACAGCGGTAGTTTTAGAACATATGTCTAAAACCTACTGTTCCCAGTTTAATTTTGAATCTAGGTAAATTCCTAGATATTTATATTGGTTGATCCATGGTATATCTTCATTATTAAGAGTAAGATTAATGTCTGGGGTGATAGATTTTTGGGAGAATATTATGGCGGCACTTTTTGAAGCATTTAGTTTAATTCTCCATTTACAAAGCCAAGTTGAGAGAGCCTGAAGGAAGGATCGGACTTGTTTACAATTAAATAATAAAAAATATTAAATAGCAAGTTCTAATGTTTGGCATGGTTTGCAATAAAAATCCTTTGCATGGTCAGGGTTGAAATAAATAATACATTAGCATACATTTTGGCATGGTGTTGGTATAACGAAATAGTACTCACTAAGCTTCCTGGATTTTCTTTCATAATCGGATTGCACACTTATTGATGTATCTTAGAAAATACAGTTTGGTGAAATAGACAACTTTTGGAAGACATTTAATGATAGTATCACTCATTTTAAACCACATTTTTTCAATATTCTCACTTTTGACCTTTTTTCTCCCTTGGTATGGAATTAACCAGTTTTCTTGTTGACACCCATCACCAGGGATGGGGCATTTCTAGAAAATCTTACCAGCCAAGGATTTATTTTACCAGCCAGTAAAATGCAATGTACAGTTGAAAATTTTTATGATAAAATTTACACAACACAAAAATAGTTGGTTACTATTATTGTAATGCATTTTCATATTTTTTCCCAAGTAAAATTAAGAAGTATAAACAAGAGATGAAAGTTTAATATAAAATAGAACTTAGTACCATGTTTACATCGCAGTAATTAGGAAAGTTGAAAAATATAGCTAACTACTAAAAGAAAAAAAGTTTTCGCATATCTCTATAGTTTGCAGTTTTCAAAGACTACCTAAAAATTCACTCACCAGTGGCGAGTAATGATGCATTTCCCCACCCTTGCCCATCACTATCCTATCGTTTTGTCTTTACTCTTCTTTCTTGATGTTGTTCACAACACCTAAAGCTCTCTTTCTGGAATTTCTAAAAATTAACTGCCAATTCGTTTTGAAATTTGATTAATTAAATAATATTACATAAGTTGAATTTCTTTACATTAATGTCAAGAAAAGATTGTAAAGGAAGTTGAGTTGTGTAGCATTTCACCTTACAAAATAATGCTAAACTTTGATACTGAAATTTTCTCAAAATACATACATTTTTTGAATATAACTTGTCTCTTAGGTCTGAGATGTTTTCTCTGTCAAAGTCCCTGATAGTAATAAAATCCTGTGCAAATGAAGCAGAAAAGTGAGGAGGAATCACATAACTAATACACATTACATTATTCCCCTCACATACACTGACCAGGATTTTTTTTTTTTTTTTTTTGCGATCTTTCAAAAAATGGATATTCATGTAGCTTTATTAGGAAAAGTAATTTTGAGTAAAAATGACCACCTGGCATTATGAAACAATATAGATCAGGGCTGTCCAACCTGGTGGGTGCCATGGCGCCTTTTGAAGGATTTCTTTATGCCCTTATGAATGTTTACTGCTATTAGCTATTTTTTTTTTTTTTAAATATAAAATCCATTTTGAAAAATGCTTAAAAAATGTAAATCATTAATATTTGCATGTTTTTTATATTGTAGCCAGCATCAAGGTTTTTGGCTCTTTACCCGACCAAAGTGTTTGAGATGAGCCCTTTACAGGGAAATATAATTCCAAATTTACTATGATTTATATTTTCTCTGCAGTCGATTTTTACATGGGCATACCTATCCCTATAAAATATGTATGTATTATATAAGATGTGTGCATTTTTTTTTTTTTTTTTTTTTAGAATATTTCATGTTACTAGCTTTTGTTAAAGCTAAAAATCTATTAATTTTTTTTTTCTTTTTTAAGCCATTAACATTTGCATAGTTTTCTATTGTAAAGATGATTAAAGTATTTGGCCCCTCATCTTACAAAATTTTTTGAGATAAGCTCTTCTCAGGGAAATGTAATTCTACATTTACTATGACTTATGTTTTCGCTGCAGTTTATCTTTACATGAGCATAGCTATTATTGTGAGATGTATGTGCATCACAAAAGAGAAATAAGTGCTGCTAACACTACCAAAGCAGGGGTCTGTCCAGACTTTTCTCACAGGGTCCTGTTTTTGTGAAATTGTGAAGTTTTTTTTTATTTTTGTGAAAATTCTAGTCATAATTTTGTGAATTTTAAATTACCGATGTCTTCATGTCCTATCCTTCATGTATAAAAAGCTAATTAATATGCTCTTTGGTGAGTTCAACTGCTTACTTACAGGCCAGACTTTATTTTTAAATGACTAAATTTGTGAAAAGTTCAATTTGAAAGTGAAAAAATTCTGTGAAAGGTCTATTTAAGAGACAGATAATTTTGTGAAGGGTCCTGTTTTAAGATAAATTATTTTGTGAAGGGTCCTGTTTTAAGATAAATTATTTTGTGAAGGGTCCTTTAAAGGACCTAAAATTTTCCTAAACATATCCCTGCAAAGTGAGATAACATTGCATGTTTTGAGTCATGTGAGTAATGGCACCCTTCATTGTTTGCTAGCAGCTGAGGTGCACCCCTGAACAGGCCTGATATAGTTGCTTCAAAAGTCTGGCTTGATGACTGATATATTCTGAAATATCAAATTCCTTGGAGGGGTTGGTGTTGTCAGGAACAATATTTTAAACCTTATGGTTATATATTCTCAATGCTTTGATGCCGTTATAATTTTTAACACTCTCATTCCATAGTCATTCTTATTTATTTCATAGATAGCTTTAAATACTTTAAAAGCTTACCTTTCATAGCTGAAACATCGTTTTTTCTTTACAAGTACTTTATTCTTTATAAATGTAGTTGCTATTATTTCGAAAGGCTATCACCTTTCGTTAATGACAATATCATATTTTCTATATCTCATCACACTGCAGCCGCTATCGTCTTAGCCTCACTAGATGGTGGGAGCATATCATAATGCCGTAATTTGATTTACTATCATTATGAATTTAATTTTCATCGTACGCATATGAGCAAGATACTTTTAGGTAGCAAGCTTTGGCAACACATGTCCATTTCTCTGACTATAACTACATAATTGTAACTTTTTTTCCTAACTGAGTGAAAAAGTGTCCAGTCCAGGATTCAAACCAGGAACCTTTTGGCTGAAGTTGATAATGCTCTGCCAACTGAGCTATCCTGGGAAAATCTGCTGGACACATAATTCACCCAGAACCTTAATGATTATGACATTTGGTCTGATATCTGAATCAGCTACACAGAATAAATCATCAGTAATGAAAACTCCAAGAAACATTGGATACCTTGGAGTTTCCATCACCTGTGATTTATTCTGTGAAGCTGATTGCAATATCAGATCTGATGTCATAAACATTAAGGTTTTGGGTAAATTATGTGTCCAGGATAGCTCAGCTGGCAGAGCAATGGCAGCTTCAGCCAAAATGTCCCTGGTTCAATAAAAACTGACATTTAAAGAAAAATACAACTTGGATTTAAATAATCATGTGTAATTACGTTTCCAGTGTTTACTGGAATTCTATTACCTGTGATTTACGACTATAAATACAGAATGTTGAACATATGAAATTTGTCTCCTTTAAGGTAGTAACAACCTTTCTATTATTCATGAGGAAAGGTTGGTTCCATTCACTGGAATTTAAGTTAATGTGTTAATTTAAACATTAGCAGCTTTGGTTTTCTTATTAGTATATTTTAAGTGTTTATTTAATTATCATTTAAAATATTTCTATCATTATTGTGTTGAAATAGTACTGTCTAAAGTAAACTTAGCGGTGTCATCCAACCCTTATGAACAGTATTCAATTATCTTATCTATTGAACTTTTATTTAAAATAAACTTTTTACAGTTTCTTTTAAAATACGTCTCTGTATTCTTCAAGACAAGTAATCACATTTCTAAAGCTTTTTAAAACAGTTCAAATGAAAATCAAAATTTCAAATTAATTGCTTAAAAGGTACAAAGGCCAACCTAGTGAAAAAGATTCTATGCCGGGACTTGAACCCAAGCCATAAGTATAGCACACTGATGCTCTACTGACTAAACCATATGGAACGATACCCAGCCTGGAACTTCTCACTATTGCAGGTTGGCAAGGCTACAAACGCAGCACAAGATGGAATATTTTCCCGTGAGCCACTGACATGGAGCAAACATGAAACATAATTAAATCCAGCATCGATTCAAACTATATTAATACTTGGAAATTTTTCCAGAGAGAGACATTCGCCTTTCGGTGGCTCACGGGAAAATATTCCATCTTGTGCTGTGTTTGTAGCCTTGCCAACGTGTAATAGTGAGAAGTTCCAGGCTGGATATCGTTCCATGTGGTTTAGTCAGTAGAATGTCACAGTGCTATACTGACGGCCCGGGTTAGAGTCCCGACATGGAATCTTTTTCACTAGGTTGGCCTTTGTACCTTTTAAACAATTAATTTGAAATTTGATTTTCATTTGAAATATTATATTCAAGGCGAATGTCTCTCTCTGGAAAAATTTCCATGTATTAATATTTTAAAAATAGATTATGCATCTTTTCAATTCATCATTAGTTAGATTTTTCAGCTATGCTTTTAATTGGCATATTCACAGCTGGAGTAATGAAACCTGTTTCTTTTAAGTTACCTATGTCATCTAATTAACGATTCCTCCACACACACACCAGGGGAAAAAAAAATAATTGTTGATTCAAATATTAGCTGCATATTTTCTTTGAATTTTTAATGCTATATAATATTTGTAATTAATACACAATGCACAACATTTCTTTATTTTATGCAGGGTTCATACACATTTCTTTAAATAAAAATCAAGGACCCAAGCCAAAAAAATGTAAGGACCTACAAATTAAATAAATTGTAATATGCATTTTTTAATAAAGAGTTTCATTTTTGTAAATATGTTTTAAACATTCAAATGGCCAGGAAGGGCAGGGCTCCCAACACATTTTAGTCTCTTAAAAGGGGAAAGGGGACCATTTTTATTTTAAAAGGGGACTTTGGGGGACCATTTATATTAAAAAGGGAGACTTTGAGGGACCATGTCTAAAAATACTTCACCGAGTTTTCCTAAATATGCAAGCAAATTTTTAAAAATTACCCTCAAAAATATGTTAATTGGTTATCTTTATAAAGATGGGTCACTAAAAAGTACACTCAGCTAAATATTCTACTGCAAGAAGATTGGAAGTATTCTGATATTCAGTACTCACATTGATAATTCTCCTTAAAGCAGCTTTTAATTTAAATTGATGCTTTATTAAGGGAAGACAAGACTGGGTGCAATCTTATGGGGAATATGCGAGCTTTAAGACCTGTTTTCTTGGAAACTACCTGACCGATTTTGATGAAATTTGGAATCCACATTCACTGGATTATCCTCAAGACTTATGTCAGACAGTTTTATTCTGCGACAGAGTTTTTTCATTTTAGAGCAATGGCAATTTTTCAGAAATTTTATTACATTTTTTAAAAACTGTCTGCCACATATGTATGCTGTTATCTTATATTTATACTCTACCACAAAAAATATATATATATCAAAATTGCTCAAATACTTTATGAGATAATGGGATTTTTAGCTGAAAAATACGGTTTTTCAGGAGATCCAAAAAACAAATATTCACAATTCTCGCTCTCAAATTGAGTTTTCTGATTACGTATCGACAGAACAGACGTTGGGAGTGTCCATATCGGTCAAACGTTTGTACACCTTTTTAAAACATTCTTATTGTTCAATCAAAAGATGCCAACTTTTTGTGTTTTGCTTTGTGTTGAACTGCGACTTGTATTTTTTGAACTACAAAATGACAAACCCAAAAAGTGTTTTTGAGGGAAGACAAGAATGGGTGCAATCATAGGGAGGAAATGTAAGCTTTAAGACCTGTTTCCTCAGAAACTACCAGATCGATTTTGATGACATTTTGAATCCCTATTCACTGGATAATGCTCAAGACATGTTTCAGAGACAGACAGTTTTTTTTCTGTGACTAAAATTTCTTATTTTAGATCAATCGCAATTTTTCAGAAATTTTCTATTTTCAGAAATGTTTTTTTTTTTTCTGAAACCAATTAAAATTTTTTAAAACTGTCTACCACATATGATCTTATATTTGTACTCTACCAACAAAATTTTTTTATCAAAATCACTCAAGTACTTTAGTAATTAATGGGGATTTTAGCTGAAAAGTACAACTTTTCGAAAAGCTACAAAACTTAGACACTTCTAATTTGCGTGAAGTTCTTGCAATGTCTTATCAAACACATGAATTAAAGAATATAGAAACACTTCGATAAAGTTTAGTTACATGTAATAAATGAGTATAAAATGCTAGAGTAAAATTAATGTGAGTGCGTGTGGCATCTTCCCTTAGTACGAGTAGGTGTAGTGTCCCAGTCTTGTCTTCCCTTGAATTTTTACAATTATTTCTAATGGTCTAAAAAAACTGGCCATACCAATTGATTCAGGAAGGTTCAAAAAGTTTTTTAAGGCAATAAAAAAAATATTTTTTTCAAAGAATTTCACTGATGTCTTCCCTTAATATTTATAACAGCAAAACAATTATTTGCAATAAAATATAAATACTAAAAATTAATACATCTAAGAAAATATCAAATCAAGTGTTAACAGAGTAGCACACTAGCAATTACAAAGTATAGTGCATTTCTTCGAATTTAATATGGAGTAACAGTGATGAATGACTAAATAAAAAGAAAAGCACCCAGTTAAATTGATGGCATTGAGCTCACAGGCGATTCACACTAATTTTAAAGCAGTCTTATTTCAAAGAATAATGCCCCTCGAAGAATAAATTAAGGAGGAGATTAGTTCCCCAAATTTTTCACATCTTTATGCTCAACCAATGAGTTAAAATCCATTTATCTAAATTTGGGGGGGGGGGGGGTATTGCCCTCCCATGCCCACCTTTAGACTTAAATAATGAACCTTCAAATCTAATTGGGGAAGTTTGTAATCAGAATTAACAGGTATACCAAAATTTGAAGAAAATCTGATAATTCTGCACAAAAAACCCATTTATCTAAGTTAAGGGGGGGTTTGTCTCGCCCCCCCCCATTCCTCCCTTTATACTTAACTAATGAACCAACAAAACTAATCAGGGAAAGGCCTTATCAGCATGAACTGAGAAAAAATTTGAAGCAAATCGGATATTTCTATCAAGGGTTATCACGTTACGTACGGGCAGATTAGCTCTCATGCTTTGATAGCCTGTGAGCTAAAAAAGCACAGCATAACAGCACCTCCTGTTGAGTATTAAAATTATATTAACTATTGTAATTATTAATCTGAAACATAAAATTTAGTTCCTTTGTACTACCCAATAAAAGCTGAAATAAGCTATAATGTTCATTGGAAAAAGCATAGTATGGCAACATTAGGATTAGCTGGGTGAATTAGTCCTCCAGATTTGCCCGGGTGACTCAGTAGGTAGAGCATTGGCGGCTCCACACTTCAGCCAAAACATCCCGGGCTCGAATCCTGGTTTGGACTTTTTTCCCCCATTTGGAAATTCACAATTGATATGATTTATTTACCAATTGAATAATTGTATTAAAAATTAATCTAATAAAGATAGAAGTTTGTCTATGTGTCTTTGTGCTGATGGGATCACTGTGCATAGAGCTATAAGATTTGGCAGGCAGTGTTATGTTTAAAGTTATGCACATAGAAGCCAATTTTTGGACTTTTTTGAGTAGATTTTTTAAATGTAATTTTTAGCCTTTTTTCCAAATTTGTAAAAGGAATCTGGCTTAAATTTTTAAGCAGAATGTAGTAAATTTTTTTTAATGTGATTTTTTGATATTCGTAAAAGGATTCCAGTTTCAATCTTTTCACAGAACTTATTAAATTTTGTCCTCTTTTCAATAAAATTGAATTCCTATAGCAATATTTGAATTATTTTTTTCTTTTTTTTTTTACATTTTATGGCAATTTCTTGAAATTCGGTTTCAAACTTCCAGCTTAATGTAGTAAAATTTGGTCCTCTAATTTGAAATTTTGGTGATTTTTAAGATTTTGAATGCATATTTTAACACTTTTTCACATTGTGCGGCAATTTTTTGACATTCATGAAAGAATTCCAGTTACAATGTTTTAGCTTGCTATAGTAAAATACAAAATTTGAACTTTTGTGATTTTTAGAGTTTTGCGGCGATTTTTCCACATTAATAAATTTTTTCCAATTACAGAAAGGGGACCATTTTCCAAAAAGGGGACTTTGAGGGGGAAAAGGGGGCCATTTGGGAGCTCTGGAAGGGTGGAATTTCAGCATGCGGCATTAAAAAAATTTAAAATAACAAATACAGCAGAAGAAAAAACTAGTTGGATGTGCCAATCTAGAGGCGTCGTGATGGGGAGGGGGGGGGAAGCTTCCCCCTCCAATATATGTGAACTTGGGAAATGTGAGCTTAGAGTTGGGAAATTCTAGACTTTTGAACCACTTTTTTTTTTTTTTTAATAATAGTAGAAAAAAATAAGAATTTTTTATTGTTTTGCCGATTACTTTTCTGTGTTCTGTAACAGTAAACTAGTTAAATTAACAAAAGAAATACAAAAAGCAGCCAGACTCAATTTGTCATTGTGTTTCTTTGTGCTACAAAAATATCATACATCTATCAGACCTGAATTTCCCTACTGTTGTCCATCAACATTGTCTGTAATCTATTTCCTCCAAAACTTCGTTCCTTTCTCAAAATATCATGAGGCTATTTTCATATGAAATATGATTATGACTCCTATACAATAGAAAACAAAAACTTTCATTAAATGAACAAATAATTATAATTTTTATGTTTTTAGTTTCAGTATTTTTCTTTGGAAAGAAATTTGTTTAAGTATCATTAGACACATATTTCACATATCATTTCAGTTGGAAAATAGAGCAATTTGTTTCAAGTTGAGAAATTTTTTAATTCTCTCCCCTCCCCCTTTCCAAAAAAATATCTGTAGCTACGCCTCTGTTGTCAATCTCAAAACTTTGTTCTATTTCATACATGTTAATACTTCAAAATTTGCTATCAGAGTGCCAAAATTAAATGACAATCTATGCCCATTATGAGGATTCTAAAGATATAAAATTCCGTGCATTAGTTCTTGAGATATGACTATTGCTGAAATTGTGTAAATCCTGCAAAATGCAGCATGGCAGCGCCACCTGTTGGGTGATGTACACCAAGCTAATCAGCAACAAATAATGTCAATGTCTAACTGAATCTGAAGTTTATGAAAACCTGTGTAATACTTTCAGGTAGAGCTATTGCGAAAATCTTGAAAAATCCAGCATAGCAGTGCCACCTGTTGGACAATTTATACCAAAACATAATCAGCACCTATATTTATCAAGGTATACCTGAATCTAAAGTTTGATGAAAATTCATGCCTTAGTTCTTCAGATAGAGCGATTGCGAAAATCATAAAAAAGGCAGCATAGCAGCTCCACCTGTCAGGTGATTTACACCAAAACGTAACCAGTACCAATATTTTTCAAGGTATAACAGAATCGGAAGTTCAATGAAAATTCATGCATTAGAGAGATGTTTTTGAGATTTTCTATTGTGGAAATCGTAAAAAAATGGAAGTACTCTTTAAGTGGGGGAGAGCCGGAACAAAGGGAAAATGGCAATTTCGAATGGGAAGAGAAATCTTCATGATCGATTATTTATTGTGACAATAAAATGACAAATAGAGCAGATTTTTTTTTCTTTTTTTTTAAATTAAAGAGTTTTTAAACTTTGAATACTGTGATTGGGGAGAGAGACAAAAACAGAGAAGCAAAATTTTGTGAGGGTGAAATTTAGGGCTGATTATTTATCATATATATTGTAAAGCAGTAAGCTCTAAAAGTTCCGCTCGAGTGTCTTCAAAAACTATCCAGTGGATTTTTTTGCAGAATGTATCATTCGACAGAGAATATTCCCACGGTGGTTTATGAGTCAAATATACAGGGATAACTATGATTTTTGGTAATAAATTTCGTATTTTATTGATATTTTCAACAAAAGGGTTGCCAGTGGTCATTTTGGGGAAAATTATAGTTGATAAATGAATTGAAACGGCTATATCCATTAGAAAATAATATAAACATCTCAAGAAAAAAAAAACTGTTACTTATTTAATTTAACATAAAGAAAGAAAGAACAAAAACCAATTTAATGTGAAATAATATTATAAAATGAAAATATTTAATTTAAACATGAAAGGAATATTTGTAATGTTTAAAAATTAATTGTGCACCAAGTTAAAGAAAAAATGCATCTCAAAAATTTCATTAGATAAAATATGAATAACTTTATTTTTCTTTTAAATAATTTTATTTTGATTTTTATGTATTCTACCATTATGTTTCTCACAGGAGAAATTAGCAGAATTAATTTTAAAAATGGCTCTAACTGTGAATTGTACGTTATTTGTTTAATTGGGAGTTTGAATTGACTTGAAACAATGTGATTTTAAGCCAAAAAGACATAAGCCGGGGCAATTTTTGCAATAATTATGTTTTTCTTTTAAGTGTAAATATATAAATAACAGTTAATAGCATAAAAATGAAGTAAAAATTTAATTTTTAATGTAAATGCTTTCCACATACAAACATATTGTATAATAATTTATTGCAAACATTTATTTTTTTTTCACTATACTTTAATAGGGAAACCTATCATATATATATACCGATTATTGTTTTATTTTTAAATTAAAAATTCAAAGAAATTGCAGAAGTATTTCACCCCTAATTAAGAAATAATACAAGAATAAAATTAAGCACTTTTAAGGACTTTTTGCATGAAAATAAGTACTTTTATAAGCACTAGGGTGTAAAAAAAATCATGATTTTTTTTTTAAAAAATAGGATTTTTTTTTATTTAAATCGGATTTTTTTGATTTTTTCCCCTGTGTTAAAATATTAAACATATACCAAGAATTAAGCATTTCTAAAATGAATAACCCTCCAATTACTAACATAATCTATGTTTTTTTTGTTGCTTTAATTAATAAAATTTTAATTATGTAATAATAGAAATTACAAAAAACTGCAAATTAAAAATGTCTTTAGTAACATACAACATTGTGTGCATTAATATTTTGTAATAATTATGCAAACCAATATTAAATACTGCTTATGTTTTAAAGTTATTGATAAATTGCATTTAATTTTAAATTGATGATACAGATTAAATGTTGTAATTATTAAACAATTTACTATTTAATTAAGAACACAATCTACATTTCTGAAGAAGTGGTTGAAAACAGGTGATAATAGTTTGATAAATTCATAAAGCAGCCAGTAATTTTACACAGGTTCTAAAGCGTGTGTATATATCAAATTGATCAAAAACTATAGCAATGTATATATAGCAAACTCACACATAATTTATAAATAGATTACAAAAATTGTATTTTTGAAATTTAAATCAGATTTTTCCCCCATAACATTAAAATATTTGAATAGCTACTAAATATTATAATGTTTTGAAGTTATTTAACATTTAGTTAGATGTTTTTTAAATGTATAATACATCTTTTTACACAGTTTAATATTGTTATAATTAACAATAACAAATATTACATTTTTTACAAGTGATTGTTTTCATTACTGATTATAATGCTTTTTCACACCATTTTAAAAATCAGAAAATATGTGATTTTATCATTTGATTTAAATCATTAACACTCTGTTGCTATGTTTATTGTATATAAAAGAATGAATAACTTGATTATTAAAAGGAAATTATGACATTGTAAGTTATATTAGATTTAAATATCATTTTTAAATGAAATGCTTTTTATGTTTGTTAGATAAAAACCATGCTTTGACAAACTTACTGTACTTAAATTTTTCATAATATTCAAGAATTACGCTTAGAAACAATTATTTAAAGCTTTGTTTTGTGTATTCATAAGTCACAATACCTGTAGAAACTTTCCAAATTAATCAATAATTTTTTAAAAAAATCTCTTGATTAAAATCATGATTTAAATCGTTGACACCATAATAAGCACCAAAAATTCCATTTGAAAAATGTACACTTTTAAGGACTTTCAAGGACCATACGAACCCAGCTATGTCATACTTTTTACAAATTTGGGAAGTTAATGTAGTTAGTGTTATCTATCTTACTGAGATTATATAGTAACAGATGAACAAAGTATTTACATACATCTTATTGCCAAAAGGGGCCAAGTATTTTATAATCACAATGATTTTTTGTATACAGAAAACACACTGTGGACAATTTATAAAAACTTATTTTATTAATAAGATGGGAATAGTATTTGTGCATTCTTTCACACATAGAAGCCAGAAATATACAGGAGATACATTAAAACAGCATAAGATATATGATAGATTATAATATACAGCATGTAAAAGGTTATAGTCTGTAACATAAATAAAGTTCATTAAATATAACATTAGGCAGGTAGTATTAAAATAGAAGAAGATATCTATTTTACAATACAGTATATAAAATGTTACACCATTAAGCAAGTAATATGAAAATTGAGGCAAAAGTCTATTTTATAATTCATTTGTGCTATAGGATTTATTTGATTCGCTTCTGAGCAGTGCCGATATTGCATTGGTTTACCTAGAATAAAAAAAGAATGGTTATGAAATTCAGTTTTAAATAATTGTGTTTAAACTGTTTAACTTTTGAAAATAATCTAAATGAGTAAATTGTTAACAAGACAGAAAATTTTCTATGTAGATTTTTGGTAAAATGTAGTTTATAGATAATATTTTAAAAACATAAAAATCAAATTAAAATTAAATTATAATAAAATAAAAATACACATATATATATTAAAATATGGGAACACATGAAATTAAAAAATAAATAAATGAATAAAAAAAATTAATACAAAAAATAAATTATATGGTAGTACTGAAAAGGTTTATACAAGCTGCAGAGAGCATTGTGGTATCAGGTTTATCATTAACAATAACTTCACGATTAAGATAAATAGCTAAATTTTCAAGAAAGTCCAGTTCAGAGATACTATTGGCATTAAAGATAATTTTAGCATTTTGAAAATTAAAACTATGGCTGGAATCTCAAGAGTGCTTGGCAATAGAAGATTTAGAAATTTCTTGATTAATTACATAACAAGAGTGTTCTTTTAAATGGATTTAAAGATTTTTTTTTTCCAATTTGCTTCCTTTCCCTTCTACTCTGTGTTATTTTGTTTCGATTACATTCTTCTATGATTGGCTGTTGTCTTCTGCCCTCCTATTGGCTGTTTCTTCAGCCTGTTTTCCTTCCCTTATCTCTCATTTCAGTCTTGCTGCTGCTTTCATAGTAGAAGCACGTCTTCTTTGCGCCTGACAAAGAAAGACTCAGATCATCCGAAAGGCTTAGCACATTTAAAAGTTTTTGATGGTGTTTTAAGAAGATCTTTTAGTTCTTTTTAATATTTTTTTATTTAAAATGCTTTTTAACATCAATTTTATTAATTTTGGTGAAATATATCTAAAAATTATGAGCCACATTACTTCTATAAACTTAACCTGTTCAATAGTAATAAAAATACACATTATATAAAATAATCAACGCATTCATGAAAAAGAAAATAATACACCCATCAGATAAGATTCACAAAGACAAGAAACAGAATAATGGTGATAAGATAATAGAATGGAATAAGGGAGGATGCTTTTCTGGCTGTATTAAGGATATTTTCAAAATGCTACTTTTCTTAAACATATTAAATGACCAGGTATGAAAGTGGGAAATGAGAAAAAAGGTGGAAATTTTACCTGTCTATACAACTGCGCCAAACTCTTATGAGTCATACTTCACCAGGTAATTATACATTAGAATTAAATATAACTGTACACTGTACATATGACTCCTATTTTCTTTTTCTAATTGAGAAAGCATTAAAAATGCTTAAGGTGTAAACCTAAACATATCCAAACAAGCTATGTGAAGTAAAGTGGTTAATTTTTCAAAATAAATATCATTCTAAATGGTTTGGTTTGGCTGTTAAAAATGTTGCCCCCCAACCCTTTTTTTTTTTCAAAAGAAACAATCTTTATGCTAAATATATGCATGTTAAATTGACTTTTTCTTTAGAAATACATCTTCAAAAATGCATCACTGAAATTACTCAAAAATGTTGTATAAATAGGGCAAAATATGTTATTCCAACCTCATGGGAACTTTCTTTTCCTTTCACTTTTAATTTTCAAAGTCCAAAAAGTTTTTCAGTCTGGAAAGACATTTTAAACAATTTTATTTACATGACTTTCATATGCTTACATTATAAAAGTTAATCTTTGATTTGACTGCTGTTTTGCACAACAATTCAGAAACAAACTCCAAGGATTTGAGTTGACAAAATGTTTGATTATTAAATTTTTGAGAACCCCCCCCCCCCTTTCTTTTATTATCATTTCAAATTTTCTTTGCATTTTTGCATCCATCCAGAGAATGTCCAAAAAATGCTTTAACCTCTTCAGTCCCTGGGTTCCCTACGGGGACCTCTGTTCTTTTCCTTATAGAAACTAAAATGTCCGATTTTTTTTTTTTACATTTTCACATTACTTCTTAATAGCTGAATGTTTTTTGTATTGAAAGAAAATAAATAAATGGCAGCATCTAAGTTTATTCCCACATAAAATAAATGTTATTTTCATCTGAGTTTGCAAAATACCTAAAAATCCCCAAAAGCCAGTATAACCAAGAAAGTGAGAAATTTTCGTAAGTATTTAACTTAAATCTTTTTCAATAAAAAATTGAGGATTTGTAGATTATTTACTTGTTTAAAGCTCTTAAACTTGTGATTGCATTAATTTAGGTTAATGGTTATTAAATTGATGTTTTTAAGGGATTTGTAGTTTTAGATCCATATTTTTCAAGGTTCGCAGAGATGGACCCAGTTTGAAAAAACCTGGTAGGTTTTTTCAGTCTGGGCCTACTTGAAAAAGCTCACCGAAAAACCCATAATGTGGGTTTTTTCAATTTTTAGAAATATTTAAAAATTTAAACAGCATATACATCTAATGAATTTAAGTCATTTCAGTTAATTTTGAAAAAAAAAAAAATATATATATATAATCCATTACATAAACACCTGAAGTAAAAAAAAAAAAAAATGTATTTCAGCACATTGAAATATTTTATTGACATAGACCATAGTAGGTAACATACATAGTGCACAGAGCGTAGGAAAGGGGTGGGAGAGACCACTGGAAACTTATTTTTTCCTTTGGATTATAGTGTCTCCTTAAAGTAAACTTTAAGTTGTAATTGAAAAAAATGACTTTTCCTTTTGTAACGAAGTCACTACCTTTTTCAAATCTGTCTTATTGTCGCAGTTTTTCGTGTACAAGGCAAGTAATATACCTGATCATTTTCAGAATTCTTGAAATGTTACCAGAAATTTAGAATAGACTAGTAGGAGGAATTTGTATTGGGAAGCAATACAAGAAATTCTTAAGTTCCTACAGAGAACGTCCTGTCTCTGTTCACATTCCATTTACTGTGATTCATCAAACATTCTTGATGTGTTGAAAAGTTCAACAAAAATGGATTTTCTTTCAAAATCCATAGCATTGGAATTGGTAGATAATTGTGCTTTCCGAGAGTAAGGGGGGCGAAGAGGGAGTGCAAAAAGGCTCCAGAGCCATGCATTTCTTCTTTTTTCTTTCATACTTTCCTGACACACAAAATTGTAATTTTCAAATCACAAAATTTCACAAAATTGTAAAATTTAATTAATTCCTTAATGTTTATTTTGAAATAATGCACATAAACATTTTTAATTTTTGAATAAAATTAATTAATAATTAATCTACATAATTACTTATTAATGAGACATTTTATCATCGATAGATTTTTGTTGTTGTTATTTTGATCATAATGAGTTAGAAATTATTTGAGCCTCCCCCCCCCCCCCCACACACACACACAATTTTTAAATTGCTACGCTACTGATACTAGGTAAAGGCATATGATAAGAATGTCTTTATATACAAAATTCAAATCAACTATATTCATGAAAATAAAACTTATAATAACTAGTTCAAACTTTTACTTTTTATTTAATTTTTCTGCAAATTAATAATTTATATTTTATGTTAAAAACTAATGTGTGAGAAACACTGACACTTAATTTAAATTCATATAATTTATTAATTTGTAAAATAGCATTACAATTATATTGCACATAAGGGAACAATATATATATTTCTTTTTTAGCTGTATAGTACATATAATATATAAATAATATAGTATACAATAATGTAATATCACATATATTATATTTTTGAAAAAACCGGATAAAATCCATGTGAGTTGGGTTTTTTTTTTTTAAAAAAAAAAAAAAAAAAAAAAAAAAAGGTATTTTTTAACCTAAATTACTAAGCACCTAAAGGATCAATTTCAGAAAAGATATTTTTTATGTCATTTACAATGTCATTTTGTTTGGAAAAAACCCATGAATAAGCATTTGTATTATTATTTTAGCTTTGGAACTGAAGAGGTTATAAAAGGTGGAATTCCTCCTTTAGGAAAAACTCTTTCATGTCTGAATGACTAAGCCAATAAAAATAGCTTTCGAATTTATTTTGTTTTGAAAAAATATAATCAATTTAGCCAGATTTATTTAGAAAAATACGTAAAAAAGGCTTAACATTGATACTCATATGTGAAATGTTCACTTTTTACAAGGGAACCACTTTTGAGAGAAGTGGTAAGAAGGGGACCACCCTTGTAAGAAATATCGATATATTGGATGAAAAAAAAAAAAAAAAAAAAAAAAAAAAAAGTTGTTGACTATGGCAAGCAGGTCCTTCCTTCATTTGCAAAAAATCCGCCGGAAAGGTGCGCTGTAATAGCGTTTTTTGAATATTGTACCATTGAAAAGTGTATGAAGTTATGCATAGAATTGAACCGAATTTAAAAAAAAAAAAGTTTTTAGCTATAGCAAGCAGGACCTCCCTTAATTTGGAAAAAAATCGCCGGAACGGGGTGCTGTAATAGCCATTTTCAATATTGTGCCATCAAAAAGTATTATTACAGTATTGACACAGTATTATTTTATAAATAAAGTAGCATGCAGCAGTATTTACTTAGATATAAACTATAAAAGTATGAAAAAATATAAAAACAAACTGAAATAACACTTTTCAAATACAAAGTATCTTGTGGAATATGGGATTTATAAATTTAACATTGATGAATTAATTTATATCAATTTTGAACCTACATCAAACAAACAGCTCTGAAGCTGGAAGAAAAAATACGCTCGTTCCTTCAGCGAAACTTTAAAATTAGATTTTGTTATGGTTTGAATTCAGCTAACAAAATTGTAATGGTTAAACAGAGTTTTTTTTTTTTTTTGGCTCATTTTAATAAGATTTGTATTTGTTTCATTAAAGATTTAATTGTATATCCCAATAAAAATATAATTATATCTAATATATAAAACTATATTATTGTTGTGGTTTTTAACTGCATATTTTATTTATAAAACAATTATCAAAAGTATGCAAATGCAGATCAAATGCGCTAGTATGTTCATAAATGTAATTTTCGAAATTTCTTACGTAAGTCGAGGGATGCCTGTAGTATTGAGCTAATAAAAATGAAATAATGACATCTGTAACAACATTTTGAAATATTAAAATATATGAGATAGAAGAAAGTTTTGGGATTGGCACATCCAACTAGTTTAGATAGAAAACATTTCCATAAAGTAACAAACACGGAAAAAAAAAGTAATAAAAATAACTCTGCTTTGCTTTAACACTCTTAAATATTTTAAAACTTTTCAGTGATACCATGTTTATATAAAACATTAATTCCCATAAGACCATTCCTCGTGAAAAAATTTCACAGTTGCTCTTCTAAGGAAGAAAAGAGGTGGATTTGAAAATACGTTGCAGAAAATTAAGACACTTTACTTTATGATTAGAAATATTTGAACAATTGCCAAAAATAAATAAGTAAATAAATTTAAGTAAATAAAATAAAAACAGAAATACATTTAAAGCAGAATATAAAATAATCATAACAGTATTAATGGTGGTATTTCTTTTATATGATCCACAACAGAAAATTCTTAACAGAAATTCATTTTTAAAAATCAATGATTTCCCAAGTCATTAATTACTCACTGTGCACATAATCTTTTTAATATCAATGTTTCTATGCAATCTTCAAACCCATTGCTGACTGTAATAAACAGAGAGTGCTGCCAAATTAATATTAATAATCTAAACATAGTTGTTTTGGCATGCTTAATATATTACAAAATACTGTTATATTATCTTTAAATATGAAGATTGAAAAACCACTATAAGATATATTTTAAAGGTCCTTTTCTTATCTTAATTTAAAAATCTATATAACAAGTTTTCATTTCAAAATTACATTGAATCTGCAACATGACAGCCTTTTATTATTTTTTTCTTTCTTTCACAATATTTGTTTCGAAAAATATGACACAACTATGTTTTTCTATTAGAATAAAATGGATTTTTGCAGAAGATATTTCTAGATATTTATGATTTAATCTAAGATAATACCTTATAATAAAGTAAGAGATGAAATTAATAGAAATTTACTTTGATTTGGCAGCCTTCTTTAAACGTGTCTGCAAAGATATAAATATATGAAGAAAATACAACTGCTACTTAATGTAGTAGTTTAGTTTAATTACACACTAACTAATTTATCTGATTAAACATTATATCTTAAATTATTTCAAACGGATTAAGGATTATAAAACTATGACAGTAAAACCTGTGAAAACAGGACCTGTGTATTATAAAAACCTGACTTAAATGGAAAATTTTATTGTCATTTCAATTCTGTCTTAGCAGGCTTTACTGTACTTTATAGTATATACATTTTAACATTTGCATATGATTAAAATAACTACAGTAAGTGTAAACAGATCTCATATATATTTTTACTTTCTGAAAGATTGGTCAGTATTTTACTAATATCTCTATAACAGTAAATTGGATGCCTTATTCCAGTGATTTCATTTAACATGTTTTTATAATATGATTTGGAGATTATATAATATATAATTAAACTATATTTAAACGGGACATAATGTAGAGCAAACACATGCATGTATAATCGTGGCCTATTTTAAATAGCTTCTTTACAAAACGTAAGAAGCTACATCTATAGTAGCCCTTTGTAAAAAAGAAGTTCTGGAAAAATTTTATACACTTTTGGCGATTATAGTTACCAAAATTAACCCCCGTTTAAATAATTGTATTAGTTATTTGCCATGCGATAACCCCTGTATTTATAAACAGATTTAAATAAAACTGGGCATGTATATGATTTAAAGATCTCAACAAAATAGCTTGTCAAGCTTGACCTACCATCTTGCTTAAAAAATGGCAGATACTTAAAAATAAATAAATATATGAAAACAAAATATTAAAAATATATATTTTAAAATTTTAGGCAGTAGTACAAGGATTCAAAAACATTTTTGTTTCACTTGTATCTTGCAAAATGGCAAAGATATGAGAATTGGAAATCTTTAAGTCTGTTATAATAATGAAAAGGATTTGTTTATCCAATCGGTAGTTTCAGAGTAATTGTGATTTAAGAGGTTCTATGCTCATTTCATACTTTTAAAATTTGAATTTATTCAAAAACTGTTGTAAATGAGAATTTACTGCTTAAAAATAAGCACCAGGTCAATTTTCAAGTTTTTAGCCCCAATAGTTTTAAAGAAATAATTATTTTAAGCCATTTTTCATTCTGACATCCCCTTTGAGAGCAGGGAGGGCTATTAACTTAAAATTCAGCCCATGTTGGAGCAGAGGCTGCCAAGAATTTTTTTTTAAATTGGTTTTGTACCAAACCAAACAACCCCAAGGTTTTAAAAAAGACATGGTGCTACAAACCACAAAAGGGCACTTTTTAGATTCTTAAGGGCATTTTTTAACACTTTCCAACATAATTGAATATGGTGTGCATAGCATTTATCATTCACTTACGGGGACACAGAAAAGAATTAGGTTACAGTACTGTCTATGAGCAATAATTTTTGGAAATGCATAATCAATTGTGATATAAGTCTTTAAATTTAACTTACTTTTTGCATATTACTTGGTGTGCGCAAATTCTATAGATCAAATACAGGACTTCAGAAAAGAATTAGAGTACATTTTTAGTTATTGATGGAAGTTAATGAGGGTGGAATTTCAACTGTTTTATGCATTTCAAAAGTGAACAAATTTTTTGCAAACTA
This sequence comes from Maratus speciosus, assembly GCA_963932465.1. Lineage (NCBI taxonomy): Eukaryota > Metazoa > Arthropoda > Arachnida > Araneae > Salticidae > Maratus > Maratus speciosus. The sequence continues at coordinate 49,659,679 of OZ010786.1, read as the reverse complement.
CTTAGTATATATTTAAATCTATAGATCATGTACAGGGCTGCACAAAAAATGCAGATTTTTTTTTTTTTTTTTTTTTTTTTACTATAGATGGTAATTGCTAAAATTGCATTTTTAAAGACATGCATTTTCCGAATCGTTTACTTACATCTTTCACTTTATTAATCAGTAAAGTTTTGTGACAATAGTCTGAATATGTTTGAAAGTATGTCATAATCCATGCTTGACTCATGATTTTTTATTTCTTGCTTGATTTTTAAAAGTCTGGCCACCTTTTTCCCACCAGCCATTTTTTACTAGGCAAGTAAATTTTTTGATAAAAAAGGCAAAAAGAGCTCAATAGTTTGACTGTAAAGCAAGAGTGCAGTGTTTGTAGATGAGGGGCAAGAAGGAGGCTATTTTTTAAGCAAAGATCAGGCAGGGTGTAGCATCCCCCCTGAAACTGTCTGGAGGGAAATTCTGAACAAATAAATGTTTCTTCTTTTTAATATTAGTATAAATATACAAATAACTTACTTATTTTTAAAAAGGCAATGAAAATATTAATTGATATGTTAATTCATAAGAAGCAATAAAATAATAACAATATAATTAAACAATATAGTGAAATGCAAACTAATTATAAAATATTTTAAAAATCATTTAGATAATTTTATTTCAGGTAATATGTTGTCCACTGGTATAATATATATGTATATATAAGTTTAAATACACACAGAAATTGAAAACTTACTTTGGTGGCAAATCTCAGTGAATTTATAGTTTCACTGAAATTTTTATTATCAGGGCTTATGTTAACAAACATGAGACTTTTGCTGTTGCCACCAAGAGAGTTCGAAAGAAGATGAGTCAGTTTACTGTCACGATACGGAATATGATTTTCCTATTAATAATTAAAAAAAAAAAAGTATAAACATATGACACATTACTCCAATCCCCCCCCCCCCCCCCCCCCCCTCACAGATCATACATACATAAAACATATGAATAAATGCAAAAACAATATAATACATTTTATAAACATTAAAAAGTTATATTTTTGCCAGATTTCTTTCACAATCAGATGGTAAGAAGAAATATCTGGGTAGAAACTTGAGCATAGAGAAAACTATTTTAAAAAATTGAAGTTGGCTTACCCATTGAAATGGTTCCAGGAAGAATGCTCCCCATGCATTGATGCTCAATTGTCAGTATATTATACATGTAATTTAATATATAAAAAGAAATATTTTTGTGAATTTATATTAATAGTGAGTAAAGAATAGATCAATCTGAAATTAATACTGAATGATTACCCTACTTTAAAAGCTACTAAAAGAAATTTTAACTGAAAATAAGGACATGTAGAAACAAGCATCAGGCATTTACATGATTATAATCTAACTGTATATGTATGTATATTTCACACCTATTCCTTTGAGAAAATGACTATTTGAAAGCTGAAATAAACATCAATTATTTATAAAGATATGATAATAGCTCTAGAAATTTTATAATTTAATTTTCATTTTTTTAAATTATTTGAATACATAATTAATTGGCTGATATACTAAACACAAAAAAAAAAAATAGTTGCATTTTCTTTAGAGTTGCTCTATCTTACAAGGGAACCACTTTTGGTGTTGCTCTATCTTACAAGGGAACCACTTTTGGTGTTGCTCGCACCTAGCATCGAGACCTGGTGCGTTTTGTAGCCCTATACATAAAAGTTAGAGAACCGAAAAAATTTCTCTGTTAAAATAATATTTTATGTACTTTTTTATACTTTTTATTTTTTACTATTACATATTTATTTGTTTATTTCACACCAAAAGTGAGTTAAGTCGCCAAATATGGCACTACAATTTTTCCGCCCGCTTTATCCAAAGAGAAAATGTACAGAAACATATTACTAAAATTATATCAGATTGCGATTTTTTTTATAATTGATAGCATAAGAAACAAATATTAGGTTTTTATTTTATTTTTTCTATGCAGACGATAAATATATAAGTAATAAATAAAATTCTATAAAAGCTTCGAAGATCATTGAAAACTATTTTTTAGTGAAATACAAAATAAGAAAACTATTTTCTTATCGAAAACAATGAATGAAATAAAGTTTCGAATGTTTAAAATGAAATGTTGCTGTATTAAATAGTCCTTCGGTAAAAGTAATCATAAAGTAAATTAATATTTTTACACAATTTAGAAAAATTACTGTGGCGAAATAGGACGGACATTGCAATTCCTAGCTATTACAAATTCAGCTATGACATTTGGCTAGGGTTGCCGGAAAGCTCTACTTTTGAAAATAAACGCCAACTGTTTCCCCGCCAAAAATATGAATATACAGTTGCAATTTTTCAAAATCAAATTCGTGGGTTTTTGAAGGAATTTTCAAACTTTTATCAATATTTTATACTCATTATTAACTAATTTTTATTTTTAAATGCTTTTCTCTTAAAAAAATCAATGTTAATATTCCGATAAGTGGTCTCAAAAATTGCATTTTCAGAAAGTTATGCTGCTGTATAATCAAGAAATATTATTTTAACAGAAAAATTTTATCGATTCTCAAACTTCATAATATAGGGCATTAAAATGCACCAGGTCTCAATGCTAGGTGCGAGCAACACCAAAAGTGGTTCCCTTGTTAGATAATAATTTTGATAACAATATTATTCAGAGTACCTTTCTGTTTGTTTTCTTCTTCTTCTTTTTTTTTTTTTGTAAATTAATATTTATTGTTTCAAAAAAAAAAAAAAAAAAAAAATTCTGAAGTTCGATTAGTTGTGTTTAGGTTTTTCTGCATTTTGAACTGTCAGCCCAGTTTCTCTGATGGAAATAGAAAAAACACATATTCAGAGTACCTTTTGGGTTCTACAATATCTTTGATTAAAAAAAATATTGCTATTTAGTATTTAAAAAATATATTTATTGGAAATTGATTGTTTATCTTTTTTTTCTGGAATTTTAAAATGCCATCCCATTTTTCAGGATGGAAATAGAAAAACACCACTTATTTGGGTCATCTTCCGGTTCTAATGATATCTTTGGTTTAAAAAAATATTTACTATTTTTTTTAAAAAAAAGAAACTATTTTCTGGAAGTCTATTCACAAAATTGCCAGAACTAACAAATGCTCCCAAACAAAGATAAATAAGTAAACTGAATCACCTAAGTAATCTTACTGTACAAAGATTCAGTGAGAGTAAAGGAAGGACTGAAAGAGTTTAGACAAAAGGAATTGTATGAGAGGTTGAAATACTCTTTACAGTACTACTTATGAAGAGCAAAGTTAGATTTTACTAGCACTGTAAATTCAAATCTTTAGTTTTATAATCAGATTGTTTTTCAGAAGTTTAAATTTTCTCGGACCTTTTTCTCAGAAATTTCAAATTTCCCTGACTTTTCTTCAGAAATGGTAAATTTCTATTTCCAGTCCATTAAAATTTCCCTGACTTTTCTAGGTTATCCACAGGTGGCTAGACAACCTGCTTTTATCAGCTTTGGATTGTGTAACACAGTCTACATTTCAATGTTTTATAAATGATGGTTTTCATGGTTTGGATTTCTTCTTCAGAGGGAGAGCATAAAGAACATTAAAAGTTAGTTTCTGAGAGACTGAACATATTTGGTTTTAGGATCACTTTATGAAAATCTGTACTTTGTAAACTGCCAGTAACTGCATGATTTGCACACTTTCCTTAGAATGCTGAATTTGAAGGATGCTGCACAAATGCAGGCATTGCTTCATGAAATGTTGAAGTGTGAAATATAGAGATTGGAGATCAGTTCTTTAGAGTGATGAAGCTACTGTGTGACCAAGATAAGAAAACCCTTGAGTAGGTTTCCAGCTTTCGAACATTCCAAAACTTGTAGGGAGGGAACTTCATCCATAGGACAAAAAAAGACTGCTAATTCTCGGAATGATCGGTTGGATGGGAGAAAAAAAATGGGGGACTTCCCTAAAATAATGTCGACTGATCAGTTACCTTAGCAACAGGACTGAGCCTAGACCAGTTCTGGAGTCTTTCTTATCGCAGCCAGACAGTATACAACAATTTGAGAACTATAAAACAGATTTGGCCAATGCTGCACTTTTCTGTTTTCCAAAGCCTGGACTCTTATTACCTTTGTGTATGGATTCTTCAGATTAGGCTATAGACTCAGTTCTACAACAATATGAAGATGGTCATTGTAAGTGAATTATTAAGCATTTACCTCTCTGTTAAACAAAGTGCATACTTAGAAGGTAGAATAAAAACATTGTATATTTTGTCTGGAAATTGAAATTGTCTCTGATATTAATTATGAGCAACTGACTCAGGAACAGATGCAGATTTCAAGCTTTTGTGTTCAGGTAATACATCTTTAAAATTTAAACCTTATGTACTCTCATCTGGAAGAACCTTATGGTGTGAGATTTCACAAACAAACTCTGTCCATATATTTCTACTAGTTTTCAAAGAAAAAAATTAATCAATTTCATAGCTTGTCACATCCAGGCATGAGACCTACTGTTAAGCAGATAACTGCCAAGTTTATTTGGCCAGGTATTAATAAACAAGCAGGGGTGATTGCGAGTTCATGAAAAAATACCTGAAATTTTAGCACGAAAAAGATTTTGCATGGAGAGAGAACATGTAATTTATTGAGAGAGGTCCAAATCATTCCATTATGAAAAATATTACCTTTAATTATGTTTAGAAATCACATGAAATTGATATTTTAGTCTTATTTTATTAATTTAATTATCAGAAAAACTGGAATTCCGGTATGGAAAATGAAATAAATACCTGAATTCAGGTATATACCTGAACACAATCACCCCTGTAAACAAGTTCGAGAATGGACTCACATGTGTGTAAACTATCTAAAGTAACTGCAATGATAGATTTATTTGGATGGAAGTCATCTCCTTACCAGAGATTACTGAAGAAATGGCTATAAAATCCTTTTATGAACACTGTGTTTGCAGATCTGGTGCACCAAGCAGCGCTATAACTGATCATGGGAGACAATTCGAATCACAGTAGTTCAGAAATTTATCTGCAATTATTTACGTAGTACTAAAGTTTTTTGCATGACTTTATACCACCCGCAGAGTAACAGTAAGGTAGAAAGATTTCACCGGACTTTAAAAACTGCCATAAAAGTATGTAATATAAAATCGACAGATTACCGTAAAATCCCGTTACAGATGTGAAAAAAAAATTGTAAAACAAAACAATCAGAGGGGGCACTTACACGGATTAAAAGGGTATTAATATGTACTAGATAGTGCCCGTCAAGATTTGACGGTAAATAACTTGAATGTTTCATTAGAAAAATTCTTGAATTTTTAATTAATTGCTTTTAAATTAATTATTGAATGACGAATTACGTAATGAATTTCTATATTGATAAGTGACTCCTATTTCTTTAAGGCGATAGCTGGTGCTGTCAGTCTAACCTATTCAGTGAAGTGAAAGAATTTTAAGTTTATAATTTACGAATTAGAAAGAACATATGGCTGATATAGGAAAGGGGGAAACCATCTACAGCTTTAGCTCGGTTAAATTTAGAAGCTGATATTGACATCCTTTTTAGTAAAGCAAAGATCATCACACATACAAATCAATTTAACACATGTATTTTGAGAGAGTCTATTGAAATTTTAACCAGAGGCAGAAACACTTGTAATGATACATTGTCCTGTCATATACCGAGCATTTGGTTTGGTCTACTTGGTGTCAATGGAATCTTTGGATTGGAATGATCAATGTAGCTGCATGAACTCATCCGTCCCTCTCTCCCTCCCCCCCCCCCTTTTTACAGTTTTTGGAATCGACCAGCGTTATTTATACCAGTATGCATTCTGAAGGTCTTATTCTCATTTTTCGCCCCATTGATGATGACCGGGGCTTGGTCAAAAGCACTCGGGAAGTTTTTACCATCTGATTATTGGTTTTAATGTTTTAAAACCTGTTAATTGTATTTTTAGCACCTATTTTAGAAATAAAAACTGAGAATCATTTGAATGTATTCATGTTTTAACTTATAATTTACGATCAATTATGCTTGCTTTTTATCAGAAATTTACCTTAAAATACCGGGTAGAGAATTTATTTTTACTTACTATGGCCTCTTTTATTTATTTATTTTTTTTTTTTCTTAATAACGATATTTATTTTTGTTTATTTATTTATTTATTAAAACTACACGACCATTAAAAGTTGCCATGAATTTTATTTTTATCTGTCTCATTCTCTAAAAACCTAAATCTGAAACTTGATGCAGCTAACGATTTATAATACATATATATTTTTTTACTTGAATTTTTACCTTGATATTCAGGTTTAATATTTACATTTTTTAAATATTAAACCTGAATATCAAGGTAATTTCTTTTATAGCTCTTATACAAATATTTTTCTTTCTTTCCGTTTAATTTTTGACGCATATGAATGACAAATTTTTCATTCTGATACACACCCATATACATTCTTGATAATGGTCAGAAAATATAACGAAAATTTATGATCAGTTTAGTTTATTTAATTGATAATTCCATGCAAAATATTTTAAATATAAAATCATTATTTTCTTTTTTCAAAATATTATTGAGAGTTAAATTTTATTTAATTATAAAGCATTCAAATAATAATAAAATACAAATTTTTGAACAAATAAATAACAAATTTTTGAATAGTTAATAATGATGAAAGAGTCAAATATTAACTTTGTGAAAGAAAGAAAAGCTTGTTTACAGTAAGATCGAATAGCAGACAAACTTAAAACAACTTCTACCTGTGATATAATATTTCAACTGAGCGAGAATCTTTGCGCATGTGCAGCGCGTCACTCCAAAGGCAGACTTTTACTTATATAATGCACATGCGCAACTGTAGAATTTTAATTTAAAATTACGGCTAATTAATAAAATATTTGAACAAACGAATATATGACAACAAATCTGTGGCCAAATATCTTTCATTTAAAAAAAGATTGGTGTAATTTGATGCAGTAGTTTCTTCTCACACACTGTCGAAAGAATATGCTTAGCGTTTTAAATATATAGATGGGTGGTGGTGGTGGTGGGGGGGGGGGGGGTATGCTGATTGACGATCATTGCAAAATAGGAATTTTTGTATAAATTGAGGAAAGAAGAAAACATATACTACAAATGACTATACAAAATAGAAAAACAGTATAACTTGGCAACTAACGGCGATTTCAGATTATACAAAATCATGAATTGTAGAAAATTTGAAACTAGAATGCATTTAGACAAATAATAATACTAATATCTGCCCTTCAATATGCTAATAGAAAAATGAAAAGAACTTGATAATGTAAAATTATTTACACAGAAATTTCAACTGAAAATGTTCTAAAATATTTTCTAAAAATAATAACATTTTATGCGATGTCACTATTGAAAAAACCATTGCCAACTAGCTACCATTAAAAAAATAGTACAAAATAAGCTACAAATTCGACTTTGGCACCATCTACTGATCAATCAATTGGTAAATATTTTGTGATTAGTTTTCATAATAACATTAAATATGACTATACATTGTTTGAAAAAAGAAATACAATTTTTTTTTTTTAAATCAGCATATTTAACTTGTTTAATAAAAAAACTTCCATTATCAATATTTTTATTACTTTCATATCGTCATGTAGGTAAATAACAGCGAAACTAATGTTTGACTAAATTGCTTTTTCAGATTGGTAACAGTTGCATTTTGCTCATGTTACTTACTTTTGTGTTTGTACATTTGTGATCTGTACAAAAAAACATCTGACAACATTGCTCTGAGTGGAAAGAGTGGTTCTAAATCTAGGCCAACTGGCAACCCCTCTGGTTGGCGATATTATGTTTAAAGTAGCTTTTCCCATATGGCAAAAAAAAAAAAAAAGAAAAAAAAGCAATTTAACAAATTACAACGACCATTTGGAAAATGATTTTTTCAAAGACTAAAATTTAAGACATAAAAAATAGCACGGAGTTGATCCTACATTACGTACGCCATGAATTAAACATTAATAGTATTATTAAACGTAAAAATTGCAAGCGACAAAAATCGCATGCAACTCCTCAGATTTCCTGAACCTTACGTATTATCCAAGCATTTCATTGGCTGTTCAGGAAAAGGCTTTTCCATCGTCAGATTTCTTGGAAATCTGACGACCCATTTTAAATGAAATTTCATTCTTAAACTTCTAAACATCCCACAATATTACTTTTTACACCGTCATATAGAGAAAAAAATGTACTTTTAAATGCAATTTATTTGAAAGCTGTATCTCAATTTGTTTCTGAGTTATTAATTTTTTTTGTCATAGTGGCAACAGAAGTATCCATCTCTGTTGAAAGTAAAGGGAAATACAAGTTACTGTATAGACCAATCAGAAAACGAATAAAATGCGGATTAAACCAATAAAAAGCTTCAGATATGCTTTTGATTTCCTACCCTGATGAGGACAATAACCATTTTTCCAAATGGTTAAAAAAAAAAAAAAAAACTTTAAGATAAAGTACTTGGTATACTCGGGGTGGAATTTTTTTTGGTTTTATTTATTTATTTATTTTTTTTGGGAGGGGGACGTTTTCTTGGGATTTAAAAAATTTTTTTTTATTTGTTTATAAAGTGTGTGTGAAGGGGAGGGGGGTGGAGGGTGTTTGATCGGGAGAAGCAGATTAACTGGATTTTATGGTAAACAATCTGGCTTTGTGGGACTTAATTCTGCAATAATGTGCAATACATATTTCACCATAGCACAAATGGTTTATGAAAAAAACAATAAACTTCTTGGTGAATTTGTTGATGAACTAAGCTCAAAAATGGAACCTGAAACCTTTTTGAACAATATACAAAATTATATGGATAGGTTGAGATGAATTAAATCTAAAACTTCAAATCAGGTGAAAGTTGTTCATACGGACCTACAGTCATGCTCTCATGTGTTTGTAAAAACTGACAGAGTGACAAAGCTCTAAAAACCTGCATACATGGAGCCATTCATAGTAACAGAAAAAGCATGAGAAATATTTTTTGGTGTAATTAATAATTTTTAAAAAGTTAATATAAACATTTTATTAAGTTGATAGACTTAAGAGATACATGTTTAGGGAACAACTGGTGCTCCTTAACAGCAATTTTCCTGAAATATTAGGTGATAACACTAAACTTAATAAGAGTTTCGGTTTTGCTGTATAAACCACCGAGATTGCACCTAATGGCAAGAAGCAAATTACAAACATTTGATGAAAGAAGAGTAGAAATGCCTGTTAGATTTCATGACTGAATGTTTAATATTTAATTTTAAGAGTCTTTCGTAAATTAAATTTTATTTGTCATTGATTATAAAGAAATTTGAATCTATTTTGTACATTTTACAAGCTTAGTTTTGAAAATTCGTTGAATAACCTTAGAGTAAGAAGTATAATTTCATTTCAGTACATAAGTGTTAAGTTACTTGATGCAGGATAGCCTACATTCTTTATTTGCATGTCTATTAAAGTTTAATTATTTCTTAAGTAAAAATAATTTTAGTACTTAGAAGCACCACATAGTTAACGTTAAATGAAACATACTTATTTTTAGATTGCGCTTTAAAAAATATTTTGGTATAACATGTATATCTATAAAATTGTTATCGGGATGTGATAAGAGATTTGGTTTCTCTGTTTTGTTTGCACATTTCAGCATTGATGGTCATAGTTTTTCTTTTAAATGAAGTTTTTTCTTCCAGTCCCTGTAACTTGCCATATTTTCTCAGAATCCTATCTTACTGGTGAGGGAGTAATGCTGGCAGAGGTAACTCAATTACATGCTGAGAGATGATGATAGTATACAGGGAGCTTTTGAAATTGTGCCATGAATGCAAACTGCAAAACTCTTAATTTTTAATGATTAGAAGTCAAATGAAATAAACATCTTTTAGTGTGAATTTTGACTTAATATATATTTCTTAATTTATGCAGTGTATAGTTATATTTCTATAAAATATTTTTAAAAATTTGCATATCTTGATTTTATTTTCAGATTCAGATTAACTGTATTGTATTTTAATTGTACCTGTGACTTTTTGAAATATTTATTTTGGTTTGTTGAAAAATAAACAAGTCTATGCTAGTAATTACTCTTGTTATTATTGAACTTATCTTCATTCTTTTGGAAAGCTGCAGTGATTGTTTTCTGAGTTTTAAAATGCAAGTATGTGATAAAGAATTTTCTTTTGATATGAATTAAAAGGCAGATGAACTTTCAAACACACATTACAATAATGTTTGTATAAGCTCAGCGATCAATTTTATGTAACAGCATTTAAACAATGCATTTGCAATTAAACATAGCAATTGTGGTAACCCAGCAACAGATACAATGAGCTCAGAGATGCATTTTACTATTTATTAGCATGATGAAAAAGATGTCTATAAAAATCAAAATGAAAAATATACATGCAAGAAATATGGAGAAGTTTTATTTCTTTTAGTTTTAGGTTTCAATAACAAATTTAGCATAAATTCTGACATTCATATTATGGATAGAGGAAGATTGAATACAGTAAGACTCCTTGCAACTTTTGTTCAAATAAAACCATTATTATTATTTTTTTTTTTTTTTAATTTCTGCTGCGGAAAAAAATTACAAATTTCGTGACCAATTGAAGAGATTTGCAAGAGATTGTCAAATTTCATGCTTTCTTCCACAATATTTTGACGAAATTTGCGACTCTTTACACAATCATTTGACAAAATTTGTGATTTTATTCTACGAATGACAGACGATATTTGCAGTTGTTTTTTCATGATCGATTGATGAAATTTACAGTTTTATTTTGCAAGTTATTGATGACATTTGCATATTTTTCAGTTATAGATTCATGATTTTTTTCAGCAATTTATACAAAAGTCTGTTTTATTTTATCAGGAATGAATGAAATTCGTAATTTTATTTTATGGGTGATCGATAAAATTCCCAGTTTTATTTCGAGATTAATTGATGAAATTCAATTTTTTTTCATGACTGATTTAAGAATTGATTTTTTGAAATTCGACCAATAATAATAATTTGCAGAAATATATTTTGCGGAAAAATCACATGTCCATAACTAGTGTCTGCCTGTAAGAACATCTACGAATAAGCCCTAAGATACTAATTTAATAAGTGGGACCCAAAATAATTATCATAACCCATGTTTTTCTACACTGCCAGCTAATATTTTCACACTGCTGCTGACTTTATTCGGAATGCACAACAACATTTTTTTCTTTTTTAGAAACAATTTTGCAAGAATTATTATTGTTTTTTAAAAGGAAATAAGAAAAGCAGAATTCTGCAGAAAACTGGCATCCCTAATATGAGCTGTTCCAAAATTAACAGGGATTTTTTATTAATCTATTACTGAACAATAAGATTTAAGTCAATTTTACTAATATTTGTTCTGTTATGTTACATAGTCTCTAGAAAATAAAATCTCTAGAAGAACCTACCACAGCTTTTAGGGTTAAAGATGTAAAAAAATTTCATAATAATGCATTAAGATCAGAAATACTTTACATATAATAATAAAAAATAAATAAATCTAAGGCCAAAAATTGAAAGTTTCTTCACTCATACATTGAAACTTAAAGTTATAAGAAAATGATATAGTGAAATATATAGACTTATAGCAAAACTATAGTGAAGAAAACTAGTGAGCAAAACTAGTGAAGAAAAAAGTTGCACACACCTTCAATTTTAAAACAGTATATTGTTGAAATTATACTGGATGCTTGAAAAAAAGTTTTGTAAATAATTTTAAGCAAGAAACTGTTTTCATAATGCAGGAGATATGAAAAATAAAATAATAATGTTGGTCAACATTTGAAAGGATATCATCAAACAATTTTTTTCTTTAAATCCTTATCTAGAAGGATTAAAAGTTGATGGTTGCAGACAAAAATTTTCCACAAATTATTCAATGAAAAACCATTTAAACAAATAATAAGAATACATTACCTTTTTAGATAGGGACATAATAACTTTTCCAAGGTTTGACAATGATTTATTAATTGCCTTGGCTTCATTCAATCTCTCACCAATAGATTCTGATTCTTTGACTCGTTCAGATCCAGCTAGATCAACCAAATTTAATGTTCCTAAATATATAATAATAAAAAAAATACAATGCAGCTCAAAAATCTTTAAAGAAAATAGAAATCAGAAAAAATGAAGAAGACATTCTACGCAGACTAATAAACAAACATGCATGCATACATTTGAATAATTTTGTGTCGATGCATTAAAACTAAATTTTGTTAGGTAAATACACTTATATTACATAGTTTTAAAATGCCACTATGTATGCTGGTCACATGCTTTAGACAAGTGTTGGGTATGAGCGCATTCATTGAACGAAAGTTCATGAACTTAGTTCACTTTCTGTGAACTTGACTCGCTTTTTGATAAATGAACATGAACTGAACGAAAGCTTAAAAAATCTGTGAGTTGAACGAAATTTACAACTCAAACTCAATTTTTTTTATGATGTATTTTTTAAATTTTCCAGTCGTTAAGAACACGTTTTTCCTGGGACTTGCTTTCTCTGGAGGCTCGAGCCAGGTTTAACCAAACTTATTTCTGGACCTGTGCTTTATTCTTCTTAGAAGTCTGCACTGAGAGACATTTTCTGGCCCAGCCGCCCCGTCCCAGTCTGACTCGTGGAAAAATCTGTTTAAAGAACAACCTACCTTGGGTCAACAATTTTTTCCGAAAATACACGTATTTTACCATTATTCTGCAATTAAAATTCTCTTTAAAGAATAGTACTTACATATACATTTCTAGGGGGTGGGATATACAGTACTGTAAAACCTGTTATAAGAGTCTGTGTATAACGAGATCCTGTTTTAAACTGAAAAATTTCTTGATCGGTGGATCTGGATCTTCAAAATTGATTTAATAATCCATTTGAAAATAAATACTACATTTGCAAAAGACGACAGACCTGATAAAAAAGAAACTTAAGTATAACTTAAGTATTTTTCTCTCTCCTATGTGATTTTATCTTAGTAGGTTTTTCGATACAGAATTTTTCAAATCGAATTTATGCAAATCATCCCCATCTAAAGAGATGAAATATAAATTTTCACTTAATTCATTCATTTTTATGGTACTAGCAACATTTCTTTGATGTACATTTCCATTACTTTTAAGAAAAACAGGGAATGAAATTGTTTATTTGAAAAAGCGCTTGATAGTTTTTTGTTTGTCAATTTCTAAGATTTTTCCTTACCACTAAAACTTAGCAGTAAATTTTGGCTAATTCAATCGCCAAAATCTAACAATTGTTAACGATTAAATAGGGCAAAAATTTGTATTCAATTTTAGAGGTAACAAAACCGTACAAATTGGCAGCTATGTTATTCTATTAGTGTCATCAAAATTGCAGGTATAGCCTCTTTTTTCTGCTCAAAGTATTAGTTTTTTCAATCAAACATATATCTTTGAAATGGTTCATTTTCTTCTGATGGGCTGATGGCTTCCATTATTATGACACAGCCACTATAAATGAAAGTCCATCAGAAGAAAATAACTCGGTTAAAAATAAAAAATCCAAAATGAGATAATGATCAAATCATAATCAGATCCCCCTCCAAAATATTTTTCTGGCTACGGCCTTGGAACTGGTATAAACATTAGAAGTTCGGCCCGAGCCCAGCCCGTAGAGAAAAAATTATTGTCCCGACTCGGTCAGGTATAACAGCTAAAAGTTCAGAACGAGACCGGCCCATAGAGAAAAAATTATTGCCCCGACACGGCCAGGTATAACAGCTAAAAGTTCGGCCCGAGATTGGCCCGGCTTGAATGAATTTCTACAAAATGTGGATTTTTACGTCGATTTGGTTAAAAATTTGTCTCGTATGAGGAGTTTTGACCAAAAATACTTATATTTGCTTTTTATTGTCATGTTTATAGATTTGATTTTTATAAAGGTTATAGCAATATTTATTTTTTTAATGAATCGCTATTTGTTGTATGTAAATGTTTCAGTTACAATTAATGTAGTTTATCCATATTCAAAGTATTGGAGATTTAAAAATCTGAAAAATGTAATACAGTAAAATCGTCTAAGACGGAATTGCATAAGAAAGGAAACAAATGTGCTATAGACAAGTTGCCTTTTTAGCAGGTGTAAATGTATTATATATTCTTTTCTTACATATTAGCACATTCATTTTGCATGGATCAACATATTTTAAACGTTAAGAAAGGATTCCGTCATAGGCAGGTTCTTTTTCACACTTTTACAGATTATTTTAACAATTACTACATTTTAATAAGCTTAGAAATTTACTATTCTTTATAAAAGAATAAATTTAAATGTTCAATTGTAGAATAATGGCGATTTAAAAATGCATGCATTTTTTGCAAAAACGTTTCGGCCAGGCCAAATTTTACTGATCTTTGAATGGACGAGGCCATGCCGAGACAATACTTTTCATACGGGTTGGATCAAAACCGGGACTGAAAATTTAGGCCCGTGAAGACTAGGAAGAATTATACCAGTCCTGGTTCGGTACAGAGAAAATAAGTTAGGCTCTGCCCGGTCCTTCAGGAAAAAGGCCCAAGCCTGGTCCAGAAAGTGTAGTGACTAGGTCCCGCCCGGCCCCAGCCTTCAGAAAAAAGTAAGACCCGGGCCCGGCCCGATTGCTGCGAGTGAAAATAGGCCCAAGCCCGGCTGGTGCAGATCTCTGGTCTATGGCACTTTTATTTAAAATGAACAATATAAACATGAAAAAGAGACTGTAATAAATATTTTTACTTTTTTCTATCTTTACAAGAAGAAAGTATTGGATTCGTGAAAATTTTCTAATTCCAGTTTTCGACGGATTTATATGTTTTAGGGGTCAAATATCACAAAAAACATGTTTTTACAAAATGCCTGTCTGTGAGTCTGTCTGTGTGTGACACAAATTTTGTGAGCGCTCTATCTCAAAAACTAATGAACAGAATTTAATGAAACTTTAGATTCAGTTAGTCCCTGATATAAATTGGTGCTGATTATTTTTTGGTGTAAATCGCCCAACAGGTGGCTACTATATTGCTTTTTTTCACGATATCCACAACTGCTGTATCTCCAGGACTAATGCACGAATTTTTATCAAACTTTAGATTCAGTTAATTCCGGATAAGTTTTTCATGTAAATTGCTGAACGGGTGGCACTGCTATGCAGAACTTTTCACTATTTCCGCAATAGCTCTATCTCAGAAACTAATGCATGGATTTTCATCAAACTTCAAATTCAATTAGATGTTCACGTAAGTTGGTGATGATTAGATTTTGGTGTAAATCACCTAACCGGTGCCGCTGCTGTGCTGCATTTATCAGGATGTATTAGCATGTATGAGACAGAAGAAAGTTTTGGTACTGCCACATCCGACTAGTTTTTTTTTTTTTTTTGTCAGAACTCTTTTGCAAAAGACCAAATTTTAAACATATGGACGTAAAATAAATATCCATACAGAAGAATTAATACTAGATGGGCTGCTGATGCACTTTATGCATCATTTATAAAAACTATCATTAAGAAATTCCAAATTCTTCCCAGAAAGTTTGAATAGATATTTTTGATTATTATAAGTATAAATATTTCATCTATAAAATGCAGGAAAGTATTGAAAATTTTATTCTAAATGTAAAAAGAAAAACATAATATTAAAAATTGTCTTCCACGGGGTGTTCAGAGCGCAAATTTCTTATTCTTAGTTTTCTTGGTGTTTAATTTTTTTTTGCGCCACTTATGATGAGTAAATTTTACTATTTTTTTTTTCAGATCATACCAAACATAGAGCCCTGCGCTGGTCGAGAACTCAATCCGAACCCAAAAATTCTACTAGAAATCAATCTGCAATCCGACCCGAACCTGACGAAAAGAATAAGTTTGATCCGCAACCTGACTCGAACACACCAAAATAATTTTCGGCAACCAGCAACTTGATCCAAACTCGAAATGAAAGGAAAGTAAATTATGTTTTAATGCAATTGTGAAAAGTAACCTGCATTTATATCTCTACTACCAATTGTATGTTTTTATAGGAAAAAGGCAAGTGTTCAAATATTCATTTTTTAATATTCAAATATAGTAAAACTTCTGAATAGTAGAGACATCAGGTCAGGATCATGGAATAGAGTCTTGCATTGGGTCAGGTTGTACATAAATTTCGGTTTTCAGGTTTTAATGATTCCAATTTTCTTTTTGCGGGCTGGGTAGCCTAGAATAATTCTTGCGAGTCATAGTTAGATCTTTTGGAAGTCAAGTTGTTTGCATTTTCACAGAAAGTTTGAGCACAACTATGTTTCAGATGAAAATAAATATGTTTTAGAGTGTGAATGAGTATTTACTCAAATTACTGTATGAGAAATAAAATTTATAAAAAATGTGACTATAGATCATTCTTTCTTTACGGTACTAAGAACATTTTTTCTTCTCTCGGAATATGAAAAATATTGCCAACATTTAATTTTTGATACACACAAAAACACATGTATGATATTTGTGATAGTATATGCACATATACACATGTTACACGTGTGTAGATTGGGAGGTGCCCATATTCAGCGATAAAAGCATATAAATATATAAGTATTAGGGATCGTAAAAGTGTTCGCTGACTAGATGTGTACTTTCAGGAGTATCCATTATGAAAATCTTATAGTATATAGATTTTTATTATGAAAAACTATTTTGGAAATTCTTTTGAAAAATCTGGTCAACCCGAATCACTTGAGTCAAAATCCAATTCGAACCCGAAAAAGGATAGTCAACATGACGTGAACCTGAACCGCAGTAAAAAAGTAGAAGTGAACTTAACCCAAAACCGTCTAGCAATGAAATAACATCACGCCAACCCGATCTGAGCTGCTGGTCGGGTCAGGTGTGCGTAATCTGTCTCGATGCAGGATTCTAATCAGAGGTAAATGAAATTCAATTAACAGTAACTCTATCTTTTACGAATGAGAAAGTAAAACAATTAAATTAAATCTTAATTATTATTTTTCATGTTTAAAAAATTAAATCAAAACATACTTTTTATTTCGTACTTAATAAAAAATCTTACTTTTTTTTCTTTAAAAAAATGCATGAAAAGCATGAGACAATTTTGCATAATTTTCTTTTTGTATAAATTAAATAAAAGAAGATATATTTTTTGGAAATCTCGAAAATGTATATAATTTTTAAATTTTGCTTCATTGCAATCATAATTTTCTTTCATATGAAAATATGCTAATTTTAAACTTTGATAATTCGTGATCAAATTGTCACAGCACACTGAAATTTTGTGTGAATGAACAACATGACATAATTTTTCCGGGGACATCCGCCCCCCCCCCCTCTTTTTTTTTTTTACAGAGACCTCTTATGCTTTAATATAGTGAAAATATAAAAACCCGATAACCACAAACACTTATAATTGGGATCAAAAAATTTCTCACCCCGGATAAACATCCCTGTGGGAAAATAAAAGTGTTGTTTTTCGGTTATAAAGGTTTCTTTTAAAGAAATAGAAAAATTTGTGGAACAGATAATATCTTTGTCCCAGATCCCAGACTACTATAAGAAAAGAACAGAAAGTCATGTTCGGTTAAATTATATAAGCAACACCGTGTTCAATACGTATGGTACTGTTATAATATGAGGTGCCAGTGAAGTTTGCTTTAGTGCTTTGTTGCACAGGCTATATGTAATTGGTGAATTTCTTATTATATCCATTTTAAAAGGTTGGATAAAAAAAATAGCCTACCACTGCTTTAAAGTATCTTTTGAGATAAAATGCTGCTAGTCTTGCAACTGTTTAGTTATCTAATCGTCTATCGGTACTTGTTATGGTATAAATAAAAAAAATCTTTCTGTTGAATGCAAGGTTGCGGAAATGAAAGAAAAGGAAGAACCGCCAAGCAGATAATGAGCTCGCCGATACTGGGAAATTCACCCCAATTCCTTTTTACAAGAAGGGCAAAATCTTCAATCAATTTACCAATTGTTGGAATTTCAGTTTCTCCTCTGCCTTTCAACTTTTTTTCATGCAAATTTCGCCTAAATTACAGGGATTTTTTTCTGATAAAAAAATTATATGAGCTGTAAATTTTAGGATGTATAACAAATCATTATATATACAATGATTTCGTAATTGTTTGATCTTTCTAAAATCAATGCACGTATTTATTAGAATCCCAGTAGCAGAAAGTTATGGTTGTGTCTGCGACAGCAATTTAGTGGGTTGAAAATTGTCTGCGGGAGTAGCGTGTTACATTTCCTTATGTACGAACAATGGTGATTCTGAGTAAAAAAAAAAAAAAAAATTCTGAAATTCACAGCAAATTTTCCGAAAGGTTACCATAGAAGGGGGAGGGGGAAGCGAAAATCCACTACCAGCACTAACTATGTGTTTTTCTTCGCGCGCTTTTGATGAAATTTGATGTATGTAAATTACCCTCTTCTGTCTTGCCACTGTTCGGGAATTTCCCTCTACATTATACTTTTACATAACAATATATCTATCTCCTCTATGTTCACTTTTATTAAATAATACATTTCGTATCTTTATTAATTTAAACGTCACTCTACTTACCTTAAATTAACTTCTGTTATCATCCCTTTAATCTATCCAGTTTGTTTACATTTTCGTACTTTCTGTTTTTCATCCACCTGTTTCTCCCACACATTCAATGGCACGTAGCTCTTTCATTTGATGTATGGTTTCACGGTCGCCACTAGATGGCGTCTCTCGTTCGAGCTTACGGCACATCGGATGTACGACACTTCGTCACGATGTCATCACTCTGGATTCATCGTTAGCTGCCCATTGAATTGCGTGATGAGTTACTATTCATTCTCCCGGTTTGTATAAATATGAATGTTTCCTTTGCTTACTTACCTCGTCCTTCTTCCTCCTTCTCCAATTCTCAGTCATTAACAGCTGGTTGCCCTTGGATTGTTAAAACGGCGTTTGATGTGAAACTGAAAGTTCTGTATATTTTTATAAGCTGATATCATAATGATTTACTTGGAGTCTCCCATTTCAATGCACCTGTTAAAGTTTGATAGTTTTGACATCGGTTCTGGATTAGCGTGTGGACTCAGTGTTAAGTGTTTCTAAATAAACATTGTTTAAGGAGTCACGTTTGTCGGGAAGTCCAAAGCTAAATCATTTGTGGTTTGTGTTTTCGTGCAATGTTTATCGCTACATTCTCCATCGAAATGTCACCAGTTATAAAGATGTTTCTCATCAATTTAATCTTATTTATGGAAGCATTTGACTCGGCATGATTTAAGCAGTTGATGTATTAAATGGGACTTTACATAACGGCAGTCACTCTCTGATGCAGTACTTCATTTCCTAAATGTCATGGGGTTCGTTAGACTACTTTTAATCTTATTACTGTTAAATCTATTTATGAATTACTGAACTATATATTGTTTTATCTTTTGATTAATAAACGTTAGATTGCTTTTATATTTATCTTGTAGTTATTTCGCCACCATATCTTTTATTCTTCTTTAGCTATTTAATGTAAACAGGTTTGGGGTCATGAGCTTAAGTTTCCATTGGGCATTTTCAACTCACTCTGCTAAATCTAATACTTATCTAAATCTAATCCCATCAAAATTTGCGTTTTTCGCGATCTTTTGATGAAATCTGTTGTTTTTTTTCGATCTTTCAACAAAATTTGCCGTATTTTTCACGATCTTTTGACGAAATCTGTTGTTTTTTTCGCAATCTTATGAGGAAATTTCTCGGGTTTTTTTCGCGATCTTTTGACGGAATCTGCTGTTTTTTCGCGATCTTATGAGGAAATTGACAAGTGTAAAACAGCTTATTCCTATCTTGACACTGTCCAGATAAGTGGTGTAGTCGTAAAAAAAACAGAGGGTAAACGCTCTAAGCAGAGGGTATACGCTCAAGGCAGAGCGTATACCCTAGAGTGTATATACTATAGCTTTCTTGCGAAACAGAGGGTATACGGTGTTTCTTAAAAAAATCCAGAAGGTATACGGCGTATACCCCCGTATACCCTCCACTACATCCCTGGTCCAGATATATCTCCTCTACATTTCATATATTTCTTTACTTAAATATCTTTAACACTCTTTATATATCTTTTATTAATAATATAAAGTCAATCATTTCTTTACTTACCACTTCTGTTATCCTGTTTGTAAAGTCCTTTATTTTTATTTACTTTCTTTGCCGGCCGTACTTTCACTTTTCAGCTATCAGCTTCCATGCATTCAAGAGCACGCATTTCATTCGAATGACCGCCACGATAATAGTTCCATGTCTGCTGCCAGATGGCGTCGTCCGTTTGAGTCTACGGCACATCGGCTGTGCGATCTTTCATCACAGTTTCGTCTGCTGCTGCTCCCTGAATTGCGTAATAAGGTTCTATTTGAATGCCGGCTGATATATATACAGATCCATTTTCTTTGCTCTTCGCCTCCTCCTTCTTCTTTACCCACTAACAGTGTTTTTATATCTCCGGAGTTTCGATGGCTGAGGATGTCCATTTGGAAGTTCTGTTGGTTTTCAACAAATCGTCACTATACCTGTTCTTGCTTTAACTTGTGTCAGCCATTTCCGGTTTTAATGTATGGACTCTGTTTTATCTCGACAACAAGTAAATGCCGAGCTGTGAGTCACGAATGGCGATTGTTAAAGTGAAGCTCAGAGTGAATTTATTTATCGACGGTTTAATACATCAACTTTAAGTGCTTTGTGATATTCTTCAGTAATGCAATTTCATCTTTAAAGAAATGTTTTCCTGGTGTTATTCAGCATTGATATATATATATATGAATCATAATAGGTCATTGGCAGTTCATGGATATATCTAAACAACACGGAACTTTTAGGGATTGACGGTCACTCAAGCGATTTCATCTTTTTATTTCTTTATGTGTTATGAGGTCAGTTTTCCTTTTATTGTTAAATATGTTTTTCTAGATATGTATAATTCGATAATATAATGTGCTTAATGGAATTTAAAGATTTATTACTGTTGGAAATATATTTAATCATATTGTTTTATATTTTATTTAATAAACGTTTAGTTTATTTTTAAACTTAATTTGTTTTCATTTCGCCACCATACATTTCTTATCTTTTTCATAACTATTTAAAACCCAAACGGGACATTTAGCTTTTGCTTTCATTGTGTATTATTCTAAACTCTGCTAATTTAAATCTTTGTCGTTAATTTAATGACATCACGGTTATGGGCCCGTCCCTAACTGTGTTAATCGTTTAAAATATAATAGAAACTTTATTTAAAAATTGAAAAAAAAAATTTTTTTTTGTTATAATAGTTAAATAAATCGTAATTTATGTGTTTTTTTGAAATTTTTTTAAAAAAATATATATTCTGTTTTATTTTTATAATTACCGTATTTAACCCTTACGGGTACGGCATTATGGTGGTGAACGCTAACCCCATTAGCTATTTAGCGATGCTTTGCAATGGGGGGGAGTTAGTTTATAATATTTTTAAGTTTGTAAATTGAATATTGCTGATAATTTAGTTTTTTCTAGTAATAGAAAGTTTATGTTGTATATTTGAAATTTTTTTTATTAAAAATTTTTGATAAAGTAAAAAGCTTGAGATTTTTTTTTGACCTCATGGCATTTCTACTATAATTGCTTATTGAAGAAGACAGTGTTCAAGTTTACATTTTGAATCAAGTGTCATCTATTGAAATAAGTGTCATCCGAGTTGACTGGTTCCATACCTAATTTCTATGGAAGTTGTGTTATATATTTTGAAGTTGCATATTTTCAAGCGATTGAATCTGCCTTGATTTGCATATTTTGATTCATGTGTTTTCAAGTTAAGCTGAAGTTTGATCTCTGTGAAGAGAATCATTTTTTAGTGCTCCAGCTAACGGTGCTTCTACAATTTGAGATGTTCAGTGAAAATCTTCATATTTGTCAAGTTTTTATATACAAGTTCGTCATCGGCAGTATTTGAGGAATGTTTGTGCTCTTCTTCAAGAAGTGCCTAATGGTGTATCCCTCAGTATTGCAATGGTCGCATGCAGGGCGGTAATGATGATGGATGTTAACTGTTATATGAATGTGCCAAATAGAAGCCATATCAAGTTTTTTTTATATTTTTGTGTTTTTGAACTTTTACCAATGTACAGAACTTTTTTTGAGACATTAATGGATCGACATAAGTTGAACATTTAGTGTTCCTGAGTGTATTTTAGCCACACAAATTCGAGATCCGGAGGGACAACACATGCTTTTCTTTAAATCCCAAGATGGTTCAAATGTATTTTTTTTAAATCTTTTAAAGAAGTTTTGGTGCATTTAAAAGTGTAAGCCATCATGTTCTACCTTTCTACAATTGTTTCCTATAAATTTTTAATGTGTGCGTGTAGAGAGTAATGAAAGTATTTTGAAATTTCGGAATCTTTATGCTGTTGATCAGTAGTTTTTTTTTAATTAAATTTTTAAATATAGAAATTTAAAGAGGGAAGTTTTCTTCAAGTTTTAAAGATAGTTAAATGTCTGTTATTGCTCCTTAAAGATTTTTATCAGGAAATTCGGGTTGTTAATCGGGGTAATATTTTTTTTAATCATGTTTTATGCTTAAAGTTTTTGTTAAAAATCTTGTCAGGTTAGAAATTTTTAATGGGGGCAATTCTTTTGAAATGTCATAATTTTTGTTAAACAGATTATGATGGCCTATCTACCTGACTCTGGTTAAATTTTAAAGTTTGTTTCATTTACAGTTAATCCTTTGACCCTCTTATATAATATTTTCAATAGTTTAAATGTAAATTCTTAAACTTAATAGCTTTATTAACAGTTGTTTAAAATTTCTTTTGATTTTGTTAATAGAATGGTCTTTAACTATCCATATGTTTTTGGAAGTTCGACTGTTTAAGAATTTTCTTAAATAGGGTCTAGCTCGATTACCCAAAAATTTTTTTGGATAGCTTTTACAAGTATAATTTCCTATTTTTCAGTCAATGTTAAGATTTTTTTACTTATGCTGTTTTAGGCTTTAACTTTAACAGAGGGTCATATTCAATAAATATGGTTTTTCATAACTTTTTTTTTAATATTAAATATAATTTTTTTTTAGTCGCTGAGTTATTATGAATTTTCAGCAATGACCTTTCATTTTAAATAGTCATATGCAATTGCTGGACTATATGTGAGGTCGGTTGATTAGGATGTTTTCAATTCAGTGACTTATTTATTGTTTTTGTTTATTATATATTCTGTGAATAAAGATGAATTTGTTTTAATTTATTCATTTTTTTTTAAAACTGTTTGCCCTGATTGATAATCTCTTATAAATGTATATTTTGAAATGTTTTCTTGCAGCTGTACCTTGAATTAGAACCTTTTAAAAGTTGAACTCTAAGGAAGTTCTTGTAGGTTCATGTTTTAAAATTAAGGATTTGTGGCCATTAATTGGGATTAACTATTTAGTTTTTTTTAAGCTATTTTTTTTTTTTTTTTTCAGATTAATATGAAAAGATTGTAAATTTTTTATTTATTTTTCTCATTGTCTGTAATTTTAATAAGTTTCTTTTTCTTAAGATCTTTTGAATTTAAGCTAAGTGTAATGACATAGAATTTGAGTCTATACTTAAATATTTGATCCCTAAATAAGGTGGGATATGTTTTGAGAAACTTTATTACGACAATGTTTAATTTTACTATTTTTTTATTTATTAAAATTAAATTTAAGTAATTTCTGCTGGCCATATGGGTTCCTCTACTCATTTAAGTATGTTTTCTTGGTTTAAATTGATTATCTTGTGTCAATGTTATTTTTAAAGCACTGTGATTTTTGATTGATTCCTGATGGAAACTTTTTGAGGGGGGGACTTTTTGGTTGTAGTTATTAAACGCAATAGATATAATGTGCAATATTTTTAATTGTTTAAGTTTTTACATTTTCTTATGTTATATTACCAGTGATGCCGCTGTACTTGAAAAACCCTGGGTCCCCAGGACCCAAAATTTCCAAAAATCTGGGTCCCTTTTTTACAAAAGCGGGTCCCCATCAATAATAATTTATATTTTAAAGGAATAAATGAAACTTGTTTATTTGGAAAAGATAAATGAAATGCATTAATTATTGTTATAATAATAATTAAATAATGAATTAAAACCAGTATTATTTGCACTCAAATAAGATATTTTTAAACAATATTAAGAGAAATTCTTTACTTTTTTAAAAGTAAAAATGCAAGATACAATTTTAACTGTAAAATAATGTTTATTTGAGAGTAGAAGATACCAAGTTCCACTAACAAGTATCACTAAGTTCGCATTTCTTTTAAAAAGGGGTAAGATGGGTTTATTGAAAAAGATATTTTTGCTGAAAAAAAGAATACTTATGTTAAGTAAAGGTGTACTTTTTGTTGAATGAATGGGTGCTTTCATTATACTTCCCATTGAATTATTTGTCAGCACAGATCTGTGTTGGAATCAGACATTTTCCTTGGAAGGGAAATTTACATCTAAATCATTAATAAGCATCAAATCCTAAATGTTCTGAAGACGGGAGACATTTCAATGCAGTAAGAAGGAGGAAGGGGGGGGGGGGAGATTTTGACTGGTATACCTACTGAATACATTATCAAAGTACACTGAAATCATGCTCTATTTTTAAGAATCTCATTAAAAAAAAAAAAAAATTCCATTTTATGAATTTTCTACCTATAAGTTTAGTTTGCACATCATTTTTGGTGCTTTGACTAAATTCATTTTTTTTTCCGCGTTACTTTGACGAAATTCGCGTTTTTCCCGCGATCCTTTTGTCGAAATTCGCTATTTTTTTCGCGATTCTGTCACGAAAATAGTGTTTTTTCCGCGATACTTTGACAAAATTCGGCTTTATTCCGCGATTTTTTGACGAAATTCGCTACTTTTTAGCAATCTTTTGACGAAATACACTATTTCGTCTCAGCCGTTTTACGAAAATAGCGTTTTTTCCACGATTTTTTGATGAAATTTGTGCTTTTTTTGCGATCCTTCTGACGAAAATCGGCTTTTTTACGCTATTTTTTGACGACATTCGCTATTTTGAGGGGATCCTTTGACGAAATACGCTATTTTTTTCGCGATTCTTTGACGAAAAACGGCTTATTTCCGCGATTTTTTGATGAAATTTCCGTTTTTTTTCACGATCCTTTGACAAAATTCGGTCTTTTTTTCCGCGATTTTTTGACGAAATTCACTATTTTTTCGCGATCTTTTAACGAAATAAGCTATTTTGTCGCGGCCCTTTTACGAAAATCGCGTTTTTTTCGCAACATTTTGATGAAATTTGCGCTTATTTCCGCGATATTTTGATGAAATTTGCACATTTTTCTGCGATTTTTTGACGAAATTCGCTTTTTTACGCGATCCTTTAACGAAATACGCTAATTTGTCGCGGCCCTTTTACGAAAATAGTTTTTTTCGCAATATTTTGATGAAATTTGCGCTTATTTCCGCGATATTTTGATGAAATTTGCGCTTATTTCCTCGGTTTTTTGACGAAATTCGCTTTTTTTTTTCGCGATTCTTTAACGAAACACGCTATTTTTTCGCGGCCCTTTTACGAAAATCGCTGTTTTTGTGCGATATTTCGATGAGATTTGTGCTTTTTCTGCGATTCTTTGACGAAAATCGGCTTTTTCCCGCGATTTTTTGACGAAATTACGCGTCCCACGGGACGCGTAAGAGCTATTTTTTTGCGTCCCGCCTCCGATTTTTCGCGTAATTTACGAAGCTATAGCGCGTCCGCGGCATCCCTGTATATGTTGAAGTTTTAAAGATGGTTTTTTTAATATATTTAAAATCATTTGGTTACATTTTTCCCCTTTTGGCCTGCATGTTCTTTGCAATATGAAACATGTTTATGTGCTGTAAGATTAACTTTTAATCAATTTGGATCGATTTTAACTTTGTAGAGATTCCGGATTTCAATTTTTTAAAATAAAGTTTCAGTATTTGTGGAGTTTCAAAATTTAAACCCTGGGGAAATTATGGATAAGTAGCAGTTGTGACTAGTACCTCTCGTTGCCTTTTAATATTTTAGATCAGCATGTCAATCATATAGCATATTTTAGAATTGAATCAAATTTCATTGATTCAAGTTCAAATTTTTTTTAGATTGGCTATGTTTAATGGTCTACTGGAAAAGTTGAGAGGTTAAGGTTTAATGAGTTTCCTGTTTTTAAGGGTCAGGTCATGGAAGAAACTTGAATACCTGGTGTATTCAAAAATGGTTATCTTGTCTGAGAAGGAAAGTTATTCTTTTGTTGGAATATCTGTTAGCTGCTTTTAAATCCTTTTCCCGGTGGTTTACAAAAACATTTTGATGGTAGCCATTGCCCGAGTTTTATGCTGCATCTTTTTAATTGGAGAAGGTTTGGAATGCAACATGTGTAAATTGAGTAAAGTTGCTGAATTTTTTTTTTTTTGAAGTATTCTCTGAGATCAAGGTGGCAAGTTTTTAAGATAGTGGTTCATATTTTTAATGAAAGCCTGATCATTTCTTGCACTTGAGAGTTTACTATACACCTTCTATGAATACGTTTGTTTATCTCCCACTGGTTGATGTCATGCTGTAAAATTGTTTTTCATGGTTTAGAATACGGAATGCTCCTTGATTTTTTTGAATTCAAGCAGGATTATTGATTTTTATTGAGATTTAGTTAATCTTCTGGGATTTTCCTGTTCGATTGTATATGCCTGCGTGTTAATGTGGTATGAATAGTGATGGGCGATTCTCGAGAATTCGACAATCGAGAAAAATCGTCATCGTAAAAAATCACAATCGATACAGCCATCGATTAATTCCTAGAATCTACAATCGAGATGTTTTACAATCGATTATAACGAGAAAAGCTAAAAACAGTTATTGGAAAACTTAGCTATTATTCTGGCCGACAATTTCATAGTAGTGATAGGGCTTAGTGATGGGCGATTCTCTAAAATTTACCAATCGAAAAAAATCGTTATCGTAAAATACACAATCGATACAGTCATCGATTATTTTCGAGAATCTACAAAGGAGATGTTCTAGAATCAATTATTGAAATCATTGTTTTTACATATATATAAGGCAGATTTTATTAAATATAGGGTAACTGAAAACAGATGGAATAAAAAAACAACAAACCAAAGGGAGGCTATAAAGGAGCCATAAGACTGGAAAAGTCTTGTAAGGGTGCCCCCTGGTTGAAAAAAGCTGAAAAAACGCGAGTAGCTATGAAGCGGTAAGGGAAGTTTAAGCATCAAAAATTAGAATTTTTCGGCAATTAGCACCAAAATGGCCAAAGAAATAAGAATCAAAAGTACCCCCTAGTGGCAAAAACATGAACTAAAGGATGATAAAAGGGATCAAAATTTTTTATTGATTTTTCTACGTCATTTGAGATTGGATCTTTAATTCCCCCATTTTTAGAAAGACTTCGACTGGAATACATTAAACGAACCCCCGCGGGGAGCAAAGTAGGGGGCAGGGGCAAGGAAAGTGCATAATATGAATAAGTGGTCACAGGACTTTCCAACGATATGTCACATGAGGGGTGTCGGCTAAATTTTAAAAAGTGCCCCCGCGCGGGGCAAAGTAAGGGGAGGGGCGCGGGCGATATATAAAAGGAAATAGTAGTCACAGAGCTTTCCAATGATATATCACATGAGGGGTATCAGTAAAAGATAGAAAAGAGTCCCAACTCCCAGGATTCCAATTATCGTTCCCCCGAAATATACCCTGCTCATCCTTCTCTTTGAAATTTTCATATATTAAAAATTATTTATCAAAGGGCTCCGTAAAAAAATCCGATCTAAAATGTTTAAAAACGCTACGATTTCAAAAAAGTTCGAAAAGTGCCTCTCTCGGGGCGCCAAAATAGGGAGGGAAGAAGAAAGGTTCATAATATGAAAGAGTAACTTTCCGATGATAACCGAAAACTTTCCGATGATATATCAAATGACTGGTCCAAAAAAAGTTTGAAATCTACCCCTCCCACGTGAGTTCCCTCTTTTATCCCAGAATATACTTGGAAATCATGCAGCCCCACTTTTCACCCACAGCACCCCCCACGCAGCCACCAAAATTTTATATTTAATAAATAATATTTATCGGAGAGCTCCATTAAAAAACCTCATTTGATGATATTTATTGTTGAAATCTCTACAATTAAAAAAAAATCACCCCCGCACCGCTCCCCCCCCCCCGCCCCCTTCCGGAATTCAAGTCTGGGAGGAGAAAGGTTCATAATATGAAAGAGTGGTGAAAGGACTTTCCGATGGAGAGGTTTGGTAAAAGTTTGAAAATTACCCCCCCCCCTTTGTCCACTCTCGCGCCCCCCAGAATTCACTCACCTTCCTCTTTGAACTTTTTATATTTAATAAATAGTATTTATCTGAGTCTCCAGATATGGGGCAGCTTGGCAGAGCTAAAATAAGAGAAACATTGAAAATTCGGGGCAAAATGACACTAAATTTAACAGTAAAGTTTGAAACTAGGACTATACAGAACTGAATACATAAACCACTATGCTTCATAACCCACATCGGTTAATAGCAATAAAAAGATAAGTGCCAGTTAAACTGATGGCATTGAGCTCACAGGTTATTCACATTAATTGTATATTATACTCTTATTTCAAAGAATAATGTCCCTCAAAAAATAAATGAAGGGAAATATACCCCGTTTGCCCCTTTTATACTTAACCAATGAACCTCCAAATCAAATCAGGGAAACTCCTTAACTATAATAAATCAGTATATCAAATTTGAAGAAAATCAGATAATTCTGCATGAAAAAAAGAAACATATCGCTAAATTAAGGGTGGTCTAACCCCTTTAACCCTTTTATACTTAAATAATGAACCTCCAAATCTAATCCGGAAATCTCCTTATCAGAACGAACATAGAAAAAAAAAAAATTAAAGTAAATTGAATAATTCTCCATGAAAATCCATTTATCTAAATTAAGGGGAGGGGACTTGCCCCCTTTTCGCCCTTGTATACTTAATCAATGAACCTCCAAATCTAATGAAGGAAGCGCCATATTGGAATAAATCGGTATATTAAATTTGAAGCAAATCGAATAATTCTGCATGAAAAACCCTTTTATCTAA
Organism: Maratus speciosus; assembly: GCA_963932465.1. Classification (NCBI taxonomy): domain Eukaryota; kingdom Metazoa; phylum Arthropoda; class Arachnida; order Araneae; family Salticidae; genus Maratus; species Maratus speciosus. The sequence goes on along the minus strand of OZ010786.1, from coordinate 49,630,554 downwards.
ATTATGGGGGAGGCCAGCCCCTCCCCTTTATACTTAACCCATAAACCTCCAAATCTAATCAAGGCAGCTTCTTAACATAATAAACCGGTATCCCAAATTTGGAGCAAATCGAATAATTCTGCATGAAAAACCCATTTATCTACATTAAGGAGGGGGTCTACCCCCCTTTCCCCCCTTTATACTTAAGTAATGAACCTCCAAGTTTAATCAGGGAAGCCCATTAACAAAATAAACCGGTATACTAAATTTGGAACAAATCGAGTAATTCTGCATGAAAAACCTAATTATCTAAATTAAGTGGGGAACCAGCCCCCCTTCTCCCCCTTTATCCTTAACCAATGAACTTCCAAGTTTAATCAGGGAAGCTCCTTAACATAATAAACCGGTATACCAAATTTGGAGCAAATCGAATAATTCTGCATGAAAAGCCCATTTATCTAAATTAAGGAGGGACCAGCCCCCTTCTCCCCCTTTATACTTAATCCGTAAACCTCCAAATCTAATCAAGGTAACTTCTTAACATAATAAACCGGTATATCAAATTTGGAGCAAATCGAATAATTTTGCATGAAAAACCCATTTATCTAAATTAAGGAGGGGGGTCTATCCCCCCTTTCTCCCCTTTATACTTAACTAATGAACTTCCAAGTTTAATCAGGGAAGCTCCTTAACATAATAAACCGGTATACCAAATTTGGAACAAATCGAATAATTCTGCATGAAAAACCCATTTATCTAAATTAAGAGCGGGCGGGCAGCCCCCCTTCTCCCCCTTTATCCTTAACCAATGAACTTCCAAGTTTATTCAGGGAAGCTCCTTAAAATAATAAACCGGTATACCAAATTTGGAGCAAATCGAATAATTCTGCATGAAAAACCCATTTATCTAAATTAAGGAGGGGGTCTACCCCCCTTTCCGCCCCTTCATACATAACTAATGAACCTCCAAGTTTAATCAGGGAAGCTCCTTAACATAATAAACCGGTATACGAAATTTGGAGCAAATCGAATAATTCTGCATGAATAACCTATTTATCTAAATTAAGGAGGGGGGGGACCAGCCCCCCTTCTCTCCCTTTATCCTTAACCAATGAACCGTTAAAACTAATCAGCGGAATGCCTTATCAGAATAAACATTAAAAAAATTGAAGCAAATCATACATTTTAATCAAGAGTTATCGCGTTACGTACATACGTACGTACGTACATGCATACACACAGAACCGACGGGTACATTAGCTCTCAGGCTTAGATAGCCTGTGAGCTAAAAAGAGATTGGATAAGCAGATGGACTCCTTTGAGAAATTATGACTTAAACCAACCGGTAAGTTTGACTCTAAAAGCTTCATTTCCATCTCGCATTTCGGCAAATCTCATCTCGATGATTTTTCCAGCATTTCGACGCTTCCAGAAAGGGAAGCTGCTCGATGGTTGGTTCTCTCGCGGTTTTAAACCTTTCGGAATGGGAAGTCTCTCGAGAGTGTCTCTCGCCCTTTTCAACCTTTCCCGATGGGAAGCCTCTCGCTGGTGGCTGGTTTCTCTCGTTCTTTTCGAAATCTCCCAACGAAAAGCCTTTCGAGGATTTCGCTCGCGCTTTTCAACATTTCGCTATGAGAAGCTTTTCGAGGATTTCTCTCATCCTCGGCAGAGAAGAAAAGTAAGAAAATTTATCGAGAGTACCAGGGGACGAGATAGCGAAAGAGGCATGACAATGAGCTGTGAAATGAAGCCCTAATTTTCAAAGTTTCTCTTATTTTAGCACTACCAAGATGTCACATACCTGGAGCCCTCCGATAAAAATTATTTATTAAATATAAAAATTTCAAAGAGGAAGGTGGGTCGGGTGATTTCGAGGAAGGAGGACGTGAGAGTGGAATCATGCGGGGTGCAATTTTAAAAATTTTACCGAACCCTTCCTGTGGCATATAATCGAAAAGCCCTTTGACCACTCTTTCATACTATGAACCTTTCTTCGCCCAAAGGGGAATGGGGAAGGGGCGAACAAATTTTTAAAACCGTAGCCGATTTCTATAATAAATTTAAATATCATTTTAGATGTGGGTTTTTTATGCAGTCTTCCGGTAAATATTAATTATTGAACATAAAAATTTTAAAGTGGCGGCAGTGTGAATTCCGGGGCGAAAGAGTGGGCTCACGGGGGGTGGGAGGGGGAGCAATTTTCAAACTTTTTTTGGACCAGTCATGTGATATGTCATCGGTAAGCTCTCGGATGACTCTTTCATATTATGAGACTTTCTTCCTCCCCTCCCCAATTTGGCCCCCACTGCGAGGGTAGTTTTTTCCGTTTTTATCATTTTAGATCAGATTTTTTTATGGAGCCCTCCGCTAAATATTATTTATAATATATGAAATTTCAGGACACTTTTCCAAATTTAGCCAAGACCCCTCATGTGACATATCGTTGGAAACGTTTGTGACTACTTATTGATGCTATGCACTTCCGGTGGCCGCCCCCCCCACTTCCCCCCCTGGAGGACACTTTTCCAAATTTAGTCAATACCCCTCTTGTGAGATATCGTTGAAAAAGTCTGTGACTACTTATTGATGTTATGCACTTCCGGTGACAGTCCCCCCCCACTCTTTGCCCCCCCCCCCCCGGGGACACTTTTTCAAATTTAGTCAAGACCCCTAGTGTGAGATATCGTTGGAAAGGTCTGTGACTACTTATTGATGTTATGCACGTCCGGTGACAGTCTCCCCCAATTTGCCCCTCCCGGGGGACACTTTTTCAAATTTAGCCGAGACCCCTCATGTGAGATATCGTTGGAAAGGTCTGTGACTACTTATTGATGTTATGCTCCTCCGGTGTCCATCCCCCATTTTGCACCCCCCCGGGGGACACTTTTCCAAATTTTGCCAAGACCCCACATGTGAGATATCGTTGGAAAGGTCTGTGACTACTTATGGATGTAATGCACCTCCGGTGACCGCCCCCATCCCACTTTTCCCCCACGGGGTGTTTTTCTAAATTTAGCCGGGACCCCTCATGTGACATATTGTTGGAAAGGCTTATGACCACTTACTCATGTTATCCACCTCTCGCACCTCTCCCCCCTTTGCCCCCACGGGGAGGGCTTTTTTATAAATTCAGATCCAGACTTCTCATGTGACATATGGTTGGAAAGGCTTAAAGACCTGTGACGACTTAATCATATTATGCAGCTGCTGTGTCCCTCCGCTCGCTTTGACCCCTCCCCCAAGAGATCTGGTCCGAGGTTCATTCGTTTCGATATTATATTTTTTACAAGATTTTGCAGTGCGTGCACACCACACCCGCCTGCTATTATATATCAGTGCCGTATATAGCGGGTAACCTGTTCGTGATTTCATATTACAAGATTACGTATAAATTAGGGGCCCCGATTAAAGGAGGGGCCCGCTAGTGGTCGAAGTCACCTAGTCTTTATTAACATCGACGCATTCCAGTTCACCCGCAGACGATTCTTGATAAATGTATGACGTATATAATACATAATATATGATTTATAAAACAAATTTGCAAACTGCAGTCATCGAGAAAAAATTTACACAATCGAAAATTATCGAGATGTCCATACAATCGAGAAAATCGAGAAAAACATCTCGTTATCGCCCATCACTAGGTATGAATCAGCGCGAATGAAGACCTTTGGCCAAAGCCAAATTTCTTTATCTGGTTTCCGCTAGCGCTGGATGGAGAAATTTTTTTTTAATTTTTCTTTTTGGAATGTGTGCGTGCTTCGGCATCAGTGCTGAGAGGGAATGCTGATCGAATTTTTCAGCATGTTGGTAGGCCCTTTGTGAGGTGTCTTACTTCAACAGTATATTATTCTTTTTTTAAGCATTTGATTATTATTTGGCAGGATTCTCAGGTATATTGCATAGTGATCGGAGGAAGTCCGTGGAGGAAAATCTGTTTTTGGATAATAGAATGTTTTAAATCTTGAAATTAATTGTAGCATTATCTCGGAGCATTTATCATTCTGTAACTTTCATCGAATGGTAACCTTTGATGGCCACAGGGGTTTGCCTGCTTAAGACAAAGTTGTTTTACGTTGACGTCATGTGGGAAGACTAGTGTTGAATTTAAAGCTGTATAATCCTTTGACAAGTCAGAGATGTTTTATTTCGGGTAGGGCTGCTTCATGTTTAAGATTTTGCTGAATTACTTTTAAAACATATCTTCACATTTTTGAATTCTTTTTAGGGGGGCAAATTGTGGGGTGAACGTATGTTAGATGGTTGTTTTTACTTGCAATTTCAAGTTTTAAAGTTTTTAAGAAATTGTTTGTTACTAAATGCCTTCACTTCAATATACTGTAAATTTTTAAATCAATCATGTAAAAATATAACTGATTGAATACTATTGTGATGAATCACATGGGGGTCTGAGAAATGTGTCCTATTTTTACTAATATATATGTGTATTATGTGTTATATTATTTTTGTTAAATTTATTAATTTATGTTAAATCATTGAGTGGCTGTTCATCCTTTCGCAGTTTTCGCATTTATGGAGTGAGATTAAGTTCTTCTGGTTTTAAGTGCTTGGAGTTGCTTGGTCTTTTTAGCTCATGTGGACACTAGCATGTCTGTAAAGTATGTAGAGTCATGTTTTTGGTAGTTCTTTGAGCATTGGCCTTTTCATTCTGTTCCAGTGTCAAGAGGGGGGGGGGGGGCATTTGACAAGTGTAAAACACCTTATTCCTATCTTGACACTGTCCAGATATATATCCTCTACATTTCATATATTTCTTTACTTAAATATCTTTAACACTCTTTATATATCTTTTATTAATAATATAAAGTCAATCATTTCTTTACTTACCACTTCTGTTATCCTGTTTGTAAAGTCCTTTATTTTTATTTACTTTCTTTGCCGGCCGTACTTTCACTTTTCAGCTATCAGCTTCCATGCATTCAAGAGCACGCATTTCATTCGAATGACCGCCACGATAATAGTTCCACGTCTGCCGCCAGAGGGCGTCATCCATTTGAGTCTATCGTATTTGGCACATCGGCTGTGCGATCTTTCATCACGGTTTCGTCTGCTGCTGCTCCTTGAATTGCGTAATAAAGCTCTATTTGAATGCCGGCTGATATATATACAGACCCATTTTCTTTGCTCTTCGCCTCCTCCTTCTTCTTTACCCACTAACAGTGTTTTTTTTATCTCCGGAGTTTCGATGGCTGAGGATGTCCATTTGGAAGTTCTGTTGGTTTTCAACAAATCGTCACTATACCTGTTCTTGCTTTAACTTGTGTCAGCCATTTCCGGTTTTAATGTATGGACTCTGTTTTATCTCGACAACAAGTAAATGCCGAGCTGTGAGTCACGAACGGCGATTGTTAAAGTGAAGCTCAGAGTGAATTTATTTATCGACGGTTTAATACATCAACTTTAAGTGCTTTGTGATATTCTTCAGTAATGCAATTTCATCTTTAAAGAAATGTTTTCCTGGTGTTATTCAGCATTGATATATATATATATGAATCATAATAGGTCATTGGCAGTTCATGGATATATCTAAACAACACGGAACTTTTAGGGATTGACGGTCACTCAAGCGATTTCATCTTTTTATTTCTTTATGTGTTATGAGGTCAGTTTTCCTTTTATTGTTAAATGTTTTTCTAGATATGTATAATTCGATAATATAATGTGCTTAATGGAATTTAAAGATTTATTACTGTTGGAAATATATTTAATCATATTGTTTTATATTTTATTTAATAAACGTTTAGTTTATTTTTAAACTTAATTTGTTTTCATTTCGCCATCATACATTTCTTATCTTTTTCATAACTATTTAAAACCCAAACAGGACATTTAGCTTTTGCTTTCATTGTGTATTATTCTAAACTCTGCTAATTTAAATCCTTGTCGTTAATTTAATGACATCAGAAATTTCTCGTTTTTTTTTCGCGATCTTTTGACGAAATTTGCCATTTTTTCGCGATCCTTTGACAAAAATGAGCTCTTTTTTTGCAATCCTTTACGAAATTTGCGCTTTTTTCTCGATTCTTTGACAAACTTCATGTTTTTCGTGATTCTGCGACAGAAATTTGCGTTTTTCCGGTGCCCCTGGGACGAAATTCACGTTTTTCCCGGGATCTTTTGACAAAATTCGCGTTTTTACAGCGATCTTTTGGCAGAAATTTGTGTTTTTCGCATTCTTTCGACGAAATTCCGCAAATTTAATTTCGATTTTTTGACATAAATTTCCTTTTTTTCGTGATCCTTTACAGTAATCTGCGTTTTTCACAATCCTTTGACAGAAATTTGTGTTTTTTTGCGATCGTTTGATAGAAATTTGCATTTTTCCGCGATTGTCTGACTAAATTCGTGTTTTTTCCTCAATCCTTTGAGGAAATTCAAGTTTCTTCCGTGATTTTGTGACAGAAATTTGTGTTTTTCATGCACCCTTGGAACGGAATTCACATTTTCTTTCGGGATTTTTGGATAAAATTCAAGTTTGTAACACGATCTTTTGGCAGAAATTTACATTTTTCGAGATCTTTTGATTAAATTCCGTGTTCTTTCCGCTATCCTTTGACATAAATTTGCATTTTTTCACGATCCTTTGACATAAATTTGCGTTTTTTCGCGATCGTTTGACTAAATTTGCATTTTCCCTACAATCGTTTGACTAAATTCGCGTTCTTTCCGTGATCCTATTACTAAACTCACATTCTTTCTGCAATCCTTTGACGAAATTCGTGTTTTTTCCGCGATCCTGTGACAGAAATTCGCATTTTTCCATAACCCTGGGGCGAAATTCATGTTTTTTTCGTGGCTCTTTTGACGAAATTCGCGTTTTTATAGCGACCCTTTGGCTATAAATTACCGATTTTTTATGCGAACAATTGTCGAAATTGGTATTTTTCGGCGACCATTTGTCGAATTTGCGATATTTTTTGTCAGAATTTTTTTTTTTCTTTCTTTAAGGAAATACTTTTCCCCCACCCCCCCCTCAAGTTGGCAAATTTATCTGCAAGGGCCAAAGTAAATCTGTGACGCGCGTCGCACACTTTCTGCTACCGGGATTAGAATAAGAAATCTGTATGTATAAATATAAATTTAGTTAATACATTTTTTTTTAAAAATGTATAACGTGATGACAATTGATTAATGAAATGTTTTACTTCATGGCCATTCTCTATACGTGTAAAGTGATTTCCTCATTAAAAAAGGTTTTTTACATTTGAAATTGACACAGGCATTTAAACAAAATCACACATCATATATATAAAAGTAATTTTACAACAAATGGGAAATTATGCATTATGATTTATTAAATTTTAAATTATTTAAAAAAAGATATATAGAGAGCATTCGATGAAAGTTTTCTTTTTTTTTTTTGGGGGGGGGGGGGGGGGATAAACTTAAAAGTTTGGTGTTTGTAAAGGTGATATTTTAAATCTATTGCAAAAATGTCTGCTGATTACAATCAATATTGTGTACTTTTAAAGTAGAAAAAGATTGATATAAAAATATATGTTCATCTAAACATTTATTAGGTATATTATGTATTCATATAGATTTAAAAACAATGTTAAAGATGCAAGACTATATGTAAACAGGCGTCTTTAATGTTGTTTTTAAATTTATATTATACTGCACCAAATAGCATCTTAATAATTATTATATATTCAGATCTGAATTTTAAGCCATAGAAAATGTTTTTAAGTTTTTAGATTGAAAAAAAGAAAGTCTGGCTTTAAGGAAATGACGCACAGAACTGGATTTATGCGAGGGCAAGAGAAGATGTATCCCCGGGCCTTCATAAATTGTCAGTTTTGACAATTTCTTCATCAATGGGAAATGAAAAATTTTATAATTTATAAATAGATTATTGATTTTAAAAAAGAATTTTACTTCTAAATTAATAAACAAATTTTCATTCTAGATTTACTTCATTTACATTTATACATTAAAAAAAATTGCAAAATCCTGATTCAAACAGCAGTAAATTGAAATATTTTTCCTTTTTCTATAAATGCAAAGTATCTTTCAGAAAATGATGTCAAATTAGGTTGTTTAAAGCCTATTTTTGAGACTCAGCAGTCTGTGAAGGGCCGTCATCAAGGGGCAATAACTTGTAATAATTAAAGATGCGTCAATTTTATAGGCAAATGAAAATCTCTATTAGATTCTTAAGAAGTTACACATGCAAATTTTATCGATTCATACCCGAAAAGAAAAGGGCCTTTTTTTTTATGTCAGACATTTAATTTTTATTAGCGCTCATACAAACAACATTCAGTGGAAAGGGAATAAGAATTTTGGAATAAATGTGTTTGCTGTAATCTGCAGTCCAGGCTAGTTTTTTAAAACGGAGAACATAAGCATGAAATAAACTAAATTAGGAATTATTTTAGAACTCATCATACAAGACAGTTTTGTTTTAAACATATAAACCCGCTAGAGCATTTCAGAGATTTTAACATTTAAGAAATATTGAATATGGAAAAATAAGTTTCTACCAGTATATTTCAAAATCAGAAAACGAAGCAGTCATTTTTTAAAAATTCGTCTTACCATAAAACATAAATCTGAAATGCATGAATGTAAAAATAAATAAATAAAATAAAGCAAAAATTGTCTTATCTGGGGATCAAGGTTGGAGAAATGGAAGTATCATGACAAAAGAATTTGTTATTCTTTCTCTGTGTGTTTAATTATTTTAAGTTACTTAGGATGAATAAAGTTTACCCTTTTTTTAACAAATTAGAGACGAATAAAATGTAACTTTTCGAGTTACAGCTGCCAGACATATTCCTTCTGAGATGGTGTCTATACCTATTTGTATATGTAAAATAATCAATGAAAACTAATGATATAATACTAATTCACAATCACCTTTTTGTATAAACAAAAAAGTATAGAAAACAAAATAATAAAAATAAATTTTTATTACCATTGAACGACTGAAAATATATCTTCCACGTTCGTTAGATTTAAACTTTATTTTTCTTTCTTTTTATATACAATTATTTCATAAAAATTTAAATTTTTAAAGAAAAAACAAGCCAACTTATCATGCAGATGCGATGCAGAAAAAATGCATTGAATTAGAGGTATGCACGGGAAGCAATTTTCAGGCTGAGCGCGACCAAGACAATCCGTAGGCAATTTTTCTTTTGACCCAGTAAAAAAGTTCAAAGTTTGGCCAAAACTACTCCGAGCACAACTCCGCCAGTTGAAAAAAGTTATTGAAAAAGTCTGGTATAAAAATTTAAACTTCGGCCCAGTCTGCATAAAAGATTAATTGGCTCCGCTAGGCCCGACCAAGCTGAACATAGATTTTTACGCCAATAAGGTTAAAAGTGTCTTGTATGAGAAGGCCTAACTAAAAATACTTATTTTGCCTTTTTAAATCATGTTTATATTCTTCATTTTAAAAAAGCGTTCTAATGTTTTTTTTTTTTTTTTTTTAATGCATTTGATTATATGTAAATACCAAAATTTCAATTAATATCATTAATTCATATTTTATAGGTTGGAGATTTAAAATTTTTAAAAATTCTATACAATAAAATCTTCTATGACAGAATTGCATAGGAAAGAAGAAAAATCCGCCATGGGCTGGTTCCCTTGTGAACAAGTTCATCGTCTGTTGTAAATGCAATACATTCTTTTCACAAGTATTGTTATCCTCATTTTACATAGATCACCATTTCGTTTTGTTAAACATGGGTTTCCTTCATAGGCATGTTCTTTTGCTCAGATTTTAACGTAATTAATTTTATTGCCTAGAAATGCATCATGCATCTACCCATCTTAAAAAAAAAATAATAATCAATTGTAATTGTGGAATAACAGCGATTTAAAAATAAGTGAATTTTTTTAAACAAACAATTTGGGCCGGGCCAAATTTTATTGATTATTTTTTACTGGACAGGCCAGAGTTATGGCAATTCAATGATTTTCATGTTAGCTGGGACTGAAAATTTCTGCCTGTTCAGACCTCAAGAAGAATGCAATCCAGCACCAACGTGGGACGGAAAATAAATCTAGTGCCGGCCCATCTGTGTTCGAACCTCTAGAAAAAAGTAATCCCTAATCAAGCTCGGACCAAATGCCGGGAAGGAAAATTGGACTGGGCCCATGAAGATCCTTACATCAAATAACCAAAATATTAGTTCACAAAATTAAGTTCTAATACATTTAAACCAAAAAAAAAAAAAACGAGTTTTTAGTTAATTTTGTTCACTTTCATGGATGAGTTTGAGTTGAGCGAGTTCGTTTCAAAAATTTTGAATTTGAACATGAACTTGACTCATTTTTGAGAAATTGAGCTTGAATTTGAATTAGTTCGTTTTTTTTTTTTTTTTTGTGAGCGTGCCAAACACTGCTTTAGACTAATATTTATCCCTTTGGGGGAAAGAAGAAAAAAAAAAACAAGAATTACAATTGCAAGATAAAGAATTTATCAAAAACATTTAGTGGTGATAGATTATCACTATTCAATTCATACTAGAATACTGGTCTCTATCAATGCTAGATGTTAGTATCTCCAATACATAATTATTGTTAGACAAAGTCGCAGAGAAATATTTACCCCTTCAAATGAGCATGATATATAGATATTTATTTATTTAACTATGGGATTTGCCTCTTATGACACAGGCTCATCAATCCCTGTTCCGACAATGCAGACTCTAAATAACACGTAAATTTGCTCTCTTTTAAAATGATTACAGAAGAATTAACTATAATTAAACAACGAGTGGTGATCTCCTGTAATTGAATTTTTATTCGTTTCTCTTTAACTGAGGGATTTTAAGGCTGAATCAACTACTCTCGAGACAGGTAATGACTGTTTTTGTGATTGATTAAATAAGATAAACATTTAAAAATCAGCTTGTATAAAATGGCTAAGTAAAAAATAGTGTTGCCTCCTGGAATTTTAAAATGATGCTATAAGAAAGCTGTTTTAAATAAGACATTTTAAATATATTCTTTTAAATATGACATAATTCTCACCAAAGTTTTGTTTCCCTTTTTAATATTCACATGAAAATCAAATTTTTAATAGTTAAAAAGACCATCACAAAATATGAAATAAATATCTCTTCTCTTGTAAATATATTTTTAAATTACTAGGCGGCTCTGCCCCCTACGAGCTATGTTCGTCAACCCCCATTCAGACACCACAGAATCTAACAACATGCTAATTTGATCGGCTTTAAAAAGATTTCGGAAGATTGAATTATAATTTGAACCTGACAATTATAATCTGATGTAATTTTCATCAAACTTTTCTTTCTCTTTTTAATATTCACGCAAAAATACTTTTGTTAGAAATGAAATATTATGATCATCTTAAAATGTCAAGTAAATGTCTCGCACAATTTTTAAATTAAAACTGTTTTGCAATATTATTTTTTGTTCATTTTACGTAATAAGTGTAATGTGATGTAAATTCTCCTATTTAAGACTTCTAAAGCATGTTAATGAATTTATTATTTTACGATATTCTTTCTCTTTTAAAATTCACGTTTAAATATAGTTTTTATGGTGTAATTTTCCATGAGTTCCGGCTTTTTATATTTTCTGTTTATAATACTCACGTGTAAAATAAATTTTTAAATTGAAGCAATTACTATTGTTTGCGCTGCTTATACAGTTGGCAACAGTTTAAATTAATACAATCTCCTAAAATATGTAAAAAATATCTCTCGAAATGCTGAAAATTTGAATTTAAAATAGAAATAAAATCTCCAAAAATGAGTCAAATTAAAAAACTAAATGCAGTCTGCACACTGGGAAATTCTGATGCATAAAATGATCTAAAAATGATTAAATTCCTATGTACAGTTTTTGCTCCTATAAAACTTCTTTAATGGAATGATTTTGTCCAACTTTGGCATTAAATATCTCTTAAAATAATTCTTTGATTTGAAAACTGTCTGCATCAGTGTGTTTATCAAACATTTCTCTATAATACTACTGATTTTCATATTTTTGTATGCAACAGTTTTTTTAATATTAACGAAGAAAGGCCATGCTTAAGCAGTCAAATTGGATTCCGATCTGCCGGGAATATCTACGCAGATTTTCATTGGTCCATTTCCAAATCAAAACTTTTTTATATATATAGAAGGAAAACTGTTTGCCAATATTATTATTTGGGCATTTTAAATATGACATAATATTCCTGATTTACCACTTTTTGTGTAATAATTTAATTTTTAAAGCCTTCTTTCTTTTTAACACTTTCCAACAAAGTTGAAAAGTGTTTATGCATTCGGCTTGTCTGTCCGTCCATCCACGCTAACTCCCGTACATATACTTGGATTTTCATGAAATTGATAAAGGTTATTTAGGCTCACCAAAGCATGTTTGGTATTGTATATGAAATATGTAGGATTAATCATTCATTTACAGGGGCACTCAAAAGTATTCCATTACATTATGGTATATGGAAGAAAAATCATTTGCAGAGTATTTTAATGGCATTACGCTATTTCAAATGTATGGAAACTGATATAAATCACTGAATTTCACTACGATCAAGTTAGAACATTGCATTCATATCATTTTTTATTCATTTAGAGGAACACACAAAAGAAATCGGTTACAGTACAGTACTGTCTTTGAATAATAATTGCTGGAGCGTTTGATTTAAAATTCGGTATGTGCTTTTAAATTTAATTAATTTTTTGCATCATATTCATTATATATAAATTCTATACCTCAAATACAGAGCTGCAGCTGCACAAAAGTATTCACATACTGTTCTCCTTATTAGAGGAATTTCCTGAAGGTAAATTTTCAACTGAAGTATATGTATCTCTTAAGTGAACTAAACTTTGGCATGCATGTAGTTAATAGATTCAAATCTACAGCGGTAGAATTGATTAAAAAAAGTCACTGGTCCCAAGGACCAGTACAGAGTTTACTGGTCCGCAGATATTGTCACTGGCCCGCTACATAAAATTATATTAAGTACCTTTAACCCTTTGAGTGACACCCCCCTCCTCTCCTCCTCTGAGAATATAAACCAAACTTCCTTTCAGTTACCCAAAAATATATGCATAATAAAATGTAAAATTATAATTTGCTAAAAATTAAATAAATAGTACATATACAAAAACTGAAATTATTAATTATGTATTTTATTTCCGTTTATTTATTTTAACTGACTAAGTTTTTATGCTTATTGTAATGTTTGGTTGCGGTTTTTGTCAGGGATGGGAAAATTTAAGTTTACCTGTCAGAGAGGGGAAAAAGTTACTTGCTTCATCAGAATTTGAAAAGACATATTGAATAGAACTTTTTTTTTTTTTTTTTTTTTTTACCAAAATTTTTCTAATTTACCAATGTTTTTGAAGACAAAATAATATTTTGTATTTATCGCTAATGCTGCTTGGGGACAAGCATTAACAAATGTTATTAATGCAGCATTTTTTACTTACTGCTACATGCATGCACAAAATTTTTTGTTTATTTTTTTACTATTTGCTTTTTACAAATTCCCTTTCCCCTCTCTTTTTTTAGAAATAACGTTTGGAAAATTTTGGTATTTTGTTTTGAAAACATCATTGTTTTTTATTGGGTTTAGATCAATTTTAATAGTTATATGAATCTCAGAATCATTATCATTACAAAATTTTATACTATTTGCTTTTTACAAATTTCTCTCTCTCCCCCTCTCTATCTTTTTTCATGAATAACATTTGAAGAACTTTGGTATTTTGTTTGTAAAAGCATGTTAAAAGATAGATTGAATAGATCTTTTTTTTTTTTTTTTTTTTTTTTTTGTAACCAAAATTTTTCTAATTTACCGATGCTTTTGAAGACAAAATAATATTTTGTATTTATCGCTAATACTGCTTGGGGACAAGTATTATAACAAATATTATTAAATACAAGAATACTGTTCTGAATTTTTAATCTTATCTGTTAACCTTATGTTAATTTTTATAATGAAATTGAATGAGTTTTTGTATATCCCTTGCATATTCTCCCTTGATCGTCTGTCATCTTTTTTGTTATGGCCAACATTTTTTTAGCGATTTTGCAACCCTGACTATTTATATGATATACAGGGCTGCTGAAAAAATTCGCATAATTTTCTGATTGTGGATGGGAACAGTTGAAATTGTATAATTTGCTGGAATTGAAACGTAATATTTTAATTTTTTAAATGGTGCAGTTTTGTTACATTATTCTGAATGTGTTGGAAAGTGTTTCATAATCTATGCTTGACGCATGATTTTTTCTTACTTGTTTCAATATTCATGTGAAAATATATTTTTTATGACAATTTTTCCTATTTACTGTTTTAAATGTGATCATTTTATTATTATTTTAAAAGTTTTTTTTTTTTTTTTTTTTTAATAATCACGTGTAAATACATGTTTTAATTAAAAGGAAATATTATTTGCATTATTTTATAATTTGGTAATGATATAAAGAATAATCTTTTGAAAAATCAAAGAAATCTCTATTGAAATGATGAAATTTTGAACAAAAATTCAAAAAAATTAAAAAAAATCACCATTGACTGCACACTGTGAGCTTGTCAAATATGCCCCATGGATTAACTGCTATACGTAGTTTTTGTTCCTATAAAACTTTCTTAATGAAACTATTTTAAATCGCTTGAATATTAAATAGGTTTTTAAATAATTCTTCGGTTAAAAAACTGCCTACTTCAGAATGTTTATTGAACATTTATCTAAAAAACTATCAATTTTCATATTTATATCTGCAATAGTTTCCTTACTACAAGCCTAGAAAGACCTCTGGTGGCAAAAAGTTAATTTACAATGGTGACAATGGCTTTTTTTTTTTTTACTAGAGAAATATACACAGAAAAATAAGTTCAGGGATGAAAACAGCCAAACTGCATAAAGAGGAAAACTTTTGCTTCCCCTAACCCTTTACTTAGAGAGAAAGGAGGAAACTTTAGAGGAGAGAAAAATTCAAATTATTATTTACTCATACTGCACAAATAACAAATAAGACAGACAAATTAAAATAATAATAATTGCTGAAACATCAGTGAAGTCTTACGGTGGAACACAAAAAGTTTTTGATTTCCATTTGTATGTTTGTCTGTCCTTCGTCAAAAGAGGGTCTTGATTTCGTCAAAGGTTCGCGAAAAAATAGCAAATTTCGTCCAAAAATTGCGGGAGAAAAGCCGAATTCTGTCAAAGGATCTCGAAAAAAAAACTGCAAATTTCGGCAAAGTATCTCGATATAAGTGCAAATTTCGGCAAAGTATCACGGAGAAAACGTGATTTTCGTAACAGGGCCAAAAAAAAAACACAAATTTTGTCAGGGGATCGCGAATTTCGTCAAAGGATAGCGTAAAAATATCAAATTTGTGTCAAAGTATCATGTAAAAATAATGAATTTCGCCAAAGGACCGCAGAAAAAAACGCATTTTGTCAAAGCATCACAGAGAAAACACAGATTTCATCAAAGGATCGAGAAAAAAACACAAATTTCATCAAAGGATCGCAGAAAAATTGCACATTTAGTCAATGTCAAAATTGACAGCCTATTTTCCTTGATACTTATACACCCTGAAATGGTACTTACCTTTATTCCTTTGGTTTTCCTTATTTCCATTCTAATACAATTCAGTTACAATAACCAAGTTTTCTTTTGGTTATTATTTTCATTTATATTTAAAGCATCCATATCCAGTTTTATTTCCAAACTTCCATTCACGCATCGTTCATAATTTATTATGATACAAAGATCAGCTGTTCATTACTTCAAACGCTTCAATCTTGCCGTACCGATGTGACATCACGCCTTTCACCGATCACTGAACGCCAGACCGTATCAGAAGATACGCAGTTTCATCTTTTAGTTTTGCCGTAAAGCAGAATGCGTTTCTCTCAACTCCACAGATTGGGAAAGAGTGTTTTGATCGGAAGGGGGCATATCGGGAGTAGACGATATATGCCGGTGTATTTTGAAGTCGATGTAGCTCATTGGTTTTAAAGAGCTTGTGTGACCCTTAGCTTGTTCATGGCTAGGTTGTTGGTTTTTAATGAGCTTGTGGGTTGTGAATCTTTTCTGGTTTAGGAAGCTTAATAGTTTTAAAAACTTTTGAAAGTGTTTTTGTTTAACGAAAGCTTCGATGTGTTTGTCGTTTGTTATTATGGAAAGACCAGTGTTTCGTCTTACGGACTTAGACTTCAGTTATGAAAGTGTTTTTCTTTTTTGAGCGTAGTTGAGTTACGTTCTACAATTTAATTCAGCAGTTATTTTTCTACAAGCATGATATTAAGTATGAATGTCGACTTCAACATAAAAGAATTGTTTCTGGATAGCGACGATGTGTTTACGCTTTTTCGTCAATACAAGTAAAGAGATGAACGGTATTGTGTTTTTTGTTAAAGATAAAGATGGTTTATTATATCGTCAGTGTTTTAAGCCTACTTGGTTCTTCATCTTTTTTCACTTCTTTCAAACCATCGTCATGTGTATTGAAGATTGTTGTCGTCATATTAACATGGGCCGTTATCAAATGTCATGTATCGTGCTAAGCCTAAAGTCAAACTGTGAGTGTTCCTCTTTTTTTTACTTTCTTACTTTAAGTGAATGTTGACAACTGAGAAATATAATATGAATAGTGACCTGATATTGATGAACTGTTCATCTATTAAAATCATGCTGTTTACTGCCATCTTTCATTAAATTCTATCGTCATAATTTAATTTATTTTTTTATGTTATGTCTGATAATTATTTAAGTCATGTTTCTTTTCGTTAAAATAAACGTTAGTTTTATTTCAAACTTAAATGTATCTTTACTTGTCTTTACAATTTTACATTTTTCTTAGTCACTATCCTACCATGGTTACCTACAGCACTTCAAATTAAAAATATCTTCCACACTCTGCTACAATTTTAGTAATTTTAGACCGGTCCTGGTTTCTGGGCCGAGAACAGTCAAGCATCGAGGAAAAAATGCACATTTAGTCAAGCATCGTGAAATAAACGCGAATTTAGTCAAAACATCGCAGAAAAAATATGAATTTTGACAAAGGATTGCTGAAAACAAAACTAATTTCATCGAAGGATTGCGCAAAACATGCATCGGTGTCTTTAGAAAACAGCTCATACACAAACATCCATATTTATTATTAAAGGTATAGTTTTGAATATGAAACAATACACTGAACTAACTTTTGAAAAATGGGTACGACCTGCAACAAAAATAATTAGCGACAGCAGAGGATCTCCCCCCCACACACCACCATCTGCTGTAACCTTTCAGAAAATTTGTTGTGAATTTCAAAACTTCATACAATTGAAGGTTGGGATGTTTGTGATTGTTAAATTCTTGGCGAAAATAGTGTGAAACATTATGCTGCAAAAATCACCCATTATTATGGACCTGGAGAGTTTGGGGTGTCATACCTTATAACGAAAGATAATGGGTGAAGTTTCCATTTTCCTAGTGTTCTGGATGAGGCGTCTGTCAACATAGCCAATGTTGTGTACATTGTTGAATCTACATAGAAAATAGAAGAAAAATCTCATTTTCTGACGAAAATGTGTGATTTTTTCTAACTACTATTCTTTTCTTTTTTATTAAAATGTATATGACATGATTTAAATATATTATTTGAATTATATAATCAAATTTCTCTGTGTTTTTTTGTTGCTGCCCACTGGTTTTTTAGACAGTCTGCAAAGTAGCACCGTTTTCCAGTTTGCCAACAAGATGTGGCCACAGCATTCCAGGAAAAGACAAACAATGGTATGGGAAGCTTCAGCGCATGAGGAATGGCCCAATCGTTAAATATGCCTGTGAGCATGGTGCATAAAATTTTAAGAAACATGCTGCATTATTATCCTTACTTAAATTTTCCATGTTCAGGAGTCCTGTGGCAGAAAATTATTATGTTTTCTATGGTAAACTTTAATAACTGCAAAACTTTTCTGCATGAACAGTCACTAAAGTGAAGACAAGAGTGATAATAAGGCAAACTACAAAAAAGTTGCAATACTTTTCACCCCCCCCCTCCCCTAGTCATATTTAGAAATCCCCCTTTGGTGAATTTAGAATGAGTTTTTTTTTTGTTGCTTCGAAGTAACAAATAAGATAAACCAAGGCACTAAAGCAAGACCACAAATAAATAGGGCAAAAATTCTTCAGAAATATTTTTGATTTTGTATGTTGGGGGAAGGTAGAAGAAGATATTTGAGGGGAGAATTAAAAAATATATACTTATTGTTTATGGAAAGTAAAAAATAGAACAAGAAAACTTGGAGTGGGGATCTTATGTATTATTATTAGAAAGCAACAAATAAAAGAATGGAGGCAAATCAACATTAAAACAAGTGAGTAAGTGTGATCACAGATCACACAGAGGGTTTCGTTTAATATTCCTTTAAAACACTTTATCCTTTTGCGAAATCTGTTAGTTCCACATTTCGCAACCAGGGGGCACATTCTATTCTACACAAACCTCTATCCAAAGGAAACTCCGTTTTACAACCTATCCGTAGGTATATTAGTCGAGGAGATCGGGTGTATAGCACCCGAGATAGGTAGGCGCCCAGGAAATTGCACGGAACATTCTTTTATAAGCCTTTTATTATGTGTTATGAACTATGTCAAAGTTTCCAGCAGATCGACTTGTTAGATTTCATAATTTTAACAAAACTGCGTTATGTTAGTTGCAAATTCCACCACCAGGGAGCGCACACTATTCATAACAAAAGTGTATCAGATCAAAACTCTGTTAACAACTTATCAGTGGATGTGTTACTCGAGTTGGTGGCGGCCTTAAGTGAGAAATTAAGAAATTTGCTGAAAGTACTATTCGGAAATAGTGGTAACTAAAATTTTGACATTTTTAAATTTCATAAGCAGCACGTGTCTGAATATATCATAGTCCTCAAAAAACGACATCTAAAAAGGTCGTAAACACTAATTTTTAAAAAAGAAATCCAGCGCCCCTCCCCCACCACCCCTTAACAGGAAATTGCATGCACCATTATTTTATAAGCTTTTTATTATGTGTCATGAAGTATCTTAAAGTTGCAAACGGATCGCCTTGTTATATTTCCTAATTCTAACAAAATCGCATTACGTTAGTTCCGCATTCCACCACCAGGGAGCGCACTCTATTCTTAACAAAAGCATATCTGAATGAAACTCCTTTGCGCAATCTCTCCGTAGATACATGGTCGGGAGGGTGGCGGTACGGTCTTAACCAAGAATTTAAAACATTTTCTGCGATAACAAACGCTAAGATTTAATAAATAAATCTAGCCCCCCCCTCCACTCCTCGAAATATCACACTCCATTCTTTTTTACACTTTTTCTTATGTGTTATAAAGTATCTTAAAGTTTCGAACACATCGAGTGGCGGTCTTAACCAATAATTTAATTTGTACTACATAAACTAGGTAATTTGTACTACATAAACACGCAGGCATATACGATCTGGGAGAAAAGTTCTTGAAGACTGAACTAAAAAATATAAATCAACCAATAATCATTCAAAAAAAAAAATAGGAGCATTCTGATATTTTAATCCCATGTTAGATAACATCTGTGGGAGAAAAGTGGTATTGCAACATTAGAAAGGCATGTTCGTTTCTAACCTTCTCTAACCTAAAAAGATACGTCAGAACTCGGGCAACGGCTACATCTAAAAATAAATTCCTAATAACCACTGGGAAAAAGGCTTAAAAAAAAAAAAAAAAACAGCTTACAAGCTCACAAACTCTAAGAACAAGAATTCATCTTTAAATACTCCAGGTATTCCAGACTTCATGGCCCGACCCCTTGAAAACAGAAAAACACAGTAAACCTCCATTCCAAAATCTTTCAAGTAGACCAATAAACTAGCCAATGTATTCTCAAAAATGAAGTTGAATCAATTAAAAAAGATTTGATTCAATTCTAAAAGAAGTTATTGTACGATTGGCAAAGTGGTTTATATTCTTCAAGTTTAAAAAAGGTAACTATTCAATAACTATCAGGTCAGATCATAACAGCTAAATATTCCCAGGGTTTAACTATTGAACTCATTCCTATTGAACTCATTCTAAAACATTGAAACTTCATTACAATAATTGAATCCAGGAATCTCTGCAAATGTAAAAATCTTATTGAAATCAATCTCTCAGCTCAGAATCTTGTTACCAATAATCAAAGATACAGGCCAACAGGGGAAAAGCTTAAAAAAAACTTCAAAAGTATTTTAAAAACTTTAAACTTCAATAATTTAAATAAAATTTGAACAATGTAAAAATATTGCACCCAATCCATTTATGAAGGTAGAACCAAAAGTCCCCCCTATCAAATAAGTCCTCCTCAGGTAATTAAAAATCACAGTGCCTTAAAACAATATTGGCACAAGATAATTAAACCAAGAAAACATGTAAATGACTAGAGGAACAAACAGTTAACTGAAATTGTTTAAGTTAAAATTAAACATGCAAGGTAATTTGAACATTGCTGTAATAAGGTTTCTAAAACACGACCCTTATTATGTAAGGATCAAACATTTAAGCAAAGACTTAAATTTTTAATGTCCATACTTAATTAAAAAATATAAAGATCTTAAAGTCAAAAACCCATTATATTACAGACAATGACAAAAAAATTTCGATTACAAAATATTATCTTAAGTAAAAAGAAAAATGGACTGCTTAAAAATTTAAATAATTAAAAGTTCCCCCAATTAATGGCCAAAATCTCTAATCTTTAAACCGTGAACCTCTTAGAACCTTTCAAAAGATCATTTTTCAAAATGGTTCCTAATCCAAGAACAGCTGAAAGAGAACACTTTAAATATACAATTTTTATCATGGAGAAAATTATCAATCAGGGTAAACAGAACAAAATGAATAAATTAAACAACTTCTTTATTCACAGAATATATTAAACATAAAACAATAAGCAGTAATGTCACTGAAATAAATACATCCTAATCAACTGGACCTCAATATAACCCAGCTATGCACATGATTATTTAACAAATAAGTTACAGTTGAAAATTAGTAAAAATTTAAGTGACAAAAGAAATTGAGATTAAACATTTAGAAAAGGTAAAAAAAATTGAATATACTTCACCCTTTATTAAGTTAAAGCTATAAAAGCCGATTTAAGTTTAAAATAATTCTTAACATTTACAGAGATAGAACCTATCTAAACTAAAACTAAAAAGAATCAAACTATCAACAATTTTGGGTAATCAATTCAACCTCTGTTTAAAGAAAATAAACCTTAAAAATATCGAACTTCCAAAATCATTGACAGCAAAAAAAAAAAATCCATCCAATATTGATAGGACGATCAGAGGTAAAGTCAGACAAAAAACCCACTGCATTTCCTGTAATCATATTAAATGGCAAAGTGAAAGACTAGCTACTTAATTAACAAAAAAAAAATAAACACAAACAATTATTTAAAGATTTATAAGATAAAAAAAAGTTACTTTAATATACTGTAAAAAGAACTGAAAGGGCCAAAGTTTAACCTTAAATAGAGAATCTATGTAAGTTTTAAAAAAAATTAGTCAGGTAGAAGGGCAATAAACATCTGTATAACAGAATTATGATACTTAAAAAAAAAAATCCCCCCCCCTTCCCCTATTAAAATAAAGTTTAAATCTAACCTAACAAAAAGTTATCTATTAATCAGAAAAACAGCTAACATAAAAATTTATTATAACCCCGATCAACAAATTCCCAGTTTTAAAAAAAATCAAACCAAAAAGCATTTGATTGCTCTTAAAAAGCCTTCAAAAAGGAAAAATTTCCCCCTCTTAAAAATTTACATATTAAAAGGATTAAACCCTGAAAAATTCAAAGTATCACATTATAAAGAATCCCAGAATCAAAGAATTTAATTACATTACATATATTAAAAACTTAGCATTAAAGATCATGTAGAAAGCAATTGCAGCACATAAAATCACATGATGGAGCACACTTAAATGCACCCAAAAACTTAAAATTCTGAATAAAACATATTTGAATAATTATCATCTGGAGGTCGAAGAATTGTAGTGGTTTCATTGGAGAAAACAGTGCTTGGCAAAAAGAAACATTAGAATGTTACTGTTCAGTTTCATATTATCGATGTTTCATTTAAAGTTCTTAAAAAAAAGTCAAAAAGTTTCTTTAAAATAAAAACAATCACGAAATAGTCTTTAATCAG
Organism: Maratus speciosus; assembly: GCA_963932465.1. Taxonomy (NCBI): domain Eukaryota; kingdom Metazoa; phylum Arthropoda; class Arachnida; order Araneae; family Salticidae; genus Maratus; species Maratus speciosus. The sequence goes on along the minus strand of OZ010786.1, from coordinate 49,608,396 downwards.
CTATCATGTAGAAGCAAAAACGTTCGTCATGGTCCAGCACGCCTCTGCTATGCCACTCTGCTGCATCACCAGCCGATAGAAATACAATTAACACTTGAAAATAAAGTACTGCATTTCCTCAAATATGATGACAAACGGGTGATAACATGGACACAGATGACAAACTTTAAAAAAATGGTGTTCTTGCTGGAAAGATATCACAATGTAGATGTTCTCCAAATTTAGGATCAAGGTCCTTTAAAACATCAAATCACATCTCAAATTTCAACTCTAGCATAGAGAACAACTTGAAACATATGCAGATTATCTCAGTATATTGCAGAATCAAACAAACAGTACCACATGAACTAGATCGAAAATGACCTCCATTACATGGAACTCTTTTCAACATTTAAAATTAGAAGCTCTCCTTTCTTCAGAAAAAGAATTCAGCAGATATGTCATGAGGTTAAAAAAAATCCCTCAAATCATTAATTCTTTTAAATATTTAAATTACTTTAAAAAAATTATAAATATACAATTTTTAACATCTTTTACTAAAAAAAAATTCAAATTTTCATAACATTAAATTTATAAACAAAAAAAAATTATCCAAATCTACCCCCCCCCCCCCCCCTCATCGCAAAGCATCGCTAAATTGCCGATGAGGTTAGCGTTCACCACCATAACGTTGACCCTTTAAGGGTTAAATACGCTTAATATAAAATGAAAATAAGAAGTCAGAACAATATCTAAAAAAAATTTTTATAAAATCAAACATTTATAATTTACTTAACTATGATAACGAAAAACAGGAATTTTTAAATACGGTTTCTATTATATTCTAAACTATTAAACACAGTTAGGGATAGGCCCATAACCGTGAAGGCGATTAAATTTAAGTTATAGATTAAAAGTTAGCAGAGCAAAAATACACAATGGAAACTTAAGCTGTTAATCCCTAAATGTAAAAGTTTATGAAGTCAAATGGTGATGAAATAATTACAAGAAAGTTTAAAAACAAAACTGAAGTTTATTAAAAACCAAAAAGCAGAAATATATAGTTTAACTATAGCATTATACAATATCCAAACTTTATTTATATAAACATATTAAACTATTAAAACAGATTTAACAAAAGTAAAATAAAACAAACCCTCATGACATATGAAGAACAGGATCATCGAGTGGCCATACGATCTCGGAGCTTTCATGAAAAATATACACTCTTGTCAATACACCAAACACTACCAGTTTCTATCTAAATGACATCTGATTAAAGAGCAGCACGGAAAACTTTTAGATATCTGGAGATAAAGATTTACTTTCATAACATCTGCCGACACGTTTCATGATGAATCACAGTCCTTCATTTCAGAAAACACTTAAACAAAGTTTATCAGCGATTCCAGAGCCCATGATAAAACAATATGGCTCACTTAAATGAATACGTGATCGGCGACAAAACGTTGAATGAAGAAATATAAAATGAACTTAAATGTCAACATCAAACGCCATAATAACACGCTTTGAAATTCCTCCAACCAAACACTGTTAAAATGCTGAAGCAAAGGAAAGAGGTGAGAGGAGGTAAAGGGAAAGATATTGCATCTTTACTTATATGAACCGGGTGAATGGAAAAACCAATCACGGAGCAGTAGAAGAAGATTCTCGAAGGACATCGTGACGAAACGTCGTACAAACGATGTGCAGTGGTTTCAAACGAGCGACGCCATCTAGTGGCGGCTGTGAAACACTCGTCATTCGAAATGAATTATATGCTCCTGATTGCCTGGAACGTGGATGGCTGAAAATCGTAAGTCGGAAAATACATATGATAAATAAACAACTTAAAAAGGATTTAAAGATAAGATGGCAGGAATATATGAACGGTAAGTGAAATAAAGAATAACCTTATTGTATTAATAAAAAAATATTTTATATAGATAAATAAAGAAAAGTAGAATGAATGTATTAATAAAGATAGAATGCAAAGTATATAGCAGAGTAAAAATGAAATGTAGAGGAGATTTCCCGAGCAGTGTCAAGACAGGTAATAGGGTTTTACATATATCAAATGAAACTCTTTTGCGCACTCTCTCCGTAGACACATGGTCAGGAGGGTGGCAGTGCGGTCTTAACCAAGAATTTAAAACATTTTCTGCGATAACAAACGCTAAGATTTAATAAATAAATCTAGCCCCCCCCCCCTCCACTCCTTGAAATATCACACTCCATTCTTTTTTATACTTTTTCTTATGTGTTATAAAGTATCTTAAAGTTTCAAACACATCGAGTGGCGGTCTTAACCAATAATTTAAGATATTTCCTGAAATTGCTATTCGGAAATAGTGGGATGAACACTTATAAACCTATAAACTTTTTCATATTGAATTATTAATACTTATCTCATAGAACGCCGTTGAAACACCCCACGCAAATTGTTAGATTTCCTCATTTAAATGAAATCTCCATTAAAAAAGCATGTGCCTCCATCTTAATCTGGCATTTGATGGAAATAAAAGGAATTAATAAAATAATAATTAATATCTCAACTCATAATGAAGCTTTCTCTTTGAACTGGGTATGTATGAAATCTGCGAGAAATTTCCAGCCTGGATGTCAAAAAATTTAATCGAAAAATTTAATATTTAAAAAGTTTAAATTTCGTATTAGACTTTCCTCCCCTTAAATTTCTCCCGCGCCGATATGTCTGAGAGGCGACGACAGCTGCCTTCTGGTGAATGGAAATCTGTTTTCATTGTCTTTAAAAACATAGAAATTAAATTTTTATCGATCGATTTTTAGTGGATTTTTTGCGTTCTATCCTACGCAGAAATTTGAAATTTATACCAAAATAAAGTAGAATTTTTTCCGCGTATTTCTACACCTGTTACGAATTTGTACGACCGATACTTCGGCAGATCCGATTTTGCTTTTTAAAGGTCCACTTCAGTTATTGCTTAAATTACTCCGTGGTAACCCTGCACCGGCTGATTTGATGGAGCATCTGCCGAATTTACTGGCAACCCTTAGGAGAAACTGAGGAGGATTTCAATAACGTGTGTTCGCACCTGCATTCAAAAGGTTGATTGGTTAATTTTAGAATTTAATTAGCCAGGAATTAGGTTAATTACCAACTTTTACAAAATTTTATGATTTGTTGTTTGATGTGTGGTGTTCATCTATAAGTATGCAAAATTTCAAGTCTCCAACATGTATAGTTTCTGAGAACGGGCTATGTGACGGACAGACAGACGGACGGACAGACAGAGGAGCGAGACGAATAGGGTTTTGTCAGATGAACGAAACCCTAAAAAGGACACAATTTAAAAAATAAAACTTTTAAAGATTAAAAAATTTAACCCTTAACGGTGTTAGTGGTTTCACAGACCTCAGACCTTTTTTTTTCTTTTTAATTGCAGCAGATAAAAAAACAGGCTAAAAATTGTATAAACAATCGCAGAAGAGAAATATATTAAGTTAGGCTAAAAAAATTGCTGCAAAACATGAAAAAACTCTCAACATCTCATAAAAAATTAGAAAAACGCTACACAAATTCCGAATACACATTATTGAAAAGAGAACAATATTTACTATAGTAAGATAAAAGATTGAAGCCAGATTCCTTTTACTAATGTGGAAAAATCTCTGCAAAAGGAAAAAAATATATTGCTAAAAATAAAAATTATCGCAGAGTGCAAAATTTACTACAGCGGGTTACATTAACCAAAATTCTTGCACGAACGGCAGAAATTCACTGCAGAATGCAAAAACAAACAAACAAAAAAAGCATTAAAAAATAGCAAAAAATTTGAAAATCGCAAACGAGAAAATTTACTATATTAGGCTAAAAATTTTTAAAAACGAATTCCTTTTATGAATGTCTAAAAATCATCGCATTGTGAAAAATTCAAATATTGCTGTACATATTCAAAATAAACTTTATTGAAAAAGATTAAAACCACATTCCTTTTACTAATGTGGAAAAATCGCCACAAAGCACACACACACACACACAAAAAAAAACACATTAAAAATCGCAAAATATTACAAAATTGCAGAGTAAAAAATTTGCTATTGTGGGCTAAAACATTGTAATCAGAATTCTTTCATGAATGAGAAAAAAAAAATCACCACAAAAAGCGAAAAATCTCTAAAAATCGTATATATATATATATATATTTTTTTTTTTTTCAAAAATTGTATGAATTCTGAATACATTTTATGGAAAAGAGGTCAACATTTACTATGTTGGGCTGAAGGGTTTAAATTGGATTTTTCTTTCTAATGCGAAAAAAATCGCCGCAAAATTTGGAAAATTTTTTTTAAATCCCCTACAATAGTAAATTAAAGATATTTGTTATAATTTTTTTTTTTTACTTAAAAAGCATATTATATTAAAATATCTGCTTTAGTATTATTATTTTTTTTTGTTTTTGTTTTTGTTTTAAAATGATTTCCTGACATAAAAAATTCACAAGGTGAGGGAAGAGGTGGGGGTAAGTATTAGATTACATTTTTTCCCCTGTTTTTGACAAAATACAAATGATCCAAATACGGAATCGCAGAGGTCTGGAAGGCTCTGGATTTTGGACTTTGTAACACACTTCAAAGCAATAAATAGGGCAGTTTTTTAGACTTTTAAAGATTTTAAACAATGTGTGTAGGAGGAACAGGGAGAAAGGTTATGATCAGAAATTTCAGTGTGAGAGGAATTGTAGATGATTCGTTATTTATGTATTAGTATTTCAAAATAACAATAAACTACTAGAGCAAAACATTATTAAAAAATTTGGCAGAACTTACAGCTTAACAAGTTTAAACATTTTCAAATTTAATAGTTGGAGAGTGGGATATTGCCTCCCGCAACCCCAAAGAGGGGAGCAAAGGGAGGGAAATGAAAATTTCGGAGTGTGGAGGGACGAAAATTCAATGAAACACAGATGATTGTCATCTCTTACCAATATTGTTCAGCAGCATCAACACATATACAGAACATCCTTTCGCTATTGCACAGATTTTCTTCCCCTCTGAAAAATACACACAGGGCTTTTATACACTAGGATTTTATAAAATTTTAGGAAGGAATTTTAGGAATTTTTCCCAAAATTTTAGGGGCAACATATTTAACTGCAATATTTTTAACAAGCAAATATTACAAGTATGTAATAACAGTATTTTTGTGCTAGTCAGGCATATGTGGTACATTGCCAAAGAATATTCCCATCATTACAATGAATTCAGCCCTTGTTGCATGTGCATGTCTTGTTTGGGGGCGAATGAGGGCATTTAAATTAGAGCAATAACCGGCTTCATATTACAAACTGTTTTGATGGCTTATGCTTACTGCAACTGTATTAATTAGAATTTTGAGTTCCAACATCATTGAGCCTAACCAGAATGAATGAATACTCCTCCTCTCTCTTTTGGATGTTCTCGGTGAACCTAGAGCAACAGGTAAAGAGGCAGGGGTGATTATGAAAAAAAAAAAAAAAATTCTGAAGTTCACAGAAAAATTTATGAAAGTTTCTTTCACTATTGTTAGTCGAAATTTGCATTTTTTCTGCACTATTTTGACGAAACAGGCATTTTTTATTTCGTGATCCTTTCACGAAATTTGCCTTATTTGCATGATTTATTGAAAAAATTTCACGCTTTTTAGTGTTTTTTCAGGATATTTTGACGAAATTCGCATTTTTTTTTTTTCACGATTTTTTGACGAAATTCGCCTTTATTGCGACTCTTCGACGAAATTCGCGTTTTTTCCCCCTCCCCCTGTGAACCTTTGCCGAAATTCGAGTTTTTTGTGCAATCTTTTGACAAAATTTGCTATTTGTAGACTAAATTCATATTTTTGTGCGATCATTTGACGAAATGCACCTCATATGCACGATTGATTGACAGAATTTTGCGTTTTTCACGATCCTTTGATGAAAATTCTCGGATTTTTCAACACTTTTTTGATGAATTTCGTGTTTTTCCACGATTCTTAGACAAATTTTTCTTTTTTCCCGTGACTTTTTGACGAAATTTGAGGTTTTTTCATGATTTTTTAAATCAAATTCATGTTTATTTCACAATCTTTTGAAGAAATTCTAGGTGTCCCCCACCCCCTATCCTTTTCGTGATTATGGCTTCATTTTTTGAACTGTTATTTCAAAAAATCGCATGTCCATATACTTTTGGGACACACTATATACTACTTATAAGTGATTACCATACTACCTTTTTCAAAGGTTTCCAATATGTTTATATAAAATTTTACATTTTGAAGAATTGATTTATCAGTTTATAAAACATACAATAATTACACACTTACCATCACATTTTTCACCAGTGATAAAATTTTCCCCATAAATTTTCATTTGGAATATAAAATGAGATCGAGATGAATACTCATTGCACCTTGTCGCTGCAACAGCTCGATTTACCCGAGCTTTCTTCAGCAACTCATATACCTGCATTAAAGATATCCCATTGTTAATTGCAATTAAGCATGTTAATACATTAGATATTCAAAGATTATTTATTTATTATCACTAGGTTAAGACTGTAATTGCTACAAATGAGATAAAAACAATTAATATAAGATATTCATCTAACAAAAGCAAGGAAAAAGGGTTATAGAGAATTGAACCTAGATTCTTATTTCAGGTTTTCCTTGACCAAAAATATTTTTGAGGGTTCATTTCCATTCTTGCCTGTCCAAAGTAATTTCATCATTTAATTTATAAAATTTCAATGCGCCTTTCAATTCATGTTTGGTTTGTCCCTCTTTTGACTACTTGTCGAACTCCAGTCTACAAAAACTTTTGGCAGGCACTTATCACTCATACACTCGCATTTCATTCTAGTGGTACCAAGGTTAAGGCCTTGAAAAAAAATATAAATAAATAAATAAAACACTGCTATAATTGAATCATACAGGCATAAATTGACTTTTTGACACTGTTTTTATTTAAGAAAATCAAACAACATTTAAAAGAAAATGTGTATTTACACTTGTGTTATAATTGCTTTTTGTTTCTCTCCCCATCTCACCTGTTTTGAAATTAAAATTCATGAAACGATGAATATGTTTTTGTGAAAAAATAAAAAAGCATTAGTTTTATGGCTATCTTCTAAAATTTTACAAAAAATAACCTAATTGGTAAGTTATACATTAAGCTTCATGCTAATGAAAATCTCATTAAAATATATGCAGTAGTTTTTACATAACGCTGTACTAAACAAACAAGAAAACTTACATACAATAAATAAGATTTATACCCAATTCATTTATAATCTTCTGCACTGTATGTATACTCACACAAGTAAAATTATAAAACAAAGCGTGCGTTTGTCTGTTTATCCATGTCTAGCATTATGACAGGAAGATGCACTCCCCCATAAGTAATGGGAATTTTTGCTTTTTATTTTATTTCCTTTTCTATGATCAAGGAGCTATTTTCCTTTTAAGTATCAGGATTTTTTTTTTTTTTTTTTTAAATATATTTTCAATTTTTTATTTCTTGTTCTTCTTCAAGTCTTTTATGAATAAAGTAACAGTTAACTGTTTGTAAGTAATAACATATTGATGAGCACATATGGTGTTTAGTTTATCAGATTATAATACAAGACAAAATGAACTTGCTTTCAAAATGATGAGAATAAATAGTACAGCTCAAAAAGTAAAATCCATCATTTATTATTAGTCTGTTTTGTAAAATAGGTTAAAATATGTAATGAAAATAGTTAATGAAAAAAAGGGCAAGGGGTTACATATTATAGAAGGAAAATTTAATACTATGTTACTGTTGATAACAGGCCATGCAACATTATTAAATTGAGTCAGATCATGACATTCATGCAAATCTTTTAAAACTAGCACAAGCATCGTTTCAATTTAAATGAGCCCATAATCATTCTTTAAGGTGTAACTGCTGTAATAGCTATGAAATATAAATTAACTAGTAAATCTGCAGATCAGGAGCCTCAATGTCAGATCTGCAATTCATTGCTTTTAGACACACTCTAGTAATATTCAATTACCTGCAAACCACAATTTAAAGTTTTCAAATTACGTAATTATTTATAAGAATAAAAAATACGAAGTTTTCAGACATTAGAAGCGTTGTTATGGAAGGATATTTTGAATTTTCATGAGCTACTAATTCTGGTACTTTTTGTAAATAATAAAGTATTCAGGGGGGCTCCACCCCCTGAACTCCCCGTAGTCTCATTAATTTACATATGTAACTTTTTATTGATTGCGCTAATGATTATGGTAAATCTTTTTACACTTCTGAGCCTTATTCTTCAATACTGGTGAGCAGAAAAGGATTTACATTGACGCAATTATATTAAAAGTTTAGGTTTTACAAACAAAAATGTAATTTCCTTTTAAAGATAAAAAAAATTTTCATTCATATTTTCTGAAATGAGGCGGCATTAAGAACTAACACTCGTCAAAAAATATTTTTTCAGGCAATCTAGTTAATGTTTGTTTTTAAGAATGAAAATATTTATTTCCCTATACAATGACGTCCTTTTCGACAGCGATAATTTTGCGGTGCATAATTTTGACATTTACTATCAATTTGCTTTTCAAAAGTTTTTTTTTTTCCCTCATTGAAATTTTTGATTAAAAATTAAATATTTCTGTTAGCTGCGTCCAGAAGATAAACCGTGAGATATTAGTAACTTTTTTTTTAATAAGAAGAATTAATATCATAACACAAGCCCCTTTTATTTTAACCTCAAAGCGTATTTGCTTTATTTTTGATATATGAGATCAAATTCACCTTTCCGTTGCTAGGAAACAGTTAAAAGAAAATTAAGACAATGAAATATGTGATTGAAAAAAAGTAAATTAAAAAAAGAAAATATTTTATATTATTAGAACACATATATAAAATCCCTCCATAAGATATACACCGAATTTAAAAACTCTGACAAATGTATACACAAAATTTCAAACTAATATGAATAATGTATGGTTCTAATTAGGAAATTCCATCATCCATAATTTATCATTTAAATCTTTCAATCATATGAGCCATTTCCTTTCAACAAATAAAAATGGAAAAATCGTCTGAATTGCTATAGGAAATCATTAAGGCGGAAAATAAAATGTTCTATATATTCCGAACGGATGAACCAAATTTAACCAAAAACTATACAGCTAAATCCGGTGACCTCACCAACATGCATCCTTAATTTCAAGCTAATCGGACGCTTTTTACGGCAGTTATTGCGGGACAGACAGACTAACAAACAAACAGACAGACGGAAACCAAAACTTTTCGGGTCTCCACAGTAAGCCTTCACTGACGTTTCGGCAATTATTGATGCTAATCAAATAATTCTAAAATACACACTTTATTTAATTTTTTTTTTTTTTTTTTTTTTACTAATAGAACAAACATACTTGTAAGTAATTAGTGAGAAAAACTTTGTTATAAAAATACAAAATGCTTTCACATGGAAACACAGATTAAGTGGAGCTGCAAAAAATAGATACTTGATTAAAGTCCTGAAGATGTCGCTGTGATCGACTCATTGGATTTCAGCATCGTTTGACATTTAAGGGATCCAATATTTTAGCACTTTTTTAAGTATTACTGGGATAGCCGATTTCCATGCCATATATTCTAGACTCTGTAGCAGTAGTACTTAGAAACTACTAAAATATTGTATCCCTTAAATGTAAAACGATGCTGAAATCCAAAGAGTCGATCGGAGCGACATCAGAGGACATTTTCTAAAACTCCAAGACCATTTGGTCTAGCAGCTGTAATAATACAATGTTACGCTAAAATTTGAAAATATAACGCAGATGTTGCTGCGATCGGCTCATTGGATTACAGCATCATTGCGCATTTAAGGGATATATTTGTTTAGTGCTGTTTGGATAGCAGATTTCCACACTATTTATTCCAGGCGTTATACTTGTGCTCTCATACATAAGAAACTTTAAAGGTTGATTTTCAACTTTTCGACACCATCTTCCGATATCGGTTTGTGTCTTTGTGGGCCTTCCGGTTTGGTGGATGACAGAATGTCTGGGATCCAGATAGATTTTTCGCTCTTAGCGAAACGAGATCGACCAATCAGAAGGCTGCATTTTTGCAAACAGCGAAAAGTTCGCAAAACTGCAGGCTTCTGATTGGTCAATCTTATTTCACTACCAGCAAAAAATCTATCTGAATCTTGGCCCTTGTCCAGCTAAGTTTTCGCACTTTGAAAGATCTCGTATCTCTGTAAGAGTAACAGTATGAAAGATGAATGCTTATAATGGGCGACTGCTTCAAAAAGGATTTGAATTTTAAAGTTTTTATTTTTTTTTTTTAATGTTCTAATCATCAGATTTTTATAAAATTGGAATGGGACCAAATGGGTGACTTACACTATCAAACAATATAAAAATTATCAAAATCGGTTCATATTTAAGAAAATTATGCGTGAACATGGGCAAAACATACATACAGGTCGAATTAATAACCTTCTTCTTTTTGAAGTCGGTTAAAAAGTCCATAGACTTAACATTACGGAGGAGAATTTCGAACCTGAGTGACCAGCCTTATTAAAACTTTTTTAGAATGCTTTTCACTCCTTCCCTTTGCTTCACCCTTCTTAAAAATAAAATTTGTTTTTAGAAAGAGGGCACTTATATTTTATAAGTAACTACCATGCCATATTTCAAGTTTCTAGCCCCTTCAGTATCACAGAAATTGCAATTTAGAATGTTTTTTGCTCCTGCAACCCTTCCAGTGGTAGTGGCACTAACATAAAATACAGCTTACGTTTGAGCAGGTTCTATCAACACCAATTTGCAACCATTATTTTTTAAATCGGTTTGGTGTTTCATGAGATTACATAAAAATCATTTTTCGCTCACTTCATCCTTTTAAATTTGGAATTTTCTTTTGACGGTTCTTAGAAAGCGTTTGTATCTTTTAAGTAACTGCCATGCCAAATTTAAAAATGTTAGACTCCTTAGTATCAAAAATTACAAATTATGAGAAATATTGTTCCAGTTCGTGAAATTATGGTAAATATTGTTCCAGTTTACACAATTATTAAAACATATTACAGTTTTATACAGTGGGTCTGGTGGGGTAAAATAGATAGGTTTCAAAAATAAATTTATAAAAAATACAAAATGTACTTTTTAAAAATTGTTTTGTCAAATTAGTGTATTACAAGTATCAGTTATCTTTCAATGAACAACAAAATATTTGTTGCTATATTATTAAATTTGGTAACCATTTAAAAATTTTGGATGACTTGGTTGTAATAATGAAAAAACTTTCAATTTAAGTAAATAAGAACTTATTTATCATCATACAGAATAAAACACTTATTCCGGTTAACTTTCTGCATTTTTTATTACAAAATAACATAAAATTAATATTTTAGAGCAAGAAAACCTATGTGGGGTAAAGTAGTTATATTGTTAGGCTAAGCAAACAAAAAACACTTTTAGGTAGATTTCGTAAGAAATACTACCTATTGCAGTCGTTACCATGGTGCGACTTTTGAAAAATTCCTTCATAACTTTTCATTACATGACCCCAGGAACCCAAAACCACCCCCACCTAAAAAGTTTATATATATATATATATATATATATGTATGTATGTATGTACTAAATTTTGTCCGCACGATAAAAGTCGCAATTATGCACGGAACGTCTTCAAACTCGCCAACAACTTTAAGATAGCCAATTTCTCGGCGGGGATTGAAAATGAGCAAAATCGGTCCAAGGGAATGGGAATGGGAAGGTTTAAAATTTTGAATACCGTCTTAACATGATTCTGATAAAACCAGCTTTTACACAACAATGGCAAGAAAAAATAAATATTTTTCGTTATAGCTGTTGCCAACAATTAAAAAAAAAAAGCAATAAAATTCTCACCACAACAATTGGTTTTCTAATGCAGTGTTTTCACGTGAAAAATTAAATTAGATAAACAGTTTGACGAATTGAAAACAAATTGAATATTACGTCATAAGTTTTCTAGAGCAAGATTTCTGCATGAAAATTCAAAATGAAATAAATAGTTTGACGAATTGAAAACAAATTGAATATTATGTCATATGTTTTCTAGAGCAAGATTTCTGCATGAAAATTCAAAATGAAATAAATAGTTTGACGAATTAAAAAAAAACAACAAAATATTGCGTCATATTGAAAATATAATGGACCACAGCAGGTGAATATGTAACGTCATTGAGTTTGAAGAAACGTATTAAAACATGATAAAAACCCGAGTATGGAAATATTAACATATTTTAACACTTTGAAGTTCTCTGAATTTGATTTAGCCATTTTTAAACCTATTCCATATGCGTGTGTGTATATTAGAATTTTAACAAAATGTTTAGCTCCCTAGAGCTCATTCTTAGCGAAGAAACTGGGTTTATCTTTAATCTTGATTTAAGTTTTGTTGGTGAATTTAGTACTTAACTTCGAAATCTGCCTCCGCCTGTAGGCCCGAGCCGGCAGGGATTTTTTTTTTTTAATAATTTGATATATTTTTTTTTATGTAACATTTGACATTAAAACAATATAATGATCTAAAACTATTTACTTTAATAAGTTTATTAAAAATGAATTTAATTTGATAAATTAATACATAGTAAAAGCAAAACATGCAACTTTCAACTTTATTCTTACTTTGTGCCAATTGTTATGCAAGAAATTATAAAAAGTGACAGGAAAAAAGAAGAGAAATAGAACCCCGAAATAATAACTAACTCATAATATAAATTATTGCAAATTTACCTGTACACAAGATGTTACTTCAGACGCAATAACATTAGATATTATGCAGTCAGTTCCTTTATTACCAGACTTTACTATTTCACACTTTAAGTTTGTTCTTGGAGAATGCAACAAGTCTCTAATTTGTTCATTGTAAATTTCTAAAAACAATGCTTCAATTCTGTACTAGAAGAGAAGGCATCCAATTAAGATAAAATACATAAAATTTCATAATATAAGTAGCAAAATTTTAAATAAAAATCAAGAACAAAACAATATGAATAATCAATGGAATCATTTAAAGAAACTGACATAAAGTAGGAAAGAACCTGTGTCACACAAAAGGGATGCAATGAATTTTCACACACTATTCACCACGCATTATTTCTATGGTACAGAATACATAAACCATGACTAAGAGAAAAGTTTTGTTTTGTTAAAATTACCATTATGAACAGCCTTAAATGTTCTTAATTTACCATTTTACAACTACACATGATGGTGATATAATGAATGAAACACTGTTGAAAATAATAATACTTGCTTGTTTGCAGTTTGTTATTCAATCTAAAAATATTTTACTATAAATACTGAAAAACAAAGCCAATTGCAGATAAAAGAAAATTTTTGTGCAAATTAAACTTTGGAGAACCCATGTGAAAGTTTAATCATTTTAAAGATCAAATGTAAACATATGGGTTTTTTGATATTTAAAATATACATTTTGAATAGATCGAAGACATCATCTTCATCAAAGAGAAAATAATGTCTTGTTTAAAAGAAAATCAATTCTGACACTTAAAATATTCCGAAAAAGGCTTTTAACACCATCTATTTCTTTTTAATTGATTAAAAGTTGCAACTTTGTTTTTTTTAAACATTAGTATGATCAATAGGTTAAGGCTCCTGTCCTTTCATGCGATGACACCCAGAAGCTAATGTTAAACCTATGGGAAGGTTCTTTTCAAAAATCTCATTTACATTTCGATATTTTAATTATTATTATTATTATTATTTTTACATTGGATAGCTCTCAATTTCTACATTTGACACTTTTTTATTTTTTTAATTTTGCTTGCAGGTTTTTTTATGAGGACACTTTCACTTTCGGCAACGGTTCTAAAAGTGCAAGTAACTTGATTAAAAAAAATCTACAACCAAAATCAAAAAAGTAAAAAATGACGAATACAGAGATTGACATCAGCTGTCCAATGGAAAAAAAAATATATATATATATATATATATATTGAAATGTAAACACGATATTTGAAAAGAACCTTCCCATAAGTTTAACATTAGTTTGCGAGAGCCTTTGTGTGAAAGGATGCGAGCCTTAAAACTTCAATACATTATATATAATTCAATTCACTCACTGATTTTTATAGACAATCTTTAAGGTGCATTTTAAAAAAATGATGAGAGTTTTCAGTGATATACATAGCTTATTTAAAAAAATAAAAATGTTAAGTAAATAAATAGTCAAATTTTCTGTTATTTTTACATATGTCATTGCAATTTATTTATTTTTCTTAAATAAATTAACATTTTAAATATCCATTTCTTACACTTATAGGGCACACTTATGTTACAAAATTATAGGAAAAGTGCTGTTTAAAAAAAATATTTTATTAATACTAGCAGGGTTGTTTGGTTTAAACCATGCTGGTTTAAACCAAGTGGTTTTTTTTTAAAAAACCATGCTGGTTTTTTTTCCATCTGGTTTTTTTTTCTTTTCCCCTAATGTTTTCATTTATTTTACACATATTGAAAAATGCAAAATCCAAGTTATGCAGAAAGCTTTAGAAAAATGATGAATTAATAAATTTGTAAAGTGACAAAGATTTTTAATGAATCAAACTTTTCTTATAAGCTTTAAATCTACATGGCAGACTAGAAAAAAACAAGTAGTTAGTTTTCTTTCTTCTTTTTTTTTTTTTTTTTTAAGCCTTTTATTTTTTAAAATAGCTAAAATGGCAGATTTGAGCTAAAAATACACCTTTACTACTTAGATTGCTTGATTAGTTAAGATTTGCTAAGGATTACATTTAGCCTCAATGATGACATAATTATAAGTAATTCTCACCATTGGTTACTCTTTGTTCTGTATGTCTGTGAATGATTGGCTGTGAAGTTTTTTGCTGTATGGGTATTTGGTTTAGTAAGCATTTGTTTTTCTTGCATTCCTTCATTGGGATTGGGGTTTTGTATTATGATTTTATTCTGTTACCAGCAGGGTTAGCACGGTGTTACATTTTCAATATTTCAGATTATTAATTTATTGTCTGCATTATTTCTCTATTTAAATTTAAATATTTAAGTTCAAAAACAACTTTAAAAACGTATTAAGTAAATAAATAAAAAGCATTCTAAATAATTTATATTCCGTTAATAATCCTATAATTAATAATTATTCAAAGTAATAAATATTATAATATGCAATTAAATATAATTCTAATAGTGTACAGATCTTTTAAAATATAAACATTACGGCATATCGTTCGTTAAAGTAACTTACAATGCTTTTCTTACAATCGCTAACTTCCGAAAATATAAATTTAAAAAGTTATTTAATATTAATTATTTAATTCCAAAACTATTTTTATTGGATGCTACTATTTTTTTCTAAGCGATTGCCAAAATTTCATTAATTTTAAACCGTAATTTAGCGAGATATCCGCATTACAAAATTTAATCACTTCTGCCAGTTTTAAAAGACGCGCGATCCATTTTTTTCCCCCGACGCAGTTAGACATTTTTATCTTTCTTCCTCGCAGAAAAGGACGTCGTGACGTCACTCTATCCTCCATCTTGTTTTGGTATCACGGCGTGATATCGCCGGTACTCAGGAATGCAGGGGGAATGCAACTTCGATTACGATACAAATCGTTATCGATATTTCGATTACGATGAAAATCTTTATCGTGATGACTCAGATGTGCACGTGCCGGTCGCTGATTGGCAAATTTGAGTTGAGCGTCGGTTTCAACGTTCTTTTTGAGCCATCTGGATTTTATCTCTCACACTTTGTCAAAATGTAGCGGTCTGTTTACACGTATGTTTGAGGCTGAGGCCTCAGACGGAGAAAATGATGGCGAAGTACAGCACTCCTATCCGAACCTAAGAGGATCCATATTCCAGAGATGTAATAGCATGCTGAAGCTCCTTCCATAAATAGATCTTCCACTATCTCAACAATCTTCCAATTGTTTTGACTTAAGATTCATCTGAACGACGATATCTCTAATCTTCAATCAATTCAACCAGAAGCTGAAGCATTGTTAAATATATCCCAATCTGCTGAGCCAAGCAGACATCGACCAATATCTGTAATGTTCCTGTTCAATCGAAGTCCAAGATTAATGTGCGAACTATTCCTGATGCCGTGATATAAGTGAACCGTTAATTAGTCCTATACAATCTATGTTTTCGAACTGATTTCCTTTTACAATAAACCGAACTGTTACACTTTAGAGACATTTTCAAAATAACCACGGAAAATAGCTGTTTGATATATATATTAATTGATTTATATCTTGTATTCATCTTAATAATGGAAAATACGAAGTTGCTTGGCCAAGTATGATTATGTGTTGGTAAAGAATATTAAATTCATGTTAACTGTACATAATTTTGTCTGTTTACTTCAAATGGGTGAGTCTCTTTTATTTTTATTTTTCAGCCACCGATGTTTTTATGGCAACATTTTCTAAATTAATTATTTTGTATATTTAACTTTAATTCTTAATATTGTCATTGGTTGCCAATTCATTTTAATTTTCAGACAACCACTACGGCGATCCACGGCCACACACACAAACATATATATAGCATTTGGCGCCTTTGACCAATTTTTAGGTGTTCGAACCTGGTCAATGTCTGAAAATCTTAACTTTAAATGTTTAACTTTTGGTAATTATAATGTGCAATATTATATTTCAAAGATCGTTTAACGATTTTTTTTTAACGGTTATTTTATTTTAACTTCATTAATATTTTCTGTTATTGCTGATAAATTTTAACTTGATTCAAATGATTAATTATAAAAAGAAATTCCTAAGATAAGATTTTTTTTTTCCCGTCCATGTGAGCACCAAAAAAAATATTTTGATATAAAGTGTATTTTATATATATTCTTATATTTTATATATATATTCTTATATTTTATTTGTTTCATTTCTTATATTTTATACAATAGATTTTGAAAAGATTTTATTATTATTTACCTATATTTGTTTATTGATAAATTTAATTTATACAGATATAATTTTCTCAGTCTTTTGAAAAAAGAAATATTGCTTTTTAGTTGTTTTCATATTTTGCTTATTAAAATTTTTATTTTATTTTGCTAAATCATGGCAAACAATCGCGCACTTTTTCGGTCGATGATGTCGGCGATTCCGCCTTTTCATGGCCACCCTAATGAAAATGTTAACATCTTTTTACAAAATTTAGAAGATGTATGCAACATTCAAAATATCAAAGACGAAAACCGCATTACTCTGTTGAGACTCCTGTGTAGGGAAAAAGCTTCAGAATTTTTGTCAACTGACAAACGTGTAAGCGAAGAAAAAAGTTTTGGAAATGTAGCAAATTTGATGAAATTAAAATTTGAATACAAACAAAATTTCCAGGAAGCGTCGTATCAGTATGGGCGCATAACTCAACAGCCGAAACAGTCTGTGCTTGATTTAGCGGAGGAAGTGAGGGCTACAGTTAACAATATGGCTCCAGGTTCTGAGGATAATGCAGCGTTAGAGTCATTTAAGGCTAATTTAATGTCTTCCAAATTTTTAGAGGCTTTACGAACTGACATTAAAGTTGAAGTTCTTAAATTCGGAAAAAAAAATTTTGATGAAATTGTGGCTAAGGCCGTAGATATTGAAAAAGCGCTGGAACATAATACTTTTGATCTTAACACTTTACAAGTTGCACCATCCACCAGTAATCCAGACAGTTTGCTGGAAGAACTTTTGAAATGCCAGGAAGATCAGAATAAACAAATTGCTCAGCTGACAGAAACGGTGAAGAAGATGAAAGAGGAAAAGCTGTTATGTCAGATTTGCCGCAAGGCACACAGTGCCAAAGATTGCTGGTACTACCTAGAGTTTCAAAACTCGAATGGTAGAAATGGTACAAATTTTTCAAGAGGGGGCATGAATAACAGTGAGGCGAATTATTTTGTTAATGAAAATAGCAATTGGTATAATAACAATCAAAGGGGTTTTCAGGAAAATGGTGTAAGATATAACCGTGGAAGAGGTCGTAACAATTACAGACCATACAACCGTTCAAGAAGACATTTAAACGGGTAAAGGGTTCTGAAATTGATGTAAATAATCCCCCCCCCCCCCCCTCATGATTGCAGGGCCCTAGATTCTTTTTTTTTTATAATGATGAGGGTATTAAATTAAGTCCTAATGTAAATACTGATAAAATTTTGATGAGCTGCAATATAGATAACTCAGAATTACCAATAATTAAACTTAAATTTGGAAAACTCGCTTTTGATGGGCTTTTAGACAGTGGAGCGAATTTGTCACTAATACAACCACATGCAATTGATCTTCTTAAAAAACAAAATAAATTAAATTTCTTATAGCGCTCTGTAAATATAAAAACTACCAACAACTCATCTATTCCTTTTTTTTCAACGGTACAACTTAAATTTTGAATTCAGAACACTTGGTTCACTAACACATTTTTCATTACTCATGACAATTGGCACTCCAATTATCAAATTATTTTGGGCTACGATTTCCTCAATAGAAATAAAGTTCTTTTGGACTCAGCGAATCAGCAACTTATTATGGGTCACCTTACTTTTCCTTTTGCCAATAAAAACCCTGATTCTTTGCAACCTGTAAATGATAATGACAATAGTAACATTTCACCTGCTGATAATTTTGATAATTCTAATTCTGTTAATAATCCTTCCCCTTCAGAGTTTAATGCTAATGTTCAAAATAACCCAGTACTTTCAAATGACTTAAATTCTTCTCTAAATAATCCAGTATTTTCTAATGATTTAACTTCTTCTCAAAATAATTCTGAAATGTCAAAAAATTTTGTTAAACCAGCCAATCAAGTAACTCTAAGACCCAATCAAGGCAAAATTATTAAACTTAAACCTCTTCATAAAATTAGTAATTCCTTAAACTATTTATTTTGTCCAACATCAAATAAATTATCTTTAAAATTAAATTTCAGTCTACATCAACCTGATGCAAACAATGTCATTCTTTTATATGTCCACAACAATACTGATAAAAACATAATAATTAGAAAGAAAACTAAATTAGGATTTATAAAGCCCATTTCAGAAGACCAAATTTCAACTCATGACAATACTCAAACATATCAAGTTAATTCTTTAATTACTCAAGAAATGCTAGAACTTAGAGAAAAAGAACTTACGTCTGATAAATTTAATATTGCCCACTTACCTGATGCTGAAAAAAAACGTGTTCTTAGTCTATTAATGGATAACTCCGCTGTATTTTCTTCGTCTTATGACACTCTTGGCTGCACTGATAAAGTAGTTCCTGAATTTAAATTGCTTCATGACTTTGCACTGCAAACAAAACCCTATCCCATTCCTAAAATAGCCAAAGATTTTGCTTGTAAAGAAATTTCCGATCTCTTAAAGGCAGGAATAATTCAAAACTCTTCCTCTAACTATTGCTTTCCAGTTCTTTTTGTACATAAAAAATCTCTTCCTATTGATGATCCAAGTAAATTAAAATTCCGTATGGTTATTGATTACCGTCTTTTAAATGCAATTACTGAACCATATAAAATTTGTCTTCCTAGAATTAATGAAGTAATTCAAAACATTTCAGGTAAAAAACTGTATACGGTATTAGACTTAAAATCAGCATTTTTTCAAATTCTTCTGCAGGAAAAGGACAGGGCAAAATTAGCGTTTGCAACTGAGTATGGAAATTTTGAACCTACCAGATTAGCCTTTGGCCTCGTTAATAGTACTTCTTATTTTCACACATTAATTAACGATTGTTTGGACCCATTAAGGGGCAAAAATGTTCAATATTTTCTTGACGATATTATTGTGGCTGCTGATTCTCTAGAGGAAATGTTGTCATGGCTCCAAAAAGTATTTGACAGACTTAAGGAATTTAATTTAACTTTAGACCCAGCAAAATTACAAATTTGTCAACAAGAGATAACTTACCTTGGTTTTAATTTGCATCAAAATGGTCATTCCCCATCACCACATAATGTAAATAAAATAAATAAATTTCCAAGACCCACTAATGTAAAAGAAGTACAAAGTTTCCTAGGAATGATCAACTATTTTAGACATTTAATTTTCAATTTTGCTGATATTGTCCAACCAATAATTAATTTGACAAAAAAGAATGCTAAATTTTTTTGGAGTAAAGAATGTCAAGATTCCTTCCTGAAAATTCAAAATATTCTCCTCAATAATCCTACAGTTAAGAACTTTGATGAAAATAAAGAGGTATGTTTGGTAACAGATGCGTCAAAAAATGCTATCTGTGGAATTTTATTACAGCGTCATGACAATCAATTTTATCCCATAGAATTTTATTCCAAAAAACTTAACAAGGGCGAATCTAATTATCCATCCATTAAAAGAGAATTTTATGCAATTTATTCCTCCATTAAACATTTTCACGAATACTTATATGGTAGGCAATTTAAAATTTTAACTGATGCCAAAGCACTCACCTATCATATGAAATTAGAAAAACAATCTGAAATAATAATTAGATGGATAATGTATCTACAGGGCTTTAATTACAAAATTGATCATATCCCAGGTCTTGTGAACCCCGCAGATTTCCTTTCTCGTGTTGTTGACCCCCCTGACAACCCTAACTTAATTGTAAACGCATTAAATATTTTTATTCCCACTAATGACTCCCTAACGACCGAGAATATCCTAAAAGAACAACTTAAAGATGCTAAACTTAAAGATATAAGAGATAAATTAATTGCTAATAAAATGCCTAATTCTTCTTATTCTATAAATCCAGAT
Organism: Maratus speciosus; assembly: GCA_963932465.1. NCBI lineage: Eukaryota > Metazoa > Arthropoda > Arachnida > Araneae > Salticidae > Maratus > Maratus speciosus. Next base: position 49,587,646 of record OZ010786.1, on the reverse strand, counting down.
AACAATTTAATTATGATTGCCAGGAAAAAGCGTAATAGAGTTAATAAATCTAAGAAAATATATATTCCTAAGACTTTAATTAACAGCTGTATCGCTCTGGGACATCAAGTGCATTTTGGGATAAATAAAACAGTAGATACAATTTCAAAACTTTATTTTTGGGATGGTATGGTTAAAGATATACAGAATTTTGTAAATACTTGTGAACAGTGCTTACCTCACAAAAGTAAACAAACAAATACAAAACCTAGTTTTATTTCCAAATCTGATTTAGCGGCGGGAGAAATGATTGCTATTGATGTTGTGGGAAAACTTCCCAGATCACATGATGGAAAATTTTTTATTTTAACTATAGTTGATCATTATTCACGATTTTTAGAGGCTATTCCACTTGCTAATGTGACATCTCATTCTGTTATTAAATCTCTTAATGATTATTTTTCAAGGTACGGGATACCAAAAGTTTTGTTATCTGATAACGCTAAATATTTCACCTCGAATGAAATTAAACAATTCTTAAAATCATTAAAAATTAATCATAGAAATTCATCCATCTATTACCCGAAATCTAACGGTCTTGTTGAACGAATTAATCATTCACTTAAAGAGTCAGTTGCCTCTCTGTCTGATCAAGTAATTGAATGGTCAGACAGACTTAAATTTTTCGTTCTCCATTATAATAACTCTAAACATGCTGTAACTAATTTTACGCCAGCCAATTTATTCTTAGGTAGGGATTTAAATTTGCCAATCGATACTTTTCAACCGGCCAAAGAGGTTGAAGAACCAAGTATATATTTCAAAAAATTACAAGATCATATTTCAAAAACTAGAGAATTGGTTAAACAGAATGAGGAAAAATATTTCGCTCAGAATGAAAAATATTTAAAAGGTCGTCCGCCTCCAGTATTAAAGCTTGGTGATGTTGTGTATTTAAAGAATTTAATTCATACTCCTACTTTCATGCCAAAAAATACAGGACCTTTTAAAATTACAGGAGTCTTTAGGGGTCATAATTACCTAATTGAGCATGTTAATGAACCGCTAAATTGTGCTAAATTACATGTTAGCAAATTGATTCCGACTGGACAAACAAAGTAAGGTTTTTCTGCCATTTCTAATATTGTTTCATCCTTTATGTACAATTTTAACTTTTATTATTATTCCAAATCATAGTATATGATCCTAACTTCATTTCAATTTTCATTTATTCATTTTTAAATTTAATTTTAAACTCAATAGTGTGACAACTTATCCGGTTTCACCCATTTGATACTAAACGGTTCATGAGGTAGCTTCTTTTGAATTACTCAATGCATATGTGTCTAGCTAACTCGTTATGTTTTGAGAAGTATCTTTTAATATTCTTTACGACTTAATTCATTTACAGTATCATTCTTTAATTTAACCTTTTTCAATAACTACCTATTTCAATATAAATCTTACTTAGTTGTCACAAGTCATATTTGACCTTTCAGTATTCTTTTATAAAGCATTGAACTTTATTTTGGCTTTTAACCTTACACTTTACTGCTGTTTGTAACTTGATGTGACATTATTTTATAATTTTAATTTAGGATCCTAATTATTAATTTTCTTTAAAGAATATCAATCTATTAAGTTTAATTTAATATTGAGACAAAAAGAAAGAAAGATATTAAATGAAATTGATTTCATAAATGTTATTTTGATAATCTCTAAAATGCGCATGCCTTATGGTTCTAGAAGAGATTTAAATTCTATGTAAAAGATGGAGTTTCTGCTCTAAGCTTTTCTAAAAAAATTTTCAATTTTCTTTAAATTCTGGACCATTACACACAGAGGGTCAACTCGGCTTAGTTTGGGGTGTAAAATTTAGCACAAATTCTGCCCTTCCGACATTCCCTCACGGTATGGTCTATGGTATAATTTGGAGAATTTTGAAAATTTGTGTGAAATTGTGTCGATGACTTCCATGTATGGTTGTCAACAGGTTGGAATTATTCTTTTTCTTTTCGACACTTGTGCAATTCTTAAGTGATGTCTTCTCTTAAATTTCAATTGCATTATATTTACACACTTATATTGTTATATTTTTTAAATGTATGTTTGTCTCACAATCACATCATTACTCCAGTAGTGTCCTACTATATGTCATTGACTCTTGCTCAGTTCCATTGTACATAAAGTATAGCAATTTTAATCATGTGCAATAACTCATATTTTTTTTTACAATGTGCAATTTCAACTCAGTTATGTATATAGTATATATATATCATTCGTTTGTTTATATTGCAATAAGAATTGTAATGGTGTTCACATTGATATTTACGTTTCAATTAAGTAGTAGGATTTTATTAATCTTTCACTCACCCAGAGAAGTGTTTGTATGTTCTATGTATTGTTGTGTATCTGTTTCAACATATTTAGTGTATTGTATTCAGTATTATTTCTATATTCATTTTGTTTTGCATTTGTTTAGTGTACTGTAATTGTTTGATTTTTTTTATTGGATTACTTACAGAGAAGTGCATCTCTGAAGATTTTCCAATCGTTTGAGTGCGTCACTTGAACGTTTAGTTTGTTTGTGCATTCAGTTATGCATTATTGAGATCCCAGTATCTCGAACTTTTTTTTTCATAATTTTTTTTTCTATGGGCTGCAGGTAAATGTTACATTTTCAATATTTCAGATTATTAATTTATTGTCTGCATTATTTCTCTATTTAAATTTAAATATTTAAGTTCAAAAACAACTTTAAAAACGTATTAAGTAAATAAATAAAAAGCATTCTAAATAATTTATATTCCGTTAATAATCCTATAATTAATAATTATTCAAAGTAATAAATATTATAATATGCAATTAAATATAATTCTAATAGTGTACAGATCTTTAAAATATAAACATTATGGCATATCGTTCGTTAAAGTAACTTACAATGCTTTTCTTACAATCGCTAACTTCCGAAAATATAAATTTAAAAAGTTATTTAATATTAATTATTTTATTCCAAAACTATTTTTATTGGATGCTACTATTTTTTTCTAAGCGATTGCCAAAATTTCATTAATTTTAAACCGTAATTTAGTGAGATATCCGCATTACAAAATTTAATCACTGCTGTCAGTTTTAAAAGACGCGCGATCCATTTTTTTTCCCCGACGCAGTTAGACATTTTTTATCTTTCTTCCTCGCAGAAAAGGACGTCGTGACGTCACTCTATCCTCCATCTTGTTTTGGTATCACGGCGTGATATCGCCGGTACTCAGGAATGCAGGGGGAATGCAACTTCGATTACGATACAAATCGTTATCGATATTTCGATTACGATGAAAATCTTTATCGTGATGACTCAGATGTGTACGTGCCGGTCGCTGATTGGCGAATTTGAGTTGAGCGTCGGTTTCAACGTTCTTTTTGAGCCATCTGGATTTTATCTCTCACACTTTGTCAAAATGTAGCGGTCTGTTTGCACGTACGTTTGAGGCTGAGGCCTCAGACAGAGAAAATGATGGCGAAGTACAGCACTCCTATCCGAACCTAAGAGGATCCATATTCCAGAGATGTAATAGCATGCTGAAGCTCCTTCCATAAATAGATCTTCGACCATCTCAACAATCTTCCAATTGTTTTGACTTAAGATTCATCTGAACGATGATATCTCTAATCTTCAATCAATTCAACCAGAAGCTGAAGCATTGTTAAATATATCCCAATCTGCTGAGCCAAGCAGACATCGACCAATATCTGTAATGTTCCTGTTCAATCGAAGTCCAAGATTAATGTGCGAACTATTCCTGATGCCGTGATATAAGTGAACCGTTAATTAGTCCTATACAATCTATGTTTTCGAACTGATTTCCTTTTACAATAAACCGAACTGTTACACTTTAGAGACATTTTCAAAATAACCACGGAAAATAGCTGTTTGATATATATATTAATTGATTTATATCTTGTATTCATCTTAATAATGGAAAATACGAAGTTGCTTGGCCAAGTATGATTATGTGTTGGTAAAGAATATTAAATTCATGTTAACTGTACATAATTTTGTCTGTTTACTTCAAATGGGTGAGTCTCTTTTATTTTTATTTTTCAGCCTCCGATGTTTTTATGGCAACATTTTCTAAATTAATTATTTTGTATATTTAACTTTAATTCTTAATATTGTCATTGGTTGCCAATTCATTTTAATTTTCAGACAACCACTACGGCGATCCACGGCCACACACACAAACAAATATAGCACACGGTTTAAATCAATTGGTTAAACAACTGGTTTTTTAGAAAAAAATCTAATATATTTTCTCATTTTTGTAATTTAAGAGCTTCAAATTATTGGATATAAATAATTTCTACTTTTAACATCTTATTCCTCACTATGTCACCGTGAGACATAGTGAGTCTAGGTTATATTTGTATGGATGTAGAATGTAAATTGCATGTGTTGATGAACATATCTGAAGTTCTAAAGAGAAAATTTAAAACATGTGAATGCAGCAAAGATAAAATAGATTAAAAATATTCAATATTTTGAATAAAATATTTTCCTTTGAGAAAACGCAGATTATTTACAATTAATAACATAAAATGACCATTAAGATTTCAATCAAGCTGTAAAAGAAAATTTTCTTGATTGGGGAGATTATTTTTTAAGGCTGTTCTCAACTGCTCTACCCAACAAGTGCAAAACCCTGTGACAAATTTACAAATTCATTTTTTAACAAAAAGATATAAAATTGGAAGACCTGACTATGGAAGCAATTTGGAATCGAACTGTGTTTTCCATTTTTGATAAATAAATTACCTATTGAGTTATAAGCAATTTTGATCACGTGACAAATATGTTTTTAACCTTCCTTGAGTGATTATTCTTCTTTCGCGTGGAAATTCGGTTCAAAACGCCAACTTTGACACTATTTTTTGAAAGATCTATTGGTTTGCAAAGAAAAACGCAAAACACAGTTCAGTTACATAGTTTCTGAACAACAGCATCTGCTAGTTTCATACATTTCTGAACAAAAATAAATTAAAACTTATGTCATAAAGTTGCCCTTTTGGATTTGAGAACAGCGTTAAGAATGAAAAAGAAACTCAAGATATGAAGTCGAATAAGAGGTCATTGAAAAATTGGGTGCTAGCGAAGCACCTGTTTACTTTTAACTAAAATATGCAATAAGATATATTTAAATCATCTATTGCATAATCGAATCCACTATTTAGATCTGACAAAAAAAATAGGGGGAAATCGAGATAAGGCTCGCTTGAGACAGAATAGAAAAATGTCTAAAAAGATATATTATTAATTTTTAGTTTAAACATTTAAAAGTAATACGTATTTTAACATAGCTTAGAAAGAAAGCCTGTGTATTAAGTCTGATGGCTGTTTAAATGTTTTAGTGCATGACGACTTTTATAAATCTGCTTTCCATTTTAAGATCAATGTGTTCAGTAGTCTACAAAGCTGGTAAATAGGTATGTCTGTTCTGTTTATTTTACTGTCTTTTTTTTTTTACCTGGCAGTTTCAGAGGAGAAGTGTCAAATGACAATACACAATACTTCTTGAAACATGTAAAGACTCTACTGCTAAATTCAAATCATTCCAGGAATTCTTTATAAAAAGCTTTACTTTCAACAGAAGATAATTGTTCATGTAGTGTTCTAAACAGAAAAATCAGATATTTAAGATTGCAAATTTTTCAATGAAATTATTTTGAATAGCCATGGGAAAGTATATTATATTTATGAAACTACACCATATATTTATTTATAGTACTAGTAATCAAAAGATTGTTTATTAAGATTTTCAAGGTATCAATGTTTCACTATGTAGAGCATTTTATTAATGGATCATAAGACATAGCTTTTACTAAAAATGTTTAAATTTTAAATTATTTCAATTTTCTACATAATTGATTGTAATTATTTAATTTAAATTATTTTTAAATGAAGTTATATTACTTATATATCCAGCAATGTTTATTTTTTCATTAAATATGTATGTAGGGTTGGCAAGTTTTTGCCATAGGTGGAAAAAACCGCGGAAAAAACCTGGTTAAAACCGTCCTGGCAAAAATAGGTTTTTGCCAAAGTGGTGGCAAAAATAGACTGTCCGCTTAATTTTTTTCCCAGAAAAAGAGAAAAAAATATTTCATGAAAGTTAAGAAACTTAATAGTTAAAAAATCAATATTCTAAATTTATTTTTGAACTCTTAAGTTAAATAAGAGTATAATTATGTATTTTATGAATGAATACTAACTTTTAACAAAATTATAAATGAAAAAAATACTAATTTTATTTAAATAAATAGAAAACTTGATTATTTATTCATGGTTTTACAATTATTAATGATTATTCACATACTAGAACTGTGGAGGCTCTAAATGAGTAAAACTTTTATGCTTATATGCGTTAGAAATTCAAATATACAATACATATTTTAAGACAACTTACATATTTTTAAGACTCATTACATAAAACAAAAGTAGCCAAGTTATATAAAACCTTTTGATAGTTAAAAAAATATTAATGGCTGACAAAATACTTTACATAAGAAAAAAAAAAAAATTAGATATCCAATTTCTAATTTGGTCCTTAAATTCTTAAGTATTAGACTGAATCCCACCTATTTTATAAAGATTTAAAATATGTAAAAATATTTAATTATATTTATTAATTAGCAAATTAAATAAAAATATTAAATGATATGTTATTAAATTTAATTGTTTATCATTATTATCCTTATTAGCTTATAAATTTTATTACACATTAAAGACAAATAGGAATTTGCCATTTTTGCTGGTTTTTTCCAGTTTTTGCCGCTGTCCTGGCCAGATTACGATTTTGCCGGCAAAAATGCCAACCCTGTATGTATGTATATGCAATAGGAAAATATATCTAAAAAAACCTGGTTTAAACCAAAAAAACCTGGTTTAAACCAGAAAAAGCAGGTTTTTTTTTTTTTTTTTTTTTTTTTAAAACCATGTTTTTTACCAACCCTGAATACTAGCTGATCCTCCCGGTCCTGTGAAAAAATAGCGCAAAATGCAAAAAAACTCAAATATAATAAAAAAAATCACAAAAATTTTTAAAAGGTCTGCATGAAATCTGAACTTCACTGTGAAGAGAAAAAAAAAATACTATATTGGGCAAAAAGATTGAAACCAGATTCATTTTAACTGAAGTGAATCGCTAAAAACCACTAAAACATGAAAAATGGCTACATTGGGCTAAAAGATTAAAACGGGATTTCTACTACAAATGTTGAAAAATCTCTGTGAAACTAAAAAACCCTCTAAAAATCGCATACAAAATTCCTGAAAAATGTTCACACACAAACTTCTTTCCTTATTACTATAAGTTATTATAATTATTTTTTTTAAATTTTAGTAAAATAATTTAATTTTTATTTGATTAAATCATTTTCCTTTGTGAAACCATTTTATATGTTGAAAAGGCATTATAAAATACACAAATAAAAAATAAAATAGTTTAAAAACTACAGCCACACCATTAAATATGAATACACTGAAAAACATTTTTTAATCTCTATATATGTAGGAACAAATACAAAATCAATAGAAAAAGCGCTTCTTTTGAGAAAATATTAAGCAAAATGAGACTACGATAGAACGTTAATAGTAGAACAAACAGCCGGAGAAGAAATGATATGCGGTCAGCCAGGTTAGGCAAAAGCTGAAATCCATCAGAATACTCTGGTTTTTTTTTTTTTTTTTTTTTTTTGGCAGCATGCCAAGGTTCATCTTTTATGACTGGGCAAGCAGTAAGTCGTCAGTCAAATTCAAATCAGTTTATAAATATGATTAATATTGTACAGCAAAATTTATATTAATATTTGAACGGTGTTTATATGTTATTAAGGCCGATTATCTACTTGAGGTATAGAAGTCTGAGGGAAGGAGGGGAGATGGGGTGTCCCTGAGCAGAACTTTTCAGCCAAGTTAGCTACTAGAGAGACTAACATTTGAATGGAGGGCGGTTTTGGGGGTCTGTGGTCATGATTGTTTAAAATGTACTGAAATATTACAGAAGTGCTTTCTTCTGATGACCGGAATAGGTACCTTCTTACATTTTGTATCAGCTTCTTACAAGAATATTGTAATTTTTGTGGCTTCTTAGAAGCTATTTAAAGTTCACATTATACAGTCGTGGCCTAAAGTTTAGGACCACCGTGCAGAAACTAGCGTTTTTACAATTGAAACCTCTGATAACGTCATAAATCAAATCAATTGTGTCATTCCGTCTGGCAGTGGAGAACTGTATTAACTTTTCGTTTGATCTTTGAGTAATAAACATTTCAGACGCAATGTTGCTTGTTTTACAAATTTTGAAAACTTATCAAAATGGGTCGAAAATCGTCAGTTTCTGAAGCTTAGTGTGCACAAATGTCCTTCAAAATGAAGGACATTCTGAACAATTAATTAGTGAACTAGTAAGATGTAGTAAGAATGCAGTTCACAAAGCAATCAAGAAATTTAAAGAAACAGGGACTTAGGTTGATGCCAAAAGGTGTGGTCGACCTCGTAAAACCACACCTAGGGATGACCATGTCATTAGGAGAATAGCAGTTCGTTCTCCAATGAATTCCGCAAGCAAGATATGGTCAGTACTGCTTGCAAAAGGTGCGGATGTCAGTTGTAGAACAGTAAGTCGGCATATGTTCGACGTTTGGTGTATAAAAATCATGTTTTTTTTTTTTTTAAATAAAAAAAATTGAATTTTTTTAAATTTAAATCGGATTTTTATGATTTTTTTCCCCAGCATTCAAATACTGAATAGCTACCAAGAGTTTTAGGTCTCCAAAACAGTTAAACCTCTAATTGCTAACATAATCTGTGCTTTTACACTTTAATTAATAAAATTATAATTATTAGTTAGTAATTACATAAATTATAAAAACTTCAAATTAGTAGTTTCAGTAGTTAGTAGCCTACAAGCATACAATAATGATATATATTTACATTACTATTTTGTAATAATTATGTAAAACTATATTAAATACTGTTTGATATTTACACTTATTAAAATTATTAAACAATTAACTCTGTAATTAAGAACATAATATTTATTTTTATACTTTAATTACTAAAATGATAATTAATAATTTAGAACTCATTGTCGAAAGAAAAAGGGGAAGGATGCTAGTTCTGTAAAAAGGCACTATTTAATGAGGAAATATTAGTAATGTGTTTAGTAATTATAAACCAAAAAAAAAAAAAGCACAAAAGTTTCTTAGTATGATAAATAAAGTGTCGTTAATTTTAATAATTTTATGAATTGCAAATTGAAAAATACAATTAAATAACAATATGCTTAAAATTAGAGGAAAAGGGTTCTAAAGAAATAAAGTTCTATCATTTTTGCAAGGTCTTGGGCACATAGATTTAGAAATACTGTGGAATTTGGAAGTTTTTTTTACAAGAAATCTCTGTCTTCAATTACAGGTGAATTTCACTATTTTTTTAAAAGGCAGGGTGCATTTTGCCAATTTCAAAAGGGGCAGGTTGTGGTGCCCTAAGAAAAATTACCCGGGGGAAACAGTAAGTAATCACAAAAATTATAAAAATTGCAAATAAGTAATTTCATTAATTAGTAGCACAAATAACAAAACTAACAAATATTATTTGCAGCTCATTTTGCATTTGTACTGTTATGCGCCTAAATCTAAACTTACACACATTTATGCATATGCTAACCCTCCAAAAATATGAAAATGCTTTAACCCATTCATACACAAATACAGAGAGTAAATATAAGGAATAGCCAGTTATATCTGAAATACTGAAAACATTAAACAGCAGCATTATTAGCACTCAGTGGGGATCCTCAGCATTCAGTGTTTCAAATAGTTTTGCCACTTTTTTTAATCCCTAACAAGTTTTATTTGGTGTATATGAGTTCAAAACTTTAAATATATATATATTCAGTCTTTACTAAGAAGCTCTTGCTGTCTTTAACATTTTACACCAATTGGTTCTTTTTCTCTTATACATTCTTTTTCAATAGCGGTTAAATTTACTATTACAAAAGTAGAATGAGAAAATAAGGTTCTGACTATTTTATTTTTTTACTTGCAGAAATTTATTATACTTGCTATGCTTATTTTATACCAAAGAATGAATAATTTGATTATTAAAAGGAAATTGTGACATTGCAAGTTATGTTAGATAAAACAGGCTTTTTACAAACATACTGTACTACTTAGTCAGGAATTAAGCTTACAAAATGCTATTTAAAGCTTTTTTGTGTATTCATAAGTCAAAATACTTGCAGAAACTTTCCAAATTATGTTTATCTCAGATTTTAATGGTTTTTTATGTCATTTCAAACATTTAGAAAATTTATGATTTTAATCAATGATTTAAAAAAAAAAATCAATTGATTAAAATCACGATTTAATCAGTGATTTAAATCAACTGATTAAAATCGTTGACACCCTAGTTCGATGACTTTCATTTAAAATCCCATAAACCTGTGAAAAAACCCAGGTTAATAGCGGTCATGAGAGCTAAGCGCTTGGACTTTGCCAAGAAACATGCCATATGGACAATTCGTCTGTGGCAACATTTTTTTCTCCCCGGACGAATCTACCATACAGCAGTTCTCTACACACAAGTACTATGACCTTACTTAGACCTCCTGGAAAGCGATTCGATGAACGTTACACTTTACAGACTGTTAAACACTCCCCAAGTGTCATGATTTGGGGTGGAATGTCAGTGAACGAAACGGCTGCATTGTTCTTTCTACCACCAGGAAGAACTATGAATGGCAAAAAATAAGTGGATTTGTTGAAGAAGTTAGAATTACACATGGCCGTTCATAAATACACAATTCTTATGCATGATGGTGCACCATGTCATCGCTCTAAAATTGTTACTCAGTTCTTGAAGACTAAGAAAATTCAAATCCTTGACTGGCCTGGAAAAAGTCCCGATTTGAATCCAATTGAAAACTTATCTCTCTTAAAGCACAAGGTCTGAGAAACAGACAACAAGTGCTAAGGAACTGGAAAAAGCAATTAAGGAAGTTTGGGTGAAAGAATTATCAGCTGCATACTGCCGAAGTCTGGTAGAGAGCATGCCAAAACGTTTGCAGTCCGTAATAAAAGCTAACGGCGGACCAACAAAATATTGATTTTTCTGTAAAATTTGTGTTTAATGTATGCGATGTAATGCATATTTATAAGCGTAGAAATGTAATATTCATGTTATAAAGGGAGTTTATAATTTTACTAACGAGTAAGTATTCAATTTATTGTCTGTATCTTAATTTTCAGTGGTGGTCCTAAACTTATAGCCACGACTATATCTTAAAAGAACAGCACAAGAAAGATTTCAAACAGGAAATCCCAAAACATGATATAGAACTTGTCATTATTTATATTTACTTTCCATCCTTTAGGTTGTAGTTCTTGAATTGTAGAAAATATCTGAGAAACAGATCTTGGTATCATGCCTAAATTTGGATTATCCTTATTTGCAATGAAGTCAACAATATCAGCAGGTCCTTCCATGGTGAAAGTCTTCCCAGAGCCTGTCTGCCCATATGCAAATATACAAACATTGTAACCATCAAGTGCTGACTGGACAAGTTGGGAAATCTCACTAAAAATTTTCGCTTGTGAAGTAGATGGTGGAAAATAGCAATCAAATGAAAATTCATACTTAGGCTGCATTTTGACACCAGACTAAAACAAAAGTAAACATTTGAATTTAGTATTTTATTTACAATATAAGTTTTTCATAAAAAAATACACACACATATATATGTGTATATATATATATATACAGTAAAACCTCCCTAAAGCGATCACATTCCATTCCAATAAAAACTTGTCGCTCCGAGAGGTGGTCTCTTAATGGAGTTCATGTTTAAATCTAGATTTTAATTGTTAAAAAAGATAACAATTAATGTTACTAAAATTTATTTTTCACATTAGGGAAAAATATGAAAATTTAAGTATCAAAATAAAAGTTATTACATAAGTTAATTACTGCAGAGTTTAAAAAATGAATACATTGATGTTTGCTTTTATTTTACGGTTTTTATCTTTTATAACTTTTATTTCCAAGTCCTTTCGAATTTCAGTAAATAAATGCAATTTTTTTTGACCAGGAACAAATAATGAAGATTTCACTAATTTGTATATTTCTTTGAGAGTTTCCTGACAGAATAGGGAAGTGGAGTTTATTGACTGTCATTCTTAATTTGTCATCAGCGTTAAATTCATTGTCTAAAAAGGCACAAAGGGGTTTCAAAACACTTAAAAGTTACCGGAATAAAAAAAAATTCTAAATTTAGTTTAGAAGTTTGATGAATAATGTGCTCTCCAGAATTATTTTTCTAATAAAACCAGTATTCGCAAAGCTGAGCCCAGTTCGAAACTAGTTGGATGTGCTAATCCCAAAACTTTCTTCTATCTTATACATCTTAATATTTAAGAAACTAGCTACACATGTTAATATTTCAATATTATTGATTCAATACTATACCAACTTTGATTTTCATCTTAAATTTCAGCTTCAGTCAATTAAACAAACTAAAAACGAGTTAATCTATATCATGATATTTGTTAAAATTAATAGTTTTTGCTTATTCTGTTGTTATCAGATGTTTGCGAATAGCCGACATAGCAGGAAGCGAGTTCCCGCCTTTGCACGAACCGCCGATGGAAAATAGAATTACGAAAAATCAAGAAAAGTATACAAAAATCTCTATCACAGAGCCCCTTTACTGTGCAATATTTCAAAATTCAAGGAGGACCTGTTGTCCAAAGCCAAAAACATGCACAAAAAATTAGGTTTAATTTTATGCATAACATCATACACTTTTGGATGGTACAATATTCAAAATTGCACAAAAATCGCTGTTACAGCGCTCACTACCGGCGAATTTTTTCCAAATGCAGGGAGGACCTACTTGCCATATCCGAAAACTTGAAATAAAAAATTTGTTCAATTCGATGCATAACTTCATACACTTTTGGATGGTACAATATTCAAAATTGCACAAAAAATGCTGTTACAGTGCCCCCTAACGGCGAATTTTTTTCCAAATTCAGGGAGGACCTACTTGCCATATCTGAAAACTTAAAATAAAAATTTCGCTCAATTCTATGCATAACTTCATACACTTTTGGATGGTACAATATTCAAAATTGCACAAAAATTGCTGTTACAGCGTCCCCTACCGGCGAATGTTTTCCAAATGCAGGGAGAACCTACTTGCCATATCCGAAAACTTAAAATTAAAATTTGGTTTAATTCGATGCATAACTTCATACACTTTTGGATGGTACAATATTCAACATCGCACAAAAATCGCTGTTACAGCGCCCCCTTCCGGCGATTTTTTTCCAAATTAAGGAAGGACCTGCTTGCCATAGCCAAGAACTTAAAATAAAAATTTGGTTCAATTCGATGCATAACTTCATACACTTTTGGATGGTACAATATTCAAAATCGCACAAAAATCACTATTACAGCGCCCTCTACCGGCGAATTATTTTCAAATTCAGGGAGGACCTACTTTGCATATCCGAAAACTTAAAATAAAAATTTGGTTCAATTCTATACATAACTTCATAAACTTTTGGATGGTACAATATTCAAAATCGCACAAAAATCACTATTACAGTGCCCTCTACCGGCGAATTTTTTTCAAATTCAGGGAGGACCTACTTGCCATATCCGAAAACTTAAAATAAAATTTTGGTTCAATTCTATGCATAACTTCATACAGTTTTGGATGGTACAATATTCAAAATCGCACAAAAACCGCTATTATATCGCAACCTACTGGCGAATTTTTTTCCAAGTTCAGGCAGGATCTGCTTGCCATAGCCAAAAACTTAAAATAAAAATTTTGTTCAATTCTATGCATAACTTCATACACTTATTGATGGTACAATGGCGACAGACAGACGGACACACGGACAGACAGACATTTTCTATAAACATGTTTTTTGGGATCTCTGACCCCTAAAACGTGTAAATCCGTCGAAAACCGGAAGTCGAAAAATATTTCGATTACAATACTTTCTTTTATTGAAGATAGAAGAAAGTAAAAAACCCGGTGGGTTTTTTCTGAATGGGCCTACTTGAAAAAGCCCACTGAAAAACCCCTAATGTGGGTTTTTTCAATTTTCAGAAATACATTAAAAATTTAAACAACATATACATTTAATGAATTTAAGTCATTGCAGTTAATTTTGAAAAAAATTACTACATAAAAGCCATTACATACACATCTGAAGTAAAATAGAAATGTATTTCAGCACATTGAAATACTTTACTAACATAGAACCTAGTAGGCGACATACATAGTATATAATTATAGGTAAAGGTTTGTATCATAAGAATGTAAATACAGAACTTGTGTGGAAATATAAATTATTTAAAAACAATGTTTAAACACACAATAAAATAAGTTGACTTGATCAGGCGTTAACGTTTCGTGAGTACTAGGACTCACATCCTCAGTGTAAAAAACTTTAAAAACAATATCCCCCCAACTACATGAATGGTGAAAACCCAAATGTCAAAACAAAACACCAAAAGATCATCAAGTTCTAACAGCCAATGAAATTAATGCGGAAGTGAAGTGTCGTGACACAACAGATCCACCCAGAAAGTTGAGATGTATGGTGTACTAGATAAATCATTAACCAAGGAGTCTTTAAATTTATGGATATGAAGAGCCTCAAAAAAGTCTAAATCCAGAGGAGTAATGCATTTTTTGATAATGGTAGCTGAGACAAAATTAAAATTATGTCCCTCACCCCAGCAATGAGAGGCGATAGAGGATTTCTGTAATTCTTTTTTCTTTACATAGTTTCTGTGTTCATTGACTCTGTAACGGAGCTTTCGTTTAGTTTGTCCAATGTAGAACAAACCATATTGGCATTGAATGTTGTAAACTCCCCAATAATTATGAGGTGGAATTTGATCCTTAAGTTGCAAAAAAGTTAATTTATTAACCGGCTTTAAAACCACACCAAAATCATAATGTCCAAGATATTAGCCATCTTAAAGCTAATGCTATTATAAAATGGTAAAATGATAAGGTTAGAAATGGAATCCGCAGTAACAGGAGAATCAAGATTATTAACATATTTATTAAGACTATGAGAAATTAACTTATTGATATAAGATAAACCAAAACCTCGATCAATAGCCACAGATCTAATGTAATTTAATTCTGTAATAAGTGAATTATTGTCTGAACAAATTAAGCGAGCTCTATTAATCAAATAAAGAAAAGCCGAAGCTTTTCTTTATTTGATTATGATATTTGATTGATTTATTTTCTTATGATATTTTTGGGAAGGGGGGTGACATGAATTGAAATGTGGGGGGAGTGTGACAGCAAAAGGTTTACGGTAAACGCAAGTGTCAAAGTTGTTAAGCTGACGTGTAACCAACACATCCAGAAATGGCAATCTATTATCTATTTCAACTTCATAAGTAAATTGAATGACTGAATCTATTGAGATTAAAATTGTTAATATATTGTCAACAGAAAATAAAGAAAGGTCTAAGAGTGCAAAAGAATCATCTACATATCTACAGTAAAAAGGGAAGTTGATAAGGTTAAACATTTTAACCTCAAAGTAATGCATATATAAATCTGCTAAAAAAGGACTAAGGGGATTACCCATTGCTAAACCATCTGTCATAGAATAATATTGATTAGAAATTTGAAATGAATTTTGTTTTAAACAAGTACTGAATAACTCAATAATGTGGTTGATTTCATAATCAGTGTAATGAAATTCTTTTAATCTAGCAGTGAGACTTTGTAGTGCACCTTGAACTGGAACATGGGTGAACAGAGAAGTAACATCAAATGAAACCATGCGTAAAGAGGGGGAGGGGGTGAAGTTTTTAATATGATTTACAAAAGAACTAGAATTCTTAATAGTATAAATATTAGAATTTGAAAGGAATGAAAAACGTTTCACTAAATATTTAGCAAGAGGGTATGAAGCAGAACCGATATTGGATACGATAGGCCGGAGGGGAACACCAATTTTATGAACTTTAGGCAGAGCGTAAAAGCGACTACAGTTAGCAATAGATGGAATTAATGACATTTTAATAATGTCATTAATACAGGGAGAGGTTTTTATAAGTTTTCTGGTATTTATTAGATTACTGTCAGAAGGATCCCGATTTAATTTAATGTATGGGCCGGATTGTAAAATATTCTGTACTTTATCCAAATAAGCTGTTTTATCTTGTACCACTATTTGACCTCCCTTATCAGCTTTAGAGATAACAATGTCATCATTAGATTTTACAGAGGATAAAGCTTCTTTAAGATCCTTCGTTATGTTTGGTTTGAAATTCATAGAATTATGATCAACTGTGTTTTTAATGAGAACCCTAATGGAATCCTTTTGAGAACTAGATAGTTTGCTAAATTTGAAACTTCTTTCAACTGGAGCAACAAGATTAGGCAAGTCTGGATGTTTGTTAAAAGAAAAATTATAATTAAGTTTGAGAGCTTTCTCCTGTGTAGGTGACAGTTGTGAAGTTGAAAGGTTTACAATAGCATTATTATTCACCTCTGGAAGCCAAGGAGGGGGTGTAGCAGTAAGAGGGAGTAAATTTGAAAGCTTTTTTACTAACAAAAGTTTATGAAAAGCAGAGAACCTGACAGACCAGTACCATGATAACCGATCGAGTGTATCAAAATTTGACACTGAGTTTCCAAGAGAAAGATATAAATGAAAAAGTTCTTTTTCAATAAAAGCGAGCTTACTACGAGTATCCTGAATAATGGCGCAAAGCAACACTAACATACAAGTGTGTAAAGATTTCGAAAGACGTTTAGTTAATTGAAGTTTAAAACCCAAGCGAATAAAACCAGGAACAACACCACGACGTTTACAACTACATAAAAAGTTCCAATGATTTTAAACTGTTTCACGTCTTAATCTAAGTTTGTAAAAACGATTAATATATCTCGGCCCATACATTAAATTAAATCGGGATCCTTCTGACAGTGATCTAATAAATAGCAGAAAACTTATAAAAACCTCTCCCTGTATTAATGACAGTATTAAAATGTCATTAATTCCGTCTATTGCTAACTGTAGTCACATTTACGCTCTGCCTAAACTTCATAAAATTTGTGTTCCCCTCCGGCCTATCGTATCCAATATCGGTTCTGCTTCATACCCTCTTGCTAAATATTTAGTGAAACGCTTTACATTCCTTTCAAATTCTAATATTTATACTATTAAGAATTCTAGTTCTTTTGTAAATCAGATTAAAAACTTCACCCCCTCCCCCTCTTTACGCATGGTTTCATTTGATGTTACTTCTCTGTTCACCCATGTTCCAGTTCAAGGGGCACTACAAAGTCTCACTGCTAGATTAAAAGAATTTCATTACACTGATTATGAAATCAACCACATTATTGAGTTATTCAGTACTTGTTTAAAACAAAATTCATTTCAAATTTCTAATCAATATTATTCTATGACAGATGGTTTAGCAATGGGTAATCCCCTTAGTGCTTTTTTAGCAGATTTATATATGCATTACTTTGAGGTTAAAATGTTTAACCTTATCAACTTCCCTTTTTACTGTAGATATGTAGATGATTCTTTTGCACTCTTAGACCTTTCTTTATTTTCTGTTGACAATATATTAACAATTTTAATCTCAATAGATTCAGTCATTCAATTTACTTATGAAGTTGAAATAGATAATAGATTGCCATTTCTGGATGTGTTGGTTAAACGTCAGCTTAACAACTTTGACACTTGCGTTTACCGTAAACCTTTTGCTGTCACACTCCCCCCACATTTCAATTCATGTCACCCCCCTTCCCAAAAAGCTTCGGCTTTTCTTTATTTGATTAATAGAGCTCGCTTAATTTGTTCAGACAATAATTCACTTATTACAGAATTAAATTGCATTAGATCTGTGGCTATTGATCGAGGTTTTGGTTTATCTTATATCAATAAGTTAATTTCTCATAGTCTTAATAAATGTGTTAATAATCTTGATTCTCCTGTTACTGCGGTTTCCATTTCTAACCTTATCATTTTACCATTTTATAATAGCATTAGCTTTAAGATGGCTAATATCTTGAGACATTATGATTTTGGTGTGGTTTTTAAACCGGTTAATAAATTAATTTTTTCGCAACTTAAGGATCAAATTCCACCTCATAATTATTGGGGAGTTTACAACATTCAATGCTAATGTGGTTTGTCTTACATTGGACAAACTAAACGAAAACTCCGTTACAGAGTCAATGAACACAGAAACTATGTAAAGAAAAAAGAATTACAGAAATCCTCTATCGCCTCTCATTGCTGGGGGGAGGGACAATTTTAATTTTGACTCAGCTACCATTATTAAAAAATGCATTACTCCTCTGGATTTAGACTTTTTTGAGGCTCTTCATATCCATAAATTTAAAGACTCCGTGGTTAATGATTTATCTAGTACACCATACATCTCAACTTTCTGGGTGGATCTGTTGTGTCACGACACTTCACTTCCGCATTAATTTCATTGGCTGTTAGAACTTGATGATCTTTTGGTGTTTTGTTTTGACATTTGGTTTTCACCGTTCATGTAGTTGGGGGGATATTGTTTTTAAAGTTTTTTACACTGAGGATGTGAGCCCTAGTACTCACGAAACGTTAAAATCTGATCAAGTCAACTTATTTTATTGTGTGTTTAAACATTGTTTTTAAATAATTCATAAGAATGTCTTTACATAAAAAATTCAAATCGACTATATTCATGGAAATAAAAAATATGTATTTTTACTTTCTTCTACCCTTGCAAAGAAGAAAGTATTGGATTCGTGAAAATTTTCGACTTCCAGTTTATGATGGATTTATACGTTTTAAAAAGGTCCGGAAGACGAATTGGTGGATTTTACAAAATACCTGTCTGTATGTGAAAATTTTTTGGTGGGTGCTCTATCTCAAGAACTAACGCACAGAATTAAACAAAACTTTAGATTGAGTTAGAAGACCTTGATGTAAACTGGTGCTGATTAATTTTTGGTGTATATTGCCCAAGAGGTGGTGCTGCTATGCTGCATTTATCTCAATTTTCGCAATAGCTTTATCTCAAGAACTAATGCACGGATTTTCATGAAACTTCAGATTCAGTTACAAGTTAAGTTGTTGTTTATTAAGTTTTGGTGCATATCGCCCAACAGGTAGTGCTGCTATGCTGCATTTTTCGCGATTTCACCAACAACTCTTTATCTCAGGAACTAATGTACGGAATTGAATAAAAATTTAGATTCAGTTAGACCTTGATATAAATTGGTGCTGATTAGTTTTTGGTGTATATCACCCAACAGTGGGGCTGTTGTGCTGCATTTATCTCACTTTTTGCAATAGCTTTATCTCAAGAACTAATGCATGGATTTTCATCAAACTTCAGATTCAGTTAGACGTTGACGTAAACTGTTACTGATCAGGTTTTGTTATAAATTTCACAACAGGTGATACTTATATCTCCTTGTTAAATGCATCCAATTCAACAAATTTATATTTTACAATCCTCATGATGGGCATAAATTGTCATTTAATTTTGGCACTGTGATAGCGAATTTTGAATTATAACATATGTATGAGATAGAAGAAAGTTTTGGGATTGGCACATTCGACTAGTTTACCCCTTTTTTTCTTCGTACTTATGTATTTTACATTTTAATATTCTATTCAGTATTTGATTTTTAAGCAAATTAACAATTTTATATCTTCTATTATATTTAAAACTAATTTGTGAGAAATACTGACATTTAATAAATCTAAATTCATATAATTTATACAATTTATAACTAGCATATTTTTAATAGAATTACAATTATATTGTATATAAGGGAAATGTATTTTTTTATGTATAGTGTATATAATATATCAAAAATATAATATACAATAATGTAATTACGCATATATTATACTTTTGACCCGATTATAACCCAATTTTTCCCGGGGAAAATTGGGGTTTTCATGAAAAAACCCACGTGGGTTGGGTTTTTTCAGAAAAACGCGGGTTTTTACAAACCCTGAATAAAACCCTCTTTAAGCGACCAGGAAAAAACGGAATTTGTTTTGTTTTCTTCAAAGAAATTGGTTGCTCATGGAGGGAGTTCAACTTGGATGGTCTCTGAATGGAGGTAAAATTAGTATTGAGCCTATGGGAATAAATTTCGTTTCATGAAAAAATGGTCGTTCAGGGAGGTGGTCGCACAGGGAGGTTTCACTGTACATATACTACAGTAAACATACATATATCTACAGTAACTATACATATAATACAGTAAAGCGTCTAAATAGCATACACCTCAGGGTCTAGACCAGAGGTTCCCAAACTGTGCTCCGCGGAGCCCTAGGGGCTCCACGTGAACTTTGCAGAGGCTCAGCTGCGCATTAGGAAAATAATGAAAATTTGAACGAAACCAACACATTTAAAACAAGGGTTTTTTTTTTTTTTTTTTAATGGGAACAGATTTTTTTTGTTACAAAAGTATTTATACATTGATGATACTTATCTTCAACAATCTGAACTCTATTAACTAAATTTTATTTTCTTTAAAATTTCCGGTGTAAATATTAATTTATGCTCTATTTTTACATTTTCCGATCAAAAAATGTGATAAAATCAAACGTATATTTACTGTAAGAAAGCCAGAAATTTTATTCTGGAGGAAAGTTTGGATATTTGAATTTCCCAACTCCACCTCTCAGAGTGACTTGAGGTGAAGTGTTATCCAATGACTCCACGTTTCATGTTCAACTTCGTCATCATTCCGAAAGAAATCAGTCTCATTGGAAAGATAAACCGCCTGTTTTTTTTTTTTTTTTTTCAATATGAAGGGCAAAGTAATGTATGTAAGCTTCAAAAGAAAAATATTATAACTCTTGTTAAAACAAATATGAAATGTCCTGGACATAGGTGCAGACTTCACGGGTGCGAAATAGGCAATAAGATATACTTCTACAACTAATTTAAATTTTTCCTTTTGTCATGTTTAATCGCTGTGATTGATTAGGACAAAAATAATGTTCTATAATTAGTGATAGAAGTTTGCCTTGTTAGTCCCCGTAGCCCCCGTTAAGACGGCACTTATGACCCCCATGGCACCTTTCTGATCTTTTAATGAGTCACTTCAATTTGTGAAGATCATATAGAGGCAAAGACTCTTAATAAGCCTCGTAAAATTGATATTGTTACGAATTTGCTTTATGAAAAAGTTAATTTAGTGTCAATATTTCCTTGTCAAATAGACCATTTTTTTAAAATAAACTCTGTAACAGGTGGCATAAAAGAACACTTAACAGCCTCTTCAGATGTACAAAATTTGCAACACAAATGATTGAATCTACTGATGTCACTCTATTAGCAGTTTTGTTAGTATTTTTCCGTTACATATACTAAGATTGCATTTAGACCAGGGAAGTTGAGTCTTAATTGACTTTTTTGAAGTGGGCACCTGGAACTTGACTTTTGTATTATTACGGTTTTTGATAAGATTAACTTGATTAAAATTAAGAGACTTACTAACGCCAGTCTGAAAGAGGTTTCACAAAGCTATCAGGATCATATTTTTTGTAGATCACTACAAACCCACGCACTAACGGACGAAATATTTTTTGATTAATACATAGCAAAACACGTATGAATACAAAAGTACTGATGATGCAAAAGCAATAACGGGTCATAATGTCATTGCAAAAATTAAACATGATATAGCACCGTAGCACCATCTTTTGCGTTCTTTATAGATGCACACTAATCCCGGGAAAATGTCTTCTGAACTTATGAAAAGGTTAAATTCTGCCATTAAAATAATAAACTATATCAAATCACCTCTTAAAAGCAAACTTTTTAAGCTTATGTATGAAGTTGTTGGATGCCAGCATCCGCCCCTTCGAAGTAAGATGGTATTGCTTATGAAGAGTGTTTACATGATTGTTGCAACTGCAGAGGTGATATTAGAAGAACCATAATTCTAAACTGGCAAAAATTTTAAAACTGGCAACACTTTTAACTAATGAAGATTGTCAATTCTAATTGCATATTTTCCCAATATGTTTAGCAAAATGAAATAAATGTATCTATCATTGCAATGAAAATCTGTCACAATTTCCGATTCATTTACCGCTCCACCAGTGGCCGAGAGATTCTGCTCTCGAAGCTGATAGACGGGAAGTGCTGGGTTTGAATCCAATCGTGCCCGTTGGCCTAATCGTTCGGAGTTTTCTTTGAACCATGGATTTCCATGCGTAAATACAGGTTAGGTTCAGTAGTTTGGGTTGAGCATTGATTAATACAAAATCTAGACTTTCTTTTATATATTATAGATTTCAAGTCAAAATACTGAATAGTTTTTTTGTAAAGTGTACGGCAAAATGTAATTTGTGTAGCCTAGTAGAGGATTCGCTTCGCTTATCCTAATAATTAATAATCTAATAAATAAAATCTTAGATTTCTTCATTGTTTTGTAGAAAACTACACTCCATTTCATCTGTTAGTATTTTTGTTATTAATGTTTAAAATGATAAATATTTTTCTCTGACATGCTAAAGAAATCCAACTGCATAAAAATTAAGAAAATTTCTATGCAACTGCTTCTTTTTTTGGCCGAAATAGAATGGCATTTTAAAAAGGAGTGAGATTTCATTTTTATTTTGGTTAAGATCAAAGAAATAAAGTTTAGTGGGAAGATATCAATGTGGAAAAAAATAATAATAATATAGATGCATATTTTGGTTGTGTGAACTGCAAGAAAATAATTCTGGAACATAAAATAAGGTTCTACTGACTTTGTAAAATACTGATAATAGTAATAGTAATTAAACAAAAACATAATTTGAAGAACAAATTAAAAAAACAAAATTTATTTCCTACATTATTTAAGCCCGAGAAGGGACAGATATTAAGTTATTTCATTTAATTCGTTCTACATTTAATGTTAAATTTTTGTAACAAATTAGTTAATCCAATTGAAGATTAAAAAATAAAAATAAAATTCATACAATATGATACTTAAAATACCCTAAAAAATTAGATTCTGTTCAAATGAAATCGAAATAAATCTTAGACGTTTTCCAATTTTTAGTTGTAAATATCTGTATTGCAGATTTTGTATTATTTTTATGACAATTGTGCATAAAATGATAAGATGCATGCAAAATACAAAACTTAAAAAAAAGTCTAAGATTTATTTCGATTTTATTTGAATGGAATCTAATTTTTAGGGTGTTTTAAGTATCATACTGTATGAATTTTATTTTTATTTTTTTAATCTTCAATTGGCTTAACTAATTTGTTACAAAAATTTAACATTAAATGTAGAGCTAATTGAATGAAATAACTTAATATCTGTCCCTTCTCGGGCTTAAATTAGTTTTTTTAACTTGTTCTTCAAATTATGTTTTTATTTAATATGTCAAGTTTTTTAATAACTACTGCACTCAGACGAAAGTATTTCAAAATTTATAGACAGTATCATCATCAGACTTTGATGTATGTGGTATTGCATCACAATGTGTGATGCAGTTTACCAATGTGTAATTCAAAATGTTTCACCACTGTAGTAATGCAGGTTGTGGTAGATTGGACAAAAACTTCTAATCTGAAAGTAAAAAATCTATAAAAAAAAAAAAAAAAAATAACTTCACTTAAATTTAGATACCCTATTCCCCACTCAGAAACGCTATGAATGTAAATGTAAATTGTGTTGAAACCTTACTGCTAATATTTAACAATATTATAGCTGTGATACAGTAAAAAATAAATAATAAAAGTTTTACTTAAATTTTTAAACCTTATTCTCTCCCAAGGGGTGATGTAAACACATGAGAAAATTATTACCTAAGTTTAGCTTAGGGCATAAATATTTCTCATCTCAGAAAAAAAAATACATTTTAAAATTTAAGTTATGTAATTCCCCACTAAGTTCGCTACCTGCGTAAAAATAACTATCCATTAGAAACTTTTTACTAAAATATAAACTTGACCAAAGCAAAAACTTATTCTGAAAATATCCTTTTTATTTCCACTATGACGCCATGTTCACCTTTTTAATTTTTGGGAAAAAAAAAAAAAAAAAAAAAAAAAACTAGAGAACAGGAATTCTGCTTTTTCAGAATTTAGTGTCGCCCCAGCATTTCCATTACTTCATTTTCTTCTGGCGGACTGGTGGCTTCTATTATTATGAAACAGCCTTTATAAATGAAGCGTTAAAAAAAATTATAGCCATTTTTTTTTCCCAGTCCAACCAGAAAATCAGAGTTTTAACTTTTTATGGCAGCTCTTTCATCTTCACCTAACGCGTTATTTATAATGGCTGTTTCATAATAATAGAAGCCACCAGTCCATCAGAAGAAAATAACTCGGTTAAGCGTGACTCAGATAATCGGTACTCTACTGCAAAACATATTTCAGTATTAAGACTTAAAGCACACGCTTTTATGTTATGTAAAATGACGTCATTTGCATTAATATAGAAACTTAAAATTAAATATAGTTTATAATAGCTCCCTGTTTTATCATAAATCCTTCATTTATATTTTTCTCAAAGTAGCACGTATTTTAATTAATTTTTTTTCAATTTAATTTTTTTTTTTCATTTTATGAGAAAATGGCAACAAAATGATATAATTGCTATTTTTCAACAATTTTTTCTTTACTTTCTACAGAAATGGCGTACTTGAGTTGCCAAAATGAAACAAATGTCGCTAAAAACTACAAAAAAATTAATATTTAAAAAACAAATAGAGATGCAGTTTTCAAACAAATTGCATTATACGATGGTATAAAAACTAAAAATGTGCGATGTTTAGAAATTTTAAAAAATGCCATAGAGCATTTAATTGTACAATGATACATCTACTTTGTTTATTGCTAGCGTCTGTAAGCTAACGTTCTTTTTTGGACACAAAATATGCTGGGAGAAAGAAATAGCATACCGTACCGGGGCTAAAAAAAAAAAAAAAAAAAAAAAAAAAGCAGCTCAATTTAATATTTCACGTGAAAATCTTTCAACTAAAAAGAAATAAATTATTATTACGGCTTTTGAAATTTTTGCAACAATGAAGTAAAAATGTCACATTTTCTATGAAAAATGTCCGTTGATTTTCAATGAAAAAAGGAAAAATTGGAATTATTAAGAAAAATATTTGAATAATGTAAAAAAAAATTAGCCCATGTTTCTCTCTGGGTTATAATTCACCCATACAAAAAGGCATTCGTTTTGACCCTGACGTCAGGCAAACGTTTTTACACTTTAAATTTATAATATCTTTAGAATTAGTAAAGAAAAAAAATGAGTGGCATCAGGGACAAAAAGGTGGGAAGAAAAAATGAAAAAGTCATGATCTCCATAGGCTTTCCCATGTTAAATTAACATTGAGAAGTGAAACTGGAAATAAATAAGTATTGCGCTGCCGCACAATACTTAAATAATAGCTAAAGCAAGCTATTAAAATAAAATATACAGAAAATTTCATAAGAATAAGACTGAAACATACATATATATTGCATTACAGTGACAAATATTATTAAAAAATTATAAATAATAAGAGTACCTCATTCAAACCAACTTCATTCAGTTGGTTAATTTCAATCATTTTATCAGTAATGGCAACAACATTTGCCATAATCATTCCATTTTTAATTTCTTCAGGAAGAGGAGGCCTCATTCTGCAGAAAACTCGAATGTTTCCCTATAATGTAAATTAGAAAGCAAATATGAGAAATAATAAAATTAATTTAAAAGTGCCTAAAAATATTAACTACTAGAACTGAAGAGAATCTACTTATATGAATCAAAGTGTAGGAAAGTATAGGCAACCATTCTGGGGCGAACTATGCCAGCTTATATTTAAAACACAAGGCTGTCCTGATCTTTCTACTGCACTCAGTGGCACCAACTTACATGGACCCATGAGGACAAGCCCACCCAATAATTTGCATTTTCAGCTCACCTAATTTTCATTATTCTCTTTCGTTTCTTATTTACTTTTCCATCTCCGAAAAAAAAAATTCTGTCGACGTTCTCAAAATCCTTTTGTTTGAAAATATGGTAAAGATAGCAGTAAAAGACGCACCGGAGCCTAAAGCCCCGTACCTCTCTTAAAAGATGTACAATTAATTTTCTCTCAAAATAGAATTTTCTTCTTACTTTAGAAGTGAGTATCAAAGACTGAAATTTGTTAGTGAGTATACGGCAACGACCATTTATTTTAATGCTTTTAGACATCTATAAAGCACATAGGTGACAGAAATGTGTTGCTCAAAGGGTGTGTTTTGAGAACAGGTGAACTGTCATCAGCAGTTAAAGAGATAGTCACCATTACATTTATTTTGAATCACCTGGTATAGTTTAAATAAATAGTGGAATTAATACAAGCATCTCAATGTATTTGCATTCAATGTCCATTGTGTTATTTTTTTAGTTATTTGCATTTTAATTTGTCATAATCACGGTATAATTGTAAAAATTAAACTCCATAAAATGACGTCCCTATGAGAATATACTTAATAAAATTGCAACTTTATATTCTACTCTAAAAGTTTTTAACTTGACTTTTCATGACTTGAAATATCATATTTTCCCATACTTTAAAAGAAAACAAAATACCAAAAATTTTACTCTAAAATGACCGAGTCCACCCAATATTTTTCAAAAGTTGGCGCCACTGACTGCACTGTTTGTGCTAATTACTTTTTTTAATGGAAGCTGTTCATTTGTAGATGTGCCCACACTAGCTATTTTTAAAAATATTCTCATTTTTATATTTCTAAAGTTTTGTAGGAAATTTCTTCAAAATAGTGGTACTCAGATTATTTCCATTGTTTTAGATAAAAGAAAAGTAATGAAAAATATACAGACACATGGGGGTTTTTTTTACGTATTTTTTCATTTGCAAGTTATTTTTGGTAAAAAAAATTTATGCACATGGGAGTTATTTTTATAAGCAAATAAAAATTCATATTTATTGCGACATCACAAGAATATTGTCTATTGGGTAAAATATGTAATATGAACTTTAAAAAGTTCACTGTTTTACTTAAAAGGCAACTAAAATGCATTACACAAGTTACAAGTTAAAAATATACATTTTATTTAAAAACTTCTTAGTATTTTTGGGCTTTCCCAAGCCCTTCCTCAGAAAATATTATAATAACTGATTGCTGTTTATTTATACAAATATGTCACTTCATTTTGAAAATGAGAGAGCCAATAATTATTAGAGTTGAAAGTAGAAGTAGCAATAGTTTCTTGGATTGAACTTAATTAGAGAAAATATATATTATTAGTAACCACAGTTCCATTTATTTTATTACATTGTATATATTTCTCTAATTAAATTCAATCCAAAAAACCACTACTTCTACTTTCAACTCTAATAACTATTGGCTCTCTCATTTTCAGGGGTAGAAGTGACCAATCCATAAAATACAGGACATTTTTCGCGAAAAATATAGGACATATGTAGGACATTTAGAAAATCACGTTATCGGAAATATTTTGCTATAAAAAAACTTTTTTAACACATGATACATATTACTTTATTTATTTTCACTAATTAATGATATTAAATCAAGTTACAATCTTAAAAAACAAATATAAAACCAATCTTACCTCTACAATAGCAAGTCTCCAATTTCTGAAACAGACGACCTTTTAAGATTCTTGTTTAGTTCATAAAAAATTAAGCAAAATACATAGGATTTTCTTTTTTCTATTTACACTTTTTCTAGATGAGCATGAATATTTACATATGATTATTAGTATGAATTACAAATTTATAAACGTCACGGATTTCCTGGAAAATTTCAATCTCGCCAAGAAGACTTGAAAACAACAATGGAAAAATTCAATTCAAATTTTGCCGTTTGTAAGCAACCGTTGGTTAAGTATAGTCTCAGTTTCACAAAGAGCCCTAGAACTGCTTCCGATACTGAAAGTATATTTTCTTGAAGACTTGCTCAGAGACAATCATAGACTGTTAAAAAATGATAGGTACATGTGTATTAAAAAAATGTTAGAATCTCCATTGACACCTGTATATTTGAGCTTCTTGATTAGTGTAGGGGGTGTTTTTGAAGAAATTTTGAAATTATTTCAAGAGAAGACTATACTGATCCACATTTTGTATAATGAACTATCAAAACTGTTATTAAAGCTTATGAGACGTTTTGTGAATGAGTCAGCATTGAATGATAAATATAGTGAGGAGTTAGTAGATATTGATATTTGAAAAGAAGCAGTTCCTTTGAAGTCATTAAATGTAGGAAATAGTACAAAGAAGATTTTGCTGCCACTGTCTGCAGACTTAAAATCAGGATTTTTAGCAGATGCTAAACCATTTTATATAAATGTCACCAAATATTTGCAAAAGTTAACACTGAAAAATAAGCTTTTGAAAAATTTAAAAGTTTTGCACCCACTGATTGGAAGGAACCTGCCAAATCAACATTACCATCTATAAGATGTCTAGCCAATATATTGCCTCAGGTAATATCGGAAAGCAATGTTGACAAACTCACAAAAGAGTGGAACATTTATGTAAATGATGATGATATCTGCGAAGAATGGTGCTTTAATCTGACCTGGCAGCCAGTAGATCACTACTGGAAAAATGTTCCTTCCATGACAGACAGTAAACAACTTCCTAAATACAAATGGAACAACTTGCGAATTCAACAGGAGTCCGCCATCTTGTTTTTTGTTGGTCATTTATAACCACGTTATGCTTAATTTTTGAAAATTTAGAGATTAAAAATAAATAATTAAAAAAAAAAAGAAAAAAGAAAAAAAAAGAAATTTATCAAATTACAACGACCATTTGGAAAACGATTTTTTTGAAGCCTAGAATTTAAGACATAAAAAATCGCACGGAGTTGATCATACATTACGTACGCCATGAATTAAACATTAATAGTGTTATTACACGTAAAAATTGCAAGCCAAAAATATCGCCTGCGGCCCGTCAGATTTCATGAAACTTAAGTATTATCCACCTGAAACTTACGTAAATATCCAAGCATTTCATTGGCTGTTCGGGAAAAGGCTTTTCCATTGTCAGATTTCCAAGAAATCTGACGGCCCATTTTAAATGAAATTTTATTCTTAAACTTCTAAACATCCGACAATATTACTTTTTACACCGTCGGATAGAGAAAAAAATTTACTTTTAAATGCAATTTGTTTGAAAGCTGTATCTCAATTTGTTTCTGAGTTATTATTTTTTTTGTAGTTTTTATTACTTTTTTGTCATAGTGGCAACAGAAGGTATCCATCGTTGTTGAAATTAAAGGGAAATACAGATTACTGTATAGACCAATCATAAAACGAATATGCGGATTAAACCAATGAAAACCTTCAGATATGCTTTTAATTTCCCATCCTGACGAGAACAATAACCATTTTTCCAAATGGTTAATAAATAAATCCAAATAAAGAATTTAAAATCGGCAATGATCAACAAAGAAACAAGATGGCAGACTTCGGGTGAATACCAGACCTGCCAACCTTTGAAAATGCGAAATCGTAGCACCCAAAATTCAAATGAATCTGGAGGTTGGTTGGTTGGTTGGTTGGATGGGTGCTGTTTTTTAAGCTGCATATCGGGTGAACTCTGATTACTTTCGGTTCGGACCGAATTTAGATTCATGCAGGTTGGATTAACTCGATTTTTCAAAAGTTAGTTCTTTATATTCTTTCAGATTAAAAACTATATGTATCATAACAATAAACCTAAAGAATAAAGATTTTTGTCTTTGTATGATGTTTCCTATGAAAAAAGCACAGAGCTGGGGTGATTCTGAATTTTAAAAAAAATTCAAAAATTGTCAGAAAATTTGCTGAAAGGTTACAGCAGTGGGGAGGCGGTTACGCACTAATAATGCATTTTTTCAGTGGCCATTTCACAAAATTCGCGTTTTTTCGCGATGCTTTGATGAAATTCGCATTTTTAGCGATTTTTTGACGAGATTCGCGTATTTTTCTGCCATCCTTTGACAAATTTTGCGTTTTCTCGCAATCCGTTCAAGAAATTTGCTTTTTTTCGCAATTCCTTCAGGAAATTTTCGTTTTTTCGGTATCCTCTGACGAAATTTGCGTTTTTCTGCGATCCTTTGACGAATTGGCATTTTTTGCGAACGATTGACGAAATTGATTTTTCTTCGGCGTGTGTGTTTTTTGAAAAAAATCGTAGTTTTAGACCGATTTTCGTAGCATCGTAGTTTTTAGCTCCAAATCGTAGAAACTACGATTTTTTCGTAGCAGTTGGCAGGTCTGGAATACGCAAGTAGTAAACAATTTGCGAATTCGCCCAGAGTCTGTCACCATGTTTCTTTGTTGGTCATTCATGAATACGCAAGTAGTACCATAAAAACAATGTATCGCAGCTGAATACAGGATAAACGATGATAAAATAATTGCAATAAAAGAGAGTACCACATTGAATGATAGAAATAAATCAGCGAGCGAGCAAGCAAAGAGCTGCCTGTAAGCGACGCACATGAAAACATCAAGTCATTCAGAAAGATTTCGTTCCTGATGCCATATCCAAAAGAGAAATAAACGGAGAACGAAGCCAAGGAGATTAAGCAGTCCCCACAGACATAAACGTTTAATCTCCTGCTTTGAAGGCGTGTTTAAGAACCCAGCGATCTACGCCACACCCTCCTTCTCGTTTGTAATTGGCTGAAAGGGGGAGCATCGTGTTCAGGATTGAGCTATTGCTCTTATATTGAAATACGGCAAAAAACAAAATAGCAGAAACGATCGTAAATGATAGCGGGCGGCGATATTGATAGCAAATATATGAGAAAGTAAAGAAATATAGGAAATATAGGACATTTTTAAGGTTATTTTATAAATATAGGAAATATACGACAACTGCGATCCCTGCATTTTCGAAACGAAGTGATGTATTTGTATAAATAAACAGCAATTAGTTATTATAATATTCTCTGAGGAAGGGCTTGGAAAAATCCGCAAGTACTAAGAAGTTTTTAAATAAAATGTATATTTTTAACTTGTAACATCTCTTATTATTTTAGTCGTTTTTTAAGTAAAACAGTGACTTACACTGCTGCCTCTTTATTATTTGTAGTTGCACATAGGCTATAGCCTGCACAAGCTACCGAACCCTTTCCAGTGGGAAGTCTACGGAGCCAGTTTCTACGCAGTGGGGTACGGTAGATAGGCGGAGTCTCACCCCCCTGCATCGTTATGTTTGCCTAACATTTTGGCCCAAAATTAACTTTCGATGCAACTTGTCTATCTGTGGCACTCCATTTTCCCCTTTTTTGCCCCCCCCTCTCCAAAATCCACTTTCTTACAACAAGTCTGCACCAATAATTCGGCTTCAAAACTCCATGTCAATCAGAAGTAGTTCAGACAGCAGTGGCCCAGTTGGCAGCAATTAGGCGGCCACCCGTCCCGATACCAAGTATCAAACCCGTTCAGCTGGGGCTCCCCAGCAAAGTAAGGGCCAGGTCATTGATTAGAAAGAAAGAAAAGTAAAACAGAGAAATTTTTAAAGTTCATATTTTATATTTGAATCAAGGTAAAATATTGCATTTCATCTTATGATTTTATTTGTCTATTGGGTTTATTCAATCTTTATGCATAATGACTTTAGCAGTTTTTTCATTACAATTCAATAAGAAAAATATTTTTACTCGAATACACTGTGCTAAAGCATAAAAATACATATATAAATTACGTTTGAAAAGGTTGTGCCGGTGACATTATACTTAGCTTGAAATATATTTTTACATTAATGAAACTAAGGAGAAAAACTGATATGATTGTGTTAACATGTTGCAATTTTTCCTGGCTTTTCATTTCTTTAATTCTAAAGATTAGAATCAGAGCCTTTATTAACCGTTGAACTATTTCAAAAATTGAATATTGAGTAAAAAAAAATATCCTCCTCATTTGTATTTGTGGAAATCATTTGTCATTTTAAAAATGTACTTTTCTACAATACAAACCTTTACGAAAATGAAACGCAAATCAACATTTCATCATTTTTCATGAGTGTTATATACTAGTAGCAATATAAAATTGAAAGTTGTCTATGATTAAAGCCCATATTTGCCAAAAAATACTCTGCAAAACCATACTAAGTACAATACATTTCAAAATAGTAATAAGTTTACTTCAAAATGAATTTAAGAATTACTGTTTAAAAAAAAATGAAGAGAAAAATCCATTAATAGAATAAATTAAATTCTTAATCTATTAGCTCGTCAATTGATTCCAAATTACCTATTAATCAACTTACAAAAATACAGATTTCATAATTACATAATATTCTTTCAAGTTTAATAACGTTAAGGGGAAAAAAAGGGAGAAAAATAACAAATTATTTTATTTAGCTCTTAAAAACTTTTTTCTAATTCAGTGAACCTTATGCATAACTTTCTGATTATATTATCTAATTCTACTTTTAAAAGCTTGAGGGGAAGGACTTTTGTCAGACAAATCAAACGATGTTACGTCAAAACTGTCTTAAATCCTCAACATAATTAATTTTTAAACTAAACTCACTTCAAATTAAAATAAGTTAAATGACATTAAGTTAGCATTTTTAATCAATAAACTGGTTTCTGTGACAACTATTTATTGTTATCCATATTCCTACATTAAGCCAGCAGTTCCCAAACAATGCACCGCAAAATACTTGTGGGTCACAGACAATGTTTTGATGGGTCAGGGAATAATTAGAGAGGCCATTAAAAAATTATGTACTGAAATTAATTATTAATTAGTCATTAATTTTATCTTCCAGAATAATATAATGAATGGAACTTAAAAATAATATATATTATTAGGAAAGTGACCAAAGTCGGCTTACCCAATCTAAAAGATATTTAACACTGATTAAAAATAGGCAGTATTCAGGACCAGCCGGAAATATGCAGATGAAGGCTTAAATGAGCAAATTATAAATGCTGGCCAACATATTTAAACATCAGATGAAATATCAGGAAACTCTTCTCGAAATATGAAAATGTGCTTTACTGAAGTAAATTTTAGTGTTATGCAGGGAAGAGTGTTTTGTTTTAAACTAAGAAGAAAAATAAGCCATAATTACATTGACTTGGGAATGTATTAAGTAATCACAGCATCCATTTCCAACATTAAGGCTGTTCTCAACTGCTCTGCTCATCAAGCATAAAATGTTTTGACACATTTACGAATTCATTTTTTAATGGAAAAATATAAAATTGGAAAGTCTGACCATGAAAGTGATTTGGAATCAAACTGTGTTTTCCATTTTTTGATCAATAAATTACCTATCGAGTTATAAGCGATTTTGATCATGTGACGCGTCATTTTTCTCCCCTTTCTGACTGGATTTTCTTCTTTCACTTGGAAGTTCAGTTCAAAATGCCAACTTGGACAGCATTTTCTGAAAGATCTATTGTGTTTACAAGAAAACGGAAAAAAACAGCTCAATGACATAGTTTCTGAATAACAACACCTTCTAGTTTCATGCGTTTCCGAACAAAGATGAATTAAAACTTATGCCAGAAAGTTGACCCTTTGGATTTGAGAACAGCCTTAAGGAAAAGCGTTAAAAACAAATGACTACCTCATTGAAAAACACATTTTTTCACAAGAAAACAGCCAAACACGATAGAAGCTCAATCTACTTATGCAAGCAGCAACAATGCACATGCAGATATGCCCTCTCACTGGAATGTTTTGTGAACATGGTTTACGATCATTATGCAATAGCTAATGTCCATTGATACTTGCCACAATCTACGCTCAGGGTTGGCAAGGTTTTGGACACAATGGTAAAAACCACAGTAAAATCCACGGTTTAAACTGTACTGTCCAAAACTCTTCTGTCTTAAACTGTCCAAAACTATATTTTGTAGTAAAATTGTATTATTGTATTTATTGCAATGCTAAAAGTTTAAAAAATTGGCAAAAAGATTACAATACAAAAATACCAATTTAGTATTAACAACCTAATTACCCTACGTTATACTGCCTAACAATTTAGTAGTAACAACCTAATTGCCCTACGTATACGTAACAAAGTAATTACATTAAAAAGATATTAAATTTAATTATGTATCATGATTTTAATGTTATTCATTTAAATAATAGTAGTTAATAGAAGTAATAACGATTTTTATGAAGAATACATTCTGATTCTGTTACTGAAAGTCCCGAGAGTTGTTACTGGAAATAATTGATAAATGGAGTTCAGGTTCAGCATACTGATTAAACCAGCTTACTGCTGGCAACTATGTATATGTGTATATTAAGAAATAGTATAAATAAAAATAATTGATTTTGTTTGATTATGAGATATTTAGATGTTGACTATTATTATAACATTATATTATATAACTATTATTATAACAACACTATTTAACTCTTAAGAAATAGAATGTTCACTAGAATTAGATTAAATTCATAATAAAAATACATATTTTAAAAAATAACTTCTAGATTTTAAATTAAATATTTGTGTTTTCTTTCATTATCCTATAATCTAGAAAAGATAATTTACAATGAAATATTATTTAAAAGAAACCTCTTTGTAACATTTTTTTGCACAAAAATTGAAACAAAAGCAAATTTCCCCTCCCTATACTACATGTGTGGTATTATAAAGAATTTATTTTTATTATAACTCAATTTTAACAGAAACAGAACGTTTTATGTTACACAGATATTAGAAAAATTTGAACTTTTTTTCATTTACCAAAGAATTAAATGGAATGTTAGTAAAATATATTGTGAGATATTTATATTTATTCATATGTTTAATAAGTGTGCAGTGGTTACATGTGGAATGTTACTTTTTTTAAGGTTTTGGACACTTAAGTACAGTTTTGGATGCTTTAGTACAGTTTTAGACACTTTACTAGTACAGTTTTGGACAGTAAAACCCACATGTCCTGTCCGAAACCCCAACCCTGTCTACGCTACTGTCATCTGGCATTGTAAAGAGATACTGTGTCATTCTGAAACATGTTCTGGACTTCGAATGTTTACAAATGATGATGAAATATCACCAAAACAGAAAGAAACTACATTGCACAGAAATAAAACTGAAAGGTTGTTGAATTGAAGTAAAAACAAGGAATAACAAGATAAAAAGCTAAAATTAAATACAGAAACTGTCTTTAAATAAAGTTTAGCATTAATGTGCCAGAAAAATGGGGAAACAATGTATAAATGATACTAACAGAGGCATTTAGAAAAGTGGGAAAAGTGAGCCTGTTATTTTCCTAGCATATATATACATATATATATACAGTACAGAACCATTTATCCGGATTGCTTGGGGTCAGATGTATTCCGGATAACTGGTTTTTCCGGTTAACTGGTTGTGCATTAAAGCAGCATCCATTTGATAAATTATGTGGAATATGTGTGGTTGTGGCATTATTTGATTTTAAATTATTAGATTACTTGGATTAAAAATCAATGCAAGAAAGATCAAAGGTTAACCAGAGTTTAAAAGAAAGTAATTTATAGGAATCCCTTAGGAACAAAAATTCTTCTGTTTCCTCTGCATAAAAATTAAAACATCTAAAATGCACTAAATATGTTTTCTTTTCAAATACTAGATGTTGTCATCAAATTATACAATTGTTTCAAGCAAAGCCTATGGTCAAACTAGCAGTGTATGACACATTTTTCTGCAGATTCTGAAATCAGTCTGTCAGAAATATCATTCCGGATAACTGGTTTTCTGGTTAACTGGTTTCCGTATAAATGGTTCCATACTGTATATATATATATTAGGGTGGTCCTTAAAAAATTAACTTTTAAAATTGCTATGAGGCACCCTCCTATTTTGTTCTATGTATAAAATAAAGACTTCCACAAAAATTTCAAAATTTTAAAACTTTTTTTAAGGGTCGCTACCAAGGTTTGAATGTTTTAAAAAAAATTTAAAATTGACATATTTTGTAATCTACTAATATATTATTAACACAAATCCATAGTCATTGCCAAATTGAATCATGGTATGATATTAGGCTGTAAAGACTGTCATTTGCATAGACGCCAACATTGTAAAGACTGTATCAGGAGTAAAACAGTTAAATTTCAGGAGTTTGGGACACTCTTCAGGAGTAAAATGTTCACGTATCAGGAGTCATTTCAGGAGTTGCACATAGTTTCGTACGAGCTATATTTTTTACAAAATATTCTCAGTCTTCTTGCAGTTTTTGCATTTACCAACACAAACATAATTTAAATAAAGGTTAGATAATTTACTTTTACTGTATTAATAATTTTTTATAATAAATTTATAAAAATGGAATATTTTTATCCCTACAGAGCAAAAAATCCGCGATTGATATAACTGTGTGAAATTACATGACTATTTTTTCCCCTACAAACAAATAAAGTGACTTTTTCCACAACCAATTAACAAACTTCGCGATTTTTCGCCGAGATTCACTGCCGAGAATCGCGATTTTTCGCCGCGACTAACGGACGAAAATCGCGATGTTTTGCCGCGACTGACGGACGAAAATCGTGATGTTTTGCCGCGACTGACGGACGAAAATTGCGATGTTTTGCCGCGACTGACGGACGAAAATCGCGATGTTTTGCCGCGACTGACGGACGAAAATCGCGATGTTTTGCCGCGACTGACGGACGAAAATCGCGATGTTTTGCCGCGACTGACGGACGAAAATCGCGATGTTTTGCTGCGACTGACGGACGAAAATCGCGATGTTTTGCTGCGACTGACGGACGAAAATCGCG
Source organism: Maratus speciosus (assembly GCA_963932465.1). NCBI lineage: Eukaryota > Metazoa > Arthropoda > Arachnida > Araneae > Salticidae > Maratus > Maratus speciosus. The sequence continues at coordinate 49,550,867 of OZ010786.1, read as the reverse complement.
ATGTTTTGCCGCGACTGACGGACGAAAATCGCGATATTTTGCCGCAACTGACGGACGAAAACCGCGACCGACGGACAAAAATCACGATGTTTTGCCGCGACTGACGGACGAAAACCGCGATTTTTTGCCGCGACTGGCGAACGAAAACCGCGATTTTTTGCTGCGATTGATTGACCAAAACAGCCATTTTTTTCCGCGAATGACTAACGGAATTCGTGATTTTTTTGCAATGCAGCGAGTGATTGACAAAATTCGCGATTTTTATCATTGGCTGATTACCGGATTTCAGGATATTTTTCCTGAACTGATTAACGCAATTCGCGATATTTTGCCGCTGCTGACAGCCAAAATTAGAGTTTTTTGCAGAATGAAAAAATTTGCGATTTTTATG